>CM060932.1:737829178-740690845 GCA_030765085.1 Allium cepa
CCTAATTATAGTATATGTACCTTGAGTTTTCTCAACAAATACATATAGTTATCTTACCTCATCTATTCAATATATTAATAATACTACACATAACATCCTTAGCTTGAGTTTGCTCAACAACTAAGGAGTGTGCAAGTAATTTATTAACATATATATGGTCGAGGACAACATTAAATTGAGTGATATCGACTTATGAAATAACGTAATTCTTATGAACTACCCTCGTGATTCAAGTGTCGAACACATCAGAAATCACGATATACGTACGATTACGTATGTGTTTATTTCTTAAGTCTATTATGGGTTTTATACATTCATATTATATAAGTTTTATTTATATAGTTTTTATATTTCACATTACTTATATAATAGTCTTGTGTATAATATTATATTAATTAAATCATATTTAATTAATTTTATAAATTAACATTTTAATTAATTTTAAATTGATATAACACTTATATTTATTATGTACTGTAACGTTTATAGTATAACACATATATCATATACATATGTAATTATAATTTTAATTAATTCACCTTTTAATTAAATTAATTAAATTAATTAAATTAATTAAATTATCTTGATTTCGAAAATCATTATTCATATGTATGCATGCATATTTATGATATCTTAAACATTTTAAAATATCATAACATATTTCATAATTTATTTACTACATGCCCATACATTTTATTAATTAACTTATTAATGAAATTTATAATTTTCGAAAATTACGTTATTTTGTCTTTCAAACATTTTGAAAAATATATTACATTACAACTATTATAATAAACGTATATTTTAAATTTAACAATTACATTTAAAATCTTTTATTTTAATTTTTAAGAAAATTTTAAAAATTAGACCAAGGTCTAAATTAAGTTGGGTCTATTCTATTAGGGGTAACTTTTAGGCTCACTTCACCTTTAAGGCCAGGCTGGTAACCAAGTAGGGCAGGGTACTTGATTACCCTATTCCAATTCTAGATATTACCTTTCTAGATATCATACTAGGTGGGCAAGCTTAATAAGTTAGCTCTAACATGACTAATTTAGACCGCAAAAGCCTATTAAGCTCTGATACCGTTGTTGGAACTGGACCAACCCGCAGCGGTAGTGGTAGGTGTATTTCAATTTTTTTATCCTGTTGGATCTTTATTAGACCTATGGAGTCTAATTCATTTAGAACAATTCTAATTTTTTTTAAATAAAATCATGCATTTTTTTAAAAATTTAAGTATTTTGTAATGCAAAGTTAATTTGAATGATTTAATATATATATATATATACATGTATCATATACATATATGTGTGTGTGTGTGTGTGTGCATGTGTAGCGTAATAATCCGTGAAGGGTATAACATGCCCGTATACAGATGTTGGGATTTGCATTGTAAAGAACATATTAGCTTATTTCGTATGTATTTTATCTTGTCTAAATATGTGCATAAATCTATAATGCAAAGTATATTTATATAAATACATATACATATATTTAAAATATATTTTATAACTAAAAGTCTCGAAATTAAATATATATATAATTTAAAACATTTGTATAAATATATATACATAATTAAACTTATAAAATTATACATATATACATACATATATAATAATTAAAATCATATATAGTGTAACGATACGATATTTTCAACCATTCGCATTCGCACATGCCGGACTTGAATTGCTCAAAATATCAGTTTTTTAATTTATATTTGGCAAAAGTCAGCATATACAGTAAATTAATCAATCACAGAATCACAGGCATAGAGTAATATAATAATAATGCAGTGGAATAGATAAATAGTAGTTCATGAAGCTACTATATAAACATCAGAGTTAGAAATAAAATATACTAGAATATCTCAATACACTGAAGTCTCAAATACAAACTAATGACATCGCTAAAAAAAGCAACTGGAAAGGCTGAAAGCTGAATTGATAGTTGGATCTCTAATCGAAGCTTCAAACTCCGAAGGCGAGGCTCAAATACTGAATTACTCAGTCTGACCCGAGCGTAAAGCAAAACACAAAACACTCGATTCAGGATTAACATTCTTATATTAATAATTCCAACTCAAATGAAATATCAACTGAAATACAAATAACTCAGAGGATGTTTGAATAACCATCCTCTAAGGGTCCATGGAACTATCTACTATATAGAAATATACGCAATAACGATCCAACGTCATTATAACACCGTTGTCATTTCAAAATAATTTATACTTCAAACCCAGAATATAATTTCCATTTCCATATATATATATATATATATATATATATATATATATATATTTCCAAATTATAGCACTTTCAAACTAAATTGATAATTTCATATATATCTTGTTTTAACTTCATTATTATTTAGTTTTGAAATATTCGCTTAATAGATCCATTGTCATTTAAATAACCTTAAATTACATTAAACTAAATATTTTCTTTGATTTATTTGAAACTTGAAATATCCATTTAATCACTTTAAATCAAAATCAATTTATTGAATCATATCTTAAAAACTCAATTGCAATAAGTTCCAAATCGATTTAATTAATAAAATTCTTAATTAAATACAATTTCAAATAAATTCAAATTTATCTTCCCAATCTTAACTTATTCGAATTATTACAAAAATCTAATTTTGAAATATAAATTTTAAATAAATACTTAAACATATTATATATAAATTAAATCAATCTTAATTAAATCAATTATTATTATTAAATCTATAAAAAATATCATTTATATATAATATTTTAAGAATCAATATTTATTAAAACCATATATTTCTTTCCAAAACCATAGAAATTATTTTCAAAATATTTATATGTAGACCAACAGTGCATGTATATAATTTTCTATCCTATGGTCAAGTGATACGGATTATTATCATTTCAATCCGTAATTTAAATAAATAAATAAATATATATATATATATATATATATATATATATATATATACGGGTATATATCATTCAACCCGCAATACCAAATTTAATTCAAATGAAAATCACTTGGGTCTATCACTTTAACCCATAACGATTTTCTCCTATTCTAAAGTCCGTTCGAGTATGTATCATTTCAACCCATATTGAATTCTATAGTAACAGGGAACTTGCAGAGTGATAACAGATATGATAATAATAGCAGACATATATTATCAATAACAACAAGATGTGGTGTCATATCCCACTGGTGGACAATTACAGATAATAACATATATATAACAATTTAAATAACTACAGCAACATATTTCAATTGTCGTTTCAATTGAAATCAAATTTAATAAATACAAGAACGTTAATCGTGAGTGATTGCTCACCTTTCAAGGTTAGGGATGAACGAGACCGAGATGAGTTACGAATCTAAGCACGGAATCCAAAGCAAAGCTAGATGGATATGGATTCGACAACAAGCTGAAAGATAGGGAATTGACGAAATCAAATCAGAACTGGATCGACGATGATAATAGTATAAGTGAATAATATATAAATTATATATAACTATGTACATACCAAATCAAATTCTAAATACAACCACAATTTTAAATTAAATATATATATATATATATTTAAAAATCATTCGTTAAATTAAAACATAAATGTCAAAATCTAACATATATACATAATATAATTTGAAATAAATACTTATAAAGATATACAGACATATTACTTTGTACGTATACAACAGAAAACAATAATCTATGAAAACCCTTTAATTTAAATCCATATACATAAATTTCGAACCAATATTTAATCCAAACACTCAAAATACACACACACAGATATATATATATATATATATATATATATATATATATATATATATATATATATATATTTGAAACCAAACCCATATATATACACATTACTTTACTTTATCAGTACATACTTATAAACCTAATTATAAAATTAATACATTATGAATAACGGAGTCCAACCCACCATAGATACCATTCATATACATGCAGTAACAGCTAATATACTACAACTTAGCTTAGTATCTAACTAACATAGTTTTAACCAATCACCTATATGCTGACTTTCAAAGTTTTTTTATAGATGGGTACAGACAAATATACTTGAACCCATTATAACATATATATATATATATATATATATATATATAAAACTACTATATGTGAACTTACATATGTAAAATACTTCGAAATAAAAATATATTAGTAAATATATATACATCAAGTTTATATAACTATGTATATAATAGATCTTAAAGTCTGCATATATAAATCCTTTACACAATATAATATAGGCCAAAACTTGTTTATACATTCAAAGCTATGTATATGAAACTGGTTTATATATACTCATAAAATAATACACTTATACAATAACTCATAAAGTAAATGTTTTAAAACATATTATATAATACTAGCAGTCTAAACATAATACTCTAACAATATAGACTATTGTTTTATATAGACAAATATAATCGAGCATATCCTTGTATAGATTTATATATATGTAAACCACAACAGCTCTTGTACAAACTAATGTAATTTTTACATACCGTGCATATATAAATATATTTTTTCATGAACCGAACCATTAAAGGTAGAGGAAGCTTGCAGGGTCGGAGAGAACAGAGGCCGAAGGATGGAAACTTGGCTGGAGATCAGCAAGGCTGGAAATAGTGGGTTGGAGCATGCTGACTGGTGGGGGAAAATATGCGTGGAGTACAAGGAAGGAGCAGGCGCGGTATTTGATGGCTCAGGTGGCGGAGGTCGTATGGGTGGAGATGGCATCCAAAGGCGGAGCAAGGACCTTAATGGTGGCGAGGAGGCTAGGTTGCAGTTGCCCTGGCGCGAGGCAGCGTTAAGGGGTAAAGGCCGGAGGGTTGCTGATGCGTGAAGGGGGGTGTGGGCGCTGGGTTTTTGCATGGCGGAAATGGTTCAAGCGGTGAGGTGGAAGGTGGCCGTTCATGGCTATTGTAAATATTCGTTTTTTTATAAGTAGCGTGCATGTAAAGAAGAGGAGAGGTGAGATGAGAAGAAAAGGAAACAGGTAAATGCGGACGTGCAGCCATGCAAGATTGAATAGTTTCAACTTGTTTACTTTTCTTAAAGAGATGGAACAACAACAACAAAAAATGAGAGAGGGGGCACGAAAAGGGAAGTACCATTAAATATGTTAAATTGCAATGGGAACCGAAAAGGCAAAAAGAAATAAACCGATATAAAAGTGAATCAGCAAAATAATAAATTACTTTGTGAAAAGCAACGGTCAAGTTCTTTTGATTTGGGTGAATAATTAAAGCAACTTATTTGATTCCTTGGGCTGCACATTTTAAATTTTGAAACTGAAGGAAAGTGTAAAGTCGAAATTTACGGTACTGTTACAACGAAAAATTTATTATTTCCTTCACGTACCGGACCTCAAAATACAGAAATTAATATATCATGGTGATCAGGGCGATTAGACAGACAAGAGAAAAAAGACATATCTATGTCAGGACCTTCCTATCAAAAGTCCATACGGACACCGATATACGTTGCTATTTCATACGGAAAAATCCAAACAGAGCTAGAAACGTCCAAATTTCACGAAACGAATTTCGCAGTCTGATTCAGTGTGTTTTAAATAAATTTTCTCATGGTTAGATATTTAGGTTTCGGAATACTTTTAAATTCAACTGTTATTAACTGATTTAAACTGAATTTCTAGCGACTGATAGAACATCTATATTATTCGACGAAAATTTGCCATTTGTTATGTCTAGACAGACGCATAACAAATGTCAAATTTCCATCATAAAATTCTATTGTTTGTTGAAATGATAGATTTCAATTAATTATATTCAAAAGAAATTCACCTTTATTTAATTTCAAAATAAACTATATTTCAAATTACTAGAATTAAATATACCGTAGAGATCCGCATGACGAGATGATCAAAACGGTATACAGATATTAGTGGTAGGATTGAATTATAAAAATTCGGATTTCTGCTAGCGGAAAATGCAGCAAAAACGCAGAAAATAAGGTCGACGGAGCTATAGAAGTCCGAATTTGATGAAACGAAATTTGACATCTCACTCAGAAGATGATTTACAAATTTTATGTATAAAAATATTCAGGTTTGGAAAACATTTTATTACCATCAATTTTTTTGAACTGATTTAAATTGAAATAAAATTACACAATGAAATAAACTTACAATATTATCAGATGAAAATTTACCAGTTGCTATATTTAAATAGACGTATTCCAAATAATAAATTTATATTTTCAAATTTTATTGTTTAAAATTTCACAAAATTTCAATAAATTATCTTATTTAAAACCATTAAAATTTTCGGGTAGTTACACTCTCCCTCACTCAAGACATTTCGTCCCCGAAAAGGAAGGAGGTAGGAGAATAGAAAAAACAGAAAGAAGAATAGATTGAAAGACAAAGATAAATAATTAATTTAAAACTATATAAATTTTACTTGAAATATTCATTTGGAACTTCATTTTCAATTCAATTATCTTAAATACTTTAATATTTTTCAAACCCATTTGTAAAATTTCTTGTTTTCTTTAAAAGTACCATTTATAAGTTTAAATAACACCCTTATAAATATATGAAAACTATTGGAAATAATTATTTATATCATTACTTATATTTACAAAGGGGTTATTGAAAACATTAAATCCATAATTCGTAAATTTATTAATTTACCCCAAGACACTTTTCAAATATTATTAATAAATCAATAATCATTTTCTTTAAATATGTTTTATTTAATTAATAACTTCTAAAAAATATCAATAATTTTCTATTAAACCATGTAGTATATAAATAAACAGTATAAAAAAGGATATATTCAAAAAGGAAAAGAAGGTAGATTCGAAAAAAACAGAATAGAGGTGAATAAATAAAGCTAAGCGGATAAGGTAGACACAAAAGAATGGTATCGGGCACGAATAGTTAAATTCAAACTACAAGAATTTCAATTTCAAATATTAATACAAAATTTCTTTATTGGAAATACCTTTATAATAAAATACCTTTATAATAAAAAAAATTATCGAAACAAATTTTCCTTTTGAAAATACTTTTATAACTCGATGTTTCAACAAGTTTATCCTCGTTCTTGCAGACTCTGGCCATGCGTTGATCAGGCGCAAAGCTAGAATTCTTCAAATACTTTGTAGACTTGTTTCAATACCCAGTGAAAATACTTGAAAAACCTTCAAAATTGATATGGAAAGTATAATCCAAACAAATCAACCGAATCATGTATCGCAGATACACAATGGTTATGCTTGGATCCTGTAACGACCCGCCTTTTTGGATAGTTTAAACCGACGATCAAATACACATGCCGGTTCCAAACCATTAAAAAAAGGAAGATGGTTATTGGGGTAATTAAGAAAAGAAAAGAAATAAAGGAAATGAAACAACACAGAATCTTGCAGCGGAACGATAAAATATAATAGTCAAATAAACAGTTCATGAAGCTGTTTACTATACTTAGACAATTATTTATACAACATTTATCAGAGTTATACATATACAACAGAACAAATAAATAATGCAGCAGATAACATGATGCACAGATAATAATAGTAATAGTATACCAAATCTTCGTCTTCGTCCTCCAGAATAGATCTTCAAAAATCTGAAAACTCAGGACTGACCCGAGCGTAATGAAAAGACAAAACACTCGAGTCAGGACTAAAATATCCATATGAAAGTTAAATCAATCGTAAATAAATATGAGTGTGACGGCGTCAGAGATGTTTACGGGGTTTGACATCTCATATCCAGTGTCAACGTGCGTGCAATAACTTAAGAGATGTTACGGGATTTTCCACCTTTCAAGGATCCGTTAAACTATCTACTAGGTAGTAATGTACGCTAAGTAGATAATGTCTATCAGTAATATAAAGTATCAAAATAGCGTTAAGGCGTTACCATAATCCCCCTTAACACATTTTATATTCCCAAAAGCATATACAAGACCGTAGTTTCCCCAAAACCGGAAGTCACCAGAGGGCAATCCATATACTCAAGGTACAAACCAAAACGTAGTGGTTGCGAATAGGATAATCAGTATGACAAGGTACATGAGGCGATACCAACTAGGATACTAGTAGTTGCGTGATCCGGACTGATGTTGAGCATAGCAGCTACTACCTCAACACCGCGAAACAACACTCCCAAATCAAGGGGTGCACCCAAATCAAATCACAAATGTAATAGATATGGTATCGAAGAAGTGTGTCCGCTAGAGGTGGCGAACCTCAATGGCCGGGCGCGGCTCCTGTTTTAGTCATGTCAGGGGTCATCCAATATCGTTCTCTTTCTTCAGTCAACGCGTTCACCAAACCATCCACTTCATTCTGGATCAACACTCCGCGTATAATAGTTATTAAAGTGGTTTTCGGTATCGACAGAGAGTATGTCCATATCTGATCCCGGTCTCTTTAATAACTACGTATTATTACACTGATGGCTCTTTTATATTTCAAATTGATTCATGATTGATAACAAAATATCATATTCGCTTTAAAATCAAATCCATTTCAAAATCATCGTATATTCAAAATTATCAATTTTGTCCGATAAATCAATTTTACTTCAAAATTTGATTCGAATTCAATTTAGGTTATAATCTCTACTTTAACCTAGTTCGTATTTAAACCAAAGGTTTAAATATAAACATTTCCGTCTCTTTAACCAGTTTGAATTTAAGAAAATAGTTTAAATAGTTTAAAATAGTTAAATAATTCAAAATAGTTTAATAGAAAATATTTAAATAGTTTAATCGAAAATAATTTGAATATAAAATGGTTTATATATAAAATGGTTTGGAAAAAATCAAAAATTATTTGATAAATAATTCCAAAGTCAAACCGGTCAACTTCCCAAATTTCCTATCCAAATCAAATCCAAATTCCATTTCGATTTAATCGATTTATTCCAATTTCAACTTGAATAAATTTCGATTTCAATTCACAAATTTCTTTAAATTTCAATTCAATTCCAAATTAATTTAAATCTAAATTTCAAATAAATTTTCAATTCCAAACTCAAACTTGAAATATCATTTCATATCAATTTTCTTAGAAATATTCAGAGTTCGATTAAAAGTCCAATCTTTTAAAACAAATCAACTTTCAAAAATTTACACCATATTTCAATTTTCAATTTAAATCTAAACTTCGATTTTATTTAATAATTTCGTTTACCAAGTTTAAATTTCTAACATTTCGAGCTCCAATTCAAAATAATTCAATTTCCATAAATTGGATTTTATTCTTAAAATCAATTCATTTAAATAATTTCAAAACAACTTTTAAAATCATTTAATTTATCCAACTCGGTGTCCGTATATAATTTTCTAACCTATGGCCAAGTGATTAGTTATTACAATTAAATGTCAGGGATGAATATATCATTTAAATCAATCACAGTGTCATATGTATGCATAGCAGGATATATATAAACAAATAAACATCCAAACATTTAAATATCAACCAATAACATCCATCTAAATACATCATCCAATAGGCAATACAATTCACGGCAATTTCATATTTATCAATGTCAGGTAATTTAATCGCAATTCAATTTTAATTTTAATTTAACTGTCAATTTAATTTTTTTAACGGTGAATTCAAATGACAATCAATATGATAATTAAATTTTATCAAGCAACAACAAATAAAAATCATAACTATGCATAATGTCAAATTTAACTGGCATAAAGATATTCAGTACGTTGTGAGCGTTATAAAACACTCACCTTGATTTTACGATTTTAAATCAAATCGAACGACGTTCGATTTAACATAAAATTTTAATGAGCTCCAAACACTTTCGGATCTGCACTGCAGCGCAGCTCTCATCTCCGCGATTCCGGCGCTTCTTCCCCAACGTGAAATTCACGTATGCAAACTCATTAGCCGCCGATCTTCAAGCAATTTTCACGACCACCTCGTCGACTTACAGAACGATCAGCTTGCGCCACCACGAAGCCCTTCACCAGAGCCACCTACGCGCCAAGTTTCATCCCGTCATTCGCCGTCGTTTGCACGCAATCCAAGAAAATACGTACACACTTCCAAGTCAGATCTGGACGAATCCATGAAAAATTAGCATACATCAACCGTATGGATTTGAAGAGGTCGTCGTGATTTACACTTTTGCTTTTGGAATTTTTCGATTTCGTCGAACGGATTGAGAGATATTAAGGAAAGAAGATCGGCAATTTCTGGCCATGGAATAGGTGGCGGCCATGATTTAGAATTAGGGTTTCTGGATTAAAATAATAATAAAACTGTCTCGGTTTGCGTGCGTATTTATATAGGTAGGTCCAAAATCATCCGAACTTCAATCGAGACGTGCCGCCAGGCGTTTGTAAGGTTTTACCCCCATTCCGGACGCAATGGAACTAGTTTCAAAGCTTAATTCGATCATATCTGGAAGATAGCTTTTCGAAGTCGATTATTTTAATTAAATTTCTACGCGTTTCAAGCTCGCACGGCCAAACGACAAGTCCAATTGCTACGAAAATTGAAATCCTACCATAATTTACTATTACGGATCCGACGAAACAAGTTTCGTCGAAATCCGAGACTGTTTGAAAAATGGCTATTTTAACTCGTCAATTAAATATTAAAATATTCAATTTTCACAAATTTACTTTTAATTCGATTTTAAAAGTTCTACAACATCATTCTAACTTTAATATGATAAAATAGAATTTTACAAATCATTTTTAATCATATTAAACCCGTTATCCAATTATTCAAATAATTTCAAATATTAAATTATTCAACAAATTACATTAATAATCATTTTCCTTCAATAATCACCTTAAATTTTCTAATTAAAATAGCTAAAAATATGGGTCGTTACACTCTCCCCCACTCAAAACTTTTCGTCCCCGAAAAGGAAAAGAAGGGAAAAGGAACTAAGTATAGAATTCAACATTAGATATATTTTATTCAAAGTTACCAACTTTTAAAACAATGAAATTCCATTTATAAAGTCATAACTACGCTTCCACAATGTTACTCCGAACGGCTTTCTAAATTTAAAAGTTAGTTATCAAAACAAGTTATAAAATTTAAAAACTTGAAAAATTTTCTAACAGCCGGATTCACGGAAAATTTCGGCAGGGTCTCCTTTGCGCGGCTCGATCGAAAATTTTTACAATTCAATATATAACACAAATATAACCAATATATATCAAATATACATCTCATCTCAATGATGATGCATCCCATATCTGGGGAAACAACATATATATATCACCAATACCATATAAAACCATAAGCGTACCTTTTATTTAGCATTTATTAGCAGTTTACTTACATTTTGTATTTGGCACAGAAGCGAGCTCTACAACGAAGCGCAACCCCTTTGCTACCTATAAAATGCTCAATAACTATGTTAGAACCATGCATATAAAGATAGATCGATATATTTAGCCTACACAACATATATATAACCTATTTAGCTTCAAAACTGAGATTCCAATTTCAGGACAGCAAACAAATCTCAGTTTTAGGTCATCTAAACTATAAAATTTGGCAACAGAATCTAAGAAAAAATTGTTGTATTCATTTCAAGCTTTACGGAATGTCCAAAATCATCGAATTCGGACCATACATTCAAAAGTTACGGCTGTTTTACTTAGAGGATACGCCTCAGCCTGGGCAATGAATTGCGCAGGTCAGCGACGTTCACCCACGTTTTCGACCTTCTAAACGATGTCAAAACACAAAACACTTAAAATAAAAGTTTTAGCTTAAGTTCTTAGCTTTCCAGAAAGTGCAAGATCATCAAAATTCGATAAACCATTCAAAAGATATGGCGAAAATACTAAGGGTGTATACTACTGATTTTTACTTATTTTTACACAGGACAGCGAGTAACATTCAAGTTTTTAACCAAGCAGACGAAGGAATTTTCTCAATTTATCTAAACAAAAGTTGTGCTATAGTTTCTAAGCTTTTCTAAAAGTCCAAAATCGTCGAATTCCGTTCATCCATTTAAAAGTTATGGTTGTTTTCGTTTCAGCATATGTTGGACAATGTTGGATTATTATTTTTTTCCAAAAATTTGCTTTTATTATTTCAAAGTACAAAACATCAAAACTTCAAATTTTCTAAAGAACAATCATAAACACAAAGTCATCTATTTTCTTATTCATCCATGCAATAGGTTTACATTCAATTTGTTTCCGATTTATTCAAGTTTGTTTCATTCACATTTTTAATTCAAGTCAATTTGCTACCAATTTGAATTTAATTATTTAAAATTTTATTCCGTTTATTCAATTCCATTAACACTAATGAATTCTACTTAATCAATTATCATCCATCTAACAACCAGTGCATATCAAACATTAACATCCATCCAAAATCTACACTAAATCAATTATACATTTCCAAGTCAATTTTAATTTCATACACTTCCAAGTTTATTGACATTTAGTTATATTCAAATTTAATTAGTTTCCATTTACCAATTTTATATTTCATTAAGTTTAAATTTTATTCATTCACTTATACATGTATCATTCATTTTACAGCTTAAATTTCTTTTATATTTACAACTATCAATAGATCTTTACATTTTATTTTTCACTCTCACACTGGTATATTATTTCTCTACTTATCCTTATTAGCATTTTAAACCCTTTAAGTATTTGGTAAGTTATAGTTATGCAAATAGAATGTAGTTAAACAACATACAACTTCTTTTCATTTAAAGTTGAATTATCAATTTATCAATTTTTAAGTCATTACTTAAATTTCACTATAATTTAATTTCACATTTACATTCACATATGGTATTTTCATTTTATATTAACATAATTGTGAATCACCTTTAAATGTTAATTTAAATTCCAATTATTTACTAACAATTTTATTTATATTTGCAAACCATTAATTAAATGCATATTTCATTATTCAAACCTATACTTGTATATTATCCAATTAACAATTCATATAACATTTTTGAACTTCTTAAGTATTTTGGTAAGTTATATCTAAGCTATAGAATGAAATTTAATACTATGCGAGTTTTACAGTTTCAATTTTATTTTAAGTTCATAATTTCCTAATTCTAAGGATTTCTACTTCAATTGATATTTTCACTTAGCTCTTAGCTTCATTTCTCATTTCACAATTCAGAAGTTCCTTAATGATTCAAGTCTAAATTCATTTCAATCATAAAAAAAATCATTAATTATTAAAGAACTTAAGAATTCCAATCCCGGTTTCATTTCAAATCAAGGTTTGAAATAATATATACTTATATAATTTATATATCAAATCATACTATAAAGAATGCAAAACAAAATAAAATTTGAGTCAAAACAAGGTTTAGACAAGCTATTAAGTGGTCTCCCCCACTCGGACTCTCGAAAATAAACGCCAATGATGCGTGCACACATCATCGAAATCATTTTCTAGCGTCAAGAGAAGGGAATATAACACTTATCATAAAAAAAATCCTTCGGAAACAATTTCAACTCAATTATACTATCATATAATGCTCATATTATATTTTTCAAATTCTTGTAAGTCAATCTCAAACACCGGAATTTAAATTCCCAAATCCAAGTTAAAATTCATTTATATTCATTATCAATTGAGTTTACAAGATTTCATTTTCCTAAATCCATTGTTATTTAATCAATTGTTGTAAATATTGACTGATCAAACAATAACGATAATAATCTAATATTATCATCTCCTAACAATCAATTCAATCAAAATGAATAAATATTCAAATAATTCTTTTATATAAAATATATTCCAAAATGATATTGTGTTGGTTTGTCCTATTCGAGTGTTTAGAAATTCCTATCGACGCCTTGGCGTCCCAAGTATCGACCAGAATTAATAAATACTCAACGGAACAAATTAACACAATATAAAACCATTTTATATCAAATAACAAGTACGCTCTCTCATATACACTCAACTCATTCATATAGTTTACCTCTATTTCAATGAGTTATTCCCCACTAGAGCCAAGGTTTATCGCTAAACCAAAGCTCTGATACCAACTGTAACGACCCGCCTTTTTGGATAGTTTAAACCGACGATCAAATACACATGCCGGTTCCAAACCATTAAAAAAAGGCAGATGGTTATTGGGGTAATTAAGAAAAGAAAAGAAATAAAGGAAATGAAACAACACAGAATCTCGCAGCGGAACGATAAAATATAATAGTCAAATAAACAGTTCATGGAGCTGTTTACTATACTTAGACAATTATTTATACAACATTTATCAGAGTTATACATATACAACAGAACAAATAAATAATGCAGCAGACAACATGATGCACAGATAATAATAGTAATAGTATACCAAATCTTCGTCTTCGTCCTCCAGAATAGATCTTCAAAAATCTGAAAACTCAGGACTGACCCGAGCGTAATGAAAAGACAAAACACTCGAGTCAGGACTAAAATATCCATATGAAAGTTAAATCAATCGTAAATAAATATGAGTGTGACGGCGTCAGAGATGTTTACGGGGTTTGACATCTCATATCCAGTGTCAACGTGCGTGCAATAACTTAAGAGATGTTACGGGATTTTCCACCTTTCAAGGATCCGTTAAACTATCTACTAGGTAGTAATGTACGCTAAGTAGATAATGTCTATCAGTAATATAAAGTATCAAAATAGCGTTAAGGCGTTACCATAATCCCCCTTAACACATTTTATATTCCCAAAAGCATATACAAGACCGTAGTTTCCCCAAAACCGGAAGTCACCAGAGGGCAATCCATATACTCAAGGTACAAACCAAAATGTAGTGGTCGCGAATAGGATAATCGGTATGACAAGGTACATGAGACGATACCAACTAGGATACTAGTAGTTGCGTGATCCGGACTGATGTTGAGCATAGCAGCTACTACCTCAACACCGCGAAACAACACTCCCAAATCAAGGGGTGCACCCAAATCAAATCACAAATGTAATAGATATGGTATCGAAGAAGTGTGTCCGCTAGAGGTGGCGAACCTCAATGGCCCGGCGCGGCTCCTGTTTTAGTCGTGTCAGGGGTCATCCAATATCGTTCTCTTTCTTCAGTCAACGCGTTCACCAAACCATCCACTTCATTCTGGATCAACACTCCGCGTATAATAGTTATTAAAGTGGTTTTCGGTATCGATAGAGAGTATGTCCATATCCGATCCCGGTCTCTTTAATAACTACGTATTATTACACTGATGGCTCTTTTATATTTCAAATTGATTCATGATTGATAACAAAATATCATATTCGCTTTAAAATCAAATCCATTTCAAAATCATCATATATTCAAAATTATCAATTTTGTCCGATAAATCAATTTCACTTCAAAATTTGATTCGAATTCAATTTAGGTTATAATCTCTACTTTAACCTAGTTCGTATTTAAACCAAAGGTTTAAATATAAACATTTCCGTCTCTTTAACCAGTTTGAATTTAAGAAAATAGTTTAAATAGTTTAAAATAGTTAAATAATTCAAAATAGTTTAATAGAAAATATTTAAATAGTTTAATCGAAAATAATTTGAATATAAATGGTTTATATATAAAATAGTTTGGAAAAATCAAAAATTATTTGATAAATAATTCCAAAGTCAAACCGGTCAACTTCTCAAATTTCCTATCCAAATCAAATCCAAATTCCATTTCGATTTAATCGATTTATTCCAATTTCAACTTGAACAAATTTCTATTCCACGTAAATTTCGATTTCAATTCACAAATTTCTTTAAATTTCAATTCAATTCCAAATTAATTTAAATCTAAATTTCAAATAAATTTTCAATTCCAAACTCAAACTTGAAATATCATTTCATATCAATTTTCTTAGAAATATTCAGAGTTCGATTAAAAGTCCAATCTTTTAAAACAAATCAACTTTCAAAAATTTACACCGTATTTCAATTTTCAATTTAAATCTAAACTTCGATTTTATTTAATAATTTCGTTTACCAAGTTTAAATTTCTAAAATTTCGAGCTCCAATTCAAAATAATTCAATTTCCATAAATTGGATTTTATTCTTAAAATCAATTCATTTAAATAATTTCAAAACAACTTTTAAAATCATTTAATTTATCCAACTCGGTGTCCGTATATAATTTTCTAACCTATGGCCAAGTGATTAGTTATTACAATTAAATGTCAGGGATGAATATATCATTTAAATCAATCACAGTGTCATATGTATGCATAGCAGGATATATATAAACAAATAAACATCCAAACATTTAAATATCAACCAATAACATCCATCGAAATACATCATCTAATAGGCAATACAATTCACGGCAATTTCATATTTATCAATGTCAGGTAATCTAATCGCAATTCAATTTTAATTTTAATTTAACTGTCAATTTAATTTTTTTAACGGTGAATTCAAATGACAATCAATATGATAATTAAATTTTATCAAACAACAACAAATAAAAATCATAACTATGCATAATGTCAAATTTAACTAGCATAAAGATATTCAGTACGTTGTGAGCGTTATAAAACACTCACCTTGATTTTACGATTTTAAATCAAATCGAACGACGTTCGATTTAACATAAAATTTTAATGAGCTCCAAACACTTTCGGATCTACACTGCAGCGCAGCTCTCATCTTCGCGATTCCGGCGCTTCTTCCCCAACGTGAAATTCACGTATGCAAACCCATTAGCCGCCGATCTCCAAGCAATTTTCACGACCACCTCGTCGACTTCCAGAACGATCAGCTAGCGCCACCACGAAGCCCTTCACCAGAGCCACCTACGCGCCAAGTTTCATCCCGTCATTCGCCGTCGTTTGCACGCAATCCAAGAAAATACGTACACACTTCCAAGTCAGATCTGGACGAATGCATGAAAAATTAGCATACATCAACCGTATGGATTTGAAGAGCTCGTCGAGATTTACACTTTTGCTTTTGGAATTTTTCGATTTCGTCGAACGGATTGAGAGATATTAAGGAAAGAAGATCGGCAATTTCTGGCCATGGAATAGGTGGCGGCCATGATTTAGAATTAGGGTTTCTGGATTAAAATAATAATAAAACTGTCTCGGTTTGCGTGCGTATTTATATAGGTAGGTCCAAAATCATCCGAACTCCAATCGAGACGTGCCGCCAGACGTTCATAAGGTTTTACCCCCATTCCGGACGCAATGGAACTAGTTTCAAGGCCTAATTCGATCATATCTGGAAGATAACTTTTCGAAGTAGATTATTTTAATTAAATTCGAAATTAAATTTCTACGCGTTTCAAGCTCGCACGGCCAAACGACAAGTCCAATTGCTACGAAAATTGAAATCCTACCATAATTTACTATTACGGATCCGATGAAACAAGTTTCGTCGAAATCCGAGACTGATTGAAAAATGGCTATTTTAACTCGTCAATTAAATATTAAAATATTCAATTTTCGCAAATTTACTTTTAATTCGATTTTAAAAGTTCTACAACATCATTCTAACTTTAATATGATAAAATAGTATTTTACAAATCATTTTTAATCATATTAAACCCGTTATCCAATTATTCAAATAATTTCAAATATTAAATTATTCAACAAATTACATTAATAATCATTTTTCTTCAATAATCACCTTAAATTTTCTAATTAAAATAGCTAAAAATATGGGTCGTTACAGATCCCCCAGGAAACATCCGTACCTTTAAGCAATCACTGCCTTGCGAATTACACCATGATAACCAAAACAGGTGGACCGTAGGATACCCAATGGTTACGCCTGTATCCCCTAGGAAACATCTGTACCCTTTAAGCAATCTTTGACTTGCAGATTACACCATGACAACAAAATCGATAGATCGCGGATACACAATGGTTACGCCTGAATCCCCTAGGTAATATCCGTACTCTTTAAGTAATCTCTGCCTTGCGGATTACGCTACCACAACAAAATGACCATAGGTAACGCCATGGAAGGGCACTCGAGTATCACATCTGGAAAACCAAACCAGAGAGAATAATATCGATAGAATGAATACACAATATGGCCACAAAGCGAATATCAAGCAGAAGGCACTTCCCATATCTTTATTTCGAAAATATGTATCATATAGTACATTTTCAAATCAATTTCTAATATCATACTTATATAAAGTCCGTTATATATAAGATTTCTTTTCCAAATCGAATACTTTCCAAAATCAATAGTATATTAAATCACACTTATATAGACTTCGATTATATAAGATTTTGCTTTTCAAATTGAGTACCTTTCCAAATCAATAGTTTTCAAATCAACTTCATACTTATACAAATCAATTTTATATAAGTTCGATAACTCCCAAATCAAAGTATTTAGTAAAATAAGGTTCTCAATTTCAATTTGTTTCAATATCAGTTTAGTTTCAAAATCATATATGATTTCACCAAATTATTTCTTCCAAATTTAATATCTTCAATTTCAAAGTTTCCAAAATAATAGGTTTAGAAAATAACCCAAGTTTCCAAATCAACATAATTTAAATCAAACAAATTCATTTCCAAAATCATCAAATAAAAACTGGGTTTTAAATTCCAATCTATTTTCGAAACCAAATATTTTCCTCCAAAATCAGTTATACCCAAAAATGATTACCAAGTCTATAACCATCCCTTTAAAACCTTTAAACTATTTATTTCTATTTGAAAGATCCAATTTACCCATTTGAAAATTATAATTCTATATACGTATATAGTTTTATAAAAGATGTTACTTAGTTAAAAACATTTAAAACTAAACTTTATTCAAAACATTCCAAAACTAAATTCATATAAATATAATTCAAAATAGTCTTATTCATTTACTTAAAAAAACAGTTTCAAATTTATTTAAATCATATTACATCATACTTAAACATATAAGCTAAACTTATATACTTTATTAAATAATTTATACCTTTCGAAATTACTTAGCTTTGAAAATTAAACTCGATTTGGAAGTATTCGAACGTTCAAATTAGTAGGGGAAATCAGATTTCTACTACCAGTGTTGGAAATCAGCAACAAATCAGTAAAGCATTTTCAATAGAAAGGCTTATACCAAATCAAATCCGAAATTCAAGGACTGAACACCGGCTTACTTCAAATCATTTCAAACATATATACCTATATCTTTCGAATGTCGAATCATACTTCGGAATTTGAAATCAAAATTAGTTGCACAAAATCACTCGCATAGCAAAGCTACTAAGGTGGCCTCTCCCTCACTCTGAAACTCGAAAATCAATGTCGATGATGCGTGCACTCATCACCGAAATTCTTTTCCAGCGACATAAGTGAGTTCTGGACTTCTATTTTCATGAAAACTTCTTTGAAATTCCTTGAAATCATTGGAACTCATTTGAAGTCATTTGAAACATTTCTTATTCGAAAAATACTTTTAAATCGTATTATTATATGGTTCAAAATCTTAAAACCAATTTCAAAATACCGGAGTTCAATTCTCGAATTTCAAATTTAAAACCCTTCAGTTATAAATCATTTTTATATGAACAATTTCTTATAAAATTTTCAAAATTTCAAATCATTCCGAAACTTCAAATTCTCGATTTTAAAAGGTATATAATCCTTATCGAAAACATTTCGCTTTTATATATAGAATATAATAAATTCAGTATATAAAACAATTTCTAAAATACAAAAAAACCCGATTTTTCAAAGGATGATTCAAGAATGGATTTCAAAACAAAGATAGAGATTCAAATTAGAGGGGCTCTGATCAAATAGAATTCTGATTCGAAGATAAGATCAAATGAAGATGAGATAATTAAATTTCAAAATAGAAGATGGATATACTTATATAAATCGCAGGCGACCTTAATCGGGTCAACCGTGACTTCAAGAATAAGGTCGATGCAGAATTCCGAAGAAAATCAACATTCGGCCGCAAGAGATGGCGACATTTATACCAAGGATATAGATGTCTCTGGTGAATCAATGCCAATTGTAAAGGAGTTTCACCCTTTACAAATCATTCAAAGATTGGCAGGATCGCCTATCTTAAAGAGATCATTCGAAGTGGAGTTATGGGATACTTTAGAATTAAGAAACACGAATAGGGAGAGAAGATAATGGATTTTGAAACCGCAGGGAACGTTTAAAAGTCCAAAGGAAAACAAAATCAAAGAGAAAGAAATTCAAGCTCGAACGAAAGTGATTCTGCAAATAAATTTACTATATATGCTAAGTTTGCCTAGAGCCAAAGCTTTGATACCAACTGTAACGATCCGATATTTTCAACCATTCACACCCGCACATGCCGGATTTGAATTGCTCAAAATATCATATTGTTAATTTTTATTTGGAAAAACTCAGCGTATACAGTAAATAAATCAATCACAGAATCACAAACACGGAGTAATATGATAATGATGCGAATGGAAACATATATATATATATCTGTGTGTGTGTGTGTGTGAAATGGAAATTATATTCTGGGTTTGAAGTATAAATTATTTTGAAATGACCACAGTGTTATAATGACGTTGGATCGTTATTGCGTATATTTCTATGTAGTAGATAGTTTCATGGACCCTTAGAGGGTGGTTATCCCAAACATCCTCTGAGTTATTTGTATTTCAGTTGATATTTCACTTGAGTTGGATTTATTGATATAAGAATGTTAATCCTGACTCGAGTGTTTTGTGTTTTACTTTACGCTCGGGTCAGACTGAGTAATTCAGCATTTGAGACTCGCCTTCAAAGATTGGAGCTTCGCTTGGAGATCCAACTATCGATTCAGCTTTTAGTCTTTCCAGTTGCTTTGTTCGGAGATGTCATAAGTTTATATTTGAGACATTAGTGTATTGAGATATTCTGCTGTATTTTATTTCTAACTCTGATGTTTATATAATAGCTTCATGAACTACTATTTATCTATTCCGCTGCATTATTATTATATTACTCTGTGTCCGTGATTTTGTGATTGATTTATTTATTTTATATGCTGAGTTTTGCCAAATATAAATTAACAATATGATGTTTTGAGCAATTCAAGTCTGGCATGTGCGGATGCGAATGGTTGAAAATATCGGATCGTTGCATATAAGGTTAAATAAAATGTATGTATATGAATAATTAATTACATTCAAATACTTGAAATATAATTTTATAATTTAAAATTAATTCCAGATCGAAATTATAATAACAAACATAAAATAATAATTTTATCATTTTATCATTATTATATCTATATAATAAATAGTTTTGATCATAATAATTAAAAATATTAGTAATAAATATTAAAAAATAAATTTAAATTTACGAAAATTTAGGATCATAAAATAAATGTTCAAATTTTTTTTCATGATTTTTTGAAATAAAATATTATTTTTAATAAATAAAAGAAATGTTCAACAGAAGTAATTTAATTATTAAAAATATTTTAACAAAAAATTTTGAAATTTTTTGTATAGATGTGGTAATTTAAAAAAATCAAATTTTCAGTGCAATAATTGTTTTAGATATAATAAACAATTCAAATAATCAATAAAATATAATTTAAAAGCATTTATGTGTATAAAAAATTTATTTTTGAATTTGATAATTCATATTATGTACAAATAGGTGTAAAGAAAAATTCTTAGCTATTTATACATTATAAATATAAATATGTGTAATTATATGTTTAAATTATGCATTAGTTTATATGTAAATTAATATATAAATGTACATGAAATAATTAATAATGAAAAAATTTAATTTTTGCAGCAAATTAGATTTATTTATACATAAATTATAACACATAATAATATAACCATGTACATAACCAAACTAATTTGTGACAACTATATATACCTACGAAAATCTCACCTAACTTGATATACAACATTAATATATATACAGATTAGGGATTAATCCATAATAAGTCATAAAATATGATATGATTACTGTAATATATAAATAAAATACCAATTGATGATGCCTTTGAGTCCACTTGAATCAATGAATTTCCTTCTCTAGTTATGCTCGATTTGTCAGATTGCAAGTCCAGAATCGTCGACCTTTTCTATCAAATAGTGCTTTTACTTAACTTAAATTGATTTGAGATTTACTTAACTGTATATCAAGAAAGATATTAGGACAATCTCATTACCCGTTCTCTCTTAATCTTAGTCGTCCATCTCTAGGTCTAATCTTAAGTTTTAGCTGTCTCCAATAAGTTGTCAAAAGTGAAATTTGCCGCTCTAATGATGGGCTTTAAACCCATTTAAACCCAAGCCAAAATGTTATGCAATTAAATCTAATTTAATCGCTTATCGATATCGTATATCGATTGGTACATTTATAACTATTATAAATATATAACAATTTTTATTTCTCAAATCATATTCAAATTTTATAATTAATATTTCATAGATGTTAATTAATTTAATTTATTTATAACAATTATAAACTAACTAAATCATTCAGCCTTAAGGGAATTCATCATTTCAGTTGTGTAACTCTTTGGTGTAAATTTGGTCAGCAATTAATACCGAACTATTTTAATGTTAACGTTCACACTCACTTAGCAAGTGGTGTGACATTATGATCAAATTTATCGCTTATTCATTTTCAGTAGAATCTTATTTAATTTAATAAGTTTTACCGGTTAGTGGCATTTATATACACCAATTCTCTTCGTCAAAACTGAATCACTTTGGATTTATGGAATTTGATAATGGTCAGAATTTCAATATTGTCCATATTCAACTCTATAGTCCAAACAGAAAATCCTTGATTCAATAATAACAATTATTATTGAGCGTACTACTTTGGCTAGAGATTTTGACTTTGAGTTGACTTGAGTTCACTATGATACTAATGTCATATAACTGAAGTGACGAATCCTCTCTTGAATAGTGTCTTTTTTCCAATACTTCCACTCGACCCAACTATAATCACTTGATAGATGTCGTTCCATGATTTGACTAAAATCAAAGCAGATGTTTTCATATTGAAGGTTGGCAATACTTTCAAGTCGAAAGAATTGAGTAAATTAGCCACATGATATTTTCTGTCTGACCTTAGTTACATTAACCAACAGAAAACTACCGAGCGAGTTGTTTTATAGCTATCTAATAACTATCAGTATATAACCTCTAGGTGCTCTAGGTGCCCCCACCAGTCATGAGTAATACACTTCCCAACATTTGGAGAGCTTTATGTACTCTAGTCTCAAGAATACATCGATATCCAATGTCAATGCATCTTGACTACGAACAGTTAAAATGATGTATTTTGTAATAATGTGATCCAATACTCATGATTACAACTAATTGTAATTACTATCACAAACACGTCATTTATGGATTTTCTGTTAAATATATTTTTAATAAAAAAAATTAATTATTTATAACACATTATAACAAATATATAACAAAAAGAAGAAACACCTTTATTTCGAACAAGAATTTATTTCGGGTTAATAAATTACAGAATTGCCCCTAGGGCATACCCCTAACACTATCAAGTAAACAGATGATTTATCAAACAACATCCAATCAATTTATCTTTTTTATCAAATCAAATATCTTTTAGAGATATATTCTCTAAACCATTTTCATTTTCAGCATATATGAGATTATTAAACCTCTTTTATTAAATCCTTTCGATAATTATAACCTCTTTCTAACTTTGGAAATACCAAAACATTTCATCTTTAATTACTTAGGAAAAGTATGATTCAAATCTTAATGAAGATTCACATTTTCAAAACATATCTTTAATTGGTCAAAAAAAATGTTATTTAAGACATCGTTCACTGTAATCCCAAACCAACTAGTATTGAGTAAAAAGAGATCCATAGATTTTAGATTAGTTATACTCAATACTAATTCCCATATCCACCCATATTATTCGTCGAATAACAGTGGAACTGCCTTTTAAATTCACATGTAAATGTTTGATGTGCACGTAAATGTAAATGTGCATATTTTTACTACCATACTTAATAGTTTGATATGCACGTAAATGTGTATATTTTTACTACCATATTTAATCTAATTTAATTAAATAAATGTGCATATTTTTACTACCATATTTAATCTAATTTAATTAAATAAATGAGTATATAGGGTATTTTAACATGTTTAAGCAAAAATTCAAATTATTTTCAAATCGTCATTTATTCATCATCATATAGGGGAAAACAGACATTTTTATGTGTGAAATAATTTGAGAAAATTTACTTGGATATTTTAATGTTGTTTTGTAGGAATTTTAGTGAATTTTGGAAGAGGGTTCATGAAGGTATGCAGGCACAAGAGTAGGAAGCAAATGAAGAAGGAAATAAATCATTTCATGCAACATGAAGGACCTCACCTACCCACTTACCTTGATCTATAATTAGGAGCTAATACACATATTAGTGGAGCTGAAAGTTTCATGCACATTTAAATGGAGGATTATCTCATACTAATGATAACTTGTTGATCGCACTTCTTCAAGGGTACTTTGGGTAATCTTCAAAAATATGATTTGGATTTCAAGGCCTGTATAAATACCCCATATGTTCATGTAATTAAGCTCTTAACCTCCTCTTTAGTAAGTTTAGTTTTAGGCTCAAAAATAAATATAAACTTTCTTCTTCTATTTCATGGCTACTTAGTCATTTTCTTCTTTTGTGTAATTCATTTTTATGCAATGTTAATTCATGCTCTTTTTATTTACATGCCATTTTCATTTCATGTTAGTAGTTAGTTTTAATTTATGTAAGTAGATTAATTCTCTTGTTATTTTAATTAACTCTCCTTTTATTTTAATTAACTTGCATTTTCCTCTTGTTTTTTTGTTTCATGTTGAACTCTACTTTGTTGAAATGATAACTAATATGAAAAGCCAAGCTCCTTTAATTTAAGGGCAATGAAGCTCTCTTAATCATGTAGATTCAACAATTTTCAATTCTATGATCTCCTTTTGTGCTTAATGGCAATATTTGATGTGGTTTAACTTTGTTGTTTTTGCTTTGAATTTGATAGTCTATGTTGTTGATACCAAACATGCTATGCTTAACAAAAAAACACAAATTATCTCTTCATCTACATATGATTTTGGTAATGAAGTGAATTTTAAAATCAAAATTTGATGGTCTATATTACTAATTGATTATGCTTAGAATAGATTATACTTAGAATAGATTTTATTTCAAATTCATTAATATTTTCATGAGAGTTAATAAGTGATTTAGTGGGTATGTTATAAGTTTGATGGTTCATGTTGGCTAATTAATAGCACAAATAGGCCATACTTATGATAAACATATCAATTAAATTCACTAATGACTAAAAGAGAGATCATAATTTTCTTTTGTTGATTTATGTGATCATGAGAAGGGATTTGCTTCTAAATTGCTTTCAAACTCTCATATTTTTATCCATTTTAGTTTTTATCAGTTTTTACATTTTCTGGCTTAATATAATCTAAAATTCTTGGCTTAATTTGATTGGATAGAAATTTTAAAGTCAATACAATTCCCTACGGATCAACCCGTACTCGTAACATACTAGAATTGTACGCCGTGCGTTTGCGGCTTAAAATTTTCGGTTATTTTCTAATCCGATAAAAAGTTAGCCGTCAAACAAGTTTTTGGCACCGTTGTCGGAAAATTTAATTTGATTGAATAAAAATTTGTAAATCAATACAGTTCCCTGTGGATCAACCCGTACTCTCCACGTGCTAGAATTGTACGTTGTGTGCTTGCGGTTATTTTTAGTTTAAATTTTTCGACTATTTTTCTAATTCGATAGCAAGTCGGCCGTTAAACAAGTTTTTGGCGCTGTTGCCGGGGAATTAATTTGATTTGAATTTCTATTCTTCGAATTATTATTTTTTGTTTGATTTTTATTGTGTGTTTGTTGTTTTGTGTGTTAATTTTTCCTTTATAAAAAAAAAAATTTGTTGTGTGTCTGTGTGATTTTTGCTTGCATTTTGATCGTGTGCTTGTTTTTTCATTTGCATTTCTATATATAAAAAAATATACATAAATTCTTTAAAATAAATCTTTTATTAATTTGCATTTGCATTTTGCACTTACATTTTTACATTCACAATTTTCTTTTTCTTCTTTTGCTTACATTTAAAATAAATAAATAAATTTTACACAGTGCAAACCACCCCTTCTCTGATTGCCTCCCACCCCTCTGACTGCCTTGCTCCTCCTCTTTCATTACTTCAACACAAACTACCTGTCACCCATAACCTTACTGCACACAAACACTTCTTTGTTCATCACCCCTCACCTTCATCATACAGTCATACACCATACAACTAAACATCACTGTCTCAGACCACTTCAAACGGTCATCAGTGCAACTTCAACATCATTCATACACTTCTACACCACTGCCTACCCCTTCCCTGTCAACTTCTGTCACAAACATTTTCAACCAATTGCTGCCTGTCATCATACATATCTATTCCCACATTTCTATGCATATCCATTCCTACATAACTGTGCACGTACATACCAACACTACACTCATTCCCTATCATATTACCCCTCACCACATTCTCATTATCAAACAACCAATAGCAGCACTTTCAGTTGCCGCATACATTCATTCACCATCTTACTACTACTTCAACACTCACATAAACCATCAACTTCATTTCACCTTTCTTTTCAATCACATAAACAATCACTGTCTCAACAAACTCTGTTACATACATTTTCACTGATACCTGCACATCTTCATTTCACCCTTCTTGCATCAGATAACCCACTGTCATACCCATACAAACCACCTCACCATAACTTCACAATACAATAGTCATCTCACCAGCAACACCCCTGACAACCTGACCACTTGTCAATTCACCATCTTCCCCCTGCTTCTGACACAGTGCCATCCTCAAACAAATACCACACCCTTGCTTTTGTACATTAGTGTGTTTACACTGCAATCTTCAAACAAATACCATAGCAGCTACACCCAAACACCTCCATACTCCCCGGCACCAAACATCAAACCGTGTTACCACAAAATCCTATTATCACTCCAGCCATCAAACCACTACACAGTCGCACATAGCTCAATCACAATCACCTTCAACTTCACCATACAAACATTCATCACCATACAAACAACAACAACCATAACCTCCCCCTTCAATACATTTCACTGCCTATCACTCTGTTCACATCCCTAACCAATTGCAGACAATACAGTCAAAGCAACACCCCCTGACCACCATCATCTCACTGCTGTGCTCCCCTAAACCACCCCTTCAAACTGTCAAACAGTCACTCTACTTCACATCATCAAAACACTTCTGCCATTCTACTGCTCTGCATCACATTTAGGGCTGTCAATGGGTACCCGAAAAATCCGATATCCGTCCGAATCCGTATCCGAAAATATGAAAAATATCCGTTATCCGAAAAGCGGATACCGATATCCGAAAAGCTTTTCGGATACGGATATGGTTATAGTGGTATCCATATCCGAAAAATATCCGTCCGATTAACTGATGCATATTTATATAATTTAAAATAGAAAAATAGGGCTATGAGTGTTTAACTTTTGAATATTTTTGGATACACATACATATATTAGTATAAAACAATGTTTTATCACCATATTTTTTATTTCTTTGTTTTTTTATAAACAATAGTACAAAAAATGTTTTATGTTGATCTAAACTTTTTCGTTTATACCTTTAAATTTATCAATTATTGGCGGAGCGGATAAATATCCAATATCCGTCCGCATCAGAAAATTAAGCGGATACGGATATCCGATATCCGAAAATTAAACGGATACGGATATCCGATATCCGAAAATGATTTCGGATACGGATACGGATATGACACTATCCGTATCCGAAAGCATCCGTTGACAGCCCTAATCACATTCAACTACAAGCTCCACATTCATCAAATGCTGCACCTGATAAAGCCACACAGCCATCATCATTCAATCACAAACAACTGTGCATGCCACGACCATATTGCTACATCACTACAAACCTCTGCCTGCTGCACTTCACTTTGCCCATTCCACCACTTAAACATACACTCTATCCTATCATCTACCGTAACATATACAACTCCTTCACATCTCTACTGCCTCACATCGTCCTCCCTGACAAACTGCATACAACCCTTCAGACCAACTCATCAAAACTGCACCATCACCCATACCCACCATCTTCAGATACAACCGTATTCATACATCAGTACCAACTCACCTCAGTTTAGTTCACCAAACAACTCACTTTAGATCAACACACTTCTGCCTTCCACAACCCTGTACACACTTCTTCATATACAGTGCACACTACCATCATTTCAATAGCAACACATCCATCATCCCCCTCCAGTACCACCCCACTACACCTTCTCCAGCAATCAACACTGTCATTACTTGCCTCACGGCATACATTACCATTCCATCATTCAACAATCATCAAGTACGTACCCAATACTTTATACAAGCCAACATCTCCATTGTAACCACTATTGCCTGTTTTTCACTACCCATACAAGCAACTGCCAATCCACCCTCTTTCGGCCTCACTCCTAACAGCAGCGATTCGAGAACAAGTCCAAATCGAACATCCCAATCGACGCGCCTTGAAATCACCTCCAAAACCCAAATCCACGATCGAACATCCTCAACCCACGACCTGTTTATCCAAATTTGGCTACGCAATTTTATTTTTTTGATTTTTGATTTGGATTTCTTAGAAGTGCGTATTCTCTATTAAGAAAATGAATTAAAAAGAAAGAGGGGGTTTCGGATTTGCAAGTTGTAATTGTGTTTGGGGTCGGGTTGATTTTAATTGGGCCGGTTGTTTACTTTTGTTCTTTGATTTAAGAAAAAACAGAAATTTTGTTGCAAGTTTTTTGTGTTGTTTTCAGTTTTATTTTGTTTTGAGTTTGGGTGTATTGTTTGGTTTTTGTTATCCTCTATTTTGTGTTTTAAAAAAAATATTTTCTTCCGACTTAAAAAAAAGAAGAATTGTATATATCTTCCCATTTAAAAATTTTGTTTTCTTCCCACCTAAATTTTTTTTGCTTTTGTTTCATGTGGTAATCAATAAAAAAAAATTCTTTTGTTTTTTTACCCTTTGAAAAAAACAAACAACAAGTTGTTTTAGTTTAATTTGTTTTTATTTTCATTTGTTTTTAGTTTCAGGTTGCCAAAGAAGGAAATCAGAAGGAGAAGAACTGCTGTCAAAAATAAACTACTTGCTTATAAAAAAAAAATTGCTGCTTTTAAAATAATTGCTAATAATTCTGCACGCTCTCGTATCGTGTCTTCGTCTTTTTTTTTATTTGCTTTGCATTGTTGGTTACTTGCATTTTAAAAAAAATTCAAAAACAATAACAATTTTTTTTATTCGTGGTTGCATTGTTAATTCATGTTTAATTTATGCTTTGCATTCATCTCATCTTGTTTTTCTTTTCTAAGGGAAACACCCAAATCATAAGGTGGAAGATTTCATCACCCCTTCCTTGAGACACAAACTGCATTTCATCTTAGAATTTGCTAATAATAATGGTTAGACTTCAAACTTAAGGGAATCATGTGCTCACGTAGGGCTTAATTACTTTGAGCAATTTATCTTCTTAGTGTCTAGGCTATGGAAAAGCAATAATCAGTTATAAATATTATGGCGATTCGTAAATATTATACTAATTATTTCTCTGAAGTTACTTAAACCTTCGGCTGGTGATTCATGTGGCACTAATAAATCCTGTCCGCTACCTAGCTGAGAACTATCTTGTTTAATTAGGACAAAGTGTCATTATACAATTTTGGGTTAGAAGCAATTAAAGATAGAAAATTTGTAATTAACTCCTTTGCATTCATTTAGTTGCATTAGTTCATGCATTCTTAAAAAAAAAAATATTTCAAAATCCAAAACTAAAAAGAATTGTAAATATTCCTTAATTTAGTTTTTAAATCCTTTCCTTTGAAAATTTTCAATTAAAATCAAAAGCGTAAAAAAAAATTAAGTTAGTTTTTTTAGAAAAAAAATCCAAAAACAAATAAAAGAGAAAAAAATTTGAAAATCCAAAAAAAAAGACAAAATAAAAATCGGATTTCCCTTTTGAAAAATAAATTCCTTTTGGTAAATTTTTTTTCCCTTTATATAAGAAAACAATTCTTGAAAATGTCCGAATTTTCCTACTCGTTGGAATTTTACAATACCTGTGAAAATCAATATAATCCATATAATTTCACACCAAATTATTATAGATATTTTAATGACAACTATTGTACAAACAATTCGAATTTTGAACCACAAAATTTTCAAAATGACAACCAACCCTCAACTCTTGAAAATAGCATTGAAACGGTTTGTCTTTACTTGAACTCTCTACACAATAAAATCAAAGGATAAATTATTTGTGTAATTCATATTTGTGTAGTGATTCAAGTCAAAGTTTTCAAAATAATCAAAATTTGAATTCACTTCAAAATATAACACATCCCAATTCAATTTCAAACTCTAAAATGAATTTCAAAATCAAAACATGGAAATAACTGTTTAAATGATTTTGGCAATAGGAGTTATTTGAATGATGGTGAAAATTTTTGTTCTCAACAAGTTCAAATGGAAAATCCTCAAGTTAATAATTATAAATTTGATTTTATTGAGCAAATGGATGAAATTCACAAAGATCACGCGAGATTTATTGTTTGAAACCTACATGAAACAACGTGAGCAACAAAATCAAATCCCAACATGTGATGAGACAAATAATAATCCACCTTTTACAAAAATTAACGATTTTCAAATAAAAACTTTTGAAATGGAAAATAACAATCTTAATGAAGTTGTAAATAGTAATCCACCTTTTACAAAAGTTGACGGTTTTCAAATAAAAACTTTTGAAATGGAAAATGACAATCTTAATAAAGTTGTTGAAAATAGTAATTGAGTTGGATTTCAATTCATTTGATGGTGAGAAACTCGATTGAAAATTCGATCTTCCTTTTTCTAAATTCGAAAAATTGAATACAACAACTTTGCATTTTGAACTTGATATATGAAATAAGTTGTGAATAATTCAAAAAAGGAAGACAAATGTAGTGAACATAAATTTTTAGGACTTTTCAAAGATGATTTTTTGAATTACGAGGAGATAGATTTAAATCACTATTTCAATTTTGAAATTAATAATTTTAAAGAATTTGTGAATGATGAGCTTGAAATTAAATTTGGCGAAAGTAAACTTGACCTTAACCAATTGTTCTATCAACACAAAAAATCACCAAAAATAAAACAACTTATACGATTTTTAATAAAACGACATTCGTTTTTTCAAATCAACATTCAACTTCGAAATCTTTTATGGTTTTGTTTTCTATGCTTAAGCTGTGTCTTTCATACTTAACAAGACAAATGAATTGGTCTCTGAAAGACCGTTTCATTTACTCTTTAATAGTATATTTTATGAGGCTGTGTAAATAATAACTATTCATTTTCATGTAAATATAGATCATATTTTTATTTTTATTTTTCTCCTATCACATGGGTTGACCGTGGGGACATAGTCAAAATCAAGTGTGGGGAGAGTTTTATGTTTATTTTTCATGGTTTATTTTTTTCTTTCCAAAAAACAAAAAAACAAAACAAAAGAATTCCTAAAAGCAAATTTTATCTTTTAGCATTTTGATTTATTTTTGAAGAAACACTATAGGATAAGTATAAGTTTTGGTTTTTTTAAATTGAAATTTTTGAAAATTTATTTGTCTTAACAAAAATAAAAATGAAGCTTGATTATAAGTAATGATGGTTTAACTTGTATATAGGAAGGTTCATGATAATAATTATGAAGTATATCCTAATCGAATTTTTTTGTAAAAAAAGGTGGTGGATTTAAAGAAAAGAATATAACATTTTTATCTTCTAAGTTAAATGGTGGTAAGATGATTTTGCAAAAATCTCTCTTTAAAGAAACAAACAAAAGAAAAAATAATAATATTTGTATATATTTTGTTAACACCTAGAGTCATGTGTTCACACGTAAGTGCGTATACTCGCCATGCTCTGTACCCTTCTTACGTAAGCTCGAAAGGCAGTGCACGATCGGTATATCTGGCTTTAGTTTATTTGAGTTAGATATATGTATATAAAATTTCTTTTATTAATAATGCCTACAGTCGATAGGTGTACACACTTGTATGATCACTCGCCATGCTCCGTATTTCCCTCACGTAAGCCCGCAAGGTAGTGCATGCATCATATATCTGGTCTCAGTTTTCTGAGTTAGACATATGTAAATATTGTTTATATCAATAAAATTTTCAAAAAAGAGAAAGTAAGCCATTGAAATCCAGCACTATTTTCACTTATTTGATTTGACTTGTTATTCAAATGAAATGAAAATACCACTTTGATAAACCTTGATAATCAACTAAGGGTCTATTTCATAGTTGCACTATGTTATCAACTAAACAACTAGCCAAACTAGAGTATATCTGTTATGATAACTTAATTTTTGTTGAAAATTTTGACAAGTAAAAAGAATTAAATTTCTTGACAATGATAAGAACTTATACTTAACTTATTCATGTTAACTTAAAATTAAATTCTTCATTTGTAAATATTTTCAAAAACTTGCATTCACCTCTTTATAAATAAATCTTACATTTAAGAATTTTTCATTTCGCATTTGGATTTTGTGGGTAGTATCCACTTAAAACCCTCACGAGACAACAGTCGTCCTACTAGGGACATCTAAAAGTTTAACGGCTTGTTACATACGCTCAATGCAATCATGCTTCCTACGAAAATAGATTTATCTTAGTTTTTCTTTTTTCGAGGAAAAATAAAAAGATAAGTGTGGGGGTAAATGTGTATATTTTTACTTCCATATTTAATTAAATAAATGAGCGTATAAGATACTTTAACATGTTTAAACCAAAATTCAAATTATTTTCAGATCATCATTTATTCATCTTCATATAGCGTCAAAATGGTCATTTTATGCATATATTAATTTTGGAGTTTTTACTTGGCATTTTATTTTTATTTGTAGGAAAATTGGATGGAAAATAGAAGAAGTTTTCATGGAAATATGCATTCACAAGGATGGAAACAAAGGAATGAAGATGAAAATAATTCAAATCATGCATCATAGAAGACCTCACCTACCCACTTGCCTTGATCTATAATTAGGAGCTAATGCACATGCTGGTGGAGCTTAAAGTTACATGCATGCTTAATGGAGGATTAATTAGAGGCTAATGATAACTTGGTGGCCGCACTTTTTATATGGGTATTTTAGGTAGTCCCCTAAAATATGCATTCGGATTTTAGGCTTGTATAAATACCCCATATGTTCATGTAATTAAGCTCTTAGCCTAATCTTTAGTTAGTTTAGTTTTAGGCTCAAAATAAATAATAAGCTCTCTTTCTCTCTTTCATGGCTACTTAGCCATTTTCTTTTATGCAATTTTTTTAATGCAATTTTAATTCATTCCCTTTTCTATTTACATGCTTTCTTTCCTTCCATGTTAGTAGTTTAGATTTATTTATGCAAGTAGATTAATTCTCATTTTATTTTAATTAGCTCTCTTTTGCTCTTGTTTATGTTCATGTTGAATTCTACATTTGTTGAAATGATAACAAATATTAGAAGCTAAACCCCTTCAATTTAGAGGCAATGAAGCTGTCTAATCATGTAGATTCAACATTTTGCTAATTTTTGATCTCTTTTTGTGCCTAATGGCAATGATTGACGTGGTTAAACCTTTTGGTTTTAGCTTTGAATTTGATAGCCTGTGTTGTTGACACCAAATAGGCTATGCTTGAATAAACATAAACAAAAATTACCTCTTCATCTACATATGATTATGGTAATAAAGTGGATTTTATAGTCAAAATTTGATGGTCTTCATTACTAATCAATAATGAATCGATCATGCTTAGAATAATTTTTTTTAATTTCATTAACATTTTTCAAGAGAGTTAGCAAGTGGTTTAGTGGATGGTTATAGTTTGATGGTTTATGTTGGCTAATTAGTATCATAAATTCCATACTTATGATAAACATATCAACTAAATTCACTAATGACTAAAAGAGGGATCATAATTTTATTTTGTTGATTTATGTGATTATGAGAAGGGATTTGCCTCTATATTGCCTTCAAACTCTCATATTTTTAACCATTTTAGCTTTTGTTAGTTTTTACATTTTTTAGCTTAATACAATCTCAAATTCTTGGTTTAATTTGATTGAGTAATTTTTTTTAAAATCAATACAATTCCTTGAATATCGACCTGTACTTGCAGCATACTAGAATTGTAAGCCGTGTGTTGTGGTAATTTTGACTTTAAATTTTTCGGCTATTTTCTAATCCAATAGAAAGTTAGCTATCAAATAGATAGTATGGATTCTTTCCTCAGAATTTAATACAGAGTTTAACTAAAACATTCTCTTTACCATCGAAATCTTATTGAAATCTTGTTTATCTTTGTGGAAAATTCCAAATCTCTTTTCTTTTACGATCCGAGTAAATCAAAATAACTATTCCCACCACCAGGCCAGTTCGGATAGTTAGGGGGAGCGGACAACTGGTTTTCCAAATTCCAGTCTAGAGACTACCTCTCTATCACCCGTAACTCGGTCAAATTATTGATCGACATTAAACCCTTTAAAATACTTTGTTTCTTATTTGAAAATAATTTATAAAGCATTCGAGAAGAAAAACCTAAGTTTGAATCTTATTTCTAAAAATTTTAAATTCCTTTGCTAAAAATTGTCAGTAAATAGTGCTTTTAAAGGCTTCGTAGCACAAATCTCCTTTTCAACCTTTAATACGTCCAATTTTTTCATTTAAATCGCTTTTAAAACATTTTAACATATTTTTATAATTTATCTCATATTTTTAAGGATTTAGAAATATCTATTTTTAATAGTTAAAATCCATATTTTAGGGACTGTCAAAAAGCGATGATTTTAAAAACTTGATTTGAACATATGTCAAATTTTGCTAAATGAAACCTCGATTTTTCCTTAATTTGGAAACTATAGTTACAAGAGTCCAAAAAAATTCTTATTCGAATAATTCTGAGCTATATTCCACTCTGCACATTGATTTAACTTTTACGACGCGAAATCGCGAACTACTATTACGTGATGAGCTCAATTTTGACTCAATTTTCATATCTTCTCAAAACTATGCCGAAATGAGTTTTCATGTTTACAAAACATTTATAAACCATTTTAAATCATTTTCATTCATGTTTAAAGAGGTTTAACTATGTCGTAAAACTTTTATAATTCATAAGGGAAATGTTTTCTTTGTGTAAATTGGACGTGTATTTACGGTGAATTATTTCCATAATCAAGCAAACATATTATCGCGTTCAAAACATGATGATCAAACATAGAAAACAATCATACCAAACATTCCATATCATCACATGATTTATAATATAAACCACTAGGGTTTCTCACATAATAGCTTTTCGATCTAACTTTTAGTGCGAATTCGGCTATAACTCCGCTATTCCCGCACCGAAGCTCATGATATCTGTCTCGGGACCCTAGGGTATGCTCGGCCTTGTACTAGAGAGGGTGGAGATGCCTAGGTGAGCTCAGCCAAGCAAGAAGAGAAGAGGAGATGATCACTTGCTTTAGTTTCAAACTAAGGTGGTATATCTCTCTATATGGATAGTGTATTTCTCAATAGAGCTTCTCTATGACTATGGAATAATTTATGAAGATATGGAAGCCATTACTGGTCTTAGGAAGAAGGAGAAGAACTTAAGAAATTAGAGAAAGAAACTGCGAATAAATGAGAGAGTGGAAGGTGTTATTCATAAGCAAAATTTGCAAAATATTTACAAAACATTATCATTAACCATCACCTCACCCATGTGCTACCCCTACACCTCCTTACTCGATCAAACCACCATCTTTCCATGTGCCACCCTATATGCCACTCCATATGCCTTTAAGTGATGGCGAGTTTTGCTTTGCTTTGCTTAGAAAGTATATATATTCTTATATATTTACTTTAAGTAAGTTAGTAAATGTTAATGGTGTGTGTGTGTGTATATATATGTATGTATGTATGTATGTATGTTCATGTACATGTGTATGGGTGCTTATACGTTTATTTTTGACAAATCAGTTGCAATTTTCGATACAACTTTTGTTCATTAAATCGTGGTGAATCTGGGATTCGAATTCTGGTCATATTTTTACTTCTTAGTTAATATGTATGTATGTATGTATGTATGTATATGATGTTTCTATTATTATTTAATAATTTAAAAGGCCTCATTTAATATTTAAAATAATTATTAAATCATTCAAACTCAATTTAGATTCAAATATCAATTATTTAAAAATGATGACATCATTGATGATGTCATAAAGACATTTTATTTCCAAAAATAAAATAAATAATTTTATTACAAATTCATGCTTAAATGAAGAAATAAGTGCATTATCCAGTTTTGTATCCTCTAATATTGAGACAATCTCAATTTTACCATATACTGATTTTCTTTGCTTTTCTGATGGAAATCTCAATTATATGTATTTATTGGTATAATTTTAAATTAAGTTTACCATCATTTAGTATTTTTCAAAACATTATAATTTGTTTTATAAAATCTTATATTTGAATTATTTTAAATTATATATATTTTCCAAAGTGATAAATTTTCGGGTCGTTGCATTCTCCCTTTCTTAAAAGAATTTCGTCTTCAAAATTTAAGATAAGAAGAAGATAACTCAAAAAGGAATATATTAGATATGATGAAATATATTAAAAGATACGATAAGTGACTGCACCACAGGCAGTGAGTACCCACATCGGTACAATACATATACAAACTATCCATCCATCCAAAACTCTAGATATACCTTTCTCATTCTATCCTTTATTTCCCAAGTGCAGTCTTAGGCATCACCACTCCATTGAACTTTAACTAATCTTACAACATTTCTTCTCAATTTCTTCTCATCACGATCTATGATTCGATTAGGCTACCCGATGATAGTAAAGTTTGTCTCTACATCTAAATCTTCTTGGGTAGCTATCGCTACAATTTGTTCTGGATCATACACAGACTTTCGCAGATGAGATATGTGAAAAACATTGTGTACACCTAATAACCTTTCTGGTAATTCTACTCGATAGGCTAGTGGGACAACCCGCTTAAGAATGAGAAAATGTTCAATATATCGAGGTGCTAACTTCCCAGTCCTTTTAAATCTTACTACTTCCCTCATTGGAGAGACTTTCAAAAATACAAACCTCCAATCAAGAATTCTAAATTCCTACGTCTCTGATCGGTGTAACTTTTCTACCTGCTTTGAGCTTCTTTCAGATCATATCTACTTTCTCCAATGCTTCTCGAATCATATCGAGACCAAGTACTAGTCGATCTCCGGTTTCAATCCAACATGCCGTCGATCTACATGGGTGACTAATAAGGTTTCATTTGGAGCAATGCTAATACGTGCCTGGTAGCTGTTATTATAAGAGAACCCTACAAAAAGTAGATGATTCTTCCACGAACCTCCAAAGTTTAACATGCAAGCTCTTAGAAGATCTTCTAACACTTGATTTACCCTTTCTGTTTGCCCATTAGTCTAGGGATGATGTGCGGTGCTTGTACTTTGCTTCACTCCCAAAGCTATCTGTAACGCTTCCTAAAACTGACTGGTAAAGATTGGATCCCAATCTCTTATGATGCTGGTCGGAACTCCATGTAATCAAACAATTTCTTTCATGTATATATATGCAAGACTGGAAGCATTTCTTATTGGCTTTACTGGAATGCACTTTTGGACAATCATTCTATGGTAACCAAAACGCCTTTATTTCCCTTCCTCATTCGAGGTAAGCCATCGCTGAAATTCATTGATATTTGGTCCTACTTCTAAGTCTGAATCTTGAGAGGTTGAAGTAATCCAACAGTCTTTTACCGATCGCTTTTGATTTGCTGACAATTTGTGCATCTACTAACATGAATGAAGATGTCCCACTTCATACTCTTCCACCAGAACGTTCGCTTCATGTCTTTGTACATCTTGTGAATTCCAGGATGAATATTAAGCTTAGATTGATGACACTCATTTAATACTTCCTGCCTAAGATTGTCAATATTTAGAACACAAATTCTTCCATTTAACCATAGTTTCCTACGGTTATCTACTTCGAAGCTTGAATTCCTTTCTTCTTCAACTCCCTCAATGAACTCCATTAGCTATTGATCTTCTCTCTAGTTGTTGGCAGTTCTTTCCAGAAGCGTTGGACTCACCTCCAGATAAGCTATAATGGCATGCTTTCTGCTTAACGCATCCGCTATTACATTGTCTTTTTCGGGAATATATAAAATATCAAGATCATATGATGCGAGAAATTCCAACCAACGATGCCATCTCATATTTAAGTCCTTCTAAGTGAAAAGATATTTCAAAGATTTGTGATCTGTGAAGAGATCGAACTTTTCATCCAGTAAATACTGCATTCACATTTTTAACGCGAATACAACGGGATAATAGTTCTAAGTCATGTGTTGCATAGTTTCGCTCATTAGCTGCCTGCTTGTACAAGCGATAACCCTTCCATGTTGCATTAACACTGCACCAACTCATTCTCTACAAACTTCTATGCATACAGTCAAACCGCCACTTTCATCCGCAATAACTAGGACTGGATCATTGGTCAATCTTTTCTTCAACTTATTAAATTCCTCCTCACAGTGAGAAGTCCTGAATGAATCTTTAGTAATATCTTGCCAATCCTAAAAAGCTACGGATGTCCTTCGGAGTTTGTAGCTGTTTCCAGTCAAGAATGGCTATAATTTTCTTTGGATCATCTGAAATTCCATCACTTGACACAACTTATCCAAGGAATCTTACATCTTTCTCCCAGAAGTGGCATTTTGAGAATTTATCTTTAAGTACATTCCTTCTCAGTATTTCCAATACAATCTCTAGATGCCTTTTGTGTTCTTCCTCGGTCTTTGAATAGATAAGGATATCACCAATAAAAACCAACACAAATTTGTTGAGTACATCTCTAAATACTTTATTCATAAGGTCTACAAAAATAAGCAGGCGCATTTATCAGCCCAAAAGGCATAACCAACCACTCAAAGAAATCATTCGGACCTTTGAATGTAGTTAAAGGAATGCAATCTTCTGCTATCCTTAGTTGATGGAATCATGTAGCCAGGTTCATTTTTGAGAACACTCGAGCACCGTGAAGTTGATTAAACATGTCATTAATACGGGATAGAGGATACTTATTCTTGATCGTCTTCTTGTTTAGGTCTCGATAATCTATACAAAATCTTAGAGGGGCATCTGATTTTGCAACAAAAACTATCTTTGCTCCCCAACTTGAGTGACTCAATCTAATCAGCCCATTCTTTAACAACTTATTAGTTTGATCCTTTAACTCATCCTTCTCTTCTGAAGAAATGTTACAGATATGGTGAACAATCGGCCTTGCATGAAGAATTAAGGTAGTTCGAAACTCTATTTCTCGATGTGAGGGTAAACTTTTCATTTCTAAAAAACGGTCCATAAATTCCTTAACAATTGGTATTTCTTCTAGAGCTTTTGGAACAATTTAAGTGCATACATGAAATTTTCCCTCACCGGAGTATGTTTTTTACATGTTATTTTAAAATGTTCACTTCTTTTATTTTAGAACAGCACCATTCTTTTAACACAATCAAGAACAACTTTATACTGAGACAATCAATCCATACCGAGTAAAATCTCAAATCCAATGAAATCAAGGACAATAAGGTCACACGAATTTTTGGGATAGGTAGGTAACTCGGACATTTTCACAAACCATATAGAGAGATTAGTTGTATCCCCTATGGGATTAGAAACACATATATGGGTATCTATTATTTTTAGGGTAAGTTTTAACATGTCAACCAATTTCTCCGAAATAAAATTATAGGAAGCCTTATTATCAAACGATACTGTAACTAAATCTTTATTAATGTAAATATTACCTTCCAGAGCTCCCTTTCCTTTCACATCTATGGAGGCCGAAGGTTAATCCTTGATAGCAAAAAGTCTGACCTGCTCCCCTTTCAATCCTTTATCATGTGCCCTGGTTGGTGACAATTGTAGCAGTTTCTATTTCGAACCTTATGATTCTCATGTGGTGAAAAGATGGCTCTTCTGGTCGCGATTGTAACAGGTAACATCTTTCAATCGGTTCTCCTGAGATCCTTGTCCTGACTTGCCTTATCATGCCTTCTTCCCTTAGTCATTGAATTTTCCCTTCCTCCAATTGTTGTTGTTGCTTTGAGCTATGAGAAAATTCTTGTTGTCCAAAGTTTCAAACCGAAAACCTATATCTACTAGATCTACAAAGGTTCCCTTCACATGAGTGGTCATCCTATCATGGTGTCGCTCCTTTATCTAAAAAATAAACATCTTATTTTTCTTTAGGACAGTGTCTATCAACGTAGGTCCAAACTGAGATAATTCATTAAATTTGCATAAATACTCTTCCATAGGCATTTCCCCTTGCTTCAGATCCCTAAACTTCTATAGAGGCAGGACTTTCCAACTGCGGGCATGTTTTTTTTCTTCAAAAATTTCTTTAAACCTCGCATAAGAGAAGTTATCTTTTAATTCATTGAGAGTTATGGACTCCCACTATGCTAGAGCTCTATCCTTTAATTGGCGGGAAGCTAAGAACCTTTTTTAATCATCATCGGTGTTTAACTCTTTAAAGATTTTCTCACATGATCGGAGCCAAGCTTGAACTTCAATAATAAATTCTGTGCCTTCAAATGGCTTTCCTCCCAAGCTGGTATAATCTTTGCATAGTATGGCAAATTATGCAAAGTTAACCTGAGGTTGCACAGGAACTACTACTTCTTCAATTACCGTAGCATTTGGAGTTTGACCATTGGTGGTTGTTAAATATGCAGGTATATGATTTTTGTTTGATGATAATAAACTTATATATATACATTTAAATGTATTTGTTAATGTACTTTTTTATTTTTTTGCATATTTAAATAAATATTTATTGAATAAAATAAATAACATAGAATTTAAATTCAAATAGATATTTTATTCAAACAAATATTTATTACAATTTTCAATAGTACAAATTCAATCTCTCACTATATATATATATACAATTTCAATTACAATACACATTTGATCACATCGCAAATTTTCACTTACATAACTATCCTCACTACATATCGCTCGTTTCACTCGTATTTATCTTCAACTTCATTCCAAATTGAATCCAACATCCGAGCAATCTGTAAAATAAACGCTAATGCAATAAAATTGAAAAGAAAATATTTTGCAGTGTAAAATAAAATGTGTATTTGTGGAAACTTTATTTGCATCAGCTATTTGGGTTGTTTGTCATCACGTAAATTTGAATTCATCATACACGGACAACTTGTGACATGCACAGTATATCACTGTATATGCCACAAGGCCGTGCACACCGATATAGACTCGATAAAATTACAGGGACAGGTGAGCACAAAGTCAAACCCAAATCAAAAGCCAGGTTCAACTCAAGTGAAATAAAAATAATGTCAGGACACAAGCACAAGGTCAAACCCGAGCTTTGAGCTCGATTCAACACATGTGCAAGTTCAATAAAATGGTCAAGAGTCCAAACTAACATAAATCAAGCCTTGACCAAAGTTCAAATGAAACAGGTTCAAAGTGAAGCCACAATGAAACTGCAATAATCACCACCGTTTTATACACATGAATCAAAGGACCAGAGCACCTAAAGAAGGCCACATAAGTGACCAGAATTCAACATGAAGTGATAAACAACATACATATATACATGAACCAGTTCAATATGCTATGCATTTGAACCCAGACTGTCAGAGAAACTTCAATACAACATGATACAAATACAACATGAAGACTGCATATTCAAGTGCATCAGACCAACATCAATGTACAAAGAACACCACAGCTATCAATTAATGGTTCAAATGGTTAGGAAAAATGCAGACAATGTCAACAAGACCAGACTTCGAATCAATACAATGTATACACACTAGACTTCAAGTATGACATGAACCAAGTGCAAGTGGAAACCCAAAACTGCAAAATATGAAGACTGCAGCTCCAAAACATCACATACACATGCAGTATCATCAACTAGATTAAAAGCTACACTGATACCAAAGACCACAAGTACACAAAACCTTACAACATCTATGTAACAGTGCAGATTCGAACCAACAGACTATGCAACATAAAGATGGAGGCAGTGAATACACACACACGTAAACATATATATTGAGCAATATAACATGGACAAAGTACACAAACAGTGAAACAGTGGCTCAATATCAATCTGCAAGAAATCAAGCTACAACATGTACACCAAGCAGATTGTACATGATACAAATATGCAAGACTGGACAACATAAATGTACAGACAACATGAACACATTAGTCAATGCTAGAAAGATGAACCAGACAAGAAATGACAATAATAGAGCAGCAAAGCAACAACTTAAGTGAAACAAGTTCAATCTAGCAGTGAGCAGTGCACATGTCATGGGACCAGTCAGTTCCGAAGCCATAGCATAAAGTTTTAACCAAAAATAAGGTCGCAGGGGATTACAAACAAGAATCAAATAATGTCAACAGCAGTTTCAAAGCCAACATTGAACAAGTAAGTGTCGAAGTCGAACAGGTCAGAAATAGAAGCCGTGGTGGCCAGGAAAAAAATCAACACCATATCAATCAAGAAACAAAATTATACGAATTGAGCAAGTCAGAAGAAAATCATAGCATTCATGCAAAATCAAGTGGCCGAGATAAATCTATAAACGAATTCAAGTAAATTCAAACGAGCGGGAATATAGGAATTCGATTCCCATATAAGCCCTAAAACATCATCGACAAAAGGTACGCGAGTTCGAAGCTAAACAGAGAACTATAAATCAAGAACTCGAATCGAGTTCGAATCAGGGCAAAATAATAGTGCATTTAAACGACATAATTCACATACCAGATTTGTTGATTCATACTCAATACTGGGAGCAGCCGTGTGCAAAAATAGAAGGGACAATCATTCGACTGAGCAACCAAAGCAAGATTATATAATCGAACGATCAATTGAAGCGGCACCTCAGTTTCCAAGAACCCTAATTTCTAAAAGAACGAGCATAACAACATTTTTCACAAAGAAGAAGGTCGGGCCGAAGAATAAAGAGAGAAAGGGATATTAAATTTGGGTCGGCCTTGTTTTAATTATATAAGGCTTTAATTTTTTAAATTAGGGTTTCGTGTTACTTAATTTTTTTTTATTGTGTTTTCCTTTTAAACAATTGTAATTTCTAGTCGTGTGACTAAGGGACGAACTATGGTGGTGTAGTTCGAGAATTCGCAACTCAATGGCTGAGTTGTGGCATGGTTTTAGCGTAGAGTTAATGCTAGTCAATAACGGGTGTCGTGAGTTTACATGTGTAAGCGTCTGACTGCTTAATTTCTAGTAGAAACCTTGGGGGCAGCACGTAGGCAGGATTTTGCCAAAGCCGGGTAAATTCCGTATTGTTTTATTTCTTTATTTATTATTCTGCTATTATCTATGCTGCTATTATTCTGATATATCTGTGTTGAAAATATTTTATAAACTTCCGCATTAAATTTTTATAATTGATAGTATCACCTTATTCACCCTCCCTCTAGGGTGAAATCGATCCTACAAAATGGTATCAGAGCTAGGAACAACAGCCATTTTTGTTTTAAAAAGTTCGATTTTTCAAAGACCAATTTTTTTACAAATTTGAATTTTTAAAATGGCTTCTGTTAATAATGTTTTTACTATGGGTCGGTCCAATATTATTCCTCCTATTTTTGATGGAACAGATTTTCTGAATTGGAAATCAAAAATAAAATTTTATTTAAAATCTGTTAATTTTAAATGATAAGATATTATTGAAAATGGATGTGATATAAAAGACGAGAAAATTACTTCAATTAATGCTCTTGCTATGCATATATTATGTTCTCATAATAATCAAGATACTTTTAACTTTATCTCTCATTGTGAAAGTGCACAGGAAATTTAGAATACTCTTGATGCAATATATGGTGTAAAAGTCAACAACCGTGAGAGATCCTCCATAATTGACTCGGATAAAGAAACGTGCTTAGCAGGATTGGTAAAAGGAAGTAGTTATGAGGATGACGATGATGAAGTAGCTAAGCTGGCATTACTAATGAAGAAATTCAAAAAGTGGAATCACAAATATGGAAATGCAGCTCTAAATCAGAAATTGAAAAGCAGAATATTCAAAGCACTAGATAACCTAGAAAAACGGGAGATCATCTGTCAAAAATGCAACGAACCCGGACATATCAAGCCCAATTGTCATCGACTTCAACACGGCCTAGAAAAGAAATCAAAAAGGAGACATTTTCCATCCATATAGAATACAAATGATGAAGATAATAAAAGTACTAGCAGTGAGAGTGAGAAAGCAGATATGAGCCTTCAAGGTGATATAACTGATAGCGATGGTGATGAGCCAAGCAAGGTATCAAAACTTACTCACTCAGAATTACTTATATATTTCCACGAAGTAAATGGCTGTTTTGAATGACTTAGGAAAAAATATGCCAAAATTGAATCACAAAGATATACTTTGATAGATTTCAATAAACAGCTTGATCAATTATTTAAAAACTACCAAAGTAAGATCCCTAAGTATGATAAATGTCCATCACTCGAAGAATCAGAAATTAAAATTAAATCGCTTGAAAATGAAATTATGATTTTGAAGGAGAGTGAAAATACTAGGAGAGATAATTCTATTAAAATTTGCACTCAATTATTAAATGAAAATGAATCATATAAAAGACCAGTCCAACAATTGTCACAGACTTTTGAAATTTTTTCCCAAAATGAAATATCATTGAATGTGCTTTTTGAGAAACAAACTGTTAATACAATTAGACAAGGACTTGGGTATAATCATTTTGAACGTGTTAAAACAAAATTAATCAAGTAAAATTCGAGTACACAATTTGTAGAAAATTTGGACACAATCACAATATTTGTTGGTATAGACCCAAACAATAGAAAACCATTCCAATTTGGGTTCCAAAAGGCACAAATATAAAACCACTCAAAGATAAACAAATTTGGGTGCCAAAAGGAACATATATAAATAGTTATGGGTCTTTACATAATTATTTTTCAAAATATTTTTCCACTAAAAATCATGGACCTATAAAAACAAATAGGTCACAAGAATCTTTTAACGTGTAGGTGTGGTGGCAGGCTAAGGAACAATAACAATGTTATCTGGATTCTGGCTGCTTCAGAAACACAACGAGCGACAAGTCAAAGTACCTTAACCTAGTATAAAGGTGGCAGAATCACAATGGGCAACAACGAAAATTATCGTAAGGTAAAACTGGTAATGGTATATTCATCTTGAATGATTTATTAAATGTGATAATCTGCACCATAATCTGAATTTAATTCAGCTAGTTATTTGATAAAGAAATGAATGCTGATTTTGACATATTCAAAATTGTTGGCCAATTATATTCTTCTGCCATGAACACTACAAAAATATCTAGAGTCTTTGAACTACTTCATATATTAGTTTGGATTAATGATAGTGTTTTATTGGTTGATGATAATACATTTGGTTATTTTACGGCTGACTTTATATTCACGATTTTGTTTATTGGCACGACTTCAATTAGAATCCAAAAGAATTTCATTTAAAAAGTTAAAAAAGGATTTCAAGAAATCATTGCAAATTTCACGATCTGGTCTATGACGTTCAACTAATGACAATCTCGAGTGAAAGAAAAATTAAGATGCAGATTACACCGGTAATCTAGTTGGTAGAAAAATTACTAGTGGAACGTGATTTATGTTGAGACATTTAGTAACTGTAGCATTTTCAAAGAAAATATCTGCATGTTTCTCATTTCAAATAATTTTTAAATAGCAGATTTTTTCTTGTAAAACCCCTTCTAGAAAATCAATTTTTTGACCGTGTTTCATATTAGTCACTTTTAGAAAATTTAATAATTATTTTTGAATTTGAGCTTAAATGATTACATTAACTAATCTGACTCTCTACCGATTATCGAAAAGATAAATAGTGATTGAAAAAGTGATGAGTGTTGATATTGATCATATATTGTAACTCGAGATAGTATAATTAGTAAATTTCTTTAGAAATTTAAACAAGAGTTATAAAAACTTTTTGTTGGTAAAAATTCCATGACCATTTCTATTTCTATCATATTTCTATCAATCATCACTCATCAAAATCCAATATAGTTTGTCCATATGTGGTATTTTAAATAGGAAATCATTCGTTTTTCATTTTATATTTTTTTTAAAAAGATCCAAATTATCCACTCTCATTTAAAAGTCCTCACGGTTATGCATGGGTGAATTACTTGGAATTTTTTATTTTATGCTTCCATGCTCGTTTAAAAGTCCTCATGGTTGTGCATGTATGGAACGCATATCAAAATTGATTTATTAAATAGACAAGTTGATTCTAATCCCATTTAAAAGTCCTCACGGTTATGCGTGGTTCGAAGATACTTGAATTCATTTTTAAAAAATATTTAGAATACTACTAATCTCATTTAAAAGTCCTAACGGTTACGCATGGTTAGTAGATATTCAAATTCCTGATATAAATATACCATAAATAGACACAACTATATGGTTTTATATGATGACATCATCCCTATCCTTCTAAAGTGGAATATGCGTCAAACAGAGTATTCATGATTTTTTTTGATTTTTTTATTGAAATTTAATATTTATATTCGATTGAGTTTTAATGTTGTATTGATGTCTATCATTTTATCTCTATTTTTCTAACACTATTACTCTTTTGCTGATAACAAAAGGGGGAGAGAAATGTAAAGATTTTGGCAAATAAAGGTATAATATTTTCTATATTGCATCTAGACTCGTTTGAATATTTTCATGCATACATGAAGGGGGAGCTTTGTGTAGAGAGGAAGCATTCAAATAATGGGAGAAAATTGAATAATCAAATACATTCAATATATTCAAAATCTTAAATATATGTTTGTTATCATCAAAAGGGGGAGATTGTTGAATATGTAAGTATATGATTTTTGTTTGATGATAATAAACATACATATATATTCATTTAAATGTATTTGTTAATGTACTATTTTATTTTTCACATATTTAAATAAATATTTGCTAAATAAAATAAATAACACAGAATTTAAATTCATACAGATTTTATTCAAATAAATATTTATTACAATTTTAAATGGTACAAATTCAAGCTCTCACCGTATATATACAATTTCAATTACAATACAAATTTGATTACATCACAAATTTTCATTTACATAACTGTCCTCACTACATATCACTCGTTTCACTCATATTTATCTTCAACTTCATTCCAAATTGAATCTAGCATCTGAGCAATCTGCAAAATAGATACTAACGTAGTAAAATTGAAAATAAAATATTTTGCAGTGTAAAATAAAATGTGTATTGTGAAAATTTTATTTGCCTAAGTTATTTGGGTTATTCGTCATCATTTAAATTTGGATTCATCATACACGAACAGCTTGTGACATGCACTATATATCACTGTACGTACCACAAGGCCGTGCACACCGGTATACACTTGATAAAATTATAGGGACAGGTGAGCACAAGGTCAAACCCAAATCAAAAGCCGGGTTCAACTCAAGTGAAATAAAAATAATGTCACGACATGAGCACAAGGTCAAACCCGAGCTTTGAGCTGGATTCAACACAGGTGCAAGTTCAATAAATGGTCAAGAATCCAAATTAACATAAATCAAGCCTTGAAAAAAGTTTAAATGAAACCGGTTCAATGTGAAGCCACAATGAACTGCAATAATCACCAGCATTTTATACACATGAATCAAAGGACCAGAGCACCTAAAGAAGGCCACACAAGCGACCAGACTTCAACATGAAGTGATAAACAGCATACATATATACATGAACAAGTTCAATATGCTATGCACTTGAACCCAGACTGTCAGAGAAACTTCAGTACAACATGATAGAAATACAACATAAGACTGCATATTCAAGTGCATCAGACCATCATCAATGTACAATGAACACTACAGCTATCAATCAATGGTTCAAATGGTCAGGCAAAATGCAGACAATGTCAATAAGACCAGACTTTGAATCAACACAATGTATACACACTAGACTTCAAGTCTGACATGAACCAAGTGCAACTGAAAACCCAAAACTGCACAATATGAAGACTGCAGCTCCAAAACATCACATACACATGCAGTATCATCAACTAGACTAAAACCTACAGAGATACCAAAGGCCGCAAGTACCCAAAACCTCACAACATTTATGTAACAGTGCAGATTCGAACCAACAGACTATGCAACATAAAGATGGAGGCAGTGAACACACACACACACACACACACACACACGTGAACATGTATATATAGAGAAGTATAACATGGACAAAGTACATAAAACAGTGAAACAGTATCGCAATATCAATATGCAAGAAATCAAGCTACAACATGTACACAAAGTAGATTGTACATGAAACAAATATGCAAGACTTAACAACATGAATGTACAGACAACATGAACACATGAGCCGATGCTACAAAGATAAACCAGACAAGAAATGACAACAATAGACCAGCAAAGCAACAACTTAAGTGAAACAAGTTCAATCTAGCACTGAGCTGTGCACATGTCATGGAAGTAGTCAGTGCCGAAGTCATAGCATAAAGTTCGAACCAAAAATAAGATCTCCGGGGATTAAAAACAAGAATCAAATAATGTCAACAGTAGTTTCAAAGCTGATATTGAAGAAGTCAATGCCGAAGTCAAATAGGTCAGAAATCGAAGCCGTGGTGGCCACGAAAGAAATCAACACCGTGTCAATCAAGAAACAAAATTATACGAATTGAACAAGTCAAAAGCAAATCACAACATTCGTGCAAAATCAAGTGGCCGAGATAAATCTATAAACGAATTCAAGTAAATTCAAATAAGAGAGAATATAGGAATTGGATTCTTATATAACCCTAAAACATCATCGGTAAAAGGTATTCGAGTTCGAAGCTAAACAGAGAACAATAAATCAAGAACTTGAATCTAGTTCGAATCAAGGCAAAACAACGGTGCATTTAAACGACATGATTCACATACCAGATTCATTGATTCGAACTCAATACCTAGAGCAGCCTTGTCCAAAAATAGAAGAGACAATCATTTGACCGAGCAACCAAAGCAAGATTATATAATCGAACGATCAATTGAAGCGGCGCCTTAATTTCCAGGAACCCTAATTTCTGAAAGAACGAGCAAAGCCACATTTTTCACAAAGAAGAAGGACGGGCGGAAGAATAAAGAGAGAAAGGGATATTAAATTTGGGCCGGCCTTGTTTTAATTATATAAGGCTTTAATTTTTTAAATTAGGGTTTCGTGTTATTTAATTTGTTTTTATTGTATTTTACTTTTAAACACTTGTAATTTCTAGTCGTGTGACTAAGGGACGAACTATGGTGGTGTAGTTTGTGAATTCCAACTCAGTGGCTGAGTTGTGGTAGGGTTTTGAGCGTAGAGTTAAGGGTAGTCGATAGCAGATGTCGCAAGTTTACATGTGTAAGCATCTGACTGCTTAATTTCTAGCAGAAACCTTTTGGGTAGCACGTAGGAGGGTTTTGCCGAAGCTGGCTAAATTCTGTGTTGTTCTATTTCTACATATATTATTCTGCTATTATCTGTGCTGCTATTATTCTGATATATCTATGTTGAAAATATTTTATAAACTTCCGCATTAAAATTTTATAATTGATAGTATCACCATATTCACCCCCCCCCCTCTAGGGTGAAATCGATCCTACAATGGTCGTTGTGCTGTTATTTCCCCCTCTATGTCCTCTTCGGTTACTCATTCCCTACTATCTGCATATAATAAGGAAAGAATTATAGAATCCATAGATGAGATTATCTTAGGGAATGAGTATAGAATACTCGAACATTTTTATTCGGATAAAAATTACAAGTATGCACTCTCATTGACTAAACTCATTCTAGGGTACTATTAACACTATCTCCAACGAGTCAACCCCATCAAGACTTAGGTGTTCGCTCGATCTAAGCTATGATATGTGACGATATACTTTTTCGACCCTTGAAAATAGACACTAATAAATCCATGATATTCACGTGCCGCAAGTTCACTTCCTGAAGAGGCAGATGATGTAAATGAAAATAAAGATAGAAGATAGAAACACAGATTCTTACATCGCATTGAACAACTTAATTTTTTTTACATATAGATAGTACATACAATCACTATCAAAATGATGTATTAGATTTATGGCAAGTACTAACCCAACTAGGGACAGTTATAACTGCCTATCCCTACAAAGATGCTAGTATATATTTATAAAAAATACAACGAAAATAGAAATTGATCACTATCTATAGAGGAATCTTCTGTTCTATGCTCCAAGCTCCTCCAAATTGCTCCAAGCTAAACCTGACTACTTGGTTGTCTGAAAAAATAGGGTACCCATAATTTAAGGAAAAAGAAAATAAACTCCATGTCAGTCATGAGATTGGTGTGAAAAAAAATCAAAACATGAATATTTTTGAAAAAAAAGGATATCTCATAAGACCGTGTCACACATAAATACGGACGGGTTTTTACCTTATGTTAGCAAAACATTTCAACATAAAATCTAATGATATTATAATCGTGTCTAGATTACAAATACATATTAATCATAGTCGAAATTATTACATTGATTAAATTCTGACATAATAGGTATACAACTAAGTCCGAAAGCATTTATTGAAGAATGGATTCCATATAATGGCAGGTAAGGGACCACCTTCTATACAGTACATCTCTATAGGAACGCATCGAGGACCCACAGACAGTCCTATGCATCTGCTAAGACCAGCCTACTCCTTTTCGGTGATCAACACAATGATCCTGAAAAGTATTGAATATGACATCATCTTGGTTGTTATCAACCTTTATCGGGATCCCATAGCGTACTCCACATATTCGCCATATAGAGAGTAATCCAGAAAGGTGATGACATACCTTAATAGGTGTGACCCACGTAGTCTTACGGCATACCCTATTTCAGCCATTTCCAGGTATGAATCCCGAGGTAGCATATTACCTTTTACAAAACAAATCCCACTTTGAATGCGACATCGCCATTTCTAATAACAAACTATTGATTTCCACAAAAGTACAACCCCCGAGTTCATACTCCTTAGGGAAGGGTATTAAGTGTAAGAAGGGTTACCTTCTACACCATCAAATAGATGTATGTTGGTAAAAATAAGTGTACACGGCCTTAGAAATGCAATGTTAGACACTCGTCCATAGAATTTGTCTATGAATAGGACAAACTGAAGGCACTTCTCCTACTACATCCTGTTTGAAAATCATCCCTAGAATTAGCAACAAATAGTCCTTGCAAATCGAAGATTTTCAGAACGAAGGCACTGCTGCCACCATATATATAATATGGGAATCACACTAAAGGTTAGTGGTAAGCATTATTACAATATGAAAATATCTCTCTTCAAAAATCATCGTCTTCAACATGCCGTCGCTTTCTAACGTATATGTTGGTTTCGAAATGGTTTTCAGATAGGAATCATCCAAATCCGATCCAGGTCTCTTCGAACCAATCAACGATAAAAAGATGTCAAGTATACAGGTGATTTATCAGACAATATCCAATCAATTTACCATTTTTATCAAATCAAATATCTTTCAGAGATATATTCTTTAACCATTTTCTTTTTCAGCATATACAGGATTATTAAACATCTTTTGTCAAATCCTTTGGTTAATTAAAAGCCCTTATTAACTTTGGAAATACAAAACATTTCATCTTTAATTACTTAGCAAAAGTATGAATCAAATCGTAATGAAGATTTCACATTTTCAAAACATATCTTTAATTGGTCAGGAACAATGTAATTTAAGACATCGTTTACTGCAAACCCAAACCAATTATTATCGAGTAAAAAAAAGATCCACATATTATAGGTTAGTTAGACTCAATACTAGTTCCCATATTTAACCCATACTATTCGTCGAATAAGGGTGGAATCACCTTTTAAATTCACACGGATAGTATGGGTTCCCTCCTCAGAATTTAATACAGAGTTTAACCCGAATGTTCACTTTACCATCAAAATCTTACTTGAAATCTTGTTTATCTTTGTGGAAAATTCCAATTCTCTTTTTTTTATGATCCGAGTAAATCAAATCAACTATCTCCTCCGTCAGGCTAGTCCGTGTACCTAGGGGGAGCAGACAACTGGTTTTCCTAACTCTAGCCTAGAGACCAACTCTATGTCACCTATAAGACAGTCAAGTTGTTGATCGACTCTAAACTCTTTAAAAATACTTGGTTTCTTATTTGAAAATCATTTATAAATGACCCGGGAAGAAAAACCCAAGTTTAAATCTTATTTCCGAAATTTTCAAATTTCTTTGCTAAATTACTAGTGAATTGTGCTTTTAAGGGCTTCGTGGCACAAATCTCATTTTAAACCTTTTATGAGTCCAATTTTTTCATTTAAAACTCTTTTAAAACATTTTAACATATTTTTAGAATTTATCTAATATTTTTTAAGATTTAAAAATATCTATTTTTAAGAGTTGAAATCTATATTTTACGAACTGCCAAAACACGATGATTTTAAAAACTTGATTTGAACATATCTCAAATTTTACTAAACGAAATCTTGATTTTTCTCCTTTATTTGGAAACTACTGTTACAAGAGTTCAAAAAATTGTAATTTTAAATAATTCTGAGCTATATTCCATTTTACCCATTGATTTAACTTCTATGGCACGAAATTGCAAACTGCTTTTACACGACACGCTTAATTTTGACTCATTTTTCATATCTTTTCAAAATTTTGCTGAAATGAGTTTTCATGTTATAAAACATTTGTAAATCATTTTTATTGATGTTTAAAGAGGTTTAACTATGACGTAATGCTTTTATAATTCTTAAGGGAAAGTGTTTTCTTTATGTAAATTTGGCGTATATTTACCGTGAATTATTTCCATAACACGCAAACATATCATCGCATCCAAAACATGATGATCAAACATAGAAAACACTTGTAGAAATCATATCATATCATCACATGATTTATAAAATAAACTAGTAGAGTTTCTCACCTAATAGCTTTCAGATCTAACTTTTAGTGCTACGAATTCGACTATAGCTTTGCTATTCCCACACAAAAGCTTATGATATTTATCTCAGGACTCTATGGTATGCTTGGTCATGTACTAGAGAGGGTGGAGATTTCTAGATGAGCACGATCAAGCAAAAAGAGAAGAGGAGAAGATCACATGCTTTAATTTCAAACTAAGATGGTATATCTCTCTATACGGAAGTGTATTTGTCAACAGAGCTTCGCTATGACTATGGAATAATTTATGAAGATATGGAAGCCATTAATCGTCTTAGGTGGTAGGATGAGAACTTAAGAAACTAGAGAAAGAAAGTGTGAATAAATGAAAGAGTAGAAGGTGATATTTATAGGCAAAATTTGCAAAATATCAACAAAACATTATCATTAACCATCACCTAACCCATATGCTGTGCCACACCCCCCTTGCTCAACCGAACCACCCTCTTCCCATGTGCCACCCCATATGCTTGTAAGTGATGGCGAGTTTTGTTTTGTTTTGCTTAAAATTTATCTAGATTCCTATAAATTTACCATAATTAAGACAACGAATGATAATGGTAAATATATATATATATATATATATATATATATATATATATATGTAAATGTATATGTGTTCACGTACATGTGTATGGATGCTTATATGTTTATTTTTGACATGTCAAGTTGCAATGTTTCGATACGACTTTTATTCGTCAAACTGTGGTGAATCCGAATTCCGATCATATATTGACTTCTTAGCTAATATATATATACACACACACACACACACACACACACACACACATATTTGAAATAACATTTATATTATTATTTAATAATTAAAAGGGCCTCATTTGATATTTAAAATAATTACTAAGATATTCAAACTTAATCTAAATTTAAAAATCAATTATTTAAAAATGATGACAACATTGATGTTGTCATAAGACATTTTATTTCAAAAATAAGATAAATAATTTTTATTTTCAGAAATAAATAATTTTATTACATGTTCTTGCTTAAATTGGAGAAATAAGTGTATGTATCCAGTTTTATATCCTCTAATATTGAGAAAATCTCAATTTTACAGAGAATTGATTTTCATCACTTTTCTGATAGAAATCCCAAATATCTATATTTATTAATATAATTTTGAAAAAAGTTTACCATGAATTAGTATTTTTCAAAACATTATAATTTGTGTTATAAAATCTTATATTTGAATAATTTCAAATTATATATATTTTCCAAAGTGTAAATTTTCGGATCGTTAAAAGAACATTTCCAACTTTAATCTTCTTAATTAAGGTTTGAACATGAATTTAATATTGACATATTATACTCGATAACACTTATGAAGTTTGAGTTCGAACACTCCTTCATAAGGAGTTCATTGTTTTTTTAAACAATACTCTAGTATTTCATAAATTCTCGAGAACGCTCTAAACTACCATTAAATGATCTTAATTTGGATTTGATATATGTTTGAGTGCATCAAATACATAAGCGAAATATGATATTGTTGATAATACAACATGTATCATAATTCCTTTTGCCAATGCATAATGAATCAATCTTATATGTTGCATATTAAATATTTTAATAAGGCGTATGTTTGGAGATATCTTTTATAAATCCAATGTTGAGTATTAAACAACTAAACTAGAGTTGATTTTAATATAAGTACACCGTTTACAATCAGTAATATGTTGTCTAGTTTAGAAATATCTATGTACCTTATAGTGGTTCTTTATTATGGACACACGTTTCCTCTATATTTGGACTAAAATTCAAACTATTTAATATTTCTACCAAAATACTTATTCAATTCTTATGCTTATAGAATGATACACTTGTATCATTTCTTATATCATATCTGAAAAACCACAAACTCGATATTGCTTTCACTGACTTCAAGGCACTTTGGTTATTATGTACAAACAGTCTATTCTAAATCATAATTTGGAAATTTTCATTTCAACACATATTTACCAAAACACAAAGTAATACAAAATGATAATTTTTTTAAGTAAATCCGAATTAACTTGAGCAAGTTGAATGATGAATCTATTGTACTAATTTCAAGAATTGAAATTTACGATGTTATTCTCATCAATGTTGCTCATTGTATTTCAACTGCATCTGTCTTGCTCTTGAAGATACATTCGTGACTGGTAGATCATATCCCTTCAGGTATAACTATCAAAATCATATCTTGATAATGTACTTGGAATTGTTTTGGTTTTGTGCATCATACCATATGGTAGAGTTAGTAGCCTTAAAGGTTTAATTAACAACTGAGGATTATCTATTATCGTTGTTGATAAGAAACTCATAGTTTCTCATCAATGCGCAAGGATACTTATTAGACACTCTAGTGTCTTATGTTCATTAGGTTTGGTTAATTTCATTTCATCTCATGTAATCAGTTTTATTTATGGATCATATCTAAATTCCTTTTTAATACCAATAATTTCTAAAAGAAATTCTTTTACTATAAAGTTGGTGTTTCTTGAAACAATAATCGTTTCTGAATGCAACTAAATAAGTATTCATAATTTTTTTATGATTTGCCTTATATATAAAACTAATTGATTTTAGTTTTCAATATTTATGTTCAAAACATAAATTGGTCATCCATTAACTATCATTTTCGAACTTCTTTTGAGGCAATTTATACAAGATCCCTCATGTATAATTATCCCTTGCAGTCTTTCAACTCGCATAACCTGCCAACTTCTTGGCCTAGAATATGTTAGGGTTTCTTATAAATCCTTATCTTTTATGATTTTTTAAACCAATCTTTAGATGAAATTAATTTATACCTTGTGTACTACTTTTAAGTACGCAACCTTATAGAATGAAGTCAACTCAACTTTAATCACCATTAATCATATATTGTTCAACAAAGTTTGATTACTCCTTATCTATACAACATTATGTATAATAGAAAGAAGTGATTTTTGAGATTGAATCTTTATTCTTTTTTAGGTACGTTCGAAACTCTTTCTAATATACTCATCTATGATCAAATCAAATCATCTTATTTTCTCATGTAATTTCTTTTACTTTCGTTCCATATTCTATGAGCTTATTGTATACATGCTACATGTGTATCAAATACACATGTTCATATTCGTGATATTTCATCAGTGAATTCAACGAAGTATGTGGAAACTTTTGGTATTATTAGACTTACAATTGCATATATATGTATATATATCAATCTGAAGAGTTCATCAACTCTTATGTAACTCCCACCGAATGAGTGCTTTATTTCTAGTTGTTTGAAATATAATCCAATAATACCATATGATTCACAGTTATAAGGTCAAAGAACTATTTCTCCAAACCATGGCTTAGTCCATGATTCCAAAATAACTGCAAATAAATTTAAATAATTTTGTATTTTTCAATGCATCAAAAATACCACAATTATAGTTTTATTTTATAACGAATATTCATAATATTCATACTAAAACAAAGCTATGTCTATTTTCAATCAACATTGAAAAATAATTATTACGTCATAAATAATATTTGATATGTTTTATGAAAATCATTTTCGTAACTTGATGTAACTAATAAGTGCCATATAGCTTGCTCGTACTATTTTTGCTATAATTATGATAACGTACGGAGCTCCAATCAACCACTTCTATATGCTATTTATTATGTCTACTGTAACCAGTTTATAGTCAAGAGTTTTCAAATCAAATATTTTAAACTCTAAAAAATAAATTTCATAGAATTTTTTTTTTCTATTTGAAAATACATTTTGGAATATAAACCATATTTTTTATTCCTATGTTAAGTGTTCAATATTATTTCTCAATTCACGTTTTCGTTGTTTCTTTATGAAGTAGAAGTGAATATAACAAATAATCCGTGGACTTCACTTTGATACTAAGCAACCCACCTAGTTAATGTAGGACATATTTGTCCTACCAAACATGTCATCCATAATAATACATAATGGTGTAGAATAAATTCATATCGATCTCTGGTCACATTTTTCTTTATTTTTGATCACTTACTAATAGGCTTGGCTATTTCTTGCATGACTCTGTTATCCACAGTTTTACCTTCTTCTATTTTTATCTCTTTCTTTTTGGCTAGTAATTAAAGGCTTAAAGCTGCACTCAGTCACTGCTTCCACATTCTTAAAAAAGATCCAATGATATTGCAAAATGTGATGCATTATATTTACCTTCATGACCATGACATATTTATCTGTGTTGTGAAGATGGTAAGGTGATAATAGTCGGCCAAGATTTTGCTGTCTACCACCAATTCATATGAAAATTAACTTACATTCAGACGAATGTACAAATGTATATAATAAGCCAGCATGGAATATGTACTGTTGCTATCTTGGTAACTCAATTTCAATTTGGGCGGCTGCTTCGAACATAAAACTGTACCGGGTATCTTATCTCTTTGGACCACATTCACATTTTGTGCACTAATCATGATTTTTTTATTTGTACAGATGCATGTACTTCCAAAATCTTAATATTATCAAAATATTATAGGATTTTAATCAGCTAAAACAATGTTTAATTTGCTAGCATGAAAACAAAATGATATCACCAAACTTGATATGATAATAATTAACTACGCATTATTAATGATTAGGATTACTATAAAAAATGATTTTTTTATATCTGTAATTTCAAAATGCTAGGAATGGGTGATGATGCATTTAATACTTTGTTATGATATTCTTTTGGAAGAAAGAAATAAACCAATATACATCTGAACATTGGTACAAGTTTTGGAAGTTCTTACCTAAGGGAAAGTATATCACTATATTTTGATAGGGACACTTGTTGGTAGGGAAGCATGAAGCGAGGCAAGTTGTTAAGGTTAGTTTAGAGATTGACACAGATGTGGAAATAATGTCTTTAATTCGAATAAATGGTTATCATATTTGAGAAAGAAAATTAAAAAAAGGAAAGAATGAAATTGGAAAAGCTTTAATTAAAAAATAACAACCTCATAATCTTCTGAAAAATCAACAATGCAAATTGCTCGCGTCTTTTGTACCAAATTTGGATGATTTTGACTCTTTCGTTATTGCTAAACTTCCTGTAGCAATACAAAAGGAAGTTTGCGGTTGGTTTCATCCAAACAAGAAACAAAATACAAGTAAAACATGCACCATTAATCGCTATTTTCCATCAGCGTGATGCTCATAATAGTAATGAAGGAAAAACTCATGGTAATGAAGCTTATATTTGAAAGAGTATTATTACAGATATAACATATGATAAAAACTTGGGAAACGAATACCTATGGCCATGAGATGAAGGCGACAAGGAGGACGACGACTGAGTGGCCCGATGGTTGGAGGTGACATTTTATTTGAATTGGGATGGATGATTGGAGATTTAGGGTTTTTGAGAAAAATAAAGTGTATGGCAGAGCGAATGAAATTTAGGAGGAAAGTTGTAGTGGACTTTAAAATTTTAGAGCATTCGACGGCCTTTAAGATAAAATTGGGTTGATTTATTTTATGGCGGTTGTGTTTGTTTAGGGTTTGTAGACAAACGTTTGGCATAGGGCATGGCGTCCGTGAATTTTTACGTCTGTAACTCTATTAAGTCGGAATTCACGAATTCACTTTGAAGTTTTTTATACTAAGTCCTTGGTATTCTACGAACTGGTTATTTCTTTTATTAGTTAAGAAAAATTGCATCGAATAAGATTTTAGAGTAAAAATTATTAACTATAATTTACTAGTTTTTTATAATTATGAATTGGTTATTAAACGTTGTAAAAAAAAACATTGTAAGAGACAGTGGAGAAAGGGGATCTAGGTATTTTGCTGGAGAAGAAGAAAGGAAACATTTGTTTTTCTTTTGAATTATTATTTATTGATTATTAATTATCAATTGTTACGTACATATAGAAGTTATATATGCTTATGACAACCGCTTCTTTTTATCTCTCCTCTTTTAATTTCCCACCTTGTCAAATCACCCCTCAACCATCTCCTCCGCCAGCCTACCCAATGCTCGCTTGTGTTCCTCCCGCTCCAGACACCTCTCTGCCTCCTATTCCTCCTCTCCACTCCTCCAAGCAAGTTTCTTCGCTCTCTGATTCTGTTTCCCCTTTTTCAACCTTTTACTCCCTCATCCAAACTAGTTTCGGCGCCTTCTGATCCAACCTTACCTCCTCCTAAACCTCAGTGGTCCTCTCTATTCAAGACCAAGCCGAGGAACACTGGTAGCTTCAAGGCATTCGATGTCCCAATTATATTCTCTGGTAGTACTCTTATTCCCTTTATAGAAATTTTGCAAGCTGGTGATGAGGTGTGGCACAACCATCTGGTTGGTTTCTTCCTCGATGAGCCTCTGCCATACTCCACAGCAATCTATGTCCTGAAATGGACCTGGAAGCTAAAGGGATCCATCAGAGTGAAATCAAATGGCTATCTATTCTTCTTCCTTCTTTCTAGTAATGAAGACCGAAGAAAAGTTCTTGGAGAGGACCCAATCATGTTGAGGAACAAGCTTTTCATCATAAAGTCTTGGGATGCAGCTATAGGTAATACTTGTTGTAGCATTAAGAAAGTTCCTATATGGATTAAACTATTTAATATACCTATGTACGCATGGTCTCTGTTGGATATTAGCTGGTTAGCATCTAGAGTAGGCAATTTTCTTTGGATGGACGAATCAACCAAAAGATTAATTAGGCTGGAATATTCCAAGTGCATGGTTGAAGTCTCCCCTAATCATGCCCTGCCTGATGAGTTCTCTGTTTAAATGGTAGATGGTTCGGTGCATTATGTTCGTGTGCATTATCTATGGAAGCCTCTCATCTGTTGTCATTGTAACGTCTTCAGCCATGATTAATTTGGTTGTACTAGGTACAGTAAGGAGAAGGAATGTGATAATGTAGGGGATAATAAAATGGATGTTGAGAATCTGGTTAAATCCAAGGAAGATGTAGAATGCAGAGTTGATAATATGGTTCTAAAAGGAAATGTGGCTATGCCTCAAATGAAAAAGAAAATGCAAGTTTGGATAAAAGTTAAGAAAATAAATTTGAAATCCAATGCTTTTAGAAATAGGGTTCTAACTAAAATGGATTTAGCTAGTCAAATTGAAACAAGTTTCTTAAATAATAATAGTGATGGTGAAGGAGAAAAATCAATATTGGATGCAGTGTCGGAAATTCCTAATCAGGTGAATAAAATGTCTACATTAGGAGAACGAAAGATAGAAAGGCAAAATCTAGTTCATGAAGCTAAAACCACTGCTATTAAAATCGTTGATCTTGAAATAGAATGAAGAAGTGAATTGGATGTTGGATTAGCGAAAAAGGAAAAGAAAGTAAATTTTGCGGTAATTGATTCAAAGCTTAACAAATTTGATATTGGAAACATAGAGAAGGAAAATGTGTCGTGCGAAGTGATGAGTGGCAATAGTATTTTAGTAGATCCCTTATCCAGTAAAACAAATTATCACATGTCCAACCATTATGGTTCTCAGACTATTAGTGATCTTGAAACAGTGGTATCAGGTCCTATTTGAAGTAGTATTCTGGATGATCCGAATTATAAAATGATATTTAGCTCTGATGAAAAAGAGGAGGGAGAAATAGGCGATGGTTTTGACTTATCGAATGCAGATGGTTGTTGCTTGCCTTGCTTTGCAAGGGATGTTGTGCATGTATCTGCACAACTTCATGAAAACAAATTTTTAGTTGTCACCATAGAAAATGCAGCCCTATCACCACCTCGTCTAATCTAGATGGTCATGGTGTTGTCATTCCCTCCTCGCTTACTTCCACGAATCTCTCTCGCCAATCTGCTTGCACTGAGATTAATGCTTTTCCAAGCCTCAATGCGAAGGAAAATGCTTCCTCTTCTGAACCAATTAAGCTCTCCCCTTCATCATCTAAAGCTAAGTCCACGTCCAAACCTCCAAAGAAACCACAGTTGAACTGCTACGATCATATTCTTCCGCCAACCGCTTATAGAGCTCCTCCTCCTCTTGCTGAGCCTACCATTATCTCCTCGCCTAATGCTTCTCCTTCCTTTTCCACTGGGCGGGTGACAAGACATATGAAAGTGGAGATGCATAACTTGACTGGCCTCCCCACGTAGCTCGTTTCATGCTGATTAGGTTACGTGAAGTCAAAGTTTTGAGTACAAAATAATAGTGGCGTTATGGTGTAAGCATTTGGTCATCACGTCTTCAAGCTAGACCTGTCAAAATATGACCCAACCCATTAACCCAACCCATTTACCCTACTTTTAAATGGGTTGGGTCAACCCATTTATGAATTTTATTAAATGGGTTATGGGTTGGGTTGACCCATTTTTAAAAGGGTTATAAGTGGGTAACCCATTTACCCATTTATTAAAAACATTAAATTTTAATATAAATTTGAAAAATAAGAATTTTAAACATACAATGTAGTTTTCATGAAAATTGACAGTTGTACTCAAAAAATAACAGGCCACTGCATCTTCATATTTGAACTTCACCGACTGTAAAAGCCGCTATTTTTTCTGTTCAGACTGCAATTAAAATTTCGAATTCTAAGTTATAAATTCGAAATTTCCAAAAATTTCAAAATTTAAATTTCAAACTTTCATATTCCAAATTTCAAATTCGATATTTCCAAAAATTTAAAAATTTAAATATCAAAATTCGAAATTTCCAAAAATTTCAAAATTAAAAATTTCAAAATCCATAATTTCCAAAAATTTCAAAATTTAAATTTCAAATTTAAAAATTTCGAATTTCAAAATTCGAAATTTCCAAAAATTTCAAATTTAAAATTTTCAAAATTCGAAATTTCCAAATTTAAATTTCGAAATTTCAAAATTTAAATTCAAAATTTAAAATTTCGAATTTTAAAATTCAAATTTTCAAAATTCGAAATTTCAAAATTTCAAATTTCAAAATAAAAAATTTGAAATATCAAAATTTCAAATTTCAAAATTCGAAATTTCCAAAAATTTCAAAATCCGAAATTTCCAAAAATTTCAAAATTTATATTTCAAATTTTAAAATTTAAAAATTTCGAATTTAAAAATTTCCAAAAAATTCAAATTTAAAATTTTCAAAATTCGAAATTTCCAAATTTAAATTTCGAAATTTCAAATTTCGAATTTGAATTTCAAAATTTAATTTTTAAAATTTTCAATTTTTAAGTTCAAAATTGAAAATTTATAATTTATAATTTCGAATTTTAAAATTCAAATTTTCAAAATTTGAAATTTCAAAATTTGAAATTTCAAAATTTCAAATTTTAACAAATTTCAAAATTCGAATTTTGAAATTTGAAATTTTAATTTGAAAATTGGAATTTGAATTTTTAAAGTTCAAAATTTTGAAATTTCTAATTTTAAAATTCAAAATTCGAAAATTTGAATTTTGAAAATTTGATATTTGAAATTTGAATTTTAAAATTTTGAATTTTGTACTGTGAAATTTTTAAATTTGGAATTTTTGAAATTTCGAAATTTGAAAATTTTAAATTTGAAATGTGAAATTTTGAAATTTGAAACTACATTTTTTTAGAATTTTTTCATATAAAAAATCGACTTATGTGAGTCGAAAAGCAAAAAAAAAATTGTTTTTGCAATAAGTTGAAAAATGACTTTTAAAAGTCGGTAGATTTTATTTATCCATATTGACTTTTTAATTTTTTCATTTTATAAGCAAAAAACAACTTATTTATTGTAATCCAAACGGCCCCTAAATATTTAAATGGGTTAAATGGGTAACCCGCTTATTAAACGGGTTGGGTCATATATGGCTAGGGTCATAAGTGGGTAAAAAAGAATGGGTCATAAATGGGTTGGGTCAAACTCAACCCAACCCATTTTGACTCAACTCAACCCATTTGACAGGCCTACTTCAAGCTAATATATGGGTGTTCTGGATTCATTTCTGGCCGTGGTATGCGCTGTTCCGTGTTGCTTTTGTATGGCCTTTTTGGTGATTTGTGTTCTGCATTGACAAAATTGTTTATGGATGTAATTTAGTGGCTGAGACGCTATGTCTCTCACCTGTTTTACTACTCTGGGTTTTCTGGAATTTTTTCCAGTTCTGTTGTGGATAGACAATCTGTCTATCCCCTGTTCTGCTTGTTTTATTATTTGTTATAATAGAAAATGGTAGGGGTCCATTTAACCCCATCGGCTTTGCAAAAAAAAATCAATTGTTACTTTTCGCTTTCTAAATATAATCGAGTATTAATCATTAAATACTAATTATTATGTACTTATTATTAATTATTAATTACTAATTATTATTTCAAATTAATTATTAATTAATTTTTAAATATAATTTCAAATTAATTACTAACCATTATTATTTATAGTAGTTATTAATTATTATTTTTATGTATTATTTACTATTAATTTTTTTATTAATTATTATTATTTAATTTTAATTATTATTATTTAACATTAATTTTAATTTCTAATTACTATTTAATTAATTATTATTTATTATAAAAAATTATTGTTAATGATTAATTACTATTATTTAATATAATTATTATTTATCAATTATTAATTATTAACTAAATATTTATTATTTATTTATTTACTATTGATTATTAAATTATTAACTTAATTAATTATTGTTAATTATTAATTATTAGTTAACTATTGATTAATAATTATCAATAGGAATTATTTCATATTTCAAATTAATTATTATTTAATGGTAATTATCCAGTATTAATTATTACAACGGACATATTGTGACCATTATAAAATTGGCATTTATTACAACGAGCAAAAGAAAATGGTTGTAATAGATATTTATTACAATGGGCAAACAAGGAGGAGGTATTGATGAAAATTCGTATCTATTACGACAGACAAAAAATAGTTGTAATAGGCATCTATTACAACGGGAAAATAAAAAACGTTGTAATAGGTATCTGCTACAATGAACAAAGAATTTTTTTATTGAAAAGTGACATCTATTACAACAAGCAAGATTAAACTGTTGTAATAGGTTACTTCAACAACAGACATTTATTGACTATTGTAAAAATGCCATTGTAATAGTATTTTGCTGTAGTTTAGCTAATTGGGTTTCTTATGGTTCGACCTTTAGGTTATTTTGCATTATATAAGTTCAATTCTCGTATAACATTTTATATTTTAATTAACTTTTATAATAGTCTATGTATAACCTTATATTAATTTTATTAATTAAATCTTATTTAATTAATTTAATCAATCAATTAATTAACATTTTATTTTATTTTATCATTTTAAATATTTTAAACTGAATATATACACTATAACATTTATAGTTGTACACATATATCTTAGATGTATTAATTTATTAACTAATTAATATTTAATTAATTAATTTAATTAAATTAATATTAATTAATTATAATTAATGTCAAATTTATACATATACATATTACCTTAACATCTTAAGATAATGTTGCATATATATATATATATATATTTATGTGTGTTTCCATGTCATTTAATTTAATTAATTAACTTTTAATAACTATTCAATTTATTAATCCAATTAATAATTAATAATTTTCAAAAATAATTATATATTTTCAAAATTATTTTATAACATCTATAAAATCATTACATATTTTAACCTTCTAAACTTAAAATATTATTTTTATTTCCTTTAAATTTGAAGCTTTTAAATTTAAATTTTTATTTTAATTTCAAAAAAAATTCTTAAAATTAGTACAAGTCCTAAACCAATTTGGTCCTTTATATTTGGAGATGACCTTGGGCTTACCTTATCCTTTCGGGCCAGAACAATAACTAGGTATTCAAAGTACTTGATTACCCAAACTCAACTTTAGATACTACTTTTATAGACACCCTACTATATGTGAATACATTAGTAAGTTGGCTATAATACTACTAATTTAGACCTCAAAGGTAGTGAGATTTGATACAATTGTTGGAACTAGGCCAGTACACAGCGCGGTAAATGATAGACTTCAAAAAAATTATTCCGTTTTTAACGTTATTAGACTATAAAGTCTATATTTATTTGGCCCCGATCAAAATTTATTTTAAATAAAACCAATATTTTATTCAAGTTAAAAATAAGGTTTTTTTTATTGTTGTGTTTATATAGCATGATATAGCATGCATATCATATACACATGTGTGTGTGTATATGCATGTTCAATATAAATAGTGTACATGGTTTAATATGCCCACGTATAACTATTAGGCTTTACATCACAACGGACATATTAGCCCCATCATATACACATGTGATGTCTAATATATATATATATATGTATGTATGTATGTATGTATGTATGTGTGTGTGTGTGTGTGTGTGTGTGTGTGTGTGTGTGTGTGTGTGTGTGTGTGTGTGTATATATATATATATCTCTGTGTGTGTGTGCGCGCGTGCGCGCGTGTGTTTGTTTTTGTGTGTGTGCATAAAACTAGTTATATATATATAATAATGTTTGTAAAATATAAATATTTATACCATTTTCAAAATAAAAATAAACGTTTATATCTATAAACAAATATTTTTATTTGTGTATGTTTGAAATTATAATATAAAGTAACTGTAAATATTATTATAAATAATTCTGAATACAAAATATAAATTCAGATTCAAATTTCAAACTTTGGATCTAGATCTATGTAATAAAATATCTAGATATTTCAAAATCAATTCAAAATATTAATTTTAAATAACTATATATATTACGTATATTTCAAAATGTTTTTTTTAAAAATTCATATACATATATTACATATATATATGTAATAAATTAGTATTTCGAAAATGCTTATATAATAACTATAATATAAAAATAATAAGTTTAATATGAGTAAACGATTAAATAATATATATGTATCGCCTTAATAATATTAATATTTTTATAAAATACACATAGCTTTCGGTATTGAAGAGGTTTTTTCTAAATAAAGATTTCCTATGGAAATCTAACAATATTTAATTTTTATTCCTTTGAAAATTTATTTCAATCCATATACATAACGTTATTATATATTTATATGTATATTTTATAATAGGCATGTGTATATATGTATGTGTGTGTGTATATATATATATATTTAAAATATATAATTTAAGTACACCATGTAAAATAAGTTATATGTATAATATATTGGTTATACATTCATTTTTTTGAAAACTATAATGCATTTAAATTAATAAAACAAATATATGTATATGTTATATAATTATGTATGTATTTTAAAATCAATTTGTTATTTAATTTTTTTATGTTATTTGAATTTGAATTTTTTTAATTTGTAGTCATGAACCATATGTTATATATACATACATAAAAAAAAATTAAATACATACACATATATTATCATCTAATGTAGAACACATAGGCATATGTGATTCGTGATGATTCATATAAATCTAAGCATATAATGACTTGCAAAATTATATATATATACACACATTATACAATATATATATATATATATATATATATATATATGATTTACCTTGTCTAAGCCTAGATGAAACATCTTAAAGCTGATCGAAGAACTCCTTGAACTATTAACCAAAATTCAAAAAGAGCTACCAATCTGAATGTAGAAACCATCAATCTTCAGTTTGTATTTAAATTATTTTTTAAATGCCTGAAAAATAAGAGGAGGTCAAGGGGAGGCTGGCCATGACTGGTCTAACAGGAGAAAAAAAAATTAAAACGAAGAGAAAGTGGATTTGAGACGTATAAATAATGTAGATCTAAGGAGCAAAAAAGGAATCAAGATCCATAGTTTTCTCTTACCATTTCATCTCAATTTGAATCAATATTCAACCCTCTAAATTCCCAATAGTGGTCGTCCAAAATATGCTCCTATTTGGGCCTCCTAACTACTTCAATCTCGATCAAATAAATATGCAAGTAAATCCAATTCAAATGCACATCGATATTATACGCGTCTATAATTATTATATATACACTTATTAAAAATTGATCAACACAATTTAAATAAAATTTAATAGCTAATATTTTATAAAGATTAATTAATTTAATTCATTTATGATAATTATAATTAACTAAATCATGTAGTAATAGGAGTATTCAACGTTTCTTTTGTGTGACCCTTAGGTGTAAATTTGGTCAACGATAAATATTAAACAATTTGAACACTATATTCACACGTCGCATTAGTAAGTGGTCCGACACTATGGCCAAATTTATTGCTTACATAGCTTCGGTGGAATATATTTTTACTCATTTTAAACATTACCCATTAATGACAATTATTTACACCAATTCTCTTCATCAAAACTATATCACATTAGGACTTGCGGAATTTGATAATAGTCAAATTTTCAATATTTTCCACATTCAACTTTACAGTCCAAACACAAAGTACTTGGTTCAATAATAATAATTATTATTAACTGAACTGCTTTGGCCAGAGACATTGACTTTGAGTTGACTTCAGTTGACCATGATACTGCCATCGTACAATTGAGAAGATTAATTCTCACTTGAATAGTGTCTCACTTCCAATGCTTCTACTCGACCCAACTATAGTCGTTCGATGGACGTCGTACCATGATTTAACTATAATTAGAACGGACATATTGAAGCTCGACAATATTCTCAAGTCGAGGGAATTGTGTAATATTGTTACATCAATATTTTCTATTCGATCTTAGTTATATTAACCAATAGAAAACTATCTAGTTAGTTATTTCATAATTATCCAATAACTACTAGTACGTAACTGCTTTTGGAGCCCACAATATCCATGAGTAATAGACCGACCAATATTTTGAAAGTGTTACATACTGTAGTTTCAAGGGATGTATCGATTTCCAATCTCGATACATCCTGACTAGCAATATTTAAAACGGTATATTTATTTTATGGTGATAAATCACTCATGATTACAACACATTGTAACCACTATCCTAAAATGTATCATTTATGGATATTCTATTAAATATACTTTTAATTAAGCTAATTAATTAATATATAACACATTATATCAAGTATATAAAAGAAATAAAACATATTTTATTTCAAACAAGATTGGTTATTGAGTTAGATGTATATAATAATTATATAATTACCCCTAGGGCATACCTCTAACTTTATTAATAAAATGGTAAAACATTACATAATTCATCCTAATGTAATTCCACCTAATACAACAGACATATATGATATTTCTAATCAACAATTAATACAAATGTCACAATAATCCAAAATGGTGTGCTCACATCTATTATTTTCTCTTAATTATAAAATTTCCTTTTTATTATTTATTAAAAAGCTTATAACTTTATTATCTCAAAACAATAATATTTTCTCAAAACTATAATATACTTGAAAAATCCTTTATGATCCATTTTTTACTTTAAATATCTCGAAATATCGTTATTCAATTAAATATAGTAATTTACATAAATTACTTTAAAAATATATTTTATTACTTTACGCAAATAATAATATTTATTTAAATTACTTTGTTTCTTTTACAACCACTGTATTACTATTTAAGTAAATAATAATAATATTATTCATTAAGTTCAATGACCCCTTTTGATGTTATTCATCTCAAAAATAGCAATAATTTGACCTTAAATATTTCTGGAAAATACCATTTTAAGAAATATAAGGGTTTGGGCTTAATTTAGTTATTTTATAATAGAATAAAGCGAATAGAAATGCTTCCAGAGATATAAAGGTTAATTTTATAGGCTTTGGACTCTCCCTTACATGATTTACTAATTGATTATCATCTCTTATTACACTGATACCCACACCATTTTCTTAATAAAAATAAACTATATGGTCAAAATATAACGTGTTCGATTTTATTTCATTTTTCATTGCATCATTATTAATTACACAATATTTAATTTAATTAACTATCTAAGTGACGCTAACTTTATTAGTCAAATGTCTATTAAGCAATTAAATTTACATCTCAAATTAATTTTTTAAATAATTTATACACTATAATATTACCATATTTGGTCACTTCAAAATATATGATGTTAGAGTCCCCTCCATATAAGAATTTCACCCTCCAAATTCGAACTAGGCATACAAATGCACAATAAGTACATATGTACGACACATGTGCATATAATACACCATCCTATTGCTAATGTAAAATCAACATAATGTATTAGTGCAACTAGTAACGCATATCAAAGCATACTAGTGTCACTAATAGTCCAACAGTCAATCAAAATAGCACAATACTAAATGAAAATCAACCATCAAACAATTATGGATAAAGGTTTTTATCTTATCTTATACTTCCTAAGTAGCATCGTCAGTATCGTCACTTCATTGGAAACAAATCGGCTTGATAAATTTATTTCTTAATCCTTTCATATCACAACCTACTATTACATTTGGTATTTTCACATGATTCAGGTCAGCCACGACCGTCAAATCTTTGATAGCTATTAGGTTCTGTTACCATGTTAGGAGCATGCACACTTTTCCTCAAAATGAAATGTTAAAAACATTGTGCACTCGCCAAGCTACTAAGAAACTCGACTAGGTCGACGAGTTTATTGGTCATATCAATTTTGGTGGAAAGCCTTACATATCTAGGAGCCATTTCCACGCCTTCTACACTTCTCCAAAGTGCACAACGCCTCTTATGGTGAAACCTTTACAAACTTGTGATCTCCAACTGCAAATTCTAATTCTTGGCATCTCTTATCATTGTAACTTTGTTGCCTTGATTGTACCACTATCATCCTTTCTTGGATTAGTTCAATCTTCTCAGTAGCATCTACAACAATATGGTTTAAGTAGGAGTCTATCTATTGTATGTAATACACGTACCTGTGACATATGTGGTCTTCCATAGAGCATCTCAAATGGTGTCATTCCAATACTAGTATAATATATGTTGCTATAAGAAAACTTGTTCGATTTAGATGATCCCTTCAACATCCATCAAAATCCAAAATATATGCTTTTAGTAATCTTTAGGAACATGGTTTACTCTCTCAGTTTGTCCATCCGTTTGTGGATGGTAAGATGTACTCAAATAAATTATGCATCCAAAGTACCCTGAGGACACTACCAAAATCCACTATAATGAATGATCTCTTTCACTCACCATACTGCTCGTGAGACAACCATGCGATTTGAACCCCAACTGTCTTGAAAACCAAATCCACGCACTACCACAATGCTAAAAGATCTTCGGTGTTACTTTCTGAAAGGGATGATCTAGATTACCCCTAAATAGTTCAATGTCCTCGTTTGCTCATCATAACACACCATCCAGATGTTGTACTTGTAACCTGCATCGATACCACATTAACTGACATCCGCAGCATTACAACATATAATTCTGGGCATTACATTAATTAATATACTGGGGCATGGCAGGAATCACATGAGTAATAGATATAATTGCTTTATATGTACCATGCATCTTGTTTTGCTAGTTGATACAACTGTTATGATCAATGCATCTTAATTCATACGTAGGTTTCAAGGACAACATCCTTGCAACACCTAAATGTTGGGGGTACATTTATCGCCGATGAATCTTTATATGCAATCGCAAACCATTGCCAACATTTAAAGGTTTCAGTCCGACTTTTTTTGAGTTGCTTTTTCTCCCAAATGCATTTGAACTTTGTGTTCCCATTCATCAATATATATATTGAATGCATATGTGGATTTACAGTCTATTGTTCTATGAAGTTGCCGTCATGTTGCAGAAAGTGGCATGTTAATGGTCGTTAATATATGCTGGAAGCTTGAACAATCAGCATCTGGGGTATGAGAGTTCCTACAAGCTGTTTCACATGTTTACTTATGATCAACCCTGCTCTTCGAAATAAACCAATACCACTTCATAAAAATTTGCTACATGTTTAAAGAGAATTTAACTTCAATTCCTGTGTACATAACCACAAATGATTGTAAATAAAGTTCTTGCTGGAATGAAAATAACCTTTATAGTGTGAAAATTGCGATAATAATTAATTTCATACTGCTTTTTTAGTCTTTTGCCACATACATACATCGTTACACATGCATAATAAACTGATAAATCTATTATATTATGTACTTTTCCATAGAAGAGTCTGCACCTGGGGAGTACATGTAAACGGTGGACGTAGTATTATTTGGACAATTCGTGCGTCCACGCCCAATAAGCCTGGTCTCGTTCCATATAATTTGCCTGTAGTGCTTGCATTCACAGTCAGGCATGCATGATCTACTTTCGGGAACATAATACCTTCTCTCGGCAATCCATCTTTTCATGATATGTGCCAGCAAGAGGTAAATTGATCCTAGGTAAGTATTTACACCAAATCTACTTCTTACACTTCTACCACAAGCGGCTGCCATAACCGTAAGGAAATTTGACCGTTTTGTAAGGAAATTAATATGAAAACATCAATGAACCGTTTCCTTCCTCATTATGTGGTACATTAATGGACCGTTTTCTTCCTCAAACGTTTCCTTTCTTATTATGTGGTCAATAGAATCTAAAAGGTTTTTCCTATTAATATGCTAAACAAATAAAACAGTTATAATCTAGAGCGTTAATTTCTCTCATCTTGATCTTGATGGACGATCAAGATTAAGTCTACAAATCTGGAAATTTGGTCCTCTCTCTACCTATAAATATTAACATTTGCCCATCACAAAGGATATAGAAAACACATAAAGGAATATATAGGAAAAGAGAGAAAAAACATTTCTTTTCTCAATTGAAACAGCTTTCGACAACATCCATTGCTGATTCGTATACAAGATGTTTGGAGGTATGTTTTATTAATTCTTTACATATGTGATAATAATTCTAGATCTTAGGGTTTATGTTATTCGCAAGATATAGATTGCATGTGGTATTAGAGCATGTTTTTAGAATTCATGATTATCCATCAATATATAAAACGACACTACCATAGATCTTTGATATGATTTTTGTAATTTTACTATGATAATGATAATGATTATTAATGTTAATATGATTCAAGTTTAATATTCATATTATTTAAGTTGCTACAGTAATCATGATTATCAATATTGTTCTATTTACTGTATTCTTAAATCTGGATCTGGAAAGTTTATATTTCCGCAAAAGTTAATTTTTTTCTACTTTAATATTTGACCTACTGTATAATATGAAACAAATTATTGTATGTGAATACTTTTCAGAAAGTATACATATTGAAAACAATTTTTTTCTAGTTTGACTTTAAATTCATGACCTGGAACTTGCAAGATAATTGTCTATATATGATTTGCAAAATAATTATTTATATGTTAAATTCATGTATGGAATTTCTTGGAGTTTCTAGACATTTATTATCCTTGTTGTGGATTACTTGAAAGAATGACAAATTTTATGCAAAAAAAAGCATTAATGTTTATCTCTTTTCTCTCTTGTTTTATTTTACGCTTCCGTGCTTAAATTCCTTGTTTCCTCTGGTCTGATGCATGCAGTCCCGTCCATAGGCGGCTGCTGCTTGCACAATAACACATGAAACATTAATGTTTATCATTTTTTCATGAGTATGGTTCTGCTACCTACCCACAGAAGGCGCTAAACCTAACCTCTTATTATGACATGTGTTTTATTCTAATAAAGAAGCCTACATTTCTTTTATATCTGCAGTTGCAATGCCCTCAAACCTTAATTCGTACGCTATGTCTATCGTCAAACTCAATGGAACCAACTACTCAGAATGGAAAGAGCAAGTTGAGTTTTCTTTAGGCGTACTTGAACTGGACATGGCTCTCCTTAAGGAAAAGCCAGCCCCACTTACTAACACAAGTACGCTTGATGAAAACAAACTCCATAATGATTGGGAACGATCTAATAGGCTCAGCATGACGTTTATGCGAATGGTGATTGATACCAACATCAAAACCTCCCTACCTAAAACTGAAAGCGCAAAAGAATATTTGCAATCCATTGAAAATCGATTCAAGACTGCAGACAAATCCCTTGCTGGGAAACTTATGGCAGATCTTGTAACCATGAAGTTTGATGGTTCTCGCTCAATGAGTGCTCATGTCATTGAAATGATTAACCTTGCTGCCAAACTTAAGAAATTGGGATTGGTTATGGACGATGCTTTTCTCGTCCAATTCATTCTCACTAGCTTACCTCCTCAGTATGAACCATTCAAAATTCATTACAACACTATTACGGAAAAGTGGAGTCTAAATGAATTGACTAACAAACTGGTTCAAGAGGAGTCTAGGCAAGGCTCGCAAGGCATTAAAGTTGCTTATTTCACTCAAGGGGTTGGAAAACAAGCTGGCAAAAAGAACAACTCACAGCATAAAAGAGCACCACCCAAATCTGATGACGCCACTCAACCATCCAAGAAGAAAAAGAAGGATGATGTCTGCAAATTCTGCAAGAAACCTGAACACTTCCAGGAAGATTGCATTAAGCGCAAAGCACGGTTCGAAAAGAAAGGTAACCCAATGGGTTTCGTAAGTCATTTCGAATCAAATCTTACTAATGTACCTTCTTCTACTTGGTGGATAGATACTGCTGCTAACGTTCATGTTTCGAATTCTATGCAGGGATTCATTACGATCCAAACCACAAACCCAAGTGAGAATTTTGTTTTAATGGGGAATAAAGATAAAGCTCAGTTGAAGCTATTGGAACTTTTCGTCTTATTTTAGATAGCGGTTATCAGTTAGATTTATGTCAAACTCTTTATGTTCCGTCTATTTTCCGTAATTTGATTTCTGTAAGTGTACTTGATAAATTTGGATATTCTTTTGAAGTTAGAAATGGAAATTTTAGTTTATTTAAAAAATTCTAGTCTTATTGGTTCTGGAATATTAATTGATGGACTTTATACACTTCATTTTAAACAAAATGCTGAAGTCCAACTCACCCTGCATGGAAAAGAAACTAAAAGAAAGTCATCCAAGAATGATTCTTACTTCTTGTGACATAAAAAACTGGGTCATATATCCAGTGAAAGAATCAAAAGGTTAGTGAAAGATGGTGTCCTACCGGACCTAGACTTCGCTAACATTACAACATGTGTTAATTGTATTAAAGGAAAAACAACAAAAAAACATAAAGAAAGGAGCCACAAGAAGTACACAACTTCTTGTAATACATACAGATATTTGTGGACCTTTTGATGTTCCAACTTTTGGAGGAGAGAAATATTTCATCACTTTCATCGATGATTTTTCACGTTATTGCTTTCTTTATCTGTTGCATGAAAAATCTCAGTCAGTGGACGTTATACAAGTGTTCATCACTGAAGTCGAAAGGCAATTAGAAAGAAAAGTGAAAATCATTAGGTCAGATAGGGGTGGTGAATTCTATGGAAGGTATAATGAAACGGGACAACATCCTGGACCTTTTGCTAGACTTCTTCAAAAACTTGGAATTGTTTCACAATACACAATGCCTGGATCTCCATGGCAGAATGGTGTAGCTGAAAGGCGAAATCGTACATACATGGAAATGGTTAGATCCATGATGAGTCATGCAAATTTACCATATCATTATGGATGGATGCATTACGAACAGCTGTCTACATCTTAAATAGAGTTCCAAGTAAGGCCATTCCAAAGACTCCTTTTGAACTTTGGAAAGGATGGAAACCTAGTTTAAGACATCTCCAAATTTAGGGTTGCCCAGCTGAAGCTAGACTGTACAATCCAAATGAAAAGAAATTGGATTTTAAGACAGTCAGTGGTTACTTTATAGGTTACTCAGAAAAATCTAAAGGATATAGATTTTATTGTCCTAACCATAGTACAAGAATTGTAAAAGCGGAAATGCCAAATTCTATGAGAATGGTGAAATCAGTGGGAGTACAAAACAACAAGAAGTGGTCATTCATGAAATAAGGGTACCCATTATCTTACCCTCTATTTCGAAAGATATAGAGGGTATCATCCTATTGTTGAACTTGTTCACAATGAGGAAAACCCAATAAATGATCAACAACTCCATAATGAAATTATCACCAATCATAATGTTGATGAAGTACCACAGGAACTAGCATTAAGAAGATCTCAAAGACAAAGAAGATCAACTATTCCTGATGATTACATGCTTTATCTAATAGAATCTGAAGGAACTACGGACCCAATTTCTTATTCACAAGCCATTAAGGATGTTAATTCTATTAAATGGATTGATGCCATGAAAGATGAACCGAAATCTATAGATAATAATCAAGTTTGGAAAATCGTTCAATTACCGCAAGGACATAAAGCAGTCGGTTGTAAGTGGGTTTTCAAGACCAAACGTGACTGCAATGGTAAAATTGAACGATATAAAGCTAGACTTGTTTTCAAAGGTTTTAATCAGAAAGAAGGCATTGACTATAATGAAACTTTTGCTCCTGTTTCCAGGAAAGATTCTCTTAGAATTATCATGGCATTAGTAGCTCATTATGATCTCGATTTACATCAAATGGATGTGAAAACAGCCTTTCTAAATGGAGACTTGGAAGAAGAAGTCTACATGCGTCAACCTGAAGGCTTCATAATTGAAGGACATGAAGACATGGTATGCAAACTTAAGAAATCAATATATGGACTGAAATAAGCTTCTAGACAATGGTATCTAAAGTTTCATGAAATCATTACCGCTTTCGATTTCACAGAAAACATAGTTGACCCTTGTATATACCTCAAATTCAGTGGGAGCAAGTTCATATTTTTGATTCTGTATGTTGATGACATATTATTAGCTAGCAGCGACCTTGGTTTATTACGTGAAACTAGGGATTATCTCTCAACGAACTTTGAAATGAAAGATATGGGTGAGGCATCCTATGTGATAGGAATAGAAATATTCCGCGATAGATTACAAGGAATTCTAGGATTGTCTCAAAAAGCATATATTGACAAAATTCTTGAGAGATTTGGAACGACGAATTGTTCCTCTAGTCCTGTCCCACTGCAGAAAGGAGACAAACTTGTTCTTGAGCAGTGCCCAAAGACTCCTATGGAATGAGAAGAAATGACCAAATATCCTTATGCATCTCTTGTAGGGAGTTTGATGTATTCACAGGTCTATACAAGACCTGATATCAGTCATGCAGTTGGTATGCTGGGTAGATTTCAAAGTAACCCAGGAATCGCTCATTGGAAAGCTGCAAAGAAGTTACCTACAGGTAACTGGTTATTATGATTCAGACCTTGCTGGATGTCCTGACACTAGGATCTGCACTCTTGGCTATGTGTACCTCTTATGTGGAGGTGCAATATCATGGAGAAGCCAGAAATCTGAGATGCTTTTCGGATCCACCATGATGGCTGAATACGTAGCATGTTATGAGGCTTCAATTCAGGGAACATGGCTACGTAATTTTGTCTCACAATTTGGCACTTTAAGTTTTATCTCTAAGCCACTAACTGTCTACTGCGACAATGAAGCTGCAACCTTTTTCTCCAAGCATGATAGGATAACCAAAGGTTCCAAACACATGGACCTTAAATACCTACTACTGAAGCAAGATGTTAAACTAAAGAAAATTATTGTTGAATCAATAAGTACAGACTTATAAGTGGTATACATATACACGAAAGGACTACCTCCAAAGACCTTTTAGAGACATACTGATAGCATGGGTCTTGCAGATAGTTCCTAATTATCTTCTTATTATGCCATTTATCTTGTACTTATCTAGACATAACAATTATTGAGCTCTTAATAATTTGGACATCTTTTATTTCTTTTTTATAATGTGTACACATTTATATTTAGATAAATGATAACAGAAATAGTCTTTTGCTTCAAGACATTATGTGACCATTAAGTTATGCTCATCTACGGTCTAGTTATGAAAGTTGTCAATGTCATAGTACATGGAAGTAAGCATGTTGCAAAATAACGTGTACACGTCATGACTTCCATTGACCACTAGATTAGCCAAGACACTTATGATAACCGACTAAAGAAAAGTTTAGCATATCATGCGCGCCTTATGACCTTAATACGAAAACATTAATAGATTTTACTATTGACCAAGGGGAGACTGTAAGAAAATTTGACTGTTTTGTAAGGAAATTAATACGAAAACATGAATGAATTGTTTCCTTCCTCATTATGTGGTACATTAATGGACCGTTTCCTTCCTCAAACGTTTCCTTCCTCATTATGTGGTCAATAGAATCTAAAAGATTTTCCTATTAATATGCTAAATAAATAAAACGGTTATAATCTAGAGCGTTAATTTCTCTCATCTTGATCTTGATGGACGATCAAGATTAAGTCTACAAATCTGGAAATTTGGTCCTCTCTCTACCTATAAATATTAACCTTTGTCCATCACAAAGGATATAGAAAACACATAAAGAAAAAATATAGGAAAAGAGAGAAAAACCATTTCCTTTCTCAATTGAAACAGCTTTCGACAACATCCATTGCTGATTCGTATACAAGATGTCTGGAGGTATGTTTTATTAATTCTATACATATGTGATAATCATGTAATTCTAGATCTTAGGGTTTATGTTATTCGCAAGATATAGATTGCAATAACACGTGCAACATCTGCAAAACTGTTGCTCCACTTCACAGGCCTTATCCCACCCACATTTCTACGTGTTTTGTTGTGCCGTTACAGATAGAGACTCTATTTGGCTGCTGTGATCTGAGCTATGATGAGAATGAGGGATAATGATAGTGTGAGGGCTAGAGCAAGTTCTCTCTTCTCCATTTTCTAAAGATTTGGTGTTGATAGATTTTTTATTTTTATTTTAGTGAATTGTATGGTGCTAGTTTGATATGTTTATAACTGAAGATTTGAGCTTTTATCAGTGTACACAAATATTACTTTTTGTTGATTGGAGTTTATGTTTTGATCACAATGTTCAAAGGAAATTATTGTTTAAAAGTAGTTTATTTTTCGGTGTGGCATCGACACTGAAGTAATTGAGAGTTAGATTCAAATCCAAATCTGAAACATGAAGAGTAATTTTGTAAATAGATTCACATCCATATCAAATCCAGATTAAAAGAAGGATAATTTTCTTATTTATGTTTACTTATAAAAGCCTTTTTACTAGTTCCTCCAAATAAAAACCAAAAAACGAAAACAGAAAATAGTTTTAGGACAAACTTCTTCTTTTCTTACCTTCAGGACACTTTTTAATGGGAAGGATAGACATTTGTTCAAAATATAACAGTCATCCAAAAAAAAATTTTCAAAACATTTTAAATTAGGACTTCCATCTTTTCACATGACTAACCTAGGACTTCCATTTTTCATGTGACTAACCTAAACGACGGAGAAGTGAGTCTCGTCTGTAGTACAGCAACTCTTGACGATGGTGGCAGAGCCAAGCTTGATGGTGACGATGATGGAGAGAGGTGCGATGGTTTGTTGATGATGGAAAGAGGAGGTGATGATGGATACCTGCACGAAGATGATTGAAGCACTAATGTGTTGCAGCAACGATGAAAAGTGACATTTTATATAATTAGATCTAGAGGTGGAGATGAAGCAATATGGAATTGAGAAAGGAAGATAACAATCGATAATGAAACCGTGTAGTATCATTTTTTTTTTAGAATAGAATAATTATTTTTATTTCCACTCCTAAAGCTATTTTGTAGTAGCATTTGTAGATAAAAAAAATGTATAATATTTCAACCGACAATGTTATTTCGTAGTAGCATTTTAAGAATTGTAGCAGTAATTTCTGAATTGTAATAGCTTTAAATATTGTAGTAACAGTTTATAAACAATAATGCTACTACATAGTATTGCTTTTTAGACAAATGTAATTATGTTAATATTATTTTATAGTAGCATTTTGGGAATTATAGTAGTGGTTTCCGAAGTATAGTAGCATTTTAGAAAAAGTAATAGCAGTTTATAAACAATTGTAGCATCTTTTTAGATGTGTGTAGTAAGACTACTATATAGTATCATTTTTTTTTTGTTTTTTAAATAAAAATAATTATGTATGTTACTTTTCATAATAATATTTTATAGTAGCATGTTATGAATTGCAGTAGCAACTTCTGAGAAGCATTTTTTATATTGTAGTAGCGGTTTGTAAACAATTATGACGTTTGTTTAGATGATGTATATGTTGTATCTCACAACATTATCTTTTAGTAATATTTATGAATTTTAGTATCAGTTTATGAAGCATATTAGCATTTTTGAGTTTGTAGTAGGGTTTTATGACTATATTATCATTTTTGAATTAAGATTTTTTATTTTAATTCCATCTTTAGTGTCATTTTATGATTTATTTGTAAGGTTGATGTCATTTTTATTTTATTTTTTTCAAAGTGTATATTATATTTCATAAATTAATTTGCAATGTCAACTACATAGCTGTGTAAAAGCGGTATCTTTTTTATTTTATTTTTTTGAATATTAATTGTGCTATTTCATAAATTATTTTATAACGCTACTATGCAATATGAGTTTTGTACTTACTGAATCGAGAAGAGAATAGAGCACTTATATTTCAATTTTATTATATAATAATATCTAACTTTGTGGTAGCATTTTATGGTTAACTAATATGATTACGTAGCCATTTATTCTTGCTATATTTCTTTTACGTTATTTTATCATATAAGGATACCATACAATATCATTTTTATACCTATTCATATTTCTACAGTAACTAATGATTAGTAAGCGAGATGCGATGGACAACATTGATGTGATGCAATGGAAGATGCAGACGACATGGTTGGTGATGATATGGATTTATTATAAACTAGGAGTTCATATGGTACAACATTAGCCGACATTGAGAAAACTAGGGTTTCTAGATAGTAGAGGCAAGAATTAGATAGTTGAGGCAGGCAATGAACAGAGGTTGTTGGCAGCGTAGCGACTATACAGGAGTTGCAGCGACTGATGTGGCAATGATAGAGGAGAGTGATCGAAGAAGGTGTGGAAATTAGGGCTATGGTAGAGAGGAAAATGTGTATTATATGTTTTCTCCTTTTGACAAACTTCAAAAGTTGGTGCCTTAGAGAGTAAAAAGGTTCCTAAGTTTGTCGTTCAAGTAAAACACCCCAACTCTGTTCAAAAGTAGCTCTAAATTCTCATAATATGAATCGGGTTCTTCTTTAAAGAGACAACTCTACCCCAGTTAATCTTTTATTTACAAATTATTTCACTTTTTATTTACTATCATCCTAAAAGATATAAAAATTTAAATTTTGAAATATTCACTTGCATTGATTTATAATGGACTTGCATTTTAGTTAGAATTGGTTTGCATTGGATCTACATTGTTGCAGTGTATTCGTTTGATTGTATTTAAATTGAATCTAGTTATAATAATATCTTGCTATGCATATTAAACTTTAGAATTATCTTCTTCAACGTTAACAATTCATCAAATCTCTCACAAAATTTCATATTCAAATGATGGAAGATGAAAATCAAGAGGAAGACAATTTGAAATTGCAGGTATTTTTGAACTGTTTAATTTTAAAATTTGATTTTGAATTTTCTTTTTAGTTTAGATCAATAATCCAATCATGGCCTAGAGATGGTAAAATTCGACTTGGTCAGCATCAATACGCCATTTGCATAAAAAAGTAGTCTGTGTTACAATGTCATTCAAAAAGTTAGTCAGTTGTGTTGCATATCACCGAATTTTGTATTTTCTTTATAAACATAAACAAAATTTAAATTATATGCACTTATTTGTATTAAGAAATAATTTCCCAAAAACAAATTTACCTTAAAAACCGTATACATTGTGAAGAATAAAAGGATAATTACCCAGATGGAAGGTAGATCTACCTTGCAACACCTTATGAAATTACTTAAAGATAAGCATTATGTGCATTAGTATATAAGAGACGAGACAACGGATAATGTGTTGAACGTTATGTGGTTGCATCAGGATTATAGTGCATTATGCGAGTGATTTCCTTCGATCTTATGGTTGATTATACCTAAAAGACCAACCATTTTTGGGATTCCATTATTTTAAATGGTAGGCATAGCATTGACCTGTTGGCTAAACCTTTTCCATTGCTCACTGTTTTTTATCTCATAAATAAGTAAAGAATATGTGTGGGATTTAGACAATTTGAAACATCTTACAACCTAGAAAAGTATCTACATGTAGCTACGATGGATAAGGAGTCTGCATTACTCATTCGTACAACCAAGAAAAATATATGTTAATCTCGATGTATTTACAACACGTCTCTTCATTTATGCATCCATCTATCTCTAAAATTGAAAATGTTGAAGGTGATGGTGATTGTGTTTATTGCTACATAGCAAATCAAGATGAAGAAATTAAAGGAAGTAGAGATGAACACCCTATTATATTGTATGAAACGAATGTTGATCCTAAGTATTGGTTGATTGCGCCTTACATGGGATACTTATTCGCTAATATGTTCAACAATGTAGTGGTTTATATTTCTACTCGACAATGTTTGTCCTTTTCTCCTCATCGAAGTGGACCACTAGTTAAAAGTGACGTGGGATTATTTAATTTGGAAACATCCAATATATTCATTATATGACCTTGGTGTTAACACTGAATGCACTTATACCCTATTGCAATTTATCGGACAAGATTTGAAATAACTAAAGATAAAGCATGGGATGATTTATTCGTGGAGAGAAGAAATGAGTTCCTTCGATTATGATTTATCGATGTGGCTACTACTAAGACACATGTTGATTTAGGAAATGATATTACATGAGTATACTACTTATATTGTCTATGGTTTGGCATTGTATATAAATCTGAAATTGAACCTACTCATGAATTGAAAATTTTGATGTTGACTCGTACTTTTCTACGATTGAAATGTTTGATTTGTTTGAGTGAAAAGATTTATTTTTGTTGTGAATGAAATGTTTGGATTGGTTGAATGAAATGATTTAATTTTGTTATGATTGAATTTTTTGCATTTTATACATACTAAGGAAAAATGTTAAAATACTCAGACGACGTCATATAGCCTTTTGTATAGAGAATATAAAAACCCTGCTCCACCGTTTGACATACACATAAAGCTAGAGAGACATAAACCCATAAACGAAAATGTGTTACGATCTGTAAAATAAGTCTAAGAACCCCATTTCACCATTTAGCACAAATAGAAATCTAGGGTGAAGTACAAACCCTGAGATGAAAACATGCTGCCATTGGTGGAATTAGTTAAAAAAACCCTTTTCCATCGTTTGACACAAATTGAAACCTGGAGTGAACTAATACCCTCCGACGACATCATTTCGTCGTTCCTGTTAATCTTCTCTGATGTGTGCCGTCGTTTGAGTTGTTTTATAAATTTTCCATCAGGTACAAGTTCAAATTTAATAAATCAACAACAACGAGTAAACAACTAACAATAATCAAGATACCAACCTTAACAGCTTCATACAACATCAAGTTATAACCATTGTAAAACAACCTAAAAACACAACATTACATATACCAATACATATTACGCAAGCCAAAATAACTTGTTTTAATCATCATTACATATACCCTTCCACAACCCAATACCACAATATTTATATATGAATTGATTTTTTCCATTTCGTAGCAACTTTCTTCAACTTACGTAGCTTCGCTTGGGTTCCCTGTAACTACCTACCCATTTCTCCACGTGCTTTTATAGCTTTTAAATCTATCACCAAAGAGTCCTTAAAAGTCTCCATTTTCTCATGATGCTCTTCACTATCATTATCTTTATCATTGGGCCATTTTTCAATCAAGGTCAAAGTTTGTTCAAGACATTCTACTAAATTATTTGGTTAACATATGAATTGACAATTATTAAAAATATTGAGACCACTTATTACGTATCAACTGTAGCAATTTCGTTGGGTTGTACACTTTCTGTTAACCCAAAAAATGGATCAACACCCTGTATCAAATGTGAAAGCACCGGTACAGATAATCAGCAGCACAAATCTTAGATAAACAATAAATAAACAGCAGAAGTAAGAAAAGAGACACATGATTTTTATAGTGGTTCAGCTGACTCTGGCCTATGTCCACATTAACCAATCTTTATTATGATTATATGAGTTAAATCTCTTTGGATATCAACTAGCTAGTTCTTAGATCTAAGTTACAATGAGTTAGAATAAGTCACTAGTTCAAGGTTGACTAGAGAATCGTAACCCCCTTGATGACTGTTGTGAGGGAGAAGAAAATTGAAGAAGTGAAGGAATTCCAGTAGAGTAATGTCCGCTCTCTCTCAGGAAAAATCCATCTCTAGTTGTAGGTAAGTAAGTATTTATATGAGAATTCAGTGAGTGTTTGGCTAGAAGTCCAACTGCAGAAGAGTCCAGTTGTTATGCCAAGTCATCCACGAAAATCTCAAATCCACCCGAGTCATTTCTATGGATCGCTAGCTATCCATAGCGGATGAGCTATCCATCAACTTAACATATTTTACTACCAAAAGCCTTTACTTCGTGATACGAAGGAGCTCAGAAAGCTTGAAGGCGATCCAAACTATCTTGATGGATCGCTAGCTATCCATAACGGATGGATCACTAGTTATCTATCCACTTAGTATATTTTTGAGTGATCTTTGTTTGGTTGTCTTCCTATCTTCTATTTAAGTGCTTTGTCCAATGTCAAGTCGTTTGAAGTTAGTTTGATCATCCGTCTTCATGGGTCATCTAGTCTAAAAGAATCATCTGTAACTCGCTCAAACCTTGATGAAATTGAATAAAACATTGTAGGAATACTCCAGAGGGTGTCAAAGACCCACCAGAAAAATTTATGGTGGTGGGGCCCACTCTAGATGGGTCGCTAGCGATCCATCTAGTTAGGTCGCTAGCGATCCATCAAATCAACTCCTAATGATCTCATTTTTTGTGAGCCTTCATCTATATCTTCTAATGTTCTTTCAAAATTCCAAGTCAATCCGACTTCGTATGAATTATGTAGGTTCATTTTAAGTGAGCTGCTTTTGGTCAAACAACTTGAATCAGGTGAGTCTTCACTTCTCGAGCTAGATTGTTTGGCATGCTATGGAACTTGGCAAGCGTCTCTAGGAAACATATTAGATCATGATGCAAGAGGACTGGAGGATCCACGAGCAAGTTTTATGGATTGTTAGCAATCTATAGGTGATGGATTGCTAGCAATCCATCGCCTTAGCTTGTTTTGGCATTTTCTTCTTGAGATTTTCTCTTCTTTTCCTTCTGGTCTTCTTGGTCGATCCTTGAGATATTTTGACTTGTTGTAGATGTTTTAGTTCCCTTTTAATTCTATTGGATTAAAAACCCAGTTAACAATTTCGTACCTACAACACTTTCCTATATTTGGAATTTTGTATAGGGTGACACCACTCGATACCATTCCATGTAGGATGAGATACATTGCCATGGTGAGCTAACTAGTTCTGACCTTGAATCATGTGCCAAAAAATGATCTTGCCAACGTTGACTGTACCAAAACCCGTTATCATACAAAACCTTATATTGGTTAAACTTCTTATCTTTGTTGAATCTGTCCTATTTAGCAACGGGTGAAAAACTAAAAATGGTAAATTTCAAAAATTTTCTATTTCGATATTAATGGGCATATATAATATATTAACTAGCATTATATTCAAACTATTTGTTTAAATAAAATCATATTTTATTTTGACATATTTTTTATTTATTTTGTTAATCATATTAATTAATATTTATCATGAATCTAATATATTCATACACTAACATGTGAATATAATGTGTATAACTATATGTATACACATGTAAATATTGAGATTTATATCTATTAAATATACATACATACATACATATATATATATACGTACATACATACATACGTACATACATACATACATACATACATACATATATATATTACTTACATATACAAATGATAAATTTATATGCATATTAGGAATATAAAATCTTAAGTATATACATACGTTTGAATATATTATATGTATATGGTTTGTATCAAGGTTCAAAATTTATTTTTCCATTTCCATTCTGGTTATTGGAAAACTTTAAAATTTTGGTTTCATTTGGAAATTATGAAAATTCCACTTTGATTCTGGTTTGCAAATCTGGTACATTATTTGTAAATATGCCAATAAATATGCATACTAATAACAAATTATAGTAAATCATTCAAATTAAGTAAAAGATACAATACATACAACATAAAAAAATTAATACTAAAAACTATTTCTTTAAGCATCATACGAACTGAAATCATCATTGTCTTCATTCATGCCAGATTATAATAAGTTGAAAAGCATACTACTGCATCTGATCTAAATTTAAAATGTCATTATCATACTATCAAATGGTGATGATTCATCTAGGCTACTTGACATTTCAACAATATTTATTTGATTTACTCTATAATACGAATAACCTGCAGTATAGTCGGACATGGAATACCTATAACTAGGAACATTATATATGTGTCTATGTCATCATAATTACGTTGATCTTCATGTTCAAAGTTCAAATTTTTATCTCTTTGTCCACTATAATCATCTGAATCCCTTCTAGAGTAATTATAGGTAGGTCTTTGAGAATCACCAAAAGTGGAATAAACACCATAGTCACTCAAACCAATACCATAACTACCAGCATCACCTGAATCATCATTTGATGAAATACTATTTTCACTGAATTGATCTTCTGTTCTTAGTGCAGATACATTTTCATTGTCTGACCAAGGATTGTCATTTTTATCATCAAGCAGTGGATTCTCAACTTCTCTAGTCCATTCTATTAGTAGATCATCCTCATGAAAGATGTAATCTAGGTCATTGAGTTAATCGGTTGTTCGTTGTTGTTTAGCATGTCATATTCTCAATTGCATATTGTGATGTACAAATGCCAGTTTTTCCAAGTTTTCCATTCTTATTTTGTTTCTCAACTTCGTATGAATCATCGCAAATGTTGTCCAGTTTCTTCCATAATTTGAAAAAGAAACCGTTTGGCTAAGAATATACATTGCTAAATGTTTTAAAATTTGGAACAGCTTCTCTGTCAATTATTGGCCATCACATAGCTGGAAGACACGACTTGACTACTTGTTTTGATTTTGCAGAAGCAAACACACCAAGTTTCATTTTGAACTTTTCCACCTGCGTAACATTTAATAATAGACCATGTCATAATTTGAAGTAGCATTATGAGTGGTTGAGTACTATGTTTTATTACCTCTTTCGGAATTTCAATTTGCATAGAAATATCAGATATCATTCTTTCAATAACATTTTTCCAACTCCATTTAAAACTTCATCATCATTTGTTGCTTTATCTCCATATTGAATATGTGGATTGAGAAAATAATCTAAAAGAATTTGATAGTTCAAAGAAGTGTTGACATGATATGTACCTATATAATTGCATAGAAGCTAATGAATTACCTGTCGCGTGAATAAGTCGATGCAACAGTTTCCCATATTTTATCGATAATATTCCACCGTCTTTGATATTGTATGGCACCAAAATTTTCCTCAATTAATTCCTTCGCTCGATCCATTGCTTCGTACAAATATTTCATCTCTGCTTAAATAGTGTCCACCATTCTTAATATTTTTACAAGTGGACCAAATATGAGAATAATAGCAATAATGTTAGACCAAAATTTATCATTATTAATCAAGTTATAGACAAGAAATGCTTTTTTTATCTTTAGGGCCAAGTTTTGAATCTTTGCGCTCCACACCCTCGAATAGATCATTTTGTTGGATGCTCTTTATGTGTATTTATTGTAGTAAAATAAGTAGCGAACCTGGTTACCACTGGCTGAATCAATTCTTTACCGTTGATTACTTTCTCATTATTGTAAGTAACCAACAATGGTTGTGTATGAATCGTGTTATTGATAGGTAATTTGAGATAATAATTTTTACCTCAACTTCTTTTTAATATATTTTAGAATCAAATCGATGCAATGTGCTGCATATGGCGTCCAATATAATCGTCTTCCTTTTTCCATCTGTATTTGACCAACAACTTTATAATTTGCTCCATTATCAATAACTATTTGCATAATTCTATCTTCTTCAATAAAACTAACAATATTAACCTTCAGACCATAAATATATTCATACTTTGAAATTTTTTGGTAGAATCTATAGATTAAAGAAAGGCTGTTCCTTAGGTTGGGCACATAATAAAATTTATGATTTTTGTTCTATTTTATGTTCTTCGACCACCACACATCAACGTTCAACCATACTCATCCCAAATATTAGGGTAAGTGTCAATATGTTGTCTGATTTTAGTGCACTCTAGATCTAAATAAGTTTTTGAAAGTTCACGTAAGGTGGGTGCTTTAATTCCAGGACCGGCTTATGCAATGAAATCAACCATTGTTTGGTAATAAGGACTACTTACAGTATTATGGTTAAAAAATATTAGATATTGCACATCCTATATATTTTTTGGTATCATTAACATCTTTTATTGTAGTTTTAAATGAAAGTTGAGATCTACCTCCTCGTGCTTGAACATATGAATCTATCTTGGAAGCTGCACGTATCTCATAATCATTATCCACTCTTAAGGATTTAGATCAATTGGTGCGCTTTACTCCGCTGGATTCTACCCCTGAACGTTGTCATTCATTGCTAATATAAGATTCTTTACTTACTCAAAAGACACATTGAACATCTCTATCATCTTCATTTCCATCACTTCCAACATTTGAGTTTTATTATTCGGGCATGCTTATCAATTCTTCTTGCATGTATTGTTTTTCAAGCGTCCCCTAACTTTGTTTGTTTCTCTTTTTGATTAGATGTTCCTATATAAGTTTTTTAACTTCTTTAGAAACTCTTGTATATGGTGCAATATTGCAGGCCATTGCTGCCAAATGTTATTTCATACGTGTTACACCTCCATCAGAAATTTTTTTACCGTAGCAATTGCACTTTGTTTTCTTTTATTGATACTGACTGCCGTGCAGTAATTCCAAACAATATCGTGGTTTTCCATATTCAAGCACTTAAAATTATAAATAAATAATAAAAAATTATACAAATTATATAACAAAAATTATTAATGTCAACTTCAATTTAACTGATAAAATTATAACTAAAAACAATAAACTCATGCCTAGTTGATAAAAGTTAAATTAAACAAAAACAGTGAACTGGTACCCAGTTTACCTGATAAAATTAAAGCTAAAAACAATGCACTCATGCCCAGTTTAACTGATAAAATTGTAATTGAAAACAATGAACTTCAATTACTGATCATGAAGAATTACTAATAGGTAGAGAATGCTTAAATTAAACATTTAACTAATAAATTTTAACTGAAAAAAGTTTTATCTAATTGCCAACTAATACACATATAATTAGTCAAGCCTAGTTTAGAGCACCTAATCCGTTGTGCCTCAATTCATTATCTCCGCCAGCTAATTTTACCCCAAAAAATCGTGCCATAATTTATTACAGCTTAAACATCAACTTCGCCCAACAATTCATGTCAATTTCAAATTCATAGATTCAGAATAGAGGAAAAAAATCATATACCTATTTCAAGCTCGCATGCCTTGATTTGATTGCACGGAGTAAGCTACGATTGCCCAGAGTAAGCTGTGGTTAAGATTTAGGGATTCCCATGATTGAAAAAGGCTTTGATTCATAAGCTTTTATGTATTGTTCTAAGATTGTTATGGCTTTTGTAATCAAATTTTTTGCATATGATTTCATTTGACTGAAAATTTAAAGCACGATTTCTTGTTTGATTTTCTTTGCAAAATGTTAATTTATAATTGAGTAGCGTGTGTTGAGATTCTCACTATTTGAAACAAGTTGAAGTTACTTGTTTTATGTCTTTTACCTTCTTGTAATTATTATTTTAACCTAAGATAACTGAATAGTCGGAACCAGGTCAAGATGCCTAGAGTTCCGCATATTAGACAGTGTCTGGAACCTTGATGTCAACATATTGATAATTATTTCTGATTTGTCGACATATGGACATATGTATGTCGTCATATACGTTATTTACATCATACTCATTTCTGCTTAAATTTCTATTTTGGTATATACAATTATTTATTAAAATTTTATTTTACTTTTATTTATTTATAGAGAATATAACATTCATGGTTTTCATATATTTGAAATTCAAACGATGCATTAACGAGAACATAATACATAATCAGAGGAAAAAAATACATATTACTAAACTAAAACACAAATTTTAGAAAAAGCTAGATGAAGACAAAGATTGGTCACCAAGTTTACTTATGATTTTTTCAAAGAAGTGATCCATCTTCATTGAAAATTTTGAAAACTTTTTGCTGAAAGATTTCTTAAGTTTCTTTAGATTTCAAGAAGCTTTTCTTAAATTTATTTCCAGGTCTAAATTGTTTTTTCCACTTCCTATAAATACCTTCATGAGAAGTGTCTTTCTCCCGTCTTTTTCTTCTACTTATTCTTCTTCTTCCTCTTCAACTTTCATGCCATGTTTTTCCTCTTCTTCCATTCTTTCTTTAATAATATCTTCCATAACTAATCTTTGTTCATTTAGAGCAAGAGTTTCATATGTTTCAAATTCATATGAAATGTACATAAGAGAAAGATTCTTTTTATCAAAAAGTTTTCCTTTAGCATTGGGTTACTCATTTAAATCAATTCCAAATTATGTAAAGATTTTTTGTTAAACTCACTTCGTGATAAAGTATATGTTCATGTCTTGAAACTTCATTGCCAAAAAGTTGGAAAGAGTGACTTGTGCCTAATTTATACCATTCTTAGCAAAATAGAAAATAAAGCTTTACATACTCAAAAAGCAAGATTGTTATAATTCTCGGTTCGAGGAGTAGTACTTTGTTGCGAAATTAGACTCACAAGCTTAGCTTCTAAGATTTTTTTCTTTTAATTTTTATCCCAAAATCAATTTTAAACAAATCATGTAAAACATTGATTATCATCATCTATTTCTTCTCTTAAAAGATCACTGCCACTATTTTGGCAACCCGAAATTTGACCAAGTAAAATTGCATCTAAAACAATAATATTCCCTTTTACACTACTCCAAATTTAATCATAATTTCAGTGATAAAATTTACCATTTAAATTTTCATAAATCATTTTCACAAGATTGGAGTAACAACGAAATCAGTTTGTGAAGAATTGATTAAACAGAAAATTCCATTTTCCATAGAAAGAGAAAGTAAACCATAAGAAGGAAAAACATATAGTTTTGTAAAACGACCAGGAAATATATTTGCATACCCTTTGTAATATGCGAAAATTTTCATTGGTTCTTCATTATTATAGAGTCAATTCCTATTTTTTGAGGAGAGTCTAGGAGTTTGAGAAGATGAAGCTTGATGTGAAGCCATTTGTTGTAGAAAAAAGAGAATGATGATTGTATTAGTTTTTTGAATTTTGAAATAAAGTGATGTGTGAATGAATGAGTGAGATAGGAGTATTAATAGACTTCGAATAGCCATGTGAAAGTCAATAAAGGTGTTATTTTGGAATCTAAATTGATGAAAAAAAGAGGGAATTTCATCAGTTTAAATTTAGAAATGTTGCAACCTTTCAGCCCTGTGTATGTCAACATATTCAATCATGTATGTCGACATATGCACCGAACTTTTGACAATTTTTTTATATTCATTATGCTTTCTTTCGGTTGATTATTGCCTATATTTTATAATGTGTCATTGTTTATAGGTATACGCATTTCATTTGTATTATACAAATATTTTACACACACACACACATATATATGTGTGTTTTTTAATTTCATTAAATGTATTTATATTTATTATTATATTTTAACTTTATTCATGTTAATAAATTTTAGTTTTATATTTGTATTTACGTTCATATAAAAATATTTATTTTATATAAATAATTATCATAATTTATTAACCATTCATAAATCTGTTTTACCAAATTTTAATTCTTTATACTTATTCTTATTTACATTTTAAAGTATAAGACGACACACACACACTTATACATATATATACATACACATAGAGACGTGCACACACACAGATATATAATCTATTTGAAGTTTATATTCAGTTTTTAATTAAGTACAAAATTTAAATATGCATACGTTATGTGTATACATAATTACAAAAGAATAAAGTGGAGTTCAGTGTTACCAATTAATCTAGAGCTTTGTTCCTCTTCTTCCATGAAGCATAAATATGCATTTTTTGCATTTGAACTTTTGTTCTTTGAAGTGGCGTCAGAATCATCCCAAATTGTTATGACTCTTTTCCTCTTTTTGATTGAATCTATGTTTGAAAAGTCCTTTGATTTCCTTGGTATTGGGTAGTCCCGAATCTGATGTCTAGTTTTTTTACATTTGAAGCATTTTATTGAACTTCCAAAGTTATTGTTGTGGTGAATCTCATATTTGAAGCATTTTAAAATCATCTGAAATTCCTTGGCAAAATCTACCTCTTCACGTCATCGTCTGATCCTTGTTCTTTGGTGTAGCATTAATAACTGGTGACTTCTTTTCATTTATCTGGCATTCCTTTATTCCCCGCAACCGAACTTCATATGACATCAAATTACTTATTAATTCTTTTACCCTCACAGTATCTATATCGTTAGACTCTTCAATCGCTAAAGTCTTTCGGTCCCTTCACCTAAAAGTGAATTAAAAATTTTCCAGACGTGATCCTTCTCAGTAAAAATTTTGCCTAGTGAAATTAAAATATGAAATATGTAACGACTCGTAATTTTCGATAATTAAAAATATTGAATTTAATTAGATTTTATAATTTAATATTGAAAGAAATTAAAATTTATGATTTATTAATAAGAATAATAACTAGAATGAAATTTAATAATGCTAATTTAAGGCAATTGATAATTATTTTAATGCAATTTTAATTAACCGAAATGATTGTAAACATAAAATTTGGTTATAAATTGCAAATAAGAAAATAAACCTAATGTTGTATTAATTGGTGAAATAATATGCAATTAATTATTATTAGATAAAATCAGTGTTGTGTAAGTAGTTATAACATTTATTTATAAATAATAAACTTATAAATGTTATTAAATTAAGTAAACGGTGACAATTGTTAATTGTTAACCATTTATTTAATCTGTTAAGTTAAATTGAAATCAATTGCAATTAAATGTAATTAAACACTACGTTATTATGAGTTAAGATGATAACTTTAAAATGTGAATGTAATAAAATGCATAGAATGTCAATTATATTCATAAGGCAATAATTGATTTAATAATAAGAGTGAAATCAAGATAAATGAATTTATTGTGATTTTAAAATTATAATTCAAATGAATTTATTGTTTAATAATTAACATTGAAGTTGACGTGGCAAATTGGTTTAAAAAGATTGTTAATTTCTATATGATTAGAAATGATAAAAATTTGTTAGTTATAAAAATTTGAACCTAAAGGTGATTAATTAATTCAATAATAATTTATTTAATTAGCTTGAAAATAACCGTTTTGGCCAATGTCTCGGATTTCGACGAAACTAGTTTCATCGGATTTGTAACAGTGAATTATTGTAGGATTTCAAGTTTCGTAGCGATCAGACTTGTCCTTGATCGTGCGGGAACGAAACGCGTAGAAATCAATTCAATTGAATTCCATTGAAATAAGATGATTTTAAAAGATAACTTCTACATACAATGGAATTTGTACTTTAAACCTGTTCCATTGAGTTTAAAAATATCGAAAACATCTATTTTGATATATGGGATAACACTCTCTCGTTTCGGAGGCAGAACGGGCTTTTCGGGTCGTAATTGTTAACTCGAGTCAATTCGGGTGTTATTCATTCTTATTACGCTTTGTTCATATAAATAGATCTTTCTAAAACCTAGCAGTCTTTTTGTTTCTTATCTTTGTGAGTATAATTCGTTCTGTCTGTTTCTCTTTAATGGCAGAAACAAAATCAAATTGCAAACTCTCAACCAATTTTAAAATAATTTCAAAATTCAAACGCATCAAACGCTGTCAAATTATATATGAATCTATGATCTCGATGAATCGAGTTAGCGCTTGGTGTCCGTTTTTCATAATATCGCTCGAATCAGCGGCAAATTGCGGTTAAAGAGTAAAAATCGCGATACCCTAAATTGCAAATTGGGGGTTTTGATTTCATCATCAATCAGCAAAATTGATTTATGGGTTTTGTGGAGGGTGGTGTCAGGAGGCTATGGGCGATGGCCGCATCATCCAATTCGACCTGTGTTGATCTGATTTTGTGAATTAGTCTTCGAATATGATGGCGGCTGAAGGTGTTTTTGGGTGATAAGACCAAGGGGCGTTGGTGGGGCTAGGCGAGGTGAGTGCTATGGTGGTCATGACATGGTCAATGGCGGCTGGAGGGGACGTAAAAATGAGGTCAAAGTGGGTGGTCAAAGGTCATGTTCATGGGTTCGAGCACGCGATGATGGCGCATGGAAAAACATGGGGGTGGTGACGTGCTAGTGTTCTGTGTTTTTATTTATTTATTTAATTATTTAACTTTGAATTTTAATCTTCTAACATCAATAACTTTTACGTACGAGGTCGGATTCTCGTGCGGTTTGTTCCGCTGTGATCGTATCGAAATTTCGGACATTATTGAACTTGTTTGGATAAATTCTGAGACTGTTTAATTTTTGACTATTTTGGGATTTGAAAATTGTCGACAAACCAAAATTGAGTGTTTTAACCCATTCACAACTACGAAATTATCTTATGTTAGTTAAATTAAATTTATGATGTGATTAGAAATTCATCGGGTTGATGTTTGGTACATTTAAACAATCATTCCATTTAAATATGACTTTTATTGCATTTGATCGTCATTTAATTTAATATTGAGTTTAATTGTCAATTCAATACCTACTGATGATATTCAGTTAATTGATGTTATTTATTGGTTGATTGAATGGTGATTGTGATGCATGTATGATTACTGATATTGGATGACTGGATATTATATTTTTGTATTGTAATGACACTGCAAGTTCCCTATGGGTGATACATACCCGAATGCTCTGATAGATTAGGGAGAAATCCTTATAGGTTGAAATGATAAACCTGAGCGATTTAATGGATTTTATTTTAATTTGAGATTGCGAGTTGAAATGATATATATCTATAAATATAAAATATTTGCAGATTGAAACGATAAATATCCGTATCACTTGACCATAGGGTAGAAAATTATATATGGACATTGGATTGGTTAAATTAAATGATTTTAAATCCTTAAATTTTGAATTCAGTTAAATGATATTTCGAAATAAATTTGATTTACACAAATTGAATTATTTTCGAAAATCCAAGCTTTAAATGTTAAAATTGGAGTTGGCTTAATGAACTGGTTAAAGAATAAAAATGGAAATTTCAAAGTTGAAATTTGAAGTGTAAATGAAATTGATCGAAATTGAGTTATTAAAAATGTTTGAATATTTAAACTTTGAAATCTATGAAATTGAAGTGCTTTAAAATTGTAGTTTAAACATGAGTTTGAAATCGATATAAATTGAAATGATTTTTATGGGAATTTGAATTGAAAGAAATTTAGCTTTGTTGAAATCTGGGTATGGTCCGGATTTGTCGAAATGGAAGAAATAGTTTTAATTTGATATTAATTTTCAAATTAATGATTTTAATATAAACTTTTTAGAAATATATTATTTTAGATTCAGATTTATTTAAAATTTTCAAACCATTTTATAAAGTTTATTAAACTATTTTAAATAATTTAAACCATTTAATCTATTTTAAGCTACGCAATATATTTTTAAAGTATTCTAATCTTTTTTAAATTACTAAAGCCATTTAAACTATTTTGAAGTATTTTAAACCAATTTAACTATAAAAAAACTATTTTAATTTATTTTAAAACTATTTTAAGCCATTAAACTATTTTAAATATTTAAACTCTTTTTAACAAATTAAACTATTTAAAACTATTTATGACTATCTAAACTATTTTCTGAATTTCAGACTGTGTAAAGTTGAAATGTTTATATTTAAATCCTTGATTTGAAAGCGAATATGGTTAAATGATGTTATAATCTAAGTGGGGTTTAAAATGATATTTTCTAGTGAAATAACGTATACTGAGTAAATATGATGATTTTACATGAGGGTTCAACCTATTTTGGAAGTATGATCTCGAAAGTAAATATGATTTCGAAAATCATAAGGTTTTAAAAGCTAATATGATTTCAAAAGTAAATATAATTTCGAAAGTGATATGGTTTGAATTGAATACAATATTTTGATATCAATTATGAATCGATTTTGGAAATGTAGAAGAACCATTCGGTGTAAAATAAGCATTTGGTTGTTAAAGAGACCGAGATCGAATATTGTCATACTCTCTGCCAATACCGAAAACTACTTTAACAACCATGTACATAGTGGAGATTCCAGAATGAAGTAGGATTGTTTGGAAAATGATTCTGTATGAGGTATTTACGTAGCCCTGACTCACGGGAGTTAGCTTGATGTAGCTAAAACAGGAGCTATACCGGGCCAACTGAGGTCACACTTCCTATCGAGCACATTTTTTCGATGCCATACTATGACTTTGTGATTGATTTGGTGGCCACACCTTGATTTTGATTATGGGAGTGTGTTGCGAGGTAGGCGGTAGTAGCTGCTAACCGTTACCACCAGTCCGGGAGCGCACACGGTAAAACCCTACCTGGCATTGCCTTGCGTACCTTGTTATATGCCTTATTGCGCTACTACGAGATTTTTTTGTACTGTACCTATGGAGTTCCCTATGGGTAAACCACCGGTTTGGTGGAGCTTACAGTACTGTATAGACTACGGGAATATATAAAATTTGTTAAGGGGGATATAGGTAACGCCTTAACGCTATTTTAATACTTTACTTTACTGTAGACACTATTATAATAGCGTATTGTACTATGTATGTAGATAGTTTAACAGATGCTTAGGAGATGTAATCCCGAACATCTCTTAAGTTATTGCACTTATGTTAGACACTGACAGGAGATTTCAAACCCCGTAAACATCTCTGACGCCGTTACACTCATATTTATTTACTGTTGATTTAACTTACATAAGATCTTTTAGTTTTGACTCGAATGTTTTGTCTTTCAATTCTCTTGGGTCTGTCTGTGCTTTTCAGTGTATCAAAGACCACTTTTCTGGAGAACGAAGATGGAGATTTGTATACTATTATTATTTATTATATTTATTCCACTACGTCATGTTGTTCCGTTGCATTTATTTATTTATTCTAGTTTTATGTAACTCTGATCTATATTGTAAAGTGTAATCAAATGTTATTTGTAAAACAACTTCATGAACTGTTTATTTGATTATTATATTTTGTCATTCCGCTGTGAGATTCTGTGTTTGTTTTCCTTCTTTTTCTATGTTTCCTTATTTACCCCATAACAATCCTCCCTTTTTAATGGTTTGACTTTAACATGTGTGGTTTATTGTTGATTTAAACCGTCGAAAAAGGTGGGTCGTTGCACAATATATCTTGGAATGTAGAATACATGCCAAATATAGACTCATTTGGTTTCACTTTAAATAATAGAAACTGGTTAGTAACATAGAGATCTTGGTTTTCTTAACCTTACTAGTGACTTCATGCATGACTCGTAATGTCCTCCAAATTTCATATGTTCTTTTATAAAAAGACACTTTATTAAACTCATTTTTATCTAGGGCACAAAATAAAATAGTCATTGCCTTTGAATTGGTGGATACTTATGCCTTTTTCTCATTAGACCATTATGCATAATTAATGTTGGGCATAGTGTATTCAGATTGTGTGATATTCTATGTATCTAAATATTAGACCGTTAGTAAATTATTATCATACATGACCAATTAACATAATTACAACCTTTGAAGAATGGTGGTCTAGCAGTAGATTTCCCTTCGGCAAATGTGGTGAACTGGATATTTATGTTACTAGCCATTTAAATTTTAAAAATTTAGACTGCAAAATTTTAAAAAACAAAAGGTTATTATACCAAGTGTGTGGAATATGTGTGCTATTCTAATACTATGCGGAATGCATCTTAAGCCTAATTTAACACTAGAAGACGATTGAATAATATTTTTAAACTCATTAACCAATTATACTACAATTATCAAACTTAACAATACAAAATCTGATACATAGGCAGTAATATAGTAAATGCAGAAAGTAAAAAAAATAAAAGTAAGAAAAGACATTAAGAATTTTTATATTGGTTTGGATTCCTAATTCTACATCTAGTATGATAACCCATACATAATTTCTCTACAACCGCTTGCACTTCCATGGTGGTAAGAGAAGCTTTACAACTTGAATTTTAATCAGGTAGTAAGGAATTCCTATAATGACTTTCCACGAGTGGTAGGACACACTTAACCTCTTGCACTTTCACGAGTGGTAAGAAAATTTGACCTCTTGACTTTCCACTGGTGGTTATGACCATCTATATAATACTGACTTTTACAGGTAGCATGATACACATTTGCAAACAAATAGTAGAGTAATGTCTACAAAAAAATTCAAATTCTCGACCACAATTTCAAGTAGTATTTAACAAAACTTCCTATAAACCTCTAGTAGAAATATGTTTTTGATTTTGTTGAGGAATATGATAAGATCAAAGAGTATATACTAGAGAATTTGCATGTTGTCTCTTTGATTTTTTTGTAGATTGCAAATACCGTGAAGAAATAGAGAGAATTAGATTAAATATATAAAGTATAAGTATACATGAGTAATACGACTTTTTTGCAAAATGCGAGAGTGAGAGAAATGAGAGATAATTTCTTAAAAAATTCCTTGTCCAAAGCCTTTAAATAAAGATGAAAGAAGTGACTTTCATGAAGGAATGAAAGGAAAAGTCCGTTCATCTAAATTGAAAAGTTACATCCAGCGACTAGTATATTAACATACATTAAGGATATGTCGACATATCCTATTGTAAAACGACACTTTATTTATAATTTTTTTTAACTCATTTATCTTGCAAAACCAGAATATAACTTTTATAAAATGATTATAGAGAATAAAACAAAGAGTTTTAGAATAGAAATTTCAATTATTTTGCTATGGTATCTTTTAATAATCAAATTTATATACTTTACGACTAATTGACTATTGTCTTATATGCTTCCAATTTTTTTCCCATGATTCTCATGTTTCCTCATAGCCTTGCCTTTCAATCTCCTTTGTTATTCTAGTCTTGTTCTTATCTCCTTGATCTTGATTCCTCTAGATCTACCTGGTCTTGTAGTTTAGTTCTTGTACTGTCTTGATATGTGTATTACATCCCTATTTGATTATCCTATAATCTATCTTGATAGTATTCGTGTAATTCTGATACTATATCATACATAAACTTTGAAAATCATCGGTACTAATATTTATTTGGTTGTTTTCATCAAACCAATAGCCATGGTTCTAACAATTCCATCTATTACTACTCTGAAAAATAAGATCTCTAGTTGAAATTATAATAAGTAAAAGGGGTAAGCAGAGGATGAAGGCATCGTAAGAACACCAAAGAAAGATAATGTGGACATCTTGGTGGAGAATTTGATGACAATGTCTTACGTGTGGATAAAGACAAAAAAAGACTAGGTGATGGTTTCATTTGCTTATTTCCACATATGCAATCGAAAGGATGTTTTTGGTTATGAAGAGAAAATTCTAGGGTGGAATCTGCTAATGGTGGAGATTTGCATGTTAATGACATATGTTTAGTTAGGTTGAAGATGTATAACGAAAGAGCGGTGTAACAACCCGATATTTTCAGCCATTCGCATCCGCACATGTCGGACTTGAATTGCTCAAAATACCGCGTTGTAAATAAATTTGGAGCAAATGAAATACAATCACAGACACAGAAATATCAGAATAACTCGCAGCGGAAATTAAAATACCATAGTAGTTCATGAAGCTACTATAACAAACTCTCAAAACATAATACATAATATCAGTCTGAAAAACATATACAATAGAAATCTCAATTACATAGCATTTTATCAATACCAAAGCTGAAATAGAACAACTGAAACTGAAGGGATAGATAGCTAGACAAGCAGAATCTCCAGCAATTCCTAGCTCCAGAAAGAAATCCAAAGCTAAGCTGTAAATACTCAGGCTGACCCGAGCGTAAAGTAAAACACAAAACACTCGAGTCAGGACAATATATACTTATATAATGTAAACCAACTCAAGTGAACTGTAGTAGAAACGCACAATTACTTAAAGGATGCTTGGAATCGCCCATCCTTTAAGAATCAGTTAAACTATAAATTAAATACATCCCGTGGTTAAAATTTCAAAATGGTATTTTATAATTCAAAACAAAATATCATCTCAAAATTCAATATCATTCAAAATCCATTTCATAATATCAAAATATAATATCTTCCAAACCACATTCATTTTTATTTAATTTAAATACCATTACAAAACACCTTTCAAAATAGTTTATATTTCGAAACAAATTACTTCCTTTTAAATCATAAAATGAAGTTGTTATATTTAATAATTAAATTATTAAATTTCCAATATTTTAAATCTTTTCAAAGTTCATTCATTCCCTAAAATTTATCAAACAGTGAAAATTCACCTTTTCGCAGCATTTAGACAATGCTACGGAAAGTTACTTTTAAAACAATTCAATTTAACAAAAGACAGCATTTAAATGCTATAATAGGGTTACTTTAGTTCAAATAAAACCTTACTTAAATTCAACAATTATAGCCCTTACTTAAATTTAGCCATTTAGTTCATTTCTATCAATTACAGCATTTACAAATGTCGTAATATCATTTACATTAGAAAATAATAGCATTTCAAAATTGCTATTAATTAAATTCCAAATATTCAATATAATTTCACAAACAATTAAATTTTTTATTTAATTCATTTTTAACTTATAATTATATATTTTCACTTTTAAAACAATCATTTAAATACCCTTATATTCATGATTTTATAAGCTCAATTTCCATTCAAAATCAAATTTAATAATAATTTACTTATTAAAATTCCAACATAAAATTTTAAATTCATTAAATTAAATTTAACTTAACACTTAATTTTAAATTTTCAAATATAACTCAATTTCATTTTTATTTACTTAACTTAAAATTCACTTTTAAGCCAAATTCACAAATTTTCAATTTTAGTTATATTTCAAATTTCAACTTAAATATTCATTCATTTCACATTTAACTTTATTAAAAAAAATAATTAATATATTATAAAATCATTTTAAATTCTTTTAAATTCAAAATGTCATAAATTTATCATATTTTCATATTTAATTTAAATTCCATTTATCACCAAATTATAATTTCCAAAATAACTTACATTTCAGATTTTCTAATTTTACCATTTATTTATTTCACTTATAAATTTTCAGAAAATCAATAATGCTTTTCAAAAATCATTTTTAATCAAATTTAAATCAAAATATTATAATATTTACATTTCTAAAAGAATTTAAAATTTTTAGAAAAACATATTTTAACAACGGGTCTGTATTTCATTTTCTAGCTTAGATGAAGTGATACGGGTAATATATCATTTCAACCCGTAATTTACAAAGAAAACCGGGTTTGATCATTTCAAACCCGCAATTCCAAGTAAAAGAAAATAATTGAAAATCATTCAGGCCTATCATTTCAGCCCATAACGATTTTCTCCTATTCTAAATTCCGTTCGGGTATGTATCATTTCAACCCATAGTGATTCTAGTCTACAGGGAACTTGCAGTGTGATAAACTGATGAAAATAACAGAATAGCATGAAATAACAGTAACATATGGTATAACAAGTGTAAATATAGGTGTGAACTTCATATGAATATAATATAGCAGCTATAACAGGATGATATGCATTTACAGATTCAGGTGATGTCAGTTTATCACTATATAAGTACATATTAGTCTGGTGAGATTTACTCACCTGTTTAAGCTGAAGATGACAACCAAAACACACGACAAGGAATCTTCGAAGGCACGACAACATGAATAAGATTTGAGATCGGGAGTGCCAAAGATTAATTTCCTTAAATATATCAAACAAAACGAATACAAACATGAATTACAAACCAAGATATTACAAAACAATGCTAGGAATAACTACACAATTCAAAGCTAGAACTTTTGCACTTGCATTCAACCTTGTATGCTTCAGCTATGGACTGGAAAGGCACTGTTATGGGATGGTTTTGAATCAGGTTTGGATTAGGTTTGGGTTCAATAGGGTCGGCCATAACATGGATATGAAGGAGATGAAGTGTATAGGCATGTGTAACTCAAATCAAGGTAACCAAAGTAGAATTTCGGTGCATAAATGGTTTGGCCCTAAGCATACATAGGCACGGTCAGGCCTGGTAGGGTCATGTACTGATGTGGCAGGGGTCTCACGTCAGCAAGTGGCTGGTGGTGATGATGCAAAGGTCGGCCAAGGTGATGTGGTGGAGTGGTGAAGGTAAAGGAGCTTGGCAATGCATGTTTAGGTGGAGTTTGCTCAAATATTTGGTGGATCTACATCATGGATTGCCACAGCTATGGATGGACAGTGGGCTGGAGGGGATGGCAGCTGGTTGTGGTGGTGGTGGAGGTGGCTATGGTGGTGGAGGAGCAAGGGCTGAGCTACAAAGGTGAAGACAAGTGCAAAGAGATAAGGAAAACAAGAAGAGTAAGCGAAAATGAAGAAGAACTTTACCAAACTTTTGCTCCAGGAGTTCATGGCCGAAAATTTTGGATGAGAAACTTTTATTTTTGTGAAAATGAAGTTGGATGCAGCTGAAGAATGATAGGGGACGGCCAAAAAGAATTGAATGCAATAATGTTAGGAAAAATAAAGAGACGGGAAAACAAAAGGTCTTAAGCAACTAAAGAGACATAAACTTTTCAAATTTCCTTTTATTTATTTATATAAGTTTAAATTTCTAAGAATAATAATAATTTCAGTAAAAATTTCGAAAATGCAACAAAATATAAAAATAAAAATAAATAATAATAATTATATAAGGTAAAATAAGAAAATAGCTCAAAAAAATACAAACTAGTCTAGAAAAATGAAAAATAAACAGAATGAACTTTCAAAAATTTATATGAACTTGTAAAAATATTTATAACAAAGATAATAACATAAAATAAAAATGAATTGACAAAAATATATAAAAATTTGAATTAAATATAATTTAAATGAAGAAAATAGCTGAAAAAATAGAAAACAGCCTTTAAAAATAGAAAATAAATACAGTAAACTTTGGAAAAGTTTTATTATCACCTCAAAAATATTAAAAGACAAAAATATACATGAAATAACATAATGACACATTTTAAAATAAAATATGACAAAGAAAATATAATTTATATAATTTAAAATAGACAAAATTGCTAAATAAAATAGATTGCATTCAATATTAAAATATACATAACTTTCACAATTTAAATCTGTTTTCAACGAAACGAAAAGTAGTATTCAATTTATTAAATATAATTTCATAATAAAAGATAAAATTTAATAATTTAAATATTTAAATTTGAAATTTAAAAAAAAAATCAAAGTTTGACCAGTTTGACCAGAAATCCACTTTTTAGTAAAATATTCAATTTATACCAGTTGGAATTATAATTCACATAATAATCAAAGTTTATATTTAAAAATGAAATGTTTGAAATGAAACAAGTTTAAAATAAATTTAAAATTGAAATAAATTCAAAATTAAAATATACATAAAAATCTAGGGTTGTTACACTCTCCCCCGCTCAAATCTTTTCGTCCTCGAAAAGGAAGGAAGTAGAGAGACAACTAGAAAGAGAAATAGGTTGGAAGACATTCGAAAGAAGGTAGGGAGAAATTAGCTAGGAGGGAAAGAAGGTTGAAAGACAAGGATGAACCATTATTTAAACCATTATACATTTCAATTTCAATTTCATAATATTTTAAACATTTTATAATATGATGAATAGTCATTTGATTCAAATCTGATGGTTCAAAGTAAACAATTTTTAAACATTTTAAAATCTTTAGAAGGGAAAATAACTGATCAAAATATTATTTATATAGTACTTTATCAAGATACTTTTATCAAAATACTTTTATAACTCGATGTCTTAACAAGTTTACTTTCGTTCCTGCAGACTCTGGCTATGCGTTGATCAGGCGCAAAGCTAGGATTCTTCAGGCACTTGATAGACTTGTTTCAGCATCCAGTGAAAATACTGGAAAACTCTTTTAAAAATAGATATGGAAAGTACAATCCAAACAAATCAACCAAACCGAAACAGTTGTCTAACCATGGATCGCAGATACACAATGGTTACGCCTGGATCCCCAGGAAACAATCCGTATCCGTAAGCTTTCTCAGCCCTGCGAGTTACGCCATGATGACGAGTAGAATGCAGGATACACAATGGTTACGCCTGGATCCCCCAGGAAACAATCTGTACCCCCAGGCCAGCTCAGCCAGGCATTTGCGCTACTAATGCGACCTACATAGAGTGCAGGATACACAATGGTTACGCCTGGATCCCCCAGGAAACAATCCGTACCCCCAGGCCAGCTCAGCCAGGCATTTGCGCTATGTAGTCGCGATCATAAGACCACGGGGATCGCCGTGGAATTCGATGGACACTCGAGTATCATATCCGGAAAACCCAAATCAAAGAGAGAGAATAATATCGATAGAATGAATCCACAGTGTGGCCACAAAGCGGATATCAAGCAGAAGGCACTTTCCATATCTTTACTTCGAAAATATGTATCATATAGTACCTTTCAAAATCACTTTCAAATATCATTCTTATATAAAGTCCATTATATATATGATTTCATTTCAAATCAAATACTTTCAAAAATAATAGTATATCAAATCACACTTATATAAATTTCGATTATATAAGATTTCACTTTCCAAAATTGGGTACCCTTTCAAATCAACAGTTCCAATTCAACAGTTTACTTATACAAATCATTTTTATATAAGTTCGATAGCTCCCAAATCAAGTATTTAATAAAACAAGGTTCTAAATTTCAAACCATTTCGATATCAATTCAATTTTAAAATCATATATGATGTCACCAAATCATTTCTTTCAAGTTATATATATTCAGTTTCAAAATTTCTTAAAACAATAGGTTTAGAAAATACTCCTGGTTTCCAAATCAACAATATTTTTGGTCAAACACATTCATTTCCATTTTAAACCTATATTCACTTCAAAATTATAATACTTTCAAAGTTATAAATCTTTCGAAACCAAAATACTTGAAATCATTACACTTTGAAAATCATAACATTTTGAAATCATACATTTGAAATCATAAAACATGCCCATAATTCTTTACATTTCAAAATTTTCAATTAAACCAAAATCTAAAATTTCCAATTTTAATTCAATTCAAACCATTAGTTCCAATTTAGTTTTTCAACAAAACCATTTCAAATATTATCAATTTCAAATATAGATTTGATTTACAAAATAAACTATTAAATCTTAAATATGTTTCAAGGCTTAAATATACCATATTTCAAAACTAAATTTCATAATTTCATATGTCTCAAATTTTACTTCATTATTACTTAGTGTTGAAATATTTATTTCATAAATCCATTATTTTTAAATAAACTCAAATTACAGGTAAACCAAATATCCTTTCATACTAATACAAGCTTCAATTATTGGTTTATCAAAATCAATGGTTTTCAAAATCATTTTATACTTACGTAAAGTTTATCTTATATAAGGATCAAAATTTTCAAAAAAATAAATTTCGCTGCATGAAAAGCCATATGGGATTGAACATCTTTGCTTACTAAATGATTTTTAATTAAGAATAGTTTTGTATATAAAATAGTTTTTATGAAAAATAGAATAAAACAGTTAGTTTAAGAAAAAGAAAAATAGTTTTGAAAATGGTTTTAAATTTGATAGTGGTTTTTCATAAAAGAAAAATTCCAATTAAATTACAAAGATATCCAACCCAACAACTTTCAATTTCAGCGTCAAGTATACCAATGATATTAGGATATAAGATGTACATATGTCATCATTTCGCAACATTACATTTCGATCGCTCGCTCGATCACACAAGTTCGCTTTCGAACTAGTATTGTCCATTCGACTTCCCTAATGCGGACTTCGATATGGTTTCTCCACTAGAAGCCATCAGTCTCCTTGCATGGCCATATACTATGATAGAGAATTCTAGAATCAAGCCCAAAATCCATATCAAATATTCGCCATCAAGAATCAAATGAAAAATCCTAACACGAAATGGTGTAATTCACCTCGAACTTGTGTACTCAAACTTGGATCAAATTAATTATGCGAATAAAACAACGTACGTACAACTTATGTATCTATTCCAACTTGTTAAATAAATATTTTATAAAGATGTTACTAAGTTAAAACATTTAAAACCAAAATTTTCTCAAACATTTGAAGACTAATTTTTATCCAAAACATTTCAAAACTAAATTTCGTATTAGTATAATTCAAAATAGTCTTATTTATTTACTTAACAAAACAGTTTCAACTTATAAAAAACCATATTATTTCATACTTGAAACAAACAAACTAAACTTATATTCTTTATCAAATACCTTATACCTTTCAAAAAAAAATTAGCTTTGAAAAATTAACCTTGATTTGGAAGTGCTCGAATCTTAAAATAGTCGAAGAAGTCATACTTTCAATCCAAGAGTTGAAAATCAACACTAAATCAGTAAATCAATTTCAAAAGTTAGGTTTCAAAATCTGAAACTCGAGAACTGAACACCGGCTTACTTTAAACCTTTTCAAATATATATATATATATATATATATATATATATATATACGGATCTATCTTTCGAATATCAAACCATACTTCGAAATCTGAAATCAAAATTGGTTTCACAAAATCACTCGCATAGCAAAGCTACTAGAGTGGCCTTTCCCCCACTCAGAAACTTGAAAATCAATGTCGATGATGCATGCATTCATCACCGAAATTATTTTCCAGCGACATAAGTGGATTCTGGACTTTTACTTTCTTGAAAATTCTTTAAAATATCTTCAAAATCTTTGGAATTCATTCAAATACATTTGAAATATTTCTTATTCATAAAATATCTTTAAATCATATTATTATTATATATTTTCCAAAATCTTAAAACCGATTTCAAAACACCGGAGTTCGATTCCTCGAAATTCAAATTCAAAACCCTTTAGTTATAAATTATTTTCATTTAAACCAAATTCCTTATAAATTTCAAAATTTCAAATTCTTTCAAAGCTTCAAATTTTCATTTTAAAAGGTACATAATCCTTATCTAAAACATTTCACTTTTTATATACAAAATATGGTCATCCTTAATAATTTCGATGTATGCACAATTTCAAAATACAACCAAACACAAATTTCCAAAGGATGATTCAAGGAAGGATTTCAAACAAACAAAGATTCAAAATTAGAGGAACTCTAATCAAATAGAATTATAGTTCGAAGATAAACTCAAACGAAGATGAGATAATTTAATTACCAAATAGAAGATGGATAAGCCTATATAAATCGCGGGCGACCTTAACCGGTCAACCGTGACTTCAGGAATATAACCAATGTGAAGATCTAAGGCACATCGACATTCGATCGCTAGAGATAGAATCCGAGTAGAGCAGGAGATAGATAGCATCGTAAACCATGGATACAGAAATCTTTGGTGAATCAATGCTAATTGTAAAGGAATTTCACCCATTTACAAATCATTCAAAGATTTACGGAATCACCGCTCTTTAGAGAGGTCATTCCAAAGTGGGGTTACGGAATACCCAAAATCAAAAGGGTAAAAATAGGGAAGACAAGACTGGATTTCAGAACAAGTGGGAGCGTTCCACAGTTCAAGGAATCCTAATCGATAAGAATCCTAACCAAGAGATTTCTAACAAGGTGGATACAGAAGTAATGAAGTTCAGAAAATCTTGATTCCAAAATATGAAAATTTTTATACCAAAATAATCTTTGAAAATTCTTTAAAAATCACTTGGAAATCATTTTATACTTCGAAAATACGTTCTCTCACAAAGAAAGGATTCTGAGATTGATTTCACTCATTCTAGGGTATTTCTACCCTATCTCTAACGAGCTTTTGGCTCCGCAGGCTAAGGTTTGCCTAAAACCAAAGCTCTGATACCAACTGTAACAACCCAATATTTTCAGCCATTCGCATCCGCACATGTCGGACTTGAATCGCTCAAAATACCGCGTTGTAAATAAATTTGGAGCAAATGAAATACAATCACAGAATCACAGACACAGAAATATCAGAATAACTCGCAGCGGAAATTAAAATACCATAGTAGTTCATGAAGCTACTATAACAAACTCTCAAAACATAATACATAATATCAGTCTGAAAAACATATACAATAGAAATCTCAATTACATAGCATTTTATCAATACCAAAGCTGAAATAGAACAACTGAAACTGAAGGGATAGATAACTAGACAAGCAGAATCTCCAGCAATTCCTAGCTCCAGAAAGAAATCCAAAGCTAAGCTGTAAACACTCAGGCTGACCCGAGCGTAAAGTAAAACACAAAACACTCGAGTCAGGACAATATATACTTATATAATGTAAACCAACTCAAGTGAACTGGAGTAGAAATGCACAATTACTTAAAGGATGCTTGGAATCGCCCATCCTTTAAGAATCAGTTAAACTATAAATTAAATACATCCCGTGGTTAAAATTTCAAAATGGTATTTTATAATTCAAAACAAAATATCATCTCAAAATTCAATATCATTCAAAATCCATTTCATAATATCAAAATATAATATCTTCCAAACCACATTCATTTTTATTTAATTTAAATACCATTACAAAACACCTTTCAAAATAGTTTATATTTCGAAACAAATTACTTCCTTTTAAATCATAAAATGAAGTTATTATATTTAATAATTAAATTATTAAATTTCCAATATTTTAAATCTTTTCAAAGTTCATTCATTCCCTAAAATTTATCAAACAGTGAAAATTCACCTTTTCGCGGCATTTAGACAATGCTACGGAAAGTTACTTTTAAAACAATTCAATTTAACAAAAGACAGCATTTAAATGCTATAATATGGTTACTTTAGTTCAAATAAAACCTTACTTAAATTCAACAATTATAGACCTTACTTAAATTTAGCCATTTAGTTCATTTCTATCAATTACAGCATTTACAAATGCCGTAATATCATTTACATTAGAAAATAATAGCATTTCAAAATTGCTATTAATTAAATTCCAAATATTCAATATAATTTCACAAACAATTAAATTTTTTATTTAATTCATTTTTAACTTATAATTATACATTTTCACTTTTAAAACAATCATTTAAATACCCTTATATTCATGATTTTATAAGCTCAATTTCCATTCAAAATCAAATTTAATAATAATTTACTTATTAAAATTCCAACATAAAATTTTAAATTCGCTAAATTAAATTTAACTTAACTTAATTTTAAATTTTCAAATATAACTCAATTTCATTTTTATTTACTTAACTTAAAATTTACTTTTAAGCCAAATTCACAAATTTCCAATTTTAGTTATATTTCAAAATTTCAACTTAAATATTCATTCATTTCACATTTAACTTTATTAAAAAAATCATTAATATATTATAAAATCATTTTAAATTCTTTTAAATTCAAAATGTCATAAATTTATCATATTTTCATATTTAATTTAAATTCCATTTATCACCAAATTATAATTTCCAAAATAACTTACATTTCAGATTTTCTAATTTTACCATTTATTTATTTCAGTTGTAAATTTTCAGAAAATCAATAATGCTTTTCAAAAATCATTTTTAATCAAGTTTAAATCAAAATATTATAATATTTACATTTCTAAAAGAATTTAAAATTTTTAGAAAAACATATTTTAACAACGGGTCTGTATTTCATTTTCTAGCTTAGATGAAGTGATACGGGTAATATATCATTTCAACCCGTAATTTACAAAGAAAACTGGGTTTGATCATTTCAAACCCGCAATCCCAATTAAAAGAAAATAATTGAAAATCATTCAGGCCTATCATTTCAGCCCATAACGATTTTCTCCTATTCTAAATTCCGTTCGGGTATGTATCATTTCAACCCATAGTGATTCTAGTCTACAGTGAACTTGCAGTGTGATAAACTGATGAAAATAACAGAATAGCATGAAATAACAGTAACATATGGTATAACAAGTGTAAATATAGGTGTGAACTTCATATGAATATAATATAGCAGCTATAACAGGATGATATGCATTTACAGATTCAGGTGATGTCAGTTTATCACTATATAAGTACATATTAGTCTGGTGAGATTTACTCACCTGTTTAAGCTGAAGATGACAACCAAAACACACGACAAGGAATCTTCGAAGGCACGACAATATGAATAAGATTTGAGATCGGGAGTGCCAAAGATTATTTTCCTTAAATATATCAAACAAAACGAATACAAACATGAATTACAAACCAAGATATTACAAAACAATGCTAGGAATAACTACACAATTCAAAGCTAGAACTTTTGCACTTGCATTCAACCTTGTATGCTTCAGCTATGGACTGGAAAGGCATTGTTATGGGATGGTTTTGAATCAGGTTTGGATCAGGTTTGGGTTCAATAGGGTCGGACATAATATGGATATGAAGGAGATGAAGTGTATAGGCATGTATAACTCAAATCAAGGTAACCAAAGTAGAATTTCGGTGCATAAATGGTTCGGCCCTAAGCATACATAGGCACGGCCAGGCCTGGTAGGGTCATGTACTGATGTGGCAGGGATCTCACGTCAGCAAGTGGCTGGTGGTGATGATGCAAAGGTCGGCCAAGGTGATGTGGTGGAGTGGTGAAGGTAAAGGAGCTTGGCAATGCATGTTTAGGTGGAGTTTGCTCAAATATTTGGTGGATCTACATCATGGATTGCCACGGCTATGGATGGACAGTGGGCTAGAGGGGATGGAAGCTGGTTGTGGTGGTGGTGGAGGTGGCTATGGTGGTGGAGGAGCAAGGGCAGAGCTACAAAGGTGAAGACAAGTGCAAAGAGATAAGGAAAACAAGAAGAGTAAGCGAAAAAGAAGAAGAACTTTACCAAACTTTTGCTCCAGGAGTTCATGGCCGAAAATTTTGGATGAGAAACTTTTATTTCGCGAAAATGAAGTTGGATGCAGCTGAAGAATGATAGGGGATGGCTAAAAAGAATTGAATGCAATAAGGTTAGGAAAAATAAAGAGACGGGAAAACAAAAGGTCTTAAGCAACTAAAGAGACATAAACTTTTCAAATTTCCTTTTATTTATTTATATAAGTTTAAATTTCTAAGAATAATAATAATTTCAGTAAAAATTTTGAAAATGCAACAAAATATAAAAATAAAAATAAATAATAATAATTATATAAGGTAAAATAAGAAAATAGCTCAAAAAAATACAAACTAGTCTAGAAAAATGAAAAATAAACAGAATGAACTTTGAAAAATTTATATGCACTTGTAAAAATATTTATAATAGAGATAATAACATGAAATAAAAATGCATTGACAAAAATATATAAAAATTTGAATTAAATGTAATTTAAATGTAGAAAATAGCAGAAAAAATAGAAAACAGCCTTTAAAAATAGGAAATAAATACAGTAAACTTTGGATAAGTTTTATTATCACCTCAAAAATATTAAAAGACAAAAATATACATGAAATAACATAATGACACATTTTAAAATAAAATATGACAAAGAAAATATAATTTATATAATTTAAAATAGACAAAATTGCTAAATAAAATAGATTGCATTCAATATTGAAATATACATAACTTTCACAATTTAAATCTGTTTTCAACGAAACGAAAAGTAGTATTCAATTTATTAAATATAATTTCATAATAAAAGATAAAATTTAATAATTTAAATATTTAAATTTGAAATTTAAAAAAAAAAAATCAAAGTTTGACCAGTTTGACCAGAAATCCACTTTTCAGTAAAATATTCAATTTATACCAGTTGGAATTATAATTCACATAATAATCAAAGTTTATATTTAAAAATGAAATGTTTGAAATGAAAAAAGTTTAAAATAAATTTAAAATTGAAATAAAGTCAAAATTAAAATATACATAAAAATCTAGGGTTGTTACAAGCGGTGAAGCTAACGAGAGTTAGGCAGATCCCAAAAATTAAGAAGAATCTTATTTCAGTATGATAATTAGAAGGAAAATGCTACAACTTTTCAACTTATGGAGAGTCACAACGATTTGGAAGGTAATAGGGAGGTTCTACACACAAAAGGGAAAGCAATAACATGTACTAATGATTGGAAAAACGGTAGAGGATGTAGGGGCTTCTCAAAATGGTGTTGGAGATGCAAATTTGTCTAAATCAAGGGGGAACCAGCAATGGAAACTTGCAAAGCCAGCGTGAAGGACTTTGTAGTATTACAAGAATTTCTATTTTGTTAATGATATGCATGTTCAATTGGGGAACATGCATAAATAGATAGCTCTGGTAGTTGGTTAAGTTTTCTTTAATGGATGGAGGCATTCATTTCCATGTTGATATTGGAGATTATTTGGAGCTTATTATTTTAGGTGGAGCTTGAATGAAATCTAAGAAAATATAGTATTAACTTGGAGATTGTTGGAGTAGGTGATGTAATATGTGATGCCCCACCTCTATACCCACGCTAGCCAAGAACATTACGGTGAATGCTGTCAACTAGCACGGAGAATAAGGCTGTTGAGGAGCGATCATCTGTATAATTGCTTTGCGCGAGCATCGATATGTCAGATAGTATAACATGCATTTCTTATCAAGAGGGAAATCCGACATACCGACACAAACTCAAAGCTACTACACAGTGGCTATAATGTCTTCGAAAACAAATACAGAAATAAACATAACATAAATCAGTCACAGATAATTCATATCACAAAGGCGGAAATAGATATGAATATTACACATGAAAGTGTACATCAGAGTAGTGGTCAAACAAGATCCACAATATCAAAAAGAATAGATACAAGTGCTAGACAAAAAAATAAGTATACATCATAGAGTCTGTATCTCAAATGTATACAACAAAAACTACTAAACTAAAGTAGTTAGCCAAAAGTCAGAAGGTGGTCCGATAAGGAGTCAAGCAGAAGCACCTGTAAAATCTCAGTCTGACCCGAGTATTATTTAAGAAGAAAATAATAAACAGATCAATCTAGCTATAAATATCAGATGAAGTGATATATAATAAGAGATATGACATAAACATATAATAATCACAATGCCAAGCTGTGATAAATAAGTAATTGAAAATCAACAAGAGATTAATCAATATCACAATAATCTACTCAAGATAAAAAGGAATGTCATACTCCTAATTTCATTCACCAAGCCACAATAAATGACATATATATATCAATGCCAATCGTAAAAGTTGGTGAAACATAAATTCCAGAAATCATCAAATAGAAATCCAGAAATCACAATAAAAGGATGGCCAAGACATTGATGTAGTGCAAACGGTACATCCAATGAATCATAAAGCAAAGACATCGATGTAGTACAAACGGTACATCCAATGAATCAAAAGCAAAGACATCGATGTAGTACAAACGGTACATCCAATGAATCAAAAGCAAAGACATTGATGTAGTACAAACGGTACATCCAATGAATCAAAACACGTTAAAAGTACATGGGATGCCAGCCCACAAAGAATTGAGACGAAGCTCAATGAATTGAGGAACAGTCCTCCACATAGACAAGAGACATCGCACATTGCTAGTCTAAATCACAAAGATGATCATCATGATCGACGAGAAGTGTCGATTACAGTAAGCTAGTAAATATATGAGCTTAGCTTCATGTCCCATAACCACTAGCTTAACTTAAATATTTACGAACAAATTGTAGATCTTCACTAAAAAATTGTCACAAGAGATTCAATCGAATAAGTCCAATAATTAACCGACAAAGTAAACGCAAGCGTTTCATACCACTCGTTTTACTAAGTCGTTTAATTAGATTTCTCATACGAGCGAGGTAAAGGCTTGTATATACTAATAGATTGGAAAACGGTTTAAGAAAACGAGCTTTGTAATAAAATAGTGTTGAAATCATTTGAAGAAAGAGTTTTGATATTTACTACTTTTCAAATTGTTCTCTGTTATTGTCAGGTGAGTAACTTCTTTTCTAAAATACGAAGTATGTTCATGTATGGTTGCATGCTAGTTTATCTGAGATGAAGTTTAAAGTATGTGTATATATATTTGAGAATGCCTGTGTATATATGGGTGGATAGATGGATTGATGTTGTTAAATTTGTTCTGCATGTTTTTAGTTTAGACTTAGCTTCTAAACAAAAGAATCCAATTCCTTTTGATCTGATTGCTGTTAGTATCTAGAATTTAAACAAGACCTGTTTGTTTAACTTTAAGATTTAGGTTTAAAATTTATTTAAACTAAAAATATAAGAGAAATTTATCTGGAAACCAAAATCTAACTGGATAATTTGAAAATGTGTAAAACTCAAATAGGTTAGTTTAACAATTCTGTAATATAAACTGAAACCCTAAACTAAACCATGAATTTTAAGATCTAAATCATAATTTTTAATTCAGAATTGATTTAGCATTTCTGGATTGACTAGAAAAGGGGTTTTGGGTTTTATCTGTTGATCTAGTTGATTGGAGTGGTTGTGGTTCTTCATAAAGGTGGAGAAGTGACTGGAGAAGCCAGGAAAAATAAGTGATGATGATCAGCGCAGAGTGGCGTTGGTGGTTGATTTTTGGAATCTATAAACCTAATTTTTGACTGGGTTGTAGTTTGGGTCTGTTTGATTTCCCTGGTGCATCGAGTTCAATGGAGTTCTGGGAAGTTGAAGCTTGGACATAGTCGAAGCTGTAGCCGGAGGTGGTGGTACTCCGGTGGTCGGAGTTTGAAGTGCGGTGGAGTTTCCAGGTTTCGAGAAGGGGACATGCTCATGGTTCCAGGTTTGAGAGTGGAAGCTTGTTTTTGTTTCGAGCAAGTGGGGTAGGTTTGGGCGGTCGTGGTCGTATCTGGTGATGGTCGGCGACGTGTTGGAGTTCCAGTGGGTGGCCGGAGGTGACTAGGGCCACGGTGCACGTGCACCGTGCTCATTTCGGTGCTGAAGCAGTTGTGGATGATGCAGGGTTTTTGGGCTCGGGAAGTACTCGGGTCATTCGAGTAGGTGACTCGAAGCAGGGGAGAGTTTGACTCGAAGCAAACTTGCTTTGGTCTCGGGTTGAGTTGTTTTGCTAACAGGTAGTATATAACTGCCTGAAGTTAAATTTAAATCAGATTTAAATAAATTAAATTGTAAGCTAGTTGTAACCAAAGGGTAAAACTAGTGTGATGTTAAATTCAAATGAATTTAAGTTTGTCAACTAAGTTTAAACAAAGTGTAAATCTAGTTTGAAGTATGAATTCAAATTTATATGTTGAAATCTAAAATGAAGTTTAAAATATTTAAACGAGTTTCAGGTTTAAAAACCTGATAGTTTCCAGATTTTTAAAAATTTAAATCTGAAACAAAAGCTCTAAAAGTAGTTTAAATTTGAATTTTAAAAGTATTGATTCAAATGAATATTTGAATCTTAAGGTTTTAGAATAGATTTCGATTTGAAAATCAAGTTTTTAATTCAAGTTTTTAAAGGAAGTTTTAATCAAAGTTTTAAATCAAAGATAAATTGATGGAATTCAAGTTTACTTAGAATTCAAATCTGAAAGCTTAAATCAGGTTTTAAATATGAATGTTTTAAAAATAAGTTCAAATAAAATAGTTTTGGAAAGTAAATTTGTTTCAAATAAATATTTAACTTGATTGGGAGAGAATTCTTTTATAAAAGGTTTTTGAATGAAAGTTAAATAAATTATTTTAACTTGAATTTACAAGTTAAAATATTAATGTATTTTGGTAGTTTAAGTTTAAATAAAGTTAAGTAGTTTAATTTAAAGGCTTATCTTATGCAAGTAATAAATGTTATTTACATTTAATTAAAAGATTATAAATTGAATTTAAATTTAGTAAATTCTTAAACAATAGTCATTTTGAATCTTAAATTCAAAATGGAATTTGAATTTAAATTTAAAATGTAATGTTCTAATACACTTTAGTGTTAATGAAGTCATTAACAAAGAAATAAATTATCTTAGGAATAATTAAGATATTTGAATGATTAAATGAATAAGTTAATTAAGGATTGACTTATGTATTTAACTTATAAAATTCATAATTTAGATTAATTTATCATTAGGGATTAATTAAGAAGTAAATTAAGAAATGTTAGTAGTTAATGTAGATAATTAACTAAAGGTTATTAATTAATCAATTAATGTGATTAATCTCGATAATTAATTAGATTAATTAGATAATTTATTGTAAATTGTTAAGTATAATTATTTGATAAAAGTAATTGAGAGATTAATTACTTATTGTAATAAATTTGATGATATGATTAATTTAAGCTAGTTAATTTAGTTTAATTAATTTAAGAAAATCATTTGATAAATTGATAAGTGTAATTACTTAGTGTATTTAATGGAGCATAATTACTTAAGGAAGTAACTAATGTTAATTACTGAATGTAACTAGTGAAATATGATGTGTTAATGGAGTAATTTGGATAATTACTTTTGTAATTAATCAAAGGATTAATTAATGGAGATAATTAATTATGGGATAATTAATTTATTAATATGAGTAATTAAGGATAGCTAATTACTTTTTTTTTCATTAATCAAGGGTGATTAATAATTGAGTTTAATTAAAGATTAATCGCTTAATTAATTTAAACAAAGTAATTTAATTTAAATCTGAATTAGAGATCATTAATTAATATAATTAATGATGTAATTAAGAATTGTTTAATTAAAGAATAATTGATAATATGGTGATTAATTTATGTAATTAATTAAGGATAAATGTAATAATTCATATTCAATTAATAAATGAAGAAATTATATGAATAATTTAAAATAATTAATCTGTGAAATTAAATAAAGACTAATTACATACTGTAATTAGAAAATGATTAATCAAAGGTGTTTTAATCAAGATGAATATCTAGAGAATAATTAATTAATTTAATGGTTGTATAAGCAGGATTTATAGATGAAGTAATTAATTTAATTTACTTTAAATTAATTAGAGGTAGAAGTAGTTAATTTAATTCATTTTAAATTAATTATAGATTGTGATTCATAAATCATTGCTTGTGGATGATATTTCATTTGATGATTGTGAATTCAGATATGACATGAATAATATCTATGTGATATGGATGCTTGGTTTAAGTATGATAATATTTAATTATCTGTTTGGATGATATAGATTATCTATTTATGATGATAATGTGATTATCTATTGTGATATTGTGAATTATCTATCTGTGTGTATATTGGTAATATTGAATTAAACTGTTAAGACTAAATAGACAACTTGGCCTTAAAAGACACGTTTTGGATTTTCGATGAGACCGGGATCGGGTTTCCTTATTTGGAACATCCGAAAACCACATCGATTCCAAATTAACGATAGGTCGTGAATTTGAAGTGAAGATGAAGATTCAGAGTGCAAGAGTTATTGTCGTTAACTCTGAGGGTGATTCCAAAATGAGTGTAACGAGATAATGCCTTCGGTTTCGTTCGAACCCGAAACGAACTTGTATGGATTGAATGCTTTCAGAACATTGTCAGGTGGGCGATGAGCATTCTAAGAAATGTATTCTCTAAGGTAATCGTAGCCTCAAGCCTCATCGACCGGGAATGGCTAAAACAGGGGAGGTGCATCAAGGTTAGGTGGATCATGCCCAAGCGGGACAAGATATTCCCCTGTCTAGATGTCCCTTTATTTTTTGGCTGTGTGGGTGGTTGATTACAACAACTGCCGGGGTTATCTTGTTCGGGACTGTTCAGTAAGGAATGGTTCCGGCCTTTTGTTGCAAGGGGTCGGGAGTGTTCCTCGGTATGTTGAGCTAGGCCACGTACTGTGACGGGCGGTACCCCAGTAGCCTTGCCATTGTATGGAATCCAAAATCCAATAAGTGCCAACGGTTTTGATTGTATTACCCACTTTTGTGGCTATTAGCTGGAATTTAATAGATGTAACAATTTCGGCTATTTTCTATTTACTTGGAAACCCTAAACCTATTATAATATCACTGAATTTCCTATCAAATGTTTTGGTTAGCGTAAGGTAAAAACTTACCCATGTTTATTTGTGGGGAGTCTTACGTGATACCTTTTGTTTTCAAAGGATTTTCAAAATTAAGCAACTTTAACCTGTTACTCACACCAGACCCATGTCTGGCCCGGAGTTTATTTCTGTTTTTCCTAAACTCTCGGGTACTCAAATTTTTACAAGTAGCCAAGGGATTCAGGTTAGCTTCGACGAATTCTGGAGGAGCAATGGAGCAGGAGGCTTCAACGTTGTAGATACATATAGTTCCGCTGTGTTGGTATCTCTGAGACGTACTATTTGAGTGGTTTTGTGTTTCGAGTTGTATTGACTAGACAGGTGTGTATAACTGTCTAGTATGTGATGTATTATCTGTATAACTCTGATTGATGTTGTATATTATGTAAATACTTATGTGATTATTATAATTTATCTGTTCCGCTGTGAGATTCTGATATTGTTGTTCTTTCTTCTCTATCTTTTCTATTTTCTCACCCTTCTTTCTTCAAGACGATACGTCTTTCTGGGCGTAGGAAGCCGGGTCGTCACAAAGTGGGAGAGCTATTCGATTTCAAGCGCCAATGTTAAGAGATGCTTTGGTTGAATTTGCCAAGAGTTCTAAAGAGGATATTGTGATGTCGGAAGCTAAAGGTTTATGTTTGAATGTTTTAGAGAATTTTGAGTTTCTGATTAGCCTTTGTATTTGGTTCAAGTTATTGGATAAAGTGAATAAAGTTAGTAAAATAATTCAACATGAAGATATGAATTTAGAAGATGCAATCATAAGATTAAAATAACTTATTCTATTCTTTCAAAACTTCAGAGAATATGGTTTTGAAGAAATGATGAAAGAAGCCAAAGAACTTGTCGTAGGAAGAGGCATTTTGATCAGGATCTTGAAATTAATGGCGAAGAAGACCAATCACTGAAAGAGAATTTCAAAGTCACATACTTAATTCACATCATAGATCAAGCTATTACATCTAAAAGACCGTTTTGAACAATTTGAGCTTTATGATAAAAAAATTGGATTTTTATTAAATGCAAAGTTCATGCATATTAGCAAAGATGAGTTGATGAAACATTGTATTTGCTTAGAAGGTTATTTGAAACACAACCAACAATGTGATATTTATGGAAAAGATCTATTCAAGATCTAAGAGCTTTGCAAAGTATGTTATCTAAGGAAATAACTAAGTTAGTTGACATTCTTGATTTTATAAAATCTTATGTAGATGGTGGTGATTTTCATTTTGCATGGATTGCTTTTCGAATTTTACTACCAATTCCGGTTACCGTTTCTTTGGCGGAGAGAAGTTTTTCTAAATTGAAATTAATCAAAAATTATCTTCGAACAACCATGTCATAAGAGTGATTGAATGGATTAGCATTGATCTCAATTGAAAGTGAGTTTTTGAAGAAACTAGATTGTGGCAATTTGATTGAAGAATTCGCTACAAAAAATGCAAGGCGAAGTATATAATTTTGAACAATTTATATATTTTGTATGGAACTTCGTATTTCTCCACTTTATGTACTGGTTTTTGTATGAAAAGTTAATTTAACTTTATATAACTCCACTTGTTTTAGTGGTTTTTGTATGAAAAATTATTGCATTGTATGTTGTATCTTTTTTATTTGACGGCATGTTTAATTTTAAACATAGAAAAATTAATAAAACAATATCATTTAGGGACAACTAAAATAATTTTGGACTAGGAAAACCAAATCTAAAAGCCAGCTATGCATATGCATATCTCCATTGTAATTTTCTTGAATAGATTAATTAGTTTGTTCCAGGCCAGTACAAACAAACAGTGTAGGACATACCATTTGGACAATTTTGGCGGCCACAACCAACAACTTTTGTATCACTCCACACAATATTTCTGTAGTGCTTGCATTCACAATTAGGTCTACATGTTCTTCTCAAAGGCACATAGCACTTGCTCTCACCTATCCATTCATTAACAATAGATGCTGCATCAATATGACTTGACCCCATGAAGTCATTTATACCGAATCTGCCTGTTGCTCTTGCCTTGCCACATGTTTTTGCTAATTTTTCTGCTGATTTGGCCACATTTGCCTTCCACATCAAAGGTCCGATCCCCCTCACTTTTATGCGTGCATTATTGTGTGGTCTCAGGTAGTTTAAAGCTGAATTTTGAGCGAAAGTAAACCGGGGTATCTGACTGAGAAATAAAGATAGCATTAGAGACAGGATCAGAAACTCCATTTTCATTTGCATGATTCAGTATTTTCATTTGCATGTTCGAAAATATTTATAAGTGGCGATAGCGATGGAGTTGTCTTCAAGAGAGATGGCCAATGTTGTTGGGTTTTAAGTTCAAGGCACCATGTTTTAAAACGTTCATGTATTTCAATTAATTTGTTTGTGATGTGGTGTATGTGCTGACATATTTAGATTTAAATTCACATCCAAATCTGAAAAGGAGAAGAATATGAAATTAGTTGTACATGTTCATGAATTTTTATCCAAATTAAAATAGAAATAGATTGGTTTTATTTCTGTATACTAAAATTGTTAGAGGTGGATGAACTTGGAATGTCTTTTAACGTCAAACCAAAATAATATTTAAACATCTTGTTTCATCTTCTCTTGAAAATTTAAGAGGATATCGGTAAGGAAGACGCATTTTGTTTTAATTTTAGCTTCATGGAACGCTAACATTTAATCACTTAATAGGGTATGTAATATTCATTTTATTAGCACTCCCTAGGAGAGAAAGACCGGTCAAGTTCCCTGTGTCATAAAAAATCTCAGACATTTATCATAATAAAATGATGAATTAGTGTGATTCAACATATTGAATGAATGACCGGTAATAAGGGCACATTCTTAACGAAGCATGCATGACATTTAAGCGGAGCATTATTTGAAAGGAGGAGTTGGTTGAAAGAAGAATGTGTTTGACCATGTGAAAATGAAATTTAAACGAAGTATTTGAACGAAGTATTTAAAATCTGATTTTTAATTTAATTGATTTATAGTTAATTAATTATTTACTTTTATTGCGTAGTATGCGTTTAAAAGTTAATAAGAAATAAATTGCGCAATTTCATTAAAATAAACTAATACATTTTCAAATTCAAATACGTTCAAAAAACAAACTAAAGCTACCGGTGGTGATCGCACAACAAATCCAATCATACATTATAAATCTGGGTACTCCATCGCTCAATTTTTCAACGATATCTAAGTTTGTAGAATAGAAGTAGTAACCATAACAATGTTGTACCATATTGTTGAAACAATTTGTATTTACAATCAATCTTCCTACGTCATATCTGCTCGATATGCCTACTACGTCTAGGCGGCATGGTATCTGGAGGGTCGATGTCATGGACTACTCAATCGAAGTACTATTCCGTATCGACGGTAGTAAAAGGTTGAGCGGGTGGGTTATGAGCTATCAAATATCTCCAAGTACCCTTACCATGCAACCTCCAAAGAGTTGATCCAACTCTCAGAATTTGAATATGGATTCTTTTCTAAATCTTTTGAACATTCATGCAGTTGTATTCCTCCACTTCTCATGGCCGTTCATGTAATCATTCTTTGAATTTGAACCGCTTCTAGCGTATTAGTTTGTCCCGGTCCATCCAAGAGTAGTTCAGCTTGTCCCATTTATTCTTTATATGTGTCTCAGACCAATTAAAATTCAATCTGTTGTTAAATGCGCTTATCACCGATGCATAAAACATGCCAATAAAATTCATTCTTTCCAGTAAAATTTGTATCCACAAGTCCATAAAAACTGTAAACCTTTTGGCCTCCATAAAATAATAGGCTAAGAGGATGCAGAAGAACAATGCAACATCTGAAAATCGAAAACTACATAATATAGCAAAAAAATCTTATAAAATTGTATGTTATAGATATGAACATAAAAAAATATAAAAATATAATTGAAAAGATAATTAGATGGGTGTTAAGAAATTGTTGAATTTTCGAATTTGGTTGTGTGGGGGTGGAGCAGGGAATGGAGGAATAAGCAGAAGAAGAGAGATAGAGGAAGAAGAGAGAACTGGTGCAGGAAAATGGCACGATGCGTCAGATGCATCCGCCGTCAATATGCCAATTCCATGCTTTTCCCACAACGGTCCATCCGGGGCATTTGGACCATTGAGGCACAGATGCATTCGACACGTGATTAATGATAATTTGGCACAAATTGGTTAAGATGATTCTGGCACATGGAGATAGACAAGGGGACAAAGGATTTGAAGTGTAAAAGCTCACGTCTGTTTTGTGTTTCTTCGTGTTAATAGCAGACGCTTCATTTCTAGTAGTAGCTCTCCAACTGTAGCGACTTCACCTCTACTAGTGACACCTCTACGTTTAGCAGCGGTGAGTTCATCTCCGCAGACAACAGCAATGATGATGGAGATGGGATATAACTCAAATGAAGGAGAATTCACAGAGTTAATTTCTTTGTTTGGAAAATTTATATTGGATTTAAGATAGTTGTTTATTGCAATATTTTTTATAAGGGTTTTACAGAACATTTTTTCTTAACAAGAAAAAAGCTACGGGTCCCTATTTTTGATGGTGTTACATGAAATTTCCCTGTAGAAATGATTACATTAATTAGTCCTTTTTTTTGAAAAATAGAAAACGTAAGGCAGCTTGCACTTTTATGCCATAAAATACAAGGGAACTTGTAGTTTTCTAGAAAAAAATATTAAATTCTATAAAATTCAATAACGGTACATAACTGTAGTTATTTACTAAAATTATACTCAAATAACAATTATAATTATTATTTACAAATAAAGAAATTTAATTTTTCAATTTTGAAAACTTTTTGAAAAACGTAAGTTAACTTGTAGTTTTTGTTAAGAAATTGCAAACTAGTTTGCGCTTTCTGTAGAAAAATGAAAACAAAATCTACATATTCATTACAACAGGAACTTTTCTTATAACAACACGAGAAACATGGACCTGTGTGCAAAGCCATTTTCTCAAACTCTCACAGATATACAATATTCTTTAAAATATTTCCTACAAATATGGATATAACTACTCATGCAAATACAAATATAAAGTTCGAAAAAAATTGAAATAGGTAAAGGGATCGTGTTATGGCCACTATGGCTGCCAATGTACTACATGCATCACTACTACAAAACATGTCATTTGCATCGGTTGTTTACCCCCCTAATTGCTTCTGTTCAATAACCGAGGCAAATGAAGACGATGCAATACGCCTAAATTTGTTGCATCGGTTGTACAACTGAAGCAAAAATTGACATTTTGCATCGATGAAAAATACATCCCTTTTGCGTCGGCTGTTAGCAACAACCGATGCAAAAAAACTCCTCCTTACAAATCCTTAAAAAAATCAGAGAGGCATACACATACACACACCAAAATACATATAATTCAATTATAGTGTTCATAATCCATATAAAATAGCAATTCATACATATAGATTATATCCCAAGTTACACACTAGATATTCACACTAAGATACATGAATCATTTACAATTCTCAAAAATTCACTTCAAATATCAAACAAATAATTGTGCTGTAACTTATAAACTTACTTAACAAGATCAAAGCCAGAGGTATTAGAGAAATAATCATCACCAGCAATAGCATCCAAATCAACATCAACAACAATAGCCTTATCTCGAGCAAGCACTTCAAGAATCAGTCTCCTTTCATCCTCATTGGGTATCCAACATGAATTCTTTTACCAAATCTTATGGGCCTTAGTAAAGCATAATCTATCAACTAACGCCTGTTATATGTTAACTCATTTTAACTAATATATTCAAATGGCGTATTTATTAAGGCATATGTGAGGATCCGTTTCTTCGACTCTCAAAAATCGACACTAATACATCCTCGGTATGCACATGCTGTAAATCCTAGTGTCGGAGAAGCAGACTTTCAAGGATAAGAAAGAAAAATAAAGATAGAACATAATCTCACATACACTATTTCGATATAAACTTTACAACGGAAATTTAAAATACATTTATCAGAGTTAGACATGGACAACTATAAATTCATGTCCTTACAAATGCGGAATACTATAGTACAAGAGTGTGGTGGAAATAGATAAAAATCTTCCGATGAGTCTTCTTACTCTATGCTTCGAGCTCCATCCAGCTTTCTTCGAAAGTAAACCTGACTGCTAGGCTATCTAGGAAAATTAGGACACCCAGAGTTTAAGGGAAAGAAAAATAAACTCCGGGTTAGTCACGAGACTGATATGAGAACTCAAACTACGTGTTTTGAAAAAAAAAATATCTCATAAGACCACGCCATACATAAACATGTAATGAGTTTTTACCTTTTGATAACCAAATCATTATTACGTAAAATCACTTGATATTATTTTTAATGATACATCTTTAAAAACGTTTGCAAATAAACTTATTTATCATAGCCGAAATTGTTACATTATTAAATTCCAGCATACTGGCTATAAATGCGGGTTCTACAAACAAAATGGAAGACACTTATTGAAGAATGGATTTTCATACAAATAACCAGGCGAAGAGACTACCTTCCGGAAGTACATCTCTTGAGGAACGTATCGAGGCCCAACTGATGGTCCTTTACCAACACAAGACCGACTTACCTCTTCCTAGAAAGTACCGAATATGTCATCACCCTGGTCGTTACTGACCTATCCGTGGGCCCACACAGCATACATCCACAATAATTTAAACCCGAACGTTATAGCAGGCGGAAATATATCTAAAAGGGGATGATCATATCCTATTGGTTGCGAACCACGAAGCCTTGCTGCATCTACCCTGTTTTGGCCATTTTCGGGTGTGAGGTTTGAGGTAATACCTTTTATTTTACAAATCTTCTTTTGGATGCCACCTTGCCATTTCATCGATCGCTATTGACTTCCACAAACATACAACCTTCGAGCTCATACGTCTTAGAGAAAGGTGTTCAGCTAAAAGAAGCTGCGTTCCCCGCCACTAAACAGATGTATAGTTATAAAAGTCAATGATGAAATCTCAAGAATGCAATCTCAGACATCCGTTCATACAGGTTCGTTCTGGGACTGAATGAAACCGAAGGTACTCTCCTACCACATCTTATCGGGAATTAGCCCTAGGATTAGTAGCGAGAAGTCCTTGCAACCTAAAGAGTTTCAGAAATGAAGGGACCACTACTACTTTAGTATTTATGAGCTAACCATAATTATCAACAAGCAATCATTTCACCTTGAAAATCCTCGGTCTTCATCCCTCAATTTCTTTATCATGACTTCATTTTTCGAATGCATACATCGGTTCGAAGTGGTTTTTGGAAGAGCATTACCCAGATCTGACCCGGTTACTTTGATCCAATCATCGATAAAAAGATGTCTCGTGAATAGGGATAATTTTTTAATTGATTAAGTTCTTTTTATCAGAATCTCTTCTAGGGATATATATTTCTAAAACATTCTTCCTGTTATATATGGGATCATTAAATTCTTTGATTTCTTACAACCCTATATTTAAACTTGAAATAATTCAAAATAATTTTATTTTTCACTTAGGAAAAAATTTCCAAAATCATTTCATTTAATTCTTTAACAAAGATTTCTTAATTAAAAACTCATAATTTTGATTGAGTTAAAACCATGTTATCTAGGATGTTAATCCAGAACCAATATATATTAAGTGAGCAGAATCTATAGAAATAATCTAATTCTACTCAATATCAATTTCCGTATTCAACAATACTATGGACGGAATAACGACGAAATCACCTTTTGAATTTCACGAATAGTACGAATTCCGTCTTTGGAATTTAACATCAAGTATATGAAGACCATCTCTATAAAATCAAGGTTGTGTTTAATTTAAATTTGGAAAATTTAATCTTTTTATACTTAACTCGTTTCCGATATTTCGACCTTATCTATCCCTCGCCCAGGGAAGAGGCCAGGTAAGGCAGGGCAATGGTTTCTCTTGAACATCTCCTTAGTTTAAGCACCTCACATCTGAATCTCACTTATAAAAAAATCCGGTCCACTCGTCAACTTTTAGAGCCAAGATTAAATCACTAAATTTGTAATAGCTTTTCTTTAAATAGTTTATTTAAACCCTTTTTAAATGAACTATAAAACTTTCAAATCACCAAAAAAACACTTAAATAGTCATTTGAAAACATTTATAAAAGATTTGGAAAAGAATCATTAAGTTTAAAACTAGAGTTATAGAAAAAGTGCTATGGAAAGTGTTGTTTTTAAGCTATATTGATCAAAACTACTTTTTATTATTTGAAACTTCATTTTTATTACTCAAATCACTATTAAAACATTTTAAAAGATTTATAAGATTTATTCCACATTTCTAAATAATTTTCAACATCATTTTCTAAGAAATCCAGTTTTGGATCACGAATTGCAAAACCACGATTTTTCATAAAGCTTATTTTACTCATATCTCAAAATCTACTCATCGACATCTCGATTTTCTTTCTTTGTTGGAAAACAATGAATATAATAGTTCAAAAAATTGTTATCTCGAAAAATTCCGACCTATATTCCATCTTTTACACTTGGTAGACTTTTATGTGCGAAACCGCGAACTACTGTAACGCTACGCGCCTGCTTCTGACTAAATTTCCCACCATCATTCAAACTTCACAAAAACACTTTTAAATGTTCATAAAACATTTCAAACTCATTTTTAAATACTTTCAGAGAGATTTAACCTTCCATACACACCAATTCATTAATATAGAGGAAAGCGATTTCCTTTATGCTTATCGACATGTATTTCCATAACTTGCATAAATTTTCAACATTCATATGAAAACATCCAAACTTGATGATCAAAGCATAGTAAACATCCATTAAAATCATCATATGATCATCAAAATATAATATAATAGTTTAGGAGTTCTCACCTTTATTTTCCTTTCGACCTAATATAAAATCGGTTATAACTCCACTATTATGAAATCTAAGCTCACGATCACTAGCACTACTTCCTTTGGAGGGCTTGGCATTGGCTAGGGGGCTCACAGCCATGACTTGGGAGGTGGGAGGGCTCGGCCTATGATGGTGGTGGGTTGTGGTCGTGGGTTTAAGTGGTGATTAGGAGGTGTTTTGACTTGTTTTCGAATTGGATTGACATTACAAACTAGTGTATATATTTTACTAATATTTTTTCATAAGCTTTTCTCATTATTTTTTTTATAGGAGGAAGCAATTAAAGAGTCCATTAGAGCTTGAAAACGAAGAGGAAGAAGAAGATGGAAAGTTGTGTGAAAATGTAAATGAAGGTATGCATGTATTTATAGTCTTGGAAGCCTTAACGGCTAAGCAACTTCTAAAAAATATATTTATTTTCTTATTCATCACATTTCCACTTTTCTACCCATCATTCCACATATTATTATCTCCCCCTTCAAGTATTCCATCACTTCATTCACATCAGGTATGCATATGTTGACTTATGTAAGCTTAAGGAGGAAGCTTGCTTAGAATATCTCATATATTTTATATTATGTATGTATTTTTAAGTGTATAAGTACATATTTTTGTATACATATTTTTGTATACATATGTTCATGAGCATGTTGATGGATGCATTTTTATATTGTATATGTGTATATGGTATATAAACAAAGTTACATTGATTCCAAACAACTTTCGTTCGATAAGCTGTTGCTAATCGGAGAACCGATTCCCGGTCATATTTTCACTTATATTTTAACGTACATATATCTCTAAACAAAATTCGAAAAACATCTTCTCATCATTTTATATGAATTAAAATGATCATATTTGAATTATAAAACCATGTAATTTCTTATTAACAATTATTTACAATAGTTGCTATTATACCGATAAAGCGGAATCGATTTTTCCTTATATTTTCAAATCAATTATATATCTTCATAAAAATATTATAAATAATACATTATCACTTTATAAATATTCAAAATGAATTATCATCATTTAAAATAATTATCTGAATAGTAATCATTGGATGTTAATTTAATTTAATAAATCAATTATCATATTTAAGGGCATTACTAACAATGTTATAAACACATTAAACTTCCAAAAATAAATCAATTGATTTTATTTCATATTCTTGTTATTTATAAAAATAAGTATATGTATCCAGCTCTATGCGTGACTTTTTTTTACTATAGAGCGGGTTATTGATAAAACAATTTTCAACCATTTTATCGTTTTAGATTTCGAGGAAAATATTTCTGTAAATATTTGTTCAAAATAAAATTACCATTACTTACTATCACTTAAACAATATTATCTGGATCCTTTTATTTTCATAAATTAAAAATAAATTCAATTTACCAAAGTGATAAGTTGGCGGGTCGTTACGGTAGAGATATGATATCTTTATTAAGCCTACTCAAGCAATTGACTTAAATCAATGTAGAATTATAGTTCAATCTAGTATATGCCGTCAGTAGGTTTTAGGGTTTCGATGATAGATTACTAAAACATAAAAAGTTACTTCTGGATCCTAAATTCAAACTAAATAGACTTGTAATAATGAATTGTACTCTTATCTTTGGTTTGTTGTACAAAGACGTTGTATAAACTCATATGAAAGTTTGGTCAAATGTAGTGTATTATAAAGATCAAAAATCTGAATGAGTTGCAATTCTTTTCTCCTTGCTTAACCATGTGCATTAAAAACTATAAATATTAACATGCTTTCATAATGCATACTTGTTTGAATGGTTCAACCAATGACTTCTGCATCATGCCAAAGCAATCAAAGTAACTTATATGTAATTACTTTATTTAGAATGGTTTAATGTGGTGTACAATTTCTTAAATATTGGACAAAAGAAACCGCATCATATATTTACACAGAGAAACTTTCGTGTTATTAATTCGATGTCTAGACAAATTTTCATGTGCCGACCAAACTTAAATACATTCATGTTCATTCCCATTTTTGCTTTTAAGTAATTGCCACTTTTTGGTATAGAGCTTAAAATTTTACAGAAGCACATGAAAGTCTGTGAATGATACTAGCTTTTTTAATGTACAAAAGAAATAAAGACAAAAAAGCCACGAAGAAAATGAAAATCTAAGAAGTAAATGAAAGGAACTTAACTGAAACTAACCTTGTGGGTTTAACATAAGATACAATTCTTTTGCCAACTAATCGTCCAATGGTTGGTGCTAATAAAATGAATGGAATGTCTAAATTGCTCTCATGCTCATCTATGAGTATCATTCCAACTCCTTTAACTCTCTTCACTTCTAAAATCTTTTCTATTCTTGATTCTGTGGGTTACTTGAGTGTTTGCATACGATGATTCCGCCTTTGGATTTTGTTCTATTCATAGAGAATATGTGCACTTCAATAAACATAAATGATTATTGTATAGAAACTAAAACATAAAGAATATGTGCACTTCAATAAACATTAGCTTCACAAAGGACTATTGTAGATCATATTCAAGAAATGAGTATTCTATCAAATTGGAAAATCCCTCGAATTCATTTGCAATACCCGATTATAAATTTTAACATGACATGTCATATATGGAAAACAAAACAATGAAAAAATGTCTATGAATATGATATGTCAAGACATGACATGATTTGAATTTCATCATGGATTCTGGCAAAATTGCAAGGTTCTGTAGATTGGCAAAAATAAGCAAGTTGTAAATATTGGTACCCGCGTCAATGACTAAAACTCTATCACAGTACATTACTATAGGTATCTTATGAGCAATATTGATAATTGTGCAACTTGCAAAGTCTTCTCGGATGATTTAACATCAGTTTGAGAATCTACAGAAGCAATTGCTTCATCCATAAACAAAATTTCAGGTAAATTGCAATCATAGTGTCATTGTCTTATATTTTTTTAACTATGAACATGGAAATTTTACTAGTGGTTAAGTAGCATGAAATCATTGATCCAACAATGTCCATCATTCCAAATGTTATCATCTCTTTGTTAAGGGTCAATATGAACATAACAAAGCTCTTGTCTCCAATAATTCCTTCATGTATAATTAACAAGATGATACAAAATGTATTATTGTTAAGTACATATGTTAATTATAGGAAATTTCTATTTCAACTCGAGTATTTACTAAGTAGCCCCCCAAAAATAAAATAAAAAGTCTGTAAACCCAAAAAATAACTTAGTAGCCCCCTACCATTTTCAGAACTACCCTTCCCATCATGCAAAACGTGAAAAATTAAACTTTTTTTCACTAATTTAGAAACTAGGGGTAGAATTTTTTGTTCACCAATTTAGAAACTTAGTAGTGAAAAATTGAATTTTTTCTTAACAAGGTCTGTAAACCCAAAAAATAACTTAGTAGTGAAAATTTGAATTTTTTCTTCCCTGATTTAGAAACCCAATTCATATTTTCTTCCGAACTACAATTAAAAAACTCTAAAAAAATTTCTTCACTGATTTAGAAACTATGGTTTTGAAGAAGCGGAAGATAATGGAACTGAGAAGAAAGAAAGTACGCAGCTTTCTATATTTTAGTCTTTAAAATTTTATTTATTTTAGGAGTGCTACTAAGTAATTATCTATGTTAAAATAGAATTTTCCTTAATTATATTTGATAGGTATTATTCTCAACTCGTCACGTTAGACATTAGATCTAAAACAAACATCCCGACCAAGACTTCAATATTAACTTAGCTACGACAACGATCAACTTCATCGACGACAAATATATACTAAGAAACTCACATCAACAGCATATGGGTGACAACATCTAGTTTTAGGCATGACAAACCTCACTCCGTCATCAGATTTCAGGAACTGTGAGCATCTTTGACGTTAGGCGCAACTTGTAATGCTCTTCAGCACTAAGCATCTTTAAGAATCAAATTGTGGCATCGAGCTTCGGATCCAAAAACCATGGGTTCATCCCAGATGCAAGCAACATCTTCAGATCTAGGTATCACGAGCCTTTTACGCCTGCAACTCCTTATTTCTAGGGACGGTACAACAACGCGTTGATTTATAGAGGATGTTTTTCAAAGGTAGATGCCACGTTCTATTTGGTTAAGGCTATTGATTTGGGAGATTATAAAAACCAATGATTGGATTTTGAATTTAGGTTTAAGGAAAGAGGGAAAGCAGGAAATGAAAACAAGAGGCGAAAAACCAAGGAAGACTGTCTGCTATCCTAATTTTATGGTTCACCAAAACGAGTGGAATAACCATTGTTAAATTTTACTTTTTATTTATAAATTATTAATTATAAATTATTACTTATTAATAATAATTAACTATAATAAATAATTAAATATAGAAAATATTTATTGGTTATATTAATTCAGCCTTTTCCTATAGTTATCGTTTCCTCAAAGATTTACAACATATGAGTAAAACAACTTTTATTATAGTAAATTGATATTAAATAGAAATTCTTATTTATTAATTCAAAATTTTAACTTTTTTACATAGAAAATATTATTTACTAATTTCAAAATTTTAATGTTTTTAAACATTAAATATAATTATTAGTTATAATTACAAAATATTAAATGCTAAACGTTACTTCTCAATTATTAATATTTCTTATTGGTTACGAATTATTAAATATTTTACTTAAATATTGAATATTTATTAATTAATAATTTTTTACTAGCAATTATTAATTAATAACTATTTAAGATTATATGTATCACTTCATAAGTATTAAATTTTATTATTAATTGTTAAATATTAGTCTTAACTATTGTATAATTATTAATTATTAAATATTTATAAGTATTTATTAATTAATAATTATAAAAATTTAATTATTAATTATTTAAATATTTCTTATCAATTAAATATTAAATCTTAGACATTAATTATTAAATATTGGTTATTAATTATTAATTTGTTTGTTAATTATTAAATGTAATGAATATATATCAACTATAATTTACTAATTATTAATAATTAACTATAATATTATGAATATAAAAATAATTATTGATTATTTATAATAACTAGTAATTATAAATTATTTATTGATAATCATTTATCTCAATAAATTATAAATAATGACATATGTAAGCTGTTTTTTGCGATTATTTATATGTACATTTGCTCCAATTAAAATAATTTGCAGTTGCTTCGATTCCTAAGGAACCGATGCAAATAACACTGTTTGCTTCGGTTGTAAGGACAACCGATGTAAATAACACTATTTGCTTCAGTGCATCTGCTTCGTTTTCTAAGGAACCGATGCAAATAACTATTTGCATTGGTTGTTAGCACAACCGAAGCAAATGAGGCGATGCAACAGACATATTTTGTACTAGTGCATTAGTTGTGGAATAAAGCCTATATAAATTATTTTTCTTTCAAATCTATTAAAGCCATATCAGACGCTGCTCTTCATGTCAAAGTAAGTTTGATTTAAATGTATTGGGCTCCTAACCCTCAAATGTATCACTAGCAATCAAATACTACCATAAATTGAAAACTACACTCGTGCTAACAAAAATAAAAAATATCTCTACCAAGATGATAATATATCATCTTAATAAAAGAATAAGTGCCACATACTTGTCTATTTCAAATATCAAACTTGAATATCGTGTAACTCTAATGCTTTACACATCAATATAAGTGTACTAATCCTCAATGTTAATTGCATAATCACAACACACAAGTGTACTAATTCAACTATTAGCTACACCCATAACGAACACTATATCTATACTAATTCTATGTTATTTACAGGACCATCAATAGACTAGCTGCACTTATTATGATATTGGGTATGTTACACTTGTGTGCTAACAAGGACACTGGTAGCTTAAATGATACTCGATTAACCATAAACGAAATGTAACAAGGATGTTATTCAAGCAAATATAGTAAACCAAGTAGTAGCCTTACAATATGCACAGAATAAGCATCCGACAATTATATAATTATTCACTTCTAATATTTTAAAATCAAGTATCATTATTACTACCTCTGATAATGATCATAAACCACCCTAAATATAGCTTTAATATTATTTACTCCAAAAGTAATAATACGAACTATATGGAATCCATCTAAAACCGTAACCGTATTATTATTATTAATACTTTCTATATTTCGAAATTGAGTTGTTATAATTTTTCTCAAAAGTAACAATAATCCATTTTAAATATCTTAAAAATATATATTATTATTTATGTCAATAATATTAATAATCATTTTAAATATATTAAAAATATATTACTATTATTCTTTATCTTGAAGACAAAAATAATCTACTTTAAATGTCGCAAAATGGTACCATAATTATTTATCTCAAAATAATAATTACTTTAAATATATTAAAATTATATTATTACCATTTATCTTGAAAATAATAATACTAATCTTCTTGGAGTATCTCTAAAACTATTCGTAATAATTATAAAAATAATAAAAATCTTACATGAGTTCATGCTAACATTATTGTTTGCCAGTGTTCCTCTGAATTCATAAACAATCATCTCCATATTTATTGTAATAATTTTGCACTTAAACAAACACTCTCACTCTCTCACACACATATATGTGTGTGTATGCCCAGTTCAAACCTAATAACTATATCACTAAGCACTCAAGACAAAAAGTGTACATGTTTATATAATACACATTGATACATGAATAAGCGAACGCAGCAAAAATCAAAATCCATAAAACAGTGTAAATACTAACAAAACAATAATACAAAACTATAATTCCAATAAATATTAAAATGTACGCATAAAAGATAGGTCCAAACTGTACCAAATACTTAGGCATCTTAATAAAATATCAAACTATCAATCATTTTGTCGCATATTGATGTCAAATCCAATGTAAACTCTCAGTGTCAAAGATCATTGTCCAACATATATCATCATATTGAACTACGCATGAATAATGGGGTTTACATATGCATAGTGATACGTGGACATAATGATACAAATATAGTAAACGGAACAACTCACAAATTATAGTTTTGAAAAGGCCACTTCTTACAAATAATGTCTAAATCCACTCAAACAAACGTCAAACCGAATTATACTCTGCCTCAAGCCCAATGTCAAAAATTATGCATGATTTGAACATTGTATGTTAAAGTTACAGTGATCGTAAAATGTTTGGGCCAAAATACTATAAATAATCAGTATAGATATTATGGTAATTTCATGTTACTTTGATTTTTCTTCCTTCACACTTAAGCCAATCGTTATGCACCTCATACAATTCCTTTGCTCAGTTATTTTGATCGCCACAAACCAGTAGCATCGCTGCAACCGCCATCAATGCCTTCTACACTACAACCTGCACTCGAATACCCCTGCATGCCAACACTAGTGACCATCTCCATGTGACACCTTTATTTTGATGCTTGATTAAAAGAGCCAAAACGAGAGCGTTAGACCACAAGAACAACAGATTCACTACCCAACGATAAAAAATAATCAACAACAAAAGAGACTTTCAGCAATGGCAATCAGAGAGTCTCAATATAGCCATTTTTGCTCATCAACAACAAAAAAGACAATATGGATGTTATAAGTATTGATAAGCAGTCAGAGAGTCCATTTTCACAAATTTCAAAAAATACAAAAGAGAAAGAATCATGTCTCAATATAGCCCTAGATATTGATTAGCATAAGGGAATGGCTGGTTCTACTAATAATCCTGTTTCGAATAGTAATATAAAAGAAATCATAGAGAATCAACAATAGAGTCATGAGGATAATAATGGACAATTCTTGATGCATCCCCCAGTAGGAAGAAACAAGTTTAATAACAGACAACAATATCTCAAAAGAAATAAAAAAGAAAATCTCTACAAACTCGGCTAAAAGTTGCCTGCATAGGGGCTCTAACATCTCTGAGTCCTTATTAGTGAATGCAGGTCTCCTTCTTTCCTCTTCTTCTTCCCTATCAGCAACAAAAGGAAAAAAGCCAAAAAAAGAATATATAGGATATTATGGATAATAATATTGCTGACAGCTCTAATTCAAAAGCCTTTGAGAAGAAATACACCATCAAAAATCCTGAACGGGAAGAATTCTTAAAAGTTAAAAGCAAAAAGGATTGTAAGAAAAGAGGAGGGAAAGCTTCTAATTGTAAGAAAAGAAAACGGCAAAAGAAAAAAAATGTGGATACACGTGTACCTATTGGAATACACAATGCAGGAGACACAGAGAAAATAAAATCTGCACAGTGCGGTGACAGGAGAAGAACTCATCTCTTAAATTTGTTAGGTCTAGATGAAAGAATAAGGAGTTCAAGTCTTCAATGGCGATGAAGGCATGTCCCTTGAAGCACGAAGAATTCCCGATGACTTATATTTTTTCAATTTTTTGTTCTTACCTTCCAATTTTTGGCTTCTGAAATCCTTCCAGAAAAAAGGCGAGTAACAAAACTATGGAAAGACTAACCAAATTTATCCACTCAGGATTATCTATGACATAAGTTGCAACGGTAGCTTTAAATTCAAAAGGTGACTCTTCTGGTCTAGCTTTCCTGATGGGCTTTGTTCAGGAAGCCCGATGGACATTCGAGGTTGCATTAGGCAGAACGTCAGAGGGATTAGTGTCTTCAGTATTATTGTTAGCGACGACTTGAGAGATCATGTCCATGTTGTTTGAAAAAGTGTTCTAAAGTGGGTTTGAAGTATCCTTTGAATTGGTTTCCATATCACAGTTTAAGCGGACATTGGAAGGATTAAAAACTGTTCTACTCTGCTCTATATTGTCTGAGTCAAGATGCATATCAGTAGCATCTAGAAGATCCATTTTATTCGTTCCAATCTGATTGGTATCAACATTCATATCATTAGGATTGTTCAACTTATCAGAAGAATTCACTTTAGGTCTCCAAGCCTTCATGAATTGACAATGTGTATCCGCATGACCAAAACTATGACAGTTAGCACATAAATCTGGCTTCCACTCATACATTACTTCTTGGCATAAAATTTCATCATTCTCTGATAAAATAGGAATTTTAGAAGGGAACTTACAGGAATTATTGATTTCAATTAAAAATTTAGCATATGCAATTTTAATAATACCTTTAGTAAATTTGTCCAATTTGATCAGGGATCCTAGGACCGAGGAGATACGACTAATCTCATCCTCCATCCAGTAATCAAGAGGTAGGTTAAGAAATAAATAGAATTTAGGAGATCTTTATTAAGTTTCATACCAAGTGACCAGCGTTTCATCATTATCAATTTCTTGTTGTAAAAGTAGGGGCCCCTCTTCTAAGATTCTATCACAGTCTTTTTATTCTGAAATTTGATACCATAAAATCCATTTTCCTTGGAGAAAATAGAAAATTCTTCTTCAGGTTTCCATACTCTAGTGATATAATCTCTAAAATATGGATAATGTGATGTCCCAGAAATTTAGGCAATATTTATTTAATAATTTCCATTAATAATTATTTTAAAATGAGTAATATTGATTTAATAATCTAATTACCTTTTCAAAAACTAATAATTGTTTAATTTGATAAATGTTATCTTTTCAAAATCTATAATGATAATGATTTAATTTAGAGATTTTATTCTTTTCAAAATTAATAATATATTTAATTGATAAAATTTATCTTTCTAAGCTAATTAAAAATGTATTCTTTTTATAATGTATATGTGTGTATACATTGTGAAAGGAAGTTTGATTTCAATTTAAATTTAATAAAAAAATGTTTTCAAATTAATAATATATATATATGTGTGTGTGTGTGTGTCTTGTGAATTGGAAGATTTGATTGAATTTAATATGGAAATTTTTCAAAAGCTTATTTAAAAATCTATCTTATATTTTCAAATGTAATTAAAGTAAATATTTATTTTATTTAAAAATGTAATAGCCTAAAATAGTATATTAGAATAAAAATTTAATTTGTTTTCTTTAAAAATGGGATCTTGAAATAAAATTAGTTCACATATATTAAAGTATAATATTTTTAGTTTGAAACTTTAAAATAAGGTTTAATTCAATATTCTTTTCTTTTTAAATTTTATTTCATTAAAATTTAGCTTTGAAAATATATTTTAAAAATACACAAATAAACATTAAGAAATATACTTAATAAAGGTAATTTATTTATGTAAACATTAAAAGCTAAAATGAGAATAAACATGATAACATGTTAACATAAATAAGAAATTAATTTAAATGAATTTAAAAACATTTATAAAATTAAGAAATTATTTTAATATCGAAATGTAACATGTGTAAGACATTTAGACAATGAAATAACACTTATGAACATTTGGCATTCTAAGATAACAAGTGGCTACATCTTGTTTTAATAAAAATTAAGGATATAACTATGTTTTTTGAAAAAGAAGAAATGGCTGTTTATTTTATTTTCTTCAGTAAAATTTTTTTCCTCTGTACTTCCCTTTCCTCTTCTTAAAACATATAAACCAAATGCAAACAATCAGTTCAAAATTCACTAACCTGAGGTCTAGTAACAAATTCAAACCAAAAGAAAATGAAGATTAACGGCAGATTCATCAAAACTGGATTTTAAGTTCAGCAAACTCAACAAATCTGAAGTTCGAAAATTTCAAAGCTATAACAAAGTTTTACTTTCAATGTAACCTGGAATCAAAAATCTTTCAGCATTCAAATTTCCAATAATCAAAACTGAAAGCAAACTCAGTAAATTCAAAACAACAAATCCAAATACAAATCAATTTCAGCTGTTTTGGAAGAAAACTGTGCTCTCTGCTTTTTAAAATAAAGGTGAGTAAACATTTAAAAAACAAACTTTTGGTGATGGTTGATATATGTGATGATGCTATGAACATGTCTGGCTGCTTAGATATTTCAATTAGTACCTGGCTTGTATTATGCAAATTTGTTTGCATGTCTGTACATGTTTGATTTATGTCCTCTGTGAATGTCGGGAGTAAGAACAACATTGGAAAACTTCTATATCCCCAAATTAATCATTTCTAATCTCTGATTATAGAAAATAAATTGTTAATAACAATAAGGTCTTATTTTTAATAATAAATTTAAGTGGATTTATTTGATAAAATACTGTAAGTTAAAAGGTTACTATAAAAATCAGAAAATGGGTAAAAATCAAATATGATAATTTAAAAATGTGATTTTATAATCTGGATAGCAAATCCAAATCATGAATTTTAAAATAAATTTTGTAAATTTTAATGGAATATTGGCCAAGAATTTAAGTTTTTCTCGAATTTGGGATTTTGGGGAATTGCCGTTGAACGACGTCGTTTGGGTGCTCAAGTTTTGGCACGGAGAAGGCTGGAGTGTGGAGGATTATTGGAAAAATATGCTTATATTTTTATGATGAACGAGATGTGCTGTAGGTGGGGTATTAGGGTTGCGTTCCTATTTTAGTCTGGGTCGAATTGAGGCGAGCTTGACGTCGATGATGCATCGATTAGAATCGCATGTGGGGGATAGGTTTCTGGAGTTTGAGGCGCAATTTGTTAAATCACTAGTTTTTGATTCATGACAAAGCAAGTTAGAGGAGAAAGAAAATTCACGACAAAAAGAGATAATCAATGGACTATGGCTATATCAAGACTTTTAATCTATGTTCTCACTATCTAGTACTTATGATTGAGTCTTAGAAATTTGTTAAAATCTATTCTCAAGTAGTCCACACTTCATGTTTCTCATAATTAAACAAAACAGAAGCATATTGTGCAAAAATAACTCAGCCAGTCGACTGGCTAGGATCATCCAGTCGACTGAATGTGTACATATACAATATGCATTGTTTATTTTTTAAATCTTTTGCATAGTCAGTCGACTGACCAAGAACGACCAGTTGACTGACTCGAGACCAACTGCCATATTTTCGAAAAGGCATCTTCTTCTACGAAAGGAAGCAACCCTTCTCTGAATGGAAATAGATGCTTCTCATCGTCAGAACCCTACACCAATAGCAATAACTCTTCAACTACTATATATACATACTCCCAAACACTTCACATTCACCGATTTTCATTCTAACTCTCTAATACTCTTCTTGTGCTTTAATATTTGCACTCAAACAGCGAACATACATTTTTACTACTTTGAATCTACAAATAACTTTCATAATCTTCGATTCTTAGCATTACCTTCTCTTCATATCTTCACATACACTTCATATACTTGAGGATTTGATTATAGGAGGTTTGTACTATCAGTGACAAATCAGTGTTATTAAGAACACACAGTGTCAGATATTCTTTTGTATTGGTGAAGTCCTCTTCTGCTGCTGAGGTGAAAATCCTGTTCAGTTGCTCAAGTGTATGTTCTACTGCTTAGACTGTATATGCATGTTCTTCCAGGTTAAGTGAGGGTTATTGTAGTTGAAATTCCAGAAGGAGTCTGAGACTGGACGTAGAACGGGAAGTTCGAACCAGTATAAAAATTCCTGTTGTGCTTGTTCTATTTTACTTATTCCATTTACTTTGCTATTATCATCTGTTTCCACATTTAGATTTAAGTATATTCCATATTACACGATCCTATACACTTTCACAATTGTAGTCGAGGCGGCAGGACTTCAGGTGGAGGCGTTTGTCGTCGACCAATGGTTTTTTTCTTGACTGAGTTTTGGATGCTGTTTTTCGAATGTGCTCATTTTCGTTTCAATGGATGATTCGTCGTTCAGATTGGTTGAGAGAGTCAGCGGAGTCGAGGTCGACTTGGCGATGGTCGTGGTGATGACCATCGATGATCAGATTGCCGTGCACGTGCACGATGATTTTTTTGCGTGAATCAGAGTTTTTGGTTTGGGGAAGAAAGGCCTGACCCGAAATTTTTTTCATGCTTTCCTCGTGTTCATCTCGAGGTAGTTTAGTGGTAGGGTTGCGATCTTTTTTGCTTCGAGATTTCGCGAGGCTCGTCACGAGTCTGTCTTGGGAACAATATTTGTTTCCAATTTTTACTTAACCAGGTTTTAAACTTAAATGATTTTCAAAATTCAAAAAGTAAACTTAAATTTGAAGCAAAGTTTTAACTGATTTTAAAAGAAGTATGGAATGTTTAATGTAAAAAAATGATATTTAAAACAAATCTAAATTTTAAAGGTAATGGATTTTAAAGTTTAAATGTTGTTTTAAAATAGTTTTGATTTATGTAATTATTACATGAGAAATTTTTTGTAATTAGTTATAAATGTTTTCAACTTAAATATAATTGTTGATATTTAATTGTGATTAAGGTAAAAAGGTATTTAACTTTAATAAGTTAAAGATGATGATTTGTATAAATCAAATTCAAGTTTTAAAATTAAAATTTACTTTAAAATGAAAGTTAAGACCTAATGTAATAAATGATTTATTTTAATTTAATTATGTTTTATTAACTAAAGTAATTAAAATATAATTACTTAATTAACTAAATATGTTTAATCTAAGTAATTAGATTAAGATAAATTAATTTGTGTAATTAATTAAGTTAATTAATTGCCTAATTAATATTTGATTAAACAAGGTTAATCAATTAGGGAATAATTAAGTAATAAGTAATTAAGAGATTAATTACTTAATGTTAAGAAGATTATTAGAGTAATTACTTATGAAGTAATTAAAGTAATTAATTACTTAGTGTAATTAATTAAGTTAATGTGGTTAACTGTAATTAATTAATTAAGTTTAATTAATTAAAGATAATTACTTAATGAGGGGGTTAAGTATAATTACTTAATGTAATTAATGGAGTATAATTACTTAGTGAAGTAATTAATGAATAATTACTAGATGTAACTAGTTGAGGGGGAAATTACTCGATGGGAAGTAATTAAAAGATAATTACTTAGGGGAAGTAATTAAGTGATAATTACTTAGGGGAAGTAATTAAGTGATAATTACTTAGTGTAATTAAAGGATAATTAATATAATTAATATAATTAATCAACGAGTTGGTTTAAATGATGTAAGTAATTAAGGGAAGTTAATTACTGATTGTGATTAATCAAGGTTGATTAATGAATGTAATTAAGTTAAAGATTAATTATTAAAAGATAATTAGAAGGATAATTAACTAATGAAAGTAATTAAAGGATCATTAATTAAAGTAATTAGAGGATCATTAGTTAATGTAATTAATGATAATAATTAAAGGTTTAATTGATTAATAAATGTAATTAATTAAAAGATAATTAATCAATGAAGTGATTAAGATATAATTAATTAATGTAATTAATTAAGGATTAATGTAATTAATTATGATTAATTAATTAATGAAAGTAATTAAGGTTAATTACTAAGTGATTAAAGCATAATTAGTTTATGTAATTAATTTAAAGGCTAATCACTTAATGTAATTAAGTAATAATTAATCAAGGATGATTAATTTAGAAGATAATGGATAATTAATCTGTTAATTAAAGATTAATTAATTGGTTTATAAAGTGATTAAAGGTTGATTAATTAATTAAAAGGTTTGTAATTAATTACCTAATGATTGTTTAAGCAGGATTATATGATTAATTCTTAAGTAATTAATTTAATTTAAGATGATTAAATTAATTATAATTTGGATTAATGATTCCTGTTTGTGGATGATTGATTAAATGGGACGTTTGGATTTGGTTGATGCTTATAGTTTAAATAATATGTGATATGCTACGATGTAATATTGATTATAACTGTGATAAATGTGTGATATTTCTCTGTAAATGATGCTGTGTGAATTCAATGTTTTAAATTGAATTAATTGTTCAAACTAAAATCACTTGGACATTAAGATGGCGTTTTGGATTTCGATGAGATCGGGATCGGATTTCCATATTTGGAATTCCGAAAACCACATCGATCCAAATTAAACACTTGGTCATGAATCTCAAGTGAAGAGTGAAGACTCGAGGTGTAAGGACTATTCGTCGTTAAAACTCCGAGGGTGATTCCAATACGAGTTTAACGGGGTAGTACTTTCGGGTTCGAGATGATGATTCAGAGTGCAAGGGCTATTGTCGTTAACTCTGAGGGTGATTTAAAAATGAGTGTAGCGAGATAGTGCCTTCGGTTTCGTTCGAATTAGGAATGAACTTGTATGGATTGAATACTTTCAGAACATCGTCAGGTGGACGATGAGCATTCTAAGATAGATGTGCTCTATGAAGGTAATCGTAGCCTCAAGCCTCATCAACCGGGAATGGCTAAAACAGGGGAGGCGCAGCAAGGCTAAGTGGGTAGCACCCAAGTAGGACGAGATTTACCCCTCTCTAGAGGTCCCTTTTTATTCAGTTGTGTAGGCAGTTGGCGATAGCCATCTACGGGGTTGTCTTGTTCGGGATTATCCTGTAAGGGATGGTTCCGAACTTGTGTTGCAGGGGATTTAGGGTGGATCCTCGGTACGGTGATCTAGGCCCCATACTATGACGGCAGTACCCCAGTAGCCCTGCCATTGATGGAAACTCATTCTTCCTACGTGCCCTTTACGGTTTTGATTGTATTACCCACTTTTGTGGCTAGTATCTTGAATTTAATGAATGTAACAATTTCGGCTATTTTCTATTTATTGAAAACCCTAGACCCTATTATAATATCACTGGATTTCCTATTAAATGTTTTGGTTAGCGTAAGCTAAAAACTTACCCATGTTTATTTGTGGGGAGCCTTACGTGGTACTTTTTTTTCAAAAGATTTTCAAAGTTAAGCAACTTTAACCCGTTTACTCACACCAGACCCATGTCTGACCCAGAGTTTATTTTCTGTTTTATTAAACTCTTGGGTACTTAAATTTTTACGAGTAGTCAAGGGATTTAGGTTAGCTTTGATGAGTTCTGGAGGAGATATGGAGCAGGAGGCTTTAGCGTTTGTAGATATGTATAGTGGTTCCGCTGTGTAGTGTTGTATCTGTATTCATGTGATATACTTGAGTTGTAATAACTTGACAGGTGTTTATAACTGTCTAGTTTGTATTGAATTTGCTATCTAACTCTAATGTATATAATACTATGTAATATCTTATGTGATATAATATAATTTATTTCCGCTGTGAGATTCTGATGTTGTTTGTTTCTTTCTTTTCTATCCTTTCTCTTTTCTATCCTTTTTTTCTTCTTAATGATGCGTCTATCTGAGGAATGAAAGGCGGGTCGTTACAATATGGTATCAAAGCGCTAGGTTGAGTGAATACCTAGGCTTTGGAGTGATTTCTTTCTGAAAGAGCATACTTGTATTATAAATATATATATACTTATATACCTACCTATTTGTTGGGTTACCTGTTCGGGTTCTCCAATATAATTCTAGAGGTAGGAGAGGTAGTGGTGTGTGTAACACGACTACCCATGGTAGAAGTCTGAGTAATAGTGATTGGAAGAGTAACTGCCACGGCAGTATTGGGCATCTTGAGTAAGCTTTGCAGTATAGTGTTAGGATTTCACCAATCTCTGAAGGAAACCTTTTTAAGGTTCGGAGTCCATCCTTGGAGTGTAAGCTTCGTTGCGCTCATGCAAGCGAATTTTTTTGAGTTTGGATCCATCGGAAGTGCTGAAGCAAGTGATGGTATCTTGGCAGCCGTAGGAAGGAATCTTGTCTGTGTTGGAGTTTGAGACTCAGTTCAGCAAGGTGTTTGTGCTTGGTTTGAGCCCGAGTTTCCTGAGAGATATTTGTCCATCTTGAAGATTCTTTTGTGGAGTTGGATGATATAGCTTTTTGATTCGATGAGCTTTTGGATAAGGAAGACTTTGGCATCTGAGGTGGTAGTGGAAGCTCGGAGGTGTTGAGTGTGTTGTCAGAAAGGTTTTTGTGCTTAGCAGTGTCCTAGAGGTGGAGTCCGGAAGTAGTAGAGTGGCCTGTTTCTTCGATGGTTCAGGAGTCTTTGTGATTCTTCTGTCGATAGGCCAGGAAGATGGTGAGGGCTTGTCCACTTCTTTTGGAAGCTCAGCTGGGTTTGATGTTGTGATTTGGTTGGACCATCAGTTTCTTCTTTTGGTTAGGACGGCTTAAGTTGTTCTGATTAGTTAAGAGAGAACGGTTTCTTTGGAATCTAAACTAGGTAGAATTGCAAAAGTGACTTGCGATGGTTTGAAAGTTTTCTTAGTAATCATTGTTTGGGATTGAGGCATCTCTAGAGGATGTAGGAGCTATCGAAGTGGTTTGAGATTTTTCGGATAACTTCGAGAAAGTCAAGATTTGCATATGCATCAGAAGATTGAGTTCTATATCGAATTGGTTCTTGGGGTTTTTTTCCGGTTGGTTCAGCCTAGTTGTGGGATGGCTCCTTGAGAGAGAGGTTTTTGTGAAGCTTCCAGGATTAATCGGATTTAGTTTTCTGACTGGATTTCTGCTGTGGTCTTTGTGACCAAATCGGATAGGTCACTTAGATATTTTGGAATTTGATGGACAATGTTTCCGGGATGAGTTGATTAAGTCTGTGCTTGTGTTCATCAATAACATTCTCATCTTCTTCAGATCAGAGTTATGCAACGGAAGCAAGGCGGTAGCTATTCTAGAATAGAAGTTTATCTTGGACCAAAGGATTTCTACAGGAAATTCATTCGGGATCCGAAGGCTTGTTTGTCTAGTGAATTTTTTCTGTTTTTCCGGATAGGAGAAGTATGCTTGAAGTTTTCTGATGTTTGTATAGTAGAGTTTGAGTGGTGGATTTTGATGGACCTTGGAAGAACCATCTTGTTGAGTAAGGATCCGGAGATCATCTTATTCTTGGACCAGATTGGGTTCGTGTAGCATCTGCAAGATTTGGTTGATCTAGAAGGTTGAAGGCAGCCCAGGATCGGTAGTAGAGTTTTGTGGATAAGAGACAAAGGAATTTAGAATTCAAAACCGGAGATTTAATTTTTGGGTAAGTTTTCTCTGATCTTAAGAGCGATAAGATTGGGTAAGTCTGGAAGTTAGCTCAGAAGTGTATTGGATCTTTCTGTATTCTCTTTTAAGGTTAAGCGTTTGGTCTACAGGATTGAATTGCCAGTTCGGGTAACTGGGATTCGTTATGTATTTTACGTATCTCTGAGGGAGTACATGTATGATCCATCTCTGGTTTTAGTACCAGCAGTCCTAAGGAGATTTGGAAGTTGATCAAGATTTGTCTGTGGTCCAGTATCATGTTTAGATTTGTAGACCTAGATATATATAGAGGTTTTTGGATCTGAGTGGTGTAGCTAGTTTAGATTCTATAGAGCGAGTATCCCAATATTTGTACCTAGGAAACTCTAGATATTATTAAGAAGTTCTATCCAGAATTTTTGTCCAGATAGTGAGTGTTGTTTGTTTAAATTGGTTGCTATGGTTGCTTATGTATGGTTGATAGCATATGCTTGCTGTTTTAAAATTAAAATCTGTTTGTGATTATTAAATTATCTTTGCTTTTAAATTTAAGGGAAGAAATTCTTTTAAAGGGGGAGGAATGTGATGTCCCAAAAATTTAGGCAATATTTATTTAATAATTTCCATTAATAATTATTTTAAAATGAGTAATATTGATTTAATAATCTAATTACCGTTTCGAAAACTAATAGTTGTTTAATTTGATAAATGTTATCTTTTTAAAATCTATAATGATAATAATTTAATTTAGAGATTTTATTCTTTTCAAAATTGATAATATATTTAATCGATAAAATTTATCTTTCTAAGCTAATTAAAAATATATTCTTTTTATAATGTATATATGTGTATACATTGTGAAAGGAAGTTTGATTTCAATTTAAATTTAATAAAAAAATGTTTTCAAATTTATAATATATATATGTGTGTGTGTGTCGTGAATTGGAAGATTTGATTGAATTTAATATGGAAATTTTTCAAAAGCTTATTTAAATTTATCTTATATTTTCAAAAGTAATTAAAGTAAATATTTATTTATTCACAAATATAATAGCCTTAAATAGTATATTATAATAAAAAATTAATTTGTTTTCTTTAAAAATGGGTTCTTGAAATAAAATTAGTTTACATATATTAAAGTACAATATTTTTAGTTTGAAACTTTAAAATAAGGTTTAATTCAATATTCTTTTCTTTTTAACTTTTATTTCATTAAAATTTAGCTTTGAAAATATATTTTAAAAATATACAAATAAACATTAAGAAATATACTTAATAAAGGTAATTTATTTTTGTACACATTAAAAGATAAAATGAGAAAAAACATGAGAACATGTTAATATAAATAGGAAATTAATTTAAATGAATTTAAAAACATTTATAAAATTAAGAAATTATTTTAATATTGATATGTAACACCTGTAAGACATTTAGACCATGAAATAACACTTGTAAACATTTGGCATTCTAAGATAACAAGTGGCTACATCTTGTTTTAATAAAAATTAAGGATATAATAATGTTTTGTCGAAAAAGAAGAAAGGGTGTTCATTTTTTTTCTTCAGTAAAAAGAAAATTTTCCTTTGTACTTCCCTTTTCTCTTCTTAAAACATATAAACCAAATGCAAACAATCAGTTCAAAATTCACTAACCTGAGTTATGGTAACAAATTCAAACCAAAAGAAAATGAAGATCAACAGCAGATTCATCAAAACAGGATTTTAAGTTCAGCAAACTCAACAATTTGGAGTTTGAAAATTTCAAAGCTGTAACAATGTTTTACTTTCATTGCAACCTGGAATCAAAAATCTTTCAGCATTCTCAAAACTGAAAGCAAATTCAGCAAATTCAAAACAACAGATCCAAATGCAAATCAATTTCAGCTTTCTGGGAAGAAAACAGTGCTCTCCGCTTTTTAAAATAAAGGTGTGTAAACATTTTAAAAACAAACTTTTGGTGATGATTGATCTGTGTGATGATGCTATGAACATGTCTGACTGCTTAGATATTTCATTTAGTACCTGGCTTGTATTATGCAAATTTGTATGCATGTCTGTACATGTTTGATTTATATCCTCTGTGAATGTTAGGAGTAAGAACAACATTAGAAAACTTCTATCTCCCCAAATTAATCATTTCTAATCTCTGATTATAGAAAAGAAATTGTTAATAACAATAATTTCTTGTTTTTAAAGATAAATTTAAGTGAATTTATTTGATAAAATACTGTAAGTTAAAAGTTTACTGTAAAAATCAGAAAAGGTGAAAAAATCAAATCTGATAATTTAAAAATCTGATTTTATAATCTGAATAGTGAATCCAAATCATGAATTTTAGAATAAATCTTGTAAATTTTAATGGAGTATTGGCCAAGAATTTAAGTTTTTCTCGAATTTGGGATTTTCAGGAATTGCTATTGAACGGCGTCGTCTGGGTGCTCAAGTTTTGGCAGGGAGCAGGCTGGAGTGTGGAGGATTAATGGAAAAATATACTTATATTTTTCTGATGAACGAGATGTGTTGTTGGTGGGGTTTTAGGGTTGCGTTTCTGTTTTAGTCTGGGTCGGAATTGAGGTGAGCTTGACGTCGATGATGCATCGAGTCGAATCGCATGTAGGGGATAGGTTTCTGGAGTTTGAGGCGCAATTGTAGTCGAGGCGGCAGGACTTGAGGTGGAGGCGTTTGTCGTCAACCGATGGTTTTTTTGCTGACTGAGTTTTGGATGTTGTTGTTCGAATGTGCTCATTTTCGTTTCAATGGATGATTCATCGTTCAGATCGATCGAGAGAGTCAACAGAGTCGAGGTCGACTTGGCGATGGTCGTGGTGATGACCATCGATGATCAGATTGGCGTGCACGTGCACGATGATTTTTTTACGTGCATCAGAGTTTTTGGTTTGGGGAAGAAAGGCCTGACCCGAAGTTACTTTCGTGCTTTCCTCGTGTTCGTCTCTAGGTAGTTGAGAGGTGGGGTTGCGATCTTTGTTGCTTCGAGATTTCGCGAGGGTTGTCGCGAGCCTGTCTCAGGAACAATGTTCGTTTCCAGTTTTTACTTAACCAGGTTTTAAACTTAAATGATTTTCAATTTTAAAAAGTAAATTTAAATTTTAAGCAAAGTTTTAACTGGTTTATAAGGAAGTATGGGATGTTTAAAGTAAAAAATGATGTTTTAAAACAAATCTAAATTTTAAAGGTAATGGATTTTAAAGTTTAAATGTTGTTTTAAAATATTTTTTATTTAGGTAAATATTACGTTAGAAATTTTTTGTAATTAGTTATAAATGTTTTCAACTTAAATATAATTGTTGATATTTCATTGTGATTAAGGTAAAAACGTATTTAACTTTAATAAGTTAAAGATGATGATTTGTATAAATCAAATTCAAGTTTTAAAATTTAAATTTATTTCAAAATGAAAGTTAAGAGTTAATGTAATAAATGATTTATTTTAATTTAATTATGTTTTATTAACTAAAGTAATTAAAGTATAATTACTTAATTAACTAAATATGTTTAATTTAAGTAATTAGATTAAGATAAATTAATTTGTGTAATTAATTAAGTGTAATTAATTACTTAATTAATATTTGATTAATCAAGATTAATCAATTAGGGAATAATTAAGTAATAAGTAATTAAGAGATTAATTACTTAATGTTAAGAAGATTATTAGAGTAATTACTTATGAAGTAATTAAAGTAATTAATTACTCGGTGTAATTAATTAAGTTAATGTGGTTAATTGTAATTAATTAATTAAGTTTAATTAATTAAAGAGAATTACCTAATGATGGGGTTAAATATAATTACTTAATGTAATTAATGGAGTATAATTACTTAGTGAAATAATAAATGAATAATTACTAGATGTAATTAATTGAAGGGGAAATTACTTGATGGGAAGCAATTAAAAGATAATTACCGAGGGGAAGTAATTAAGTGATAATTACTCAGTGTAATTAAAGGATTAATTAATATAATTAATCAAGGAGTTGGTTTAAATGATGTAAGTAATTAAGGGAAGTTAATTACTGATTGTGATTAATCAAGGTTGATTAATGAATGTAATTAAGTTAAAGATTAATTATTAAAAGATAATTAGAAGGATAATTAATTAATAAAAGTAATTAAAGGATCACTAATTAAAGTAATTAGAGGATCATTAGTTAATGTAATTAATGATAATAATTAAAGGTTTAATTGATTAATAAATGTGATTAATTAAAAGATAGTTAATCAATGAAGTAATTAAGATATAATTAATTAATGTAATTAATTAAGGATTAATGTAATTAATTATGATTAATTAAATAATGAAAATAATTAAGGTTAATTACTAAGTGATCAAAGAATAATTAATTTATGTAATTAATTTAAAGGCTATTTACTTAATGTAATTAAGTAATAATTAATCAAGGATGATTAATTTAGAAAATAATTAAAGGATAATTAATCTGTTAATTAAAGATTAATTAATTGGTTTATAAAGTGATTAAGGGTTGATTAATTAATTAAAAGGTTTGTAATTAATTAATTAATGATTGTTTAAGCAGGATTATGTGATTAATTCTTATGTAACTAATTTAATTTAAGATGAGTAAATTAATTATAATTTGGATTAATGATTCCTGTTTGTGGATGATTGATTGAATGGAATGTTTGGATTTGGTTGATGCTTATAGTTTGAATAATATGTGATATGCTATGGTGTAATATTGATTATAGCTGTGATAAATGTGTGATATTTATCTGTGAATGCTGCTGTATGAATTCAATGTTTTAAATTGAATTAATTGTTCAAACTAAAATCACTTGGACATTAAGATGGCTTTTTGGATTTCGGTGAGACCGGGATCGGATTTCCAAATTTGGAATTTTGAAAACCACATCGATCCAAATTAAACATTAGGTCGTGAATCTCAAGTGAAGAGTGAAGACTCAAGGAGTAAGGACTATTCATCGTTAAAACTCTGAGGGTGATTCCAATACGAGTTTAACGGGGTAGTACTTTCAGGTTCGAGATGATGATCAGAGTGCAAGGGCTATTTTCATTAACTCTGAGGGTGATTCCAAAATGAGTGCAGTGAGATAGTGCCTTCGGTTTCGTTTGAATCCGGAACAAACTTGTATGGATTGAATGCTTTCAGAACATCGTCAGGTGGGCGATGAGCGTTCTAAGATAGAAGTGTTCTATAAAGGTAATCGTAGCCTCAAGCCTCATCAACCGGGAATGGCTAAAATATGGGAGGTACAGCAAGGCTAAGTGGGTAGCACCCAAGTAGGATGAGATTTACCCTGTCTAGAGGTCCCTTTTTATTTGGCTGTGTGGGCAGTTGGGGACGGCCTTCTGCGGGGTTGTCTTGTTCGGGACTATCCAGTAAGGGATGGTTCCGGCCTTGTGTTGCAGGGGATTTAGGATGGATCCTCAGTACGCTGATCTAGGCCCTGTATTGTGACGTGCGGTACCCCAGTAGCCCTGCCATTGATGGAAACCCATTCTTCCTATGTGCCCTTTACAGTTTTGATTGTATTACCCACTTTTGTGGCTAGTAACTAGAATTTAATGAATGTAACAATTTCGGCTATTTTCTATTTACTTGAAAACCCTAAACCCTATTATAATATCACTAGATTTCCTATCAAATGTTTTGGTTAGAGTAAGGTAAAAACTTACCCATGTTTATTTGTGGGGAGTCTTACATGATACCTTTGTTTTCAAAAGATTTTCAAAGTTAAGCAACTTTAACCCGTTTACTCACACCAGACCCATGTCTGACCCGGAGTTTATTTTCTGTTTTATTAAACTCTTGGGTACTCAAATTTTTATGAGTAGTCAAGGGATTCAGGTTAGCTTTGACGAGTTCTGGAGGAGATATGGAGCAGGAGGCTTCAGCGTTTGCAGATATATATAGTGGTTCCGCTATGTAGTGTTGTATCCGTATTCATGTGATATACTTGAGTTGTAATAACTAGACGGTGTTTATAACTGTCTAGTTTGTGTAGTATTCACCGTGTAACTTTGATGTATATGATACTATGTAATATCATATGTGATATAATATAATTTTTTTGTTCTGCTGTGAGATTCTGACGTTGTTTGTTTCTTTCTTTTCTATCTTTTCTCTTTTCTATCCCTTTCTTTCTTCTTGATGATGCATCTTTCTGAGGAGTGAAAGGTGAGTCGTTATAGATAATACGGTTTAGGACCAACAACATAGATTATGATTGCTTTATCCTAATGTTTCCTAGCAACTTGAACTATTTCAATAGGAATCTTGGCACATTTTAACGAATTAAATTCATGTGGCTGGTAAAACTTAAGCGGGATGGAGAGTGCAACATTATTTCCTCTGACGACTTCATTCCACGCTTTGTTAGAAGAGGTGAAGAAACTCCTTTTGTTTGTAGACATATTATTCTCCGATTGTATTAGAGGAATAACATCACTAGGATTACGAACGTTCATATTACATTGAAGGATAGGTCTACGGTTGTTGTTCTCAGAAGCAATTGAGGTAGGTTTAGGTTTAATTGATTGGACGGCAAAAGGTGCCTAACGCTTCCATTTCTTAGAACGAACAGTGGTGAAACCTTCTTCCAAATTAGGTGAAGGAGCCGCGTTTTCCAACGCAGTGAGGTCAAGAGGTGGGTTGGGGAGCCGAGGCGGGTCTGGAGGGATTTCAAATGAAGGTTAGAGGCCATGAGAGGCATAATCGAAGAACAGAGGTCGAAAGACTGTGGGTTGAGGCGGGAAGCGGGGCGAGAGGAGAAGTGGGGCATGAAATTAGAAGATGGACGAAGAAAAATCTTGGGTGGCTCAAAAATTAGAGATTGGCGGCCGCCGTTTTCATGAGGGTTTTTTCCTAAATGTCTGATTTTTTTTCAAATATGACCAACACATATTATTATTATGTCAATAGTTTCTTGGAATGTTAGGGGACTTAATTCCCTTGAAAGGAAATTGGATTTTTCAAAAATATTACAATCATATAAGCCTAGCATGGTTGATATATTAGAACATAAACTTTCTGAGAGTAATATAAATTTATTTCATAATAGATTTCTAAATAACTGGAACATCTCTACCACTAATAAAGAAAATTCATTAAACTAGTTTACTCGGTGTCTTTCTAAAATTTCAAAAATACCCTCCTATGTTTGGGGAGAAGAGCATATGGAAGAAGAAGGATAAGAATAACTACAGGAAATATTTTACTTTCACATTATATTTGAACGTTTGTATATTCTAAATACTGAAACAAATATGTGTGCTTTTATGTGGTCTGTTGCGTGTCTAGGCATTTTTAGTTGCTTATGCAATCTTACATCTTCTCTGTTGTCTCATTGTCTGCTTGAAGTTGTTTGTAGTGTTGCGTGCACGCCTGTACATGGGTTTATATATATTTTACCTTAGAATGGATTTAACTATTTAAGCCTAAAACTATAAAATGTGTAAGTTTGTTTCCCTGTTTATCTCCATGACATGAATCAGTCTTTCAAGAATAAGGTAAAATTATATTTATACCTCTATTGCATATTTGAACTGGAAAACACGTTAGCAATGTAAATATAAATGTGTTTGTGTGTAATATCATGATAAATAAATATATATTAGATAACTTAACACTATTATAAGGTAACATGCATACGTTGTATAGATATACACAAGAAGACTATTTTGTATATATGATGCCCCATCTCTATAACCACGCTAGCTAAGGACACTACGGGGTAATGCCGTCAACTAGCATGGAGAATAAGGCTGTTGAGGAGCGACCTTTCGTGTAATGGCTTTGTGCGAGCACCGATATGTCAGATAAAATAATAACTTTTCATTTCATATCAAGAGGAAATCCGACATACCGATACAAAAACAAGACTACTACATAGTGGCTATAATATCTTCGGAAACAAATATAGAAATAAGCATAACATAAATCAGTCACAGATAATTCATATCACATAGGCGGAAATAGATAAGAATATTACACATAAAAGTGCACATCAGAGTAGTGGTCGAATAAGATCCACAATATCACAAAAGAATAGATACAGGTGTAAGACAAAAGGATAAGTATACATCAAGGAATCATCTCAAATGTATACAACAAAAACTACTAATCTAAAGTAGTTAGCCAAAAGTCAAATGATGGTCCGATAAGGAGTCAAACAGAAGCACCTGTAAAATCTCAGTCTGACCCGAGTATTATTTAAGAAGAAAATAATAAATGGATCAGTCTAGCTATAATTATCACATAAAATGGGATATAATAAGAGATAAAATAATAAAACGTATGATAACCAAAAATGTCATACTACGACAAGTATACTTAGAAAATCCACAAAGTCATACAATATCTCAAGAATATCATAGCATCAAAAAGAATGTCATATCCTTTATTTAATTCACCAAGCCACAAGAAATGACATACATATCAATGCCAATTGTAAAAGTTGGTGAAACACAAATTCCAGAAATCATCGATTAGAAATCCAGAAATCACAAGGGGATGGCCAATCCCAAACGGAACGCTATTCCATAAACCGGAAATCGACGCATCTAAATAGATATGCCCCATGCACAGTCAAAAATCGACGCACCTAAAGGATTTATGCCAAGCGACAACCCAGCCTTAACGGCTCTTCGATACACCTCGAATATCAATGTCCAAATATCCATAATAGGATTTCATAAAATTAGACCAAAACACAAAAAATTGGAATTTACACCAAATCAATCCAAACCAAATCAAATGCATACGAATAAGTGTTAGGAATTCATACCTAACAATCCAAGATAGTTACAGACTTAGATGTGAGATAAAAATCTCACATTTAAACCCAAATTAATGAAGGAGAAGCTTTTAAAACAAGCTAAGATCAATTCCTCTTCAATAACAACTCAAGAAGCTTTAATCTAAGCTTAAAAGAAGAACATTTCCTAAGTTAGGTTTAGGAATTTCTGAAATTGAAAGGAGAATGAGTTGGAGAAGAAGAAGAGAAGGCTTACTAAAGCTTCTTCTATGAATTTGGAGCTAGAACTTGAATTTGCAAAGATGTTTAGGGCTTGGAGTTTTAATTTCCCATTCCTCTCTCCATTTTCAGTGAAACTTGAGTATTAGGAAAATAAGAATGAAGTAAAGAGGAGAGGTGGACTGAGCTAGAGTAATAAGTGGGGTTAATGGGCTGAAACCCAACCCAAAGCCCTAAGTGAAAGGTAGCAAAAATTATAGTAACTCCAAACATATCGAAGTTTATACTCAAAAAGGTCGCAAACGGCATTTTGAACTCGATGGAAGTGGTCTTGAGTCCTAATTCGACTGTTTGTAATGCTATATTTAAATAAAATATTTAAATGTACAACCGATAAATATGCGGGTTGTTACAGACTCCCCTTCTTAAAGAAATTGCGTCCTCGCAATACTTAAGAAGAAAATAAATAGTAACAACCATAAAAGCATATCAACACAAAAGAAATTTGAAATAAGAAGTTCACCATAAAGAGCACGAAAGAGTAAGCCCGAACATGTTTGCTCGATGAATTCTCAAGAGAAATCCTTAGGATTTGAGAACCATTGAACTCTCACAAAAAGGGAAATCTTTATTTCAAAGGCGTTTAACCTTCGAAGCAATGATACGAATAAGATGTTGCTCATAAGTCAAATCGGGTGAAACTTCAATTTCTTCAATAACACGGGGTTCAAGAATAAAAAATCGAAATCCCTAAGACATTTTCGTTGTTGACAGACATGGGAAACGTCATGAATAGCAGAAAATTGAGCCGGCACAAAGGCGTAGTACAATAATGGTACGCCAGATGATCGAAAACTCAAATAATTTGGAACACCGACGCAGTACAAACGGTACGTCAAGTGAACCGAAAAGCTGGGACATCGATGTAGTACATTAACGGTGCATCCGATGAACCGAACACCATAAAAGAACATCGGACGCTAGTCCATAAAAGAAATGAGACGAAGCTCAATAAATCGAGGGACATCGAAACGTCCGATAAACTTGGTAAAAAGATCATTTCATTCGGATATCATCAAAGAAACATCCACTTGTTGCTTACGACTAAGTGCATTGGCAACACGATTCTCCCCTTCCGGGAGTATATAAAGAATATCAAGATAATAAGATGCAAGGAACTCGAGATAACATCAAGTTCCTTATGAGAAACTAAACATTTCAAAGATTTATGATCGGAGTGGAGAACAAATTTCTCCCCCAAAAATGATGATGCCAAACTCCAAAAGTAAAAACAATAGCCGCGAGCACTAGATCATGAGTGGCATACCTAGTCTCGATCGGCTTTTTATGATTTAGAAGCACAAGTGGTAGAACGTTCTCTTTCGCAAGAGGACGACACCCAAACCAATACAACTAGCATCGATAGAAACGGTGAAATATTGGTTCCCCTCGGGAATCACAAGAATATGAGTATCGGAAAAGAGTTCTTTTAATTGATCCACTTTCTCGAAAAGCTAAAACTTTCAAAATTACAATTAACTTTATGTAATCATTTTTCTAGAAAATTTTACTTATTCAAAGTGAAATTTACTGTGTTTGATTGTCTCATTAAAGCGTCTAGGAGATTCCTATCGATAACGTTGATCAAGCGCATCGACCAGAATTCTTAAAGCACTCAAAGGGCAATACAATCACAAAATCATCTTCTATATTCTATATGACAAAAATGTCTCTTAAAAAGTTTTAAGAATATTCTTTGCTCATTTAAGAACAAAATCCAACTATACTTATAAATAAATCTTATGAAAAAGATTTGTAAAATTTTTAAATTGCTATTTTCATCCAAAATCAATAAATACAAGAATGGTCTCATCGAAATATTCATAGAATACTCGATTTATAAAATGGATGAAATAAGCTGGACAAACTAAATGACATAATAAGTCATTCATAAGAATCATAACGAGTGCGGAATGCGGTAAGTGGAATGCTAATTCCCGCAACTCGTAGCCTAACTAAAATCGGTGGAAAAGTCGAACTAAAAAGACCTTAGCACCACCAAAAGATTGCTTAGGTAAAAACCCTAAGACAAGCTTAAGATACTAGAAACTTCACAACTACCCAAAAGAGAGAAATAACACTTTACTCGACATGTGGGCTTAAAGAATAAAATGATGCCACCAGTTGGAATAGAAATCATTAAGAAAAAATAGAAATCTTTTAACAGATTAAGAATGTCGAAGATGAATATTCCACTCGAGACATAGGATATGGCTTCATAAAAATCGAGCCAATCCTTTCACAATAATCAATATCGAAGTCTAAGTAAGGCATAACATGCAAATCGGGCCGGAAAGAATAATCACATAAAATAATTTCGACATCTTTTCAAAACAAACTGAGCATTGCGAATCCACTATCCGAATAGCAATTCTCAACGAAGTCATCAAGCCCAAAAATATTTAAAGAGAAGAAATCAACAAGTTCTTTTGATATAAAAATAATGAGAGGAACTCATATCAACAAGAACTCAAATAGGAAGATCACGAAATAAAACAATGCCATCAAGGATTAAATGTAAAATACCTTGACCAAGAGAAGAGTTGTTAGGGTCTTGCATAACATTCAGCTTTCCCTCTCTCTTGCATGGAAGTTTGGGACATGAAGATAAAAGATGACCCGAACTTTTGCAATAACGACAAAAAAGAGGTTTCGGACACCTATTAGCATAATGGTCCATGGAACCACAGTTGTAGCATCCTCCACGATTAGGGATTGGAGTATTTGCCACCAAAGTAGTTTGCTTCACTTTCTTATTGGGATTAGGGCTTTTGAACTTAATATGCCTCTTCTTGAAAATCCCAATATCACCATCAATTCCTTTATTAGCCTCTTTATGTCGAAGAGTGATATCCACTAGCTGATTGAAAGGAACCTCAAGTTTCAGAGGTAAAACCATTTCGGGGTTCTTACTCAAAGCACAGATAAACTTTTGATTCTTTACAAGATCCAAAAGTTGTTAGGCAGACATAAATATTCCCTCCTGAGGAGTAGCACTAGATTGTCCGGCACTGGGACGTTTGATCTAACCATTTCTCTTCTTTAAGAAAGAAAGAAAGAAAGAAGAAGAAAAAGGTTATTCTCAGAATGAATATCAAACAATCATGATTGATAAAACAAGACATCATAAAAGAAATTAGGATAGAACGGGTCCTAAGACTCGGATAAAATCCTAAAGCACGACTCCTAAGAAGGACTTAGGACAACGATCCTTGCTAGATTATTCTATATTGTTCCAAAGTTTGGCTCTGATACCAAGCTGTGACGCGCCACCTCCATACCCACGCTAGCCAAGGACACTACGGGGTAATGCCGTCAACTAGCGTGGAGAATAAGGCTGTTGAGGAGCGACCATCGGTGTAATGGCTTTTGTGCGAGCACCGATATGTCAGATAAAATAATAACTTTTCATTTCATCTCAAGAGGAAATCTGACATATCGATACAAACACAAGACTACTACACATTGGCTATAATATCTTCGGAAACAAATATAGAAATAATCATAACATAAATTAGTCACAGATAATTCATATCACATAGGCGGAAATAGATATGAATATTACACATAAAAGTGTACATCATAGTAGTGTTCGAATAAGATCCACAATATCACAAAAGAATAGATACAGGTGTAAGACAAAAGGATAATCATACATCAAGGAGTCATCTCAAATGTATAAAACAAAAACTACTAATCTAAAGTAGTTAGCCAAAAGTCAGATGATGGTCCGATAAGGAGTCAAGCAGAAGCACCTGTAAAATCTCAGTCTGACCCGAGTATTATTAAAGAAGAAAATAATAAACGGATCAGTCTAGCTATAATTATCAGATAAAATGAGATATAAGAAGGGATAAAATAATAAAACGTATGATAACCAAAAATGTCATACTACGACAAGTATACTTAGAAAATCCACAAAGTCATACAATATCTCAAGAATATCATAGCATCAAAAAGAATGTCATATCCTTTATTTAATTCACCAAGCCACAGAAAATGACATACATATCAATGCCAATTGTAAAAGTTGGTGAAACACAAATTCCAGAAATCATCAATTAGAAATCCAGAAATCACAAGGGGATGGCCAATCCCAAACGGAACGCTATTCCATAAACCGGACATCTACACACCTAAATAGATACGCCCCATGCACAGTCAAAAATCGACGCACCTAAATAGGTACGACCCATGCATAAACAAACATCAACGCACCTAAATAGGTACGACCCATGCATAAACGAACATCGACGCACCTAAATAGGTACGACCCATGCAAAAACGAACATCGACGCACCTAAATAGGTACGACCCATGCATAAACGAACATCGACGCACTAAATAGGTACGACCCATGCATAAACCAACATCAAACATCGACGCTCCTAAATAGGTACGACCCATGCATAAACGAACATCGACGCACCTAAATAGGTACGACCCATGCATAAACAAACATCGACGCACCTAAATAGGTACCACCCATGCTTAAAGTTATCGAGCTGATTACTCCACAAATGGTCCAAAGAGCATGGGTCGCTAGCCCATAAAAGAAATGAGACGAAGCTCAATAAAATGAGGTACAGTCCTCCACGTGGACAAAGAGACATCGCACATTGCTAGTCAAACCATAAAATGATCATCATTGATCATCAAGAAGTGTCAATTACACTAAGCTAGTAAATATATGAGTTTAGCTTCATGTCCCAAAACCATTAGCTTAACTTAAATATTTACGAACAAATTGTAGATCTCCACTAGAAAAATTTTCACAAGAGATTCAATCGAACAAGTCCGAGAATTAACTGACAAAGTAAACGCAAGCGTTTCATACCACTTGTTTTACTAAGTCGTTTAATTAGATTTCTCATATGAGTGAGGTAAAGGTTTGTATATACTAATAGATTGGAAATCGGTTTTAAGAAACGAGCTTTGTAGTAAAATAGTGTTGAAATCGTTTTGATGAAAGAGTTTTGATATTTACTACTAGTATTGAAACCTTTATATTTTCAAAGTGACAAATCATAGAAATGACTGTAGAAACAATCAATCATCAAAATTCACATTCGAAGACGTGAATAAAATCCAAAGAAATCAATTACCGAATCCATCGAAATGGATATTCCCAAAAATCCCGATATAAAAGAAGTCATCAAAGTCGATAATAAATGATAATCAACAAATTGAATAATCACGAGTCGATAAAATTGGAATTCTCAAGCAAATAGGCAAATAGAGCCCAAACAGCAGATTCAGGCGTCTGAAATCAAGGATTCAGACGTCTGAATTTGAAAAATAAAAATTTTCCAGAACATAATTCAGACGTCTGAATTTGAAAAATAAAAATTTTCCAGAACATAATTCAGACGTATGAACCCTATATTTCAGACGTCTGAAATAGGAAATTTTAGCATACTTCCTTTCTGGTTGCTCACGAGCAAATTCAGACGTCTGGAATTTTAATTCAGACGTCTGAATACCGGGGAATAAAAGTTCCCAGTATAATATTCAGACGTCTGAATCCTACGTTTCAGACGTCTGAAACTGAATTTCAGGGCATTCCCTGAACCTAGGCCAATGATGGCCAAAACGATTATCGAAAGCGATCGGACGAGCAACGACGACTAAGGATTTATGCCAAGCGACAACCCAGCCTTAAAGGCTCTTCGATAAGCCTCGAATATCAATGTTCAAATATCCATAATAGGATTTCATAAATTTAGACCAAAACACCAAAAATTGGAATTTACAGCAAATCAATCCAAACCAAAATCAAATGCACATGAATAAGTGTTAGGAATTCATACCTAACAATCCAAGATAGTTATAAACTTAGATGTGAGATAAGAATCTCACCTTTAAACCCAAATCAATGAAGGAGAAGCCTTAAAACAAGTCAAGATCAATTCCTCTTCAATAACAACTTAAGAAGCTTCAATCTAAACTTAAAAGAAGAACATTTCCTAAATTAGGTTAGGACTTTCTGAAATTGAAAAGAGAATGAGTTGGAGAAGAAGAAGAGAATGATTACCAAAGCTTCTTCTATGAATTTGGAGCTAGAACTTGAATTTGCAAAGATGTTTAGGGCTTGGAGTTTTAATTTCCCATTCCTCTTTCCATTTTCAGTGAAACTTGAGTGTTAGGAAAATAAGAATGAAGTGAAGAGGAGAGGTGGACTGAGCTAGAGTAATAAGTGGGGTTAATGGGCTGAAACCCAACCCAAAGCCCTAAGTGAAAAGTAGCAAAAATTCTACTAACTGCAAACATATCGAAGTTTATACTCAAAAAGGTTGCAAACGGTATTTTGAACTCGATGGAAGTGGTCTCGAGTCCTAATTCGACTGTTTGCAAAAAGTAGCTTTTCGGACTAAAATCCGATGAATGATGCTATATTTAAATAAAATATTTAAATATACAATCGATAAATATGCGGGTTGTTACAATATGTATTTTGTATAACCATATGTTTTGCGTGAATCCCCTTTGCGTGTTATCAAAGCACCATGCAACAACTACTTAAAGTAGCAGGGAAAACATATGATATATTCATATGTTCAAAGACATATTCCACTATTAATAAAGAGAATCCAATCAACATGATTTACACGGTGTCTTTTTGAAATTCCAAAGTTACCCTCATTCGTTAATGGAATCTCACAACCCTTTACGCCTACCCACCAATAGAATTTTAGTAGCAATTTGTCATTGATATCACCAACAAAACAACTTGAAATGTGTTTGAACTACAAAAATATTTGTACTTAAAACACACATTCATCCAAGGTAAACATCTTTGGATATTAGATGCACGTATGTGCGTTGTATACTAGCTATGCATGATAATTCTATGAAGGTTAATGGTAATATAATTACCATTAAGGATCCCAACATTTGGGAACTATGTCATTATCCTCTTAATTTGTAATTTATTCATTGGTATTTTAAAAATAAAAGGGGCCTTCAAATAAATGTAACTTTTGTTTATGCTTCAAATTCTGAAAAAGAAAGAATTTTATTATGGAATATCTTAGATCAGTTAAATAGTAACATTAATTCTCCTTGGATTATTACTAGGGATTTCAACACCGTTATGAAAGCTTTTGAAAAAGGGGAGGAATTCCATTTCCTTTTAAGAAACTAGAATTACTCTCAAATTTATTTATTTAAAAGTGGTTTAATTGAACCCTTTACTAAAGGAAATAAATTTACTTGGAAATCAGGTGAATTTAGAAATATTCAATGTAAACTGGACATAATTTTAGTAAATCAAAATTTATTAAAAAAATTCCTAATTTTAAATGTTATACTTTACCCAAGCAACTAGTGATCATACCCCTTTAGAATTTATATTCTCTCAAGAAAGCATTATCAAGCATAATTTCCCTTTTAGATTTAAAAATGGTTGGGTCTATGATAAAGAATACAAATTAATTACTCAAAATTGCTTTCATTTTACAACTGAAGGCTCTGCTTAGTTTAAGTTTAGGAAGCTTTTACGACATACTAAGGATAAACAAAGTCTGGAACAAAAATTAAAACAATAATGTAATCAATCATATTAGAGAGGGACATGTGAGATTTCAAGACAGGTTAGACCTAGATTGCTCAAACCCAATTCTAATAAATAAATTTTTTTCTTATGCAAAGAAAGCTTTCCAAATCTCTTCATATAGAGGCTGTCAACTTTAAGAAGAAAGCCAAAGTTAATTAGCTTACTAGTGGGGACTTACCTAGTAAAATTTTCTATGCCAAAATGTCAGGTAGAAAATACTATAATGATATAGGAAGTTTACTCAATGACAATGGATCCATTATTACTGAAGCCTCATAATTAGAAAAGGAAGCTATTTTGGACTTCTCTGATCTATTTAATTCTGAAGGGAGTCCAGGTACTTTTCCCAATATCAGTTCTAAGTACTTACTGAATGCAAATAATGAGGAAATATTACTTGCTTCAATTTGTTTAGATGACATTAAAAAAATTATTTTTTCTGCTAAGGATGACAAAAGTCCAGGACCAGATGGTTTTGGGGACAAATTTAATAAGAGCCATTGGGAAGAACTGAAAAATATGATTTTTGTGGCTGTAAATGATTTTTTTTTCTACTGGCATGCTTTTGAAAAATATAAATCATACTTTCATTACTTTAGTGCCAAAAGAAAATCCTAATTGTCTTGGGAATTTCAGGCCAATAGCATGCTGCAATTTCTTATAAAAAATTATTTCCTCAATTTTAAGCAAAAGGCTTAAAATATTTTTAAAATTTCTTATTTCAAAGAACCAAAGTGCTTTCATGCCAGGTAGATTAATAGTTGTGAATACCTTACTGGCTCATGAGCTATTAAGAAATTTCAATCAATCTGGGAAAAATAGTATGTGCATAAAAAATGATTTACATAAAGCATTTGATAAAATTAATAGGAACTTTATAATTTTTATGATGAGGCAATTAGGCTTCAATGAAAAATTTTGTAACCTAGTTAAAAAATGTATTTGTAATGCAACCTATTCCATTCTCGTCAATGGCTCTCCTTGTGGATTTATTCACAGTAATAGAGGAATAAGGATGGAGATCCCGTATCTCCTTACCTATTTACCATAGCTATGGAATATCTTACATTGCAAATGGAAAAGGAGCAGTTGAATAAAAATTTAAAGCCCGTAAATTCAATTACTCCTTGTATTACTCATCTATTATATGCTGAGGATTCATTAATTTTTTTTTTGAATACAAATATTCAAAATGTTGAAATCATTAAAAATATTTTTGACAGCCTCAAATATCATGCTGGTCTTTAAATTAATGAAAATAAGAACAAGATCTATTTCAGTAAAGCATGCAAAAGCAAGAAAGAGATTCTCAATATCTTAAAGTTTCAACACAATGATCTTCCTATCTAAACCTAGGAATTCCTCTCCGTTGTAATCAAACCAAACATAGCGACCGTGCCAAACTACATGATATTATTCAAAGTAAACTAGATAATTGGTCTAGCAAATTGTTTTCAATTGTAGGAAGAGTTGTACTCATCACATGGTCATCACAGCTGTTGTCGTGTACAGGATGCAATCTCACAATATCCTAACTAAACCTATGGCAAAAATTGAAAAATTAAGTGCTAACTTCATTTGGAATGGGAAATTTCACAAAATCTCTTGGAATACAATCACAAAAACAAAGAAGGCAAGAGGATTAGGAATTAGAAATTTGCTGACATAAATGAAGCTTGCAATTACAAACTATTTTGGAAATTTATTGAAGGCAAATCTCTTTAGGCTAAATGGATGAAAGTCAAATATGTCAAAAATAAGAACTTTTGGTCCATGCCAATGGAAAATCATTACTCTCATACATGGAAGAGCTTTCTTAAATGCAAGGAAACAGGTACAAAATCATTAGAAAGCAAATTCAAAGATGGCAATCAAACAAGTCTTTGGTTTGATCCTTGGATCAATGGAAAATCTTTGATAAATTTACTTGGTTGGAGCAATCTCTATTATTTTGAGGGAGCCAATACAAAAGTATAAATCTTCATTCAAAATTTATCTTGGAACACACAATCTCAACCAGCAGCATCCATATTCAACTCCACAATTAATAAAATATAAATTGATTCAAGCCAAGACGAAGACGCTTGGATTTGGAAATTATCATCAAAAGGAAAACTCTCTTTTAAAAATATTTGGGATTTTATTAAAGGGGAAGAAACGGAGGTAGATTGGTTCAAAACTATTTGGAATACAGCTAACTGTCCAAAAAAGGCTTTCTGTACATACTTTGCGGTTCTAAATTGACTACCAACTAGAGAAAAGTGTGCAAAATGGGACAAAAACATTGGAAACATCAACTGCCTTTTTGCAAAACAGAAACTAAAAATATAGGTCATATTTTCTTTGACTGCAAGTGTTCATGGCATATTTAGTTTTCATAGCCAAAAAGAAAATCAATCTCAATCAACATTTGGCTCTCCAAAACATTAGATATAGTCCAACATATTCAGAAAATTTTCAAAGGAATGAAATCAAAATTCAATAAAGCAAGTGTAGTTCTAACTATAGTTGTTTGCTTTTTATGGAAAGAAAGAAATAAAAGATTAAACAACAATATTGAAATGAATTGTGTACAGTTGTGGAAAACCATTGAAATTGAATATAATATCATTCTACAAAAGGCTAGCAAGTCAAACAATCTCAGCAATTAAAGTTATAATATCTATGATTCAGACAACTTTGAAGAAATAGTTGAAGAATACTTACAAAGGGGAAAATTTCCCACTAAGACTTCCTTTCAACTAAGTAACATATGTTGTTCAAATAAGTCAACAAATCATCATGACTATATTTGTACCAAAGCTCCAGTTGAAAGCAGTCATTCCATAATCCAAAGCAGAAAACATTTCTATAAGGGAAGTAATCAAAGCCTTTTTAAATTTAATTCAAATAACTTAAATAATCTACTTATTAACAATGTTGTTTGAATAGGAGCTACCGCTCTTCCAACTCTGAGCCTTTGCAGAATGGTTACTGGCATCTTACAAACAGAGAAAACAAGTCAAGAACTGATCATTTAAGATACAAGTCCAAGAACAACATCAATCACTTGTCTAATTTGATTTAAAATAATAACTCATGCAACATCACTGTTGATGTCCCCTTTGAATCTCGGTCTAAGGCCTACAAGGGAAATAGCAAGGCTATTGTTAATAATAATTTTGTTAATGTAACTGATTCATGCGCTTATCATAATATTTTCTTACCTGATTTAAATAGGAGGTTCTATATTCGCAATAGCAAACTGGATCAAGATATTAAGTTCCTTCTGGCCATCAATGACCAAAGATTAGGACACTTCTTTTACATAAGCAAGTTTAATAACCAGCTATATCACGTATCTGTCTGGGATAGAGGCGAATCTAGCAATCCACCACAATCAGATCTAGATGCATCTACTAAGGATTCTTTTGCCCCAAAGCTTGGGGTTGCTCTAGCTAGCAAAGCATCGCACCTTTTTGAAGTTGAACAAAAATAACTCATATGGATTTGCTCATGAAATCTTCTAACTTTGTTCCTACTGCTAAAGATTTCTCAGATCAAAAGCTCGATGATACTTCTGTTAACAAAGCGACTGGTTTTTAGGAAGCGGAGACAAAAATAGCACATCAAAGCCATTTTTACCCAGCTCCAAGGATTCAAGGACTGCGCTGCAACGTTATAAAGGAATGGAAGCCTCCTTGAATCTCATTATCCACTAACTTTGAAGATCACAAACTTTGTTTATGTCTGCCATGATTTTCTTTTAGAGGAGAAGATGTTCCTGGAGGCGCTCGTATAACCCTAGCCGCATTAGGGTTTTGTATTATCGAGTTATATAGGTTGGTGTGTGTTGTATCGGGTATCTACCCCCTTCCTACTTTTGGGCTTGGACCTGTTTTAATACAGTTTCAAAAAAAAGACCCTTCAAAACAAGTAAATGAAATGAAATATGATATATGGCCAATAACTAAATATCTATTAGAGTGCTGTATGGTTATTGACTAAAAAAGACCTATTTTTATGATATCATGATACAAAATTATATCAATCATAAATAATTCTCATAGTGTTTTTTCCTACAAGTCTTCCACCGAATAAAAATCAATATCAACCTTATTTTGCAATCTCGTCACACAAATATATATGGAAATAAAGGATATATAAATTGAATATATAGGGTCGTGGTACCAATGCTTTTGACCACGTATCCATTACCAGATCAAGCCCATATAGTTCTTTTTCCTATATACTAACAAACTCGATAGAGACTTTAGAAATCATATTCGACCCTGCTGTTTTTTTTGGCACCATCAAATTTGCACATATACACGATATATACACAAAAATAGAAGATCATATATAACATATCGTTAACACAAGGTGAATAACAACGTTATGAGCGATAAAATTCCTGTAACAACCCATTAAACCTTAGCTCCATTATGGAGCTCGCTGTTAGTTGGTGTAAATAAACAGTTCGTAGAGCTATCTATATACTCTTTCATAATCTTAAAGCGGAAGTGTAAAATATAATTGTAACACGTCAAAAAATTAACGACAATTAATAAATAATTATTAAGGCTCGAAGATGGAATTTAAGCAAACATCAGAATTTGGCCACGAAACTTGCACCATTATGTTTGTGGCGATTTTCAAGCAATTTTCAAACATGGTGTTTTGCGATCAGAGTTTAAACTAAAAAGTTATTAGCGTTTGAAGTTTTCAGAATGAAAATAATTAAATAGAAAAATAAAAAAGAAATATATAATACTAACCGCATGGACTCACCAGTCGACCCCCTCCTAGAAGGCAGTCGACCTGTAGAGACTGTGACGGCTATGGTTGAACCTTGGCTTAATGACGCAGATTTAATTATTTTAAATCTAACGGATACAATTGATTCAAGTGCCAATAAATACATGTCTAGCCTCTCACTTTTCTTCTTATATTTTCTAACTAAAGCATCAAAGCTCTATCATTTTTTCTTTTCCACTATTTCTATTAATTATAAATTATATATATATATATATATATATATATATATATATATATTGAAAGGAAAAGGTTCTTTATTGATGACGTATGAGAACCATATAATAACATGATTCGCCTTCTTAAAAAATCTTACCATTGTGGGAGATAAACTCTAATACGTCTAGAAACAACTCAAGGAAAAAATAAAACCAATTACAAATGTAAACAAAATAAAAATTGATCCAAACTGGGTTAAGGAAAAAACACCGCCACTTCACAATATACTACATAGCCCGGCCAATGAACAAGAAAAAATAATCATCATGAAACCCTTCCTCAAAACAGCTTGTATCATCTTACCCAAGATCTTCCAAATCGATACCTCATTTTAGAAACGTTCCTCCCTCTGCCGATAATATACGCGTTGACGAAACCGCCTAATCAGCTGTAGACAAACGTCAATTTCAATCTATTTTGATCTTTACTCCTTCAAGCAGAGCTTTCCCTCGAAATTATGTCGCACCTTTTCAGCCAGATATGGTAGGTTGTCATTACTGCCGCCATGTAAGTTAGGTGTTGTACGACTAATTTCATTGCAAAATTCTGCCTCAGAGTGGTGAGTTGTTGCCTCAGCAAACGCTCGGTTGTGGGATGGAGATTTATTTGCAAAGTAACGCCATCCACAGATAAGTACTAAACTCATAATCTTTGAATAATTGTTGATGAGATTAATTATTTTTCTTGTAAAGAACACGCTGTAAATCTACGTTCATCCCCAAGTTGTCAATCTGCCAACAGTGGGAAGGTGTTGTATGTATGCCATATGCGTTGTAAATGAAAATTTTCTTGCGATTTTATTACGCCATATAAGTGTGTAATTATCATCTCTTTCTGCATGTTGTTGTATTTCATTCTGCACCATAGGAAAAATAAAGTTTCTCTGGTTGATAATGGCCCTATGGTTAGTAGGTTTATCAAAAGATAGATTCACCTGCATAATATGTGTTGCCACCCCCTAGTCTCGTGTAGAAACTGAGGCTGTAGTTGTCTATCTCATATTATATGACTCACCTTACTATTAGTAGTATTACTTAGGTGAACCTTATTCCAGCCAATTAAATCAGCTAGGGATATGTGATTGGTTCAAGGGTCATACTATAATTCCGTATGCTCCCCATGATAATAATTCGAGACATGATGTTAGCAGCTAAATCACGTTGCCTAAGAATTGATTTCATAGTACCAGAATAGATGTTATTAATGAGAAATGCCCAAAAATTTGTTTTCGACAAGTACTTGGTCCTTATCCATCTGGACAAGAGGTAATTAGTTTTTAATAAATTCCAGAGTAATTTGAACCTGGCAGCTGCGTTAAGATCAGTGAATTTTCGAAGTCCAATACCACCTTCCACTTTTGGCTTGCATAAGGTATCCCAAGATATTTTATGTAACTTACCTTTCCAAAAAAAATCTTCACATAAATGATCTATTTTCTTTAAAATTGAAGCAAGCAAATTGTAAATGAGGATCCGGTACAACACAATAGAAGTTATTGTACTATGGATAAGCTTTGCATGTCCTGCTGTTGTTAGTAAGTCACTATCCCATCCTTCTAATTTTGAACCGTTCCTATTTAACATGGGAGAATAGTGTGCGACATGGATGTAATCCGATGCCAAATGGACACCGAGATATTTGACAAGTAAATCCTTCTTTGCGATATTTAAAATATTTGAATTTTTTTATTTCCACATGGCACCTTTACTGAAAAATAATTGGGATTTAGTTTGATTTATTCGTAAGCCAACAGTGTCCTCCATTCTAGAAAAAATCATATTCATATAAGTAGCATTCTCTCTTGTAGCGGCTAGGAAAATCATGACATCATTAGCATATGGGAGATGGGTTATGCAGGCTGAAAATTGGTTACAGGCTCTAAATGTCTATCAACAACACCCTCCTCCATTAATAAAGTGACAAATCCATGGCTATGCAAAATAAGTAAGGGGATAGAGGGTCACCCTGCCGTACCCTCTATTTGAAGTGATAAGCCCTTGAGGTCTCCCATCAATCATTATGGAAATAGTAGGAGTTGAAATACATTCGTATATTAACTGTATGGTAGGTGTTGGGAATCCCCAAGGACTTAAGCATATGACATACAAAATCACGGTTCACCATATCATAAGCTTTCTGTAAATCAATTTTGATACACATTTTTGATTTACCACGTTTAATAAAGTCCCAAACTTGTTCATAAGCCAGTAGTACATTTTCACCAATATTTCTACCTGGTATAAATGAAGATTGATTTTCTGCAATTAACAGCGGAAGAAACCATTTAATTCTATTGCAGAGAATTTTTGAATTAATTTTATATAAGATATTAGCACATGCAATAAGTCTATAATCTGAAACCGATTCTGGCTTTTCTTTTTTGGGAATTAGTGTAGTGAAATTATCATTAACTCCCTATGGCAGTTTTTTTTTAAGATCTCTAACACAACAGCATACATGTCTTCTTGCAGGTCATCCCAATGTAACTTGAAGAATTTGGATGAGAAACCATCAGGCCCTAGGCTTTTGGAGTCATCAATCGAAAATAAAGCCATTTTAATGTCTTCCATTTTGACTGGGGAAGATAAGTATTCTTGTCCTGCATTATTAACTTGTATTTTGGTATCTATATGGGGGAAAGATGTTGTTTTGTCTCCATTGAATAGTTGTTGATAGTATTCAATAGCTGCATCTTTTATGCTGTTGTAGTGTAAAGGTAATTTCTTTAAGAGTCAAGTAATGCATGTATCTTATTTCTATGTCTCCGTATGGACATTTTGGCGTTGAAATATTTGGTATTGTTGTCCCCCTGTTGTAACCATAGCACTTTACTTTGTTGCCTCGGAAATTCATGATGTTTTTGTATTTTATAATTTAAGCTCTGGCCTAGGTGATACATAGTATTGTACAACATAGAATTCTCGGGATCATGGTCCGCTTGGTGGATAACTGAGTTGAATGCCAACTCCAGTTTGGAAGCAGTATTATCTTGAGCTCTTAACTTGTGCCATGTTTTCAATTCAGATTTAATTGCCTTTAATTTGTGAATGAGTGTGTAAGTACATGTTCTCTATGTAGTGGCTGATAGTCCTTTCGCTATACACTGAGCATAACCCTGCATATGGCACCAGTTGTTGATATATCGAAATGGAGCTCGTTTCCATTGTCGTTGCTGTGAACTAAAGGATGTTAAGACAGAGTTGTGATCACTTATAGAGGAAGGCAAGGCAATAGTACTAAATTACGGGAACTTAGAAATAAATTCATAATTTGCTAGAACTTTGTCTATGTTCGTTGCAATTCCCCTACATAGCCATGTGTATTTACAACCCTGTAAAAGAGATTCAACTAAACCGCAGTCAAACAGACAAATTTTAAAAGAATTCAAATAGGAAAAGGGGATTGGCAAATCTCCCTTCTTATCCTTTGGGTTAAGAGCATTATTAAATTCTCCCATAGCTAGCCATGGAGACCCTATGGTTGAAGCATCGATACGAAGCAAATCCCACAATTTTTGACATTCGGAGAAAGAATTGCTAGCATTGACACACATATAGTAACACTGCAAACCTCCTTTATTAGATAGTAGCAAAGTAACATGTTGTGATTTGCAGACAACAGCATATTCCCAAATTGAGTTGTCAATTAGGATCAAAATGTGACCCTTGCTACCAGTATCATTGTTGTGTATAATGTTCCATATAGACAACGTCATTTTCAGTTTATCAATAGTAGTAGTAGATAGTTTGGTCTCAACTAAGCTTAAGATACTAAGCTTGTGAGAAGTTAGAAGTGTGAATACCTGACTGACATTATCGTCAGTATTCATACCTCTAATATTCCAAGTCACAATATTCATTTACCCATTGCTGAGCTCTGCGTTGATCTTTTAGGAGGAGCAAATTTTGGTTTTTTGGGATTTACGGAAGTCTCACGCTTCTTCATATAGCGTGGTTCTTCGATACCATGGGGTAGACATTAATTTCTGAACTATTATTATTGCTTGTTTCTTGAATATGTGTGGCAATTTTCTGTATAAAAACTTCAATATCATCATAACCATCTTCTTTTTCCTTTATTGTTATCCAGGTCGATCTCTCTATTTTTAGCAATATCAGTAATAAGGGAAGTGTTGTAATAGGCATACTCATTGATGATGGTGGTGGAATGCAAGATGTAGTTGGTTCACCCATGATGTTCTTTGGTAGGTCAGAAGTAACTTCAGGTCTTTTGGATAGTGCAGAGAAGTAGTTATGCAGGGTAACGGTTGGACTAGGCAAATGTGAGGAAAAGTCTACGCCTGAGTTGCTGCAAGTGTCTCATACTTTAGTATTTTGTATAATGTGTTTTGTTGAGTTAAAAACTGTCTGTACTGATGTATTGTTATTTTTTGTGCTGTTTTTGGCTTCCATTCCTTCCTTAATAATTTGTTGCAACTTGAGTCGGAATGACCAAAAACATTTCAAAATGAGTAGGGAACAAATTTATGTTCGTACTCTACCTTTACGGTATCTGTCTCCGTTATATAACTATAACTATATTGTAGATGGGTAAGAGAAATGTACATCTACTTCAATTAACACACGTGTGTAGTTTAGTCTATTTTCCATTGCCGTTGTGGAATCCATATGATTCGAACGTCCAAGGACGCTATCTATTTGGCTAATACCCTCATTACTCCAGTATTCTAATTTCAGATCAATGAAAAGTGCCCAGATTGGAATTGTGGAAAAAGAATCTTTAGTATTCAATAGCTGGTTTCCATTTTTTAATAATAAATATTCCGGAGCCAATGGTATAATTACCTGAACATATGATTTTAGCACAGCCTTTCGAGTTGTTAAATTTAATAAATATGAAACCCTTCTTCTTGTGGAACAACTAGTACGCTCTATTAGGCTTCCAAGTCTTGTTAACAAAACTTTGGAAATTATCATACAGAGGTTTTTTCTCATGATATAAACAACTAAGGTATTTTTCCTTTTGTCTACAGCGGCAATAAAAACATTTTCTGGCATAATACCTTTTGTTATTTCCCCTTCCTAAGATGGAGCATAAAATGTTAAGTCGGTGATTTCCACCTCTCTATCAACTATGCATTCTTCAGTAGTTTCTACCCACGATCGATTCCAAGTATGATTACATTAAACTGCTGCTAAACATTGTTCTGACATTTGCTGATAGTCAGTAGGGGTGTGAGACTTTTGCACAGCTGATGGGGTATTCTGGTCGCAAAAAGAATTGCTTCGGACTTCTGTAGATGTGCTGGCATCTCGATGATGTTGGTTGATGTTGCGGCTCTCCCCTAGGTAAAAAAAGTAAATTTTACAATTATAAATCTATATTTCACATAAACAAATCTCTTTACAGATCTGTAATTCTAAAGGTATGAATAAATATCTTGTTTTACATATTTTTGGGTTGGAAAGGAAAATGAGTTAATTAAAAGAATGAATTCAGATTTCGGAAATTGGAAAGCCTAAAAGGTGGCTAGGAAATTATATAATTTATGCTTAACTTTGAAATTTATATCTTTGAGATTTATTCAATTACTATGCCTAGGTAAGATCCGTGGAGTTGTAGGCTTAGAAAGAACGTAAAGTTGAAATATCACCTACATATTCTGTAAGTTAGATAATTGGAATAAGAATAGTATTCACACCCTAATCTGGAAATTTCAACTCAATCCCTAAATTTGTTAAAATATAATGTTGATAAGACTGCAATATTTATTCTAGTTTTTTGATAATTGGGTTGTAAATTGTTAGAAATAATTTAGATTGCCCTAATTTGACTTCAAATGTGAATGTCTATTTTCTAATTTATTGGAAGCCTTATGGGCACAATTTAGTTGCATTTCCATGTAATTTCCATAAAATATCCATTTCCATAACTATGTATAAAAAGTGCATCATTTGAGATAATAATTGATATACCAGAAAGGAAAAAGATGTGTATAGTATGGATGTTCTTCTCCTCAGTTTACACTATCTATTTCAATAAAAGAAAAGATACAATTCCTTGTAATTGCAAATGGAGAAAAAGTCTCACATTTGGGTAATTTATGTAAAGTAATAACAATAATTCTTTTCGGAAAAGATAGCTCTAGTATATTAAAATGAGGAAATAAATATTCTTTATAGAATGTCAATATAAGTGTATATTTTAAAATTACTAAACGTAGGAATTAATGGTTTAGAAATATATATATATATATATATATATATATCTATGAATGTATGTGCCTACTGATTAAAAATATAAATATATACAGCGTAATAAATAAATATACGATGGTATTCGCGTTGGTCATAATAAGGACGACTAGTTATTAATAGCATGGTAAATCATATGACTATGAGGTTGAAATGGAGAAGAGATAGTAACTCCAAAGTTTGGAATGATGATTGCAAAATTAGTAAGGCAATAATTGTACAATTAATAAGGAATTACATGAATTAAATAAGGACATAAATCCGTTTATTAGGGCTGAATAAAGAATTTAATATGACATTTATAGGGAAATGAAATAGGCATAATCGGTTGAATTAGAACGAAGAAATGTCATTAGTGGTCGCCCAATTGGAATAATAATGACCCTTTATTATGGATAATTGACATTTATGGGATGTAAGAGGGAAATAGAGAATATACATAATAAGCGTATAAGATAGAAATAGGTTCATAGAGAACAATTGAATTAAATACTAGGAGGTAGTATAATTTTCAAAGTAGGAAATTATATAGTTTCAATAATACCATGGATGAACGTGAAATAGTGGGCCTAGCCGAATAATTAGTTCTTGGATAATTGGTTTAGTTTAAAATGGGTTGACATGAGAGATTAATAGAGTTACATAATAGAATTCTACCCTCCACCTAGAGACTATCTGCAGTTCTGTATACCAACTATTGATGTGAGACATCTCCAACCATAAGACCCATGGGGAAAGGATATACATTTGTGTATAGGTGTGGGAATGTATACCTAGGGTTCTTCTTGGATTCGAAGTGTTAAATGACTCAGTACCTTTAGGGATGTTAAGTGTTTTAAAGTATTAAATGGCCATTAAATCCTCATCCTCCATATATAAGAAGTCTTAAATAACCAACGGTGGTACCTAATAGGGGAATGGGATCTTCTACCTTTCTAACCAAGAGGTAGTAAGTAATTAGGATGGTATTTTTCTTGACATATATTAGGATTAGTCTAAATGGGATTCTAGCTGTTGAAGGTCGGTGGGCTATGTTAGTACCGTTGTTGGACTGGTATTTAGCAGTAGAGTTGGCATATGGGCTATGACTACCCGGCCGAGTAGTTGTTAGCAAAGACTTGGGTTATGCTCTGATGGATTTCGCTTCCTACTAGTGTAGAATTCGTATGGGATATACAAAGACCTCAAAGTTTAATTAGTTGTTTATTTGTTAGAGGTGGACTAGTTAACCATTAGATGAGTCTTTGGAATGCGTTAGTAATGGTTATATTAAATTATAGAGCCATATCTACGAGTCATTAGATTTGATAGCAAAGGGCTAGATGACTAGCGATTATGTTACGAAGGGAACGCTTTAGGGTTGATGTATTAAATGACCAGTGGGTCTTCCTCCTCCCTATTTAAGAAGTATTAAGTGACTGGGGTTTCTTTTTGGGTAGCGAACACTTACACACACAAATACACATGGATGGAATGACCAGTGGGTCTTCCTCCTCCGTATATAGTTATACCTTAGAGAAGGTTGGACGTATCATTCACATGGATTGAATTAAATGGAATAGCTATGCATAATGGATATAACACTTAAATAGAAATCAATCAACATAAAATTGGTGTTATAGATAAATTATGTGCTTTTCCAGTCATCCAAACATTGTTATGATCACCTCCGCATTACAACATATGCGATAGATTTAATGGGAAATGCTACTTGTGTAAGACATGAACGGTAGATGAAGAAGTCTTCTCATTCATGCTCGGCACTAACAAGGCCACTGGATATCCAAAGAATAATGTTGATTTCATGGTAGTAACCTTAGTCGAAATATCGCTCTATTATATTTTTCCATTCCACCGTGAGTTTATGTAGATATCTCTTTAATATACTTATGTTTATTACAAGTTAATAAAACCGATGATCAGTACCCTAATGGACTTGAGTTTTGATTTAGTTTAAATTTAGGCTCTTTAAGGTGTGGGTTGTTACATTTAGTGTTAGATATTAGGTTAATCGATCATAGGAATGATGATACACCTAGAGAACATATTTGTATTTTTACCCATAATTATACATATTATAAGCCAAACTTTATGAATTCTGACAATAGAAGTAGTTGCGATAATATTCTGAAACAATGGACGTGGCAACTATGAGTTAGAATAATAAATTGAGTTAAATTGATGCACCTACCCTGATTATCCTATGGAGTGTAGTCCAAACCGAAACGCATTAACCAAGAAGAGCATGAGCACGAAAAATAGAAAGACCTCAGAAGCTAGATGGTACTTGACTCCTTTGTTCGGCCTAAAATATCTTATGACTGTGGAATTCGATGGATTGCCGGTTGAAGATGTACATTTCATCTAGACAGATGGAAAGTAAGAACTTATACATTGTAAGCATCCAGGAGTAAGACGTGAAAAAGGATCGAGCAAGTTCCTGTAAGAAGGTGTAGCTTAACTGCCACAAGACGATAGCCGGATTTTTGATATGTTCTTAATAAAGATGAGTTAAGAATGAGTAGGGGAAAAAAGTCCAAAAGAAACGATGGATAAGAGTCCATTTATGAGTCCGACTCCATTTGAAAGAATTTGATAAAAAAGATTTGAAAATTCCTTGAAACATTTTGAATGGTTTTTCAACAGATTATTTTTAATAAATGGACTCTATCATTGAAAATTTGTTTAAAAAAAGCAAAAAAAATTCAAATTTTGAACGGTTATTTAAAGATTCCTAGTGAATTTTAAATTTTTTTGGGTTAAATTTTTTTGATTTAAAGGTTTTTGCGTTTTTATTTTTGAAATGAATGGAAAAGAGAGCTTATCTTGGGATTGACGATTTTTCCTATTTTCATAAATTCAAATGTTTATAAAATTCTTTCTCTAAGGGGTGGATAAATGAAAATGATACTTGATTTAAGTTGGGTAAAAGATAACGGAAGGGTAGGAATGCCCAATAATGAAGATAGAGAGAATATTCTCGTACAAGGAAACACAGAGAGAAAAAACCGAAATAGATTTATGCGTATATCTTTTCAAGTTAATGGAAAAAAAACCAATGAATAAAGCAATAGGCGAACTCATTGTAATAAGTCAGTAGGAAAAATAATAAAAGAGTAAAAGAGCTATGTAAGGAGAAGCCACTTGAAGGTAATTTATGAAGGAAAAAATCTTAGTAGTAGCAAAATTAGGGAATTTTGCCACTTGAAGGACAAGCACCATTGTCCAAGTGGTTAATTGATTCAGCTTGGTGCAAGAAGTCACAAGTTCGAAACTGGCTTTCGAACGTTTATTGACATGGGATATGTTGTCCCAATGATTTGTTGTATATAAAGTACCATTTCAAAAAAAATAAAAATAAAATTAGGGAATTTAATTGGAAGGACATTAGGAATTTATATTAAATTAATATTAGTAATCTAGTTAGGAACGATGTTGGATGTTAGAGGCAAAGCGTAGGAAAAGTGGATAATTCTCATATATATGTGCAATAATTACGCATATCTTTTAGACGTCTCCCTTGTGTACTATTAGAATCTCCATTCAGGTTGGAAGCGGAAATAACATAAGCAGTAGGAAAATAAGAGAATGGAAGATGTCCTTGTCCACTCCTGTTTTCATTATTTAAAGTTATATAATGTGTTTTTGAAAAATGTTTTGGTATGAGAATTGTTTATTTGGATGCAAACATGATAAATGTTTTGATTTAAAAATCCTACTTTTGAAAAACCAAGTCTTCGTTGTAGGAAGTCCTTAAAATTGGAATGTTGGTTAGAATAGGAATTTTTTTCATGGCTCCTTTTGTAAACCAAGTAATTATTGAAAAATATTTTAAGTTTATATTTTCGAAGATAAAGGTTTTGGATTAGGTGCTTCATGATTGTGAAGTTTTAATTTATAAAGAGTGGTGAAAACCAAACCAACTTTTGATATGGAGTAGATAGGGATGACTGCTTAGGTAAGATGGGATAAAGGTCCAGGCTATGAATTAAATAGCTACGTATTCCTATAAGGTAGCAACAAGGAATCCCTGTTAAATATAAGAAATATTGGTGTGAACTTAGGAATGTTTAATTAAATATATATGAAAGCCATACGAAGAACCCTCAATGGAATGAGAAATGGTATCGAAGTACACTTTTGCGAGTCCTATGGTATACTCGCATGAAAGATCAAGGATAAAGGAAGTAAATACCAAAGCTTGAGAATACTATCAAGTGATTTTGATTAAAAGAAGATAGTTGTATAATTAGAGAAGAGGGTAATGAGTTGGCTAATACACATAAAGGATGTTGGTTGATACAAGGTTAAAGAAGACCAGATAGGTAATATGAAAGTTCTTCCACCAAATCAATTTTTCGATGAGTTATTTTGAATGTGCATGGTTTATGTTTCTTACCCACTACAATCTAGGAATGCACAATTTATCCCATAAGAGAGTTATGATTGAATTAATGGATGAACCTTACTTTTTAAAAGCCAAAGGGTGAGTTAAGATATATGAGTTAAAGTAGAATGACATGCTAGAATTGTCCATTTTAATTGAATAAGTTGTAATAGGGCTACAACATCATCAAAGCCAGTTGATGATGAAGGGCAACTTCCAGCAATGGTTTCATTTTAGGTTATTTAGGTTGTAATTGCTAGTTGTCTCCCTCTGGATATTGAAAAAGCATACGATATGATATGAGTTATGTTCCTATTTTATTACTATATTGATTTTCTGAACGAGCTTTGACCGCTATATATACTAGGAAACATTATAAATAAGGAAATCTCATAAGGAAACTTAATTAGCGATGAATGTAAGTAACAATGGAAGTTATCAAACAAATTAGGAAATTAGGTTAGCGACTAGAAATAAAGAATGCTTAGATTCCAAAACTGTAGAATTTTGGATAAAATAAATTTTAGCAAATGGAGGATAGGGAAGGGTTGTTACGAAGCATGGGTCGTTATCCATATGCCTTAAAAGCTCAAATTTATAAATATATTGTGAGTTGTTTGTTGTTTGGTATTAAAAGGGAAGGTTCCTCAGATCTAAGATTAACTACACGGTGTTAGGGTCAATCATATGCATTAACTAATCGATTGAGCCCTGATTACGTTAAGATGTGGTCTGACTTGTTTTAAGGATGAAGAGGCAAGTATTTTAAAATATTGAATTCAAATGTTTTTGAAAATTTATGTTTAAACACTTTCGAAAATTGTGTTCAAACGCTTTTGAAAAATTGTATTCCAATGCTATTGGAAAATTGTGTTTAAATGCTTTTGAAAAAAATGCGTTTGAATGCTTTTGAAATATCCAAGTTTTAAATTATTTTGCATGTTTAATTTTATGGTTTTCAGATTCAACATGCTTAGCGTAGGGAGAGTCGGTGTGTTAGTGAATATGAGTGTTACTGTCCGACAAGGGTGACAGTATACAAAAACATAGGAAATAATAAAGGAAAAAGCTGTTTTAGCTTTGAATTTTCTATTTCCACACCTTGTTGATAATGAACAAAGCTTGCTTTTAAAATAATTCTATTTTGACATCCAAAAATAAACCTTCTTATGTAAATTGTACTAAAAAAAGTTGGAAAATATTTAGGGGTAAAAGAGAAGGTTTAAAAGTGTAATGGAATAGGTATCCAAAAGGAGGGTGGAATTATGAAATTTTCCATCTAAATTCCTTTTCCAGCATGGGAATATAGATTTAGAAAAATTGCATTTTCAAAATTTTAGATGTTAGAAACTGCATGTTAGGTTTTGGATGGTAGGTATTGGATATAAAATGGGTTGAACCATATTCCTATTCGTAGGAGTGTGGAAATTATTATGTGAAAAAGGATTTATGATTTTTGAAAAACTTGCATACATATAGAACTTGCAGTATATACAAGTTGTTTGCATCATATTTTTAAAATATTTTATTACATTCATAATTACATATAGGAGGCGTCGATTTAGAATTATTCACCATGCATATTATATATGTTAAGATATACTACGCACTTGCACACTTTTAGATGTAAAATTGGATGTACAATTAGATGGATAGTTTAGAATGGTTGCGCCCTATGCTAGATGATTCAATACTTAAGGAATTTTGAGAATGAAATTCTTTTATGGATGGAAGAATGTAACACCCCGAGAAATTGATGGTAATTAATAAATAATTATTAAGGGTTAAAAATAAATTTTGAGTAAGCATTGGAATTTGGCCATGAAACTTGCACCATTGTGTTCGTGATGATTTTCCGAGCGATTTTCATATATGGAATGTTGCGACCGGAGTTCAAATAAAGAAGTCATTAGCATTTTTACGGAACGAAAATAAATAAATAAGAAAATATAAACGAAATAAATAATATTAACCATGTGGATCCCACCAGGCGATCCCCTAGGAGAATGTAGTCGACTTGTAGAGACTATGCCGGCTAGGGTTGAACCTTAGCTGAATGGTTCGGATTTAATTATACCAAATCTAACAGATACGATTGATTCGAGCGCCATAAATACAGGCCTATCTCCTCACTTTTCTTTTCATATTTCTGACCATAGCTGTGACAGTTTTCCCTTCTCCACATTTCTATTAATTATAAATACTATATATATATACATACTTATATGTGTGCGTGTGTGTATATATATATACATATATGTGTGTGTGTATATATACATATGTGTGTGTGTATAATCAAAGAAAATAGAAGAGAAGGAGTGAATCGATAGTTGGGAAAATGGTAAATTTTACGATTATAAATTTATATTTCACTTAACCTAAATCGCTTTTCAGATCCATAGTTCTAATGATATGAAAATATATCTTGTTATACATATTTTTGGATTCGAAAGGAAAAGGAGTCAATTAAAGGGATGAATTCAGATTTGGAAGATTTGGCAAGCTTGAAAAGTGGGTGGGAAACTATACGATTTGTACAAAACATCGAAATTTATATCGTTAAGATTTAGTTAAGTACCATGCCTATCTAATATATGTGGAGTTGTAGGCTTAGAAAGAACTTATTCAATAGAAATCTCATCTACATATTATATTAGTTAGGTAATTAGAATAGGAATGTTATTTACACCTAATCTGAAAATTTAGAAATCAGTTACTAAATTTGTTAAAGTAGAATGTTGATAATATTGCTAGATTTATTCCAAATTTATGGTTATTGGGTGTAAATTATTAGTATTAATTTAGATTGTCCAAATTTGACTTGGAAACTGAAATTCTATGTTTTAATTAATTGAAAGCATTGTGGGTATAGTTTAGTGGTAACTATTTTCATGTAATTTCCACAACTATGGTAAAAAGTGCATTGTTTAAAATGATAATGAATATACCAAAAAGGGAAGAGATGTGTAAAGTGCGGATGTTCTCCTCTGTAGTTTGCACTGTCTATTTCAATAAAAGAAAAGAGATAATTCCTTGTAATTTCAAACGGAGTAAATGTCTCATTTTTGGGTAATTTATGGAAAGTTATAATGGCAATCCTTTTTGAAAAGGATAGTTTTGATATTAAAATTGGAAATAATGTTCTTCATACAATGTACATATATATGTATATTCTAAAATTCCTAAGCGTTGGGATTAATGGGTTACAAATAGGAATGTACCTATATACACACATACATATAACCATGCCTGTCGATTAAAATAAAAATATATATAGCATAATAAATAAATATACAATGGTATTCATGTTAGTGATAATTCAAACAACTTATTAATAGCGTAGTAAATCATAGGACTAGGATGATGAAATGAAGAAGAGATAGTAACTCCAAAATTTGGAATGATTACTGCAAAATTAGCGGGGAAATAAATGTGCAGTTAATATGGAGTTATAGGAATTAAATGTGGACATAAATCCGTTTATTAGGATTGAATAAAGAATTTAATATGGCATTTATGGTGAAATTAAATAGGCATAGTTGGATGAATTAGAATGAATAAATAAATGTCATTAGTGATTGTCTAACCGGAATAATAATGACCATTTATTATAGACAATTGACATTTATGGGACATAAGAGGGAAATAAAGAATATACATAATAATTGCATAAGATAAGAATAGGTTCACAGCGGAATTAAATACTAGAAGGCAATATAATTTTTATAGTAGGAAATTGTATAGTCTAATAATACCATTAGAATGAGCATGAATTAGTGGGCCAGCCTAATATTTAGGCCTAGGATAATTGTTTTGGTTTAGAATGGGCTGGAATGCGAGGTCGATAGAGTTACACAATAGAAGTCTGCCTTTCGTCTAGAGGCTACCAGCAGTTTCGTATACGTACTACTAATGTGCGACATCTCCAACTGTAAGACCCATGGGAAAGGGATATACATTATTGTATAGGGGTGGGAAAATATACCAAGCATTCACCTTGTTTTCGAAGTATTAAATGGCTCGATACCTTTAGGGATGTCCAGGGGTTTACTTCAAGGTGGAAAGTATTAAACGGTCATTGGGTCTGCCGCCTCCCTATATAAGAAGTCTTAAATAACCGACGGCAGTACCTAATATGGAAATAAGGTGCAACGATCCTGATTTTAAATCAAAAATTAAATTGGTAATTTATTTAATTTTTGAAATCAAATTGTGAATTAATTTGGTATTTTCCAAATTAAATAGATATTTGTTTGTTTATTAATATAAATAAATATAAATATGATTTTAAAATAGAATTTCTAATTGAAAATTCAGAAATAAATATTTGGAAAATATTTATAGATCGTGAATGAATTAAATATATATTTATAAAAAGATATTGTTTGTTTATTCATTCATAGATACAAATTGATTGTATATTAAGTTTTTTTTTTAAATTTGAAATTTAAAAATAAAAGTATAAATAATATTTGGATTTGAAGAGCTCTATTTCAAAATTAATAGAAAATTATTTTCTAATACACATATGTAATATATATATTGAAAGTTGTATTGGAATTCAATATAGTAAAACATTAAAAGATACTTGAAAAGTAAAATTTTAATTTTATATAAATAATTTTAAAAAGTTGTTTAAAGTTAAATTTATATTTTAAAGACTTATAAATAATCTATATATATGTTTATTTATTTAGTATAATTAGATTTCAAACTAAATTTTTTATGAAATTATAAATATAAACATATGTGAATATAAGAATTTAGTAATAAAAAGAAAAAGGTTTGAAATATAATTTATAAAAAAAAGAGGGTTTAAACATAACTTGTAAATAAATTTATGAAAGGGTTTAAAACTAAACCTATAAATTAATTAGAATTAAGGATTTAAACACAATTTTATCATATAATGACATTTGTAAAATTAAGAGGGTATGAATTTACAAGTGTAACTTAATTGGTACAAGTGGCATTTTTCTTTTAATTAAAATTTAAAACATGCATAAGAAAGAAATAACCAGGTTACATGTTCCTCTTTCATTCATCTCAAAACATCAACAAATAAGTTTCAGATTCAAAACTAAGACAGTTTAGATCAAAAAAATCAATTCAACTTGAGCCAGCTAATTCAACAACAAGAAGCAGATCAATAATCAAAGCTTCGGTCAATAAAAAATCCCCAGTTTTCCAGATTTTAGTTCAAGCTTCTCTGTTTATCCGATCCAGGTGAGCAAACCTTTAAACTCTTATATATTCTTTAAGTTGTTGTATGTTTGTGATTGGGCATGCATCACTGTGAATATTTGATTTTATTGGCCTGTGCATAGAAGAAATTAGCCTCTGTTCTTTGTCATAGCACAAGTAAACTATAAAAATTTAAATCTCTCAATCAAGTCAGTATTAATCTTCAACATTTAAATGAAAATTGTTTCTTTAAATATAAAGATGATTATAAAAGTAGTTTTAGAAATTTAAATTCAACAAATAATTTTTAAATTGGGAATAGCAGTAAAAATACATGTATATGTTAAAAATCACCCAATTTAATTTCTGTTTTGAATTGCATGAATGGATTCGTGAGCGAAAATCATGATTTTTAATATACATCCCATGATTTCTAATTTGGTATTCGATTTGAATTTTTGAGATGAACGTTTTCGACATTTTGGTCGCCTGCCGTTGAACGACGACGAGCTGTACGGCGTGCTTGGGCCTGAAAGATGAGTGAGGTTGGAGGATCATGGGAAAACTGATGCTTGAATTTTTAGGCCGTCGCTGTGGCTAGTCGATGACTGGTAAGGGTTTAAGGACCTGTAACTATCGACGAGAAATTAGGGGTTCGTGTGTCATCGTAGGATCATCGGAAATGATCACATGTATGGGGATCATTGCATGGATGTGTGAAGCTGCTCTAGGGGGAGTGCCGTGATTTCCGATCGATGAGATTGACGTGGGCGAGTAGTTTTGGTCAATCAAGTTTTTGTTCCTGATGATCGATATTGTTCAATTTCGATTTGTTGGTGAATCGGTAAGTTTGGGTTGTCAGGTGCGACGATGGGTTGATCGATGACTTGAGAGTAGCCTTGGCGAGGTATCGGAGTTGATAGATCTACCGTGCATATGCACGGTGCACTCCTTAGTTTCTGGCGAAGTTAAGGTTGAAGAAGAAGTATTCGACTCAGGGACGAACTCGAAGAGGATGGCGTGATAACTCGAGGAAAATAAAAGAAGGGCTTAATCAATCAAGTGATTAAACAATAATTAATCAAGGATAATTAGTTATGTGATTCATTAATTAAAGTAATTACTTTAAGGATAATTAATTAATTAAGGATTAGTTAATTAATGAAAATGATTAATGATAATCACTTATTGTAATTTTATCAATTAATTGATAATTAAGGGTTAATTATTCTATTAATTAATTAAGGAAAATTAATTAAAGGATAATTAAATAATTAAGGGTTAATTATTTAATAATTAAAGGTTGATTAATTTATTAAGATGGTTTGTAATTAATTAATATTAATTAATTAGGATTAGTGTTTACTCATAAGTAATTAAACTGATTTAAATTAATCAGATAATTAATTGACTTTGCTTATGGATGTATGATTTGTATGAATGTCTTGACTTGATCTATAATTATTCGACGATGTGGATTGTTTTGATTGAGCTATATTATTTATCTGTACTGTATTTACATATTTATCTATGATGCATTTACATATCTATCTATGAGTCTATAAATGATGATAAGCGTTCTAGGATTATACCGCTTATCAAATATTATTGTACTTGAATCTGTGATGATGGATGATGTTGCACTATTGTGTGAAACCCCTGGACTACACCATACACACATAAATATGGATTGCATGAGGAAATTGGTTAAGTCATAGATTTTTGAAATGGTTTTAAAATTGAATTTCGAATCCAAATGGTTTTGAAAATGGATTTGGGTTAAATATGAAAAGTATTTGAAATGGAGTTTTGAAGATAAAAGTTATTTTGAATAACTTGATAAAGTTTTGAAATTTAAATAATTTGATTTAAATTTGAATTCAAAATATGAAATTGAATTCTATGTTTGGAGACTATGGTTTAAAGATGTTATACAAGTTATATATGGGTTAAGCCATTTTAAAAGTATTGTTTTGAGAATTTGAATTTAACTCAAGCGCATTAACTCATGCAAATATAATTGGATTTTTTCGAAACCAAAGCTATTTGTTTTCAAATAATAATAGCTTTCATATAAGGAAAGGATTTTCAATTTGTATCGAAAGATTTCAAGCTTGAAATGAAATTTTGAATTATTTTTAAAAGCTATGAATGAACCTTTGTGAAAGATTGTTGAATTTTGTTTTAAAATCGAAGAGAATTTTAAATTGTGTATCTTTTATATATAAAAGATTTGAAATGGGAATTGTTTTGAAAATTATGAATGGATCTTTGGAAATAGTTTTGAAAGCTATAAATTGAGTTTTTGGGTTAATAATTGGAAGAGATAATCCAATTTGAAAAGGAAGTTGTTTTGGAAAGCTGTGAATGAATCTTTGTGAAATATTGATGAACTTTGTGAAGTGACTCTTTTTGTTTAAAAGATTAAAATGGTAATTTGTTTAAACCATTTGAAAGGAAAGTTTTGGATAATAAGTTGTGACTTAACTGAAATCCGAATATCCATATGTTTTTAAATATTATGCTCATTATTCGGTTTAGCCAAGAGAGGACCTTGTGTCATATAACCCATTTTGAATAATGATACGACGTTATGGATAGCATTTGAAGACCGGTGGTGAAGACCGGGTATTTTCGAGAACGATAGGATAACCTGTCGAATGTCTCTACACTGATTCGCACCGGTATAGAGATCTCCATATGTGATGGGGAGTCCGATCAGGATTGGGAATACCCGAATTTGCAAGGACTTCTATGGAAGTGCCTTCGGTTATGTTCGAACCCGAAACAGACTTGTATGGATGCGCATTTGACATTACACCTTGAGATGTAAAGCTGGTTTCTATCAAATACATTTCTGTTTGGTGGCGAAGATTTGTTCTCTTAGCCTAACACCCTTCTCTGAGACATACGAGCTCAAAGGTTATGAAGTTGATGGTTACTAGTGATACATTCCTAATTTGGTAATGTAGCATACGAAGTGCTTCAGATCATTTGTTGATCAAAGCATGGATTTTGTGTAAAGCGTAGCTTTGTGGACGTGACTTCGTCGAGCCTCACAACCCGGTAATGGTCAAAACAGGAATCGTGGATGCAAGGTTATTTGGGGGTAGCTCCCTCTGAGGGTATGACCATTTCCTTATGGATAAAAGGTAGTATCATGGTATGGAACCCAGATATTTACTTATGTTGATTTTGAAAGTGCTATCATGGTATGGAGCCCAGATACTTTACTGTGTGGTTGTTGGTGTCGAGGCCTCGGATAAAGGTTGGTAACGACCGGGGATGGCATACACCTGTCTGTATTTACTTCCGGGTAGGGGTAAACCGACCTTGTGTAGCAGAGATCCATTTGGTTCTTGGGGGCGTCCTTCCAGAGGCGTTCCATTTTTAAGGAAGTTCCTTTGCCTGACCATTTGTTGGAAATCCAAACAAAACAATACGTGTTTTGTATGGTTTTAGTTGTAGAACGTGCCATCTAACATGATAGCTATAGTAGGCATACTATAATGGTACGTATACTGGCTAAGATTAATGCTATACTTGCGAATGTTTTCCACTATGCACTAATAATAATATCAAAATATTTTTGCATAGTAAGCATGTTTGACTATCATAAGGAGAAATCTCCTCCAAATCTGCGTTTGCATTGTGTGTGCGGTGGGAGGCCTTATGACGGTTTCACTTTCCAAAAAAGCATTGCGGATTTCTTTTAAAATCTTTGTTATTTGGTTTTAAAGATAAATCTATTTTTGTTTCCTCATACTCGTCCTATGACTGACCCAGACTTTATTATTCCCTTCCTAAACTCTGGGTGCCCACAATTTTCCACACAGGCAGTCGAGTTGGGTTTTTCACATAGACAAATAGTAGGAGTAGATTCAATAGCATTTAATCTTTGGATATTGGCAAATCTATGGGGTTCGAGTTGCTTAGTCAACTTGATGGGGTTTCGAGCTAGCTTTGGATTAGAGATGGAGTTTTTGGTGTTTGGCATTGAAGACATTGTCTTTCCACTGTTGTTGTCTCTATTATTGTCTTGTATCTATCTTTGATATATTTATAGTCAGTTGTATCAAATGTGTCGTATTAAATACTGTTGTATATTATTGAGATATTCGTTCTTTCTTCCGCTGTGTTGTTATACTTAATGTGTTATAAGCTCCGGCGAACTAGATTCGACGTTTGAATCTGCGACATTTGAATACAAGTAAAGTACGGGTGTCGATTTTCGAAAGTCGAGTCAGGGTCGTTACAATTGGTATCAGAGCTGAAGGTTAAAACTTTAGCTCAGGAGTATAACACATTAGGTAGCTCATTAGAGATAGGGGTGAAGTATACCCTATAATGAGTATATCCCTAAGATATCCGTTTGTACGCCTCGGTAAATTCTCTTACTATCCACTGATAGTGAGTGTGGTGCAAGAAGAGGACGAGATAGGGGACATAGAAGTACCACTACAAATGGTCAATGCCTTGTAACAACAAGGAAACAATCTTTTCTCTATCAATCTCCTTTGTTGATCATCCAATTTTAGATTCTTTGTTGGCTTCGTGGCAGGCAGCTCAAGGAAGAAGCTTCGGTGTGGTGGCACTACAAATCGTTATAGAAGGTCCATAATTTATATTCTTTCTGTCAAATTCCTATCGTTTTAACTTTAATAAATTTGAAATTGAAATAAATTGGTCGAGAATATGAATATTTGTATGGATAAAACAATTTCGATTAAAATCCAAATTTGAAAATTGTTTGTAATTTCTTGTGTGGATTAAAGTCCGAGGAGGGATAAACTGGTGTAAATTTTGGGTATTCCTACTTGAGCTTGGAATCCATACCTAGTGTTTGACAATTGTGTGAAATTGAATCCATTTATCTATTGTTTGGGTCTCGATATATTCTACGAGTGGTTGTTATTCCTTCAAACTAACCGATACCCCTGTATATTCGTAGACCAGGTGACCCAAGTACCATGTGTAATATCGAATGATTTTGTTCTCATATTGTTGATATTCTGATTTGGTAAGCCAAATGCAGAATAGATATTCAGTTTGATTTGGAAAGATATTTCTCTATCTTTCATCTAGCTCTATGTATCCATCCTTTATTGTCTCCCTGGCAAATTTCGAGGACGAAATTTTCTTAAGGGGGGAATCTGTAACGATCCCGATTTTAAATAAAAAATTGTATTGGTAATTTATTTAATTTTTGAAATTAAATTTTGAATTAATTTGGTATTTTCCAAATTAAATAGATATTTGTTTGTTTATTAATATAAATAAATATAAATATGATTTTAAAATAGAATTTCTAATTGGAAATTCAGATATAAATATTTGTTTGTTTATTCATTCATAGATATAAACTGATTGTATATTATTATTTTTAAATTTGAAATTTAAAAATAAAAGTATAATAATATTTGGATTTGAAGAGCTCTATTTCAAAATTAATATAAAATTGTTTTCTAATATACATATGTAATATATATATTGAAAGTTGTATTGGAATTCAATATAGCAAAACTTTAAAAGATATTTGAAAAGTTAAATTTTAATTTGATATAAATAATTTTAAAATGTTGTTTAAAGTTTAATTTATATTTTAAAGACTTATAAATAATATATATATATGTGTTTATTTATTTAGTATAATTAGATTTTAAACTAAATATTTTATGAAGTTATAAATATAAACATATGTGAATATAAGAATTTAGTAATTTATAAAAAGAAAAAGATTTGAAACATAATTTATAAAAAAAAGAGGGTTTAAACATAACTTGTAAATAAATTTATGAAAGGGTTTAAAACTAAACCTATAAATTAATTAGAACTAAGGATTTAAGCACAATTTTATCATATAATGACATTTGTAAAATTAAAAGGGTATGAATTTACAGGTGTAACTTAATTGTACAAGTGGCATTTTTCTTTTAATTAAAATTTAAAACATGCATAAGAAAGAAATAACCAGGTTACATGTTCCTCTTTCATTCATCTCAAAACATCAACAAATAAGTTTCAGATTCAAAACTAAGACAGTTCAGATCAAAAAATCAATTCAACTTGAGCCAACTAATTCAACAACAAGAAGCAGATCAATAATCAAAGCTTCGGTCAATAAAAAATACCCAGTTTTCCAGATTTTAGTTCAAGCTTCTCTGTGTATCTAATCCAGGTGAGCAAACCCTTTAAATTTGCCATTTTATCTTGATATTTGGATAATGCATGAAAGTGTGATGGTTGTGTGAAAGAAAAGTACAACTGAACATGTGCATTTCTAGTTTATATACATACATATGTATATATTTTTATCTATGAAAAGCTAGGCTACTAGAATAGGTACTTGTTTAGATTTGATATCATTATGTAGGCAAAGTAAGTATGTATGGAAAAGAGAGTAAAAGGCAAGCTTTATAAAATGAAAAGTACGAGTAAATTATAATTTTTAAAAGTAAATGGTCAGACATTGAATGCATTATCAGCTTTTATTTCGAAAATTGCCTGGGATGAAAGCTTTGTGTATGAACCTACTTCAAGACATGAATAATTTATGTGTGAATAAATTATCAAAGCTAGACTAGCATGCTTTAGCATTTTAATAATTCAAAGTACATACCAAATGAACTAACAAGACAAAGCAACATAATAAATTACAGTACATCCTAGCATAGGCATGTAAAGGCACGGACATGTATATGCAATTTTATTTTATTTTAAAGTATCAATGTACATGGAAAATAATTGCAACTATAGCTTATAGCTTGAAACAACAGATTTGCGAATAGCATCTTTTGAAAACAATTTGAATTCACTATGTGTATAACACTAGATTGGGTGAGTATACAAGTGAATATGTGAATCTCCATGTCAAAAGAAATTAATCAAAGATAATTGAATACAAGGCCAACATATAAAGTGCTGATATCATTAATGTGCGCACAAAATTCAGTTCAATATGGCATGGGTGACCATAAATTTTTCCCAACAACATACGTGCATGGGTGAGATCCAATTCCATAACAACCGTGCAATGTGTGAATGGTATACAAAGGTGCAGAGGAGGGGTAGAACGTGTTCAGGCAATGCACTTGAAGGGTGTTCCAAAAAATCAAAGAAATATGGCTACAGGAGAAAAAATAAAGTTAAAGAGAAATATATATATATATATATATATATATAGATGGAGTGAACCGAGATTTGGCTCAGGAAATTTGATAGCTGGCTCGGGTATTTTAATCTCAGGCATGGGTTTTTGTGTTATTAACCTGCTTTTGAATTTTAAAATGAAAACATGTCCAGCTTTTAAAACAAAAGAAAAATGAAATGCTTCAACAGTTTTAGAAGATAAAAATCAAGTTGAAAGTATACTAAAAAGAAAAAAAAATGAGTTTCAAAGAAATATAAATTAGGTTTTTAAATTAAAATTATAAACAAGTTTTAAACAAGGTTTCAAAGATTTAAATTGAATGTTGAAATCTTTTCAAAATTGTTTTGGTATTTAATAATTATATATTAGTTAATTTATTAAATAGATTAACAAGTGTTTTCAAGAAAATATAATGTTGTGATTAGAAAATAATTAAGGAATGATTATCATTAAGGATTAATTAATTAATTATTGTAATTAATAAAGGATAATTATTTAATTAAAAGTAATTAATTGATGATTAAGGTTGATTAATTAAGTAATTAAAGGACAATTACTCGAAGTAATTAATTTGTGATTAAGGATAATCACTTATTATAATTAACTAAGGATAATTAATTAAGGATAATTAATTAATGATTAGAGGTTAACTAATCAAGTGATTAAGTAATAATTAATTAAGGATAATAGTTATGTGATTTATTTATTAAAGTAATTACTTTAATGATAATTAATTAATTAAGGATGAGTTGATTAATGAAAATGATTAAGGATAATCACTTATTGTAATTTTATCAATTAAGGGTTAATTATTCTATTAATTAATTAAGGGAAATTAATTAAAGGATAATTAAATAATTAAGGGTTAATTATTTAATTAAAGGTTGATTAATTTATTAAGATGGTTTGTAATTAATTAATATTAATTAACTAGGATTAATGTTTATTCATAAGTAATTAAACTAATTTAAATTAATCAGATAATTAATTGACTTTGCTTATGGATGTATGATTTGTATGAATGTCTTGAGTTGATCTATAATTATTCTGTGATGTGGATTGTTTAGATTGAGCCATATTATTTATCTGTAATGTATTTACATATTTATCTGTATGCATTTACATATCTATCTGTGAATCTATGAATGATGATAAGCGTTATAGGATTATACCGCATATCAAATATTACTGTACTTGAATCTGTAATGATGGATGATGTTGCACTATTGTGTGAAACCCCTGGACTACACCATACACACACAAATATGGATTGCAGGAGGAAATTGGTTAAGTCAGAGATTTTTGAAATGGTTTTAAAATTGAATTTCGAATCCAAATGGTTTTGGAAATGGATTTGGGTTAAATATGAAAAGTTTTTGAAAGGGAGTTTTGAAGATAAAAGTTACTTTGAATAACTTGATAAGGTTTTGAAATTTAAATAATTTAATTTAAATTTGAATTCAAAATTTGAAATTGAATTCTATGTTTGGAGACTGTGGTTTAAATATGTTATACAAGTTATATATGGGTTAAACCATTTTAAAAGTATTGTTTTGAGAATTTTAATTTAACTCAAGGGATTTAACTCATGCAAATATAATTAGATTTTTCCGAAACAAAAACTATTTGTTTCCAAATAACAATATCTTTCATATAAGGAAAGGATTTCCAATTTGTATCGAAAGATTTCAAGTTTGAAATGAAATTGTGAATTGTTTTTAAAAGCTATGAATGAACCTTCTTGAAAGACTGTTAAACTTTGTTTTAAAATCGAAAAGAATTTTAAATGGTGTATCTTTTATATATAAAAGATTTGAAATGGGAATTGTTTTGAAAATTATGAATGGATCTTTGGAAATAGTTTTGAAAGTTATAAATTGAGTTTTTGGGTTATAATTGGATGAGATAATCCAACTTGAAAAGGAAGTTGTTTTGGAAAGCTGTGAATGAATCTTTGTGAAATATTGGTGAACTTTGTGAAGTGAATCTTTTGTTTAAAAGATTAAAATGGTAATTTGTTTAAACCGTTTGAAAGGAAAGTTTTGGATAATAAGTTGTAACTTAACTGAAATCCCAATATCCATATGTTTTTAAATATTGCGCTCATTATTCGATTTAGTCGGAAGAGGACCTTATGTCATATGAACCATTCCGAATAATGATACGGCGTTATGGATAACATTTGAAGATCGGTGGTGAAGACCGGGTATTTTCGAGAACGATAGGATAACCTGTCGAATGTCTCTACATCGAGTCGTGCCGGTATAGAGATCTCCATATGTGATGGGGAGTCCGATCGGGATTGGAATATCCGGATTTGCAAGGGCTTCTTTGGAAGTGCCTTCGATTCTGTTCGAACCTGGAACAGACTTATATGGATGTGCGTCTGACATTACACCTTGAGATGTAAAGCTGATTTCTATCAAATACATTTCTATTTAGTGGCGGAGATTTGTTCTCTTAGCTTAACACCCTTCTCTGAGACGTACGAGCTCAGAGGTTATGTAGCTGGTGGTTACTGGTGACACATTTCCAATTTGGTAATGTGGCATACGAAGTGCTGCCGATCATTTGTTGATCAAAGCATGGCTTTTGTATAAAGCGTAGCTTTGTGGACATAACTTCATCGAGTCTCACAACCCGGTAATGGTCGAAACAGGAATCGTGGCAGCAAGGTTATTTGGAGGTAGCTCCTCCTGAGGGTATGACCATTTCCTTCTGGATAAAAAGCAGTATCATGGTATGGAGCCCAGATATTTACTTATGTTGATTTTGAAAGTGGTATCATGGTATGGAGCCCAGATACTTTACTGTGTGGTTGTTGGTGTTGAGGCCTCGGATAAAGGTCGGTAACGACCGGGGGATGGCATACTCGTATTAGTAGTTACTTCCGGGCAGGGGTAACCCGACCTTGTGTAGTAGAGATCCGTTTGGTTCTTGGGGGCGTCCCTCTAGGGGCGTTCCATTTTTAAGGAAGTTCCTTTGCCTGACCATTTGTTAGAAATCCAAACAAAATAATATGTGTCTTGTACGGTTTTAGTTGTAGAACCTGCCATCTAATATGGTAGCTATAGTAGGCATACTATAATGGTACGTATGCTGGCTAAGATTAATATTATACTTGCAAATGTTTTCCACTATGCACTGATAATAATATCAAAAGATTTTTGCGTAGTAAGCATGTTTGACTATCATAAGGAGAAATCTCCTCCAAACCTGCGTTTGCATTGTGTGTGCGGTGGGAGGCCTTATGGCAGTTTCATTTTCCAAAAAAGCATTGCAGATTTTTTTTAAAATCTTTTTTGTTTGTTTTAAAGATAAAACTGTTTTTGTTTGCTCATAGCAGTCCCATGACTGACCCGGAGTTTATTGTTCTCTTCCTAAACTCTGGGTGCCCATAATTTTCCACACGGGGAGTCTAGAGTTGGGTTTTTCAGATAGACAAATAATAGGAGTAGATTCGATAGCATTTAATCTTTGGATATTGGCAAATCGTATGGGGATCGAGCTGCTTAGTCAACTTGATGGGGATTCGAGCTAGCTTTGGATTGGAGATGGAGTTTTTGGAGTTTGGCATTGAAGACATTGTCTTTCCGCTACTGTTGTCTCTGTTATTGTCTTGTATCTATCTTTGATATATTGATAGTCAGTTGTATCAAATGTGTTGTATCAAATACTGTTGTATGTTATTGATATATTCGTTCTTTCTTCCGCTGTGTTGTTATACTTAATGTGTTATAAACTCCGGTGAACCAGATTCGACGTTTGAATCTGCGACATTCGAGTACAAGTAAAGTACGGGTGCCAATTTTCGAAGGTCGAGTCAGGGTCGTTACATGAGGTCTACTTCCTTTCTAACAAAGAGGTATTAAGTAACTAGGATGTGTATTTTTCCTTGACTTACATTAGGATAGTCTAAACGGGATTTCGACTTTGGAAGGTCGGTGAGTTATGTCAGTACTATTGTTGGACCAATATTTAGTAGTAGGGTTGACATATAAGTTATGACCACCAGTGGTCCCAATCAGTCGTTTGAAAAGACTTCGGTTATGCCCTTGTGGATTTCGGTCCCTACTAGTGTAGAATACACATGGATACGCAAAGACCTTAATGTAATCAATTGTTTGTTTGTTGGAGGTGAACTTGTTAACATTTAGACGAGTCTTTGAGATGAGTTAGCAATATGTCATATTAAATTATAGAGCCATATCTCAGGGTCATTAATCTTTGTAGCTAAGGGCCGAATGACTAGCGATGACGTTACGAAGGGTTTGCTTTCGGATTGAGATATTAAATGGCCTTTGGGTCTGCCTCCCCCTATTTTTAGGGGTATTAAGCGGCCAAAATTTCTTTTGGACATAACACTTAAATAGAAATTAATTGGTATGAATTAATGTTATGAACATAGTACATAATTTTGCAGTTACTAGAATGTGGTTCTGTCCCCCTCTTCATTAAAACCGACAAGATAGATTTTAGAGGGACAAGCTACTAGTGTAAGACAGGAATGGTAGATGAAGAAATTTTCTTATTTATGGTCGGCACTGACATTGCGACAAGATACCCAAGGAATAATATTGATTCCAAGGTAGCAGCCTTAGTCGGTTTACATGTTCTATTATATTTTTCTATTCTGATGCAGTTTTATGTACATAACTTTCTAATATACTTTTGTTCATTATAGGTTACTAACATCAATGATCCATACCCTAATGGATTAGGGTTTCAATTTAGTCAAAATTTGGTCCCATTAAGGTGTAGGTTGTTACAATATTAATCAAATAAGTATTCCTTGCACAATAACCATTGTTAGAAATACAATGTATCAAAATACATAAACCAAGTTAAATACACTCTTTTTAGGGTACGTCAAAATATAAATAGATAACTAGTACTGCCACCAGGTCTTTGCCATCCTCTCCTCTACCCACATAATCAAATCTAACATCCATGTTGTAATGAGGAGGAGGTCAGAACAATAAGATCCGGTGAATAAATATCTCAAGTTTTACAATAATAGTATATGGATAGTAAGTATTTTGATAAGTATTATATCTTACATATTTGCTATATTTCTCCACGTATAACTTAAACTATGGGCATTCCTTTACAAATATCTCCAACTATGGGCATTTCCCTACATATTCTCCAACCTTAGGTTAGCAGCCATATAAGTCATATTTCATGACTATAAAGGCGGGCGCATGCAACTATATCATATTGGGTTCGACAACGCTTCTCCCATCCATTCATATCCTAACGATGCTATGAAAGAAAGTACATGACTACTTAATACCCTTAAATTGAAAAATAGGCAGGACATCCAAACATTTAATACATAGCCCCAAGCGAACTCTTGTCAGTACTCCTGTGCCAATGTCATACGAAATATTTTCTAGACCACTTACTACTTCTTAGATAGGGAGGAGGTAGACCTAACACATCCATTTAATACATCAATTTCGAAGCGGACCCCTCCCAAGAGATTTCCTCCAATGCTTATAAGCGATAATCCTAATAATCTAATATGAACTTATAAGATAATCCCAACCATTTAATACTTCTTAAAGAGGAAGAGGGAGACCCTAACATGGTCACTCAATTCCTCCAATCTCAAAGCAAGTTCGTATTAGGATATTCGTTTTATGACTTGTAATCCAAACCGTAACATCTCACATTAGCCCGCTTATTCATGAGTGTTGGTAGTCAGATTAACTGGGCAAGCTTACCCTACAAAATTGGGACTAACCTCGCAACAACTATAGGTATTTATTATAGACGATGTCTCACATCAAATTCGAAGTCATGCGTCTAGTAGCCATATTAGCCGGGAAGACTTCTGTTTGCTTTTAACTGACCTCGCATTCCTATAAATTAGTCATATTTTCACTCTCCAACATTTCAAAACTATACTAACATATATGTATAATATATACGCATAACATATCTCACCCATATTTATGAATTAATGCCATATAAGGGTAACCCCTTATATTGGCTTCATCTATAGATTAAATTCCATAACTGTCCTAACCCTTTTTATGAGATTAATCGTCAATAGTTAATTATATGAGTGACATGTTTATAATTATAATTGTTAAATTTTAGCATTTAAAGAAATATTTTATTAATATATTTATGCCTAGTTTATTTTATGCGTATTTAGGTAATTTATCCATTTCTTATTTGGGGTGTTAAATTATTCAATATTAATAACTACAGTAATTATACAAGTCAATTCATTACAACAATTACACAATAACCAACATTACCAATAAACTAGGTACATAAAATAGACTTGTATATATAAAAAGAAAGAATCAAAGCATATGATTTGTGTTACATTAATATAGTAGAACTATGTCTCCCTCTATAAAAAGCCAAATTATAATATAAATCTTTTGTATTCCACTCAAAATTTTTAAATGAACGGTGTTGCAATGACAAACAAATCACAACTTATTTTTAGATATTGAAATAGGCGGTGCAAACTACTGACAAGAGAAGAAGAATCTCTCTTTCACTAGTTTACACGCTTCTTTTTACTTTCTAATTTGGTATCCTTTGTCATTACAATCGAAAATAAAAAAGTGAAATTAACTAGAATACAAATTATTTATACTATAAATATTCATGAATCAAATTCTACTACATTAAAAAAATTAAGAGTCAAACCAATTCGCCAATTTCACATATTAGAGGAGATTTTGGGATTTAAGTCGATAGTTTTCGCATACAAAATCTCCCAAGGCATAACACATATCTAAATATAAAACTATACAATATTATCAAGGAAAAGTCAAGATTTCCACTAATAGACAATTACCAATGAACTAGCTTAGAATTGCTTTATGCGATGGCTTTCCCTTTCTCCAAGTTATCTCCTTTTTATTATATAATAAATTTGTTCATTCGTATTGGATTTAGAAATTATAGACTATAGAAAAAGAGAGATAAACAAGCATACATACACACACAGAGACACACACATATAATTACCTTTCTCTATTGCTAGATCCTTTTAATTTGTCCTCTAATTCTTGGACGTTATATTTATTTTTGAAGTTGGAGAAGTTTTTTTTAGAGAAAGAGAATGTCAAAATGTCGTAAAAGGCTTAAGATATGTATGAAAAAGATAAGGGGGCTAACCTCTTATTGATAGTAGTTCGCATACACTGGAACCGTCAGATGGAGAATATTTTAAATTTTTTACATCGGGGCCATTCAGGCCTAGGCAATCATAGCTGTCACATAAAGACTGATCGATCGGCCTTCGTAGGCGGTCGATCGGTTAATGTTTCCAGCCGTATATTTGTTAATGTTATCTCTTTAATATTTATTATCTTATTTAACTTAAATGTTAACGATTACTTAAAACGTTAAGTCTAATCGTTACCATTTATTTGGATGTTGATATTAGTAATATTTATTACTTTAATTTGTTTTGAATTATTTTCGTTTCAAAATTTTTAAACGTAGATAACTTCTTTGCTTGAACTCCGACCGTGAAGCTCTATATCATAAAATTGCTTGGAAAATTGCCACGAACACAATGGTGCAAGTTTCATGGCCAAATTCCGAATGTAGCAAAATTTTCATTTTAGCTTTATTATTAATTATTTGATTTCTCTTAAGTAATTTTCTACTAATTTTACATAGTGTTATATTCTCCTCTTCTTAAAAAAATTTCATCTCCGAAATTTCTAAGGGACAGATTTTGTAACGCGCACACTACAACCAAGTTATCTACATAACCATCTACTCAATCAAAAGTGCAATGTGATTATGTATACAACATATCTATAGGCGAGCTCAATCCTTGCATGAATGCAAGATTGTGATGTATAAGCATGTATGCAAATAATTTAAATATTCATTGTAGTCTATATAAGTGTAAAAGTAACGATAGAAGTGCGAAAACCATCCCCTACCATCCAATCTAGCAATCACCAAAACCTACATAACACTAAATCTAAATTGAGAAAAATTATCATATAAAAGCTCTGGGTAAGAAGCCTTCATCTTCTCTTCTATTTTCCAAGTGCTCCCAGCTAGATTATCTCACCATAGTACTTAGACCAGCCTAATTTCAATGTTACGAAGCTTTCTAACTTTGTACTCCACTACATATGTAGTGACATGAGATGCTATCAGTTTTGTCTCTATATCTGCTATCTGATTAGGCCACATTAGGGTAGCTTTGCAACATAGACACTTCTTCAGATGTGATATATGGAAAACATCTTGGATTCCAGGCAACTTAATTGGATGCTCTACCCGATATGTAAGGCCCCCGCTTCCCTGAGGTACCAAATCTCATATCCTTCTTAAAAGGGGAAACTTTAACAAACATTATGTCCACAACTGATGATTCTAATCCCTTCCTTTACCCATTAACATAGATTCCTATCGGTCCTGAGAGGTCTTCGTTCGCTTTTTGATAATCTCAAATTCCTCTGTGGTCTCACATGTCACATTTGGCCCAAATAGAAATTTGTTAGTATTCTCTCACCAATAACTAGGCGACTTACATGGTCTTCCACATATGGCTTCAAAAGGTGCCATACCTATCATCGCCTGATAATTCTATTATAGGAGAATTCTACCAAAGGAAAATGCTACTCCCAATGTCCTCTAAAGTCCATTATGCAAGCCCTCAATAAATCCTCCAGGATCTTATTCACCTTTTCTGTCTGTCTATCAGTTTGAGGGTAGTAAATGATGCTATGATTCAGCATCGTCCCTAAAGATGACTGCAAACTCTTCCAAATTCACTAGTGAATAGTTGTTCCCTATCGCTGACAATACTGACTGAAATTCTATGTAATCAGACTACCTTCATGGTGTAAATCTGCACTAGCGATGTTGTGGTCCTCTTACTCCTTATCAGAATAAAGTGGACACTATTAGTGAGCTTATCAACTATAATCCAAATAGCTTGATTTCCTTTAAAACTTCTAGGAAACCAATCCATGGAATCAATAGATATGTGTTCCTACTTCCATGTTGGAACCTCCAATGGTAATAATAAACCTCCGAGCTTTTCTTGGTTAGCTTTGATTCGTTGGCATATCAAACACCCTATCTATATATTCTAGTGCTTACCTCTTCATTCCCAATTAATATAAAATCTACTTTGTGTCTTTGTACATCTTAAGTCCACCGTGATGAATAGTCATCTTAGATTAGTGAACTTGGTTGGTACCTCTTCCAGAACATCCTCCACTATTGGAACTCATAGGCAACCTATCTCTTCTTAGCCATTCTCTTTTATCGACCGAATACCTGCTCTAATGGGGGACCCTTCTTATCTTAGCTAAAATATCAACTATTGTTGTGTCCTTCTGTAACGACCCCACCATTATACCCATATTATTAAAGAATATATAAATAATGTCATTTTATAATATAAAGAATAAGGCTTGTTAAGGGCGAACAAATGTGAATATAACTTTAACCTAACATTGAAACGTCATACTTACCATTTAACTAAATCTATGGAATAAGATTTTACATGTACAATCCCAGTCAAAGTAATAAATACATCAATTTCTCAGAATCAGAACAGCATATCATATAAAATAGTCAATCACATATCTCGTTAGAATAATAAATCCCATATACATATACAAACTATGGGTCTACAAAATAAAATACTAGACCACATAATATACATGTGTTACAATTCTCTAACTTAGATACACATCTCACAGAGAACACAAAATCCTAAAAGATAAACCAGTTAATACTCAAAAGGGTTTATCTCCCTGCTAGTAAAATTATCCAAAGGTTTACATGTCCTGTAACCTAAAAAGTATCGGCCTAACCTGAGTGTTAAAAAATAAATGGGTCATATTATCTCTCTAAATATTCAAAAAAGTGAGAAAAATGTATAACACAAGAACAAATGACATATAATAAATCCAGATGTCTAAGATATAACAAGTCACGAAATTAGTTTAACTCATAATTTATCTCAAGGTACAAGGATATATATATATATATATATATATATATATATATATCTGTGTGTGTGTATGTATGTATGTATATGTATGTATGTATATGTATGTATGTATATTTGGTCACAAAACACACATTAGTCACCAAAAACATGGAATCATAGAATAAATCACAATATTCCTAACAAAAGAACTAATTCCATACCGTGGAAAACAAACAATTGTGGTATCACTAGTACTGATCTTATATTAAAGATCGGGAACACATAATCTCGACACGATCACAAGGATCGGGAAACACAAAATCTCGACATGATCACCAGGATCAGGGAATACAGAATCTCGACATGATCACAAGGATCTGAAAACAAAGAATCTCAACATGATCATAAGGATTGGAGAAAAGCAAATCTTGGCCGATCAAGACGATCGTAGCAACCATGACTGGAAGATTTTATATTATTCATCATTATTATATATTTATGATTGTAAAGAATTCCATGAGTATACCTCCTAAGGATTTATCAGCCCTTGGCCGAACTCTAAAAGAAAATATACTTTAAAGTGCTAAATATTATCGCTTTTAGTAATCACTATAACTTAACCAAAACATCTCATATCGCCTGGTGAAATTCAAGTATTTACTATAAGTTAGTAAATCTCATTTATTATGGATACCACTGGAAAACCTGAACAATATTCTCTTAAGGATCTATCGGCCCTATGCCAAACACCAAAAGAGAATACAACCCTAAAGTATTAAATACTTTCCTAAAAGCAATCACAAGAATTTAACCAAAGCATCCCTACTACCTAGTGAAATTCAAGTATTAGCTAATGGGCTAGTAAATTCCACTCAAACATTCCATTCAATGAGTTCTACCATATTCGCTGAAGCGTTACTTGAGAGCATTTAAATCAATCAGTAACACTAAGTTGATTATTAGTACCCTTCATATTATAGAATTATAGCTCTCGAAATATTTTATCTTAAAATTTATTCCAAATCCTTAAATAAAATAAACTACCAAATCCAAGAGTCATCTCAAGATTCATAAAATACTAAGAAATCACATTTTTATAGAATTTGAAAATAGTTTTGAAAACAATATCTATAAATATACTTAAATTCCAACTAGTTTTATCGAACTTTTAAACGATCACTTTCCTTTATAAAACCTTTCACCCTAAAATATACTTGTTTTTAAACCAAATTTGGACTTGTCACTAATCACATTATAGCTTTAAATTATTCTTTTTTCTTTGAAAGCACTTATATGTGTGTGTGTTTGTCTATATGTGTATATATATTTGAAACTCGATTTGATTTCACGAAGAACGTGAAAATCTATTACTTTAAACCAGAAGCGATTCATTTCCTTTGAAAGCATATATATATATATATATATATATATATATATATATATATTAAAACTCAACTTGAATTCATAAAAATTATGAAAATAAATTATTTATTTGCTCAAGGAAAATTCCAAAATCTTGGGTTGAAAGAATATCAAAGAGATCAAAACCATCACTAGAAAACTGCAACAAATAACACAAATCATCATAGATAAAGATGACGTTTCTAGAGTGAAATAGCTCTAGATTATCACCCAAGAGTATACTGTCACCAGTTATCTGGTACCAGTCGACTGGTGGAGATTACCAGTCGACTACGGGAGTTGTCTTGGTGCATTTTTCTCAAATACGAACTTCCAGCAATCGATTGACGAATTCCGACGACCTGTACCATTTATATGTTTCTGAATTCCACTCCTAGCAACCAAAGTTTCATGCACAAAATACTGACATGCTAGAATCACATGAGCAGCATCTCCTTTGCATTTCAATTAATTCAAACATTTCAAAAAATCCCCAGTTCAACCATATCTAAGCTAAACAACAATCAATTCAAAAATTATAATACATGCAGTCCTATTTGGAGATAGTGGGTGAGGATCACTTACCTTTATACCCTGCTATAGCTTGTTGGACCTTCAATTAAGCCTTGTTAATCCTTTATCTTCACCAAAACTACATATTACTCAAAAACGAAAATCAACAGCAAGCAGTTTGATCAAAAAAAGATCAAAAACAAGAATTTGAAACATTGGAAGATGTAGAATAGTTGAGAATAATTACCTATAATTACTCTGGATTTTATTGGAATTTTTCTGAATTAATCTTGAGGATTTTGCTCTAGTTCTAGGGTTTTCTTTAGCTTTGAAAAACCTAATCTTATTTCAATAACTTTGCAAATGAACGTATAGTTCATTCTCTATTACAAAGGAGATAAGAATTCTCCCTTATTTGCACTAATAGGCTGAAATGTATTAAGCCAAAACCCAAGTTTAAATAAAAAAGAATTAACACTTATCCATTACTCTTCTACCCTTATTTTCCTTCTTTTATTCTTAAATTTAAAATTTAATTCAACTTCTAAAATGTCATAAAAAATACCACAATATTTTTAATCTATAAACTTACATTAATAAGAAAGAAATATATTTTAAACTCTCTATCTTTTATAAAAGACTACAAATTTCCAAACTAATGATTTAAATTCTTCAAATTAATTATTTTTTAAATTTACTTAAAAATCCAGGTTGTTACACCTTCTTCTGCTCATGACCGATGTGGTCCACCAATGCTGGCCTTACTTCCACTAGAGCCAGATGTTCTAAAGTGAATTCTGACGGTGGTTGAAATTTGAGTGGAACTCCAACTGCCACCTCTCATATATAACACCGAGAGGATCATGTCTCTGATTAACGGACGTCGTCAATGACATTCCCTTTGCCGAGTGTATACTGAATCTCAAAGTCACGTGATGCTATTAATTTCATCCACTCTGCTTTCTATGTTTTAAGTCTTCTTGGGAAAACTAGTATTTAAGAGACTTATGATCCATAAATAACTTAAACTTTTCTCCTAAAAGATAATGTCTCCTAATTTTCAGGGCGAATACAACAACCGCTAAATATAAATCATGAGTGGAATACCTCTTCTTGCGGTCTTTCAATTACCTGCTGGCATATGCTATCACCCTACCTTCTTGCATAAGGACAGCTACTAATCATTTGCCCCATGCATCGGCGTAAACAAGAAAGGTTTGATCCATCCGGGATCATTGGTACATGCACATAAGTTAATAGCTCCCTTAGCTTCTCAAAGGCTTCCATTTCTTTCTTGTCCCATGTGGAGACTAATTTTTTCTTGTTTAGGCGAGTCAATGGTACCGCTATCTTTGCAAAGTCTTTAATGAACCTCTTATGATAACTCACCAAACTAAGAAAACTCCTAACTTCTATAACTTTCATCGAAATCTTCCAGTCCTGAATAGTTGCTACCTTTGCAAGGTCAACAGAAAACCCCTTCTTGGAGACAATCTGACCAAGAAATCTTACTCCTTCCTCCAAAAATGATACTTTAAGAATTTGGCTTTTTCAGTTGGAAATTTTCTTGGAGACAAGGGGGTTGTCCTCGATTGGCCGGATGGGTTAAAGACTGCTTTCTGAATCGCAGGTTCTTCCTCGGGGAGCTCCACGTGCGAATCTGTGTGAAGAAATACTGGGTCGCCTCGCGATTTGCAATCCCAGACGTCCCCATCACACGACTGACACAACTTGAAAAACGATCGACTGCCTCCTTTAGGGTGGGTGGGTAGGGTGGTGGGCCATCCCTGATTGGCTGGATTAGTCGAGGGGCTGCTTTTCGAATCGTGAGCTCTACCTTAGGGAGCTCTATGCCTGGATTGATGTGTAGAAATTTCAGGCTACCATGTGATTTTGAAGCCTAGATGCTCCTATCGCACGATCGACACAACTATAAAAACTATTGGCTACCACCCTTGGTGTGGCTTGGCAAGGGCCATTCCTGATCGACCACATAGGTCAAATGACCGTTTTTCGCCCATGAGTTTTCCTATGGGGTCGCTCAATCTACGGCTGGTCATGTCGAAATTCAAGACCGTCTTACGATTTGGGCACCCAGATGGTTCCGTCATGTGAATGGCCCAATTGAAAAAATGATCACGGTGCCCCTTAAGGTAGGTGGGGGAGGGGGGCGTAAGGCGGGCCAACCTCGATCGGCCGCATAGGTCAAACGACCATTTCCCATGCATAGGCTCTGCTGTGGGGCCGCTCTGTCGGTGGCTAATCGTGTAGAAATTCAAGACCATCTTACGATTTGGGCGTCCAAACGGTCCCGTCACACGATCGACTCATTTGCAATAACGATCAGCTGTCCTCCTTGGGGAGGTGGGTGGCGAGAGGGCCGACCCAGATCAGCCGCACAGGTCAAATGACTATTTTTCGAGCATCGGCTCTACCTTGGGGTCTCTCTGTCTGTGGTAGGTCGTGTAGAAATTTGGACTGTCTTGCGATTCGGGCACTCAAACGGTCCCATCGTACGACTCGACCAACTGGAAAACGATCGGTTGCCCCTTTTAGGGTGTTAAGGTAGGGGCCGATCGTGATCGACCATACAGGTCGAATGGTCATTTTTCGCATGCAGGCTCTACCTCGGGCCACACCTTCTACAGTCAATTTTGTAGAAATTCAAGACCGTCTTGCAGTTCAGGCGCCCGGACGGTCTCGTCGCGCCACCAATCCTATTGGAAAAACAACCGGTTTCCCATTTTGGGTGAGTGGGTAGGGTGAGCCTGATCTCGATCGACCGCACAGCTCCAACAGCCGACCCAGAATCGGCAGGCCCGTCTGAGGGCCCTGCTTCTTCGCGGGCTCGACCTTAGGGCGGCTTGTAAGGTATGGGTCGTGTTGAAATTCTATAGCGCCGTGCGATTCCGGTGCTTAGACATTCTCATGACACGATCGGTCAAACTGGAAAATGATCGGTAGCACACCTTGGGGTGGGTGGGTGGGGTGGGACAGGCCCTGAATCGACTGGTCCATCCGCATCCCCGCTCCTTCTGCGGGCTCAACCTTGGGGCAGCTTGTAGGGCGATGGGTCGTATAGTAATTCCTTGGCGCTATGCGATTCGGGCACCCAGACGTTCTCATGGGGCGACTGGACCAACTTGGGGAACGATTGGCCGACCCCTTTGGGATGGATGGGTGGAGCGGGAGCCGATCCCAAATTGGGGGCTATACGTGGATCATGCTCCATCCATGGGCTCTGCCTTAGGGTGGCTAGTTGGGGAGTAGGTCATGCAGAAATTCCATGGCGCTACGTGATTCGGGCTCCCAGACGGTCCGGTGGCACGATCGGCTTCCTCCTTGGCATGGGTGGGCGGGGAAGGGACCGACCACGTATCACTTGATCCGTCCATGGACCCTGCTTTATCCACGGGCTTTGCCTTGGGGGGGGCTCATAGGACATCGGGCTGTGAAGAAATGCTGTGGCGCCGCGCGATTCAGATACCTAGACGTTCTAATGGTGCGGCCGGCCCAATTATAAAATGATCGACTGCCCCTTAAGGTGGGTAGGTCCCCAAATCGGTAGTCCATCCATCGGCCCAGCTCTGTCCGTAGGCTTTTCCTAGAGGCAACTTGTAGGGCGGTGGGTCATTCAGAAATTCCGTAGCACCATGCGATTTGGGCTCCCAAACGTTCTTGTCGTGCAACCGGACCAAATGGAATAACATCGACTGTCACCTTTGGAGTGGATGGATTTGGCTGTGGGCCTTCCTTGAATTGTCCGGTCCATACACGGGCCATGCTTTGTTCGTAGGCTCTGCCTTGGGCCCCTCATAGGGAGGCGGGTAATGTAAAAATCCTATGGTGCCGCACGATTTGGGTGCCAAGACATTTCCGTGACGCAGATGATCCAAGGGGAAAAATAATCAGCTGTCCCCTTGGGTTGTGGATGGAGCAGGAGCCGACCCCGATCAGCTGCACAGGTCCAACGGTCGACCCTGAATCGGCTAATCCATCCGCGGCCCCTGCTCCTTCCACGGTCTCTGCCTTGTTATGGCTTGTAGGGTACCCACCTTGGGTGGGTGGATGGGGCAGGGAGCAATATTCGAATGTGCTGGTTTATCCGCGGGCCCTTTTTTGTTCATGGGCTCTTCCTTAAAGCGGTGGATCATGTAGAAATTCCATGGAGCCGTGCGAATCGAGGGTCCAAACGTTCCCGTGGCGCGACCAACCAAACTGGAAAAAAGAATGACTTCCCTTCTTGGGGTGGGTGGGTTGGGCGGGGGTCGACCTCGATTGTTCGCAAAGGTCGAACGGTCGACCCCAAGTCGATTGGTCCTTCTGTGGGCCCTGCTCCACCCATGAAATTTTCCTTGAGGTGGCTCATATGGTGGTGGGTCATACAGAAATTCCACGACGCCACGCGATTTAGGAACCCAAACGTTCCCATGGCATAACCGACCTAATTGGAAAAACAATCGGTTGCCTCTATTGGGGTAGGTAGGTGGGGCAGGGACCAACCCTGAATCGGTTGTTCCATTCGCAGGCCCTGCTCCGTCCGTGGGCTGTGCCACGGGGCGGCTCGTAGGGCGGTGGGTCATGTAGAAATTCTGTGGCGATGCATGATTTGGGCGCCTAGACATTTCTGCGGCGCAATCGGCCCAATTAGAAAAATGATCGGCTGCCCCCATTGAGATGGGTGGGTAGGGTGGTGGCCAACCTCGAATCTCTTGGTCCATCCTTGGGCCTAGCTCCATCCGCAAGCTCTTCCTCAGGGCGGCTTGTAGGGCGCTGAGTCATGCAGAAATTCCATAACGTCACGCAATTCTGGCATCTAGGCATTCTCATAGCACGACCGGCCTAAATAGAAAAATGATTGGTTGACCCCCTTTACGTAGGTTGGTAGGGTGGAGGATAACCTCGAATTGATTGGTCAATTCGCTGGCCCTGCTCTATCTACGGGCTCTGCCTTAGGATGGCTCGTAGGGCAGCGAGTCGTGTAGAAATTCCATGGCACTATGTGATTCGGGCGCGCAAACATTCCCATGGCGCGACCGGCCCAACTTGAAAAATGATCGGCTACTCTCTTGGGTTGGGTGGGTGAGGCAGGGGCTGACCCCAAATCGGCTAGTCCATCCATGGGCCCTGTTCCGTCCGCAGACTCTACTTTGTGGCGGTTCGTATGGTGCCCCATTGAGGTAGGTCGGTAGGTGAGGTTGGGGGCCATCCTCGAATTGGATAGTTCATCTGCGAGCCTAGCTCGATCCATACTCCTTGCCTTAGGGTGTAAGGTCATGTAGAAATTCCATGGCGGCACGCGATTCGAGTGCCTAGATTTTCCCGTGGCGCTACCGACTGAACTGGAAAAATGATCGGTTGCCTTCTATGGGATAGGTGGGGCAGGGGTCGATCCCAATCGGTCGCATAGGTCTAACAGCCGACCCTAAGTTGGCTTGTCCATCTATAGGCTCTGCTCTATCCGTGGGATCTGCCATGAGGTGGCTCGTAGGGCAGTGGGTCGTGTAGAAATTTAATGGCACCACACGATTCGAGTGCCCGGATGTTCTTGTGGAGCGACCGCCCAACTATTAAAATGATCGGTTGCCCCACTTGGGCTGGGTGGGACATGGGCTAACCTTGAATCGATCGGTTCATCTGTGAGCCATGCTCCGTCCACAGGCTCTATCTTAGGGCAGCTCATGGGGTTGTGGGTCGTGTAGAAATTCCATGGCGCCATGCAATTCGGATACCTAGACGTTCCCGTAGCACGACTGGCCCAACTGGAAAAACGATCATTTGACCCTTGAAGTGGAGGGGTGGGGTGGTTGTTGACCTCGAATCAGCTAGTCCATCCGCAGGGTTTGCTCCATCCGTGGGCTCTACCTTAGGGTGACTCGTTGGGAAATGGTTAGTGCAAATTCCATAGCGCTGCAAGATTCGGGCGCCCAGACTTTTTCGTGGCACGACCGGTCCAATTGGAAAAATGATCGGCTAACCCCCTTGAGGTAGGTTGTTAGGGGGGGCCAACCCTAAATCGGCCGGTTCGTCCACGGGCTCTGCTTTATCCACATTCTCTGCCTTGGGGAGGCTTGTAGGGCGCTATGTCATGCTGAAATTCCATGGCACCACACGATTTGGGCATCTAGACATTCTTATGGCGCGACCGATCTAACTGGAAAAACGATCAGCTGCCCTTTGGGGTGGGAGGGTAGGTGAGGCAGGGGTCGACCCTAGATCAGCTGGTCCATCCATGGGCTAAGCTCCATCCATAGGCTCTGCCATTGGGCGGCTCATAAGGGGCCGGTCATGTAGAAATTCCATGGCATCGTGCGATTCAGGCTCCCATACGATCCCGCGGCGCGACCAACCCAGCTGGAAAAATGATCGGCTACCACCCTTGGGGTGGGTACATGGGGCTAGGGGCCGTCCTTGAATTGGCTGGTCCGTCCGAAGAATATTGGGTTTGGAAATTACATAAGAATAGGGAAATTACATTCAAGTTATAGAGGATGGACATAACGAAAATGTTATTAGAAATTCTTATGATGAAGATGTTAATGATGTAACTGCTTTGATCTTGAAAAGGATGTTGATATTAATTATGATCCAAGGTTATGAGGAAGAATTGGTGATACCAAAAGAATAATGCTAATTCAACATAGTCCGACTAAGATTTTAGGAGAAACTAATGCATTTTCGAGAAGCAAAATTGATGGTATACACTTTTCTTCTAAACATTACATTGACGGTTTTGAAGCATGGATAATTATCTACGTAGAGATTATTGATTATCCACGAAGAGAAGTGCATGAAAAAAATGGCTTGTGTATTCAAATGAATGCGATAAAGTTTATTGTTATTGTTGCAAACTTTTTACGCATACACCACAGTTATATCGATTGGCCGATGAAGAATGCAATGATTGGCATAATTTATCTACGAAGCTAAGAAAGCATGAAAGTAATCTATCGAAAAGTGCAAATCTTTATAAAATCGGTTGATTTGCATAAGGTACTTCAAAAAAGAAAATAATTAATAAAGAAACGGAAGCTCAAATTGACCAAGAGAGACAACGTTGGAAATTGTGCACATAATTGATGTTGTCAAAAATACTTTCTTGAAATAACTTGCCATTTCGTGGATTGAATGAGAAGATATATGAGAAAATAATGGACTTTTTATCAACTTATCGAAATTATGGTCTAATTTGATCCAATTGTAGAAGATCATCTTAGACCTATAGTAAACAATGAAATAAAAAAACATTAGGCATAAAATTAAAAATGAACTGATAAGTTTGCTGGCCAACTAGATCAAAGTAACAATGCTTGCAAAAATAAAGAAAGCAAAGTATATCTCCATCATCCTTAATTGCACTGCAAATTTGAATCATAAGGAGCAAATGTCCATTATTATAAGATGTGTGAATGTCGGCGATGCAAGTGATATCAAGATGGAATAATATTTTCTTGGATTCATAACCGTCAACGATACATTCGGGTTTGGTCTTTTTAGAGAGCATGAAAATGGTGTGAATAATCTTAAACTTGATATTAATGATGTGAGAGGACAAGGGTATGATAAATGGTCCAAATATGAAAGATAAATTATTAAATTAAATATGATAATCCAAAACACGAATTTAAATTATCGACTATTGTAATAATTACTTTTTATTGAATTTTCTATAGGTAAACATCAAGGTTTACAAAAAAGGCTACTTAATGTAAATCTTAGAGCTTTCTACATTTGATGGATGTTGTTATCCCACCTTTTGGTAGGCCGTGATACGGTAGATTTGGTTAAGAATGGTGGTTACCAGCCTTGAGAATCAACTATATACAAAACTATGGACGACAGTCGAGCATATTTAGATCGGATCCCTATCAAGGTGAAATCAATATGAAGTGCTAAGGAAGTCCCGTGATACTACATTTCAAATTTCAAGTCAATTGGAGTTCGTATGCTCGAGTTATGGGCAAAAGAAGAATTTATGTGGATCGATCGGGAACGATCCATAAAGCAGCATAAATCAACGATGATCGATCAATAACTCAAGATCTACAATTCTATTACCCATGAAACTTTGGGAACATCAATATATTGAAAAAAGAGTAATAAAATCGATTGCATGTCAAAACTCACAAATATCATAAAAAATACCTATCGTTCTTGAATGATCGTATCATTTTTAGCCAGAACGATCCATAGTATCACGAAAAATGCGATATTTCAGAAAGGGTGCGTCGGAGTTACACAAAATTTAGAGAGCAAGTGACTTACATCATGGGGAACTTACATGATCGATTGTAGCTCAATTGGATGAAGCATGGAACGATCACACTTGATTTACTATGGCTTAACTTAACTCCACGGAAAATGCGATATCTCACAAATAGTACGTCAGAATTGCATGAAATTTAGAGAGCGAGTAGTTTGCATCATGGAGCACTGCCATGATTGACTATTACTCCATTGGAGCTTATATAAACCCCTGAATGTTCTAATGGTGTGCGATCAATCTGAAAATTGGTGGACCGGGTCATACACATCTGGAGGTTCTTCAGGAAAAATTTCAGGCTAATCCATGCACGTATTCACCTATAAATACAGTGGACTTGGCTCATTGCAAGGGACTTTTTTGGCTGGATCTACTTCATAACTTCTTATCTATTCCTCCAATAATTTTCTAAGACAAAAATAATTGTAATTGTTTTCTTATAGTATAAATAAAATATTATTGGAGTGGACATAAGCCGAAGTTTGCCAAACTACTATAAAACTTGCGTGTTCATTTACTTTTCTACGATTTATTATGTGATTTGTGGAACTTTATTTCTCTATTTGGATGTAAATAATGGACATTGGTGCTTCACTTATAACAGGGTGTTTGTGACCATTTTTGGCGTAAACAGATGTCATTATCCAAATCTTATTTTACGTGATATAACAAAATCTTGTATGAAAGCTAGAAATTTTTTGCATATATGCGAAAGATTTATACTTTTTTCTAGCTCAACTCGTCCATGGGAAATACTCTGAAGTCATGTGAAAGCTTTCACTCCAAAACCATTATCGGCAAATCGTTGGGAAAGTCATATTGAAAGTCTTAAAGTAATAAGATTTCAATCATCGGAGCTAAGCGATGCTTTGATTTACACTTTACATGATTCTAGAGATGACGTTATGATGTTAGTGGCTAAAGGATAAAAAATGCTTTCGAAAATTTTGAGTTCCTAATTAGCTTCTGTATTTGGCACAAGATATTAGACAATATTAATCAAGTAAATAAAATAGTTCAATGAGAGGAATTAGATATTGAATATGCAATCTCAAAAATTAAAGAGCTTGTAACTTTTGAAAACTTAGAGGAGATGGATTTAAGCTCATGATGGAGGAGGTTAAAGAAATTACAAATGATGGTGGCACCGATCCTAAATTTTCTGAAAAGAGGATTATACGTTGAATAAAGCAATTTTATGAAGATATCATAGAGAATTATAATAAACAATCTTTAAAGGAAAATTCTAGAGTTACTTATTATATATATATATATAATAGATGAAGCTTTAACATTACTTAGAACTGATTTGAGCAATTTAAACATTATGAAGGAATTTTTGACTTTTTTCAAATTGAAATTCAAAATAGTTGATGATGAGAAATTGATGAATTTAGAAGGTGTTTTAATGCATGAAGAAGAGCAAGATATTTTTCTATGAGCTTCGACAATTAAAATAAATTCTACCTTCGGAAGTAACTACACCAATTGATATTTTTAATTTCTTGAGGTCTTATCGAGATGTAAGTGGATTTCTTAATGTTTGGATTGTTAACCAAATTCAATGGAAAATTATGGTTAGAATTGCTTCGGTGGAAAGAAGCTTTTCAAAATTGAAATTGATAAAAATATATCTACGAAGTACTATGTCTCAAGAGAGATTAAGTTGAATAGCTATGATTTCAACTGAAAATGAGTCTTTGGATATGCTTAACTATGAAGATATGATATCATGTTGACATATTTTTTTTTTAGTATTTATTCTAAATGTTTAGTTGGCTAATTTTTGTAATCAATGTTAAAATTTATAATAGAATTTGTGTTTTGTTTTGATACATTTAACTATATTCATGTTTATTAAATATTGGGCCAACAAAAAGACAAAATTTCTAATTGGATAGGGTATTGATTATGTGTGGGCCAGCCTTGCTTCTATCCAAATATGAAAGATTTAGGTATCCATGTTGGCCCAAATAAGAATTTTTTCTTAAGACTTTATTATTTATCAATTACAAAAAAATAAACACATTCAACTAGTAAGTTGCACTTACATACATGGAAAGAAATAAAGATGTTTCATTGCACTATTTTTTAAATTCCTCTATTGATTTTCAATTAAATTGTCTCTAAATGACTGATTAATATTAATATCCTCCATTTTTATCTTCTAAAGTCTTCACCTGTAGGTTATATTCATCAATACACTAGCTCTAATCATGTGGGAGAAAACATATGAACATCCGTTAAGTATAATTCTAACAATAATCCAATTCCAATATATATTACCATTTAAACAATAACATAATGTACTTGCACTTAACATGCAACGACGGTATTATAAAATAAAGTAAATATATTATATCTTTAGGATGATATTTTAACAAACACATCATGTGCATGTAAACCACTTTATTTATCAATTCAATCATCTCCAAACATAATTAAACCCGTAAAGAGCAATTTACAAAATGATTCGTAATCCATTTTTCCTCCCAATAATTTAACTCAGAGGTAAATAGTAGTACTAATAAAGAATTTATGGATCCATCACTATATATTCATAAAAAATATTATGTATAAAGCTATTTCACAATTCAAACAACAAATCCAAATTTAATTTTCCTACAACCAAATTATCATTTTCCAATCATAATTTGTTAACATATCATATACATATAATTATATGTCCATGTGGGTATCAAAAATTCATCAAAGAACTTGTGATAAACCAAGCACATAAACTTTAACAATATGCATGAATTTAAACTGAACTATTCACCAAATCTATTCAGGTTTAAGCTTTCCAAATGTCTCATTATCATAACAACACCTTGATAGGCTGATCTTTACTCCAAAAACCCAAATATTCTAACATTCATGAACGATGGATCAATTTTATTTTCAAATTGTTGGAGTAGTGGAGTAGAAAAAATAAAGGGCAGTCGACAAATCATTGTTACGCCATAGACAAGTCATTGCCTTAAAACCAAAATTCGGCACAGCTATGGTGCAATCGATGTTCACTCCCTATGGTTGACACAACGATATCTCAAACTTCTGCACTCAAGGTTGAAAGATTTGGATAGCTGTAAAAACCATTTCCAAAAGTTTTACTTGTATTTCAAAGATGATTTTGTTTTTAATGAATTTTTTAAGGGACTGTATTGTTTCTCAAATGAGAAAGAGGAAAAAATAAGGATGAAGGAGAAAATGAACTGTCTTACTTTTTTCCTTATTTGACAAATGAGTTGTTGGAAAAATAATATAGTAGACAAATAGTAACGGTTGCCCATTAAAAAAAAATACAAAAGGTTAGACAATTTAATTGACTAATTTTTATGTTCATTATCCAACAATCCCCCACTAACCATAAGAAAATCAAAGAAAAACATTCTGAACCAAGAGAATTTCCATACGTAAAACCAGTGTCTTTCAATTGAACTAATTCACAATGAAGCGAGCTTACAAGTTAATCGAAGTAGAGAATTTCTTCTTGAACTATGAAGATTAGGTTGAGAAATCACAACACATATTAGATATTCAATTTCTACAAACTCCATAATAAATATGCTCTTTTAATGGCTATGTGCCCGCTTTAGAACCTCATAAGTGCTTTAGAGAGCTCAAATCTCTTGTAGATGGTGTCCTATCTTCACACCTAAGTATGCGAGTCCATCAAGGGCTCCACTCTAGCACCACCACTTATAACTATGGACCCATTAAGAGAAAAATGAACGACCTCAAAAATAAATAATATAATTAATCTAGTGCATTTCAAATGCACCAAAATGCTGGTTATCGCTTTGGAAAGAGCAAATAAGCCCAAATTAAGATAAATCGGTATATCCATCAAGTGCATCCCAAATACACCACCAAAAATCCGGTTATGCAATATATAAAATCAAAGAAGCTCAACCTCATATATCAAATAGTGGAATCCATCAAACGTGTCTCAAAATCTCCACCAAAACTTGTTAGGGATTATATTAAAACAAAAAAGCTAAAATTCATATCAAATAGTAGAATTCATCAAGTGCATCTCAAAGCACAAACAAAAACTAGTTATTGATTGTATAGAAACAAAAAAAATCAAACTCAAGTCAAAAAGGAAAACCCATAAACTGCATCTCAAAAGCACCATTAAAAATTTAGTTACAGATTATATAAAAGCAAAGAAGCTTAAAATCATATCAAATGGAAAAATCTATCAAGTTCTTCTCAAAATCACTACCAAAAAAACTAGTATTGATTATACAAAATTAAAGAAAGTCAAACTCTTATCCAATAGAAGAATCCATCAAGTGCATCTCAAAGGAATGGCAAAAACTGGTTAAATGGGTCACATAAAAATAGAGAATATCAAACTCATATCAAATAGAAAAATCCATCAAGTTCTCTTTAATCCTAATCATTTTGATGAGATCACTTATTTCAACAATTTCTTAGTTATCTTAGGGCTATGAATGTATCTCCTCACACGATGATTAATTATATTTTTAATAATTTGAGAGAAACACATTGTTTCTTTCAATTGTAACATATTTTCAAGATTGCTTTTTCTTTTTAAGGTATGTATTATGATCATAGAGAGATTGCATATGCTTTACATCAAAACAATCAAGCCACTTCATGTTTTTCATTCTAACATAATCAAAATGATTAACGGGATAATCATTTTCAAATTGTCTCATTTTGTAGCAAGTATCATATCTGTCTCTCTTAATGCATTCATCTTGATTTTTAAGTTTTGGTCTTTTTCACTCTGTTCATGCCTGTACCAAAAAGATGCATATATTTGATATAAAGAAATTAATCTATATGGGAAAAAATTGAAATCATAATTAAATATCCAATGTTCTTAGGTAAATTGTTTATCGTTTCTTCTTCTTCCAGTTTTAAAGAAAAAGGAATAATGGCAATGGTGCAATTTTCTCTAACAGCCCAGCATTTTCAAAAATTTAAAGCTCGGGATGAAATTCTTCCATGGTTCATAAGGAGTTTTATCCGGTATTTTATGAGAAACCAGGTTGACAAGTTAACAGCCACAGAAAATAAAATAACTTCCGCAACATACAATCAAGCATGCTGAGAAAATTATACTCAACTTTACACGACCATTTATATTCGTATAATTTTGACACATTTTTATTAATCCATGCATATAACATGCATGATTTTAAAGGAAAATATCCTTTCAACTTATCTCATTCTCTAAAAAATGCATACGTAACTCCGAACTTATGCACTTATAGATATAACATGTTAAGCATAAAGCTTTACAACCAAGTTCATGTATTTATATTGTTGATAAGATTTTTCATCCTACAATACCCAAGATAATTACAGAGTGGTTATGAACCCAATTAATAGTTAGAAGATAGCATTCCCATTATTTGTTGATATGCCTCTTTAAATATAGCCTTTCTTCCCATCAAATTTCGCAATCAAATCTAATCCAAAGAATAGAATAGAAAAAGGGAATAAATAAAGAATTACACCAAGGTTTATGTGGTTCGGATTTCAAGAAATCATATGTCCATGGAAAATTCCATCTTCTATTTTTCATTCATTATTTGGCATTATTACATTACCGCATTAGTGCAGAGAATATTTCTACATAGTATATTATTTTTTTGGAAATTGGGAAAAATCTCCCTTGGCACCGCTACTGTGTCTCTTTATTTGCAATCCCGCCTTCATTGCATCACTTGGCGATGCTATTCTACCATGCTTCATTTCATCCCCTTGATATTTACATGTGTTATCCATCTAATACTTGCTTTAAGCATATGTGGATTTGTGACGTAACTTCGGGCAGGAAGTTTTCCATTGGCGAGAAGATTTGATTTTAAGCGGGAAAATTTGGAATTAAGGCAGGAACCGTCCAAATTTAAATAAGTCGGGTCTTCATTGATTCTTGCAAAGTAACTGGTTGGTGAACTGAGCACATGTACAAGTAAAACTACGTTGAAGGAAATTGTTCTTTGTCCGAGGATGAATTGTATTAGTTTCCTTTTGCTAGCACAGTGTGGTGTTGGAGGTTTGTATGGTTAGAAGATAATGCTCTATTTACTTATGAGTGTAGATCCGCACTACAACGTTGTTTAAGTGGCCTTGATAGTGTTAGCAATGCATAAGCTTTAAAAGTAATGTTAGGGTTTGTTTAACCTTTTAATTATAGTGTGGTCCACCTCTTTTAACCCTCTCATTTTGTTTATGTTTTTGTTGCCTCTTGATGGCAACATGTTTCCCTATTAGTCTATTTTGATGGCGGCATGCTTCTTTACTAGCCCATCTTTGATGTTGGACTATGGTAGAGCACTGCTTGGGTAATACTATGTACAACCCCTTGGAATGCTTTTGCTCGTGGTATTGCTTAAAGTGTCCTTAGTAAACGTAGCACAAGTCCATGGCTTATTCGAAGTGACTCATGAATGAGTATTAGTTAAAGGTTGAGTGTAGTGCATCTGCAGTCCATCGTGATTCTGCCTTGAACAAGAGTGTTGGATTGCAATGAAATATTGTTTCTTTAATGCCACATCAAGATGGTGAGGCATCTTTATAGCTTGACTGTATGATGTTTGCAGTGCAGATCTATCAACTTAGAAGTTAATTTCAGTTTGTGTCACATCCTTATTGGAGGATGGTCATTTAAGTAGATATGTCGCGGTTCTGATTTGGGATGAATATTAAGGTTGCAAGTCAATTCTTATTATTTGAATTTCGTTCCAATATGGGATTGTGGCCTGGTCCAGGGTAGTAAAGGGTTGCGTAGTTTAGGATGGTTTGGATGGTACAACCTAACTTCTCATTGGTGTTGTATGAGTTTTATACTTCTAGAGTATGCCAGCTCAGTTCGGTTGCCTTCAACTCAATTTTATTTGGGATTTATTTAGCTAGCTTTGCATACTATATTGGCTTCTCCTGTCGATATTGCGCAGTTTACAAGTAGGGCGCATTTATTCTTTATTTGGCTTTCCTCGGTCTTCTTTAGTTAGCATTAATGTTGCATTGGCTGTTATACTCATATTTTTTCTCTTACGTTAAGATTTTTGTTATCAACCGCGTCTTGAAAAATGAATATAGCCATACGGCGTAGTTTGCTTCTATTTACTACTGTGCATATTTAACATCGTATGACCACGACTTGTGTTTATAGTTATTTTGTTACTCTTGTTATATTGTCGCTTTAATGTGATATTTTGGCGCAGTTGTATCTTAAGAATACATGACATGATATTTGTCCAAAAGAGGTTGTGTATGTTTATTATGCTTATGTGTTTTGATCCTATGCATTTTAATTCGTAGTTCATTGTTTAACTAGTCTGCGTATCATTTTGTATGACTCGAAAAATGGGTGTAACACTTGCCCCTAAGTCTGCGCCAATGTCTATTTTTCCAGACTTGTCGATTCGTATCCAGTTTTTCAAACCATCTAACCAGTCACTTTACATTTAATGTTTTGTACACATGTTCTATTATGGTTGGTTGCATTTTCTAATCATTGTCATACGAATTGTTTTGTGTCCCAAGAGAACATATTTAGTTTCTCGAAAATGAAAAATATCCAACGGTTGTGGTTTCATTGTACTTTGGGAATCTGAGGTTAGGATTTCTTTATTTCGATTATAAATATTACTTCTTATTTTGTACTTCCTCTATTACGAGTTTGAGAAAGGAAAACCTATACGAATATTTTTAGTTTCTCATTTCTTTTCAAATTGACACCTAAATTCACCTATAAGTCGGATTTCTCCCCTTATTTTTTAGGCATCCTCTTAATTTGATCTTTGGGTTAACTCTGGTTTTTATTTCAAGTTTGAAAGGTTATTTATGTGACTTTGTTTTTTAGGTTGATGAAATCGTTGATTGGATTTCCCCTTATTGGTTCATTTAAAATGCAATATAAATTTATTTTAATTACAAATGGCCTTTGATGATTGTCCTGGCTCTTCTAATCGTGTTTCCTCTTTTATTGAATTGCCTTCGGTCATTCGTGAGACAAGTGGAGTGGACGCAATCTTGGTTGGTATAGGGATTAGCGATTATGAATTTAGGTTTCCCTCACCCTCTGGTTGCATTTATTTTTCTCCCAAAGGGTGCGTTTCGATATCATTTGAGCATATCAAATGTGGCCTTTATTTGCCTCTCTACCCCATTCTTAAAGAGTGGATTGCGATGTTTTGCTTATCTCCCATTCATTTGGCCCGGTTTCTTATTACATTCTGAACTGCATCTATGTCTTATATGCTAAGAATTTGATTCCTCCCTCTTGTAGAGAGTTAGCCTTCCTGTATTCTATAAGTGAGAACCGTACTTGGGATGCATAGGATTTTGGTTCGTTCAAGTCACTATGTCCCTTTTTACTCTCCTCCTCATAAAACTTATTGATCGGTGGATCGGTTCTTTTCAGTTTTGACTGGGATGGATTTGTCTCATCTTCCAAGAGCCTGGTACTGTGCCCATCTCTCTCTATGTTTCTTTTTTGTTTTACTTCCTTTCTTGCATTGATTTGCATCTTCTTCACTTTTAACGGACCGTCCTAACTTTACTAAAGAGGGAAAGAAGCTGTTTTCACAATGTAGGGCAGATGTATTAAAGTTGTCCGATGACTCCCGCTAGGGGTCGCATCTTTTCACTAAGGATTTACTGCACACGAAAAAAATTTCTACACACATATCATCACTTTTGTTGATCTATTTTTCCATATGACTTTGACGTTTCTACTTCATATAGCATATACATATATATGTGTTTTAGTATTTTGTTATTCGTTGAAATTTGAAGCCTTGTACGTATTAAGTTTATTCATTTTACCACGCAGATCCATTATCGTTGTTTGACGCTACTTTTAAAAGAAAGATAAAGAATGAAATGAATAGACAAGCAGGAGATCTTCTACACATGTGAGTGTGTAGAAACAACTGGGAGTGGATAATCCTCCGCCTTCTTCCCTAGGTACTATGGCTTATGTGTAACCCATTAGCATGATTTTGCCCCCTTCACGCTTCCCGGTTATTCATGGAGAGGGTGCATTGTCCGAATTAGTAGAGAGGATGGATCGTTTACTTATTAATGATTGTACTACACCAAACCTTCCTCTGTTGCCTGCTTCTAGTTCACCTTCTAGGGCAATCTTCGCGAACTTGCACTGTTATGGCTTTCATGTTAACATGTCATAATGTTGCTTTTCTCTAGTTATGGTTTCAGGTGCATTGTTATTTATTACAATCTTCATTCTTTTAGGTCATTGCTTTCGAGGTGGAACTGCACAATAGGCTCAATAATTTAGAGCCATCTCTTACTACTACTTAGGAAGACATAGTGAAGCTGCAATGAGATTTGGATGCGGCCTCATTGGATATTAAAGCAGGAAATAAAAGGGAGGCAAATTACAAAGCTTAACTGGAGACGTCTTCTAAAAAGGTCGTAGATATGGAACAAGATGTCATGCAATAGAAGAAGAGGATAAGTAAATTGGAATTGAAGCTCTCCAAGGCAGAGAAAGGCCCAAAAAAAATTGCTCATAATGTTCTCCATGACGTTTTGTAACATTCCTATTTTTTGATAATATTATTCAAGATATTTAATTAGATAAATTAAATAGAATAATGACGATAAGGAGACTAAGATTAGAATAAACTATGCACATAGGGTCGTGCTTATTAACAAAATAAATGAGCTTAAAATTGGTTCATAAGATAATTCACTTACTTAAGGCCTTATTAGTAAAATAGCCGCACTTTATATTCATGGTTATTCTTTTGCCTTTATCCTATCACGTTCATTTTATTTCTCAAATCAAAACAAATGCAAGAATCCTAATATAGCATGTCATTAATAAGGAAGGGAAAGAGGAATTTTTATCTAAAGCCAAGGATTAAAAGCCAGGGAGGATTAATCAACAACAAATCTCAAATTCCTTATCAAATTTAAGGTGAATAATAATCTTCTACCATCTCTATTTTTATTCTATGATTATATGGTTTCGAATTTATGATTTAATTTTTTTTTGATAATATGGATGATGATATGCTTGAGTTATATTTTGATGATTTATTTTAATTCATAAGCACATGAATTTGTATGGTTTTTACATGAAACCGAGAGTATATAATTTCAAATTGCCATGGAAATTTTTTACCTTAAGTAAAATATGATTTTAGAAATGGGTTTTAATTTTCAGGATTCTCCAAGTTATGGAAATTTTATTATGAATCTTTAATGAAAGATATGATATAATTGGGTTTAAATTTATTTTGGAAATTTTAAGAAGAAATTGGATCTAAAATTTTAATATGTTTGATTACATGATGAAGGTGAGTTTCTGTGATTTTTGGGGATTTTTTCCAACTGATTTATTTGGGAAAATAAATTATTTTAACAGAAGGGCTTTTTAGCAAATGTCGGTTTTGGTTATAAGGAAAGGTTTTAATGTTTAAATCGTTTAATTTGGATCTGAATAAATGCGGCAATTTTAAAGGTAAAGTGTTTGAGAAGTTTTTATGACAACCAATCAATAGTTTACAAATAGGAAAGCTGTTAGAAAGTAATTACTAAAAGTCGCTATAATTCTGCATTTAAACCAGAAAAAGATGTTACGCCCCTATTAGTAAGGACCTTTCGACGCCTTTGATTCCGCCACCTCACAGTCGAAACACACACAGTCGAAACCACTATAGTATAAGCCAATACACAAGATATTACTTAGATGGTATGCGGTGGATTGGAAGGAAGGTGGAAGCCATAGTTTCGAAAGGGTAGCTTCCGATGGGGTCGAAACCCTACTTTGTTTTCAAAATATTATAGTCTTGCATAGTTTTATCTAAAGCTTTCGATACAGTCGGAAGTTATGCTTTTGAAAAGGTTTTATAATTAGCTTTTGAAGAAGGTTGTCACATTGTGTTGAAGCATTTTCTTTCGAAGGAGTACCTTTTTCCTTTAAATAATTGCTTTCGAAAGGGTAGGTTTCGTCCCAGTTAAAGCCAAGCCGCTAATCCCCCTTTCAACTGCAATGAAGTCATCTATTATGTCGAAGGGGTTACTTCTATTTTACATAAGCCATTTCCCCAAATTCTTTCAAAAAGTTTGAGGGTTTCGAAGGTGATGGAGTCGAAAGGGATTTCGACTCTGTCCTTCAAAGTTTTGTTTTAAAGGTTTTTTTCTATCGACTAAGATGGTTCCGACACCATCAATTTTTCCCCAAAATCTTTTTTGTTGGTTTCGAAAGAGATACTTTCGTATATAACCATTTTTACCTAAACAATGTTATTAAAGAGTAAACCTAATGCTTTCGAAAGGGGGTACTTTCATTTGTTTTGAAGCTCTACATTTTACAAAGGTGACTTATACCATCGAAAGGTAAAATAGGTCTCGAAAGAGGGTATTTACTAAAAGCTTCGAAAGAGGCCTTTGCTTTCGAATGAGGCTATCTAAAGGTTTCTAAAGAGATATTTTTATGGTTTCAAAACATAAACCCAATCTCAATTTAAAGTAATAACCATGGCATAAATAGAGATTTTGGAAATATTATTCACACTTTTATTGACCCATAACTGTATTTTAGGAAAAGGGCGGAATAACCAGTTAGGTTGACCACGTAGTGAATATAACTTAATCGATGTTAAAATTTTAACTAAAGATATTGGCAGGGCCCAATAAGTTTACAGTAAGCCCATGAAACTGTATGACATTGGTAGGGGCCAATAGGTTCATGGTTATCCTATGAAAACTATGATTTAATACTAGCAGGGGCTAGTAGGTGGAAACTATATCTGAATTAAGATATTGGTAGTTAGCCAATAAGTTCCTAGTTAGCCCATGAAAACTAGGATAAGAAATAAGATATTGGAGTTACCAATAGGTTCTTAGTAGTTCTATGAAAACTAAGCAGTTGGACAGATAGTCCTTGACATTTTAACAGGTTAATAGTAACCCTAGAAACTATAATTGAGACAGATAGTAGGAATGAATGGGGATGGGTAATCCAGAATTGATATTTTTGTTTAGCATATCATTATAATGTTTTGAAATACTATGTTTTAACCATTGTGGATGCAGGAGCACAGTATACGGTTTTATAAATGTTTTAGGATACTAGTGAGGAAAAAAACCATTCCATTCCGCTAAGCGGCTTGGTCTCACTAGATATTCAAATGGTTTGTGATGGTAAATTATATTTCATATAAGGCTTTTTGTCCGACTCGAAGTTTTCGTTTTCCTCTTAAACTCTTAAGTACTCAATTGATTTTAAGTAGGTTGAGAGTTAAGGTTTCTAGGTGTTCTTTGAGATGAATAAAGCTTCCGAAGACGTGCAGGAGGCAAACTTGTTATTAGATTTTCTTTATTTCTGTTGTGTGTTTTGTTTATAAAGGTAAATTGTTTCTTGCTTATCTATATACTATGATCCACCAACGGGGCATCTTCATATGTCGCCCTTGGCGTAGTTTGTAATAATTATATGTTATCCGAGCATAGTCTGCGAATTAAGATTATGTAATCAATTTGGAATATTTTGAAATGGAATGTGGAATGTGTTTTTCTGTTTAATTTTTTCTATATTCTTGTGTTTTCGTGTATCAATCCGTATAATATCACCGTGTTTGGTCACTGAGGATTAATAAGTATGGATGACTGAAGCATCCATAACTATTAGTTTTAGGCCTCCAAATAGGGGGATGTTACACATTTATGCTCAAGTGAAGTGGCAGTTCATTAAAGATAACCCTGTCGTAGAAATGTAGAGGTTGATTTGAGTTTCTTAGAAAATCCATAAATGATTAAAGAAGCTTAGAAATATTATAGGAGGAAGTGAGTTCAAGAGCACGATGGCCTTCTTGATTCCTCCTTTGAAGGAATGCAGGTCGAATATATATATATATATATATATATATATATATATATATATATATATATATATGTACACACACACGTATGCGCACATAAACATGATGGTTGTGATAGAGGCAAGTGGCCTAACATTTCAACGTTGCAATCCAAGGTTATTCTATCAGGATCTATAAATGTTAAGGAAGTAAATATCTTAACCTTCCAACTTTTGGTTATTAAGCTTCTCTTTCTCATTTTCTTTTTGGAAAATATTTATTGGTTGTGATTATACTGCATACGTTTTAATTTGTCCTTTTCGTAAACAATGTAGTTTATCAATGAAATCATCATTACATATATCTGTTACCCAATGTTTTAATTTATGCCTTTCTCTTTTTAGGAAAAAACATTGAGTATTGGTAACCCTCTTTTACCAAAGTCATGCGAAGTAAGTAGTTTAGTTCAACAATTTAAGGTTTTAGAATGCCAGGCCATAAAAAGAATATTGACAAGGTTGGCTTTGGTACATAAGAAGGAAAATGAGTTGGAGCAGATTATTACTCAATTAAGAAAAGATACTCAGTATCTTTTATCCAAAATTACACAAGTTGTTCGTGAAAGGAAATGTGATTCAATACTGCGCAGGTATGGCCCATTTTAGAAAGTGAAACTCTTTCCTTAGGGAATCCTTATCGTGGTTTAAAAATAGACCAAGTCACAGGTAAGAATATGGTTCTTTTTTATTTACGTTTTTTAGTTACTGTTCAAATGAAACACTTTTGCATATTGTACATGTACTCCCATGTAACCTTTCTATTATTATTATTTCTCTTGTATACTTACTGATTCTTTCCTGATAATTTCTTGTTCGAAGACTGCACCCATTTCTCTCATCAAAGCTACTCATCATAATCCTTGTTTGCATGATCCTCCTTCTTCCACTATTGTTGGGGATTATGAAATTCGGATCAATGAGCTTGAGATTGCCTGCATAGATCTTACTAACCAGAAGGAGTTGTTGGCTAATGAGATTCATGAGGAAATGCGCATATAGTTTGATGAACAGAAAAGAGAGTTAATAAAAATCTAAGCAGGATAACGTAAGGCAATGTAATTGCATTACTAAGCAACATTCCGAGGTAGGATATTTGGAGAAGAAGTTTAATCATCGCATGATCGCATTACTAAACTGGATGGTCTGCCTAAGGATGCAGAAACTCCATACAGTATCATATATGCAGATGAGATCAAGCCTCTAGAATGCAAATTCAAGGAGTTTTCTAAATAGATCGGAAGGCAAATTAGTGCGAAGGACAACCCTACTATAGCCTTGGCTCCATACACAGTTTTTAAGTCTAGTGCCACCCCTTCTCCTCCTGCGGGGGCAGACCTCGATGTCAGTTTTGAGTGGAAGAGTGATTTGAAGATATATTACAAAGTTAAGTTTATCGAATTGAAGAACTTTATAAAAAGGAATGAAAATTTGCTAGGAGTAGCAGTTTGCATGTTAGATCAACTGCGTAGGAATTTTTTGGCTCTTATTCTTGTGCTACTAAGAAAATGAAGAGAAACTTTTGGATGAGATTGAACAGATCAGGAGGGTGGTTATGGAATGTGTGATAACCCTTGAAAATAAAGTTTCTTCCTTAGAGTCTCAAATCCCTACGCAGACCCTTGGTCGTGTCCCCGCTATTGCATCGCATGGAATCTCTGTTCCTTTTCTAGGTAGTTTAGATAATGCTTCCTTGGAGAAGCTAATTTACAAAGAGAGATTTACGAGGGTCGTGGAAGATATTACTGTAAAGGGTTCAATCGACGTTTCTCTTATCTCTGGCCCGAACTTGACGCTAGACGGCTATGGTGATGCTTGGGCCAGTGCTAATTATGATCCTTGAGCTATTTACATTGGCGTTGCTCCTAGTCGTTCATAAGTTATAATTACTGAGTTACACAATTTGTCCCCTGTTTCCTACCCTAGGGGCAGTTCTTCTCAGCATCTGACGCTAGATGGACAAATATCAAATCGTCGTAGGAGAATCTGATAGAGTTCCTAAAGAGTTTGAATGAAATATACATCAGTCCCACATTAGCAAAATAAGAGGTAAGATTTGGGTAAATATACTAAATCCTCATTCCCTATATTGGCCCTTAGGGTCAGGTAATTTTGTGCGAGAGGGAGGACCTAAATCTGATGAACACACGCGCGTGCGCGCCGCCCGCCCGTCCGACCGACCGATCTGAGCCGTGCCGTGTCGGGTTCGGGTAAGAAACCTTATTTTTTGCTACGAAAAACACTGCAATTTTTTAGCAAGTTTTTATATACGGTAGCGGATTTGAAATACGGCTACGACCGTTGGAAGTAATCGGGTGCGACCCGTTAGCAAGCGGCGGTCTTTTGAAATTAAACTCAACAGACACGACCGTTTGAACACTATAAATAAGTGATGAATTCTGATCAAATTCATTCACTCATTTTTCTTTCTTTTCTCCGTCAAAGTTCTTCCTCTTCCCTGGTTCAAATCTGTTGCCATCGGACTGACGTAATCATTACAATTTCGAGCAGTCATCGTCTGCTGTATCCTGGGAGGCTTCAACTAAAAGTCTTAAGGAAACTGTCACGTTTCAGGCCTCAGACGATATCGGTATCGTACTGCCTTCGTTCACTTCGGTTTACTCTGTTTTTCGCGGTTTTGATTGTATCATTACTGTTTCCATCTGTTGCTATTGCAAACTTGGGTTAGGAGTTTGTATGCATGCTGTTTCGTTGTCTGCTTTGCAGTTCAATAGCCATTGTACAGTATAGAATATACTAAAACTGTTGCTATTCTGTTTCTGTCATAAAGATACAACATCTTAAGGCTTTTATTTGATTGTTTTGAAAAAACAGAGATGGCAACGGAACAAATGACTGTTAAAACAGCCAATTTGAATAAACCAGATCTGTTCAAAGGTGAAGGTGATGATTTTCTTACATGGCAGAGTCAGATGCTATTTTATCTCACCACCCTAGGCTTGCAGAAATATCTTGAAGAAGACGAACCGGTGCCGCCTACACCGGGAAACACCAACGCTGCGAATCAGCATACTGGTCCAACTATTGATGCGTGGAGGCACTCGGATTTTTTATGCAGAAACTACATTCTCAACTGCCTCGATAAGGTCCTGTACAAAGTGTACCAGCCCATAAAGAGTGCAAAAGCTCTTTGGAATGCATTGGCTACAAAGTACAAAACACAGAATGTAAGTTTAAAAAAGTTCATCGTTGACAAGTTTATGGATTATAAAATGGTGGACTCAAAGTCGGTGACTTCTCAAGTGCAAGAGTTGCAAATTATTATCCATGAAATGGAAGCAGAAGGCCACACGGTCGGCGAATCATTCTTGGTTGAAGCAATCACTGGAAAATTGCCACCATCTTGGAGGGATTACCGCAACTACTTGAAACACAAGAAGAAGGAAATATCCTTGTAAGACCTCATCGTCAGATTGAAGATAGAGGCAGATAATCGTGGAGTCACCATACCTAAAAGCGAAAAGGCCTTTGTTGCAGAAGGGTCAAAGAAGAAAAAGAACTTCAACAAAAACAAGAAAAGGAAGGCGCCAGAAAATAAGCAGAATAAACAGAAGCAGTCCAAGAAGTTCAATGGGCAATGTTGGGTTTGTGGCAAAACTGGACATGCAGCGAAGGATTGCAGCTCCAAGAAACAGAATAATTCTGAAGCAAATGTTGTGGAAAACATGGACATCGATGGGTCTAATTTTTCTGGAGTTGTGTCGGAATGCAATCTAGTTCAGAATCCTTCTCAGTGGTGGTTTGACACAGGTGCTACACGACACGTGTGTTCTGAAAAGTCCATGTTCTCCACTTACAGCAAATTCGATCATGAAGAAAAGTTGTACATGGGCAACTCTGCAGTGTCAATGATTGAGGGAAGCGGGAAAGTGATTCTCAAGTTCACATCTGGTAAGACTATTACGTTGAATGATGTGCTTCATGTTCCAGACATTCGCAAGAACTTGATCTCTGGACCTGTACTCTCGAAGAAAGGCTTCCGAATGGTCTTCGAATCAGATAAAGTTGTTCTGTCTAAGGCTGGAATCTATATAGGGAGTGGATACTTGTGTGATGGCCTATTTAAGGCTAATGTAGCCGTAATTGGCAACAATAATGTATATTGTAATTCTGAAATGAATAAAAAGGAAGTTTCTTATGTTGTCGAGTATGATGCTCTATTATGGCATGAAAGATTAGGACATATAAACTTTCGAAAGATGAAAAAACTTGCAAATCTGGATTTAATTCCACAATTTCAAGTAGATAAAAAATACAAATGTGAGACATGTGTAGAAGCAAAAATGGTTAAGAAACCATTTCATACTGTTGATAGAAGTACTGAACCGTTACAAATGATTCATACTGACTTATGTGATTTCAAAAATTTACCTACAAGAGGTGGGAAAAAGTATTTTATCACATTTATTGATGATTACACCCGATACTGCTACGTATATCTTTTAAATAGTAAAGATGAAGCAATTACATCATTTATAAAATATAAGGCTGAAGTAGAAAATGAACTAAATAAAAAGATCAAGATATTGAGGTCTGATCGAGGTGGAGAATATGAGTCGCCGTTTGAACAATTCTGTGCAGAAAATGGAATAATTCATCAAACAACAGCACCATATTCACCACAACAAAATGGTGTAGCCGAAAGGAAGAACAGAACGCTAAAAGACATGATTACTGCCATGCTTTTAACTTCTGCACTACCGACTAACTTGTGGGGGGAAGCATTAAATATGTCTAATCACATATTAAACAAGGTCCCTCACAATAAAACAGGAACAATTCCATATGAGTTATGGAAAGGACACAAACCAAGTTTTAAATACCTCAAAGTGTGGGGGTGCTTGGCAAAGTTCCAGTTCCGCCTCCAAAGAAGGTCAAACTTGGACCAAAAACTGTAGATTGTTACTATTTAGGACCAACCCAAAATAGTAGTGCATATAGATTTTTGGTATTCAAGTCTGATATACCTGATATTCATGTAAATACAATCATGGAATCAAGAGATGCATCATTCTTTGAAGAAGTGTTTCCACACAAAAAGAATGAAGGGAATAATGTCCCTAAAAGGACACGAGAAGAATCAAATAGCCCACATGAAAATGAAACTCATCGTGAAAGTGATGAAGTAGAACCAAGAAGAAGTGTAAGGGCTAGAACTTCTAAATCATTTGGTTCGGATTTTTACACATATGTGTTAGAATACGAACCTCAAACGTACAAGGAAGCCATGTCATCTTCTGAATCTTCATGTTGGAAAGAAGCAATTCAAAGTGAGATCGATTCAATCCTAAGTAATAAAATTTGGGAAATTGTTGACATTCCACCTGGAATAAAACCTATTGGCTGCAAATGGATTTTCAAGAAGAAAATGAAACCAGATGGCTCTATTGATAAATACAAAGCCAGATTAGTGGCCAAAGGATATCGTCAAAAAGAAGGTGTAGACTTTTTTGACACATATTCACCAGTTACACGAATAACCTCAATAAGAATGCTAATAGCAATTGCATCCATCTACAATCTAGAAATTCATCAAATGGATGTAAAGACAGCATTCTTAAATGGAGACCTCGATGAGGAAATCTACATGGAGCAACCCGAAGGATTTGTGTCCAAGGGAAATGAAAACAAAGTCTGTAAATTGGTAAAATCACTATACGGACTCAAACAAGCTCCAAAACAATGGCACGCAAAATTTGACAGTGTCATGATGAGAAATGGTTTTCGTATAAATGAATGTGACAAATGTGTTTATTATAAACAAATTGGACAATCATACGTGTTTGTTTGTTTATACGTGGACGATATGCTAATCTTTGGTCCTAACATTAAAGTTATAGAGACCATAAAGAAACTGTTTATCAATAATTTTGATATGAAAGATTTAGGAGTTGCTGACATTATTTTGGGAATCAAAATAATAAGAACGGCTAATGGAATACAATTATCTCAGTCACACTATGTAGACAAAATAATTGAGAAATTCCAACATTATGAAATTAAAGGAGTGAGGACACCTTTTAATCCATCGGAAGTACTGCATAAAAACTCTAAAGAAAGTGTAATGCAACTAGAATATTCCCGCGTAATAGGATGTCTAATGCATCTCATGAATTACACGAGACCAGATATAGCTTATGCAGTAAGTCGACTAAGCAGGCATACAAGTAATCCAGGAAAGGAACACTGGAAAGCACTAATGAGAGTGCTGGGATACTTGAAGAATACCACAAATTATTCCTTGCATTATGAAAAATATCCAGCTGTTCTAGAAGGATACAGTGATGCAAACTGGATTGCAGATTCAGATGAATCAAAATCCACAAGTGGTTATGTCTTCACTCTTGCAGGAGCAGCAGTATCATGGAAATCAACGAAGCAAACATGCATAGCCCGATCCACTATGGAATCAGAGTTCATTGCATTAGACAAAGCAGGAGAAGAAGCAGAATGGCTTCGTCATTTCTTAGAAGATATTCCTTTATGGCCTAAACCTGTAACGGCCATATGTATTCACTGCGACAATCAAGCTGCGCTGAGTAGAGCGAAAAACTTTGTGTATAATGGCAAATCACGACACATTCGTCGACGCCATAACACAGTTAGGCAATTACTCTCTAATGGAACTATCTCCATTGATTATGTAAGAACAAATGATAACCTAGCGGATCCATTTACAAAAGGGTTATCAAGAGAGAAAATAGACTGCGCATCGAGGGGAATGGGTTTAAAAGCCTAAACCAACAAGAGTTATCTTATACGGAAACCTATCCTAGCGACTGGAGATCCCACGGACTAGGATCAATAGGCAAACCAGTTCTGAATAACTCAAGACGCAATGCATTTGTTCGGACATAGTACAACTCCATTCCTATGATGCACAATATAAAATGCATGCCTACAGAAGTATTAACAGGTTAAAACTATGTTTTTTAATGATGACCATATCTTGTAAAAACAAGTGGGGTATATGTAGGATACTCCTAATGGTTGCGATCACTTATGTAAGTGCGAGCTGGGTCGGCTCTACGAGAATATTACAGGCTTTTTTATTCTCTATATACGCTCGCAGAACCAGAAATTGTTCAGGACCAAAATGAACACAACCAAGAGATTGGATGAGAAGGAAAACAATGCTTTGTTAAACTTATTGTCTGGTTATACAATAACGGCTGACGGTTCAAAAAGAAAATTCACCGATTAGCCAAGTATATCCGATGAGTTTTGACTAGGGAAAGTTCAAAGTGAAATATCAACTTGTCCTTAATAAAGCAATGTTCCATATGTAGTCTGACATATTCCACTTTGTGTGGGGGATAGTATATTATCATTCATGTGGGGGATTGTTAGAGTTCCTAAAGAGTTTGAATGAAATATATATTAGTCCCACATTAGCAAAATAAGAGGTAAGATTTGGGTATATATACTAAATCCTCATTCCCTATATTGGCCCTTAGGGTCAGGTAATTTTGTGCGAGAGGGAGGACCTAAATCTGATGAACACACGCGCGCGCGCCGCCCGTACGACCGACCCGTGCCGTGCCGTGCTGTGCGGGTTCGGGTAAGAAACCTTATTTTTTGCTACGAAAAACACTGCAATTTTTTAGCAAGTTTTTATATACGGTAGCGAATTTGAAATACGGTTACGACCGTTGGAAGGAATCAGGTGCGACCCTTGGAGACAGAACGGGTGCGACCCGTTAGCAAGCGGCGGGTCTTTTGAAATTAAACTCAACAGACACAACCGTTTGAACACTATAAATAAGTGATGAATTCTGATCAAATTCATTCACTCATTTTTCTTTCTTTTCTCCGTCAAAGTTCTTCATCTTCCCTGGTTCAAATCTGTTGCCATCGGACTGACGTAATCATTACAATTTCGAGCAGTCATCGTCTGCTGTATTCTAAGAGGCTTCAACTAAAAGTCTTAAGGAAACTGTCATGTTTCAGGCCTCAGACGATATCGGTATCGTACTGCCTTCGTTCACTTCGGTTTACTCTGTTTTTCGCGGTTTTGATTGTATCATTACTGTTTCCATCTGTTGCTATTGCAAACTTGGGTTAGGAGTTTGTATGCATGCTGTTTCGTTGTCTGCTTTGCAGTTCAATAGCCATTGTACTGTATCGAATATACTAAAACTGTTGCTATTCTGTTTCTGTCATAGAGATACAACAGAATCATAGTTGATGCTTCTTCTGAGTCTGTCGCTTAATGTTGTTTTGTTTTGTTATGAATTATAATTTTATGAACTCGACTTTTGATGTAACTCATGTTGGGATTGTTTTTATTTATTTTTATTTGTATGGTACTTGCAGATGTATGGAACATATAGTCATGCACATATTTTTAGTGAGTATTAGGTAAACTTGGGAAGATCTTAGTTTCTGATATTTACTTGGCAAGCTTTAAGTTGTTTTAGGAATTGTACCTGATCTGTATGTTACGGTACACTCCATGAGTTATATTTCCTTGCCATTTTTTGAATCAACTTCTTGTGCAGTTCACGCTTCCTGAACTGGATTTTTAGCATGCATGTTTTGTTGCATGCCTATTATGACCTGCTCTAATATTTAGGTGGATTTTTTTTCGTGCGCTTGGCACGGTCTGCTCCACTAGCTGGAGGCAGACTGATGTTTGACGGAGAAGTCAGGTCGCATATTTACAACCTTTTTAACTCATGCACTTGGTTTTTTATAATAGTTCAGGCTGTCTAATATCCTTACGTCCAATGTGGCTATGTCATGTCGATTAACGTAAAGAGTTTTCTAAATTGGTTTAATATACCTATGTTCAATTTAGTAGTTTGGCTAAAAAGCCGGGCTGATTTTGTGCAGTTTCGATTTGATAGCTGGTTCAGGATATCCAATATCCTTACGTCCAGCATAGTATTTGGCTGAAGAGCTGAATTACGTTTGTGGAACTTTAAGTGTTTGCTTTCAATTCCACCGTTCTTAGTGCTGATATTTTCGCTCGGGCCTGCTAACCGCATGTTTGGCTTAGTTAGCGACCTTTGGCGGTGAACTATAAAGGGTCAGGAGAAGGTTCTCCTTGGTGAGTTTTGGACCCGCATTTACTTTAAGCCGTGCCATTTTTCTGGGGTATGCGAACTTTATTTTGGATTCCTTGCCTCGGTGCATCTTAGTTCAGTGTCACCGTTCCTAAAATTGAGAGTGCCGTTTTTATTCTTCAATAGCGTAATTAGCTGAGTTGGACAATGTTGGCGGTGACCTGCATATGGGGGTAGGTTTGCACTGATGGACATTAGTCTTTCATGTCATTTATATAGCTAAAGGAATGGTGCATCTTACAGTTTATGCTAACTAAACCGAAGTATATCATTACATGCAAAAATAGGGCAGTTAGCTTTGTTTGATGGATATTTTGCCTCTGCCCTTCATTAGAAAGGCTATAGTCCATATTTATACGAATTGTTCCTTCAAATCAAAATTAAAGATGTATTACAACCAATAAGTAACATAAAGGTCAATTTACGATGATTTACTTTTAGGAGAGTGATATGCATAGATAGCAGTAAGCATAGATAGAACGGTGAATGCTACGAAACTTCTGCCCATAGCATAGTATTTACTATGCAGTAGGAGTTACAAGGTAAGATCATGAATGACGGTGATTAAAAGTAAAGAGGTATCTTACTGTGCACTTCCTTGTGTGGTATCAGGCTTCATAGAATAACATGAATCTGAGCACCTTTGCTGAATTGATTTGTGAACAAAGATTTCTTCTATATCCATGTTGATTATGGATGTGAAAGTAGCGGTTGATGAAACTGAGCAAGGTCAGGTAGCACTCCTTCTAGTGCCAAAAATATTGGTGAGATTTTTCATCTAACAATGCCCAAGATAATTGCATAGTAGTTATGAAGCCAATTAATAGTTAGGTGATAGCGTTCCCACTGTTTGTTGAAATGCCTCTTTAAATAAAGTCTTTCTTACCCATAAAAATTCATATTGAAATCTAATCCATAGAATAGAATAGAAAAATGCAATAAACATATAATGACAGCAAGGTTTATGTTGTTTGGATTTCAAAAAATCCTACGTTCGCAGAAAATTCAATCTTATATTCTTTCATTCATTAATTGACGTTTTACATTACTGCATTATTCTAGAAAATATTTTTACATAGCACATTACTTTTTCAAAAATTGAGAAAAATCTACCCTTGCACTACTATGTGCCTCATTATTTATGGTCCCGCCATCCTCGTATCATTGGGCGATTCTATCTCACCATGCTTCGTTTCCTCCCTTTGGAAATTTACACGTGTCATCCATCCGTTGTTTCCTTTAAGCATCTATGGATTGGTGGCAGGGCTTTGGGCGGGAATTTTTCCATCCGTGGGATGATTTTATTTTTGGCGGGATTACTTGAAATTGAGAAGGGAACTATTCAAACTTGAATAAATCAGGTCTTCTTTGACTCTTGCAAAGCAACTGGTTAGTGAGCCGTGCATATGTGTTGGTAAAACTGCATTGAAGGAGATTTTTCTTTATCTAAGCATGAATTGTAATAGTTGCCTTTTGCTAGCACAGCATGGTGTTGGAGGTCTGAACGGTAATAAGATGTTGTGATGTTCATATGATACTGCCCTAGGGTGATCAGGTTCAGTTGTCCTATCTAGTCTGCGATGTTTGTTTGGCATTCTGTTAAGGATAAAAGGAGCTGAGTTGCTCTACCCTGGTATTTGGTATTAGCTCAATATTTATATGAACTTGTTCTGACATGCGCAAGTTGCTTGATAAGGGAGGCTTATATTTTTGCAATCTACTTGTAACTATGGATCTGCGCTATAGCGCTGTTTGAGTGGCCTTGACAGTGTTAGCAATGCATTAGCTTTAGGAGTAATGTTCGGGCTTGTTTGGCCTTTTGATTGTAGCATAGTTCTCCTCTTTTATCCCTCCTTTTCCATTCATGTATTTGTTGTGTCCTAATGGCAGCGCGTTTCTTTATTAGTCTATTCTGATGGCAGTGTGTCTATTTTGATGATGATGCACTTCTATATTAGCATGGCTTTGATGTTGGACAATGGTGGAGCACTGCTTGAGTAACACTGTGTACATCCCTTGGAATGCTTTTGATTCCTCGTGGTACTGCTTAAAGATTCCACAGTAAGCGCAGCGTAGGTCCATGGCTTGTTCGGAGTGACTCATGAATGTGTATTAGTAAAGGGTTGAGTATAGTGCCTGTGCAGTCCATTGTTGATCCTACTTTGAACAAACATTGGTATTATACTATAGTTCAGTCTTGTTTCTTCAATGCCACATCAGAATAGTGGGGCGTCTTTGTAGCTTTGTTCTATGATATAAGGTTGTAGTGTAGATCTATCAGCTTAGATGTTAATTTCAGTTTATTCCGCATCACTGTTTAGGGATGGTCGTTTAAGAAGGTGTGTCGCAATTCCATTTGGAATGAATATTAGGTTTGCAGGTCGGTTCTTATTATCTACATTTGGTTCCAATGTGGGATCATAGCCTATTTCAGAGTAGTAAAGGGTTGCATAGATCAGTATGGTGTAGATGTTCTGACCTAACTCCTCATTGATGCAGTATGAGGTTTATACTTGTAGAGTGTGCCAGCTCGGTTTGTTGCCATAGACTCAATTTTAATTGGCATGTGTTTGTCTAACTTTGCATACTGTAGCGGCTTCTTCTGTTAAGATTGCACAGTTTACAAGGTGGGCACGGTTATTCTTTATTTGGCTTGCCTCGGTCCTTATTGGTTGGCATTAATGCTGTGTTGGCTTTTATACTGGGATTGCTTGCTCTTGTGCTAAGAATCTTGTAATCAACTAGGTCATGAAAAATGGACATGACCATATGGTGCCGTTTGCTTCTTTTTACTACTGCGCATATTTGACATCGTATAACCTCGACTTGTGTTTATAGTGATTTTGTTAGTCTTTTTATGATGTCGCTTTAATGTGATATTTCTGCGCAGTTGTATCTTGAGGATACATGACTTGATATTTGTCCTAAAGTTGCCGTATGCATTTGTTAGGCTTATATGTTTTGATCCTACGCATTTTACTTCATAGTTCATCGTCTAACTGGTTTGAACATCATTTCGCATGACTTGAAAAATGTATGTAACACATATAAATAAATAATTCTCGGTTTTATACATGCATTAAAATATCCATCATGTTATACAATATGTCCATCTACGACACATAAATCCTCTTTTTGTACATGTCTACAGAACATATACTGTCAATCCACCAAATATACACACATACACATAGCATCTCCATAAAATTTGCATAATTAATTAAATATAAATATTTTACAAAAATGATATTCTTAACTTCAACGCATAAATTCCATGATAATAGTTATCCAAAAAGGAAACTCAAATGGTGGAAATTTGAAATACATTTACAACTAATAAAATCTTAAATAAACTAAGCAAACAATAGGAGATAATGGATTTAATAAATGCATGCTTATTGTACATATCCCGATTTAAACGTAAATGATATAGCTTAAATTAACTCTAAATTAGAGTAAAACCCTACTAAGAAATAAAATTCTTCATATTATATAATAATACAATTTAGCATTCAATTCTTGGTGGAACTATAAATTGCAGGCATTAATGTCAATTAAAACATAATGTTAAGACTTAAAAACTTCAGTTAAATATGCAAGAAAACAAAATATTATTTCCCTGCACTATAAATTTTCAAATCAATGGGACTAATACATGACATCATTAATTTTTCTCATAAATAATGTAATCATTCAGCTCCTATGCTAACAAAAAATAATAATAATGAGTCACCCATATGACAAGAGTAAATGCTTCTATCTACACATAAAAATTCAAGAACATTCATGTATATTTAAACAAGAACTTTTTTATCTAGCATTCTTCATTTATTATTTATATAACAAAAAATCAACAATTTTAACAAGTGAGTTGCATTACTTACATATATAGAATTAAATAAAGATGTTTCATTACATTATTATTCAAATTTCTCTATTAATTTTCAAATAAATTGTCATTAAATGATTAATTGATTTTAATATCCTTCATTTTAATCTTCTAAAGTCTTCACTTGTAAATTATATTCATCAACACATTAGCTCCAATCATGTGGACTATGCATCCTATATTTTGAAGAAGCAAACATATGAATATCCATTGAGTACAATTCTAACAATAATCTAACTCCAACATTTGTATTATCATTTAAACAATGAAATTATTTACTTGCACTTAATATACAATGGTAATATTATAAGCAAAGTAATCCTATAGTATCTTACGATGATATTTTAACAAACACATCATGTGCATGTAAACCACTATATTTATCAATTTAATCATCTCCAAACTTAATTGAACATGCAAAGAAAATTTTACAAAATAACTCATAACTCATTTTTACTCGTAATAATTTAACCCAAAGGTAAACAAAAGTATTAATCAAGAATTTGGGGATCTATCACTAAATATTCAACAAAAAGAACATATACAAAGCTATTTCATAATTTAAACAACAACCCTACATTTAATTTTCCTATAACCAAATTATCATTTTTCGATCATAATTTATTACCTCTACATATATATAAAATTATATATCCATATCGGTATCAAAAATTCGTCCAAGAACTTATGATCAACCCAGTACACAAAACACTAATAAAATAGATGAATTTAAATTGAAATATTCACTAAATTTACTCACAGTTCAAGCTTTCCTTCTCCAAATATCTCAGTATCACTATACCAGCTTAATAGTCTAGTCTTTACTCCAGATCCCAAATAGTTTAACATTCATAAATGATGGATTAATTTCACATTCAAATTGTTGGAGCTTGGAGTGGAAAATAAAGAGAAGTCAACAAGATATTGTTGTGCCATGGATAAGCCATTGCCTTAAAAACGAAATTCGGCATGACTACAATGCAATTAGTAATTTTGTAAGCCCCAAAGATTAACACAACGATCTCTCGAATTTGTGCACTCAAGGTTGAAAGATTTGGAGAATTGCATGAATCATTTTCCACGAGTTATACTTGTATTCTGAAGATGATTTTGTTTTAGTAAATTTTTAAAGGGAAGGAGATGAAGAACATGGATTTATTTATTGTACTGTCTCCTAAATGAGCGAGAGGAAATAATAAGGATGAAGGAGAAAATGAACTTCCTCATTTTTTCTGTTTGGCAAATGAGTTAATCCAAAAAATAAATAGTAGACAAATAATAATGGTATTCCATTAATACAAAATACAAGATGTGAAGAAAATTAAAAGACTAAATTTTTTTTTATCTAACATATGCTCTTAATAAAATATCATCATTTGATTTATGTCCACACATATTGTAAATCAGTGATTTAGATTACTTTCGCTACCATCAACTACATTTTAAAATGTACTCCACTACAACCAAACTAACTTGGCAAACATGCTTCAAATATTCCATACCTATTTTGAAAATTTTGAAAATGTGTCTTACAAAATTATCAACTAACCAAGAAACAAAAAATAATAATCTAATACTACATCATCTTACAACCAAAAGTCAATTTCATGAAATTCCCATGTCCAAAGTACTACCCTCATCCTAGTTTTGCTGTAATAATAGCTTCTAACGTAACATAAATATAACACAACTTGGAGCTTTATATGGGAGACATTTTACGTCTTTGAGCGATGTTGGAAGGAAGAGATGGTGGAGACTTTTGGGTAGATTTGGGTATGGAAGCATGTGGGAAGAATTAGTTCATTTGTGTGAGGATAAAGATGCCCGGGAGCTGCATAAGGGATATGAATATTAGAAGAAACATATTATTGATTTTAAAGCTAATGTTCTGGTTTTCTTGAAGATGTCGCTAATAAGAAGAGTGATGAGATTCCTACAAGAATGTAAGCTTGCATCCAGTTTTGTAGGTCCTCACTCCATTAGTACTTAAATTAAGAAATAAGCATATAAGGGATCTTTCCAAAAGATTATGTATGGTACATGATGTTTTCAATGTATCCAACCTTCAAAGTGTGTTTTTGATGTAGTAGTGTTCATCGGGCAAAGATAGTTGTAAATATATGGAGGCCAATTTAACTCATGCCAAAAGCTTATTCAACTTATGCCAAAAGGCCAATTTATATTGTAGGAACCAATGCGAAGGAGCTCCAAAGAAAGACACTGAAACTAAACAATGTTCAGTGTAGGGAGAATCCTAATGACTCTATTATAGATTTTGGGAAAACAAAAGTAAGAACATCCTTATTGGTTTGATAAGGGTACTCGAACCTATGTGTGGTATATTCCTCGAATCCGAAAAATATAATATAAGAATATGTTATATTAGAGATAGAAAGTCAAAGATTGAAATTTATCGGTATGTAATTTAAAATTAATTAGCGACTGACAAATTCGGTTTTTAACTTTTGAAAACAAAGACAAAAGTAAAGTTTCCGATCAATTTGTAAAATTTAAGACCATCGAGGGACTAATTTTGAGTCGCTAATTTAGTCTTTAATGCAGTTTCTAATCGGTTTCAAATAATTAATTTCTATATATTTATCACATCTAGATCCACCGATTGTGTTCCGTGATAATATAAAAATTTACTCACGGCATAATAGTTTAACTTATTAGTTATTTACGAATTCGGTAACTATAATGTGATTTTCAACTATTGGGAAATATGAATAAGTTGTTATTTTATTATGTAAATATTTTTTGAGATAATGTAAAATGACCATAAATGTCTAATTTGAAGATAGAGTTAGTAAGATATGAATTAAGTGACATTTACATTTATTTAGGCAACAAATGAACTTCGATATTTTTGGCACATTTAACAAATTAACTTATTAAAGAATAATCAGTTGTGGGCGTCCATTATTTTATTATTCATTCACATTATTTTCTACTTGAAAACACTCAAACCTCATTATTAATGTTATCTGCGAAATTTCCATAGTAACCAAATAGATTTGAATGATAGAATTGGACAGAAGAATGATAGAGAAATCGATACAGACACTGAGAAAAGCATCACAAGACGATAGAGTGAAGATGTACAAGCAAGATTGTCAAAAGATGAACATGAATTTATAATTCAGTGGATCTGGACCGGCCCTTAGCCATGATCGGCTATTACCTGGTAAAAGTGATGAAAATCTCGGACTAGAAGGTGAAGACATGAAGGAACATGGAAGCAAGCCATCCCAAAGGCAAAGCACAAAGTAATCTGAAGTAAGACCTTGGATCATCATCAAGTTGGCGGCATGGATCATCATCGAGTTGTAAAACGTGGGTTGGGCTTCGGACGCCATGAGATTTTTGTGGGGCGACGTGTATGATTTGGAGATCATGTGTAGCAATTTTGGAGCCAAATATGGAGATCTTCGCCTATAAATAGAAGTGGAGAGCGCTTGGGAAAAGGACTTTTTTCTTCTTCTTCATTTCTGGACTTCTGGCTATGACGAGTTTTGAAATTATAACTCTGAAAAATAGTTTGTTGGATTCTCACCTAGTTGAGACTACTAAGTTATAAGAACGGTTTTGTAAAATCAAAGGATATTTAACAAAAATCGACTGAGTGGACGTATGTCGGATCATTCACTGAACCATTATACAAATCTTGTGTTCTTTCCTTGATCTTATCTTCTTTTCTTCTATAATTTTCATTTTTATTACTCGATTATGTGTTTGTGCCAATTTTGGTGCAAACAGTTAAAATAGTTAACCCATACTAATGAAGAACCACAAGTGCAAATGGGTTGAAAATGTATACTAAATTCAAGACCTATTAACCTATTAGTGTGACTAAGTCCACAACAAAAAAATCATTCATTTTCGAGTTTGCATCAATGCCACATTTTGATAAGGATTTAAGCATGTGCCGGATTTCTTATCAACAGGTACTTAGTTGGATTATATAACCATAAGTAATTTTTTACTATTTTGGGTTATTTGATCATTTCATGGACAATGCTTAGACAATCTCTATTATTAATAATGAAAATTCAATCAATAGGATCTTCACCGTGTCCTTTTTAAAAATTTCAAATACCATAGATGGTATCCCTTCATGACTACCCATCAATGAAATCTCACCATCGGTTTTCGATCTCCACCTTCATCCGCTTCCTAAACTACATCAACGGAATCTCACCATTGATTTGCATCCGACACAACCAATAAGATTGCTTGAAATAAATGTGTTGTGAGCACTAAAACTTTTGCACTTATTACACACATCCCACCTTAAATTTATTAAATAAAAAATAAATAGAATTAGTTATCAAATGTATATACATGAGATTTATACTAGTATGAATATATGATTGTTCAGATATGATCACTTACAGTTAATTAGGTTTCTATAGATTTCACATTTCACATGTTTATACCTATAGTTAATTGAAATATAATGTGTTTAAATACATATGTATATGCTGTTTTGGATTGATGAATAGTGTTTGAGATCATTTATGATTGGTTGTCGGATCGATGTTCACTTATTAGAGTAGTTCTTGTAATAACACACTTTTCTACATACCGGTGGATCATAAAACTATTGCTTTTATAACCAAATTGGGCTCAAATTAAATATAACTTTCAAGTTTGTTGAGCATTGACCTTTTTTACCACCTAGAATAAATATTGGATGGCTCTAACTTTGAAAATCTTGTAAGGCCTATAATTGTTGATAGGAGCTTAATTGGGGTCAAAAACCACTTCCAAATGAAATATTTGATGGTTTCCCACTTTATGCAATAGTCATAGTAGACATTGGACTTAGAGTTCTGGAAATATAACATTTTTGAGAGAGTTAATGGTATGCTCTAGGGAAATTTTGTAATTTGTTACATGTATCCAAGTTTGTATCAATTTTTTTACACTTTAGGTGTTTGATTTCTATTATATATTTTGTTATGTAGAAATGTAATTGATTAAAAAATTAGTTTGTAATATATAAATAAGTAAATCCTTAAATGAAATGCCATGTGAATGTGGTTGTAAAGAGCCGCAATCGAATGTAACTAATCACAATATGGAAAAAATTATATTAAATATTTGTGTTGATATGTTTCGATACAGAATGTCGAAACATTCGTTGAGACCAGAGTATTTAATGCTCTCTAAATGTTGGATAGTGTATATTCATGACTGCTAGGGGTCCTAAGTTGTAATGGCCCGTTTTTCCCTACCCTTTGAATCGACAATAAACCACACGTGTCTAACTCAAATTGCACGAATAATCGGATCATTTAGGGTAGAAAGAAAATAAACACAGAACAGAATCTCACATGAATGGAGTAACATATATTATTTCAATAATAATCTTTACAGCGGAACATTTTAAATACAATATCAGAGTCTAATCTAAATTCAGCATGGATAGTTATAAACACCTATCCTTACAATTGCTGACAAACATCAAACTAAAGCTAACAAACCACAACGGATGATAGAATACGTCCATACGATGATGAAGATCTCCAGCTTTCCTCTGAAAACTCCAACCGTCTTCAACTCAAACTGAAACTACTCGGATTTGACCTGATTATTAAAAATACCCGGATCAGGCTTGATAAACCAGTGTGGGATACTTGAAATTTCAAATGACTATGTTATCAAAACCTTTGAAAAGAAGGGTATCTCATAAGACCACGACCACACATAAATACAGACGGGTTTTTACCTTATGATAGCCAAAACATTTTTATATATCAGAACGTTTGATATTATTTCTAATGACATTCTTTTGAAAACACTTTTCAATTAAACTTATTCAAATAAGGTATCAATATCTGGACTAAGTCATAGGTAATATATCCGGACCGGGTCAACAAAATATACCAAACGAAATATATGATACCGGAAAGTGGGTAGCTGAAATGTTTGCAAGTCATTACAGCAATTTTGGGAATACAATCAAAACTGTAAATCTCGTATTGGGGTTGGATTTCCAACATGATAGGAAACTAGTGGAAAGATCAATCTTTATCCACGGCTTATGTCCATGACTCAGACGCTGTTATACAACAAAACAAATGGCTAAAAGTGGATACAATCTGCGAATAACATCGAAGGACTCAGACTTCGCGCATCTCTTCCATAAGGCCCGGACGTATCTGGTATCTAGGGCTCATAACATCTGATAACCCAAATCACTACTATTCGAAATGCGAGCATACATCTGACTACTTAGGATCCCATCATAACCGGGGTGTGAGGCTCGCGAGGCTACGCTCAATTTCTTCAAAGCCACGTTTTTCATAAAAAACCATGCTTTCATCATAACAGGTTCCACTTTAAATGCCACACTGCCATTCATTTGATTACTATTTGACTCCCACAAGCATACAACCTCTAAGCTCGTATGTCTTAGAAAAGGGTGTTAAGCTAAGAGAAGTTGCCTTCTCCGCCACCGCAAATGTACATTTATAAAAGTCAAACATTGTGTCGTAGAAATGAAACGTCAGACATTCGTCCATAAAAGTTCGTTCTAGGACTAAACGAAACCGAAGGCACTCTCCTACTACCAATAGTAGCGAGTAGTCTTTGCAATCCAAACAATCTCCATCACAAGGAGACCACTGCTATAAATAACTCTATAATGGGAGCTATCCAGAGCCTGTTCAACAAGCAGTCCTCACGCTATGAAGATCCATAGTCTTCAATAGTCATCATCTTCAACATTTCTTCACTTTCAATCGTATACATCGGTTCAAAATGGTTTTAGGATAGAAATCATTCAAATCCGACTCCGGTTCCTTCGAAGTCAATTATCGATAAAAGATGTTAAGTTCATATATGGATATCAATCATCAATCAATTACTTTATCTTTCATTTAAATTAAATATATTTCTTGGATATATTATTTTTAATTTATTTCATTTTCTTTTCAAGAGTATATGGAATCATTAAGCCTCATTTATCAAGTCATTTGATTTATTTAAACCTTTCTTAAATCTTGGAATAATTCCAAATCATTTTCTCTTTTACTTAGGAAAACCTTTCCAAATCATTCATTAAATCTTAATCAAAGATTTCTTTCTTAACTTCAAATCATATTCTTGCAAATCGAAGATTTTCGTAATAGAACACTACTGCCACATTCAAAGAATTTGTTTCTTTTCTTTTATCTTGAAAAAACTTAAATATGATCTTTTAGAGCATCCGGGCTTTCCTTTCGATCTATTCCACCACTCGCCTAAAAAGAGAAAACATAGGCCAGGTAAGTTCAGGGCATTGGTTGCTCCATCCCTAACCTTAGTTAAACGCCTTGTTTTATCTTCTCAGATCTCACTGGCGGGACAAATGTAATGGTCATTTCCACATACTCAGTTTGCTATTACATTCAATATTCTTCACTTTTTATTTAAGTGGTATAAACAATTCATCTTAACAATTTATTCAAACTCTTATTAGAACTTCCAAATCATCTTTAAATTACTTAATTATTCCTTTAAAATCATTCACAAAAGATTTAGGAAAGAATTGTTAAGTTTAAAACTACATTTCAAAAGGTTATAGAATTCGCAGCATAAAAGTGCTGTAGAAAATGCTATATAAGCTTATTTGATTTAAACAACTTTTTAATATTTGAAAATTCATATTTTCCATTCCAAATCTCTTTTAAACCATTTTAATAGATTTATCAAATTTATTTCATATTTTTAGTCATTTAAAAATATCATTTATAAATAAATCTCCTTTTGGATTCCGAATTTCAAAACCGCAATGTTTTAAAAAAATTGTTTTGGACATATTTCAAACTCTACTTGATGAAATCTTGATTTTATTTCTTCGTTAGAAAACTATTATCAATGTGGACCAAAGAATTTTTATTTCGAAGAAATCCGACTTATAAATCATTCTCCACATCAATTTGAAGTTACAGTTCGAAATATACGAACTACTGCTACGCAACAAGCTCGATTTTGACCAATTTTGTGAATTGCTTCGGAACTTGTCCAAAACACTTCAAATTTATTTTAAACCATATTTAAACTTATTTAAAATCATTAAGAGGCTAAATAACTTCCATTCACATATTTGTATGAATTTAATTCTCATTCAACTAACTATGGTTAATTACTAATCATTTCTTTTATCATTTATCAAACAAAGTTATCATTCATATCACAAATATATAATCAACAATAATATCAACCAAGTTATCAAACATTTAATCATCCAACATATCTAAACTTTTAAATCATTATACTTGGAATAATTTATGAATTTATTGGTAAATAAGAGTACTCACCTTTAACCAAATTGTTCACTTCCTACCAACATTCATATCAACAACACTTCACTTAAACTTCAACTAATCAACTTCTACTCTATTTCTTTTGCTTTATGCCATCAACCACTTCTTCCAAACTCCCAAAAATCCGGCAGATCTTCCGCAGCACCTTAAATTTGCTTCTAGCTCCTTGGAATGAAATCGACGGCACTTCCTTCTCTTTTTCTTGCTCCGGAGCTTCACAACTTGCTCCTCCTACTTGATTGGTTCGGCCACACCTTGGTCCTCCCCTTCCTCCTTTGTTTCTTCACTTTTTAGATACTAAACCATGTTCTAATGGTATCCTAAGGTCTTTGGCAAGTTTGGTGGTGTTTGGAGTTGATTTAATATGGTTTTGAAAAAATTAGTAAGCATTTGGAAGAGAAGAACCATTAAAGAGAGTTTCAAGGAAGAAGAAGAAGGTAGAAAATGATGTGAAAATAAGTGAAAGAATGGTGGTCTTATTTATAGAAAAGTTTTGGATTAAAATAATATTTTGTAAAAAGACCAAAATACCCTTACTTGCTTATAAAGTAATCTTATTTTTTTCAATACTTAATATCACATTTCAAATCATTAATTTATGTCATTTTCACTTAGATATTAAATAAAGTAAGTAATAATTATGTTTCTTTGATTTGATGTTTTACTTTTTTCTTTAAAATGACATTCACTACAAGAAATTTTATTTTTGATGGCGCATAAAAAACGCTACCAAAACTCATGGTCACGTTTTGATAAACGCCATGATTAAGCCACAACTAAAAATCCATGATTTTTAGTTGCATTTATTTCAACGCCACAATTAATTCTTTTATTGCAGCGTTTCTCAGACGCTACCATAAATTTGTTTGCAGCGTTTTAAAAATGTCACCAAAAGGTTTTTTGGCGCAACCACTAGAGTTTCCAACTTTACCCCTACTTTATGGTTGCGTTTACTCAACGCCGTTATATGTATTTTTGTAGTGTTTTTGAAAGGCTACTAAGAGTTGTTGATTGTTTTACACTATTTTTTCATGCTATTATTTCTTGTTGATGGTCTGTTTTGTTTCTACTATATCAATCGACAATCACTCACATAATCATCATATTCAAACTATTAAAAAAGCATATTAATCATATAATCAAATAAGATATCCATAACCACTCTAATACAATAGTTTTTTGATAAAAGGACCAAACTCACACACAATAACCATTCGTATACAAATTTACACACCTAGTCCTAATAAAATGTTATACCAAACTAGTGCTAACAAAACGCTTGATTACCCACAATTCTTTGTTGCATGCACAAGTGAAAGCTAGCACCATTAAAGTCTAGCCTTTCTCTCTTCGAAAATCCAATGCCTACACAAGTGAAAGCACAACATATAGACAAACAATATGTTAATTCGTAGGACTTCAAATCTAATATCAAACATCTACAACATCATACGAGTATACCATATTATAAATAATGTCATATAAATAATCAAAATTATGAACAAAATGAAATAAAGTCCAATCTTATAGTTATATATAAAATGTTGTTAAATTAGTTATATTATTATTATTTATAAAATTTAGTTAACTTAAACTTAGTTAATTTTATAAAACTTGTTTAATTTTAACAAAGCCTGGTTAATTTTTATTCGCATGGTTAACTTAATTTATTATTATTCAAACTTAGTTAACTTAATTATATTATTACTGTTATAAACTTAGTTAAATTTTATAAACTAAGTTATTTTATCATCATCATCGTTATTTATAAATCTTTGTTAAATTTGTTGTATTATTATTATTTGTAAAATTTAGTTAACTTAAACTTGGTTAATTTAGTATTAACTTGGTTAACTTAGTTAATTTATTAGTATTATTACTAAAACTCGGTTAATTTAATTATATTATTATTATTATTATAGAGTGGAAAATAGGCACAAGGATAAACTTTGAAAAAAAATTGAATTAAAGGACAACAAGTTTCATTTTTTTGTTGAAGGACAAACTTAAAAAAAAAAATAGGCTGAAGGACAATGCTAATTATACTTAGCATTTTGTATAGTGTAAAACTAAATAAAACATTTTGTATAGTGTAAAAACTGAAAATAATGCTAGTTATAAGTAGCATTGTCCTTCAACCTAATTTTTCTTCTTCAAAGTTTGTCATTCAGCCCAAAAATGAAACTTATTGTCCTTCAGCCTAATTTTTTTCAAAGTTTGTCCTTATCTCTAATTCCCTCTATTATAAACTTAGTTAATTTTTATAAACATAGTTAATTCATCATCATTATCATAATCATTGTTAATATTTATAAATCTTTGTTAAATTAGCTATATCATTGCTTATAAAATTTAGTTAGTGTAAACTTATCTAATTTTATAAAACTTGTTTAATTTTAACAAAACTTAGTTAATTTTTATTAACTTGGTTAACTTAGTTAACTTGTTGTTGTTGTTGTTATTATTATTATAAACTTGGTTAGTTCATCATCGTTTTCATCATTATTATTTGTAAAACTTTGTTAAATTAGTTATAGTATTATTATTTATAAAATTTAGTTAACATAACCTTAGTTATATTATTATTATTACTACTACTATTATAAACTTGATTAATTTTTTATAAACTTAGCTAATTCATCATCATCATCATCATTTATTAAACTGTTAAATTAGTTATATTATTGTTATTTATAAATTTTAGTTAAACTTAAACTTAGTTAATTTTATAAAAGTTATTTAATTTTGACAAAACTTAGTTAATTTTTATTAGCTTGGTTAATTTTATTAGCTCTTTCCTTACATTAAACTCGTTATACTACGAGGGTGAGAGTAATCAGTGGATCTCTTTGATACCGTTATTACCATTTGTTTATTACTTTAGCACAAGCTAAAACAAATATTGCCACACCCTATTAATTACTGTAGAAGACATGATCTATATAATAGTAAAAAGTATAGTGGTTTGTAGTATGAAAATAATCCTACCATTATAGAACAGTATTATTTTGTAGCATGCATCTATTGAAACTATTATGATGTTTTGTAAAAGCATATGCAATACCAATGAAATCTGATCTTCTTGTTAATAAACTAAGCATGCAAGCAATCAAACATGATGATGGAAATTTTATGCAAACATGATTAGAAATAGATATCAGGCTATGAGGTACATTTGTGTCCAAAATATGCACATATGATTCATAATACTCTAGAACAACACTGCTAGGCTCCATATACATGTGTTGGTGTGTTCCCGTGTAATACGCTAAATAATGTTGTTCAAAGAAATGAAAGAGCAGCATTTCTATTTTAGTTTGCAATAATGGGTAGAACTGTAGTTACAGGAGGAAAAACCAATATTAAGAAATAAAAAGTATTAGTTTACTGTCATACCCATTTAAGAACCAATCAACTGATTTACTCATTTTGGACTCTGGCCGCTCAATTTGCTCAACCAAATTCAGCAAGCAGAAAACCTTTGGTCGATATTGTCCTACAGTTGCATAAACTAGCTTAAGGCATTCTGAACTAATGACAATTAGATCAATATATTGAGAATTTGATACCAATAATACAGCCTAAAAATCTTTGAGGCACCGGAATATTTCATGTGCTTACTATAAATGAAGGACAATAACCAGCTTATGGAAATTCTAACTGTGTTGTTGCACACTTTAAAACCATTCACTCGATTATGTTGTATCTCAACTTTTTTCCTTCTGACAGAGATTTTGAAAGATATTCTCAATCATTTGGTTTTCAACCATATACACACATAACTGTAGATTCAATAATTGCTTCCTAAACTAAGAAAGTACAACCAGCATGATTTGATACTTCTTGTGTTTCACATTCATTTGAAAAACTAGAATATGGTTAGCCTATGACCTATCTCTATATACTGAAATGATCAATTTTCAGTATATATAATGCTTCAATATTTTTTATTTTTCATATCTAAACTAAGTAAATAAAATGCGATCCACAGTTGGCTATAGGGCATACAAAACTCATCAACATTACAATGCTAATGCATCCTAAAAGAAAGATAAAATTATAACAAGTTATACTTACAAGAGAGATAAAGAATGAATGGATTAGCTATTAAACAAACCTGAAAAGTGGCGCCACAAAGCTCATCTTCAGGTTCCAGGGATCTAGTCATTTTATTGTTTGGTTTCTCATAATTCTTCGGAGCTCCAAGATTGTTTGAATAAAAACACCCTATTTCACATACTTGTGATAATTAGACATGAATGTATATTAAACTGAACTAATCAGCTCATAAACTTTAGAAACTAAATGTCACAACTAAAAGTTTTATACCAAAATTTTCTCTTGAATTTAAGTGTTTACTAAAATTTTCACAAAAATACCTTGAGGAAAAGGGGCAAGTGATTTGCCACATAATCCTTTGAGCAGATCAACGTCATTGAAAAATCAATAAATATTCTGGTCGGTCCAATGAATGATTAGCAGTTTAAACACAAATCAATGTGCGATAAATATATGACCAAATGATAATCAACTATTAAACTATAAAGGATGAATAGTAAATGATTGGAAAAATCATTAAAGCCTACCTTTTTCTATTTTCCAGTACCTGTCTTTATGTGACCAATGGATTGCATGCTCACGTCAGTTTTGGGTGCACCCAGTTACATGCCCGGTTACGTTCTCACTTCAGCCTTGGCATACCTTAGTCACTGCCTCGAATGGAATAGCTCTGGCTCATTCAAATTAGTAGTAGCCTATGCAATTTTTTTTAATAAGTGTCTCCGGTGCATCATCAGAAAGATGAGAAACAGTTTACCCTGTATCGTTCATACAATATTTTGGGTCAGATCTATCTTCATGAAACATGATCCGGACAAAGAATTATTTGTCAGCACATAATTGTCACCGAAAACATGTTAATATAAATGATAAACATGTTCACATGCGTAAGAAAACTGTGACTAATAAATGATTCAACTGACATTTGTATGCACAGTATGACGCTAGAAAATTTGAAATTACTAGTTCTACTGCACATAAATTGGGTAGCACATAAAGTTAAATTAATGTAAAAATAAAATATTTACTTTTAAGAACTATGATATTTTTCAAGCAAAGTAATTAAACTAGAATCTCTATCTTGATTCCCATTATATTTACTTAGTTGATTATTTTTTCTTAAATATATATAAATGAAGTTTAAACCTATGTATATTGTTACTTAGTATCATCTCTTACATAATTGTTCATTCTCTCCTACCAAGATCAAACAAAAACACACACATACACACACCTAGTTTTCAAATAAAACACACTAGTTAATTTATATATGAATGCATTTATTTCAATTTACTGTTCTTTAACCCATATGTAAAAGTGGATTTTTAAATTGGATATATACATATGAATCCTATACGCATATATCCAAAAAATCAATATTTAATCTAAACATAGGTATATGATTGTATACGTTCTTAGCCTTATTATATGCATATTAATTATTTTATTTTAATTTTTCATAATTTTAATCTTAAATTTTTTTAAATAATTTTTTTAATTCTTCTTTGTAGGTTGTTTGGCCCACTAGTGCTGCAAGTGGGCCAACAACCCACTTACCTATTCATGTGTCCGCCTGCATGCACAGGTGGACAGATATGAATTATAATTCGTAAATCCACCTGTGTATGCAGGTGGACATATTATTTACATTTCATATGTCTCAAGACATATGAATATAAATTCATATGTGCTCCCACTTTTAGGTAACAACTTATATACGCTCTCAGGTGGAAGGAATTACATGAACTAGGTGCTGCTTGATGGAGAAACTACACGGCAGAGATGAACTTCATAAGGCAGGACTTTCAAGAACAGTGGGGAAACAGGGATGTCTTTCAGAAATTCCTAAGGCCACATGTACATGTACAAGTACAAACCAGTCAAGACTTCACACACACCGAGACAGTTTACACATAATTTCACAACCAATTTGAGTAACAGGGGTACATACTGGGTTAGGGACAAGCATGAACAAGGTCATGAATGAGGATGGACAGGTCAGTAAACATGTTTGAATAAACTCAAGTATACAACATAAACAAATCAGGAAATCTATTCAATTTATGCCAAATGCAATACATTGGTTCAGACGAAAAGTGCACAAGTGCACAAGCAAAATGTACGAGGATATACAAGCACATAGGCAATACACGGACATAGTGCAAGTTAGAAATTACTCACATAATAATAAAATGTTCTCTTCTTCTTAGCGTCAACCTCCAGCCCCTTTCTACTTGCTGCCAATTACTCCTCCTCTCAATTAAACCATGTAAGGACAGTTCAACAACGAATGCTTTAGTTCAACTCATCCACTTCAATACTGTAATTATATTAATGCACACAACAAATAGGGATATATGATTTAACTATAATTGCAAGTTTAGTGCAAGTTTCTATTACTTATGAATTATTCATGGTAATAAATCATACGTTCATTGTAGGAATACATCACCATAAACTCTAGTAATGGCTCCGTAAACTACAGCTTTGCCTCATTCCCGATCCTCTCAGATTCATGGTCAAATAAGGTGTGAGAAACCTTTGCTATATCGGCATGTTTACTGACACCACCATCTTAATAACTAGTGAATGAAGTTGACAAAGTTTTTTATGGAGGTAAAATGATTTACAAATTTGATGAAATTAATGCATCCTGTAATCAAAGTAGTTAAATATCAGTTGAAGATTAGGACTAATTTAAATTGAAACCAAAATATCCTAGGGTTGCGAGCAATCATGAAGAAGGTGATACCTGTGGTTGAAATCGATTTAATTGTGTCTGAGGTTGAGATCGGTAGTAGGTTTGAAGTAGAAGTGAATTTTTGAAAATCAGAGAGAAAAGGCAGATGAGTTTGATTAGATTGTTGTTGGGGAGAATGGATACTATAATTTGGAGAAGACAGTGGTAGGAGTCGATTCTGTTGAGAGGAGGAAGAAATTTGGCCGTGAATTTTTTTGGATAAGTGATAAAACAGATATTAGCGGCAACGAAATTTTTTGGCAAAATCTGCGTGAATTGTTGGCGGGATAGATTTGGTGGCGTTTATTTTTTATTTTTTAAAATGATTAACGGTTGCATATGGCCATAAACGCTACTAATAAAGGCTACCAAAAATAGTTTTTCTTGTAGTGATTTTTGTCTTTTTGTGCTTACTTTTTCTTAATTGTTTTCTAGAAGTTTCTAACGTTGTTTAGTAAAAGTAAAGTTGATTAGTGAATTAATTAATACTTACATTATTTGAATATATGTTCCTATATAAGAAAATAAATGCGCGACGACATTGCGACAACTTTTAATCCACAAAACGCCGTTTTTCGACAAAATGTTTTACGGTCATATTTCGACGTTTCAGTTAAATTATTTATTTATATAAACCAAATTTAAAAATGAACTTTTTAATTCTTTAAATAAAATAAAACATGTCTCTTTATATTTTAAAATCATATTTAAATAATATCAAAATCTCAATTTTACAGTGTATGCAAAACTGACAAGATGCGACAAAATTTGGTTATTTTTGTTAAACGATTATTAACATACCTTTAAATCTTTTATTATACTTTTATTATCTTTATTAAAAGTTTCTAATAAGATTTATCTTTTTAAATCAATATTTAAACCTATTTATTTAAGCATTTATTTATTTTTAACAAAACTTAACTTTTGTTGATTTGTTCTAAAATCAAATTTATACTTCTTAAATTATCAACTATAAGAATAAATAATTTCTCTATTATTATCTATTATATTTAACTTATTTATTTAAGTTTTAAACCTTCTTAAATGAAATCTCTCATTTTCGAAGTAGCGAAATTACGGATCGTTACATTCTTCCATACTTAAAAGAATTTCGTCCTCAAAATTACCCAAACAAAAGTTTGCCTAAAACATTTATCTTTAAAATTAATTCCATATAATATACACGGATCATCCGTATGAAATACCTTATTTGATCTACTATTCGAATACAAAACTTTACTTTGGAACTAGTATCAGTCTCCTGATCCTCTAGTGCAGACCTTAATTAGGTTCTTTACTTAGAAACCTTCGCTTTTCTTGAATAGCTCTCAACTATGATAGAAAACTCAAGTATCCAATCATAAACCCTAATCAATGTTCGCCGTCAAGAATCGAGTGATAAATCCTTTTTCGGATTTGTGTAAACACCTCAAAGTTCTATACTCAAATCGTAGATAAAAATGTGTGACGAAATGATCTACATATAATATATGTATTTACTTACTTTCAAAAACTTTTCATAAACTTTTATCTTAAGTTTAAATATTTTATAAATATGCTCCTTTATATAATCCCTTTAATCATTTATTTTCAAATATTTTTATTAAAGGAAAATATTCTAAGAAACCATTTTTCACTCAAAAGATATTTATCTTTATCATAATTTTTTCCCCACAATCTTTTAACTCGGTATATTTCCTTTAACGCTAATATTATTTATGTACCATTTTATAAACCTATTACTTAAGTTTAATACATCTTATAACTTATGTAAATCAATCACTTTTAAAGACTTAAGTCCAATTTTTAATTAATGCTAGAATTCATTAATAAAACATTTTCTACGTTATAATTTCCTTTTTTTGTTTATAATCACATTTATAAATTATACTTATCCAATTTCATTTACTCAGAATATTTCACAATCTTTTAGTTTTCATAAATTCCCTAGCTCCGAGTTAGGTATGATTCGGAAATTTTCGACTATCCAAAATCGTCGAGAATCCAGCTTTATCTTATCAATTAGCAGTCCCAATTAATCTTTGGTTTAAACACTTTTATAAAGATTACTAATCAATTTGTCAATTAGTTATTCACATTATCTCTATAACTTATGAAAATTACGTAAATCGAATAACTCCAAAACAATCCAAGGAACTGGGTATTACCAATAGTATCATATATCCTCTTAACAAGAAGAGTAATACTTAAGAAAAGTGCTTACCATCCGAACACATCTCTTGCCCATTTTTAGTTTGTTTTCTAGCCAATCAAATTAGTTATCATAAAATATCTCTTTTTATATGAAATATTACCATTTTCAAAATCCTTTAAAGATTACTTTGTAAAACCTATCTTATAAATTCATTTTATCTCATATTAATTAACTTCATTTAAATTACCACAATTGTTTTAATCAAACTTAAATTATCATTCCTTTTATATATAACTTTTACAAAATCATTTTCTATTATTTAAATACATTTTTAGCTCATATGTTCATTCCTTAAACAAATTTTATTATTAAACACCTTGTAGTCAAATCGGGAAACTATTTCACAAGGTATTTATACATAAAATTTTAAATCAAACATTTGATCAATTTATGATAGTAACTTAATTTATTATTTTGAAATAAGTATTAAAGACTTTAATTTCCTTATCAGATTTCTTACTTAGCGATTATCTTTATGAAACATCTTATAGTCAAATTGTGAAATTCTAATCACCGGATGTTCATATTTGAATTTCACTAATCCTGATTTCTAACTATACAACTTTTCAAAATGTGTAATTTATATTCAAAACATAATCCTAGGTAAAATTATTCCATTTACCAAATTTTTCAAAATCTGTGTGTCGGTTTGTCTTGTTTAAATGTGTAGGAACACTCATCGATAACAGTGATCAGGCTCATCGATCAGAATCCATAAATCACACAATAGATAAATCAGCAAAAAACAATTTATTAGTCACTAACAAATACGCACTCATATATAATACACTCAAACTCATTCTAGGGTGTTACTAACCTTATCTCTAATGAGTCACTCATCCTAGGGCATTACTAACCCTATCTTTGATGAGTCTTCACCCAACCAAAGCCAAGGTGTTCGCTCAACCGAAACTCTGATACCAAATGTAATGGCCCATTTTTTCGTACCCTTTGAATCGACAATAAACCACACACGTCTAACTCAAATTGCACGAATAAGCGGATCATTAAGGGTAGAAAGAAAATAAAGACAGAACAGAATCTCACACGAATGGAATGACATATATTATTTCAGTAATAGTCTTTACAGCGGAAAATTTTAAATACAATATCAGAGTCTAACCTAAATTCAATTTGGACAGTTATAAACACCTGTCCTTACAAATTGCTGACAAACATCAAACTAAAACTAACAAACCACAGCGGATAATAGAATACGTCCTTACGATGATGAAGATCTTCAACTTCCCTCTGAAAACTCCAACCGTCTTTAACTCAACATGAAACTACTTAGATCTGACACGAGTATTAAAAATACCCAGATCAGGCTTGATAAACCGGCATGAGATACTTGAAATTTAAAATGACTATATTATCAAAAACTTTGAAAAGAAGGGTATCTCATAAGACCACGACCACACATAAATACAGACGGATTTTTACCTTATGATAACCAAAACACTTTTATATATCAGAACGTTTGATATTATTTCTAATGACATTCTTTTGAAAATACTTTTCAATTAAACTTATTCAAATAAGGTATCAATATCTGGACTAAGTCACAGGTAATATATCCGGACCGGGTCAACGGAATATATCGAATGAAATATATGATACCCGAAAGGGCGTAGCTGAAATGTTTGCAAGTCATTACAGCTAATTTGGGAATATAATCAAAACCGTAAATCTCGTATTGGGGTTGGATTTCCAACATGATAGGAAACTGGTGGAAAGATCAATCTGTATCCACGGCTTACGTGCATGACTTAGACGCCGTTATACAGCAACATAAATGGCTAAAAGTGGATACAATCTACGAATAACATCCAAGGACTCAGACTTCGCACATTCCTTCCATGAGGCCCAGACGTATTTGGTACCTAGGCTCATAACATCTGATAACACAAATCACTACTATCCGAAATGTGAGCATACATCTGACCACATAGAATCCCATCATAACCGGGGTGTGAGGCTCGTGAGGCTACGCTCAATTTCTTCAAAGCCACATTTTTCATACAAAACCACGCTTTGATGATAACAGGTTCCACTTTGAATGTCATATTGTCATTCCTTTGATTACTATTTAACTCCCACATGCATACAACCTCTGAGCTCGTATGTCTCAGAGAAGGGTGTTAAGCTAAGAGAAGTTGCCTTCTCCGCCACCACAAATGTACATTTATAAAAGTCAAACATTGTGTCTTAGAAATGCAATGTTGGACATTCTTGCATACAAGTTCATTCTAGGACTGAAAGAAACTGAAGGCACTCTCCTACTACCACTAGTAGCGAGTAGTTCTTGCAATCCGAAAAATCTCCATCACGAGGAGACCGCTGCTATAAATAGCTCTATAATGGGAGCTACCCAGAGGCTGTTCAACAAGTAGTCCTCACGCTATGAAGATCCACGGTCTTCAATAATCATCATTTTCAACATTTCTTCACCTTCGAACGTATACATTGGTTCGAAGTGGTTTTTGGATAGGAATCATCCAAATCCGACTCCGGTTCCTTCGAAGCCAATTATCGATAAAAGATGTTAAGTTCATATGTGGATATCAATCATCAATCAATTACTTCATCTTTCATTTAAATCAAATATCTTTCTTAGATATATTCTTTTCAATTTATTCCATTTTCTTTTCAAGAGTATATGAAATCATTAAGCCGCATTTATCAAATCATTTGGTTTATTTGAACCTTTCTTAAATCTTGGAATAATTCCAAATCATTTTCTCTTTTACTTAGGAAAACCTTTCCAAATCATTCATTAAATCTTAATCAAAGATTTCTTCCTTAACTTCAAATCATATTCTTGTAAATTGAAGATTTTCATAATAGAGCACTACTGCCACATTAGATACGGTAAATTTCACCTCTAGAGACTAATGGAAAGTTTCTCCTCCAGGGACTAATGACAAGTTTCACCTTTAGGGACTAATGGCAAGTAATCCTACATCATGAATATCTTTGTCTTTTAACGATCTTTGTCTTCAATATGTTTTATTTCGAAAATTAATTTGAAAGGGGTATTCGGATAGGAATCACTCAAATCGAATCTCGGTTCCTTTATACCAATCATCGATAAAAAGATATTAAGTGGTTAGTTAACATTCAAAGAATTTGTTTCTTTTCTTTTATCTTGAAAAAACTTGAATATGATCTTTTAGAGCATCCGGGTTTTCCTTTCGATCTATTCCACCCCTCGCCTAAAAAGAGAAAACATAGGCCATGTATGTTCAGGGCACTGGTTGCTTCATCCCTAACCTTAGTTAAATGCCTTGTTTTATCTTCTCCGATCTCACATGTGGGACAAATGTATTAGTCGTTCCGCGTACTCAGTTTGTTATTACATTCAATATTCTTCACTTTTTATTTAAGTGGTATAAACAATTCATCTTAACAATTTATTCAAACTCTTATTAAAACTTCCAAATCATCTTTACATTACTTAATTATTCCTTTAAAATCATTCACAAAAGATTTAGGAAAGAATTGTTAAGTCTAAAACTATATTTCAAAAGGTTATAGAATTCGTAGCAGAAAAGTGCTACAGAAAATGCTATATAAGCTTATTTGATTTAAGCAATTTTTTAATATTTGAAAACACATATTTTCCATTCCAAATCACTTTTAAGCCATTTTAATAGATTTATAAATTTTATTTCATATTTCTAATCATTTAAAAATATTATTTATAAAGAAATCTCCTTTGGATTCCAAATTTCAAAACCGCGATGCTTTTAAAAAATTGTTTTGGACATATTTTAAACTCTACTTGATGAAATCTTGATTTTCTTTCTTCATGGAAAACTATTATCATTGTGGACCAAAGAATTTTTATTTCGAAGAAATCCGACTTATAAATCATTCTCTACATCAATTTGAAGTTACGGGTCGAAATTTACGAACTACTGCTACGCGACAAGCTCGATTTTGACCAATTTTGTGAATTGCTATGAAACTTGTCCGAAACACTTCAAATTTTTTTAAACCATATTTAAACTTATTTAAAATCATTAAGAGGCTAAATAACTTCCATTCACATATTTGTATGAATTTAATTCTCATTTAATTAATTATGGTTAATTACTAATCATTTCTCTTATCATTTATCAAACAAAGTTATCATCCGTATCACAAACATATAATCAACAGTAATATCAACCAAGTTATCAAACATTTAATCATCCAACATATCTATACTTTTAAATCATTATACTTGAAATAATTCATGGATTTATTAGTAAATAAGAGTACCCACCTTTAACCAAATTATTCACTTCCTACCAACATTCATATCAACAAGACTTCACTTAAACTTCAACTAATCAACTTCTACTCCATTTCTTTTGCTTTGTGTCATCGATTACTTCTTCCAAACTCCAAAAAAATCTGACAGAGCTTCCACAACACCTTGAATTTGGTTCTAGCTCCTTGGAATGAAATCGACGACACTTCCTTCTGTTTTTCTTGCTTCGGAGCTTCATAACTAGCTTCTCCAGCCATGCCTTGCTCCTCCCCTTCCTTCTTCATTTCTTCAGTGTTTAGATGCTAAACCGTGTTCTAATAGTATCCTAAGGTCTTTGTCAAAGTTTGGAGGTGTTTGGAGTTGATTTGATATGGTTTTGAAAAAGTTAGTAAGCATTTGGAAGAGAAGAAGTCATTAAAGAGAGCTTCAAGGAAGAAGAAGAAGGTAGAAAATGATGTGAAAAAAGTGAAAGAATTGTGGTCTTATTTATAGAAAAGTTTTTGATTAAAATAGTATTTTATAAAAAGATCAAAATACCCTTACTTACTTACTTATAAAGTAATCTTATATTTTTTCAATACTTAACATCACATTTCAAATCATTACTTTATGTATGTTTCACTTACATATTAAGTAAAGTAACTAATAATTATGTTTCTTTGATTTGATGTTTTACTTTTTGCTTTGAAATGACATTTTTGTCTTTTTGTGCTTACTTTTTCTTAATTATTTTCTAGAAGTTTCTAACCTTATTTAGTAAAAGTAAACTTGATTAGTGAATTAATTAATGCTTACACTATTTGGATATATGTTCTTATATAAGAAAATAAAGGTGCGACGATATTGCGACAACTTTTAATCGACAAAACGTCGTTTTTCGACAAAATGTTTTACGGTCATATTTTGACGTTTTAGTTAAACTATTTTTTTTTTGAGAAAAATGTGTGATCCTCTATTGAATAGAGGAGAGCACACATGCAAAGATATATATAACAAAAAAGCAAGGTGCTGCCAACATGCCTGACATGTAACAAAGCTAAAAACAAAGAAACAAATAAAGAAGAAAACTAAAAACAGGTACCCCTAAGGATGAGTTTCGGTAAGGCCACCATCCATCACACCCCCATATCGAGTTCCTGCATAGCCACCACTCGATAGTAAGGTGTTAGGAGTACCTAGAGACAATAGAGAATGATGCTCTATACAACTCAATAGCTCCGTGCAGCAAACAAAGAAGAAAAACTCAGTGCATCTGAACCGGAATGATGCTCCAAAAATCTCTGAAGCTCTAAGCAACACCTAGAAACAAAGTAGTAAAACTCCATGCAGCTGGATCAAAAGGGCTGAAGAAGCCTTAACTCTGAAGTGACGAGATGCTGGATAGGATAATCTGCACTGGAATCTCTGAACAAGGGAAGAAATGCCAAGCTGTAGCATGAATCCTCTCTGAAAGCCTCTTAACAAACCAAAACATGCGCTCTGAAGATAAGGGAACCTGAAAGAGGAGCCTGGAAACCTTTCACTCATATCTGTATCTGAGGGGTGAGTAAGAAAAAAATAAGAATTATACATATATATGTATATGAATATAAATAATATACATATATATGTATATATAAAGAGAGAAGAAAAACAAAAAGAAGACAAAACTACTAACAATAGAATTAAGATAAATCAAAACAAATACACCAAAAACGAACAAAAATAAAAACAAAAATAAAAGAAAACTAAGAATCATTAATCATAAGTAAGTTATGATTAACCGATAGATCACGATATGAATTTAAAAAAAAATATTCATATTAATACTGATGTCACTAAAAAGACAATTGTTCTTAAAAAATTTAATATTGTAGCTAACCATATTAAGATACCCTTTAAAAGAATTATTCTTAGCTAATTTATATTTGGGATTAGAAATCCAATTAAAACAGAATGAAGAAATTGTATAAATCAATTTATTAGTATGACTATTATTATTATTGAAAACTCTTTGATTCTTTCAAACCATATATACCAACTAATAATAGTGAATAAGGAGTCAAGAAGAAATCTAATATTCTTTTTAAACCTAAATCTAAAATTATTCCAATAAAAGTCACAATCCGAAATTTGTTATAATATTAAAATTGAAAATTTTGAGAACATTATTAAGAATGTAATAAGAATCCAAGCAATCATAGTATAAATGCTTAATGTCTTCAAGATGCAAATTACAAAAATAACATTTATTATCATTATGAATATTCTTTCTTTTTAAGTTTTCAATTGTATTAAGTTTACCATGCAATATTAACCACATGTGTATTTTAGATTTAGGAGGAGCATTTGATTTCCAAATAAATTTGAACAAATTATTTATAGTACCCGAAAAATTAATAAATTTATAAAAGAGTTAGAAGTATAAATCTTACTTCTATCCCATTCCCAACAAAAAATATCATTATCATTATCAATATTGTAAAGATTTAATTTTTCATAGAGCGAATGAAGAAGCCTAAGAGTTGATCCTACTAAAATTCTGTTAAAGCTAAAAATCCAAGGAGGATCATTTTCAGGAGAAAAAACCTCACTAATAAGAGCAAACTTAAAATTACAGATATCGTAAATCTCTTTAAATTCCAGTTTAAGAGGTAAGACCGAAATCCAACGGTCATGCCAAAAGGAAGTACGATTACCGGAATGAACAATAGTATTAATTCCTAAGTTAAAAATCTCAAGACATTTTAAAGTGTTTCTCCAAAATTTAGAAAAATTGTGAGTGACTGGACAAGATATTTGATAAAAATTACTATTTCCATTATAGTAATAATTAGTAATAATATCTTTCCAAATAGCATTATCATTAATATCTTTAAACTTCCATAACCATTTACCTAGCAATGATAAATTCATATTACGTAAGTTAATAACCCCTAAACCACCTTCCTTCTTGGCTTTACAGACGGTCTTCCAATTAACCAGACATTTTATATTATTATTAGAATTATCTCCACTCCAAATGAAGTCTCTTCTAATTTTGTCAATTTTATCAATAACCCAATCCGGAAATAAATGCATGGACATCCAATAAATCAAAAGGGCTGATAAAACCGAATTAATTAAAACTAGCCTTCCTGCCCTAGATAAATATCTCCTATTCCAGTTAGAAATCTTATTCTTAATTTTATCAATAATTATAAACCAATCTTCATGCTTGAGCTTACAGGATCTAATCACAAAACCAAGATATTCAAAAGGAAAGCTCATAGTTTTACAATTTAGAGTATTAGCAACCGAGTTTTCAACATTTTCAAAATCATTTAAAACTAACACTGAACTTTTGTCAAAATTTATTTTTAAACCAGATAAAAGTTCAAAACTGTAAAGAATAAACTTTAGAGTTATAATGTATCTAGGCAGATGGGAAGAAAAAAGTAAAGTATCATCTGCAAATTGGAGAACCGATATACCATTACGCGAAATATCATTTCCAACATTACCTAGAGAACCATTATCCACTGCTCTTTTTATAATTTTAGCAAAAACATCAGCAGCTAAATTAAATAATAAAGGCGATAAAGGATCTCCTTGCCTTAATCCTCTCTTAGATTGAATTTTATTAACTTATATAGCATTAACCATAATACTAGAGTTTCCGGTTCTGAGCAAAGTCATAATCCAATTGATTCATCTAGGACCAAAACCTCTAGTGTGAAAAATATCAACAATAAAATTCCAATCAACCGAATCAAAAGCTTTAGCAAAATCAAGTTTCAAAATCGCACAAGTAATGTTATTCTTGCAACATAAATTAATATATTCTTGAACAACTGCCACTTCATCCGTGATATTTCTACCTTTAATAAAAGCTGATTGAGAACAAACAATTAATTCGTTCATTCTTTTACTAAGTCTATTAGCTAAAACTTTAGAAAATATTTTAAAATCATATTTATTTATGTAAACAAAATTTAAAAATTAACTTTTTAATTCTTTAAATAAATTAAAACATGTCTCTTTATATTTGAAAATCATATTTAAATAATATTAAAATCTCATATTTTATAGTGTATGTAAAACTGACAAAATGCGATAAAATTTGGTTATTTTTGTTAAATGATTATTAACATACTTTTAAATCTTTTATTATACTTTTATTATCTTTATTAAAAGTTTTCAATAAGATTTATCTTTTTAAATAAATATTTAAACCTATTTATTTAAGCATTTATTTATTTTAACAAAACTTAACTTTTGTTGATTTGTTCTAAAATCAAATTTATACTTCTTAAATTATCAACTATAAAAATAAATAATTTCTCTATTATTATCTATTATATTTAACCTATTTATTTAAGTTTTAAACCTTCTTAAACAAAATCTCTCATTTTTGAAGTAACGAAATTACGGCTCGTTACGTAAGGCATTATATACTCATAGTTATTAGATAACAATGGAATGACTTGTTTAAGAATTTTATATTGGTTAATAACAACTAGGTTAAATATGAAATCTCGAACGTTGCTACACAGTTCTCCTGACCTAAGAATACCATGGATCTTCTATATGGATACTCCACTTTGATTATAGTTAAATCATGCCACGATGACTATCGAGCGACTGTAGTTGGGTTTGAGTACAAGCATATGTAACAAAGCACTATTTAACATAGAATACGTCCTCACAGTTGTATGAGGTTAATATCAGGGTAGCATGTAGTCTCTAACTCAAACATTTTGGCCAGAGTAGTATAATTAATAATAAATTTTGTTATTAATCCAAGGACTTTGTTTACAGACTAATTGAACTAATGGGGATAATGTTGGAATTATAAGAATTCCAAATTCCATGTATCCTAAGGTGATATAGTAGTAATGAAGAGAACGTGTATAACTAATCTTTCCTAAAAGGTACAACGTAAGAATATTTAAAATTGGATTTTACCAATGAGTTCTGTAAGCAATGAATTCAGCCAAACCGTCATATCGCTAGTTAAGGTAACATGTGAACATCGATATTTGAATTATTCGAATACTGATCGTTGAGTGAATCCAAACTTACGAGTCAAACATCTATATCTATTCAATCTCTAAAATACCACATGATTTAATTAGTTTGTAATAGTTATAAATTAATTAATATTTATAGAAATAGTAATTATGACTATATTTAGTATTTGGGTGTATTTAGTGAATGGGATAGCTCCTAGAAATGTTATGGGTGCTATCAATAGTTAATTAAGTGTGTATATAAAAGTTATATATGTGTGTATCGATGTACAATATCGATATTTATGTTTAATCGGAATTTAAAATATAATTAGTTACTAAATGGATTTTGATATTTTTTAAGATAAGGTCCATTCATGACCGGCCATAATAGAAAGGAAGGAGTCTGAATTTAGATCTAGATCTAAGTTGATTTGGTAAATTGGGAATAAGTAAAAGTGTGAGATATTTTTTCCCTTTTCTGTCTATAAACAACGAACCAAATTAATTCTTTTTCTTCTTCACTTCCTTCCACCCTAGCAGCCTAAATTATCAACACAATTATCAAGCTCCCCCTTTCACACTCCTAAATACAAACAACTCTGATCCATTGGTGGTACTATTCAATCTGACCAGCAAGCAGCGAGTAAAATAGGTAAGTTTCAATTATTTTTACCATTTGGATCTTATTAGGCCTACGTGGTCTACATTTACTTGGATCTTATCTAAATTTATTTTAAATCAAATCAATATTTTATTTTATTAATGATACAAAGTTTTATATTAATATTATATTTATAATTGATAATATAATATGTGTATCATATGCACATATGTGTGCGCGTGTACGTGCAACATAAATGGTGTACATGGTTTAATATGCCCGACTATAGGTGTTAGGATTTACACCATAATTGACATATTTGCCCTTCCATATATATGTGTGTCGTCAAATATATATGCATACACGCATAGACATACATACATACATACATTGTTGATAAATCTCAAGGAACTGAAAAAGGTGTACAGTCTAAAACACGCATGGAAAATTATAACCGTGGATACTTTATAGGAAAATTGGATAAGAAACAGATATGTTAGAGACACTTCCTAAACAATGCATCGAAAGAATATCCTAACATGTAGAAATACACTTAAGTCTCTCATTCAAAGAAAATTTGTGGATGGTAAATCCAACAGTTTATGGAAAGACCACGGTTCCATGGGTGAAATCTTATTTCAAAACTTAGGTAGGATGTATTGGCCAGTACGGGAGGGTACGACTGCACAGTTGATAAAATGATATCTTACAACAGATGGGCTACTACAAATTTGAGTTGCATGCAAGCTTTAAATCCTAAAATTAACTCTATTCACATCAAACAGAGCTTAACTAATGACATTTGATTTTGGACTGTAGACCAAGATGGAATTTTCACAGCCGAATCAGCTTGGGACACCATTGGACAAAAACACGAAATCAAAGAGTGAACTGATAGTATATGAAGTAAATCTAAAAACCCTAAGATGGCTTTCACTACCTACAAGGCTGTATATTTCAAAATACCAAAGAAGATAGACTGTAAAGTGGGACCTAAATCTTGATCTAACATGCAAGTTATGTGGCAAGGATCAGAGACTCATAATCATCTACTTTTCAGCTATCAATTTAGTAGCGGTATCATGAGAGAGACAAAGATGAAATCTTGAATCTCAACTACAGTGAACATACTTGAGGAAGAATTTCTTTATCGCAAAGCCAGTGGAGGATCGTATTTGTGCAAGCAAATTTGCATGGTTGCACTGACAACTTCAGTTTATTATTTGTGGAAGAGAGAAACCGTCTAATTTTCGAAAAGCAAAATCGAAAAGGCGAAATGGTTAGCAAAATGGTTGAAGAAGATGTCAAATTTATTATGCAGAAAATTAAACGGAAAATTCTACCAATTGTGGACCGATGGAAGCTCGTATCCTTGAGGCATGGATTTTTGGGCTACCGTAGGTTTAATTTTTGCAAAGACGATATTTAGAATGAAGAGAAATGATTAGGTAGAAGGAGTAAATGGAAAGTCTCATGTTTTGATAGGGTACAATTGCTTCCGACTGCTTTTGTAGTGCATGTGTTTGTAATTTATTTTAGGCTTGGGTTGTTTCTTACCCAAGTACCACTTATAAAGCTTTAACCAAATTTTAAAAAAATATATACACATACACACATATAGTTTTATATTATTGCAAAATAGTGTTTATGAAAGTAAGGATTTATACAAATATGTTTACACACAAAAAGGCATATAAATATATATATATAATTATATTGTAATGTAACATTATTATAAAATTATTATAAATAACGATGAAAATCAATTTTAGAATTAAATGTAATATTTAAATTTTAGATATAGATTTGTAAAATAAATATATAGTAATTTCAAATTCAAACTAATATATTAATTTTAAATAAATATAATATATATATATATATTAATTTTTTTTAACATAAACGTATAATACGTATACTAGAATAATATTAAATAATTAAATAAATATAAAGTGATAATTAATTATAATGTACGTATAAAATATTATTGAAAATTAATTTTAATGTAAACCAATAATTAAATAAATATATAAATATACTTACATATTCAGCCATGAGTGGAGAAGCCTTATGATTTCATTGATAGATCTAGTTTGCAACTTTAGTTCTTAGAAAGGAAGAATTATGTAAAGTGATTTTTGTCGGCATATAGGGTGTGAAGGTTGTATACCAATCCCCTATTGTAAGCTTGACTTTTTGTATTTTTTATGGGCCGGGCTGCCCTGATCAATAAAGCCTTAAGCTAATTTCAAAAAAAAAAAAACATATTCGTCCATAAAAAAATTCTATTTTTATTTGCGGTCTTAAAACTGTTTCAAACAATTTTTTTAATATCAGTTTCCATATGGAAATGAATAAAAATATTTTTTCCTAATTTTCAAAAACATTTCTGAACTTACACCTATTATATTAAATATTTATATACATATATCTCATGACATTTGTATATATATTATATAAAGTTGAATGTAATATTTAAATTGAATAAATATATATATATATTATATTATTTTTTGAAAGCAAGGGTTCTATTATTAATAACGTTGAGAACTGTACAACAGCAGGACTCGCCTCCTTAAAAAAATCATACAATTGTGGTAAGGAAAAGAAAATGATGTCCTCTATAAAACATCTCTAATATCGGAATGTAAACCAAAACTAAACAAAGAAAAACAAAAAATAACAAAACAAAGATACAAAGCTGACCCAACTGGATACAAGAGACCACCGCTACCTGAATAACTACCCGACCCAGCTCAAATTCACATACAAAACCCTGGCTAAACAATTATCTTCGTAGCCGCTGCATTAACCTGTGTCTCCCAGCTCAATACCCAATTTCATGAGTTTGTGTCTCTCCCCCGATGAGATATTTCGATTATTTAATCGTCTTGGATCTGCAATCACACGTCTATTCCAATTATTTCAACCCTGGCTAAACAATTATCTTCGTAGCCTCTCTGCTCCATCAAGCAGCTTTTCCCTTCAAATCGACGTCTAACTCGTTCCATCCATATATGATGTGTATTCGTCGCCGCGGCGACATAAACCAGCTGCTGCATGATAGATAGGTTTGCAAATCTACACCTTAGAGACGATAGCTGATGTTCGACTGAGCAGTGGACATATGGATAGAGCTCAAGCTTTTCCAGAAGTAATTTCCACAGATAATACTATAAACGCAATTTGTAAACAAATGTTGATGTATCTCGTAGTGCTTGTTACACAAGTTACAGTGTGGATCAACGTTCATCCTCCACTCATGTAGTCTATCGGCCGTAGGCAGATGACGCACGTATGCCATATAGGTAGTATAGCAAAACCTCCTTGTAGTTTTGTTATACCATATAAGCTTGTATGTGTCATCTTTCTATACATGAATTCTGATTTCATCCCAAACTATAGAGAATTTAAAAGTTTTTTGGTTACCTATAGTCTAGAAATTTGTTGGCTGCTTAGTAGATAATTTAACTTGCATAATTTGAGAATTACTTCCCTTGTCTCAGTCATTAATTGTGGTTGCAATTGACCATTAGTGAGAATACAACTGACCTTACTATTTGCAGCACGACTTAACCAAATTCTGCTCCACCCTATTAAGACCGCTAAAGATTTATGGTTAATCCATGGATCATACCATAAATCTATTTGCTGCCCATTAACTGTGGATAGAGACATGATATTATATGCCAAATCACGCTGGTGTAAAATAGATTTCATAGTTCCTAAGAATTTATCGTCTTATATATATTTATGAAAACTATAAACATATATTCGTATGTTAATAAAACATACTTCATGTAATAATGTTTGTATTAAAATAGTTTTATTTTAAAATCATTTAAATATTATTAGGTTCATTTTTTTCCAGGTTGTGAGCAATATATATGTAAATATATATAATTTTCTTGTACATGTATATATTTTCATCTAATGAAGACAACACCAATATATATAAATTCATGATGATTAAAGTATTATCTAAACATATAATATCATATAAACATTACCTATAACCAAAATGAAACACCTTGAAGACTAAATCCAATAACTCCTTGAATAAGTTTTCAAACCTTCAGTACGAGCCACTGGACATAAAGCTGCAACCACTGATCCGCAGATTGTATTTGAATTTGTGTTGGAAGTGCTTAAAATTGATAAGGAGGGCTAAGGTGGCTTGACCATAAATATGGTGGAAAGGAGACAAAAATCAAGTCACAAAACGAAGAGGTTATAAGTGTTTAAATAACAAAAGAGGAAGGTAGCAAAATGTGGATTTAGATTCATACATCTCTCTAGCTATTTCAAAGCTCACTTTTGTTACCTAACCTCTCCTTTCTACCCTAGTGCAGCCCCTGTATGGGCCTCCGAATTGCTTCAAGCCCGATGAAATAAATATGCATTTAAATCCAATTCAAATGCACACTGATATCGTACATCGATATGTGTATCTGTAAATATTATATACACAATATTTAATATTGATCAACATAAATTAAATAAAATTTAATAATTAATATTTCATAAATATTTCATAAATATTAATAAATTTATAACAATCACAATTAATTAATTCAAGTGGTATAGGTATATTCAACATTTCAGTCGTGTGACTCTTAGGTGTAAACTTGGTCAACGACTAATATCGAACAATTCAAATATTAACGTTCACAAGTTATTTAGCAGGTGGTGTTCCATTATGGACAAATTTATCACTCAAATAGATTCGGTAAAATCCAATTTTACTTTATTCAAGCGCTACCCGGTACTATTAACGATAATTATTTGTACCAATTCTCTTCATCAAAATTATATCACATTAGAACTTATGGAATTTGGAAATGGTCAAAATTCAAATATCATCCGTATTCGACTTTATAGTCCAAACACAAAGTCCTTGGTTTACTAATAATAATTATTAATAACCAAATTACTCTGGCCAGAGATTTTAACTTTGAGCTGACATCAGTTGACCATGATACTAATCTCATATAACCGAGAAAATGAATTCTCTATTGAGTAGTGTTTCACTTCCAATGCTTCCACTCGACCCAACTATATTTGTTTGATAGATATCGTATCACGATCAAACTACAATCAAAGTGGAGCTTTCACTCTTATCAACTGCATTCTAAAGTCATAAGAACCGTGTAATATTGTCACATCGGTATTTTCTGTTTGACCTTGGTTATATTAGCCAATAGAAAAACGATTGAGTGAGTCACCAGTTATCAAATAACTATCGGCGTAATCCCTTGGCTCCCCAATAACCATGATTAATACACTGTCTAACGTTTAGAGAGCGTTACGTACTCCAATCTCAATGGATTCATCAATATTCAGTCTCGATACATCATGAATTGGAATATTTAAAAGAATGTTTTTATTATATTATGATAAAATACTCATGACTACGATAATTGTAATTACTATCATAAAATACACCATTTGTGGATTTTCTGTTAGATATACTTAAATTGATTATAACACATTACAATAAGCATATAACAGAAAGAAGACGGCATTTATTACAAACGAGATTTTATTATATAGTTAATAATTTATAATAAATTATAGAATTTTCGCCAAGGCTAGCCCTAACTCTGTCAATCTTTCACTTGCACTTAGGGCCAATTATGCAATCTCAATCTCATCACTTTGATCAGCTTGATGAGAATCGATCGATTCAAAACCTTTATAAATGGATCTGCTATATTGTCCTTGGTATCTACCTTTTGTATCATGACCTCTTTCTTCTCGATGAATTCTCTGATGAGGTGGAACTTTCAAAAAATATGCCATGGTTCTTTTTATGCTCTAAGTTCCTTTATGAACTATATCACGGCATTATTTGTCATAGATTAATGCCATTAGATTCTCTATATCGGGGATCATTTCGAGCTCGTTTTAAAACCTACGCATCTGTAAAGCTTCTTTAGCTGCTTCATTGAGGGTGATATACTCGGCATCTATCGTGGAATCAGCCACCGTTTCCTGTTTGCAACTCTTCCAACTGACAGCCCCATTGTTAAGTGTAAAAACATAACCTGACACTAGCTTATATCATCGACATCCTTTGAAAACTAGACTCGGTATACCCGTTCATAAAGAGGTCTCCATTCCCATATTTTAGGAGTAAGTCCCTAGTATTTCTTAAATACTTTAGTATACACTTTACAATTATCTAATGCTTTTCTCTAGGATTTGACTGGTATCTGCTTATGCATCCTAATGCATATGCCACATCTGGTCTAGTACATAGCACATCGTACATTGTGAAACTGTTGCCGAAGCATACCGTAACCTTTTAATATGCTCTTTCTTCGCATAGGTATGAGAAGCGTTCTTCTCAGAAAGGATGATTCCGGATTGCATTGGAACATTGATATACTTGGAATTCTCTATATAGAACCTCTCTTGTATGGCATCTATGTATAGGAATTGGTCCAATCTGAACAGCCTCTTAGATCTATATCCATAGATCTTTATACCTGGTATGCAGGCTACTTCTTCCAAATCCTTTATGGAGAACTATTTGGAAATCCAAACTTTCACAAATTGCAATAATGAAATGTCATTGCCAATCAACATAAGACGTCGGCGTACAGTACTAAGAATACAACAGCATTTCCTTGTTCCTTTTGATATACACACGTTTCCTCTGTGTTTTAATAAAAACAAATTTTTTTGATCACTTTATCAAACCACTTATTCCAACTTCTTGAACCATGTCTTAGTCCATAAATGGTCTTTAACAACTTGCAAGCCTTGCCCCCACTCACACCGACTTCAAACCCTCGGGATGCAACATATAGACGGTTTCCTCTTAATCACCATTTAGAAATGTCTTCTATAAATTCATTTTCCATATTTCATAGTCATGGAATGTACAATAACTAGCATAATCCGAATGGACTTAATCATGACTATAGGCGAAAAGGTCACGCTATAATCGACACCTTGAATTTGATCAAATCCTATCACAACTAGCCTAAGTTCATAAGTCTCCTTGTCCATTTACATTTAGCTTTTTCTTAAAAATCCATTTGCAAACGATAGGTTTTATCCCTTCAGGTATGTTAGACAAGGTCCACACTTTGTTTTCATACATAGAATGCATCTCAGATTTCATTGCTCTAACCAAAGTATAGAGTTTTTACTCCGTAGTGCTTATCAGAATGATCGAGCAGTGCCATCATTTAAGACACGGTCCTCCTTCTCGCTTTCATGAGAAAATTGTAGTATCTTTTTGGTGCACAAGGTTCCCTACTAGACCTTCTAATATGTTGCATTTTAAGATTTGTTTTACCATGTGATGGAATCAATTGAAATGATTTAAAATTAATATGTTTGTGTGCATACACACACACGAGCTAGGATCCACAGCCTCCCTTATTTAGCATCATCACCCAGCCTCCTAATTTTAATCATATATTTATGATTAAAAAATGCCTATGTGACAAGAGAGAGAAAGACCATATTATTTAAATATAAACATGTGGTTAAAATCAGGGGATGGGTAATGGTGCTAAATAAGAGGGGTTGCAAATCTTATCATATATGTATATATATATATATATATATATATATATATATATATATATATATATATATATGCATATGTATGTATGTATGTATCTGTGCAGTTAAAGTGCTCGGCAAATTCAAAGCGGTGGAGGTGCAAAAAGTCATAGCGGGGATACAACGAGTATATAGCGGGATATAGCGGATAGCTCTAAAATAGCATATAAAACTCGTACTTAATGTTTTTACAAATATATAAATGGTAATTAAATGAAAAATTATCATTCAATTGAATTATAACTAATACATAAGTGATTTTAAACAAAAAACATGTGCGAATGTACTTTAAATAAACGTAAAACTGTTATATAACATAATTGAATTTAGTAGAATATTAGAGTATTTTTATTTCTAAAAATATATTAAAAATTAAATCAAATAAATAAGTTTTATAATTTCTATAATGTATAAATGCAATTTTTTAATTCATTTTATTAAAGAAGATATAGCAGAAATAGCGGGTATTAAAACGGAAAGACTATATTTGGGGGCTATATGGAAAAATCGTAGCGGTAGAAATCCGCTATGAGATATTGCAGGGTTACAGCGGGGAAATAGCAGGGCATTAACTACACAGGTATGTATGTATGATTGCAGCCATAACTTGTTTCAATTATTATTGTTTGAAATGCAAAATATGATTTTATAGTTGTTAATAATTTGTTTATATGTTGTAAACATATAAAATGGAAATAAATTTATAACTTCTATTTTAAAACAATATATATTTTTAAATATCATTTCGGCAAATTTAATTTGTTTAGAAAAATAGAAATTTATAGCCGAAAGATATTTCATACATATGGACACAAAATGAGACACATGCATGAGATCTTGACCATCAGATCTTGCTCTGAATTCTAACATTCATGTAAAGACAAAAGTACCAAACGATCTATATTTATTGTGTCAATATAGTAACAATGCCATAATTCAAATCGGGTTGGCCTTATCTTTTCACCCTTACTTATAGCTGTTCTTACTTTATTTGCCTAAAATTTATCCACTCCAACTAAGAAAATTATTCTTCCCACATCACATATTTCCTCTCTCCCACCCATAATTTTCTCACTCGTGATCATTCAGAACATTGATTTTTCTTGAAGATCTTTAATTTTACATTAAATGTCATTTTAATCTTTCTAACCTTCTATTTGCCTCGTACTGATTCTCCTTTTCATTTTAGTGTTACAAATTAGTTGCTCTAAGTATATAGTTAACTTTGTTCACCCAGTTCTATCCATTCATATTAGAAGTTGGTAAACAAAAATCCTTGTTCAATATATTTATGCAATTTTGTTTTTAATGTGTTGTGATATGTTATACATAAGTTACCTATGAAGGAATTATACATTGAAATTGATATGTTTTATTATTCTTCCATTGGTTATTGGGTTTACAGTGGATATAATATTCTCTGGTGATACAGACATGAAATTTTGAATATTACTATTCCATGCATGTTTGATAAAGCTACTCTTCGTTCAAAATATATGAAAGTGAAAATGTTGTGGTTAGCCACGGTATCATGATTGGATCATGTATAAATTTATATGTCTATCCACATAATTTGGGTGGTGATATTTTTAAAATGATCGTTTGTGATAAAATCTATTAGTTGTATTTCTTCACCACTGGTTATGTGGTTTATAGTGGTTGCATTATTTATAGGAAAATAGATGAAGACATTTTGAATAATAACACCAAATATATGTATGAAGAAGCTATTTTTACTTAAAGTTAGAAATATTATTTGCAATCTGAATATGTATCGATAACCAGGCTATGCAATTTTATCTATATACAAATACATCTATTTAGGGGAATTTTACGGAATAATTAGCAGCTGAGTAGTGTATGCAAGTGAAGATGGTAAGCATGTAATCCATGTTCATGAAGTTTTAACAGTGGATGCAATGGTGCATAGACAAAGGTAAAAGAGATAACTATATATGCTATAGAAATGACCACGCTTACCGATGACAAAAAAGGCATTGGTGGGGGCATTGGTAAGAGTTCTTCCAATGTCATTAAAGGCGTCGATATAAATATTGTCAGAAAATTCTTCCGATGCTTTAAAGGCGTCTTACATAAGTTACTTATAAATGCCACATTGACGCCAATTCAATGCCTAATTCCTAACGTCTTTACGATGCCTTGCTGACTTCTTGTTAAATTGTTAAAATTGGATCTGTCGACATTATATCGACGCCTTACGGATGCCCTACCAACACCTAACTAAAATGCAAAAAATGGATTTTCGACGCCATACCAACATCTTTGCTGAAATATTTTTGCAGCATTTCTGCTGCATTTGTCACCTCAATCACAAATTCAATTATATATTATATATAATCACATCTGTATAACATACTAATATCACAAATTCATGTATTATACTAATACCACCAAACCATATTATCCGACATCATAATATGACAAATTTATATTGTGACGGTAGCCTTACATAACCGATACCCAATATACCTGAACAATGCACTGTAAAAATACCCGATTGATGTAGGATGATTGCCAAAAGTGAAATAACTAAAACTTTAATCATAACATGTCATGTATCTCACAGTGCATCCAATAAAATATAATACCAAAATAGATGTAAAACAGGTGAGACAAATATGTATTACTAAACAAACTAAAACAAATATCAAAGTGCAAGGACCACAATAGTCATACAAAACAAGTGGAGTAGGGTTTATACTTCATTAAAATAAACTTAAGGGAAATTTGTCTCAAAATATTATAAAGCACTACAAAAGCTCTACAGTGTTGTAAAATGGAATAAGCAATAACTCTAGTTATAAATTAATAGTGCCATCCTCCTTATCATCCTCTAAACAACTCCATGCACTTAGGGCTGTCAATGGTTAACCAAAAAATCCGACATCCTCCCGTATCCGCATCTGAAATGCGGATAAATATCTGATATCCGAAAAAACGGATTCGAATGCGTATATAAAGACATCCGCATTCGAAAATTACCAATCCGTGTTTTGTCAAAATTATATTCAAATTATGTATTTTGGTGTAGTGAAAGATATCCATTTATTATTTTGTTAAGTTGGTAGTTTAAATTATATGTGCATAATGCTTATTAACTACTTGAAACTATTTATTATCATATTTTTGTTAATTTTTAACACTTTTATAATCAATGAGATTGAAAAATATTTATGTTAAAGTAAAATTTTCCTTTTATAATTCTTGATTTATTGGTCGTTAGCGGATAGGATAATTATTCGGTATCCATTCGTATCCGCGGATGCAGATATCCAAAAATGATTTCAGATGTAGATGCGGATATGGCTTTATCTACATCCAAAAGCATCCGTTGATAGGCCTACATGTGCTACTCATAAATCTATTATGTAGTCTATCGTTTGAGAGCACACTAGGTAATAAGTAGCAAAGCATAAAATATCGAGTCAGACAACAGTTTGATGTGAGCGATAACAATATCAAAATAATATAAAAAACAATATAATAAAGGACATAGGGTATGGATCATCATACCTGACCTGTTCCCGCATCCAAAGAGTTAATACATAACGCTATATTACTATCATCGTCATATAGGAATAATACACAAGTATATTATGGATGCCATGGTACCTATCTCAAGAATACCAACATCACGCGATATCTAACAATCATGATAACAAAAAAAGTGAACATGTAATGACAACCGTTCTTGACGTCTTGTATCGCTGTGTCTATCCCTAAACTTTCACCTCGTTAAGCATCGTTGTGACCAACCCCAAGGTCTCCCGTCACTATGATTATCCCCGAAACCTCGCTCCATCACGACCATTCCTGAAGTCTCACTTCACCATGGTTCTTTTCAGAGTCCCACTCCAATTTTTGCTTCCTCAATGTCCCCCCTTCATCATGACCTTCTAAAGGTATTCTTGTAGTCTCACTTCACTACGATCATTTCTGAAGCCTTATCGCAACATGATCATTTATGGAGTCTATCTCCATTATGACTTTCTCAAAGTCCTCCTTCGTCACGACCTTCTCAAGGTATCTTGAACACGTGATAACCTACTCTACGACCTCTCAGACCAACGACGTCTCGTACCACAATTGGATTCGGCATTCTTTCGGATACCTATCTCATAGATACTAACCGTTCAGAGCAAGCTTGACCATCTTGCGATCGAGGCTACATAGGTGAGCGACCTCACATAACCCTGCCCCTAGGAACAACCATCCTATCCAGAGTTATCAATGATCCCATCAGCAACCGGCTCGATCTGGGACATCTCATGCCCCTCTACATCACTTCACCATGTCGAGTGTGCTTCCCCGGATTACTCTAGCCCTATTCATTCACTTCCCACATGAAGACTTGATCAAACGTCTCGCATCACTGCACTTTGAAAGATATCTATAAGTCCATTTCATGTCATATAGTCGCCTCATAATAGTTCTAGAATTATAACAATGAAGCGCCATGCCTTTATCTCATCGTTTATCGTTAATTTGCATCACTTATAACCATCGAAAACAAACATTGAATGATTGAATGAACATACATACATGAACATCAGAACAACGCATGCACATTCCTCAAACTTTAACTTATTTATCCATAGTCCAAGTGGTAGGTACCGACATCACGGTGATCGGTACTAAGTCCTTCGACCTTCCTTATAACTTCACCAAGTTAAAGTCCTCCAACTTCTTGGATCCGCCCACTTGTCCCAAAGCTAACCCGAAGTCATCTCGACCCAAATACATAACAAACCACCACAAAAATCAAAGCAAAAGTGCCCGGACCTGACCAGTCTCCAACTTCCAAATTTGCTATGTCCGGTTTCTACTTTCACTAGTTGATTTGTTCCAGTCCCCAAGTAACCCTTGGAATTTTGCAATGCACCTTAATGTTGGTATGGAGATTTGATTACTTATCTAATTTTTCTTCCATTTCCATCTTTTGGCATCTTTCTCCTTGATCCGAAGCACATAGACAAAGACTCGAAGCTTTGCCCATTTGACCCGAAATACACCACCACCGAGTTGATTTTATTTCACTACCATATGATTTTGGACTATCAAAACAACTTCAAACAACTTTAAGTCTTCTGAGTAGGCTCCCCACATCTTTTGATACAACATATCCAAATTTCATCGCATTTTGGCAATTTTAGTGTCATTTGCACCAAATAACGTACCACTTTTCTAACCAAGCAAAACCACCAGCAAACACGGTAAAGTAATCTATATAACTACCAAACATCGAAGCAATCGATACAATTCATCCAAATAAGATTTAAAACCTTAAATTGTCCCAGATCCAATATTTATAAAATAGCAATTGTGATTTGTAATCAGTATAAATCATGTTGAAATACAAATCTATCATTTTAAACCATGTTCTAGGTTTTTATTTACACTAGATTTAAGTTCCCAACCATTTTAACTTCCATAGTCATACCAAAAATCATATTTTTACTATATAAGTAAGCATAGTATTATAAGAGATGTAGATCACTCATTTTGGATAAAACTGCGCAAATTCTTAAGAAAATCTAATATGGAACAATAGCTACATAAATCTCAAAAATCCCAAATGGTAGATCTCTTATCTTCTTGCGTTAATCTCTCCTATATCCATTAATTACACTAATTAGATTAGAGAAATAGTGGTTTTTAGCTCTAATTTGGAGTGATTGAGGTTAGGCGGTGGTTAAGGAAAAAGGGAAATTGTTAATAACGATTGGGAAGGAGGGGTATTAACCCTAATATGAGGATCCGTTTCTTCGACTCCCAGAATTCGATGCTAATACATCCTCGATATTCACAAGCCGTAAATCCAAGTGTCGGAGCAGAGTATTTTCAAGGGTGAGAAAGAAGAATAAGACGGAACAGAATCTCACATATGTTATTTCAACATAATCTTTACAGCGGAAATTAAAATACATTTTTCAGAGTTAAACACGGATAGTTATAAATTCGTGTCCTTACAATGCGAAAAGCTATACTACACAAGTGTGGTGGAAACAATCTTCAGAAAAAACTTCTTCTCCATGCTTTGAGCTCCGTCCTGCTTTCTTCTAAACTAAACATGACTACTAGTCTGCCCGGGAAAATTAGGGCACCCAGAGTTTAAGGAAAAAGAAAAATAAACTCCAGGTCAGCCATGCGACTGGTGCGAGAACTCAAAATATGTGTTTTGAAAACAAAAGGGTATCTCATAAGACCATGCTGCACGTAAACACGGAACATGTTTTTACCTTATGATAAATAAAGCATTTTTACGTAAAAATAATGGGTATTATTTTTAATGACATATGTTTGAAAATATTTGCAAGTAAACTTATTAATCTTAGCCGAAATTGTTACCATTATTAAATTCTAGCATATTAGGCTCTGCAAACAAAATAGCAGGCACATATTAGAGAATGAATTCCATATAAATAACCAGGTGAAGGCACTAACATCCGAAAATACATCTCTAGAGGAATGTAATGAGATCAATAAGACATCTAAACCTCTACCAACATAAGATCGATCAACCTTTCTCACTGGATAGTACCAGATATATCATCACCCCGGTTGTTACTGACCTATTCGAGGATCCTCGTAGCATACATCCACATTAATTTAAAACCGAACATTATAGCGGGTAGAAATATATCTAGAAGGGGATGATCATAACCTAATGGTTGCAAACCACATAGCCTTGCCGCATCTACTCTGTTTCAGCCATTTTCGGGTGTGAGGCTTGAGGTAGCGATTACCTTTTACTTTGCGCATCATCTTCCTTTGAATGCCACAAACATACAATCTCCGATCTCATAAGTCTCAGAGAAGGATGTTAAGCTAAGAGAAGTTGCTTTCTCCACCACCAAACAGATGTACGTTTATAAAAATCAATGATGAAATCTCAAGAATGCATTGTCAGACATCCATCCATAAAAGGACTAAACGAAACCAAAGGCACTCTCCTACTACCATTAGTAGCGAGTAGTCCTTGCAACCCAAAGAGTTTCAAAAATTAAGAGACCATTACAACTTTAATATTTGGGAGCTAACCAGAATTATCAACTAGTAGTCCTTTCATCCCGAAAATCCCTGGTCTTCATTTTTTATTCTCTCTATCAGGACTTTACCTCTCGAACGCATACATTGGTTCAAAGTGGTCTACGGATAGGAATTACCCCAGATCCGATCCCGGTTCCTTCGAACTAATTATTGATAAAAAGAGGATTTGTGAGTAGGAAACCATTCTTTAATTGATTAAGTTTTTTTATCAAAAATCCCTTTTAGAGATATACAACTTTTAAAACACTTCTTTTCGGTAAATACAGAATCATTAAACCTCTCTTATCAAATCCTCTATTTCTTAAAACCCTTTTCAAACTTGGAATAATTCAAAAATCATTTCCTTTATACTTAGGGAAATATTTCCAAAATCATTTCGTTTAAATCTCAGCAAAGATTTCTTAATTCAAAATCATACTTTAGATTTAGTTGAAACAATGTTATCTAGGAGTTATTTCGAAACCAGTAAATATTAAGTGAGCAGAATCTATAGAAATATCTAATTCTAGTCAATATCAATTCCCGTATTCAACAAATACTAGGACAGAATAATGATGAAATCCCTTTTTAAATTCCATGAATAGTACGAGTTCCCTCTTCAGGCTTTAACACCGAGTACAAGAAGATCATCTCTATAAAATCCAAGTTGTTTAAATCCTACAAAATATCCTTCTTTAGCCTTTGGAAAATTTCAATCTGAGTAAATCAAATTTACTACCCCTCCATCTGGCCAGTCCGAATGGTCAGGGAGACCCGGAAACCAGTTTTCCAAATCCAAGCCTAGACATTATCTCTTTGACACCCATAAGGCAGTCAAGTTATTTGATAGACTCTAAATCATTTAAACATTTTAAAATTTTCATAAATACTTCAAATTTTATTTAAAACACATTATTAATCATTTGAAAACATTTATAAAATAATTGGAAAGGAGTGGTTAAGTTTAAAACTGTACTTCAAAAGTTATAGAAAAGTGCTGCGGAAAGTGCTCTTTTAAGCTATATTGATCAAAACGACTTTTTATTATTTGAAAATTAACTTTTATTGCTCAAATCACTTTAAAACATTTATAAGATTTATTCCACATTTTTAAACAATTTAAAACATCATTACAAAGAAATCCAGTTTTTAATACCAAACTGCAAATTCGGGATTTTTTCCAAAACTTGTTTTACTCGTATTTCAAAATTCTACTTATCGGGATCTCGATTTTCTTTCTTCGTTGGAAAACTATGGATATAAAATAGTTTGAAAAATTCTTATCTCAAAGAACTCCAAGCTATATTCCAACTTTTACATTTGTTTGACTTTTATAGCGTGAAATCGCGAACTACCGTACGCGACGCGCTTATTTTTGACTAAATTTTCCATTTATTTTCAAACTTCACCAAAACACTTCTAAATGTTCATAAAACACTTTAAATACATTTTAAACCATTTTTACGAGGTTTAACAATTCCATATACGCCATTTTATTAATTCAAGGAAAGTGATTTCCTTTGTGTTTATCGATGTGTATATTCTTGACTTGCATATAATTTCAACATTCATATGAAAACAACCAAATTTGATGATCAAAGCATATTGTAATGACCCATAAATTTTGACAATTAAAAATAGTTAATTTAATAAGATTCTGTGATTTAATATTGGGAGAAAAAAACAAACTTTGGAACTTAATAATGAAATAATAGCTAAAGTGAAGTGTAGTAATGTTAATTAAAGTTAATCGGTAACAATGTGAATGAAATTCCAATTTATTTGAATGATTAAGAGTAAAAAAAATTATATAGATTGTAATCAAATTTTAGTAATTTGTGCATTAATTAATAATTGGGTATAAAGAACAATTTATAGTTAAAAAGTGATTAATTTCTGAAATAGAGGAAATAAATTATAATTAATAAGAGTGGTGTTGTATAAGTTGCTATAACAATTGGTGGTAAATAATAAACTTACAAATGTTAATAAATGTAGTAATGGTGACAATTATTGTTTTGTTGCCAATATATTTAATCAATTGCAATTAAATGTAATTAAATGTTACCTTTATGTAAGTTAAAACAATAACTGAAAATTTGAGTGTAATAACATAAATAGAAATGTTAATTTTATTTATAAAGTAATAACTGATTTAATAAAAGAATGAAACCGGGATAAAATAATTAATCGAGATTTTAATTATAAATAATGTGTGAAATTGACAAAACTTCACTATAATGGAAATATAGTAACTAATTCACATAAAAGGATGAATTGGAAATTATTAGTGTAATGAGATATAAACCATGATAATTATACCCATAAGGTAACAATTGATTGAATAACAAGATTAAAATCAATTAAATGGGATTATTGGAAATAAAATTTATAATCTTTGAATATATAGGAACTGAAATCAAACACTGTAATTGGTAAAATAATTAACTTTAAATTGATATGTGAATTTGTTTTAAACTATTGTAAATATACAAGTAATTAAAAATGATGAAAATTGTAAGTTATTAAATTTGAAATAAAAATGTGATTTAATGAATTTAATATTAATTTATTTAATTAACGTGAAAATAGCCATTTTGGCCACTGCCGCGGATTCCAACGAAATCAGTTTCATCGGATCTATAGTGGTGAATTATTGTAAGGTTTCAAGTTTCGTTGCAATCGGACCTGTCGTTTGATCATATGGACTCGAAATGTCTAGAAATAAATTAAATTCAATTCAATTGAAATCAATTTAAAATAGGGTGATTTTAACATAACTTCTTCATAGGACAGAGTTAGGACCTGAAACCTATGTCATTGAGTTTAAAACTATGGAAAACATCTATTTTGATATATGGGATGACCTACTTTTGTTCCAGAGACAGAATGGGTTTTTCGGGTCGTTTATTGTTCAATTTGTATATCAATCTTGTCCATTCATTTTATTTTCAATCTGCCTATAAATAGCCTACTATAAACCGTAATTATTTCTTATTCCTCATTACAGTGCATACAGAAGTTTCTATTGCTCCTCTTTCTTAATGGCTGAGAACCCTAAATGACGCAATTCAATTTCAATTCAAAATTCAACTTCAAAATCAAATATCCTCAAACCCTATCAAATTAAATATCGATTTGAAGCTCTCGATGAGCGTCGGTCAAATTTGAAGCTCATTTTTTGATATAGGTTTCAGTGCAGCCGAAACTGGGTGAATTAACCTCTACCGTTCACTGCGTTGTGATGAACGTCGACGGATCGTCGATTGGAAGATATGGGTCGTGAAGAGTTGCGGGTGGAGCTATCTGCATAGGTCATTTGCCGAATCAACGGTCAGATCGACGAAAAAAATTCGACTAGGGTTAGAGCAAAGGTGGTGGTGGCAGTGTTTGAAGGCTCCGATCGGCGTCAACGTTGGCCATGGGAGGCTCGGGGATGGAGTAGAGGTTGGCGGTGAGGCTAAAGGGGCGGTCGCGATCTCGTCAGGCGTCGGCGGCGACGATCGTGTAGCGGCTAGGGTTCGTGCATGCATGCATGTTGAAGGTTCATGTTCGATTTTCTAGAAGAAGAGTGAGTGACGTGTCAGGGTAACAACCAATTATTTATTTTATTTTAAGTTAACTTAAAATTTCAATCATTCTAATACACGTCTTTTGCATACGAACTCGGATTCACGCACGGTTTGATCCGTTGGGATCGTATTAAAATTTCGAACATTTGACGCCGAGTTGGACGAATTATGAGACCGTTCAAAATTTTGGGCTTAAATTGGATTTCAAATCGATTTAAATTCAAGGATGAGTGTTTTGACCCACTCACAACTTCTAAAATTTCTTATGTTAGTTAAATTAAATTTATGATGTGATTAGGAATTTATTTATGGTTGTTTGGTATATTTAAATTGCTATTTATGTTCATTTGAATTTATTTTGAATTAAATTGTCATTTAGTTTATTATTGAATTTAATTTAAACTGTCAGTTAATCCCCTGTATATAATAATCCGTTAATTATTTATATTCATGGTTTGAATTGGATGATGATTGTGATGGATGTTTGAATTATTATTGGATGATTGGATGATATGTTTGAATTATATATATTGGTATCACTCTACAAAATCCCTTAGTTATTAAGAAAATCACTATGGTTTGAAATGATACATACTCGAACGAACTATAGATTAGGAAAACGTCGTTTTGAGTTGAAATGATAGACTCGAGCAATTTTATGGATTTTGACATTAAATTAGGAATAATATTTTGAAATGATATATAACCATAAAATTTTAAATTGCGGAATGAAATGATAAATATCCGTATCACTTGACCATAAGGTAGATAATTATATACGGACACCAGATTGGTTAAGTTAAATGATTTGAAAATCCTTAATTTTTGAATTTAATTAAATGATATTATGAAATAAAATTTGATTTATATAAATTGAATTATTATAGAAAATCAAGTTTTATGTTGAAATGTGCATTGGTTTAAAGGAATTGCTTTAAGAAATTTAATTAAAAGTTTAAAGTTAATTTTTAAAAAAATGAAATTCTATCGGAATTGAGCTTTTGAATTTATTTGAAATATAACTTTGAAATATTTTGAAATTGGACTAATTCGGATTGATATTTGAACATGGATTGAAAACGATATAAAATTCAATAGTTTATTGAAATTTGAAATTGAAAGGTTTGAAATTGATTTGTTGATTTGGAAATTTAAAATGATCCAAATGCGTTGAAATGAAATAAGTAGTTTAATCTGATATAAATTCCAAATTCATATTTTAATATAAACTATTTTAATTTTTTTCAGATTTCTAGTTATTAAGGTTTTTAAATTTATTAAAATATTTAACCAAAATTAACTATATAAATTATTTTCCTATTTAACACCAATTTAATTTATTTTAAACTAATTAAACCATTTTAATTCATTTTAAATCAACTTAATCTATTTTAAAGCTATTTAATCTATTTTAATTATATTTAATCTATTATTAATATATTTAACTATCTTAAGCAATTTAAAAATATTTTTTATCTTAGAGTATTTTAACTATTTAAAAATCTATTTAAACCGTTTATAATTACCTAAACTATATTTCAAAAATTCAAACTAAGTAAACTTGATGTTTTTATATTCAAATTCATTAATTTAAAAGCAAAGATAGCTAAATGATGTTATAACCTAAGTTGAGACTTAAATGTCTTAATCAATTGAGTACGATGATTTTGAAGTGAGGATTTAACCTAATTGGAAATACGATTTTTGAAAGAAATTATGTGTCATGACCTAAAATTCGACGTTCGAAAATCGACATCCATGCTTCACTCATACTCGAATGTCGCAGATTCAAACATCGAACTCTAGTTCGGATGGAGCTCATAACACATTAAGTACAACAACACAGCGGAAGAAAAATGAAATATATCATTGATATACAACAGTTGATACAATATGATACAATCAAATATCAATACAAATATTAGAGATAGATAAAAGCGGAAGACACAACAGCGGCAGCAAAAAAACAATGACTCCAATGCCAAAGCTCAAAAGAGTCCAAAAGTTAGAACCACCAACATGCTTTCCAAACACGAAGCGAGAAACCCCCATCATGTTGTATTAAGCAAGGTCGGTCCAAGTGAAACAAATGCGATCACCAAATCCAAAGGCTTTGAAGATTTCCAAAAGCTACCAAACCCGAGACTGGAAGCTACCGAACCTACATCTATTAGCTGATTATCTGAAAATCTAACTCTAGACTGCTCGTGTGAAAAAATATGGGCACTCAGAGTTTAGAAAGGGAACAATAAACTCCAGGTCAGTCATGGGACTGGTGTGAGCAAATAAAAACAGTTTATCTTTATCAAAAGCAAAAAAAGATTTTAAAATAAATCCTAATGCTTTTTGGAAAATGAAACTACCATAAGGCCTACCGCCGCACACACAATGCAAATGCAGAATTGGAGGAGATTTCTTCTTATGATAGTCAAACAAGCTTGATACGTAAAATCTCTTTGATATTATTGTTAGTGCATAGTGCAGAAAACCTTTCGAAAGTATAATATCAATTTTAGCTAGCGTACCACATTTTGTCGTATGCCTACTATAGCTACCATGTTCAATAGCAGGTTACCGCCACATTCCATGGCAGGTTATACTACTAAAACCATATAGGGCGCGTATTGTTTCTTTGGATTTCCGACAAATGGTCAGGCAAAGGAACTTCCTACACCGAATAGAATGCCTCTGGAGGGACGCCCCCGAGAACCAAACTGGATCTCTACCAATACAAGGTCGGGTTACCTCTGTAACTAGGTAACACCTACAAGTAAGCCATTCCCGGTCGTTACCGACCTTTATCCGAGGGCCCTCGACCAACAACTACAAAGCAATAGATCTGCAGCAACCACATAGGTTAAATATCTGGGCTCCATACCATGATACCACCTTTTATCCAAAAGGAAATGGACATACCCTAGGGGCGCGACCCCTAAAAACCTTGCTGTAACATTCCTGTTTCGACCATTTTCGGGTTGTGAGGTTCGACGAAGTCTCGTCCACAAAGCTACGCTTTTCACGAAAGCCATGCTTTGATCAACACATGATCAGCAGCACTTCGTATGCCACTTTACCAAATTGGGAATGTATCACTAGTAACCATTAATTACATGACCACTGAGCTCATATAGAGAAGGGTGTTAATCTAAGAGAATAAATTCTCCGCCACCAAATAGAAATGTATTTGATAGAAACCAACTTTATATCTCGAAGTGTAACGTCAGACACACATCCATATAAGTCTGTTTTGGGTTCGAACGAAACCGAAGGCACTTCACAAAGAAGCCCTTGCAATCCCGGTATTCACAATCCCGATCGGACTCCCCATCACATATGGAGATCTCTATACCATAGCTACTCAGTTCAGGGTCATTCGACGGGTAATCCTTTCATTCTCGAAAATACTCGGTCTTCACCATCGGTCTTCAAATGTTATTAATAACGTCATATCACTATTTGAAATGGGTTATATGGCACAAAGTCCTCTCCCAGCTAAACCGAATAATGACCGCAATATTTTAAAACCATATGGATAATGGGATCTCAGTTAAGTCACAACTTATTACCCAAAACTTTTCTTTCAAATGGTTTAAACAAATTACCATTTCCAAATCTTTTTAAACAAAAAGATTCACCCTTTAAAATCCACTTTAATTTGAAACCAAGGTTCAAAAATCTTTCACAAAGATAAATTTATAGTTTTCAAAATTATTTACAATTCAAATCTTTTATACAAAAGATACACCTTTAAGATTCTCTTCAATTTGAAAAAAGAGTTTCACCATCTTTTACAAAGATTCATATATAGCTTTCAAAACAATTCCATTTTAAATTTGAAACCTTTTTAACAACAATTGGAAATCCTTCCTTTATTTGAAAGCCATTATCATTTGAAAACAAAGAGTTTTCGTTTCGAAAAAATCCAATCAAATATGCACAAATTATACCCTTTAAAGTATAAACTTGGGTTAAATTTAAATTCCCTAAATAATATTTCTAAATACTTTAAAGATGTTTTTAAAATCCATATAAATATATTATTTAACTTGTATTACCACTTTTCAAACCATAGTTTCCAAGATAATTTCAAAACTTAAATCAAACTAAATTTCAACTTTAAAATTTTCTTTCCAAAAGCTTTCCATATTCAATTCAATTTCTTTTCCAACACCATTTGAATTCAAAATTCATCTTTAAAACAAATAATATTTAAATTCAAAATATCTATGACTTAACGGACTTCCTGCGAAATCCATATTTGTGTGTATGGTATAGTCCAGGGGTTTTACACAATTGTGCAACATCATCAATCATCACAATCCAAATACCGTAATATCGATAAGCGGTATAATACTATAACGCTTATCTTCATTCACAGATTCACAGATAAATAATATACGTTCATCATAGATAAATAAATTATGTTCATCATAGATAAATAATTTACATTCATCACAGCTCGAATCAAAACAGAGCATCACACATCAGGGGTTTCAAATAATTCAACATCCAATAGAATCCAAACATCCATAAGTAAGATCAATTAATTATCTGATTAAGTTAAATCGGATTAATTACTTATGAATAAACTACTAATCCAGGTTAATTAATATTAATTAATTACAAACTATCTTACTCAATTAACCTTTAATCATTTATTGATTAACCTAAAATTATTAATTAATTATCCTTAATTAATAAATCAAACAACCTTTAATCATTAAATAATTAACCTTTAATTATTTAATTATCCTTTAATTAATTACTCTTAATAAATTAATTAACCCTTAATTAATTAGCCTTAATTAATTACATTAAGTGATTATCCTTAATCATTTTCATTAATTAATTAATCTTTAATTAATTATCCTCACATTAATTACATTAATTAATCAATCACATTAATTAATTATCCTTTAATTAATTATTCTTTGATCACTTGATTAATCAACTTTAAATAAATTACTTTTAATTAAGTAATTATCTTTAAGTAATTAATTACTCTTTTATTTACTTATCATTAATTAACTTTTAATTACAAATTAGTTAATCAACTTCTAATTACATTAAAGTAATTAACCTTTAAATAATTTCATTAAGAAATGATCCTTTAATTACTCAAAGCCTTAATTAACTTAAGATGAACCATTTATCTTAATCACTTTTTTTAATCACATCATCAAATTCTATTTGCTAAAGAATACTTAAAATAATTATCCCAATATAATTACTCAAAACCCTAAAACAATTTTAAACAAAATTTAACTTTAAAATCAAATCTTTGGAAACTTGTTTTGAAACTTGACAATTATTTATACTTTGAAAACTTATCACTAACTAGCTTTGAAAAACTTTGTTGCTAAAAGTTTTTTGTTTTTAAACTTCAAAATTATAGTTTCCTTTATTTTTAAAATCCTGGAACAAATTTTTCTTTCAAATTTTAAAACCTGGAAACTCAAAATTAAAAACCCGAGCCAAATTTCAAAATCCCCGAGCTCCAACCATGTCTTTCCCGAGCACGTCCTTGAGTCATCTTTCTTCTTTTTTTTCTTTTCCCCTTTTTTAATTTATGTTTGAAAACTGAAAACACTCTCACGTACAAACTTAAATGCACACTCGAGCCATCACCAAAATTTCACGATCCCATCTTCGAGCTTCCTTCTTCTTCCACAACTCTACAAAATAATCAAATACCCAAGATGATCGTGCATGTGCACAGTTTGTTGGAGTCTCTCCGACCATCACCACTAGTTCCAGCAGGTCGACAATGACCTCACCATTCAACTCGATAACCCAGATCGAAGATATCACCCGCGAATCAAAATTTAACCCAATCGACCAATGCCTGTAACCCATTCAAATCGAAAAACCCCCCTTCATCAGTGATCCTGACCTCGAGAACCCATGCTAATCCTCTTGGAGACGTGTCACATCCTCATACATCAATCCCCTCTGATGTGGCAGTACTCGATCCATCCACGATGATGTAAAAGCTCGAAGACCATCACCGACCAAACCCTGCCCTTAAACCCTAAAACATCTTCGCCCCGCCACCACGATCATCAGAAAAACTTCCCACCATTTTTCCCATGGTCTACAACCTTCCAACCACCCTTGAAGTCAGGCCCGACTCCCCAGACTTCGACGATCATCAGAATTATATAATAATGCGTTTTCTGTTCATCACAGAAACACCCACTATATACAAATCTAAAAATCCTGAATTTTATATTAAAATTCATCGTTTTCGATTACGATCCTAATCATATATTCAAAACGTAAAATTTTGAAACTTGATTTTCTGACTTATAATGATTTTCACTGTAAATTTCCAATTTCCAGATAATTTGCTTAATAATTTTACTTGTTTTTATTTTTAGAATTTGTATTATATCAACACAAACAAATTCCTTTTAAACATCATGTGTTCAAAGAGATTAGGGAAAGGGATATTGAATTTTGAATTTAATCAACCCTGTAATTTTTAACAGGGGCATGTATATGCCAGGACATAGACATGCATTCAATTTCTTGCATTGTATATGTATATACAAACATATTCACATCCATTTCAGACATTTTTCATCATTTAACTTCAACATCAACCACAATATTAAATCATATAAGCAATTTCAAGGTTTAAGGTAAAAACTGATCACCTGGATAGTTTGAAAACAGAGAACAAGAATTTTTGCTTTTGAGTTTGAAAAACTGGAACTTGAATCTGATTGATGTCAGGCAGCAAATTTGTATCTGCATGCTCGTTGTTTTGAATTTAAACTGAAGCTTTATTTTTGTTTGAATAGATCTTGAAGCTCAAATGTTGGAATTTGAATTTGATCTGAGCTGAAACTTTGAACTGCTTGCTTTTGATTTTTTTTTCTTTTTGGTTGTTTTAAGTTGAGATGATCTGATTTGTTATAAAACTTTGATCTATTGCTTGATCATGTTGAAATCTAGTTTTTCTTTCAGACTTTGATTATTTTCTTTTTTTCCAGGTTTTGATTTTGTTTTCAGGTTGAAATGATTTAAGTTTTTTTTTCTTTGAAGTTTAAAAGTGATAAAAGAAATGTTAAAGAGAGGGAATAGAAACATATAACCTGATATTTTTTATTGGTTATTTTGGAAATAAAAGAAATAGAGGACACTTGTATTTTTCTTGTTTTCATGGTTAATACTTGTCTAAATGTTTTTCAAACTGTTTACAAATGTTAACTTGATTGTTAAAATGTTTACACATGTATTTCACATGTATTTATGTTTTAAATAAATTTTTTATATCATATTTCTAAATTTAAATAATCCACTTCCTTTTACATAGATATTTATACCTTTAAAGAATATGATTTAAAATAAATTAAATGTTAATAAATAAATGTATAATATGTATATATTTGAATTTAACTCTTTAAATAGTCTTTTGTATGTTTATCTATATCAATTTCAAAATAAAATTTTTTAAATCATCGTAGTATAAATACAAAACAATTTTTTTCTATTAGTATTAAATTTTAGACTTTCCAAATCCAATATATTACTTAAAACATTTATTTTTAGATTTCAAATTCAAAAATTAATATACAATTGATTTGTATTTATAAATGAATAAACAAACAATATCTTTTTAAAAATATATATTTTATTCATTCACAATCTATTAATTTTCCAAATATTTATTAAAGAATTTCAAACCAAAATTCTTTCTATAATATATATATATATATATATATATATATATATATATATGCAAACATACTTTATTGAATGTGGGAATTAGCCACAAGGGCCTCTTTAGCAAGTGCAATTAGTTTCTAGGACACACAACTGAAATAATTACTTTTTAGGACAAAATGAAAAATAAATAGTTTCCAAGGCCTAAAAACCTATGAAATTATATCCTTGAAATAATTGGACTGCTAATTTTGTCCTTAAAAGTAATTATTCTGCTTATTTTGGCCTTGAAATTAATTTCTATGGATGTGTGTCCTAGAAACTAATTGGACTGCAAAGTTTGTCCTTCTAGTGAAATGCCCCTTATTGAATTCCTAATATCAATCTCTTTATTTACAATCCAATTCTATTTAAAATCATATATATATATATATATATTCCCAAATTAATTCACAATTAAATTCAAAGTCTATATTAATTATCAAATTAAATTTGACTTAAAAACTGGGATCGTTACATTATGATTTCGAAAACGATATGATTTCAAAATGAATATGATTTTGAAAGTGATATGGTTTTGAGAATATGATATTTTGATATAAATTGTGAATTGACTTTTAAGATGTAAAAGAACTATCCTGTGTGAAATAAGCATTTGGTTGTTAAAGAGACCGGGATCGGATATTGTCATACTCTCTGCCGATACCGAAAATCAATTTAACAACTGTGTACGTTGTGGAGATTCCAAAAATGAAGTAGGATAGTTTGGCGAACGATTTCTATATAGGTTTGACATGACCCAGACTCCCGTGAGTCAGCATAGATGTGACTAAAACAGGAGCCATGCCAGGCCATGTGAGGTCGCACCTCCGATCGGGCACATTTCTTTGAATCCATTCTATTACTTTGTGATTGATTTGGTGGACACCCTTGTTTTTTATTATGGGAGTATCCCCGAGGTAGGCGGTAGTAGCTGCTATGCATTACCACCATTCCAGATCCGCAATTGGTATATCTACCCTGGAATTGTCTCTAGTGTCGTGTTCACATGCCCTAGAGCGCCTTCTACGAGTTTGTTTTGTACCATACCTATGGAGTGCCCTCTGATAGCCCTCCAGTTTACGGGAGGAGTTACGGTACTGTATAGACTATGGGAATATATAGAATGTGTAAAGGGGAAAATGGGTAACGTCTTAACACTATTTCACTAAATTACTTTACTATAGACATATTATAATAGCATATTTTACTACATAGAAGATAGTTCAATGGATCCTTAGGAGATGTGAATTCGGAACAGCTCTTAAGTTAATGCACTCACGTTAGACATTGGATAGGAGATGCCAAACCCCGTAAACATTTATGACGTCGTCACATGCATATTTACCGTTGATTTAACTTACATCAGACCTTTTAGTTCTGACTCGAGTGTTTTATCATTTCAATTCGCTCAGGTCAGCCTGAGCATTTCAGGTTTGGAAAGAGGACGAAGACGAAGATTTGTATTATTATTTTTTGTTATATTCCACCACATCATGTTGTTCCGCTGCATTTATTAATTTATCTATGTATCTATCATCTATGTGACTCTGATTCTGTATTGTTTTAGTATAATCAAATTTAATTGTAAACAGCTTCATGAACTGTTATTTGATTACTATATTTTTTCATTCCGCTGCGAGATTCTGTATTTGTTTATTTCTTTTTCTTTCTCTTTCTCCTATTTACCCCAATAACAATCTATCCTTTTGTATGGTTTGAGTTGGTATGTGTGTCTGCTTAAAGCATCCAAAATGGCAGGTCGTTACACGTATTAAACATCCAATTGCAAACATCATATCATCGTTCAAATTCAAATATAGTAGTTAGGATTTCTCACCTTTATTTCCATTCGAACTAGTTTTAACATGGCTAGAGATCCGCTGTCTCGAAATAAAACTCCACGAAATAAAGCCTGGATCCTTGAAATTGCTTGGCCTTACCTTGTTGCTTATGGCCTAGGTTGGGAAGGGCGTGGAGCTCACGACCAAGGGTGGTGGATGGTGGTGCCTTGGGTTTGCGAGGTGGAGAGATGAAGATTTGAGCTTGTTTTGAGGTTTTTAACTATATATAACTTTATATTTTAATTTAATTTATTTTTGAAACAATTTTTGACATTATTTCTTTTAGAATGGAAGACATTAAAGTGAAAGCAAAAGCTTAAAAATATGAAGAAGAAGATGAATGAAAATGAAGAGAAGATGGTATGGTACTTATAGAAAAAAGGAGGAGTATAAAAGAAGACATGTACACATCACTTTTATCACTATTTCAAGGCTTCTCCAACACACTTCCCTTCTTCATAATGCACGGCCAAAGCCTCCCCCTATGTGCACATCACTTCCATCATCTCATGCATAGATATGTTGACTTAATTTATGCCTAAGGAGTAAGCAATCATTAAAATATATTATATATTTTATATTATATTTCTTATTCTTAATTATATTTACATATGTATGTTTATATGCATGTTATCATGTATATTTAACATATATATGTATGTATATGTAGGAGTATAACACTTCGAACATCTTCGAACAACTTTTGTTTGTTAAATCGTTGAAATCCAGAGAATCTATTATCAGTCATATCTTCACTTATGCTCTAACTTACATATATTTGTAAGCAAAATTCAAAAAGAAATATCTTATTATTTTAAACTAATTAAAATGAGCATTTGAATTATGAAACCATACAAACTCACATTAAATATTATTTACAAAATTGTTACTATACCTATAAAGCGATATCGATTTTTTTTATTTTCAATTTAATTATATCCCTTTATAAAACTATTATAAATGATTTGTTATCACTTTAACTATTTAAAATTAATTATTCTTATTTTAAATAATTATTAAATCATTAAATATCAATTTAAATTAAATAAATCAATGATTTAAATTCAATGCTATCTTATCGATCTAAATTTTGAGGAAAATATTCTTGTAATATTTATTCAAAATAAATTTACTACTACTTATTATCACTTGAAGCGATATTATCTGCATTCTCATCTTTCATTTAAAAATAAATTCAATTAATCAAAGTGATAAATTGGCGGGTCATTACAGACTCTCTCTCTTAAAAGAATTTCGTCCTTGAAATTACACAATACAAAACCCAAAGATTTGCCCAAAAAATATTTATTTTTAACTCATTTATCTATGATGTATATAGATCATATGTACACAATATCTGATTCGATCTTCTATTTGAATTCACAAATCTACTTCCAAACTAGTATTGATCCCCTGATTCTTTAGTGCGGACTCTGACTAGGCTTTCTGATCTAAAATTTATTTCTCCTTGCATAGCTCTCAACTATGATTGAAACTCAAGCATCCAACCACAAACTCTCACCAATGTTCATTATCAAGAATCGAGTGATAAATCCTTTTTCGGATAAGTGCCAAGACATATCAAAGTTCCGTACTCGAATCTTAGGTTAAATCATGCAACTGAACAATCTACGCACTTCATATGTTTTTATTAACCTTTCAAAAAAATTATGAAAACATTTCATAAAACTTTCATCTTTTATTCAAACTTTTATAAAGATTCTTCTTTATACATAACCATTTTACATTTTTATTTCAAAATCTTTTTATTTAAAACACATTTCTTTCCAAAAGATACATTTCTAAACATATCTTAGTGGTTTCTGGAAAACTCATTTTCAAAATAATTCATTGAATTGATAATCACCATAGAACTTCTTTTTAAATAATATCAAATGTGAAAGCATGCTTGTTTTGATAAAACTATCTTTATCAATTAAACTTCCTTTATATATATATATGTATATATATATATATATATTCTCTTTGCCTTTATAGTTTCATTATACAAAAGTATTCATATACTTATTCAGTTGTTTTAAGTATATTCATAATTTACTTAACACGTTATACTTACTTTAAAACGCAATTGAAGAGATTAAAACAGCTAGCATCAAAACATCGTCATAATAAATTTCTCTTTTCTTTTATGATTTGAACTCATAACACTTTCTATCTATATATAAAAGACTATAATACTCATTATTATCTTTTAAAATACCTTTATTACAAATATAAATATATTCATAAGATTTCTTCCAAAGTGTCATTTTAAAGTTTATAAACAAATGTTGCTAAAACGTCGTTTACTACAAACCCATGACCATTCATTATTATTTTTAAATATTTATTTTAAGAGTAGTACTAATGCAAAGTTGGTACAGTCATCATTTTATAAATCTTCGTACTCTTACATCATTTAAACCTTCCATCACTATGGTCCAAAAAAAGATTCCCTTCCTCTAAATATTATGACTCAAAATACTACACCAAAACATACACCCGACTCATACATACTCAACTCCTTAGATTCTGTTTCTGCTCTTCTAAGTCCAAAGATAAAGGTGGACTCCAACATTCCAAATCAATCATCACCTCCCCTTCTCCCTCTTCTTCACTATCCAACTCATCATCGGCCTCGTTGTCGTCTTCCTCTTGTGCCTCTTCAATTCCATAGGGTAACCATGGTTGATTCCATGAGACATATCCCAAGCCTACTGGCATTCCCGATATGATTCCTCCTTCTTCCAACTCCTTCAATCCTTGCACGTTTTCTTCGTATGGATTTTCAAATTCTCCGACTCCCTTCTCTTCTTCTTCTGTCATCTCCTCATTATCGGTTTCTATTACATCCCAGTTTATGTGTGAACTGGACAATGCCTCCTATCATATAACATTCTCCTCCTTCATATTCCATATCACATTGCTATACATGCTTGATATGATAGCGTTCGGGCTTTCCATTGGCTCAGATTCCTCCTCCATTGGTTCTGCCTCCTCTTCCACAGGTTCTGATTCCTCTTCCATTGGTTCATCCTCCTCTATGGATTCCAAGACGGAGCTACCGGGATTTGCTACCCAATTTCCCTCGGAGGCTTGCCCGGGTTCGTCATGGTTGGAGATTATAATAATTTCTGGAGCTGGGATTGGTATAAGCATTCCGACAATAGGGTACCCATTTTCATCCCTACGTGTATGCAGGGCATAGTCTTCCCTAATCGGAGTTCCACCATTGTTAGGCAGACGTTCTACCTATTCCTCTTCGTCGCTAGAGACGACTATAAGGCTATTATTCTTGCCCTAATTCGCTCTAGAGGATTCCCCTTTTGCATAACTTCTCCCATATGGTTTGTACAAGGCAAATAATTACTCTTTTAGACACAAGTAGTAGGTAATTGCTAGCGTATTCTTAGGTAGAGAGGATTGGTCAATACTTAGAAAGTGTTTCGGAATTTATTTCTAAAGATGGACTTTTAAATTTTTTGGAACAATGTTTGTTTATTTCAAAAATTCTTTGAATTTTTTTACCAAAATATTCTTTTATTTTCAAATATATATATATATATATATATTTTTAGATAAAATGATTATATATAAAATCGAATTTTTTGTATATTTTATTAACAAATGCGCGCTCATATATATATATATATATATATATATATATATATATATATATATATAGACACACACACACTCAAACTCATTCTAAGGTGTTTCTAATCCTATCTCCAATGAGTTAGTCATCCTAGGGCATTACTATTCCTATATTTGATGAGTCTTTTACCCCTATCAGGCTCAGGTGTTCGCTCAACCTAAGCTCTGATACCATATATGAGGATTTGTTTCTTCGTGTAACGTCCCGCCTTTTTGCACGGTTTAAATCGACAATAAACCACACACGTCAGACTAAAACCATACAGAAGGGCGGATTGTTATGGGGTAAATAAGAAAAAGCAGAGAAAGGAAAAAACAAAATAGAATCTTGCAGCGGAACAATAAAATATAATAATCAAATATACAATTCATGAAGTTGTTTTTCAAAAAATTTGATTTTACTTATATAATACATATCAGAGTTGCACATACCAGAGAATATTAATAATGCAGCGGAATACAATGGGGTAGTGGAATAATATAATTGATAATAGTAATAATAATTCTTCGTCTTCGTCCTCCAGAATAAAAATCTTCGAATCCTGAAATGCTCGGACTGACCCGAGCGAATTGAAAAGACAAAACACTCGAGTCAAAACTAAAAGACCTTATGTAAGTTAAATCAACGGAAATAAAATGAGTGTAACGGCGTCGGAGATGTTTACAGGATTTGGCATCTCATATCTAATGTCTAACTTGAGTGCAGTAACTTAAGAGATGCTTGGGATTCACATCTTCTAAGGATCCGTTAAACTATTTACTATGTAGTAATACTTTGCTATATAATAGTGTCTATTAGTAAAATAAACTTACTTTAAAATAGCGTTAAGGAGTGACCTAATATTCTCTTTAACACATAATATATTCCTATAGTCTATACAGTACCGTAATCTCCCCCGTACTGGGCGTCGTCAGAAGGCACTCCATAGGTATGGTACAAAAAAAATCGTATAAGGCGCGCTAGGGTAGGTGACACGGCGCAACTAGGCAATGCCAGAGTAGATATACCAATTACGCTTCCGGATCGGTGGTAACGCATAGCCGCAGCTACCGCCCACCTCGAGCCACACCCCAAATCAAAGAAATCAAAAGTGGCCACCGAATATATCCAAAAGTCAAAGTATAATATCGAAGGGATGTGTCCGATAAAAGGTGCTATCTTCTTAACCCGTCGATCGCTCCTGTTTTAGCCACCTTATGCCAACTCACGGGAGTCGGGTCCACGTATTTACCTCGAAGGAAACGCCGCCACCATCCCACTTCATTCTGGAATTTCCACCGCGTACACGGTTGTTAAAGTGGTTTTCGGAGTTGGCAGAGAGCATGACAACTTCCGATCCCGATCTCTTCAACAAACAAACGTTATTATAACACCGCGGTCATTTCAAAATAATTATACTTTAAAACCAGAATATAATATCCATTTCAAAACCATATAAATACGATATCATTTTCGTTTTAAAAACCAAATCAATATGATATCATTTATAAAACCCAAATCAATATAATATCAATTTTATTTCAAATATATCCTTTTCTAAAATCATAGCATTTTCAAATCATAATACATTAAAACCCATAACTTTGAAACATAACTTCCAGTACTTAAATGGTTTAATATTAAAATACGTTAGATAATAAATTAGCTTCTTAAATTTCACAAATCAATTCCAAATACAGATTTGAATAACAAATAACCCATTTCAATTTCCATATATTTCAAAGCTTTAATTATTCAATATTTCAATACTAAATTTTATAATTCATATATATGTATATACACACACCAAATTCTCTTCACTATTAATTAGTTTTGGAATATTTCCTTAATAAATCCAATATCCTTTAATAAAACTTCAAAGTCAATAATTGAATATTCCTCAATTTATTTAGATTTCATACATTTCACTTAAATCACCTTAAACCCGAATTAAGTTATAAAACCATATTCCTTTAAAATCTCAATTTTAATAAGTTCCAAATGGATTCTTATTAACTATAATTCTTAAGTAGATAACATCTCAATCAATTTCAAACTATCTTCTCAACCTTGATTTACAAAATCAATATAAACTCCATATTAAATATATAATTTAAGTAAATACTTATCCATATTATATTTTAATAAAATCAAACTTTATTATTAAACTTATTTATACTTTAAACAAATTTTATTCACAGCTTAAACCAAGAATTAACCATATAAAAAAAACGTTTATAAAATATCCAAATCAATACCTCAAAAATCGTATATTTCTTTACAAACCATAGAATTCCTTTCAAAATATTTTATATGTAGACCGCGGTGCCTGTATATAATTTTCTATCATATGGTCAAGTGATACGGATATTTATCATTTCAATCTGTAATTTAAAATAAAATTACGTTTATATATCATTTCAAACTGCAATCCCGAATGAAATAAAATGCATAACAACTTGCAGTTTAAAATAATATATAATACAACATCCATTCATCCATCAACAGATCACACATCCATCACAATCATCATCCAAAACAATCAATCAATACAAATAGATAACTGATAATATATATAACAGGTATTTAACTAGCAGTTATACTAAATAATAAATTAAATAACGATTTAATTTAAATAAATGCAATAACTGAGATGATGATTAAAAATATACGAGAAAGTCATAAATAAATGCATAATCATAACGAAAATTTAATTTAACAAACATAAGAAATTTTAGAAGTTGTGAGTGGGTTAAAACACTCACCTTTTGAATTTAAATTCAATTTAATCCCAAAATTCAACCAGCTTCAGAATTTATCCAAACCAGCGTCAAAATGTCCGGAATTCCAATACGAACCTAGCGGAGAAAACCGCGCGTGAAAAGGATCTCGTATGTAAAAGTTATGTATATTAGAACATAACGATTTCAAAAAAATTAAAATAATTAAAACAACAATACTCACCCACACAAGGACAGCCACGTCATCGTTTCTCAAATCTCACGCGCTATAGCTCATTTACGACTTTGCCAGAAACTGTCGCTCACACTAACCAGGTCCACGATCGCTCGCGACGATCAAGCACGCGAGCCCACTTGAGCCGCCTATCGAGCAACCTTCCCACCTACGGCACGCGAACCGACCATATGCGACTTCACCTCGACCCAAAATGTACAGCTGCCGCCATAGATTATTAACCCTAATAGAATTATTCCCCTCGATTCAACCGTCAAAACTCCGAATGAACACCGCCAATGAACTGCATGCAGTCCTCTCCACCATGCTGTATCAACGAATCGAAGATCCGTTGCAGTTGATTTCGACGAGATGAAAGGCCGAAATTTGTTCCTTGAATTTCGGCCAAACAAAAATCTAGATTGAAAAACGAATCCCATTTTTGACTTGCGTTCTTTGAGAGCTTTCCGACGATATAAAATATGATATGGTTTGAAGAGTTTGAAATTTGGTTTCGATTTTGAATTGCAGTTAGAATTTGGTGTTTGTTTTCCATTGAACTGAGGAGGTGAAAGAAATTGTATGCACAGACAAATGAGAATGAGGGAAAATTAGGGTTTATAAGTATTTATAGACAAGGTTGAAAAAGAATAGATGGATCGGATTGGTATACGAGTTAAACGATAAAGTGACCCGAAAAGCCCGTCTGACTCCCGAACGAAATTGGATCATCCCGTATATCAAAATAAATGTTTTTAAATATTTCAAATGCAATGGAACAAATTTCACATCCAAATTCCATTGTATGAAGAAGTTATGCTAAAAACAAATTATTTCAAATCGATTTCAATTGATTTTATTTTATCGATTTAAGGGCGTTTCATGTTCGTACGATCAAACGACAGGTCCGATTGCTACGAAACTTGAAATCCTACAATAATTCACCGTTACGGATCCGATGAAACTCGTTTCGTCAAAATCCGAGTCAGTGACCAAATTGACTATTTTTACATTAATTAAATAAATTTAAAATTAATTAATTAAATCAAATTTTAAATTTCAATTCGAAAATTGACAAATTTCATCACTTACGATTCCTCAATCATTTACAATGATTTAAACAAATTTGAATGTCAAATTAGAGATGTTTAATTTACAAATTTCAATATTAATCCTCAATTTCATTAAATTCAACATTATAAATTTAATTTCCAATAAATCTATTAAATACACTTTCATTCTATTATTCAATTCATTATTATCAAACGGATAAAATTTAACATTGGCTTTACATACTATTACCTTGATATTCTTACATTCCATATTGATTTCAATTAATGCAAAAATTAGAGATTAATTTCATTAAATTGCAATTACTCCAGTTATTATCATAGTCCAAATCCCAATAAATTTATAAATCTTGACTTCCATTCTTCTTATCCAACCAATTTCTTTAATTAATTGGGATTGCACTAATTAAGTCAATTACTACAATTGCTTTCAAATTAAACTAAACAAATAGGTAATTCATAACAATTGTAACCATTAAACTTTAATTCACTTTAAGTTTATTACTTTCAAACAAATATTATAATTACTTGCAGAACATTGATTTTATTCAATCACTATTTATTCATTATAAATTCATTGATTAATCCAATGTTTACATTTATTTTTCTTATATTAATTTATTGCCAAATATTCCCATTTACAATCAATTATAACCCTGCAATTGTTTCAATCAACAGGTATTGCATTAAATTATTATTTATTAGCTTACATCATCCTATAACCAAGTTATACCATTTTCCATTATTTCATTTATGGCAATCCCATTCAATATACACAATTCAGCTTTAATTAACTTCGTTTTTATAGTCCATCCTAGTTAATATTTCATTATTTATTATAATTACTTACATCATATGAATTCATTCTATTACCCTAAATCAGACATTAATTCATATATTCATACAATATTTACCTTTATTTAATTATATTAAATCTTATTCCCAAATACAACAGTTACAACAAATTAATAGGACAATTAAACAGTAACTTACGACCGTTACTATTTCTTTGATTCATTAATTACAATTAATATTCTCAATAAATTTATTTACTTGGTCTCATGCTTTCTATTACACCAATTACAATCTTATAAATAAATTTTACGTTTCCTTTTCAATTTATATTCACACTTTCCATTATTATATTAATTATCATTAAAGTACATTTATTATCTTTATTTGTAATTGGTGAATTAACTGGTAACAACCATTTGTCACCATTTTACCCTTTATAATACTTGTCTGTTCATTCTTCCCAACCAGTTACCATCTATTATATTATAACTTTACAATTTTAATAAATTCATTAATTGCCATTTCACTCAACCTATTAATTTATTAACCTAAATTAGCACTGTTACGTTTTAATTTACTTACTAGCTTACGACAAGTGCTACATTAGTTCATACACTAATTTATTCCATTTCCATTCCTTATACATTATTTTATTAGTAAGCCAACATTTTAAATTATTAATTTACCTTTTATATCCTATTATAAACTGATGCACACATTAATTAAGATTTTAAATCAAATTAATCACTTCATCTTGGTAACATTCTTTTATTACAATAAGAATATAATTAACATTTACATTGTTTCACTTATTGGAATTACATCCAAGTTATTAACAATTAACTTACATTTATACTGTTACATTCAAGTTATTAAAAATTAATACCAATCTTATCCAAGTTATTATTTCCATTATAATTCACTAAATTTTTATTTCCTTCAACATTAAGTTACCAAAATCTTCTTAAAGTAAGAAATTTAATTACCGAATTTTATGGGTCATTACACTCTCCCCCACTCAAAACTTTTCATCCCCAAAAAGGAAAAAGAAGGGAAAAGAAGAATTAAGAAATCAATATATCTTACTTAAAATATTAGATTTATACACAAATAAATTTACAAAATTTAATAATTTAAATAAAATATCAATTTATAACTATTTAATCCCTTTATACTCAAATTAGTAAAGTTTGGAAAACATTTTCAAATTTTTTTCTCAATCCAAAATTTACGGAAAATTTCGGCAGAGTCTCCTTTGTACGGAGAGGCTCGGGAGAAAAATATAGTATCAAATATAACAATATACACATATATTTTCCAAAATAATATATCCCAACACGGGAAAATAATATAATAACGCCATAAACCGTAATCCGAAAATGTACATATTTATCGGGCAATTTACGCTTATATTATGAAACCAAATGCAGTAGCAATTGCTTCCATAACCTGTATTTCACTAATATAATCCAAAAGAGTTAACAATTATATAAAATGAAATATTTAAGTGGTTTCAACCAAAACAAAACAAATCAGTACAAACATCAATCACTTGCAACAAGCAAACAACCACCACATAAAATCAACCCACATCAATCATTCATTCATATCAAACAAAACAAATGGTTGTTCGGGTTTTGAAACTTTAAATTGTACAGAATAATAATAAACTACTAAGTGAATCAATTACTCAACAGTCTTAGATGAAATAAAATAGATTATTCATCTAAACAATTTTAAAGTATTCTTTCCCCAACAACCATAAACCAAGCAAACAACAAATCCAAACAATAAACTAAGTTTATTCTTGTTAATTTCATTTCATACTATTGTTGTTTGATTTCCTTTTTATCCATATATTGATTTATCTTTTTAATTCTACATTATTTCTTGCAAATTTTCATTTTTAATTCGATTTCTTTGCATATTAATTCATTTATTTACTGCTTAATTTCATTTATTTACAGTATTCATCTTTCTGCTTATTTTCAAAATAAATAACTTCAATATTTACTTAAGTCTATAATTACTTACGTGCAACATTTACCTTCTATCATATTTTATTATAGTAAGATTTCCGTTATAACTTAAGTTTATAACTCTATAACATCAATTCTTATAAATAAAAGCAATTTATTGAACACTTTCATTACATACTTTTACTTGTATAATTTCCATTACATTTCTTATTAAACATTTCAATTTTTAATATTTGGTAAGTTATATATATACTTTTAAAGAATGCAATTGAAAATTATACAAGTTTTCTCATTTCTTTTAAATAATTTACTGTTCAATAATAATTCTTTGTTTTATACGTCACAAATTTAAATTTTCTTTTTATTTAATTTATAATGTAGCATTTAATCTCTTATTTCCTTTAGAGTTTTCAATTATTAGTTACCTACGTTCCAATTCACTATAAAATTTGAAAGTATTAATTAATGGAAACTTAAGAACTAAATGCCGAGTTAATCTCAAATCATTTTAAAATAATAGATAAACGTATTTATATATCCAATTATATTTAAAAAAAATTGAAATTTTTATTTATTTATCAAAAATAAATCTTGTAGTAAAACTACTACAGTGGTCTTCCCACTTCGAAACTCGAAAATGAATGTCGATGATGCGGCCGCCATCACCGAATTTTTTTTCGAACGACAGAGAGGGGAGTACAACTTATTTCTTTTCCAAAATTTCTTTAAAACAATACTTTCAAATTATATTGAAATATTTATGTCAGAAAATACTTCTAATAATATTTTTATTATATTTCAAAATCAATTGAAAGAAATTTTCAAAACCCCGGAACTTAAGTTCTAAATGTCCAATTTTCATTTATCTTAATTTCAATCTCATTTTAACTATTATTTATAAATTTCAGTACGTAACAACCAATATATTGCAACCAAATATATATATATATATATATATATATATATCATTTAGAAATTTTTTATTTTATATATAGAAAATATAATAGGTAAAATTATTTCATTCACCTATATTGAAAACAAATATTGTGTCGGTTTGTCCTATTAAGTGTTTAGAAATCCCTATTGATGTCATAGCATCCCATGCATCAACTAGAATTTATAAATACAAAATGGAACAAATTAACACAATATTAAAACCTTTTTATAACACTAGCAAATACGCTCTCTTATATATATACACTCAGCGACTCCCATAGGGTATTACTACCCTATTAATAAAGAGTCAGACCCCACAAAGCTAAGGTTTATCGCTAAATCAAAGCTCTGATATCAGATGTAACGTCTCGCCTTTTTGCACGGTTTAAGTCGACGATAAACCACACACGTCATACTTAAACCATACAGAAGGGCGAACTGTTATGGGGTAAATAAGACAAAGCAGAGAAAGGAAAAAACAAAATAGAATCTTGCAGCGGAACGATAAAATATAATAAACAAATATACAGTTCATGAAGCTGTTTTTCAAAATATTTGATTTTACTTATACAATACATATCAGAGTTGCACATACCAGAGAATGTTAATAATGCAGCGGAATACAATGGTGCAGTGGAATAATATAACTGATAATAGTAATAATAATTCTTCGTCTTCGTCCTCCAGAATAAAAATCTTCAAATCCGGAAATGCTCAGACTGACCCGAGCGAATTGAAAAGACAAAACACTCGAGTCGGAACTAAAAGATCTTATGTAAGTTAAATCAACGAACATAAATATGAGTGTAACGGCGTCAGAGATGTTTACGGGATTTGATATCTCCTATCCAGTGTCTAACATGAGCACCGTAACTTAAGAGAAGCTCGAGATTCACATCTCCTAAGGATCCGTTAAACTATTTACTATGTAGTAATACTTCGCTATTATAATAGTGTCTATTAGTAAAATAAACTTACTTTAAAATAGCATTAAGGAGTGACCCAATATTCCCCTTAACACATAATATATTCTCATAGTCTATACAGTACTGTAATCTCCCCCGTACTGGACGTCGTCGGAGGGTACTCCATAGGTATGGTACAAAACAAAATCGTATAAGGCGTGCTAGGGTAGGTGACACGGCACAACTAGGCAATGCCAGGGTAGATATACCAATTACGCTTTCGGGTCGGTGGTAACGCATAGCCGCAGCTACTGCCCACCTCGAGCCATACCCCAAATCAAAGAAATCAAAAGTGGTCAGCGAATAAATCCAAAAGTCAAAGTATAATATCGAAGGGATGTGTCTGATAAAAGGTGCTACCTTCTTAACCCGTCGATCGCTCCTGTTTTAGCCACCTTATGCCAACTCACGGGAGTCGGGTCCACGTATTTACCTCAAAGGAAATGCAGCCACCATCCTACTTCATTCTGGAATCTTCACCGCGTATACGGTTGTTAAAGTGATTTTCGGAGTAGGCAGAGAGTATGACAACTTCATTTTCCGGTCTCTTCAACAACCAAAGGTTATTATAACACCACGGTCATTTCAAAATAATTATACTTTAAAACCAGAATATAATATCCATTTCAAAACCATATAAATACGATATCATTTTCGTTTTAAAAACCAAATCAATATGATATCATTTATAAAACCCAAATCGATATAATATCATTTTTATTTCAAATATATCCTTTTCCCAAAATCATAGCATTTTCAAATCATAATACCTTGAAACCCATAACTTTGAAACATAACTTCCAATACTTAAATAGGTTAATATTAAAATACGTTATATAATAAATTAGCTTCTTAAATTTCACAAATCTATTCCAAATACAGATTTGAATATCAAATAACCCATTTCAATTTCCATATATTTCAAAGCTTTAATTATTCAATATTTCAACACTAAATTTTATAATTCATATATATGTATATATATACACCAAATTCTCTTCACTATTAATTAGTTTTGGAATATTTCCTTAATAAATCCAATATCCTTTAATAAAACTTCAAATTCAATAACTGAATATTCCTCAATTTATTTAGATTTCATACATTTCACTTAAATCACCATAAACCCGAATTAAGTTATAAAACCATATTCCTTTAAAATCTCAATTTCAATAAGTTCCAAATGGATTCTTATTAACTGTAATTATTAATTGGATAACATCTCAATCAATTTCAAACTATCTTCTCAACCTTGATTTATAAAATCAATATAAACTCCATATTAAATATATAATTTAAGTAAATACTTATCCATATTATATTTTAATAAAATCAAACTTTATTATTAAACTTGGTTATACTTTAAACAGATTTTATTCACAGGTTAAACCAAGAATTAAGCATATAAAAAAACGTTTATAAAATATCCAAATCAATATCTCAAAAATCGTATATTTCTTTACAAACCATAGAATTCCTTTCAAAATATTTTTATATATTGACCACGGTGCCTGTATATAATTTTCTATCTTATAGTCAAGTGATACGGATATTTATCATTTCAATCCGTAATTTAAAATAAAATTACGGTTATATATCATTTCAAATCGCAATCCCGAACGAAATAAAATGCATAACAACTTGCAGTTTAAAATAATATATAATACAACATCCATTCATCCATCAACAGATCACACATCCATTACAATCATCATCCAAAACAATCAATCAATACCAATAGATAACTGATAATATATATAACAGGTATTTAACTTGCAGTTATATTCAATAATAAATTAAATAACGATTTAATTTAAATAAATACAATAACTGAGATGATGATTAAAAATATACGAAAAAGTTATAAATAAATGCATAATCACAAAGAAAATTTAATTTAACAAACATAAGAAATTTTAGAAGTTGTGAGTGGGTTAAAACACTCACCTTTTGAATTTAAATTCAATTTAAATTCAATTTAAACCCAAAGTTCAATCTGCCTCAGAATTCGTCCAAACCCACGTTAAAATGTTCGGAATTCCAATACGAACCTAGCGGAGAAAACCGCGTATGAAACGGATCTCGTACGTAAAAGTTATATATATATATATATTAGAACATAACGATTTCAAAAAAAAATAAAATAATTAAAACAACAATACTCACCCACACAAGGACAGCAACGTCATTGTTTCTCAAATCTCACGCGCTACATCTCGTTCGCGACATTGCCAGAAATTTCCACTCACACTAACCAAGTCCACGATCGCACGCGACGATCAAGCACGCGAGCCCACAAGAGCCGTCTATCGAGCAACCTTCCCCCCTACGGCACGCGAACCGACCATCTGTGACTTCGCCTCGAGCCAAAATGTACAGCCACCGCCATAGATTATTAACCCTAATCGAATTATTCCCCTCGATCCAACCGTCAAAACTCCGAACGAACACCGCCGATGAACTACATGCGGTCCTCTCCACCATACTGTATCAACGAATCGAAGATCCGTTGTAGTTGATTTCGACGAGACGAAAGGCCGAGATTTGTTCCTCGAATTATGGCCACACAAACATCCAGATTGAAAAATGAATCCCATTTTTGACTTGCGCTCTTTGAGAGCTTTTCGACGATATAAAATATGATATGCTTTGAAGAGTTTGAAATTTGGCTTCGATTTTGAATTGCAGTTGGAATTAGGTGTTTGTCTGCCATTGAACTGAGGAGGTGAAAGAAATTGTACGCACAGACAAATGAGAATGAAGGAAAATTAGGGTTTATAACAGAGTATTTATAGACAATGTTGAAAAAGAATAGATGGATCAGATCGGTATACGCGTTAAACGATAAAGTGAAGCCCGTTCTGACTCTGGAACAAAATCAGGCCAACCTGTATATCAAAATAGATGTTTGTAAATATTTTAAACACGATGGAACAAGTTTAACATCCAAATTCCATCATATGAAGAAGTTATGCTAAAAATAAATTATTTCAAATCGATTTCAATTGATTTTATTTTATCGATTTCAGGGCGTTTCGCGTTCGTACGATCAAACGACAGGTCCGATCGCTACGAAACTTGAGATCCTATAATAATTCACCGTTACGGATCCGATGAAACTAGTTTCGTCAAAATCCGAGTCAGTGGCCAAATTGGCTATTTTTACATTAATTAAATAAATTAAAAATTAATTAATTAAATCAAATTTTAAATTTCAATTCGAAAATTGACAAATTTCATCACTTATGATTCCTCAATCATTTACAATGATTTAAACAAATTTGAATGTCAAATTAGAGATGTTTAATTTATAAATTTCAATATTAATCCTCAATTTCATTAAATTCAACATTATAAATTTAATTTCCAATAAATCTATTAAATACACTTTCATTCTATTATTCAATTCATTATTATCAAACGGAAAAAATTTAACATTGGCTTTACAAACTATTACCTTAATATTCTTACATTCCATATTGATTTCAATTAATGCAAAAATTAAAGATTAATTTCATTAAATTGCAATTACTCCAATTATTATCATAGTCCAAATCCCAATAAATTTATAAATCTGGACTTCCATTCTTCTTATCCAACCATTTGCTTTAATTAATTGGGATTGCACTAATTTAGTCATTTACTACAATTGCTTTCAAATTAAACTAAACAAATAGGTAATTCATAACAATTGTAACCATTAAACTTTAATTCACTTTAAGTTTATTACTTTCAAACAAATATTATAATTACCTGCAGAACATTGATTTTATTCAATCACCATTTATTCATTATAAATTCATTGATTATCCAATGTTTACATTTATATTTCTTATATTAATTTATTACCAAATATACCTATTTACAATCAAGTATAACCCTACAATTGTTTCAATCAATAGGTATTGCATTGAATTAATTATTTATTAGCTTACATCATCCTATAACGAAGTTATACCATTTTCCATTATTTCATTTATTGCAATCCGATTCAATTTACACAATTCAGCTTTAATTAACTTCGTTGTTATATTCCATCCTAATTATTATTTTATTATTTATTATAACTACTTACATCATATGAATTCATTCTATACACTAAATCAGACATTAATTCATATATTCATATAATATTTACCTTAATTTAGTTATGTTAAATCTTATTCCCAAATATAACAGTTACAACAAATTAATAGGACAATTAAATAGTAACTTACGACCGTTACTATTTCTTTGATTCATTAATTACAATTAATATTCTCAATAAATTTATTTACTTGGTCTCATGCTTTCTATTACACCAATTACTACCTTATAAATAAATTTTACGTTTCCTTTTCAATTTACATTCACACTCTCTGTTATTATATTAATTATCATTAAAGTACATTTAATTATCTTTATATGTAATTGGTGAATTAACTGGTAACAACCATTTGTCACCATTTTACCCTTTATAATACTTGTACGTTCATTCTTCCCAACCAATTACCATCTATTATATTATAACTTTACAATTTTAATAAATTCATTAATTGTCATTTCATTCACCTATTAATTTATTAACCTAAATTAGCACTGTTACGTTTTAATTTACTCATTAGCTTACGACAAGTGCTACCATTAGTTCATACACTAATTTATTCCATTTCCATTCCTTATACATTATTTTATTAGTAAGCCAACGTTTTAAATTATTAATTTACCTTTTATATCCTATTGTAAACTGATGCACACATTAATTAAGATTTTAAATCAAATTAATCACTTCATCTTGGTAACATTCTTTTATTACAATAAGAATATAATTAACATTTATATTGTTTCACTTATTGGAATTACATCCAAATTATTAACAGTTAACTTACATTTATACTGTTACATTCAAGGTATTAAAAATTAACTTACCAATCTTATCCAAGTTATTATTTCCATTAATAATTCACTAAATTTTAATTTCCTTCAACATTAAGTTACGAAAATCTTCTTAAATTAAGAAATTTAAGTACTGAATTTTACGGGTCGTTACACTTCAACTTCCAAAAATCGACACAAATACATTCTCGGTATTCACATGCCGTAAATCCAAGTGCCAAAGAAGTGAATTCTCAAGGGTAAGAAAGAAAAATAAGACAGAATATAATCGCACATATGTTATTTCAACATAATCTTTAAAGCGAAAATTAAAATACATTTATCAGAGTTAAACATGGACAGTTATAAATTCCTGGCCTTACAATGCGGAATGCTATACTACACAAGTGTGGTGGAAACAATCTTCAGAAAAATCTTCTACTCCGTGCTTTGAGCTCTATCCAGCTTTCTTCTAAACTAAACTTGACTACTAGGCTGCTTGGGAAAATTAGGGCATCTAGAGTTTAAGGAAAAGGGAAAATAAACTCCGGGTCAGCCACGGGACTGGTGTGAGAACTAAAAATAAGTGTTTTGAAAATAAAAAGGTATCTCATAAGACCACACCGCACACGTAATGGGTTTTTTACCTTATGATCACCAAAGCATTTTACGTAAAAATAATGGATATTATTTTTAATGACATATCTTTGAAAACATTTGCAAGTAAACTTATTGTAGGATTGATTTCACCCTAGAAGGGGGGTGAATAGGGTGATGGTATAAATTATAGAAATTAATTGCGGAAGCTTATAAAATAATTTCAACACAGATCACAGAACAGTAGCAGCACATATAATAGCAGAATAATAAATGCAGAAATAGAACGACAGAATTTACCCAGCTTCGGCAAAACCCTGCCTACGTGCTGCCCCCAAGGTTTCTACTAGAAATTAGATAGTCAGACGCTTACACACGTAAACTCGCGACACCCGCTATCGACTAAACCTAACTCTACGCTCAAAACCCTGCCACAACTCAGCCACTGAGTTGCGAATTCTCAAACTACGCCACGTAGTTTGTCCCCTAGTCACACGACTAGTAATTACAACGATTTAAAAAGAGTTTAAATTTAAAAACAAATTTTTAAAAACAATATTAAAATTTAAAGCCCTTCTTTAATAAAACTAAGTCCTTAATTAATCAAGGCCGGCCCCTTTCATTTCTTCTGTCCGTTCCTTTTTCTTTTTGCTTCTGTAAAATGGCGGCCTCGCTTTCTTCCTCTTTGCGCTCTGAAATTAGGGATTGTATATAATCGAAGATGCCGACTTTATATTGATCGATCGAATTTGTGATTTTCGTCCTTTGGCCTGTCGATCGACTGTCTCCTAGTACCTTGCTTCGGCTACTTTGATTTTGATCGAGTTTGATATGATGACTGGTATGTAATTTATTCCTTTACTTTTCTGGTTTGATGCTTGAACTCGATGCATATGCCGATGATGATTTTGGGGTTTTTATAGGAGTTTGAGTCCCTGGATTTGCGTTCTAACAAATATATTTGAATTCGTCATTTTTGTGTGATCGGCCGCTTGGTTATGCTTCTACGATTGAGATGTTTTCTGACCTTTTCATGTGCGTATATTTTCGTTGCTTGCTTCTTACGGCTTTGATTTTGATTACGGCTTGAGTTGTTCGACTCCTTGATTGCCACGGCTTTGATGTTTAACTAGGTCAATTTTGACTTGTTCATCATATTCATGGCTTGTTGATTTTTGATCTCCTTAGACATTACAGTTTGATTTTCATTTGACTTTGGTCATTGACTAACTTGATTTTTTACTTGATCAACCTTGATGTTGATTTGTGAATTCAACTCCGTCTTCATTTACCTGGACTTGTGATGTTGCTCTGTCTTAGTGTATTTCACTGCGTTCATTTGAGTTGTTGCAGTTTCACTACTTTGGTTGACATTATATATATGCACGATGTCTTGATTTTCATTTGGCTTCACTTGATTTAATGCCTGATGCATATTGCCTGACCATTGTTGCTGTGTTGATCTTGCTTGCTACCTGGTCGACACTTGCAGTTCACTGTGTCACTTATTTGGTGCATTTGTGCATTCATGTGTATTGGGTATTGTTTTTAGTTTTCCTTGATTATATTAACTAAGTCGTATTGTCCACCTGAGTTTGAGCATTTTCACGTTCGTAGCCTTGGTCTTTGTTGTTGTAGCATGCACTCTATTTATGGCCACTGGTTCTTGGTTTACTGGTGCATACATGTTGCTTGTGTATACTTGTGTGGTGGTGCACTTGCTTTGTGATTTTGTTGGACCTAGTTGTCCTATCTGCAGTGCACTGTCCACTGTTCTATATGTTTGCTTCATGCTTTATTTTTATCTGGGTTGACTGTGATGCTGACTCCAGATCACTATGCTGTCATAGGAACTTTTGTTCTCTGATTGTTGTTGCTTCTGTACATTAAACTGTATCGAATGTTGCATTGAGTCTGGACATGGGTATTTGCAGTTTTGAACAGTAGCATGGTCGTGGTTTTGAGAATGCGACTTCATCACTAATTTGGTTAACATTGATCTGCCCTTGTGCACTGTTGTTCTATGCACTGTTCATACCTGTATCATGCTTGGCTTTGTGGTCTGGTTTCACTTGGGCTCGTAGTTGATGTTTGTAATTGTTTGACCTGGCATTTGGTCTTGCCTGGTTTTTCCTTTGTTGGTTTGTGATGCACTTGTTATTTCTGAAGTTCGAGTTGCATTGTCTATTTAGTTGCGTAAATGTGGACAGTCTTGATGCACTTGAGGTCGGGTCATGTGCATGCGGTTTTGTAGTATTTGTACACTTGCCCTGTGTTGAATCCAACTAATAGTTCGGGTTTGACCTTGTGCTCGTGTCGAGATTTTATTTATATTGCATTTGAGTTGAACCCGACTTTTCATTTGGGTTTGACCTGTGCTCACCTGTCCCTGTAAATCAATCAAGTGTATATTTCGATGTGCACGGCCTTGTGGCATATACAGTGATACATTGTGTATGTCACATGCTGTTCGTGTATGATGAATTCAAATTTAAATGATGACGAACAACCCAAATAACTGAGGCAAATAATATTTTCAAAATCCATATTTTATTTTATATTGCAAAAATATTTCTTTTTCAATTTTACTGCGTTAGTGAATATTTTTGCAGATTGCTCAGATGCTGGATTCTAACTGGAATGAAGGTGAAGATAAAGTACGAATTGAGTGAATGAGCGATGTGTAGTGAGGTTAAATGTAAATATGAAATTGTGATGTATTTGTAATCAAAATTGTATATGTATTGTGAGAGCTTGAATTTGTACTATTCAAAATTGTAATAAATATTTGTTTGATTCTGTTTGAATTCAAATTCTGTGTTATTTAATTTTATTCAGCAAATATTTATTTAACCTGTGAAAAATAAAATAGTACATTAACAAATACATTTAAACGAATGTATATATGTTTATTATCATCAAACAAAAATCATATAAGCGCATATTCAACAATCTCCCCCTTTTGATGATAACAAACATATATTTAAGATTTTGAATATGTTAAATGTATTTGATCATTCATATGCTCTAATTGCTCCCCCTATTTAAATGATTCCTCTCTACACAAAGCTCCCACTACATATATGCATACAAATAAAAATATGCAAATGAGCCTAGATGCAAATAGAAAATTATTTGACATTTGCTTGATTTTATTTGACAAAATCTTAACTTTTCTCTCCCCCTTTTGTTATTAGCAAAAGAATGATAGTGTTAGAGAAAATAGAGATAAAGTGATCGATATTAATTCAACAATAAAACTCAATTGAATATAAATATTAAATTTCAATAAAAAATCAAACAAAAATCATAAATATTTTGTTAGACGTATATTCCACTTTTAGAATGATGGGAATGATGTCATCATATAAAACCATACAGTTGTTTCTATTTGTGGTATATTTATATCAGAAATTTGAATATCTACTAACCATGCATAACCGTTAGGACTTTTAAATGAGATTAGTAGTATTCCAATTTTATTTTTAAAAAAAATGAATTCAAGTATCTTCTAACCACGCATAACCGTGAGGACTTTTAAATGGGAATAGAATCAACTTGTTTATTTTAAAAATCAACTTTTGATATTCGTTCCATACATGCATAACCGTGAGGACTTTTAAATGAGCATGGAAGCACATAACAAATTCCAAGTAATTCACCCATGCATAACCGTGAGGACTTTTAAATGAGAGTGAATACTTTGGTATTTATTTATTATTATTTTTTTACTATATAAATTTTATCTATTATTATTTTAAAAATGTGAAAATGAAAAACGAACAATTCCTGTTTAAAGTACCACATATCGACAAACTATATAGAATTTTAATGAGTGATGGTCGTTAGAAATATGATAGATATAGAGATGGTCATGGAATTTTTACCAACAAAAAGTTTTATAACTCTTGTTTAAATTTCTAAAGAAATTTTCTAATTATACTTTCTCGAGTTATAATATATGATCAATATCAACACTCATCACTTTTTCAATCACTATTTATCTTTTCAGAAAATCATTAGGGAGTCAGATTAGTCAAAATAGTCATTTAAAATCATATTCAAAAATAATTATGAAATCAATTTTTCAAAATGACTAATCTGAAAATATGGTCAAAAATGATTTTCTTGAGGGGGTTTTATAAGAAAATTTTCTGCTATTTGAAAATTATTTGAAATGAAGAATATGCAGATATTTTCTTTGAAAAATGATGCAGTTACTAAATGTCTCAAAAATCACGTTCAACTAGTAATTTTCTATCAACTAGATTACCAGTGTAATCTGCATCTGAATTTCTCTTTCACTCAAAATCATCATTAATTGAATTTGATTGACCAAACCATGAAGTGTGCACCAAAAATTTCAAACTCAATTTTAACAACAATTTAAATGACATTCTTTGAATTTGAAGTGAAGTCGTGTTAATAATCAAAAACGTGAATATAGAGTTAGCCATATTATAACCAAATGTATTATCATCCAACAAAACACTATTTTTAATTCAAACTGATATATATGAAGTAATTTAAAGAATCTAGAGAATTTTATAGTGTTTTTGGCATAAGAATATAATTGGCCAACTATTTTAAATAAGTCAGAGTCAAAATCATCATCTTTTCATCATCTCAATATTGGCTGATTTTAATTCAGAATATGGTGCGGATTATCATATTTAATATATCGTTCAAATAAATATACCTTTACCTGTTTTTACCTTTACGATATTTTTCGTCGTTGTCCATCGTGATTCTGTCACCTTTATACTAGGCTAAGGAACTTTGTTTTGTCTCCCGTTGTGTTTCTGGAACAGCCAAAATTCAGAGAACACTGTTGTTGTTCCTTAGCCTGCCACCACACCTACACGTTGAAAGATTTTTGTGACCTATTTGTTTTTATAGGTCCATGATTGTTAGTGGCAGAAAATTTTGAAATTTTTTTTGTAAAGACCCAAAACTATTTATAATTGTTCCCTTCGGCACCCAAATTTGTTTAACTTTGAGAGTTTTTATATTTGTGCCTTTTGGAACCCAAATCGGTATAATTTCCACATGTTTGGGTCTATACCAACAGTTATTGTGATTGTGTCCGTATTTTCTACAAATTGTGCACATAGAGTTGACTTGATTAATATTGCTTTCAACAATTTTCGATTTACTACATCCAAGTCCTTGTCTAACCGTATTAACAGTTTGCTTTCCTAATAGCATATTCAACGATTTTTCACTTTTTGAAAATTTATCTAAAGTCGTTGACAATTGTTAGACTTGTGTTTTGAGGGACTCATTTTCGTTTAACAATTGTGTGCACTTTTTAATAGAATTCTCTCTTCTAGTATTTTCATTCTCTTTTAAAATCAGAATTTCATTTTCAAGCAATTTCATTTTAATTTCTGATTTTTTTATTTCTTCATCAAATGTTGAACACTTATCACACTTAGGGATCCTACTTTGATAGGTTTTAACTAATTGATCAAGTTGTTCATTTAATTCTATCAAAGTAACTTTTTGTGATTCAAGTTTAGCATATTTTTCCCTAAGTCGTTCAAAACAGCCATTTACTTGATGAAAATATATAAGCAACTCTGAATGAGTAAGTTTTGATACCTTGCTTGGCTCATCATCATCACTGTCAGTTATATCACCTCGAAGGCACAAATCTGCTTTTTCGCTCTCACTGCCAGTGCTATTATCATCCTCATCCATTTCATCCCAAGTGGCTGCAAAACTTTTCTTTTTCTGTTTCTTTCCATGGCTGAATTGATTCTGTGGGCAATTTGGCTTGATATGACTGGGTTTGTTGCACTTGTGACAGATGATTTTCTGTTCTTCTGAGTAGTCTAGTGCTTTGGCTATTCTGCTTTTCGCTTTTTGAATTCGAGCTGAATTTCCATATTTGTAATTCCATATTTTGAATTTCTTTATTAATAGCTCCAATTCTGCTGCTGCGTCATCATCGTCATCGTCATCACTTTCAGTTGTTCCTTTGAGAGCTATTGATTTCTTTCGAGTATCTCCTCCTTCACGCTCTTCCTTGAATTTCATTTCTAGCTCATAAGTGGTGAGATTTCCGATGAGTTCTTCTACTTTCATTTGTTTTAAATCTTTCGATTCTTGAATGGCAATCACCTTTGCTTCAAATTTTCGTGGAAGGACTCTGAGGATTTTTCGGACTATCTTCAACTCTGTGTATGATTTTCCAAGAGCTTTTGATTTGTAAACGATATTGGAAAGTCGTCCATGCATCTCTTTGACATTTTCTTCCTTCGCCATTGTGAAGTTCTCGTATTCGCTGCTTAGCATAGCAAGGCGAGATTCTTTAACTTGAGATGTTCCTTCATGAGTCACTTCTAGTGTGTGCCATATTTCCTGCGCAGTTAGACAATGTGAGACACGATTAAATTCAAATTGATCCAATGAACAGATAATAGAATTCATAGCTTTAGCATTAGTATTTTGTAATTTATTTTCTAGTTCTGTCCATTGTTCCTTTGGTTTCTCTATTTCCTGATTATCTACAGTTATAATTGGTATTCTATAACTTGTCTCAACAATATTCCATGCGTCAATGGTTTTCAGAAAAATTTCCATCCTATTTTTCCAGTAAGCATATTCACCATTGAATATTGGTGGTCTAACAATGGATTGACCCTCAGCAAAAGCAGTATTAAAAGAAACCATTTTAAAAATTCAACCATTTTAAAATAAAAATTAGTTTTTGTAAAATCAAATTTTTAAAACAAAAACGGCTTTTGTTCCTAGCTTTGATACCACTTGTAGGATCGATTTCACCCTAGAGGGAGGTGAATAGGGTGATGGTATAAATTATAGAAATTAATTGCGGAAGCTTATAAAATAATTTCAACACATATTACAGAACGATAGCAGCACAGATAATAGCAGAATAATAAATGCAGAAATAGAACGACACAGAATTTACCCAGCTTCGGCAAAACCCTGCCTACGTGCTGCCCCCAAGGTTTCTACTAGAAATTATATAGTCAGACGCTTACACACGTAAACTCGCGACACCCGCTATCGACTAAACCTAATTCTACGCCCAAAACCTGCCACAACTCAGCCACTGAGTTGCGAATTTTCAAACTACGCCACGTAGTTTGTCCCCTAGTCACACGACTAGTAATTACAACGATTTAAAAAGAGTTTAAATTTAAAAACAAATTTAAAAACAATATTAAAATTTAAATCCCTTCTTTAATAAAACTAAGTCCTTAATTAATCAAGCCGGCCCCTTTCATTTCTTCTGTCCGTTCCTTTTTCTTTTTGCTTCTGTAAAATGGCGGCCTCGCTTTCGTTCCTCTTTGTGCTCTGAAATTAGGGCTTGTATAGAATCGAAGATGTCGACTTTATATTGATCGATCGAATTTGTGATTTTCGTCCTTTGGCCTGTCGATCGACTGTCTCCAAGTACCTTGCTTCGGCTACTTCGATTTTGATCGAGTTTAATATGATGACTGGCATGTAATTTATTCCTTTTCTTTTCTGGTTTGATGCTTGAACTCGATGCATATGCCGATGATGATTTTGGGGTTTTTATATGAGTTTGAGTCCCTGGATTTTCGTTCTAACAAATATATTTGAAGTCGTCATTTTTATGTGATCGGCCGCTTGATTATGCTTCGATGATTGAGATGTTTTCTGACCTTTTCATGTGTGTATATTTTCATCGCTTGCTTCTCACGGCTTTGATTTTGATTATGGCTTGACTTGTTCGACTCCTTGATTGCCACGACTTCGATGTTTAACTAGGTCAATTTTGACTTGTTCATCATATTCATGGCTTGTTGATTTTTGATCTCCTTGGACATTACAGTTTGAATTTCATTTGACTTCGGTCATTGACTAACTTGATTTTTTACTTGATCAACCTTGATGTTGATTTGTGAATTCAACTCTGTCTTCATTTACCTGGACTTGTGATGTTGCTCTGTCTTTGTGTATTTCACTGCGTTCATTTGAGTTGTTGCAGTTTCACTGCTTTGGTTGACATTATATATATACACGATGTCTTGATTTTCATTTGGCTTCACTTGATTTAATGTCTGATACATATTGCCTGACCATTGTTGCTGTGTTGATCTTGCTTGCTACCTGGTCGACACTTGCAGTTCACTGTGTCACTTATTTGGTGCATTTGTGCATTCATGTGTATTGGTATTGTTTTTAGTTTTCCTTGATTATATTAACTAAGTCGTATTGTCCACCTGAGTTTGAGCATTTGCACATTTGTAGCCTTGGTCTTTGTTGTTGTAGCATGCACTCTGTTTATGGCCACTGGCTCTTGGTTTACTGGTGCATACATGTTGATTGTGTATACTTGTGTGGTGGTGCACTTGCTTTGTGATTCTGTTGGACCTAGTTGTCCTATCTACAGTGCACTTTCCACTGTTCTATGTGTTTGCTTCATGCTTTATTTTTATCTGGGTTGACTGTGATGCTGACTCCAGATCACTATGCTGTCATAGGAACTTTTGTTCTCTGATTGTTGTTGCTTCTGTACATTAAACTGTATTAAATGTTGCATTGAGTCTGGACATGGGTATTTGCAGTTTTGAACAATAGCATGGTCGTGGTTTTGAGAATGCGACTTCATCACTGATTTGATTAACATTGATATGCCCTTGTGCACTGTTGTTCTATGCACTGTTCATACCTGTATCATGCTTGGCTTTGTGGTCTGGTTTCACTTGGGCTTGTAGTTGATGTTTGTAATTATTTGACCTGGCATTTGGTCTTGCCCGATTTTTCCTTTGTTGGTTTGTGATGCACTTGTTATTTCTGAAGCTCTAGTTGCACTGTCTATTTAGTTGCGTAAATGTGGACAGTCTTGATGCACTTGAGGTTGGGTTATGTGCATGCAGTTTTGTAGTAGTTGTACACTTGCCCTGTGTTGAATCCAGCTAATAGTTCGGGTTTGACCTTGTGCTCGTGTCGAGATTTTATTTATATTGCATTTGAGTTGAACCCGACTTTTCATTTGGGTTTGACCTGTGCTCACCTGTCCCTGTATATCAACCAAGTGTATATTTCGATGTGCACGGCCTTGTGGCATATACAGTGATACACTGTGTATGTCACAAGCTGTTCGTGTACGATGAATTCAAACTTAAATAATGACGAACAACCCAAATAACTGAGGCAAATAATATTTTCAAAATGCATATTTTATTTTATATTGCAAAAATATTTCTTTTTCAATTTTACTGCGTTAGTGAATATTTTTGCAGATTGCTCAGATGTTGGATTCTAACTGGAATGAAGGTGAAGATAAAGTACGAATTGAGTGAATGAGTGATGTGTAGTGAGGTTAAATGTAAATATGAAATTGTGATGTATTTGTAATCAAAATTGTATATGTATAGTGAGAGCTTGAATTTGTACTATTCAAAATTGTAATAAATATTTGTTTGGATAAAATTTCTGTTTGAATTCAAATTCTGTGTTATTTAATTTTATTCAGCAAATATTTATTTAACCTATGAAAAATAAAATAGTACATTAACAAATACATTTAAACGAATGTATATATGTTGATTATCACCAAACAAAAATCATATAAGCGCATATTCAACACTTATTAATCTTAGCCGAAACTGTTGCCATTATTAGATTCCAATGTACTAGGCTCTGCAAATAAAATGGCAGATACTTATTGGAGAATGGATTCCATACAAATGACCAGGTGAAGGGACTACCTTTCGGAAGTACATCTCTAAAGCAACGTACTGAGGTCAACAGAACATCCGGAACTCTAACAACACAAGACTTGCCTACCTTTCTCGCTAGATATATTGAATATGTCATCACAACGGTCATTACCGACCTGTCCAAGGAACCTCATATCATACATCCACGTTAATTTAAATCCGAACGTCATAGCGGGTAGAAATATATCTGGAAGCGGATGATCATTCCCTAATGGTTGCGAATCACATAGCCTTACCTCATCTACCCTGGTTCGACCATTTTTGGGTGTTAGGATTGAGATAATGATTACCTTTTACTTTACACGTTATCTTTCTTTGAATGCCACACTTCCATTCTGTTGATAACTATTGACTTCCACAAACATACAATCTCTAAGCTCATACGTCTCAGAGAAGGGTGTTAAGCTAAGAGAAGTTGCCTTCTCCACCACCAAATAGATGTACGTAAATGTCAACGATGAAATCTCAAGAATACAATGTCAAACGTTCATCCATACAAATTTGTTCTGGGACTGAATGAAACCGAAGGCACTCTCCTACTACCGTTATTAGCGAGTAGTCCTTGTTACCCAAAGAGTTTCAGAAATGAAGGGACCGCCATTACTTTGGTATTTGGGAGCTAACCAGAATTATCAACAAGTGGTACTTTCACTTGAAAATCCCTGGTCTTCATTCATTATTCTCTCTATCAGGACATTACCTTTCAAACGCATAAATTGGTTTGATGTGGTTTTTGGATAGGAATTACCCAGATCCAACCCCTATTCCTTTGAACCAATCATTGTTAAAAGGAGGTTTTGTGAGTAGGAAATCATTCTTTAATAGATTAAGTTCTTGTTATCAAAAATCTATTTTAGAGATGTACACTTTTAAAACACTTCTTTCCGGTAAATACGGAGTCATTAAACCTCTCTTATCAAATCCTCTATTTCTTAAAACCTTTTTCAAACTTGGAATAATTCAAAATCATTTCCTTTATACTTAGGGAGATATTCCCAAATTCATTTCATTTAAATCTTAATAGAGATTTAACAAAATCATTTCAGTTAAAACCATGTTATCTAGGATGTTAATTCAAAACCAGTAAATATTAAGTGAGCAGAATCTATAGAAATCATCTAATTCTACTCAATATCAATCCCCATATTAGACAAATGCTATGGGTGGAATAATGGTGAAATCACCATTTAAATTCCACGAATAGTACGAGTTCCCTCTTCGGGTTTAACACCAAGTACATGAAAGATCACCACTATAAAATTCAAGTTATTTAAATCCGAGAAAATATCTTTCTTTATCCTATGGAAAATTTCAATCTGAGTAAATCAAATTTAATATCCCCTCCATTGGGTCAGTCCAGATACCCTGAGAGAGCAGGAAATTGGTTTTCTAACCCCAAGCCTAGACGCTATCTCTCTAACACCCATAAGGCGGTCAAGTTATTTGATCGACTCTAAATCATTCAAACATTTTAATCATTTCATAAATCCTTCAAATTTTATTTAAAACACTTTATAAATCATTTAAAAACATTTATAGAGATGTTAAGTTTAAAACTATATTTCAAAACTTATAGAAAAGTGCGGCGGAAAAGTGCTGCGGAAAGTGCTCTTTTAAGCTATAGTGATCAAAATGACTTTTTATTATTTGAAAATTCACTTTTATTACTCAAATCACTTTTAAAACATTTATATGATTTATTCACATTTTGAAACAGTTTAGAACATCATTTATAAAGAAATCCTGTTTTGGATTCGAAACTGCAAATTCGGTATTTTTTCCAAAATTTGTTTTACTTATATTTCAAAATCTACTTATCAGAATCTCGATTTTCTTTCATCGTTGGAAAAATATGGATATAAAATTGTTCAGAAAATTCTTATCTTGAAGAATTCCAAGCTATATTACAAATTTTACATTTGTTTGACTTTTATAGCGTGAAATTACGAACAACCGTTACGCCACACACTTATTTTAACTAAATTTTCCATTTCTTTTCCAACTTCACCAAAGCACTTCTAAATGTTCATAAAACACTTCAAGTATATTTTGATTTAAGAGGTATAACAATTCCATATAAATCATTTCATCAATTCAAGAAAGTGATTTCCATTATGTTTATCGACCTATATATTTGTGATTTGCATATAATTTCAACATTCATATGAAAATGCGACGACCCGAAATTTATGATCCCGAAAATTCCGGATAGTTAGGAAAAGAAGAAAAGAGATAGAAGAAGAAACAGAAAAGAAAGACAGAATCCCACATTCGCAGCGGATCAAAATATAATATCAAATAAAATGACAATTGTACAAAGGAAAACTGTATCGGTTCATATACATTAATACATCAGAGTTACAACATTTACACATTCACTGGATAGTTAAAATGAACTTGTTCCAGAAATAAAACAATATATCACAGCGGGTACACTCCATACGTTCCTGCCATCCAGCTCGCCTCCTGAGCTTCAGAACGTCCTTACCCGAAAATCTGTAATACTCGGTCTGACCCGAGCATTACATCAAATTAACACCCGGCTCAGGCTGTAAGCCAGCGTCAGTAACCAATAAAGTTTGAAATACTAAGTTCAAACCATAAAGAAAAACCCGGGGTAACTTGTACTTCACTACGAGTTCATTACTTGTTATGCTCAACACTTATTTCACCAATCAATCCCTAAGTACATTTACTTAGTTTAAAAGGTCCAATCATTTAAATTTATCTCATTCAGCCTATTGATCTTTACATATCAATTTATAAAGAATCGAAGTGGTTTCGGGTTATTTGCTAATGCCTGACCCCTGTCTCTTCGATCCCAATGTCATCTTATCCCAAATTATACAAATGAAATACAATTTAACTTTAAAAACAAGATGTCATTTTCATTTCATATCACGAAACTATCCTCCTAAAAATCATATCACAAAACATTTCATATCAGAGATATTATCTAATTCAAGGAATTAAACATCATTCAATCATTTATAAGCAAGATTGATCATTTCCAAAATTAATTTAATTTATCTCTAATTAAATTAATTACTATTCTTTAATCACTTAGATTATCCATACTTAACATTGATTAATTACAAACCAATTAATTAATCATCTTTTAATTATCCTTCTTAATTAATCAATTTTGATTAATTGTCCTTTAATTACAATAAGTAATTAACAAATTAATTATCCTTTACCCATTCATATTAATTACATTGATCCTTAATTAATTACTCGAATTAATTGTCTTATAATCACTTCATTGATCAATTATCCCTGAATTAATCATACTCATTATTTAACTAATCCTTGATTGTTTCCTTAATCAATCAGTCCTAAGTAATTAAATCTTAATTACTTTCATTAAGTAATTAATTAGTCACTAAATACAACTTAATTACTTAATTAATCACTAATTATTAATTAATTACTAAATTTATTAACCACTAATTATTAATTAATTCTCTCAATTTATCTAATTAATAATTCTTAATTAAAAACAAATTAACCTCTTAATTAACTAATTTATAATCCTTAATTTTTAATTTATTAATCACTTAATCAATCATTTTTTAATTACTTTATTTGATTATCAAATGTTAATTACCTTTAAGAAAAATCATCATCTTTATTAATTATCGATTCACATAAATTAAAAAAACATTTATCCTTCAATTAACACTTAATTTTATTTATAAAAATTAAGTTTAAATCATCTTAAAATTTAACTTAACGAACATAAGTTGAACAATCATATCATTTCCTTAATTAAAGGTTAAAGAAACATTTATAATAGGAAGAAATTATTTAAGAAAAGTTTAAAACAATTCATTTTAAAAAAAAATTCAAAACATTGTTTAAAATCTTGATTGCTTCCTGCTTCACTCCTGCTTCGGGTTAAACCCAGTTCAAACTCGAAACTGGCTTCGAGTATCCTTCTTATTCATCTATATATTTTTTAAAAGTTTAGACTATTATTAAGTTTAAAAATCCCGTAGGCTAAACACTCCAGGTCTACTTCGATTTTACACTCGAGTCACCACCCCAAAACGCCTGAACAACCCTTCGAGACCATCCACAACAAACCCACTGACACAATCCGTGCCACCGTGCACATGCACCAGCTATCGACGATGATCCAGCCTCCACGATTACCTCCGACACGTCGCTTTCAACCCATACTTGACACCTGACCACCCAGAAATGCAAAACAACCTCGAAGAAAAAATCGAGCTACCTCGATCAACTAAGTACAACAACCATCGCCAGGAAAATCACCTCAAACTCCCATTGCCAACCACCGGCATCCCTACAATTTCGACCACATCCTGCTGATCCACCATGCCACCACTTCCCAAAGTCCCGTGCGACTCAATGTTACAGAGAAGCCACGACAATGAAATATCCGAACTCGACCATTTGGGTTTTAAAAACCCTAATTCCATCAATTGCCAACGCCATGACAAATGATCGACACCTCCGCCATTTTCCTGTCCTCCCCAAGCACTAGGCAAGCTTTGACAAAAATCCAATATATCCAATGTTCGACGATCGTTAGAAAATGGACAAAATCCATTTCCTGTTCATCTTCGAACTGCTTCATTAATACAAAACTAAAAATCAAGATTTTGGTTTTAAAAATCTTAGTTTGAAAAGGGAATTCAGATTATATATATGAATTAACAAATCATTGTATTTGATTTTTAACATATACTTAAGTTCCTCTGTTCTTATTTATTTTTCCAGATAATATCTCTATTTATTCTTCTTAAAAATATTTTTAAACCTTAGTTCAGTTTTAAACAATCATACTTTGTTTATATTCCCAAGCCTAATAGAGATTAGAGTGAGAAGAATTGGGATTTTTAATCTATGTTTAATCTTGAACCTAAAACAGAGATGACCTTATGTATACCCGGACATTCACACAGCATTCATTTATATAAACATGATTCAGAACTAAAACAAACATGCATACACAATTTTAAACAGGCATCACAATCTCACTTCAAACATTTATTATTTATATCAAATTTTAAAAATGTTTATGCTTTAGTTTACTCACCTCTTTTGGATGAATAGAGAGGGCTGGAAATTCTTTTTTTTCTCTCTTGCAAATCTTGAAAACTGGAAATTAAATCAGATCTACTTGGTCTTTGATCTGAAACTACTGCTTGATTGTTGAGATGATTCTTGAGTTATTACAGGTTGAAAGCTGAAAACTGCCAAAAAAAATTTCTTTTGATTTCTAGGTTTTTGAAAGTGATGAGAAGATGAAAGCCTGGTTTAATTTCTTTAATTTTTATTTTCATTATAAATTTGAAAAGAAAATATATTGGATACTTGTAAAATTGCATGGCATATAAGTTACAATTGTCAAACAATGAATTTATTGATTACAAATGTTAATTCTATGCATTTTTAAGCTTACAAATATATAAAGCCTTATTTATAATTTTCTTATGCTTATAAATTTTGGGTTTTATGTATTTAAATTATATATAAACTATACTTAGCATATGTATAATTAAGAAAGAAGAATATTAACTCCTTGATTAATTCTTGTTTAAATTTTATACTCAAGTTGTCATCTAAATTGAAAATTATACATAATACTAGTGTTAAATATGTCCAAAAACAATGTTAAATAAATTCCTAATTTACTATAAAAATTCATCATCTTAATTCAATAATTATTATAGTTTCAAATCTATATATAGTCATCCAGACTTTTTAAATTATCAAACTTTTATTCGTTTAACCAAATAAAATTAGTTTCTCAATCATTTGAAATCGGTTAATTATCCAATTAACAGATGTTCAAAAATCTAGGTTATCACGGAAAACAACCAAACTTGATGATCAAAGCATATTAAAAATCCATTTGCAAACATCATACCATCATTCACAATAAAATATAGTACTTAGGAGTTCTCACCTTCATTTCCACTCGAACTAGATTTAAAACAGCTATAGCTCCGCTATCTGGAAATGAAACTCCACGAAATCGAGCTTGAATCCTTGAAATGGCTTGTCCTAGCCTTTTTGCTCACATCATTGGTTGGGAAGGTGGTGGAGCTCACGACCAAGGGTGGTGGATGGTGGTGCCTTGGGTTTGGGAGGGGGAGAGATGAAGATTTGAGCTTGTTTTGACGTTTTTAACTATATATAATTATATATTATAATTTAATTTCTTTTTGAAATAAATTTTACATTATTTCTTTTAGGATGGAAGCCATAAATGTGAAAGCAAAAGGTTAAAAATGTGAAGAAGAAGATGAATGAAAATGAAGTGAAGATGATAGGGTATTTATAGGAAAAAAGAGAAGTATAAAAGAAGGCATGTACATACCTCTTTTATCACTGTTTCAAGGCTTCTCCAACACACTTCCCTTCTTCACAATGCACGGCCAAAGTCCCCTCCCTATCATCTCATGTATACATATGTTGACTTATTTATGCTTAAGGAGTAAGAAACCTTAAAAATATATTATAGATTTTATATTATATTTCTTATACTTAATCATATTTACATATGTATGTTTATATGCATGTTATTATGTGTATTTAACATATATATGTATGTACATGTAGGTGTATAACACTTTGAACATCTTCGAACAACTTTTGTTTGTTAGATCGTTGAAATCTGGAGAACCGACTATCGGTCATATCTTCACTTATGCTCTAACATACATATATTTGTAAAAAAATTCAAAATAAATTTCGTATTATTTTAAAATAATTAAAATGATTACATTTGAATTATGAAACCATATAAACTCATATTAAAAATTATTAATAAAATTTGTTATTATACTAATAAAGCGATATCGATTTTTTTCTTATATTTTCAAATTAAATATATCCCTTTATAAAACTATTATAAATGATTCATTATCACTTTACTAATATTTAAATTGAATTATTCTTATTTAAAATAATTATTTGGATAAGTAAAATAATTATTTAGTTATTAAATCTCAATTTTAAATTAAATAAATCAATGATTTAAATTCAATGTTATTGTATCGATATAAATTTTAAGGAAAATATTCTTCTAAATATTTATTCAAACTAAATTTACTATTACTTATTATCACGTAAAATGATATTATCTGCATTACCATCTTTCATTTAAAAATAAATTCAATTTATCAAAGTGATAATTTGGCGGGTCGTTACACCTAATCCTAGATTGGGCTAATGGTCTGGAGTAATCACTCTCTTATTGCCTGCTAATCTGCTCAAAACTAGTCAGAACTTCAAACAGCCATAACTTCTAGCTAGTAAGTCCAAATTCTTAATATGACCACTCTATGGAAAGAGAAATCATCATCCCGATGTAATAAAATTGATTTTAAACCCTAATTCAACGTTTCTCAAAAATTATCGGCTTTATTAGATTTTAAGAATCAAAGCTGTCCAAAAAAATTCTGCATGTGTACGAGGCCACTTGTTAACATTTCCTAAAATTATAAAGTCATATGACCTATAGGAATTTAATAATAATATTTTACGATCGCCCGATATGTAAAATATGGGTTGTTACACATATATCATACTAATATCGGCTAACCATATTATCCAAAATTATAATATCACAAATATTATCCAACATAATAAAGGAAAATACCACCATACTGCAACAAACTCAAACGTATGCAAGCATCCAAACCATATAACCAACACAAATGTCTACTGCATATGTATAGATGTCCAACATCAAAACTATCCTTCCAACACAAATACTACCTACTCCCCCAAGCCCAGTCCGCCATCACCACCATCATCCTTAGCAAAAATGCCCTCACATGGAAAGCATCTCAAAAATGCACCCATAAGTAAACCAAGCTTCTTCTCTCGTGACATGTGATTTCAATAATCGATTTACTTCTTCTACATTAGTACTAAATGTCCAGCTCTATATAACGATGATCTCTAATTTTAACCAAAATTATTTGTTAATAATAAGTAAATTTAATTTCAACTATTGTATTTGTACATTTAACAAAATCTATATCTCAACTAGAATAATTTTGTTTAATTCATTAAAATAAAATTTATAAATTTTAGTTAATCGTATTTTTGTTTAGTTTACTGAATGATTTAACTTCTTTATTTGTTTAATTTATCGGGGGATTTAGAAAAATGATATTATATGCGAATAGGCACATTTTTGATTGATTGGGACAAAATTTATAATTTAACTTAATTTTTTTTTAATTTAACGAGTGGTTTAACTTATTTTTATTATGTGATTCAACAAAATATATATTTTAGCTTGAATCAACTTTTACTTAATTTAATGAAGCAAAATTTATAATTTAACTTAACTATAAATTTATATATTTAATTTATTGAGTGATTTAACTCACATATTTATTTAGTTTGTTGTGCAATTTGACAAAATTTATATTTTAACTCAGACAAATCCTTATTTAATTAATTGATACAAGATTTATAACTTAACTCAATTATATATATATGTGTGTGTGTGTGTATGTTTAATTTATTGAGTGTACTTGTTTAATTTATTATGTGATTTAAAAAATCTATTTTTTAACTCGAATAAACTCTTTTTTAATTTATTGAATTTTTTTATACTTTAACTTAATGATACTTTCTAATTTATAGAGTAATTTAACTTATACATTTGTTTAATTTATTGGAAGATTTAACAATATCTATATTTTAACTCGAATAAACTTGTTTAATTCATTTGAACAAAATTTGTAGTTTAATTAATAAATTAGTCATGTTAGTAAGGCTTACCGACGAAGCAAATAGCAAAACCATCCATACACAAACCATGTCTAATATCATGCAATTCTTTGGAAAAATCAGAATATATCCAATCAAAATGTTTTCAAACTTCACCATCTGAAGGATGACATAAACACCTTCGTCACATTATTGTTCACTATGCCATCAAATGTGTTTCGTCGTAGTAGCAGATGCATATAACATTTGCAATCTCGGCATAATTGAAGAATAATGCATTTTACTAAAATGTATGCCTTTTCTGCTGGTGTTCATTGATTTATATCTAGGTTGTTTACAGAATTTACACAACGCCAGATCTTTATCTTCCTTTCAATAAATAATTTATCCACCTAGATATGTTTCAATGTTTTCATAAGGTAACCCAAAAGAAGAGACCTCTCTCTTTTAAGGGAGTCTAGTACTCTACTAACAAATTGCTAGGTGAAAACATTTCTTTACAAAAGCTAAAAATTGCGTTCATTAGGTTTTTCGATGCATTTTCAAATTTTATAGCTAATAACCTAGATTCTATTGATAGGTTTGTCATTTCATAGCCTTTATAGAGTGATCGTTTCAATGTTTCTAACAAGTGCAAATAAATTTCATTTTCGAGTTAGGATCTTCCTCTAAATCTGGTTCATTGTTCCACATACTCGAACCAGTAGCATCATACAACATTTCAGTCAACCTATTTTCTAGATCAACATTTTCTTTAATAAGGGTTTAACTGCAATCCACATTTACGGTCTTCTCTTATACAACGTGATATTCGTCTCCATAATATAACCATATAAGATATTGGGACATAAAATGATATTTTTGTAAATGTAATATCACAGTATAATACTATATAAGTTTCAAGCTACAAGATGTCACTTTCATGAATGCGTCCATACCATTTCTAAAGCGCGATGGAATTGTACCACTATTTTTACTTTTCATGTACATCCAACTATGATCCTTTAAATAGTCCATCTTTTATACTCAACACCGTTAGAACCTGTTTATATGCTTGTTTTAGTGATAAGAACTATATATATATATATATCACTTTTAGCAGCTTTTATGTATGACCTTGAAGGCATCAATGATTCAAAAGACAAAGAAGCAAAAAAAGAAGATGCAGTCGTTTACAAATCAAACAGTATGTCTCTTGTCTTTAAAAACAATTTATAAAATTCCTAAATGATTCATATGCACATACACAGATCATTGGTGCAAGAGAATTTTAGAACAATGTCCAAAAGTAATTATACTTACAAAATTTTAATAGAAACAAAAACATTGAGAAATGGTTGATCGAAAATGCTCAACAGTTGATTGGAGGAGTCGACTGAATTTTTTCCTAATTGACTGAGACAGTTGACTAACCAAGCAATTTAGTCTTCTTTATAGTCTTCTTCTCTGGAATGTTTTCTATTTATAACCACTTGACTTATTATCATTCCCAATCGACTAAATGTACATTAACGGCTATATTAATTGAATTTTCTGAAACAAAACTTTGAAGAGATATGAGTCTTCAATGGTTATTCTTTAAAGGGATGTGACTTTCTGAACTTAAACAACTTTTTATAATAGTTTTTGTAACACCCCGTAAAATAAACCATAAATAAATAAAGTAAATTGAATTAAATATGATAAGGGTTGAATATATAAATTTTATAAAAGTTGAAATTTGACCATAGAAGTTATTCCATTACGTTCGTGGCGAAATTCTAATCTGTTCCCATATATAATATGCTGAAAACGAAGCTCAAACAAAGAAGTTAAGAGCATTTGATGTTCTTAGATTTAAATTAATTTAGTTTGAATTCAAATAAGAAACGAAATTTAGGGTTTAAATTTCAAAAGTTAGCTTGCGGGCTAATTAAATGTTTAATTAACATTTAACATTAAAACTTAATCAGGGAATAAAATAATCGGGCAGCGGAAATAAATAAATGTCCTCTGAATAAAAAAGCGGTCAACCGGTCGCCTAAGGACAGTCTACCATTTGGCACCGGCAGCTGGCAGTGGCAGCTAGGATCTTAAGTTATGTTTTGTTTGGTTGTGTGCTCTAGATTCACCCGTTTCCTACCTACTTTCATCATAGGTTCTAGTGCGTTTCAACTGTATAAACAGAACCCTATCCTCTCTACTCTTATGCATATTATTTTAGGGAATATGACGAAATTCTGCCATTACTATCTCCCTAATAAGATTCAGAAACTCCATAGAGAATTCAAGTAAGGATTCAAATTATTTCCTATTTATTTCTTATTTACCCAACTCATTCTTATCCTATTCTTCTTAAATTATTCTAAATCTAATGAATATATATATATATCTTCCCTATTATGTGTGCGTATATATCAAAAGGGGGAGATTTTAGAAGAGATCGGATGGAAACAAATCCATTTGATTAAAGTAAAGGCTAATCCGTGAGTGGAAACCTTAGTATTTCTTTTCAGCAATTGCTTATTGTATTTCTTGTGAATTTGAATATACCTTAGGAATTTTGGGATTTCGAAAATTTGATATATAAAATCCCTCAGAATTCCTTTTTATTTCGATATGTCAATTCTATGCCGAGATTCCCAATTATTTACATTAATTTGATGGGATTTGTTTCGTTTATGCAACCTTTGATACTTTCATTGTCTATTCTACTTCTCATTCTTCTTTGAGTTAAATTATGACCCTTCAATAAAATAAGGGGTTTACATTATGAATTCTATTCGTATTTTATACCACTTATTCTTATCTATTCCTTTGTAAAAAGAGGAGTTGAATAGAATATGGGGTTTAGGTTGCAATTCTTATTGTTTAATATTTTCCATATATTGGTGTAATAAACCGAGTTTCTATTTTATTTACAAGTCTATTTTGCAGTTTTGATTACAAATATTTATTCCTTATTTTGGACATTAGAATTCCATGAAACCTTGGGAAACTGAAGAAAAAAGACTTGTAATAATAATTGGTTAAGGAATTGGCATTTAACGCTAGTTTAGAGCATAAAATCTATGCGTTTAGAACTTATTAGGCATGAGTATATATTTATCTCTATTTACAAAACTAATGTATAATTATTGTGTATATGGCTTAGTTAGTGAGGCATTTATTTACATTTTTTCTCTAGTATGAAGATAATAGATTTTGAGGTGAAAATACGAGAAAACTCTTATATAGCCTAATTGTTATTTTAAAGCGTAATAAGGAAGATTCCTTATAAGGACTTATTTATGAAGTGGTGAGATGAGCATATGTGCGCGTGGAGAGAGTAATTGATTTGTGGCTAAGTCATAGGGATGCGAGGTCAATAGAGTTACATTACGAAAGTCCACCCTTCACTTTGAGGCTACCAGTAGTTGTGTACACTTTTGTTGATGTGAGATATGCTTATGATAATTATTTATAATGATGCGAGGTTAGTTTCAAATTTTATAGAAGAAATCTGCCCGGCTAATCTGGCTACCAGTTCCTATGAATAAAGGTCTAATGTGAGACGTCATTATAAGTATAGGCCATAAGGCGAAGGGCCTGCTTCGGGGTTTGAGGTATAAAGTTGTTGGACCCACCTTTTTCCTCAGCTGTAGTATTAAATGGAAAAGAGGTTACATTAGGTGATAACTTTATAGGGGTCCACTTCTGGAAATAGGTCTTAAATAACGGGGTTTGCCTATTTACTACAAGAAAGTATTAAGTGGCCTATGAGATCCCATATGATGTCAGCTAGATAGAACTATTAAGGTGCATGCTTCTAGAAATAGGTATTAAATAACAGGGTCTGTCTATTTTCCACTGGAAAGTACTAAGTGGCTAGGGTACCTTCCCTCACATTATTACCTATTTATAACATATGATTGGGATATGGAATTCTAGAAACCCACTTCTAGAATGGAAGGTATTAAGTTGTTGGACCTGCCTTCTTTCCTTATAAAGAGGTATTAAATGATTTTAATGGTTTTATATCTATAGACTTATTTTTATTTTTAAATATACTATCCAAGTACTGAAAAGGTAAGACTCGAGGTTTCTATTCACCAAACACTTGTTGTTCTGACTCCTTCCTCATTACAATGCAGGTTAAGGACGGAATGATGGCTGTGACGATGCTTAAAGATGGAGAATCTTGGTTACTAACAGTATTTATATTTATTTGCTTTCATGTGTACCCATGGATTTAAACAATTGTTGTAATGGATATTATATTACGGTTTTTGTAGGATTTTATATTATGACATTTTTATGGTTTTGAAATAAATGGGTACAATTTACTACTATATTTTGTTCCATCCCCTGTGAATTATGAAAGTTTGGTTATGGCTCTGCCACGTTATTTCTTTTACTACCAATAGCTTGCCTCAGAATGGATCTAAGTTTCGATGGGCCTTTTATGGGTCTAAATTTACGCCCGTTCGGGGTTGGGTTGTTACATTTGGTATCAGAGCCTAAGGTTACCCAATCAAGGGGGAAACCATATGTAGAGAGACGTATTTGTTATTTTGAAAAAGGTTTTTCAAAAGAATTTTCAAAAGAATTCCTACTGTATATATATGTGTGTGTGAGTAGTTATACCCTCTCTTATTGAACATACACATATACACTAGGTAAACCTTTCTTTTCTTTTAGCATGTAAATACTAACTTTGGAAATCATCACTAAAGTTTTAACCTATAGATATTGATATGGTTGATAATAAATTTTCTTCCGAACAAGGGAACCCTACCTACGAAAGACCACCCATTCATTGAAAGCCCGAATGGTTTAAACGATATCTTAGGACCGTCGGGTAGATTCTTATTCCTCTAACTGAACTGACAGCACGCACTGCCCTGGCCGCTAATGTAGCATCCCATCCTGTCGACTTTCCTCAGCTATGTAAGAGCTTTTTCAATATGAAAGGGAAGACATACTTTGTAATTGAAGGATATTCAAAAGCTAAAGCATGGATTAGTAACTAGGAAAAGATATTTAGAGAGCTTGGTTGGGATGATTAGCTAAGAAGAAAAATGGCAGCATGGCGCCTCTAGGAAGAAGCCATGAATTGGTGGAACTTTGTAAGCGATGAGCACTCGGGTAAGATATTCACTTGGGACGAATTCAAGAACCGATTCGAGTTGAGACTTATGTCTAGAGCAGTGGTTAGCTTGCAATTGAAAAAGTTCATTCAGCTAAGATAATGAGATTCTACCTTTAAGGAGTACATAGCTAAATTTACTGATTGGCTAAATTCGGGATGATCCTGATAGATACACCTATATAAAAAAGGCCATGAAGGGCATAAATTCCCTGCTAAGAGAAATGTTGTTGACCCAAGTACCTATGGGGGCCACATATGAGATGTTGGTAGAAACAACGATATTGTACGCGGTCAATGAGGAAGATAAGAGACATAAAGAGAAGTCTGCATAGACCCAAAAGCAAGGAAGGTTTAAGAAAGGGAGCTTTTGGGCTAGCAAGAAGTCAAAGGGGAAGTTTAAGAAGGAAGTGAGGGTGTGTAAGAGATGCAAAAGGAAGGGTCATGAAACTAAAGATTATACAGTGAGTCGAATAAAGGAAGCCTTTAAAGAAAGTTGCTTTAACTGCCACGAGGAAGGGCGTCACATGAATTAATGTCCCAAGATGGCTAAGGAAGGACCAATCGGACATGCTTATGCTATTGAAGCTGTCCTTATTACCAGTAAGCCACCAAGAGACGAAGGAAAAACAACTCTAGAAGGTATAACTCTTACTTTTGGGGTTACCATTCATACCCGGTTTGATTAGGGCGCATCACAATCATTTATAGCTAGGGATGTTGTAAATTCCTTATACCTTAAAACTTAGATAGTCAACAACCCAATAGAGGTTTCCAATCCTATTGGGGTTTAGGCCAATCTTTCTCTTATTTTCAAAGACCTAGTGTTAGACATATATAACGTTGATTTCATATGTACTGCGTACGTTCTAAATTTAGAGGGGTATGAGCTATTCTTAGGTATGGATTGGTTGTCATATAATGGAGCCATTCTTGACTATGAAAAAAGAGTAGTGCGATTAAGGAGTCGTGGAGATCGTGACCTAGAAGTTCTTTGTACACCCAAAGCTTTAGTTGAGTTGAGCCATTTATACTTACTAAATCTGTTTGTTGTTCAAGAGCCATTTTCTGTACCTGTAGTTTTTGAATTTCTTAATGTCTTCAAAGATATCTCAGGTCTCCCACCCTATAGGGAGATTGAGTTCCGAATCGATTTGGAGAAGGAGGTAAAGCCCATCGCTCTTCCATTGAGACATATAGCCCCCAAACAAAGAAGGGAATTGGATAAGAAAATCTTAGAGCTATTAAAGAATAGATTCATTCGTAGCAGTACTTCTTAGTAGAATCCCCTGTTGTTTTTGCTACAAAGGCAGATGGTTCTTTGAGAATTTGCATCGATTATAGGGTATTGAACAAGTTGACAAGGAAAAATAGTACCATCTACCTAGAATAGATGACTTGTTCGACCAACTTGTAGGAGTTAAAGTCTTTTTCCAATTAGGTTTAGCAAAAGGATTCCACCAATTGAGGGTTGTAGAGGAAAGTAAGCTGAAAACCATATTTCGTACGCTATATGGACTCTATGCATGGGAAGTAATGCCTTGTGGACTAACGAATGCCTCAACATACTTTTGGAATTTGATGTAGAATATTTAGAGTGCAACTTTATAAATTTTTCATGGTGTTTTTTGATGATATCTTGGTTTTCTACAAAGGCAAGAAGGAGCATGAGGACCACCTTAGAAAGGTATTGGAGACCTTGAGGAGAAAACAATTTAAAGCTAAGTTTTTTAAATGCCACTTCTGAAAAAGTAAAGTTAGGTTCCATGGGCATATAGGTTCGAAGAAAGGATTAGCGGTGGACCTAAAGTGGAAGTTTTCCAAGGATAGAAGATTTCCAGTAATGCATCGGAGGTTAGAAGTTTTCTAGAGTTGGTAGGCTACTATAGGAAGTTCATCAAGAGCTTTGCATAAATAGCAACTCTTTTAACCCGATTGATTAAGAAGAATCTAGTTTTTGTTTAGGATGATAAATTTACTAAGGCATTTGAGAAGCTTAAGGAGCCATTGACCAGTGTACCCATGCTTACTATTCCAGATGGAACCAAGCCTTTTATGGTTTTCATGGATGCATGTGGCATAGGATTAGGAGCGGTTCTTATATAAGAAGGGAAGGTAGTTGCCTATGCTAGTATACAACTAAAGAACCATAAGAAAAGGTAACCAGTGCATGATTTAGAATTAGCAGCCATTGTTTTTGCCTTAAAAATGTGGATGCATTATCTCTTTGGTGAAAGGTGTGAGTTATTCACTAATCGTAAATCATCCATATACCTATTTTCCCAAATAGATTTGAATCTTAGTAGCAGAGGTGGATGGAATATGTAGCATCCTTTGATTTTGGTATTAAATATACCCCTGGAAAAAGGAATATAGTTGCTGACGCCCTTAGTAAGGGACATGCTACCCTAGGTGCTATATATATAAATGGAGACAGTTGGAGTTTCTCTTAATTTTTAACCTCCAAACGTTAATAGAACCCATCCAAGATTTTCTAGTAGTTATGGAGATTGACCAACCTTCACGGATTGTATAGGGCACGAGAAAGTAAAATATGCGGAGTTAGTAGAGATTTTGGAAAAATCAAGAAAAGGAGAGCATTTTCCCTATGCTAGGAGGTACTCAGTTGATGAGAAGGGATAGCTGAGAAGAGATGGTCGTCTTTATGTCCCAATGATTGATGAATTGATGAGAGATATGCTTATGGATTGTCACCACTCAAGGATGACCATTCATCGCGGACGAGATAAGACGTATAAGGACATGAAGAGAATTTTCTTTTGGAATGGAACAAAGAGGAGCGTAGCGGAATTTTTTGCTAGGTGTTTGACCTATCAAAATATTAAAGTTGAGTAAGGGAAGCCTGGTGGATAGTTATTACATTTGGAAATTCTGACTTGGAGATCCAAGCATATTTCGACGGATTTTGTTGAAGGATTGCTTAAAAGTCAGAAAGGCAATGAGGCTATTGATGTTGTTATAGATAGATTTACGAAGAGTGCTCATTTTGTTCCGATTAGGAGAAATAGGACTAGCACCTCTCTCGTCCAGATTTATATTGAGGAGGTAGCTCATCTACATAGAATTCTAGTAAGCATAGTCACTGATAGGGACCTCTTATTCACTAGCGATTTTTGGTAGAACCTACAAATAGCTTTGGGAATTTCATTGAACCTTAGTATGATGTATCACCCACAAACTGATGGGAAAACAAAGAGGGTGAATTGAGTTTTGGAAGACTTGTTGAGAGCTTGTGTCTTGGATTTCGAAGGACATTGGGAATAGCAATTTACCTTTGGTTGAGTTTATGTATAATAATATTATCAAACTATGATTGGTATGCCCCTTTTGAAGCACTTTATGGACAGCCATGCAAATCGCCTAGTTGTTGATGGGAAACCACCGAAAAAGTAATGCTCGGACCCGATTTGATTCGTGATACAACATAAAAAGTAGGGTTGATCTGGCAAAGGATTAAGGTAGTGCAAGATCATCAGAAATCTTATGTGGATAAAAAATGGAAAGAGCTTGAATTTGAGGTTAGAGATATGATATTTGTTAAAATCTCCCATCTTAGAAAAGTTGTTAGGTTTGGCAAATATGGAAAATTGGCACCTCGAATTGTTGAGTTATTCGAAATTCTAGAAAGAATAGGAAAATTGCCATATTATGTGGAGCTTTCTGACAAGTTGGAACGAGTCCACAATGTTTTCCATGTTTGTCACCTTAGGAAATACTTGGATGACACCGCTAGTAGAATAGAGCCTGATTAGTTTGGGGATTTTGAGATGGAGCCGACACTGTCTCGTGCCACCACATACATTGTAGAGCACGGTACTAGGAGACTCCACAATAAAATAATTACGTTTGTAAGAGTACAATAGGGGGGCAATCGGGCAAAAAGCATATGGGAGACCGAGGAGAAGATGAAAAACACTTGCCTAGAGCTTTTCACTGGTAATCTTTATCTCCAAAATCAGGATTTTGGTTGCATTGCGGTTGCTAGATTGGATGGTAAGAGATTGGCGTTATACTTTTTCACAATCACTTTATACTCATATAGAAATTTTTATGCATGTTTAGGATATTTGCGTACATATTTACATGACATAATTACACACTCGCGCTAGGATTGAGCTTATTTTAGCATGTGTGCAGTCCATAATCACATTGCACTATTGGTTGAGTGGATGGTTATGTGGTGAACTTGATTGGATAACATGGATGTTATTGTGGGTTATGCTATTCTTCCCTTGGAAGATATCGAGACGAAATCCTTTTTAGAGGAGGAAGAATGTAATACCCCATAAAATAAAACATAAATAAATAAACTAAATTGAATTAAATATGATAAGGTTGGATATGGAAATTTTATAAAAGTTGGAATTTGACCATGAAAGTTATTTCATTGCGTTCTTGGCAAAATTCTAATATGTTTTGATATATAATATTATGAGATCGGAGCTCAAATAAAGAAGTTATGAGCATTTGAAGTTCTCAGATCTAAATTAATTTAGTTTGAATTCAACTTCAAATAAGAAACCAAATTTAGGGTTTAAATTTCAGAAATTAGCTTGGGGGTTAACTAAAGGGTTGATGTTAAAAACTTAATTAGGGAATAAAATAATCGGACAATGAAAATAAATAAATAGCCCTGGTATAAAAGGAGTGGTCGACCTGAAACGGTCAACCGGCCGATCAAACCCCATGGGCGATCGACTGCTCGGCAACGACAATTGCCAGTGGCGGCTAGGGTTTTAAATTGTGTTTTATTTGGTTGTGCGCTCTAGATTTACCCGTTTCTTACCTACTCCCATCCAACGGTTCTGGTGTATTTCAACTCCTATAAATAGAACGCTAGCCTCTCCACTTTTATTCATATTATTTTTGGAAATACGACGAAATTCTGCGATTTCTGTCTCTTTAATATGATTCGGGAACTCTTTAGAGAATTCAGGCAAGGATTCAACTTATTTCCTATCTGTTTCTTCCTCCTCCAATCTATTCTTATCCTATTCTTCCACAAGCATTATCAATCTAACGAATATATATACATCTTCCATATTGTGTGTGTATATCAAAAGAGAGAGATTTTGAAAGAGATCGGAAGGCTATAAATCCATTTCAGTAAAGCTAAGGTTAATATGTGAGTTGAAACCTTAGTATTTCTTTTCAGCAATTGTTTAGTATATTTTTTGGATTTGAATATTACATAGGGATTTTGGGATTTCGAAAATATGATAGATAAAATCCGCCAGAATTGCATTTTATTTTGATATGTCAATTCTATGCTAAGATTCCAAATTATTTATACTAATTTGATGGAATTTGTTTCGTTTGTGCAATCTTGGATAATTTCATAGCCTATTCCACTTTCCTTCTTCTTTGGGTTAAATTGTGATCGTTCAATAAAATAAGGGGTTTAGATTATGAATTCTGTTCGTTGTTTACACCACTTATTCTTATCTATTTCTTTGTAAAATGAGAAGTTGAATAGAATATGGGGTTTAGATTACAATTCTTATTGTTTAAGATGTTCCATTGAATTGGTGTAATAAATTGAGTTTCTATTTTATTTACAAGTCTGTTATTGCAATTTTGATTATGAACATATTTTCCCTGTTTTGGACATAGAATTCAATGAAATCTTAGGAAATTGAAGAAAAAAGACATGCAATAATAATTGATTAAGGAATTGAGATTTAACGCTAATTTAGAGCGTAAAATTCATGCGTCTAGAACTTATTACATGCGAATATTTATTTATCTCTATTTTCATAATTAACGTATAATTATTGTGCATATGTCGTAGTTAATTAGGCATTTATTTACATTAATTTCCCTTATTAGGAAAATAATTGATTTTGAGGCGAAAATAAGAGGAAACTTTTATATATCCTACTTATTATGTGACGAATCGGGATTTTTGGATATTTGAAATTGGAATTGAAATATTTAATTGATTTTAAATATTTGAAAGTTATTTTAACTTGAATTTTAAGTATCACTGTTTATTAGTTAATTTAAATTTATTGAATTTAATAATTGAAAATTGGGTAAATTGCTGAATCGGTAATTATGAGCTTGTTAAAGATATTATAAAGTCTTGTAAAATTTATATAGGTAATAACGAAGATAATAAAAGCTGTAAAGTTGCTTTTAAAGGTGATTTGTTTAGTTTTGAAAATATATCCTTTAAATCGATATTTAAAAATAGCCTTCTATGGCACAGTCTCGGATTTCGACGAAACCAGTTCCATTGGATCCATAATATTGTATTATTATCGGATTTCAAATTTTGGAGTGTTTGAAGTTGTCATATGGCCGTACAAAGTATAAATGCATTGAAATCAATATCGAAAATTCAATAAAATAACTGGGTCCAAAAAGCTATCTTCTCCATATTGAGACTCGAAACCTTTTCCATTGCGTTCGAAATAGGGGTATAACATTATAAACGCCTAGCAACATGCCACAATAGAGGATCAAGATTTCAAGCTACATTTTTAAGACAATTTAAATTTGAATAATTTCACGTTGTTGCTTTTTACTTCAGAACACGTGTCTCCTGAAACAACAAGTGTTCTCTCTAGTTTAACACGCGTTTTTTTAAAATCAACCATCCGAGAAAAATATAAATATAAACACTTTCGAGCCTTCACTTTTTATTTCTCCCTTTCGAATTAAAAATAATGACGGAGTGGTAAATTAAAAATCGAATCATGTCTCCCTCTTCTAATCTTTTTCATTCATGCGAATTGCGCTTCCTAAATTCAAAAATCAAACCCATGACTTACCCTCCTCATGAAATCGACATTCAAAAAAAACTGCTTCTTCAAATCTTGTTCCCTTTGAAGCTTCCGCCTAGTAGGAATTTTCGATGGTTCGACAATGCTTTCAATTTGATCGACTTCGATGTCGAACTCGAGTACGATCGTAATAGCGTCGATTGAGGCTGGGGATGGAGCATGGAGGGGATGAGTTCGCGAGAGGAATCGAGGAAGTAATCGACGTCGAAGGGTGGATAGCTGGGTCTCATTGAATCGGTAGACGTGCGATCTTCAATCTATAGGTGGGTCGTAGGGATGCGTTCGACTTTTGTCGTGATGTGGGAAGCACGACGGAGTTCTCGAGGGGAGGCACAGTGACTTCGGTGGACTGTTTTGGTCGAGCTGCCTCGTGGGTTACCATCAGCGATGTTGGTAAGTATCTCGCTTGATTTATGTTTGCATGCCAAATGCAGTTTTCAATTTGGTTTGACTGTCGATTTTGGGTTCAACATTTTTGAAAATTATCTTGTATGGCCAGAAAACATATATTCGACAAGATTTTTTAAGTATAAGTCGAAAAGAAATTTTGTCTGGTTTGAAAAGAGATTCTATTTGTTTTCCATTAAAATTTAATATATATATATATATAGAAAAATAGAAAAATAGAAAATGATATATATACACACACTTAAGATTTAGGAAATAGAAATTTTAAAATGGTAAGAAAGATGATTTTTATAGGTATATATGTATATTTATTTTTGGAATCTATACAGACTATTTTCATAAGGGTATGTGTTTTCAAAAACAAATAAATATACATTTACATATCTTAATATACTAGCTTATTTTAAATAATGGATTTGGTGATAAATTTGCTCAATCAACCTAGTTAAATCATTTTAGTTACTAAGTAATTTATTAACAAAAACTAAATTAAATTTATTAAATGGAAATTAATTATTTGATTAGTTCAAATGATAACAAACCATATAATGTTTATTCAAAGTCTGAAATCGTGAAGAAAACGAGCTGGTTTGGTTTGGGTCGCATAAATCAAAGGTAACTTAATCTCACTCATTTGGATTACCATTAAATTTATATAGTTAAATTCAAATTATTGGTTGAATGATTGGGTTGACTGGATATGATATCATAGATAATAGTATATATACATATATATGTATTGGAGTGATTGATTCGCGCATTATATAACGGATGAGACCCTAAGCGCCCCACATAATAGCGAATGACCCTATATACCGCGATATCACCCTCGAAGTGGGATTGGTATTTTATATTGTGCTAACATCTGTGGATGCAGGGAAACGGGTTGGAGGGATCCAACTGGATTCCTCGAAACGTTGAATTTATTTTATATTCAGCGATGTGATTTATTTGATGATCCGTGATAGATTATATTTATTATATTGGATTGAAATTATTGAATGTTATGGCTTGGCTGAATATATATTAGTATTTTCAGAAATGGGAATATATATATATATATAAAGTTTGGATTTTTTTTTAAAGGAAGTGAAAAGAAAACTCTTAAGTAAATAATTATTGGGAATTGGATAAATCGAGTAATAAATTTTAAAGGGAATTTAAAACAGGAAATTGGTTTGAAATCAATCTAGTGTTCTAGAAACGGTGATTTGAAGGAAAATGAGAATTGGAAATTTGTAAACTGGGTTTGTAAATGAAATGGAATATTTATTAGTGGATAAATTGGGAAGTATAGATTCTGGTGGAATTTATAAGAAAAGGTGCAATTCATTTTAAAAATAAAAAGGTGATTTTATTTTAAAAAAAAGTTGGAAAGTATATTTTTTTTCTTGGAAAACTAAGTATATTTTCAAAGAAAAGATTTCAAAGTATAAACTAGAAGTTTAAACATGTTTTTTTTAGAATGTTTTAGAAAATTTGTTATTTTAATTATTTTTAAGAGAAAAGTAAATATTTATTTAAGTTAATTATGGTAGTTAATTATTTTTAAAGGTAAATTAGTATTATGATTTTTTTAAAAGGGAATTTTAACATAAATATTTGATATAATATCTTTATTTTAGAAAGGAAATTTTGGTTTAAGTTTTACTCAGAATTCTTATAAATTTATTAAGTATTATTTTTATTTAAGTAATTTTAGTAGCCTTATTGTAAATAATTCAAGTATATATTTTTGAAAGTGATTATAAGGAGATGGAAATGTGTTCTAAAAATAAAATGTGGTTTTATTTTAAAGTGATGAAAGAAATTTAAGGGATTGGGATGTAAATTAAGTTGGAATAAATCAAGCGGGATTTATAATGGATTTTATGGGTTATACTGAAATGGAAGTGTATTTCCCTATAAAACCAAGTATATTTTCAAAGGAGATTTTTATATGTATAAGTAGGAAGTTTAAAGTTATTTAAAAAGAATGTTTTAGGAAAATTTTATTTAATCATTTTAACATTTTAAGTAAATATTATTAAGTTAATTACAGAAGTATTTTAAAGGTTTAACTATTATTTGATTTAAAAGATGGTTATTAAATATTTATACCCTATCTAATTATTTATTTTAATAAAATTAGTTTTGGTTGAAGTTTTATATGAGGAATTATTATAAAATTTCATAACTAGTATTTTAAATAAAGTATTTTAAGTAGTTTTTGTTTTAAGTGTTTTAAAGTATATATTTTTGAATAAAGTGATTTAAATTATTTAAATACCTGAAGTATTAAGACTTGGTGATTTTTAGTGGAAATAAAACAATTGAGTGGAAACTTATTACGCAAGAGAAAAAGTGATTTGAAAACTATTTTCAAAGGGTTGAAGTGTGGAAAATTATCTTGTGGAGATATTTTGAAATAAATAATTTGGGAAATTATTAAGGCCCGATGGTTGTTTGTGGGTGTTGTATGATATTTAAATAACCGACTATAACTATTGGCCAATGCGCTGATCGTTTCGAAGAGACCGGGATCGGTTTTAATTTTCCGAAACCACTTCGATCCGGTTTGAACCTTTTCGTGAGGAAGACAAGAGCTTGGAGTTGAAGATGTAGTAGTGAAGTGCAAGAGCTAATCGCTACTAATCCTAAGGGTGATTCCAAAATGGATGTAGTAGGAGTAGTGCCTTCGGTTCTGTTTGGACTCGGAACGGACTTGTATGGATTAATGCTTTTAGAACATCGTCAGGAGAACAATGAGCATTCTAAGTGAATGTGTTCTAAAAAGATAACGCATAGCCCCGAGCCTCATCAACCAGGAATGGCTAAAACAAGCGAGTTGCAGCAAGGCTAAGTGGCTAGCAACCAATTAGGGTAAGGTCATCCCTGTCTAAATGTCCCTTTTTACTTGACTGTATGGGCGGTTGCTGATCCCAACCCTGGGGTGATCTTATTCGGAATATCCAGTAAGGGGTAGTTCTGGTCTTGTGTAGCAAAGGATCAGGGTGGATCCTCGGTATGGTGATCGAGACCACGTACTATGACGGAAGGTACCCTAGTAGCCCTACCATTGATGGAAACCTAATCTCCAATAAGCGCCTTTGGACTTATTTGTATACCTATTATGGTGGAATTTAATAAATATAACAATTTCGGCCATTTGAATAAGTATTTATATATAGACCGTACTATAATATCAGAGGATTTGATAAGAATTTTTTTGGTTATCGTAAGGTAAATACCCGACATGTTTATCTATGGCGTGGTCATACGAGATAACTTTGATTTCAAATGATTTTGGAAACTTTAATAATCCAATTGAGTGGTTTTTTCTCACGCTGGTTTTCTAGACTGAGTCGGGTGTTATTTCACTATAATACTCGGGTTAGATCGAGTATTATAGAATACAGATTTTGGATGGACTGCTATGGAACTCAGGAGACGAGATGGATGGCGAGACGTATCACTCGTACTTGATGTATATTCTACCGTGTAGCATAAGATGTGTATTCAGCTTTGAGAGGACAAGTTTTTAGAACTATCCTGAATAGTATTGTTGGTTGTGTTGTACTATGATGATGTAATGTATAAACAATTACAGATTCTTTTGTATAAAAGTTTGTTGTTATCTATTATATATTGTTCTGCTGCGATTGTGAGATTCTGATGTTGTTTTCTATTTTATTCTTCTGCCTCCATCTTATTTAACCCTAACGGACCGGTTTTCCGGCATTCGATTTTCGGACGTTAAAAAATCGTGTCATTACAGTTGGTATCAGAGCTGAAGGTTAAGTGAGAACCTTGGTTCTGGTAGGGATTACTCATTAGAAATAGAGTCCTTAGTACTCTAGAATGAGTTTGAGTGTATTAATAGATATGAGCGCGTATTTGTTAGTGAATATAATTTTTTTTTATATTGTGTTGACTTATCGATTGAGTGTTTATGGATTCTGGTCGATATGTGGGATGCCATGTCATCGATAGGGGTTTGTAAACTCTTAAACAAGATAAACCGACACAGTATTGTCTTAAAATAGGGTAAATAAAATAATTTTACCCAAATAATTTTTTTTTATAAAAGAAATAGTTTTCCGTAAGTTGTTATAGTCATATATAGTTGCTTGGTTGTTAGGAAGTGATAATATTAAATTATTATCATTGTTGTTTTGGAAATTGAATAGAAAATTGCAATCATAACAAAAAAATTAAGAAATTAATTTGTATAACAGAATGTAATTTGTAAATGTGAATTACAAAGGTGATTTATAATTGAAATGGTATAAAATTCTAGAGTAATGTTTGAATATAAAGGATTTGGAATTTGAAAATTTGGAAATAAAATTTCTTTGAGTTAAAATGATTTTCAAAGGTTTTGGAGGAATAATGGTGATATTGTTTCAAAAATATTTTTGAACTGGATTGAAATCCGGTGAGATTTGGAATTTAAAAAAAAATGGAAATCTTTTAAAGAGATAAAAGCACTGAACTCTTTTCGATCGCTGGAAAATAATTTCGACGATGATCGCGACATCATCGATGTTCATTTTCAAGTTTCCAAGAGAGGAATTGCTACCAAAATGTTTTGAATTAGAGCCGTTTACAACACTGGATTTGGTTTTGAAATTCAAAGAAATAATTGGATATACTAAAGGATTTTGGATATGATTAGTTTGAAAGGTGATTTTGAAATGTTAAGAAATTGTTTAAACTCTGGTAGTTATTTAAAATGTTTATGGAAATATAAATGGGTTTGATAACTTATAAAATTTGAAATTTGTTGGAATAAAATTTGACTTGAAGAAGAGTTAAATTAAAACAAGTGTGAAAACGAAATAAACTAATGAAGTAGACCAATTAAATGAAGTAAATTAAAGAGATTATAGAATGGAATATAAATAAATTGGAAAACTTATAGAAGTTTAAATTTGAAATTGGGTTAAGTAAAGTTGAAGAATTAATACAAAGTGGACTAAAATAATAAAAGTTTGGAAATAAAAATGGTTTGAGATAAGATGGATAGAATTCAATATTTAAAATGAAAGGTAAATTGAATTCAGAATGGAATTGAAAATTGAGTCAAATAAAAATAGATATAAAAGCTTAAGTAGTGAAGTAAAATAAAATATTTATATTGAACTTAAGAAATGGGTGGTAAAATTCTTAAGTAAATTTGGTATTGGTAAAAATATTCTAAGTTAATATTTAAAACAAAGTTTAGTAAGGGTGTGAGAAATGATAATGGTGAATAAGTGAATGGAAATCAAAATAAATGTGAATAAAAAGAATTGATATAGCTAATAATCAATGGAGATAAATACGTACGATGTACGTATATTATTTTATTTGTATAGTGATTTGATCCAGATTCGAGCATAGTATTTCGAGATAGTTCTATCGATCCGAGTTGGGATTTTTCATTCGATTTTCGACGGCGAACTCTGGATATGGATTTTTGATTGATCCTGAAATTCTCTATCATAGTATATGGGTATGCAAGGAGAATGACGGTTTCTGATCAAGAAACCAGATCTGAGTCCGCACTAGGAAGTCGGGTAGACGATACTAGTTCGGAAGTGAAATTGTGTGATCGAGTGAGCAAGGGGATTCGATATTGCGTATGGATGATATGTGTACATCAGACGGGCTTGAATGATATAGATATTAAGAATTTTTAAAAGGAATTAAATAAAATGGTTTTGAAGTTTGTAATTGGATATTATGGCTAAGTAGGATACATGTGGTTTTAAAGCAAAGGATAAATTGGCGTTTTTGATTTCAGAAGATAAATTTGAATTGCCCGGCAAAAAGGTATGTATTTAAATTGGCATATGAAATTTTGATTTTCTGACCTAGCTACTTGGTATTTTGTTTTCTTTTGCTATCTGGAGGCCTGTAGTGGCATTTTGTAGTCGTACCCGTCTAGCCGCACAAAGGAGATGCTGGCGAAACTTTTTGAAAATTTAGGGGGTCAGAAAATTTTTGAGAATATTTTGATAATTTAAAATTTGTTCTTAAATTATAATTTGAAATGTTGAGTAAATAATATTATTTGGAAGTTATGGATGAGTTGGGAAAGTTAGTAGTGTGTCTTTAATAAAAAGATTGTGGTGGGAAGTTGTTAAAAATGTATGGTTTTAAGCAAATAGTAAACGGGTTGGAGCATTCTACTTATTCGGGGACGAAATTCTTTTAAGGGGAGAGGAATGTGACGAACTGGGACTTTTGGATATTTGAAATGAGAATATTTAATTGATTTTAAATATTTGGAAGTTAGTTTAACTTAAGTTTCAAATATCACTGTTTATTGGATAATTTAAATTTATTGAATTTAATAATTGAAAATTGGGTAAATTGCTGAATCGGGAATTTTGAGCTTGTTAAAGATATTTTAAATGCTTGTAAAATTTATATAGGTAATATTGAAGATGATAAAAGCTGTAAAATTGAATTTAAAGATGATTTGTTCAGTTTTGAAAATATATCTTTTAAATCGATATTTAAAAATAGCATTCCGATGCACAGTCTTGGATTTCGACGAATGCAGTTCCTTTAGATCCGTAATATTGTAACCGGGTTATTCTATTCCACCTCTTATAGAGAAAATAACTTAAAGCAAAATACTTAATAACACGGCGATACATTTATACAAAACTTCTAGCTCTTCCAAAGTGGTATCTCACTGATGGCTCGGGCCCCCCCGGAAGGAGGCCTTCTTCGCCTTCCACCTAAGCTGCGCAGGAAAGGCCTAAAGCCAATCCCAGGGAACAGTGAAGCTTCATAGGGTCTTTCTGTCCAGGTGCAGGTAGTCCATAATTTCAAATTTTGGAGTGTTTGGAGTTATCGTGTGGCCGTACGAAGTATAAATGCGTTGAAATCGATATCGAAAATTCAATAAAATACGGGGTCCAAAAAGCTATCTTCTCCATACGATCTAACAAGGACTTGGAACCTTTTCCATTGCATTCAAAATTGGGGTATAACATTATAAACGCTTGGCGGCATGCCTCAATAGGAGATCGAGATTTCAAGCTACATTTTTGAGAAATTTAAATTTAAATTTAAATAATTTCACATCGTTGCTTTTTTACTTCAGAACACGTGTTAAAAATCGAATCATGTCTCCCTCTTCTAATCTTCTTCATTCATGCGAATCGTGCTTCCTAAATTCATAAATCAAACCCACGACTTCCCCTCCTCATTTTCGAAATTGACTTTCAACAAAAATAACTACTTCTTCAAATCTTTTCCCATTTGAAGCTTCGACCTAGTAGGACTTTTCGGTGGTTTTGCAATGGATTCAATTTGATCGACTTCGATGTCGAACTCGAATTCGATCGCAATAATGCCGATTGAGGCTGGGGATGGTGCATGGAGGGGATGAGGTCGCGAGAGGAATCGAGGTAGTAATTGAAATTTAGGGGTGGATAGGTGGGTCTCATTGAATCGGCAGACGTGGGATCTTCGATCTATAGGTGGGTCATTGGGATGCGTTCAAATTTTGTCGTGATGGGTTTTGCCTAGTCAAAAACTTAGGTCGTCAATGGGTGATTTACGAAGCACGGTAGAGTTCTCGAGGGGAGGCGAAGTGACTTCGGTGGACTGTTTTGTCAAGCTGCCTCGTGGGTTGTCGTCACCGATGTTGGTAAGTATCTCGCTTGATTTATGTTTGTATGCCAATTGCAGTTTTCAATTTGGTTTGACTGTCAATTTTGGGTTGAACATTTTCAAAAATTACAGAAGGGAGTTGTATGGGTAGAAAAGATATATTCAGACAAGATTGTGAAAATATAAGTCGAAACAAAAAAAAATTCTGTTTTGAGAAGAGATTCTATTTTATTCCATTAAAATTAATAAACATATGTATATATAGAAAAACAGGGGAAATGGTTAAAAGGTAACACATAGCCTCGAGCCTCATCAACCAAAAATGGCTAAAATAGGGGAGGTGCAGCAAGGCTAAGTGGCTAGCAACCAATTAGGGTATGGTCATCCCTGTCTAGATGTCCCTTTTTACTCGGCTGTGTGGGCGGTTGCTGATCCCAACCGCGGGGTGACCTTATTCGGACTATCCAATAAGGGGTAGTTTCGGTCTTGTGTAGTAGAGCATCAGGGTGGATGCTCGGTACGGTGATCTAGACCACCTACTATGATGGACGGTACCCCAGCATACCATTGATGTAAACCCAATCTCCAATAAGCGCCTTCGGACTTGTTTGTATACTTATTATGCTGGAATAATTAATGTAACAATTTTGGCTATTTGAATAAGTATTTGTATATGTACGCTACTATAATATCATAGGATTTGATAAAAAATATTTTGGTTATCATAAGGTAAAACCCGACATGTTTATTTTTGGCGTGGTCTTACGAGATAACTTTGATTTCAAATGATTTTGGAAACTTTAATAATTTAGTTGAGTGGGTTTTTCTCACGCTGGTTTTCCAAACCAACTCAGATGTTATATCACTATAATGCTCGGTCAGACCGAGTATTATAGAATACTGATTTTGGATGGACTGCTATGGAACTCAGAAGACGAGCTGGATGGCGAGATGTATCACAGTGCTTGATGTATATTCTGCTATGCAGTATAAGCTGTGTATTCAGCTTTGGGAGGATAAGTTTTTAGAACTGTCTTGAATAGTGTTGTTGGTTTGTGTTGTACTCTGATGATGTAATGTATAAACAGTTATAGATTCTTTTGTATAAAAATCTGTTGTTATCTATTATATATTGTTCCGCTGCGATTATGAGATTCTGTTGTTGTCTATTTTCTTCTTCTACCTCCTTCTTCTTTAATCCTAACGGACCGGTTTGTGGGCATTTGATTTTCGAGCGTCGAAAACTTGAGTCATTACATATTATTTTAAGGCGCGGTAAGGAAGGTTCCTTATAAGGCCTTATTTATGAAACGGTGAGATGGGAGAGAGTATGTGTGTGTATTGAGAGTAATTGACTTGTGGTTAAGTCATAGCGATGCGAGGTCAATAGGGATACATGACGGAAGTCAGCCTTTCACTTTGGGACAACCAACAGTTGTATACAATTTTATAGATGTGAGATATCCGTATGATAAGTATTATAATGACGCAAGGTTATTTCCAAATTCTGTTGGGGAAATCTACCCAGCTAATCTGGTTACTAGTTCTTATGAGTAGAGGACTAATGTGAGATGTCATTATGAGTATAGGCCGTCTGCTTTGGTATTTGAGGTATTAAGTGATTGGATCCGCCTTTTTCCCCTGATGAAGTATTAAATGGACAAAGGGTTACGTTATATGGTATCTCTACAAGGGTCCGCTTTTGGAAATAGGTCTTAAATGACGGGGTCTGCCTATTTCCACTTGAAAGTGTTAAGTGGCCTATGAGATTCCATATGATGTCAGCTAGATTATCATTGAGGAGCTTGCTTCTGGAAATATGTCTTAAATGATGGAGTTCTACCTATTTTCCACTTGGAAGTATTAAGTGGCTTGAGTAACGCCTCTCACATTATTATCTATTTATGACATATGATTGGGATACGGGATTCTAGAAACCTACTTCTGGAATGGAAGATATTAAGTGGTTTGACCTATCTTCTTTCCATATAAAGTGGTCTTAAATGATTTTAATGGTTTTATATTTGTAGACATATTCTTATTTTGAAATATACTACCCAAGTACAGAAAAGGTAAGACTCGAGAGTTTTATTCATCAGATACTTGTTGTTCTGACTCCCTCCTGATTACAACACATGTTGTGGACGTAGTGATGGTGATGACGATGCTTAAAGATGGAGAAGCTTGGCTGGGCAATATTTTTTATTATTTGTTTTCATGTGTATCCATGAATTCAAACAATTGTTGTAACGGATATTATATTACGGTTTTTATGGGATTTTGTGTTATGCTTTTTATGGTTTTGAAATAAATAGGTACATTTTACTATTATATTTTATTCCATCCATTGTGAGTTCTGAAAGTTTAGTTATGGCCCTGCAATGTTATTTCTTTTTACTACCAAAAACTTGCCTTAAAATGAATCAAAGTTTCGATGGACCTTTCCTGGGTCGAAATTTAGGCATGTTCTAGGGTGGATTGTTACACTATTAACTACTGTAAATAAGCCTAAACAATAATTTTTGAATTTAACTTGCTACCTTGATTTCTAAACTTTCTTATGACTATTTATTTTCTAAAAGTTAATATTGTTCACCCGCTCAAAAATCACTTCTTGCACTTCCTTGATCACATTGCATGCATCATTGAATCATTAAAGGATATTATAGGAAGTTTTGTAATAGAAGTCAAAAATCCGAGTTGATAGAACATAACATTATCGGGTCAGCAAACTCTTGTAATGTCTATTCCTCCGAGTCAAGTAAGGGTGATTGATTAGTGAAAATCCGATGGGGGGCTTCGGGACTAGACATAGGACGGGATGTCCAAACCGGTGTAAAATTCTCGATGTGATTGTTTTTACCATACTTTATTTTCTTCTATCGTTATTTATCTCAATTACATGATATAATATTTAGATAAGTTTTCCATATTAGATATCCTTTGCACTTTCATCTGGTATCAGAGTAGGAGTTTTCATTAACCGTTACAAAGTTTTTTAAAAATATAATAATATGGAAAGCACGTTTCTTGAAGGTCTATCATGTGCACATCCTCTACTTTTTATCGGTTCAAACTATGATTATTGGCCTGCACATATGAGAACTTTTATGGAAGCTAGAGGTCATGATATTTGGCATGCTACACAAAATAAATATGAACCACCTTCTACTGAAATGAGTACCTGGTCGGATGGTTAGAAAACCGCTGCACCAAATATTGCAAAAGCTATGAATATTTTATTTTGCTCCCTCGATAAAAATGAATTTTCTAGAGTCATGCTCTGCAAAACTGTCTATGACATTTGGAAAAAACTTCAAATTACACATTAAGAGACAAACAATATAGAACAAACTAAGATCACTCTTCTTAAATATCAACTTCAATCATTTGAAATGAAAAGTAATGAGTCTATTTTGGATATGTATGTAAGATCTGAGATAGTATAACATGATCTCATGGGATTGGATGTAGAATTTGCTGAATTTGATCTTGTTACATGCATATTCTATTCTTTAAAAATCAGGTGCGAACAAAAATTCTAATAATAGAAGAAGACAATGATCTTTTCCAACTCATCCGAATGTTCCATCCCAACCTCTGTGGCAGTTATTACAAACCTAAGAATGATGATGGTCTTTTTTGGATTAACTATTAGGGTTAGATATTTGACTCTATGTTAAGGATTTAGGTATAACCTTGGGATGTTTCCACTAATGCAAGAATAGTTAATAATATGATTCTTCATACAAGTTACCTTACATCCTCAAGCAGTTTTGTTTCCATTAACATACGTCCTCAAGCAAGAATGGTTAATAAGATGATTCTTCATACAACTCTTCCTAGGATGGGTAGGTATGAAAAAATGTATTACAATAACTATAAAGCTCTATATGCAATTTACTTGAAGACAAAAATAAATGACCAATGTTATACATAATGAAATTAAAAGTTTCAATGCTCGATCTCGATGTACCATTTTCTACGGCTCTTATTTAACTAAGATCTTTGCTCATTATGGAATCAATGTTGAAGCATTATGTGACTTCACCACCCCCAGAGTTATGGATCTAAAATCGACATTGTTAATGAAACTTCCAACAACTATGGAACCGCATCCCCATTACAACATATATCTTGCAAATATTGGACAATCATCATCTCAGCCCTAACCTGCATCACAACCTTCATCTTATTAAGAAATTAATGAAAAGTCAAGGACCACAGATGGTGGTAAGGATGTTTCTTTAGTTCCTTATTTAAGACTATTTCCCATCAATTTGCTATTATTCAAAATCAAGAAATTCTACTTCAACAATAGAAAAGGCTTAGCAAAAGGACGGAGAATTTTAAGAAAACAACAATGGGTTTTCTTGAAAAGATTTGGTAGAAGGTTTCATCATGTTAATGGTCTCCTTCTCTATCTCGCTCTCATGCTTCTTCTGATAATGAGCAAGATTGAGAAGTTTTTCCACTTACTCTTCTTTTGGCATCTTCTATTTGTTTCTTAAAAACATCATTTATGGTTTGTATGATTTAACTTATGTTGTGTGTATCTATGGCTGCATTTTATAATTCTGTATGCATCTATTATTTTAGATAGTCTTATGTGAGTTTTTGTTTTCATTCTAGTATGCATATTTCCTTTGTTTACATTCTAATTTACCCTTCTTGTTAATGACAAAAGGGGAGAAAGTACTGCGAAAGGAGAAATATTTATTAAAGGGGAGATTGTTATACATATATCATATATATAGTTGCCATCGTCAAAAAAGGAGAGAATGTTAGAACCCAATTTATATGATTGTTTTAATTATGAAAATATATATAAATATCAGTTGTAGCATCTTTTATACAAGACCTTGAAGGCATCGATTAATTAAGAGATAATGAAGCGGAAAAAATGAAGAAGTGTTCGTCTACAAATCAAAATGTATATTTTGTGTCTTTAGAAACCATTTGTAAAATCTCCTAGATGATTCATTCGTACATACACATATCACCAATGTGCAAGAATTTAAAAACAATACCCAAAAAGAATTATATTTGCAAAGTTTTAATAAAAACAAAAACATTGAGAAACAGTCAATTGAAAATGCTCAGCAGTCGACTGGAGGAGTCGACCAAACTATTTCCCAATCAACTGAACAAGCAAGCCAGTCTTCTATTTCTGGTCTTTTTCTCTAGAATGTTTTCTTCTTATAGCTAGTCGACTTGTTATCGTTCCTAATCGACTGAATGAACAATAATGGTTATATTAACTGATTTTTTTGAATCAAAACCTTAAAGAGATACGAGTCTTCAATGGTTCTTCTTCAAATGGGTGTGACTTTCTGAACTTAAATAACTTTTCAGGATAACTATTGACCACTATAAATAAGCCTAAACAAAAACTTTTGAGTTTAACTTGCTATCTTAATTTCTAAACTTTTTTTTGACAATTTTCTCTCTAAAAGTTAATATTGTTCATTCACTCAAAAATCACTCCTTGCACTTCCTAGATCACATTGCATGCATCAATAAATCATCAACGGTTTTGTAATAGAAGTCAAAATCCATGTTGATATAACACAACATTATCAAGTCAGCAAACTCTTTTAACCTTTATTCCTCTGAGCTAAGTGAGGGTGATTGATTAGTGAAAATCTAAAGGGGAGCTTGAGGACTGAATGTCTAGCGGGATGTCTGAACCAGTATAAAAATCTCGGCGTGATCATTTTTACTTTGCTTTATTGTATTTTATTATTATTTATCCCGATTATCATTATATACACATTTACATAAGTCAACAATATTAGAGATCCTTTGCACTTTTATATACATAAATAAAACTAACATTACCTATCACACAATAGTATTTTATTCTTAATTTTTTTGAAAAAAACCAAACATTAATGATAACATTACAACCGTACATGTAATAAAACCAAACATTAATAACATTACTAATTTTATTACTAATTTGAATAACATTATTAATTTTATTATTACATTCAATAGTATTATTAGATTTATTATTAATTTAAATAACATTATTAATTTTATTATTAATTTAAAAGCTTTATTAATTTTATTATTAATTTCAGTAACATTATTAATTTTATAATTACATTCGGTAGTATTATTAATTTAATTATTAATTTAAATAAAATTATTAATTTTATTATTACATTCAAATTTTATTAATTTTATTAATTTAAATATCATTATTTATTTTATTATTACATTTAATAAGAATATTAATTTTATTATTAAGTTCAATAACATTATTAATTTTATTATTACATTTAATTTGTTAATTTAAATAACATTATTAATTTTGTTATTAATTCAAATAACATTGTTAATTTTAGTATTATTTACATTTAGTTATATTATTAATTTTATTATAACTTTTAATAACATTTAAATATTTTTTATTAATTTCAATAACATTACAAATTTTATTGTAAAACAGTGGAATTCACAAACAATTTCAAAGTCACATAACCTAAGGATTTCTATACATTTCGAAATGGTTGGCCATCCTACTTCCCATTACGAACAAAATGATATCTGTGTATCAAAAATCATTTCAAATTGAATGACTAACAGAATTTTGGTGGTGCTTCCCTTTATTCCTCGCATCATATGCAAAAGAGCGTACATAGGAACAAGAAGGAAGTACCATTGAAATTTTAACAACCATTTGATTTAAAAAATTGATCTACGAAACATAAGTATCATTGTGTTTATAACTTGTCCAATTCTAGGACAAATTCAATAAATAACACATTAGATGCATATCGATTTCCATTTTATTCAAAAAAAAAATATATCTATATAACGATCATATACGATACATATCAAACGGAGCCAAATTTAACATCTAAAGGTTTCATTAATAATATCATATTGATAACAGTGACTTTATCGAATAATTTCAAAATAATACCAATGATCAAATCATATAGGAACAATATCACATCATTGAATAAAAAATGAAATATATTTAAATATTTGTTTATTGATAGTCCGACCTTTTGATTTTATTACTATTTTTATATATAATAATTATTTGAAATATTAGTCTAAAGCAATCTTATTGAATTTAATATATAATAAATAGCTAAAGTAGTACCGCATTACTATACTAAAATCTAGATACATCAACTTTATTACCAAGGTCAAATTGCAAATTAGTGATAATGACCTAATTTAATCATATTATAAAAATAGGAAAAAAAATATTACCTGACAGATGGGGAGGATTTGTTGGCATTCGAGATGGCATCGAGGGAGTTGCTGCTAGGTGTTGCGATTGATGTCAAGAGGATAGAAGCGATTAAGGACACTTGAGATGGCATCGAGGGGATGGCAGTAATTTAGGGCATTGAGGGTGGCAGCAATTGACGACGAAGGAGTTGCGATGATTTGGTCTTTATATATATTATAAAAGTGAAAATGAAGAAATGAAGGGGTGGACGGAGTTATTTCATAAAAAGGGTGATGCCTTACCGACACCCTATAGAAGCCATATTCAACACGTCGAAGGGGTGTTAGTAATGATTTGTAGGTAATAGTTTATCTAAAACATACCGATGCCCCATCGACTTCATATTTTAAGCATCAAGGCAGCATTGGTATTTCCATATAACTAATTTGCCAATTTTTTAGTAGTGGTATATTTATTTATTATATGATTGTAAAGTTATGATAATAGAATTACCCTTTTTTAGGTATTCACTTGTTCATCCTTATCATTGTTTCTTATTTTCAGTTTCATAGACATAGCACTTTTGGCTACTATAAGACTTACCCACAAGCTCATATGTAGGCCAAGTGGGTAATTAACCAACCCAAGTAAAAATTACCAAATTGAGTTTAATAAAATAAAGAGAATAATTCCTATTGGTGGATAAAAAGTTAATTTTCCACTAACACATTGATGGTAGGTGTATATAAAGAAGAGAAAACCCTAATAGGATAGGCTCTTTTTGTATCCACTCATCTAGTTTTCATCTCCATTAAGAAAGCTTATCAAATTAAAGGGGTCAAGATGGAGAAATACATCTGACATTGGGAGATGTTGGGTGCTTTTGATGAGGTTATGAGGCGGTGCTTCCCATTATACTGAACAGACTTGGCGGCTATGTGGTTCAGACAACTAGAGAATGGGTCCATAAGCACATCGACCGATTTGGTGAATAAATTCTTAGAATAGTTTGGATTTCATGTCTCAGGACCAAAGAATGTGATAAAACTATCTAGCATGAGATAAAGACCCAGAGAGACCTTGAAAAGCTAATTGATAAGATTTAATGCAGCAGTAGCCACAATCGATAAACTGGATCAATCAATGATCTTACCGGCGGTCTTGTATAGAGTCGCGAGCAAGATCGACTTCAAAGTTGTACTGGAAAAGGAACCACTGATGGATCTTGTAGAATTCTACCATGAAGCCAAAAGATATTTGTGTCAAGAAAACGACGAAGTTAAGGATGCTGAAATTAACGCTGTAGATGACAGAGGACTATCCGGAGCATGGAACGGAAAGGACATAGGAAAGAGAAGAGCCGATGATGACTCCGAAGAACCAAAATGACAAAGGAGGGAGGCGAAATTTTCCACCTACGCTGATTTAACAAAGACCCAAAGAGGATATTTCTGGAGACTAAGGGGAAGATCCCCTATCGAAAGCCAGCTAGAAGAGAGCCCATGAAAATATTTAGAAAGTTTGCATCTTTTATGAGCTGGAGGACATGAATCGAACGAGTGGCGACACCTTCGTGATCTGATAGAAAAACTGGTTTGGAGCAATCAGCTGCAACAGTATTTGAGAAACTGAACTACAATGGTGCGGCAGGAGCAACCACCACTTATAGTAAACGCATCCAGGAAAAACCATGGATTTGGTTCTAAACTTGAAATCCCATGATCAGGATCGTCGGGAGTCAGGTTTGACTTCCTGACTTCACTTTTTCTTGATTTGAATAATTAGGATAATAGCAACCTCATACCGCTTACACATGTTCGAGGCCTAAATTAGTTTCTAGGAACGCTCTGATTTGGATGTCTGGAATGACTATTTATGGTGACAATAAACTCAGACCACTTACACGTGTATGAGACTTAGATTGGTCCTAGGCATGCTCTGAGTCAGATGTCTAGGATGGATAATTAGGATATCTGCTTGTTTTCTTTTATTTGATTGTTTGATTTTTAAAAATCCACATTGAATGTGGTGACCGATATCGATCACTTTAAGTCCCATCTGAAGAGATGAGACCGAGGTGCAGGTTGTAATTCACATCATTGAAGAGAAAGCGGATGAACTTGTATGATATTGATTGCTTTAAGTTCCGTTCGGAGAGACGAGGCTGGAGTGTAGAGTGCAAGCTCCTTTGTCGAAGAGCGAGTGGATGGGATTGTACGAAAAGTAAGTCCCCTCATCAAAGAATGAGAGATAGGCTTGCTTGGTCGTTGAGTTCCTTTGCCGGAGAGCAAGTGGATTTAGCAAGGATCCGTAGAGATCAAAACCCTAGATTGAGCGATAAACAATCTGGGGAGATCGAACCCTAGATTGAAAGTTAAATAGTCTGGACTAATCCTAGATTGGATAATGAACGATTTGGAGAGATCGCACTTTAAATTGAATGTAAAATGATTCAGAGAGATCAAACCTTAGAGCAGAAATAGATTTGATAAAAGGATTTGAACGCCTTGCAATTGGAGTAAAACAGATAAGTCCCAGATGAACATTGGATGATTTTGATATATGATGTAATAACTTTGAATGAAATCAGAATGATTATGATATATAAACAACACTTAAGCAGAGACTAGAGTCTTTAGCTATAACAAGTTTGGAATGTCATAAGATTTTTATGAGAATCCAAAGGAACTAGATGAATCATCAAGATTAAGATTAGCATATAGCCGAAGAGCTCAACTATCAAAGGCTGATTACTGGAACTTGTTCCTACACAAAGCACACCTTACATTCGAAAGGCGTATTTTAGGGGAAAATGTTAACCCGCTTTTGAGTCAAAGCATATTACAACCGGACATAGAAAATTAAGAAGATGATGAAACGACTTGAAAATTATCAAGCATACTTAGATGGAGCAAGAAAATAGCTCAGAGAAGTTTCATTCCAAAATACACTAACTACACAAGTCGGTGTCGACTTATCCATATCGATGACGACAAGTTTTCGCCTCATATTCCTCCAGTCCAACTCCATATGAGTTGTTATCTATCTTTACCATATGTGTCCAAGTGATTTCTAAGAGTTTTAGATGACCTATTCCAAGAGTTGAAGAGTTAACAGCGGCAAAACAAATCAAGTGATGAAGGAACAATCATCAAAATCAATTGACAACTGATGGAAATAATATAGGATGTCGCAAAATGAAGCAGGAAGAAGGATGTAAGAAAGTTAGAAATATTTTGAACTAAGGAAACATGTTGGTACCGACATGTTTAAGTTAGTACCGACATGTTTGGTTAACTCGTGGTGTCTATGATTTTACAACTGTCTTCGGACCAATCTCTAGACTCTGCTCCAAGTGGACTTCTGACCCAATACGATTGTTTCTTTATAAACGCCAGCCTACCTACACCCAGAACGAGATCTCTCTTCCCTGATCTTTAGCTCTTCACTCTAGATCTAATCTCTCTGTCATTGGTGACTTTTTCTCTTCTCACTCCTATCCTTCACCTCTCAAACTCTAAAAATTTCATTGTAAATCTAAGATCCACTGGATTGTAGTCAAGTCTAATATAATTCATTGTAATCCAAAGAGAAGACAACAAATAAAAAACATAAAGCGGACATAAGATAGAGAATGTCGAACCACTACATAAATTCTTGTATGCTCTTTACTTTTCTGCTACCTTTTACTTGCTTGATTTAGGATTTCTATCGCTTTCACATTTATTTCAAAAAACTGGTGCCTTCAATTGATTTCTAGGCGTTGATCCGGTTTTTAGGTTAACATGATGGTTCTCGTACTATACATGAGCATATTATTGAAATGACTAATATAACAGCAAAATTAAAGACTATGGGAATGGAAATGAATGAAAATTTCTTAGTAACTTTCATCCTTAACTCCTTACCTCATAAGTATGGTCCATTCATATGAACTATAACACTCAGAAAGATAAATGGAAGTGCATGATTTGCGAAATATGCTCAATCAAGAGGAAGCAAGGCTTCAGAAATCGAAAATTCTTTCGGCAAATCTCATGGGTCAAAAAGGAGTTAGAAAGAAACCAAGAAAGAATGTTGGAAAAGGCAAGCATGGATTATCAAAGTTAAATCGATCATCTGCACAAATCCACAAGAAGGATACAACCAAGGATAAGTGTCATTTTTGTGGAAAGACTGGACACTATCAGAAAGATTGCTTGAAACATAAGGCATTGTTCGATAGGAAAGGTAAGCCTAGTGCTTTACCATGTTTCGAGTCAAATTTAGCTAAAGTTCCTTATAAAACTTGGTGGATTGATTATGGTCATACCACTCACATTATTAACACGATGCAGGGATTCCTTACAACCAAAATCACATGCCCAAATGAAAATTTTATCCTTACGGGAAATCGATCCAAGTTTTAGTTGAAGCCATTGGAACCTATCGTTTAATTTTAGGCACTGAACATCATTTATTTATTTTTCAGACTTTTATGTTCCTTGTGTTTCTTGCAATTTAATTTCCTCTTCTAAACTTGATACCGTTGGATATTCTTTTAAATTTAGTAATGAATGTTTTGGTTTGTTTAAACAAAATCTTTTTATCGATTCAGGTGTTCTTTTAGGTGGTTTGTACAATTAAAGCTTGATGCTCTCTTTACTGAAACTCTATTAACCTTGCATTATAATGTTGGTACTAAACGTGGTTTGATTGATGAATCATTAGCTTACTTTTGGCATAAAAGTTTAGGTCACATATCCAATGAAAGAATCAAAAGATTAGGAAGAATAAAACCCTACCTGATTTGGACTTCACCGATCTTGGAATTTGTGTGGAATGTGTTAAGGGAAAACACATAAGACACACAATTAAGAAAGTAACAACAAGAAGCACACAACTTCTTAAAATAATACACACGAATATATGTAGGCCTTTTGATGTTCCATCTCTTGATGGAGAAAAGTATTTTATCACCTTTATTGATGATTTTTCACATTATGGATATGTCTATTTGTTCCATGAAAAGATAAAATCGATAAATAACCTAGAAATGTTTATCAATGAATTTGAAAGGCTACCAGATAGAAAGGTAAAATTGTCAAATCAAATAGAGCTTGCGAATGTTATAGGGAAGGTATGATGAAAGTGGACAGTTCCCTAGTCCATTTGTTGAATTCCTAGAAAGTCATAGCATATGCGCTCAATACACAATCCCTGGAACATCATAACAAAATGGTGTTACAGAAAGGTGCAGTCGTACTTTAATGTGTAGAAGTATGTTAAGCAATTCATCTTTCCCAAATCATTATGGATATATGCTTTAAATATCACTGTATATTTATTGAACTGGGTTCCTAGTAAGGTAGTTCCAAAGTCACCTTTTGAACTGCAATAGGAAGGAAACCCAGTTTAAGGCACCTAAATTTTTAGGATTGTCCAAAAGAAGTAAGAATTTATAATCCATAAGAAAAGAAATTGGATTCAAGAATGATCAGTGGTTCCTTCATTGGTTATCCAAAAAATCTGAAGGGTATCAATTTTATTGGCCTAACCATAGTACACAAATTGTTGAAATTGAAAATGTTAGGTTCATTGAGAATGGTTAAGTTAGTGGGAGTTTGGAACCACGTAAAGTGGAAATTTAAGAAGCTAGAGTGTAAATTCCTTTGCCTTTAGCTTCTTCTTAAGTTTTGTCCTCTATGTGTTGATCATGTTAATGATTTGCAAGAACAACCAATTATTGATCAAACACCATAGACTGAAGTTTTCATGAATGAACCTATGATAGACGGACCACAAGAAATTGCATTAAAAAGGTCCGACAAGAAAAAATGATCTGCTGCTTCTGATGATTATGTGGTTTATCTGCAAGAATCAAAATTTGACTTAGGAATCGATGATGATCAAGTGTCGTTTTCACAAGCTATAGAAAGTGATATTTCTATTAAATGGTTAAATACAGTGAAAGAGGAGCTAAAATCAATGGATCGCAATGATGTTTGGTACCTTGTAGAATTTCCAAAAGGATGTAAAAGAGTTGGTGTAAATGGGTCTTCAAGACCAAGCATGACTCAAATGGTAATATTGAACGTTATAACGCCAGACTCGTTGCTAAAGGCTTTACTTAGAAAAATGGCACTAACTATAAAGAGACATTGTCGCCTATCTCTAAATCTTTAACAAATTATTATGACAATGGTAGCTCGTTACGATTTAGAGCTCCATCAAATGGATGTGAAAATAGCCTTTCTGAATGGGAATTTAGGTTAAGAAGTTTTTATAGATCAACTAAAGGTTTTGGGGTTGAAGAAAAAGACCACCTGGCGTGTAAACTTAAGAAATCAATATATAAACTTAAACAAGCCTCCCAATAATGGTATCTTAAGTTCAGTGACACTATCACATCTGTTAGATTTAAGTAAAACATCAACGATCAATATATACATCTGAAGATCAGTAAGAGTAAGTTTATAATTCTGATTCTATATGTTGATGGCATTTTTCTTACTACCGATGATCTTGGTTTATTAAATCAAACCAAAGAATTTCTCTCTAATAACTTTGAAATAAAAGATATGGGTGATGCATCCTATGAGATTGGAGTAGAAATATTTCATGATATATCACAATGATTGTTGGGATTATCTCAAAAAACATACATTAATAAAGTTTAGAGAGATTAAAGAATGAAAAATGCTATGCAAATGTCATTCTAGTTTAGATAGGAGATAAATTTAGTCTCGAGCAATGTCCAAAGAATGAAGTAGAAAGAAGTGACATGGAACACATTCCTTATGCATCTATTGTTAAAAGCTTGATGTATGCTCAAACTTGTAGCAGACCAAACATCAATTTTGCTGTCAGATTGCTGGGCATGTATCAAAGTAATCCATGATTTAAATGATTAGAAAGTTGCAAAGAAAGTGGTTAGCTATCTACAAGTAATGAAAAATCATATGCTCACTTATAAAAGACCAAATTGTCTCGAGGTGATTGGATAATCAGATTCAGATTTTGCTGGATGTAAGGATACCAGATAATCGACATTCAGCTATTTGTTCCTATTAGCTGGAAGAGCAATTTCATAGAAGAGTGCGAAGCAGTCTATCATCGCGAAGTAGTCTATCATCGCTGCATCCGCTATAGAGGCTGAGTTTGTGGCATGCTTTAAGGCCGTCGTTCATGGTCTATAGCTGTGGAACATCATTTCAAGACTTGGAGTTGTCGACACTATTACCTAGCAGCTGAAAATCTATTATGATAACCCTGCGCAATCTTCTTTTCTAAAAATGATAAGTATTTGAAAGGTGCTAAGCATTTGGAATTAAAATACTTTGCCGTTAAAGAAGAAATTCATAAACAAAATGTGTGAATTAAACACGTTAGAAGGATCAGTTGACAAAAGGATTATTTCCAAACATGTTTAATGAATGTAGAAAGAATGGGAATTATCGGATACCATCATTGATGTTATATTATGTTTTATCATATTATGAATTTGACACTACGAGCTTATTTATTTATTGTTTCTGATATGAATTTATGAATCTTGTTCGTATGATTGATGTATATACATAAATGCATTATGTAAGTTAAACATGATTTTTTTCTCAGACAATGGCATTACTGTTGAGCCGTTATTGAATACCTTATCATGAAAAGCCTAATATTGAGATACATGTAAGGGACTATGTAGATAAATAGATATACGACCGCTATGATCCTTATTAGGTTCTATGCTTAATAATGACTTATGATGTGACCAATATGTGAATGGATTTATTTTTTTCACTATGCACATTATGTTTTATTATTAAACCATTAAAGTATATAATGTCACATGGGTAAAGTGGGAGAATGTTGTACCTACCCACAAGCCCATATGTAGGTCAATTGGATAATTAACTGGCACCAATGAAAATTACCGAATTGAGTTTAATAAAATAAAGAGAATAATTCATAATGATGGATAAAAGATAATTTTCTACTAACACTTTGATTGTAGGTATATATAAAGAATAGTGAACCCTAATAGGATAGGCTCTCTACCCACTCATATAGTCTTCCTCTCCATCAAGAAAGCTTGTCAAAGTAAAGAGGTCAAGAGGGAGAAATACAATCCTAGGCAATTATTCACTAGAAAGTAATTGCTTTTACTATGAATCAAGATACGCTCTCGACATATATGTGATTGTGAATATCATTTTGTTCAAAGATCTAACCTGTTATGATTTAGATCCAGCCAATAATGATTTAGGTCTAGCCAATTATAATTTTTGCAAAAATTAGTTTTTCCTTTTATTGATGTAAAAATTAACAATTTATAGGTACCACGATTACTTTCATGTTGTATAAAACGACTTTCATAAGCAGTAACTGTTACTGATGGACAAGTCTCGAAAGCTTAAGTATGGTTCAATAAACAAAAACTTGAAGTCATTTTTATTTCAGTTTTAACCTGTAAGCTACAATATTTTATCTTATCTTATATGGTTAAAAATCCAAATTTAAATATTCCAGGTTATAAAAAATATTTTCACTTGCAGCATTATACAAATCACTCCCAAGATATGTTTTCTTACTTGTTTGATTGAAACATAATTCATTATCCCTTATAGCTTATATGAAATTACTTTCATGGAAAACGCTAATATATCATAAGCTTTAAGACGAGTCTCTACAACCTACAAGTGAAGGTGATACTACATTGAATTAATTATATACAAACATGTCTCGGTAATATCTAGAAAAATTAATTAGAGCTATTATGGTTACTAAGATTTTCCATTATTGAGTCAAATCAGTATACCAGTATAATTGGTATGACAATGGTACATTTACCATTTTCTATTATGAATCATCATACTATTTTTTTCAAAACTAGTGGCAACGGCAATTTACTGGTAATTTTATAATACATGAATATTCATATAATATGCCTTATTACAGGCATTTAGAATCCAGAAAATGATTAAATTTAGTCAGTAATTCAACAGATGAAGCTAAATACACTTATTATCCTTTTCATTGATGTCTTTTATTAAGTGACATGATAAAATGTATAATGAAGCATCGTTATACTGTAAAAACATGTCAAGATATTGAATTTCTATAGATAAATGGTAACTGACCACTACTAGTGTACGATTATCAGGTTTTATCATATTCAATATACCAGCCAGTAAGTATGATAATGATAAGCAATTTTAATTTGTTAGTAAAATGGTACCGTAACTATATTGGTAAAGTGGTAACGGTCAATTACACTAATTTTTGATTTCGTTATATTGTTCCCATTGATGCTAAATTATTCAAAATTCTAGTATGTCAGCTATTGTTTTTTTAATAAGCAAACGTATGATGCTAAATTATTCAAATTGCTAGTATGTCATGTGTACTATTTTTTTAACAAGAAAATATATAAGGATTGTTTTTAATAAACAAAACTAGTTTAAACTAGTTTTTGATGATATAAAATATCTCTTGTTTCAATTTGATACTCTTACAACATACGGATACACCTTGATCAATGACATAAATCCCGTACTTGAATTTCTAGTAATCACTAGTAGCCATATCTCTTAAAAGCATATTTAATATGAAATTTCCATTAATCCAAATCTATATAATGTTCCCATGGATTACTTGGGTACCACATTACCACATTTTATTAATATCTAGTTAATCTATACTTCACATTGTAATATTATCGCATCTATTAAATTTATGTTGATCAAATATATATTTATAATATATTACTTAACCACCACTTTATCATGTTACTGCATTAGTTAAAGCTAATCCACATTTATATGAAATATCACACAAATCATCAATTATATCTTAAACGGTTTCATATGCACTGCTAGAATGACTAAATAGCGACGAAAGTTTTTGACGGCCGTCGACAGATATTTTCAACGGCTACCAACGGTTGACGATCTCCATGGTATTTTCGTAAATAAAATATAGTAACCATGGTAAACCGTTAAAAATCGACGTAAGTTAGCCATCAACGACCGTCGCAAGCCGTCGAAAAAAAACATGTATGCAGGCTCCAGGCCGAGAACAGATTCACTATCCCCTTTCTTCCTAAATTCACCAAATTCTTAACTCCATCACCTCCTCCCCGTCGTCATCTAGCCCCCGCGCCTTCCGGATCATCTCCAATTTCATAATTCTCCACTCTCGACAAGCCTTGGCCCTTCATCAATCTTTATTCAGGTTATATTCCTAAACCCTAATTAATTTTGATTCGTTAAATTAAAGTTAATTTGTTATTCTAGTTGTTTATAATGCCACGTTGATTGTTTACTATACCCATTGAATGCTAATTATAGTTATTATCATCCAAATGTCGAAAACATTAATTTGTTTAGTGTATATTAGTGTATATACGTTGATTAATTAGTGCATATGTGCATTAGAGCTAGCTTAGGTTAATTAGGGTAGATGTGCATGATTTAGTGTATGTATTTTCTAAAATGTCGAACATGATAATTAGCGCTTTGTTTTTTATAAATCCCTTGGAGAGTTTTTGGTCCCGTCTGACGAGTATTGTATATGATTGTTGTATGGATATTCGTTATTATCACAGAACGAGTATTTATATTCATCCGATACAATATTTATTGGATTTGTCCATGTATTGGACAAGGTACAAACACAAAAAAGTAATTATATTTTGCAGATCATTTCATTTTAAATGGTTCACAAAATTTTGACAACACATTTTTTTTCTGTGTACACGCATATGTGCATGATACAGGGAACAAAGGGAAGTGTTGTCGAAATTTTGTTGAATCGTTTAAAATGAAATCATGTATAAAATATAATTACTACTGTGTTTGTAATAGAAAGTAGGATGACCAACCCTCAAACTGTAAAACAATAACCTAAAAGTTGTAGATTATATTCGTATAGTAATTTGTGTAAATCCGTTCGAAAATAAAATTAAATGGAATAAAATTATATATTTGCAAAAATTTAAATGTATGATTTAATTGAAAAATAAAATTCAATACGTAAATGACTAATGCGTTTTTATGTTTTAAAGTAGGAAAAATGATCAATTATTTTATCGACCGGAGCTAGATGTACCAACAAAGAAGAGAAATTGATAGCTCAATAAGTGAACATTTTCAAAATGGTGTCCACGTTATTATTGAATTCGCTTTAAGTATTAATTAAAATGATGAAGAAATTCGTTGTCCATGTAGTAGGTGCAAATTATTAAAGCATTTGATACCGGATACGTTAATAGTTCATTTGTGTCAATATGGTTTCGTGCCGAATTATTTGATGTGGGATCGTCATGGAAAACTTATAACACCTAATCTCGTACATTCAAAGGAGTAGGTGGATACTTAAATGTTTTCGACGAATCTCATATAAGATATGGTTGAAAATGCAGCACGTTCAATGTTCTCTATTGTTGAAATTGATGGTAACGATGTTAATGTCGAAGAAGAACCAAACATTAAAGCAAAAAAGAACTATGATTTATTGGATGTTGGTAACAAACCCTTTGGGATGGTTGTACAAGCGGTACTCAACTATCAGTAACTGCAGAATATATTATGATAAAATCAAAATACAACTTCACAGAAGTCGGGTTTACAAGTTATATTATAAGCCGTCGAAAATCACTGTATATATTGTTGTGATTTAATCACATTATAGCCTTTAAAAATCATACTCGACAAGAAGGAAATGAATATCAAGCATATAAACATGATAATTGGGGATATGTCAGTACACAGTTCCGTTTCACATGACAAACCTTTATAACTCAAATTTTAATACATGGGTTCATTTCATTCGTATTTTATGTACATGGTCACACAAATATCACTGAGAGTGTACCCATCATAGTATTCAACTAAGCATTCTAGCAAATACGAAACTTCATGGTCCAACATTAACAACCTCAGATGTAAAAAATGTCAAATATGTTGCACCTTCTGTCTTATCAGGAGTCTCACAATTGGAAAGAGTACTAAGATTTTGAAGGTATAAAGTGCTTGTTCTTCTGATTCGCCTGATTTTTATTTTGAAATAATATTTATTAATGTATCCAAGTGGACATGTGTTGTAAAGACAATCATTGTATCATTTTTGTTTTTATGTTGGAATTTATAATATTTCAATTTAATACCGAATACCTTTTGGTATACTGTTTAACAATCATGGTTAATTTTCGTAGGAATGACATTGCTTTATAGATAATTGTGAATCAAGGTTTCAAATCCCAGATTTCGATTGCATTTCATCTCTAAAATTTTACACATATTATCTCGTATCGGACGAGATCTCGGGTGAGATGAATACATCTCGGATTGGCATCTTAAATTTTAAAATCCATCTCGGGACTATCTCGGAGTAACATAAGTCTAAATTTGATATTATTAAGATTATTATAATAATTGTTCTCTATATATAAATCTTTTAAACATATGTAATTTATATAAAATGATAATACTAATTTTATATTTCAGATCAAAGTGATAATACGATTGATTTGGTATTAACCGAATGATTCCCTACACATCTGAATATTAAAAGTAAAAAAATAAGTAATAAGTTTTTTTTGCTCGCTCTTTAAATGGTAAAAAGAAGAATTAGAGTGTAAGTAAAAAGTCATTAGAGATTTCTTGTGGACACACATAAGAAGTAAAAAAAATGTAAATGATAACTTCATATGAGATCTTCTATTGAGATCACACCTCAAATTTATGAGACGAGTGTCAAATAATATATAAACAAAATTCAATATCTCGTTTTGCTGAATCTCATCTAGCTCAAGTTCGAAAATGAGATTTTGAGCGAGATGAACGAGATCTCAAACAGTACTCTGAATATATGTGTGTATGTGCATGTCTATGTATGTGTATATGTATATGTATATGTATATATCTGTATATATAGTGCATATGCGTACATATACGTGAATATACAAACAGAATTTGAAAATTTCAAATTTAGATTATGAACCCAAGTCTAGTTATATCTATATTCAAATGGCTTGAATTTTGAGACTGAGTATAGACAGAAATCAGTCTTTACATGCTATCTCAATATTAATTGGGACTTAATATCAATCATAAAAATTTAAGACTGAAAATTCAGTCTTAAATTTATTTTGCAACTAGACATTCTAAGATTGATACTTCTGTATTAGAGACCGAAATCATCAGTCTCTAATTTAATGTTTATTGTAATGATGTACTTAACAAAAAGTTATAGGCAAGTTCTATTTTAACACGGATAATTACTTAATAGCCCTCTTAAAATGAATAAAATTTTAAAGACTAAAATACCCTTAGAAAGCTGCGTACTTTCTTTCTTCTCAATCCATTATCTTCCGCTTCTTCAAAACCCTAGTTTCTAAATCAGTGAAGAAAAAATTTAATTTTTCACTACTAAGTTATTTTTTGGGTATATGGACTTTTTTAATTGTAGTTCTGAAGAAAAAAAATTTAACCCTAGTTTCTAAATTAGTGAAGAAAAAATTCCATTTTTCACGTTTTACGTATTGGGAAGGGTAGTTCTGAAAATGGTAGGGGCTACTAAGTTATTTTTTGGGTTTATAATTTTTTTTTTTAATTTTTGGAGGGCTACTAAGTAAATACTCAGGTTGAAATAGAATTTTCCAAAGTTATAATCTCTTCAAAACAATTGAAAACATAAATAAATAATTTTCTGCATGATTTAAAAACAATTAATAAAATTGTAGTTTATTCATTGATAACTACGCACAAATAGTACATATAACTGAATAATGTGTAGAGATAATTATTTTTATAAAATATTACAAAAGGTAATATTTTTAAAGGTAATATTTTTAATATTGCATTTTATTAGCCAGATTCGAAATTCGAAAAATCTAATCCGTGTTTTATTTTATTTTTTTCATGGATCTTTGAGAAATAAATTTTATAGGGTACTAATGTGATGAATTTGAAAATGGAAAGGTTTAAGGGTTAATTTCCATTGTTGCATGGAATGTTATATATATATATATATATATATATATATATATATCAAAAAACCATCAAGTCGTCGATCATTTGTGTTAAAATTTGAAAAAGATGCAATATAGTTAAGTAGGATAAAATGCACGTGACATCATCCATAATAGGGTAGCTTTTGAGTAATACTACAGAGTCTCTACCCTCCAAAGATAGTAGTTTAAGGCATCAATTGCCATTCTCATGCTATTAGGTAGCCAACTAATCACCATGGTAAGTATTTGTCCATATCCATAACATTCGGTAAGTGCAACTTCAATTTTTAGTGTACTTTAGTCACACATATGTCCGCGCCGCATACGTTTTATGTTTGTATGTATCTATAGTTATTTTGTGATACCTGATATTTAGGCATTAAATAAAATAAAATTTGTGACACAGTAGATCTATACCGTTAAATCTCATTGTATTCACATATGATGTTAAAATCAATGGACAATCCAATGATTGAGATTCATTGTGCTACCAATTGCACTGTAATAGATTTTCTCTTATTTATACACATATGAAAAATTATTGTGAATAAATAAATAACATTCAGTAAAATAAAATCAAATTAATGAAGTTTCATAAAACACGTTACATTAAATAAAAAACCACATAAAATAACGCATGCACTCCATCAAACAAAACAAGCATGTAACACATTGTATTGCATAAAACACTAGACATGACAAAATATCATATCCAGCACGATATTTGCTGCTACATCATTTTTAATAGTGTTTTAAACACTCAATCCAACTATGGTTTAACCACTATCAACCTTCAGCTTTGACCATTATCAACCTTCAACTTTGGAGCGTTATGGTGCTAAAAATGAAATAGCTTTGTTTTTGAACCAACGATGTAACTTTAAAACCCTGAAAACACCCTTTAAACTAATATATTCGAACCACATGGTTCTTCAACTTTGAGCGAAAAAACTATCATGTCATTCTTTATTTTTTTACATAATCAATTTATAGTATAAAATTTCATAACTTTAACCACCAAATTATTGGATTAGAACTTTTGTAAAACATCATCTTTTAAGTTTAAAATGCACAACCACACTCCTTGAAAACATGTTTAAAAAACCAATAACTTAAGTTTTAGGATATATGTGAAACCATCTGCAAATATTATAAAAAAAATTCTGCAAATATTTAAAGCTTTTGAACTTATTGTAGAGTTCTCTATGACTATTTGAAGATTTTCAAAAAAATTGAAAGAAGTAATAAAAATGATTATATAAACATGGTATTAATGTTCAGATTGAGTTTCTAGAAGAAAAAAAATACAAGTTTCTTTTTTTTTACCTAAATTAAAAATAAGGGTATAATTTAAAACATGTTTCTGAAAAGGTTTTACACATACGAAAATTGAAAATAAAAAACAAATCCAAATTCCTATTTAGTGGATTACCTTTTACTTTTGGATGATACGATACATCGTTGATATACATTTTATGGATCTTTGTTGAGCTGAAACCCTTTATGTTAAAACATTAAATTATTTATGCTTTTAGATTATAGAAATTATTATAGAATTTTACTACATAACATCTTTTATCAAATGTAAAAAAAAGTTATTTTTAAAAGTCGTTATATTAATTATAATAATTGGTTAAACTTTTATGTTAGTTGAAGTAATTTATATTTAAATAAATAGAATAAAAAATAACTATCAACTTGGTTCTTTCGGTTTGACGGTTGAACCATAGGAATCTTTGATTTTGCACCACCACGGGTCAACTCATTTCTCCAAACTACGCATTTACATTCTTGTGGTATTACAAAATTCACCACTGAACTTGACGTGAGGGATTATAGAGTGACTTATGTTTAAATATCTACAGACATATAAGCATTCAGGTTTATTCTCATTTGCGTAGTTGCACCGTAGATTTTGCATTTTGAAATAGGGATGGTATAGTTCCTTGTGGTGAAAGTGAGATGTAAAGAAAAAATATGATAAATCAATATATACAGACTTAACCATTTAAAAATAATAAGTTAATTTATATATAAGTTAATTTATATACCATTTCAGTATGGTATTAGCGAAAAATTATTTTCCAAGTAGGCACCTTTTTCTGAACTAATACGTACCAACTATAGTGTAGCTCGATGAAATTTCTGAAACAAAATCATTAAAACAAGAGGTAAAATTTTTAACATGTCGCTTTCTGTTTCAAACTACAAGATATTTTTTCCTCTGCTAATAACAACGGGATCGCATCATTGATATAATTATATTGAAACGGGATCGCATCATTGATATAATTATATTGAAAAGTCCTCCTCATAATGTAATACATAGCTAGCGATGTCTTATTTTTTTTTTTAATTTTTTTTTTTTAATTCATGGCTCGATTTTGTTATCTTAAGACCAGTTACTCCAGGCCAGTACAAACATGTTAAATTTTAGTGATACAAAATCACAAATAGAGGGAAAGAAATATGCAAAAGAAAGAAAGAGATGATTTTGTTTCCCCTAATTAATAGGCATATTGAGTATGTTTATTTCTTTCTCTAATTGGCTAATCAAACTATTTTTTGCCATCTAATGTTAACTTGGGCATTAAGTAATTAATTATATAAATAGAGACTAGAAGAGAGGGTAAATGTATGGTGGAAAATCTATTTGCTAATTCCCTGTTCTCCATCTTTGTTCTTCTTCTCCAACAATTTTAGCCATATAGATATTTGCTCCCTTTCTCAATTTGGTTATTGATTCAATGGTATTTTGTTTATTTTAGCTTTGTTCTATTAATTGTAAACAAAATTTTTGGTGAATCAATAAATCGGGTGGTTGGGTGGAATATCTTGTCTTATTGCTTTTCATTTCAATTCCGTCTTATTTTTAATCCAAGTTATCTCTTTGTGATTTGGGTGACAAAGATTCGTTGATATAAGCTTCCGCAAAGCGCTGCCCTTTTTTTTCACAACAGATTGGTATCGGAGAACAGATCATCGCAAAGCTTAGAGTAATTTTGGATTGAAAAATTATTGATGTCGGATATGATTTCGTTTTCGAAGATGGCTATTTTGGATGGAAAGAATTGGGGTATTTGGTAGCCTAAGATGGAGGATGTTCTGTACTTCAATGATCTTCATGATCCGATTGATGAAGATGGAAAGAAGCCCTCTAATATAGATGAGGGAAAATGGAAGAAGATGGATAAGAAGGCGATTGCTTTGATTCGTCAATATCTTGATGATTCAGTTTTCCATTATGTGGCTAGTTGTGAATCCGCAAAGGCTTTGTGGGATAAGTTGGTATCTTTATATGAGTCAAAGAGTGCTACTAGTAAGGCTTTTCTGGTTCGAAAGTTGGTACAACTGAGATTAGATGAAGAGAAGTCTGTTGCAGAGCATTTGAATGAATTTCAGGATGTAATAAATCAATTGGCAAATATGAAGGTCAATTTTGATAATGAGTTACAGGCTCTTTTATTGATGAGTTCGCTTTCAGAAAGTTGGGAAACTTTGGTTGTTTCATTGAGTAATTCCAATGCTAATGGAACTATCTCTTTGGAAACTGTTCGAAGCAGTCTTTTGAATGAGGAGCTTAGAAGAAAATGGTCAGGTATGAAATCAATTCAAAGTGAGGCTATGGTGGCAAGGAACTCGAAGAAAGATAGAATTTGGAAGAAGAATGATGCTAATGGTAAAGGTGTTATCACTTGTCATTATTGTAATAAGAAAGGTCACGTACGCAGCAAGTGTTATGCTTATAAAAGAGATCAGAAAAAGGCTGCGCACGGTGATACCAGTAGTGATGCACATGCAGGTTTTGCCGAAGGTACCGATAGTGATACTTCTTATGATGTCCTCTTTATTGAAAATAAGCCTTGGAAGATGGATTCGGAAGCCAGTTTTCACATTTGTAGAAATGTGAATTATTTTTCTTCTTATGAGAAGAATGTCGACATGATTAGGACGACCAATGGAGAAGAGCTACCGATTTGTGGTATTGAATCTATCCGGTTTTGTATGCATGATGGTGCGGTTAGAGAAGTCTCTGGAGTGAGACATGTACCCACTTGTTCGCATAATCTTATTTCTCTCGGTCAGTTGAATCGCCGTGGTTGCACTTATGAGACTCAAGGTGGAGTTTTGAGAGTGAAGAAAGGTGGTCGTGTAAGGATGAGAGGAGTATTGGAAGATGGAAACCTTTATAGCTTGGTTGGTTCTGTAGTCGACTATGGAAAGCGAGTGACGGTTGAAGAACCTAGTCTACAGCAAGGTGGAGAGGTGAATGTGGTCACTGTTTATGATTATAGCATTGAGGATCATATTTTAGACAGGGGTCTTCATGTTGATGATGCTCGGGGGATCGATAGTGATCAGGTAATGAGCTCAGATCGAGTGATAGACGGTGGTCGAGTTGCAAAATCCACAAAGACAAGACGGAGATCTTTGTGGTATTACAAACATTTTTGAGACTGGATTTGCGTGGTACACCTCATTGGGAGATGCATCATTTGCAGTCGGTGGTAGAAGTATGTAATTTGGTATGATTGAGATATAGGGAGTCGTGATAGATCTAGATATGACATGTTTGATATGTTGGAGTGTGATTTTGCATCAAGGTGGAGTGTTAAATTTTGGTGATACAAAATCACAAACAGAGGGAAAGAAATATGCAAAAGAAAGAAAGAGAAGATTTTGTTTCCCCTAATTAATAGGCATATTGAGTATGTTTATTCCTTTCTCTAATTGGCTAATCAAATTATTTTTTGTCATATAATGTTAACTTGGACATTAAGTAATTGATTATATAAATAAAGACTAGAAGAGAGGGTAAATGTATGGTGGAAAATCTATTTGCCAATTCCCTATTCTCCATCATTGTTTTTCTTCTCCAACAATTTTAGTCATATAGATATTTGTTCTCTTTCTCAATTTGGTTATTGATTCAATGGTATTTTGTTTATTTTAGCTTTGTTCTATTAATTGTAAATAAAATTTTTGGTGAATCAATAAAGTGGGTGGTTGGGTGGAATATCTCGTATTATTGCTTTTAATTTCAATTCCGTCTTATTTTTAATCCAAGTTATCTCATTGTGATTTGGGTGACAAAGATCCGTTGATATAAGCTTCCGCAAAGCGCTGCCTTTTTTTCCGCAACAAAACAAACAGTAAATGCTTTAACATTAGGGCAATTATGCCTTCCACAACCAATATATTTAGTCGCCTGCCATACAATTGTTCTGTATTTTGCCGCATGGACAATTAGGTCTGCATGTCCTACTGGATGGAAGGTAACAGCGTCTCTCACTTATCCATTTACTCATTACTGAACTTGCACTCACATTTCTCGGCCCCGACTACACATTCATACCATATATTCCTGGGCTTTTTACGTTGCCGCAAGTTTTTGCTTTCAACAACGCTGAGTTTGCTATGGTAATGTTCCAGCTCACAGGCGAGGCACTCCTTTCATTTCCACGTGCATTGTTGTGCGCACGCAGATATTTTTGACTAGAACGTTGACCACATGTCAGCTGAAGTACTGGTAAAATGAAGAGTAGTGATTTTGCTAGCGCTAGACTTAAACGATTGTTATTCATTTTAAAGATTTGTTATGCAACAAATTTGAGTTTTTAATGAAAACTTAGTGCCAACCATAATTCATAATAGGGAATTGAGGATTGACTTTGTTAGCCTTGAGATTTAATTCCTGTCCAAATCCAAAAAATAACATTAATTATTAGTTGATGGATGTACTGAATTTTATTCTGAAAACAAGAAAATTATTGAGAGAAGTACCAGTACAAATTAACTAAAGCATATAAATATATTAACCCTCCAAGAGTTTTATGATAAACCTGTAATTTCATACTCTCTCATTGTTTAATTTATAGGTATGCTTTACAATAAATACATGCCCATTAACAATTTAGAGGAAAATGTAGTAGGTTTTTGTTTCTAGAAAAAATTGAAAGCATTCAGATGTAAGGTCGAGACTTCAATCCTGGCTAACTTTATATATCTATGGAATGAACCACGTTCAAAGAAAAAAAAAAAGAACATATATGAGTGTTATAGTGCTAGTTTATAGTTAAAACAAAGAAAAATTTATATTTCTTTAAGAAATATATGGTTTCATAAATAATAATAGTGTGAAACCATGGTTTACACAGGGTTACTCGTAGAAAGATTGATCCATAATGTGACGCCCCACCTCTATGCTCACAATAACAAAGTTTATTATAAGGAATAACGTCTGCTATTGCGAAGAATAAGGCTTGTTAGAAGCGACCATCCGTACGTTATGCCTTAGATGAGCATTGATTACATCGATAGGAGTTGTATAACTTACTCCCAAAGATATAAATTCAATCCAAATCTAAAACGAAACTACAGTGGCTAAGGAAAAATCCAGAACAACTCATAATATCAACAACACTGATAGTATAATCACATCAGAACAAAAATATCAGATATATAGCGCAAGACAGGTCTGGAATACAAGCTACAACAATCTATAGTTCGCAACAACAAAATGTACATATACATATACATCGACATACATAAGATGGGAGTCAAATAACCAAAAGAACTCCTCGAAGGCTAGACAAAAGATGATGCGAATCCCAAAAGCTGAAGCCGCTACAGAATCAGAGATAGCGATTATCCTGAAATAACTCGGTCTGACCCGAGTATTATTTAAAGAAAATAATAAACGATCAGTCTAATTTATTCTTAGATGTGAGTGCATCATAAACAACATCAATCAAGATAATAACAATCTCTAATGAGACTATTCAACAGAAGAAATCAACATAATTAAATGAAGAAATCAAATCAAACTCCATCAAAATCAACTTTCAAATTCACAAATTGAATTTAAAACAACAATTCACAAAATCTAGAAATAAAAAAAATAGATAACTAGAAAATCAACATAAAAGTGGATCGATTCCAACAAATGGCGAGTTTTAGCTACGCCGCACGTGCATCTCAAATGGCTGAAGCCTACCAAGTACTATGATTTTTGGCGCCCAACAAATGACCCGAAAGTCTAGTACTGGCATTAACCCGGAGGTCCAACAAATGACCCAAAGGTCCAACAAAGTGGCTCGAAAGCCCACAAAATCATCAAAATCGTCAAACAATAAATATTTCAATTAACGAGTCCAGAATTAACCGAAATAGTAAAAGTGTGGCTCCATACTCCGCACTTTTGCTAAATCATTTAAATCTCTTCATCGTTTCCTTGAAAGTGCAAAAATTGTGTATTTTATAAAATTACATTTTACGTTCTCAAACGTACAAGTCTGGAATTAAGCGAATCAGTAAAAGTAAGGGTTCATAGTCCTCAATTTTGCTGAAACGTTTAAATCGCTTCCTTATTCCTTTGAAAGCACAAACTATAAAAATTTTGGAAACAATTTCAATTTAAAACGATTTTTAAAACACGTGATTAAAATAGCAACAAGTATAGTAATTTCAACGAGTAAATTGTGTAACACAAAACACCGTAAAAATGGATATCAAATCAGTGTTGTGAAATAACCACTTGAAAATTCACTTTAAAATTGACGGTTTACTGAAATGAAAATGACCTTAATTTATATACGTTAAAATCTTATCAAAATAATTAGCGTCCAAATATAATACCGGTATAAGATTCGTGATAAAAATAACGGTAACCAATTTTTCCATTAAAACAACACCGGAATCACGTGAATAAATTTAACTCATGTGTATAAAAGTAGAGTGGAAAATATTGATAATCTGCCAACTTATACTTATTTTGTTTTTGAAATCACAAAATACTTCTACTAATAGGCCCATAATATACACGTGCATAGAGTAGAGTGGAAATTATTTGATGAATTGTCACATAGACCTGCTTTTCGAAACAACATAATGCTTCAACTACTGGCAACATAATATACACAAGAATTGCACTACTGCCTGTACCATATGCCACAACATACCTAGCACATGATGTATTTATACGTTACTTGACAAAAAAAATTTACATCCAAAAATATAAATTATTGTACGCGTGAGCTATATGCCTTGAATAACACACGTCTTTGATATGCATAGAATAACTATATACAATTGAAAAACTCACGTCACGTGTCTGATATGCATTGAATACTATATGCATTATTTACTTGGGATGGTACCCATGCAAGCCAAAAGAAAATATTGAACCCCAAAAAAAGAAGATGTTTGAACACCTTAACTCATGCATGCTGTTAAGGGACAACACCTTTCATGTGTGCAAAAATTTACACGCGCATGCAGCTAGGAAGTGGAACACTTCAATATATTGAATATTTACACATGCATGCATTATCCTTGTATATTAAACTAGAATGGGCTTAAGAGGTGCATGTGTATTTCATAAGGCAATCAGTTCCAGAATACAATACTTTGCACAATAAAGTTTTGATGCGTTAATCCACTTAAATTATGATGGTTTGCCTGAGCAAAAAAAAACATAAACCTTACTATGCAACCTGACACTAAGGTTTCGCTCACACACAACACACTAGTGTTAATTCAAGAACAAAGAAACTGCAGGCACCAAAATAAATAACTGGGAGACAATTAACTCAGCTAAAATAGATGTGTGTATACACTCACAGAATATTTGCTCCAAAATAGCTATTAACTCAGATTCCAAAGGGAGAAGAAGTTTATACAAATATCAGCCATTAACGCATCGCTTGAGCAGCTGAAAGAAGTGGAATGAAGGATGATGCAGAGATGCAAAAAAAATCACCACAAAAGTAGAATTCAAAAATCAAAGAAAACAGTGTTGCAAAACACTGTCAGAGGCTTGATGTGTATAAATTAGAGGTGTGAGTATTACTCACCTTAATTTGTTTCGAATACAGCTAGAACAGGGGATTCAAATCTTAGAGCTGCAGCCATTAATGCCCAAGTTCTGAAATGAACTAAAGGAAAAATGCAGAGAAAATATTATTTTCTTTCTTCCATCGGTAAGTCAAAGAATTCGAGTACTGGCCATCATCTGGTTCACTTTGCATTTAATGCAAAAGTGTATTTTGAAGTATTGTACACTGCAATACTTGGCTAGTGACAGACAGAAAGATGTTGATATTCAAAAAATATGATATCTGATAATACACACTTGCTTTCACACTAAGATTTGCTTTCGTGAACATGCTTTTACATTACCACTTGCATTCTAAAGTGGGGTCATCTGTTGCATAATTCACTTTATATGCAAATCTTGTTTCCAGTGTGAATAGTGTATTATGTATATGACAATAACGTGAACAAACTTTCACACATGGTTTACCACTGGATTGCCACCATGCAAATGTTCGTCAAGGCAAAAAATGCAAGAAAAAATAAAAAATATATGCTAAAAGATAAATTAGCAAAAATAGTGACTGCACACTTTGCATTTAAGAGCATTGTTGTACAAAGTGACGACAAGTAGAACAACATTGCTTACACATGCAAGAAAATGCAATGCACTCTCCCGTTCACCAAATTAAGCATTTACTGACTTTGCAACCCTATATTTTCTTCAAATTTTGATTTAAAAAAATCCTACTTAAAATATGCACTCCGACAGTAATTCAAAAATTACGGTCGTTACCGATTTTAAAAACATTTATTACGACGGTAATAAAATCACGGTCGTTACAGACTCCCCCTCTTATAAAAATTGCATCCCCGCAATTTTCATACTAGAAGCAGTCAATAACGTAAATAATTCATCACAACAAAGATTCAAAATAGAAAAGGTGGATAAGAATGCTCACTCCCACCCGAAGAGGAGAGAAAACCGGGATAAGAATGCTCGATGAATTCTTTGGTTTCCCAAATGCAATCATTGGGGTTTGCGGACCATTGAATCTTTAGAAGCGGAACATCTTTATTTCGAAGGCGTTTAACCTCTATAGGAAGCACACAAATAGGATTTTGCACCATGGTCATGTTGGGTGAGATCTCAAGATCGGGCAATATATGAGGATCAATAACCGAATCTGGTTTACGGAGGCAACGGCGAAGCTGAGAAACATGAAATACGTCGTAAATCCCCGCAAACTGGATAGCCAAAGCAATACAATAAGCCACGGGACCGATGCGTTCGGTAATAGGAAACAGTCCAATGTAACGAGGAGCCAACTTTCCTGAGCTACTAAAACGCACCACTCCTTTCATTGGAGAAACTCGAATGAACACATGATCGCCCACAGAAAATTCCAACGGCTTTCTACGGTTATCGGCATAAGATTTTTGCTGATTTTGAGCCTCTTTCATCCTTTGCCGAATAAGATGAATCTTCTCAGACGATTCCCGAATAAAGTCGGGGCCTAGAATCAACTTTTCCCCAGACTCTAACCAGCAAGAAGGTGATCGACACTGCCTTCCATAAAGGGCCTCGAAAGGAGCCATGCCGACACTGGATTGGAAACTATTATTGTAAGCAAATTCAACAAGTGGAATGTGGTCTTCCCAACTACCACCAAAATCAAGAATACAAGCATGAAGAAGATCCTCTAAAACCTGATTCACCCTTTCAGTCTGACCGTCAGACTGTGGATGATAAGCTGTACTGAGATTGAGCTTAGTGCCTAAAGCTTTCTGAAGGCTCTGCCAGAAACCATTAGTGAAAAGCGGATCTCTGTCACTAACAATCGAACACGGAACGCCATGAAGTCGAACGACTTCTCTAATAAAAACTTGGCCAATAAAGGAGCGGTCCGATTGGATTTGATTGGAATGAAATGGGCAGATTTAGTCAGTCGGTCGATAATCACCCAAATGCTAGTATGACCTAACCTCGAACGAGGCAAACCATCAACGAAATCGATAGAGATTTGATCCCACTTCCACAACGGAATCTCCAAAGATTGCAAGAGACCACCAGGATGCTGATGTTCTGCTTTAACAAGATTACAAGTCGTGCAACGGCTTACAAAACTTGCCACATCATGCTTCATACCTTCCCAATAGTATATGCGTTTCATATCAGCATACATTTTACTACTACCCGAATGGATAGTATATTTCGAACGATGACAATCCTCAAGAATGTCATTTCGAAGATTAGAAATATCAGGCACGATCAATCACCCTTCTTCCGAATACAACCACGAATATCAATATCGAAATCCTTTAGCTCATCGCTTCGGGAATCCGATTCACAACTCTGAATAAGATGGACAAGATTAGGATCTCGTCTCTGGGCCTCGGTAATGCGATCCAAAAGATTGGGACGAGCCTCCATGCTAAATAAAATCACGGGAGAATCTGGAACTGGGGAATGGTCTCGAATATCACAAAGAGATAAACTCTCTAATATATTCCATTCTGCTAACATCATGGAAACGACAGCTTGTTGCTTACGACTAAGCGCTTCAGCAACTCGATTTCCCTTTCCAGGGGTATACTGAATATCAAAATCATATGAGACAAGGAACTCGAGCCAATGCTGTTGCCTCATATTAAGCTCTTTTTGAGAAAATAAATACTTAAGAGACTTGTGATCAGTATAGAGAATAAAATGCTTGCCCAAAGGATAATGTCGCCAAATCTTCAAAGCAAAGACAATGGCGGCTAATTCCAGATCGTGGGTAGCATAACAAATCTCGTTAGGCTTTAGTTGCTAAGAAGCATAAGCAACCACCCTATCCTTTTGCATGAGAACTGCACCGAGCCCACAACCGCTGGCATCGGTAGACACAATAAGATCGCGATTCCCTTCGGGAACCACTAAGATAGGAGCATGAGTAAGGAGATCTTTTAACTTCAAGAAAGAATTCTCACACTTATCCGACCAAATAAAAGAAACAGCTTTTCTCGTGAGAGTGGTAAGCGGTAAAGCAATACGAGAAAAGTCCTTAATGAATCAGCGATAATAACCCGCCAATCCAAGGAAACTACGGATCTCAGTAACAGTCTCGGGCCTCTTCCAATTCTGAATAGATTCGATCTTGGAAGGATCGACAGAAATACCATCGAAAGAAACAATGTGATCGAGAAACTTCACGTTGTTCTCCTAGAAGTGACACTTGGAGAATTTGGCATAAAGCTGATGCTGATGAAGAGTGCTCAAAACAATCTTCAAATGCTGAATATGATCGGATTCAGATTTGGAATAAATAAGAATATCGTCATGAAAACCAAGACGAACTTATCAAGATATTCTCGGAATATCCGATTCATAAGATCTACAAAATACGCCGGAGCGTTCGTCAAACCGAACGATATAACAAGCCATTCGTACGAACCATAACGAGTATGGAATGCGATTAGAGGAATGCTATCTTCCGTCACTCGTAACTGATGAAAACCGGTAGCAAGATCGAGTTGGGAGAAGACTTTAGCGCTACTTAACCGATCGAACATGTCATCGATCCTAGGTAATGGATACCTATTTTTGATAGTGAGCTCGTTAAGTTTGTGATAATCAATGCAAAGTCTAAGAGTACCATTTGGCTTCTTAACGAAGACAGCGGCGGTGCCCCAAGGAGACGAGCCAGAACGGATAAAATGCTTGGCTTCCAACTCAGATAATTGTAGCTTGAGTTCCTCATTTTCCTTAGCAGACATCCTTGTGGGAGGACGACTGACAGGATGTGAACAAGAGATAAGATCTATACGAAACTCTATTGCCCTCTTCGGCGGCAATCTCGAGATAGGCTCAAAAACATCAGAAAAATCACAAACAACTGGAATATTATCCAAGACATCCTCTGATACGAAGGAAGATATAAAAGCATTCGAAGTATGATCCATGCTTCGAAATATAATAGATAATTGTTCGCTAGCATTGGGATGCTTGAGATATAAAGTTCTTTCGGGACATAGAATTTGAACTTCATAACGAACGAGCCAATCCATACCCAGTATCGTATCAAAATCAAGATGATCCATAACATGCAAATTCGCACGAAAGGAGAAACCACAAAGAATAATCTCAACATCAACACACAACAATCCAAGAGTAGCGGATCCACCAATAGGATTTACGATCCTCAAAGGGTCGCAAAGAGTAATAACATCCAAATGAATAATATCAACAAGCTCCTTCGACACGGATGAATGCGATGCACCCGTATCGAAAAGAACTCTAATAGAACGGCCATGAAATAAAATGAAACCCTCTAAAACAGAAGGAGTAATACCTTTGGGCTGAGAAGAATCACCAGAAGCTTTGGCAACATTAAGCTTCCCAGATTTGAGACTCTTAGGAGCATTAGGACAATCAAAATTCCAATGACCTTCCTTCTTGCAATAACGACAAATGCGAGGCTTAGGAAAACTATGAAGAAGATGATCCAACGAACCACAATTATAGCGCGTCCTCTGAACAGAAGATGCACTACTAGGCTGAGAACTAGAAGTAGCTTGCTTCTTTTTCTTCTGATTAGAATTAGGCTTACGAAATGGAAACCTCTTCTTGTTGGGGTTCTTAGAAACCTCAGCATCATCACCACTATCACGTTCCTTTACAACAGCTTCAAGACAAAGAGCCGAATCAACAAGCTCCTCAAAAGAGAGCTTAAGCTGAAGCAAAAGAACTTTGTTCAAATACTTCTTCAAACCATCAACAAAACGAAGATTCTTCTTGCGTGGAGTATTAATGAACTCAACTCCGTATTTGGAAAAGGCCTCGAAAGATGCAACATAATCAGAAACAGAGGACTTTCCTTGCTTCAACTCAAGGAAACTACGAGCCTTTTCCGATTCAGGAACGAACTTAAGTTCAAAACGTTCCTTAAACTGAAACCAAGAGAGAGTGGACTCATCAACTTCCGAAATAATGAGCTCATACCAATCAAGCGCACGCTCTTGCAACATACTAGATGCCACGAGAACGCGATGATGATCCGAAAGATCCATCCGAGAAAATATGCGCTCACAAGTGCGCAACCAAGTCTGAACCTCCATAACACTTTCCGATCCCTTGAAAGGTTGACCTCCAAGGTGGGAATAGTCACTACACATGCGAGCGAAGGCAGACTTCTGAGCGGGACTGCGGGAGTAGTAACATGAGGCTGAGTACCCCCAAATAGCTCCATAAACTGATCAGCTGACATATAGACACCGTCCGGATGAGAACCAATAGACGGGCCTGTAGAAGAACGCTTCCCTCTATCTCTTCCAACCATAGGCTGAGAGACAAGAGAAGGTAAAGATCGGTTAAGACAATACACAATAGATAAGAAATTTAACAAATGGAATACAGCGGAATTTAAAATTTTATTCCTAGACGTACTCCATATGTTAAAGTGGAAAGAATAGATTAGAAAGGCACGAATAAAAAAACCCCGAAAGTTGTAACACGTGTTCCATTCTGTTTCTGTTCTGTGTATACTATAATTTGTTCTGAATTTCAGCTCTGATACCAAGCTGTGACGCCCCACCTCTATGCTCACAATAACAAAGGTTATTATAAGGAATAACGTCTGCTATTACGAAGAATAAGGCTTGTTAGAAGCGACCATCCGTACGTTATGCCTTAGATGAGCATTGATTACATCGAGAGGAGTTGAATAACTTACTCCCAAAGATATAAATTCAATCCAAATCTAAAACGAAACTACAATGGCTAAAGAAAAATCCAGAACAACTCATAATATCAACAACACTGATAGTATAATCACATCAGAACAGAAATATCAGATATATAGCGGAAGACAAGTCTGGAATACATGCTACAACAATCTATAGTTCGTAACAACAAAATGTACATATACATATACATCGACATACATAAGATGGGAGTCAAATAACCAAAAGAACTCCTCGAAGGCTAGACAAAAGATGATGCGAATCCCAAAAGCTGAAGCTGCTACAGAATCAGAGATAGCGATTACCCTGAAATAACTCGGTCTGACCCGAGTATTATTTAAAGAAAAATAATAAACAGATCAGTCTAATTTATTCTTAGATGTGAGTGCATCATAAACAACGTCAATCAAGATAATAATAATCTCTAATGAGACTATTCAACATAAGAAATCAACATAATTAAATGAAGAAATCAAATCAAACTCCATCAAAATCAACTTTCAAATTCATAAATTGAATTTAAAACAACAATTCACAAAATCTAGAAATAAAAAGAAATAGATAACTAGAAAATCAACATAAAAGTGGATCGATCCCAACAAATGGCGAGTTTTAGCTACGCCGCATGTGCATCTCAAATGGCCGAAGCCTACCAAGTACTATGATTTTTGACGCCCAACAAATGACCCGAAGGTCTAACAAATGACCCGAAGGTCTAGTACTGGTATTGACCCGGAGGTCCAACAAATGACCCGAAGGTCCAACAAAGTGGCTCGAAAGCCCATAAAATAATCAAAATCATCAAACAACAAATATTTCAATTAACGAGTCCGGAATTAACCGAAATAGTAAAAGTGTGGTTCCATACTCCGCACTTTTGCTAAATCGTTTAAATCTCTTCATCGTTTCCTTGAAAGTGTAAAAATTGTGTATTTTACAAAATTACATTTTACGTTCTCAAACGGACAAGTCCGGAATTAAGCGAATCAGTAAAAGTAAGGGTTCATAGTTCTCAATTTTGCTGAAACGTTTAAATCGCTTCCTTATTCCTTTGAAAGCGCAAACTATAAAATTTTTGGAAACAATTTCAATTTAAAATGATTTTTGAAACACGTGATTAAAATAGCAACAACTATTGTAATTTCAACGAGGAAATTGCGTAACACAAAACACCGTAAAAATGGATATCAAATCAGTGTCGTGAAATAACCACTTGAAAATTCACTTTAAAATTGACCGTTTACTAAATCAAAATGACCGTAATTTATATACGTCAAAATCTTATCAAAATAATTAGCGTCCAAATATAATACCGATATAAGATTCGTTATAAAAATAACGGTAATCAATTTTTCCATTAAAACAACACCGGATTCGCGTGAATAAATTTAACTCACATGTATGAAAGTAGAGTGGAAAATATTGATAATCTGCCAACTTATACTTATTTTGTTTTTGAAATCACAAAATACTTCTACTAATAGGCCCATAATATACACATGCATAGAGTAGAGTGGAAATTATTTGATGAATTGCCACATAGACCTGCTTTTCGAAACAACATAATAACTCAACTACTGGCAACATAATGTACACAAGAATTGCACTACTTCCTGTACCATATGCTACAACATACCTAGCACATGACGTATTTATGCGTTACTAGGCAAAAAAATGTACATTCAAAAATATAAATTATTGTACGCATGAGCTATATGCCTTAAATAACACATGTCTCTGATATGCATAGAATAACTATATACAATTGAACAACTCACGTCACGTGTCTGATATGCATTGAATACTATATGCATTATTTACTTGGAATGGTACCCATGCAAGCCAAAAGAAAATATTGAACCCCAAAAAAAAAAAGATGTTTGAACACCTTAACTCACGCATGTTGTTAAGGGACAACACCTTTCACATGTGCAAAAATTTACACACGCATGCAGCTAGGAAGTGGAACACTTCAATATATTGAATATTTACACATGCATGCAGTATCCTTGTATATTAAACTAGAATGGGCTTAAGAGGTGCATGTGTATTTCATAAGGCAATCAGTTCCAGAATACAATACTTTGCACAATAAAGTTTTGATGCGTTAATCCACTTAAATTATGATGGTTTGCCTGAGCAAAAAAAACATAAACCTTACTATGCAACCTGACACTAAGGTTTTGCTCACACACAACACACTAGAGTTGATTCAAGAACAAAGAAATTGCAGGCACCAAAATAAATAACTGAGAGACAATTAACTCAGCTAAAATAGATGTGAGTATACACTCACAGAATATTTGCTCCAAAATAGCTATTAACTCAGATTCTAAAGGGAGAAGAATTTTATACAAATATCAGCCATTAACGCATCGCTTGAGCAGCTGAAAGAAGTGGAATAAAGGATGATGTAGAGATGCAAAAAAAAATCATCACAAAAGTAGAATTCAGAAATCAAAGAAAACAGTGTTACAAAACACTATCAGGGCTTGATGTGTATAAATTAGAGGTGTGAGTATTACTCACCTTAATTTGTTTCGAATACAGCTAGAACAGGGGATTCAAATCTTAGAGCTGCAACCATTAATGCCCAAGTTCTGAAATGAACGAAAGAAAAAATGCAGAGAAAATATTATTTTCTTTCTTCCATAGGTAAGTCAAAGAATTCGAGTATTGGCCATCATCTGGTACACTTTGCATTTAATGCAAAAGTGTATTTTGAAGTATTGTACACTGCAATACTCGGCTAGTGACAGACAGAAAGATGATGATATTCAAAAAATATGATATCTGATATTGCACACTTGCTTTCACACTGAGATTTGGTTTTGTGAACATGCTTTTACATTACCAGTTTCATTCTAAAGTGGGGTCATCTGTTGCATAATTCACTTTATATGCAAATCTTGTTTCCAGTGTGAATAGTGTATTATGTATATGACAATAACGTGAATAAACTTTCACATATGGTTTACCACTGGACTGCCACTATGCAAATGTTCATCAAGGCAAAAAATGCAAGAAAAATTTAAAAAAAAATATTTATGTTAAAACATAAATTAGCAAAAATAGTGACTGCACACTTTGCATTTAAGAGCATTGTTGTACAAAGTGACGGCAAGTAGAACAACATTGCTTACACATGCAAGAAAATGCAATGCACTCTCCTGTTCACCAAGTTAAGCATTTACTGACTTTGCAACACTATATTTTCTTCAAATTTTGATTTAAAAAAATCCTACTTAAAATATGTACTCCGACAGTAATTCAAAAATTACGGTCATTACCGATTTTAAAAACATTTATTACGACGGTTATAAAATCACGGTCGTTACACATAAGGTAATCACATTAAGCAAATTATGTGTATTTGCAACAAAACTATATGAAACCATGGTACTAATGCATTTAGAGTAATGTTCCGATCCAACTATTCCAGCTTGTGTCATACCGATCTTTATCGTGAAACTCCAGTATGCCAACCCCTTAGATTGCTATCAGAACTGACCATCCACCTTGAACAACCGATCCATGTTTTGCGGAACCAAGCTATGCCAATCCAAGGTATACCGAACCTTCCTATGCTAATCCTTCCTATGATGATCCATATTATGCAGATCCAAAATTTGTCTATCCAAGCTGATCCAAGCTTTTCCGATCCTTCTTGTGCTAAACCTTCGTATGCCGATTCATATTTCATCGAACCAAGCTATGCCGATCCTTCATTCCTCAAGCCCATATTCATATTTCAAGAATTGTGCATCGTTTATCTACTAACTATGTTTGATCCTAGCTTAATGTTATTATCTGTACTTGACTTCCGGACCCCACAATCATCTGCACTCGTCGGCCTCCGTAATTGTGAAGTTTGTAGGTTAAATCCGTCTGTGTATAGTCTTGCCAAAAGGCGGGTTAACAATTTTTGTTTTGTACTCTGCTTTTATTATTCTTTTCTGTCGATTTTGCTGAAGGTAATGAACTTGAAAGTTTTTTGAGTCTTCAATCAGAAGCTGGTCTTGATTTTCTAATTCAGATGCTGAATTTTTTTTTAAGCATTGATGACTTGAGATTAATGATTAATATTGCTTTGAAGCTCCATATTATATCTATTTGTAATTGGTCGATTTTTCTCAGATGATATGGAGTTTTCAATAGCTCGTTTTAAAGAAGCTTCATCTACATGAATTTGAACCGTTGGTTCTTGAAATTGCCTGTTTGTGCTATATACTCTGCTTTATGTTGAGAAAACATTTCTTGAAATTCTGCATTGTTTTGTTTTTCTGAATTTTGAGTTTTAGGATTGACATTCTTGTTAGTTGAAGCCCTGAACTTTGTGTTATCCTTTGAAGGGTTGTCTATATTCTCTTCATTATTAACAACAGGCACACCGGTACCATTTGATTCTTCCACAATATTATGAATGTTTGCATCTTGATTTTGCTTTTCTGTCTAAATTTTCTTGGCTGTACTGTTATCAACACTATGCCTAAAGCAATTACAAGATTTTCATTTTGGGGGAATCCACTTATATTCAATTTTTTGTGTGATGAGTTCTCCATCATACAAAGATATGACTGCTTCTTCAGATTTCCACCACTATTCTTGCATAATTCAACCAAGTTTCCTTTGTAGTTGTTTCATCCAACTTTAATGGCATGCCTGCAATACTAGAAAATGCATTAAAGGCTTCTTTATCCCATAATTTTAAATTTAATTCAGGAAGCCTGGTCTATATAGGAATAGTAGACAACAAATCTTTGTCGGTTTTCACTTTATTTGTCCATTTTTTAAGACTGAGTTTTCCATTAATAAAATATGGAACCCCATTTATAGTTTTTTCACAATGAATTTGAGTATTTGATAATAAAAATCACATTATTTCTTGCATAGATTTCAAAATTACCTGGTTGGTTCCAAGTTCTTATAATGAACACTTTAAAATGATGATAAACCGGTCGGTTACCAAAAAAGCAAGAACCGATTGACTCCATTAGTCTATGTTCTCTTACTGACAGCCTCTTTCATCACTACTATTTTCTTGCATTTAGTAATAAAGGAGCAATAAGTTTCAAGTCGAAATCTGAGATCAGTACTACGCTTTTAAGCATGTAAGCACAGGATGATGGCTTTTTAAAAGAAGCAGCATGATAAAAGGAACTAGTATTTGAAGCATGATCTTGAGTAGAAAGTGATGGTCTCCGGCCACTATAAGAGAGAATGGCTATTCCAACGGCACCAAACCGTTGGCGGCCGTTGGAAAAGCATTCACGCTTTCCAACGGCTTCCAACGGAAGCAACGGGGTATTTCCAACGGTATTTCCAACGGTTACCAACGGCAAATAGCCAATGGAGGCCATTGCAATAAAATAACCAAATAGTCGTTGGTAGCCGTTGCTAATCTGGGTGAACTTTTTTAATAACAGCAAGTCGTTCATCTTCCAGCCACACATAATCAATATATATCCATTTCCACTCTATTTCCACTACATTTCACACACACACACACACACACACACACACATATATATCACATATCCAACACATTATATCACAAGCAATATAAACAAACACAAATTAACATCAAAAATTACATTTTCAAACCAAACTACAAGTCAATATGTACATAAACAACAAAACCCTCACCAACACCAACTCCAATCCATATTCAAGTCAAATATACAATGCAAACACTTAAACCTCACCACCTCAAAGTCAATATATACACAATAACCATCAAACACAATCCTCACCATCTCAAAATCAATATATACAATAACCAAACACAAAGACAATAATCATCATACATCTCAAGCATCATCCTCACCTCCGGAAGCACCAGACGGTGAAGGAAAAGAATCATACCTATGCGCGTACTCCGCTAAACGTTGATTCAGCCGCTCCATTTGTATAGCGCGAAGACGGTCCTGTTCTTGCAGCTGCTCAACCATGGCTCTAAGTTATTTTATTTCTGCTTTGCCATACGCCTTTTGAGTTGCCCGAACTTGCAAATAGAATGTGAGATGTTCACATTTGTATTATAATCATTTTCTTAAGCAATGCATATTTTAAAATATAGAAACGTAAATGACGTGATCTTAAGCAATGCATATACCACAAGAAAATGCATATTTTATTAAATGATAATGGTGTAGGATGGTAAATCACGTATATGTTAGATTTAACTCAGGTAGAAATCATCATATGTATAGTGTATCTAAAGGTTAATTTATTAAATATAGTATTGCAATGTTTATAAGATTACCGCTTGGTTTCCATATCCATAGCGCTTATTCCGCTGCATCGGATCCATGATAACGTCGATAATATTATCTTGCTCCTCTACTATCAACTCATAGCGATCCGATTCTGAAAGCAGCTCTGCCCGTGCCTCCTGAAACGTTGCCTAAAATAAAAAACAATTACAAGTTAAAAGTAGTAGAATAGGATTTAAACTTATTGTTATAAATAAAATAAGATTTAAAATATGCATACATATGCAGCCGTCGCCTTATCATCCTCATCCCACTGATATGTAATATTGCCAGCATTGTCTGCTTGTCTTAATGCGTGGATGTAGGTAAATACCTACATCATAGACACGGGACATTTAAGAGATCTTTCCTGCAATAAATAATTTATATATTTTAATTTTTCATAGCTAATTACTGAACTGATTAATATACAAAATGTCGTAACGTTTTAGATTCGTAATTAATAAATTTACCAAGTCCTCACGGTGATGTTGAAAAGACTTGGATCCGCCACGATGCGTTACAGGATCCCTACTTCTATTGGCGGAGTTCCTCTCCGACTCCACCTGCAATTTAAATCGAACATTAGATTTACTAATTGCGAAATAATTTTATATATATTTGGTAGATTTACCGTGAGCTCGTCGGTCTCCCACCAACTCATCCAAGAATCCCATACGGAAGCGCTCATCCAGTTCGGTTTCTTCCCCGATTTTTTAAGAGCTGACATTACCTCCTTGTAATTTTTGGCGACCTTTGAATTCCAGTGGCGCTGAACCATGGCGACATCGGGCTCCGCCAAGTCCACTTGCCCCTGTACAAAGAGAAAATATTACTAATTGTTCATTTATACTTATTCATATAGTAAAGTGGTATAAACTCACAAGAAAATCCTGCCAGATGGCCTCCCTGACTTGGTCAGGGATCTTACTCCACTTAGGCCAGCAATCTGTCATCCTGCTCATATGTGATTACTTGAAAATGCCAAGCACAACTCTTGAGGGCTCCAAATCAAATCCCCTGTGTTAAATATAAAACAAAGCTTTAGACAAGTATATATATGTATGAACATATTTATATTGTTATCATTTTACGCTCCATCAGCCTTCGGCTGCAAATATACGAGTGGTCGAGCCAGAGGCTCACCACTACTCTCGCCGGCCGAGCGAGAAGAGCTACGACGTTTGGAGCCTGACATAATACCTGTTGAAAGTTTCATTTTTAATTATAGACATAGATAAAATGATGATGATATGTGGTGCATGTAATAAAGTCATTTTTAATTGATAGTGCATGTAATGATGATGATAATATGTGATGCGTGTGCGTGAATAATTGTAATACTCAGTCCTCATCGTTTTCTAATTTAGACTCGATCTCGTATTCTATATCGTTTTCCTCTATACTCTCAAATGCTTCGACTAATACATTTGTTTCATCGTTTAATTGTCCAAAATCAGTTTGATCATCTGTAATTGTGATTTCAACATTTTCCTCGATATCTGCTTGATAGGCTTGTTCTTCTGGAATATTCTTTCCATCGAATGTAAATCTCACATTGGTTTTAAAAACCGCAGACCAATCTGCTTTATCTCTTTTTAGAGATGGATAAGGGGCGTAATAAACTTGTAGGGCTTGTTTGGCTAGTACAAAAGGATCGTACTGCTGATTACGGGAGGTATGTTTTATTTCTATAAGATTATAATTTGGATGCACGTTAATACCAGAACCTGGAGCATTTTTGAACCAGTTGCATCTAAACAAAAAAACTTCCTCTGCGGGTCTTATAAAATATGTCAATTGCAAAATCTGAGTTAACACGCCATAAAAATCATGTATATGATTATTAGGATCATCACTGCCTTTAACAAATACACCGGTATTGTTTGTTAATTTTTTAACACCGTATTCTTTGGTGTTATATCCATTAACGAAAAATATTGGATACGTTTTAATTTTCCTTTTCGGTCCCAATGCCAAATGTTTTAATCCTTCATCGACCACATTATTTGTAGGATCACAAACGTAGTTCGAAAACCAACTAGCGAAATTTTTGCTTAAATCGCCGTTTGGATTTTGTGATTCATAAACATTGCAAAGAAAAACATAATATATTGCTTTATTATTAATTTACACATGCAATATTATATTAAATTTATCAAAACTTATAATCTGATAATTACCTAATAAATGGTGCAACTTCTGGACAACTAAGAAGAATATATGTGTGTGCTACATGGTAATCTCTATCATCTAAGCATACTTCTACACATTTTCCAACATGTCGACCATGTTGTTTAAAAATAGATAACAATGCTTCAGAAGAAGAAATTTGTTCAATGGCCTCATCATTACGCGCAACACTTTGAAATGATATATTCACATGATCATTGAAATAATGAGAGAAAAAGAACGATGCTTCTTCTTCGATATATGATTTGCAAATTGAACCTTTAACTCGAGTTTTTTGTCTCACTTTTTTCTATAAATGATTTAAGTACCTAATAAAAAATATTTCATATCAATATTGATTTTTATTTATAGTTAAATTAACATTTACATACTCAGTATTAATAACATACCTCTCGAATGGATACATCCATCCATATTGCACAAGACCTCGAAGACGTGCTTCAAATGGAAGATGAACAGGTAAATGATTAATTACATTAAAAAAAGCTAGAAGAAATATTTTCTCCAGTTTGCAGAGCAGTATATGGATTTCTACCTCAAGTTTACGAAGACGGTCAACTCTTAACGTAGTTGAACAAAGCTTCTTATAAATAAACTAAGTTCTGTTATAACCTTCCAAACTTTTACGGGCAACAATTCTTTGAAAGCGACGGGTAACAAATTTTGCATCATTACATGACAATCATGGCTTTTCATCCCACTCAGTCTTTTGTTCTTATAGTCGACACATCTACGAAGATTAGATGAAATTCCATCAGAAATCGTAATCCTTCCACCCATTTTAACAGTACTTTAACTTGGTTGTTATCTAGTTCATAACAAGCCTTGGGTTTTTTAGTATCATTTGGCTTCATATGAAGCTCAGGACTATTACATATTTCTTCTATATCACGTCTTGATTTTAGATCGTCCTTAGTCTTGCCCTTAACATTCAAAAGTGTATTAAACACATTATCGAATACGTTTTTCTCGTTATGCATCACGTCAATGTTATGACGGATTAAGAGATTTTTCCAATAAGGCAACTCTCAGAATATATTATGTATGCACCAATTATGAAACGTCGATTTACCTTGGATTTCAGTTTGCTGCCTGGTTTCATGTATCTTTGGATAATCTTTTACAAGTTCATATATATCTTCACTTGACCAAATCGTTGGTGGTTGTAAAGTCTCATGTCTATTAGCTATGAAGTTTTTTTGACCCTTCTAAAAGTATGATTAATACAGAGAAAACGTCGATGACAATCAAACCATAAAATTTTCTTCCATACAGTAAGGACAAGCAAAACGACCGGCCGTACTCCAACCTGAAAGAATTGCATGTGCAAGAAAATCGCTAATAGTCCATAACAAAGAAGCGAACATTCGATTTTTTTTCGATACGTCGTATGTTTCAACTCCTTCATACCATATTGTTTTCAACTCTTCGATTAGTGGTTGTAAGTAAACATCGATACCCTACGTCGGATCATCAGGGTCAGGGACGACAATTGTGAGAAACATATATGGAGTTTCCATACATATCCACGGGGGTAGATTATAAGGTGTAATGATTATAGGCCAAGATGAATATTTAGAACCAAACTGAAAAAACGGTGAAAATTCATCAGTACACAAACCTAGTCTTACGTTACGGCTCTCCGCTGCGAAATCGGGATATTTCTTATCAAAATACTTCCATGCTTCTCCATCAGATGGGTGTGTTAACGTACATTCTTCAAGTGTTGTCACACTGTGCCATCTCATATGATGCGCCGTTACAGATGATGCATATAACCTTTGAAATCTAGGAGTGATAGGTAAATAATGCATACGCTTGTATGGAATTTTTTTTTTCCTTGGTTTGTTTCTTTCTTGGTCACATATTTTACAATTCCGAAGATTGACATCATCTTTCCAAAACAACATGCAACCATTTAGACATGTATCAATTTTTTGATACGGCAAACCGAAAGATGGCATAAGTTTTTTCACTTCATAATAATTTTCGCACATTAAATTATCTGATGGCATATGGCATTTAGAAGCTTGTACAACAGCCGTAAATCTGGCTTCTATGAGATTGTACTTTGATTTCATTGCAATGTACTCTGCAGTTGCCGATTATTGAGTGCCGCTAGTACATCCATTCCAAAGAGTTTCTTAGCAGCATCCAATAAATCATATATTTTTATCGCTCCAACATTTGATTCCTCTTCGACGTTAACATCGTCGTTATTAATTTCAACAGTAGGAAACATTGATCGTGCTGCATCTTCAACCATATGTTCTATGAGATTCGTCGTACTAACTTCATCACTAATGATCTCTATTGAATGTTCTTCGTTGCTTGTTATAATTTCTCCGTGACGATCCCACATCAAATAATTGGTTACGAAACCATATTGGCGCAAATGAATCCTAACCATATTCGGTACTAAATGCTTCAACAATTTGCACCTACTACATGGACAACGAATTTCTATGTCGTTTCCAATATTACTGAAAGCAAATTCGACAAACACGTTTTATCCTGTTAAGAAAATGTTTACTTATTGAGCCTCACATTTCTCTTCTTTGATACATCCGGCTCCGATCAATAAAATAATTGACCATTTTTCCTACTGTAAAACCTATGATCAATAATAAAAAAATTATTAACCAAATTCGATATACACATTTAGATTTTACTGTTTTTTATAATACATTTTCGTTTACATACAAAGTTATATTTCTTGATATTTTATTCACATTTTTGTACCTTTTGTGTGACGGTCGGACATCCTACTTCCCATTACAAACACAATAGTAATTACATTTCTTAAATCATATAATTATAAACGATTTATCAAAATTTCGGCAGCACTTCCCCCGTGTTCCTTGTATCGTACACATATGCATGTACACAAGGAATGAAAAGGAAATGCCTCGAAATTTTTTGAACCGTTTATAACGATATGATTTACGAAACGTAATTACTTTATAGTGTTTGTAACTTGTCCAATACAGGGATAAATCCAACAGATATTGTATCAGATGAATATGAATATCCGTTTTGCAATAAAAACGAATATTCATACAACGATCATATACAACACTTGTCAGGCGGGGCCAAAAATTCACTAAGGGATTTAAATTTGTTTATATGTTACCGTTTTTATTAAATATATAAAATAAAGCATATTATGCATTATTTTATTTATATTCTACTATTTTACTAAATATATAGTAAATTATATGATTTTTACTATTGCACAAAATATATGATTCATGTGTGTGTATATATACTAAATTATATACTAATTTATCCAATGCTAATTTAAATCAATCCTAACTAATATAATGCTAATTCAAATGCGCATTTACACTAAATTATAAACATATGTATATATGTGCATAATATATATACACACACAATTTGGACATTTGGATGGTAATAAGTGTAATTAGCACTTAGTTTGGTATAATAAACAATCAATAGGCCATTAGATACAACTATAACAAAAAATTAATACAAAATTAGAAAATTTTAAAATTTTAGGGTTTTATGCAAAACCTGATTTTGGAGATGTCTGAGGATGGAGAGAGGGTGCTGGCGCTGAATGATGGCGTCGGAGCGGCAGCCGGTTGCGTGGGGAAGCCGGGAGGAAGAAAGGAGGAGGAGTGGAGGAAGGGTTTTGGTGAATTTGGGGAAGAAGGTAATAATGTTTCAGTCTCGGCCTCGCTGGAGGTATACGCGAATATTTCCAATTGCCGCAAACGGCTCTATTTCCAACGGCTACCAACGGCAAGTTAAAAAAATAACGATCCGTTGAAAACCCCCGTTGGCGGCTGTTGGAAACCTATCGTGGTTATATACTGTATTTCTTGTAGTGGGCCTGCGTTGCTTCTTTGCTGAAAGCTCTTAAGTCTTTCTTGATAATTCTGCCATGAGCTCTTACTGAAAAACTGGGTTGATTTTTCTTAGAATTAAAACATGGACCGATTCTCTTTTCAATAATTAACTAGTGTAAATCCACCCTCATCTATATCAGGGGGATTTTCATTGTGTAATGGTGGTGAAATATGGCTCGGATTAGGAAGAAAGAAGAAGTTATGTGGAGAAAGGTTGACCTGATCTTGAGATTTCTCATGAATTTGATCATATAATTGATCTTGATTTTTGTTTATGAATATAGATTATTAATTACTTTCAATGGAACCATTATTGTCCGAGAGCTATTAACAATCTGGTAAATTCGAATTGGAGATGGCTTTAAAATTTTATAAGCGCGTTTGACAGAAGTTTTTGATAAGTTGACAAAAAATGAACTAGTTAAACATAAAGAAATATAGATACTAATATATTTGGTTAAATTTTGATTTGATAAAGCTCTCAAAAATTTATTCATTTTTTGGATGAATGGACTATAAGTTTTAAAAGGATCATCGCACACTTCGTTGAAAATTTGACTTTATTGATTTCTTAATTATTATTTTTAACTATATTAGTTTTCTAAAAGATAATTCAAAATAATTTTCCTAATCAAACACAAAATAACTAACTTTAATTGAAACTTATATTATTTGCTAATATTGTACCTAAGTTTTTTATGCTTGTTTCGTATATAAATATCAATTATTATCATGACACAAACTTTACTGGTATAAGTTTGTTACTTCTATACGTTACGGAAGTACTTGATTCATTTTTAAATTTATTGACAGACATTTACGGGTGTGTTTATGGCAGGGATCGGCTATGCCTCATTTTTGCTACATCTCAATTCTTTCGGATTTCAATCATATTTTCCAAATTAAATAATATATCTTATCTCTTTTTCCATTTCGAAAGAGATGATATATTATTTAATTCAGAGCATGTGGTTGAGATCAATGGATATTTGAGATGTAGAAAAAAAATGAAGTGTAACAGATTAGGCATTTTTAGTTATAAATGTGTCGGAGATCACTCAATTAAGGACAATTTTACCTTATTATCTGCCTTTATTGTTAATAACAGGGACATGCATGCCTTCAATATTCTTATTTTTGGTATTGAAATGTACAATGATGAATCTCACTTTACTAATTTATTTTTTGTTTAAATACATTTTTTATGATTTGTTATGATCATTGTGTGTTAATGAGGAAAATCACCAAAAACTCCACTATCTAGTAAACAATAAAAGTTTAACTCATCATACACAAGTGGATTTTGTATATTAAAAATTTGTATAGTTAAGACTAAGAGAAACCAGCAAATCCTAATCTAAATTGCCCAAGTCTACCTATGTATCCGATGAGTCTAAATCCAAATGATCCCCTTAACAATTTCTTTTAAAGCTTTAAGTTTTACCCGTCGTGGAAGGTGCTCCTCACAAACTATTTGTTCGGAACTTGAGTTGAATTTGTATGCTATGTTTCTAAGTTGTTATTTTTTTTTTTAACAACACTATTATTTTATTCAAGCACTATAGAGGGCTCGAACCTATAACCTTTAAACCATTTGTTCTGTTTTATTAAATTTGATTAAAATCTTTATATTGGATATTTCACTTGTTATCAAGCTATTCTAGTTTGTGTAATCTTGGTATATCTTAGTTTTTGCACAACTGTGCATGTAAAAAAGCTGCAATGTATAAAAAGAAGAAGACAAGAATCATTTCAACATTTACAACAGCCGAACAAAAGGATAAACTCCATATATATAAAAAAGAAAAGAAAAAAAATAAATCTTTAATAATAGTTGTAATAACTTTGGTGTACCAAAAATGCCCCTCTATATATTATCTAATCTTAATTACTTAAAAATAGGATCTAATGCTAAATTTTTTTTACAAATTCAAATGCCCATAAAAGTAGGATCTAATATCTAAACAAGCTTTAAAATTCAAAACGCTTCTAAAAATATGATCCAAAATTAAACATTTTTTTTTACAGATTCAAAATACTTCTTTACAAAATATCACTTGAAAATAAAAAATTATTTTTTAGACTGATTTAAAAATGTACAATTTATAAGAAAAACAATTCACCCATTACACTTAAAAGATATATGTAATGAAAAAGTTAGGATGCATGACATTGACCTCGCATATTCTTAAATTTACAGCGCATATTCTTAAAAGTTATTCTATTTTATTTTGATGGGCTTGTATATTTTCATCTCCTTAATTTTACAGCTTATATTCTTAAAATTATATTTGCACAGGCTTCCATATATTATATGTCCATGGGATTTTATATCTTTGTTATTTAAGACCATCTTTTTAACGTGGGCTTGGTTTTATGTCTGCCCTTGATCCGCGTAAAATGGGTAGAGGGAAATCAATTTAGAGGCTCTTCCGGGATTCAGTACATAACTTCACTACAGTAAACAACGCCAACAAATGAAGATAAGATCGTCGCTAGTTCATTTCTACAGCCTGACAATATTGGTAGCATATCTTGAATGCTTTGACCTCTTTCAATTTCAAGATCCAAATATTATAACAAATTATAAGTTCATTAGATACAGATAAAGTTCTTTTAATTACTCGTTGTCTCCATGCTCATTTGCTGAGATATCTGATTAGGCGACAATTTAATTAAAATTACACGTAAATGCTATAGGAAAGGAGGTTTTAAAAATAAAAAAGTTGATTAGGGGACTTGACAAGCGAAAGGACACACAACAAAGTAACAAAGCAACCCCGCCGAATTCAATGATAATTTAAAGGTTTTATAAATGATGGCTCTTTAGCCTCACTTTATTCTTCAGTTTACACTTTTATTCCAAAAATCTCCCTACTAGTATAACCGTACAACGGTGGAGAAACCGACCGTTCGATTGTATAACTTTAACAAGAAATATACATTTAAATTTTTTGTTAATATTACTTGAACATTAAGTGATAATATGTTGAAAAAGAATAAATTGAGATTTGAATCTGAAAATATGAATTTCAAATTTAAATATTAATCAAAGCATTCAAAATTGTCGATTTGAAATTGAAATTTTAGAATTTGAAAATCATAATAGATTTGAATTTGAAATCTTTGATGCGCGAAGTAAAAGGAGAAAGTTTTGGAAAACCGCGATGAGACAAGATTCACGTTTTTAGGGAAACCGCGATGAGACAAATCCACGTTTTTTTGGCTTCACAAAATTGATTTTGGCCAGTGTGGTCGGTTTGATTATCTAAGTGTAACATTCAACTTAGCCTTTCTCCCTCTTTTCAGCCCCTACCCTTCATCCCCTCATGCCACCTGATCTACGGAGATTTCTACCTCCATATGGACATGAGGATGGAAGATTTACCCTAATTGCCTCGATCGAGAAGAACGCAAGGAATCAGCAGCATGGTTTACTTAATGCGAACAGTTGGAAATTGTTTTAATAAAAATTAGGTTTACGGATTGTTTAAAAGTTAAGATCTTGAAATAAATACATTTATTGCTTGAATCCTACAGCATAGAGATTATTGAAAGATATTCACACACACGTATATGAGTCTTAGTTCACCAATTGGGTCATTTGGGCCTCTAAATGCTGCCACTAGTAACCAAATATTATTATTAATGTAATATGTAACAATTACAAATGTTACGGTAATGGTTACCATTGAGTGAGTGCTTATTGTTACCGTTAACAATTGAAAAGAAAATAATTGTATTTAAAATTATTTGATTTGAATCCCTGAACTAATTTTAATAGTTTGTTTGGCTCTAAACCCCTTAAATGAAACATATTAAATGAATATCTATCTCTACAGATTGATTGGCAAACTATGATACCGCGTGTTTTGATAAAATGTTACCGATTATCTATCATGGAAAATGTTAAATTTAATGTTACCGCACCACCAATTGATTAAACAGGCATAGTGATGTTACTTGAAAGTAATTACCAGTTTACTTGCAATGGTATTATAATTAGGGAATTCAGCATTACCCAGGCATCCCAATTAACGATGGGCAACTTAGTACAAAGCAAACAATCTCTTAGTCTTAGGATTGTGTTTACTCAATGCACGACTTTATTACTTAACAAGGCTCTCTCTCCCATAGAATCTTCTATTTCCTCATCATCAATTCCGTCATTATATCGTGTGGTTTCCTCCTTGGAACTAGCTGCTCCAGGCCAATACAAACAAACGGTGAACGCTTTACCATCGGGGCAATTTTTTCTTCCACATCCAATATATTTCGTTGCCTGCCATACAATTCTTTTGTATTTGCTGCATGGACAATTAGGTTTGCATGATCGACTAGCTGGAAGGTAGCACTGTTTCTCACTTAGCCACCTACTAACCACAGAGCTTGCACCTATGCCTCTCGGTCCCGTGTACATGTTCATATCATATGCTCCTAGGCTTTTTATGCTGCCACAAGTTTTTGCTTTTGCCACCGCTGATTTTGCAATGGTGCTGTTCCAGCTCAAACTGGGGACGCTTTCACTTTTCACTACAAGAAAAAGGCAGAATACCGACAGCCAAGACCGACGGCTTCCGACGGCCATTTTCCGACGGCTTTCGACGGGCCGTCGGCGGCCGTCGGAAGCCGTCGCAAATTTGCGATTATACCAGCCAGCCGAGCCCTTTCTTCCTCCTCCATTTCATACGAAAAAAACCCAAAAAACCCCCCAAATTCAACCCCTAAGCTTCCAATCCCTAATTTTTAGCTTCCGGATCTTCCAACGCACTCTAATCAAGCTTCAGTACTCTTAATCTCAGGTATAATCTCTTATTTTTATGAAAAATTCAGTTTTTACCCTAATTATAGATTTGCATAAATTGATAAATTAGGGCGAATTAATGATTGCAATTGTTTCCACTAGCGTAATAACGGTTTATAGCATCACATGGTATACCAATTTCATCTTTTATCGTGAAATTGTGATAAACACGTATAATTTGTGCATGTTCATGTATATGTATTTTGTTGTGTATGCCTTGATTCGACGATTGTATACGTTATTTGGAATAAGATAAAATGATTGAATGAACTAGGAGTATTATATTGTGCACGTTTTTACTTATGACACAAAAAAAATGCATTACTCTAAATTATAATTGTGTGTATTGAAAAATGACAAAATGTTAAACCAGCCCTAAGTTGATGCGTAATACGTCGAATAAATGTGTGAAATTAATATATAAATGTGAACAGTGAGTAAAACTGTATTTTTGAGTAAAATGCGCGCATGTTAACCGACAAATGTCCCTTAGAGAGTTTTTGGCCCCGTCTGACGAGTGTTGTACATGATCGTTGTATAAATAGTCGTTTTTTTCGAAAAACGACCATTTATATTCATCTGGTACAATGTTTGTCGGATTTGTCCCTGTATTGGACAAGTTATGAACACAGTAAGAATTTACATTTTGTATACTACTTCGTCTCAAACGGTTCATAAAATTTCGCCCTAACTTTTCTTTTTTGTTTCCTGCGTACACGCATTTGTGTACAATGCAGGGAACAAAAGGGAAATGCTGCCGAAATTTTATTGAATCGTTTGGGACGAAGTAATATACGAAATGTAAATGCTTACTGTGTTTGTAATGGGAGGTAGGATGTCTGACCAATGAAAAAAAATTATATATTTTTAATCGTTACGTACGTTAAAAAATGAAATGTGCCCTATTTGAAAATATTTTTAAATTTGTGAAGTTGTTCTTTAAATTCAAAATATTATACGAACATGAAAATAATCTTTTTCGAATGTGTATTCTTCAAAATAAATATTAAATTTTGAACTTCTCATTTTGTCAAATAGGAAAAATGATTGATTATTTTGTTGATCGAAGGAGATGGATGTACCAAAGAAAAGGAATGAGGGGCTCAATAAAAGAAGATTTTTATAACGGTATAAACGTGTTTGTTGAATTCGCCTTAAGTAATAACGGAAACGATCCAGAAATTCGTTGTCCGTGTAGTAGGTGTAGACATTTGAAGTTTTTGTTACCAGATATTGTGAAAGTTCATTTGTGCCAACACGGTTTCACACCCGAATATTATGTTTGGGATCGGCATGGAGAAGTTGTAGCAAATACTTCTGTAGAGTCTGAAAGTGTCGTTAACGAAATAGTTTCAACGACCCGTATAGAAAATATGGTCGAAGATGCAGCACGATCAATGTTTCCTATGGTTGAAGTTGACGACGATGATGTAAATGTTGAAGAACCAAATATTGAAGCTAAGAAAATTTATGATTTACTAGATGCAGCTAAAAAACCTATTTGGGATGGTTGTAAAAGCGGCACGCAGCTGTCAGTAATCGCAGAATACATTGCGATGAAGTCAAAATACAACATCACTGAAGCTGGGTTTACGGCTGTTGTACAAGCTGCAAAAAGACATATGCCGCCCGATAATCTAATGTGTGAAAATCACTACGAAGTTAAAAAACTTATGTCGGCTTTTGGTTTACCGTATCAGAAAATAGATACATGTTTAAAAGGATGCATGTTGTTTTGGAAAGAAGACGCAAACCTTAGAAATTGTAAAGTTTGTAACCAGGAGAGATACAAACCAAGAAAAAAGAAGGGTAAGGAAGTTCCGTACAAGCGTATGCACTACTTACCCATAACTCCAAGACTTCAAAGATTATACGCATCTTCTGTAACTGCGTCTAATATGAGGTGGCATAGCGTGAGAACGGAGGAAGAGGGTACGTTGACACATCCGGCCGATGGAGAAGCATGGAAGCATTTCGATAAAACGTATCCAAATTTTGCAGCGGAGAGTCGAAATGTTAGATTAGGATTATGTACGGACGGTTTTTCTCCATTTTCTCAATTTGGTTCTAAATATTCATCCTGGCCCATTATCGTCACACCGTATAATTTACCTCCATGGATGTGCATGAAAACGCAATATATGTTTCTTACTGTTGTCGTTCCTGGCCCCGACGATCCGACACAAGGAATCGATGTATATTTACAACCGTTGATTGAGGAGTTAAAAATACTGTGGAACGAAGGAGTAGAAACATACGATGTGTCAAAGAAGAAAAATTTTCGTATGTTTGCTTCTTTGTTGTGGACTATAAGTGATTTTCCTGCCTATGCAATGCTTTCGGGATGGAGTACTGCCGGTCGTCTAGCATGTCCATATTGCATGGATGAAACACGAGCGTTTTCTTTACCTCATGGTAAGAAAATTTCATGGTTTGACTGTCATCGATATTTTCTCCATGTAAATCATCCCTTCAGAGGAGACAAGAAAAACTTTTTAGCTAATAGAGTAGAAAATAGACAACCACCGACGATATGGTCAAGCGAAGACATATATGAACTTGTTAAGGACTATCCAAAGATATATGAAACGGGGGAGCAAACAGAAATTGAAGGCAAATCAGTTGTTCATAACTGGTGCAAACAAACTATTTTTTGGGAGTTGCCGTATTGGAAACATCTTCTGCTTCGCCATAACATAGATGTGATGCACAATGAGAAAAATGTATTTGATAATGTGTTTAACACAATTTTGAATGTGAAAGGGAAGACGAAGGATGATTTGAAATCAAGACGTGATATAGAAGAATTATGCAAACGTCCCGAGCTTCATATGAAACCAAATGACAGTAAAAAACCAAAAGCTTGTTACGAATTAGATAATAATCAAGTTAAAGCTGTGTTAAAATGGGTGGAAGGGTTAAGATTTCCTGATGGGATATCATCAAATCTTCGTAGATGTGTTGACTTTAAAAATAGTAGATTGAGCGGAATGAAAACTCACGACTGTCACATAATGATGGAAAATTTATTTCCCGTTATGTTTAAAGAACTACTGCCGTTAAAAGTTTGGAAGGTAGTAACGGAGCTTAGTATGTTTTACAAAGAGCTTTGTTCGACTACTTTAAAAGTGCAACGTTTACGTAAACTTGAAGTGGACATTCCTATATTGCTTTGCAAATTAGAGAAAATATTTCCGCCAGGTTTTTTTAATGTGATGGAACATTTACCTGTTCATCTTCCATCTGAAGCACGACTTCGAGGTCCTGTCCAATACGGATGGATGTATCCATTTGAGAGGTATGTAATATGTTATAACGTAATTTAATTGCATTTGAAAGATGAAGTTAATATAAATTAATGTTGCATAGATATTTGAATCATCTGAAGAAAAAAGTGAGACAAAAAGCAATTTATACCATTGATGTCATGTTCATATGAAATATATTTCATTATCATGTTTTTATTCTCTTATATAATGATGTGTAAACGTCACAGGTTTATCATTATGTCACATAGAGGGAGGAGCTCTTCCCGTTCTTCAGGAGGCGATGGCAGTGGCCCATCGCAAGCGCCACACCGTCCAGTTGTTACGTTAGCCCCCAAAGCAGATGGGTAAAAATTAAATCTTATTCATCATCTTATTTTTTCTATACTATACGTATGTACTTATCTGTATCGTACTTAAAAACAGGGGGTTCGAGCTACTACCCACTAAGGTAGTGTTGGACGTCTCCAGAGCAGCATATCGTAGTAGGATGAGTGCGTGCTGGCCAAAGTGGGATACCATCCCTCCGCACATCATAGAGTGCATATGGCAGGATGTCCTAGTATGTGTAATTTTTATGTTTTCCATTTTTAATTCGTTTTTGTCGTTTTTCTACCGTTTATCGTTTAAAGTGTAATCTTTTTTTAACACAGGCTGAGATAGACATCCAGACAGATGATATGCAGCTGGCACGAGCATACTGGATGAGGAAGATGCGAAAGAACTACAGAGACACGATATCTGAGGTTAAGAAATCCGGGAAGAGACCACGGTGGATGGGGGAGAGCGTGTGGCAAGCTTGGTTGAGCTACTGGGAGACGGACGAGGCGAAGGCAAGTATACTAATTTTTTTTCAATTATTAATTTAACGTGATTGAAAAATAATGTATCAAATTTTGAATGTACAGGCAGAGTCAGATAGAAACTCTGCAAATAGAAATAAGAATCCCGTTACTCATCGCGGAGGATCGAAGTCGTTTCAGCAGTATCGGCAGGAGTTGGTAAATTTAATTACTGAATAATAAATGTAAATAGTTTATGCTATATGATTTTAAATGTATAATAATTGTATGTAACAATCAACTTCAGGAAGCCGAGGCACATGGTCCTGTCAGCTATATGGACGTGTTCACCCGTACGCATGCTGTTGAGCATGTTAATCCAGACGGGACTGTTTCGTACACATGGCAGGACGATAAATCCAGTAAAAGCCATGTAAGCATATTTCATTTTATTCAGTATTAGTAATTGTTTTAGTTGTCAAATTATTATGAAATAAGATATGATATTATTAATTTGTCAATGCAGGAGATGTTTATGGAGCAGCGACAGAAACTCCTTTCTGATACGGGTCGAGAGCAGCTGACGACCGATGAAGAGGACATTATTTTTGAGTCCGTTATGAGTCCACCAGAGCATGGTCGACGATACGGATTTGGCAATTTAGCGGTAAATAATTTAATTTTTCTTAAAATACTTAAAATATGATATTCTTACCTTTTCAAAACAATAAACTTTGATTTTATTTATTTTTCAATTATTGCAGTCCAGTAGTCAGAGTAGGAGACGGCGGAGTAGACCTCAGAGCGAGCTAGCAAGTATAGAAGAATTACAGACTAGAGTTCAGCAGTTGGAGGAGCAGAACCGCCAACAGGCCATGCAGACGGCACAGTTATTTGAGTACATGCAGCAGTTTGGTGGCCGCTTCCCTTCATCGGCTGGCTCTGGATCTGGGGCAGATTGATTCATTGCTTTCTAATTCGTTCGTGCAGGTATGTTTAGTTTTAGTTTACAATGATTTGGTAGAAGGAACAATTAATTGTTGATATGTATAATTATGTATAATACACTTGGTTCTGTAGCTGTATCAGGATATGCATGATTAGAACAGTTATTGTTAGTATTATTGTTAATGTTGGAATGTTATGTATATTTTGTATTTTATTTTTATTCTAATTTAGTTTATTTCTGTGTCTATTGAATATTTTGGAGTATTGGTTTGCATGTTTGGTTGGATTATTGTTTATTTGATTGTGCAGTATTGATATTGTAGTGTTTGGAAGAGAAATGTGGTTGGAAGGCTCTATTTGCAGCAGATTTTAAAAAAAAACAGCAGGTTTCCGACGGCTTCCGACGGCTCTCGACGGCTTATTGGTCGAAATTTTCCGGCGGTTTCCGACGGGTTCCGACGGCTTATTGGCCTGATTTCCGACGGTTTCCGACGGTTTCCGACGGCCGTCGGAAGCCGTCGGAAACCGCCGGAAACCGCCGGAAACCGTCGATAATGTATACGGCATCACCCGTCGGTAGCCGTCGGAAATACTGCTCCCCGACGCCTTCATTTCCGACGGCTTTTTCCGACGGCCGCCGACGGCTTCCGACGGCCGCCGACGGTTTTCAGCCGTCGGAAATCCCCCCTCCCCTTGTAGTGTTTACGTGCCTTGTTGTGTGCACGTAGGTATTTTTGACCTGAATGCTGAGCATATGTGAAATGAAGCATTGTGAGAATGAGAAAAAATGATGTTGTCAAAGCTAGACTGAAACTCTTGCTGTTCATTTTCAGGATTTTGTAGTGAAAATTCTAGTGCTGGTTATATTTATAATGATAGGGGAATGATGATTGAGTTTGTTAGCCTTCATATATTAAGATATAATTAATTTTATCTAAATCTAGAAATTAACACTAATGATTAATTAGTGAATGTTTTCTCTTGTACTGAGAAAATAAGCAAAAAATGATTACGAAGATGTACTGCTATACAAATTAATTGGAGCACATAAATACTTTCTTCATCCTTTTAAATGAAAGACGAACATATCTTTTCACGGTGGGTGAATATGCTAATTAATGCATGCCTACCAATGTTCAAACAGAGAACATAACTCGGGCTTTTTTTTCTTTTTGACTGAAGGGAACTATGACCATACTTAATATTGATTCTCTATTAGTGAAATTTTTTTTATAAGTCAGTGTGAGATGTTATGTACCAAAGATAATACTACGCACTGAAAATAATATATTTTTTAGTTCACCTCTGTAGCAATTATTTCGGGTCCATTACTAGCCGAGCTCGCTTAAAAAGCGTCCTTGCAACCGCTTAAGGGATAGGTCTGTTATTTGTCGGTATGATCCACATGTAATTAAAATAACGACTAAAAATGATTTGGTCAATCATGGTGCAAGCAAGCAGTCGCGGCTCTCAGAGTTGGGTTGCCGTAGACGAAAGTGGTAGAAAATGAGGAAAAAATTGTTTTGCCCACAGAAATTGAATTCTTAACCTCATGAAAGTCAACCAAATACACAACCACTTAAGCTAATAAATCTATGTTAAATAACATACACAAATACCTACAAGTTAAAAATCTATAATTCATAATTTATATAATTTTTTCCGTATGGTTGCCCCCGTCGATGGGGTTGCCCTAGGTGGCTGCCTGCTCGGCCTGCCCTCCGAGCCGGCCCTGGCTGCAAGTGACAACATGCTCGCTCTTTGACTGACTATCCCGTAGTGTTGCTCATCGTGTCATGTATAATACCTACCACTGTACAATTGTGCATATTATTCTCAATCATTATTAGTAATTAGTGCTTACATAAATTCATTATAAACTAGTATAACCGTACAACAGTGGAAAACCGACTGTTCAGTTATACAATTATTATTTATTTTTATTTCTTTTACATTTTTTTCGTTAATTCCAATTAAACTCAATGGAATTTGAAAATATGAGTTGAACTAGAATTTGAATCTTAAAATTCAAATCTAAATTATTAGATAGAAAACTAAATATTAAAATTTTAAAAATTACAAAAATACAATATGAAATTTAAATTTAAATTCTTCGTAAATCAAAAAACAAATTTTGAATTTTTTTTTAAAAGTTAAGATGACAAACTTCTAATTTATAAGTCAACAATAGGAAAAAAGTCTATGTAAAATGCGAGTTTTAAAAGTATAAATTTTTAGATTTCGAAACATTATTCTTTAATATCGTCTTTAATATTTGTAATACTAAGTTCATATTTGAGTATCCTCGTATCATCTTTAATACCTAATACTAAGTTCGTAACAATATAGCCTGGTTTATTTTATATTCTCATGTCCTATTATAAAAGACAATAACATCATATACCTGATCGTATAATAGATTTAATACTTTGATATTTATATCCTTTTTGTTGGAGACAATGAATTAAAGAATATTAATACTTCAAACAAAGTATATGATAAAAGCTTCGCCAACAAGGTTATCTCAAAAGAAAAATGGTACAAACTACGTCAAGTTGCATTTGTTAAGTGCATAACCTTTTTTCATATTAAACATTTCACAAGTCTTGATCCCTTTTGTTCTTAGCCTTATGACCCCTTTTGGCTACACATGAACATGAGATTCTATGTTTTGTTTTATGTTTCTTCTTCTACCTTTTTTCTTCTTTACCCTAACAATCTGAAATTTCCGACGTTCGATTGTTCGGTATTTCTACAGTGAACGTATTAATGTCGAATTTTCGGAATCGAAAATTCCAGATCGTTACATTTGGCACATGGACAATTAGAAACAATCATCGATTGAATTAGCCAGTCTCACCAAGCACACCTTTAGCTTCTTGACCTATATAGCAAAGCAAGGGGAATAGTCAGGATGAAAATCTATAAAAAAAATGTTGTGCAATTAGGATTTCAACAAATAATAAAGCATTTAGCATAAACACTATTAGCCAATACACTATTACACCTAATTTGGTAGTAAAGTATCTCTTTGTAACCCATAAAAAATACTTTCATGATGCATTTTTATCATCAAATCAGTGTTACAGTATTTTGATGTAGGAAATATGAATTCTACTATTGTTTGGTCCAAATTCGCAACCAGGATCCAAATGCAAAATGGATCCTACTGATAATTAACTCTACATTTCTGCATGCCCTTATCTATTTCCTTATAATACGACCATTGCTATTAAGTGATTTGCCTCCCACGGTGTTAAGTAAATACATGGTGGTTGTTGTTTTTCTCAAAACATATGGACATATAGACATTAATTCTATAGTCAGATGATTGTATATACTGAAATGTCGCACAAAGCAAAGCTTACTAACTATCTTCCTTGTAAAACTAAAAATACTTGTATACGTATTTTACTTGAATCTTTTTTTTACTACCCAACAAAACCATGGAATATGATTTATGCCTATTGTGTTATAAAAGCAAACTAAAAATTTATCAATATACTAATGTTGTTGCTTCAAACTGCGAATAAACTCAAGGTAGATAAATATAATGTATGTACCTTCCAATCCAATTCAGATTTTCCCCACTATACATTATTTAAGCTTTAATGATGGAACTAGCTAGATAACTTTGGCAGAAATTTTGTCAGTTATTCAATCTTTTAAAAATCATGCAATTTTCAATTAAAAGTTCATAGTTATAAATAAAAGTTATCAAAAGTTCATTTTCATATTATTTTCAAAATTTTAAATCGCTTCATAGTAGTGAATTTTTTTTTCTTCTATTATATAGTTGTTGTCATTTAACACGCTTATACAATTGACTTACCAATCTCGCTATCGATAAACAAAAATATTTAGTTATGAGCCCAAATGTTTTAGTAGGCAAATGTGGCAAAGAACTGAAAACTATAATCATCACTACGATCGATAAAATTTAGAAGAAAGATATATACAAATTAAACGTATTTAATGTATTTAAACAAATTGAAGCATGAAGAATGACATGGATTTAAAAAAAATACCTCGCCCAATGCCATTCCTCGTTTGTTGCAACTTGCACAAAATTTGACTCATCTTCTATCATCTCTATCAGTTTGGATGTATATACCTAAGTGCTGCTACTAGTGAACAACAACAAATCAGCTAACTTAGAAAATGTATATTATAGTACTATCAGCTAAACAAATGGTGCAAGTACTATACTATTGGATTTTCTACTTCCTTACGTCCATCTTTGCTAAACCATGCATTTTAATTGTTTCTTTTAGCAAATATCGATCATCTTTTGAGATACTCTTACATAACAATGTCATCCTTATAACACACAAGAAAAGGCTAACAAGATTTAATACCAATAATATTTGTTCAACTACAAAACCGATTTATCAAATATTTCACAAATTGCTGTCAATCTTTTGTTTGAAAAACTGCTGCTGCTATACCTATCTTGCATAATTATTAGTTTAGCTGTAGTTAGGAATTATAGCAATCTGTTAAATTCAATTTGAATTATTGATTACTCATAATACGTAAATTTTGCTCGCCTACTTCCTCCATAAATACAAAAGCAATCTCCCAATATGAAACCAAAACAAAAAAAAGAAACAAAAAAACTCAAAGGCTACTCCTTACAAACCAATGCACATGAACTAACTACATTAACCCTACTATATGTCACAATAATATGGATTCAACCCATAGCCTAACGAAGGTCATCTTGAACCATGTGTAAGAAATGTAGTAGTCATAATTATAGGAACAAACCAACTATCAAAAATATTATTATTTCATATACTACAAACAATGTGAGCACGCATGTATACATGCATTGTTAGGCTACCTTTTATTTAGACCAGCCTGCCCAGCAAGCTACGACTCATGCCCATCTGGGTGTTTCTTATTTTGGTAATGCTGGTTTGTCCATATGCCTCATGTTCACACTATCACATAAGCTACTAGCCCTGTCAGCTAGTTGTGCCACACTACAGTCAGCCGATGCATTCTTCCCACATCATCTAAAGCATTTCCAAAATAAACTATAAGGACACTTCAGCTCATTCATATATGGACTAGCCTATTCGGTTTCATTTGCATTCAGCAGTTACTTTGATCAGACTAGCATACTCATTTCAGCTGCAACAATTATTTTTAAATTTTAAAGCATGTAATATGCTCACACATGCTCTGTCATCTCAACAAGCATTCATGCATGCACTATTATCACGGTTCCAGCATGCTTGCATGTCTACCTCCTTCTCAATATTCCTTGTTTATGTAATCTCATCATCACTGAGCTATGCTCGAATACATACAAGTAATTTTGACCAAACCAAGCATCAATGCATTAGCTACAATATCCATTTAACATGCTCCAAATGCTTCAAGTGGAAATTGTGCCTATACACACAAAACTTGTAACACCCTATATTTTTGGTGACATTATTTATAATATTTAATCCGTGAAGTTAAATAAAGTAATGTGTCGATTAAGGAATTGAGGTTTGGTTTAATTAAAAGGTAGCCATACCGTTTGACCTATGAATTAAAATAAAAGTTGAATTGAAATAAAGGAGGGATAAAATATAAAAGAGGCCATTCCTATGTCCCTAAAACTTGGCCATGTATTCCTATATATGTTTATTTAATTTTATGAAAATTTTAAACAAGAGGCTGGCCACCATTAACAAGAAAACTGGGAAAAGATAGAGAAAAGCTGGGACGAAGCATAAGCAAATCAAATCCATTCACATCTCAATCTTTTTAATCTCTAAAGCTAAGGTGAACAAGGTTTACATCTCATATTTGTTTCGTTTTCAGTTTTAAGATGAAATCCAAAATATTTGCGTTGATTTTCCATATTTTTGAATGATGAAATGATTATATATACTTGTTGATGATTATGGTTGTTCGTATAGATTTTATGACATGTTTTGATATGAAACCCCTATAAAACGACATCCAAATGCCTTGCAAATTATTACATAAACTAAAAATATTATTTTGGAGGTGGGTTTCAATTTTCAGATTTTTTTGAATTTTTGCGGAATTTATATGAATTTTTTTAGTAAAGAAAATGTTAATCTGGGTTATAAATTATTTACTGTTAAATAATAAAAGATTTGGATCTAAAATTTTTATATGTTTGAAAACATATTAAAATCGATTTTCTTGAATTTTTGTAGAATTTTCCTAAGTTTTTTAATGGGTACATAAAATTATTTAAGGTATGTGACTTAAATGTTTTATATATTTATAAAAGGAGAATGAGCTTTTTACAAATAATCCAAATAGTTATTCTGAAAATTGCAGCACTTTTTAGTGGTAAAGAAAAGAGGCAACCACTCAAAATTTGACGTGTAAAGCAGGTTAGGTGAAAAGAACTATTTGCTACATGTTTTTCACTGTTTCGATGCTTTCGGCACCAGGTTCTGCCTCCTTAGCTTCTTTTCCGACACAATCGAAACTAATGCATATAGTATCAGGGAACGGTAAGTAGTGAGTTGGATGTAAGCGGAAGGTATGAAATCGAATCCAAGGGTTCCGAAGGGGTTGAGGCATTATTTTTCTTTTCAAAAGAAAATGCGCTTGCTTTCCTTTCGATTAAATTGCTTTCGACTAAGAAGCTTTCGACTTAGTTGGCGTTCGACTAGGTTAAATGGATATTAAAGAAATGGTATCGATTAGGTTGCGCCTTTATTTTTAAATAATTGATTTCGACGGAGTCGAAACCTTTTGTTGCCGCCTTTTTAGCTTTCCATCTAGATGGTTTCGAAGGGGTGCTTTGTTTTCTAAAATTTGACCACTTCTCTAATGCTTTTACAGGGATGGTTTCGACACCATCACTTATTTACTTAGGAAATGGTTTCGAAACAGATGCTTTTGACTCAAAAGTTTTGAAGACCTTTTTCTATAATTGAAGTATAACCTAAATGGTTTCGAAAGAGACGGTTTTAATGGTTTCGAAGCAGATGATTTCGACTTTAATGGGTTTCTAATCCTTTTTCTCTACTTGAAGGCATGTTCCAAATGGTTTTGACCGAAACAATTTTCAAAGGTTTCGAAGGGGTAAATTTTTAAATGATATCGAAAGGTTCCATGTATTTTAAAATGGAGCCCCAAGGCTTTCGGAAGATTTAGTATTTTAATGCTTTGAAAAGTGTTTTAGTGAATGGTTTCAAAGGGGTGGTTCCTTAAGGTTTCAAAAGGGTTGAAAGGAAAGATTTTTCCTATGTTTTTTAAAGGCGGTGTTCAAAGGTTTTAAAGAGGGATGTCTAATGTTTTGAAGCTTTTGAAGGAAATGCTTTTAATGGTTTCGAAAAGGTCACTTTTAATTGTTTGGAAAGGGTTACATTCAAGGGTTTCGAAAGGGCTGTTTAAAGTTTATAAACGAAGTTTTTGAATGTATTAAATAGACAATATAGCCTAAATATTTTCAACTTAAAAAGGATTATAACTTTTTTTGGAAGAATAGCTAATCCTCATTAAATTCATCAACATTATTTTGAGTAAAGTAAAAATAACATGTCAAAATAGCTTAGAGTAAAGCTAAGAATATATTTCCTTGTATAAATATGATTTAAACGGTTAAACCATTTTGAAAAGGTTTTTAAGGAAAAAGATGAAAGGTAGTTAAACCTTAGAAAATAAAGGGTAGATAGTACATTTTGATTCGGACAGTTAGTCCAATTTGCGGATAGCTAGTCCAGTTTGCAGGTAATCATCCCAGTTTTCGGACAGATAGTCCATTTATTACTTGTGAATAGATAGCTCATTAGTTATCTGATTATATCTTAATAGACTTAGCTATTATTATCATTATTATATTAGTTTAATTAACTAGTATTCTTGCAGGAAAGGATTTGCAAAATATATGTTTTAAAGAGGATATTAGTGAGGGAAAACTGATTCCGCTAAGCAGCGCGATCTCACTTAATATCAGTAAACCGAGATGTAACAGTATTATTCACATCAGGTTTTATATCCGACTCAAAGTTTTTGTTTCCCCTTAAACTCTCGGGTGCTCAAAATTGATTTGAGTAGGCTGAGGGCTAAGTTTTCAGGTTTTAGAAATTTTGGCAAATAAGCTTCTAGAGACAAGCAGATGGCTGACGGATAGCTAGTTAGGAGTTATAGTTTTATCTTGTTTTGATTTCGTTGTGTATATTTTAGATATGACTATATTGACTCTAATCAACCAAGGAAGCATCGTCATATGCCGCTCTTGATGTATTTTGTAATGATTGTAATTAATCTTACCTAGGAAACAATTATGGGATTATGTAATTTGGAGATGAATTTGTTTTGAAATGTAATCAGTAATGTGCTATTTTGGAATCTGTGATTTTTAATTCATATTCGAGTGCTTTTAATATTATGAATACCATTAGCATTATTGTATTTTGTCACCAGAAGTTAATAATATGGATGACTACAGCATCTGTAGCGCTTAGCTTTGGCCTCTAGATATGGGATGTTACAACTTGGTATCAGAGCATAGATTTATAAAAAACTTTAAACTAAAATGATTTTAAAACATAATCCTAAGGAATTAGAGTAAGATTGGGGTATGGGATGATGCTATAGTAACATACTTGTATTTGCTATATATAAGTATATGCTTTATCGCTAGTATTCTATCCTTATTAGGTTATTTTTCTATATCTCATGGGGTTTGAATACAAATATGGAAGATAAAAGAGGAAGAGTTAACCCAGTAAGGGAAGAGTTAACCCAGTAGGGGAGGGCACTGATGGGAATGCTAGACCTTGTAAAAGGAGGACCCAAGATCAGGCACAAGTAGAGAATGTAGGTGTTGGAGTCCCACAAGTGAACATAGGAGCTATATATTAGCTTTTTATGAATATGATGCAAGTTGGAATTGCAGCTGGAGTGGTAGGAGGAGAAGCTGTAGGAGCAGAAGTTCCGGTAGTTAACCATTATGCTAAGTTGTGCGGAGAGTACGCTAAGCTTTGGGGGAATCCATTTCTAGGAACAGAGAACGCTATAGGGATGGAAAATTGGTTGCTGTGCGGTGAGAGAATCTTTGGAGACTTGGGGCTCAATGATGAGAAGAAGAGGAGCCTTGCTTCGAAAAGCTTTAGGGAGCGGCTTTATTTTGGTGGAAAAGCATGAAGGCTGATGTGGACGAGGAAACCTTGACATGGGCAGATTTCAAGGGGAGGTTCCCTAAGAGGTTCATGTCCGCGATGGCACAGTCACCTCTAATTTGAAAGTTTGCTGAATTAGAGCTGGGAGAGATGTCGGTTTTGGAGTATGCCAAAAGGTTCGAGGAGTTGGCTAAATATGGGTATGCTTTAGTGGATACAGTGATGAAAGGAATGAGAAGTTTATCAGGGGTAGAAGGCTGAGTTTGCAAGGGCTACATTAACTAATATTTGAGATCCTTCTGATTTTATAGTGGAGATGGCCTTAAGGCATGAGGAGATTCTTGATTCTCTAGAGAAGAGTAAGGCTAAGGAGGTCCAGGTTGGGCAAAATCAGAAGAGGAAGTTCATTCCTAAGAAGGGTGCTCCGAAGGGTGGAGCAGCTAAAAAGGAAAGTCTGAGATTGTTTGCTTCAAGTGCGAAAAAAGGGCATTTTGCTAATGAATGTCGTGCTGAAAAGGCAAAGGAGATACCCGAGAAGAAGAATGTCAGGTGCTTCAATTGTGACCTATCCATTATAAAAACCAGTGCAAGGAGCCCGCTAAGGATGGAAAGGGCAAGGTATATGCATTGGAGCCTACTACTTCGAAGCCAACAGCTCAGGAGAAAGGAAAGGCGGTTTTGGGAGGCACGCTTCAGAGTTATGGTATGTCTATTGGCATTCTATTTATTAATGGTGCATCGCATTCTTTTATATCCAGACGTTTCATAGATAAGCTTAACCTAGAACCTACATAATTAGTTACTTTCTTATGGGTTGCGAATCCAATAAGCGGGTACGCAACTCTAGGGTTAAGATGTGGCCAGTTAGAGTTTAACTTGTTAGGTCATACCTTTATTTGCAGCTTGTATGTGTTTGATTTTGTGGGATTCAAGATTATTCTTGGGATGGATTGTTAAGCAAGTACGATGCTAGGATATTTTGCTAGGATAGGAAAATATCACTTAGATGCCATGATTGTAGTGATCAGATAGTTTATACCATAGAAGGTTCTAACAGTGAGATGAATGCTTTGTTGGATGTTATGGAGTTGGAAGATGAGCTGAATCAAGTTTTCATGTTTAGAGAATTCGTGGATATTTTTCTGCCTGTAGTAGGATCGCCACCGAAACGAGCCATTAAGTTTTAGATAAATTTGGTTTCGGGAGCAGAACTAGTGAGTAGACTGCCAAGCAAGATGACCCCAACAGAGATGAGGGAGTTGAAGGTGCAGTTGGTGGATTTAGAAGGCAGGAGTTTTTTTAGGTCGAGCAGTTCACCTTGGGGAGCAGCCACAATCTTTGCGAAGAAGCCGAATGGGTCGTTAAGGCTATGTGTCGATTATCGTAAGTTGAACGAGAGGACGATAAAGAATTAATATCCATTACTGAGGATTGATGACCCGTTCAACCATTTGAGTGGAGCTAAAGTTTTTTACCAGCTAGATTTGGCGACAGGTTTCCATCAGCTTAGAGTAGCAGAGGATAGTATACCATTGACGGCGTTTAGAACCAGATGTGTATCGTACGAAAGGTTGGTTATGCCGTTTGGACTGACTAATACGCTAGCTTTCTTTGTGGATTTGATGAACCGAGTTTTCCGAGAGCACTTGGATAGGTTTTATTAGTTTTCATAGATGATATATTGATATACTCTAAAGATGAAAGAGAGCATGAAGTTCATCTTAGAGTGGTGCTTGAGACGCTAAGGCAGCATCAGCTAAAGGCGAAGTTTTCAAAGTGTCATTTCTAGAAGAAAGAAGTGAGGTTTCTTAGTCATGTAGTCTTAGAAGAAGGGTTGTTAGTAGATTCGACTAAGATTGAAGCGGTGAATAGTTGGAAGAGACCCAAGACGATAATTGAGATAAAGAGTTTTCTTAGATTAGCGGGTTATAATCAGAGGTTTATTAAGGATTTTTCGCGGATAGAAACACCGATGACCAAGCTAATGAGAAATGTGTGAAGTTTGTGTGGACCGATAATTGTGAGGAAGCATTCCAAAGTTTGAAATTCTTATTGACCCATGCACCTGTGTCGGTTGGTCCGGAAGGATATCGACATTTGGTGGTTTATATAGATGCATATGGAACATGATTAGGAGCTGTGCTGATGCACAGAGGTAAAGTGATTGCCTATGCTTCTAGACAGCTTAGACCGCATGAGATCAGGTATCTGACCCATGATTTGGAATTGGCTGCTGTAAGTTTTGCATTGATGATATGGAGACATTACCTTTTGGAAGAGAGGCTTGAGTTATATATAGATCATAAGTCGCTGAAGTATTTTTCTTTCAGAAGGAGTTGAACATGAGACAGCATAGGTGGTTAGAATTTATCACTGCTTATGATTTTGGGATCGAGTATGCGCCAGGGAAAGGAAACAAGGTTGCAGATACACTTAGCAGGAAACATCAGAATGCGGTGTTGGCAATCATTGCTGAGTGCAAAGATTTGGAAGCATTAGCAGATTGTAGAATGCAGTGGAGATCTGAGGCTGGGTCTAGCGGAGAAACCGTAGTGTTATTTTGTTTGGAAGTTCGAGCAGCTATGACCGAAAAGGTTGCTTCTAACAGGAAGAAGATCCGGTATTAGTTGAACGAATCAGGAAATTAAGAAAAGGAACCGACAGCGATGACTTGAAAGATTTCAGTCTTGACCATAATAGGAGGTTGAAAAAGAAAGGAAGATTATGTGTTCCGATAATAGGTAACATAAGGGAGGAAGTCTTGGAGGAATTCTATTGTTTGAGGTTCTCTATTCATCCGAGAGGTACTAATATTTATCAGGATATGAAGAGAAGTTTCTTTTGGAAAATATGAAGCGAGATATTGGCTTGTGGGTAAAGGAGTGCTTGATTTTCCAACAGGTAAAGGCCGAACACCTGAAGCCAAGTGGGTTGCTTCAGCCATTAGATATTCTGGCATGGAAACGGGATTCTATTTCTATGGATTTTATTGATGGTTTACCAACGTAGAACGGGGAAAATGAGAGTATACGGGTCATGGTGGATAGATTGACCAAGAGTGCTCATTTCGTTCCAGTTAAGTCAACCAGAACGACACCTATTTTGGTGAGGTTATTCATGAATAATGTAGTTAGACTGCTTGGGATTCCTAGAAGTATAGTTAGTGATAGAGATCCCATATTCACTAGCAATTTCTGTAAGAGTCTACAAGAAGTTTTGGGAACCAAGCTCAAGACGAGTACCGCTTACCATTCGCAGACAGATGGGCAAACAGAAAGAGTTAGCAAATTCTTGAAAGATTTGTTAAGAGCTTGTGTATTAGATTTTGGGGGATCATGGGAAGACCACCTGCATTTAGTCAAGTTTTCGTATAATAATAGTTATCAGACTAGAATTGGAATGGCCCCATTTGAAGCTTTGTATGGAAGGCTATGCAGTTCCCCTGTGTGTTGGTTAGAGACCGATGATAGGTTGGTTCTTGGTGCATATTTGGTCAGAGTAGCTGCAGAAAAGATTGAGGTAATTCGGGTTAGAATAAAGGAGGCGCAGTCTATGCATAAGAGTTATACAAATAGAAAGCGGAAAGATTTAGAGTTTTCAGTTGGAGATCAAGTTTTCATCAAAGTGTCACCGATGGGGGGTGTGATTAGACTGAAATCAGGAAAGTTAGCACCGAGATTTGTTGGACCTTTTCCTATTATTGGGAGGATCAGGAAACTCTCATATAGAGTTGAGTTACTGAGGAGTTTAGTATGAGTCCACAATGTTTTCCTTGTTTCTCTTCTCAAAAAGTTTGTAGAGACCCGAAGGCTACTATTGCACCGACTATGCTAGATGGCTTAGTAGTAGAACCGAGTTTGACTATAGTAAGGAAGCCTATTCGTATTGTTGCGAGAGATGAGAAGAGGCTTAGACCAAGACGATCTGATTAGTCAAAGTCCAATGGAGCAACAATGACAGGGACGGTACTTGGGAGATTGAAAGTAGGAATAGAGATACTTATCCTGACTTGTTTGATGGCATGTTTTAACTCTTTGTTTGATGTGTTGTGTACCTTATCGTAATTTCGAGGAGAAATTATTTACGGGAGGGAATTTGTAACAGCCCATATTTTTGGTAACATTATTTAGGATATTTAATTAGTTAAATAAAATAAAATAACGTATTGATTAGTGAACTGAGATTTGATTCAATTAAAAGGTAGCCGTGCCATTTGTCCTATGAATTATAATAAGTGAAACGATCCTGACTCGACCTTCGAAAATCGGCACCGAATATGACACTCGTATTCAAATGCCGCAGATCCAAACATCGAATCGGGTTCGCCGGAGCTTATAACACATTAAATATAACAACATAGCGGAAGAAAAAATTGAATATCATATACAACTCCAATGAATACAATATCCAAATATGGAACAACACTGATACAATATGAGACGAGAATATCAGAGACCATAAACAGCAGCGGAAAACAAATAGCCAAGAGATAACTCCAATCCAATGCTCCAAAGCTAAAACTCCAAACCACAAGCTCGAACCACCATCAATTTTCACCAAGCTAAGCAAGGCCAGTCGTGTTGACCAAAAAATTCAATATCCAAAGTCTCCAAATAATACCAAAGACAGAGCTAAAAGCTACCGAATCGATATCTACTATCTGAAAAACCCAATTCTAGACTGCCCGTGTGGAAAATTTTGGGCACCCAGAGTTTAGGAAGGGAACAATAAACTCCAGGTCAGTCATGGGACTGGTATGAGCAAACAAAAACAGTTTTAATAAACAAAAGAATTTAAATTTGAAATCCGCAATGCTTTTTGGAAAATGAAACTACCATAAGGCCTCCCGGCATATACACAATGCAATCGCACACTTGGGAGAGATTTCTCCTTATGATAGTCAAACATGCTTGATACGCGAAAACCATTTGATATTTTTATTAGTGCATAGTGCAGAAGATATTTTGGCATACGTACCATTATAGTATGCCTACTATAGCTACCATATTAGATGGCAGGTTCTACAACTAAAACTGTACAAGGCGCGTATTGGATGATTGGATTTCCAACAAATGGTCAGACTAAGGAACTTCCTATTGCCACATAGGAACGCCTCTGGAGGGACGCCCCAAGAACCATCCCTCAGTTCTCTGCCAACACAAGGCTGGTGTACCCCCTTCCCGGGAGTATCACCTAAGATATTCCATCCCCGGTCGTAACTAACCTTTATCCGAGCGCTCGATGCCAACAACCACAAAGTAATATATTTGCAGTAACCACATAGGTTAAATATCTAAGCACCATACCATGATATCACCTCTATCTAGAAGAAATGGACATACCCTAGGGCCGCGACCCTTGAAACCTTGATGCATCTTTCCTGTTTCGACCATTCCGGGGTGTGAGGTCCTGATGCAGTCTCGTCCCCAAAGCTACGCTTTTCAAAAATCCTTGCTTTGATCAACAAATGATCATCAGCACTTCGTATGCCACATTATCAAATTGGGAATGTATCACTAGTAACCATCAACTACATAACCCATGAGCTCGTATGTCTCAGAGAAGGGTGTTAAGCTAAGAGAATAAATCTCTGCCACCAAACAGAAATATATTTGATAGAAACCGGTTTTACATCTCAAAGTGTAATGTCAGACACGCATCCATACAAGTCTGTTACGGGTTCGAACAGAACCGAAGGCGCTTCCAAAGAAGCCCTCGTAATCCGGGTATTCACAATCCCGATCAGATTTCCCATCACTTAGGGAATCTCTATACTGTAGCTACTCAGTGCAGAGACAATCGAGGTCATCCTATCGTTCTCGCAAATACCCGGTCTTCACCACCGGTCTTCAAATGCTATCCATAACGACGTATCATTATTCGGAATGGGTTATATGACACAAGGTCGTATCGCAGCTAATACTACGCCATAGATGACCTTCTGCAACATTTTTGCAAGGTGTTGCTAACTAAAATGTTGCGACAGCTATAAAATTTTGGTCCTACTGCAACGTTGTATTTGTGGTGTTACCTTAGCCATAAAAATGTGTTGCTCTAGCTAAACAAGTGTAACACGATGCAACATTTTTATATAGTGTTGCCATAGATATATTCTAATTAAAAAAATTTAAATTTTTTTACACCTCAGCGATCCACACCACCATTTAAAACAAAATCTCAACCGTCGATTCACACCATCGATCCACACCTTACCAATTTCCATTTCCCGCTTTACTTTTCTTTCTCATTCCTCTCTCTGTGAAAATAAGGCACACGATTTTTCTTTCTCGTTCCTCTCTGTGAAAACTAGGGCACGCGATTCCAGTTGCTTTGATGCTCTGATTGATCGAATCTAGTGTAAGAAACATTCCTGGTAGCTTGCTCCTTCATTCTCCTTGATTGATTGCTCGAATTGCTTTGACTTCGTCGTCGGGTTCGATGTGATATTATTTGGTATGTTTTCTGCCTTCTGGTTTACTTGATTATTCTCAATTTTGGTTACACTCGCATGCTTTTGCCGATGATGAATTGGGATTTATTTATAGGCTTTATTTCCTATAATCTCGAGTTTAATCTTTCTGTTGGACTTTGAGAAATCTGGTATGTTGGATTGCGATGATGTATTGGTATGTTGGATTTTGGTCCACTGGCTTGATTTTGCTTTGCCGATGATGAATTGTGATGTGATATTATTTGGTATGTTGGATTTTGGTTCACTAGCTTGTTTTTGATTTCTGATCTGAGCTTGTTAGCTCCTTCTGCTGCATTTGTTAAACCAGAACTTGAACCTTTGTTAAACTTGTTCACATACCTTTGTACCTTGCTGCATTTGTTAAACCAGAACTTGAAGTATTTGTATTCTGTTGTCCTCTTGAAAACTGCTTCACTTGAAAACTTCTGCATTTTTGAAAATCAGAACTTTGAAAGTGATCTTTGGTTTTATTAAACTGTTGACTAATCTGAACATTGAGTTTTGGTTTTCACGATATATACAAACATATGTGTGTTGAGCTTTGTTGGTTTTGCTTGGTCTGGACTGAACTAGTACCATGCTAACCTTCTTCTTTAACATGAACTAATGCTCCAAGTCCTCTGTATATCATATTACTGCCTATGTTTCTCTTGTACATGCCCGATGCATTCACTGTTTTTGCTTGATGGGCTGCCTATGTGTACTGCTGTGTTTCTTGCACTAGCTTGTCTACATTTTGCTGAACCTGGTTCTTGTTTATTTTGTTGGTTGCTTGGCCCTGAGTTGAATCCAGTCGATGACTCGGGTTTGACCTTGTGCCGTGTCCATTTTTTTTGGCTTGTCTACATATCTGGCTGCACTTGAGTATGAACTTGCACTTGAGTAGTTGCACTTGAGTAGTTTCTTGTACCAAGCCTTATGATGCATGTATGTTCATCCATGTACATGCATTTCTTGGTCATGTTATGTTGCTTGCTGTGTTAAGTACTACTTTGTGCACTTGGCTTCTCCTTTGTGCATTTTTGCCTGAACTGTTGCTTGCTGTCTTCCATACTGTCTTGTATCCATGTGTTGCATTCATGTTTGGCTTATGCACTTGTGAACAGCTGACTTGTGCATTCACAGGTTGTCCGTGCAAATATTTGGTCCCTGTCAGAAAAAAATATGAAAAGAAACAACCCAAATACCTGAGGCAAATAATAAAAAAAATATATTTTCATTTTCTATTCGAGTTAAATATTATTTTCCAGATTACTGCTTTTGAATTATATGTGATAGGTATTGAAGACTGGACAGCTGGATACAAGCTTGAAGACAGAGTCAAATCAAATGTGCTTGAGCTTGAAGACTGGACCCGCTACTCGGCTCGCCTTCGGCTCGACACTCGGCTCGTCATATATTTGTCAGTGTCAGTGTCTATATAAATTGAAACTGCATATGTAATGAGTGAACTGAGTGATGTAGTGAGGAATATCTGTATATGTGAATATCAGTGTTATATATCATTGAATTGTAAAATAGTGGAGTCAGGATTTGTACTATTTCAAATGTTGAAATAAAATATTTATTTAAATAAATTACTTTTTGAATATCAAATTCTGTGCAATAGCATTTTATTAAATAAATATTTATTTCTATTAAAAAATCAAATATGCTCTATATTGTGGGCCCTACAAATTCAGAAAGTTAATATCTAAAGCAACATTTTGGAATGTTGCTACAGACATATATGGATGTTGCTATAGACCCAAATAGGGTTCTATTGCAACAATATTACTTATGTTGCCTTAGATAGTCAAAATGTTGCCTTTGAGGTCTAAGGCAACGGCAAAAATTGCATCACCCGAAAAGTGTTGCCATAGACCTATGGCAACATTTTTTGGGCCTGACCCAACATTTTTTTTGTGTTGCAGAAGGCCATTTATGGCGTAGTGTAAACCGAATAACGAGCGCAATATTTAAAAACATATGGATATTGGGGTCTCAGTTAAATCACAACTTAAAGCCCAAAACCTTTCATTCGAATGGTTAAAACAAACTACCATTTCCAATCTTTTAAACAAAAAGATTTATTTCAAAAAAAAAACTTCAATGGTTTAAACAATTTCCACACTTAAATCTTTTAAACAAAAGATTCACTTTTAAGACCCCTTTCAATTCAAAACAAGGTTCACCAATCTTTGAAAAAGATTCATTCATAGCCTTTCAAAACAATTCCATTTCAAATTGGATTAACTCATCCGGTCTTTTAAATCAAAGACTCATTTCATAGCTTTCAAAACAATTTCCAAACATTCATTCATAACTTTCAAAACACTTCCCGTTTCAATCTTTTATATACAAAAGGTACACCATATAAAATCCTCTTCAATTTCAAAATAGGGTTCAGCTATCTTTCACAAAGATTCAATTATAGCTTTCAAAACCATTCCATTTCAAATTTGAAATCTTTTCATCATAATTTGAAAATTCTTTCCTTATATAAAAGCTATTATTATTTGAAACCACTTGTTTCCGTTTCAGAAAACCCGATTATAATTGCATGAGTTAAGGCCTTTCAAATATAAACTTGGGTTAAATTCAAATTCTCAAAACCATACTTTTAAAATGGTTTAAAAACCCATATAAACACATTTATAGCTTGTATAACCTTTTTACATCTTAAATTCTCAAAATAGAATTCAGTTTCAAATTTTGAATTCAAATTTTAAATCAAATTTCAAAACTAAATCTAGTTATTCAAAAATAATTTTTATCTTTGAAATTCCTTTCCAAAAGCTTTTCACTTTAAACCCAATCCATATCCAAGTCATTTGGATTTAAAAAAATCAATTTTAAAATTATTTTCGAAAATCTGTGTCGTAACCGATTTCCACGTGAAATCCATATTTGTGTGTCTATAGTGTAGTCCACGGGTTTAACACAATAGTGCAACATCATCAATCATCACAGAATTCAAACACAGCAATATTAATGAGCGGTATAATCTATAACGCTTATCTTCATTCACAGATTCATTGATTAAGTAAATTTATCTATCACGAAGATTCATCATTACGATTCGATGTGGGTTTTGGATAACCAACTGGAATCCGACCCCCTGTCGCATCGAAATTCAAATGCCGTTTTACAGCCCAAAGGGTTTTCACATTTACACAGCGGCATATTCATTACAGATATCACAGCTCAGCACAAAGCAATTCATTTTACATAGCACCATAAGCACATAGCAGAGATATCAATCCAATACACAGCCTTTAATAACAATCAAACATCTTTAATTAAGATGAATAAATCGTGTGGTTTAAATTAATTAACCGCATAATTACTTTCATAAATTATTTTAAATCAATGATTAATTGTCATTAATTACAATTGATTAAGTCTTAATCACCTTTATTAATTAATCATCCCTCTTAATTTATTAACCATTAATTAACAAATCAATTGACCCGTAATTACTTTCATTAAGTAATCAATCTTTAATTAATTTCATTAAGTAATTATCCCTTAATTACCCCCTTAATTACCCCCTTAATTTATTACATTAAGTAATCAACTCTTTAATTAATTTCATTAATTATCTTTCAATTAATCACATTAACATATTAACTTTTAAACAATCACATTAATTAATTCACCCTAATGATAAATTTTCCTTTTATATAAACCAAAATCATTTCAACAGCATTTAACTTTGAAATCAAATCATTGAAACTTATTTTAAAAACTTGTCTAACAATTTACTTTCGAAAAACCTAGTTTATATTCCTAAGAAAACTTATTCATTTTTATTATACTTTAAAATTGGTTTAACAATTTGCTTGAAGACTTAAACATCTCCTTTCATTTAAAAAAAGAAACTTTAAAACTTGTTAACTAACAAACTCGAGCTCATAAACCACCCATCCACAAATCTCCAATACTCAAGCAACCTTCCACGTAAATCTCGAAGCTCATCATCCCCTCGTTCGTCAGAAATCGACATATTTACGATATCAGATCATCTCACAATACCTCCGCAACCACGCAACAAGAAAACTTGAAACCAAAATCAAAAATCACCATTTCTGAATACTTACCAGATTACAATATCAAAACACATAATTTAGACCCTTGAATTTTCTGATATATTTTGTGTTCATCAGTGTTTACTTGATTTTCCAGTAAACCCAACTTAATTTAAACTAAAAATGATTTTTAAAATTAAGTTTTGGTTAAGCTAAACACCTTTTCTTTTGATCTTAACTTCTAAAAAAATTTGAGAGTGGGAAATTAAATTTTTGAAGTTGATGAACTCTATAATCTGGAACAAAAAAGGAAAAGAAATGTTTCTGTCTGTAACACGGGCATACACAAATATTTGCACATATGTTTGTATATATGCAAAACACATTTACAAACATTCAAACATATTTCAGAACATCACCTTCACGATCATCAAAAGATAACCATACCAAGAGAAAAAGAAGAAAAATGTTTGCTCACCTGAGTTGTTTAACAGAGAAGAAGCAAACTTGAAACTGGAATTTGTAAACGGAGAGTTTAGTTGTTGATTCTTTGTACAACTGGAACCTGATGATGAATTCCTTTTGACTTTACTTTGATGTGAATTTTCCAGACTTGAAATTGTTTGCTTAATCTTCTACTTTCAGGTATGATCTTCTTGCTTTCAGGTTGAACTTGTATGCTTTTAATTCTTTTCTTAGCTTCTAGATTTTGAAATAGCAACTTGATTGTTAATCTTTGAAATATTTGAGTTTGAATTGAATCTTGTTTGTTCGAATTTGATTCTAGTTTTCTTTTCTGGTTTGTGTTACCAGGTTGTTTTTTTTCCAGATATGAACTTGAAGTTGAGATGATCTGAACTTAATAACTTGTTTTGTGGTTTTAGTTTCAAATCTGAGTAATGAAGAAAATGATTATTCTGGTTTTGTTCTTTTTAAAAATTAAATCTTAAAAGAAAAAGAAAAAGAAAAATGCCATTTGTTCTTTAAAACCATACACTTATACATTTATTTTTACACTTGTTAAATTCAAACAAAATTATGTAAAGACCTCTCTTTTAATTTATTTACAAATTATGTTTTAGCCCTTATTTGATTTCAATTTATAAAACATATTTATCTATTTTATATTTACATATATATGTTATGTAGTTTTTAATATTATACTTTAAAAAGATATCTTCATATCAAAGCTTGAATATATATGTACATATAAAACTAACTATTTTATTAAATCTTGTTTACATTTTACAACCCAATTCTAATTCATGTATTAATTTTCAAAAGATATATATACCTATATATGTAATTTTTAAACCCTTCATTTAAAATTATATAATTTATAAAGGAAAATGAATTGATTTTTTTTTATAAATAATCATATGTATATAATTCTTAATTAATAAAGTTTTTTTTAAAATCTAATTTATTTATTAAATCATATTCCAAATACAATTTTTATTTTATCCCCAAATATTCAAATTCATTTTCTATTAATTCATGATTTTACCAAATTAAACCAAAAATTCTACATAAATTTCCAAATTAATTAAAAAAATCAGGAATGTTATAGATTCCCCCCTTAAGAAAATTTCGTCCTCGAAATTCGAAAGCAGGGAGACCACAAAAAATATAGAGAGATAGAGAGAAGAATCACCAGATCAAACTGAATATCTATTCTGCATTTGGCTTTCCAAATCGGAATATCAATAATGGATACAAGAACAAATCAAGATACTCGGGTCACCAGAACTACGAAATATACAGAGGTATTGGTTGGTTCGAAAGATAACTAACCACTCGTAGAATATACCTGGAACCAACAGAATAAACAGATATACGGATACAATCCCAAAACTTTTAGTTTAGAAACCAAAATATACCTATCAACAATAGCAACCAAAGCAAACAATTCATCCAAACAAACAATTCAAACCCATCTGGAGTTTATGTCCCATGCAAATATATCAAAGCTTCTTCTTGGAGCTGCTAGGAATCATCAAAGGATTGAGTAGAGATGATGAACAAAAGAGACTGATAGGAAAAGATTGTTTCCGTTGTTGTTACAGGGCATTTACCATATGAAGTGGTACTTCCCTATCCTCTATCTCGTCCTCTTCTTGCACTCATACTCACTATCAGTGGATGGTAAGAGAATTTACTAAGGCATTCGAATGGATATCTTAGGATATACTCATTCTAGGGTATACTTCACCCTATCTCTAATGAGTTACTTAATGTGTTATACTCCTAAGCTAAAGTTTTAACCTTCAGCTCTGATGGAAAATGAAATGATCCTGACTCGACCTTCGAAAATCGGCACCGAATACGACACTCGTACTCAAATGCCGCAGATCCAAACGTCAAATCTGGTTCGCCGGAGCTTATAACGCATTAAGTATAACAACACAGCGGAAGAAAAAAATGAATATCATATACAACTCCAATGAATACAATATCCAAATATGGAACAACATTGATACAATATGATACAAGAATATCAGAGACCATAAACAACAGCGGAAAACAAATAGCCAAGAGATAACTCCAATCCAATGCTCCAAAGCTAAAACTCCAAACCACAAGCTCGAACCACCATCAAGTTTCACCAAGCTAAGCAAGGCCAGTCGTCTTGACCAAAAACTTCAATATCCGAAGTCTCCAAAGAATACCAAGGAGAAAGATAAAAGCTACCGAATCGATTTCTACTATCTGAAGAACCCAACTCTAGACTGCCCGTGTGGAAAATTGTGGACACCCAAAGTTTTGGAAGGGAATAATAAACTCCAGGTCAGTCATGAGACTGGTATGAGAAAACAAAAAAAGTTTTAATAAACAAAAGAATTTAAATTTGAAATCCGCAATGCTTTTTGGAAAATGAAACTACCATAAGGCCTTCCGGCACACTCACAATGCAATCGCACACTTGGGGGAGATTTCTCCTTATGATAGTCAAACATGCTTGATACGCGAAAACCATTTGATATTATTATTAGCGCATAGTGTAGATTTTTTTTTCGAAAGTATAATATTAATCTTAGCCTGCATACGTACCATTATAGTATGCCTAATATAGCTACCATATTAGATGGCAGGTTCTACAACTGAAATCGTACAAGGCGCATATTGGCTGATTAGATCTCCAACAAATGGTCAGGCTAAGGAACTTCCTATTGCCACGTGGAAATGCCTCTGGAGGGACGCCTAGAGAACCATCCCTCAGTTCTCTGCCAACACAAGGCCGGTGTACCCCCTTTCCGGGAGTATCACCGAAGATATTCCATCCCCGGTCGTAACCAACCTTTATTCGAGCGCTCGATACCAACAACCACAAAGTAATGTATTTGCAGTAACCACACAGGTTGAATATCTGGGCTCCATACCATGATATCACCTCTATCCAGAAGAGATGGACATACCCTAGGGGAGCGACCCTGAAACCTTGCTGCATCTTTTCTGTTTCGGCCATTTCCGGGGTGTGAGGTCCTGATGCAGTCTCGTCCACAAAGCTACGCTTTTCACAAAGCATTGCTTTGATCAACAAATGATCAGCAGCACTTCGGATGCCATATTATCAAATTGGGAATGTATCACTAGTAACCATCATCTACATAACCTTTGAGCTCGTACGTCAAAGAGAAGGGTGTTAAGCTAAGAGAATAAATCTCCACCAAATGGAAATGTATTTGATAGAAACCGGTTTTACATCTCAAAGTGTAATGTTAGACACACATCCATACAAGTTTGTTCCGGGTTCGAACAGAACCGAAGGCACTTCCGAAGAAGCCCTTGTAATCCGTGTATTCACAATCCCGATCGGACTTCCCATCATTTAGGGAATCTCTATACCGTAGCTACTCAGTGCAGAGACAACCGATATGTCATCCTATCGTTCTCGCAAATACTCGGTCTTCACCACCGGTCTTCAAATGCTATCCATAACGACGTATCATTATTCGGAATGGGTTATATGACATAAGGTCCTCTCCCGGCTAAACCGAATAATGAGCGCAATATTTAAAAACATATGGATATTGAGGTCTCAGTTAAATCATGGCTTAAAGCCTAAAACCTTTCATTCAAATGGTTAAAACAAATTACCGTTTCCAATCTTTTAAACAAAAATATTTATTTCAAAAAAACCTTCAATGGTTTAAACAATTTCCACACTTAAATCTTTTAAACAAAAGATTCACTTTTAAGACCCCTTTCAATTTAAAACAAGGTTCACCAATCTTTGACAAAGATTCATTCATAGCCTTTCAAAACAATTCTATTTCAAATTAGATTAACTCGTCTGGTTTTTTAAATCATAGACTCATTTCATAGCTTTCAAAACAATTTCCAAAGATTCATTCATAACTTTCAAAACACTTCCTGTTTCAATCTTTTATATATAAAAGATACACCATTTAAAATCCTCTTCAATTTCAAATAGGGTTCAATTATCTTTCACAAAGATTCAATTATAGCTTTCAAAACCATTCCATTTCAAATTTGAAATCTTTTCATCATAATTTGAAAATTCTTTCCTTATATAAAAGCTATTATTATTTGAAACCACTTGTTTCCGTTTCGGAAAACCCGATTATAATTGCACGAGTTAAGGCCTTTCAAATATAAACTTGGGTTAAATTCAAATTCTCAAAACCATACTTTTAAAATGGTTTAAAAACCCACATAAACACATTTATAGCTTGTATAACCTTTTTACATCTTAAATTCTCAAAATAGAATTCAATTTCAAATTTTAAATTCAAATTTTAAATCAAATTTCAAAACTAAATCTAGTTATTCAAAAATAACTTTTATCTTTGAAATTCCTTTCCAAAAGCTTTTCACTTTAAACCCAATCCAAATCCAAACCATTTGGATTTAAAAAAATTCAATTTTAAAATTATTTTCAAAAATCTGTGACTTAACCGATTTCCACGTGAAATCCATGTTTATGTATGTATAGTGTAGTCCTAGGGTTTAACACAATAGTGCAACATCATCAATCATCACAGAATTCGAACACAACAATATTAATAAGCGGTATAATCTATAACGCTTATCTTCATTCACAGATTCATAGATAAAGTAAATTTATCAATCACAAAGATTAATAATCACGATTCGATGTGTGTTTCGGATAATCAACTGGAATTCGACCCCTTGTCGCATCGAAATTCAAATGTCGTTTTACGGCCCAAAGGGTTTTCACACTTACACAGCGGTATATTCATTACAGATATCACAGCTCAGCACAAAGCAATTCATTTTACATTGCATCATAAGCACATAGAAGATATATCAATCCAATACATAGCCTTCAATAACAATCAAACATCTTTAATTAAGATGAATAAATCGTGTGGTTTAAATTAATTAACCACATAATTACTTTCATTAATTATTTTAAATCAATGATTAATTGTCATTAATTACAATTGATTAAGTCTTAATCAACTTTATTAACTAATCATCCCTCTTAATTTATTAACCTTTAATTAACAAATCAATTGACCCATAATTACTTTCATTAAGTAATCAATCTTTAATTAATTTCATTAAGTAATTGTCCCTTAATTACCCCCTTGATTTATTACATTAAGTAATGGACTCTTTAATTAATTTCATTAATTATGTTTCAATTAATCACATTAACATATTAACTTTTAAACAATCACATTAACTAATTCACCCTATTGATAAATTTTCCTTTTATATAAACCAAAATCATTTCAAAAGCATTTAACTTTGAAATCAAATCATTGAAACTTATTTTAAAAACTTGTCTAACAATTTACTTTCGAAAAACCTGGTTTATATTCCAATGAAAACTTATTCATTTTTTTATACTACAAAAACTTGGTTTAATAATTTGCTTGAAGACTTAAACATCTCCTTTCGTTTAAAAAAAGAAACTTTGAAACTTGTTAACTAACAAACTCGAGCTCCCTACAAAAACTACCCGAGCCAAACTAAATTTTTCTCGAGACAACCCTAAAGCATCCTTTCTTTTTAAAACTTTATCATGTTTAAGATTTACAACCTGTTACCCAGTTAACACATGCAAACGAACCCGAGCTAACACGTTCAAATCCTCGAGCTATCACCTAAATTTCACGATCTAAACTTCGAGTTTCCTCCTTCTTCTTCCTACAGTAGTTTACTGATATCACCTCACCATGGTGCACGTGCAAGTCTGGCCAGATCACTGCCGATCAACCACGCCATCGTCAACGAGTCATCGACGACACCTTAAGCCACTACAAACACCCAGATCCAAGAATTCGATAACGAATCAAAATCAAGCCTTCCACCCACTGCTTGAAACCCAACCCCTGATGACAAACATCGTCTTACGCCATCGATTCCAATCACCGGAGCTTAAGCTGTTCCATCAGAATTTCCACCACAGTTCTCCTCTTCTTTTCCCCAGGTCGCGATCACTTCCAGTATGCTGATGACCTCGCAGTCGTCTCATTACCAATACTGATCAAAACAGGTGCTTAAGCCCTAATTCGTCTTCGATCCATTACTTGAACCAATAAAAAAAATACCTGGACATTTTTCCACAAATCTCCAATACTCAAGCAACCTTCCACGTAAATCTCGAAGCTCATCATCCCCTCGTTCGTCAGAAATCGACATATTTACGATATCAGATCATCTCACAATACCTTCGCAGCCACGCAACAAGAAAACTTGAAACTAAAACCAATAATCACCTTGTCAGAATACTTACCAGAGTACAATATCAAAACGCATAATTTAGACCCTTGAATTTTCTGATATATTTTGTGTTCATCAGCGTTTACTTGATTTTCCAGTAAACCCAACTTAATTCAAACTAAAATTGATTTTTAAAATTAAGTTTTTGTTAAGCTAAACACTTTTTCTTTTGATCTTAACTTCTAAAAGAAATTAGAGAGAGGGAAATTAAACTTTTGAATTTTATGAACTCTATAATCTGGAACAAAAAAAGAAAAGAAATGTTTCTGTCTGTAACACAGGCATACACAAATATTTGCACATATGTTTGTATATATGCAAAACACATTTACGAACATTCAAACATATTTCACAACATCACCTTCACGATCATCAAAAGATATCCATACCAAGAGAAAAAGAAGAAAAATGTTTGCTCACCTGAGTTGTTTAACAGAGAAGAAGCAAACTTGAAACTGGAATTTGTAAACAGAGAGTTTAGTTGTTGATTCTTTGTACAACTGGAACCTGGTGATGAATTCCTTTTGACTTTAATTTAATGTGAATTTTCTAGACTTGAAATTGTTTTCTTAATCTTCTACTTTCAGTTATGATCTTCTTGTTTTCCAGGTTGAACTTGTATGCTTTTAATTCTTTTCTTAGCTTCTAGATTTTGAAACAGCAACTTTATTGTTAATCTTTGAAATACTTTGAGTTTGCATTGAATCTTGTTTGTTTGAATTTGATTCTAGTTTTCTTTTCTGGTTTGTGTTACCAGGTTTTTTTTCTTCAGCTATGAACTTGAAGTTGAGATGATCTGAACTTAATAACTTGTTTTGTCGTTTTAGTTTCAAATCTGAGTAATGTAGAAAATGATTGGCCTGGTTTTGTTCTTTTTAAAAATTAAATCTTAAAAGAAAAAGAAAAAAGAAAAATGCCACTTGTTCTTTAAAACCATACGCTTGTACATTTATTTTAACACTTGTTAAATTCAAACAAAATTATGTAAAGACCTCTCCTTTAATTTATTTACAAATTATGTTTTAGCCCTTATTTGATTTCAATTTATAAAACATATTTATCTATTTTATATTTACATATATATGTTATGTAGTTTTAAATATTATACTTTAAAAAGATATCTTCATATCAAAGCTTGAATATTTATGTACATATAAAACTAACTATTTTATTAAATCTTGTTTATATTTTACAACCCAATTCTAATTCATGTATTAATTTTCAAAAGATATATATACCTATATATGTAAGTTTTAAAGCCTTCATTTGAAATTATGTAATTTATAAAGGAAAATGAATTGAAAACAATTTACAAATAATCATACATATATAATTCTTAATTAATAAAGTTTTTTTAAAAAAATCTAATTGATTTATTAAATCATATTCCAAATGCAATTCTTATTTTATCCCTAAATATTCAAATTCATTTTCTATTAATTCATGATTTAACCAAATTAAACCAAAAATTCTATATAAATTTCCAAATTAATTAAAAAAAATCACGAATGTTACAATAAGAGTTGAATTGAAATAGGGAGGGGTAAAATAGGAAAGAGTCCATTCCTATATCCCTAAAACTTGGCCGTATTCCTATAAATGTTCATTTCATTTTATCAAAATTTTAAAAAAGAGGCTGAAAACCGTTAATAAGAGAAAAGGGAAAAGATATAGAAACGCTAGGAAGAAGCTTAAGCAAATCAAATTCATTCCCTTCTCAATATCTTTAATTTCTAAAGCTAAGGTGAATAATATTTAGATCGTATTTTTGTTTGTTTTCGGTTTAAAGATGTAATCCAAAACATTATGCATTGGTCTGCCATGTTTTTGAATGATGAAATGATTATATATGCTTGTCGATGATTTATGGTTGTTCATACAGATTTTATGACATGTTTTGATATGAAAACCATATAAAATGACATGCAAATGCCTTGCGAATTTTTATATAAAAAAAAATATTATTTTGGAGATGGGTTTCAATTTTCAAAATTTTCTGAATTTTTTTGAAATTTATATGAATTTTTAGTAAAAATGTTAATTTGGGTTATAAATTGTTTACAGTTAAATAATAAAAGGTTTGGGTATTAAATTTTTATATGTTCGAAAACATACTAAAAGAGATTTTCTGGAATTTTTGTAGAATTTCTCTAAGTGTTTTAATGGGTATATTAAATTATTTAATGTATGGGACTTAAATGTTTATGTATTTATAAAAGGAGAAGGGGATTTCTACAAATAATCCAAATAGTTAGTTTTGAAAATTACAGCACTTTTTAGTGGTAAAGAAAAGAGGCAACCAATCAAAATTTGACAGGTAAAGCAAGTTAGGTGAAAAGAACTATTTGCTACATGTTTTTGACTATTTCGATGCTTTCAGCACTAGGTTGCGCCTCCTTAGCCTCGCTTCGGACACAGTCTAAACCAATGCACATGGTATCAGAGAGCTGGTATGCGGTGAATTGGATGTAGGCGGAAGGTATGGAGTTGAAAGCAGGGGTTCCAATGTGGTTAAGGCATTACTTTGCTTTTAAAAAGAAAATGCGCATGCTTGCTTTTGACTAAATTACTTTCGACTTAGTTGGCTTTCGACTAGGTCAAATGGATTTTAAGGAAATGGTTTCGATTGGGTTGCTCTTTGTTTTTAAACAACTGATTTTGACTGGGTCAAAATGTTTTGCTGTCGCCTTTTTACCTTTCGACCCAGATGGTTTCAAAGGGGTGCTTTGTTTTCTAAAATTTGGTCATTTCTCTAATGTTTTTGAAGGGATGGTTTCGACACCATCACTTGTTTACTTAGGAACTGATTTCAAAACAGATGCTTTTGACTTAAATGTTTTAAAGACCTTTTTCTATAATTGAAGTATAATTTAAATGGTATCAAAAGAGATATTTTTAATGGTTTCGAAGCAGATGCTTTCAACTTTAATGGGTTTCTAATCCTTTTACTCTATTTGATGGCATAATCCAAATGGTTTCGACCGGGACAATTTTCAAAGGTTTCGAAGAGGTAAATTTTTGAATGGTTTTGAATGGTTTCCACATTTTTTAAAATTTAACCCAAAGGCTTTTGAAAGGTTTAGTATTTTAATGCTTTCGAAAGTGTTTTAGTGAATGGTTTTGAATGGGTGGTTCCCTAGGGTTTCGAATGGGTTGAAAGGAAATGTTTTTCCTATGTTTTCAAAAAGCAATATTTATAAGTTTTAAAGAGGGAGGTCTAATGCTTTGAAGCTCTAGAAGGAAAGGCTTTTGATGGTTTCAAAAGGGCCACTTTCAATGGTTTCAAAAGTGTTGCCTTCAAGGGTTTCGAAAGGGTTGTTTAAAGGTTTTAAACAAAGGTTTCGAATGTATTAAGTTGGCAATATAGCCTAAATATTTTCAAGTTAAAAAGGGTTTAAACTTGTTTTGCACGGAGAGCTAACCCTTATTAAAATTCATCAACATTATTTTGAGAAAAGTATATATAACATGGCAAAATAGCATAGAGTAATGCTAAGAATATATTTTTCTTGTATAAATTTGATTTAAAATGTTAAATCATTTTGAAATGGTTTTCAAGGAAAAAGATGAAGGGTAATTAACCCTAAGAAAATGATTTGGATAAATAGCCCATTTTGATTCGGACAGTTAGTCCAGTTTGCAGATAGTTAGTCCATTTTGCAGGCAGCCAGCCATGTTTTCATACAAATAGTCCATTTATTACTTATAAATGGATAGTTCATTAGTTACCTGATTATAGCTTACTGGACTTAGTTATTATTATAATTATTATATCAGTTTGATTAACCAGTTTGGTTGCAGGAAATAATTTTCAAAGTATATGTTTTAAAAAGGATATTAATAAAGGGAAACCCCTTTTGCTAAGCGGCGTGGTCTCACTTAACATCAGTAAACCGAGATGTAGCGGTGTTATACACACCAAGCTTTATGTCTGACTCGAAGTTTTTATTTCCCCTTAAACTCTTGGGTGCTCAAAATTGATTTGAGAAGGTTGAGTGTTAAGGTTTTAGAAATTTTGGCGAATAAAACTTCCTAAGACGAGCAGGTTGCTGAAGGATAACTAATTAGTGGTTATAGTTTTATATTGTTTTGATTTTGCTGTCTATATTTCAGATATAACTATGTTGACTCTGATCAACCAAGGAGGCATTATCATATATCGCTCTTGGCATATTTTGTAATGATTATAATTAATATTTACCTAGAAAACGATTATGGGATTATGTAATTTGGATACGAATTTGCTTTGAAATGTAATCTGTAAAATGTTGTTTTTGAAAATCTATGGTTTTGTTCATATTGAAGTGCTTCTGATATTATGGATATCATTAGCATTACCGTATTTTTTCACCATAAGTTAATACTATGGATGATTGCAGCATCTATAGTGCTTAGCTTTTGGCCTCTGAATACGGGATGTTACAACACTAGTGCTTGAAAATTCAGTAAATTATTAAGAAATATTGAAAATAGAAAAAAATTGCAAAAGTTTTACTTATCCTAGAAGAATATAAAAAGGGAAGCCAAGAAACTTTCTTGTTCTTTAAGAATACCAAGGCCAACAACAATATATAAAGTTCTTCGTCGGTACATATCCAAACATATATATGTTAGAATCTTGTATTCTGATGTTTTGATCATGACAACTATATAAGTATAATTATATGAACTAACCAAAATTGCAAGAGAAGATACCATTCTACTCGACTGAACTAGTTATAATTGGTTTCAAAGAGAAGTTTCAATATTTTTAATTGGTTTGTCTATAGTCTAGTTAGTAGTTAATAATTGTTAAAATCTCTCCTAAGTAGTATATGCACGCACACATTGTTTTAAATTTTATTCAAATTAATATTCACAACTTAAATTTTGAATATAAAAAGTTTATATACATATTGCTTTCAAAACTAAGCTTACAAGGCAGCATACAACAGTTTCAGTCGACTGAACTTGGGTCGGTAGCCGACTGAAACACGCATACATGCATAAGTTATTTTGAAGATTCAGTCGACTTACCACCCCAGTTCAATTGAATGAATCAAGTGTCTTTTCAAAATAAATTTAAAATTCGAATTTTTTTGAATGATTCAAAAGACTGATTTTGTTTCCTCGGACAACTGAATATTCATAACGATTATTTTCTGAATGGTCGCCACTTTTCAATAAACGGAAACATCTTTTAATTCAACAGTTGTTTCTGTATCTCTTGGACGAATCTTTTCATGAATGATGACATCCTTTTAACTCTATAAATAGCCTTGAATTTAGACTTTTTATAAAAGACTTAATTCTCTTATTCTATTCTATATTCTTGTTATCTAAATTCTTCCATTTGCTTTCCTAAACACTTTCAAATCACTTGCACATTCAAGCACAAATTTATTTGTGATTCAAGTTACTTCCAATCCTCATGTATGATACTATATACCACAAAGGAAAAGACTATAGGAAGGGTGTACTCTAAAAAATCATCCATGCTATTCGGATGTCTAGGCAGTAGAAGTCTTGTTCGGTTGCTTAGACAGTGTAATATATGTTCCTTCGGTTTAAGTGAGGGTTGATAGTAAAATTCCAGAACGAGTTTGGACTGGATGTAGAATGGCAGTTTGAATCAGTATAAAAATCTCTGGTGTCATTTATTTTACAATTTACTTTCTATATTCATATTCCACACTAGTAATTAACTTAGATTATATTCCATATTATGATCCACAGCGGCACCTTTATTTGGTATCAGAGCAGGTCATCTTATAACCGTTACACAGTTATTAGATACTCAGATTAATATGGAAAATAGCACTAACACAAGTTTTGTTGAAGGATAATTCCCAACATGATTGCCACTATTTAATGGTTTGAACTATAATCATTGGTCAACTAGAATGAAAATTTTTATGCAAGCAAATTGATATGATACTTGGAATATTACTCAAAACGAATATACTATACCCACTACACCCTTTGTAGAATGGTCAAATACACAAAAGGTAGATGCTACATCAAATGCAAAAGCCATGAATATGTTATTTTGTGCCTTAGATAAGATGAATTTAATAGAGTTAGCATGTGCACAACTGCTTATCAAATTTGGAGAAATTTTAAAGTTGCACATGAAGGAACTAACAAAGTTAAACAAAACAAAATTTCTATGCTTAAAAATCAGTTTTAAAATTTCAGAATGAGGTCAGATGGAACTGTAAATGACATGTATTCTAGATTTTAGGATATACATCATTCATTATTGGCATTAGGAGAGAAATTTTCATATTTTGGTATTGTCTTTAGAACTTTAAACTCTTTAGCGGATGAATGGAAACGAAAGGTCTTAGATATTGAAGAAGCTAATGACATTTCTACCATCAAACCTAAAGAGTTCATTGGAAATCTGATATCAAATGAAGTAAATTTGCAAGCTAAGCGAGATCAAGCAAAAGATAAAAGAAATATTGCATTTAAAGTTGAACAAGAAGACTCAGATTCAGATGAAGATGACATGGCATTGATCACAAAAAATTTTAAAAAGTTTTTGAAGTTCAGAAAGAACAAGAAATTTGGAAACAATAGAAAAGACAACACCAGCAAACTGCCAGTCTCAAATCTTGAATGTTACAAATGTCATAAGAAGGGCCATATGAAGAAAGACTGTCCTGATAGAAAGAGAGGTAGATTCAAAAATAAGAAGGACAAATACAAGAAGGAGCAGGCATTCTCAGTAACATGGGATGGCTCAGAGTCATCGTCATTATCAAACAGTGACATATACAGTGATCCTGAACAAGCTAACGTCTGCATTATGGCTTCAACCGACGATGTAAGTGATTTATCTTTTGATGATTTAATTGACATAAACTCAGAATTATTAGATAAAATCAAGGAAATTAGAAGAAAGTATAAAGACGCACTAGAAAGACTAAACAGAACTGAAACAGAAGTTGATATGCTAAGTGATGAAAAGAAAATTTTGGAAGAATAACTTGTTAATACACAAGAATCTTTATCTAACATTTCTTCTTAATTCACTATGCTCTCAAATGAAGTAGAAGTGCAAAAAGAAAAAAATATGACATTAGCTTCATAAAATCATGATTTAAAATCAAGTGTCAAAATTCTTGAGTTGAAAAACACTAGCCTTAAAACTGAGTTATAGAGTAGTACTAAAAATATGACTAATTTTAATAAAGGAAGAGAAAATATTTCTAAAATTATCAGTGATTTTCAAACTACTTCTAATAAGAATGGATTAGGATACTAAAATTCTTCAAAAAAAATTTCATAGAAGAATAGTACATCATATAAAAAAATTATAATTTGCATAATAATTTTGTGAAAGCAAAATCAAAGGTAAAAGTTGTTATTCTGAAGAAAGAAATATGTAAAACTAGCCTATAAAAATTTAAGTACCACAAACTAACAATAATCTAATCAGAAACAAGTATATAAAATCTTTTATATCTACTGTTCATAAAAATAAAGATTTTATTTATAAAGAGAATTCTAAACCCTCGTGGGTTTGGCTTCCTGAGAACTAACTCTTAGAACTCTAATAAAATGTGGGTACCATCGTTATTTGTATATTTTTTGTAGGTATCGACTAAGAAAATTAATTTCTTATGTATATTGATTCTTGTCTAAGTATTCTATGTTTGTATGTTTAAATGTTTTTATATTGTTTTTCACATATAATAATTATAAATTTTATCAAAGTTTTAATGTTAAATAATTTTTATTCCAAAACACTCTGCTTCAAAAGCTAGAAAAGCTTCCAGGAATAGTTTTAGTCGACTGACCACTAAAATTCAGTCAACTAAAACTTCAAAGTCTACTTTTTTATAGTACGAAAGTCAGTCGACTAACTTTGGTAATTCATTCGACTGAATTTAGTCATTTTCAGGCTGTTAAACGCAGGATGATTTTTCTCTGCATATTAGTTAACTGAATTATAATTTTAATCGACTGAAAATTCATAGTTCTAAAAAATTTCCATTTTCATTATTGTCTAAAATATCTATGTTTGTCTTGAAATTATTCATATTTATCATGGTTTCTTTGATTAACTAGTATTCCTTTTTCCCGATGACAAAAAGGGAGAAATATGAAGATAAACAAGTAGTTCATTGATTCAGGGCGAGTTTTATTGTTTTATTGCTTTTTGTAAATTAAATAAAATTTTGAACTTCATAGTTGTCATCATCAAAAAGAAGGAAAAATGCTAGAACCTTGTATTTTGATGTTTTGATCATGACAACTATATATGTATATATTATATGAACTAACCAAAATTGCAGAAGAAGATACTATTCTATTCGACAATAGATTGAAGACCGTAGATTTCAAAGATAAGTTTCAATATTTATAATTAGTTTGTCTATAGTTTAGATAGTAGTTAATAATTGTCAAAATCTCTCCTAAGTGGTATATGCATGCACACATGGTTTTAAATTTTAGTCAAACTAATATACACAACTTAAGTTTTGATTATAAAAACTTTATACACATCTTGCTTTCAAAACTAAGTTAACAAGGCAGAATACAACAATTTCAGTTGACTGAACTAGGGTCGACGGTCGACTGAAATGTGCATACGTACACAAGTTATTTTGAAGATTCACTTGACTTAACACCCTAGTTCAGTCGATTGAATCAAGTGTCTTTTCAAAATAAATTTAAAATTCAAATTTTTTTGAATGATTTAGAAGACTGAATTTGTTTCAACTGAATATTCATAACGGCTATTTTCTGAACAGTCACCACTTTTGAATGAACAGAAATGTCTTTTAATTCAACAGTCGTTTTCGTATCTCTTGGCCGAATCCTTTCACGAATGATTACATCCTTTTAACTCTATAAATAGCCTTGAATTCAGATTGTTTATAAAAGAAATTAATTCTCTGATACAATATATATTCTTGTTATCTAAATTCTGCCATTTTCTTTCATAAACACTTTCGAATCACTTGCACACTCAAGCATAAATTTTTTTGTGATTCAAATTACTTTCAATCTCCACGTACTACACTATATACCACAAAGGAGAAGATTATAGGAAAGACGTAGAATGGGAGTTTGAACCAGTATAAAAATCCGTAGCATCACTTACTTTACAATTTACTTTCTATATTCATCTTCCACACTAGTAATTAACTTAGATTATATTCCATACTATGATCCATAGCAACACCTTTAATATAAATAAAAGGTAAAATCTTAATTGATATACCGTCACAACCGTCTGTACCTATTTCCATAGCCCATTTTCCGAACGGTGCTATAATATCGAATTATTTTTAGTTTAGTCTGTCTTTCGAAATTCAATCAATTGATTATATGTCTACATATGACTATAATTGAACCTGTATATTGATTAGCATAACCCTTGAGGATTTAATAAATGATATAGTTAAGTTTTCGAGTTCTAAATCCCAACAAATATGAAAGGAGAAGAAATTTAACCTTTTTGGCAACATCAAAATATTATGTTGCAATAAATTTCCATAGATCACCTCAAGGTTGTTCAACTTAATAACCGAATCGCTAACGCTTGGCACAGAATCGCAAAAATTGGATCGAGAAAGGAAAAGTAAGAAAATTTGGATTCGAAAATGTAAGGGAATTTAGATCTGAAAATTTTGAGGAAGATCCAGGAAGATAGAGAAACAATGGAAGAGGATTAAATGGCGAGGTGTTATGCGTGAACATGATCCTTCAAATTTAGGCTTCAGAGTATTTGATTTTGAGCCACTGACGGTAAGGAAACCTCCCTAACATTCGGTTTGAAAATGTTTAAAACACGATGAAGAACTACTGCTCAAATAATGTAGCAATAAATCAATAATTAAATATTGGGATAATGTTGGCTTCATAAGATGATATGCAAAAATTTAAATTAGTTAGTGGAAAATAAACTCTGTTTAAACAAAAAGTAAAATGAAGCCCCAATTAGAATATAAATATTTAAAATAAAAAAGTAGAATCACCATAAGTTAATGTTGAGATGGGCTAAAATATTTAAAGCGGTTCTCATATTTTTAGCTTAGGTTTGCATTATTCCAATAGTAATGACAACTCATGCGATCCTGGTGCCAGGGCCGGTCCAATACAATTGGTTGCCTTAGACGAGCTAAACAATTTTCCCCAAAAAAATAAGATTTTTTTTAATAATGCCAGGAACACCATTTTGTTATGTTCACACAAATAACATGATGCACTCAAAATACATAATAAAAGATAATTAAAAAACATAGACATGCTATGAGGTCTCTAACATATCGATCTATTCAATGAAAACAATTTCTTCTTGAGTTTTCAAAAACGTAGACATGCTACAAAAATGGAAATAAATTCCCTTTATTTTATTAATAGCATCTTCAATATAAATAATGAATGAACAATTATCAATTAAGGCGACTAAATTTGCTAAGTCTCTAATATAAATTCCATATGAATAACGAGTTAAAATGGAAATTAACAGGACAAAAATAACGGGACATAAAAATCTAGGTTATCCATTCACACCGACTAATATAGAAATTAACAAGACAAAAAATATCGATACTCGTTTTTAATAATGATTACCTAGATGACATAAAAAAATCACTGGAAATAAAAATATCAATAATTATTTTAAATTAACGGGACTTAAAAATTAACTGAATATAAGTTATTACTAAACTCTAATCCATTCATAAAAATAATGATTTAATATTGAAATTGCTAAATCTAGGCTAAATATCTTGAAGATGTTATCTTTACCAACAACAGTGAGGAGGGGAAGTCAAATCAGTTGTGTTGGAGGTTGTAAGCTAGAGTTGGAGGAGCCAAGGCTAGGATTCGAATCGGTGATAACTGCCATTGTGCGGAGGTAGATGGGTCGGGCTTATGCGATGCGCCAATGACTGCCTCAAATCGATGATGGATATGCACATTTGTTTTACGTGATGCAAAGAGAAACTATGGTTTTTCTTTTTCTTTTTGGGCCTTCAATTGGTGGGTTTCCCTATTCAATAGCCAAGCCGGTCTAACCTATTAATGGGCCCTGCTAGTGACAATCAAAATCTAAACATGCAACATTTTCAACCTAAACAATCCTCTTAGACCAACTTTACCTAGCTCAGATCAACTGTCCCAAATCTCATTGTCCTTCTATGCTTATCTCATCAAGTATAACCCAGCTAAATTCCTATGTCCAGAATCTCATGTGCCCCTTGCCCCTACACAGTCTCCACATTTTCATTGTTAGTATTGACGCCAAAAGTGGCACAATTTCCAAATATAACATATTGTAGAATTAGATCTACTAGAAATGGAAAAAGATCGTAGTAAAGTAGGAAATAACAAGATTTATATAGTGGTTCAGTAATCTCTAGCATACGTCCACTTTATGGTTTTGTTGATTATGGATTTGATGAAGATTTAGAGTTGCTAGAATAAGAGATTGGCAGATTCTTTAGCCTAAACTGCCAAGAGTATCTTCCTAGGTGACAATTGTAAGGGAGAGATAGGAGATGAAGAAGATCCAATATCCATAGTCTTCCGTCCTTCTTTAGTTGCTATAGGGTTGATATTTATAGGGGAAACGGATTTGCAGATCCAAGAGTCTAGATAGTATGAAATCTAAATATAAGTCCAAAGGTGTATTAGAGAGCACGTGGCCCAATCTCCAATAAAGACCTCTCAATACCAAGAGGTTCCTCTCGGTGTCGAAAGGTTTGTGTTGGTGCCAACTTTTCCTTCTCTTTTACTTTGCTCTCCTATATCTGATTCGATGTATTTTAAACTCTTTTCCATAGAAGTTGAGTCATTCTCGATGATTCCTTTGATAACACTTCTATTAACCTGTTTTCTTTGCTTTCTACTTATCACTCTTTAGAATTGCTCGTTTATTCTACGAGAAAAGTAATTGACGATGATTGCTAGAAGTAATATGTAAAGTACAAGAGGTTTTCGGGTCCAAAGAGCAACAAAAAGCTCTTGGTATCGAGAGGTCTAATATGTCCAAATGGACTTGCAACTTTTTGAGTCCCCTCTTCCAAGTGTATTTCCAAGTTCTCGAATCGTTTCATCTCCTCTTTGATATTCTACTTCAAGCTGAAATTTACTTTGTTAAAAATTTAGTTAACACTTGCCATGGAGTATGCTTTCATTGAGAACAAAGCATGCATTGGATCAAGACAAGTCCTGACTCAATATTTGGTGATTCCACTTAATCGCTCATGTATTGCTTCGAAGCATTGCTTTTATCTGGTAGGTCCACTTGCAACTGAGCCATCATATCATCTTCCATGCTAAGGTTAAGATCTTTGCTCTGGTGATCGTTCCATGTCTTACTTGAGTATGCTCTTCATTCTGCCATGCTTTCTACCAATTTTTAGCTCAAAATTTTCCTTTGGTACCAGGAGTTTCTCTTGGTACCGACTGCTTTTACTTACCCTAAAGCTTATATAAGCAATACTTAAAAAAATTATACCTCACTTTTTCACTTGCGATTCCTCTTTGCATTGAGACATTTCCACCGAGTTCTCTTATGTCTCATGACAAAACTCTTCATTGATCATTTAGCTACCTTGAACCGCTCACTACCGACCTCAATTAGCCGTCGTTGTTCACCTGAGATCACTGTCGGCCATCGTTTGTCGTCATTCCTTTCCAAAGTAATCGGGTCTGATTCCTTTGCAAGTGCTTGCCGCCAGCTCCTTCGTTTCCATATCATAATTAGCCTCCAAGTTTGGCAATGCTTTTTTGACATGGCGATGGTGTCGATGGCAATGATTTGGGTTGCGGTTTGTTACATGGTGCCCTGACCCGGCTATATTGGGCTGATCATGCAGGTCAGACTCGACTGTTAATGAGAAGGATGATTATGAGACAATGGCTGCATAACCTAGAAATAAAGTCCGGATAGTTATACGGAGCCCGGATTGGACAGAGTTGATAGATGGGCAATGCGAGATGTCAAAAAGATGGAAGTTAGCTCATATGAGAGGGTTTGGCACGTCAATACATGGAAGGATCTATATTCTTCAGACTATTATGAAGCTGAACCAAGATTTAGAGTAAAGCAAGAGTTCAACACATCCAAAAACCTTGATATTTGAAACACCATCAAAGTAGAGTATAAGGGAGCCGCCATAGGGATCGCTACCCCAAACTCAACACATGGAGGGATTGGTACTGATCCCTATCCATTGAGAGTTGGGCCAAGCCCTCCCTATGGTCGGCCCATATGGTTGAGAAGGTCCTGTTACCGAAGTTCCAGTCAGATTGGAGGTCGCCTTCATCTATAAATACAGGCCTAGGGGGTCATTCTGGGGACTCTTACACTGTTGGTTAGATAACACCATTATTGTAATTGACTTCCTCCATTACTTCGTTATCTCTTGTTATTACTTGTTTTTATAGTTATAATCAAGTTAATTGAAAAGCAATAAAGAGAATATTCAAAGTGGACGTCGGCGATCAATGACGAACCACTATAAATTTTGTTATTTCTGCTTTCTGCTGTGTCTTTTTTGTTATTTTGTGATTTTCCTCTGTTTTCATTTAATACCTTCATTTATTTCACTACTTAAATCTATTCTTGGATGTTTGTGGCAATTTGACTACAAACACTCATGATGGGGGTTAGTTGAACCTTGCTTCAATCTTCGAATTCCAAACTTACTTTGATTGACCCTAGTCGAGACTTAGCCATTCTCGTGTCGTCATTTGAATGCCAATAGAATGGTTCTCTTCTCAAGGAAGGTAATATTGGATGAGTCTTATCACTTGAAAATTTTCATTGCCTAATGTTTCTATCCCTTGAGTAACTTCGTTGCATGCAACTTCTGATGTCTCTGAGCATGTTGAACCCTAAGTTTCTTGTTTAGAATGGCTCATCGTTGTGCCTCAAGTTGGACGAGGATACATCTACTCCTCCTGAAGCGGGATCCTAGTCAAATTTCTTCTTATGGTTTCCTAAATAATTTCTAATTGCTTTATTTTTTTAATTATATTTAAGGATCTTATACTTTAATGTATTGAAATTACTTTCTCCCTTCAAAACGAGTTGTTAATGCTATAATTCTCTATGAATCACCTAAAGGGAATTCATGTATTGTGTGAAATTAATAGAATTCATACTTCATTTTTTTATTGAAATAGGCAGTACAAAATATGGAAATGTACCAAATATGGGATTTCCCATATTTTGAACCTCTTTCTTTACATTTACATTCCTTATTATTTTAAAACAACACCTTTATTTGTAACTCGAATGATTAATGGAAACTCATATTTTTATCCTTTTTCATTCCAAAGAGTTAAAATATGTCAATCCTACCTAATTATAATAAATAATCTCATATATATTTAGATTTCATAATTTTTCTATTAGTCAGTTCTTCAGCCTATACTACACTAATTCTAATTGCTTTTCTCTTAATTTAATTTCATCTTACTTGAACCACTTATAATGCGTTTGCATGTAGCTTTGTGTTAGGGTTTCGAATCACCTTTTCTGTATTATTTACCTATATTCCAAACCTATACTACTTCCTATTGTCCACCCATAAATTATACTTTACGACTTAAAAATTTTTAGTATAGGAAACCCACGAGCTATATTGCTCTACTATTTTTCATTCAAAATAAATAGCTTTCTATAAAATTTCCTTTATTGAAATTTTTAGATTGTTAACAAATTCAATTTATAATAGAGCTTTATGTTTACACTTCTACTTGTTTACAAAGAAACTAGCGAGTTATATATTTCTTATAATTTTTCTCAAACAAATTGCTTTTATAAAACCGTTTTATGGAAACTCTTCAGTTTAACTTCCAATGAAGCTTTAATTATATAAATATTTTTTTCCAAATTTAATAGTTACTTACTTTTTCAACCAGTTTCATTAAAAATCATTTTAAGCATACAATTTATACTTTTTCATAATTTTTTTAAAATTTCTTATTTGGGTTGTACACAAAGTGGATTTCTAAATGTTCATTTAAGAATATATTTTCTTCAATTTATTGACTTGTTCCTTTCTCACTATTGAAAATCCAATTATATATTAGGAACTTCCACATCTTCTAATATCTACAATATATGGATTCTTATTTTCCCTTTATTTGGACCAATTGTATATCATCAATCGACAACCGTAACGAAGGAGTCATGTACCATCCATCTTCAGGGATTTTCCATATGTAACTACTCTACAGTTGGGATTCTAGGGATTTAATGTATATTATAATTATATTTACAAACAAATTACAAATACGTTCACTTTACGTTTCCTAAATTTTCAAGATTGACTAACTTAATCTCTGATACCTAATGTAACAAATCATATCCCGATGGGCCTGAATTTTCACTGAATAGAAACCCAAGTCCACAAAAGTATGTATCGTCGGTTTGGTGTCTGCAATTAAAAAAAGAGTGCATATCAGATCTCTAATGAAATAACTTATAGTGGAATAATTTAAACTATAATATATCACACAAGTACTGACCAGATTTGACACTTCCGAAAATCAAGTGTCCTTGTCAGCATCGAACACGCCAAGCACCAGTACATGTCCTTCTAACTATCCTTTGACTTGTAATGAGGAGAGGGTCACAATAATTTTCCACTAATTGGTAAATTATACATATTATATATAACACTATCTTATGTCAATTGTTCACTGTTTCATTTTATGTCCAATTATATCGCTAGTCGTTTTAACTCCATCCATGTGTACGAACCATTCCAGTCTATACCCTTGTGTGTGTGTGTGTGTGTGTGTGTGTGTGTGTGTGTGTGTCTGTCCCATGGTCCATTAATGGACTTAGATATTATCTCCTAATATCCCTTGTTCAGCATCTCATTAGGATTCAACGCCTTTTCATATAATGATCTCTCCATTGTATATCTCGAGGATATCCTATAGTGCGCACCGATGAACTTTCCTCTATTAGGCCTTGTTCTCTTTAGGGATTTTCTACTTTGTCTACTTCCTTTAATATGGACTCGGATCCATTAACCACCACTTCTATGTTTTTAAATAAATCTGGTTATGGATTATTAGCCTTTCCCTATCAAACAAACTAGTAAACACCATGGTGGTGCATTACCTAATTGAATCAACACAAATAGGCGATAAAAATCAGTTAGGTGTTACCCTGTTCTTTCCATTGATTATAAGGGACCAATGACGGACTCGCGACCTATGCAACCCTACCTATAGAAAAATTCGGTACCACATGCGTTGCATTATGTTCAATCCCAACCATCATCTATTAAGATTGCCTAGTGAAACCATGGAAATACCCTTCTATATACAAATTTAAAGCAGACTACTATATTGTTGAAGATGCGCTTATATGATTTTTTTTTGATGATAATAAACATATATACATTCGTTTAAATATATTTGTTAATGTGCTATTTTATTTTTCTAAATAAATATTTGCTGAATAAAATTAAATAACACAGAATTTGAATTCAAACAGAAATTTTATTCAAACAAATATTTATTACAATTTTGAATAGTACAAATTCAAGCTATCACTCTACATATACAATTTTGATTACAAATACATCACAATTTCATATTTACATTTAACCTCACTACACATCACTCATTTACTCAATTCGTATTTTATCTTCAACTTCATTCCAGTTAGAATCCAACATCTGCGCAATCTGCAAAAATATTCACTAACGCGGTAAAATTGAAAAAGAAATATTTTTGTAATATAAAATAAAATATGAATTTTGAAAATACTATTTGCCTCGGTTATTTGGGTTGTTCGTCATCATTTACATTTGAATTCATCACACACGAACAATGTGACATGCACAGTGTATCACTGTACATGCCACAAGGCCGTGCACACCGCACTTGATAATGTTATAGGGACAGGTAAGCATAGGTCAAACCCAAATTATCGGACTCAACTCAAGTGCAATAAATAAGTGTCACAACTCTTAGCACAAGGTCAAATCCGAGCTTAAGCTGGATTCAACCCAAGTGAAATTTCGAAAAATAAACAAAATGCAAAGGTCAAGTCACTGCAATCATGACTCAACTCAATGCAACAACCAAAGTCAAGGTGACATGAAGTCAGCAACTCAAACTGCAAATATCCAAGTACTACAAGCCCAACACAGTGACACAGTACCAAAAAACCATCAATGAACAAAATCAAGCAACATGTATGCACCAGTAAACCAAGCTTCACAATGAACCAGTGGCCATAAACAGAGTGCATGCTACAACAACAAAGACCAAGGCTACAAATGTGCAAAGGAATGGACAGATCAAGTGAAGTATACAAGAGAAGCCATATGTAGCAAACAACATGAAGATCATCAAGTGTCAACCAGACATCACAATGATACAACTTACAAGCCCAAATGACAACACAGCAACTACAAACTACTCACAACAATGCTCAAAGACTCACCAAGTAAATGACACAACAAAAATGAAACCAACATTGACAACTCAGTTTCAAGTGACAGAAAAACCAAAATAAACAGTGGAATATGCATGTACATCGATGCACACATTCATGAACACACAAACTCAGTGAGGAGCCACAACAATGAATGATAGTAACCAAAGTAACCAGAGGCAACAACTACTACACTAAAGTACAAGACGAAAAAGATAGCTTGCATCAGGTGTACATGTCAGTTGAACAAGTCAAGGTTAGAGACCAGAATCAAGCCGTGAAATATACGAATGTGATAAAGTCAAATTTCACAAATTAAAGCCAAATTTAAGCCGTGGTCATCACGAAATGAATCAAAGCTGTGACCATCAAGCAACGAAAATATATACGATTTTGAACAAGTCGTAAATCGTCTCAAACATCCATACGAAGATCAACGACCAAGCTATATCAGTTGACAAATTCAAATAAAGTATATATGACGAGATTTCAGGGGATCGAACCCTATAAATTGAAATTAACATCATTGGAAAAAATGTATCGAGTTCAAGTAAGCATCAAACCAGTAAAGCAAAAGGAGAAAAGTACATACTGAAATCACAAACGAACTCGATCAATTTCAAAGAGCCGTGAGCAATTCAGAGAAACAAGCGATCGACAAGGCAAAAGACGTAATAAATCTTCCATTCGATCGAGCATCCAAAGTCGGCATCGTTGAAATTTAAAAGCCCTAATTTAGATCGAACAAAGGAAACAACAGAGCCTCCATTATCAAAAAGAATTGGGACGAAGAAATAAAAGGAGATGGTCGAGATAAATTACAAAAGGGGCCGGCCTTATTCTTCTTTTTATAAAAGGGATTTTTATTTTAAATTAGGGTTATTTTAATTTAAATTGTTTTTAATTTGCAATTCATTTTTAAACCGTTTAAATTTCTAGTCGTGTGACTAGGGGACAAACTACGTGGCGTAGTTTGAGAATTCGTAACTCAGTGGCTGAGTTGTGGCAGAGTTTTGAGCGTAGAGTTAGGTTTAGTCGATAGCGGGTGTCGCAAGTTTACGTGTGTAAGCGTCTGACTATCTAATTTCTAGTAGAAACCTTGGGGGCAGCACATAGGCAGGGTTTTGCCGAAGCTGGGTAAATTCTGTGTCGTTCTATTTTTGCATTTTATTATCCTGCTATTTTTCTGTGCTGCTATTATTCTGTGATCTGTGTTAAAATTATTTTCTAAGCTTCCGCAATTAATTTTTATAATTTATACCATCACCCTATTCACCCTCCCCCTCTTGGGTGAAATCGATCCTACATATATAGTGCTTATCTAGCCTAGATATCCGCCTAACGGACCATCCGATTGCCTACATTTACGGAGCATATGTTTCAAGTACTAACCTAATCTAAGGGTATCCTTTTTCAATAAGCAAGTGTATACTCTCTGCAGATCCTATAATTGGATGTGTTTTCACATTCCAACCTACTCTAATGACCTTATGTCATTTACTTTATATAATTTATATATTGTTTACATCATAAATTGGCACAAACACCTAATAGAGATTTTATATAGAAATAAATGAAGAATAGTAAATGTTAATAGAGGGGACAGGCAATTTAAAAAAGGAAAATCAAAGCAATAGCAAGGACACAACGATTTATGGTGGTTCGGCATTGTTTCCCTACGTCCATGTTGAAGAGACAGCTTTATTAATCACTTTATACTCTAAGCACAATAGGGATCGAATTAAAATCCTTCATTACAATAGAGTAAAAAGCAACCAGCAGCGTAAAGATTCCTAAAATAAACTATCAAGCCTATATTTATAGAGGAAGATGGGAAAATATCTCACTGAAAATTCGATAGAATAATCTCCAAAATCATATAGGCCCATAGAAAGGATTGTATGGCCCAAATCCTAAGAAATAGGGATCGGGGCTGGTCCCTATTTGGAGGAGTTTGGATATGCGATCCCTATAGGGCTTCTCCATGTTGCATTATGCCTAGCTTCCAAGTTTCATGCTAATTGGATAAGTAAAACTTGAGTTATTGCTCGATCTTTATTGCAACATGTTATGCATCCTGAATTTGCCTGATCCATATGGAAGGAAGAGGGCCGATCCCTCTAGTTTAGTACTTTTGAGGTGCGATCCCTAGGATAGACTCCCTAGGGTCCCCACATCTTGTTCCTTAAGCTTTACATGCATTGGACGTATGGATCTTAAGATATCGATTGTTTTTCTTTGGATTGCACTTGTTTGGTTGAAGTAGAACGTTCTCCATGATTAAGAGTGATTATAACTGATACCTTTTCTATATCGAATTATATTCCATATTTAGAACATTCTATATAGCATATCTCTTGATTCTGTTTGATCACGACTTCATATTACTATCTGCATTGGACTTCTGGACCCTACAGTCATCGCTCTAGACTTACTGGCCTTGATGATAGTCAAATCTAACTCGTCTAATCAGTTCGGATATAGCCAGGTCAAAATGTCGGTTAACACTTGCACCTAAAAGTACGTCTTGTGTTGAATATGACGTGCTCTGAATCAAATCAAGCTAGAATTTCTGGAAAGAAATTCATCCAGTTTTATAAATAGGTTCTATCCGTCCATTGAATATTTTCCCAAAATGCCATATCTCTCTCTGACCATCATGACGCTTGGTCGATTTCCAATAGTATAAATTCAGGATTATATTCTGTCAGATGCTATCTATGTCCAGTTTTATGGGGCTAGTAAGCTTTGGCTATCTGATTCAGTTTTGACCTTCAAAACCTCAAGTTTGAATTCAATTTTTGTCGATTTCAAAAATTGAATGCCTAGAATATACTCATGGATGTCCAGGTGCACGTTCTTGTCATTGGCTCTTGGATGTGTTTGCATGCTCACGGGTCATCATAAATTTTCATTGAATTAGATGCAATTTCATTACTTTGTATATTTATTTAATTTATATAATTTTTATGTACATTTTACATGCACGTAGGGTTCATAACTGATTCTTTCTTTCTCTCTCTCTCTCTCTTTTATGTTTATAGGGATCAGCATTCCTCAAGCCGATTGTAATACCCTTAATTTTAAATAGCATTATTCAGGAGATTTAGTTAGATAAGTTAAATAGAATAATGTAGAGATTAGAGTGATAAGATAATTGAGATTTGAAAACTAAGTAAGGTTATTATTTAACTAAATGAATCTATACGAATGGTTTATAAGTTAAATACTTAAGATAATATGTTAAGGGTAATATGGGAATGGTCGAACCCTATAACTCTTAAAACCCCTTAAAACATCCTCATTTACATTCTTACCAAAACATAAACATAAACAAAAGAAACAAAAAAGGCCAGCCATAATCCTAGGTTAAGGGGAGCTCAAGAATCAGTTAGAGGCCAAGATTCAAGCCACGAAGATTAAAGGGAATAACAAATCTCAAGTTCCTTATGCAAACAAGGTGAATAATGAACTAAACCATCTCATATAAGTCATCTTAAATGCATTAAATTTGGGTTTGATGTTTAAATCGTATGATTGGATGAATGATGATATGTTTTGATTGAAATGCCATGTTATAATTTAAATAAGGATTTTGTGAATAATCTAGCTCGATTTTAAGGCAAAAATCATGCAAAACGATTTCCAAATGCCATGATTTTTGCATATGTTAAGTAAAACATTATTTTAGAGATGGGTTTAAATTTTTCTAATATTCCAAGCTATGGATAAATTATTATGAATTTTCTATGAGAGAAAATAATGAATTTTGGGTTAAATTATTTAAGGCAATTAAATATTTATATGTGTTAGAAAACATATTTAATATGAATTATTGTGATTTTAAGGATTTTTCCTAAGTGTTTTACTATAGTTATTAAATTATTTAAGACAGTGGACTTAAATGTTTAAACATTTTATTAAGGAGAGGAGCTTAAGTGTTAAAATGTTTTCAATTGTTCAACGAAGAGTTCACCGGCTTTTTTGAAAAGAATGTTGGTAAATTACTGGCAAGCAATCATATTTTGTTACATTATGTTAGTTAGGTGAAAAAGAATTACTTTAAAAAGCATAAAATTAGTTTTATATCGAATTAAAACTTTGCCACTTTCATTTGCTTGCTTCCATCATCATACTCCCATTTATAATCTTTTATCCATTCGAAAACAATGCACGTAATATCAAGCATTTCGTACATACTGTATTGGAGAAAGGCAGAAGGAAAGAATGGTGTCAAAGGCATGCTTGAGAAAGGGTCAAAGCCACTTTTAATTACTTTCAAGCCCATTGGCCCACCCTTATTCTAAAAGTAAGTTTTTGAATGGGTTTCCGCTTTTTAACCCCTTCAATACTCATGTTGCCACACCTATATTTCTACCTTAGTTAGAAACTGCTATTATAACTCTTACTGCAATGAGTATGGAAGGTATGTTTCGAACCAATACCCTTTCGCTACCATCAAACCCGCCTTCCCCAATGTTTTCGAAAGGGTAGCTTTCGAAAGTGTCCCTTTTATACTTTGAAGTTTTTTTTTGTTTTTAATCAATGGTTTCGAAAGTGATACTTTAAGTTAGGTTCTAAGTTATGCTTCCATAAATTCTCACTTGACCTCCACTGCTTTTGAAAGATATGTTTTTGAGTATTTTGAAAGGTATGTTTTTAAGTGTTTTGAGACATATGTTTTTAAGTGTTTTGAGACATATGTTTTTGTGTGTTTCGAAAGGTATATTTTTGAGTGTTTCGAATTCAATGTTTCCAAACATTCAAAAGGTATGTTGGATGGTTTCGAAAGAGAAAGTCTAAGGTTTTAAGTAATGATTACAAAAAGGAGAGTGACGGAGGGCTTGTTTGATCTATAAAGTCGAAAGGGAGAGCGACAAAGGGTAACTTATGATGTAACAATGATCTAAAGGATATAGTTGAAAGCCTTAGTTTTCAAATTTAATAACCCAATCTCATTTTTAAAGTAAAAACATAGCAATGTAAATGAGATTTGAAATGAATTTTAACTTATGAAAGTTTAAAGGAAGCTTTCTTTGCTAAAGATAGTAGGTTAAGGGTATTAACTTTATTTCATTAGAAAATGATTACAAGGAATGGAATCATGGTTGTTTATATTGTTGTGTTAATCGATTAGTTATCACGTATGCTTGTATAATCATATTCACTTCATTTATAACCCATAACTGCATCTTAGGGTATTAAGGATAGAATAACAGGCTAGGTTGACCTAGTAGTGAATATACATTGAATTAACTTCTGTATGAGTAGACTTGCATCCAAAAGGTCAGACAGACCATAATATAGGATGCCCAAGACTGATTAAAAGATGACTGGTTTAGACAAGTTCTTAGTAAGCCCATAAAAACTATGTTATGGAAATCTTTATTGGTAGGGGCTAATAAGTTCTTAGCAATCCCATGAAAACTATGTCTGGAATAGGTTGTTGATAGAGATCAATAGGTTCATAGTCAACCCATGAAAACTATGACATGATAGATGCTATAGAAGAATCCAATAAGTTCATAGTGACTCCATGAAAACTATGATTGGATGATGGTACAGGTAGACATCAATAGGTTCTTAGTGATCCCATAAAAACTATGAAACCGGAGAGATAGTCCGTAAACTTGGAACATGTTATTAGTTAGCCCATGAAAACTAATAGGTTAATAGTGACCTTCGAAACTATAACATAAGACAGATAATCAGGTGAATAGGGATAGGAAATCTAAAGCATATAGCATGTTTCCATATCATCATGATACATTTTATTATGTTATGTCTTAACCATTATGGACGTAGGTGCACAGTATATGGTTATTACAAGTTGGTTTAGGATACCAATGAAGGTAAAACCTATTCTATTAAATGGCATGGTCTCACTAGATATCTATATAGTTCAAGATGATAGGTTATTAATCACATCAGACATTTGTCAACTCGAAGTTTATATTTTTCCCTTAAACTCTCGGGTGCTCAATTAATATGGAGTAGTTTGAGAATTAAGGCCTTCAGGTTCTTCTTTAGACGAATAAGATTCCAGAATGCAGGAGGTAAGCTAGCTTTTAGAAGTTCATTCTGTTGGATTCCGCTATGTAATTGGATGAAATGACAAATTTATTTAATTGCCTATATTTAGACTCTGATCAACTAAGGGGCATCTTCATATGTCGCTTTTGGCGTTATTTGTAATACATATATTTCTTTGAATGTGGTTTATGAATTGGGATTATGTAATAAATCTGAAATGCTATTTGCAATGAAATGAGAAATTTATTTTAAATTTAGTTCAAAATTTTTCATATTCACGTGTTTCTGGTATATCAATGTATCTAACGTTATCGCATTTGATCACCGAGAAATAATAACTATAGATGACTGCAACATCCGTAGTAGTTAGTTTTGGGCCTCCAATGGGGGATGTGATACTGAACCCCCATCCACTTCCCTTTTTTTTATAATTGAGATCATAATTCTCCTCTAGTCGATGTCTTTCTCTCCCATCTTCTCCTTTTTTATATACATAAGGATCAGTTGGATACCTAAGTCGAGGGATCATACTCGATCCATCCATATGTTGGGGACATAATATTTCAGCTTCGAGGAGAAGCTCAAGTGAGCCGATCCCTCTAGCCTTGTATATAAACTAGCATTTCCCCTTCCATCCCCTACTTCAGTTCATTTCTACATCCGAAATTTCCACCCCATTTCCTCCAAGCTCACCTTCGAACCTCCCCTTCCAATTGGAACTCCGATCCCTTCCCTCATAATCAAATACCCCCTTCATCCTTAAATCTGCCATTCTCTCTTGTTTTAGACCATCACTCCATCTTCGATTTAAGTCAAAATCAAACATCTCCCTTCGAGCAACTCGTACTTTATAATCTTTGGTTTGTGACGAGTTGATGGGTTTTGTTTACGTTACACTGCATGGACGAAGGGTCAAATTAGGTGAAGAAAAAAAGAATTGAGGCGACATTGGGTCCGGTGAGATAGTAGAAGAGAAGAAGGAAAAGAGAGAAGCAAGAAGCAAGCGATGAGATCGACTGTGTATTGTGTGGAGCATGGAGGGACCAATCGTGGTAGAGTATGGTGGCGGGTGATCGGTATTTCGCGTGTTGCTTGAGGATCGGTGTAAAAACTTAAGGGAAGTACAAAAATAACCAAGCATACGGATTTGTAAGAGGGATCAGTTATTTTCATAAATGAGATGAGGGTTTGAGAAGAAATTTGAAAACGGCGAGTAAAGGGATCGGTGTTGAAATTTGAGGAGGAAGGGGTCTATTGCATTGATGGACAAGGGATTAGTTGTTTGTAGATATAAGGATTGGCTAAAGGGACAGGCGATTATAAACCTCGAATTGAAACTTGAACACTTGAGCAAACCAATTCATATTCACTTGCACGACAACTAGAACCAATCCCGTCTCAATGAACTTGAATATATGATGATAACGAACAACAGGACTTGTGTGTCCAATATCGAACTTGAAATTGAATGACTAAACTACCAGGACTTGAACATGAAGTCTAACATATGGAATTCAATAATGAACATTGCACTTTGATTTGTTGTTGGCCGATGCCAAAGCTTGCACAATCGATCAAGCTAAATGCAAGTTGTGATAGTTTATGATGACGGTACTCTGGTTGGAATCCAAAGTTCCGTCGGTTACTTTTGCTTTTAATTTAGAACCATTTATATCTGAACTATGCAACACTCCACCATGCAAGTTTGCATTTAGCTAGGTGGGACAGGTTAATTTTTCTAATTTGATTATCTACCTAGTTTAGTTGACATGGGCTCTAGACATTTAAGGTACGTAGCCGCGATGTCTTCTGGAAAACCTTCACAACACATCAATCCAAGTACCGAGTCAAGTTCTGCGACTACATCCAGTAGACTTTCTTTTGAACATCAAACTAAGCAACCGAAGGTTTTCGGTCCGTCCGTTGACCTTTTCTCTGATGTTCCCATCCTTCCCATAGAAGAGATAAATCATGCTCTTGACATTATTGTGGGTTTTATACCTCTAGATAATTAGATTTATTCTTAGCCTTCCAGAATTGGTGAGGCTGCTCTCTTAGGCTGTGCTCCCAACATGGAATCCTGTTTGGAGATGTTCTAGTCCCTTCAATGAATCACAGGGTCATTTGCTCCCGAAGGGATATACGGCATGCAGTAAATTTATGTCTTGGGCCGAATGTGTGCCGCCTTTTAATTCTTTTATGCGAGAGACGCTAAATTATCTTGGAATAGCTCCTACTCAACCGCATTAGAATAACTATGCATTCCTTCATGACACTTTCTTCTATTTATGGATGTTCTCTTCCGCCACCCATCTCCTAAAGACATTAGATTCATCTATAATTTTAAATAACGGATGGGAAGCCTTTCATATACTTTTCTCGAGCCTTCGTCCAGCTGTCAAGTTCTGATTGGTGCTTGGAACAAGCTCGGTATCTTTAAACACAAATGGTCCTACGTTCTTTGTCCGCCTGGCTTCGCGAGGCGATGGTTAGAAGGACATAAGTGTTGCCTTGACTTTATTCTCAAATTCTTTAGCCCAAGTCGTGTCCTAAACAAATTAATACTATGAAAATTTCCAGGTGTCCATCCACGTCTAGAAGGCGATAATTTTTCAAGGGCAATTTTTACAATCTATGCCACCCCATCTGAGGACAGGGACATCAGGTCCCTTGTAATCAATGAGTGTTTATCTCCTTTTGGGCTGTTAGAAGAAGGTCATAGTATTTGGCTTCCGGGAAGCATTGCACATCCAAGGAATGTTGTGAAACAAGAAGGCAGCACTGATAGCCCTATTGTCCCCCCCGTCAAGGAGTCTTAGGGCGATGCCAAAGAAGGTGAAATTAGAGGTGATGAAACCAATAAGCTTGGCGATGCTGAAGCAGGTCCAGGAAATGCCCCTATGGTCTAACCATCATAAGGCATCCAATCTCATGTGCCAAAAAAGGTAAAAAGCTCACTTACAAACTCCATATGAGAAAAACAGCCAAAGAGCCCAAGTTTATTATCACCTCTGTTGAAGAAGAGTCTTCCTCTCAACCTTTAGAAATTTCGATGAAAGGATTCTCGAATATATCGATTCCAAATAACAGTGACTTTCCCAACACTAATGGTAAGGGGCTTAATTCTCCTACTAGGTGCAGTGATGACATTCCCCCCACTATGAAAGGGGAAATCACTTATGTAAGCAAGGCCACAGTAACTGGTCCATCGGGGGAACACTAGGACACTCATAATCATGCGCACTTTACTGTACGATTTTTGTCTATCTTTTATTTGATGGTTACTTATGCTCCTATTTGGTCGGCACGTGTTATGTCTCATTCCTGTGCTTTTGATTGCTTGAGGGGCTCCTCAACACAGTATGGATCCAATCATGGTCCAAATTGGGCAGGCATCGAGAAAGGGACGATGGCCAGGAAAGAACCCATCGCACAAGGGAGTATTCATCCTCTAAGTAGTATTCTATATCTCAATCATCTCATCAGGAAGTCCAGTCCAATCTTCCTATATATAGCGACGATCAGATCTCTTCTCATGCTTCCTAGACTGTTGTGCCATCCGAGCATCATTCGGGTTCATCCAGTTCTCGGCTGCTTCGTGATCACCGGTCAAGCAAACGTCCTATTGTCACTTCTAATCCAAATTTGACTACTAAAGCTCCAGAGGCTTCTACGATAGAAAAATTGGCCGAACTTAAGTTTAATTTTCCAAAATCTGCTTTGATGGGCTAAAGTTTCTTCCTTTTATCCATAAAATTCCAGGGAATGCTAAAGCGAGTTCTCTAACATGTGCCAATGATGTTTTTGTGTAGCATGAAGTATTTTAGCATTTAGCCAAGAAAATCTCTAAGGTGTCTACTAAAAGACAATATGAAATCGATTGCATAAGCTAGAGACGATCCATGATAAAGAGATAATCAACAGCAAGATGATGAAATCACAGAGTTAGTCACAAAGTTAGCCGCAATAGAGAAGAATGCTAAAGAAACATTTGAAGCAGTTAATCGTCTAGAAGTGGCTCATAAAAAGGTGTTATACGTTGCCCTTAGTCGTAGCAGTGCGCTTGCTCTGGGAAAGGACATACTTTAAAAAGGGAAAAACTCTCTAGCCTACTATGTTAAAGAACTCGAAGAACTCCCTAGAAAAGAGAAGGAAGAAAAACTCAATGCTTAGGAGGAGTCTCAAAGGAATTGTGAAGAGGCCGTCGAAGCTTGAGAGCTGAAAATTAAACATAACGAGCAACTTTCTCAAATTGAAGCCTTCAAGGAAGAGGCAAAGGAAGATGGCAGTAATGAAGTTAGAGAACAAACTAAGGCCCAGTTGGAGGATGCTAATGACATTGGCCGGAATGAGATTAAGGATATGTTTGATCCTTTGATTGTTGAATACAACACTAATGCCCTAATCCATTGTGACTTGAGTTTTCTCGGAGAGGGCTACCTCGAATCGCTTGTCGATGCTTGGGAAGATATCGTTGAAACAAGGAAGAAAGCCCTTGGTAAAGCTGATTTGGATGAGGAGAAACTAGTACGGGAGATCCTTCATGGGAACGAACCTTTAGATCTTACTGCTGTAAGGCTTCAATACTTCTATATTTTAGCACTCTCTGGCAAAGGGAAAAACATTACTGAAACTTCAGAGTCTGATCCCAAGGTCCTCTTTCACTTCAAATAGCCATAGCATCAGTTTCATTTAGCCTGGGATAAGATCCAAGCTATGATAAGGACAGATCGGTTATTAATTAAAGGTTCCGGCCCCTATTCAAAAAGGGAGTATTCCGACGATAACTGAATGTCAGTCGAAAATAGATATCCAGCTAATATTCTCCATTATTCGAGAGGCTTTATTTCTCATATCCAATAGTTATGGACTTATTTTCTTGTTCCCATGAACCTATAGTTCTTCCAAGTCCCAGTCTAACTCCAGGAAGCGGTGCCACTATGGAGAACCAATTGACATTTATTGAAATTCTGGTGGCCACCGACATTTCAGGGCCTGATGCTCAAGTTATCGGAGCGCTTGATGGTGAAAAGGCCAACGATCAGCCACTACAAGATGAATCTGATGATGTTATGATCACGGGTGCCTCCAAACACACTTATGAGCTCAGTTTGGAGTGCATCGATAGGCAGGAGTTATTGAAGAAAAAATTAAAACCAAACCAGTTGATGCGGACGTCGTGCTCCAAGCCTTATCCTACTGTAAGTCATTCCACCCAGCATGTCGGTTCCCAAAGAAATCCCTCCAACTTATAAAAGCTCTCCTGCCAAGGGTTGTAAAGGATCAAAAAGAAGGACATGTGGAAGCTCGAGTAGGTCTATACCTAAAAAAAAACTCTAGGGGGGTAGGAAGCAGAAGAAGTAGCCGTCACTTTAGCTTAGCATGTATATAGCTTGGGTAGCTGTTTTCCTTTTTGTTAGTCGTGCATGTGTGGGTACGACCCCGCATTTGAATAAAGTTGTATTATGATTTCCAAGTTCAATGCATGAATAGAAATTCTTTATTTTCCATTACTCTTATATAAACTTGCTTAAGTAGTTAAGCTATTACTTTTTCATTCAATGTACTTGTAATCCGTTGCTCATTCCTTTAACTTTTACTCAAAGCCTCCTTGTTGTCATGGCTTCAAGTTGTACTAAACACTGGGCTCGAGCCCTAGTGTTACACCATTAGATGCAGCGGTTTAAGTGATTATACTCCTGCCCCCAGTCTCGGGATAATAGAGTTGGATAGTGGATGATCGAACTCCATCCTTAGCGAATTTATACTCTTCCTGTCTGTTTCAGGCTAGAGTTTATGGAATAGTAAGCGGTTAAACTGCACTTATCTATTTATTCATACTCATATACTCTAGGGATAAGACTTAGTTAGCAAATGATCAGATCACACCCAATTTGTGTTTATACCCCAGTCAATACTCTAGGGACTTAGAGTTATTTCAAAAATAGTCGGATCATACTTTCATTAATTGATTGATTTTCCTACAAGTCCGGAGTTTGACTTAGAGTGATCAGTCGTGTCTCGATCGCTTTTGATTCATGCCAGTCCTAACACACAGTGGGATTGATTTGGTTATCGGATGGTCAAGTTTCATCCATTTTTCGTTTGGTACTCCGTCCATAAGGTTATGAGCGAGAATCATTGAAAGAACGGTTGAACTGAAAGTCTACAGGGTCGATCATGTATTGTATACGCAAGTATATGTGACAAAATATATAATGCAACTAAAACAATATTAATCTAAGTAAATATAGAATAAGCACACCAGGATTTTATACTGGTTCGGACCTCTCGTCATACGTCCAGTCCCGAAGCTCCCCTTCGGAATTCGACTATCAAACACCCTCGCTTCGTCCGGAGGAATAGGCTTGGTTACAATAAATTGTTCTTGTCAAATGTGTGTTTTATAATACAAATATTGACTAATTTGTACAAATTCTTCCAATATATATCTAGAGAGTAGTGTCTATGAAAAACTGAATATTTGGAAGAGTGAAATGCAAGTATAGATTGCTAGAGATCAAGAACATATGATAGAGTGTGTAATTAGAGAGCGTGAGTTAGTAAGGTGATTTGTTCTCTCGATTCTTGATGATATATATAGTTGTAGAGAGGTTCGTTGAGTAGTTGCATCCACTAATAAGTGTTCTACAGTTGCTTTTGTTGATGATGAAGAGTTGCAGCGAAGAGAAGCGGAGATGTCTATTTGAGTGTGGTAGTTGAAGTTTAAATTTAAAATCCGAGTTTGAAATCAGAGGTCTTGTATTTGTATCAGACGCCTAATACTATATTTTTTTTGTACATAGTAGATTTTCAAACGTCTGAGTGCTATTACCAAACGTCTAGTTTAGTCTGTTTTTTGTTCCAGAGGACTTTTCCAGACATCTGGCTTGTGCACTCAGACGTCTGATACTTGTGCAAGTTTGTTTTGTGCATCTTTTATGTTGCTTCTTTATACCTATCGACTTGTAGTCTCTTGTAGTGTTCTTTTAGCCTTATTCTTGTCTTTCTAGTGATGTTGTTCTAGCAAGTACCTGTATATAGTAATATATATGCATATTTGATTTCCATTGTATTGTTGTTTCATCGAAACGGTAGATTTGATTTCCTAACAATCTCCCCTTTTTGATGATGGCAAGTATACAATATGCTTATATAATTTTACAAATCTCCCCCTGAATATGTGCTATCCATCATTTATTGTGATTTTTATTATTTCTCCCCCTTTGGCATTATTAAAAGGGATTTATAGCTTTTTGATTACAGACTTTATTTCCATTCCATTACGTATTTACTACTCGTTGCATGACTACCAAAATATACACAGAAATAATACACAAAAAAGGAAATTTCATTAGTCACATTAAACGATTACATTCATACATTTGTATCATTTTTAAACAAAAAGATGGAAACCTAAGAAATATAAGGATTTTTTAGGGAAGCTTTATCTTGATCGTCTCCTTTATCTTCATCCTTAGAAGAACTCGCTTGTTCTTTAGGAGATGTCGGAGTTTGTTGAAAAGGTTTATCTCCTTGTAAAAAAGTTTGGAATGCTTCCAAGGAGCAGGAGAAGGCACTGGAATTAGCCAATCTTCTAAAGGTGGTGTAGGACCATGAACCCTTTGAAGAAACTCCTTTAGAACAAATAATACAATTAAAAGTGATGTTTCAACTGTAGCTAGACGAGAAGCAAAAGATGTTTCAAAACTATTAATGTGCTTAGCCAATAATTTTTTATTTCTAGATAAAATAAGCTGATTTTGGAGAGTTAAGTCGTGAATACTCTCATTTGGATTCGTCTCAATGCGAGTCTCTAAAATATCATCCTTTGATGTATAATCAAAGGGTGTAGGAGGAGGTGGAGTATTTTCGCGATGTTGCTCCACCTCTTGTGGTGGTTCAGGTTGTGTTTGAGGTAGAGGCCCAGCTTGTCTGGCTTGACGATGTTACGTCCACTCTTTAAATGATATAAAATCCAGAGGATTTTTCGGTAAGTGCATCAGAGAGAAAAATTTGGTGGATGCATATTTCGGAGAAATTTCTTCAAAAGTGGATATATATGAGAGGATGTTATGAGCTCGTAGAAGTTTCATGATATATGTAGGATAGATGATGGATGAGCGTGATCGAGTCCAAAACTGTTTGAGCTCGTCAAATATAAATTTTGTCCAATTGACCCTTGTTCCACTGAATATAGCATATAGGGCCTTGTGCTCTAGTTCCGTGATTTGCTCATGACTACTAAGAAGAGGAATGATAGTATTGGTAATCATTCTAGTGAGAAGTCTCGCCTTAGATCATAGGTATTTGGATGCAAATCTAGGCATTTAATCTTCCCACATTTGATATGTTATGTTATCTCTCGGTTTCGAACACATATTCTAAATATTATATAAAACTTCTCCGGTGTCGGAACATCCGAGAGTTCGGTCTGTGATCCCTGGACTAAGCCTACTTGTGTTGTCGTAAACACTAGAGCATAGCCAATTATCTTCATTGTTAGTGTTCCAAATTGTTGTGCTATCCAAATTAGCATAGAAGAGAAATATGGCTAACTGATCAATTTGGATGTTATTGGGATTAAAGGATATCAATGTTTCCAAACCAGTACTTTCACACATTTTGTCTAAATCATACATTGGAAACTTTAGAAAATTATAAAATGGACCTGTATGGAGCTTTTTCTTTTGAATATCCTCGTATTTCTTGAGTTAATGCGATACACGATTCATCCAACGTTCAATCTGATCGTTAGAGCAAACTTGAGGGTTGGATGAAGTTGTGTGGTCTTGTTTTTGCTTAGAGATCTTAAGGTTTTTTATCTTAGGAGCCATTGAATTAGAGAGAGTGTGGAAGAGAAAGTAATTTTGGGAATTGAAAAATCGAACTTGCTATAGAAACGAAGTAAAATGTAAGTGAGAAAAAGTGAAAAAAATAGACATTAACAGGGTAATTTAGAGTGTTGATTGAATGTCAGACGTTTGAAAGGTTATTCAGACGTCTGATTCAACCTAGTTTGAAGACAGTAAATAGAATCAGACGTCCAGTTGTTAATGGCATACGTCTGGAATTGCTCGATTTGTAAATTTTGAAAGGCAGAGAGAATTATCAGATGTCTGGTTATAGAATCAAACGTCTGGAACAGGTGTAAGTGACATTTTTATAGGATAAATAGTTTTATCAGACGTTTGGATATAATATCATACATCTGAAAATGGTCTGAGTTTTTATCTTATGGAATTAGAGACTTTGTTCAGACGTCTAGTCACTAGCTCAGAACATTTGAAATCGACTGGTTTCTACTTTTTATGAAGCAGAGATGATTTTCAGATGTCTGGAAAGTTATACCAGATGTCTGATATATGCACGATGGTTAAAATTTGTGTGGTACAAGAGTATCAGACATCTGATGGCAAAGTTCAGATGTCTGAAATGACTCATTTGTCTTAAAATGGCCTAATTTTCAAGGGTGTTGCTTATTTTTCGAGAGTTTGATTTTAATAAAACATGGTATTATTATTTGTGAAACAGAATACAAATATTCGTAGATAACAATACAATGATAATAATCAAATTTATTTAGATGACGATGGAGCATTGCGATCTTCAGACTTGTCATCCCTCCGTGGCTTGAGTGAAGACCATATATTTCCACATTCATAGGTTCTCAGGGAACCAGGGAATCGCCTAAGTGAAGGATCCAAAGGTGTACGATTAGAGGCAGATGGATCCAAAGGATTGCAATGAATCAGAAGTGGTTCATGTACATCCTTCTTCGTGAATTACAAAATTTTATCAAGACTTGCTCCAGAAAACTTAGTCGTCGCGCAGTGGCCTTTTGTTCAAAGTATAATTCACGTTGTAAATATATTTGTTATCTTTGGTAGTGATGTATCTCATCGATTTTCTCTTTGATATTAGGAGAGACAAATAAAGATCGTTTGGACTTCTTTTTATTAGGAGTGAATCCCGTGTGGTAAGAGGACCATCTATATGTTGGTTCCTGATTTAGTGTAGGAGTAGGAAGGCGATGAGGCGTATTCGCTGAGCTATCCGTTGATGGTGTCGAGAGGGAGAGATGAGAATTGTCGAAAGACATGCTTATATTTTCTATTGTAAAATATGAAATCTATATAATTTTTACTTTTTTTTGTAAAGAAATTTATTTTGTATATGAATTTAAAGGTTATTCATAGGTAATTTTTAGAAAACAACCACCTAAAAAATTTAAGGTGAAGGATTTTAACAATTTTAATTTGTGGATAAAAAATTGTTAGCTAAAAATAGAATAAATCGAAATGTAGTATTAGTTTAGAAGATCATTAAGAAAGCATATTCCTAATTCGCATCGCAGTTTAACAAATATTTGTTCATTTAGTGGTTTTGTGAAAACATTTGCTATTTGATTCTCGGTATTTACGTATTCTAATGTAATAGTTCCTTTTTCTACATTGTCACGTAAAAAATGATGTCGTATATCCTATATATTTAGTACGCGAGTGATTTACAGGGTTTTTTTAATAGATTTATTGCACTCGTATTATTGCAATATACTCGTGATTTATTGATAACTTTGCCGAAATTCGTAAGTGTTTGTTGCATGTATATCACTTGTGCACACGCCGGAGCTGCTGAAATATATTTGGCTTCACAAGCAAATAAGAAGACATAATTTTTCTTTTTGCTAAACCATGAGACTAATGACTGTTCGGTAAAGTGACACGTTCCGCTAGTACTCTTACGATCTGTTTTACATCCACCAAAATCCGCGTCACTATATGAAACTAGTTCAAACTATGATCCCTTAGGGTAAAACAAACTGTAATCTCTAGTACTCGATAAGATACGTTTAACAGCTTTTTGGTGAGATTCTTTTGGTTTGGCTTGAAATCGGGCACGCAGACATACACTCATCATAATGTCGGGTCGACTAGCCATCAAATAAAGTAAGGAGCCAATCATACTACGATATAATTTTTCATCAAAATCTTTTCCGCTATCATCTTTCTCCAAGTGAACACTAGCACTCATCGGTGCTGGTTTGCTTGAAGTTTTATCCATTTCAAAGCGACGTAATAGATAGTTACAATATTTTTCATGATGAATAAAGATAACGTTTTCAAGTTATTTTATTTGTAAACCTAAAAAGAAATTTAATTCTCCCATGTGAGACATTTCAAATTCATTTTTCATAATATTTGAAAATTGATTACAAAGATTTTCGTTAGTTGAACCAAAAATAATATCGTCTACGTAAATTTGTACAACTAAAACGTCGTTATTCTATCGTTTAATAAATAAAGTTGTATCGATTTTACCTATTTGGAAACCAGAAGTAATTAAATGATTTTTATGACGTCCGTACCAGGCACGGGGTGGTTGTTTTAAACTATATAAGGCTTTTTGTAATTTAAAAACATGATCGGGATATTTTTCATGAACAAACAATGGAGGTTGTTCAACATATACGTTTTATTTAATACAACCATCTGAAAAAGCACTTTTGATATCCATTTGAAATAATTTAAAATTGTGATGATTTGCAAAAGCAAGTAATGTACGTATGGCCTCGAGTCTTACTACTGGTGTAAAAGTTTCCTCGTAGTCGATACCTTCTTCTTGATTATAACCTCGAGCAACTAGACGTGCTTTGTTTCTAACTATATTTCCATTTTCACCTGCTTTGTTTTTAAATACCCATTTTGTTCCAATAACCGATTGATTTTCTTGTCTTGGTACTAATTCCCAAACATTATTACGTTCAAATTGATTTAATTCTTCTTGCATAGCTATTATCCAAAAATTATCATTTGAAGCTTTTTTATAATTTTTTGGTTCAAAATTTGACATAAATGCTATATGACTTATTTGGTTAAGTTGATTCCTAGTTACTCTAGAGTTAAAATCTTCAATGATTTTATCTTTTGGATGACATTTTAGAATTCTAGGAGAAGATACTAAAGTATAATTTTGTGCATTTGTCTCATCTTTGTAAGAATTTGTTGTATTTGTTATTGGAATTATTTCTTCATCGTCATTAATTTGATGGTTAATAAAATATTCATCAAGTGAAACATGTAAACTTTCTTCTATTGTGTTAGTTCGTTTATTAAAAATTCTATATGCCTAGCTACGATCTGAATATCCAACAAAGATTCCTTCATCGGTCTTTGGGTCGTATTTTCCCAAATCATCTTTTATATTTAGTATAAACATTTTGATCTGAAAGTTTTAAAATATGAAACTTTAGGTTTTCTTCCAAAAAATATTTCAAAACAAGTATGTTTAGACATAGGTCGTACAGTTACTCGATTCAAAACATAACAAGCCGTAGCAATACCTTCAGCATAAAAATGTTTAGGTAGACCTGTGACAACCCGGATTTTTTTTATGTCTATTTATCAGGTGATTAACTGATGTAATTATTGGAATATTAGTTTTGATTAGTCGAATAAAGGAATTTCTGATAATTAAAATGATAATTAATTAATTTTTGAGTAAACAAAAAATGGTGAAATAAATGGATAAATGGATGCGAGTTTCCCCGAACTCAAATATATTCTGTATAAATCATTTAAATTTTAAATATTATATATATATATATATGAGCATATATGAGTAAATTTGAATTTATAAATATATGTATATATATTTGATATGAATTTAAATTGTAAATAAATGGTGAAAATGAAGATACAAATTATATAAGATATAAAAGTATAAAATAAATACCTTAGATAAATTATAACAATGTATTTAAAAAAATGAAAATGAAAATAAATATAAGTACACACTTGTAAGAGAGAAAAAAACTAACTAACATATAAAAATAGATATGTATGAAACTAAACAACAAAAGTAGGAGACAAATATAATAAAATAAAAATAGAAACTTATATTATAAAGTAATATTATAAAAGACAAGTCAAAAAGAAAAGAAACAAACATATATACATAGTTAAGTATGAAACAAAAATAAATGAAGATAAGTATGCAAGAATGACAGCAATAATTAATATAAGTATCCATCAGCCGAAATGAACAAAAGGAAAATAAAAATATCTTTGGCTACAAAGGAAAGAAAGTAAATACATCCAACTAAGTATTCAAATATACATACAAATATTCATTAGCTTGTAGATGAAGACAACATTCTAATCATCTATGTACAAATAAAATAAAATAAGGGAAATTGTACAAAGCTAATTAATGTTGGCCACCACAATAATCTATCAGCCAACAAAGAAGGAAAATATCACTGATCAAATTTGTATAAACAAATATATTACCATGTACAAAACCTATCACCCGTAACTCATTCTTTTATCAACCTTTCTTCATTCCAAATTCGTTCATTTCAAAACTGAGATAATATCACTTTGTAAACAAACAAAACTCCAACTTCAAACAACATCAATCTGTTCTAATACAAACCAGCGATCAAAGGATTCTAGCTTGACTTTCAAAGCCAGTGTTAAAGAAAGCTCTGTTCTTTCTTCTGCAAACCAAAGTGAGTAAACATAATATCAAATTTTATGTTAGATTATGACCTGTGAATGATTTATGTTGATATGGTTTGGATACCTTCTTTAAACACTGTGAATATGGAAAATTGTTTTGGCAATACAGAGACAGGTTTTGCTTCTCTGTGCTTGGTTTAGGATGAAGCCAATACAGACAAATAATTCGATTTCTTCTACTTTAATCATTTTCATGCTGCAATGTCTTAAGTAAAGATGTGTATTTAAGTAAGATTTACAATCTAAAAATAGTTGCATGAAGTGTAGATATATACAGGTTGAAAAATAAATGTTTTACAGAGGATTCTTTAAAATTCAAAATTTTCGAATTAAATAAAACGACGATTCAAATATATAGTTTGAATCCTTGCTCAAAGTCATGAATTTTAAGATGCGTTTGAGGATTTTTAGTGGGTTAGGGTAATAGTAGTTCGAAGATGACCAAAAAAGGGTTTTTGGCCAGAATCAGGCGATCGGTGGAACATGGGGTGACCGGGTTGTGTGAGGTGGTGGAGGAGACTACGGTGGTCGTAGGAAAAATGACCGGAGGTGGTATCATCCATGGTAGTGATGGCGGCATCAATTTTTTTCTTCTGTAAACCTAGTTTTTAGGGCGTTTGAATATGGGGTCGCGGCACTTCCTCTCATGCATCGAGTTACACGAATTTCTGGAAGAAGATAGTTGAGAGTGGGTCGGAGATGTGGCCGGTGTCGTTAGCCTTCAGATTGTCGGAGTTGCGTCTATGAGGTGAGATCGTGGATAGCGTCTGGGTTGGAGTTTCTCGAGCTTCGCTCGGTTCTGGTTGACGAAGAAGTGGAGACGTTCGATACTATGTGAACGATGTCGAGGTGATTTGTGATTTGGTGGAAAGTTTCTCGACCGCCAAAGATGGCTCGCTGTTCCGTGCACGTGCACGACTTGTCAGCGTGTCAGTGGGAAGATGAGGGCTGGGTACTCTGTTGTTTTCGAGTTTTAGGGGATTGAACGCGTGGTCGAGACTCGTGTTTATGCAAATGCTTGTTCCAGTTTTGATTTAAGTTTTAACTTTAACAAATGTAAAACAAAGAGGAAGAAGGAGTCAGGGAGAAGGAGAAGGCATGAGGAAGAGAGTGGGGCTGGGAAAGGAATGAGAGGAACTCGAGTTACTCGAGTCACCCTCTGCGTCTTTCACGGGTTCCATTATTCTTGTACTTAGTCTAACTTCTCAAGTTGTTTTGTTAAACAAAGTTCAGAATTTATTTAGTAAGTAAAGTTGACAAGTTCTAAGCTAAGTGATTTAAAATTTATAAAAAAAAGGTTTTCAATGTAAGATGGTTAATTGAATTATAGTGTAAGTTAAATAAGAGTTTAATTAAGTAATTAACTTGAAGATATTTACAAGACTTTATTAAGGAAATATAAATGCTTTTAAATTTCTACCTAATAATAATGTGACCATGAATGTTAAATAAGATTGTACTTAAGGAATTTTAAAATTTATCGACTTAACACCAATTTATGATTAAAGGCTAACAAAGCCTAATCTTGAATAAGAAATAATGATTGATTAATTAAGAAACAATTAAGAAATTTGTGGTTAATGAATGGGTAGCCAAGTTAAATAAATAATGTAGTTGATTACGAGATAATTAATTAAAAATAATTTATAGACTACAAAGATAATTAAGAAATAATTAGGAAATAAGTAATTAAGAGGTTAATTACTTAATGTTAAAGGAAGATATATTATAATAATTACTCAATAAAGTAATTTAAGGAAATTAATCACTCAGTATAATTAATTAAGTTAATATGGTAAATTTTAATCAATTAATTAGGGAAAGATAATCATTTGATGTTGGACTAAGTATAAATTACTAAATCAATAAGGTGGAATTACTTTACAGAGCAATGAATGAATAATGACGGGATGTAATTAATTAAGGGAAATTACTTATTGGGAAGGGATTGAAAGATAACTACTTATGGAAAAGTAATTAAGAGATAATTAAAATATAATTACGGGAGTAATTAATGTAATTAATCAAAGAGTTGATTTCATGCATATAAGTAATTAAGGGAAGTTAATTACTAATGGGATAAATCAGGATTGAATAATGAATGAAATTGTTTGAGGTAATTAATTTGTGTAATTAATTAGGAGTTAATTACTTTAATGTAATTAGAAAATAACTAATCAAGGAAGACTAATTTAGGTAAATGATTATGGGATGATTAAACAATTGAGTTGGAAATTAATAAATAAGCAGGGCTTAAATGTAATTGATTTAATTCAATTATGGCTAATTGGGTTGTATTCGAGATGGTGTGATTAATTTATCTTGCTAAAGTATGATTAAATGATAATTTTAAGCCCTGAATTGATTGATACCCCTGATATGAAATGGTTCGTGATCTGGTGTGTTGGGTGGGCAATGATAATGTGGTTATTTTTTTTCAATGAGGAATTGCTAAATAAAGGGAATATCCTTATTTAAAATTGAGTTATATTTCACTTGTATAATTTATGAACCGAGTTTGAAGAGACCGGAGTCGGGTAATAGTTAATACCCGAAACCACTTCGATTTTTATAAATTGATGGGTTGGTATGAATGGATTTAAATGAATCGTATTATTAAATCTTAACTTTGACACTTAGAAAACTTATTTGAAAATAAGTTAGGTCTATATCAAATTGTGACTTTGTAAATTGGTTTGAGTTACCCGGGTTCTTTATAAGTTGTATGCTTTGGTATTCCATGTTGGATGAGTTTACTCACGCTGGTTTCCAGGATGACCCGGGTGTTACTTTGGTGTAATGCTCGGGTCAGACCGAGTATTACAGATTTTCAGGTAGGGACGTACAGGAGCTCAAGAGGCGAGTTGGATGGCAGGAGCGTATAGTATATTTTTTTTCCGCTGCATTTATATTATTGATAATCTGAGTCATGGTAATTGTAAATATTCAGTGACTGTGTATAATGTGAAACTCTGATGTATATTAAATGTAATCGACAAATATAGTATTCTTTTGTAAGCTATTATTATTTATTATTATATTTTATCCGCTGCGATTGTGAGATATTTGGTGTTTCTGTTATTCCTCTTCTATCTCTTTCTTCTTTTTCATAACTATCTGGAATTTTCGGCTTTGAAAATTCCGGGTCGTTACATTTGGTATCAGAGCTGAAAGGTTAAGTGAGAACCTTGGCTCTGGTAGGTTTACGCCTCAGAGATAGGGTTAGTATTACCCTAGGATGAGTTGAGTGTATATATGAGAAAGCGTACTTGTTATTTTCTTATATAAAGATTTTAAATGATATTTAAAGTAAATGATTTTATATAAGGATATATTTTGGTATATATAAAGTAATATTTCTTTTAAATAAAAATTAAGATAATTGGTTGATAAGTTATTGGAATTAAATTAAAGAGTAATAGTAATACAACCAAATTTAAATTAAATAAAGGTAAGTTTGAAAGGGTTCAAATTGAAATTTATCTTGAATTTGGGAAAAAGTTCTAGAATAAGATAATAATAACTTGGTATCTAGATATGATAACCTTGGGTATCATCATGAATGGTTATTGCGATTAATAATGATATATTTGTTGATAAGTTAGCTAGATAACGTAAGCTGTTAAGAGGAGTATAACCTCTAAATTAAAGTAGGCTTTAACATTGTGAAGTTAATAGAAAAAAAAAGAAACCCTAAGTCTAGAAACAATCAATTGTTTCAAAGAGTTAAAGAAATAACAAATAATATAATTCAGACTATTTTGAATATAGTCTTATTTGGAAACAAGAAATGTTTGGAAGATTTTTTTTAAGGGATTTGTTTTGAAATTAAAACCAAGGGTGGTTTAAAATCTAAAAGTAGCCTGGTGCGTAAAGGGAATAAAGATGAAATAAACTCTAAGGTTGAGTTTTGAATTTTCTTTGGAATGTGATGTGATACCCAAGGTGATAAGTCTTTGAACTTATAAGATTAATAATGTGAAGTTTAAAATTTGAAATGAGAATTCAAATTGAGCAAGGATGACTGGAATAAGTAAATTGAATTTAACTTGGGAGAAGTAAAATAAGTTTGAATGAACAACTTAAATTGGAAATTTCAAGATGAAATTGAGAATTAACTTGGAAAGTTAAATGGTTGATTTGAATTGGGAGTTTGTGTGATCTAAAAATGGGTTTAAGATCTAGAAATTGAAAATGGATGGATGTTTTAAAATAAATTGGATTGTATCATCCTATTGTTATTAATAATCTTTAAATCGTAGATCGGATTTGTTTAAATGAATGGGAAATGAAGTGTGGTAATATATTCATTTTTGAAATAAAAAGGGGAAATAAAACTTTAATTTGGAAGTAAGGGTGTGGAATTACTTTAAACTGAAAATTTGAATAATTGAATTCGTAAATTAAACTAGTTTAAGAATTGTTTTCAAACTAGAAGATAAAATTGAGTAATAAATTAAAATTTTAAGATACAATTATTTTGAACTCTTATTTGAACTTTGGAAAAGTTAAGTAGAGATAAATTAATATGGAATTTTGAGAATTTGACTCAAAGTTAAATTGTTTAAAGATTTAGGTTACTGATGTAAAAAAATAAAGGTTAATTTGATTTAAGGGGTTGAACCAACCTTTGGGAATTTAACTCGAATTTATATAATTCGAGATGGGTTAAAATTGAGATTTAAATTTCATTAGATCAAATTGAATTTTGAATTGAAGATGGATAAGTATAAAAATGCAAATGGAAAATTTGAATTGGATTAATTTGAAATAAAATTGAAGATTTAATGAGTTCAGATTCAAATGGGAATTAGGACCGATTTATAGAAATTAAAATGAGTGGAAATTAAGTGGATTCAACTTGAAATTCATCTAAATTAATTTAAATAATTTGGGATTTGTAGTTAAGGTGAATATGTTGAAAATCAAATGGAAGTTGATTTGAATTTGGAAAGAAATTGAGGTTAATTCAACTTGAATTGGGATTAAATCAATTTCAGTGGAAATTGGAGTTATCTAAATTGGAATTGGGTCAACTTAAATGTCAATGGAAATTTAAATTTGAATTGATGGGATTGGAGGTTGGGAATTGAACGGTTTGACTCTGGACTATTTTCAAAATAAATTGTTTTATTACAAATCTATTTTTTTCAAGCTATTTATTATATACAACCTTTCTTTCTTAAAGCCAAATTATTTTATACTTGTTTTACAATTATTTTTGGAGCTATTTAACAATTTTCCAACTGTTTATAAACCAATTACTATGTTTCAACTATTTTACAAAACTAATTACTATCTTACTTTTATTTTGCAATTATCTAAAATTTCTATAATTATTTAACTATTTTTTAACTATTTTACACCTATTTTACAAACTAGTAATTATTTTCCAACTACTTATCTATTCTTAAATTTTTCAAGCTATTTTCTAAATAAACTGGTCGGAGTTCAAACTATTATTGGTTAAATACCCAATCGAGACAAGGATTGAAGTAATAATCCAAATGGGGATTAATGTAAAGGTGAATAAGGAATGTGAAATGGTTCTTTTGAACTGAAAGAATATTTTGAGAAATATGAAATGAATAAAGGTGGAAATTAGATATTTCTATGGTTTTTGAGAGTGTTTGGAGTATAAAAGGTGTTTTATACAAGAAAGTAAGGATCCAAAGTTTTAAAAATTTATATATATATATATATATATATATATCTGAATATATATAAAGGATCTTATGAGGATTTTGGGAAAGGCTTTTGATTTTTGGGTAAAATCAATATTGAATTTGGAAAGCCTAGTTGGAAGAATTATCGATTTTGGGATAATTGATTTTGTGTAAAGGAGCTTTGATAAAATTCATACTAGGTGTATGATTTGAAAGATACTATATGTGTATAGTATAAAGTGTTTTAATGATAGCTCTGGGGAAAAAGGCGCTCCCTTGGAATGGACTTCTCAAGAGTGCCACCGGGTGGTGCTGCCTTGAGCCCCAAGGGGGGGTTCTAAAGTTGATCCTGTGAGGAGTCCGGACAAAACTAGTTCCTGAGGATTATGGGTAATGTACCATAGTGGAAGTCATGTGTGCCGCTGAGAGCCAACAGTCTACGTTTGATTTTATATCGGTAGACTGCGACACAATGGTAACATAGCGAAAGTCGTGTGTGCCGCTGAGAGCCAACAGTCTGCGTTTGATTTTATATCGGTGGACTGCGACCTATGTAGGAGTGGAGAAGTTTCATTTCGACAGTGAAAATCAGAGGCCGCGGAGAGCCTGCAGTTACATGGACTTTTGCTGTGACGGCAACGTAACCCTGGATGTAACTGTGATCTGTTGTGTGGGTTCCATGGCGTAATCGAGAGGCCGCGGAGAGCCTGCAGTTACATGGACTTTTGCTGTGACGGCAACGTAACCCTGGAATGTGATTGCGACCATGGATGGGGGTGATGATTTCCAGAGCATTCTCACCAAAGATATTTCCTCCATTTCAAAATGCTTTCAATATTTTCAATAAATTATTTTCCAAGTACTTTCATTGGGTGTTGAAAACGGGTTTACCAAGTACTTACAGATTTTCAGTCCTACGCCTGATCAACGTATGGCCGAATCTCTATGAGAACGAGGATGGACTTGTTGAAACATCGAATTATAAAAGTATTTCTTTAACAAAAAACAATTTAATTAATATTATATAGATTTTAAAAGTGATTTAAAAATGATTAAAGAATATTTATCTGATTTTAAGCAATATATTAATTCTAGTTTCGTTACTTTTCGAGGACGAAAAGTTCTAAAGGGGGGAGGAATGTGACAACCCGGATTTTTTTAATGTCTATTTATCGGGTGATTAACTGATGTAATTATTGGAATATTAGTTTTGATTAGTCGAATAAAGGAATTTCTGATAATTAAAATGATAATTAATTAATTTTTGAGTAAACAAAAAAATGGTGAAATAAATGGATAAATGGATGCGAGTTTCCCCGAACTCAAATATATTCTGTATAAATCATTTAAATTTTAAATATTATATATATATATGAGCATATATGAGTAAATTTGAATTTATAAATATATGTATATATATTTGATATGAATTTAAATTGTAAATAAATGGTGAAAATGAAGATACAAATTGTATAAGATATAAAAGTATAAAATAAATACCTTAGATAAATTATAACAACGTATTTAAAAAAAATGAAAATGAAAATAAATATAAGTACACACTTGTAAGAGAAAAAAAAACTAACATATAAAAATAGATATATATGAAACTAAACAACAAAAGTAGGAGACAAATATAATAAAATAAAAATAGAAACTTATATTATAAAGTAATATTATAAAAGACAAGTCAAAAAGAAAAGAAACAAACATATATACATAGTTAAGTATGAAACAAAAATAAATGAAGATAAGTATGCAAGAATGACAGCAATAATTAATATAAGTATCCATCAGCCGAAATGAACAAAAGGAAAATAAAAATATCTTTGGCTGCAAAGGAAAGAAAGCAAATACATTCAACTAAGTATTCAAATATACATACAAATATCCATTAGCTTGTAGATGAAGACAACATTCTAATCATCTATGTACAAATCAAATAAAATAAGGGAAATTGTACAAAGCTAATTAATGTTGGCCACCACAATAATCTATCAGCCAACAAAGAAGGAAAATATCACTGATCAAATTTGTATAAACAAATATATTACCATGTACAAAACCTATCACCTGTAACTCATTCTTTTATCAACCTTTCTTCATTCCAAATTTGTTCATTTCAAAACTGAGATAATATCACTTTGTAAACAAACAAAACTTCAACTTCAAACAACATCAATCTGTTCTAATACAAACCAGCGATCAAAGGATTCTAGCTTGACTTTCAAAGCCAGTGTTAAAGAAAGCTCTGTTCTTTCTTCTGCAAACCAAAGTGAGTAAACATAATATCAAATTTTATGTTAGATTATGACCTGTGAATGATTTATGTTGATATGGTTTGGATACCTTCTTTAAACACTGTGAATATGGAAAATTGTTTTGGCAATACAGAGACAGGTTTTGCTTCTCTGTGCTTGGTTTAGGATGAAGCCAATACAGACAAATAATTCGATTTCTTCTACTTTAATCATTTTCATGCTGCAATGTCTTAAGTAAAGATGTGTATTTAAGTAAGATTTACAATCTAAAAATAGTTGCATGAAGTGTAGATATATACAGGTTGAAAAATAAATGTTTTACAGAGGATTCTTTAAAATTAAAAAATTTCAAATTAAATAAAACGATGATTCAAATATATAGTTTGAATCCTTGCTCAAAGTCATGAATTTTAAGATGTGTTTGAGGATTTTTAGTGGGTTAGGGTAATAGTAGTTCGAAGATGACCAAAAAAGGGTTTTTGGCCAGAATCAGGCGATCGGTGGAACAGGGGGTGACCGGGTTGTGTGAGGTGGTGGAGGAGACTACGGTGGTCGTAGGAAAAATGACCGAAGGTGGTATCATCCATGGTAGTGATGGCGGCATCAATTTTTTTCTTCTGTAAACCTAGTTTTTAGGGCGTTTGAATATGGGGTCGCGACACTTCCTTTCATGCATCGAGTTACACGAATTTCTGGAAGAAGATAGTTGAGAGTGGGTCGGAGACGTGGCCGGTGGCGTTAGCCTTCAGATTGTCGTAGTTGCGTCTATGAGGTGAGATCGTGGATAGCGTCTGGGTTGGAGTTTCTCGAGCTTCGCTCGGTTCTGGTTGACGAAGAAGTGGAGACGTTCGATACTATGTGAACGATGTCGAGGTGATTTATGATTTGGTGGAAAGTTTCTCGACCGCCAGAGATGGGTCGCTGTTCCGTGCACGTGCACGACTTGTCAGCGTGTCAGTGGGAAGATGGGGGCTGGGTACTCTGTTGTTTTCGAGTTTTAAGGGATTGAACGCGTGGTCGAGACTCGGGTTTATGCAAATGCTTGTTCCAGTTTTGATTTAAGTTTTAACTTTAACAAATGTAAAACAAAGAGGAAGAAGGAGTCAGGGAGAAGGAGAAGGCATGAGGAAAAGAGTGGGGTTGGGAAAGGAATGAGAGGAACTCGAGTTACTCGAGTCACCCTCTGCGTCTTTCACGGGTTCCATTATTCTTGTACTTAGTCTAACTTCTCAAGTTGTTTTGTTAAACAAAGTTCAGAATTTATTTAGTAAGTAAAGTTGACAAGTTCTAAGCTAAGTGATTTAAAATTTATAAAAAAAGGTTTTCAATGTAAGATGGTTAATGAAATTATAGTGTAAGTTAAATAAGATTTTAATTAAGTAATTAACTTGAAGTTATTTACAGGACTTTATTAAGGAAATATAAATGCTTTTAAATTTCTACCTAATAATAATGTGACCAAGAATGTTAAATAAGATTGTACTTAAGGAATTTTAAAATTTATCGACTTAACACCAATTTATGATTAAAGGCTAACAAAGCCTAATCTTGAATAAGAAATAATGATTGATTAATTAAAAAACAATTAAGAAATTTGTGATTAATGAATGGGTAGCCAAGTTAAATAAATAATGTAGTTGATTACGAAATAATTAATTAAATATAATTTATCGACTACAAAGATAATTAAGAAATAATTAGGAAATAAGTAATTAAGAGGTTAATTACTTAATGTTAAAGGAAGATATATTATAATAATTACTCAATAAAGTAATTTAAGGAAATTAATCACTCAGTATAATTAATTAAGTTAATATGGTAAATTTTAATCAATTAATTAGGGAAAGATAATCATTTGATGTTGGACTAAGTATAAATTACTAAATCAATAAGGTGGAATTACTTTACAGAGCAATGAATGAATAATGATTGGATGTAATTAATTAAGGGAAATTACTTATTGGGAAGGGATTGAAAGATAACTACTTATGGAAAAGTAATTAAGAGATAATTAAAATATAATTACGGGAGTAATTAATGTAATTAATCAAAGAGTTGATTTCATGCGTATAAGTAATTAAGGGAAGTTAATTACTAATGGGATAAATCAGGATTGAATAATGAATGAAATTGTTTGAGGTAATTAATTTGTGTAATTAATTAGGAGTTAATTACTTTAATGTAATTAGAAAATAACTAATCAAGGAGGACTAATTTAGGTAAATGATTATGGGATGATTAAACAATTGAGTTGGAAATTAATAAATAAGCAGGGCTTAAAAGTAATTGATTTAATTCAATTATGGCTAATTGGGTTGTATTCGAGATGGTGTGATTAATTTATCTTGCTAAAGTATGATTAAATGATAATTTTAAGCCCTGAATTGATTGATACCCCTGATATGAAATGGTTCGTGATCTGGTGTGTTTGGTTGGGTAATGATAATGTGGTTATTTTTTTTCAATGAGGAATTGCTAAATAAAGGGAATATCCTTATTTAAAATTGAGTTATATTTCACTTGTATAATTTATGAACCGAGTTTGAAGAGACCGGAGTCGGGTAATAGTTAATACCCGAAACCACTTCGATTTTTATAAATTGATGGGTTGGTATAAATGGATTTAAATGAATCGTATTATTAAATCTTAACTTTGACACTTAGAAAACTTATTTGAAAATAAGTTAGGTCTATATCGAATTGTGACTTTGTAAATTGGTTTGAGTTACCCGGGTTCTTTATAAGTTGTATGCTTTGGTATTCCATGTTGGATGAGTTTACTCACGCTGGTTTCCAGCCTGACCCGGGTGTTACTTTGGTGTAATGCTCGGGTCAGACCGAGTATTACAGATTTTCAGGTAGGGACGTACAGGAGCTCAAGAGGCGAGTTGGATGGCAGGAGCGTATAGTATATTTTTTTTTCCGCTGCATTTATATTATTAATAATCTGAGTCATGGTAATTGTAAATATTCAGTGACTGTGTATAATGTGAAACTCTGATGTATATTAAATGTAATCGACAGATATAGTATTCTTTTGTAAGCTATTATTATTTATTATTATATTTTATCCGCTGCGATTGTGAGATATTTGGTGTTTCTGTTATTCCTCTTCTATCTCTATCTTCTTTTTCATAACTATCTGGCATTTTCGGCTTTGAAAATTCCGGGTCGTTACAAGACCGCTACTATATAATAGTGTTCGTGCACATTCTTGTAACATACGATTTTCTCTTTCTATTACATCATTTTGTTGAGGTGGGCAGGGAAAAGAAAAATTATGACTTATACCTTTTTTATTACAAAAATTGGTAAAGAGATCATCTTCAAATTCTCCACCGTGATCACTTCGAATATTTTTAATTTTCAAACACATTTGATTTTTAATTATTTTAGAAATTTTTTTAAACATTTCAAAGGTGTCACTTTTATGTTTGAAAAATAAAGTCCATGTATATCTTGAAAAATCATCAACTATTACGAAAACATATTTATTGTGATTTATAGATCGTACTTGGGTTGGACCAAATAAATCTAAATGTAATAATTCTATTGGTTGTTTTGTAGAAATATTATTTTTAGATTTAAAAGAGCTTTTCTTTAGTTTTCCAATTTGACAATCGTCGCATAAATTTTCACTTTGTAATTTATTTTAGGTAAACCTCTAACTAGCTCATATTTTGCTAGTTTATTAATATATTTAAAACTAATATGACAAAATCATTTATGCCATAACCATGGATCGTCATGTTTGAGGGTTAAACATAAATTTGAATTTTGATTTATAGTCATATTTAAGACATAATTGATTTTGTTTCTAAAACAATTCAAGATAAGTTGTTTTTTATTGTCGAAAATATTACATTTATCTTTTTTGAAATTAATTTGAAAACCTTTATCACATAATTGGCTAATACTAAGTAGGTTGTGTTTTAAATTTTCTACTGACAAAACATTTGTAATAATAGGGGAGTTAGAAATACCAAAGTTGATGACTCTCTGATGCCAGCGACATATCCTTTTGAGTTATCTCCAAAAGTTATCATCCCATCATCGATGTATGTTATATTTGATAACATTTTTGAGTTTCCAGTCATATGCTTAGAGCATCAACTATCAAGTATCCATTTCTCCTTGTTTTTTATTTTGGGTACCTGCAAAATAAAAGATGATTTAATTTGTACCCATATACTTTGTTAGGGTCCTAGATGTTAGGAGGAGCAGGTAGCCATACCCAAGACGGCTTGGTACCTTTATGAATATAATTTTTATCATAGACTGCATTATCTAAAAATTTATTAATACTTTTTTGTCTAATCAAATTATTATTTGTTAGGAATCCAAATTTTTATATTTTTGGTATTCGTATTAGACTTAGGTGATCTTCTAGTCTTTTGATAAATACAACTATATTTCTTAATATTATTCCCTTTTTGTTTAGGAATATTTTTAAATCCTATTCCATTTCTATTACCTAATGGTTTTGAAGTTTTGATAAGACTTTCCAAATCTTTTTTCCTTTATTAAATTTTGAAACATTATTTGTAATTTTATCTAATTTTTCTTTTAATTCTAATTTTTCAATTTTAATGTTTCTATATTACTCTTCAAGTTGATGTTTTCTTTTAACAAGTTATTTTTTTCTAGTCTAGTTTTTTCAAAATCAATAGCCATAGTCTCATTTTCAACCAAACTGTTTTTATTTTTTTCTTGAGATAATTCTATTTCCTCTTCTAAAATAATTTTTTCATCTTTTAACATTCCTACTTCAAGTTCTAATCTATTTATTTGGCTATATGTTATTTATTCAATTTTTTAGTTTATCTAAATTTATCATCTAATTCCATGCTAAGTTCTAATAATTCATCATAGCTAAGTTCGGGACATACCTCATCAGTTTGTGCCATAAAGCATACATTAGCTTGTTCTCTGTCACTATCTGATGATGATGAGGAATCCGAGTCATCCCATGTTACTTTGAAAGCTTTCTTTTTTTTTAATTTTTCAAATTTGTTCTTCTTTTTATCATTGTTGAGTTTAAGACAGTCTTTCTTCATATGTCCAAATTGGTAGCATTTGATTGATGTTTGATTTGTTGAACTTGATTTTCCTCCTTTCTGAAATCTAGTCATTTTTCTTAACTTCTTGAATTTGTTGTAGTTTTTGGTAATAAATACAATTTCTTCTTCGTCTAAGTTGGAGTCTTCATTTGTTGCAGGGAATGCTATGTTTTCTTTTTCGAATTTTGTTCTTTTCGTGCCTGCAAAGTAGCTTCATAGGACATTAAATTTCTTATCAATTCTTCAAATAAGATTGTTGAGAGATCATTAGCTTCTTCGATAGCTAATACTCTTCTTTCCCACTCTGAAGTTAAAGAATTGAGTATTCTAGATATTAAGTCAAAATTTGTGAATTTCACTCCAAGTGCCATCAAATTGTGTTGAATGGTTTGGAATCTAGAGTACATGTCTACTATAGATTCATTTTGTTTCATTTTAAATGATGAAAATTGATTTTGTAAAATTGGAATCTTAGTTTATTTAACTTTTTTGCGCCATCGTGTGTAACTTGTAAGGTACGCCAAATATCATATGCAGTGTTACATAACATGACACGTGAAAATTCATTATTATCTAATGAATAAAATAAAACATTCATATATTTGGCACTATTAAAAGCTGCGGTTTTTTGTGCATCACTCATGTGTTCATAGCAGTGTCAGGTGCTTCATATTTATTTTGAGTGGCTGACCAAATTTCTAATCCATTAGCATCCATAAGAATTCTCACATGTGTTGACCAATATGCATAGTTAGCACCATTAAAAAGTGGGGGTCGTGCTGTGGATTGACTTTCTTAAAAATACTTGTCATATTAAAGTGATTCAAAAACATGTTACTATACTTTGATCAAACCTTGCTTTGATACCAATTGAAAGTCTACAGGGTGGATCGTGTAGTGTATATGCAAGTACATGTGACAAAATATATGATGAAACTAAAACAAAATTAATCTAAGTAAATATAGAATAAGCATACCAGGATTTTATACTGGTTCGGACCTCCCGTCCTACGTACAGTCCTAAAGCTCCCCTTTGGAATTCGACTATCAAACACCCTCGCTATGTCCGAAGGAATAGGCTTGGTTACAACAAATTATTCTTGTCAAACGTGTGTTCTATAACACAGATATTGACTAATTAATACAAATGATTTCAATATATATATAGAGAGTATTTCTATAAAGAACTGAATATTTGGTAGAGTGAAATACTAGTATAGATTGCTAGAGATCAAGAATATATGATAGAGTATGTAATTAGAGAGCGTAAGTCAGTAAGGTGATTTGTTCTCTTGATTCTTGATGATATATATAGTTGTAGAGAGGTTCGTTGAGTAGTTACATCCATTAACAAGTGCTCAACAGTTGCTTTTGTTGATGATGAAGAGTTGCAGTGAAGAGAAGCGGAGATGTCTATTCGAATGTGGCAGTTGAAGTTTAATTTAAAATTCAATTTTGAAATCAGACATCTGGTATTTGTATAAGACGTCTGATATTATATTTTTTTTCTTGTACATAGTAGATTTTCAGACATCTGAGTGCCATTACCAGACATCTGGTTTAGTCTGTTTGTTGTTCCAGAGGACTTTTCTAGACGTCTGGCTTGTGCACCCAGACGTCTGATAATTGTGCATGTTTGTTTTGTGCATCTTTTATGTTGCTTCTTTGTACCTATCGACTTGTAGTCTCTTGTAGTGTTCTTTGAGCCTTGTTCTTGTCTTTCTAGTGATGTTTTCTAGCAAGTATCTGTATACGCATATTCAATTTCCATTGTATAGTTGTTGTCATCGAAACAGTAGATTTGATTTCCTAACACAAACCACATTCATTTTGTTTAGTTTTATCATGAACTTGTGTAATCGGCTAGGTTGAAACACTAGTAACCTGCTCGGATATGTCAATATTAGTTAGTCGAGCATCGTAGCTAATATGTAATGCTACAACAATCATAGATAAAAATGAAAATTCAAACTTTATTTGCTAAATGGAAAGAAAAGATGTAATTTATCTTATTACATATTTGGAAAATCAAACACTAAAGTAAATCCAGAAATTAAATACAACTAAATGAAAATGGATAAACTAAGTGAAATAGCATCTTAAATGCTCGTTATTGCATGCTCTTGATAGTGTGATGCCATCAACAGTCACTAGCTTGAAACTTCCCTCTCCAAGCCTCTGTTTGATGACATACGGTCCTTCCCAATTAGGATTCATGTGTGACAGGACAAAAAAAAATCCCATTTTAAGATGAGATCGTCGATTTCAAAGATTCTAGATTGGACTTTAGTATTGTAGTATCGTGAGACTCGGTGTCGATGTGCAACTTCCCTCAAATCAACTTCTTCGCACTTCTCATCTACAAAGCCTAGAGATTCTAAAAGGAGATCTTTTTTCATTATGGGATCATAGTAGGTTAGTCAATGTGAAGGGAGTTCTAGTTTAATAGGAATAATGTCTTCAAAGCCATAAGTAAGCGCGAAGGGAGTATAGCCAGCCGCGGACTTGTGGGTGATTCTGTAAGCCCATAATGCTATTGGGAGTTCATCCACCCACTTGCCTCTATCCTTTTCGAAACGCTTCTTCATAATGGACTTATAATTTTTTCACAGCTTCAACCTGTCCATTTGCTTAAGGGTAAGCAACTGCCGGAAACCTCTTTTCAATATGATGCTGACGACAAAAGTCTTTGAATTCAGCGCTGTCGAATTGGGTCTCATTATCAGTTATAATGTTTTGTGGAAGGCTAAAACGACAGATGAAGTTTCAGACAATAAAGTTGATTACTTTCTTTGTCGTGATCATGGCTAAGGGTTCCGCTTCGGCTTATTTGGTGAATTAATCAACCGCTACGATGGCTTACTTCGCTTTACCTTTTGAGATCGTTAAGGATCTGATAATATCTATGACCCATGTGGAAAACGGCCATGGACTAACCATATCTGTAATTTCTATCGATGGAGCTCTCTGAACTTTTGCATACATCTGGCAATTGTCGCATTGCTTAGTGTAATCAGCAGCATCTTGGTTGACAATTGGCCAGTAATACCCATAACAGAATATTTTCTTTGTTAAGGTTTGCCCCCTAGTGTGATAGTCGCATTACACTTCATGAACTTCCTTTAGGACTCGTTTTATTACGTTATAGGTGATACACTGGAGCAGGGGAATGGAAAAACCCTATCTATACATGATTCCTTCCTGAATGATATATCGTGATGCTTTGCAGAGAACTTTTCTCCTTTAATTCCTCCATTCAAGAATGACTCCCTTTAGTAAATAGTCTTTAATCGGAGTCAACCACATCTTCTTCTCAGGCTTCGTCTCTAGTACCTAGTCGATTTCCATTTGGTTTATGCTCAGAGCATCTAGTACTTTGACTGGAACCAAGCCTATTTGCTGCGTATCTCCGGTGCTAGCAAACTTTGCCAATGAGTCGGCCTCTCTATTTTGATCCCGGGGAATGTGCATGATGTCATAATACTCAAAGCCAGTCAACAACTCTTGGACTTGGATAAGGTATGGGACGATTTGTTGTCCATTAGCTTGGTAATCTTCCTTGACTTGGTATACCACCAACTGGGAATCACAAAAGATTTCAAGAGATTTTATTCCCAGTTCTTTGGAAAATTTGAGTCCAGCAATCAGAGCTTCATAATCAGCTTCGTTGTTCGTTGTAGGAAAATTAGGCTTTAAAGCGTAGAAATTTGATCGATCTTCCAAGGTTACTAGCACGATTCTGCCTCCCGAACAACGACCGTTGGATATTCCATTCATATACATTTTCCACTGAATTGTAAGGGCTCCACCGTTGTTTGGGAGATCATTCTATGTAGTAAATTCTGCTATGAAGCTGTTGGTGCCTATCACTAGATGGCTTTTCGAGGGAGATACATGATATTGAATTGGCTTAGTTCGATGTTCCACATGAGTAACCTTCTAGGTGTCTTAGGTCGCTACATGATCTATCGTAATGGCTGATCGGTGTAAATATTGTTAGGATAAGCCTGAAAATAGGGGTGGAGCTTTCGTGAAGTAATCAACAAGTAGTACGCCAATTTTCCTATCTTCGGGTAGTTCCTTGTAGCTACTGTTAATCGCTCGCTAATATAATAGACCGGTCTCTGGATTCGATTCTCCTCACAAAGCAGTGCGGCACTTATAGCGCGTACCGACACGACCAAGTAGATATACAAGTCATTGTGATCCGTCGGCTTTGACAAGATGGGAGGCCTCTCTAAGTGGTTCATCAAAGCTTGGAATGCATCTTCACAGCCTAATGTTCATTCAAAATTCCTTTTCCCTCTTCGAATCAAGTGGAAGAAAGGAATGCATTTATCGGTGGCTCTGGAAATAAATTTACTTAGGGCGACAACCTTCCCATTTAGGCTCTGTACTCGTTTGATGATCTTTGGCATTTGGATGTTGTGAATAGATTGAATCTTCTATGCATTAGCTTCGATTCCACGAGCATTGATGTTGAAACCCCAAAACTTTCCTAATGCAATGCCAAAAGAACATTCATAGGATTGTTCTTCATTTTGTAATATCGAAGGATAACGAACATCTCTGACAAGTCTCTAATGCGGTTGCTTGATTATCGTGACTTCACAAGCATGTCATCCACATATACCTCCATTGTCTTCCAATCTGATCTTTAAACATTTAATTTACTAGGCACTGATAAGTTGCTCCAATATTCTTTAATCCAAATGACATTAACACATAGCAATACAACCCAATGTCGTAAATAAAACTGGTGTGCTCCTAGTCGGGGATGTGCGTCGGGATTTGGTTATATTCAGAGTATGCATCCATGAAAGATAGTAACTCGTGTCATATGTTTGAGTCTATAGTTGGTCGATTCAAAGAAGGAGAAAACTATCTTTTGGACATGCCGTGTTTAAGTTTGAGTAGGCAATGCATGTCCACCACTTTCCATTTGCCTTTCTAACAAGTACATGATTATATACCCATTTAGGGTAAAGGACGACGCAAATAAACTCATTGCTTTTGAGCCTATCCACCTCCTCTTTAATGGTGGCAGATGTCTGCGGATCCATGCCATGCCTTTTTTATTTCATCAGGGAATGCCTCGGTTCGATATTTAATGCATGGCTTCCAATGGCGCGTGAGATCGCATACTTAGCAGTGTGAGTCCAAGCGAATATGTTAAGATTTTCTTGGAGAAAACCATTAAGTTCTTTCATCATCTGGGGGCTGAGATGTGAACCGATCATTAGAACCCGTGACAAATCTTCATGGCTGACCATAATGTCGGTCATCATCTCACCCGGTGTCATGTTAATCTCTTTGGACTGCTCATCATCCCTTGAATCTATGTCTTTATAGAACTGACTGTGTCGCCTGAGCTAAGGCCTAAGTGCTGGTTGTCAATCTTCGGTTGTTTTGATGTACAGAGACTTGTCCACACCCTTACCTTTCTCCTTTTATTAAGCGTCTCTTAATTCAGCCATATAGCAGGCACGTTCAGTCACCTGATCACCATGCACAACTCCAACACCACTATCAGTTGGGAACTTCAAAGTCAAACACTACGGGGAAGAGCTGCTCAATATTCAACTAGGGCTGGTCAGCCCAGAAAAGCATTGTATGGAGAGTCAACAACCAAGACAACAAATGGCAATATCCGCACTCTTCTGTGGTTACCTTCTCCCAACTCCGTATGCGATTCAACATAGCCAACAGCTTCGGTTGCAGCATCATTAAAGCTATGAATATGTGCTTTTGATGGTTTCAAGTCCTTGGCTTCCATCCTCATATGATCGTTAGCCTTTTTGAAACTATATTTACGGAACTTCCATAATCAACCAAGATCCTCTTCACTAAGATTGGACCGATCATGGAAGAAATGATCATTGGGTCGATCGTTGGTGCCTCCGCCTTATTTGCATCTTTATTTCTGAATACATTGTCGTCTGTCATTGTACGCTATTGTTTTGCTGAAGCCCCATCTTCTATACTTGAAAAACATTCAAAATTCATATGCTTGATTGCGCTATCATAGCGCTCCATCTCATGCCAGTTTTTATCAACCGGAGTAGTCCTCCAACTATTGTATTGATCGTCAATCTTCCACCAATTCGCATAGCCTCCTCGGCCATGTGCGGTATTTGTCCTCGGTTAGGGTCAGATGTCCCCTACACGCTCTCCTGTAAGGCTTTAATAAACTGCTGTAGTTTTCTTTTTCAAACCAGTTTCTCGATAACATCCTCGAGATTCCTATATTCACTCTTGTTATGGCTATAGCATTCGTGGAACCGGCAATATTTTCTAGTCTGTTTTTGCTTCTCCATTGATTCTTTCGGAGGTGGCTTTCTATACTGCATTGTATTGCATATAGACAAGTAGAAATTCTCTAGAGAAGTATTTAGCCTTGTGTAGGTATCATACATAGGAATACTAGGCTTTTCTCTTCTAGAATCCCTCTTTCATTCACGATTCCTAGCGTCGCCTTTCTTTAGCTGATTTCACTTGAACTTTTTCGGAACTCTTCTCGAATTGTTTCACTACGATATTGCTCCGCACTCCCTCTCCACATGGTCTCACAACATTCTTCTTCTTAGAGCATCTAGCTTCATCATTTCTCAAATACCAAGTTACATTTGTGTAGAAATGCTCCAACGTTACTGGTGGCTTGCCAGCTGTTGCTAAAGTCAGATTCTAGGCCAATCCTTCTTATTACTGCCATCAATATTAAATGGCCGTTCGGATTACTGACTTCTATGACGATTGTGTGAAATCTCTCCAAATAGTCTTTCAACAATTCTCTCGGAGCCTGGATCATGCTTGATAGGAACATTACATCTTTGGAGTGAATTGCATGCATATGGAACCGCTCTACAATTTTTTTTGCCAAATCATCAAATCTAGAGATTGACCTTGGGCATATCTTGTAAACCACATCGTTGATATGCTAGAGACAGTAATAGGAAAACATCTGCATTTTGTGGCATCATCAGCTCGTGCGGAATCCATTAACCATTCATATCTCATAATGTATTACCTACGGTCAGTTTCTCACTTGTAGGCAAGCATCGACGGTTAGCTGAAACTTCTTGGATACTTTATGTGTAGTACATTGTTAGTGAATAGGTATGGCTTCTTGAGATCCCCTAATCATCGTTGGTCAACCATTGGCTCATCCATACTAGCTGCCTAACCATATATGACAATTTCTACGTTTGGATAGTTGGAGCTAAGCGGTAGGCATGCTCCACCTTACGTGAATGGTCCGGTCGATGTCTACGGGCCATTCCATGCCATCTTGGCTTAAAATCTTCTCGATGTATATCATGTGGGTTTGCTTCATCGTCATTTCGAGGAGATAACTGGTATGCATCCACATAAACTCCAGCTTCTGAATCAATTGCAACGGCTCCAGCTTGTGTTCCAACATGAAAAGGAAAGCTTCCTCCTTTGGAGAAGGGATCAGCCCCGATCCCTATAGAGGGACTGGGCCCAACCAGTCCTGGCAACCCATGTAGGGTTGCTCGTTTATGTCCAGAAGCTTCAACATGATATCCATCAGTTCTACGACATCTGTGTCTGCGATAATCATCTAATGAAGTAGAGCTCTCGATGTAGAATAATGGGTTGGCTCTCTCTTAGTTTTCCCATGTTGTTGCTCCCTAAGTTGATTCATTGAATCGATATTGGCTTGAATATGCTGGTTCAACTGTCGGCGGCTATCCACGAGCTCTCTCATCAGAATCTAAAAGTCAGCTATTCTGATGGAATCAACCGAATTCTGGACTTCAATTGGATTGGTAGTATTAACATCCACCAATAGATTGCTTTGGCCTCCTTTTTGGATGCTAGCGTTTTTGTTTCCTTCTGCGAATTGAGAGGTAGATGTGGTGTTTCTAGCCATTGTATATAGTTTCTTTAGACATTTGCAAATCTAAATAGAATGGATAATCTTCTTGAAGATAATTCTGGATCTCTTCGGGGGATTTATACAATCCAACAATAGCAAGGGATCCAAATAGGACTGAGAATCTCCTTCTCAATGAAAGCTTATATTAACTTATATTATCCATACCCATCATAAACACATACCAAGGCTAAATATATGTCATATTTTTATATGTTCTCATTCTTTCAATATTTTCTTTCATTGCATCTACGGTTCTTATAATTGACCCTAGGTCTCATTTTACTATGCGTTTAACTTACCTTTTTCAATAGCATATACTGCTTCCTTTATCAATTCGTTAATATTGTTATCTTTTTATTTACTAGTTCCAACTTCAATCTCTATTCCCATTTTGTTCTTTACTTCTTTTTCTTTCCTATTTCTCAAACTTTCTTTTTCAGTTCTTTCCATTTATTTGGTATTTATATCTCATTCATATCTTAATGTTTAACTTTTGGGACTACATTTTAATATATTACTACTAAACTTCTACTCAATGTATGTTAACATGGTAAAATTTCATATCTTATCAAAAGGGGAAATGCTTGTGCCGCATTTGTAATTACAAGGAATTGTCTTTTTTATTTCTCTTGAAATAGACAATACAAAACATGGTTGTCTGGTACATCTCTCTCCTTTTTATTTTCATATATACATTCCTCGTTATTCCAAATGTCACATTTTTGTTTATGTTAAACTTGAAAATATGTGAAAATCTACTTGCAACGTTTCAAGTTCCAATGTATTAAAGTATCATAAAAACCCCAAAGATCGAAACAAGTTCTTTTTTTCAACTTTATTATATCATCAAATTAAAAAAAAGTTCCTAATCATTATGCATTCACTAATATTTCATTCAGTTCATTTATCGTTAAAATACAGGTTCTACTTATTACGCAGTTTCATAATTAAATCTAGTCATTACACAATTACAAAATTAAATCTAATCATTAACAACTGCAGAATTAAATCTAATCATTATGCAATTACAGAATTAGATCTAATCATTTTACAATTACAGAATTAATCTAATTATTACGCGATTAAAGAATTAAATCTAATCATTATGCTTTTGCAATTATCAATATAAGTTTCATTGGCAAGTATAACATCTTCAACATTTCATATTCATGAATTTATTTGCAATTTAAATTCATTGCTTAGGCATACATGAATAGATCTGCAACAATATAATCTAATATTATATAAAATCATATAATATTCTCATTCATCTTCTATTAATGCTTCCAAATCTTATAGATCAAATCCAGCTCCAAACTCTGTTATCTGTATTCTCCATTTCGACTCCCTATTCGGATCCACAAATAAAATTTATACAGATCTATTAGAATTTAGATTAGAGAAAAGAGATTTAGATTTAATATATTAATTAGAATCAGATTTATAGTTTATCTTCGATGTAGTAACTTGATTTGAACCTACTTCCTTTCTCTATCATCTTCTATTCTTCTCCAAAGTGTATACGTGCAAAATAAATCTATTTATATGAATCTAGAATTTTAGAGGAGAAAAGAAAATGCCAGAGCTTCTGCGCTTATAAGAAAATTATGAGTTAGAAGTGAAGCTCTAGGTCCTAATTTATAAAGTTTCAAATCAACGCTAACTTCAGATCGATCTCTATTGGATGTAGGCTATATGGCCCGAATTCACTGTCGCTCACAAAAGATCTCGGGTCCACCGCTATAGCCCCATGGTCAACCGCCCATGGTCGACCTGGGGAAGGTCATGGTCGACTTGTATAGTTCATTCTCTTGCACTTTTTAACATTACATGATCTGTTTGATTTGTTTCCATTAATTAACCAATTATTGTTTACCCTAATTATAATACTTAACAACTAAGTAACAGTTAGTTTTAATGGCATTTAATTAACAGTAACCAATGTCAAATTATTTCCTTAATTACATATATATTTATTTTGAATTTTTGAAATTCAAACTTTAATAACTTTTCGTTTGAACTCCGATCGAAAAGGTTTATGCATGAAAATTGATCAGAAAATCACCACGAATCCAACAGTATAGGTTTCATAGCCAAATTATGATATTTATAAAAAAAATCACTTTTTATGGTTTATTATTAATTAATTAATTTTCGTTTTAGTTAATTACCATAAAAACACAGGGTGTTACAGCATCAAACGAAGAAGTCGTGGAGACTCAAAGAGCTGTTGAAATGATTCTACAAAGCTTGTCAATTAAATTTGACCATATAATGGTTACTATTGAAGAAGCAAATGATCTTTCATTAATGTCCCTAGAATATTTGCAAGGAAGATTAGAAGCTCATGAGGTTAGAATTGTACAAAGAAGCACTTAAATGAATTCTTCACAAGACCTAACTTTTAAATCCCAATTCACATTCATGAGAGTTCATGGTTCATATCGTGGATATGCCAAAGGTTGTAGTGAATTTGGTGAAAGATATTTCTTATATTAAAATACTCACGATAAAAGAAATGACCAATCCAAGAAAAAACAGAAACAATCATTCCAAAATTCTCAAAAAGGTTGAGGACGAGGGATATACAAATGTACGAAACCTTACTTTGAATTTAATATTATCATACAGCTGGACATAATAAAAATAATTGTTAGGAAAACATCTTGAAAAGGAACCGTAGCTACTTATATGCATGAAAATAAAGGAAAAAGCCAAGATCTTTGTTGATTGCAGCTAATGAAAATGTTGAAAATATATTGTATTTCTATAATGGAGCAAATAGACATATGACTGAAAAAAATTATGTTTTCAACTTTCACGGAAGCTAATCATGGTCAGGTTACCAATAGAGATGCCAAATCTTACAAAATTCAAGGTATTAGAGAAATCGCTTTTAAAACAAAGACCGGCAAAATCGAGAAAATGTCAAAGGTACTTTACGTACCACGATTGCGGAGTAATCTTCTCGTTACGTACTAAAGAGAGGATTTGATTTTTGATTTGGTGGAGATATATGCACCATAAAAACAATCAACATGTTGCAAAGATTAATTTGGGATCAAACATTCTATTTCCTCTCAAGCTTGATGCTATCAATGGTATGTGTTACCATGCTACTTCTAATAAAGATGTTTCCAAATTAAGGCATGGTAGGATTGACCATCTAAAATTTTAGAGTTTGAAGGAGCTGTCCATCAAAGGCATTTTCCAAGGATTGCCTTAAATTGATGGGATTAATGAAGTATGTGAGGCAATTCCAGTTGGGAAAACAACACCGTTAATCATTCCCAACTAAATCTATGTGGCATTCACAATAACCTCTGGAGCTTGTCCATACTGATCTTTTTGGACTTATGCAAGTACCGTCGCTTAGAGGTAGCATGTATACTTTATTGTTTGTTAATGATTACACAAGGAAAACTAGGGTTTATTGTGTCAAGGAAGAATCAGAAGCTCTCTCTTATTTTGAAGAGTTCAAGTTTCAATTTGAAAAACCTTTTAGTTTTAAAATAAAGAATTTGAGAAGCGATCGTGGAGGAGAATTTATGCCATCTCCATTTGAGGATTTTTAACGAGACGATGGAATTCATCATGAATTAATAGCTCCGTACTCTTCTCAACGAAATGGTGTCGAAGAGCGTAAGAATCAGACAATAACGAACATGGTGAGATGCATGTTAAAAAAGAAAAAAAACCTGCCATTGGTTTTTTGGGCTGAAGTGGTATCTTTTGCAGTTTACTTCATTAACAGGTCACCAACAAAGAATCTGGATGACTCTACTGCAAATGGGGTTTGGTATCGTAAAAACCCAAATGTTAGTCACCTAAAAACTTTTATTTGTCTTGCATTTCCTTGCATTCTAAATACTTTGAGATTGAAACTTGATGTTAAATTTGAGAAATGCATTTTCATTGGCTTCAACAAAAAAACTAAAGCTTACAAGCTTTACAACCCAAGATCAAAGAAAATTATGATTAGCAGGGATGTTATTTTGATGAAAATGGCTGCTATTATTTTTTAGAATCTTTGGAGTTGTCAGGATGGAAGAATCTTAATCTCAAAGGAGAAGAACCTTTGCAACATGACAGTGGTGATGGTGTTGAACCATTGCAACTTGATAATGACAATGATGTTGAAGCACAGCATAATTCACTATCAACGCTAGGAAGAAGAAAATTTTAAGAGAAATTTATGATGTAACTGAAGAAATGGCCATAGCAGATCATGTATACTATGCATTCTTTACATGAGAAGATCCAATCACTTATGGTGAAGCATCGAAAGATGATATATGGGTTTATGCAATGGAAAAAGAAATCAAGCCTATTGAAAACAATGATACATGGGAGCTTACTGCGTTACCTTCACAAAAATTTGCCATTGGTATAAAGTAGATGTTCAAGCACAAAGCACGATCGGTTGCAAAGGGATATAAGCAAAAGAAAGGTGGAGATTTTAATGAGGTATTTTCTCCCGTTTCTATACTTGAAATGGTTCGACTGGTGATTTCTCTTACTGCTCAATATGGTTGGAAGCTATTCCAAATGGATGTAAAATTAGCTTTCCTGAATGTTTTTCTTCAAGATGAAATTTACATTGAGCAATCGTCTCGTATGTTGTATGATTGAATTAACAATTTCTTTTTTGAGAATACAGCTTTGAAAGACGTCCTTTTGAGCACACTCTTTACATAAAAAAATTTCCACAGGAAATTTCATGATTATGGGTTTATATGTTGATAATCTTATCATTACTGAGGATGATATGGAGGTTCTATCGAATTTCAAAAAACCAATGATGAACGAATTTGAGATGACTGGCTGGGGAGAATTACACCATTTTTAGAATATACATGATCAACAATCAAAACAATGCATTGTCATCTTGCAAAATAAATATCCAACATAATTGCTAGAGAAGTTCAAGATGAAAAATGTAAATTCAAATGCAATTCCATGTGCCGTGGGTTTCAAATCAAGCAAGAAGGCCGAAGGAAAGCTTGTGAATCCGAATTTGTTTTGAAGTCTTATTGGAAACCTGATGTATCTCACTATTATGAGATCTGACATTATTTATGCTATAAGTTTGATTAGAAAGCTTATGGAGAAACCTTTTTCAAACCATTGGAAAGCTACAGAGAGAATATTGCAATACATCAAAGGAACATTGGTTATGGTATCTTATATGAAGCTTGTGTGCCTGCGAAGCTTGTTGAGTATACTGATAGTGATCTAGGTGGAAGCATCAATGACTCACGAAGTACTTTCGGTTATGCTTTTAGCCTTGGAAGTGGAATTATATCTTGGTGTTCAAAGAAGCAACCAGTTGTGGCACTTTCTACCACCAAAGTAGAATACATCTCAGCATCTTTGGTAAGATGTCAAACTTCATGGCTAAAAGGAATTCTACAGAACTTGAATTACAAACAAAATGATCCTACAGTTGTATAATATGACAACAATTTTACCATTTATGTCTCAAAAGATCTAGTTTTGCATGGAAGAACGTAGCACATTCATTTACATTTTCATTTTATAAGAGAGTGTGTTACCGAAGAGAGATCAACCCTGAATATTGTTAAAGTGATCAAAAAATAGCTGATGTTATCCGCATAATTTCTCAAGTGTATATAGTTTCAAATTCAAAGCTTCAAGAAGATGATGTCGAACCTCATTGCAAGGAGAAGTAATAGGCCTTTATAGTAACGAGTTTTATAACTAATACAGACTTCGAAGGTACAAAGCTGCTCTTTGATACTTCTATTGCCATCAATACTCTCAGAGACTTATGACCAGCAATGTGCTTATAGAACAACATCGAAAGGATTAAGAACTCTGCATCTCATAATGGACCACACTTATACCATACTACATTTCATGCCACACTAAACTTCATCCACATCGAGATATATCATGTCACCTACCTTCACTGACATGCGATGACCCTTTACTCACTATGAAGCTTCAAGACCATGCAAGAAACATCGCATGTTAGCAAAACCAGATGTAATGCTGCACTTCATCAATGACAAGATAAATATATTGTCGAATGTAACTAATGAAGTTAAGGAAATCAAGTATAAGCAACTTCGAAAGCCATCAATGAATGTTGAAGTGAACAATAGCCCATTTCATTGATGTTAAAGCTCTATTAACACTGCCTCTCATCACAAGGAACCTCACTTTGAACACGTCGTCATCACTCTTGGAGATATTCCACGATCAATTTACTAACGGTGTCGCACCTCACAAGCACTTCGAAAGCGCTGCTCATCAACGACATCAAAGGAATACAAAGTTATACCACTCTTTGGTAATGATCACACAACACATCATCTTCATACAACACATCAAAGACATCGTGCATCCATATAGACGATGTTGATAGTGAACACTATCGATATACATGAAGATCTTAATACAGATTCATGGTTATCATTGCCGAAAGACATCACTTACTCTTAAAGGATTTCGACCGTCATGAAAGAAGCTATCAAAGACGCCGACATTATCCCCTACTGAAGCCACTTAAGCCAGTACCCAGCAACATCGTTGATGCCAAGCTTGTTTCCGCTAAGGTCGTTGCCGCATAAGTTGTTGCTACACATTTCCAATGGGATGAAGTCGAATTCCAACATCATCTTCATTAGTGATGATGCACGAAGTCATCAACATTTCCATTAACGTCATCACCTCTCCATGTTGCTATCCTTCCATGCATGTATATGTTGGTACTTCAATTCGTCAATTATTCAACAATGCTCCAATAACCACTAAAGAGATCTTTAATGCTAGAAAGCATCGACACAAAAGCTATTGCTGAAGTGCACCAAAGTCAGGCTTGCCGAAGACATCGAAGACGAAGTGAAGTCGCTTCACCCCTATAAATATGACCCGAGGGGCGCCATTTTAGAGGAAGTTTTTTTTTTGTTGAAAATTGGTGCATTATTAACATCGTGTAAAAAGACTTACGTAGTTACCTCAACAAAAATACAAGCGATGACAATAAAAAGAAAAACTCACCTGTATATAGGTAACTAAAACTATCTTAAGAGAAAAAAGAAAGGAAAAAAGTAGCCAAGAAGATGTCACAATGACCTCAAACCCTACATGCTTCGAAAATAAGAAGGATCTCCGCCAATAATAGATGAAAAACGCGAACTCTACTTTCCAAAGATGAAATGCACTTTCTTATTTATCAATTATAACCAACTCCATTATCTTCATCAACTGTCTTCCAAAAATCGTGATTCAATTTGTAAGAGCATCTTCAATCCATATTTGATGTATTGCCATTTAGTATCTATGTGTCAATGGTTACTACATGTTGTTAAGAGGATGTGAAAGCACTTATCATTCATAGTTACGTTTTTTATCCAATGCGAAAGGATAGATAGAAAAAAAATGCTTAGGTATAATTTTCTCATAATTAGAAGAAAATATTTTTAGTTAAAACCCACTAATGCAGCGGGAAAAAGTAATGTATCATGCGGAGTTGAATGTCTAGAACCGGACATCGGAAAAGACAATGTCAAGTAGTTTTCCAATTACCTCAACAAAAAACGTTAGCATTGGAGACAAAAATTTTAAGAGAAAATGTTTAATAATGATGTGGCATCCAAATTACAATGAAGTAGCACTATGGTTGAAAATGCTCTAACATAGCAGGATTTCCATCAATAAGCTCATGATAACATCGGCAGGGTAAAGACCAGATATACTTTGCTCTAATAATATCAGATTTGAAGTTCAAGCATCATTGCAAACTAGAAATCAATCCAAACTCACGGTGGTTGCAGATCTCCTTCAATAAGCTAGGATAAGCTTAAAGTTCTTGCTTAAATTTCTTCGTTTTATGCATTCAAAATCGTAAAATTTTAATTTTGTAATGATAGACTTACAGTCACTTAAAGTAAGAGCTAGTCTTGTTTCAGCGGGTAGTTATTTGTCATTAAAAACTATGGAGTTTCGTTCTAGCCAAATATGCTATACTACCATTGAGATTGAAACATTGATTAAATCATCGTGAAATTTTTTCCCTACGCAGTTAGTACCCATAATTTCAAGAATAGAACTGAGATTTGCTTTTTGGATACGCTGAATTTGCACTACAAGATAATACGGCTATTCCAACGGCTCCTAGCCGTTGGCGGCCGTTGGAAGCCGTTGGAATAAATCCCACTCCTTCCAATGCTTTCCAACGGACCATTTCCAACGGCCACTAGCGGCTTGGAGCCGTTGGAATCCGTTAGAAACCGTTACAATCAAATGGCCAATAAGCCGTTGGAAGCCGTTGGAAATACTGGGTTTATTTTGTTGTAGAACAGCAAGCCTATTTACCTTCCACCTACACCATTTCCAATCCATTCAATTTCCATTCCATTTCCAATAAATTCCACACATATATATCAATATCAATACAAACAACACACATAAATCAATAAAACACAAATATAAACAAACCAAACCGATCAAGCATCACAAAATATACCATCAACGTACATACCATCAACAAATGTCAATAAACCATGTACATACCATCAAAATATTTCTCACCCACTCCGTACCAATATATACAACATCGCCATCAACATCAAAACATCTCCAAGTCAATATATACATTGTTCAAACACAAATACTCAAAAACATACCTCCTCAAGGATCCTCATCGCCTCAAGAAGCACCAGACGACGAAGGAAGGGTACCATGATTCTGCAAATACTGCGCAAGCTTTTGATCCAGCTGCTCCACCTGGATGGCTCGTAGACGATTCTCCTCCCGTAGCTGCTCAACCATAGCTCTAAGCTCCTCGATTTCTTCTTTGTCTTGGTCTTTTTGAGCTTGTCGAGCCTGCAAATAGAAATAATAGCAAAAGGGTTGTCTCAGCATATAAAATATTATAACATTATATATCTAAACGCTGATTTTTTGTACATATGTAAAAGGATTAATTACCGTTAGGTTACCTTCACAAAAATTTGCCATTGGTATAAAGTAGATGTTCAAGCACAAAGCACGATCGGTTGCAAAGGGATATAAGCAAAAGAAAGGTGGAGATTTTAATGAGGTATTTTCTCCCGTTTCTATACTTGAAATGGTTCGACTGGTGATTTCTCTTACTGCTCAATATGGTTGGAAGCTATTCCAAATGGATGTAAAATTAGCTTTCCTGAATGTTTTTCTTCAAGATGAAATTTACATTGAGCAATCGTCTCGTATGTTGTATGATTGAATTAACAATTTCTTTTTTGAGAATACAGCTTTGAAAGACGTCCTTTTGAGCACACTCTTTACATAAAAAAATTTCCACAGGAAATTTCATGATTATGGGTTTATATGTTGATAATCTTATCATTACTGAGGATGATATGGAGGTTCTATCGAATTTCAAAAAACCAATGATGAACGAATTTGAGATGACTGGCTGGGGAGAATTACACCATTTTTAGAATATACATGATCAACAATCAAAACAATGCATTGTCATCTTGCAAAATAAATATCCAACATAATTGCTAGAGAAGTTCAAGATGAAAAATGTAAATTCAAATGCAATTCCATGTGCCGTGGGTTTCAAATCAAGCAAGAAGGCCGAAGGAAAGCTTGTGAATCCGAATTTGTTTTGAAGCCTTATTGGAAACCTGATGTATCTCACTATTATGAGATCTGACATTATTTATGCTATAAGTTTGATTAGAAAGCTTATGGAGAAACCTTTTTCAAACCATTGGAAAGCTACAGAGAGAATATTGCAATACATCAAAGGAACATTGGTTATGGTATCTTATATGAAGCTTGTGTGCCTGCGAAGCTTGTTGAGTATACTGATAGTGATCTAGGTGGAAGCATCAATGACTCACGAAGTACTTTCGGTTATGCTTTTAGCCTTGGAAGTGGAATTATATCTTGGTGTTCAAAGAAGCAACCGGTTGTGGCACTTTCTACCACCAAAGTAGAATACATCTCAGCATCTTTGGTAAGATGTCAAACTTCATGGCTAAAAGGAATTCTACAGAACTTGAATTACAAACAAAATGATCCTACAGTTGTATAATATGACAACAATTTTACCATTTATGTCTCAAAAGATCTAGTTTTGCATGGAAGAACGTAGCACATTCATTTACATTTTCATTTTATAAGAGAGTGTGTTACCGAAGGAGAGATCAACCCTGAATATTGTTAAAGTGATCATAAAATAGCTGATGTTATCCGCATAATTTCTCAAGTGTATATAGTTTCAAATTCAAAGCTTCAAGAAGATGATGTCGAACCTCATTGCAAGGAGAAGTAATAGGCCTTTATAGTAACGAGTTTTATAACTAATACAGACTTCGAAGGTACAAAGCTGCTCTTTGATACTTCTATTGCCATCAATACTCTCAGAGACTTATGACCAGCAATGTGCTTATAGAACAACATCGAAAGGATTAAGAACTCTGCATCTCATAATGGACCACACTTATACCATACTACATTTCATGCCACACTAAACTTCATCCACATCGAGATATATCATGTCACCTACCTTCACTGACATGCGATGACCCTTTACTCATTATGAAGCTTCAAGACCATGCAAGAAACATCGCATGTTAGCAAAACCAGATGTAATGCTGCACTTCATCAATGACAAGATAAATATATTGTCGAATGTAACTAATGAAGTTAAGGAAATCAAGTATAAGCAACTTCGAAAGCCATCAATGAATGTTGAAGTGAACAATAGCCCATTTCATTGATGTTAAAGCTCTATTAACACTGCCTCTCATCACAAGGAACCTCACTTTGAACACGTCGTCATCACTCTTGGAGATATTCCACGATCAATTTACTAACGGTGTCGCACCTCACAAGCATTTCGAAAGCGCTGCTCATCAACGACATCAAAGGAATACAAAGTTATACCACTCTTTGGTAATGATCACACAACACATCATCTTCATACAACACATCAAAGACATCGTGCATCCATATAGACGATGTTGATAGTGAACACTATCGATATACATGAAGATCTTAATACAGATTCATGGTTATCATTGCCGAAAGACATCACTTACTCTTAAAGGATTTCGACCGTCATGAAAGAAGCTATCAAAGACGCCGACATTATCCCCTACTGAAGCCACTTAAGCCAGTACCCAGCAACATCGTTGATGCCAAGCTTGTTTCCGCTAAGGTCGTTGCCGCATAAGTTGTTGCTACACATTTCCAATGGGATGAAGTCGAATTCCAACATCATCTTCATTAGTGATGATGCACGAAGTCATCAACATTTCCATTAACGTCATCACCTCTCCATGTTGCTATCCTTCCATGCATGTATATGTTGGTACTTCAATTCGTCAATTATTCAACAATGCTCCAATAACCACTAAAGAGATCTTTAATGCTAGAAAGCATCGACACAAAAGCTATTGCTGAAGTGCACCAAAGTCAGGCTTGCCGAAGACATCGAAGACGAAGTGAAGTCGCTTCACCCCTATAAATATGACCCGAGGGGCGCCATTTTAGAGGAAGTTTTTTTTTTGTTGAAAATTGGTGCATTATTAACATCGTGTAAAAAGACTTACGTAGTTACCTCAACAAAAATACAAGCGATGACAATAAAAAGAAAAACTCACCTGTATATAGGTAACTAAAACTATCTTAAGAGAAAAAAGAAAGGAAAAAAGTAGCCAAGAAGATGTCACAATGACCTCAAACCCTACATGCTTCGAAAATAAGAAGGATCTCCGCCAATAATAGATGAAAAACGCGAACTCTACTTTCCAAAGATGAAATGCACTTTCTTATTTATCAATTATAACCAACTCCATTATCTTCATCAACTGTCTTCCAAAAATCGTGATTCAATTTGTAAGAGCATCTTCAATCCATATTTGATGTATTGCCATTTAGTATCTATGTGTCAATGGTTACTACATGTTGTTAAGAGGATGTGAAAGCACTTATCATTCATAGTTACGTTTTTTATCCAATGCGAAAGGATAGATAGAAAAAAAATGCTTAGGTATAATTTTCTCATAATTAGAAGAAAATATTTTTAGTTAAAACCCACTAATGCAGCGGGAAAAAGTAATGTATCATGCGGAGTTGAATGTCTAGAACCGGACATCGGAAAAGACAATGTCAAGTAGTTTTCCAATTACCTCAACAAAAAACGTTAGCATTGGAGACAAAAATTTTAAGAGAAAATGTTTAATAATGATGTGGCATCCAAATTACAATGAAGTAGCACTATGGTTGAAAATGCTCTAACATAGCAGGATTTCCATCAATAAGCTCATGATAACATCGGCAGGGTAAAGACCAGATATACTTTGCTCTAATAATATCAGATTTGAAGTTCAAGCATCATTGCAAACTAGAAATCAATCCAAACTCACGGTGGTTGCAGATCTCCTTCAATAAGCTAGGATAAGCTTAAAGTTCTTGCTTAAATTTCTTCGTTTTATGCATTCAAAATCGTAAAATTTTAATTTTGTAATGATAGACTTACAGTCACTTAAAGTAAGAGCTAGTCTTGTTTCAGCGGGTAGTTATTTGTCATTAAAAACTATGGAGTTTCGTTCTAGCCAAATATGCTATACTACCATTGAGATTGAAACATTGATTAAATCATCGTGAAATTTTTTCCCTACGCAGTTAGTACCCATAATTTCAAGAATAGAACTGAGATTTGCTTTTTGGATACGCTGAATTTGCACTACAAGATAATACGGCTATTCCAACGGCTCCTAGCCGTTGGCGGCCGTTGGAAGCCGTTGGAATAAATCCCACTCCTTCCAATGCTTTCCAACGGACCATTTCCAACGGCCACTAGCGGCTTGGAGCCGTTGGAATCCGTTAGAAACCGTTACAATCAAATGGCCAATAAGCCGTTGGAAGCCGTTGGAAATACTGGGTTTATTTTGTTGTAGAACAGCAAGCCTATTTACCTTCCACCTACACCATTTCCAATCCATTCAATTTCCATTCCATTTCCAATAAATTCCACACATATATATCAATATCAATACAAACAACACACATAAATCAATAAAACACCAATATAAACAAACCAAACCGATCAAGCATCACAAAATATACCATCAACGTACATACCATCAACAAATGTCAATAAACCATGTACATACCATCAAAATATTTCTCACCCACTCCGTACCAATATATACAACATCGCCATCAACATCAAAACATCTCCAAGTCAATATATACATTGTTCAAACACAAATACTCAAAAACATACCTCCTCAAGGATCCTCATCGCCTCAAGAAGCACCAGACGACGAAGGAAGGGTACCATGATTCTGCAAATACTGCGCAAGCTTTTGATCCAGCTGCTCCACCTGGATGGCTCGTAGACGATTCTCCTCCCGTAGCTGCTCAACCATAGCTCTAAGCTCCTCGATTTCTTCTTTGTCTTGGTCTTTTTGAGCTTGTCGAGCCTGCAAATAGAAATAATAGCAAAAGGGTTGTCTCAGCATATAAAATATTATAACATTATATATCTAAACGCTGATTTTTTGTACATATGTAAAAGGATTAATTACCGTTAGGTTCCCGAAGCCAAAAGGTCTACTCCGTTGCGCCAGATCCATAACAGCGGTAAAAATGTTATCCTGCTCCCCCCGTGTCGGCGCATCACGACCAGACTGCTGAAACGCATAAGCCTGTGCTCCTGCAACCTCGACTATAATGGAAAAAAAAACAATTTCAGATAAAAAATAGTAGCATGTAATTATTTTGCATAGCTAGAAATTAATAAACTTATCGGTGTAAGTATTAGAAATTAAAAAATGCATACATATGCCTCGGTCGTCCTATCTTGATCACCCCACTGATATATGATTGCCAGCCTCATCTACTTTCCTAGACGCGTAGGTGTGAGTAAACACGTCCACTAAGCCAATAGAGCCTCCACAAGCTCGTTCCTGCAATTGATAATTTGGATAATTTAACTGTACATAACTAATTACTGAACTGATCAATATACAAATGTGATAATAGATAAATTTACCAAATCTTCGCGGTGATGCTGGAAAGATTTGGAGCCTCCATGGTGTGATACAGGATTCCTGTCCTGTTTGCCGAGTTCCTAGCTGACTCCTCCTGCAAATTTACAATGATTAATTATTTATTAAAAGGTAAAAAATTGCTGAGATTTATTGTAGATTTACCTTGAACTCCTCAGAGTTCCACCACTCAACCCACTTCTCCCATACAATCGCGATCATCCACTTGGGCTTCTTTCCTACTTTTTTAGTCTTCGACATAGTCTCCCTATAGTTCTTCGCGATCCTGGAGTTCCAGTGTCGCTGAACTAAATTGACGTCAGGCTCTTGCAAATCTATGGCGTACTGTACAATGAGAAAAATTACTAATTATTTATTTGTATTTAATTAATCATCTTGTAAAGCGGCATAAACTTACCAGTAAATCTTGCCAAATCGTCTCTCTCACGTCGTCGGGGATCTTGCCCCACTTGGGCCAGCAATCGGTCATCCTAGCCATGTACGCCTGCTTCGAAATGTTCTGAACCACTTTGGATGGCTCCAACTCAAATCCACTGCATTTAATATAAAATTTAACTTTAGACAATTGTAGATATATCATGTAAAATGCTATACTTGCTAATTGTGATACTTACGTCTCATCAGCCTTAGGCTGCAAGTAAACAAGTGGCCGAGCTGGTGGCTCACCACTACTCTCTCCAATATGACGTGAAGAGCCACGTCGCCGAGACCCAGAACCAGAACCAAAACCAAAACCGGACATAATATATATACCTGCCATATATACATACATATACAATTCATAATAATCATGATATGATGAACCATTAAAAAATGTAATACAATATGCTACAAATGTGTCATGTTGTGTATGTGTTGAGTGTGTGAGTATACACTTATTGTCATTAAAATTGTATAAATTGGATAAATGCATTATTAATCAGAAATCATTGTAATGTGAATACTTTTAAAAATTACCGGATATTACTCAGACGTCCTCATCGTTTTCTGATTCAGTCTCGGTTTCGTGCTCTATGCCGTTTTCCTCTACACTCTCAAATGCTTCGACTAATACATTTGTCTCATCATTTAAAGGTCCAAAATCAGTTTGATCATCTATAATTGCTATTTAAGCATTTTCCTCCAGATCTGCTTGATAGGCTTGTTCGTCTGGAATATTTTGTCCAACGAACGTAAATCTTGCTTTGGTTTTAAAAACCGCAGACCAATCTGCTTTATCCCTTTTTAGAGATGGATAAGGGGCATAATAAGCTTGTAGGTCTTGTTTGGCTTGTATAAATGGGTCGTACTTTTGATAACGCGATGTATGTTTAATTTCTATAAGATTATATTTTGGATGCACGTTAATACCAGAACCTAGAACATTGCTGAACCAGTTGCATCTAATCAAATAAACATCCTCCACGGGTCTTGTAAAATATGTCAACTGCAATATCTGAGTTAACACGCCATAAAAATCATTTATATGATTATTAGGGTCATCACTGCCTTTAACAAATACACCAGTATTGTTTGTTAATTTTTCAGCACCGTATTCTTTGGTGTTGAATTTATATCCATTAACAAAAAATATTGGATACGTATTAACTTTTCTTTTCGGTCCAAACGCCAAATGTTTCAGTCCTTTATCGAGCACATAATTTGTGGGATCAGAAACGTATTTCGAAAACCAAGTACTGAAATCTTTGCTTAAATCGCCGCCTGGATTTTGTGATTCATAAATACTGCAAACACAAATATGATATATTACATTATTATTTATTCACACGTGTAGTATTAAATTTAACAAAACTTGGAATGTGCTAATTACCTAACAAATGGTGCAACTTCAGGACAATTAAGAAGAATATATGTGTGTGCTACATGGTATTCTTTATCATCTAGTCATACTTCCTCACATTTTCCAGCATGTCGGCCATGTTGTTTAAAAATAGATAATACTGATTCAGAAGAAGAATCTTGTTCAACGGCCTGATCGTCATTACGCGGAACACTTACAAATGATAAGTTCACATGGTCTTTAAAATAATAAGAGAAAAAGAAAGAAGCTTCTTCTTCGATATATGATTTGCAAATAGAACCTTCAACTCGAGCTTTTTGTCTCACTTTTTTCTTTAAATGATTTAAGTACCTAATAAAAAATATTTGGGTTAAGTATTAACTACTATATTTATACTTAAATCAACATTTACATACTCAATATAGTAACATACCTTTCGAATGGATACTTCCATCCATATTGCACAGGACCTCGAAGACGTGCTTCATATGGAAGATGAACATGTAAATGCTCCATTACATTAAAGAAACCCGGAGGAAATATTTTTTCCAGTTTGCAGAGCAGTATAGGAATTTCTTCTTCAAGTTTAAGTAGACGGTCAACTTTTAACGTAGTTCTCACACTGTGCCATCTCATATGATGCACTGTTACAGATGATGCATATAATCGTTGAAGTCTAGGGGTGAGGGGCAAATAATGCATACGCTTGTACGGAACTTCTTTTCCCTTCTTTTTCCTCGATTTATATCTTTCCTGATTACATATTTTACAATTTCTAAGATTGATGTCTTCTTTCCAATACAACATGCAACCCTTTAAACATGTATCTATTTTTTGATATGGCAAACCGAAAGATGACATAAGTTTTTTCACTTCATAATAATTTTCGCACATTAAATTATCGGATGGCATATGACTTTTAGCAGCTTGCACAACAGCCGTAAATCCAGCTTCTGTAAGGTTGTATTTTGATTTCATTGCAATGTATTCTACAGTTGTCAATAATTGAGAGCCGCTTAAACATCCATTCCAAAGGGTTTTTTTTAGCATGATCCAATAAATCATATATTTTTTTAGCTCCAACATTTGGTTCCTCTTCGATGTTAACATCGTCGTTATCAATTACAACAGTAGGGAACATTGATCGTGCTGCATCTTCGACCATATGTTCTATGAGATTCATACTACCTTCTTCGCTGATGACCTCCACCGACTGTTCTTGATTATTAGGGGCTACAATTTCTCCATGACGATCTCACAACAAATAATTGGGTACGAAACTGAATTGGCGCAAATGAACCTTAGCCATATTCGGTTCTAAATAGTTCAACAATTTGCATCTGCTACACGGACAATGAATTTCTTCATCGTTTGCAATATTACTTATAGCAAAATCGATGAACACTTGTACCTCTTTTAGAAAATGTTCGCTTATTGCGCCACTAATTTCCCTTCTTTGATACATCCAGCTCCGATCATTAAAGTAATTGACCATGTTTCCCTACTAGAAAACCTATGATAGAGTAAAAATGTTATAAATCATTCATTTTATATTTTGCAGGAAATTTTCCAACGGCTTCCAACGACCGCAAACTGCTAATTTCACAAACTTTATTTTAAATAAGCAACTATTGTTTCATTGCCACTTATGTGTCTTTCTTTGACGGTTGGTCATCCTACTTCCAATTACTAACACAATAGTAATTATATTCCATAAATCATATTATTTTAAACGCTTCACAAAATTTCGGCAGCATTTCCCCCGTGTTCCTTGTATCGTACACAAATGCATGTACACAAGGAACGTAAAGAAAATGCCGTCGAAATTTTATGAACCGTTTAAAGTGATATGATTGACGGAATATAATTACTTTATAGTGTTTGTAACTTGTCCAATACTGGGACAAATCCGACAAATGATGTATCAGATGAATAGAGTTGTTCGTTTTGTGGAAAAAACGAATATCCCTAAAACGATCATATACAACACTTATCAGCGGGGCCAAATAATATGTAAGGATTTAAATATTTGTTTATATTAAATTTGAATATATAATTCGTTTAATTATTATTACATAAGTACTAAATTCATTTTATACACTAAATTTGTACACAAAATTCATTTATTACAAATTCACGTGTTCCTACAAATACAAAAATCATATTCGCACAAATCCAATATCCGTTCTAACGAATTCCAAATGCAATAAACTTTATCACACACATACGTTCAATACTAACCAAATCAACATATATAAACTATTAAAATATCCTACATTACAAAATTTTCAATCGGTAATAACTTGTTTATTATGGGATAATAACTAAAATTAGGGGATAACATGATGTAATATGCATACAATAATTAACAAGTAGGAAACAAGCACAAGTCAAATTAAACCCTAAATCAAAAAAACCAAAAATTTAGGTATAGAAAAAAAATACCTGATTTGGAGACGTAGAAGGATGGAGATGGACCGGAGTACCTTGTAGATGGCGTAGGAGGTGATTTGGATGGTTTTTGGGGCGGCAGCAGTTTGGTAGGAGATGGGGGATTTGGGGATTTGATTTGGGGAAGATGAGAATGAGGGAGAAGATGGCTCGCGGGCTGATATCTCAGGAAAATTTCCAACGGCTTCCAACGGCCGCAAACGGCTTATTTCTAATGGATTCAAACGGCTTCCAATGGCTACGTAAAAAATTAACGGGCCGTTGGAATAGCCGTTGGTGTCCGTTGGAGCAGGGGCGTTGGAATATACTATTTTTATAGTACTGTTGTAGTTTACTTTAATCAGGTTCCATATATGAGAAGAATACTCATAGTTAAAAAAGTAGAAGTCCACTTGATTCTGCTTCTTTATTGCATAATTTGCATATGTTGTTTTGCATGCTGCACATTTGCTGATATTGCCTAGAGTTTTGAGTTTGTTTAGAGTTGCAAGATACACACAAGAAGCCATTTTAAGAGGGCAATTGATATTCCATGTATGATGATAAATGACCATTGGGCTGCTTTTAGATCTAACTGCATTCCAGGCAGATTTAAGTGAAACTTCTCCGTGTATTTCAGGGGTCCACCACCAAAATTCATTCTGTTCATTAGGGTATAAACTGACTTGCTCGATGATATTACATAAACTATTCGGGAGGTTGGAGAGGCTCCATCTCTGATCAGAGAGAAGTGCAGACACTTCCCTTCCCGAACCTCCAGAGGTGCTTAATGTGTGCCACCCAATAGTGTTGATTAAGGACTCACCATGAACCCATGGGTCCCATACAGCTACCATTAGATATTCTCCTTTCTATTAGGCCTTTTGAAAGTTGTCTAGTCTTTAACATGACTTTCCATGTGTTTGAGGAGTTGATATCTTCATGTATGATCCAAAAAAATTTATCATTCCAATACCTGTTTTTCATCCACTTTGCCCATAGACATTTCCGTTGAAGGTATCTCCATACAAGTTTTAAAGCAAGAGAATCATTAATATCATGTAGAATTTTCAAGCCTAACCACCTTCTTCCTTAGGCTTGCATATATTTGCCCAACTTATTTGATGTGCTTTACCATTCCACAGGAAATTCGAACATATGCTTTCAATTTACATGATAACATTTTTTGGCATTTGACACACTTGCATCCAAAAGAAAACCGTTTAGTGAATAGCAATTTTAATCAGTTCAACTCTTCCGCTTATTATGAGAAGTCTGCGACTCCATCCCTGCAACTTTTTCTTTATTTTATCAACCAGTCCATTGAAATCTGCCCTTTTAAGTTTTGAGCTGCTAATAGGTGTACCCAAATAAATAACTGGTAAACTACAACGTTGAACTCCAGTTTCATCTGAAATGGTTTGCTTCATGTCAGCACCTTTACTAAAGTATAGCTTTGATTTTTCTTCATTCATTGTCAGGCCAGCATTTTGCATCAGATTATTCATATATCTTTGATAGTTTTTGCATTGTCAAGATTTGCTTTAGGGAAAACCAATATCATCTATAGAAGGTGATTTATGACTGGCTCATATTTGTATATAGGAGTTAGAGGACCTTAAATATGTGCAAGATCAAATATTATTGTTATATATTCCATAACAACTTCAAAAAGGCATGGGGGAAAAGGGTCCCCTTGCCTAAAACTCTTGTTCCTAGATATGAAACTGTACGGTTACCCTTCTATTAGAATTGAAAATCTGGTTGTAGAAATACAATTATATATGAAAGCACAAGTTTTTGGTGAAAACCTCATAGACACAAACATGTAAATTATGTATTTTCTGCTAATTTTATCATATGCCTTATATAGGTTGACCGTTAGACAAAATTAATTACTAAATCCTTTTCTATTAAAAGATCTAACCATCTTGTAATTAAGTAGAGAATTTTTTGAAATGGATCTACCTGGAATAAAAGCATTTTGATTTGGGGAAATTAAATCGTAGATATAAATTTTGATCCTACTATATAGTACGTTAGCTATGATGTTATAGGTAACATTACAACATGAGATAGGCCTAAAATCTGATATGGACCTTGCCCTTCTTTTTTATGCACTAAAGCAACGAAAATATGATTAATTTCATGAATTAATTAACCAGAAGCAAAACCCCCTGAATGGTAGATGTCAAATCATCTTTAATGATATCCCAATGATGTTTATAAAATTTTGAACGAAAACCATCCAGGCTAGGGCTGCATCATTTATTTGAAAAGACTGGGGGTTCAAGTCTTCACTTGCTTATTCCGAGATACTTTTCTTGCACACATTGTTAGGTGAGTAGCAAATTAAACAAATCACTACTACAAAAAATGCATATTGCTTTGCCTCATTTGCATCAGTTGAAGTAAAAACTGATGCAAATAGAACTATTTGCATCAGTTCTATCTTAATAACCGATGCAATTGGTACGTGAAAAGCAATAGGTAATAAAAAATTAAATTTGCATCAGTTGTCACTAACAACCGATGCAATTGGTACGTGCAAATAGTTTTAGTCGCATCGGTTTTAAATTCAACCGATGCAACTACCTTAGTTTGCATTCATTTTCCATCGGTTTGCTACTCCAACTTTCGTTTTCCCTCCCCTTTAACTTTCCATTTCCCGCTTAGCCTTCGTTTATCCCTCCACTTTCCCCGTAACCTGTTAAAAGAAAACAAAAGCAACAAACCAAATTAGCAGTTCCTCCTAAATCGATATCCTCAAAAAAAATTGAAATCTAAACCAAATCAAAACAAATGTTTTAATTCGACTGTGAACTAGGTGGCGATTTAGGTTGAGTGGAGGTGGTAGCGATGTGCTTTGAGGTTGTTGTGGAGTTTGGTTGAATGCAATTGTTTGATTGAGGGTTTCTCTGAAGGTCAACGAGGTGGAGTTGTAGGGATGTAGCGATTTTGATGGTCGATTGGGGAAGTTCGAGTTTGAAGTTGGGGGAGGCGGTGATTGTTCTGATTGGGGAAGTGTTTGCGCTTCCCAAAACCCACCGCTTAATTCTTCAATTCAGGTTTTCTGCTGCTGCCTCTTCCTGTTATTCCTTTATTTATTTATTTTTATGTTTTTTATTGCTGCTGAATTGAGATAGAGCTGCTGAACAAAATCCCCGAAATGTGTAATTTCTTCCCATCCCTTCCGCCTTTTGTTCTCCGCATTAACTTAGGACCAACCATGTGAAACAGTTCAATGCCTCCGACATTTAACTCCGTGTATGCTGCCTTTTGTTGCCTTGAGGACTATGACATCTGACCATCAAAATTCATTTTCCTCATCCCAACTTAATGATAGGATAACAACGATGTTCTAACTCCCTTTGCTATTATTTGACTCCTCTTTATTTTGTAAAAGGTGGCTGTCTATAGTTAGTTCTGTTCAAAATCAGTTAATTGCCTTACATCATTGCTTTGTAACATAAAGGGTTAATTTAACACCAACCAGCACCATACTGCTATGTAACAACTGATTGATTTTTTAATATCCTTGCTTATGTACTGAATTTCATATTTGTGTATGTAAGCAAATGGAGCAGACAATATTTATTTTATGGCAAATGATTGTATAACTACATCCTGTTTAAGACTAAGAGCTCTGATATTGAACTTCTATCTCAATGACTTTACTTATCACTCCCACATGCTCTTGATGTTGATGTATTTTAACTTTGTTCATGATGGCAGTAGTGAATTTGGCTATAGTGTTGTAGATTAATTTTTTTGTATTATTTGTAAGAAAGGATTTCCTCTAACTTTCAGTTTGTTATAATGTGTATTGTACGTGTATAGTTATTTGTTGTGGAAAATTTCACAGTTTTATATTCAGGAAAAATATCAATAACTTGATTATAATATAATAACGGTTGGTCATTGGTTATTACCTATCAGTTGTAATGTGTAGGAATATAATAAAACAAAGCATTTTCTACTTTAGCATAAAGTAAGTTAGATATTTGTATCTTTACGAGTAAATTGATTCTCTACAATGCAACACAAATAATAATGATGTAAATTTGAATTACAAATTGGATTATAGTGACTTTTGTACGAAAATGCTGCTTCCTACCTGGAAAATGAGTTTTTTGACTTGAAGTAAGAGTTAAGGTAGAGGTAGTTGGATGGATAATTTACAATTTTGATAAAGCTTAGTTATAACAAATGAAATAAGTCTATGACTAATCAACTAGGTATCTTATTTCACCTTCTTATAAATTGTTTCCAAACGTTCAATTCCAAACAAGTAATTTAAAAATTACTTGTACCTACAAGTAGCTACCAAATATACAGTTATGAGTTACGACTTATCAATTTCTAAGCAACTTGTTTCTCCTTATAAACTGTTACAAACATTCAACAAACAAATAATTTATAAGCTGTTTCCACTACTTGTAACCAATGTTGAACATGCTCGCGATGTAGGTGGCGATTTAATTCGACTGTGAATTAGGTGGCCGAATTAGGTGGCTGTTTCCACTACTTTGACTCTGACTTCGAATACTCCACCACTGCTTTTCTGCAAGTCCATCCCTATCATGTTGTAGTAATTGCAATGAACTTGTATTAGTAGAGTCGTTTTTGCTTTTATCTGGATTTGTGAATAAATTTTGATGAATTTAATTTTAATTAATTGATTGATTGATTTTTTTAAAAATTTCTTCTATAGTGAAACATGATTTAAAGGGAAAGAAATCTTCTTGCTTGAACAAGGTAACAACGAAGTCAAATAACAGATACAATTAGAACTTGAGAGAGTGATATGCCATTTTATGGCGGTATATATTTAATAGTTTCCTTGCCAATGTAAAAATAAACTCAAATACATTACAATTTAGTCAGTTACAAGTTGGAATAACCTTAGTGGTTTCGATCCGGTTGACGTAGGAATGGTACTTGTGTAATTTGATAATTCAACGGTAAATATACCTGCATAGGAATGGTATTTTTTTAACTCAACTTAAATGAGTATCAAATATATTCCTTACATATTCCCGGTAACATAATAAACGAAATATAGTTCCCTAAGCACAAGGTTGTAAAAGGATTTTTCCATTGAGGAGAAAATCAATCCTATAAAATAACAAAGAAACTCAATATGCTTGCAATGTTTTGAATTATGATAACTGGAAACTTGATCACAATAAATAACTGGAAATGAATTATGATACACTACTAAAACCTTTTGTGCCCATAAGAACATGATGATGAAATGACTAAATATAAGTTTTGAATTGTGTATTCCGTATGGTTGCAATGTTTTATATAGTTGTTGAAGTTAATGTTATTACCTTGTTACTGTTTGTTCAGGTGTGACCCCATACTGTGTTTAGCGGATTGGGCTCAGTAACAATTGTTGAACTGTACTTGGCAGCTATCCTTACGAATACATGAAGTTCCTGTTACAAATGTGGTAAAACTAAAACTAATAGCTATCATTACTTTACTTTAAAGCTATAAAATTGTTCTTTTTTTTAGGAAGCCGTATTTTAGTCACCTGTTATTTGTGCTTATTTTATAAAGAAAAAGCAGTTGTTCAAGTCATATGTCAATGGGGGTGGGCGGGTCTTCATATCATTTAATCAACTAATGTGCTCTCTAAATATGCATGGCTCCGATGCTATCACTGAAGAAATTTATATTCAATATGATCCATTGTGCACTTTTAAGAATTATGAAACTGATCATGAGTGTATATCATTCAGACTTGTTCGAAAACTGTATGTTTATTTAAATTGATTTATATTATTTATTTGAAAATTATAACTTGTGATTACTATAATATTCAGTTTTTTTATTATTATGCTGCAGCTTTGGATTATTTTGCCACAGTTTTTGTGCTATCTCGTTCGGTTTTTGATTACAGAGAGCAGTTTCTTTATATTTGTGTAGTTTTTTGATCTTTTGGTGCAGCCTTTTGATTTTTTTGGTGTAGTTTTGATTTATTTTGATGCGATTTTCCATATTATGTGCTGCAGTTTATAATTTGGAACTGCATTTTTTTAGAATTATATTTTTTTCCATGTTATGCAGATTTACTGCTTTTTTTCCAAACGGTTGTTTTTCCTGTTTTCTGCCATAATTTTTATTAAATGGGGTTTAGTCCGATTAACCTATTTAAACATGGATCAGATCGGATTGGGTTGGGTTAAAGTGCTTACCATACAGTTTTACCAGGTGGGGTTTAGTTTTGTTTTAAATGGATTGGGTAAAATCTTAACAACCCGTTCAGAACCCACCTCGGTATGTTTGATAATGATGTCCTTGTCAAACTGCGTGCTAGTATTGGTCAATCTTTGAAGTCCGGTGAGGCAACTTGTTACTTAAGCGCTCTAATCTTGCTAGGGTATAGGCAGATGTTGATTTTTCAGGTGCATTGGCGAGTTAATGGGTCAAAAGGAGTAGTGCAAATCAAAAGAAGCTTTAAAGTAAACCGCCTTGGACATGAGATATATCTTTAAATTTATTAGCAGAAAATCATTGTTTTAAATTCATAATATATTGTTAACTGGTATCACAGGTTCTGTTTACTACATCCAATTGGCATAGTAAGAAAACATTCTATCAATTTTCCGGGGAGCATGAAGAACTCAAGTCTTTTGTTCACAATATTGCAAATGTAAATAATCAGGTATAAATTCTTTGCGTTCATGTTTCAATTTAAGCAGTACTTTGATGTTATGTGTTAATCAGGTATATTGCAAACTGTAAATAATACAATTTATGTGTTAAATTTAAGCAGTACTTTGATGTTATAAGTGGTCATATGATCACATATATGCACTTAAGGCTTCTTCACAATATTGTCACAATAATGTCAATGTTGTGTGTCAATGTTGTGCAGTTTATGTTTATACTGAGTCTACACTATTTAATTTCTGTTTGCGCTTGGTTGTATTGAAGCTTAACATTTTAACCATGCAAACTCAAATAATACATGATTGCTTTAAATGTGATGATGTATGGAATGCTGGTACGATAGTTTTTCGTCCAATATGAGCAGATGTATGCGGAGTTTATAACTGCTGAAGATACAGGTACCTTTTTCTACAAATTGAATGTTGATGCGACGATGTCAAAAATTATTAAATTCAAAGTCATTTGTAAGAAAAATATAATCCATCAATTTTCCGTACATTAACTTTCTTGCTCTAGTTAATTGACTCCATTTCCTCCAACCTCCTCTTAGGATGCATGCTAGATATTTCGATTTCATACACATAACAACGGGTGAGGTGGGCATCACTGCTCAACACCCATTACCATTCATTCATTTAATTTCTTTGTATTCTTTCTATCTTATAGGAGCGCTTGTCAGAAATAATAAAACCATTTTGTAATTATGTAAAAGCATCGTGGGATGTTCGGATTGAGGCAACCAAAGTTCTCCTAGATCTTGAATATTATTGCAAAGGACTTGATGCAACCTTATCTCTGTTTATGGAGTTTTTAGAGAAATAACAGTCTTTTAGAGGTTTGAAATTCCCTCATTATCTTTCATTTTTGTAACAAATTTACAGCTCTTGTGGTTTATAATTTGATTACAGGAGAAGTAAAGCTGGTTGTGCATGTTATGCATTTGGGTCAGGCAAATGAAGAGGCTGAAACTGGCAATGATGAAGAATGCTCAACTCTAGTTGCTCTGCTTCGTCTACTTGCTAGCAAAAAAGCATTTAACAATATTTCTATGAGGCACCATTTGTTCTGCATTTTGCAAATTATTGCCGGGAGGTTAGTCGCAGTGGCGGTTTTGGATGTTTGACTGTTTGGATTTGGGTGGGTGCTGAGAAGGAGGTTGAAGAGGAGAGTTGTAGGTGTTTGTAGTAATTTGAAGTAGTGATAGATGAGCAGATTGCTACAGTGGCAGCAGGCTGATCGAGGTATTTGGTGAACGAGATGGAGATGTGTACTGCAGTGGGACAAAGGGGGTATGGCAGTTTCAAGCAACAGTGAAGGTTGTGTTTGGTGATGGATGATGGTGATCTGTGTGGTGATGGCAGCTAGACTAGAGTTGTGGCAATGATGATGCCGAGGGAGGAATTACTGGTGGTTGACAAACTTGCAGTTTGAATGTTGCAAGAAGGTGATGGAGGGAGTGTTGATGATGTGTGATGGTAGGCAGTTTGTTGCTTTGTAGTGATGGAGTAGGAGATTGGAGTTGTAGAAGGATTGGTGGTCGTTGAGTTTGTAGGGGTGGGAGCTGATTGTAAGTGGAGTATGATGTTGTTTTTTGTAATGTGCTGGAGAATGCGTGTTGATTGTAAGATTATTTCATTATTATTTAACAATGATGAAGTGTGCACAGTGGAGATGTCAGAAATCAATGTTGTAAATGAAGGTGAAAATTTGTAAACCAAAGCAGAATTTGTAAATGATAGTGAAGTAATCTTTTTTTCTAATTTTTTGTGTATGTTTTTTCTTTATATATATATATATAAAGATTATCAATAATATATATATAGTCTATTTGAGTACTGTAATAATGGTTTCTAAGGGATTAGTTTGCATCGATTGTTATAAAAAACCGATGCAATAGAGTGATTAGTTTGCATCGGTTTTCGACAGCAACCGATGCAACAAGTTCCTTTGTTGCATCGGTTTTCATTACAACCGATGCAACATGGGGGCTGTGTTCAAGCAACCAACCATGATATTTTGCATCGGTTGTTAGTAACAACCGATGCAAAGAATACCTTTTTGCATCGGTTTCAGAACTGATGCAAAAGTGTTAAGCCTGTTGCATCGGTTGCATATGCATCGGTTGTTGAACTGATGCAAAAAGGGGGTAAACAACCGATGCAAATGACCTGTTTTGTAGTAGTGAATGTAAAAAGTATGAAATAGCAGAATCTCGTAAAAGAAAGATGTCTGTAAGAGGGTTAGCGTGAGAATCCATATGCATGATGTTATTATGATTTTTATTAACAGATGTATAGGTATAGAGGAACTTAGAGCGTTGATCACCTTCATGCAGCCATTTTATTTTGGACTTTTGCGGATTTTCCATTGCATGACTGTGCATAATTCTTTCAAGTTTAAACAAGCTATCTTTGTATTGTTCGGTTATAGCTTCATTTCCAGGGTCATCTACTAGTTTTAAGTATAGAATGTTACATTTCATTTTTATATCGTCAAGTAAAATTCTAAAACTCTATGCACCTTTGTTCCATTCCTTAAGAGATTGGTTAATTATTTTAAGTTTTTGAAGAAATATGAACAGTGGGTTGCCAAAAGAATTAAACTGCCATGCATGATAGCCAATTGCATTTATCCATTCATTATTATATCTGAAAGGAATGCCTTTAGATAAACCAGAATTCTCACTTAATTTTATTAGCATTGAACAGTGGTTGCTTATGGAGTGATTCAGAACTTATACATAGGAATAAGGGAATTTTTCCATAAATTCAATATTATCAAAAGATCTATTTATTTTATTGTGTGTCGAATGGTTTTGTCCTCCTCTCCAAGTGAAGTTATTGCCAATGTAATGCATTTCATGTAGGTTAGATGAGGCAATAGTATCATAAAAATTAGCATCAGTATTCCTTGCATTATTACGTGGTCCAATTCTATCACCATCATAAAACACAATTGTAATCCCATGCAGCTAACCGGGGGATAGTAATAGAGTGTGAAATGCTAGTTATGTGCTCCCATAGTCTATTCCTTTCATTTTGTGTGGGCAGTCCATAAATCGGTGAGAATAGAAATCTGAAACTACCTTTATTACGGAAAGTACAAGAGATAGTGTTGGAAATTTTTAAAATAGTTTTGGGTTTGGTTTTTTTTTTGAAGAGGGAAGAAGAACGAAGAATAGGGGATGAATAGTCCCATATCGAGGAAATTAATGTAGGATCTAGATTAATCCTAGAGGGGGGGGTGAATAGGGTTATAGCAAATTTTCTCGAATTAAACACAGAGATATAATAGCAGAAATAAATATGCTGAAAAGTAAATCACACACAAAATTTACCCAGCTTCGGCAACCCCTGCCTACTGCTGCATTCACAGATTTCTATTAGAATTAAACAGTATCACGCTTACAAACACTCTACTAGACTCGCAGACCTTTTTGCTCCCGCTCACAAACACTCTACTAGACTCGCACACCCTGCTCCCGCCTATAGAGTTTCGTTTACTCGCAAACTTTGCCTCCCGCCTATAGAGTTTCGTTTACTCGCAAACTCTGCTCCCGCCTACAATAGAAATTTGCAAACTCGCACACCCTGCTCACTGAACTAATTCTAACTAGACAATCTGACACGACCTAAACCCTAGGTGGTGATTTACCAGTTTTCGATTTGAAAAAGTTAAAAACAACAATTAAAAAAATAGTACTTAAACAACCCTGAACCAAAATTAAAAACCCTTAAATAAAGAAAGCCCTTTTATAAACAAGGCCGGTCCACTTTTTCTTTAGCCCGTTTGACTTTGCTCCGTTCCTTTTTGCTGTTGCTTGTGAAAATATGGCGATCCTCTTTCGTTCCTTTTTGCGAATTAGGGTTTCTGCAAATTGCTTTTACTTCTTGCGATTCAAACTAGGGTTGTGCAAAAATTGAAGCGCCGCTCGATCTCGTTCGATAGTAGGCTTCGATGCTTTTGATTTGCTTACGGCTCTTCAATTTTGGATCGAATTCTTTCTCCTTTTTCGGTATGTATTTTTCTCCTTTTTCTTTGCTGGTTGATGCTTGAACTCGATGATTTATTGCCGATGATGATTAGGGTTTTTATAGGATTTGATTTCCTATTTTTGCGTTCGACTGATTACTTCAAAAATTCTTGCTTTGCCGTTCGATTACACTTTGATGCTGAGGATTGATCTGACTTTGTCAATTTCGTATTTCTAGTAGCTTGATTCACACGGCTTTGAATTTCCTTGCTTATCACGGTTTTGATTTTGACTGGTTCACAATTGGCTTCGGCCTTTGAATTTGTGTTGATTGACTATGTTCTCTGTGTTGCTTCTGGCTTGACACACCTGTAGCATGGTCGATTTGCTTGGCCACCAACTGTTTCGAATCTGCACTGATGAATTTTGTTTATCCACTGTAGTATATGCTAATGATACATTTTCTCCAGTGGCATGTGGTATTTGCTGTTATGTTGATGCATATGCTCTCTGTTGCAAGCTTGCTGTTGCATGCTTGTTTGTATGTTGTTGAACTTGGTGTCTGCATCCTCATGAGCTTGACACTGTATTTTGTTGTTTGCATTATTTGTTGTTGTGTCAACTGTGTTGTTGCATTGTATTCTGGTCATTTGCACTTGCAGCTGGTTCATTTGCTCTTAGTATACTTCACATGCACGGTTTTTAACTTAAGTTGCATCTGTGCATATATATTGATGCTGCAGTCTTCAATGTACTGGTGACATGTGCATTGCTTCATGTCGCCTGTGTATCAATGTTTCATTTGTCTTTGTTGTGTACATGTTGTAAATGATTTGGCTTAAGTTGCATCACTGGTATATGCATATTTGTTCACCTGCAGTTGCACATTGCTGCTTGTAGCACTTGTATACTTGGTCGAGTCCATTTGCATTCTGCAGGCTTGTACTGTCCACTGCCATCTGTTGCACTGTTGTTTCATTATGACTGCTCTATGTTGTCACTTGATCTTGTATTACTGCCCTTGTGTCTGCACTTGTGAACTTTGTTGCATTCATGTCTTCGACTGTTTGGTTCACTGTGTCACTTATGTGTACTTCATGTTAGATCGAATTGCACTTATTTGCTTGTACTTGTGTTCTTTATTCATATGTTCTTCAAATCAGTGGTGCACCGTGCCATTTGGAATTGGTCTGTTGTGATTTGTCGAAGCTTTGAACTGTTTGCAACTTGACACTGTTGTACACTTGCTCTTGTTGGCTGCGCACACGAGTTGGCGAGGCAGTGCACACGTGTATGAATGTACACGTGTGTATTGCAGCCACTTATGGCTACCTGTCCCTGTAATATCTATGTGCACTACTTTGTGATGAAATCAAGTGTGAATGATGACGAACAACCCAAATAACCGAGGCAAATCATATTTTCAAAAATCGTATTTCATTTTATATTGCAAAAATATTTCTTTTTCAATTTTACTGCGTTAGTGAATATTTTTGCAGATTTCTCAGATGCTGGATTCAAACTGGAATGCAGTTGAAGACAAAATACGAGTGTGAGTGATATGTAGTGAGGTTATCAATGTAAAAATATTTGTGATGTAATCGTGATGTAATCAAAAATGTATATGTATAGTGAGAGCATGAATTTGTACTATTCAGGATTGTAATAAATATTTGTTTGAATAAAATTTCTATTTGAATTCAAAATCTGTGTGACTTGTTCTGTTTGAATTCAAATTCAAATTCTGTGTAATTTATTTTATTCAACAAATATTTATTTATTCTATGAAAAATAAAATAGTACATTAACAAATACATTTAAACGAATGTATATATGTTTATTATCATCAAACAAAAATCATATAGCGCAAAGCGCATATTCAACAATTAAGAGAATATATTGATTTATATATGAATTTCTCTCAAGACGGTCGTGCCCTTTGGACACCCAAAGCTTTGTTTTGATGTGAGGGGAGAAGTTACCAAACTGGGTTTGGGTCTAAAATAACGAATTAATTTTTGTTAAGAATTTGAATGTGAATAGATATTTTTGGCGGGTCATTTGAATGAATGAATGCAACTGTTTAGTAACAGTTTTAAACCATTGTGAAAAGGCGCAACTGCTTGTAATGGTTTCGAACTGTTGAAAGGATGCGACGCTTGATGAATGGACACTTACTTGCTACTATAAATAGTGACGCTTAGGAACCATCATAAAAAAGAACAATCTCTTTTCTTCCTATCTCATTCTTCTTCCTCCAGATCTACGACGCTCAGAAAGTGTTGCAGAATACTGTCTTTCACCACAGTTTGCGATGCCTGAAAGGTGCTGCAAATGCAGAACGTTGCAGTTTGGTTTTCTTCTTCTTCTTCATTCTATTCTCTACTAAATTTCATCATCGTAAATCAAATTTGAGTGCTCTTGGTCGGATCAAAATCGTACAAGTTTTGAATCTGATTACGCTGTTTCAAGGCTTCATTGAATCCTGAAGTCAATAGTTCAATAACTCGTTTATACTTGTTGGGTTGAACTATTGTCTAAAAGAATCTACACAGTAGATCCTTGAAGTCAGAAGTACAACAACTATAATCTTCATCTTTCTCGAATCATCGATACAAATATCCAACAATTATTAGACAATAGCTCAACCATGGATAGTTCGAGTTCAATCAATCTCAATGCTTTTCAAGTTATGAATCGGCATTTAACGTGATTGGAGAGGTTGTTGGTGAAAAATTCACTCGTTGGCAAGAGACAATGAAATTCTTTTTGATCATGGTCAAATTGTTCTATATTCTTGAAGATAACTTGGAGGAAATACCAAAGAAAACTAATTTACAGACGAATTGAAAGAAAAACGTGAAAAGCACAAAGATGATGATTTTCTATGCAGATGGCACATTCTGAATGCATTATCTACTCCTATCTATAACACACACAGGACTATGGAAACTGCAAAGGCACTGTGGGCTGCACTAGAAAGCAAATACCGCATATCCGAAGCAAGTAATAGAAAATTCCTTATTTGCAATTTTATGAATTTCAAAATGGTTAAGTTGAATCTAATAAAGAAATCTTCTACTTATATTGTTGATTCTGTTAGTTTATGGCATGGTAGACTAGGACATGTTAATTATAATTCCCTTAAAAATATGCATTAACTAGGATTAATTTCTGATTGTGATTTCGATATTATCTCTAAATGTGAAATATGTGTTCAAGCAAAAATACACCAAAAATCCTTTAAATCCGTAGAAAGGAAAACTGGTTTGCTTGATCTAGTATATAGTGATGTGGGACTTAAAAAATCATACCACCTTGGTAACCAATACTATATAACATTTATTGATGATTTTACTAAATATGCATATGTGTATCTAATGAAAACTAAAGATGAGGTCTGTGATAAATTTAAAATTTACAAAGCAGAGGCCGAAACACAATTAGAAGTTGAAATAAAAGTATTACATTCAGAACGAGGTGGTGAATATTTCTCAAATGAATCCACCTTATTTTGTAAACAATACGGTTTAGTTCACCAATGCACTGTTGTAACGACCCGAACTTTTGACTGTTGTAAGTTATTAAATATAGTGAAATTATTGGATGAATATAGGTAAAAATATAATGATTTGTTAATATTAATTTATTAGATAATTTAAATTGTTTAATTTTAATATAGGAGATTATTTGAATAATTTAATTCTGGATTTAAAATGATTGAAAATGATATTGGAAACTGGTTTAAATTTTATTCAAAATATGAATGAAGATGGTTAACATTTAAAATTGGATTTAAATACGAATAATTTAAATTTTTATATTTTAATTAACGAGTAAAATTAGTCATTTTAGCCACTGTCTCAGATTTCGACGAAACCAGTTTCATCAGATCCGTAATAGGGAATTACTGCAGGATCTTAAGTTTCGTAGCGATCGGACTTGTCGTTTAACCGTGCGAGCTTGCAACGTGTAGAAATTTGTTTCGGAATTTAATTAAAGTAAATTGGTTTTGAAAAGCTATCTTCTGCATACGATCTAATTAGCCTTCAAAACCAGTTCCATTGTGTTCGAAACGGGGGTAGAACATTGTAAACGTCAGGCGGCATGAGTCATTTAGAGTTCGAAATTTTTGTGGCTATTGGGTTAATACTTTATAATATAAAATTATACAATTCATTCCAAACTCGTTCAAATAAAAAAAACGACGAGATCTCGTCTTCCCCGCATATCACTCTTTTTTTCCTTTTATTGTATTTCAGATTCAAATCGAAGAAAAGAAAAAACAAATGAAACTAATCTACTTCCTAAATAAAATATAAAAAATCAGCAAAGTTTCGCATATAATTATGGGGCACGCGAGATGGCTGGGTGAAGCGCAAGCAATAGTGGCGTTCGCGATAAGATGGTGGTCATTCGAACTAGGGTTTTGTGACGTGTGGCGGTGGCGGAAGCAATGGATGATGGTCGCGCGCGCTGTGTACGAGGAGGAGATAGGCGATCTGGAGCTTGGTGTGGGCGCGCGACAGGCTAGCGCTTGGTGCTGGTGTTGCGGCGAGGTCCAGTGATTCGTGAAAGAGGCGGCGGTGGAGTTGGCGAACGTGTGTGGGAGGGTTTTGGTGTCGCGTCTCTGATATTTTGACCGAGAGGGAGAGAGCGGTAACGTATAATAGTTTTTTTATTTTTTTTATTTAAGTTTTGTTAATTTTTATTTGAATTATATGAATGTATAAAAATAAAAATAAAACCATATCTTCCTCCTACGAGGTCCATTTTAGACAAAACAAAAGTCCATTGGAATTATATCAGCGAAGGCTACGACACGACAATGGATTGACATTATTAGAAGCTGGAAATATCTTTAAGTTCAAGTAGAAAGGTGAGTGTTTATACGCTCACATTTGACTAAATAATTTTATATTAGTTAAATTTATATTCCAAAGCGATATGAAATTTATTAGCTATTGTTTGGTAGCTTTAATTGTCATTTAAATTGGTATCTGAATTAATTGATAGAATTTAAATTGACCGTTAAATAAATTTAAATTTAATTGACAGCATATTACCCGATATGGTAAAAATTGGAATTTGTGAATGTTATTGGCTTTATGATTGATTGGTTATAATGGATGCAATTGGTCAATATTGGTTGCTTATTTATTTCGATATATCATGCTATCATCCTGTATATTGTTAATTGCATAAAAAAACTATAAACTGAATTATTTCGAATAAATTAAGAAATAGGTTGAAATGATATATATCTATGACACCTATTGGATTGAAATGATTCTTGAAATTGAAATAATTATCCACTTGGCCATAGGTTAGAAAATTATATACGGACACCAGGTTAGTTAAATTAAATGATTGTAAAAGTTGTTTTGAAATTATTTAAATAAATTAATTTTAAGAATATAATCAAATTTATGGAAATTGAATTATTTTAAATTGGAGCTCGAAATGTTGGAATTTAAACTTGATAAATGACATTGTTCGATTAATCAAAGTTTAAAATTTTAAGTTATAAACGAAATACGTCGTAAATTTCAAAAATGAATTTGCTTTAAAGGATTGGACTTTTATTCGAACTTTGAATATTTCTTAAAAAAAATTGATATGAAATGATATTTCAAATTTGAGTTTGGAATTGAAAATTTGGATTTAAAGTTTGGTATTGGTAAAATTTGATTTAAATGTTTAAATCGATATTTTGAAATCGAATTTGGAATTGGAAATTAATTTGAAACTGAAAGTAAATTAATTTGGAATTGAAATTGGAAATTAATTTGAAATTGAGATTTACATTAACCGGGAAATGGAAATTTAATTTTGTGGATTAAAATCGAAATTTATGTGGAATCGAAATTTATTCGAGTTGGAAAAATAGATTAAATCGAAACGAAATTTGGAATTGATTTGGGTAGGAAATTGAGAAGTTGGTCGGTTTGACTTTGGAATTATTTTAAAAAACGAGTATTGTGGTATAAATGATTTAAAATCTATATCCTTTAAATATTTTGATTTTCCAAACTATTTTACTGTATAAACCATTTTTATATTCAAATTATTTTCTATCAAACTATTTAAATATTTTCACTTAAACTATTTTAACTACTTAACAATTTAAATATTTTCTATTAAACTATTTTTAACTATTTAACTGTTTTAAACTATTTTCTAAAACTAAAACTGGTTAAAGGGTAAATTGTTATATTTAAATCTTGGATTTAAATACGAACTAGGTTAAAGTAAAGAATATAACCTAAACTGAATGCGAATCAAATTTTGGAAGTGGAATCGATTTATCGGACAAAATTGATAATTTTGAATATATGATAAGTTTGAAATGAAATTGCTGTTGAAGCAAATATACGATGATTTCGAAATGGATTTGATTTTCAAACGAATATGTTATTTTGATATTAAGTGCAAATTGTTTCTGAAATGTAAAAGAATCAACCGGTGTGAAAAATGACGATTGGTTGTTAAAGAGACCAGTGCTTGTTAAAGAGACCAGTGCCTCTTACTGAAATACTCTCTTTCAATATTGAAATCACTTTAACAACTATGTACGCGGTTGATGATATACAGAATGTAGTGGTTGAATTGGCGAAGTTTACTGGAATGAAGTAAGAGAACGATGATGGATAGCCTTGACATACGTGTCGTAATTAAAATGACTAGAACAGGAGCCTATGTCTGGCCGTTGAGGTTAGATATCTCTAGAGATGTTGATCCCTCGTATTAATATTGTGATTTCATATTCGATGGGTGCACCTTTTTGTCATTTGGATTGATTGTCGCAGTCGGCAACAGATGGGTTACGACCAGCCAAAAAGGGTAAACTAGTAGAATCCTACCTTGGGCATTGCCTCACGTGCCTTTTCATATTTATCCTTATGCGAGTCCATTACGATTTTGGTTTGAAACTGTAAATGTGTTAAGGTGGATCAATGTAAAGCCTAAATGTTATTTTCATATTTATTTTACTGATAGACATTATCTATTATTGCGTATACTATAGTACATAAATAGTTTAACGGATCCTTAGAAGATGAAAATCCCGTAACATCTCTGAAGTTATTGCACTCATAATTGTGATATTAATTTGACTTACATAAGAGTATTTTAGTTCTGACTCGAGTGTTTTTTCTTTTCATTACGCTCGGGTCAGTCCTTAGTTTTTTCAGCGTATTGAAGAATATTCTCTGGAGGGCGAAGACGGGGTTTTGGTATATTACTACTATTTTTATCCCTTGCATTAAGCTATTCTGCTGTATTGATTATTTATCCCTGATGTATAGATATAACTCTGATAGATGTGTATAGATTATAATCAGATGTATAGTAAACAGCTTTTGAATTATTTATTTGATTATTATATTTTATCGTTTCCACTGTGAGATTCTGTGTTTTGTTTTCTTCTTCTCTTCTTATTTTTCTTACTTAACCTTATTGATTATCTACGTTTCGGATTGTTTAAGTCGACTTGTATAGATTATTGTCGATTTAAACCTTCCAAAATGTGGGTCGTCACAGTTGGTATCGAGCTAGGTTTAGCGATAACCTTGGCTTTGTGGGGTTTTGACTCATCAAAGACAGGATAGTAATACCTTAGAATGAGTCTGTTTGAGTGTGTGTGTGTGTGTATATATATATGAGAGAGTGTACTTGTTAGTGTTATAAAATATATTATATTGTGTTTACTTATCCGTTGAGTTGTTTATGAATTCGGGTCGATGTGCGCGACGCTGTGTCATCAATAAGGGTTTCTAGACACTTAAACGAGGCAAATCGACATAATATTGTTTTAAAATCGAGTAAATGAAATAATTTTTATAAATTATACTATATATATAAAAGGTTAATTATTAGTGAAATTATGGTTGGGCAATAATAATATTTAATTATCATCGATTATTGGTTGAATTAAAAATAAAATGAATACTTAATGAATTTTATTTTAGGTAGAATTCGAGGTTTAAATTGAATTGAAATAAAAATTAAAATAAGAATTGAGTAAAATGACCATGTGTAAATTAAAGGAATATTTTGATAATAATCTAAGGAAATTTGTTTAAGTATATTTAAAATATAGCTATATATAGAAATGATTTTAAAAATTGAGAATTTTAGAATTTAAAATCCTTTTTGTTTTCAAAATTATTTTCAAAGCCTTCAAAATTAATATTAATATTATTTAAAAGAGTTTTGACGAGAAAAATATATTTTAAAACGATTTTTTTAGGAAATAAAAGCATTAAACTCGCTTGGTCGCTGGAAAATAATTCTGAGGACGACTACAGCATCGCAAGTGCTCATTTTCGAGTTTCTGAATGAAAATTTCTACCAAAAGAATTTTATTTTTCAATTAAAATAATTTTTTTATTTTGAAAAAAATAATATTCTACGCGTGATTTAATAAGTATATGAAAATAATTTTGAACTTAAAAATTTAAAATAGTATATAAGAAAAAACTTTGAAAGTTATAAATTTGAATAAAAAAAAATAAGTTATGGCTTGTAGATTTGAACAGGGAAGTAAAAATAACTTTTAAAATGGTTTGACCTTTTAAATAAGCAGATAAAAGAAATTTGAATTCGAGGAATGAAATAAAATAATTAATTTAAGAAATGTTAAATTAATTGAGTTAGTGAAATGAAGTAAATAAAATATATCTAACTAATGGAAGGTTAATAAAAGATGAATTATAATTGAAATAAAGTAGATGAAATAACAAAATGAATTTTAAAAGGTTAATTTGTATAATTTATAGATTTGAGAATTAATAAGCTAAAAAAACGAATTTAAATTTGTAAAATGGAAATGATAAGGAAATTTAACTTGAATAAAAATAAATAGATGAGTAATAGATTAAAACGAAAAGAAGCTTAACTTAATATTAGATGAGTTGAATTGGGTTTGAATTGAACTAGATAAACGAGTAAAGTGGACAATTTCATTTAAGCCGATTTTATCAAATGAATACGAACTTAAATTTTAAAAATGAAATGTAATTTAAGTGTGAAGGAGGTTGAATAAAAATAAACGAATGTAGGGAAAAATTAATGGAGTAATTGGATTTAATTTTAAAATTTGACAAACATAAGTTAAATACAAATGAAATGAGTTTTAATAAATTATATGTTAGCTAATTACATATGAAATAAGTTAATAAAGCAAATTATAGGATGGGAACAACTTAAGAAAATTAAATGAAACAAACCGTGGAAATAAAATATATAATTATTAATATGAATTGAGATATAAAAATAAAAATTCACTTTAGTAAATTAATAATATGAATTTCAATAAATGAAGTAAACCGATGAGTTAATAATAACTTAAAATACGAAGTAATAATAATAAACATGACTGTGTTTTATAAAATATTTATAATGAATTTAGATAAATTTATAAATGATGTTGGTATAAAAAGAAAAAGGGATATACTAAGGGAAACAAATTCAACTTAAGCAACGTTAAATGGAATAATTTTATAAATGATTCACCAATGAATTTATATGAAATAGGTTAAACAAAAAGTGAAACAACTAGAATTTCACAAATTAAATTGAAAAAAATTGAATACCATGAATTTGTAACGATGTTAATAAATTTAAAGAAATCAATGGAACATAAACCAATTAAAAGTGGATGAAACAAACATAAATAATTGAAACAAATCGACTGAATGTAAATATATATTGAATTGTAATAAATCAAATGTGAATGCAATAAATATTAATTGATAGAAAATGGATCGAAACCAAATTAGTTGAATGTAAATCAACTAAAAGCGAATGAATTGATTATAAATCCATTGTACGATTAGCGAAATAAATAACTAAGTGAATGTGAATCAATTTTAAATATACGGAATGTGGTATGGAATTAAATTACTTGAGTGTAATTAATTATATGAATGACTGAAATGAAATAAGTGGATGTGAGCTTAATAAATTTTAAATGAATGAAAAAGAATTTGGAAACAAATGAGGTTGAATATAAGTCGATTCAATGTTATAAATAAATGGAAAATGAGAAAATAAAATAATAATAAAAATTGAATGTTATTAAGAATAACTGTATAAATTAAGTATTGACATTGAAATTGTAAGTTTTAATAGTTATGAATTGAATTGAATGAATATTGATTTGTCGAATGATTTATTTCGTTGTAAATCCTTGTTTAATTGTTTTGAGTGCATAAGATGGTTATATGATTGCATATTAGTGCTCATGCTTGAGAATTGGATTCAGAAAGCATGTTTTATACTTATTTGAACTCATACATGTTTGATGTAACAACCCGCATATTTATCGATTTTATATTTAAATATTTTATTTAAATATTTTATCGTTCGTCGGATTTTGGTCCGAAAAGCTACTTTTTGCATACGGTCGAATTAGGACTCGGGACCGCCCCCATTGAGTTCAAAATGCCGTTTGCAACCTTTTTGAGTATAAGCTTCGATATGTTTGGAGAAAGTTGATTTTTGCTACTTTGTACTTAGGGCTTTGGTTTGGGCTGAGCCACTTATGTATTCAGTCCTAAACCCCCCTTCTCTTCATAACTTCTCCTCTTTTCTTAAACACTCAAGCTTCATCAAAAATGGGGGAAGAGAAAAAAGAATTAGGAAATCCTAAGCCCTAGTTTCCATTAGCAAATCAAACTCAAGTGAACCCATTGGTAAGCATCTCCTTCTTCTTCTCCAACTCATTCTCTCTTTGATTTCAGAAAATTCCTAAACCTAATTTAGGAAATGTTTCCCCTTTAAGCTTAGATCGAAGCTTCTTGAGTTGTTATTGAAGAGGAATTGATCTTAACTTGTTTTTAAAGCTTCTCCTTCATTGATTTGGGTTCAAAGGTGAGATTTTTATCTCACATCTTTGTCTATAATTATCTTCGATTGTTAGGTATGAATTCCTAACACTTATTCATGTGCAATTGATTTTGGTTTGGATTGATTTCGTGTATATTCCAATTTTTGGTGTTTTGGTCTAATTTATGAAAATCCTGTTATGGATATTTGGATATTGATATTTGAGGCGTATCGAAGAGTCGTTTAGGCTGGGTTGTCGTTCGACGTAATTCCTTAGTCATCGCCATTTGCTCGATCGATCGTTTCCGATATTCGTTTGGCCATTTTTCGCCTAGGTTCAGGGAATGCCCTGAACCCCAGATTCAGACGTCTGAAACGTAATATTCAGACGTCTGAATATTGTCTGGGAATTTTTCTATTCCCAGATTCAGACGTCTGAATATATGGTTTCAGACGTCTGAATTGGTTCATTTGGAACCAGAAAGGAAATAGGCTAAAATATGCCTATTTTAGACGTCTGAAACACTTGATTCAGACGTCTGAATTGTGTTCTGGAAATCTTTATATTTCCAGATTCAGACGTCTGAACCACTTGTTTCAGACGTCTGAATCAGCAGTGTTTTGCCTGCTTGCCTATTCGCTTGAGAATTCCAATTTAAATCGATTCGTGATGATCCTATTTGTTGTTATCATTTATTATGACTTTGATGACTCCTTTTTAGGGATTTTTGAATATCCATTTCAATGGATTCTTTATCGGTTTCTTTGGATTTTATTCACGTCTTCGAATGTGAATTTTATTGATTGATTGTCCTTACAATCTTCTTTGTGATTTGTCACTTTAAAAATATAAAGGTTTTCTATACTAGTAGTAAATATCAAAACTCTTTCTTCAAACGATTTCAACACTATTTTATTACAAAGCTCGTTTTCTCAAACCGACTTCTAATCTATTAGAATATACAAACCTTTACCTCACTCGTATGAGAAATCTAATTAAACGACTTAGTAAAACAAGTGGTATGAAACGCTTGCGTTTACTTCGTCGGTTAATTCTCGGACTTGTTCGATTGAATCTCTTGTGACAATTTTCTAGTGGAGATCTATAATTTGTTGGTAAATATTTAAGTTAAGCTAGTGGTTATGGGACATGAAGCTAAGCTCATATATTTACTAGCTTACTGTAATCGACACTTCTCTTTGATCATGACGATCATTTTATGTTTTAGACTAGCATTGAGCAATGTCTTAGAGATTTTGGTTCATCGGATGTCTCGCTGTACGACGTCGTTGTTCCCTTTGATTGTGTTTTGGTTCATCGGATGTCTCGCTGTACGACGTCGTTGTTCCCTTTGATTGTGATTTGGTTCATCGGATGTCTCGCTGTACAACGTCGTTGTTCCCTTTGATTGTGTTTTGGTTCATCGGATGTCTCGCTGTACGACGCCGTTGTTCCCTTTGATTGTGTTTTGGTTCATCGGATGTCTCGCTGTAGGACGTCGTTGTTCCCTTTGATTGTGATTTGGTTCATCGGATGTCTCGCTGTACGACGTCGTTGTTCCCTTTGATTGTGTTTTGGTTCATCGGATGTCTCGCTGTACGACGTCGTTGTTCCCTTTGATGTGATTTGGTTCATCGGATGTCTCGCTGTACGACGTCGTTGTTCCCTTTGATTATGTTTTGGTTCATCGGATGTCTCGCTGTACGACGTCGTTGTTCCCTTTGATTGTGTTTTGGTTCATCGGATGTCTCGCTGTACGACGTCGTTGTTCCCTTTGATTGTGATTTGGTTCATCGGATGTCTCGCTGTACGACGTCGTTGTTCCCTTTGATTGTGCTTTGGTTAATCGGATGTCTCGCTGTACGACGTCGTTGTCCCCTTTGATTGTGATTTCTGGATTTCGTGTGTTGAATTCTGGAATTTATGTTTCACCAACTTTTACGATTGGCATTGATATATATGTCATTTATTGTGGCTTGGTGAATGAAATTAGGAGTATGACATTCCTGTTTATCTTGAGTAGATTATTGTGATATTGATTAATCTCTTGTTGATTTTCAATTACTTATTTATCACAGCTTGGCATTGTGATTATTATATGTTTATGCCATATCTCTTAATTCTATATCATGTTATCTGATATTTATAACTAGACTCATCCGTTTATTATTTTCTTATTAAATAATACTCGGGTCAGACTGAGATTTTACAGGTGCTTCTGCTTGACTCCTTATCGGACTATCATCCCGACTTTTGGTTAACTACTTTAGTTTAGTAGTTTTTTTGTTGTATACATTTGAGATGGAGACTCTATGATGTATACTTATTCTTTTGTCTAGCACTTGTATCTATTCTTTTTGATATTGTGGATCTTGTTTGACCACTACTCTGATATACACTTTCATGTGTAATATTCATATCTATTTCCGCCTTTGTGATATGAATTGTCTGTGACTGATTTATGTTATGTTTATTTCTATATTTGTTTCCGAAGATATTTTAGCCACTGTGTAGTAGTTTTGAGTTTGTGTCGGTATGTCGGATTTCCTCTTGAGATAAAGAAATGCATGTTATACTATCTGACATATCGATGCTCGCACAAAGCAATTATAAAGATGGTCGCTCCTCAACAGCCTTATTCTCCGTGCTAGTCGACAGCATTACTCCGTAGTGTTCTTGTCTAGCGTGGGTATAGAGGTGGGGCGTCACAGCTTAGTATCAGAGCCAAACTTCGGAACAATGTAGAATAATCTAGCAAGGATCATGTCCTAAGTCTTTCTTAGGAGTTGTGCCTTAGGATTTAATTCGAGTCTTCGTACCGATTCATCCTATTTTCTTTATGATTCCTTGTTTTATCTATCAAGATTGCTTGATATTCATTTTGTGAATAACCTTCTTCTTCTTCCTTCTTTCTTTCTTAAGGAAGAGAAATGGTTAGACCAGACCGTCCCAGCGCCGGTCAATCTAGTGCTACTCCTCAGGATGGAGTATTCATGTCTGCTCAGCAGCTTTTAGATCTCGTGAAAAACGCTCAAGCTGCAGGACCCATTCCAGAGCCTACTCATCCTAGATCCGGTTTTGCATGCTTGTGCAGAGACTATACCGATTTGGGTGGAAGGCCATTCAAAGGATCCGAGAGTGTTATAGAAATTCAAGCTTGGCTCAAATCATGCGATCGCATCTTTTCTCGCATGAACCTTATTGACCTTCATCGAGTCCAAGTGGCTTCTAGCATGCTCCAAGAAAGAGCATTAGATTGGTATCAGAGCCAAACTTCGGAGCAATATGGAATATTATAACAAGGATCATCGTCCTAAGTCCATCTTAGGAGTCGTGCTTTAGGATTTTATTCGAGTCTTCGTACCGATTCATCCTATTTTCTTTATGATTCCTTGTTTTATCTATCAAGATTGCTTGATATTCATTTTGTGAATAACCTTCTTCTTCTTCCTTCTTTCTTTCTTAAGGAAGAGAAATGGTTAGACCAGGCCGCCCCAGCGCCGGTCAATCTAGTGCTACTCCCCTGGATGGAGTATTCATGTCTCCTCAACAACTTTTGGATCTTGTAAAGAATCAAGAGTTTATCTATGCTTTGAGTAAGAACCCTGAAATGGTTCTACCTTTGAAACTTGAAGTTTCTTTCAATCAGCTTGTGGATGTTACTCTTCTTCATGGAGAGGTTGGTAAAGGAAGTGTTTGTGATATTAGGACTTCCAAGAAGAGGCATATTAAGTTCAAGAGCCTTAATCCCAATAAGAGAGTGAAGCAAACTACTTTTGTAGCAAAGACTCCATCCCTAATCGTGGAGGATGCTACAATTGTAATTCTATGGAACACTATGCGAATATGTGTCCAAAACCCCATTCTTGTCGCTATTGCAAGAAACCGGGTCATCATTTATCTGCGTGTTCCAAACTTTTGAACAAGGACATGAGAAAGCTAAATATTGTGCAAGCCCCTAGCAACTCTTCTCTTGGTCAAGGTATTTTTCACTCAATTCTTGATGGCATTGTTTTATTTCGTGAACTTTCTATTTGAGTTCTTTTTGATATGGCTCACTATTTTATATCAGAAGAACTTGTCGATTCTTTTTCTTTGAAAATATTTTGGGTTTGATGACTTCTTTGAGAGTTGCGAATCCGGATGGTAGATCTGCAACACTCAATTTGCTTTTATTTGATGTCGAAAATTATTTTATATGATTTTTCTTTCCGAGCCGATATTTTTACTTAGGCTCTGGAATTGATTTGTGCGATAGGATTGGCTTAATCATTGTGAAGCCCATATCCTATTTTTCGAGTGGACTATTCATCTTCGACATTTTCTATCTGTTAAGCAGATTTCTATTTTTCCTTTATGATTTTGATTCCAACTTGATGGCATCATTTTATTCCTTAAGCCCACTTATAAGGAAAGTGTTATTTCTCTCATTCATGTAGTTAGAGAAATTTTTCGGAATCTTTGAGCTTGTCTTAGGATTATCTCCTAAGTAATCTTTTGTGTGGTGCTAAGGTCTTTTCAGTTTGACCTTACCACCGGTTTTCATTTGCTACGAGTTGCGGAAGTTGGCATTCCACTTACGACTCCGCACTCGTTATGATTCCTATGAATGAATTATTTTGTCATTCAATTTGTCCAGCTTAATTCATCCATTTTATATATCAAATATTCTAGAATATTTCGATGAGACTATTCTTTTATTTATTGATTTTTGGATGAAAATAGCAATTTAAAATTTTGCAAAATCTTTTTCATAAGATTTATTTAGAAGTATAACCGGATTTTTGTTCTTAAAACGAACAAAGAATATTCTTAGAAGTTTTTGAGAAACTTACTTATCCTATAGAATACAATTTTGTGATTGTATTGCCCATTTAGTGTTTTAAGAATTTTGGTTGATGCGCTTGATCAACGTTATCGATAGGAATTTCCTAAACGCTTTGATGAGACAATCAGACACAGTATATTGACTTTAAAATAGTAAATATTTCTAGAAAGATTATTACATAATGATAAATGTAATTTGAAAGTTTTAACTTTTCAGGAAAGAAGATTATTTAAAAGAAATTCTTTCTTTTCGATACTCTTATTCTTGTGATTCCTGGAGGGGAACCAAGACTTTATCATTTGTACCAATGCTAATCGTGTTGGTTTGGATGCCGTTCTCTTGCAAAAGATAACGTTCTATCACTTGTGCTTCTAAATCATTATAGCTTATCGAGACTAGATATGCCACTCATGATCTAGTGCTCGCGGCTATTGTTTTTACTTTTGGAGTTTGACATCATCATTTTTGGGTGAGAAATCTGTTCTCTACCTCGATCATAAAATCTTTGGAATATTTATTTTCTTATAAGAAACTTTATGTTTACTCGAGCTCCTGACATCTTATGATCTTGATATTCTTTTATTCCTGGAAGGGGAAATCGTGTTGCCAATGCATTTAGTCGTAAGCAACAAGTGGTTGATTCTTTGATGTTGTCTGAATGGAATTATCTTTTTATCAGGTTCATCGAGCGTTTTGATGTACTTCGTTTTATTGAGTTTCATCTCATTTCTTTTATGGACTTGCGTCTGATGTTCTTTTATGCTGTTCGGTTCATCGGATGTACTGTTATTATACTACATTGATGTTCCGTCTTATCTTGATTCATTGGATGTACCGTTTGTACTGCATCAATGTCTTCGCTTTTTGATTCATTGGACGTACCGTTTTTGTACTACGTCGGTGTTTCGAAATTATTCGGGCTTTGGTTCATTGGGCGTACCGTTTTTGTACTACGCTGATGTTCCAAATCATTTGAGTTTCTAGTTTCTCGGGCGTACCGTTTCTGTACTACGCCGTTGCACTGGCTCAATTTTCTGCTATTCTTGACGTTCTCCACGTCTTTTACCTACGGAAATGCCTTAGGGATTCCGATATTTATTCTTGTGCCCGGAGATATTGTGGAAATTGAAGTTTCACCAGATTTGATTTTTGAGCAACATTCCGTTTGCATCATTTCTTCGGAGGTTGAGCGCCTTCGGAATAAGGATATTCTTCTTGTGAGAGTTCAATGGTTCTCAAATCTTAGGGATTACTCTTGGGAATCTAGAGAATTCATCGAACGATCCTGTTCAGGCTAACTCTTTCATGCTCTTTGTGGTGAACTTCTTATTTCAATTTTCTTTTGTGTTGATATGCTTCTATGGTTGTTACTTCTTATTTTCTTCTTAAGTATTGCGAGGACGCAATTTCTTTAAGGAGAGGAGTCTGTAACAACTCGCATATTTATCGATTTTATATTTAAATATTTTATTTAAATATTTTATAGTTCGTCGGATTTTGGTCCGAAAAGCTACTTTTTGCATACGGTCGAATTAGGACTCGGGACCACCCCCATTGAGTTCAAAATGTCGTTTGCAATCTTTTTGAGTATAAGCTTCGATATGTTTGGAGAAAGTTGATTTTTGCTACTTTGTACTTAGGGCTTTGGTTTGGGCTGAGCCACTTATGTATTCAGTCCCAAACCCCCCTTCTCTTCATAACTTCTCCTCTTTTCTTAAACACTCAAGCTTCATCAAAAATGGGGGAAGAGAAAAAAGAATTAGGAAATCCTAAGCCTTAGTTTCCATTAGCAAATCCATCTCCTTGCTCCAAACTCAAGTGAACCCATTGGTAAGCATCTCCTTCTTCTTCTCCAACTCATTCTCTCTTTGATTTCAGAAAATTCCTAAACCTAATTTAGGAAATGTTTCTCTTTTAAGCATAGATCGAAGCTTCTTGAGTTGTTATTGAAGAGGAATTGATCTTAGCTTGTTTTTAAAGCTTCTCCTTCATTGATTTGGGTTCAAAGGTGAGATTTTTATCTCGCATCTTTGTCTATAATTATCTTCGATTGTTAGGTATGAATTCCTAACACTTATTCATGTGCAATTGATTTTGGTTTGGATTGATTTCGTGTATATTCCAATTTTTGGTGTTTTGGTCTAATTTATGAAAATCATGTTATGGATATTTGGATATTGATATTTGAGGCGTATCGAAGAGCCATTTAGGCTGGGTTGTCGTTCGACGTAATTCCTTAGTCATCGCCATTTGCTCGATCTATCGTTTCCGATATTCGTTTGGCCATTTTTCGCCTAGGTTCAGGGAATGCCCTGAACCCCAGATTCAGACGTCTGAAACGTAATATTCAGACGTCTGAATATTGTCTGGGAAGTTTTCTATTCCCAGATTCAGACGTCTGAATATATGGTTTCAGACGTCTGAATTGGTTCATTTGGAACCAGAAAGGAAATAGGCTAAAATATGCCTATTTCAGACGTCTGAAACACTTGATTCAGACGTCTGAATTGTGTTCTGGAAATCTTTATATTTCCAGATTCATACGTCTGAACCACTTGTTTCAGACGTCTGAATCAGCAGTGTTTTTCCTGCTTTTCTATTCGCTTGAGAATTCCAATTTAAATCGATTCGTGATGATCCTATTTGTTGTTATCATTTATTATGACTTTGATGACTCCTTTTTAGGGATTTTTGAATATCCATTTCAATGGATTCTTTATCGGTTTCTTTGGATTTTATTCACGTCTTCGAATGTGAATTTTATTGATTGATTGTCCTTACAATCTTCTTTGTGATTTGTCACTTTAAAAATATAAAGGTTTTCTATACTAGTAGTAAATATCAAAACTCTTTCTTCAAACGATTTCAACACTATTTTATTACAAAGCTCGTTTTCTCAAACCGACTTCTAATCTATTAGTATATACAAACCTTTACCTCACTCGTATGAGAAATCTAATTAAACGACTTAGTAAAACAAGTGGAATGAAACGCTTGCGTTTACTTCGTCGGTTAACTCTTGGACTTGTTCGATTGAATCTCTTGTGACAATTTTCTAGTGGAGATCTACAATTTGTTCGTAAATATTTAAGTTAAGCTAGTGGTTATGGGACATGAAGCTAAGCTCATATATTTACTAGCTTACTGTAATCGACACTTCTCTTTGATCATGACGATCATTTTATGTTTTAGACTAGCATTGAGCAATGTCTTAGAGATTTTGGTTCATCGGATGTCTCGCTGTACGACGTCGTTGTTCCCTTTGATTGTGATTTGGTTCATCGGATGTCTCGCTGTACGACGTCGTTGTTCCCTTTGATTGTGATTTGGTTCATCGGATGTTTCGCTGTACGACGTCGTTGTTCCCTTTGATTGTGTTTTGGTCCCTTTGATTGTGATTTGGTTCATCGGATGTCTCGCTGTACGACGTCGTTGTTCCCTTTGATTGTGATTTGGTTCATCGGATGTCTCGCTGTAGGACGTCGTTGTTCCCTTTGATTGTGTTTTGGTTCATCGGATGTCTCGCTGTACGACGTCGTTGTTCCCTTTGATTGTGTTTTGGTTCATCGGATGTCTCGCTGTACGACGTCGTTGTTCCCTTTGATTGTGATTTGGTTCATCGGATGTCTCGCTGTACGACGTCGTTGTTCCCTTTGATTGTGCTTTGGTTAATCGGATGTCTCGCTGTACGACGTCGTTGTCCCCTTTGATTGTGATTTCTGGATTTCGTGTGTTGAATTCTGGAATTTATGTTTCACCAACTTTTACGATTGGCATTGATATATATGTCATTTATTGTGGCTTGGTGAATGAAATTAGGAGTATGACATTCCTGTTTATCTTGAGTAGATTATTGTGATATTGATTAATCTCTTGTTGATTTTCAATTACTTATTTATCACAGCTTGGCATTGTGATTATTATATGTTTATGCCATATCTCTTAATTCTATATCATGTTATCTGATATTTATAACTAGACTCATCCGTTAATTATTTTCATATTAAATAATACTCGGGTCAGACTGAGATTTTACAGGTGCTTCTGCTTGACTCCTTATCGGACTATCATCCCGACTTTTGGTTAACTACTTTAGTTTAGTTGTTTTTTTGTTGTATACATTTGAGATGCAGACTCTATGATGTATACTTATTCTTTTGTCTAGCACTTGTATCTATTCTTTTTGATATTGTGGTTCTTGTTTGACCACTACTCTGATATACACTTTCATGTGTAATATTCATATCTATTTCCGCCTTTGTGATATGAATTGTCTGTGACTGATTTATGTTATGTTTATTTCTATATTTGTTTCCGAAGATATTTTAGCCACTGTGTAGTAGTTTTGAGTTTGTGTCGGTATGTCGGATTTCCTCTTGAGATAAAGAAATGCATGTTATACTATCTGACATATCGATGCTCGCACAAAGCAATTATACAGATGGTCGCTCCTCAACAGCCTTATTCTCCGTGCTAGTCGACAGCATTACTCCGTAGTGTTCTTGTCTAGCGTGGGTATAGAGGTGGGGCGTCACAGCTTGGTATCAGAGCCAAACTTCGGAACAATATAGAATAATCTAGCAAGGATCATGTCCTAAGTCTTTCTTAGGAGTTGTGCCTTAGGATTTAATTCGAGTCTTCGTACCGATTCATCCTATTTTCTTTATGATTCCTTGTTTTATCTATCAAGATTGCTTGATATTCATTTTGTGAATAACCTTCTTCTTCTTCCTTCTTTCTTTCTTAAGGAAGAGAAATGGTTAGACCAGGTCGTCCCAGCGCCGGTCAATCTAGTGCTACTCCTCAGGATGGAGTATTCATGTCTGCTCAGCAGCTTTTAGATCTCGTGAAGAACGCTCAAGCTGCAGGACCCATTCCAGAGCCTACTCATCCTAGATCCGGTTTTGCACGCTTGTGCAGAGACTATACCGATTTGGGTGGAAGGCCATTCAAAGGATCCGAGAGTGTTTTGAAATTCAAGCTTGGCTCAAATCATGCGATCGCATCTTTTCTCGCATGAACCTTATTGACCTTCATCGAGTCCAAGTGGCTTCTAGCATGCTCCAAGAAAGAGCATTAGATTGGTATCAGAGCCAAACTTCGGAACAATATGGAATATTATAACAAGGATCATCGTCCTAAGTCCATCTTAGGAGTCGTGCTTTAGGATTTTATTCGAGTCTTCGTACCAATTCATCCTATTTTCTTTATGATTCCTTGTTTTATCTATCAAGATTGCTTGATATTCATTTTGTGAATAACCTTCTTCTTCTTCCTTCTTTCTTTCTTAAGGAAGAGAAATGGTTAGACCAGTCCGCCCCAGCGCCGGTCAATTTAGTGCTACTCCCCTGGATGGAGTATTCATGTCTGCTCAACAACTTTTGGATCTTGTAAAGAATCAAGAGTTTATCTATGCTTTGAGTAAGAACCCCGAAATGGTTCTACCTTTGAAACTTGAAGTTTCTTTCAATCAGCTTGTGGATGTTACTCTTCTTCATGGAGAGGTTGGTAAAGGAAGTGTTTGTGATATTGGGACTTCCAAGAAGAGGCATATTAAGTTCAAGAGCCTTAATCCCAATAAGAGAGTGAAGCAAACTACTTTTGTAGCAAAGACTCCAATCCCTAATCGTGGAGGATGCTACAATTGTAATTCTATGGAACACTATGCGAATGTGTGTCCAAAACCCCATTCTTGTCGCTATTGCAAGAAACCGGGTCATCTTTTATTTGCGTGTCCCAAACTTTTGAACAAGGACATGAGAAAGCTAAATATTGTGCAAGCCCCTAGCAACTCTTCTCTTGGTCAAGGTATTTTTCACTCAATTCTTGATGGCATTGTTTTATTTCGTGAACTTTCTATTTGAGTTCTTTTTGATATGGCTCACTATTTTATATCAAAAGAACTTGTCGATTCTTTTTCTTTGAAAATATTTTGGGTTTGATGACTTCTTTGAGAGTTGCGAATCCGGATGGTAGATCTGCAACACTCAATTTGCTTTTATTTGATGTCGAAAATTATTTTATATGATTTTTCTTTCCGAGCCGATATTTTTACTTAGGCTCTGGAATTGATTTGTGCGATAGGATTGGCTTAATCATTGTGAAGCCCATATCCTATTTTTCGAGTGGACTATTCATCTTCGACATTTTCTATCTGTTAAGCAGATTTCTATTTTTCCTTTATGATTTTGATTCCAACTTGATGGCATCATTTTATTCCTTAAGCCCACTTATAAGAAAAGTGTTATTTCTCTCATTCATGTAGTTAGAGAAATTTTTCGGAATCTTTGAGCTTGTCTTAGGATTATCTCCTAAGTAATCTTTTGTGTGGTGCTAAGGTCTTTTCAGTTTGACCTTACCACCGGTTTTCATTTGCTACGAGTTGCGGAAGTTGGCATTCCACTTACGACTCCGCACTCGTTATGATTCCTATGAATGAATTATTTTGTCATTCAATTTGTCCAGCTTAATTCATCCATTTTATATATCAAATATTCTATGAATATTTCGATGAGACCATTCTTTTATTTATTGATTTTTGGATGAAAATAGCAATTTAAAGTTTTGCAAAATCTTTTTCATAAGATTTATTTAGAAGTATAACCGGATTTTTGTTCTTAAAACGAACAAAGAATATTCTTAGAAGTTTTTGAGAAACTTACTTATCCTATAGAATACAATTTTGTGATTGTATTGCCCATTTAGTGTTTTAAGAATTTTGGTTGATGCGCTTGATCAACGTTATCGATAGGAATTTCCTAAACGCTTTGATGAGACAATCAGACACAGTATATTGACTTTAAAATAGTAAATTTTTCTAGAAATATTATTACATAATGATAAATGTAATTTGAAAGTTTTAACTTTTCAGGAAAGAAGATTATTTAAAAGAAATTCTTTCTTTTCGATACTCTTATTCTTGTGATTCCTGGAGGGGAACCAAGACTTTATCATTTGTACCAATGCTAATCGTGTTGGTTTGGATGTCGTTCTCTTGCAAAAAATAACGTGCTATCACTTGTGCTTCTAAATCATTATAGCTTATCGAGACTAGATATGCCACTCATGATCTAGTGCTCGCGGCTATTCTTTTTTACTTTTGGAGTTTGACATCATCATTTTTGGGTGAGAAATCTGTTCTCTACCTCGATCATAAAATCTTTGGAATATTTATTTTCTTATAAGGAACTTTATGTTTACTCGAGCTCCTGACATCTTATGATCTTGATATTCTTTTATTCCTGGAAGGGGAAATCGTGTTGCCAATGCATTTAGTCGTAAGCAACAAGTGGTTGATTCTTTGATGTTGTCTGAATGGAATTATCTTTTTATCAGGTTCATCGAGCGTTTTGATGTACTTCGTTTTATTGAGTTTCATCTCATTTCTTTTATGGACTTGCGTCTGATGTTCTTTTATGCTGTTCGGTTCATCGGATGTACTGTTATTATACTACATCGATGTTCCGTCTTATCTTGATTCATTGGATGTACCGTTTGTACTACATCAATGTCTTCGCTTTTTGATTCATTGGACGTACCGTTTTTGTACTACGTCGGTATTTCGAAATTATTCTGGCTTTGGTTCATTGGGCGTACCGTTTTTGTACTACGCTGATGTTCCAAATCATTTGAGTTTCTAGTTTCTCGGGCGTACCGTTTCTGTACTACGCCGTTGCACTGGCTCAATTTTCTGCTATTCTTGACGTTCTCCACGTCTTTTACCTACGGAAATGCCTTAGGGATTCCGATATTTATTCTTGTGCCCGGTGATATTGTGGAAATTGAAGTTTCACCAGATTTGATTTTTGAGCAACATTCCGTTTGCATCATTTCTTCGGAGGTTGAGCGCCTTCGGAATAAGGATATTCTTCTTGTGAGAGTTCAATGGTTCTCAAATCTTAGGGATTACTCTTGGGAATCTAGAGAATTCATCGAACGATCCGGTTCAGGCTAACTCTTTCATGCTCTTTGTGGTGAACTTCTTATTTCAATTTTCTTTTGTGTTGATATGCTTCTATGGTTGTTACTTCTTATTTTCTTCTTAAGTATTGCGAGGACGCAATTTCTTTAAGGAGAGGAGTCTGTAACAACCCGCATATTTATCGATTTTATATTTAAATATTTTATTTAAATATTTTATCGTCCGTCGGATTTTGGTCCGAAAAGCTACCTTTTGCATACGGTCGAATTAGGACTCGGGACCACCCCCATTGAGTTCAAAATGCCATTTGCAACCTTTTTGAGTATAAGCTTCGATATGTTTGGAGAAAGTTGATTTTTGCTACTTTGTACTTAGGGCTTTGGTTTGGGCTGAGCCACTTATGTATTCAGTACCAAACCCCCCCTTCTCTTCATAACTTCTCCTCTTTTCTTAAACACTCAAGCTTCATCAAAAATGGGGGAAGAGAAAAAAGAATTAGGAAATCCTAAGCCCTAGTTTCCATTAGAAAATCCATCTCCTTGCTCCAAACTCAAGTGAACCCATTGGTAAGCATCTCCTTCTTCTTCTCCAACTCATTCTCTCTTTGATTTCAGAAAATTCCTAAACCTAATTTAGGAAATGTTTCTCTTTTAAGCTTAGATCGAAGCTTCTTGAGTTGTTATTGAAGAGGAATTGATCTTAGCTTGTTTTTAAAGCTTCTCCTTCATTGATTTGGGTTCAAAGGTGAGATTTTTATCTCACATCTTTGTCTATAATTATCTTCGATTGTTAGGTATGAATTCCTGACACTTATTCATGTGCAATTGATTTTGGTTTGGATTGATTTCGTGTATATTCCAATTTTTGGTGTTTTGGTCTAATTTATGAAAATCCTATTATGGATATTTGGATATTGATATTTGAGGCGTATCGAAGAGCCGTTTAGGCTGGGTTGTCGTTCGACGTAATTCCTTAGTCATCGCCATTTGCTCGATCGATCGTTTCCGATATTCGTTTGGCCATTTTTGGCCTAGGTTCAGGGAATGCCCTGAACCCCAGATTCAGACGTCTGAAACGTAATATTCAGACGTCTGAATATTGTCTGGGAAGTTTTCTATTCCCAGATTCAGACGTCTGAATATATGGTTTCAGACGTCTGAATTGGTTCATTTGGAACCAGAAAGGAAATAGGCTAAAATATGCCTATTTCAGACGTCTGAAACACTTGATTCAGACGTCTGAATTGTGTTCTGAAAATGTTTATATTTCCAGATTCAGACGTCTGAACCACTTGTTTCAGACGTCTTAATCAGCAGTGTTTTGCCTGCTTTCCTATTCGCTTGAGAATTCCAATTTAAATCGATTCGTGATGATCCTATTTGTTGTTATCATTTATTATGACTTTGATGACTCCTTTTTAGGGATTTTTGAATATCCATTTCAATGGATTCTTTATCGGTTTATTTGGATTTTATTCACGTCTTCGAATGTGAATTTTATTGATTGATTGTCCTTACAATCTTCTTTGTGATTTGTCACTTTAAAAATATAAAGGTTTTCTATACTAGTAGTAAATATCAAAACTCTTTCTTCAAACGATTTCAACACTATTTTATTACAAAGCTCGTTTTCTCAAACCGACTTCTAATCTATTAGTATATACAAACCTTTACCTCACTCGTATGAGAAATCTAATTAAACGACTTAGTAAAACAAGTGGTACGAAACGCTTGCGTTTACTTCGTCGGTTAATTCTTGGACTTGTTCGATTGAATCTCTTGTGACAATTTTCTAGTGGAGATCTACAATTTGTTCGTAAATATTTAAGTTAAGCTAGTTGTTATGGGACATGAAGCTAAGCTCATATATTTACTAGCTTACTGTAATCGACACTTCTCTTTGATCATGACGATCATTTTATGTTTTAGACTAGCATTGAGCAATGTCTTAGAGATTTTGGTTCATCGGATGTCTCGCTGTACGACGTCGTTGTTCCCTTTGATTGTGATTTGGTTCATCGGATGTCTCGCTGTATGACGTCGTTGTTCCCTTTGATTGTGTTTTGGTTCATCGGATGTCTCGCTGTACAACGTCGTTGTTCCCTTTGATTGTGATTTGGTTCATCGGATGTCTCGCTGTACGACGTCGTTGTTCCCTTTGATTGTGTTTTGGTTCATCGGATGTCTCGCTGTACGACGTCGTTGTTCCCTTTGATTGTGATTTGGTTCATCGGATGTCTCGCTGTACGACGTCGTTGTTCCCTTTGATTGTGTTTTGGTTCATCGGATGTCTCGCTGTAGGACGTCGTTGTTCCCTTTGATTGTGATTTGGTTCATCGGATGTCTCGCTGTACGACGTCGTTGTTCCCTTTGATTGTGTTTTGGTTCATCGGATGTCTCGCTGTACGACGTCGTTGTTCCCTTTGATTGTGATTTGGTTCATCGGATGTCTCGCTGTACGACGTCGTTGTTCCCTTTGATTGTGTTTTGGTTCATCGGATGTCTCGCTGTACGACGTCGTTGTTCCCTTTTATTGTGTTTTGGTTCATCGGATGTCTCGCTGTACGACGTCGTTGTTCCCTTTGATTGTGATTTGGTTCATCGGATGTCTCGCTGTACGACGTCGTTGTTCCCTTTGATTGTGCTTTGGTTCATCGGATGTCTTGCTGTACGACGTCGTTGTCCCCTTTGATTGTGATTTCTGGATTTCGTGTGTTGAATTCTGGAATTTATGTTTCACCAACTTTTTCGATTGGCATTGATATATATGTCATTTATTGTGGCTTGGTAAATGAAATTAGGAGTATGACATTCCTGTTTATCTTGAGTAGATTATTGTGATATTGATTAATCTCTTGTTGATTTTCAATTACTTATTTATCACAGCTTGGCATTGTGATTATTATATGTTTATGCCATATCTCTTAATTCTATATCATGTTATCTGATATTTATAGCTAGACTGATCCGTTTATTATTTTCTTATTAAATAATACTCGGGTCAGACTGAGATTTTACAGGTGCTTCTGCTTGACTCCTTATCGGACTATCATCCCGACTTTTGGTTAACTACTTTAGTTTAGTAGTTTTTGTGTTGTATACATTTGAGATGCAGACTCTATGATGTATACTTATTCTTTTGTCTATCACTTGTATCTATTCTTTTTGATATTGTGGATCTTGTTTGACCACTACTCTGATATACACTTTCATGTGTAATATTCATATCTATTTCCGCCTTTGTGATATGAATTGTCTGTGACTGATTCATGTTATGTTTATTTCTATATTTGTTTCCGAAGATATTTTAGCCACTGTGTAGTAGTTTTGAGTTTGTGTCGGTATGTCGGATTTCCTCTTGAGATAAAGAAATGCATGTTATACTATCTGACATATCGATGCTCGCACAAAGCAATTATACAGATGGTCGCTCCTCAACAGCCTTATTCTCCGTGCTAGTCGACAGCATTACTCCGTAGTGTTCTTGTCTAGCGTGGGTATAGAGGTGGGGCGTCACATTTGACGTCTTATTATAAGAAACTAACATTTCAAATTGAGTTGAGATAGGTACATATGAAGACCGTTGGACGTATATGTGGATTATTATATGTTTTTCTTGCTTAATACGAGCGAACTCGCTCGTATTATTAATAATAAGGTACGTATCTCGGATTACGTACCGCGATATTATATTTTTGCCCTTGGGGATGCCTCATCATTAAGATGAGATGTATATTTGATATATTGGTTATATTTGTGTTATAAATTGAATTTTAAATTTTTTTCGATCGAGTCGCGTAAAGGAGACTCTGTCGAAATTTTCCGTAAATCCGCGAGTTAGAATTTTTTTTGAAGTTTTTAAAATTTTATAACTTGTTTAATGTATAAATTATATTTTTCATAAAACCAATATCGGAATGGCGTGGCAAAAGCGTAGTTTTACAAATAAGATATTTATGTTTATAAGTTAATTATTTTGAGAAGACTTATCGTATGTTAAATTCCGAACCTTAACGCCTTTTCGAGGACAAGAAGATTTGAGTGGGGGAGTATGTAACGACCCGTACTTTTGACTGTTGTTAGTTATTAAATATAGTGAAATTATTGGTTGAATATGGGTAAAAATATAATGATTTGTTAATATTAATTTATTGGATAATTTAAATTGTTTAAATTTAGTATAGGAGATTATTTGAATAATTTAATTCTGGATTTAAGATGACAGAAAATGATACCGAAAATTGGTTTAAATTTTGTTTAAAATATGAACGAAGATGGTTAACATTTAAAATTGGATTTAAATATGAATAATTTAAATTTTTATATTTTAATTGACTAGTAAAAATAGCCATTTTGGCCACTGTCTTGGATTTCGACAAAACCAGTTTCACCGGATCCGTAATATGGAATTATTTTAGGATTTCAAGTTTGGTAGCGATCAGACTTGTTGTTTGACCGTGCGAGCTTGAAAAGTGCAGAAATTTATGTCGGAATTTAATTAAAATAAATTGATTTTGAAAAGCTATCTTCTGCATACTATCTAATTAGTCCTCGAAACAAATTCCACTGTGTTCGGAACGGGGGTAAAACATTATAAACGTCAGGCGGCATGAGTCATTTAGAGTTCGAAATTTTTGTGGCTATTGGGTTAATACTTTATAATATAAAATTATGCAATTCATTGCAAACTCGTTCAAATAAAAAAACGGCGAGATCTCGTCTTCCCTGCATATCACTCTTTTTTCCCTTTTATTGCTAATCTCAGATTCAAATCGAAGAAAAGAAAAAAACAAGCTAAACTGATCGACTTCCTAAAAAAATCAACAGTTTCGTGTATAACAATGGGGCGCGTGCAATGGCTGGGCGAAGCACAAGCGATGGTGGCACTCGTGATAAGATGGTGGTCATTCAAACTAGGGTATCGTGATGCGTGGTGGTGGCGGAAGCAATGGATGGTGGTCGCGCACGCTGTGTACGAGGAGGAGATGGGCGATTTGGAGCTCGGCGTGGGCGCGCGGCAGGCTAGCGCTTGGGGCTGGTGTTGCGGCGAGGTCCAGTGATTCGTGAAAGAGGCGGCGATGGAGTTGGCGAACATGTATGGAAGGGTTCTGGTGTCGCGTCTTTGATATTTTGGTCGAGAGGGAGAGAATGGTAACGTATAATATATTTTTTATTTTTTATTTAAGTTTTGTTAATTTTATTTAAATTATGTGAATGTATAAAAATAAAAATAAAACCATATCATTTTCGTACGAGATCCGTTTTGGATAAAACAAAAGTCCATTGGAATCATATCAGCGAAGGCTACGACATGACAATGGATTGACATTATTAGAAGCTGGAAATATCTTCGAGTTCAAGTAGAAAAGTGAGTGTTTATACGCTCACATTTGACTAAAATAATTTTATGTTAGTTAAATTTATATTCCAAAACGATATGAAATTTATTGTCTATTGTTTGGTAGTTTCAATTACCATTTAAATTGGTATCTGAACTAATTGATAGAATTTAAATTGACCGTTAAATAAATTTAAATTTAATTGGTAGCATATTACCCGATATGGTAAAAATTGAAATTTGTGAATGTTATTGGCTTTATTGTTGATTGGTTGTGATGGATGCAATTGGTCGATATTGGTTGTTTATTTATATTGATCTATCATGCTATCATCCTGTATATTGTTTATTGCATATAAAACAGTAAACTGAATTATTTCGAATAATTAAGAAATATGTTGAAATGATATATATCTATGACATCTATTTGGATTGAAATGATTCTTGAAATTAAATTGAAACAATTATCCACTTAGCCATACGTTAGAAAATCATATATGGACACCAAGTTAGTTAAATTAAATTATTTTAAAAGTTGTTTTAAAATTATTTAAACAAAATGATTTTAAGAAAAAAATTCAAATTTATGGAAATTGAATTATTTTGAATTAGAGCTCGAAATGTTAGAATTTAAACTTGATAAAAGAGATTGTTCAATTAATCGAAGTTTAAATTGTTAACTTATAAACGAAATACGTCGTAAATTTCAGAAATAGATTTGTTTTAAAGGATTGGACTTTTATTCAAACTTTGAATATTTCTTAAAAAAACTAATATGAAATGATATTTCAAATTTGAGTTTGGAATTGAATATTTGGATTTAAAGTTAGGTATTGGAAGTAAAATTTGATTTAAGTGTTTAAATCGATATTTTGAAATCAAATTTGGAATTGGAAATTAATTTGAAATTGGAAGTTAAATTAATTTGGAATTGAAATTGGAAATTAATTTGAAATTGAGATTTACATTAATTTGGAAATGGAAATTGAAATTTGTGGATTGAAATCGAAATTTATGTGGAGTCGAAATTTATTCGAGTTGGAATCGGAATTGAATGAATTAAATCGAAACGGAATTTGGAATTGATTTGAGTAGGAAATTGGGAAGTTGACCGGTTTGACTTTGGAATTATTTTTAAAAATGAATATTTTGGTATAAATGATTTAAAATTTATATTCTTTAAATATTTAAAATATTTTAATTTTCCAAACTATTTTACTATATAAATCATTTTTGTATTCAAATTATTTTCGATTAAACTATTTAAATATTTTCTCTTAAACTATTTTAACTATTTAAATATTTTCTATTAAACTATTTTTAACTATTCAACTATTTTAAACTATTTAAACTATCTTCTAAAACTCAAACTGATCAAAGGGTAAATTGTTATATTTAAATCTTGGATTTAAATACGAACTAGGTTAAAGTGAAGAATATAACCTAAACTGAATTCGAATCAAATTTTGGAAGTGGAATTGATTTATCGGACAAAATTAATAATTTTGAGTATATGATAATTTCGAAATGCAATTGATGTTGAAGCGAATATGTGATGATTTCGAAATGGATTTGATTTTTAAACGAATATGATATTTTGATATCAAGTGCAAATTGTTTTCGAAATGAAAAAGAACCAACCGGTGTGAAAAATGATGATTGGTTGTTAAAGAGACCGGGGCCTCTTATTGAAATACTCTCTTTCAATATTGGAACCACTTTAACAACTATGTATGTGGTGGATGATATCCAGAATGTAGTGGTTGAATTGGCGACGTTTACTGGAATGAAGTAAGAGAACGATGATGGATAGCCTTGACATTCGTGTCATAATTAAAATGACTAAAACAATAGCCTATATCTAGCTATTGAGGTTAGCTACCTCTAGCGACGTTGATCTCTCGTATTACTATTGTGATTCGTATTCGATAAGTGCACCTTTTTGTCGTTTGGATTGATTGTCGTGGTCGGTCATGGATGGGTTACGACCAACCAGAAATGGCAAACTGGTAGAATCCTACCTTGGGCATAGCCTCACGTGCCTTGTCATATTTATCCCTATATAAGCCCATTACGATTTTGGTTTGAAACTGTAAAATGTGTTAAGGTGGATCAGTGTAAAGCTTTAATGCTATTTTGATATTTATTTTACTGATAGACATTATCTGTTATAGCGTATATTATTATATATAAATAGTTTAAATGATCTTTGGGAGATGAAAATCCCGTAACATCTCTGAAGTTATTGCACTTATATTTGTGATATTGATTTGACTTATATAAGAGTATTTTAGTTCTGACTCGGGTGTTTTGTCTTTTCATTATGCTCGAGTCAGTACCGAGTTTTTTCAGTATATTGAAGACTATTCTATGGAGGGAGAAGATGGAGTTTTGGTATATTACTACTATTATTATTCCTTGCATCATACTATTCTACTGTATTGATTATTTATCCTTATTGTATAGATATAAATCTGATAGATGTGTATAGATTATAATCAGATGTATAGCAAACCGCTTTTGAATTATTTATTTGATTATTATATTTTATCGTTTCCACTGTGAGATTCTGTGTTTTGTTTTCTTCTTCTCTTCTTATTTTTCTTACTTAACCTCATTGATTATCTATGTTCCGGATTGTTTAAGTCAGACATGTGTGGATTATTGTCGATTTAGACCTTCCGAAATGTGGGTCGTCACACTGCCCCATATACACCACAACAAAATGGTGTTGCTGAAAGGAAAAATAGAACTTTAGTAGAAATAGTTAATGTCACGCTCATAAGTTTAAACTTACCTTATAACCTATGTGGTAATGCTATGTTATCTGCATCTTATATCTCAAATAGAGTACCATTTAAAAAGAATAATGTTTCACCTTATGAATTATGGTTTAATAGGAAACCGAATCTTACATGACTTAAAGTTTGGGGTTGTTTAGCATATGTTAGAAAACCAGACCCTAAATGACCAAAGTTAGGAAATATGGCATTTAATGTGTTTTCATAGGATATTCACTTAATAGTATAACTTATAGATTTCTAATACTTGACACCTTAGAAGTTATAGAATCCGTAGATGTAGAATTCTTTGAAAATTAAACTATTGAGATTCCATAGAGATCATCTAGTCCAGACCCTAATACGATTGATGATATTAATGACAATGACTATGCTTCTGCTCAAAATAGCAAGGAAGTATCAGTACCAGATAATAGTACTGAACAAAGGAGAAGTAAAAGAGCAAGAATAGAGAAGGACCATGGGTCCTGACTTCATTACATGTCTTATAGAAGGCAGCGAGGACAAAGTCTTTAATGTGACTAGATATGTCATGAACGTCAATGATGACCCCAAAACTTATTCTGAAGCTATGAGTTTCAAAGATTCAATACTCTAGAAAGAAGCTATTAATGATGAAATGAATTCCATATTGTTAAACCAAACTTGGGTTTTAACTGATTTACCTCCTGGTGCTTAACCTTTAGGATGTAAATGGATATTTATGAAATTTTTTAATACAAATGGATACATTGATAAGTTTAAAGTCAGATTAGTTGCTAAGGGATATAAGCAAAGACATGGAGCAGATTATTTTGATACATGTGCTCCAGTTGCTCGCATATCTTCTATATGATGTTTAATAGCACTTGCATCAATTCATAAATTGTTCATACATTAAATTAATGTGAAGAATGCTTTTCTAAATGGAGATTTAGAAGAAGAGAAATATATGGAACAACCTGAAGGTTTCAAAACCCTAAGCCAAGAAAAGAAAGTTCGCAAATTAGTAAAGTCTCTTTATGGCCTTAAGCAAGCTCCCATGCAATGGCATAAGAAGTTTGATAAAATAGTATTGTCATATGAATTTATTATTAATGATGCTGATAAATGTATTTATAGCAAATCAGACAACAATGATTATATTATAATATGTTTATACGTTGATGATATGCTAATATCTGGTTCAAATATATCCTGTGTGAATGAAAGTAAGAAGTTTCTATCTTTTAAATTTGATATGAAAGATCTAGGAGAAGCTGACATAATTCTGGGAATTAAAATTATTAGAAAAAAGAGGGAGTTGTTGCTAGCTCAATCTCATTACATTGAGAAGTTCCTCCGAAAGTATGGTCATTATCATGACAAACCAGCACCTACTCCTTTAGATCCTAGTATTAAATTAGGAAAGAATATTGGACGTATCATTTCTCAACTTGAGTATTACAGTATTATTGGGAGCCTTATGTACGATATGTATTGCACTAGATCAGACATAGCACATGCTATAAGCATGTTATGTCGATTTACGAGTAATCCAGGTTTCGAACATCGAAAAGCTATTTATAGAATTTTAGCTTATTTGAAAGGAACCGTTACCTATGGTTTATCTTATAAAAGATATCTTGCTGTAATAGAAGGATATAGTGATGCAACTTGGAACAATGTAGAATCAAAATCCAAGTCTACGACTGGATGATCTTTACATTAGGAGGTGATGTTGTGTCTTGGGTTTTCAAGAAACAGACCTGTATATCTGACTCAACAATGTTGTTAGAGTTGATTGCATTAGTCGATGCTTGTAAGGAAGCGGAATGACTTAGAAATTTATTAATAGAAATCTCATTATGGAAGAAGCCATCTCCAACAGTCTTGATTAACTGTGATAATCAAATTACAATATACAATGTCTCTAATGTGACATATAATGGGAAGTTTAGACATGTGAGTCTAAGACATCAAATGATAAGACAATTACTCAAAAGTGGAGTAATAACTGTTGATTACATAGAAACGAAGAAAAACTTGGCTGACACACTCATAAAGAGTCGTCCAAAAGCAATGGTTTCTATAAATCAAAGGAAATGGGACTAAGGTCTGTGAATGAAGGTTGATCATCCTTAACAGAAATCCAACTTATGTTTTGAAAAGGATAGACAAAGTTCAATTGGTACCAACAAGTTAAGAGAATAATTATGGAACACTAAATCAATAATTCCATAATACTTAGTGTTGGATTCTGCAAGAACGAAGAATGAATAATATATCCTTAATAAGTCTAGTTTCTTTAAAAAGTGTATCGCAGAAACACCTTAAGAGACTTACCTATATGAGTATGGAAATCAGGTCGTTTTCTAAGAAAGTAAGACTGCTTTCTAAAGTAGACTCATGAACTCAGGATTTAAGCACATGACCATTAATGTACTGAGCATACAGAACACTCTATATACGAAAATCAGTATGTGTGACTGCTCGGTACTATTACTAGGAGCACTTGGTTCAAGATACGTTCACCATAGACCTCGATTGAACTTTGAATGGTTTACACCAAGTGAAGGTTCAAATTCAAAAGATACCTATCATTTTTGTATTGGTTTCCACGATGATGCAAAACTTGATCTTGGAACTACATTGACTTGATCCCACTTAGATATGTAGGTAGCCACTCTAGTGATGCAGCCGTCTATTTTATTTATTTTACTTATTTTGAAAATGGGGGGAAATTTTTGGAAATTTTCAAAATCGTTTTGGGTTGAGTTTGTTTTTGAAGATGGAAGAAGTGGAAGAAAAAGGAAGAAGAGTTGATGAATAATTCCACATCTAGAAAATTAAGAGAATATATTGATTTATACATGGATTTCTCTAAGGAAGGTTGTGCCCTTTGGGCACCCAAAGTTTTGCTTTGATGTGAGGAGGGAAGTTATGCATCACCACCACACGCGCGACCGCCACCGTTCGTTCGATCGGACCGGTTTCAGGTTTGGGTCTAAAATGTCGAATTAATTTTTGTTAACAGGCTGGATCCAGAATTTGAGTTTGAATGGATATTTTTGGAGGTTCATTTGAATGAAGGGACGCGACCATTTAGTAACGGTTTTAAACCATTGCGAAAAGGCGCAACCGTTTGTAGCGGTTTCAGACTGTTGCAAAAGGATGTGACGCTTGACTTATGGACACTTCCTCACTACTATAAATAGTGACGCTCAGGAACCATCACAATAAAATAGCAATCTCTTTTCCTTCTATCTCATTTTTCTTCCTCCAGATCTGCGACGCTCAGAAAGTGTTGCAGAACACTGACTTTCACTATAATTTGCGACGCCTGAAAGGTGTGTAAACGCAGAAACATTGCAGTTCGGTTTTCTTCTTTTTCATTCTGTTCTCTACTAAATTGGATCATCGGAAATCAAATTTGATTGTTTTTGGTTGGATCAAAATCGTACAAGTTTTGAATCCGATTACACTGTTTCAAAGCTTCATCGAATTCTGAAGTCGATAGTTCAATAACCACTTTGTACTTGTTGGGTTGAACTATTGTCTAAAAGAATCTACACAGTAGATCCTTGAAGTCAAAAGTATATCAGTTATAATCTTCATCTTTCTCAAATCATCGATACAAATATCCAACAGATAGCTTGAGAATCACTTAACTTCTGTCCCAGATATTTGGATTCCAAGTCAAAATCATTCTACTTTTATAATCAGCTGAATTATTGAAAAAATAAGCCCAGCCCGGTTTGGAACTTTTAATGAAAACATGATTGTCATTATCATTGAGCTTATGCTCTAATATACCTATAGTTGAGGGATTAAGATGGTTAATATGATCAATCGGACCATATTTTCTTGTGGAGGAGTTTGGCCCGCTGACATTCTAGATTAGGAATGTCATCAATTATCAGTCGATAGAGGACCCCCGTCTTCAGATCAGTTCAGTGGTTTGCTCACTTTACTTCGTTTGCTTTTCCTTACTTTATCTTCGACTTATGAAACTAAGTTGCTCCGAGTTGGGTTATCAATGATACCAGCATCATTAGTGGCCTTAAATTCAAACGGGGTTTCCTTATGTCGAGCACGCCTTGTGAGTCTTGCACTGATTGATGAAGTGTCACTAGAATTGGGATTGGTGTTCGAGCAACTTGAAATTTGTTTACTTTCTTTTACTGATGGTAACTTTTTGCTTTTATTAAACGTCCAGGGACTACCAGAACTAAGAATAGCTTCAAGTAGGGCAGCATTCTCTAATGCTGAAGCAGTCATGTTTGGAATTAGCGAAGTGTTAATTCTAGTCCTTCTCAGAGTTGGGACAGAGTCTTCGCAAGGTGGTTTGTGTACTGGGGAGGTAGCATTGTTGAACACGGTTTGGGTAGTAGCAGATGATCCCGGCTGACTTGTAAATTGAAAAAGGTCTCAGAACCAATATAGCTATTCAGTTCTTGATGTCATGAATCAGATTGTTGTTTGGAATGATAATGTCCATTGTTTGTATTATTATTATTTTCGTTACTATAACCATTATCTATCTGATGGATGTTCTGATTTATTTTTTCACTTGGAATATTAACTTCAACTTATTCATCAATATTCATCTCATTACCATGATTAGAATTATGGCTTGATTGCTTAGGGACCCATTCTTCGTGTAAATTACAATACTTATCTGAGTGACCAAAACAATTGCAAAAATTACACTTTGTAGGCTGCCATTCATAGGTAACTTTTTGCCAAAAGAGCCTATCATGTTCATCTAGTACAGCAGGGACTTGAGACGGAAATATAACAAATACTTTCATCTAATTTCGTAGGAGTACCAAGAACCGAGGCAATCTAACAAATACTTTCATCTGCCCAGTATTCGAGGGCTAATCCAGGAAATCTGACACAAATAGAAATAGACTTAAGGAATTTCTTTATGAGCTTCATACCAGCATTCCATTTTTTCATCATAATTAACCTCTTATCTTAAAAATATGGACCGTTGGCTAAGGTTCTATAACAATCGTCACTTTTTACAAATTGAAATAAATAAAAACCATTGTCTTTTGAATTTTTTTGAAAATCTCCGTTAGGTTACCAAACCCTAGAGATGGAGTATTTCCAATTATCTTTTGCATTATTAACAATTTGACTGGACATCTTAGCACAACGTAAATTATTGAAATCAGATGGAGGAAAAATTCAACTGGGGAAAAACACGATACCTCTTACTCAGCAATAACCAAGCTCCATGCCCTAGGAGCTCTGACTTCCGATTGGAACTTCTACTAGGGATTTACCTTGTGACGGGTTATTGCTATTAAGACTTGGAAATTCATTATGGCTATCCATGTTAAATCTAACATTCATTCTACTGGTGCTTGATCTATTCACGTTAGAGTTATAATTGTTTCTAGCAAAACCAGGGCCACGAACTGAAGGCCTACATGAAGATGATGAAAAGTTTTGGGACTGCTTGCGTGGTCTTCTGGACCCCACAAGAGTAAAAGATTCGTGCATATTCTGATCTGATGATAGATCTAGAAGGTTAGACAGGTGGGGATGAGAAGGAGGGGAAGAGCTAGGATGTTTTGCAGTTGCTATAACTTGGAAATTACGCTTTCTTCCTATTCTTCACTTAATTTTTGGTCAAAAGTAAGAGCATGCCATTAACATCCTTTTTAATCTTTTCTTTGGTTTTTGTTAGGGGACGCGATTCCCTCTTCACACTTCTCACATGCTTTCAACTTGAGTCTTGTACATCCACAACACCAGAAAGGCAACAATTCCCTCTTCACATTTCTCACATGCTTTCAACTTGAGTCTTGTACATGCACAACACCAGAAAGACAATTTTCTCGTGGTTATAAGCGTGACAAAACTAATTTGTCATGGTTATAACCGTTAAAATAGGTACTATGGACAAATTCAGTCACACTTTTGCTCACGGTTATAAGCATGACAAAATAGTAATTTCTCACGCATATAACCGTGACAGAATAGTATTTACTCACGGTTATAACCGTGGCAAAATAGTAATTTCTCACGCTTATAACCGTGACAGAACAATGGTTTATAACATTTATAACCGTTACCAAAAAGGAAACTCTACACTTATAACCGTGACAAATGCAAATTATATCACAGTTATAATCATTACGAAAGGTTATTTTCTAACACTTATAACCGTGATAACTAAAACAGTATCAAACAAATAATATAACACCAATATTTTATTACAGCTACAAACAATCTATACAAAAAATATATAGTATTAACATTAAGAAAACATACGATCAATAATTAGAACAACACCAAACATTTATGTTTCATTCAAACACCACAAAGGATATTTCATACCAAAACCACAAATTATAGCATACAAGCATAGTAGATATAAAATAAACTTTAAAACACAGTTTCAGAATAGAACTACATAGTGTTCGGTAACTTACTAATAACGCAAACGATAATCGAGCCAAATCACAAAACCCCCTTCAACCAATTCGGATAGTGTGTAATGGCCATTTTGTGGTGCTTCATAAATTGAAGCTTCCGGATCGTAAACATTCTCCACCCAAACAACTTGCTCTCCTTCAACCACTTTTCTACCGTGTCATATCTTTTGCGTTCCAATGTGTCCTTTTGCTACTTCCGTCAAATCCATTGACAATAGCGTTACTGGTTGTTTGTCTCTCATAGAAGATCCCATTATTCCATTTAGTGGAGCACCTAAGCAATCTCCAGGACTGTTGAGATTTTGCTCTGTATTAGAAGCGGCTTCTCCTCTTGGTGTCGGCACATTTCCTCCAATATGATTTATAAGCATCTTTATACATTATCTCATATCATTTATAGCTAAACTCATTGTTTTTATCTCTTCACGCATTTCTGTTTTCCATTATTGATTTGCATTCTCTTTGTAATTGGTAATGGCTTTTGAAGCTTGAGAGAGTCTTACTTGCTTTACAGTATACGTAGACCTAATAGCTCGGCAATAGCTTCGCTTTTTATCATCCCGAAAAGCTTCGGCAACGGGATTTTTTTCAAAATTTTCTAAACTTCTTATTCCATCTTCTCCATTAATACTAGCTTTCGATTTTTGTCTTTGTTCGACTGCTTCTATTAATGCCTACACAATTCATAAATTGATAGTGTCATATTTTATTTTCAATTATCATATGTAATGACGCAAAGGGGATAAAAAAGCTACTGCAACTCCTTATATGTAGCGTGTTTTGGGCATATAAAACCAAGCTTATCTAAACAAAATGCAGTAAACAAGAAGGCACCTACACAAAATGCAGTAAACAAGAAGACATTTACCTCCAACCTTACTTTCAAACGCACTAATCTATATCACTGATCTTATGTTCTGATTTTCTCTTAATATTTGCTTTGACTTTTTTTATACAGATTTGCAATTTTACATTTTCTAACTAGAAGTCGAAAACAGAACTGGCTAGTTTATTAAGTTATTTTGGGTAAGCAGGGTAGAAAATTGGTTCATCACATCTCATTTTCTACACTGTTTTTCATTTAATTAATTTTATATATTGATTACTTGCAATTGGAATGTTGTTTTCATTAATCTATAGTTTAGACTTGATCGATCAAGCTGTCGTTTTGCAGTTATAATTGAATAAGTCACATAGTCCTGCTATTAACACTATGCAATATCAGGTTATTACTTTAATAATTTCAACTGAATTGCAACCACGGAATTTAATAATTATCTTCTACCTAATTCTACATTAACACTTTGAATGACCATTTAGACATCGTGGACAGCAGCTCGAAACTTGATGATTGTACTACAGATCTATAGGTGGTTAAAATACTTTAATGGATTGGACAATGCTACCTGTTTAGCTTATATAGAATTGTAGTAATTATAAATAAAAGTGTTTTCTCAGTTGATTCTACTGTTCATGGAGCATTTTGCATTGGCACCGTCTTCAAATCTACCTTTTCCTTTTTTAGATTGTCATGTTCCTTGTCTGCTGCAACTAATTTTTCCACTTTTGCTTTAAGCTATGCCAATAATGATGGTGAAATTTGAAATATGACATGCCAGGGCCATTGTAAGATTTTTATCCAATCTCAAAACCCTTAATTACATTATTTCCACCACATATATTATTATAAAAAAGTCTAATTAAGAATTTAAAATGAACCTATAAGTAAGTAATAAAAAGTCCTATGTCAATGTATCGGAAATTTGTGATATCATCAACACAGAGATCGAAATCTGATGCATATTCATACCTATCACCTAATAATATTGACTATGTTACCTCTGACCTAAACAGGTCAGGAATGAAACTGAAGCATTGCAAATGAAGGTAGCTCTAGAATATGTTGGTGAAGATCAAATCAAAGTGTGCAGTCTTGACAAAATGTCACAATAAAGAAAAACATATTATAGACACCACAGGTATGATTGTGCTTTTAGTATATTGCTTTAATAACATGGTAAGGACATCATTAATCACAGCATGATGTTATAATCTTCAATTGGCGTTAGTCGTTTTGTATTAAATTTAGCAGATATTTCTCCTGCACATACGTACTGTATACTTGTGTGAAGTTTTTCTTGCCACATTAATAGTATGGTCTGGAATCCTTGATAAATGCATTTACAATACAGTATTTCTCCATTAAACAGAATTTCTAATACAGACAGAAAACTGAAAACTTATCAACTATGTCTAATCTTAAAATAAGATTCATATTAAATAGGTGTTTGACCGATAAAATTAGTGTTGAATATGCTAAATGTATGATTTTTGTTTGATGATAATAACATATATACATTCATTTAAATGTATTTGATAATATACTATTTTATTTTTCACAGATTAAATAAATATTTACTGAATAAAATAAAACACGGAATTTGAATTCAAACAAATATTTTATTCAAACAAATATTTATTACAACTTTGAATAGTATACAAATTCAAGCCCTCACTATTCACTATACAACTTTGATACAAATTCAATTACATCACTATTTTACATATCATCACCTCACTACATATCACTCACACTCGTATTTATCTTCAACTTCGTTCCAGTTTGAATCCAGCATCTGAGCAATCTGCAAAAATATTTACTAACGCAGTAAAATTGAAAAAGAAATATTTTTGCAATTTAAAAATAAAAGATAATTATTGAAAATATGATTTGCCTCAGTTATTTGGGTTGTTCGTCATAATTTAAATTTGAATTTATCATACACGAACAACTTATGACATACACAGTGTATCACTGTATATGCCACAAGGCCGTGCACACCGATATATACACTTGATCGATTTACAGGGACAGGTGAGCACAGGTCAAACCCAAATGCAAAGCCGGGTTCAACTCACGTGCAATATATTTAAAATTACGACACGAGCACAAGGTCAAACCCGAGTTTTGAAACTGGATTCAACACAAGGCAACATGACCGAAGGCATAGCAACTGCATAGCGACTGCAGTAGTGACAAGTGCAATTCGAACCAACATGACAGCAATGCACAAATGCAAAATGGAGTGAATGCATCATGAACACTATAGATCGAGAATCAGACCAGGCAAGTATCAAGATAAGTGTACAGCAACAATAATCATGGCAACAGCAAACATGACAAGAGACCAAAGTGCAAACAGCAAAGCCAAGCATGATACAGCAAAGACCAATGAATCAACAATGCTTGAAGACTGCAACATCAATTAAACGGCCAATATATATGCACAGAAGCAACTACAAACTACTCACGACAATGCACCAATGTCACATGCATGAAACAGTGGAATGAACCAGTGATATATGCAAACAAAACAATACCACTGCAGATACAAATAGTGAACATGCAACCAGACCACAAAGACTCAAGTCTTAAACATGAAACAAGGTGCACAAGTCCAGCTACAAGTTGCAGACATAACAGGTGAAGCATCACCAAAGACTCAACAGGGAACATGGATGTCACAGCAAATATGACAGCAAGTGTCAACTAAATGAAACTGGTAAATGCAAAGACCAGTAATGCACAATTCAAATCAATGACAAAGCAACACATGGGAGCAACAGCTACATGCAGGTGAACAGCAAGCAGATGCAAGCTAACCGGCAAATGAATAGAGGAAACAAGGTCAGAGAACCATGCAACAATGTGCACAGTTCAGAAAGGCAATACACAAGTGACCATACACATATATACATACAAGAATGTATGTATACAAACGATCAGCCCAAATATACACAAGTGCAGAAGTAAACAAATGCAACAATCAACTCAACTGAATACAGAAAAATGCACAAAGGCATAGCAAGAGTCACAAGACCATCAAGCAGTGAGCAAGTGCAACTCGAGTTTCAGAAATAACAAATGCAGATACAAAATGACCGTAGTCGAACTATACAGTACAGGTTACAGTGATTACCAAGTCGTAAATCAAGTTTGTATAAAAGCAATGATGATGGCCGAAGCTAATTCGCATACCCTAAATCAAGTTAATCAAGCCAAAGTCAACAGTAAAATGATCGGAGTCAAAGCCGTGGATAGCAAGAATATACACGCATATGACCAAGTCACAAATCGAAACCGTGAGTGCCAAGCAATATCAATTTATACGAAATTGAAATAGTCAGTGACATTTAAATCATCAAAACAAAATCGAGCGGCCAAAGCACAACGAAGACGAATTCAAACAAAATTTATACGAACGCAAAAATAGGGTTTTGAATCCTATATAAAATGCCCCAATCATCATCGGCATTATGACAAGAGTTCGAATACGAAAATCGAAAGGTAACAAAGCATAAATTCTTACCAGAAGGAAGAATCGAACTCGGTAAAAATTGAAGGAGCCGTGAAGCAAAGAGAATAGAGCATCGATCATCAAGCAATCACGACGAAAAATCCACCTGATCGAAGTAATTAAAGTCGGCTTCTTCAATTCTACACAAAGCCCTAATTTTTTAAAAGGAAGAAGAACGAACAAAGAAACATCGGCCGCCATTACGAACGAGGAAATAAAAAGAGACGGGCTGAATTACTAAAGAGGGCCGGCCTTATTCCTCTAAAAAGAATTCTATTTTATTAAGGGATTTTAAATTAGGGTTTTGTATTTTAAATTTGCTTTTAATTTGTATTTTGTTTTTAAACCGTTTATATTTTCTAGTCGTGTGACTATGGGACAAGCTACGTGGCGTAGCTTGAGAATTCGCAACTCGGTAGTTGAGTTGTGGCAGAGTTTTGAGCGTAGAGTTAGATTAGTCAATAGCGGGTATAGCGAGTTTACGTGTGTAAGCGAGGGACTATCTAATTTCTAGTGGAAACCTTGGGGGCAGCACGTAGGCAGGGTTTTGCCGAAGCTGGGTAAATTCTGTGTTGTTCTGTTTTATTCTGTTATTTATATTCTGTTATATTTGTGCTGCTATTCTGTGATCTGAATTGAAATTAATTGATAAGCTTTCGCGATTAATTTTTATAATTTACACTATCACCCTATTCACCCCCCTCTAGGGTGAAATCGATCCTACAAGTGGTATCAGAGCTAGGAACAAAAACCGTTTTTGTTTTAAAAATTTGATTTTACAAAAATCAAATTTTTGTTTCAAAAATTCGTGTTTCAAAAAAAATCGGTTTTTGTTTTAAAAATTTGAATTTTTAAAATGGCTTCTTTTAATAATGCTTTTGCAGAAGGTCAATCCATAGTTAGACCACCAATGTTCAATGGTGAATATGCTTATTGGAAAAATAGAATGCAAATTTTTCTGAAAACCATTGACGCTTGGAATATTGTTGAGACGGGTTATAGAATACCAACTATAACTGTAGATAATCAGGAAATAGAGAAACCAAAGGAACAATGAACAGAACTAGAAAATAAATTACAAAATACTAATGCCAAAGCTATGAATTCTATTATCTGTTCATTGGATCAATTTGAATTTAATCGTGTCTCACATTGTCTAACTGCGCAGTAAATATGGAACATACTAGAAGTGACTCACGAAGGAACATCTAAAGTCAAAGAATCTCGGCTTGCAGTGCTAAGCAGCGAATATGAGAACTTCAAAATGGCGAAGGAAGAAAATGTCAAAGAGATGTACGGAGGACTCTCCAATATCGTATACAAATCAAAAGCTCTCGGAAAAACATACACCGAATTAGAAATAGTCCGGAAAATCCTCAGAGTCCTTCCACGAAGCTTTGAAGCAAAAGTAACTGCCATACAAGAATCGAAAAATTTAAAACAACTTAAAGTTGAAGAACTCATCGGAAATCTCACCACTTATAAGCTAGAAATGAAATTCAAAGAAGAGCGTGAAGGAGGTGACACTCAAAAGAAATCAATAGCTCTCAAAGGAACAACCAAAAGTGATGATGATAACGATGAAGATGATGGAGCAGCAGAATTGGAGCTGTTAATAAGGAAATTCAAAAAATGGAATCAAAAACATGGAAATTCAGCTCGAATTCAAAAAGCAAAAAGCAGAATAGCCAAAGCACTAGACTACTCGGAAGAACAAAAGTTTATTTGTTATAATTGCAACAAACCCGGCCATATCAAGCCCGGTTGTCCACAAATTAAATCCAGCCATGGAAAGAAATAGAAAAAGAAAAGTTTTGCAGCCACTTGGGATGAAATAGACGAGAATGATCAAAGCACTGGCAGTGAAAGCGAAAAGGCAGAATTGTGTCTTCGAGGTGATACAACTGACAGTGACGATGATGAGCCAAGTGAGGTATCAAAACTTACCCATTCTGAGTTACTTATATATTTTCATGAAGTAAACGGTTGTTTTGAACGACTTAGGGAAAAATACGCCAAACTTGAATCTCAAAAAGATACTTTGATAGAATGTAATAAACAACTTGATCAATTAGTTAAAACCTATCAAAGTAGGATCCCTAAGTGTGATAAGTGTCCAACATTTGATGAAGAAATTAAAAAATCAAAAATTAAAATAAAATCGCTTGAAAATGAAATTCTGATTTTAAAGGAGAATGAAAATACTAGGAGAGAGAATTCTATTAAAAAGTGCACACAGTTGTTAAACGAAAATGAATCTCTCAAATCACAAGTCCAACAATTGTCAACGACTTTAGATAAATTTTCAAAAAGTGAAAAATCATTGAATATGCTATTAGGAAAGCAAACTGTTAATACGGTTAGACAAGGACTTGGATATAATAATTCAAAAATTGTTGCAAGCAATATTAATCAAATTAATTCTCTGTGCACAATTTGTAGAAAATTTGGACACGATCACAATAATTGTTGGTATAGACCCAAACATGTGAAAACTATACCGATTTGGGTTCCAAAAGGCACAAATATAAAATCTCTCAAAGTTAAACAAATTTGGGTGCCGAAGGGAACAATTATAAATAGTTTTGGGTCTTTACAAAATTGTTTTTCAAAATTTTCTGCCACTAACAACCATGTACCTATAAAAACAAATAGGTCACATAAATCTTTCATCGTGTAGGTGTGGTGGCAGGCTAAGGAACAACAACAGTGTGCTTTGGAATTTTTGGCTGTTCCAGAAACACAACGGACGACGAAGCAAAGTTTCTTAGCCTAGTATAAAGGTGACAGAATCACAATGGACAACGACGAAAAATATCGTAAAGGTAAAACAGGTAATGGTATGTTTTAAATGATATATTAAATGTGATAATCTTCACCATATTCTGAATTAAAATCAGCCAATATTGAGATTGATGAAAAGATGATGATTTTTGATTCTGACTTATTCAAAATAGTTGGCCAATTATATTCTTATGCCAAAAACACTATAAAAATCTCTAAATTCTTTGAATTACTTCATATATATCATTTTGGATTAAAAATAGTGTTTTGTTGGATAATACATTTGGTTATAATACGGCTAACTCTTTATTCACGTTTTTCTGATTATTTACACGGCTTCAATTCAGATTCAAAAGAATGTCATTTCAACTGTTGTTAAAATTGAGTTTGAAATTTTTGGTGCACACTTCATGGTTTGGTCAATCAAATTCAATTAATGATAATTTTGAGTGAGAGAGAAATTCAGATGCAGATTACACTGGTAATCTAGTTGATAGAAAAATTACTAGTGAAACGTGATTTTTGTTAAGACATTTAGTAGCTGCATCGTTTTTTAAAGAAAATATTTGCATATTCTTCGTTTCAAATAATTTTTAAATAGTAAAAAATTCTCTTTTAAAACCCGTGGAGAAAATCATGTTTGACCATAGTTTCAGGTTAGTCATTTTTGAAAAATTAATTTCATAATTATTTTTGAATTTGATTTTAAATGACTATTTTGACTAATCTGACTCCCTAATGTTTATCGAAAAGGAAAATAGTGATTGAAAAAGTGATGAGTGTTAATATTGATCAAATATTATGACTCGAGACAGTATAATTAATAAATTTCTTTAGAAATTTAAACAAGAGTTATAAAACTGTTTGTTGGTAAAAATTTCATGACCATCTCTATCTCTATCATATTTCTAACAACCATCACTCATAAAAATTCTATATAGTTTGTCGATATGTGGTACTTTAAACAGGAATCGTTCGTTTTTCATTTTCACATTTTAAAAAAAAAAAATATATATATAAATAAATAAATAAATACCAAAGTATTCACTCTCATTTAAAAGTCCTCACGGTTATGCATGGGTGAATTACTTGGAATTTGTTATGTGCTTCCATGCTCATTTAAAAGTCCTCGCGGTTATGCATGTATGGAACGCATATCAAAAGTTGATTTGTAAAATAAACAAGTTGATTCTAATCCCATTTAAAAGTCCTCACGGTTATGCGTGGTTAGAAGATACTTGAATTCATTTTTTAAAAATAAAATTGGAATACTGCTAATCTCATTTAAAAGTCCTAACGGTTATGCATGGTTAGTAGATATTCAAATTCCTGATATAAATATACCACAAATAGACACAACTGTATGGTTTTATATGATGACATCTTTTCATCATTCTAAAAGTGGAATATGCGCCTAACAAAACATTTATGATTTTTGTTTGACTTTTTATCGAAATTTAATATTTATATTCAATTGAGTTTTAATGTTGGATTGATATCAATTACTTTATCTCTATTTTCTCTAACACTATTACTCTTTTGCTGATAACAAAAGGGGGAGAGAAAAGTTAAGATTTTGTCTAATAAAATCAAGCAAAGGTCAAATAATTTTTCATTTGCATATAGGCTCATTTATATATTTCTATTTGTATGCATATATGTAGGGGGAGTTTTGTGTAGAGAGGAAGCATTTAAATAGGGGGAGCAATTAGGATATATCAATGATCAAATGCATTTAACATATTCAAAATCTTAAATATATGTTTGTTATCATCAAAAGGGGGAGATTGTTGAATATGCTAAATGTATGATTTTTGTTTGATGATAATAACATATATACATTCATTTAAATGTATTTGATAATATACTATTTTATTTTTCACAGATTAAATAAATATTTGCTGAATAAAATAAAACACGGAATTTGAATTCAAACAAATATTTTATTCAAACAAATATTTATTACAACTTTGAATAGTATACAAATTCAAGCTCTCACTATTCACTATACAACTTTGATACAAATTCAATTACATCACTATTTTACATATCATCACCTCACTACATATCACTCACACTCGTATTTATCTTCAACTTCATTCCAGTTTGAATCCAGCATTTGAGCAATCTGCAAAAATATTTACTAACGCAGTAAAATTGAAAAAGAAATATTTTTGCAATTTAAAAATAAAAGATAATTTTTGAAAATATGATTTGCCTCAGTTATTTGGGTTGTTCGTCATAATTTAAATTTGAATTCATCATACACGAACAACTTATGACATACACAGTGTATCACTGTATATGCCACAAGGCCGTGCACACCGATATATACACTTGATCGATTTACAGGGACAGGTGAGCATAGGTCAAACCCAAATGCAAAGCCGGGTTCAACTCACGTGCAATATATTTAAAATTACGACACGAGCACAAGGTCAAACCCGAGTTTTGAAACTGGATTCAACACAAGGCAACATGACCGAAGGCATAGCAACTGCATAGCGACTGCAGTAGTGACAAGTGCAATTCGAACCAACATGACAGCAATGCACAAATGCAAAATGGAGTGAATGCATCATGAACACTATAGATCGAGAACCAGACCAGGCAAGTATCAAGATAAGTGTACAGCAACAATAATCATGGCAACAGCAAACATGACAAGAGACCAAAGTGCAAACAGTAAAGCCAAGCATGATACAGCAAAGACCAATGAATCAACAATGCTTGAAGACTGCAGCATCAATTAAACGTCCAATATGTATGCACAGAAGCAACTACAAACTACTCACGACAATGCACCAATGTCACATGCATGAAACAGTGGAATGAACCAGTGATATATGCAAACAAAACAATACCACTGCAGATACAAATAGTGAACATGCAACCAGACCACAAAGACTCAAGTCTTAAACATGAAACAAGGTGCACAAGTCCAGCTACAAGTTGCAGACATAACAGGTGAAGCATCACCAAAGACTCAACAGGGAACATGGATGTCACAGCAAATATGACAGCAAGTGTCAACTAAATGAAACTGGTAAATGCAAAGACCAGTAATGCACAATTCAAATCAATGACAAAGCAACATATGGGAGCAACAGCTACATGCAGGTGAACAGCAAGCAGATGCAAGCTAACCGACAAATGAATAGAGGAAACAAGGTCAGAGAACCATGCAACAATGTGCACAGTTCAGAAAGGCAATACACAAGTGACCATACACATATATACATACAAGAATGTATGTATACAAACGATTAGCCCAAATATACACAAGTGCAGAAGTAAACAAATGCAACAATCAACTCAACTGAATACAGAAAAATGCACAAAGGCATAGCAAGAGTCACAAGACCATCAAGCAGTGAGCAAGTGCAACTCGAGTTTCATAAATAACAAATGCAGATACAAAATGACCTGAGTCGAACTATACAGTACAGGTTACAGAGATTACCAAGTCGTAAATCAAGTTTGTATAAAAGCAATGATGATGGCCGAAGCTAATTCGCATACCCTAAATCAAGTTAATCAAGCCAAAGTCAACAGTAAAATGATCGAAGTCAAAGCCGTGGATAGCAAGAATATACACGCATATGACTAAGTCACAAATCGAAACCGTGAGTGCCGAGCAATATCAATTTATACGAAATTGAAATAGTCAGTGACATCTAAATCATCAAAACAAAATCGAGCGTCCAAAGCACAGTGAAGACGAATTCAAACAAAATTTATACGAACGCAAAAATAGGGTTTTGAATCCTATATAAAATGCCCCAATCATCATCGGCATTATGACAAGAGTTCGAATACGAAAATCGAAAGGTAACAAAGCATAAATTCTTACCAGAAGGAAGAATCGAACTCGGTAAAAATTAAAGGAGCCGTGAAGCAAAGAGAATAGAGCATCGATCATCAAGCAATCACGACGAAAAATCCACCTGATCGAAGTAATTAAAGTCGGCTTCTTCAATTCTACACAAAGCCCTAATTTTTTAAAAGGAAGAAGAACGAACAAAGAAACATCGGCCGCCATTACGAACGAGGAAATAAAAAGAGACGGGCTGAATTACTAAAGAGGGCCGGCCTTATTCCTCTAAAAAGAATTCTATTTTATTAAGGGATTTTAAATTAGGGTTTTGTATTTTAAATTTGCTTTTAATTTTTATTTTCTTTTTAAACCGTTTATATTTTCTAGTCGTGTGACTAGGGGACAAGCTACGTGGCGTAGCTTGAGAATTCGCAACTCGGTAGTTGAGTTGTGGCAGGGTTTTGAGCGTAGAGTTAGATTAGTCAATAGCGGGTATAGAGAGTTTACGTGTGTAAGCGAGGGACTATCTAATTTCTAGTAGAAACCTTGGGGGCAGCACGTAGGCAAGGTTTTGCCGAAGCTGGGTAAATTCTGTGTTGTTCTGTTTTATTCTGTTATTTATATTCTGCTATATTTGTGCTGCTATTCTGTGATCTGAATTGAAATTAATTGATAAGCTTCCGCAATTAATTTTTATAATTTACACTATCACCCTATTCACCCCCCCTCTAGGGTGAAATTGATCCTACAAATAGCCACTGGAATATATTGGTCATGCCTATGTTTATTTTTTAAATGCAGTAAATATCCTGACAAAAGTAACGCCTCCTTTTACTTTGGTCAAAATAAGAAGAAACCGACCACATGAGAAAAATTGGTTCATTTATTTATAGTTTGTATGGTAGGACCATTCATTAATATCAGTATTAACTCAATATTTAATTCTCCTCCAAAGTGAATTGTTCGGACGCAATTTAAAATTTCTATCATTTTTTCCAAATCTAAGAACCATAGACATCTTTCGAGCAAATATGCTATTTCATTTCTAAATTTGCAAAGATGCTGCAAAAGATCTATATAATAAAATCTCTTGGATATAACGGTGAAGAAGACAAAAGATAAAGGATGGTGCAGACTTAATAATGAAATGTGTACCAACCGGCTATTTGTTTGACACATCTCATCAAGAAAATGGAGCTAATAAACAGAGTTAATTGGGCAGTTACTTTGCAGTTGATTCAAATTCCTGCATTAAACACGGAACACGTTGCAACACACTCATTTTAATTTTGTTCCCTAACCCCACAATTAAATTTTCTCAAAATGGTATTATTTCATTTTCTTCTCAAAAATGGGTTCATCCATTATTCCTGTTACTGGCCTCACCATCAACATCACTTGACTTCAGTATTTTTTCACAATGTTCTTCTCATCTACCCTTTACATCAGATCGACTTTCTCATATGTAAATTTTTGGATGTTTGGCAGAATGTTTTTTCGCTTCAATCTTAGCATATTTACACAAATTGCTATTAGTTTTGAATTAGGAAATTCCAGAGATATAAATTGCAGTTGAAAATGATAACTTGGTTTGGTGTAAGTTGTTGATGATATCACAAATTTCCTTACATTGAAAAGAAAAATATGAAATGTAATTGCACAATTGTAAAAGGAAATTGTAAATGCAAAATTGTAAAGGACTTGCATATTTTTCAGAGGCACAAGGAAGCACCTCTTCGGTTTTTTACTTGTGTGCGCCAGTTTCCATGCCTTTGCTCGTATAATTTTACATTCGCGATTATCAGTTCCCTACATAAATAAATGTAAATATATTAAACAATTATACAATATTATCACGATTAGTTGTGAAAAACTTACTACGTACCAATTCTTCATATAGTCTACTATAAGATTTTCTTCCCAACGTATGATTTATGGTGTTCTTTCTTTTATTATCAGCATTCGCCTTGCATCGTTTTTTCTTCTTATCAGCATACTCAATGTCGTTGAACCCCTCCCGCTGAACTTTATCAATGTCTTCGGGTCGGTTATCAATCGCAAGACGCCTAGGCAATAACTCTCCTTCTTTTGTTTTAAGATATAGCTTTCTCAATTTCGCTTTTGCTGTTCTGAAGTACTGTGAAAACGCCTTCTCTAAAATAGGTCGAGCTAAATCGGAGTTTATATTCAAATCAAACTCCTTCTATAGAAAGGTAAAATAAATGTTCTAATTATGATTTTGTACTTCAAATATGCACAAAAAAAATCATTCTTGTAAAAATTGTAAATTCAAATACCATGAGTGCTTTCCATAAATTATCCCTGAAAAATCCATCAACTTTCCTCCAATCATCATAGCTAATGGGAATATGCCTTCGAATTAGAGTGCCACAACAGGAACTCCACTTTGTTGCATCGTCGCCTTTAGCACCATCCATCTCAACAATTATCCGATACTTTTTATTTGGTGGAGGAGGAGAAACTTCTTCTTCTCTGCTTTCTATATTTCTACTGCAACTAGCCGACATACTGCCAAAATATAATGCAAGAGATATAACAACCTATCTACAAAATATAATTCCATAAAATTATATAAAGAACTATATACATTTTAAAACTGCCACTTAAAACTCACATATTTCCAAAAGTCTGCCATGCTTTCTGTTCATATTCATTAATTTTGAATTTTTACATCTCAATTCATATGAATGGAAAGCTTCACGCATTTTAAAAGCTCGCGCATTTTAAAAGCTCATACATACTTGCATACTTGCATGTCACCTGCATTTGCATTGAAATATATTATCTCTGCTGCATTTAGAAGGATGGTTTTATATGCCATGTGAAGATTTAATGAATGATAACAAATGAGTATACGGGGAAGAAAGAAATGCCTTTATATTTTAAATTTGTTGAAATTTCTGATCTATGGCAACATGATAAATGTCAAATAATGACCGAGAATACTAATAAAGTTACAAAATGATGCAGCTCAGGCCAGAGATGAAAATACGCAACCCATAATTCTCCAAGGTATAAGTCGCACACGACTTAAGAAGGCTATAGGTCGTCCACGACCTAACTGGAACCCAGAAGGTGAAGGCCTAGGTCGTCCACGACCTAAGGAGGAAAGATTAGATCGTCTACGACCTAAGGAGGAGAGTTTAGGTCGTTCCCGACCTAACTGGAGACCAGAGGGGGACGTTGCACCGAGTTCACGACCTAACTCAAACAGGTTACGACCTAAAAAGTTGAGTCGCTGCTTGGTTATGCTGCACTGGAAGTAAAACCGCTTTGGAAGTTAACTCGTTACCGACCTAAGAGCTTAAGTCGCTGTGAATTTTAAGTCGTAAGTCGGGATGTTTATATTTTCTTAAGTCGTAAGTCGTTAGGTCGTATACGACCTAGGTGTTGTAAATATGTTAAGTCGTATGTCGTTGTATTCATTAAGTCGTTATTTTCTTAGGTCGTCTGTTGCTTATGTCGTGTATTGTATATACTGTTAAGTCGTTGACTATGTGTTGTATATATGTACTGACTTAGGTCGTTGAGTTTGTTGAGTCGCTGCTGACTAAGTCGCGTCTTTTAGTCGTTGAGTCTTATTATTTTAAGTCGTGTAATTTTGTGTTGTTGCTGATGAGTCGTGAGTCGTATGTCGTGAGTCGTGATATCGATGAGTCGTATGGGCGAAAGGCTATAAATAGGGCGTGCATTGTAACTTGAAAGGAGGTTGATTGTTGAGTAAAACTTTGTTTTGATTGCTGTGTGCTTTCATCTAAATTGGTAGTTGAGTGTGATCTCCTATCTCCACTTTCGGTTATTCGAGTGCGCTCGAATCAACGATCGTTGAAGCCAATTCACGGTATCAAGTGCGTTTGATCAACGTTTGAAGAATTGTAGATCTTCTTTCACGGTAGCGTGCGCGATCAACGTGTCGAAGATAGCAAGAATTCGGTATCTTTGTGATCAACTAATTTGGGCATCTCAGTATCTTCAATCCACCGTTTGCTACTTTCATCGATCTATATCGTTTTGTTAATATCCGCTGCGTCAGTTTTTTGGTATCAGAGCTAGATTTAGCCAATCATAGCTAAGCCGAGTCTTAGAGCCAAGGAGTTTGAAGTTGATGTTCATCGTGTTCATCTTGAAGTTGCAACAAGTTAGAAGCTTTCGATCCATTTCATTTTGAATCAAAGTCCGGAAAGTGTTTGATTTTTTGGAGAAGAGTTTGAGCCGTGTTTTGTTTGAGCCGTGCCGACCTAACCTTAGGTCGTTGCATATTGCCGAGTTGAATTGAGCCGCGCTAAGTGTTTAAGCCGTGACTTGTTGTTCAAGTTTAAGTTGAAGATTTGTGAAGTTTTGAAGTGTTTGTATTGATTCAATCATGCCACCAAGGAGAGCTAATCGTCATCAAAATATTGAAGCATTGTATAGAAGAGAAGAAGCTGAGCAAATGGATCAATGTATTAATGAGAAGTTTGATGAAGGTATTGGAAAGTTAGAGAAGTTGATGAATGATTTGAATCAAAATCAAAGGAGGAGATCACCAGTCTCGAACCATGGAGGAAATAGAGTTTCGCCATCGGTTACGGAAGCGAGGAGGGTATCGCCACAATCTTTTAGAGAAAGAAGAGAAACATCAATTTCGTCAAGAAGAGATCACCATGACTATGGACATGAAGAGAGGAGAACTCCACGAGAGTTTGAAAATGAGCCATATAGAGATGAAGAGAGACATAGTAGAAGAGACATGCGTGATCGAAGGGATGTTGATGGTCGAGATCGATATAGACATACATTTGATTTGAATGAAGAGGGTGATAGAGCTAGCATTCATTGTCGAGATCGAGACCAAGTACGAAATGTATATCGGGATGTTGAGGATGATCGTCGATGGGAAACAGGTATGAAGATGGAAATTCCAGAGTTCAAGGGTGGAATGATAGCTGAAGAATTTCTTGATTGGTTGTCCAATGTTGAAGAGATTTTTGACTTTAAAGAGGTTCCTGAGCATAGAAGAGTGAAGTTGGTTGCTACTAGGTTGAATCATGGGAGAAGATGAAGAAACTGATGAAAGCTACATTCTTGCCTTACAATTATCAATCACTTATGTACCATAGGTTGCAGAATCTGAGGCAAGGGACAAAGACTGTTAGTGATTATGCTGATGAATTTTATCAACTGATTGCTCGAAATGACATTATGGAGACAGAGGAACAACTGACTGCTAGATTTGTTGGAGGGTTGAGGATGCAGATACAGGATATGGTGAATATTTTTGATTCAAGATCTGTAGCAGAAGCACATCAGAAAGCGTTGGCTTGGGAGAAGCAGGGAAGGCGTGGAGGTGGTGTGTTTACTAATTCCAACAATCAAGTGAAGGGTGTTAGTGGAAGCTCTAATGTTCCTAAATCCATCAGTAAACCCGTTGTGAATGAAGTAGAGAAGACGAAGGTCAACAACAGTTTCAAGTGTTACAATTGCCAGGAAGTGGGTCACAAGAGTAATGAGTGTTACCGAAGAAACGAACTATGATTGCTGAAGTTGAAGGTGAGGATGTTGGTGAAGGTTATCCTAGTCCAGTTGAGGAGGATGAATAGGATATTGCTTCAGGAGATGAAGGATGTAATCTAATGATGAGGAGGTCTTGTTTAATAACGAAGCATGAAGAAGAGGCTAGTTGGTTGAGGAGTAACATCTTTCAGTCAACATGCACTATTCTTGGAAAGGTTTGTAAATTTGTGATTGACGCTGGAAGTTGTGACAATATTATTTCTACCGAAGCTCTGGGAAAGTTGAAGCTGAAGACGGAGAAGCATCCAAATTCTTACAAGTTAGCGTGGTTGAGAAAAGGAGGAGAGGTGAAGGTGGACAGACGAGTTCGAGTTCCATTCTCCATTGGAAAGAAGTATAAAGACGAGATTTGGTGTGATGTTGTGGAGGTGGATGTTTGTCACTTGCTTTTGGGAAGACCATGGCAGTATGATCGAGCAGTGCAACATGACGGTCGGACCAATAGCTACAGCTTTATGTTTGAAGGCGTTAAAATTATTTTAGTTCCAAATAAGAGACAGCAGGAAGAGAGCAAATCAGAAGAGATTTAGGAGCTGAAGACTTTATTGACTTTGAAGGAATTTATTGAAGAAGTAGAGGAAAGTCCAGAGGTGTTTTTGTTGATTGGACGTGAAGCTACTAAATCTGTTGAAGTTCCTGAAGAAGTAAAGCCAATATTGGAAGAATTCAAAGACGTGTTCCCTGAAGAGTTGCCAACGGAGTTACCACCGTTGAGGGATATTCAACATCAGATTGATCTTATGCCAGGAGCAGTATTACCACACAGACCACATTACAGGATGAGTCCTAAGGAGCATGAAGAACTGAGAAGGCAGGTGGAGGAGTTGTTAGAACATAGGCGTGTTCAGGAGAGCTTGAGTCCTTGTGCAGTGCCAGCCTTATTGGTGCCAAAGAAGGATGGTTCGTGGAGGATGTGTACGGACAGTCGGGCTTTGAACAAGATCACTGTGAGATACATATTACCTATGCCAAGGTTTGATGATTTGATTGATCAGTTGAGTGGAGCTGTTGTGTTTTCAAAGATTGACTTGAAGAGTGGATACCATCAAATTTGTATTAGACCAGGCGATGAATGGAAGACTGCTTTTAAAACCAGGAAAGGTCTATACGAATGGTTGGTTATGCCTTTCGGTTTATCAAATGCGCCGAGTACTTTTATAAGAGTGATGAAACAGATTTTCAGACCATACATTGGGAAGTTCGTGGTTGTTTACTTTGATGATATTTTAATCTATAGTGGGAGTATGGAAGAACACATTCAGCATTTGCAAGAAGTACTGTTGATTCTACGACAAGAGCAGTTCTATGCAGCAGCAAAGAAGTGCGTGTTTATGGCGGACAATGTTTTATTTCTGGGGTATGTTTTGTCAAAGGAAGGTATTCAAGTGGATGAAAATAAAGTGGAAGATGTCAGGAGTTGGCCACAACCCAAGACAATTACTGAGGTGAGGAGTTTTCATGTATTGGTATCTTTCTATCGAAGATTCATTCCACATTTTAGTAGTGTGATGGCACCTATAACCGACTGCATGAAAGGAAAGAAGTTTGAGTGGTCAGAGGAAGCAGGGGTTTCTTTTGAGAAGATCAAGACACTATTGACGACAGCACCAATTCTAGTTTTACCGGATTTTCAGTTGTTGTTTGAGTTACATACTGATGCGTCGAAGGTTGGGCTTGGTGGAGTTTTGAGTCAGAAAGGAAAACCAGTTGCTTATTTCAGTGAGAAGTTGTCTGGAGCTAAGTTGAGATATAGCACTTATGATGTTGAGTTTTACGCAATTGTTCAAGCAGTGAAGCATTGGAGACATTATCTGTTTCAGAAGGAGTTTGTTCTTTATACGGATCATGAAGCTTTGAAGCATTTGCAAGGGCATGATAAAATTTTAGCTAGGCACGCTTCATGGGTCGCGTATCTACAACGGTTTACTTTTGTTGTTAAACACAAATCAAGGGTGACGAATCGTGTAGCTGATGCATTGAGCAGGAGGAATCATTTGTTGACAACAATGAAGGTTGAAGTGACAGGATTTGAGCTATTGCCAGAGTTGAATAAAGAAGATCCTTATTTTAAGAAATTTGTTGAGAAAGTCAAGGAGGGGAGTGCTAATGAATTTGTGTTGATGGATGGTTTTCTGTTTAAAGGGAATCAGTTATGTATTCCAGAGAGCAGTTTGAGAATGAAGATTATCAAGGAGTTGCACGAGGAAGGACATGTAGGAAGGGATCGCACATTACAGTTGATTTCTCAGTCTTATTATTGGCCGTCAATGAGAAGGGAAGTTGAAAAGTTTGTGCGTAGATGTCATGTTTGTCAGGTTTCGAAAGGGACAGCTACAAAAGTGGGCTTGTATATGCCATTACCTGTTCCTACAAAACCATGGGTAGACATTAGCATGGATTTCGTGTTGGGTTTGCCTAGAACTCAAAGGGGGAATGACTCTATATATGTTGTGGTGGATCATTTTTCGAAGATGGTACATTTTATTGCTCGTAAGAAGACGGCGGATGCTGTTCATGTTGCTCAGTTATTTTTCAAGGAGATCTATCTACTTCATGGATTGCCAAAATCTATTGTGTCGGATAGGGATACTCGTTTTCTGAGTCACTTTTGGTCGAGTTTGTGGAAGAGGTCGGAACGAAGCTGAATTTTAGTAGCGCTTACCATCAGCAAACTGATGGACAAACGGAGGTAGTTAATAGATCGTTGGGGAATTTATTGAGATGTTTGGTGAAAGATAATCTGAAAGGTTGGGATGTGAAGTTATGTCAAGCAGAGTTTGCTCATAATCATGCGGTTAATCGTAGTACCGGTTTCAGTCCATTTCAGATTGTTTATTCAAACTTGCCAAAGGGGCCGTTGGATTTAACGGTAGTGCCACAACCAAAGGGGACCGTTAAACGAGCTACTGATTTTGTTGATGCCTTTAAGGAGTGTCATAGAATCGTTCAGGAACGATTGGAGAAGACGAATGAGAAGTATAAAAGATCCGCAGATATGAAGCGAAGAAGTGTTGAGTTTGATGAAGGAGATTTGGTATATGCTGTGTTAACAAAGGATCGTTTTCCAGTGGGCGCTTATAACAAGTTGAAAGCCAGAAAAATTGGTCCTGTAGAAGTCGTGAAACGGATTAATGAAAATGCTTATAAGTTGAAGCTACCGGAAGATGTGTACACTTCTGACGTGTTCAATGTTAAACATCTCATGCCATATTATGGGAATGAACAATCCGATGTGGAAGAATTCACAAATTCGAGGACGAATTTTTCTCAACCTGGGGAGGATGATGCAGCTCCGGCCAGAGATGAAAATACGCAACCCATAATTCTCCAAGGTATAAGTCGCACACGACTTAAGAAGGCTATAGGTCGTCCACGACCTAACTGGAACCCAGAAGGTAAAGGCCTAGGTCGTCCACGACCTAAGGAGGAAAGATTAGGTCGTCCACGACCTAAGGAGGAGAGTTTAGGTCGTTCCCGACCCAACTGGAGACCAGAGGGGGACGTTGCACCGAGTTCATGACCTAACTCAAACAGGTTACGACCTAAAAAGTTGAGTCGCTGCTTGGTTATGCCGCACTGGAAGTAAAACCGCTCTGGAAGTTAACTCGTTACCGACCTAAGAGCTTAAGTCGCTGGGAATTTTAAGTCGTAAGTCAGGATGTTTATATTTTCTTAAGTCGTAAGTCGTTAGGCCGTATACGACCTAGTCGTTGTAAATATGTTAAGTCGTATGTCGTTGTATTCATTAAGTCGTTATTTTATTAAGTCGTCTGTTGCTTATGTCGTGTATTGTATATACTGTTAAGTCGTTGACTGTGTGTTGTATATATGTACTGACTTAGGTCGTTGTGTTTGTTGAGTCGCTGCTGACTAAGTCGCGTCTTTTAAGTCGTTGAGTCTTATTATTTTTAGTCGTGTAATTTTGTGTTGTTGGTGATGAATCGTGAGTCGTATGTCGTGAGTCGTGATATCGATGAGTCGTATGGGCGAAAGGCTATAAATAGGGCGTGCGTTGTAACTTGAAAGGAGGTTGATTGTTGAATAAAACTTTGTTTTGATTGCTGTGTGCTTTCATCTAAATTGGTAGTTGAGTGTGATCTCCTATCTCCACTTTCGGTTATTCGAGTGCGCTCGAATCAACGATCGTTGAAGCCAATTCACGGTATCAAGTGCGCTTGATCAACGTTTGAAGAATTGTAGATCTTCTTTCACGGTATCATGCGCGATCAACGTGTCGAAGATAGCTAGAATTCGGTATCTTTGCGATCAACGAATTTGGGCATTTCAGTATCTTCAATCCACCATTTGCTACTTTCATCAATCTATATCGTTTTGTTAATATCCGCCGCATCACAAAACAGGCAACTACTACTTCAATCAAGCTCATCTATTTGGATTCAATACATTTCAACAACGTTGTTAAGTTAGATTGCTCCTTTAAAACTGACTGGAAGTTTGTTGGCATCTCGTAATCATCCACGTTGTCGGTCAAGCATTTAGATGAACGTCGTACAATGGACCAATCGAGATTTTGTATGTCTGGTATGTAAAAAACTTGACTTGCTTCTGATGCAAGAATTGCAGGCTCATCATACTCTCCGTCGCTGCTTTTAAGTTTTTTAGATTCACCATCAACAAATTAGAGTCCGGACAAATCTTACAACCATGCATTTTCTCAGCAATATTGACTCACTCACAATAGAATACTGCATGTGTAAATTCATAATAATCAACTTCAATGATTTCCTTGATAATACCATTCCAAGTGGTGTCATCATCTGTAGGATTCGAATCTTTCGCACTTGCAACAAATGTTGTTATTGCATCCATACAAACGCCGCTATCTTGCGTTGAAAAGGTGTCATCATAGCGCTGCGGAGAAAATACATAACCATTTACTCTATACTTAAGATGGGTTTTGGCTTCCCACGCTGGTCCACTAACGTAATACCATAACAATGAATTCATGCATTTTTCTTCCATCAACTATTAAAATAATTTAATTAAGTTAAATAATGTTAATTTGATTATCGAATTATGATCTTTGTGGAATTTAACAAACTTTCTTGTACAACCACTCAATGAATTCAGTTTGCACTACTACTTCCGTCCTTGCATGGAGCTTCTTTCTACTTCGTTGAGCATCTTCTAACGACGATCGGTATTCGCTACAAACCAATATATGGTGGTGTAAGTAAATATTAAAGTTACATCTTGTAGCGTGTAGAAAAAAATGCAAACCTATAATAATCATCTCGGTCTGGAATTTCCATACTAAAAAGTATCCACCTTCGAATTTGAGTACGTTGTATGCCGGATAACTTGACAGTTTTACCCTCAATGATGGAACGTTCATAAATGTCATCTTCGTTCTCATCTAAAAATGATGCTTATTTAGAGCTATGATTACCAGTAGGTGGATTTGGCATATATTCCATGGCATATTTAACGGATTCTGAAACAAGATATGCTTCGGAAATTGATCCCTCCACGTTGCGTTTATTTCTTGGTATGTCTTTGCATTCCTTCATAGCCCTAATATAAAAATACATCATTTACGTTACTATTGAAATATTGAAAAAGAATCATGTGATAATTATATTTAAAAAATGCTGCACCTTTCAAATTGATACATCCATGTATAACTAACTGGTCCACATAGTAGTGCCTGATCAGCTAAATGCACCATTAGATGTATGCTTATGTCAAAAAATTGAGATGGAAAATAATGCACCAACGCGCATAATGCCTCGGCAATCATATCTTTGGCAGCTTGGACATGCTCTCGAAGTAAAACCTTCGAACAAATAATATTGAAGTACAAGCATACTTGTAATATCGCACGTCTTAAGTCACGACACTTTGGATAAGCATGTTGAACCATGATAGGCAAAAAATACTGGATAATAACATGATAGTCATATGACTTTCTAATATTCAAACTGGGTGGTTGAATATTTACCAAATTGCTTAACTTAGTCCCAAAGCATGATGGAAGTTTAACATCTTTTAGAACTTGACAACATTGCATTCTGTATGTTTTATCAAATGCGAATTTGGAAGATTGTTTGTATCTATCAAACAGCAAGTTAATGAAATGCTCCGATATATTCTTCTCAGTGTGCATCACGTCAATAGTATGTTGCACTCTATGACTACTCCAATACTCTAAGCCAAAAAGAATCGATTTCTTATACCATGCTGGTCTTTCATCATCGCCATTTTTGTTTACAAAATGTTCATCGTCAAGGTCGATATCATCTACTATGCATTTTTTAGTTTTTTGTTATTTTACTGGGTACATATTTGATATGAGCAAGCTTTTCTAAAAGAGTTGATCCTGTCAATCGTGTTGGAGGTTCCTTATCCTCTATATTCTTATACCATCCATGTTTCAATGCCCTATATGGATGACCATTCTTTAAAAATCTTCTATACTTCGTATAAACAATCTTATTTCCAATGCGTTCTGATTCAGTCTCCACAGCACAAACAGGACATGCTTTGTAACCAAGTGTTACACAACCAGATAAATTTCCAAATGCAGGTAGATCATGAATTCCCCATAATAGCATTTCTCTCAAAGTGAAATGCTTTTTCTTATCCATGTCAAATGCAGGCACTCCCTCTGTCCATAGCTGCTTCAATTCATCGACAAGGGGTTCCAAATACACATCAATATCTTTATTAGGTGCTCTAGGTCCAGGAATTAACAAGCATAACATTTGAAACTCCGACTTCATACATAATGAAGGGGGTAAGTTATAAGGAACCGTATACACAAGCCAGTAACTATAATTACTTGATTGTATTGCACTAGGGTTAAACCCGTCAGTAGCAATACCAAGCCAAACATTTCGCCCATTTTTACCAAACTCTGGCCACTTGTTCTTCAACGATCTCCATTCGGCTGAGTCAATAAGATGACGCATGGAATTCCAACAAGGTTTTGCTTCGCTATGCCATAACATCTTTTCAGCTATCCATGGTATAGTATACAACCTTGTTAATCTTGGAGTTATTGGAAAATATTTCTAAACTTTTCGAGGTTGTTTTGTCATTTTTACCACTTCCCCTTGATTTTTAACTTTAAATCTGGATGTATGACAACGCAGACATTCCAATGCATCATTGTATTCCTTCCAAAACAATATACAATCATTTTCACAAGCATGTATACACTCTACTTTCATTCCCAAATCCTTTAACATTTGTTTCATTGTCGAGTACTTCTCCGCTATTGTATTTTCCTTTGGAAGCCACCGCTTCAATCGTATTAACAACTCGGTCATACTATTTCCTGACCAATTAAAATCTTTTTTTAAATTGTGAAGCTCTATAATGACACTTAATGTTGTAAGACCATCTTCACAAGAAGGGTATAATTTTTCATTTTCTTTTCTTTTGTATTCCTGATACTTTTTCCAATGGTTACCATCACCGACGCTTTCAACGCTACCATATACTCTATATGCATCATCAACAAGGTCTTCAAGCGCATCTCCTACATGGTTCTGTTCTTGAAATTGATTAGAGTTGTAAGCCTCATAGGTATTATGTCGCGTAGTATTGACCACCACATCATTGTCGCTTCTCTCGCCATGGAAAAACCATTCGTCGTATGTTGGATCCATACCATGAATGATCAAGTGTTTTTCTACTAATTTAAAAGCCAACTTTTTTGAATTCCTACACTTTATACAAGGACAACTGTATAGTCCAAAGTCCGGTGGTGAATGACTCTTCGCGAATTCCATAAAATATCGAACTCCTTGTATATATTCATTGGTATTCCTATGCCGAATTTTAATCCATTCTCTCGATGTACGCTTCGACATTAGCAAGAAAATTTATTTGTTCCTACAATTTTATGTAAATACAACATTAATGCATAAACGAAGCATTAAACAACATGCTAATATAAATAAAACAATACATGAACAACTTGTGACGAATGGAAGTTTACATTGCATATATAAGAGTTGCACTTATTTTCATTTATTTCAACATGGAAAAAAAGAAAATGACATATAAAAGAAAATGCCATGTCATTTTCTTTTACAATTTACAGTTTCTATTTTACATAGCATTGAGTTTACATTGCATATATAAGAGTTGCACTTCACTATTACTGTTACAGTGCTGCAGTGCATATCTGCACCTACTTTCCCCACTGCCTTTAATTGATTCCTATCTCACTGCACATCAATTCATTTCCTCTTCCAGTTCAATTCATTTTACTTCCTTCCACAGTCACCTCTCTTGTGCACTGCCTTAAACCATTGCTGCGTACCCCTCTTCATCAAATTCATACATCAACCATACTGACTACCACTGGCCATACTTAACTGAAACACTCCATCTCACTGTGATACTTCACTGAAACATAAGCACTCCACAATTACCATCCATTGTTATACCTCACTGTTTCATAACTCCTTGTCTTTATACAAACCATAGCATACCACAATACCCCCTGCACATTAATGCGTACAAACTAATTCCTACCCATCCAGCAATACTTCACTCCACAACCATCAAAATGATCAACCATACACACTGAACAACTACCAACTGACATCACTTCTTCACCTATCACCAACATGCCACTCAAACATCAACTAACCATTGCATAACATCCCCAAAATAACACTGCTACATCATCCCTTCACTGTGCATAAACCATACTACCATCTTCCTAAATCACATGCTCTATGTTCACTGCCTACCTCCTTTACCTGACCATACCCACTGCAACTGATCAACCTCCTGGCTCAGCGTCACAGATCAAACATCATTTCCCAACCTTCCTTCACCACAACACAGCCTAACAACCTAGCAGCTTCACCACTTCAACCAACTAATCACACTACTCAACATCTCCTACTACCTCACTGCATACTAAACTTCAGACTTCTATCATCCATGATCTCCTCATTACATTCATATACAAGCTTCAATATACACTTCATTCCATCTCCATTCAATCAACTCCACTATCCAAACAAATTTCACTCCTCTGTCAAACATTGCCATCTCCAAACAGCAATTCTCCCGCCTGCACTTATTGCACTTATTTTCATTGCACTAAACATGGAATATATATATATAACATGGAATATATATATATATATATATATATATATATATTCCATGTTATATGACATATATAACAGTAATGTTGCACTTAGTTTCATTGCATATAAAAGAAAATGACATGGGATATATATATATATATATATATATATATATATATTCATTTATTTCAACATGGAATGGATTCAGCTGAACATGCTAATTAAATTGATTATTTTTCTGTTGATTTACAAAAATATAAGAGCAGATTTACCTCTAAATTATTTTCTAATCTTATAGTTTTTAATCTCATTTTTATTTTAGTTTTAGCTTCATTTTGTTAACAATTTTCTCTCCATTTTGGTCTAATTTGATTGATTAGAAAATTTTAAAATCTTAAAAACTCCCTGCGGATTGACTCATACTCACCACGTATATTATAAATTTTTCGACGATTTTCTAAACCGGTAGAAAATTCATCGTTAAACAATGTGGTATATAACTTATAAGTATTTTTCGACGATTTATAACTTATCGTTATAAATTATTTTCTAAAGTGTCCCCTTAAAATTCTTTTTCCTTAAGGAAAATGATTCTCACTTTAATAGTTCCCAAAATTATATAAGCATGTAAAATTCTATTTATTGATTTTTCATCTCCAACCTGGATTGTTTAATTTCCTTGGATCTATGAGTGTGTACATGTATAAAAATGTATTAAAGATGATAAAATAAAAATTCTTCAAAACTTGTGATTGCATAGCAGTGCCACACCAATATTTTCATTGGGTCCGCCACTGCTTTGCAACAATTAAAGTCTCAAAGAACTATGCCTAAGTGATTAATCAATCATCCATTTCCCAAACAAGAGTCTAATAGCTGTATTACATGACATAAATAACATGTATGTACTTTATATGATCTGAAGAATCATACCATTGAATTTTATTTTATACCTAACGTATGTGAGCACAAAAAATCATGCAATGTACATATCAATATGGCTTCTTATTAAAGCTTGAGATTTTCTATCATTCAAGCAACGCTAATTTTGCACCATTATCAATGACATCATTGAAAACTTTGCAAAACTAATGAATTCAAAATGAAGATCAAGTGGAACGTTTTGAGTTAAAAGAACATAGTACAATATGTACAAAATAATGGCGTGGGCTGTGAACAAAATGTTTATACCATGAGCCTCCATGATATGAGCAGATGTTTAAGCACTGGTTGAAGAGAGAAATATGCATAATTCAGACTATAGCAACGACATAAAACATATTATTTGAACATATTTTAAACACGAGCATACATATTATCATGGTTTATTTCGTCAATCTTTCATTTTTACAGCATACAACCTACAATAAAATGTACATACCACGACATATGCAAACAAATCAAGTAAAAATTGAGCCGACCAATTTAGGATAAATATAAGCTCGATCTAATTTATGTTTGTTGAACGACAGATCTTAAATTTTTATTGATGGAAGTGCACGTTTGAGGAAAATTGAGTAACTGATTGAGGAAAATGCAAAAAAGTTCTCACCTTAAAATACTGATGCAAGGAAAATATGATCACAAACTCACTAACTGCAACTTAAGGCTTCGTCTTCTGTTCAGAGGAACCTAAATAATATATACATTGAACAGATTAATCTGGGATACTGATCGTTGTTACAATCTAAGCATTAGTTCTGCATAAAGAGCCAAAGATCCTGAGTTCAATCATCCAATTTAACTCAACAGTAACAACAAATAATCGGTAAATGTGTATCTTATGACACATACAATAATTATTGTAACCAATAAACTATGAATTTCAAACAACTGATTAGGTAATTATCGTGCTTGTAATTAGCATGAATATTGTTTGAGTGAATAATGGATGAGGAACAACAAATTTGGAGAATATCAATTCATTTCCATCAATTAAACTAATAAGTTGATCATTGTTTTGTTCTAATTTAATAACATTGCACAACTAACTGAATGTTCTTCCTAAAAAAACTAAATTTTAATCAATAATTTTCATCAATTCATCAGTAGCTACCCCATTTTAGAATCTATAAATATTAATTGACTCGAAAAATATAAGTAACCTAGAGTGCGTAAAAAAGTAAGCTTAAGCTGAGAGGAAGTCGATGCCAAATACTTGCAACCCTACACTGAATATATAATCAAATTCCAAACTGAAATAAAATTCAAACCGAAATCGAATACATATAGTTGCAACCTAAATTCGAACTAAAACTCAAACGTAATTCGAAATCAAAAAAACCCAAACATACAAAAGAGGAAGAAAATTAGCGATTAAAAAATCATAATGAAATAATTCGATCCCTAAAATAAAAAATTGAATTCAAATATCACAAAATGATCTGAATTTGAAAAATAAGCGTTACCTGAGAGCTTGAGATTCCTTGCAGCGAAGAATAAAGCGCTAAATCATGAGAGCCGTGAAGGAGAATAGAAGTGTGACAGATTCATGGAAAAAGAGTATTGTAAATTAGAAAGCAAACCAAAATATACACGGCAATAGCGCGATTCGCAATGAAGGAAGGCTGTGACGACTTTAACCTAATTAGATTTTAGGAAGAAAGATACAAGCCAGAAGCGTGACAAACATCTGAAGCTAAGGATTGGAACATAAATGACAACTCTGTCCAATGTCTTCTAATTATTTACGAAAAGCCCAAATTTTGTCATGGAAATAACTGTGATAAAACAATATAACAATAATAACCGTTACAAATTTCCAACAATAATAACCGTGACAAAATGAAACGAAAAAAGTGTGACAAAATGGACTGTTTGGTGTAGTGATATAACGAATTGAAAATCAAACAATTGCATAGCCCATATATTATGATTTATGACTAGGATATTTGTTTTTGATTAGAATTTGTACTTTGACTTGACTTTTAACTTGAACAAGCATCTCGTATCGACGTTATTCGAGTTTGAGACTCGCATATCCAACTTTGACTACAAATTGACTTCGATCTTGATCTTGCATATTTGGACTTATGTATTGAACGTACCTATTGCTTTCAACCCTCTACTATATTTTACATGAGTTCGACTTTGATGATTAACAACGAATTGCAATGGACATTGAACCGTGTACATCTCAACCTATGTCTTCAACGACTTAGACCATCTTCGAAGAAGCTATTCTTTGATTAACCCGTCTTTTATTCACTTTTGGGTGTTGACGAATTTATTAGCTAACATTTTGGCACTAGAATGATGGCTCGAACCTCTGACCCATTATAACTTTCGCCATAAACTGATTACATGAAAAAAAAATTATTTCAAAGAATATGGTGAGAGCCAGGGAAAGTAATAGTATCCTGAACTTCGATTTAGAAAATATGGAGATTGGGCAACCTTCAACTTTAACAAGATTTGCAAGCACTGAGATCAAAAATTCAAGATTTAACATGTTAATTAATAATTATATGAGAACTTCTTGAGCAAGCCCCATCTCCAAGATCTTCTAATATGGTAAAGCTTTTGGAAGAAGGAAATAAAGTGGAATCTCCAAGCAAAAACCAAGATGAATCACATTTTCCAAAGTCATAAGCAAAAGAAAGCGATAAAGCTAAGATGAGTCAATAAAACGAGAATCAAGAAGGCTAGGAAGGAAGGTCACTTGAATAATTAGATAGCCTAATCTCATATAAAGAGCATTGGCCCTATGAAAGAAATTGCTATGACAATGAAACCAACCAAAAGCACATTATCAACCAAATAACAAAGGATGTGCTTAAGGAGGAAAGAATCCTTGACCCGGAGAAAAATAGTAATTTTTGAAAAACTCCTTTTTCAGGAGAAATAATGGCTACTAGAGTTCCATCTCACATCGAGATTCCTCCACTAAAGTATGATGGAACCACTGATCCAGATGATCATGTTGTAGTTTTTGAAAACTGAATGGATCTGTATAGCGCTTCAAGTGTAATTCGTTTCAAGCCCTTTGCAGTGACTTTTCATGGAGCAGCTATCAAATGGCATAAGAATTACCAAGGAAAGACCATATATTCTTAGGAGTAATTCTAATGAGTTTTTGATACGGTTTTACATATACAAAGTCCCTACCATGGATTTAAGCATGTTAGCCAATATAAAGCAAAGACCAGGAGAATTGCTTGGCGAATGCCTAAAGAGATTTCATGCAGAAGCATTAAAAGAAAAAGATATGACCAACAGAGAAATGTTGATGGTAGTTCGTTTAGGGTTAATCGAGAAAACTCCTTTTTTTGAAGAACTTTTTATTCATAAATGCAAAGATCTACAACACTTCTACTTCCAGGCAAAAAAATTCATTCAAATGGACGAGACGAACCGTGCCATGTATAAATCTCAACCAAACCAAAAGGAGGGAAGGTTCGACTCCAAACATCCTAATAAAAGGCCAAAAGGGAATACGAGTAGAAGAAGGAGTCAGAGGTAGATTTTCGATTCCAACTATGTAGCTTTAAACAAACCATTTCCCACATTTTCACCATGCCAAAATCGATGAAATTTTTTCCACCTCCTCGAAAGTATCGAGCCATTCTGAACCAAATAAGGAAAAAATTATTGCGCTTATCATAAAGTAAATGGGCATAAAACCGACAAGTGTCACACGTTGGAAAGAGTAATTCAAAATATGATCAAGTCGGGATTCCTAAAAGAATTCATTAAGGAAATTTAAAAAAAAATTCCTGCTTAAAAGAGAGTAATCCAAGCACCTAAAACCTAAGAAGAAAAGCAACTTTTCAACTTCAAATTCAGATTCTAGTCAAATTGTGAAGTTTTGTGGCAGATGCCCACCACAGAATATCTTTACTCATAAATTTTTTAATTTTATTTATACTTGAAATTAATCATGTATTAACATGAAATTCGAGTATATATACATGTTAAAACAAATCTCATCCACTTTATTCGAAAAGTTCTGAATTTCCCAATCAAAGCATAACATATTTCTGGTTGTCTTGAAGGAAGATAATTTAGATATCCAGTATAAAGTGGCTCCTTATGTCAAAGTCTAACTCTATGTGTGTAAAGAATTTCTTTTATGGAATCCAAAATTATCATCAAGCTTCCATCATAGACCGGTTCCTAGAAATGGTAAGTATCCAAAGTCTTTCCAATAGAAGGGATTCCTAGATTAAACGTGCACTTGTCCGTAAAGTCTATTAGTTCATGAATCATAACTTTTTAGATTTACAAATAAGAAATTCCTTTTTTCTAAGCAATACTTAAAGAGGTACAATTATATATATCATATTAAGGTGGAAGTAAAGACACCAACCTTATTTTCAATAAGTCATTTTATTGTCAAAAGAGGGTTTTCTAAACATGTCTTCATGGAAAATTACTTTCAAAAATCAAGAAGGATTATAACCTATAGATAAGGGAAGATAAATGTTTAACTATTTCAAGAAAGGTTTATAAAATCTTAAGAAAAATGTTACATAGCATTAGTAAATGCACAAAGGAGATTTCAGTTAAGTATACCCTGACAAAAAAAGCATTTTCGGAGCTTTCTAAAATTAAAAAGGAAAGATTTATGCACTTTTTCCCAAGAATTTTTTTTAGAACTACCAAGGCTCATCAGTAAAAATTCTAACCAGAAGAGCCTATTCTCAATTAAAGGATTATTGGTTCATGAATCGTGACTACTCAGTCTCTTATTTGAGATTCATATTTCTATCATGAGAATGATTTATAAACCTATTATCAAACAGTTCAAGTATCCAAAATCTTTTTGGAAAATGAATCTTCGATTTATCAAAGAATTCCTTTTTTTGGAGAATTCTTTCTTTCAAAAGAAATCTATGATAGAAAAGCTAATGTTTATTCAAAAGGATTTTCATAAATATTTCAACTGGCCAATAAATATTTTCACAAACAATTTTTCAAAAGAAAAACTTATTTTAAGCCTCTAACGTCCACTTCAAAGCACCAAAAAGCCTCTGATGTCCACAACGAAACACCAAAAGCCTCTGATGTCCATTTTGGAGCCCCAAATAGCCTTCGATATCTTCTTTGAAGCACCAAAAGCCTCTAATGTCCACTTTGGAGAAACAAAAGACTTCAGTGCCCACTACGGAGCATCAAAAGTCTTCGGCCAATCCAGAGCGCCTCCTAGAGGGAGGAGGGTCAAGAACCCATCACAGCCTTCGACGAACATCTAGAGTGCTTCTGACAAACAAAACGGATGAGGATGTCCAAAGCCAGAAATATAAGCAAAGCCCAAGAAGGGGCGAAAAGCAAAAGGTAGAGGATGTTCACAACTCAAAGCAGAGGCAAAGTCTAAGAAGGGGTAAAGCAAGAAGGGACTATGATATCCAAAACCCCCAAAAAGAGGCAAAGATGAAAGGTACGAAAGAATACAAAGCCCAATGGGAAGGCAAAAGGAATTAAGCAAAGAATAAGTTCTTTGCTATAAAAGTAAGCATAGTTTCATTCAAGGAAACAGATCAAAATAGACTTTTGATATATTCATTCTAGACCTAGAAATTAGGAAATCTTTGAAGGATTGCCTATGTGTAATAAGTATAAATAATCTAATTGGGCCCGCTAAACAATCAAATAGACGAATGGAATTACCTGCTGAACCGCCAAACAATTGAACGGAAACTACCTACTGAACGGCTGAATGTTTGAAAATCCGAACGAACTGAACGAAACACCTTTTGAATGGTTGGATGGTCAAATGGAACTACTTGCTGAACGGATGAATGGTTAAACAGAATACTTGGCTCCAATATAATAATAGTAATAATAATAATAAATAACAAATACCTTAACAGCTATATATCTACTAACAAGAGGCAATGGGAATCTCCGTTGCCATTAGTCCACGGTAATGTGCTCGATATAGCATTTTAGGTAACGCTACAAAGATAGTTTCAGAAAAAATTACAAATCTATTTGCTATTACTAGACGATTTTTCGAACGTCTATTACTATCGAGTGGATTTCTAAGTTTCTTATTATCAGATGAAATTCTGACATGCTTTTGATTGAATTTTTGATTGGATTTCTTATTTCTTAACAAATATGAATTCCTGCTTTTCTTGTTGATTTTCTTTATGGTTTTTGGGTTTCCTATTGAAATTTTTGTTTCCCGGTGAGGTTCAAGTTTTCATGTTATTATTGAATGAAATTTATGGTCCTCTATAGTTACCAGATTGGGAATTTCGGTCATATATTATTACCAAATATGGATTTCTGGTCTTCTCCTATTATTAAATGGAATTTTGGATTTCTTATTACCAGATAGTTTTCTGGCCTTCTTATTACCAAATAATATTATAGATTTCATGTTGTAAGAAAATGGAATCTTGGATTTCTCATCATCAGATGATATACTAAATTCCTACCCTCCTTATTGTCAAATGGTATCCTTACCTTTTCTTCATAATTAGTAGCAGTATTTCTTCTAACTTTTCGTCAGATGAAATGCCAATATTTTAGATCGCTAACCCATCACTAAAGTAAGTTTTAGGTTTAGAGATAAAATGACAAAGATAAAACAAGCTAAGTGTTAAATATCATCTTGCATCAAATTAAAGCTCTAAAAATTGAGTTTTACAATACATTCGAAGCAACTCGATATTGAAAGCCAATCATCGATAATCAAAGAAGAATTAGCTTGGGAAATAAAGCTTTGGAGCTCATACTAACTGTAACGACCCAGAATTTTTATAAATTTAAAATTGAATATTTAATTAATTTTAAATATTAATAAGTGAATTTTTAAGTCAAATAAATTTTTATTTGAATTTTTGGATTTAATTGGATAATTAAATCGATAATTTAATACGTTAAATTATAGAAATAATTGAAAATGAGGTTAAATATGATTGAAAATAATTTGTAAAATTTTATTTTATCATATGGAAGTTAGAATGATATTTTAGAACTTTTAAAATAGAATTAGAAGTTAATCTGTGAAAATTGAATATTTTAATATTTAATAATCGACTGTAAAATAGCCAATTTTTGAAAAGTCTCAGAATTGAACGAGACCAGTTTCATTGGATCCGTAATAGTTAGTTATTACCGGATTTCAAATTTCGTGTCAATCGGAGTTATCGTTTGATCGTGGCAGTTCGAAACGCATCGATTTATTTTTAATTTAAATTTGGCGAGTCAAAATAGCCATTTTTCAAAAAGTCTCGGAATTCGACGAAACCAGTTTCATCGGATCCGTAATGTGATGTTATTGTAAGGTTTCAAATTTCAAGTCAATTGGATTTACCGTTTGTCCGGTACAAATTAAAACGCCTAGAAATCGATTTAAATCGGTTTAATTTAAATTGAGCGTTTGTAGCCATAACTCGCACATACTTCCGAATTAGCTTCCGAAACCTGTTCCATTGTGTCCGGAACGCGGGATAAACCCTAGGTACGCTGGTTACGGCGTCTAAATCGGAGTTCGGAATTCCCGGGATGAATAGTGTTTACGCTTGCTCGTTCCTTATAAATAACCCCAACCCTTCATTTAGAAAATAAAAAATAAAATAAAAAATAAAAACAAACCCTAGCCGCCACCTAGGTATGAACGGCCAGCAGTTCATCAACTTCTTCCCCTCAAATCTCCAAATCCATTCATCGATTCCAGAAACTCTCAACTACAATCTTGAAGAGCTCGATGAGATCTTTAATATCAACGGTCATGATCTGAAAAGACCTCACGGATCAACGGCAAAATGACGAAGAAGTCAGTGACTTGCGCACGCATTCCAAGGCTCATTGTACAGCCGAGCTCCACCAGGTGATGGCCGAACCTAGCTTGCGTCGTGGGCTTTCGCGTGGCATTGGTTTGATCAAGTTTCATCGAGTATTGAAGTCGCTAAATTAAACCCTAAATCATTGTAGTGGGTTCGGCCTCTATTGTAATTACCTGGAGATGAGAAACGCAAGTGGGAAGAAAGCACGCACGGTGTAGATGAGGTGATGAAGGATCCAATGGCTGATGTGGCATAGGTTGAAAGTTTTAAAATAAATGTTGTAATTAGAGTATATAAATCGTGTACGATCTTATAAAATGCATAACTTTTTCATACGAGGTCGAAAAAATGCAAACTCAGTTGCGTTGGAATCGTATGGACGAGCACTACGCGATGGAGTTGGTTTGGAGTCGTTTGGAGTTAGTGAGAATTTTGGGTAAAATTAAACGCGCGTTTAATTTTATTCGAAATAAAAGCTAAAACGGAAATTAAAACCAAGGTGAGAACTTCTCACTCAATCGAATAGATTTCGATTTTATTTTAAATAGTTAGATTTAAAATATTTGAATGCATGTTTGAATGATGACTGTAAATTATTGATTGTTAAAATAGACATTATGCGCCGTTAGTAAGCGGATGTTATTTAGTAAAAACATATACCGCGAATATTTCATAAACAGTGAAATTGGTATTATATATAATATCAATATATATATATTGGCATATGTATATATTGCAGTTGATTGATTTCCCGTATTTTTTGCGGATGAGACCCTATTGCGCCGTTATTAAGCGGATAATATTTAATAAGAACATGTACCGCGATAATTTCGTACTGGAGCGAAATTGGTATTGTGCTAATGTTTTTGGATGCAGGGAAACAGGTTGGAGGGATCCAACTGGATTCCTCAACATTATTTATTTTATTTCAGATATTTTGATATTTGATTGATTATCATATCGATATATGATATCGTTGTAGTGGTGATTGACTATTTGATGTGTAGCATCATTGGACCCAGATTTTGGGATTTTAAAATGTTTTTAAAGTGATTTTGAAAATATACTTTATTTTTGGAATTGATCCATTTTAAGTAAATAAACGTTATAATTTTTAAAGTTATAAAGATTATGATTTTTGTGAAATATTGTTAAAAGCTGATTTTTGAGAAATATGAATTAATGACTTTATAAAATAATTTTAATGGGGATTTTTGAATTTATTATGAAAAGTTTAAATATAGGATTTATAAAATTTGATTATTTTATAAATCGAAATGATGAAATTATAAAGGAATTTAAAGACGTTTTAGAATAATAATATAAACTGATTTATATTTAGAGATTTATAAATGGATATTTATAAATTGAAATATAGACATTATAAAACGAGTTTTTATAAGTGTTTGAATGTAGTGAAAGTGAATTTCATAAATGAATGAAATTTATAGAATTATAAACTGTGAAGTTATAAATGAAATTTATAAATAGTAAGATTTATAAATTTGTGAAGTTAATTGAAGAATAGATTTGGTTAAATAAATGAATCTTATAAGTTATAAGATTTATAATTATGAAGTTTAAAGAACGATTTTATAAAATAATCGTTTTATAAGTATTTAACTTATAATATAAACATTTAGTTTATAATTGAGTTATAAACTGAAATATGTTAATAAAGGAATTTATAAAAAAAAAAGAAGTTTTTATAAATAAATAGAAATGGAATTTATAAACGTTGTTTTATAAATCCGCAAACGACTTATTTTGATAAGTTAATTGTTATAACTTATAAATGGAGTTATATTCACGTTTTAGACAGTGAATAATCCTTTAAGTTAAAGTGAATAGAAATAATGGAATTTGTGAACATAGTATATTCACGTTTTTGAATAGTGAATAACATGTTAAAGAAAATGTTTTAGAATGTGATATTTTAAACAGAATTAAAACGATCTAACGATGTTTTAAAGGTGTTGAGATTCGAAACCATAAATTTCAACATTTATTGTTGAAATAGACGTTTTCGAGAAATAAAAGGAAATGGTGGACTATAACACTGTTGTTATAGTAAATGATTTCCGAAAGGAAATGTTTTGTATAGTATTGGGATTTATATATCTATTTTAATTTCGAATCCCTATACTAGTGATTTTGGGTTGTCGTAACGATGGTTTACGTAACATTCGTTTTGGCCCAAGTAAATATGTTTAAGTGAATGATTTCCTTAAATAATGAATTTTATACTTAATTCGATTTAAGTATATTGAATATTTTCTAAGTGTTGAAAATAAAAGAGATTTGTGAATTACTTATGAATAAATAAGTATGGAAATGTTTTCCAATATGAAGTGAATAATTAGAATTTATCTTTTTGAGGATAAATTGAAATGGATTATTGAAATCGAATATGCATGAATATTTTGAAATATAAAGTCATTATGGAATTTATATGTGAAAGTGAAATTTGTTTGAAAATAAATATTGATTTATTTTTGAAGTGTTGGAATTTTATATCTTGTAAAGATATTTTGGAAAATAAATAATTTGGAAAATTATTTGGAATCTGGTGATGTATGCATATCAATTGATAGTTCAATAGCCGACTATCAGTATTTCCCTTTGAATGGGTATTTGATGTGAATTGATTGAATTTGAATGCACACTTATTTTTGAATAGCGCTCACTATTCGGGTTAACCGGGAAAGGACCATGGGGTCGTATAACCCACTCCGAATATGTGATACGTCGTTGTGAATCGCATTTGAAGATCGGTGTTGAAGACCGGATATTTGCGAGAGCGATAGGATGAACTATCGATTGACTCTGCACCGAGTTGCTCCGGTATTGAGTTCTCCATATGTGATGGTGAATCCGATCAGGATTGTGAATATCCGGATTGCAAGGACTTCTTTGTAAGTGCCTTCGGTTTTGTTCGAGCCCGGAACAGACTTGTATGGTTGTATGCCTGACATTACAAGTTGAGATATAAAGCCGATTTCTTTCAAATATATTTCTGTTGGTGGCGGAGAATTTATTCTTTGCTTAACACCCTTCTTTGAGACGTACGAGCTCAAAGGTTATATAGTTGAAGTTATCAGCGATATATCCCATTTTGGTAATGTGACATGCTGAGTGATGCTGAAATGATCATTGTGTTGATTATTTGTGATAGGATCGTTTATTTGATCGTCTATCCTAGTGATCATTGTGTTGATCATTTGTTGACCCAAAGCATGGATTTTGTATAAAGTATGTTTTTGTGGACGTGACTTCGTCGAGCCTCACATCCCGGAAATGGTCAAAACAGGAAAGATGCAGCAAGGTTATTAGGGGTTGCTGTAGCTCCCCTTAGGGTATGTGCATTTCCTTCTGGAAAAGGGTGGTATCATGGTATGGAGCCCAGATACTTACTCATGTTGAAAACACTCTATTTATTATGGTGTGATGTTGGATATCGAGCGCTCGGTTGATAAAGGTCCCAAAGGACCGGGGGATGGCATACTCGTGTCAGTTGTTACCCAGTTAGGGGTAACCCGGCCTTGTGTTGGTAGAGATCCGGTTTGGTTCTCGGGGATGCCCATCCAGAGGCATTCTCATGTGGCAATGGGAAGTTCCTTGGCCTGACCATTTGTTGGAAATCCAAAGAAACAATACGAAACTTGTACGGTTTTAGTTGTAGAACCTGCCATTTAATATGGTAGCTATTAGTAGGCATAATATAATGGTACATATGCTGGCTAAGATTTATATTCTACTTTCGAAATGAATTTTTCCTACACTATGCACTAATAATAATATCAAATGCTCTTTTTTAAATGCGTATCAAGCATGTTTGACTATCATAAGGAGAAATCTTCTCCAAGTCTGCGTTTGCATTGTGTGTGTGGCAGGAGGTCTTATGGTAGTCTCATTTTTAAAAGCATTGCGAATTGAATTTAAAAATATTCCTCTTTTTGATTTTAAAGATAAATAAACTGTTTTGAGTTCTCACACCAGTCACATGACTGACTCGGAGTTTATTGTTTTCCTTCCTAAACTCTGGGTGCCCACCAATTTCCACACGGGCAGTCAAGAGTTAGGTTTATCAGGATATTCTGGAGTTGCTGGAGGCAAGATGGATGGCATGGCATATTATTTATATAGTATTTCTTTTTCCGCTGCACTGTTTGTTGTTGTATGATGTTGTACACTCTGATGATATGATGTAATGTAATGTATAAAATGTAATAACTGATATAGTTCTTTGTTTAAAGATTATTCATTTATTATTATATGTTGTTCCGCTGCGAATTGTGAGATTCTGTTGTTGTTCTGTTGTTTCCTTTCTGTCCCGTCCTATTTTCTTCTGTTTTTTTTTCCTTTTTCTCTATTCTCCTTTTCCGTTCTATTTTAAAAATTTTCTATCTTCTGTTTTTCTATTCTCTTATTTTCAAATTTCTTTTCTCCCTCTATTTTCTAATCTTCCATTTCTTTCTACCTTCTTTTTCTCTCTTCTTTCTTTTCTTTTCTTTTTAAAACCCATAACATCTCGGTTTTTCGGCCTCGAAAATCCGTTGACGTTACATTTGGTATCAGAGCTGATGGTTAAGCGACAACCATGGTTCTGTTGGGTATTACTCATTAGAGATAGAGTCAGCAGTACTCTAGAATGAGTTTGAGTGTAATAATAGTTATGAGAGCGTATTTGTTAGTGAATAAAATTGTTTTATATTGTGTTGACTTATCGGTTGATTGTTTATAGATTCCCGTCGATCTAGTCTAGCTAACTATCGTAGATAGGGGTTTCTAAACTCTTAAACAAGATAATTCGACACAGTATTGATTTTAAATTGGGTGAATGGAATAATTTTACCTCGATTATATTTTATATATGAAAGAAATAATTTTTCAAAATTATCAAAGTGTATAAGTTGATTGTTAGGTTGTTTGAATAATCTAAATTAAAGAATAATTGTATAAGCAAATGAATTATAAGAATTGAGTTATAATTAAAGTGATGTACAATTGTGAAATAAACTTATATATATAAGAAGTGAAACTATATTTATGAATATGAGTTGTAAATAAAATGTAAAGTGAATTTAAAGTTAAATGGAATATGACTTAAGAGTTATGTGAATGAAATTCAACTTTAGCAATTGAATTAAATGAATGTTAAGCAATTAAATGTAAATCAAGTTGATAAGAAATAATGAATATAAGTGTTAGTTCATTGAAATCAAATGTTATTGGGAGTTGAATAAATTGAATGAAATCAATTTAATTAAACAAATTGAAAGTGATGGTGTTAAACCAAATTGAATGAATATAAGTAAAGGAATTTGGTTGAAATTAATAAACATTGATTGTTATATGATTGTTAGATGATTGTATATAATTCATTAAGAGTTAATGAAATTGAATTAGTGAAATTTAAAGCTATGTAATTGAATTCAAATTGGAAGTGAATAAATTTGAATAGAATTGAATGTGAATTGGATTTAATTAGTGAATGCAAACTAATTAAAATTGAGAATGAATGTGATAAAATCCAATGTAAATAAATCAAATATGATTTAAAGTGAAAACCCAAATTCATTGAATATGAATGAGAATATAAATGAATATTGATTAGTTATGGATGTAATTGGTTGATGGTTGAATATATATTGCTTTAGTTGCATTTGCTATGTGACATGTATAGTTATGTTGCTATATGTTGTATATTGAGATTATTTGCATATGTGCATGATTCTCATGTTGTTTGTTGAGTGTTTAGTAGGTGCGGATTGCGTTTGCTTCGCATTTGGAGTTCGTTTTAGCGCTATATTAGCCGTATATGCTTGCTAATGAAGTATAAGGTACATATCTCGGATTAAATATCGTACTTTTACACTTTTTTCCCTTCGGGATGCCTCATTACTTGATGAGATGTATATTTGTGATATATATACTGTCATTTTTTTTTTCGGATCGAGCCGCGCAAAGGAGACTATGGCGAATTTTTCCGAAAATTTAAGGCGTTAGAAAAATTTGAGAAAATGGGAAAATTTTGAAAACTTTAACTTTGGTTTGGAATTGAAAGTTAAATGATATAGTTTGTTTTTGAAAAGATAACTAAGTATGATTTGAAACTTAGTAAAGATTTGTAAGAAGTTTAATTATAAATTTTGGAAAGTTAATAAATTCTGTAACCTTTCTTACTTGTAATTTCGAGGACGAAATTCTTTTAAGGGGGAAAGATTGTAACGACCCAGAATTTTTATAAATTTAAAATTGAATATTTAATTAATTTTAAATATTAATAAGTGAATTTTTAAGTCAAATAAATTTTTATTTGAATTTTTGGATTTAATTGGATAATTAAATCGATAATTTAATACGTTAAATTATAGAAATAATTGAAAATGAGGTTAAATATGATTGAAAATAATTTGTAAAATTTTATTTTATCATATGGAAGTTAGAATGATATTTTAGAACTTTTAAAATCGAATTAGAAGTTAATCTGTGAAAATTGAATATTTTAATATTTAATAATCGACTGTAAAATAGCCAATTTTTGAAAAGTCTCAGAATTGAACGTGACCAGTTTCATTGGATCCGTAATAGTTAGTTATTACCGTATTTCAAATTTCGTGTCAATCGGAGTTATCGTTTGATCGTGGCAGCTCGAAACGCATCGATTTATTTTTAATTTAAATTTGGCGAGTCAAAATAGCCATTTTTCAAAAAGTCTCGGAATTCGACGAAACCAGTTTCATCAGATCCGTAATGTGATATTATTGTAAGGTTTCAAATTTCAAGTCAATTGGATTTACCGTTTGTCCGGTACAAATTAAAACGCCTAGAAATCGATTTAAATCGGTTTAATTTAAATTGAGCGTTTGTAGCCATAACTCGCACATACTTCCGAATTAGCTTCCGAAACCTGTTCCATTGTGTCCGGAACGCAGGATAAACCCTAGGTACGCTGGTTACGGCGTCTAAATCGGAGTTCGGAATTCCCGGGATGAATAGTGTTTACGCTTGCTCGTTCCTTATAAATAACCCCAACCCTTCATTTAGAAAAAAAAAAAAAAAAAAAAACAAAAAACAAACCCTAGCCGCCACCTAGGTATGAACGGCCAGCAGTTCATCAACTTCTTCCCCTCAAATCTCCAAATCCATTCATCGATTCCAGAAACTCTCAACTACAATCTTGAAGAGCTCGATGAGATCTTTAATATCAACGGTCATGATCTGAAAAGACCTCACGGATCAACGGCAAAATGACGAAGAAGTCAGTGACTTGCGCACGCATTCCAAGGCTCATTGTACAGCCGAGCTCCACCAGGTGATGGCCGAACCTAGCTTGCGTCGTGGGCTTTCGCGTGGCATTGGTTTGATCAAGTTTCATCGAGTATTGAAGTCGCTAAATTAAACCCTAAATCATTGTAGTGGGTTCGGCCTCTATTGTAATTACCTGGAGATGAGAAACGCAAGTGGGAAGAAAGCACGCACGGTGTAGATGAGGTGATGAAGGATCCAATGGCTGATGTGGCATAGGTTGAAAGTTTTAAAATAAATGTTGTAATTAGAGTATATAAATCGTGTACGATCTTATAAAATGCATAACTTTTTCATACGAGGTCGAAAAAATGCAAACTCAGTTGCGTTGGAATCGTATGGACGAGCACTACGCGATGGAGTTGGTTTGGAGTCGTTTGGAGTTAGTGAGAATTTTGGGTAAAATTAAACGCGCGTTTAATTTTATTCGAAATAAAAGCTAAAACGGAAATTAAAACCAAGGTGAGAACTTCTCACTCAATCGAATAGATTTCGATTTTATTTTAAATAGTTAGATTTAAAATATTTGAATGCATGTTTGAATGATGACTGTAAATTATTGATTGTTAAAATAGACATTATGCGCCGTTAGTAAGCGGATGTTATTTAGTAAAAACATATACCGCGAATATTTCATAAACAGTGAAATTGGTATTATATATAATATCAATATATATATATTGGCATATGTATATATTGCAGTTGATTGATTTCCCGTATTTTTTGCGGATGAGACCCTATTGCGCCGTTATTAAGCGGATAATATTTAATAAGAACATGTACCGCGATAATTTCGTACTGGAGCGAAATTGGTATTGTGCTAATGTTTTTGGATGCAGGGAAACAGGTTGGAGGGATCCAACTGGATTCCTCAACATTATTTATTTTATTTCAGATATTTTGATATTTGATTGATTATCATATCGATATATGATATCGTTGTAGTGGTGATTGACTATTTGATGTGTAGCATCATTGGACCCAGATTTTGGGATTTTAAAATGTTTTTAAAGTGATTTTGAAAATATACTTTATTTTTGGAATTGATCCATTTTAAGTAAATAAACGTTATAATTTTTAAAGTTATAAAGATTATGATTTTTGTGAAATATTGTTAAAAGCTGATTTTTGAGAAATATGAATTAATGACTTTATAAAATAATTTTAATGGGGATTTTTGAATTTATTATGAAAAGTTTAAATATAGGATTTATAAAATTTGATTATTTTATAAATCGAAATGATGAAATTATAAAGGAATTTAAAGACGTTTTAGAATAATAATATAAACTGATTTATATTTAGAGATTTATAAATGGATATTTATAAATTGAAATATAGACATTATAAAACGAGTTTTTATAAGTGTTTGAATGTAGTGAAAGTGAATTTCATAAATGAATGAAATTTATAGAATTATAAACTGTGAAGTTATAAATGAAATTTATAAATAGTAAGATTTATAAATTTGTGAAGTTAATTGAAGAATAGATTTGGTTAAATAAATGAATCTTATAAGTTATAAGATTTATAATTATGAAGTTTAAAGAACGATTTTATAAATAATCGTTTTATAAGTATTTAACTTATAATATAAACATTTAGTTTATAATTGAGTTATAAACTGAAATATGTTAATAAAGGAATTTATAAAAAAAAGAAGAAGTTTTTATAAATAAATAGAAATGGAATTTATAAACGTTGTTTTATAAATCCGCAAACGACTTATTTTGATAAGTTAATTGTTATAACTTATAAATGGAGTTATATTCACGTTTTAGACAGTGAATAATCCTTTAAGTTAAAGTGAATAGAAATAATGGAATTTGTGAACATAGTATATTCACGTTTTTGAATAGTGAATAACATGTTAAAGAAAATGTTTTAGAATGTGATATTTTAAACAGAATTAAAACGATCTAACGATGTTTTAAAGGTGTTGAGATTCGAAACCATAAATTTCAACATTTATTGTTGAAATAGACGTTTTCGAGAAATAAAAGGAAATGGTGGACTATAACACTGTTGTTATAGTAAATGATTTCCGAAAGGAAATGTTTTGTATAGTATTGGGATTTATATATCTATTTTAATTTCGAATCCCTATACTAGTGATTTTGGGTTGTCGTAACGATGGTTTACGTAACATTCGTTTTGGCCCAAGTAAATATGTTTAAGTGAATGATTTCCTTAAATAATGAATTTTATACTTAATTCGATTTAAGTATATTGAATATTTTCTAAGTGTTGAAAATAAAAGAGATTTGTGAATTACTTATGAATAAATAAGTATGGAAATGTTTTCCAATATGAAGTGAATAATTAGAATTTATCTTTTTGAGGATAAATTGAAATGGATTATTGAAATCGAATATGCATGAATATTTTGAAATATAAAGTCATTATGGAATTTATATGTGAAAGTGAAATTTGTTTGAAAATAAATATTGATTTATTTTTGAAGTGTTGGAATTTTATATCTTGTAAAGATATTTTGGAAAATAAATAATTTGGAAAATTATTTGGAATCTGGTGATGTATGCATATCAATTGATAGTTCAATAGCCGACTATCAGTATTTCCCTTTGAATGGGTATTTGATGTGAATTGATTGAATTTGAATGCACACTTATTTTTGAATAAGCGCTCACTATTCGAGTTAACCGGGAAAGGACCATGGGGTCGTATAACCCACTCCGAATATGTGATACGTCGTTGTGAATCGCATTTGAAGATCGGTGTTGAAGACCGGATATTTGCGAGAGCGATAGGATGAACTATCGATTGACTCTGCACCGAGTTGCTCCGGTATTGAGTTCTCCATATGTGATGGTGAATCCGATCAGGATTGTGAATATCCGGATTGCAAGGACTTCTTTGTAAGTGCCTTCGGTTTTGTTCGAGCCCGGAACAGACTTGTATGGTTGTATGCCTGACATTACAAGTTGAGATATAAAGCCGATTTCTTTCAAATATATTTCTGTTGGTGGCGGAGAATTTATTCTTTGCTTAACACCCTTCTTTGAGACGTACGAGCTCAAAGGTTATATAGTTGAAGTTATCAGCGATATATCCCATTTTGGTAATGTGACATGCTGAGTGATGCTGAAATGATCATTGTGTTGATTATTTGTGATAGGATCGTTTATTTGATCGTCTATCCTAGTGATCATTGTGTTGATCATTTGTTGACCCAAAGCATGGCTTTTGTATAAAGTATGTTTTTGTGGACGTGACTTCGTCGAGCCTCACATCCCGGAAATGGTCAAAACAGGAAAGATGCAGCAAGGTTATTAGGGGTTGCTGTAGCTCCCCTTAGGGTATGTGCATTTCCTTCTGGAAAAGGGTGGTATCATGGTATGGAGCCCAGATACTTACTCATGTTGAAAACACTCTATTTATTATGGTGTGATGTTGGATATCAAGCGCTCGGTTGATAAAGGTCCCAAAGGACCGGGGGATGGCATACTCGTGTCAGTTGTTACCCAGTTAGGGGTAACCCGGCCTTGTGTTGGTAGAGATCCGGTTTGGTTCTCGGGGATGTCCATCCAGAGGCATTCTCATGTGGCAATGGGAAGTTCCTTGGCCTGACCATTTGTTGGAAATCCAAAGAAACAATACGAAACTTGTACGGTTTTAGTTGTAGAACCTGCCATTTAATATGGTAGCTATTAGTAGGCATAATATAATGGTACCTATGCTGGCTAAGATTTATATTCTACTTTCGAAATGAATTTTTCCTACACTATGCACTAATAATAATATCAAATGCTCTTTTTTAAATGCGTATCAAGCATGTTTGACTATCATAAGGAGAAATCTTCTCCAAGTCTGCGTTTGCATTGTGTGTGTGGCAGGAGGTCTTATGGTAGTCTCATTTTTAAAAGCATTGCGAATTGAATTTAAAAATATTCCTCTTTTTGATTTTAAAGATAAATAAACTGTTTTGAGTTCTCACACCAGTCACATGACTGACTCGGAGTTTATTGTTTTCCTTCCTAAACTCTGGGTGCCCACCAATTTCCACACAGGCAGTCAAGAGTTAGGTTTATCAGGATATTCTGGATATTCTGGAGTTGCTGGAGGCAAGATGGATGGCATGGCATATTATTTATATAGTATTTCTTTTTCCGCTGCACTGTTTGTTGTTGTATGATGTTGTACACTCTGATGATATGATGTAATGTAATGTATAAAATGTAATAACTGATATAGTTCTTTGTTTAAAGATTATTCATTTATTATTATATGTTGTTCCGCTGCGAATTGTGAGATTCTGTTGTTGTTCTGTTGTTTCCTTTCTGTCCCGTCCTATTTTCTTCTGTTTTTTTTCCTTTTTCTCTATTCTCTTTTTCCGTTCTATTTTAAAAAAATTCTATCTTCTGTTTTTCTATTCTCTTATTTTCAAATTTCTTTTCTCCCTCTATTTTCTAATCTTCCATTTCTTTCTACCTTCTTTTTCTCTCTTCTTTCTTTTCTTTTCTTTTTAAAACCCATAACATCTCGGTTTTTCGGCCTCGAAAATCCGTTGACGTTACACTAACTTTCTTGAAGAGTTTCTTACCTAGCTCTATGTCCGTCTACCAGGTGGTATTATTCGAAATTTGAATAACTCATTCTTAAGAACATGTAGATGACTTACATGATATCTAAAAAATAAAAAGTTCAGAGTCTAAAATAACCTTTACAACAAGTCAATGACCATTGAATAGCCAATGTCGGGGTCATAATAAAAGTTCAAATTTTTGGGTTGATTAGAAGAAAACAAGTACTAAACTTATGATAAGGAACATGTTTATGAGTATATACAAGAGATTTGAACGGCAATTAGCATAGAATAATCCTAAATATAACGTTGCACGAATAAAACCATGCTAAGTAAGTAGGATAATTCAAATGTCATATGAGTTACACTGTGAAGTAAAAATGCATCAGTATTAAAGTCCTATATTGGTATTAACCGAGATATATGGAATTTAAGATATTAAATGATCTCAATAATTTGAGAACTTCCATTATTTGAGTTTGATATGCAAAAGAAAGAGGATCGCCCACTATGCCACAAAGTTAATTAGACAGCAGCGATCACACAACGTAAGGTAGATTTGCTGTTATCACAATATTTACCACTCACACAACATATGGAAAAACCATCTGTTGTGTGTCATATCCCATGAAATCTTTGTTCTCGTGAGATTTCATCCAAGCCACTCGGATTTTTTTTTATTTGTTATCTAATTGAAATTATCAAAAATTTTATTTTGGCTCCTGTAACAACCCTGTATTTTGTGATTATGTTAATTGCATATTTTAATTATTTTAAATTTAATTTTGATTTAAAAACTTTATTTTATTTATTAAAATAGATAATTTTGTTATTTTGAATATAAATTTTGATTTTGATGTGAATTAGAATTCCAAACGTGAATAAATAGAATATTTTCCAAAAAGGGTGAATTTTTGGTCAATATGGTCAAACTTTGACTTTAATTTAAAAAACAATTAAATTTTGAATTTTATCTTTATTTTATGAAAGTAAATAAAATTCTAAGGATACTGCTTTTCGTTTCTTTGAAATCTGATTAATATTGTGAAAGTTATGCTTTTTACACTATTGAATGTAATTTGTTGTATTTAACAAAATTGTTTATTTTATTTGTATATAAATAATATTTTTGTTTGTCATGTCATGTTTTAGTTTCTTTTTACATGTGTAACATGACATGTGATGTATACATTTTAGTTTTAAAAACATTTTTAAAAGTGTAATTGAAATTTTCCAATGTCAGTCGTATTTTGTTCACAATTTTTAATTTCTAGTTTCAATTAATTAAAGTAATTCTTTATTTATTTTTCTATTTTCTTAAGACCTTATTTTATTTTCATTTACACTTTATTTTGTTCAGCATTTATTTTATTTACTTGACTTTTATTTGTTTAGAAGTGTGTTGAAATTTTCAAAAGTCGTTTGAATTTTATTTACAATTTTTAATTCTAGTTTCCATTAAATAGAGTATTTTCTTTGTTTATTTCCTACTTTTCCTAAAACTATTTATTTATTTTTCATAATATCTATCTCTACCTTATTTTTCTATTTAGACATTCATTTATTAATTAAAGGGTCAAGTGTTTAGATTCCTTATTTATTTCTTGGAAAGAAATTTCAAATAGATATACGTTATTGCCTTAAAGGGCATATCTTTTAAAATGTATTTATTAAACGTTATTGTATTTATTTGTTTAGTGAAGCTTTTTGTATACATCTTTCTTTAATATATAGAAAACGCATCAAATTAAGATACGTTACCTGTTTTAATTATAGGCATACGTTACGTTTGATTTCTTGCCTTTATATTTTCCACCCTTTTGATTTTCTACCATAACTTCTCCAAAATTTTAGCCGTGAGTTATTTTTGTAATTCACATGAGAAAAACATCTCATTTCTTCACAACTTTCGGCTACCTTCAGATCTGAAAATAGGTAATGGCTTCTTCTTTTTTTTCTACTATTTTATTCATTTTTCTATTGAAATTTTACATTTTTTTGCTTGATCTCTTGTGCTTTGTTCGGCCTAAACACGTCAAGCACCACCACCTTCTTCGCCTACCCATCTCCTCGTGTGCCTCGCTATCCTCCACATCTGTCCTTGCCGTGTTTCTCTGTGTGTATATATATAAAGGTATGTGTAAAATTATAATGGGTATATGTATATATATTTCTATGTCAATCTATGCTTTAAATTTTTGTTTTAAAGTATATAAATTTTATAAGTTGGTATTGGATCGGTAAATGGATATAAGCTTTAATAAAATGATTTACTTGATTTTATTTAAGTCAAATCTAAAGATTTTTGTGATTTTTGTGTTATACATTTGGTAGGTGGTTTCAAGATATATACAGCATATATGTATCTAAAGGTGTTTCAAAGAATATAATTTTACTACATTTGTGTTTCAAATATTTGCATTTTATGATAGGATGTATTATAACAGATTTTGGTATTGATATATTATATATATAGTTTGCATATACTATATAAGTTTATATCATTCATTATTCATTTATGTAAAAGCTTATACACATAAATCTGTGAGTTATTTATATGTGTAATAAAAATTTGCTTAGAGTATTTATATTAAAGAAGTTATATAACCCGTCCGTTAAGTTATATGAGATTTATATCAGCAACTTATATATTCATAAGTATGTGAATTTTAGGCTGTTTCGATTCTTCTGTTTTATTTTTAATTGCTGCTACATATAACGTGTTTAGATTTTTCCTATATTATATACATGTAGTATATGTTTAGGAAACAGTAAAGTATGTAGCTCTAATATCTATGCATATTTGTATATTGAATATAAAGCTTTCTCTTCTTTTGTTACGCATATATGTATATTCGCACTACATATATTTATTAAAATATGGGTCTGCATATATACTGTATTATATATAGTTTGAAAATATATATATATATATATATATAAGATTTTGGTTACAATATTTTTTTTAAAAAAAAATGAGCTTTAAGGATAGTGATTTAATTGTATATACACACACATTTATTTTAATATTTTTTAAAAATTAAAATATTGATTTTTATAAAATAATAATAATATATATTTTTTCTGTATATATTAAACTGATTGATTTTCTCATTGATTCCTCATTTTCGGCTTTGATCATTGAATTTGTGTTCAATAGTGCTTTGCTTTGAAATTCGTGCCTGGATTCGTAGCTCATTTCTTTGTCAAATCTATCTAGCCTCGAAAGGTGAGTAATTACTTACGATTAACTTTCTTATATTTATTAAATTTTTATTTCAATTTAAATGAAATTGAAATATGTTGCTAATTTGAACTGTTAACTTTTTAATTATTGTTAGATATGCTATTATCTGTATCTGTTCACCTGTGGGATGTGACACCATATTCTATTATTTATATTTTATTTATTTACTGATGATATACGCCTATGATATTATTATCTGTTATATTATTATCATATCTATTATCACTCTGCAAGTTCCCTGTTAGTATAGAATTCAGTATGGGTTGAAATGATACATACCCAAACGGACTTTAGAATAGGAGAAAATTGTTATGAGTTGAAATGATAGACCCAAGCGATTTTCACTTGAATTATTTTGGGATTGCGGGTCGAAATGATATCCACCCGCATATATTTAAATTACGGATTGAAATGGAAAATATCCGTATCAATTGACTATAGGAAAAGAAATTATATACAAACACCGTTGGTCTATATATAAATATTTTAGAAATGATTTCTATGGTTTTGAAAGGGAATATATATATATAGGGTTTTATTTAATATTGGAAATATTTTTAAGTTTTATATGAAGTAGATTTAATAATAAACTTTAGTCCAATAAAGTTTGATTTAATTAATATAATATGTCTAAGTAATATATCTTTGAACAGATTTTTCAAGGATTTGTATAAGTTAAGGAAGATAAAGTTAAATTAAGTAAATTGTATCTAATTAAGAATTCTACTTAATTAAGTCGATTTGAACTATGAAACATGAAGTTTAAGTTTTGATTTTTTTTAAACTTGATTTTTGATTTAAAGTGATTAAATGGATATTTCAAATTTAAATAAATCGGAAGGAATATTTAGTCTAAGGGTAAATAAGGTTATTTAATAATACTGAATTTATTAAGTGAATATTTCAAGACTAAAAAATATAAGGTTAAATCGAGATCTATACGAAACCGTTAAATTGAACTTTGAAAATGTTGAATACTAAAGCTTTGAAATGCTGGAATTTAAATGGTTTATTAGTGATCCAGATCTATATTTGAAATCAATAAAATTTGATTTTTTTATTTAGAAACTGAATTGAATTATAATGGATAAATCTAAATTGAATTAAATGTGAATTTGGAACTCGAATTGATTGGAATCTATTTGTGAAATTGAGGAAATATATATATATATACACACACATATAATGGAAATGACAATTTGGTTTTAAAGTATAAATTTATTGAAATGACCACGGTGTTATAGTGTATATTTTCTGCATTGTAGATAATTCCACGGATCCTTAGAGGATGGTTATCCCAAATCATCCTTTAAGTTAATTGTATTTCAGTTGATATTTCACTTGAGTTGGATTTATTGATATAAGAATGTTAATCCTAACTCGAGTATTTTGTGTTTTGTTTTACGCTCGGGTCAGACTGAGTGATACAACATTTGAGACTCACCTTTGGAGTTTGGAGCTCATTTGGAAATCCAACTATCTATTCAGCTTTCAGTTTTTCCAGTTGATTGGTTCAAAGATGTCTTCTATTTGTATTCGTGACTTCAGTGTATTTGAGTTGTCCTATCATATTTTTTTTCTAACTCTGATGTTTATATAGTAGCTTCATGAATTACTATTTATCTATTTCGCTGCATTATAATACTCTGTGTCTGTGATTCTGTGATTGATTTATTTACCATATATGCCGAGCTTTGCCAAATTTTAAATTAACAATCTGATATTTTGAGCAATTCAAGTCTGACATGTATGGATTATTGTCGATTTGAATGGTCCAAAATATCAATTCATTACAACTCCTTATCAAAATTTTGGTTTCCCTCTAATGTTGCCAAGATTATTTCGTGGCCGCGTTCTTTCAATTATTTCCCCCTCTTTCTTTCAATTCTAGAGAAAAAATGGATTCGTTCCTTCAACTATTTTCCTCATGACCTTCGCCCATCCCTACACATAGCCATTGCTTGCTATTGACCTAAGCCTTCTCCCATCCTGTCGATATTCTTCGATAAACTTAAGGTTTCCTAATCAGAGCCACCTCTTTTATCTTCGTTATAAAATTAGGGTTTCATGAAAGCCGCTGCTTGAAAGTTAAGCTTCAAATCACCTTGCTCCTTTCCTTCCTTGTAGATTGCGTACTTTGATTTACTGACTATTGACGGTTGTGGCTCCTCCTTGTCGAGTGTTCTCTGATTGATATTGGTATGATTTATGCCCCTTTCGATTTATGTTGTTCTTAACTTCTAATCTCTAGCTGTTGATGATTTTGGTTTCTTATATAGGAATTATTTCCTAAATATGTGAATATATGATTCGATTTTAATTCTTCAAATTATTTTTCTCTATCGTCGATTTATGTTTAAACGTTGTTGATGATTTTCTAATTCTGGAATTTTTGCTTGGTTTTCGTTTTCTAATTTGACTGCCATGTTGGTCATTGTTTTTCACTATGTTTCCTAATCTTGTGCTCTTGAATTCATGTCTGAGTTAGTGGATTGCTATGTTTTACCTTGTTGTCTTAGGCAGTGTTGACTGGAACTGCCTTGTTCAAAGCACTGCACTTCAACACTGAACATTTGTTGCATATACACATGTGCATATGTGTATCTGTGCGTGTATGTGTATATGTGTGTTGCTCACTATACTTATACTTGAACTTATGTGCTTGTGAACTTTCATGTTCTTGTGCCTTTACTTGTTTGTGCACTTTCATACGCTTATTCTTTTACTTCATGTTGTTCTGTTTGATTATTTTCATGTACTTTGGTTTCTTATATACATTTTCATGTGCTTGTGCCTTTACTTCATGTTCTGTTTATTAATTCGATGGTTTAAACCGCCGGTTTCTCATTATGTACATATATACATGTATATACATATGTGTATGTTAATTATGTTATCTTCGTTCATCCATGTATATACATGCATATATGTATGTGTTCTATGGTTTAGCCTGAATCTTATACTTGTACACATGTTGCATTGTTTTCTGCACTTTTTTCTTACTTAGATTAGAACATTGTAGTAGTTCAACTATTGGTCGAGGTAAAGTTGTGCACTTTGATTCCTGTATCATTCATATATATATATATACATGCATACATATGTATGCACATATGTGTGAATGTTGGTGATATGAATTTATGGTTCGGGTCAGTGTCTTGTTCAATTTTGTGGCACTTGTTCAATTTTTTGTTCAAGGCAGTGATATAAAATTGTTATGATATGGACTTATTACTATTCAATTCATGGCACATGTTCAATTACTGACATGTTTGAACCTATGAGTCCGGTTTAACTCTTTTATATGTTGTCCTTTTTTTGTGACTTTGAGGTTCGTTTGATGGTGCTTTGATAGGGCTTTGCTTTAGTTTGATGGTGCACTACCACAGCCATGTTCAAGGAAGTGCATATTTGCACTTTTTGATCTTTGCTTGTCCATGTATTGAATTGTTGAAACTTGTTTTTGCTTCGAATTTCCACGTATATATGTGTGAATGTTGGTGGTTTGTTTATGGTTAGTGTTAATGTATTGTTCAATTTTATGGCACTTGTTCAATTTGTGCTGTTCAATTTGTGGCACTTGTTTAAGGCACTGATATGAAAATGCTAGTGATATGGATTTATTATTATTCAATTTGTGGCACTTGTTCAATTTACTGACATATTTGAACCAATGAGTCTGGTTTAACTCTTTTGTACGCTGTAAGTTTTGTTTTGTGACTTTGAAGCTTTGTTTGATGGTGCTTTGATGAGGCTTTGCTTTGGTTTGATGTTGCACTGCCACTACCCTATTCAAGGCAGTGCACATTGGTACCTTTTAATCTTTTTGATTTTTGCTGGTGCTTTGAATTTCCATACACACACACACATACATATGTACGTATTTATAGTGAATATTGGTGGTTAATATGGTTTTCGCACTTTCATGTGCTTGTGCCTTTACTTGTTTATGCAAAAGTCCATGAGATTTAATCGATGCGTGGTTTTGTGACATATACAGTGATGCACTGTGCATATCATAAGTTGTTTATGCACACAAATATTTTTCCCTATCCAAAACATGAAGAGAAAACAACCTATGAATCGTGGAAATATTAATATTCAAATACAATTAATTATGCAATTTAGTTTTGTTTCTTTTTCCATTTTACTGCGTTTTTTGTTTTACAGGTATAGGAGATGGCTGTATACAAGCTGGAGTAAGCAAATCAAGATCAACACATCAAAAACAAACTCTAGTGACTGTGAGTGGGAGCGAGTAAAAAAAGGTTATATAGAGTGTAGAGAAAAGTCGTATATATGAAAGTGATAGTGAAAGTTATATTGCATTTGAATTTGATTTAAAATAAAATATTTGTTTACATAAAATTGCAATTCATTTATTTCATTTTGCAAATATAATATAAGTGTAATCGGTATGCATGTCAGTCAGTATATGTATGTCGTATAATAGAAAATTCTAGAAATGATATTACAACATTAGACAACATATGGTTTTTTTGGTTGTGTTAGTGCATATCAGACGACGGAGCATATCTGTGGGCTGATGTGAAATGAGACGGCATGTGATTTAATGACTGATAGATATGTAATCAGATAATGGAGCATAATTTGTCATCGGATGCGTTTTTCTCCCATAGTGACCATTAGAATAAATAGATTTGAAAGGTGGAGAACACCGTGTTTTAGATTATTGACTTGAAAAGTCAAAGTTTTTACTACACTATGAGGGGGGAAAATGTTATCCACATAATTTCTCAAGCGTATATAGTTTCAAATTCAAAGCTCAAAGGAGAAGATGTCGAACCTCATTGCAATGAGAAGTAGTTGGGCTTTTATAGCAACGAGTTTTATAACTAATACAAATCTCGAAGGTACAAAGTCGCTCTTTGATCACTTCGACTACCATCAATACTTTCAGAGACCTATGACTAGCGTGCGCTTATATAACAACATCGAAAGGACTAAGGACTCTGCATCTCAAAAAGGAACGCAATTCAACCATACCACATTTCATGCCACATTAAACATTATTCACATCGAGATCAATCAATGAAGTCTAATAACACCGTCTTTTGTGACAAGGAACCTCACTTCGAACACACCAACATCACTCTCGAAGACTTTCCGCCATCAATGTACTAGCGGTGCCACACTTCACAAGCGCTTCGAAAGCACTGCTCACCGATGACATCAAAGTAATACAAAGTTACCACTATAAGAATCAGATCAATTTTCGATGGCTCCTGCCCGTCGGCGGTCGTCGCAACCCGTTTGGAGCAGTCGAAAATATCCGCTGCAAAAAATTCCATCGGCGAACAAAATTTCCGAAAGCTCCTGATAGACCCCGTCGTCTATTTTGCAACGGCTTCCGAGGGCTGTCGAAAGACACATCAGCGATCACATTATGTGCCGAAATCCGTCGGCAGCCGTCGGAAAATTGTCATCTCCAGCCGTCGAAAACCAAAATCTTTTGGCCTGCAGGCCTTCGGGAGCCGTCGGAAAACATAGGTCTATTTTTCTATACTTTTGCTACTTTTTCGCCTTCCGTCTACATTCCATAAACACAATATATTCCATCCAACAAGCATATATTCTACTCAAATATTCAATATGAAATCAAACCATACAAACATAATCAAATATCGTAAAGAAATAAATCAAGCATAATTCATATAAAATCAAACGAAACTTCGCTACCATAATTTACATACCTCTAATTGTATAATACATACATTAATCCTTCACCAACTCCTCACCATGAACTCCCAAGTGTCAGAATTACTACCACCATATGTATCATCAAACAATATACACAACATTTCAAATCCAACTCCACCATCTCAATGTATTATCAAAACTTACTAAAGAATGACACAAAACAAAAAAACGTACCTATCACTCTGGTCAATTAGCTCCAGAACCTCACGAACTAGATGAGGATGGAAAGTGGCCACCATACTGTGTATATACTCAGCAATATGCTGAATCAGCAGCTATGTCATCTTCGTGGCCCGACGACGGTTCTGCTCTTGCAGCTGCACCACCCTAGCTCTCAACTCTTCAATCTCTGCTAAATCGATATCAGCTCTGCCCGTTTGGATGGCTCTCCTCAGTCCGTTGGCCTGCAACACTTATTTAATTTAGTCCATAATCTTACTATCAAAGTTATAACATAATTTGTTAATTGTTATATCTATAAACTTACTACCCAAACTAAAGCGATGTGAAGTTCTTTAGAACTAAAAGATTATTAAATTGTTATATCTTAATATATTATTCATTGCCACTTGACTGCCAAAGCCATAACGTCTGTTTCGGGATGGTGGACCCATGACTGACTCAAAATAACATCCTCCTCATCCATCATCAGCTGCTCTCGACCGGTATCCTCCAAGAGTTTCTGGTGTTGTTCCATAAACCTTACCTGCATAAACAAATAAAAATGCAGTAAAATCAATATCATGATATCTTAATTCATTATACTTTAACAGTTAGAACAATTGCTAATAGTACATAAATTAAAATATGCTTACATGGCTCTTTCTTGATTTATCGTCGTGCCATGTATATGAAACTGTCCCGTCTGGATTTACATGCTTGACGGCATGAGTATGGATAAACACATCTATATACGACACGAGACCCTACGCCTTAGCATTTTGAAATTGATTATTATGTATTGTTATTGTATATTCAAAATTATGTAGCACAATAACTATTTACAGAGTTTCTTTCCGATGAGTGACGGGATTTTTGTTTCTATTTGCAGAGTTTCTTTCCGACTCTGCCGGTACATTTATATTTTAATACATTATTTACTTACCAAATATTTTTTTGACATTTACGTATCAATCAAATAATTAATAAAAGTATAGTACATATACCTTCACCTCGTCACTATCCCAATGTGCCAGCCACCCTTCCCACACACTAGTCCCCATCCAGTTTGGCTTCCACCATTTATGCTTCACTATTGACATAGAATCCCTATAGTTCTTCCCCCATCTTCTACACTAGTAATGCCATACCAGCTGCAGGCCATTGGATTGTATGTCCACTGCAGCCTACATTTCATGATAACAAGCAATCAAAAATTAAAAAAGAAAAGGTGAACAATAAATAAGCGACCAAAAAAATTAAGAATGAAAAATAGAAGATTATACTTACAATGAAATCCTATAATGACCCGTAAATTTTTTATAATTTTTATTTGTTTTAATAATATATTTAACTAAAATTTTGTGAAACTTTAAATATTTGAGTTTGGAAGTAAAAATTTAATATTTGGAATACGCCAAATTAAACATAGCAACTAGTAAATTTTCATCAGATAATATTGAAGTTTATTTTATTGAGTAATTTCATTTCAATTTAAATCAGTTAATAACAGTTGAATTTAAAAGTATTCCAAAACCTAAATATGTCAACATGATAAACTTTATTTAGAACACTCAAAATCAGACTGTAGAATTCGTTTCGTGAAGTTTGGACGTTTCTAGCTCCGTTTGGATTTTTCATACATAATAGCAACATATATCGGTACCGATTATCGGCTTTTGATATGATGATCGTACCACTGATATCTGTATATTGTTCTACTCGCCTCGTCCTGTTGATTTCCACAGTATATTTATTTCTGTATTTTGGTGGTCCGAAGCGCGACGAAGTGATTGAATAGTTCATTGTATCGGTATCCATTTTGAGTTCCAGTATGTTCCGTGACCTTTCAATTATCAACCATTGAAAAATCAATAGTCATTTGCTTTATTATTTCATAAATTCTCATTCTACTTTCACGGTTCCCAATATTCAATTCACTGCTAACGTTTGTACTCCATCCGTTTATACCCTTCATTTTTGTAACGGTTCAATTGTATAATAATAAAATAACATTTCTATATAACCTATATAGCCTGTGGTCACCCCCTCTCTCTCCATTTACTTTGATTCTGTTCATTGTTTTGAGAAGAAAATTTTTATTATACCTAGAGCTTTCATTTTTAGGTATGGAGCTGTTATCCCCTATGCTTGGCAAATTACCTTTCCCTGCCATCTCAACGCTACCCCCCTCTCCCTCCCTATGCTTGGCAGACCCCATGGCTCCATCTCACGCCAACGACCAACCCGACAGCCACTTTACCGCCAAATCCCATCACCACGCAACTCACACACCTCCGCGACCTCACCCCTACTTAGTTCAGCCATAGCAGCTCCATACGTGAGCTCCGCCACCCAAATCATAACTGCCTGCAACCGAAGCCTGCCGAGCTCCCAAACACTGACCGCTTCCTACCCACCTACTCGATTACCGCCGCCTACCACCCCTACATCGACAGCCGAAGCAACTACCCCTTGGCCGAAGCAAGCCCGGATCTCGCCGATGTCACCATGCCTCTGCCCATTAGCCGCGACCTCCGCCCCATGTCTGCCCCTAGCCATTTCAGTCGGTTGAAAAAAAAAACAAGCATGCGTTCTCTTATATTTTATACTAACATATTATATTATATTATATTATATATAAATATATTACAAATTATTTATTTACATAACATATATATATATTGATGTTTGGATTTTTAATATATATATGAGCTTATATATTATCTATACAAGTAGTAATATACATACATGAATTTTAGATAAGCTATTTGTAAAGTGTTTGTTTGTATGTATATATTTCGTATATGCTGATTTTAGTTTGAATATGATATTTATTTTAGAATATATAAGTTTATATTTTTTTTCCTGTCAACATTCTTCTCTTGATCAAATTAAAGTTACATATGTATATAACTATATTTTGGACATGTTAGCAGACATATTTTATAACAGTTTGGTTATAACTTAAGTATATATAATAGTTATTTACGTGTGTTTCCAGTTCTATTATATATTTTAAATTTGCGAATACTATTTAAGCATTATAATATTTTTTAAATGTTGTAAAGAAAGTTATTATATGCAAAAGTTAATTATCAGGGCCGTAGATATATGTTTACAGTTTTGTCTACAGTATATGGGATTTTAAATGCATACATATTTGACGTGCCGAACGTAATGTGTGTGTGTGTGTGTGTGTGTATTTGTTATTAAAATACTGTTTTAGGGAGTTTGGTTCTATATATACTAGTTTACGTTGTTTTCTTTACATTATGTATTTCATTTGTTGTTTACAGTAATATGATGAGTTGGTATACATTTGGATCTAAGAATTTGCATATGTTTTATTTTATTCTTTGTAAGTCTATCGTGTATAGTTAATGATCTGCATTTCTATTTTATTTTTGATTTTATATATAAAATTGATTTCGAATATTTGAGGCTTTAATATATTTTATTTATTGTATTTAAATGGAAATTGATTTTAACAAATAATGTATATATTTTAATTTACATCAAAATTGATTTGAATTCATTCCCCTCGATTTTTTATCTATCAGCATGTCCGTCGAATTCATGCCAATTCTGTTTTGATTTGGAATTCGTGCTTGGATCCGTAACTCATCTCATTCTCGTTCATCTCTAGCCTCGAAAGGTGAGTAATCACTCACGATTAACGTTCTTGTATTTATAAAATTTGATTTCAATTGAAACGACAATTGAAATATATTGTTGATAGTTATTTACATTATTATATATATATGCTATTATCTGTATCTGTTCACCTATGGGATATGACACCATATCATATTATTTATATTTTATTTAATTTCTGATGATACATGCCTCTTATATTATTATCATATCTGTTCTCATTCTGCAAGTTCCCTGTTAGTATAGAATTTACTACGGGTTGAAATGATACATACCAGAACGGACTTTAGAATATGAGAAAATAGTTATGGGTTGAAATGATAGAACCAAGCGATTTTCACTTGAATTGAATTAGGATTACGGGTCGAAATGATATCTACCTGTATATATTTAAATTACGGATTGAAATGATAAATATCCGTATCACTTGACCATATGATATGATTCTATATGCAGACACCGTTGGTCTATATATCTTAAATATTTTGATAATGAATTCTATGGTTTTGAAAGGAAATATATGGGTTTTATTAAATACTGATTTAAAATATTATATATATATACAAAGGTTATTTTATATGTAGATTCAATAATATATATATATATATATATTAAGATTGATTTAATTAATATGAAATATGTTTAACTGCTTAGTAAATTTCGTATTTCAAAAATAGTTTTTGTAAAAGTTTTATAAGCTAAGGTTGGAAGATGTATTTGAGATTTATTTGGAACTGTATTAAATTAAGAATTGTATTTAATTAAATCAATTCGAAACTTACTGAATTTGGGAATTTAAGATATAGTTTTTTAACTTGATATTTGATTTAAGTAATTTAATGAATTTTCACGTTTAAAGAAATTTAAGGAAATATATGTAGAAAAATGAAATGTATGGTCATATAAATAATATCGAATTTATTAAGTGAATATTTCAAGACTAAATAATAATGAGGTTAAATCAAGACCTATATAAACTATTAAATTTAGCTTTGAAATTGTTTAATAATAAAGCTTTGAAATATATTGGAATATAAATGGTTTATTTTGTGATTCAGATCTGTATTTGAAATCGATATAATTTGAAATTTTCTATCTAGAAACTGAATTGAATTGAAATTGTTAAATTGAGATTGAATTTAATCTGAATGGAAAGTCGGGTTGATTTTGAAGCGATTTGTGAAGCTTGAGGAAATTACGAATACTTTACTTTAAAAATTATGTAATACACGTAGACTATTTTGGAAAATAGATATATTTGAAATGAAAATGATATTTTGGTTTTGAAGTGGAAATTAATTTGAAATGACCATGGTGTTATAATGTATATTTCTACATTATAGATAGTTCCTCGGATCCCTAAAGGATGGTTATCCCAAACATCCCCTAAGTTACTGGTATTTTAGTTGATATTTCGCTTGTGTTGGATTTATCGACATAAGAATGTTAGTCCAGACTCGAGTGTTTTGTGTTTTGCTTTATGTTCGGGTCACATTGAGTGATACAGCATTTGAGACTCGCCTTTGGAGTATGGAGCTTCGTTTGGAGATCCAACTATCGGTTCAGCCTTCAGCTTTCTAGTTGATTGTTTCAGAGAAGTCATCTGTTCGTACTGAAGATTTCACTGTATTTAAGATATTCTATTGTATTCTATTTCTAACTCTGATGTTTATATAGTAGCTTCATGAACTACTATTTATCTATTCCGCTGCATTATTTTATATTGCTCTGTGTTTGTGATTTTGTGGTTGATTTATTTACTGTATATGCCGAGTTTTGCCAAATTTTAATTAACAATATGATATTTGAACAATTCAAGTCCGACGTGTATGGATGCGAATGGTTGAAAATATCGGGTCATTACAGTTGGTATCAGAGCTTTGGCTCTACACAAACTTAGCATATATAGTAAATTTATTTGCAGAATCACTTTCGTCCAAGCTTGAATTTCTTCCTCTTTGATTTGATTTTTCCTTTGGACTTTGGAACGTTCCCTACGGTTCCAAAATCCATTATCTTCTCTCCCTATTTGTATTTCTTGATTCTGGAGTATCCCAAAACTCCACTTTGAATGATCTCTATAGGAGTAGGCGATCCCGCCAATCTTTGAATGATTTTTAAAGGGGTGAAACTCCTTTACGATTGGCATTGATTCACCGGAGAGTTCTATAGCCTCGGTTCAGAGGTTGCTATCTTTTGTTTGAAACCCATTCTTGAATCATCCTTTTAAAAATCGGGTTTGTTTGTATTTTAGAAATTGTTTTATATATCAAAATTATTATTTTGATAAGTATGATTATATTCTATATATAAATGTGAAAATGTTTATGAATTTTCGAAAGGATTTGAAATTTTGAAAATAATATAAGAAATTTGATTTGTCTAAAAATGATTTATAACTGAAGGATTTTAAATTGGAAATTCGAGGAGTTGAATTCTGGTGTTTTGAAATTGGTTTTAAGATTTTGAAAATATATAATAATACGTTTTGAAAGTATTTTCCGAATAAGAAAGTTTCAAATGACTTCAAATGAGTTCCAATGATTTCGAAGAAATTTCAAAGAAGTTTTCAAGAAAATAGAAGTCTAGAACTCACTTATGTCGTTGCAGAATAATTTCGGTGATGAGTGTATGCATCATCGACATTGATTTTCGAGTTTCAGAGTGGGGGAGAGGCCACTTTAGTAGCTTTGCTATGCAAGTTATTTTGTGAAACCAAATTTTGATTTCAAATTGCGAAGTATGATTTGATATTCGAAAGATATATGCATATATATATTTGAAACGATTTGAAGTGAGCCTAGTGTTTTGTCCTCGAGTTTCGGATTTGATATAACCCTATCTATTAAAATTGATTTACTGATTTGTTGTTGATTTCTAACTCTTGGATTTGAAATTTGATATCATCGACAATTTTGAATGTTCGAACACTTCCAAATCAAGATTTAATTTTCAAAGCTAAGTAATTTCGAAAAGTATAAATCATTTGATAAAGTATTTGAGTTTAGTTTTGTATGTTCAAGTATGAAGTAATATGATTTAAACAAGTTTGAAACTATTTTATTAAGTAAATGAATAAGACTATTTTGATTTATACTAATACGAAATGTTTTGAATGAAATTTTGTTTTAAATAATTTGCAAAAGGTAAATTGGATCTTTCAAATAGAAATAAATAGTTTAAAGGTTTAAAAGGGATGGTTATAAATTTTGGGTATAATTGATTTTTCGAAAAATATTTAGTTCCGAAAATAGATTGGAATTTAAAATCCAATATTTATATTATGATTTTGGAAATGAATTTGTTTGACGTAAATTATGTGATTTGGAAGCCATAATTATTTTTTAAGCCCATTATTTTTGGAAACTTTGAAACTGAAGATATTAAATTTGGAATAAATAATTTGGTGAAATCGTATATGATTTTGAAACTGAACTGATATTGAAACGAACTGAAATTGAGAACCTTATTTTACTGAATACTTAATTTGGGAGTTACCGAAATTATATAAAATTGATTTGTGTAATTATGAAGTGGATTCGAAAACTATTGCTTTGGAAAGGTACTTAATTTGAAAAGCGAAATCTTATATAATCGAAGTCTATATAAGTATGATTTGATATACTACTGATTTTGGAAAGTGTTCGATTTGAAAATGGAATCTTATATATAATGGACTTTCTATAAGTATTGTAACGACCCAGAATTTTATTAATTAAAATTTGAATATTTAATTAATTTTAAATATTAATAAGTGAAATTTTAAGTCGAATAAATTTTATTTCGAATAATTGGATTTAATTGAATAATTAAATCAATAATTTAATATGTGAAAATACAGAAATAATTGAAAATTGGGTAAAATATGATTGAAAATGATTTGTAAAATTTTATTTTATCATATTGGAGTTATAACGATGTTATAGAACTTTTAAAATTAAATTTAGAGTTAATTTATGAAAATTGAATATTTTAATATTTAATCGACTAGTGAAATTAGCCATTTTTCGAACATCCTCAGAATTGGACGAAACTAGTTCCATTGAATCCATAATAGTTTGTTATTATCGGATTTCAATTTTCGTAGCAATCGGAGTTATCGTTTGATCGTGGCAGCTCGAAACGCATCGAAATTGTTTTTAATATTAATTTGGCGAGTGAAAATAGCCATTTTTCAAAAAGTCTCGGATTTCGACGAAACTAGTTTCATCGGATCCGTAATGTGATATTATTGTATGGTTTCAAATTTCGTGTCAATCGGATTTACCATTTGTCCGGCGCAAGCTAAAACGCCTAGAAAATCGTTTAATCGGTTTAATTTTAAATCGAACGTTTATTGCCATAACTCGCACAGATGACCGAATTAGCTTCCGAAACCTGTTCCATTGCGTTCAGAATGCGGGGTAAACCTTAGAAACGCCAACCGGCATGCTTCGTTTGGAGTTCGGAAAATCCGGGATGAATAGTGTCGCGCGAGTTTTCTATAAAAGCCCCAAATATTTTCATTTTTGCAAAGAGATAAAAACCCTAGGTCAATTTTCTGCAGCCGCCACCTCCCTATACCAATGGCCGAAAACTTCCATTCTTCTCCTCCAATTTTCTTCCAATCCATGCAACGATTCACAAAACTTTCAACAACAATATTGTAGAGCACTCCAAGATCTAGAGATTCAACGGTGGTGATTTGAATCGAGCTGGTGGATTGTCTGCAATTCGACCACGAAGTCAACATGTTTGAACACGTTTTTTGGAGCATGGCTACAACCGAGCTTCAAGCAAACTCGGCCGTGGGTGGTGCTCGTATGGACGAGCAATTTGGCGGTGGTTGATCAACTTATCGTTCGTCGAGGAGGCTCGAATTTTAAACCCTAGTTTGTAAAATGGCTTCGGGCTTCGTAGCCTGCGCACGAAATTGAACGCGAGGGAGGGAAGAAAGGAAGGGTCGGCCGTGATTTGCCTACAGGAAATTGGACGGCTATGATTTCATTAGGTTGAAAATTTAAAAGAAATTGTGTAAATTTATGTATATAAATTCGTGAAACTTTAAAAATTCATATCTTTTTCATACGAGGTCGAAAACGCGCGAAACCATTTGCGTTGGAATCGTATGGACGAGCACTATGCTATGGAATTGGATTGGAGTCGTTTGGAGTTAGTGAGAATTTCGGGTAAAATTAAACGTCCGTTTAATTTTATTTGAAATAAATCGCTAAAACGAAATTGAAATCAAGGTGAGAACTTCTCACTCAATCGAATCGGTTTCGATTTTAATTTTAAATAGTTATATTTAAAATATTTGAATGCATGTTTGAATGATGATTGTTATCTATTGATTGTTAAAATAGACATTATGTGCCGTTAGTAAACGAATGTTATTTATTAAAAGCATATACCGCGAATATTTCATAAACGGTGAAATTGGTATTATTTATGTACTTGGAATTGATTTCCCGTAGTATAAGCGGATGAGACCCCATTGCGCCGTCTATTAAGCGGATAATATTTTAAATCCCATATACCGCCATAATTTCGTACTGGAACGGAATTGGTATTGTGCTAACATCTTTGGATGCAGGAAAACAGGTTGGAGGGATCCAACTGGATTCCTCAACAGTATTTATTTGATTTCAGATATTTTGATATTTGATGGATTATCATATCAATATATGATGTCGTTGTTGTCGTGATTGACTATTTGGTATGTAGCATCATTGGGCCAAATTTTGGAATTTTAAAAGGATTTTTAAAGTGATTTTTGAAGAGTATACGTTTATAAAATATTTTTGGAATCGATTCATTTTAAATAAATAAACGTTATAATTTTAATGTTATAAAAATTATGATTTTTGAGAAAAATTGTTAAAAGTTGATTTTTGGAAATATGGGGTTGATGATTTTATAAAATAGTTAAATCGGGATTTTTGAATTTATTGTGAAAAGTTTAAAATATAGGATTTATAGAATTTAATTATTTTATAAATCAAAATGGTGAAATTATAAAGGAGTTTAAAGATGTTTTAAAATGATAATATAAATTGATTTATATAAAAGAATTATAAGATGGATATCTATAAATTAAAATATTGGAATTATAAAACGAGGTTTTATAAGTGTTAGAATGAATTGTGAATGAATTTCATAAATGAATGAAATTTATAGAATTATAAACGGTGAAGTTATAAATGGAATTTTATAAGCAGTAGGTTTACAAAATTTGTAAAGTTATTAAAATAATGGTTTAGGATAAATAAATGAATCTTATAAATTATAAGATTTATAATTTGGGAAGTTAAAGGAACGATTTCGCAAAAAAATAAATTATAAGTATTTAACTTATAATATGGATTTTTGCTTTATAATTGAGTTATAAATTGAATAGGTTAATAAAGGAGACTTATAAAGGAAGTAGTTATAAAATAAATAGAAATGGAATTTATAAACATTGTTTTATAAATTCGCAAACGACTTATTTTGATAAGTAAATTGTATAACTTATAAATGGAGTTATATTCACGTTTTAGACAGTGAATAATCCTTTAAAATAAAATGAATAGAAATGATGAAATTGGTTAACGAAGTATATTCACGTTTTTGAATAGTGAATAATATGTTAAAAAAAATGTTTTGGATGTGATATTTTAAATAGAATTAAAACGATCTAACGATATTTTTAAAATGTGTCGAGATTCGAAACCATAGATTTCAACATTCATTGTTGAAATAGACATTTTTGAGAAACAAAAGGAAATGATGGACTATAACACTGTTGTTATAGTAAATGATTTTCGAAAGGAAATGTTTTGTATATATTGGGATTTATTTATCTATTTTAATTTCGAATCCCTATACTAGTGATTTTGGGTTGTCGTAACGATGTTTTACACAACATTCGTTTTGGCCCAAACAAATATGGTTAAGAGAATGATTTCCTTAAAGAATGAAATATATATACTTAATTTCGATTTAAGTATATTGAATATTTTCCAAGTGTAGAAAATAAAAAGATTGTGAATTTCTTATTTAATAAGTATGGAAATGTTTTTCCAATGAGAAATGAAACGTTTAGAGAATTTACCTTTTTGAAGATAAATTTAAAATGAATAATTGAAATCGTATATTCATAAATATTTTGAAATATAAATTCACTATGGAATTTATAAAAGAAAAGGGGAATTTTTCTTAAAATAAACGTTGATTTATTTTTGAAGTGTGGGAATTAATTTACGGATTTGGAACGTAAATATAAAGTAAATCGTTAAGGATTTATTTAATTGGTTTAAATGAACCATGTTGAAATGAAAGTATTTCCACGTAAGGAAAATGATTGAAATTTGTTTTCAAAAGTGGTAAGGATGAAAAGTAATTTGAAATTTGTTTTCAAATGGTTGAAGTGTGAAAATTTTATATCTTGTAAAGATATTTTTGGGAACTAAATAATTTGGAAAATTATTTGGAATCTGGTGATGTTGTGCATATCCATTGATAGTTCAATAACCGACTATCAATATTTACCTTTGAAAGGTATTTGTTGTGATTTGCTTGAATTTGAATGCCACACTTATTTTTGAATAAGCGCTCACTATTCAGGTTATCCGGGAAAGGACCTTGGGGTCGTATAACCCATTCCGAGTATGTGATACGTCGTTATGGATTGCATTTGATGACCGGTGTTGAAGACCGGGTATTTGCGAGAGCGAGAGGATGACCTGTCGATTGACTCTACACCGAGTTGCTCCGGTATAGAGTTCTCCATATGTGATGGGGAATCCGATCAGGATTGTGGATATCCGGATTGCAAGGACTTCTTTGTAAGTGCCTTCGGTTCTGTTCGAGCCCGGAACAGACTTGTATGCATTGTATGTCTGACGTTACAAATTGAGATATAAAGCAGATTTCTTTCAAATATATTTCTGTTGGTGGCGGAGAATTTATTCTCTTAGCTTAACACCCTTCTCTGAGACGTACGAGCTCAGAGGTTATGTAGTTGAAGGTTATCAGCGATATATTCCCAATTTGGTAATGTGACATGCTGAGTGTTGCTGTGAAATGATCATTGTTTGATCATTTGTGATATGATCATTTGTTTGATCGTTTATCTTTGTGATCATTTCTATGATCATTTGTTGACCCAAAGCACAGCTTTTGTATAAAGCGTGGCTTTATGGACGAGACTTCGTCGAGCTTCACACCCCGGAATGGTCAAAACAGGAAAGATGCGGCAAGGTTATGAGGGGTAGCTCCCTTTAGGGTATGTGCATTTCCTTCTGGAAAAGGGTGGTATCGTGGTATGGAGCCCAGAAACTTACTCATGTTGAAACACTTATTATTATGGTGTGATGTTGATTACGAGCGCTCGGTTAAAGGTCCCAAAGGATCGAGGGATGGCATACTCGTGTCAGTAGTTACCCAGTTAGGGGTAACCCGGCCTTGTGTTGGCAGAGATCCAGTTTGGTTCTCGGGGGCGTCCTTCCAGAGGCGTTCTCATGTGGCAATGGGAAGTTCCTTGGCCTGACCATTTGTTGAAAATCCAAAGAAACAATACGAGACTTGTACGGTTTTAGTTGTAGAACCTGCCTCCTCAGGAGGTAGCTATAGCGGGCATAATATAATGGTACCTATGCTGGCTAAGATTTATATTCTACTTTCGAAATGATTTTCCCCACACTATGCACTAATAATAATATCAAATGTTTCTTTTTAATGCGTATCAAGAATCTTTGACTATCATAAGGAGAAATCTCCTCCAAGTCTGCGTTTGCATTGTGTGTGTGGTGGGAGGTCTTATGGTAGTCTCATTTTTAAAAGCATTGCGAATTGACTTTAAAAATATTCCTCTATTTTGATTTTAAAGATAGATAAATTGTTTTGAGTTCTCACACCAGTCACATGACTGACTCAGAGTTTATTGTTTTCCTTCCTAAACTTTGGGTGCCCACCAATTTCCACACGGGCAGTCAAGAGTTAAGGTTTATCAAGATATTCTGGAATTCAGGAGTTGTTGGAGGGAGATGGATGGCTTGTCGTATTACTAGTATATAGTATTTCTTTTTCCGCTGCATTGTTTGTTGCTGTTTGTTGTTGTACACTCTGATGATATGATGTAATGAAATGTGATGTAATGTAATAACTGATATAGTTCTTTGTTTAAAGATTATTCATTTATTTATTATATGTCATTCCGCTGCGATTGTGAGATTCTGATATTATTCTGTTCTTTTATCTGTTATTTTCTATCTTTTCTCTCTTCTTCTGTCTTTTTCTTTTTCTTAAACATTGAGAATTCGTATTTCTGTTCATCTTGAGTTAATCTATGGAGATTAGTGTATATTCAAGGAGTATGGATTTGCGGGTCCTTACAGGTGGTATCAGAGCATATGGTTAAGCGACAACCATGGCTCTCTTGGGTATTACTCATTAGAGATAGAGTCAGTAGTACTTTAGAATGAGTTTGAGTGTAATAATAGCTATGAGTGCGTATTTGTTAGTGAATATAAAATTGTTTTGTATTGTGTTGACTTATCGGTTGATTGTTTATAGATTCCGGTCGATGTAGTCTAGCTAACTATCGTTGATAGGGGTTTCTAAACTTTTAAACAAGATAAATCGACATAGTATTGTTTTAAATTAGGTAAATGAAATAATTTTACCTTGATTATATTTTTATATATAAAGGAATAATTTTTCAGAATTATTAAAGCGTATATAAGTTGATTGTTTAGTTGTTTGAATAATCTAAATTAAAGAATAATTGTATAAGTAAAATGAATTATAAGTATTGAATTATAATTAAAGTGATTTACAATTGCGAAATAAACTTATATATATATAAGAAGTGAAACTATATGAATATATTTATCAATATGAGTTGTAAATAAAAAATGAATTTAAAGTTAAATGGAAATTTACTTTAGAATTGGAATTTGAAATTGAATTGAATGAATGGATTGAATGTTAATCAAATTGAATGTAAATTAAGTTGATATGGAATAATGAATGTAAGTGTTAATTCATTAAAATCTAATGTTATTGGAAAATTGAATAATTGAATGAAAAATCAATTTAATTAAACCAATTGAAAGTGATGGTGTTAAACCAAATTGAATGAATGAAAGCAAAGAAATTTGGTTGTAATTAATATACATTGGTTGTTATATGTTTGTTAGTTGATTGTATATAATTCATTAAGTATTAATGGAATTGGAAGCTAAAGTAATTAGAATTCAATTGGAAGTTAAGTGAATCTTAAATAGAATTGAATTTTATTTGGAAGTGAACCAACTTGAATATGGATTAGTGAATATAAACTAATTGAAAATGAATGTTAGTAAAAACATCCACTGTTAATTAACCAAATGCGATTAAATTGAAAACCTATTTCATTGAATATTGATGAGAATATGAATGAATATTTATTGGTTATGGATGTTAGTTGAATGCTAGTTGGATGATAGTTGGTTGATGGTTGAATATATTGCTTTTACTGCATTTGCTATGTTGGCATATATAGTTATTATGTTGCTATATGTTGTATATCGATACTATTGTCTATATACATGTTTCTCATCTGTTTTTTGAGTGATTAGTAGGTGCGGATCGCGTTTGCTTCGCATTTGGAGCTCGCTTTCGCGCTATTTTAGCCGTATATGTTCGCTAATAAAATATAAGGCACATATCTCGGATTAAATATCGTACTTTTACACTTTTTTCCCTGCGGGATGCCTCATTACTTGATGAGATGTATATTTGTGATATATATACTGTCTTTTTTTCGGATCGAGACGCGCAAAGGAGACTCTGGCGAATTTTTCCGAAAATTTAAAGCGTTAGAATATTTTTGAGAAAAATTGGAAAGTTTTGAAAACTATAACTTTGATTTGGAATTGAAAGTTAAACAATAGTAGTTGATGTTGAAAAGATAACTATGTATGATTGGAAAACTTAGTAAGATTTTGTAAGAAGATTGACTATGGATTATGGAAAGTTAATGGATTCTATAAATTTTCTTACTTGTTAATTTCGAGGACGAAATTCTTTTAAGGGGGGAATATGTAACGACCCAGAATTTTATTAATTAAAATTTGAATATTTAATTAATTTTAAATATTAATAAGTGAAATTTATAAGTCGAATAAATTTTATTTCGAATAATTGGATTTAATTGAATAATTAAATCAATAATTTAATATGTGAAAATACAGAAATAATTGAAAATTGGGTAAAATATGATTGAAAATGATTTATAAAATTTTATTTTATCATATTGGAGTTAGAATGATGTTATAGAACTTTTAAAATTAAATTTAGAGTTAATTTGTGAAAATTGAATATTTTAATATTTAATCGACTAGTGAAATTAGCCATTTTTCGAACAGTCTCAGAATTGGACGAAACTAGTTTCATTGGATCCTAATAGTTTTTTATTATTGGATTTCAATTTTCGTAGCAATCGGAGTTACCGTTTGATCGTGGCAGCTCGAAACGCTTCGAAATTGTTTTTTATATCAATTTGGCGAGTGAAAATAGCCATTTTTTAAAAGTCTCGGATTTCGACGAAACCAGTTTCATCGGATCCGTAATATGATATTATTGTATGGTTTCAAATTTCGTGTCAATCGGATTTACCGTTTGTCCGGTGCAAGCTAAAACGCCTAGAAAATCGTTTAATCGGTTTAATTTTAAATTGAACGTTTATTGCCATAACTCGCACAAATGACCGAATTAGCTTCTGAAACCTGTTCCATTGCATTCGGAATACGGGGTAAACCTTAGAAACGCCAGCCGGCACGCTTCGTTTGGAGTTCGGAAAATCCGGGATGAATAGTGTCGCGCGAGTTTTTTATAAAAGCCCCAAATATTTTCATTTTTGCAAAGAGATAAAAACCCTAGGTCAATTTTCTGTAGCCTCCACCTCCCTATACCAATGGCCGAAAACTTCCATTCTTCTCCTCCAATTTTCTTCCAATCCAAGCAACGATTCACAAAACTTTCAACAACAATATTGTAGAGCACTCCAAGATCTAGAGATTGAATGGTGGTGATTTGAATCGAGCTGGTGGATTGTTTGCAATTCGACCACGAAGTCAACACGTTTGAACATGTTTTCTGGAGCATGGGTACAACCAAGCTTCAAGCAAACTCGGCCGTGGGTGGTGCTCGTATGGACGAGCAATTTGGAGGTGGTTGATCAACTTATCGTTCGTCGAGGAGTCTCGAATTTTAAACCCTAGTTTGTAAAATGGGTTCGGCCTTTGTAGCCTGCGCACGAAATTGAAAGTGAGGGAGGGAAGAAAGGAAGGGTCGGCCATGATTTGCCTACAGGAAATTGGACGGCTATGATTTCATTAGGTTGAAAATTTAAAAGAAATTGTGTAAATTTATGTATATAAATTCGTGAAACTTTAAAAATTCATATCTTTTTCATACGAGGTCAAAAACGCGTGAAACTAGTTGCGTTGGAATCATATGGATGAGCACTATGCTATGAATGGGATTGGAGTCGTTTGGAGGTAGTGAGAATTTCGGGTAAAATTAAACGTCCGTTTAATTTTATTCGAAATAAATCGCTAAAACGAAATTGAAATCAAGGTGAGAACTTCTCACTCAATCGAATCAGTTTCGATTTTAATTTTAAATAGTTATATTTAAAATATTTGAATGCATGTTTGAATGATGATTGCTATCTATTGATTGTTAAAGTAGACATTATGCGCCGTTAGTAAGCGGATGTTATTTATTAAAAACATATACCGCGAATATTTCATAAACAGTGAAATTGGTATTATTTATGTACTTGGAATTGATTTCCCGCTAGCGGATGAGACCCTATTGCGACGTCTATTAAGCGGATAATATTTTAAATCGCATATACCGCGATAATTTCGTACTGGAACAGAATTGGTATTGTGCTAACATCTTTGGATGCAGGAAAACAGGTTGGAGGGATCCAACTGGATTCCTCAACAGTATTTATTTAATTTCAAATATTTTGATATTTGATGGATTATCATATCAATATATGATGTCTTGTTGTCATGATTGACTATTTGGTATGTAGCATCATTGGGCCAAATTTTGGAATTTTAAAAGGATTTTTAAAGTGATTTTTGAAGAGTATACGTTTATAAAATATTTTTGGAATTGATTCATTTTAAATAAATAAACATTATAATTTTAATGTTATAAAAATTATGATTTTTGAGAAAAATAGTTAAAAGTTGATTTTTGGAAATATAGGGTTGATGATTTTATAAAATAGTTAAATCGGGATTTTTGAATTTATTGTGAAAAGTTTAAAATATAGGATTTATAGAATTTAATTATTTTATAAATCAAAATGGTGAAATTATAAAGGAGTTTAAAGATGTTTTAAAATAATAATATAAATTGATTTATATAAAAGAATTATAAGATGGATATTTATAAATTAAAATATTGGAATTATAAAACGAGTTTTTATAAGTGTTAGAATGAATTGTGAATGAATTTCATAAATGAATGAAATTTATAGAATTATAAACGGTGAAGTTATAAATGGAATTTTATAGGCAGTAGGTTTATAAAATTTGTAAAGTTATTAAAAATAATGGTTTTGGATAAATAAATGAATCTTATATGTTATAAGATTTATAATTTGGGAAGTTAAATGAACGAATTCGCAAACAAATAAATTATAAGTATTTAACTTATAATATGGGTTTTTGGTTTATAATTGAGTTATAAATTGAATAGGTTAATAAAGGAAGTAGTTATAAAATAAATAGAAATGGAATTTATAAACATTGTTTTATAAATTCGCAAACGACTTATTTTGATAAGTAAATTGTATGACTTATCAATGGAGTTATATTCACGTTTTAGACAGTGAATAATCCTTTAAAATAAAATGAATAGAAATGATGAAATTGGTTAACGAAGTATATTCACGTTTTTGAATAGTGAATAATATGTTAAAAAAAATGTTTTGGATGTGATATTTTAAATAGAATTAAAATGATCTAACGATATTTTTAAAATGTGTCGAGATTCGAAACCATAGATTTCAACATTCATTGTTGAAATAGACGTTTTCGAGAAATAAAAGGAAATGGTGGACAATAACACTGTTGTTATAGTAAATGATTTCCGAAAGGAAATGTATTGTATAGTATTGGGATTTATATATCTATTTTAATTTCGAATCCCTATACTAGTGATTTTGGGTTGTCGTAACGATGTTTTACACAACATTCGTTTTGGCCCAAACAAATATGGTTAAGAGAATGATTTCCTTAAAGAATGAAATAGATATACTTAATTTCGATTTAAGTATATTGAATATTTTCCAAGTGTAGAAAAAAAAAGATTGTGAATTTCTTATTTAATAAGTATGGAAATGTTTTTCCAATGAGAAATGAAACGTTTAGAGAATTTATCTTTTTGAAGATAAATTTAAAATGAATAATTGAAATCGTATGTTCATAAATATTTTGAAATATAAATTCACTATGGAATTTATAAAAGGAAAGGGGAATTTGTCTAAAAATAAACGTTGATTTATTTTTGAAGTGTGGGAATTAATTTACGGATTTGGAACGTAAATATAAAGTAAATCGTTAAGGATTTATTTAATTGGTTTAAATGAACCATGTTGAAATGAAAGTATTTCCGCGTAAGGAAAATGATTGAAATTTGTTTTCAAAAGTGGTAAGGATGAAAAGTAATTTGAAAGTTGTTTTCAAATGGTTAAAGTGTGAAAATTTTATATCTTGTAAAGATGTTTTTGGGAAATAAATAATTTGGAAAATTATTTGGAATCTGGTGATGTTGTGCATATCCATTGATAGTTCAATAACCGACTATCAATATTTACCTCTGAAAGGTATTTGTTGTAATTTGCTAGAATTTGAATGCCACACTTATTTTTGAATAAGCGCTCACTATTTGGGTTATCCGGGAAAGGACCTTGGGGTCGTATAACCCATTCCGAGTATGTGATACGTCGTTATGGATTGCATTTGATGACCGGTGTTGAAGACCGGGTATTTGCGAGAGCGATAGGATGATCTGTCGATTGACTCTGCACCGAGCTGCTCCGGTATAGAGTTCTCCATATGTGATTGGGAATCCGATCAGGATTGTGGATATCCGGATTGCAAGGACTTCTTTGTAAGTGCCTTCGGTTCTGTTCGAGCCCGGAACAGACTTGTATGGATTGTATGTCTGACATTACAAATTGAGATATAAAGAAGATTTCTTTCAAATATATTTCTGTTGGTGGCGGAGAATTTATTCTCTTAGCTTAACACCCTTCTCTGAGACGTACGAGCTCAGAGGTTATGTAGTTGAAGGTTATCAGCGATATATTCCCAATTTGGTAATGTGACATGCTGAGTGTTGCTGTGAAATGATCATTGTTTGATCATTTGTGATATGATCATTTGTTTGATCGTTTATCTTTGTGATCATTTCTATGATCATTTGTTGACCCAAAGCACAGCTTTTGTATAAAGCGTGGTTTTGTGGACGAGACTTCGTCGAGCCTCACACCCCGGAATGGTCAAAACAGGAAAGATGCGGCAAGGTTATGAGGGGTAGCTCCCTTTAGGGTATGTGCATTTCCTTCTGGAAAAGGGTGGTATCATGGTATGGAGCCCAGATACTTACTCATGTTGAAACACTTATTATTATGGTGTGATGTTGATTACGAGCGCTCGGTTAAAGGTCCCAAAGGACCGGGGGATGGCATACTCGTGTCAGAGTTACCCAGTTAGGGGTAACCCGGCCTTGTGTTGGCAGAGATCCGGTTTGGTTCTCGGGGACGTCCTTCCAGAGGCGTGCTCATGTGGTAATGGGAACTTCCTTGGCCTGACCATTTGTTGGAAATCCAAAGAAACAATACGAGACTTGTGCGGTTTTAGTTGTAGAACCTACCTCCTCAGGAGGTAGCTATAGCGGGCGTAATATAATGGTACCTATGCTGGCTAGATTTATATTCTACTTTCGAAATGATTTTCCCTACACTATGCACTAATAATAATATCAAATGTTTCTTTTTAATGCGTATCAAGCATCTTTGACTATCATAAGGAGAAATCTCCTCCAAGTCTGCGTTTGCATTGTGTGTGTGGTGGGAGGTCTTATGGTAGTCTCATTTTTAAAAGCATTGCGAATTGACTTTAAAAATATTCCTCTATTTTGATTTTAAAGATAGCTAAACTGTTTTGAGTTCTCACACCAGTCACATGACTGACTCGGAGTTTATTGTTTTCCTTCCTAAACTCTGGGTGCCCACCAATTTCCACACGGGCAGTCAAGAGTTAAGGTTTATCAGGATATTCTGGAATTCAGGAGTTGCTGGAGGGAGATGGATGGCTTGTCGTATTACTAGTATATAGTATTTCTTTTTCCGCTGCATTGTTTGTTGTTGTTTGTTGTTGTACACTCTGATGATATGATGTAATGAAATGTGATGTAATGTAATAACTGATATAGTTCTTTGTTTAAAGATTATTCATTTATTTATTATATGTTGTTCCGCTGCGATTGCGAGATTCTGATATTGTTCTGCTGTTTTCTGTTCTTTTCTCTGTTATTTTCTTTCTTTTCTCTCTTCTTCTATCTTTTTCTTTTTCTTAAACATTGAAAATTCGTATTTCTGTTCATCTTGAGTTAATCTATGGAGATTAGTGTATATTCAAGGAGTATGGATTTGCGGGTCCTTACAAGTATGATATTTGAAAGTGATTTGAAAAGGTACTATATGATACATATTTTCGAAGTAAAGATATAGAAAGTTCCTTCTGCTTGATATCCGCTTTGTGGTCACATTGTGGATTCATTCTCCGATATTATTCTCTCTGATTTTGGTTTTCCGGATGTGATACTCGAGTGTCCTACCATGGCGTAACCCATGGTCGTTTTTTGGGTAGCGTATTCCGCAAGCCAGAGATTGCTTAAAAGGTATGGATGTTTCCTTGAGGATACATATGTAACCATTGTTATGTATCATGCGGTCTACAATTTTGTTGTGGTGGCGTAAACTACAAGGCAGAGATTGCTTAAAGGATATGGATGTTTCCCGGGGGATCCAGACGTAACCATTGTTATGTATCCTACGGTCCACAGTTTTGGTTATCATGGCGAAACTCGTAGGACAGTGATTGCTTAATGGTACAGATGTTTCCTCGGGGATCCAGGCGTAACCATTGTGTTTCTACGATCCATGATTCGGTTGATTTATTTGGATTGTACTTTCCATATTGGTTTTGAAGGTTTTCAAGTATTTTCACTGGGTGTTGAAACAGGTCTACTAAGTACTTGAAGAATTCTAGCTTTGTGCCTGATCAACGCATGGCCAGAGTCTGCAAGAACACGGATAAACTTGTTGAAACATCGAGTTATAAAAGTATTTTCGAAAGAAAATTTTGTTTCGATATAAAAGTATTTTATTGTAAAGGTATTTTATTATAAAAGTATTTCCAACAAAGAAATTTTGTATTAATATTTGAAACTGAAATTCTTATGGTGCGTATTAACTATTTGTGCCCGATACTATTCTTTTGAATCTACCTTATCTGTTCAGCTTTATTTTTCACCTATATTTTATTTTTTCGAATCTACCTTCTTTTCCTTTTTGAATATATCCTTTTAAAATATTGTTTATTTATATACTACATGGTTTAATAGAAAATTTTAGTGTTATAAATATTTTAGAAGTAATTATTTAAATAATACATATTTAAAGTAAATGATTAGTGAAATCTTTGAAAAGTATCTTGAGGTAAAATTTATTAAATTATGAATTATGATTTAGGTTTTCCAGAGGTTCTTTGTAAATATAACTAATGATGTAAATAATTGTTATGGTACTTATAAAGGTAGCAAGAAATTTTATAAGTGGGTTTGAAAAATATTAAAGATAATTGAATTGCAAATGAAGTTTCCGAATGAATATTTCAAGTCAAATTTATACAGTTTTAAATTAATTGTTTCTCCTTGTCTTTCAGTTTTTTTTCCTTTTCGGTTGTTTCTATTCTCCTACCTTCTTCATTTTCGGGGACGAAAAGTTTTGAGTAGGGAGAGTGTAAAGACCCGTAAATTTTTAATAATTTTTATTTGTTTTAATAATATATCTAACTGAAATTTTGTGAAACTTTAAATAATTGAGTTTGGAAATAAAAATTTAATATTTGGAATACGTCTAATTAAACATAGCAACTAGAAAATTTTCATCAGATAATATTGAAGTTTATTTTATTAAGTAATTTTCATTTCAATCTAAATCAGTTAATAATAGTTGTATTTAAAAGTACTCTGAAACCTAAATATGTAAATATGATAAAATTTATTTAGAACACTCTGAATCAGACTGCGGAATTCGTTTCACGAAATTCGAACATTTCTAGCTCTGTTTGGATTTTTCCGTACGGAATAGAAACGTATATCAGTACCGATTATCGACTTTTTATAGGATGATCATACCACTGATATCTGTATATCGTTCTTTTCGCCTCGTCATGCTGATTTCCACAGTATATTTATTTTTGTATTTTGGTGGTCCGAAGCGCGACGAAGTGATTGAACAGTTCATTGTATCGGTACCCATTTTGAGTTCCAGTATGTTCCACGACCTTTCAATTATCAACCATTGAAAAATCAACAGTCATTTGCTTTATTATTTCATAAATTTCTCATGCTACTTTCACGGTTCCCAAAATTCAATTCACTGCTAATGTTTCTATTCCATCCGTTTATACCCTTCGTTTTTTCTAACGGTTCAATTGTATAATAATAAAATAACGTTTCTATATAACCTATATAGACTATGGTCACCCCCACTCTCTCCATTTACTTTGATTCTGTTCATTGTTTTGAGAAGAATTTTTTTTTATATCTAGAGCTTTCATTTTTGGGCCTAGAGCTGCTATCCCCGATGCTCGTCAAATTACCTTTCTCTGCCATCTCAACGCTACCCTCTCTCTCCCTCCCTACGCTCGGCTGACCCCATGGCTCCACCTCACGCCAACGACCAACCCCACCGCCTCTTCATCGCCAAATCCCATCACCACGCAACTCACACACCTCCATAACCTCACCCCCTCCTTAGTTCGGCCATAGCAGCTCCATACGCGAGCTTCGCCACCCAAATCGCAACTGCCCACAACCAAAGCCAGCCGAGCTCCCAAACACTGACCGCTTCCTACCCACCTACTCAATAACTGCCGCCTACCACCCCTACAATGACAGCTGAAGCAACTACCTCTTGGCCGAAGCAAGCCCAGCCCTCACCGATGTCACCGCGCCTCTGCTTATTAGCCGCCACCTTCGCCCCATGTCTGCCCTTAGCCATTTCGATCGATTGAAGAAAAAAAACAGGCATGCATTCTCTTATATTTTATACTAACCTGTTATATTATATTATATATAAATATATTACAAATTATTTATGTACATAATATATATATATATATATATATATATATATTGATGTTTGGATTTTTAATATATATATGAGCTTATATATTATTTATACAAGTAGTAATATATATATACATGAATTTTAGATAAGTTATTTGTAAAGTGTTTGTTCGTATGTATATATTTCGTATATGCTGATTTTAGTTTGAATATGATACTCATTTTAGAATATATAAGTTTATATTTTTTTTCCCTGTCAACATTCTTCTCTTAATCATATTAAAGTTACATATGTATATAATTATATTTTGGACATGTTAGTAGACATATTTTATAATAGTTTGGTTATAACTTAAGTATATATAACAGTTATTTACGCGTGTTTCCATTTCTGTTATATATTTTAAATTTTCAAATACTATTTAAGCATTATAATTTGTTTTAAATGTTATAAAGAAAGTTATTATATGAAAAAGTTAAATGAGTTTATCAGGGCCGTACATATATGTTTACAGTTTTGTCTATAGTATATGGGATTTTAAATGTATATATATTTGATGTGCCGAACGTAATACATACATACATACATACATACATACATACATACATATATATATATATATATTTGTTATTAAAGTACTGTTTTAGGGAGTTTGGTTCAATATATACTAGTTTACGTTGTTTTCTTTAAATTATGTATTTCATTTGTTGTTTACAGTAATATGATGAGTTGGTATACATTTGGATCTAATTATTTGCATATGTTTTATTTTATTCTTTGTAAGTCTATCGTGTATTGTTAGTGGTCTGCATTTTTATTTAATTTTTGATTTTATATATAAAATTGATTTCGAATATTTGAGGCTTTAAATATATTTTATTTATTGTACTTTAAATGGAAATTGATTTTAACAAATAATGTATATATTTTAGTTTACATCAAAATTGATTTGAATTCATTCCCTTCGATTTTTTATCTATCAACTTGTCCGTCGAATTCGTGCCAATCCAATTTTGATTAGGAATTCGAGCTAGGTTCCGTAGCATCTCATTCTCGTTCATCTTTAGACTCGAAAGGTGAGCAATCACTCACGATTAACGTTCTTGTGTTTATTTAACTTGATCTCAATTGAAACAACAATTGAAATATACTGCTCATAGTTATTTACATTATTATATATATGCTATTATCTGTATATGTTCACCTATTGTTTATATTTTATTTAATTTTTGATGATATATGTCTGTTATATTATTAGCATATCTGTTGTCACTCTGCAAGTTCCCTGTTAGTATAGAATTCACTACGAGTTGAAATGATACATACATGAACAGAGTTTAGAATAGGAGAAAATCGTTATGGGTAGAAATGATAGACCCAAGCGATTTTCACTTGAATTGAATTGGGATTACGGGTTGAAATGATATCTACCCGTACATATTTAATGTACGGATTGAAATGATAAATTTCCGTATCACTTGACCATATGATAGAATTCTATATGTAGACACCGTTGGTCTATATATCTATAAATATTTTGATAATGAATTCTATGGTTTTGAAAGGAAATATATGGGTTTTATTAAATATTGGTTTAAAATATTATATATATAAAGGTTATTATATATGTAGATTTAATAATAATATATATTTTAATTAAGATTGATTTAATTAATATGAAATATGTTTAAGTGCTTAGTAAAATTTGTATTTCAAAAATAGATTTTGTAAAAGTTTTATATGCTAAGGTTGGAAGATGTATTTGAGATTTATTTGGAATTGTATTAAATTAAGAATTTTATTTAATTAAATCAATTCGAAACTTACTGAATTTGGGAATTTAAGATATAGTTTTATAACTTGATATTTGATTTAAGTAATATAATAAATTTTCTCGTTTAAAGAAATTTAAGGAAATATATATAGGAAAATGAAATGTAAGGTCATATAAATAATATCGAATTTATTAAGTGAATATTTCAAGATTAAATAATAATGAGGTTAAATCAAGACCTATAAACTATTAAATTTAGCTTTGAAATTGTTTAATACTAAAGCTTTGAAATATATTGGAATATAAATGGTTTATTTTGTGATTCAGATCTGTATTTAAAATCGATATAATTTGAAATTGTCAATCTAGAAACTGAATTGAATTGAAATTGTTAAATTGAGATTGAATTTAATCTGAATGGAAAGTCTGGTTGATTTTGAAGCGATTTGTGAAGCTTGAGGAAATTACGAATACTTTACTTTGAAAATTATTTAATATACATATACTATTTTGGAAAATACACATATTTGAAATGAAAATGATATTTTGGTTTTGAAGTGGAAATTAATTTGAAATGACCACGGTGTTATAATGTATATTTCTACATTGTAAATAGTTCCTCGGATCCTTAGAGGATGATTATCCCATACATCTCCTAAGTCATTAGTATTTTAGTTGATATGTCACTTGAGTTGGATTTATTGATATAAGAATGTTAATCCTGACTCGAGTGTTTTGTGTTTTGCTTTACGCTCGGGTCAGACTGAGTGATACAGCATTTAAGACTCACCTTTGGAGTTTGAAGCTTCGTTTGGAGATCCAATTATCGATTCTGCCTTCAGCTTTCCAGTTGATTGGTTTAGAGAAGTCATCCGTTCGTACTAGAGACTTCACTGTATTTGAGATATTCTTTTATATTTTATTTCTAACTCTGATGTTTATATAATAGCTTCATGAACTACTATTTATCTATTCTTCTGCATTATTTTATATTACTCTGTGTCTGTGATTCTGTGGCTGATTTATTTACTGTATGCTGAGTTTTGCCAAATCTAAATTAACAATCTGATATTTTGAACAATTCAAGTCCGACGTGTGTGGATGCGAATGGTTGAAAATATTGGGTAGTTACAAATCCTGCCAAATACACTCCAGGATGTGGGGAGGGATATTATCCCATTTTGGCCAACAAGCCGACATCCTATTCTTGTACGACTGTGTAATTAATGCCCCGCTATTACCTCGCTATAACCCCACTATATCTCATAGCAGATTTCTACCGCTACGATTTTTTCATATAGCCCCAGAATATAGCCTTTCCGCTTTAATCCCCGCTATTTCCGCTATATTCCGTTGTTTCCGCTATATTCCGCTATTCCCCCATATCTTTTTTAATAAAATGAATTAAAAAATTGCATTTATACATTATAAAATTATGAAACTAATTTATTTAATTTAATTTTTAATATATTTCAGAAATGAAAATACTCTAATATTCTACCAAATTCAATTATATTATGTACTAGTTTTTTGTTTATTTAAAGTATATCCACACATGTTTTTATTTAAAATTATTTATGTATTATCTATAATTCAATTGAATGATAATTTTTCATTTAGTTACTATTTATATATTTGCGAAAACATTAAGTATGAGTTTTATATGCTATTTTAGAGTCATCCGCTATATCCCGTGATATCCTCGCTGTATCCCCACTATGACTTTTTGATGCAGTACGAACTACGGAATCGATATGTTTAAATTGTTCAAGGCCTTTAAGTCGTTTGGAGTTGGCTTCGTTCTTGATTCGTTCGGAGGTTATATGTTGCTCACGACTTAACAAAGGGTATTCACGACCTAATAATAAGACCTTAAGTCGTTCGCGACTTAACAGAAGGAAGGATGACGAGTTACGACTTAAGGAAGGGATTATAGGTCACCCGCGACTTAAAGAGAAGGAGCTACGACCTAACAAAGAAGATGGAAGGAAGTTACGATTTAACAGGGGCTTAAGTCGTTTGGGATGGATGAGTCGTACACGACTCAACGACTCATCTATAAGTTGTCCACGACTTATCTTGAAGCAGGGAAATGTTCCAGATATTAAAGGCTTGAGTCGGAGGAAGGCGACGACCTAGTGTATGCTCTTAAGTAAGTATGCAGTTGAGTTGGTTGAGTCGTGTTGTGATGTAATTGCGTTGAGTCGTGTTGTATGTATGTAAGTGAGTCATAAGTGGTGAGTTTTCTTTTATAAGCCGTGTACGACCTAAGGGAAGTGTTGTGTTTGAGTCGCGTTTGCTGAGTCGCTGCCGAGTCAATATGAGTCGTAAGTCTTGCGTCATGAGTCGGCCAGGTCTTGAGTCGTATGCAACTTATTATGCCGGCTGTGAACTACTATAAATAGCGAGTGTGTTGTAACTTTTAGGAGGTTGATTTTGAATAAAATTTCTTATTGATTGCTGTGTGCTTTCATCTTAAATTGGTAGTTGAGTGTAATCTCCTATCTCCACTTTCGGTTATTCGAGTGCGCTCGAATCAACGATTGTTGAAGCCAATTCGCGGAATCAAGTGCGCTTGATCAACGCTTGAAGAATTGAAGATCTTCTCTCACGGTATCGTGCGCGATCAACGTGTCGAAGATAGCTAGAATTCGGTATCTTTGTGATCAACGAATTTTGGCATTTCAGTATCTTCAATCCACCGATTGCTACTTTCACCGAGTGAAGTTTATTTTGATTAATCCGCTGCGTCAGTTTGGTATCAGAGCTAGACTTAGCCAATCATAGCTAAGCCGAGACTTGGAGCCAATTTTTGAAGTTGAAGTTTGAAGTTGGAGTTTATCGTGTTTGAATTTGAAGTTGCCTGTAGACCTTGAGCCGAGCCAAGTTAAGCCGTGAAGGGTGAAGGCCGAGCATAACATTGAGTTAAGTATAGGCCGTGCATCAGTTTTGGTATCATTGTTTGAAGTGTTAAGCCGTGTAGTGGTATAGCCGTGCCTTGTTTGGTTTATGTTGAAGAATTTTGAAGTATTTGAGAAGTTTTGAAGTGTTTGTGAAGAAGTTTCAATCATGCCACCGAGGAGAGCTAATCGTCATCAAAACGTTGAAGCTTTGTATAGAAGAGAAGAAGCCGAGCTTATGGAACAATGTATTAATGATAAATTTGATGAAGGCATTGGAAAATTAAAGAAGTTGATGAATGACTTGAATCAAACTCAAAGGAGGAGATCACCAAACTCGAACCATGGAGGAAACCGAGTTTCGCCATCGGTTACGGAAGCGAGGAGGGTATCACCGCATTCTTTTAGAGAAAGGAGAGAAACATCAACTTCGTCAAGGAGAGATCACCATGACTATGGACATGAAGAAAGAAGAACTTCACGAGAATTTGAGAATGAGCCATATAGAGATGAAGAGAGACAAATTCGAAGAAGCATGCATGAACGAAGGGATGACAATGGTCGAGATAGATGTAGGCGTACTTTTGATTTTGATGAAGAGGGTGATAGAGCAAGTATTCATTATCGAGATCGAGATCAAGTTCGAAATTCTTATCGGGATGTAGAGGATGATCGTCGATGGGAATCGGGTATGAAGATGGAAATTCCTGAATTTAAAGGTGGAATGGTAGCAGAAGAATTTCTTGATTGGTTGTCTAATGTTGAAGAGATCTTTGATTTCAAGGAGGTTCTGGAGAATCGTCGAGTGAAGTTAGTTGTTACTAGGTTGAGGGGGAGAGCTTTGGCGTGGTGGCAGCAAACTAAACTTACGAGGGAGAGAATGGGAAAGTCAAAAATTGAATCATGGGAAAAGATGAAGAAGTTGATGCCAGCTACATTTTTGCCTTACAACTACCAATCACTTATCTACCAGAGGTTGCAGAATCTAAGGCAAGGGACGAAGTCAGTTAATGATTATGCAGATGAATTTTACCAACTCATTGCCAGGAATGATATTATGGAGACAGAGGAACAATTGACTGCTAGATTTGTTGGAGGACTGAGAATGAAGATCCAGGATATGGTTAATATGTTTGATCCGAGATCTGTTGCAGAGGCACATCAAAAAGCGTTGGCTTGGGAGAAGTAAGGAAGGCGTGGAGGTGGTGTGTTTACTAATTCCAATAATCAAGCGAAGGGTGCTAGTGGAAGTTCTAATGTTCCTAAACCTGTTACAAAACCAGTGGTGAAGGAGGCTGAGAAGGCAAAGGTTAGCAGTGGTTTCAAATGTTATAATTGTCAGGAGTTGGGTCATAAAAGCAATGAATGTCCGAAGCCAAAGAAGAGAACCATGGTTGCAGAAGTTGAAGAAGAGGATGTGGAAGCTGAATGTTCAAATGCACCTTATGTTGAGGAGGAAGAAGAATTGTCTGGAGATGAAGGTTGTAATCTTATGATGAGGAGGTCATGTCTTACACCAAAGCAAGAAGAGGATTCTAGTTGGTTGAGAGGCAATATTTTTCAGTCGACATGCACTATTCTAGGGAAAGTTTGCAAGTTCGTTATTGATGCTGGAAGCTGTGATAATATTATCTCTACAGAAGCAGTAAGGAAGTTGAACTTGAAAACTGAAAAGCATCCTAAACCGTACAAGCTAGCATGGTTAAGGAAGGGAGGTGAAGTGAAGGTGTGTCGAAGAGCTTGTGTGAATTTTTCCATTAGGAAGAAGTACAAAGATGAAATTTGGTGTGACGTTGTAGACATGGATGTGTGTCATCTGTTGTTGGGCAGACCATGGCAGTTTGATAGAGCAGTGCAACATGATGGTCGTGCTAATAGCTATAGTTTCATGTTCGAAGGTACTAAAATCACTTTAGTTCCTAAGAAGCAACAACAGAAGGAAAGCAAGCTAGAGGAGATTGAAGAGCTGAAAACTTTTCTATCTTTGAAGGAGTTTGTTAAAGAAGTTGAAAAGGAGCCTGAAGTCTATTTGTTGATTGGACGAGAGAGTCATGAAGAGGTTGAAATTCCAGAAGAAGCAAAACCAGTTTTGAAAGAATTTGAGGATGTATTTCCAGAAGAGTTGCCTAAGTAGTTACCGCCACTGAGAGACATTCAACATCAAATCGATCTTGTTCCGGGAGCAGTATTACCGCATAGACCACATTATCGAATGAGTCCGAAGGAACATGAAGAGTTACGAAGGTAGGTAGAAGAGTTGTTAGAGCAGGGACGTGTTCAGGAAAGCTTGAGTCCTTGTGCAGTACCAGCATTGTTGGTGCCGAAGAAGGATGGATCATGGAGAATGTGCACAGACAGTCGAGCATTGAATAAGATTACAGTGCGCTACAGATTTCCTATGCCGAGGTTAGATGACTTGCTAGATCAGTTGAGTGGGGCAACTATCTTTTCGAAGATTGATTTGAAGAGTGGTTATCATCAAATTCGAATTAGACCAGGAGACGAATGGAAGACCGCATTCAAGACAAGGGAAGGATTGTATGAATGGTTGGTTATGCCGTTTGGTCTATCGAATGCACCGAGTACATTTATGAGGGTGATGAATCAAAATTTCAGACCGTACATTGGAAAGTTTGTTGTTGTTTACTTTGATGATATTCTGATTTATAGTGCAAGCACAGAGGAGCATGTAAAGCATTTAAGAAAGGTGTTGATTATTCTTCGTGAGGAACAATTTTATGCAGCTACGAAGAAATGTGTGTTCATGACTCGAAGTGTGTTATTTTTGGGATATGTTGTGTCACGAGAAGGTATACAGGTGGACCAGAGTAAAGTTGAAGCAATTAGAAATTGGTCACAACCGAGGACTATCACTGAAGTTAGAAGTTTTCATGGGTTGGCATCATTCTACCAAAGATTCATTCCACACTTCAGTAGCGTGATGGCACCGATTACTGATTGTATGAAAGGGAAACAGTTTTCTTGGTCGGAGGAAGCAGGGGTTGCTTTTGAGAAGATCAAGGAACTATTGACGACAGCACCGATTCTTGTTTTACTAGATTTTCAGTTGTTGTTTGAATTGCATACTGATGCGTCGAAGGTGGGAATTGGTGGAGTCTTGAGTCAGAATGGAAGACCAGTTGCTTATTTCAGTGAGAAGTTGTCAGGAGCGAGAATGAGATATAATACTTATGATGTGGAGTTTTACGCAATTGTTCAGGCTGTTAAGCACTGGAGACATTATCTATTTCAGAAAGAGTTTGTTCTTTACACTGATCATGAGGCGTTGAAGCATTTGCAAGGACGGGATAAGATTTCTGCGAGACATGCATCATGGATTGCTTATCTGCAGCAGTTTACTTTTGTTATGAAACATAAGTCAGGAGTGACGAATCGTGTAGCTGATGCTTTGAGTAGGAGGAGTCATTTATTAACAATGATGAAAGTTGAAGTGACAGGTTTTGAATTATTGCCAGAGCTGATTGAAGAAGATCCTTACTTTGTGAAATTTGTTAAGAAAGTCAAGGAAGGAAGTACTGATGAATTTGTGTTGGTTGATGGTTTTCTGTTTAAAGGAAATCAGTTATGTATTCCAGATAGCAGTTTGAGAATGAAGATTATCAAAGAGTTGCACGAGGAAGGACATGTGGGCCGTGATCGTACATTGCATTTGATTTATCAATCTTACTTTTGGCCATCAATGAGGAAAGAGGTTGAAAGGTTTATGGAGAGATGCCATATATGTCAGGTTTCGAAGGGAACAGCGACAAATGCAGGATTGTATATGCCGTTACCTGTACCCACTAAACCATGGGTTGATATCAGCATGGATTTTGTTTTGGGTTTGCCTAGAACTCAAAGGGGGAATGATTCTATATTTGTAGTGGTGGACAGATTTTCGAAGATGGTACATTTTATTGCTTGCAAGAAGACGACGGATGCTGTTCGTGTTGCTCAGTTGTTCTTTAAAGAAATCTATCGTTTACATGGGTTGCCGAAGTCTATTGTTTCGGACAGGGATACCAAATTTTTGAGTCATTTTTGGCTTAGTTTGTGGAAGATGGTGGGAACAAAGTTGAACTTTAGCAGCGCTTATCATCCGCAAACAGATGGACAGACCGAAGTTGTTAACAGATCATTGGGAAATTTGTTACGATGTTTGGTGAAAGATAATCTGAAAAGTTGGGACATGAAGTTATGCCAAGCAGAGTTTGCGCATAATCATACGGTTAATAGGAGCACGGGTTACAGTCCATTTCAAATTGTATATTCAAGCTTGCCAAGGGGACCGTTGGATTTGGCAGTAATACCACAACCGAAGGGGACGGTTAAACGGGCTGCTGACTTTGTTGAAAGTTTGACGGAATGTCATAGAATCGTTCAGGAACGATTGGAAAAATCAAATGAGAAATACAAGAAATTTGCAGATTTGAAGCGACGAAATGTTGAATTTAATGAGGGTGATTTGGTGTATGCTGTGCTAACAAAGGATCATTGTCCAGTGGGCACTTATAACAAGTTGAAAGCCAGGAAAACTGGTCCTGTAGAAGTTGTGAAACAGATCAATGAAAATGCTTATAAGTTGAAGCTACCGGAAGACGTATACACTTCTGACGTGTTCAATGTTAAACATTTGATTCCATATCATGGAAATGAAGTTATTGTGGAAAGAGAAAGTGAAAATTCGAGGACGAATTTCTGTCAACCGGGGGAGGATGATGCAGTACGAACTACGGAATCGATATGTTTAAATTGTTCAAGGCCTTTAAGTCGCTTGGAGTTGGCTTCGTTCTTGAGTCGTTCGGAGGTTATAAGTCGCTCACGACTTAACAATGGGTATTCACGACCTAATAATAAGACCTTAAGTCGTTCGCGACTTAACAGAAGGAAGGATGACGAGTTACGACTTAAGGAAGGGATTATAGGTCGCCCGCGACTTAAAGAGAAGGAGCTACGACCTAACAAAGAAGATGGAAGGAAGTTACGACTTAACAGGGGCTTAAGTCGTTTGGGATGGATGAGTCGTACACGACTCAACGACTCATCTATAAGTTGTCCACGACTTATCTTGAAGCAGGGAAATGTTCCAGATATTAAAGGCTTGAGTCGGAGGAAGGCGACGACCTTGTGTATGCTCTTAAGTAAGTATGCAGTTGAGTTGGTTGAGTCGTGTTGTATTGTAATTGCGTTGAGTCGTGTTGTATGTATGTAAGTGAGTCATAAGTGGTGAGTTTTCTTTTATAAGCCGTGTACGACCTAAGGGAAGTGTTGTGTTTGAGTCGCGTTTGCTGAGTCGCTGCCGAGTCAATATGAGTCGTAAGTCTTGTGTCATGAGTCGGCCAGGTCTTGAGTCGTATGCGACTTATTGTGCCGTCTATGAACTACTATAAATAGCGAGTGTGTTGTAACTTTTAGGAGGTTGATTTTGAATAAAATTTCTTGTTGATTGCTTTGTGCTTTCATCTTAAATTGGTAGTTGAGTGTAATCTCCTATCTCCACTTTCGGTTATTCGAGTGCGCTCGAATCAACGATTGTTGAAGCCGATTCGCGGAATCAAGTGCGCTTGATCAACGCTTGAAGAATTGAAGATCTTCTCTCACGGTATCGTGCGCGATCAACGTGTCGAAGATAGCTAGAATTCGGTATCTTTGTGATCAACGAATTTGGGCATTTCAGTATTTTCAATCCACCGATTGCTACTTTCACCGAGTGAAGTTTATTTTGATTAATCTGCTGCGTCACTTTTGCACCTCCACGGCTTTGAATCTACCGAATGCATTAACTGCACAGTTGTACGACTCTCTTGAAACTAATAGAACTACAGCCGATGGCTTTAGCTCAAACCCCCTAGGTTAAATATGATACAGATTAGTATATTGTACACAAAATATTTAAGATGCTGAAAAAAATTAATACTTATCCCTCCGCTCTAGGTACTAGAGACACAACGGGTCACTGTGGCGGTTGCGATGGACCGCTACCATCACCTCCTGCGGAATAGGAAGAACTCCTCCTTCTGGTCGACATGAAGCCTGTCACAAATATATCATTTTAAAAGAGAACAATAAAATGATAATGAAATATATTTTATTGTCAAATGACATAAATGATATAAAATAAATAAAGTGCAAAGTGTACCTAATTCAGATTGGGTCTCATATTCCGACGATAAATAGAATACATTGCATTTTTAACATAAATTGCTAAATAAATGACAGGAATGGTAATGACATGAAGATGTATATGCCGGTAAGCAGATTTGGTTTCATAAATGACATAAATTACATAACTAGCAAAATAAATCTCATCAATTACATCAATTTTGTAGTACACCAAGAATTCAACATAAGTACATCAATTGCATAATTATATCAATTGCATAATCTCATTAATTACAACAATTGCATAATTACATAACTAGCAAAATAAATCTCATCATTCACATCAATTATCACCGTCTTCTAATTCAGATTTGGTCTCATATTCTACGTTACTTTCCTCCTTGCTCTCGAATGCTTCTACCAAAACATTTGATTCATATTTCAGAGGTCCAAAATCAGTACGATCATCTATAATTATTATTTCCTTGCTTTGCTTAAGGTCTGCCTAATAAGCTTGTTCGTTTGGAATATTGTTCCCATCAAACGTAAATCTTGCATTTGTTCTAAAAACTACTGACCAATCTGCTTTATCTCTTTTTAGAAACTGGTAAGTAGCGTAATAAACTTGCAATGCTTTTTGGCTAGTACGAAAGGATCGTACTTGTGATAATGCGATGTGTATTTTATTTCAATAAGATTATAATATTTATGCACATTAATTCCAGAACCTGCAACATTGCTAAACCAATTGCATCTAAACAAAAACGCCTCCTCCACGAGTCGTGAGAAATATGTCAGTTGCAAAATTTGTATTAAAACGCCATAAGAACCAATTATGTGATTTTCTAGATCATCGCTGCCTTTAACAAATACACTAATATTATTAGTTATTTTTTTACACTGTATTCTTTGGGGTTAAATTTATTTAATGAAATATATTGGTTATGCCTTGAAATTTCTTTAAGGTCCCAACGCAAGATGTTTCAAACCTTCATAAACCATACAATTTCTCGGTTCATAAACGTACTTTGAAAACCGATCAAAAAAATCTTTACTAAGATCTCCGTGTATATGAATAAAATATTGCATTAAATTCTACACTTGCATGCATTATGGAAATGAATAAGTCATAAATTATTATTTCATATTACCTAACAAATGGTACAACTTCAGCACAATTTAGAATATAAGTGTGTGCTACATGAAGATCTCTATCGTTTAACCATACTTCTACACATTTACCAGAAGGTCGACCAAGTTGTCTAAAAATAGATAACATTGTTTGAGAGGACTCTTTTTCATCGCCTTCGTCATTAGAGGAACACTTTCAAATGATATGTTCACATGGTCACTGAAATAATGAGAGAAAAAGAATGAAGCTTCTTCTTCGATGTAAGATTTACATATCGAACCTTCGACTCATGCTTTCTATCTCACTTTTTTCTTCAGATGATCCAAGTATCTGTGCAAAATTAATTTACGTTAAATTTAACTTCCAAATGTAATTAAATTAATAGATAACACATTACATATCTCTCAAGTGGATACATCCGTCCATATTGCATAGGACCTCGAAGTCGTGCTTTAGATGAGAGATGAAGAGGTAAACGTTCCATTACATCAAAAAAAACCTGGTGGAAATATTTTCTCTAATTTGCAGAGCAATATAGGAATATCTTCTTCAAGTTTACGTAACGTTGCACTTTTAAAGTAGTCGAGCAAAGCTCTTTGTAAAAAAGACTAAGCTTCGTTATTACCTTTCAAACTTTTAACAACCATAGTTCTTTGAATAGAACGGGTAATAAATTTCCCATCATTATGTGACAGTCGTGGCTTTTCATTTAGCTCAGTCTACCATTTTTAAAGTCAACACATGTACAACAATGGAAAAAGGAGAAAATCCTTTAGCTAGATAAGGGGCGGATGTAGCCAAGTGGATCAAGGCAGTGGATTGTGAATCCACCACGTGCGGGTTCAATTCCCGTCGTTCGCCCATCACATTATTTCAAATTCAAAAAAGATTTGACGAAATCCCATCAGGAAATCCTAGTCGTTCCACTCATTTTAACACAACTTTAACTTGATTATTATCTAACTCGTAACATGCTTTAGATTTTTTTTCTATCATTTGGTTTTATATGAAGCTCATGACGTTTGCATAATTCTTATATATCATACCTTGATTTCAAATCGTCCTTAATCTTCCCTTTGACATTCAAAATTGTGTTAACAACATTATCAAAGACATTTTTCTCGTTTTGCATCACATCAATATTATGATGAAGCAAAAGATCTTTCCAATAAGGCAACTCTTAAAATATACTTTGTTTGCACCAATTATGAATAGTCGATTTGCCTGCAATTTCTTTTTGCACTCCAGTTTCATATATCTTTGGATACTCCCTTACAGGTTCGTATGTCTTCGCTTGACCGTATCGTTGGTGCTTGTTTGGTTTCTACTTTATTAGCTAAAAAGTTTTTTTGTCTCCTCCGAAAGGATGATTGACATGGAGAAAACATCGATGGCAGTCAAACCATGAAATTTTCTTACCACTCGATAAAGAAAACGCCCGTGTATCTTCCATGCAATATGGATATGCTAGACAACCGGATGTACTCCATCCAGAAAGCATTGCATAGGCAGGAAAATCACTTATAGTCCACAACAAAGAAGCAAATGTACGAATCTTTTTCCATTGAAACGTCGTATGTTTCTAATCCTTCGTTTCGTAGTGTTTTTATCTCCTCATTCAACGGTTGAAAATAAATGTCGATTCCTTGTATCAGATCGTCGCGGCCAGAAACGATAACAGTAAAAACATATATTACATTTTCATATACATCGAGGAGGTAAATTATAAGGTGTGGTGATAATGAGCCAAGATGAATATTTAGCACCAAAATGAGAAAATGATGAAAAACCATCCGTACATAATCCATGTCTAACATTACGACTTTCCGCTTCAAAATTGGGATAAGTTTTGTTGAAATGCTTCCACGCTTCTCCATCTGCTGGATGTGTCAACGTACCCTCTTTCTTTGTTCTCACACTATGCCATCTCATGAGATGTGGTTACAGAAGATGAATATAATCTTTGAAGCCTAGGAGTGATGGACAAATAACGCATACGTTTGTATGGAACTTCCTTTCCTTTCTTTTTTCTTGATTTGTACCTTTCCTCGTTACATATTCTACACTTCCTAAAGTGATGTCATCTTTTCAAAACAACATGCAGTCATTTAAACATGTATTTATTTTCTGATAAGGTAAACCAAAAGCCGACATAAGTTCTTTTAACTTCATAGTGATTTTCGCACATTAAATTATCGTGCGACATATTTTTTTTTGCAGCTTGTACAATGGTTGTAAATTCGGCTGCGATTACTGATAGCTGGGTGTCGCTTTTACAACCATTACAAAGAGGTTTCTTAGCAGCATCAAGCAAATCATAAAAAAATTGCTTCAATTGGTTCTTCAACATTTTCATCATTGTCGTCAACTACAATCGTAGGTAACATTGATCGTGCTGCATTTTCGACCATATTTTCTATACGGTTCGTCATAACAATTTCATTACCAGCAATGTCTAATTCAGACTCTATGAAAGTATTTGCTACAACTTCTCCATGACGGTCTCAAACATAATACTAATTTCATTACCAGCAATGTCTAATTCAGACTCTATGAAAGTATTTGCTACAACTTCTCCATGACGATTCCAAATATAATACTCCGGCACGAAACCGTTTTTGCACAAATAGACTTTCACAATATCGGGTAAAAAATACTTCAAATGTCTACACTTACTACATGAACAACGAATTTCTACATCGTTCCCGTTATCACTTAAAGCAAATTCAACATATACGTTTATACCATTATAAAAATCTTCTTTTATTGAGTCTCTCAATCTCCGTCTTTGATACATCCATCTCATCCGATCAACAAAATAATCGATCATTTTTCTTATTTGAAAAAAATATGTCACAAATTCAAAAATAAATATTGGTCATATTAAGAATTCACATTTTATTTTTCAATGTATCGATAAAAAAACTTATACGCATCAATTTTACTCCACTTAAGAATACAATGTAGAACTTTGGTTTATGGTTATCTTTTTTTCTATTCAGTCATCCTACTTCCCATTACAAACACAGTAAAAACTTATGTTTCGTACATTATTCATTTTAAACGATTCAATAAAATTTCGGCAGCACGCCTCTTTTGTTTCATGCATTGTACATAAAGCATGTATGTAGGAAACAAAAAGAAAAATAAAGGCGAAATTTTGTGAACCGTTTGAAACAAAATAATGCGTGAAATGTAATTATTCACCGTGTTTATAACTTTTCAATACAGAGACGAATCCAATAAGTATTGTACTAGATGAATAAATGGTCGTTTTTTGACAAAAATGGCTATTTATATAATGATTATGTATAACACCTCTCGGACGGGGCCAAAAATTCTCTAAGGGACGTAAAAAAGTAGTTTATAAAAAAGAGTATTTACTAATTTTATACATTTCAAAAAATTATTAATTTACCACATTTGTTCCGCGTATTTTATTGAATAAGGCTGCTTCAATATTGTTGTCATTTTCCAATACAATAAGAAAATTTGTAGATTCGTGCATTTATTATTGTTATACAACTCATGTCTTATTCCAATTAACACAATACAATTGTAGAAACAACACATATGTAATGGTTTACATACACACACAATCATAAATTATACATACCCTTAAAATTTCACGGCAACATATGAAATATGTATACCATAGAATGCTATAAACCATTATTATGCTATTGGAAATAATTGAAATCACTAATTAGACCTAATTTATCAACTTATGCAAATCTAGATTTAGGGTAAAAATTAGATTTTTGGCAAAAATATGATATTATACCTGAGACTGAGAGCAATGGAGTTTGATTAGGCAGCCGTAGAGGATCTGAAAGCTCGAAATTGGAGATTGGAAGCTTGGAGGAGGGATTTGAGGGTTTTTTGATAAAACATTCGTGCTGCAGAATGAGGAAGAAGAAGGCTCGACTGGGCTTGTAATTCGCGAATTTCTGACGGATTCCTACGGCCCGCTGAAAGCCGTCGCTACATGCTGTTGGAATATTATCCTTTTCTAGTAGTGTACGATGCTCTTTGGCAACGATCACACCTTATATCATCGTTATATAGCACTTCAAAGACATCATGCATCCATACAGACGGTGTTAATAGTGAACGCTATCGATATCCATGAAGATCTTAATACAGATTCATGGTTATCATTTTCGAAAAACATCACTCACTCTTAAAGGACTTCGGCCGTCATGAAAAAAGTCATTAAAGACGTCGACATCATCCCTAATGAAACCACTTAAGCCGGTACCCAATAACATTATTGCCGCCAAGGTAATTGTTGATAAGTTGTTGCTGCACATTTCCAATAGGATAAAGTCGAAGTCCTACATCACCTTCATTTATAATGATGCGTGAAGACATCAACATTGCCGCGAACGCCATCGCCTCTCCATGCCGCTATCCTTCCATGCCCGTATGTGTTGGTACTTTAGTTCATTAATTATTAATGCCGCCAACAACCATTAGAGAGATCTTCAAGGCAAGAAAGTATCGACACCAAAGCTGCTGCTGAATTGCGCCAAAGTCAAGCTTGCTGAAGACGTCGAAGACGAAATGAAGCTGCTTCACCCCTATCAATATGACCATAGAAGCGCCATTTTGGGGGACTGGATTCTCTCTTCTCACTGCTCACATGTTTTCAACTCTCTAAACCTTAAATCAATTTGGGGATTTTGCCAATTGTAAACTTAAGTCTGTTACACATAAGGAATTGAAAATTTAACAATCATACAGCTTATAGACTATAATTTATGACTAGCATATTTGTCTTTGATTACAATTTGTACTTTGACTTGACTTCAAACTCGAACAAGCATATCATATCGAACTTATTTGAGTTTGAGACTTGCATATCCAACTTTGACTACAAACCGACTTCGATCTTGGTCTTTCATAGCATATTGGACTTATATATTGAACTTGCACGTTGACTTCGACCCTATATTATATTTTACATGACTTTGTCTTCGATCATTAAATAAAGAATTGCAATGGACATTGAATCATACACATCTCAACCTATGATTTCAATGACTTCGACCATTTTCGAAGAAGCTACTCTTTGATTAACCCATCTTTTATTCACTTTTGGATGTTGACGAATTTATTCGTTAACAACCGATATTTTCAGAATGTCCCTCGGAGGACCTATGTTTTCAACGAATGTTGCTGCATTGAGAGTTCAAATGAATTTTGGTTTATGGGAGGTAATGTTTTGATAAACCAAAATTTAATGATAAGTTCAAATTAAAGTCCTTTTTGTGAAAAGTCATATATCCATTCAAGGAAAGAGTAATGTCTGTCGAATAAAACTTGCGTCTATCGAAGCGAAGAGTCGTTTATATTCGGTGAAGAGTCATAAAACGAAAATGTGTATCTAAAGAGTTGCCTATTTGTAAGAATATGAAGTCTAATATAAATATATGGTCATTTTATTATGTTGTATGGAAGTTGAATTAAAAGTAGTAATGAAATAAGAGTTATTTATCTACCTCTCCTCCAAAATTATATACCTCTCATCCCTCATCACAACAACATGGTACAGGGAGTTGAAAATAGTAGGTTTCGATATTAATTTCGGGTCTAAAATTGAAATAGATGAGACAGCAGATCAGCTTGTGAGGAGAGAAATAAAACACCAAACACTTTATCATTTTATAAATAAAATGAAATAGTGTTTGTCGTTTATTTTAAACAGATGAAATGGTGATATTTTTGCCATTTGTTTAATCGTGATTTAAATGTTAAGCGTTTCCATGGCTAGTTTTGTGCTTCTTAGGTGAAAAGAGGATTAGGTTAGTGAAAAAGTGGTGAAAAAGTTGAAAGTGAACTGTTCGGCTGTTGGAAATGGTTGTTAAATACTCTCTCCCCTATCAACCCATTGGTTATTTAATATGCCATTAAAAATAACATGTCTTTGATCGACTCACATTTCCTCACTGTCAACTTTTTTTTATATTTAATTCTTTTATTATTGTTATTATTATTACTGTTGTTAAATTTAAATGGCTTCAGTCATCATTGTAGAGATAGATTAAAACTAAACCATGCAGGCTAAAGTGCTCTTGAGAAGTGAGACCCATGCAGGAAAACATGTTAGACAGTACACATCCACTTCAGGTAGGATATATACAACAGCTTAAAGCACCAGCTTCCCAGGTAGTAAGATAAAAATATAGCTTGTTAACAGAAACGTAACTGCATATAAGTTTATACTAAACACATGAGCCCATACAGGATCAGGTTTCCTCATCATCATTTCCTCCAAACTTCATCATTATCGTATCTTTCTTCACATGTTCAGTGGTTTCTTCTTTAGAACCATCAAATTGACCTGAATACAAACAAACAGTGAACGCAGTATTATTAGGGCAATTATGCCTTCCACATCCAATATATTTTGTTTCGGGCCATACAATTTTTTTATAATTGTTGCATGGACAATTAGGTCTACATGACCTAATGGCCGGGATATAACAGCGTCTCTCACTTGTCCATTTACTCATCACTGAACGGGCACCAATATTCCTCAACCCCATGTAGGCATTTATATCAAATCTTGCAGTTCTTACACTTTGACAAGTTTTTGCTTTTGACAACGCTGAATTTGCTATGGTACTGTTCCAGCCCACAGGGGATGCATTCTCATTTCTACGTGCATAATTGTGAGCACGCAGGTATTTTTGGGCAGAACGTTGAGCATCTGTGAACTGAAGTACCGTGAGAAGGAGAAGCAGCGCTGTTGCTAGGGCTAGGTTGATACATCTGCTATTCATTTTGCAAGATTTTCTGTAATGTAACAAATTTGAGTAAGTAATGGAAAATGTAGCTGCTCTATATATATATATATATATATATATATATATATATATATATATATATATATATATATATATATATATATATGGGAAATTGTGGATTGAGTTTACTACCCAGAGATTTAGGGGTTTGATTCATATCCTAATCCAGAAACTAACACGAGAAATTAATTAGAGAACGTATTGGATTTAATATGATAGTCGAATGATTCAGAAAATGAACTTATAATGATTAGTAAACAGCAAATTTAGTTTGGCTTATCATTTCATAATTGAAATCTAAGGCGATTCCACTTAAATTAATACTTCTACTGTAATTGTCATCCACCTATTTAAATTAATTAATTTAATTTCAATTTTTAAAATAACCATAGATATCTAATTTATAATTCAACAATTTGTTTGCAGTTATAACTCTATCCCAAAGATACTTCTCATAGATTAAGTTATAATTGCATTACTAATTTAAGGTGCAGTTTTTGCGGCATCGCTCTGCTGTTGATCTTTTATGGCGCAGCGATCAGATTAATGACTAAAATGTAATTTTACACATGCAGTCAGGTCGATCGCTAAGATGCAGATCGACCAGAGTGAGCAGAGGCCCTCCCAATCCTCCTAGAGATGGACATTATTTTGGGAAAAAAAACAAAATTTAGAAGATGTTGTAAAATTATAATTGAATTTTATTTTGATTGATTTTGATTTTTATATATGTAATACACATGTTATTAGGAAGATGCAGATTTAATGGTGAAAACAATTTTACAACTGAATCATTTTATAAAATAAATTATTGCATTTCTATGAATCAAATTAAATAGTGGGATTGATGCACTAAGATATGAGTATAACTAGTGTTTGTCCCAAATGCACATATATTTTGATACTTCAACAATTTTTAAATTTATCTTTTTAAATCACTATGTTAACATTTTCCTTAAAACATATAGAATAAAATAAGAACGAAGAAGAGATCAATGTTATCATAACCGAACCGTAGATCGAACCGTCTGCTTCAAGGTCAAGGGCTTTGATTGGATGAACCGTCGGAACTGTGCTATTGTATTTTTTGTCCTTTTGTTTTAAGTGTAATATTATTGATGTTAAAGTTAGCATAACACTTACTTTAAAGGGGCATTTTTGGACAAACTTTGCAGTTCAATTAGTTTCTAGAACACACATTCACAAAAATTAATTTCAAGGCCAAAATCAGCAGAATAATTACTCTTAAGGACAAAGTCAGCAGTCCAATTATTTTCAAGTACATAATTTCATAGGTTTTTAAGCCCTAGAAACTAATTATTTTGCATTTTGTCCTTAAAAATAATTATTTCAGTTATGTGTCATAGAAACTAATTGCACTTGCTAAAGAGGCCCTTATGACAAATTTACACTACTTTAAAATTAAACAGTGAAGGAAACTTTTACTAGGTAAAATATGGGTAAAACATTTGATAAAAATAATTACTATTATTATATAACGAGTATATATGCAAGTCTAGATGGGCCTGCATTTAATCACAATGTGCATGCATTTATAGTTGCACCAATGGAAGTGGATTTGACAGTAGAATTGTCAGCATAAACTGAACCTGAGTCAACAACCTAGAAGACTTAGACAACTGAATTTTTTTTATAAAAGCAATAACTTGAAAGCATTTATTTTTATCATCCCTTTCTTTTGTTTTAGTTTATTTTATACCACTGGAAATGGAAATAGTACTTGTACTTTTACGTGTTTATGCTCTTTTAGCTAATGTGAGCTGTGAGTGAAAAAGTATCAAAATATAGCGATTAATTGTTTCTTTACCACTCTTTTGTAGATTATTGGCTTTTATACTTTCAAGTTACTCTTTTGGAAACCAGCTTTCAGATTACAATTTTTCCTTTTGGAAACAAGTAATTTCATATTTGTCTTTAAGTTATACTGCTTATTTTAATATGGTTAATTACCTAAGTAAAACCTTTATATTTTATTTCCATTTTAATGATTTTTCTTCTTCATTTGTTCATACTGCAATGACTTCTTCATACTAACTTGGAATCAGACGTGACTTCGACCAATGAACTGCCACCAAAATTACGCACAATATAGAACATTTGGATATTTCATCTCTTGAACGCACACTGTAGTTCTCTATGATGACTAACATTTATATTTAGAAAATAATAGGCTACATCTTCGTATTTGAACTTGCCTAAGAAGAAGCCGCTATTTTATTGTTCAGACTACAATACTTCTTCATACTAACTAGAAATTGGACGAGACTTCGACCGATGGACTCTCATCTAAATTACGGACAATATGGAATACTCGGATACTTCAGCTTATGAATATATATTACAGTTCTCCATAGTGATTAATAGTTTTACTTAAAAAATAACAGGCTACATCTCTAAATTTGAACTCCACCTAGGCAGAAGCCCCTGTTTTTTTGTTCAGGCTACAATAACATTTTCATACTAACTCAGAATCAGGCGAGACTTCAACTGATGAACTCTCACCTAAATTATGTCAATATGGAACACTTAGATACTTCAGCTTATGAACGTATACCGCAGTTCTCCATGGTGATTAACAGTTGTACCTCGAAAATAACAGGCTACATCTCTATATTTGAACTCAGCTTAGGCAAAAGCTATTATTATTTTTATTTAGACTGCAATAACTTATTCATACTAACTCGAAATCAGGTGAGACTTCAACCGATGAACTTCCATCTAAATTACGAACAATATGGAACACTGGGATACTTCAATTTATGAACATATACCGTAGTTCTTCATGGTGATTAATAGTTGTACTTAGAAAATAACATGCCATATCCCCATAATTGAACTCCTCTTTGGCAGAAAGTGCTATTTTTTTGTTCAGACTGCAATAACTTCTTCATAATAATTCGAAATCAGGCGAGACTTCGACCGATGAACTCTCACCTAAATTGTAGACAATATAGAACACTCGGATAATTCATATTGTGAATATATATTGTAGTTCTCCATGGTGACCAATAGTTCTACTTAGAAAATAACAGGAGATTCATATTTGAACTTCGCATAGGCAGAAGCCACTATTTTTTTGTTCAGACTGCAATAACTTTTTCGTACTAACTCGAAATCGGGTGAAACTTTAACGATGAACTCCCACCTAAATTACAAACAATATGGAACATTCGGATACTTCAACTTATGAACGTATATTGTAGTTGCCTATGATGATTAACAGTTTTTTTTAGAAAATAACAGGCTACATCCGCATATTTAAACTCCGCTTAGGCAAAAGCCGCAAAATGGAGCACTTCGATACTTCATCTCTTGAATGTGCAATGTAGTTCTCCATGGTGACTAACTGTTGACTTAGAAAGTAACATGCTACATCCATATATTTGAGCTCTGCCTAGGAAGAAGCCGCTATTTTTTTGTTTAGACTACAATAACGTCTTCATACTAACTTGGAATCACGCGAGACTTCGTCCGATTAACTCCCACCTAACGGACAATATGAAACACTTGGGTACTTCATCTCTTGAACGCACATTGAAGTTCTTCATGGTAACTAATAGTTGTACTGAGAAAATAACAGGCTACATCCTCATATTTAAACTTCGTCTAGGCAGAAGCTGCAATTTTTTTGCTTGGACTGCAATAACTTCTTCATAATAACTCAGAATAAGGCAAGACTTTGATTGATGAACTCCAATCTAAATTACGGACAATATGGAACACTTGGATACATCATCTTGTGAATGCGTACTATAGTTCTCTATGGTGACTAATAGTTGTACTTAAAAAATAATAGGCTATATCCCTATATTCGAACTCTGGCAAGGCAGAAGCCATCATTTTTTGTATAGACTGTAGTAACTTCTTCATATTAACTCGGAATCGGGCGTGATTTTGACCGATGAGCCCCCACCTAAATTACGGACAATATGGAACACTCGTATACTTCAGCTTATGAATGTATACCATAATTCTGTAAGATGACTAACAATTGTAGGTAGAAAATTAAAAGTTGTATCCCCGTATTTGAACTCTGGCTAGGCAGAAATCTCTATTTTTTGTTCATATTGCAATAACCTCTTCATGCTAACTTGGAATCAGGCGAGACTTCGGTCGACGTACCTCCACCTAAATTAGGAACAATATGAAACACTTGGAAACTTATTGCATGACACTATAGTTTTACATAGTGATTAACAATTGTACTTAGAAAATAATAGTTAAATCCTCATATATGAACTCCGCCTAGGAAGAAGCTGTTGTTTTTTTTGTTTAGATTGCAATAAATTTTTCATACTAACTCGGAATCAGACAAGACTTTGACATATGAATTCCTATCTAATATATGGATAATATAAAACACTCAGATGCTTCATCTTGTGAACGCACACTGTTGTTCTCTAAGGTGCCTAACAGTTTTATTTAGAAAATAACATGATGTATCCCCATATTTAAACTCCGCCTAGGAAAAAAGGGCTATTTTTTTTCAGACTACAGTAAAATTTTCATACTACATCGGAATCAAGCGAGACTTCGACCGAATAACTCCACCTAAATTGCGAATAATATGAAACACTGGGATACTTCAGCTTATGAACGTATTTTGTAGTTCTCCATGGTGATTAATAGTTGTATTAGAAAATAACATGCTATATCTCTATATTTGAACTCCACCCAAGCAAAAACTACTATTTTTTATTCATACTGCAATAACTTCTTCATAATACCTCCGAATCAGGCGAGACTTGAACCGATGAACTTCCACCTAAATTACAAACAATATGGAACATTCAAATACTTCATCTTATGAGCGTACACTATAGTTATACATGGTGACTAACATTTGCATTTAGAAAATAAAAGGCTACATCCTCATTTTGAACTTCGCCTAGACAAAAGCTGCTAGTTTTTGTTTAGACTGCAATAACATCTTCATACTAACTTAGAATCAGGTGAGACCTTAACCAATGAACTCCTACCAAAATTATGGACAATATGGAACACTTGGATACTTCAGCTTATGAATGCATACCATAGTTTTCCATAGTGATTAACAGTTTTACGTAGAAAATAACAAGTTACATTCTCATATTTGAACTCTGCCTAAGCAGAAGCCACAATATGGAACACTTGTATACTTCATCTCTTGAATTCACATTGTAGTTTTCCATGGTAACTAATGGTTATATTTAGAAAATAATAAGTTACATTCTCATATTTTAACTCTACCTAAGAAGAAGCTGCTATTTTTTATTCAGCCTACAATAACTTCTTCATACTAGCTTGGAATCAGGCACTATCCGTCTTAATATTAAACACTATTGGTTCTCCTCACTTAAAAGTACTCACCTAACTAAAACCCTTCTTCAATAATTTTTGGGTTTCCACCAACAACTCCAGTAGTTCCCTACGCACGATATGCCTAATAGGAATAGCTACGGACTTTGTGTCTTTAACATGATTGTTGTGGAATTCAATCTCTTGATAGGGAGGTAAACTAAAAACCTTTAAAAATACATTAGGGAATTCGTCAATTGGATTAGTGATTACTGAACTTTTTTCTATAATATCAATTTAAGGCAAAATTTACCTACGAACCAATTGGAAATAAACAAATGTGAAGTATAAGTATTAATAAGAACATGTCGATAGATAAGATACTAGAGATGTACCTTCCATAATAATGTTGTCACCCTTCACATTGCAAGCATACTGAGATGATGAAGGAACCACATCCCACATGTAAGCTTTGACCACTTCCCCACTTCCTACCAGAGCTGAACAATCTTTATTCAAGTTTCCTTGTCGATTGAATATGAAACACTTCCTTTTATCCTTTGAAGCTCTACACTCGCTAGTGAAGTGTCCCTTCAAACCCTCAAATTTGCAGAAAAACTTTGCCTTCTTTTATTATTATTAAAGTGCTCTATTTTCCCTTATCATCCCACTTTCCAAACCATTTTGGTTTAGCTATTACTTTGGTCACTACCTCAACCTCTTTTGAGCTAGACAAAGAACTTTCTTGCCAAATTGTCATATCGACAATCTTCTCAAAAGGCACATCTAGAGACACAACTAGTGACACGGTCATAAATAAAGAGAGGAAAAGCATTAGCATATCTCTCAACTTTTACCGAGGTTGTATCTACAATCCAAAACCAAACACGACAAAAGAGTTAAATTATACAACATACTCTTTTACTACCATCTTTCTTTGCTATAGGTTGATAAAATTAGTAAGATGCACATCTCTTTCAATGACAGAGATGAAACGAGTCTCAAACCTACGTTTGACCTCTTGCTAAGGAATAAAATTATCGTCAACCTCAACTGCTACTAAGTTCCACCAATTAAAAGGTTCACCATAAAAATGTTGAGAGGTGAGCATCCCCTTCGCTATATCATCAGAATTCATGTCCTAGAAGATTTTATCGCACATGCATTGCCAAGTCCGGCTTTCAATATACGACTTAGTACCCGTACATGGCTTACCAAAACTGGCGCAACTCTTACAGATTTTATCAAAGTTGACCCTATAAGGTAGGATGACTACTACCTTTACTACATTTGCACCACCCATAACTTCAACAGATTTAGTTGTAGTTGGTTAAGGAGTTATGGGGCATAGTCTATAAAAAATTTCCTAAACCAAATAGGAATTTACATGTCATTTACTGCCTCGGAGCTAGCCTTAACTTGTCCCCATCCTCTTCCACTTCTCATACTCATGTTGTTAATCAGTAAACAAAGTCTATTAGAAAATTAAGAGAAGTGAGAAGTAGTAAAATATAGTATAACATATTTGCATATATTATATAGTATTATAAACACAAGTATGCTCTTTCATACATTTGTTCGCCATAAGTCCTTTATCTTACCCAATTATTTAACCTCTTATGTGTAATTTACTCCTTCAAATATCCCTAATGGCATTTACTTGAAGAAACTTGCCCACATATCGCTTCTTAGTGTACGTTTGAGTCGGACTTGTTACTTAACTTATCACCAGTTCAAATTGAACCTATGCTCTGATACCACATTTTAAGAACCACTGCTCCCAACACCATGAATCTATGCCCTTTCAAGACTCCAATTCGCAATATCGAAACAATGTTACATCAAGTAATATAATTAAAACTATTCATTATGCATCATCATCTACAATCTCATATATAAAACATATATAGTGACATATATAAGATTTGTCAAAGAAAACAAAAAATATGTCCAACTCTTGAGAGTATATGTCATATATGTTTTATATATGTCATATATGTTATATATGTCCAACTCCTGAGAGTATATAAGATTTGTCAAAGAAAACAAAAAAATGATAAAACGCACATCAGAAATAAAGCCCGGTATGGAAGAAAAATAGACCAGAAATCAGGTACATAAATGCACATATACTAAATATATGAAATACTATGTAAGTAACATTTGGGTACATGGGACTATATTGTTAGCACCAAAATTGGTCACTAATACCCTTGAATATAGTTTTGTAGAGTGATTAATGAAGAAAGTAAATTAAAATAGAGAAACAGCGGAATGGAGTGCAAAAAGAACAACAGAAAAGGAAACACCGGATTTATAGTGGTTCGGCATAATTGACTACGTCCACTTTGAATATGATCTTTATTACTTTTCCAATCACTTGAGTACAGATACAATCCGTAAACAAACAACTTGAATGCCAGTTTGAACAGAAAAGAAGTGGGTGACGGGCTATCCCTGGAGTTCCTGAAAAAATGTCCCTTCAACTACACCATTGTCCCTCTATTTATAGAGAAAGATAGGCTGGTTTTCCTGTGCAGGCCCACGATCAAGATAGCTCAGCCCATAGGCGTCGATTCAAACTAACCGATTCAGGCAATGCCGAACCACTTTGGCCGAACCAGGTGTTGCCGACCCTCTATGGCTGAACTGGGGTCATCTAGTAGCTGACTCGAAGCAAGCTCTCAAGGGACTCAAAGCAACTTGTGATGTATCTCGTAGTGAAGAAATGCCGATAGCCTCAATTTTTTGTAGACCTGATAATCTGCTAACTCCCCTGGTATGCACCTAATCAAGAATGCTGAACTATTATGACTAAGCCCAGCTGGCGACCCACACATGTCGTTTTAAGGCCGATCCATACCTGACCGACTCATATGTGCCAAGCGGCTTTATAGCCAAGCCGAACGAGACATGCCGACCCATTGAAGCCGAACGACACTTGCTGAACTAAGGTTGCGCCATACATGTATGCCGATCCACATCTACAACGGGCCACTCAGGCCGAACTACTACCTGCCGAACCAACATGGTCGCTCCCCAACTACTTATCTACCTTGACTGGTCCACTCCAACTCAACTTCCTTGAACGATCCAAATTAGTTACCACGATCCCTTATCTTTTGGCCCTATCTTGGCTTGAGTCTCGCCTTGGTCCAACCATATCCTTGGCAATTATCGCCTTGAAGTCGAGCAAAGCAGTCGGGTAACATTTGCCTCCTAAAATGCATTGTGTGAATCAACATGACGCGCTTTGAATCAACGAGTAACCCCTACTTCTGGAGGCTAACTCATTCAGAATGATAACTAAATGTCGCTTTTTTATTGGCTTTCGATGAAACTTCATGCCGTTTGAACGTACTAACTCAATCCTGAAAAGGTTCTTGAAATCCTGTTTTAACTTTTCAAAAACTAAATTTTTGTAACCTTTCAAAGGTTGAATCACGGTGGATTTTCTAAAACCACGCTTCTCCACTCATTCGGTAGTATCCGTCTCTTTATCACATGCCATCCTCAACTACCACTATATGTGTACACATCCGTGTGTGTGTGTGTATATATAATTACTATCATCCATATTTCTACCATCTTTGTTTTATTTATTCTTACCATTATTACTCATATGTATATATGTATGTATGTATGTATATATTATTTTATTTTTTCATATATAAAAAGGGGCCGGCATACTGAGGCTGACCTACTCAGTCGGTTACCTGGATTAGGCCGCACGCAATCTTGCCGACCTATTGAAGTTTGGTGACCGGGTCATCGTGAAGGTGCCCGTTCATCTTTCTATTCGCCATATAAAAACCCACACCCCTTCTTCTTCTTCTCACTTCTATTTTTCCTTTACAGGCCCCCTAACTTTATTTCCTCCAAGCCTTGCTTACCGCTCAATCCTTCTTCCTCTCAAATCCAGGCCGCCCACTTTGTAAATCCAACTGCCAGCGAACCCAAATAAATCTCATCCCGAACCCAACAGTTCTCATAAGCCTCAAATTTTGCATATAGGTAGGAATCTCTCACTCGATTCATCTCCTTAAGTTCGAAATCCCATGTAATGTTCGAGTTCATAGGTTCCTAAATAGTTGGCGAAGAGAGGGAGGAATTAGAGATAGGTGCATATCTTAGGCTAGGAATTCGGCTCGGTCTTAATGGAACAAGGGACAAGTTACTAGGAGAAGTAGATATGGCCTTATTTTCAAAGTCAACGATATGGAGATGAAGAAAGTGATTTATAGGAATTGATGTATAGGTTGTACGATCCTGCTTGTCATACGATCGAGGGAGAAAAGGTCGGTATCTTATTGAAGTGGAGCTGGGTTGGTAGGAGTTTGGTAACAGAGTAGGTCGATTGAACTTTTTGGGATAGAGTGGGTTAGTTAAATTCTTGCAATAGAGTGGTTCGAAACTCTTGAAAGGGAGTGGCTTGGTATATGCTATGGTGAGGCCATTCGGTGACTTAAGAATGAATGGGTCAGTATTCTGTAGGATAGTGGACCAGTTGTATATATTTGGAGGGTCGATCAGCATAGACGATTTCAGGAGTTGAGGATAGTGGCTTGGTATAGATTGAGAAAGGTGGTTCCGTGATCATAGAGAGAGAGGGGAGTGGAAGGTTCGGTCACCCTATAGGGCAGTGGGTCAGTATGTATGGGTCGGCATCGGCAAACAAGACTGTTCTAACTTGAATATAACATACATTTGGATAATTTACCTCCATAACCAAGCATAACATAATGGACAATGACAAGTAACAAAGCATATAAGCTCAAAGATCTAATTTGTACTAACTACCCCATAGTTTGAACAATCTTAAATGCAAATTTAACCCAACAAATGCGAATAACAGCCTTCACACTCTATGATACCATTGTTTGATTCTAAAACTTATACTACCGGTCGTATGATAAGCTTCCTGAGGCAGTCAGCGATGACGGTCTCTAAGGACAGCAACTTAAAGTTCTATCACTCTACACTTGTCTTTGAAACTTTAGTTCCTCTATACTCATGTTTGATTCGTCGCACTAGTTCACACACCACACGGGGGAATACACTGTCGTTATATCTGATATCGATTGTCTTTCAAGTATAGCTTAAACAGGTTTCTATTCATACTAAATTCTTATTGAAGATGTCCAAAAAATCAAGCTCCGCTACTGTTTTTGACAAGCCTGAGCTAGGTTCTCGGCAGGAGGCAGTGGGAACCTCGAATCCACCGTCAACCTCCATGCCTGGCATTTCGAATCCACCTGACATAGTTACAGTCCTGGCTCCTGATGCTGTAGACGGAGCTATTATTCTGGATAACCCCATTGATTCACAAGCCTCAAAAATTGGTTAAGCCGCTTTTCGTCGGTTGTGCTCAATCCATGGAATCCTTTTTGATGATGTTTTGGTTCCGTCGGGACAAGCTCGACCTCACTTGCCCCCAACTGGATATACAGCGTGTAACAAATTTATGTGTTGGGTCGAAAGTGTGCCACCTTTCAATTCATTCCTCCGTGAATTGTTGCGGTATATTCGGATTGCTCCGGCATAACTACACCCTAATAGCCATGCGTTTATTCATGGTACCTGCGTTCTCTTTATGAGCACCTTATTCAGACCCCCCAACTTTCGAGGATATCCGTTATATTTACCGGTTCAAGAGACGTACCGACAGTCCATCTTGCATAATCCTCAAGGCACACCCCAAATGTCAAGTCCTGATGTGTGCGTGAAGCAAATTCTCTCGGTATAAACAAGAGTTGTTATACGTACGCTATCCTCCTGATTTTGCGAGAAGATGGCTAGAAGAGAGTATGTTCATTTTTACCCCAGTCTTTGTCTTAAGGCTCGAAGCGCGTCTTTTCTAAACTTCTTTCAACTTTTATAGATATCCGCCCACGACCCGAAGGTGGCGGGTATTCTAAGGCCATCGAAGCTATCCAAGCTAACCACATGGGAGATTATGACAATAAATCTGTAATTACTAACGAACAACTTTCGAAGTTCGGATTACTGAAAGAGTGGCGCCGAACTACCCTTTCAATTGGTGCCACTATATCGAGAAGGGTATGGGAATGAGCAAAGAACAAGCTGGGCCCTCGGTGCACCCTGTTGAAGGAGCCCTCGATATATCCGAGGAAGGTGAGATTAAAGAAACCAAGGTGCCAGTGACGACCGATAAGAATGTAAGTTCCGGCCAAGCGCCGGTTATTGATGTACTCGGTGCCGACGAACCACCGCCTCCTTTGAAAAAGAAAAGAGTCTAACTTACAAGCTAAAAAAGAAAAAGGTTGGCAGAACTTCAAAGGTTACGGTAACTCCGACCGAAAAGAAGTCATCTTCCCAAAACATTGAAGGCTCGTTAAAAGGCCTATCTGACTTGACCACTCCTGATGACATATTGAGTTATGGTTTCAATAGCCCTGAGGCTATGGGATTCAGCTCGCTCGTTAGAAGCAATGAAGGTGATATGAGGCATACACATGGCATTGACCGCCTTCGCAGATCCTCTATCTTCTACCATTCTAGTCAAGATTCAGGATCTGGTAAAAGACGAGACAGGGACGACCGCGGCGATAGATATTATTGTCCCAAAGAGTCGTCATCTTCCTAAAGGAGAACTTATAGCCATTCGTCATATCCAAAAGACCCTCCCCCTCAGTCAGAGCATAATATGGAGAAATCTGCTTAGAAGGGATCTCGGTCTGAAGTTCCCCACGACCAACATTCTGGCTCGTCGATTACCAAGCAATCCCGTGAACCCTATAAAAAATCCGTGACTCCGGTTAGGCAGACCCCTCCAGCCTCCGCACACGATCCATCGATAGTGGAAAAATTAGCTTAGCTTAAGGCTACATTCTGGAGGATATGTTTATCTATGGACTGAAATTTCTTCCCGCGATTCATCCTATCCCTGGACATGTTAAACAAGGCGTCATTGCCCGCAACAATGATATTTATGTTTATCACGATGCGTTCATACAATTGGAGGAGAAAGTTTCAGAGGTTTCCATTGAATGCCAACACGAGATTGATCACCTTAAACTCGAAGCTATTCATGACAAAGACATCATTAAGGGTCAAGATGAGGAACTATCCTCATACAAATCTTAGCTCGAGACTGCCCAGAAAAATGCTAAGGAGACGGACGAGGCAGTTAGTTGCTTGAAGGCCGCTCGATTAGGGAGGGCGCATAGTTGATGTTGGGGATGCAGACAGTCGCGTTTGACTCGATGAAGGGGCAACCCATATCGGGTTCAAACTGGAGGTCGTAAGGTAGATTTTGCAAATTTTATTTAATTATATTTATTTATACATATTTATTGAAAGCAGAAAAAGAAAATAAATAGTTACAGTATGGTATAGGGTTGTTTTATTTTAATTGAATTTTAAAAATATATATTCACCTGCCATTTTAAACTAATTATATATATATAGGTAAACAGGAAATTATATATATAGGAAAGATCTTGGAAAGGAAAAAATATATATAAAATATATAAACATAGGTGTTTTAAGTGTTGAAGAATTTATAGAAATTAGATTTTTAATACAGTTTACTTTTAAGTATGTGTATATATATATATATATATATATATATATAGTTTCAAAAGGAAATTTTACATGCATGTTTAATATATGGATAGTTTCAAGGAAAAATATATATACGTATACCTATTTCAAATTCGCTAATAATTTTAACGGATTTGGCGGTAGATTTGTTCAATTAACTTATTTAATTATTTTAGTTACTAAAAGACTTTTAAAAGGAAAATTATTAGTTAAATTAAATTTTTAGTTCATTAAATGGTGGTTAATTGTTTGATCAATTTAAATATTTATAAACCGTATAAATGTTTATACAAGGTCCAGAATCAAATGAAACTAGCCGGGTTGGTTCGTTGCTGGGATCGACGCAATAAAATCAAAGGTGAGTTAATCTCACTCTTTTGATTGCTATTTAAATTTAGATGGTTAAATTTAAATAATTGGTTGAATGACTGAATTGATTTGATGTGCTATATTATATATAGTATTATATAGTATATATTGGAGTGATTGATTTCCCGCATTATATAGCGAATGAGACCCTATGCGTCGCATAATAGCGGATGATATTATATATATAAACCCATATACCACGATATTCCACCTCGAAGTGGAATTGGTATTTTATACTGTGCTAACATCTGTGGATGCAGGAAACAGGTTGGAGGGATCCAACTGGATTTCTCAAAATATTTATATTTGTTTAATTATTCTATGTTATGATATTTTGGATAATCTGTGATAGATTACAATGGTAATTGGAAATAATGAATGTTATGGTTTGATTGAATATATTTGGGTATATGGAGTTACCAAAAATATATAAATTGGATTTTTGAAAAGAAAATAAAAGAAGAGGATTTGTAAGTAAAATGATTAGAGAGAATTTGGGATAAATTATATAAGGAATGAGGAATGGATAAAAGTGGATTTTAAAATTTTAATAAATTAAATCCGAGTATGGGAAGGGAGATTTTGAATAAAAAGGAAATAGTGAATTTTGAAACCCAAGTGATATTGTTTGAAGGAATAAAGAATTTATTTTAAAATTCAAGGTTTAAATTTATTTAAAAGGATAAAGAAGGAATTTGAAAATTTTGAAATTGGTGTTTTCAGTTACAAGATTTTAAATCATAATTAAGGAATAAAATCTGAAGTTAATGGGCTTTGAAATAAATGAGTAAGTAAAAGAATTTATTCCAAAATGAAGTAATTTGGAAATCAATTTGAAAATTGATTAAGTGTTCGAAACCGAGATTTTAAAAGGAGGTTGAGACTATAGAATTTATAAACTGGGTTTCTAAAGCGTAATGGATATCAGGGGATATTTGGAAGAGTAAATTCACCGTGGGAATTTATTTAAAAGAATGGCTAAATTTGTTTAAAAATAAATAGTGATTTATTTTTAAAGGATGTGAAAGAGAAGTGTAATTCCCTGAATAGCCAAGTACGTTTTTAAAACAAATTTTTAAGTATAAGTTAATAGTTTTAAAGTATGTTTTAGAAAATTTATTATTTTTAAAATTTTTAAATTTTAAAGTAAGTATTTTTCAAATTTATTTCATAAGTAACTATTTAAAGGTGACTTGGTATTATGTTTTAAAAGATAAAAGTTTAGTTTTATATTTTACTAAGTAGCTTTATTTTAAATATTCTTAAAGTATATATTTTGAATAAGTATTAAAGTAAATTTTTTTAATTTAAATGTTTTAAAGGATATTTTACAGTAAGGTGTTTTAAATTATTTTAAAAATCTAAAGTTTTTTGTACTTGGTGTTTTCGGTGGAAATAAATATTTGGGGAATTTATTCCTTAAGAGGAAGATGGTTTGAAACTGGTTTCAAAAAGGTTTGGAAGTGGGAATATATCTTGCAAAGATATTTTCTGGATAACAAATAATTTGGAAAATTATTTGTGTTTGATGGTTGTTTGTGAATGTGATTTGATTGTTAAATAATTTTGACTATCAATATTGGCTAATACACTGATCGTTTCGAAGAGACCAGGATCGGGATTAATTTCTCGAAAACCATTTTGATCCGGTTTGTACGTTTTCGTGAGGAAGACAAGTTTGGATTCGATGGTGGAGTAGCGAAGTGTAAGGGCTAGTCGCTACTAATCCTGAGGTGATTCCAAAATGGATGTAGTAGGAGTAGTGCCTTCGGTTCCATTCGAACCCGGGCAGACTTGTATGGATGAATGCTTTCAGAACATCGTTAGGTGGGCGATGAGCATTCTAAGAGAAGTGTTCTAAAAAGGTAACGCTTAGCTTTGAGCCTCATCAACCGAGAATGACTGAAAATCAGGGGTTATGCAGCAAGGTTAAGTGGGTAGCGCCCATTAGGGTGACGTCATCCCTGTCTAGATGTCCCTTTTATTCGGCTTAGTGGTGCATTTGTTGATCCCAACCGTAGGGTGATCTTGCTCGGGATTATCCAGTAAGGGGTAGTCCCGGTCTTGTGTTGCAGGAGATTGTGAGTAATCCTCGATACCGTGATCTAGACCACGTACTGTGATAGGTGGTACCCAAGTGCCTAGTCATTAGTTGGAAATCCATTTTCCCTACGTGCTTTTACGGTTTTGCTTGTATACCTATTAGGTGGAATTAAGTAAATGTAACAATTTTGGCTATTTGAATAAGTATTTTTGTGTAGACACTATTATAATATCAGAGGATTTTATAAGAAATGTTTTGGCCATCGTAGGGTAAAAACCCAACATGTTTATTTGTGGCGTGGTCTTACGAGATGCTTTTGATTTTCAAAGGATTTTGAAAACTTTAATAATCAAGTTGAGTGTGATTTCTCATCCGGGTATTCGAGACTGATTCGGGTGTTATTCCACTATAATGCTCGGTCAGATCGAGTATTATAAAATACAGAAAAAGATGTTGTGGAACTCAGGAGATGAGCTGGATGGCGATGCGTACTCCCGTACTTGTTTAAAATATTCCACTGTGTTGACTAGCTGTGTATTCAGATTGTGAGGATAGGTTATAATTACTGTCCAGTTGTGTGTTATGTATACTGTAACGACCCTGAAATTCGCACCCAGTTTAAAATTTAAAAAAAAATTGCTGATTTAGTGTAGAATTTCGAATTTTCACAAACAGATGCCGATGCTATTCAAACTTCACCTTTGGAATGCGTCTAATTAATCATAGCAACTAGTAAATTTTCGTCCGGAAATATGAAAGTTTATTTCGCACGTAAACTTACTTCAATTTAAATCAGTTAGTAATCGATGAAAATAAACCGTTTTCGAAACCTAAATATTTTTACATAGAAAAATTCTAAATCGTCTTCTGAGCAAGACGTCATTTTTCGTTCTTCAAAATTCGGACTTCTTTAGCTCCGTCGATCTTATTTTTCGACATTTTACTGCATTTTCCTTCAGTAGAAAATTTCGAATTTTATAACTCAACCGAATCACTGATATCTGTATACCTTTTTGATCGTCTCGTTGCGTTGATCAAAACGGTATATTTATTTGTGTCAATTGGAGTTCGGCGTTGCAAATTATAATTGGTTAGCGGAGTACAAACTGGTCCGTTACGCAGCACAAACCGGTACCCAACTTTGCAACGCTCAGAATTCTAGAAGCCTTTGACCATTCAGAAACCCGATAGCCATCACTTTATAGAAGATATCATTGCATTGGTCTGGGGACTCTAAACCTCGCTGTATATATCTGCTACCTCTGCCTTCATTAATTGCTGGCTGTGTGCGTCAGAAGTCATATTTTAAATCCCATCAAGCCTTTTATCTCCAGCTGTTAACCTTGTTTTGTTTGCGATATTATAAATTAAATACTTACAATTAATAATATTATATATCTTGAAAGAATACAAACATTAGCTGGCATTTACAGTTTCTTCGAAAAGCTATTCACTTTCACCTTCCTGTACTCACCACCCCTCCTTTCTTTCTTCTCTCTTCCATATTCTCCTCTGTAACTTATATAAAAAAAAAGGAATGAAGTTTCACATGCCACTTGCTCGCCTCACTCACCGCGTCCCGCCACCGCTTCCACGCTTAAGCTCGCAACACCCTGACCGCATCGACTAACCAGCCCGCTCCGCCTCCCCACTGCGCCCCGAGTCCACTGCCTCAGCCGCCGCCGCCTTGCCCACTGGCCACGTTCCCCTTTCCACTTGTTTCCACCTCTGCCGACACATGGTTTTCCTTCGCCGATCACTTTCCTCTCCCTCGCTTCAGCCAGTGCCGACCACCGTACTCCCCTCTACCATCACCACTTCCATCGGCCAGCTAATTCCCCAGCTCCGCCTACAAGAAATCTCCACCATCCTAGCTCAACGCACCAAGCAAAGAGCTCCGCCCATCAACCGAACATGCTAGCGCAGCCCTGCCTTCGTCCATTGCAGCAAGCCATGACCTTCACTCACAGCAAACCCACCTCTCCCCTAACCGCTACCGTCACTTGCCTAGCTCCGCCCTCGCCAAAAGCATAGCCGACTCAATGCAACTCCAATCGTCAACCTTGTGCGACCATCCAACATCGACGCCCATGCCGAAGCATTCTTCAACACCCAGTCCCAAGCACCTCCCCATCAAACAATGCTTTCCTCACCTTGCTTTGGTTTTCGACCCACTCCTCTATTGTTTTTCTCCTCTGTGCGTAGATATACGTCTATATTTCTTTGTGTTATATACGTATATATAAGCTATATCTAAATTATTTATATATCAATATGCTTGCTTGTTATGCCTATTCTTATGTTTACAGTACATTTGTATCTAATATATAAGTTGCAGTGTTATAAGTTATCTCTTTATATAAGTTATTTGTTATAAAGTTGTTATATTAGTTGCGTAAAATATAAGTTTATTAAGGGAAGTCTCTATAAAATTGTATGTTGGAACTTAAGTAAAGGTGATATCTTTTTGATACATATATGACATAGGCTGTTGGAGCATAGCTATTTATATAATATATATATATATAGTCTGTTGAATTTATAAGTTATGCATTTGAAATTAAAATATTATTGGTTATATATATTATACACATTACTTTCTAAGGTGCAGGTATATATGTTATTCAAGTCAGTCAGTATATGTGTGTTGGTTTCCATTAGTTGTTTATATACAAATTTATACAAGTATTTTATAATGTGTTTGTTTGGTTGCGGTAAAGGATTTATATTTGTTTTACTCTTTGGTTTGCAGGTTGTATAGATTCACCATACATAAGTGTTGTTTTACATATAAACTAATACTACTTATAAAAATTTATATTTTGGATCTGGTTATTTTTATATTTGGTTTATATATAGGTTATTAAATCTTTTAGTATATGTTTATGTAAGTTTATTTTAGGTATTGTAATATGTTGTGTACAGTACTTATCAATATTATTTATTTTTAATGTAAGTTACATTTTTATACATAAATCATAATAGTAATGTATATATTTTAGATTATTTCAAAGCTAATTCGTTTTGTTCGTCGATTCTTTTACCAGCTTCATCCATCGATTAAATCCTACCTTGTTCGAGGTTCGTGCCAATATAGCTTTCCATTGGAAATCATGCTTGCATTTCGTAACTCATTCCATCGTCAAAATTTCTCTAGCCTCGAAAGGTGAGCAATCACTCACGATTAATGTTCTTTTATTTATTAAATTTGGTTTCAATTGAAACGACCATTGAAATATGTTGCTGCTAGTTATTTACACTGTTAAATATATGTTATTACCTGTACCAGTTCACCTGTGACATCTGACACCACTATCTGTTAATTATACGATGATAATCCCGTTTGATTGATAATTGATTGATTGTTTGTTGTTTATATTGGATGTTAAATTGTGATGTATAAAATGATAAATATTATGCAATTGAATTCGGCGTAGGATAGTTAAAATTTTGAATTGACATAGGTGTTGAATTTGACTAGTTAAATTTGTATAATATGACCCTTGTAAACGTTTAATTAATTGACACGTAGAATTTGATTATGTACACCTTGAACCGTTGAATGTATATTGTATTAGTTGATGAAGTATGAAATTGAATAATTAATGTAAAGTGTAGAATTGCATAGAATAATAAGTGAATAATCTTAAATCTACATGAAATGATAGTGTAGATTCTAGAAATAATTATATTAATTTGCGCAAATAACAATGTGAATTAATACGATTATTTTGGGATTATTTAAATTGATTATTGAATTGTTGTTGATTGTTGTTATTACTATTTATTTACTTTGACACCATCCCTGTTATCATACTGCAAGTTCCCTTTGCTATGCTTTGATTTTTGAATTGAAATGGAATCGGGTTGAAATGATAAATACCCAAATGAACTTGACTTAGGATAGAAAATTAAATAAAAACCCGATTGGTCAATAATTTGATTTAAAATAAAATAATGATTCTATTTGAGTACAGAATAAGGTTTTGAAACAAAAATTGGAATTTGAATTTAATGAAAGGAAAATCTTAATGTTTAAAATCTGAAACGAATATTTACATAGTAGTTGCTGAAAGAGCGTTGTTTTAAAATTAATTATTGACAATAAAATTTGGAATTATTCATTTAATTAAGTTTGAAATGATTTAATAATTAAATTTGAATTTATAATTAAGTGAAAATTATTAATTTTTGAAATTATTAATAATTAAGTTGGAATTATTTAATAATTGAATAAGATTGAAGTATTTGATAAGTGAATAAAAATTGAATTCTTTGATTAGAGATTTAACTTTTGAATAAGTGAAGTTGAACTTCGTTAATAAACGAAATTAGGTTTCTTTTAAGTTAGGAAAGATTATTTAAGTAAGTTAAAGTGAAATTTGATTTCTCGAATATATGAAATTTAGTTCCTTTATTAATTGAGTTTTGAAATTTGTAACTATGTAAAGAATAAGTGAAATTGAATTTATTAACAAGAAATAAATGTGTTTTATTGAAATTAATGTAAGAATTGTAATTTAAGGAATTTGATTTGACAAATTTAATTTAATTAAATTTGTAAGTTTTGATATAATGAAGTTAACTTAAGTGATTGATTTAATGACTTGGAAATTAAAAAGAATTGTTTTGGATGTTAAATTAACTTAACAAATATTGAATAAAATCGATAAATAAATTTAAATTGATTTGAATATTAAATTTAATTAATTTAAATAATTTCGGAATGAAACTCTTGTACGAACTTGAATCAATATTTGAATTGTTTAAATATAATTTGAAATTGAATTATAAGATTTTGAAATGGTAATTTGGAAGTTTTGATATGTAAATTACGGAAATTGATATAGAAAGACAAATGGAATGTCATTACAAATTCTAATTGAAATTGAAATTGATTGTTTTGAGATATATTAAACGACCAATCGGTGTAATAAATACGCAGTTATTAAAGAGACCGGGATCGGATATGGACATACTCTCTGTCGATACCGAAACCACTTTAATAACTATTATACGAGGAAAGCTGATCCAGAATGAAGTGGATGGTTTGGTGAACGCGTTGACTGAAGAAGGAGAAAGATAATGGATGACCCCTGACATGACTAAAAGAGGAGCTGCGCCGGGCCATTGAGGTTCGCCATCTCTAGCGGACACACTTTTTCGATACCATGTCTATTACTTTTGTGATCCGATTTGGGTGCACCCCTCGATTTGGGAGTGTTGTTTCGCGGTGTTGAGGTAGCTGCTGGCTAAGTTCAACATCAGTCCGGATCACTCAACTACTAGTATCCTAGTTGGTATCGCCTCATGTACCTTGTCATACTGATTATCCTATTCGCGACCACTACGTTTTGTTTTGTGTTATACCTATGGGGTACCCTCTGATAACCACTAGTTTACGGTGGGGTTTACGGTGCTATATAGACTATGGCATTATAAAAATGTGTTAAGGGGGATTATGACAACGCCTTAACGCTATTTTTAATACTTTATATTACTAATAGACATTATCTATTTAGCGTACATTACTACCTAGTAGATAGTTTAACGGATCCTTAGAGGATGGTTATTCCAACGTCCTTTGAGTTACTTGTATTTCGATTGCTATTTCACTTAAGTTGGATTTATTGATATAAGAATATTAATCCTGACTCGAGTGTCTTGTGTTTTGCTTTATGCTCGGGTCAGACTGAGTGTACCAGTATTCGAGACTCACCTTTGGAGTTGGAGCTTTGCTTGAAGATCCAGCCATCTATTCTGCTTTCAGTATTTGATGATTTCAGTGATGTATTCTGATTTGTAACTGATGTATCATGTTATTCTTTCGTTGTATCTGGTATAACTCTGAGGTATCTTATATATTTATATAGTAGCTTCATGAACTACTATCTCTTTTATTTCCGCTGCATATTCATTTCTCTGTGTCTGTGTTCTGTGATTATTTATTTGCTGTATATCTGAGTTTTGCCAAATTTAAATTAACAACTCGGTATTTTGAATTATTCAAGTCCGACATGTGCGTATGCGAATAGTCCAAAATAGCGGGTCACTACAGTTAGTATCAGAGCTTTTGGTAGCTCTAGGCAGAACTTTGCATATAGGGTAAAATGTATTTACAGAATCACTCTCATTCGAGTTTCAATCTCTCCTTTTGACTCAATTCCTTAGAATTTTGGAACGTTCCCTCGGTTCCGAAATTCATTCGTTTCCCTCACTATTCGCCTTCTTTCAATTCTGGAGCATTCCATAACTCCACTTCGAGTGATCTTTATAATGAATCGGTGGTCTCGCCAATCTTCGAATTTATTGTAAATGGATGAAACTCCTTTACAATAAGCGTTGATTTACTGAAGATTTCTGTATCCTCGGTGTACGATGTTATCTATCTCCTGCTATAGCTGAATTCTATTTCTTGAGATCGAATGTCAATTTACCTCGGAATCTAGCATCGATCTTATTCTTGAAGTTACGGTCGATCTGGTTAAGGTTGCCCGTGAATTGAATAAGCTTATCCATCTTCTGATTCTGTTAATTGAATTATCTTATCTTTGTTTCAAACTTATTATCGAATCAAAATTCTCTTTGATTTGATTGCCATCAAATTTGATTCTCTATATTTGTTTTGAAATCCATTGTTGTATCGTCAAGCGAGGAAGTGTCTTTATAATTTAGTATTTAAAATGTTTACATATATTGTGTTGTTTGAGTTGTTTATGTTGATTTGGATTTTCGATCGATTCGTTTGACCAACGCTACCGATAGGATTTGCAAAACACTTGAACACAACAAACTGACACAATAGTATTTTCGAATTTGGTGAATAAAACAGTTTGGTATGATTATATTATATATAAGTATAGATTTCTCTGAAATTAAATTGTTAATTTGTTGTCAAAATTAATAAATAAATGAATGTATAAAGCTTGGTTATATTTTGATTTGGAATTCAAATGGATTTAAATTAGGATTTGAGAATTTAATTTCCGGTGATTTCAAACTTGGCTTTAAAGTTTTAAAAGGTATGTTACTTAAAGTATTTTCGAATAGAAATCTTTTCGAAGAAATTTTAGATGTTTAAATCAGTGCTCTTCTCTTTGTCGCCGGAAAATAATTTCGGTGATGACGGCTGCATCATCGACATTCATTTTCGAGTTTCGAAGTGGAGAGACTATTCTGTAGCTTTGCTATAGTTTGTTTTGAAAAATAAATTGATTTGAATTTCTAAACATAACTTGATTTATAATATATATTGAAGACCTAAATTTGATTTGATATATTATGAATATATATATTTATTTTATCTCAAGTTTTTTTAAGCTAATCAGAAGTTAATTCTTAAAATTTGTTAAAGGATGATTTCACAATTTTAAACGAAGCCAAATTATTTTATATAAATACTTGGCTTGAAATAACTGAATTGTAAAATTTTATTGGGATAATACTCAAATTGCATTATATATATATATATATAACTTACCTAAATATATAAAAAAAGGGGTTAATTATGTAATTGAATATTATACAGTAGAAAAGGATATCAAAGGAATTCTTAATAAATTGAGTAGTTATAATAAATATAAAATACTTAATATATATGCGATAGGGTATATTAAGTAGAATAAATTTAATAATAATTTGGAAAAAAAAGAAGAATTAAATTTGTCAAAGACGGTTTGATTATAATAAATGACTTCAAATTTATGATCTTTGAAGTTGTTAATTTAAGAAGATTGGGTACTATATAATATAAATTGTCTTTATAAATAAAATGTAAGTGCGTATAATAAATGTTATTCACTTAAATTCTAATTTTAAATGCTTATGAGATAAATGGAATAATAAGTTAAATAAATAAGAGGTACGATTAATAGAAGAAAATTTTGTTTTGAAAGTTAATAAATTGAATTAAATAAACTTAAGAGAATATCTTGAATTAATTGAATTTAAATTGAATTTCATTTGAAAGGAATCTTTTGTACCTAACATTAATATATGTGAAATCAAATCAATTTTATGAAAGTCTTGAATTTAAAGTCAAATTGTTAAATATAAATTAATTTAAATTGAAATTTCTATAGTTTAAATCAATTGTTTACTTTGTAATTCAAGTCTATTTCTTTTAGTTGTTTCTATTCTCCCACCTCCTTCCTTTTCGGGGACGAAAAGTTTTGAGTGGGGGAGAATGTAACGACCCTGAAATTCAGACCCAGTTTAAAATTTAAAAAAAATCGCTTATTTAGTGTAGAATTTCGAATTTTCACAAACAAATGCCGATGCTATTCAAACTTCACCTTTAGAATGCGTCTAATTAATTATATCAACTAGTAAATTTTCGTCCGAAAATATGAAAGTTTATTTCGCATGTAAACTTACTTCAATTTAAATCAGTTAGTAATCGATGAAAATAAATCGTTTTCGAAACCTAAATATTTTTACATAGAAAAATTCTAAATCGTCTTCTGAGCAAGACGTCATTTTTCGTTTTTCAAAATTCGGAATTTTTTAGCTCCGTCGATCTTATTTTTCGACATTTTACTGCATTTTCCTTCAGTAGAAAATTTCGAATTTTATAACTCAACCGAATCACTGATATCTGTATACCTTTTTGATCGTCTCGTTGTGCTGATCAAAACGGTATATTTATTTGTGTCAATTGGAGTTCCGCGTTGCAAATTATAATTGGTTAGCGGAGTACAAACTGGTCCGTTACGCAGCACAAACCGGTACCCAACTTTCCAACGCTCAGAATTCTAGAAGCCTTTGACCATTCAGAAACCCAATAGCCATCACTTTACAGAAGATATCATTGCATTGGTTTGGGGACTCTAAACCTCGCTGTATATATCTGCTACCTCTGCCTTCATTAATTGCTGGCTGCGTGCGTTAGAAGTCATATTTTAAATCCCATCAAGCCTTTTATCTCCAGCTGTTAACCTTGTTTTATTTGTGATATTATAAATTAAATACTCACAATTAATAATATTATATATCTTGAAAGAATACAAACATTAGCTGGCACTAACAGTTTCTTTGAAAAGCTATTCACTTTCACCTTCCTGTACTCACCACCCCTCCTTTCTTTCTTCTCTCTTCCATATTCTCCTCTGTAACTTATAAAAAAAATGAATGAAGTTTCACGTGCCACTTGCTCGCCTCCCGCCACCGCCTCCCGCCACCGCTTCCACGCTCAAGCCCACAACACCCTGACCGCATCGACTAACCAGCCCGCTCCGCCTCCCCACTGCGCCCCGAGTCCACTGCCTCAGCCGCCGCCGCCTTGCCCACTGGCCACGTTCCCCTTTCCACTTGTTTCCACCTCTGCCGACATATGGTTCTCCTTCGCCGATCACTTTCCTCTCCCTCGCTTCAGACAGTACCGACCACCGTACTCCCCTCTACCATCACCACTTCCATCGGCCAGCTCCTTTCTCATTCCCCAGCTCCGCCTACAAGAAATCTCCACCACCCTAGCTCACCGCACCAAGCAAAGAGCTCCGTCCATCAACCGAACATGCTAGCGCAGCCCTGCCTTCGTCCATTGCAGCAAGCCATGACCTTCATCTTTCTCACAGCAAACCCACCTCTCCCCTAACCGCTACCGTCACTTGCCTAGCTCCGCCCTCGCCAAAAGCATAGCCGAGTCAATGCAACTCCAATCGTCAACCTTATGCGACCATCCAACATCGATGCCCATGCCGAAGCATTCTTCAACACCCAGTCCCAAGCACCTCCCCATCAAACAATGTTTTCCTCGCCTTGCTTGGGTTTTCGACCCATTCCTCTGTTGTTTTTCTCCTCTGTGCGTAGGTATACGTCTATATTTCTTTGTGTTATATACGTATATATAAGCTATATCTAAATTATTTATATATCAATATGCTTGCTTGTTATGCCTATTCTTATGTTTACAGTACATTTGTATCTAATATATAAGTTGCAGTGTTATAAGTTATCTCTTTATATAAGTTATTTGTTATAAAGTTGTTATATTAGTTGCGTAAAATATAAGTTTATTAAGGGAAGTCTCTATAAAATTGTATGTTAGAACTTAAGTACGGGTAATATCTTTTTGATACATATATGACATAGGCTGTTGGAGCATAGCTATTTATATAATATATATATATATAGTCTGTTGATTTTATAAGTTATGCATTTGAAATTAAAATATTATTGGTTATATATATTACACACATTACTTTCTAAGGTGCAGGTATATATGTTATTCAAGTCAGTTAGTATATGTGTGTTGATTTCCATTAGTTGTTTATATATAAATTTATACAAGTATTTTATAATGTGTTTGTTTGGTTACGGTAAAGGATTTATATTTGTTTTACTCTTTGGTTTACATGTTGTATAGATTCACCATATATAAGTGTTGTTTTGCATATAAACTAATACTACTTATAAAAATTTATATTTTGGATCTGGTTATTTTTATATTTGGTTTATATATAGGTTATTAAATCTTTTAGTATACAATATGTTTATGTAAGTTTATTTTAATTATTGTAATATGTTGTGTCCAGTATTTATCAATATTATTTATTTTTAATGTAAGTTGCATTTATATATATAAATCATAATAGTAATGTATATATTTTAGATTATTTCAAAGCTAATTCGTTTTGTTCGTCGATTCTTTTACCAGCTTCATCCATCGATTAAATCCTACCTTGTTCGAGGTTCGTGCCAATATAGCTTTCCATTGGAAATCATGCTTGCATTTCGTAACTCATTCCATCGTCAAAATTTCTCTAGCCTCGTAAGGTGATCAATCACTCACGATTAATGTTCTTTTATTTATTAAGTTTCTTTTCAATTGAAACGACAATTGAAATATGCTGCTGCTAGTTATTTACACTGTTAAATATATGCTATTACATGTACCAGTTCACCTGTGACATCTGACACCATTATCTGTTAATTATACGATGATAATCCCGTTTGATTGATAATTGATTGATTGTTTGTTGTTTATATTGGATGTTAAATTGTAATGTATAAAATGATAAATATTATGCAATTAAATTCGGCGTAGGATAGTTAAAATTTTGAATCGACATAGGTGTTGAATTTGACTAGTTAAATTTGTATAATATAACCCCGGTAAACGTTTAATTAATTGACACGTAGAATTAGATTTTGTACACCTTGAACCGTTGAATGTATATTGTATTAATTGATGAAGTATGAAATTGAATAATTAATGTAAAGTGTAGAATTGCATAGAATAATAAGTGGATAATCTTAAATCTACATGAAATGATAGTGTAGATTCTATAAATAATTATATTAATTTGCGCAAATAACAATGTGAATTAATACGATTATTTCGGGATTATTTAAATTGATTATTGAATTGTTGTTGATTGTTGTTATTACTGTTTAATTACTTTGACACCATCCCTGTTATCACACTGCAAGTCCCTTTGCTATGCTTTGATTTTTGAATTGAAATGGAATCGGGTTGAAATGATAAATACCCAAATGAACTTGACTTAGGATAGAAAATTATATAAAACCCGATTGGTCAATAATTTGATTTAAAATAAAATAATGATTCTATTTGAGTAAAGAATAAGGTTTTGAAATAAAAATTGGAATTTGAATTTAATGAAAGGAAAATGTTAATATTTAAAATCTGAAACGAATATTTACATAGTAGTTGCTGAAAGAGCGTTGTTTTAAAATTAATTATTGACAATAAAATTTGGAATTATTCATTTAATTAAGTTTGAAATGATTTAATAATTAAATTTGAATTTATAATTAAGTGAAAATTATTAAGTTTTGAAATTATTAATAAATAAGTTGGAATTATTTAATAATTGAATAAGATTGAAGTATTTGATAAGTGAATAAAAATTGAATTCTTTGATAAGCGATTTAACTTTTGAATAAGTGAAGTTGAACTTCGTTAATAAATGAAATTAGGTTTCTTTTAAGTTAGGAAAGATTACTTAAGTAAGTTAAAGTGAAATTTGATTTCTCGAATATATGAAATTTAGTTCCTTTATTAATTGAGTTTTGAAATTTGTAACTATGTAAAGAATAAGTGAAATTGAATTTCTTAACAAGAAATAAATGTGTTTTATTGAAATTAATGTAAGAATTGTAATTTAAGGAATTTGATTTGACAAATTTAATTTAATTAAATTTGTAAGTTTTGATATAATGAAGTTAACTTAAGTGATTGATTTAATGACTTGGAAATTAAAAAGAATTGTTTTGGATGTTAAATTAACTTAACGAATATTGAATAAAATCGATAAATAAATTTAAATTGATTTGAATATTAAATTTAATTAATTTAAATAATTTCAGAATGAAACTCTTGTACGAACTTGAATCAATATTTGAATTGTTTAAATATAATTTGAAATTGAATTATAAGATTTTGAAATGGTAATTTGGAAGTTTTGAAATGTAAATTACGGAAATTGATATAGAAAGACAAATGGAATGTTATTACAAATTCTAATTGAAATTGAAATTGATTGTTTTGAAATATATTAAACGACCAATCGGTGTAATAAATATGTAGTTATTAAAGAGACCGGGATCGGATATGGACATACTCTCTATCGATACCGAAACCACTTTAATAACTATTATACGAGAAGAGTTGATCCAGAATGAAGTGGATGGTTTGGTGAACGCGTTGACTGAAGAAAGAGAACGATATTGGATGACCCCTGACATGACTAAAACAGGAGCCGCGCCGGGCCATTGTGGTTCGCCATCTCTAGCGGACACACTTCTTCGATACCATATCTATTACTTTTGTGATTCAATTTGGGTGCACCCCTCGATTTGGGAGTGTTGTTTCACGGTGTTGAGGTAGCTGCTGGCTATGCTCAACATCAGTCCGGATCACGCAACTACTAATATCCTAGTTGGTATCGCCTCATGTACCTTGTCATATTGATTATCCTATTCGCGACCACTACGTTTTATTTTGTGTTATACCTATGGGGTACCCTCTGATAACCACTAGTTTACGGTGGGGTTTACGGTGCTGTATAGACCATGACATTATAAAAATGTGTTAAGGGGGATTATGGTAACGCCTTAACGCTAATATTACTGATAGACATTATTTACTTAGCGTACAATGTACATTACTACCTAGTAGATAGTTTAACGGATCCTTAGAGGATGGTTATTCCAACGTCCTTTGAGGTACTTGTATTTCGATTGCTATTTTACTTAAGTTGGATTTATTGATATAAGAATATTAATCCTGACTCGAGTGTCTTGTGTTTTGCTTTATGCTCGGGTCAGACTGAGTGTACCAGTATTCGAGACTCACCTTTGGATTGGAGCTTTGCTTGAAGATCCAGCCATCTATTCTACTTTCAGTATTTGATGATTTCAGTGATATATTCTGATTTGTAACTGATGTAACATGTTACTCTTTCGTTGTATCTGGTATAACTCTGAGGTATCTCATATATTTATATAGTAGCTTCATGAACTACTATCTCTTTTATTTCCGCTGCATATTCATTTCTCTGTGTCTGTGTTCTGTGATTATTTATTTGCTGTATATCTGAGTTTTGCCAAATTTAAATTAACAACTCGGTATTTTGAATTATTCAAGTCCGACATGTGCGGATGCGAATAGTCCAAAATAGCGGGTCACTACATATACTCTAATGATGTAATGTATAAACAGATTTGTTTTGTGTAAAGATCATTTATTATCTATTATATTTTATTCCGCCGCGATGGTTAGATTCTGATGTTGTTTTCTAATTTCTTCTTCTACCTATTCTTCTTTAACGCTAACGGTTCGTATTTTCATTCACCTTGAGTTGATATGTTGGGATATAGTGTCGACTTAAGGGGTACGAGTTTTTGGGCTATTACACCTCATGCATCGTGACTTGTCTTTCTTGGACGAGAATAATCTCGAGTCACTCACTGAAGCGTGGGATACTTTGATCAGAATTAAAAAAAAGTGGAGCTAGCTGTTGAAGAGATTGATGAAGAGGCTCTGGTGAGGGAGGTGCTTTGGGGCAACGAACCCTCATATTTATCCAGCGAAGGCCCTTTTCGGGGGAAGCTCTCCTGCATCAGAGGACAAAGAGGATGCGACTGGCCCATCGAGCTCCAAGACCCAGATTCCTCCCCCATTGACTCAACCAAGACTCCACTACTTAGTCCTTCCGAGCAACATGTGGGTTATGATTTGGAGAAGCCTGGACTTAGCATCAACAGTCTATCCCCAATTTCGGAGGGTGATACACACAAAATGACTGAGAGCCAAGTGGAAGCTGGTACAAGACCCTTCCTCCTAAAGTTCATAGAGTCATCGTTTTTGGCAAATAACTGTAGTATCATAACGTTCAATTTTCATGAATTCGAGCAGGTCATTCTGGCCCTGAATTGACTCCAAGGAGCGATGTCACTATGGAGTGGAAAGAAAAAGAGATTAAAGTGCTTTACACCGGTGATACCCCTGGTCCCGATGCTCAAGTGATCAGGGTGGTAGATGAGGATAAACTTAAGAATCCCTCACCCGTAGATGAACACAACGAGGTCGAAATCACAAGCGCTTCTGAACATACTTCAAAGCTTAGCATGGAGGAGCAAATCCAGAAAGAGGAGAAAAAGAAAGCCAAAATTAAGGTAGAACCTCAGATGGTGGAACTCGATGACCCCATAAATAAGCCTTTGAAGGTCATTCTCCCCAGTGAGACCATACCACTAGAGGTCCCCCTTCCTTCCTCGGATACAACATCGCAAGGAAGCAAGGGTTCCAGGAGAAAACGTTTAGTTAAGGAGATTTCAGAGAAGCCGAAGAAGGAGAAAAAGTCAAAGAAGTAGCTATCATCTGGTCATGCTCGCTCAGCTTAAATAAGCCAAAATCATGTAGTTGTTTCTTTTCTTTTTGATAGTCATCGTAGATAGACTTTGGCTCCGGACTTCGGAGAAGTGTAATGGAACCTAATTTTTGATTAATAAATAAAATTTTGTTTCTTGCATTCCCAAACTCTCATCGTATAGCTTATCACCTAACTTTTAGTTGAAATTCAGAGTCTTGTGGGTTACGTAAGCTCCAGTCCACTTTCATGTGACTTGGAGATTCTAGAATTACTTATACTCTAGTCCGCGCTCCGGAGACTTTGGGATTATTGAATCATTTATAACCTAGCCCACACTCTAGGGGCTTAGAAATTAATTGAATCTTTTATGCTCTATTCCGCACACTGGGGACTCAGAGCACTCTAGTCCGCGCTCTGGGGACTTAGAGAATTTTAAATCGTTTATACTCTAGTCCGTACTCCAGGGACTTAGAGTACTCTATTCCGCGGTCTGGGGACTTAGAGATTTTTAAATCGTTTATATTCTAGTCCGCATTATGGGGACTAAGAGTACTCTAGTCCCTGATCTGCGGGCTTAGCGATTTTTTAGTCGTTTATACTCTCGTCTGCACTTCAGGGACTCAGAGTACTCTAGCCTGTGCTATGGGGACTTAGATATTTATGACTTGTTTATATTCTACTCCGCACTTCGAGGACTCAATGTATTCTAGCCCACGCTTTGGAGACTTAGAGTTTTTTGAATATTTTATACTCTGGTCCGCATTACGGGGACTCAGAGTATTCTAGTCCACGCTCTGGGGGACATAGAGATTTTTGAGTCGTTTATACTCTAGTCTGCACTCCAGGGACTCAGAGTACTCTAGCCCATGCTTTGGGGACTTAGAGACTTATGAATCGTTTATACTCTAGTCCGCACTTCGGGGACTCAGAGTAGACTAGCCCATGCCTTAGGGACTCAAAGATTTTTTGAATTTTAGCCGATTGACTTTTAGTTTTGTGTGTGCGTTCATACGCCAGACAAAGTAATGAAATTTTATTTTGCAATGATATCACAAAACACAAAACACTAATAGTACATAGAAAAACAGCTTCGATCCTTTATTGATTATAGAAAATAAGGACAAACTGAATTGTCATATTAAATGTCGGAAACAGAGAACAACAAAAGAAATGTATTCTGGAAACACTTGCTACTAAAATGCAAAAGAAATAAACTAAGTGTAATAATGATGCAAATGCTCGCTATTCCATTCTCTAGGGAGCGTCACGCCATCAACAGTCGCTAGCTTGAAGGTTCCCTCTACAAGCATCCGTTCGATGACGTATGAAACTTCCCATGTGGGATTCATAATTGACGGGGCTGGAAAAACTTGCTTCAAACCAAGGTCTCCCACATTGAAAGTTCTTGGTCGAACTTTTTCATTATAATATCGGACGACTTAGTGCCGATATATGGCTGCCTTTAAATCAGCTTCTTTACGCTTCTCGTCAATAAAGTCCTATGATTCCAGTAAAAGACCTTGATTCGTCCTAGGATCATAGTGAGCCTCCCGGTGAGGGGGAACTTCAAGTTCCATGGGTATAACAGCTTCAGTGCCGCATGCCAAGGTGAATGGAGTGTGGCCAGTCGCGGACTTATGGGTGGTTCTGTAGGCCCAAAGTGCTGTTGGAAGCTCTTCCACCCACTTTCCTCTCCCCTTCTCTAAGAATTTTTTCAACATGGACTTATTTATCTTATTTACGGCTTCAACTTGTCCATTTGCTTTAAGGTGAGCGAGTATTGCAAATCTTTTCTCAATGCAATATTTTTGGCAGAACTCTTTTAATTCTCTACTCTCAAATCGAGTTCCATTGTCAATAACGATAGTTCGTGGGAGGCCAAAGCGGCATATAACGTTTCGCACAACAAAACTAATGACCATTTTGGTGGTGATCATAGCTAATGGCTCCGCTTCTACCTACTTGGTGAAGTAATCAACCACGACAATTGCATATTTTAGACCACCTTTGGAGATTAACAAGGAGTTGATTATATCGATCCCCCAAATTGCAAATGGTCATGGACTAACCATTTGCGTGAGTTCCGCCGGCGGTGCTCTCGGGATCTTTGCGTACTTTTGACATTTGTCGCATCTCCTTACATAGTCAGCGACATCTCAGTTCACGGTCGGCCAATAGTATCCATAGCGGAGGATCTTTTTGGCTAGCATCTGCCCTCAGTACAGTCGCTACATTCTCCTTCATGAACTTCTTTTAAGACTCGCTTTATCTCGTCATGAGCGATGCACCTAAGTAAGGGAACTAAGAATTCGTTCTGATACATTATTCCATTCTGTATTATATATCGCGAGGCCTTGCGAACGACTTGTTGCCTCCCATTCTTTCTCTCGGGTAAGGTTCCATGTTGCAGGTATTCTTTGAATGTGGTCATCCACGACTCCCTTCCAATTTCTGTCCCTAACACAAGATCTACTTCCATTTTGTTTATACTTAGAGCATGTAAGGTTTAGATGGGAACCAAGCCCATCTGTTGTGCATCACAAGTACTTGCGAATTTTGCCAATGAGTTGGCTTCCCCATTTTGTTCACGTGGAATATGCAAAATATCATAGTATTCAAGGTCCGCCAACAATTCTTGAACCAGAGCGAGTTACGGGGGTACGCCTTTGTCCCTTTGCCCGATAGTCTCCCCGTACTTGGTACACCACCAACTGTGGATCACAGAAGATTTCAGTCGATTTTATTCTAAGTTCTTTGGTAAGTCTCAAGCCACAATCAATGCTTCATACTCAGCCTCGTTGTTCGTAGCGGGGAAAATAAGTTTCAAAGCATAACAAATTGTTTGTAACATCCCGCCTTCTTGTACGTTTTAAACAGATACACATGTCGACTCAAACCATACAGAAGGGCAGATTGTTATGGGGTAAATAAGAAAAAGAAGATAAAGAAAAAACAAAATAGAATCTAATAGAGAAATGGCAATATATAATAATCAAATAACAGTTCATGAAGCTGTTTACAAAACCTTTGATTATACTAATACAATACAGATCGGAGTTACACATACCAGAGAATAACAAATAATGCAGCGGAATACATGATGCAATGGAATATAATAAATAATAATAATAATAATACAATCTTCATCTTCGTCCTCTAGAAATAAAGTGTTCAAATCCTGAAATGCTCATGCTGACCCGAGCGAATTGAAAAGACAAAACACTCGATTCAGAAATAAAAGATCTTATGTAAGTTAAATCAACGGTAAATATGAGTGCAACGGCGTCAGAAATGTTTACAGGGTTTGACATCTCCTATCCAATGTCTAACGTGAGTGCAATAACTTAAGAGATGATCGAGATTCACATCCGTTAAACTATCTACTATGTAGTGCAATATGCAATTATAATAGTGTCTACAGTAAGGTAAAAGTTTTAAAATAGCGTTAAGGCATTGCCTATAACCCCCTTAACACATTTTATATATTCTCGTAGTCTATACAATGTCGGACGCTCCTCCGTAAACTGAAGTTTTACCCAAAGGACATCACATAGATATGGTACAAAACAAACTCGTAGAAGACGCACTAGGGCATGTGAACACGGCACACAAGGAAATACCAGGGTAGATATACCGTTTGCGGATCTGGACTGGTGGTAACGCATAGCAGCTACTACCGTCCACCTCGTAACACACTCCCAAATCAAAATCGAAGGGTGGCGACCAAAAAATCACAAAATCAGAATATAATATCGAAGAAGTGTGTCCGATAGGAGGAATGATCTCCCTTGGCCCGGCATGGCTCCTGATTTTAGTCACATCTACGGTGGCTCACGTGATTCAGGGTAACGTCATACCTTATATAGAAATCGTTCATCAAACCATCCTACTTCATTTTTGGAATCTCCACCACGTACACAGTTGTTAAGTGGTTTTCGGTATTGGCAGAGAGTATGACAATATCTGATCCCGGTCTCTTTAACAACCAATCGCTTATTACATACAGGATTGTTCTTTTACATTTCAAAAGTCGATTCACAATTGATATCAAAATATCCTATTCTCAAAACCATAATATTTTCGAAATCATATTCATTTTGAAATCATATTCACTTTGAAATCTTTATTTGCTTTCAAAAGTCATAATTCCTTGCAAAACCATATTTTCAAAACAGGTTAAATCCTTTCTTCAAAATCATCATAAATATAACATTTAAATTCCAACTTGTGTTAGAACATCATTTAATCATTTTTACCTTTAGACCAATGAATTTGAATAAAAATACTTTTTTGTTACTTAGTTTGAAAGTTTAGAAAATATTTTAAATAGTTATAAATAGTTAAAATAGTTTTAAATAGATTTAAAATAGATTTAACAAAATTAAAATAGATTAAATCGGTTTAAAATAGATTTAGATTTAATATGAGTTAAATGATTTAATTAGTTTAAAATAAATTTAATGGTGTTAAAATAGGTTAAATTGATTTAATATAGTTAATATAGGTTAAAATAGTTTATAGATCTGAAAATCATAAAATTTAGAGTCTTAAACATAATATAATTTAAAACAGTTTATATTTGAAAACATGAATTTGTAATTTATATCGATTTAAAACTATTTATTTCTTTTCAACAAATTCAGACCATTTCAATTTCTCAAACTAAATTTCAGATTTCAAAATTTCCAATTCCCAATAAATCATTCAATTCAATATCGCTTCCAAAACCATATTCAAATATCACTTTAAATTATTCTGATTCTGATACATTTCAGAAGTTATATTTTCCAACAACTCAAATAATGCAACTTTGACAAATTTCATTTATATCTCAAATTCGACTTTTAAAATTTCAATTTCATTTCTTAAACTCATTCCTTTAAACCAGTTCGCATTTAACATAAAACTTGATTTCAATAACACTTCAATTTATATAAAACAAAATTTTATTTCAGAATATCCCTTTATTAAATTCAAAAATTTAAGGATTTTAAAATCATTTAATTTAACCAATCCGGTGCCCGTATATAATTTTCTACCCTAAGGTCAAGTGATACGGATATTTTTCATTTCAATCCGCAATTTAATATTTTACGTTATGTATATAATTTCAAACCGCAATCCCGAATTAATAATAAAAATTGATAACGAACTTGCAGTTTATGCTAATATAAAATAAAACATTCATTCATCAAATTTAACAATTAAGCATTCATCACAAACATCATCCAATTCAATCAATAAGCATCAATATATAACTGATAATCAATACAGGAATTAAATTGACAATTTAAATTCAATATTAAATGAAACGATAATTAAATGCAATAAAAGTCAAATTTGAATCAAAACTCTATTTAACACAACAAATAGCAATCAATAAATTTCTAATCACTTTAAAAATTCAATTTAACAAACACAAAAAATTTATAAGTTGTGAGTGGGCTAAAGCACTCACATTTTGAATTTAAGTTGAATTTAAATCCAATTTAAACCTAGAATTCAAACAGCCTCCAAATTCGTCCAGACTAGCGTCAAAATGTCCGAAATTTCAATATGATCCTAGCAGAGAAAACCATACGTGAATTGGACCTCGTATGTAAAAGTTATGTTGATTAGTACCATTGAAATTCAATTTATATTAAAAAAAGAAAAAGGAGTCAACGCCATACCCAGTCAACCAAGACACGTCACCGTTCCCATCATCATTCCTGAATCAACCCACGAGCCCCCCCTTCGCACGTGAAAAACAAGGTGAAACCTTAGCGTCGCCTCGCGCTCGACTTTGGCCGAAGCTGCCTCCAACCTCTCCGCGGCCCACTCCGACTATCACGACCAACCCACGACGAACCACTGTTGCCCAAATTGGCCGCGAAACCCACCACCGCCATCTCCACTCGGAACCTAATTGAATTTTTATGGAAAATACGACCACCTAACAATCAAACAAACACCTCAGATCGACTCCCCCTCAGTCCCTTTTATAAAGTGGTATCAATGATTCGATGATCCGACGCAGTTCATCGAAAAGTGATGAACGACCAAGAATTGATCATCAATTTCTAGACAATCAATGATTCAAATTGGAAAAAAAATTTCAAATTTGAGACGCGCTCGTCGAGAGCTTCAGATCGATATATAATTTGATATATATTGAGAAGTTTAAATTTTTGAAGTTGAAATTGAATTGGAATTACAATTGGGGAAATTAGGGTTTTCAGCCATTGAGGAAGAGAAGCAGTAGAAGTTTTTGTACGTATAGAAATGAGAAATAAGGAGTGCCTAGGGTTTATAACGAGGTATATGTTGGCAGAACAAAATAGAAAGGAATTGGCTTGATTGGTTTGGAACGTTGAACGATACACGACCCGAAAAGCCCGTTCTGTCTTCGGAACAAAAATGAATCAACTATCAAAATAGATGTTTTTGAAAATTTTAAAATCAATGGGATAGGTTCCAATTCCTAACTCCATCATATGAAGAAGTTATGCTAAATCAATTTATTTCAAATTGATTTCAATTGGTTTAAATTAAATTGATTTCTAGGCGTTTTGAGCCCGTACGATCAAACGACAAGTCCAATCGTTATGAAACTTGAAATCCTACAATAATTCACCATTACGGATCTGATGAAACTGGTTTCGTCAAAATTCGAGATAGTTGCCAAAATGACTATTTTCTATTAATTAAATATATTAATATTAAATTAAATTAAATCACTTTCCAATTTAATATTTAGTTATTTACAATTTCTATCAGTTTGGATTACTAGGTAATTTATAAACCTTTGTAACAAATCCCTATATCAATTTGATATTGAATATTCCACCAATTAAAATGTTAAATCTCAATTTCAATAAATTCAATTAATTATAATTAATTCTAATAAATTAATTTGATTCAAGTTCAATCCTTCTTATTTAAATCAATTATTATTCAGTAAACAAAGTTAACATTTGTTCTATATTTCATTACATTAATATACCTCTATTTCCATTTTTGTTTTAGTTAACCACTATTATTCCACTTATATTGAAATTTTGTCAAATCTATACATTAATTATAAAAAAAAATATCAGTTTATTTATCCAACTTAGTTTCATTATTTTAATTTATCTTATAATAAAATATACATTTTCATTCATTTTATTACATTCACACTTGTTTTCTTATATTCACATTTATAATTAAGTGTTACAATTTGCATTAGTTCATTATTGGAGTTTAATTTCAATTGTTAATAATTAGTTTTAAATACCACTGTTACGTTTCATTTTAGCATTCATTTCATTATTAAATTACAAAGTTTTTGTTTCTTCTTAATTTATTTACCAAAATCCTAATAAATCAACAAATTTAACTATTGAAAATTTATGGGTCGTTACACTGATCGATTCTTGGAACATACAAGAATAACACCACCCCAAAACAATAATTGTTGGATTCTCCATCGGTGCATAACTTCCATCAAATAGCGGGAATTGCATCACCACCACTTGGCTCGTCTGATATGGTGAACTCCGCAATGAAATTGCTAACGCTTGACCTTAGATAGCCCTCCGCGTCAGGTAAGTGACATCGAACTGATTCAGCTCAATGTTCCATTTGAGTACCCTTCCAGAAGTCCCTGGTCGTTGGAGGACATACCGTAGAGGTTGATTAGTATAGACGCTGACCGAATGTGCTTGAAAATACGAACAGAGCTTGCATGATGCGATCACCAAGTAGTAGGCTAGCTTCTCAGTCTTAGAATAATTTCTCTCTGCCATCATTAAACGCTTACTAACATAGTACACTGGCTTTTGGATTCGGTCCTCCTCATGAACTAGAGCTATACTGATAGAATGTTGGGATACGTCTAAGTAAACGTATAACTCCTCATGGTCTATAGGCTTTGACAGAACCAGAGGCCTCTCCAAATGTCTCACCAGAGCTCGAATGCATGCTCACAGTACGGCGTCGATTCAAAATTTCTCTTCCTTTTCCTTATCACATCAAAGACAGGAATACACTTGTCGGTCGCTCTGGTTATAAATCGACTCAACGCGGCGACTTTTCCATTCGGGCTTTGTACTTGCTTTATAGTTCTGAGTGCTTGCATGTCTCGAATAGCCTGAATTTTTTCTGGGTTGGCTTTGATTCCCCATGCATTGACAATAAAACCCAAAAACTTTCCTGACCCAACACCAAAGGAACATTTTTAGTGTATTTATTTTCATTCCATAATACCTACGTACATCAAACATGTTCGCTAAGTCTCGAATGTGGTCATTTGACTGTCGTGACTTCACGAGCATATCATCCACATAGACTTCCATCATTCTACCAATATGGTCTTTAAACATCTGATTCACAAACGCTGATATGTTGCCCCTACGTTCTTTAATCCGAAAGGCATCACTACATAACAGTATAATCCAACGTCCGTGACAAAACTGGTATGCTCCTGATCCGGAATGTGCATCGGGATCTGATTGTATCCCAAATGCGCATCCATAAATGAAAGTAATTCGTATTCTACTGTCGAGTCGAACATCTGATTAATTCTGCGCAAAGGAAAACTATCCTTAGGGCACACCTTGTTCAGGTCTGAGTAATCGACACGGGCCCTCTACTTCTCGTTTGCTTTCCTTACCAGTACGGGATTAGCTACCCATTCAAGATAGAGGGCATCGCGGACAAACCCATTGGCCTTGAGTTTATCCACCTCCTCTCTGGGAGCAGTGGACCTCTACGGGTCCATGCCTCTCCTATTTTGCTTCACTAGCACATACTTCGGGTCAATGTTCAACATAGAACTTGTGCCAGCAGGAGAAATCCCACACATATCAAAATGGATCCAAGCGAAAACATCTAGATTCGCTTGGAAGAAATCCGTAATATCCTCTATCATCGAGGGGTTGAGCTATGGTCCAATCTTAAGCACCCGTGACGAGTCATCATGGCTGATTGGAATGTCAATCGTCAGTTAAACCGGTGCTGCCTTAGCCTCCTTGGTTTCTTCATCATCTCTCGGATCTATGCCTCTATAGATCCAGCCCTGTTGCCCAAGCCAAGGATCGGGCATTACTTGTCAATTTTCTGCAACATAGATGTGGACAGAGTTGTTTGCATCGTTGCCCTTCTCTCTTCGTTGGGCCTCTCTCAGCTCAGCCATATAACACGCATGACCAATCGCTTGATCGGAAGCACTACACAAACTCCTCTATCCATTGGAAATTTCAAGGTCAAACACCACGGGGCCAAAGCTGCCCTAAATTTTGCCAGAGCCTATCGGCCAAGAAAAACATTATACGGGGAATCAACATCTAGAACAATGAATGGTATGATCCATATCCCCTGCTTTTACTTTCCCCTAGCTCAACTGGCAATTCAACAAAACCTACTACATCAGTAGCCACACATTAAAGCCATGAATGCGAGCTTTAGATGGTTTTAGATCTTCGTCTTCATCTTCTTCTAGTCATATGCCTTTTTGAAGATAATATTAACAGAACTCCCACAATCAATCAGTATCATTCTCATAAGCGTCGGCCAATCATAGCTGAGATAACCATAGGGTCAATAGTAGGGGCCTCCACCTGATCGGCATCCCTGCTCCTAAATACAATATCATCCGTCAACGTTCTTTGTTATTTTACTGGAGTCCCGTCTTTTGTATTCGAGCAACATTTGAAATCCGCATGCTTAAAGGAACTAGCATAGTGTTCCATTTATTACCAACTCTTGTCTGCCGAGTGAGGTCTACCAATTGTCGTGTGTATGACCAGCCTTCCTCCGGTCCGAGCGGGCTCCTCAGGTCGACGAAAGCTTGCCCGATATTGGGATCAGATGTCCCCTGTCCAGCTTCCTATGGATTTTTAACAAACTATTGTAACTTCTTCTAGCGAATCAGCTTTTCTATAGCATCATGGAGGTGTCTACACTCTTCAGTATTGTGCCTGCAGGTCTCGTGGAACTGACAGTACTTTCCAATCTGCTTTTGTTCCTCGGTGGATTCCTTTGGGCGTGGCTTTTGTTATTGGAATGTTTTACAAGTTGATAAATAAATATTCTTTAGATATGTGTTCAGAGGAGGTATTCACCATAGGTTGGGATTCTTGGTTTCCACTTTTCTACCTCCCTGTTTTGTCCGGAATTTCCTCCTCTAGATCCTTTAGACTTTTCTGTCTTATTTTGAATATTGACTTGGACCTTGCCAGAATTTTTGCCAGATTTCTTTACTGCAATGTTGATTTGCAACTACTTCCTTGTTGAGCCCTGGTGCGCAGCTTCATTTTGACCACAAAGCCTCTTCCCTTCTCATGAATTGGTTCGCCTTTTGAATAAAAGCGTTCCAGGGTAGTCGGTGGTTTTCCAGCCAGCCAATCACCAAATTTTGAGTCTGAATCTACTTCTCGCATCACAACCATAAGGATAGCATGGTCATTCAGATTGCAAACTTTGTAGCAGCAATATGAAATCTTTGCAAATAATCCTTTAAAGACTCCCCTGAAGCCTGGATCACACTGGATAAGGACGTCAAATCCTTTGGGAGAGTGGCATGGATCCTAAACTACTCCATGAATTTCATCGCTAGCTCATCAAATCTGAAGATCGATCGTTGGGGAAGTCTGGTGAACCATATGGTGGCCATTTCGGATAAGGTTATTAGGAAACATCTGCATTTTGTCGCATCATTTTCCCGAGCCGAGTCCATCATCCACTCGTATCTCATTATATGCTATCGGGGACTAGTCTTCCCTTCATAAGATGGAATAGTAGGCATATTGAACTTCCGAGGGAGCTCGGCCTGTAGGATAGTATTTATGAACGGAGCATGGCTCCTAGATACAACCCAATCATCGTTGGATAAGCCCTGCTTCTCCCTCATCAGTTGCCTAGCTGATAAATCTAGAGTCTGAATGGGAGGTGGCAGATCGTAGTCCATCATGCATGATCGTTTCGGCTGGTGCATCCTCGTTAGGCGATCTCCCAAGCTCACATCCTAAGGACCCTCTTCGCTACGACCCTGGCGAGGCGGTGGATCAGCTTCCACTCGTGCTCCAGATCCTAAGTTTCCCACTCTAGTTTAAGTGCGATTTCCCAAATGCAGGTTAGGGGGGACAGTTCCAGGTAGGGAACTTGGACCATTTATGTTGGATTGCTCTACTGCACCTGTTTATGCCATTTAATCCTATGGCGTCTATGCCCAGGATGTTCATCTAATGAAGCAGAGCTGTCAGATGATGAGTAGGAAGTGGGGCATCCTTCAGCATTCTAATGCTGCTGCTGAGCGATCTGGGTAATAAGGTTAGCGTTTGTTCGAATCTGCTCGTTAAGTTATCTCCTACTTTCCACGAGCTCTTTCATCGGCTCATTAAACTTTTCCTTGGTGACAGCTTCTGACTGGTTTAGGACGGTGGCGGTCCCTGTGCCTAGATTAGTATGTTGATTGTTGGGTCCCACTTGCTGGACGCTTGGGGTCTCATTAGCATTCACATTATGGGAAGCTGATCCGGTACGTGTCTTCCTATTTTAGAGTTATCCGTAAAAACTCTAAATAGAATCTGTGAACTCTTAAGAATGAACTCGGATCTCCTTCGGGGGATTTCCTCAATCCAGTAGCGGCAAAGTAGATCCTAATAACCTGAGTTCAACTCTCAGTGAAAGCACCAAAATTGGTCACTAACACCCTTGAATAGAGTTGTGTAGAGAGATTGATGAAGAAAGTAAATTAAAAAAGAGAAATTGCGCAATCGAGTGCAAAAAGGACAACAGAGAAGGAAATATGTAACGACCCAGAATTTTTATTAATTAAAATTTGAATATTTAATTAATTTTAAATATTTATAAGTGAATTTATAAGTCGAATAAATTTTTATTTGATTTATTGGATTTAATTGAATAATTAAATCGATAAATTTAATATGTTAAATTATGGAAATAATTGAAAATCGAGTTAAATATGATTGAAAATAATTTGTAAAATTTTATTTTATCACGTTGAAGTTAGAACGATATTTTAGAACTTTTAAAATCGAATTAAAAGTTAATTTGTGAAAATTGAATATTTTAATATTTAATAATCGACTGTAAAATAGCCAATTTTTGAACAGTCTCAGAATTGAACGAAACCAGTTCCATTGGATCCGTAATAGTTAGTTATTACCGGATTTCAAATTTCGTGTCAATCGGAGCTATCGTTTGATCGTGGCAGCTCGAAACGCATCGAATTATTTTTAATTTAAATTTGGCGAGTCAAAATAGCCATTTTTCAAAAAGTCTCGGATTTCGACGAAACCAGTTTCATCGGATCCGTAATGTGATATTATTGTAAGGTTTCAAATTTCAAGTCAATCGGATTTACCGTTTGTCCGGTACAAATTAAAACGCCTCGAAATCGAGTTAAATCGGTTTAATTTAAATTGAACGTTTTCAGCCATAACTCGCACATACTTCCGAATTAGCTTTCGAAACCTGTTCCGTTGTGTCCGGAACGCGGGGTAAACCTTAGAAACGCTGGTTACGGCGCCTAAATCGGAGTTCGGAATTCCCGGGATGAATAGTGTTTACGCTTGCTTTTCCTATAAATACAACCTCACTCTAAAAAATAAAAAAAAAACACTAAAACCCTAATTTTAAAACCCTAGCCGCCACATATTAAACCAAAGGCCAGAATTCAATCCCACTTCTTCCTCAATCTCTCTCAATCCAGCAAGAATTAGCCAAAGTTGTTAACTACAACATTGAAGATCATGAAGAGAACTTGAAATCCATACGGATATGATCTTGGTTGGAGCGTCGAAGGGGGAGGAGCATGGGGCCGAAAGTGGCCAGGTGCGCACGTTTCCCTAGGCACTAGACATAGCCGAGCTTCACCTAGGGGGGGCCGAGCATGGTGGTGGAGAGGGGCTACGCAATGGAGTTCCCCGATCGAGTTTTAATCGAGTGATGAAGCTTGAAATCGAAACCCTAGTTTGTTGTTATGGGTTTGGGTGGTGACGGCCTATTACCTGATGAAGGAACGCAAGTGGAAGATGAAGGGGGACGGTCCAGATCAGGTTGGAGTTGGATCCAAGGGTGAGGGTGTGTGTAGGTTATAAATTATTAAAGTTATGTTGTAATCGTTATATAAAAATCGTGTACAAACTTCAAAAATTCATAACTTTTTCATACGAGGTCGAAAACGCGCGAAACAAGAAGCGTTGGAATCGTATGGACGAGCACTACGCGATGGAGTTGGTTTGGAGTCGTTTGGAGTTAGTGAGAAGTTTGGGTAAAATTAAACGTCCGTTTAATTTTATTCGAAATAAATCGCTAAAACGAAATTTAAATCAAGGTGAGAACTTCTCACTCAATCGAATCGGTTTCGATTTTATTTTAAATAGTTAGATTTAAAATATTTGAATGCATGTTTGAATGATGACTGTAAATTATTGATTGTTAAAATAGACATTATGCGCCGTTAGTAAGCGGAGGTTATTTAATATAAACATATACCGCGAATATTTCATAAACAGTGAAATTGGTATTATATATAATATCAATATATATATATTGGCATATATATATATATATCAGTTGATTGATTTTCCGCATTTTTTGTTTAGCGGATGAGACCCTATTACGCCGTTATTAAGCGGATAATATTTATTAAGAACATATACCGCGATAATTTCGTACTGGAGCGAAATTGGTATTGTGCTAATGTTTTTGGATGCAGGAAAACAGGTTGGAGGGATCCAACTGGATTCCTCAACAGTTTTATTTGATTTCAGATATTTTGATATTTGATGGATTATCATATCGATATATGATATTGTTGTAGTCGTGATTGACTATTTGGTGTGTAGCATCATTGGACCCAAATTTTGAGATTTAAAAATGATTTTTAAAAGTGATTTTGAGAATATACTATATTTTTGGAATTGATCCATTTCAAATAAATAAACGTTATAAGTTTTAAAGTTATAAAAATTATGATTTTTAAGAAATATAGTTAAAAGCTGATTTTTGAAAATAAGGAATCAATGACTTTATAAAAGAGTTTAAATTGGGATTCTAAACTTGTTATGAAAGTTTAAATATAGGATTTATAAAATTTGATTATTTTATAAATCAGAATGATGAAATTATAAAGGAATTTAAAGACGTTTTAAAAGAAAAATATAAATTGATTTATATTAAAGATTTATAAATTGATAATTTATAAATTAGAACGTAGGAATTATAAAACGAGCTTTTATAAGTGTTAGAATAAATTGTGAATGAATTTCATAAATAGAATGAAATTTATAGAATTTTATACGGTGAAGTCATAAATGGAATTTTATAAGCAGTAGGTTTATAAAATTTATTATGTTGTTAAAATAATAGTTTTGGATAAATAAATGAATCTTATAAGTTATAAGATTTATAATTATGAAATTCTAAGGAACGATTTTGTGAAATAATCGTTTATAAGTAGTTAACTTATAATATGAACGTTTAGTTTATAATTTAGTTATAAACTGGAATATGTTAATAAAGGAATTTATAAAAAGGAAGTTTTTATATATATAAATAGAAATGGAATTTATGAACGTTGTTTTATAAATTCGCAAACGACTTATTTTGATAAGTTAATTGTTATAACTTAGAAATAGAGTTATATTCACGTTTTTAGACAGTGAATAATTCTTTGAATTAAAATGAATAAAAGGATGGAATTTGTTAAAGAAGTATATTCACGTTTTTGAATAGTGAATGATATGTTAAAGAAATTGTTTTGAATGAGATGTTTAAATTGAATTAAAACGATCTAACGATGTTTTAAAATGTGTTGAGATTCGAAACCATAGATTTCAACATTGATTGTTGAAATAGACGTTTTCGAGAAATAAAAGGAAATAGTGGACTATAACACTGTTGTTATAGTAAATGATTTCCGAAAGGAAATGTTTTGAATAGTATTGGGATTTATATATCTATTTTAATTTCGAATCCCTATACTAGTGATTTTGGGTTGTCGTAACGATGTTTTACGTAACATTCGTTTTGGCCCAAGTAGATATGTTTAAGAAAGGATTTTCTTAATATAATGAAATATATACTTAATTCGATTTAAGTATATTGAATATTTTCTAAGTGTTGAAAATAAAAGAGATTTGTGAATTACTTATAAATAAATAAGTATGGAATTGTTTTCCGATATAAAGTGAATATTTTGAGAATTTATCTTTTTGAAGATAAATTGAAAATGAATAATTGAAATCGTATATGCACGAATATTTTGAAATATAAATTCATTATGGAATTTATATGTGAAAAGTGAAATTGGTTAAAAATAAATATTGATTTATTTTTGAAGTGTTGAAATAATATATCTTGTAAAGATATTTTGGAAAATAAATAATTTGGAAAATTATTTGGAATCTGGTGATGTATGCATATCCATTGATAGTTCAATAACCGACTATCAATATTTCCCTTTGAATGGGTATTTGATGTGAATTGATTGAATTTGAATGCACACTTATTTTTGAATAAGCGCTCACTATTCGGGTTAACCGGGAAAGGACCATGGGGTCGTATAACCCATTCCAAATATGTGATACGTCGTTGTAAATTGCATTTGAAGATCGGTGTTGAAGACCGGTATTTGCAAGAGTGATAGGATGAACTATCGATTGACTCTGCACCGAGTTGCTCCGGTATTGAGTTCTCCATATGTGATGGTGAATCCGATCAGGATTGTGAATATCCGGATTGCAAGGACTTCTTTGTAAGTGCCTTCGGTTTTGTTCGAGCCCGGAACAGACTTGTATGGATTGTATGCCTGACATTACAAGTTGAGATATAAAGCCGATTTCTTTCAAATATATTTCTGTTGGTGGCGGAGAATTTATTCTTTGCTTAACACCCTTCTTTGAGACGCATGTGCTCAAAGGTTATATAGTTGAAGTTATCAGCGATATATTCCCAGTTTGGTAATGTGACATGCTGAGTGATGCTGAAATGATCATTGTGTTGATTATTGTGATAGGATCATTTATTTGATCGTCTATCTTAGTGATCATTGTGTTGATCATTTGTTGACCCAAAGCATGGCTTTTGTATAAAGTATGTTTTTGTGGACGTGAATTCGTCGAGCCTCACATCTCGGAAATGGTCAAAACAGGAAAGAAGCAGCAATGTTATGAGGGGTAGCGCCCTTTAGGATATGTGCATTTCCTTCTGGAAAAGGGTGGTATCATGGTATGGAGCCCAGATACTTACTCATGTTGAAACACTTTGTTTTTATGATTGTGTGAATTGATTAGAGAGCGCTCTCGGATAAAGGTCCCAAAGGACCGGGGGATGGCATATTCGGTCAGTTGTTACTCAGTTAGGGGTAACCCGGCCTTGTGTTGGTAGAGATCCGGTTTGGTTCTCGGGGATGTCCATCCAGAGGCATTCTCATGTGGCAATGGGAAGTTCCTTGGCCTGACCATTTGTTGGAAATCCAATTCCCAATACGAAACTTGTACGGTATTAGTTGTAGAACCTGCTATTCACTTATGGTGGTCACCACTGTTTGGATAGTAGCTATAGTAGGCATACGATAATGGTCGTATGTTGGCTAAGATTTATATCTTTATTTTCGAAATGATTTTCCTCTACACTATGCACTAATAATAATATCAAATATTATTTTAAATGCGTATCAAGCATCTTTGACTATCATAAAGAGAAATCTCCTCCGATTCTGCGTTTGCATGTGTGTGTGTGCGGGAGGCCTTATGGTAGTCTCATTTTTAAAAGCATTGCGAATTGATTTAAAAATATTCCTCTATTTTGATTTTAAGATAAATAAACTGTTTTGAGTTCTCACACCAGTCACATGACTGACTCGGAGTTTATTGTTTTCCTTCCTAAACTCTGGGTGCCCACCAATTTCCACACGGGCAGTTAAGAGTTAGGTTTATCAGGATATTCTGGAGTTGCTGGAGACAAGCTGGATGGCATGGCGTATTACTAGTTTATATAGTATTTCTTTTTCCGCTGCACTGTTTGTTGTTGTATGATGTTGTACACTCTGATGATATGATGTAATGAAATGAAGTTAATGTAATAACTGATATAGTTCTTTGTTTAAAGATTATTCATTTATTATAATATGTTGTTCCGCTGCGAATTGTGAGATTCTGTTGTTGTTCTGTTGTTTCCTTTCTGTCCCGTTCTATTTTTAAAATTTTCTATCTTCTATTATCAAATTTTCTATTTTTCTATCTTCCTCTCTCTCTATTTTCTGTTATCTTCTTCTACTTCTCTCTTTTTCTTTTCTTAAAATTTTTGTTAAAACCCATAACATTCCGTGTTTCCGGCCTTCGATTTCTCGGCAGTCGATAAAGTGAGTATCGATGTCGAATTCTCGAAAGTCGAAAATACCCGTATGTTACAAAATACCAGATTTATAGTGGTTTGGCGTAATTGCCTACGTCCACTTTGAATATGATCTTTATTACTCTTCCAATCACTTGAGCACAGATACAGTTTGTAAAGAAACGACTTGAATATAAGTTTGAACAAAAAAGAAGCGAGTACAAAAAATAACAGAGTATCCCTAGACTTCTTGGAAAAAGGTCCCTTCAACTGTACCTCTGCCCCTCTATTTATAGACAAAGATAGGATGGTTTCCCTATGCAGGCCTGCGACCAAGATAGCTCGGCCCACGGGCGTCGATTTAAACTGACCGAACCAGGCAACGCCAAACCACCATGGTCGAACCAGGTGTTTCCAACCCTCTATGGCTGAATAGGGTTGTCTAGTAGCTAACTCAAAGCAAGCTCTCGAGGGACTCGGAGCAACTTGTGATGTATCTCGAAGCGAAGACATACCGATCACCTCAATTTGTTATAGACCAGATAACCTGCTAACTCCCCTTGTATGCACCGAACCAAGTATGCTGAACTATTATGACTAAGCCCAGTTGCCGACCCACACATGCCGTTTTAAGGCCGATCCATACCTGACCAACCCATATAGGCCAAGCGGCATATGCCAACCCAGCCAAGCCGAGCAATACAGCCGACCCACTAACGTCAAACGACACTTGTTGAACTAAGGTTGAGCCATACATGTATGTCGATCCACATCTACACCAGGCCACTCAAGCCGAACCACTATGTGCCAAACCAACAAGGTCGTTCCCCAACTACTTATCTACCTTAATCGATCCACTCCAACTCAACTGCCTTGACCGATCCAAACAAGTTACCCGAATCTCTTATCTTCTGGTCCTCTCTTGGCTTGAGTTCCGTTTAGGTCCAACCATATCCTTGGAAACTATCGCCTTGTAGCCGGGAAAAGCACCCAGGTAACACATATCTTAACCCATCTCACATATATCCAACAAGTTAGAAAAATAATATATTCAACAGTAAAAGCGCAGTAAAGTATGTGGTCTCTACTATTATGTAACTAGTAATGTATCATCCATCTAATCAAGGTGTCTGGAAACTACACCTATATCTATCCATCAGAGTGATACATGTGAAGATTATTACCCTAAAAACTACACGTTTCATGCACCCACTTGTCATCTTTACAGATTACCAATCATACCAAGTATAATGAAAATCTATAGTCAAGGGAAAATGTGTCCAAGAGCTACTTTAACTGAAGCTAGGTATGGTTGTCTTCAGTATCCTTCCATGGATCCATATTTCCCCTTTCGTTCATTAACTACTAGCATATGCTATGGGTTATCAACACATCGTTCGAGAGTCCCTCAATGTCTTGCTTTCTCACCCTTAATAACATACATAATAGTACATGAGAGTTTTCTTGATAAGCACCTTAACTCTGTTGTCTTGTTGGAGACGAGCACTACTTATTTAGTGGCCATGCACTCTTGGGTTGATGCTCTTAACTTCGAGATACACATTACGAATAATAAGGAACATGAATCTTATCGCCTCACTCCTCATCACTTTGATAGTTACTAAATAACCAGTGCCAAGTTCCATGATTGTATACCAAAAATGATAATCTTACATCTCAAGTCCACTCATTTATACATGTCGAACCAATATTATACCACTCAACCTTCTATCGGCTCAGATTCATAGTTAATGCTTGATCTTTTGATTATCGCTCAAAAGCCAAAGTATTTGCCAAAATTTCACATAATGGAGATTGTGTCGTTATGATAACATTATTTGAAGTTTCGTTGAAATCATACTTCATAAGAGGAGGATATGCCACTTTGATGTTGACCAATATTCCAATTACCTACTTCAGGATTCCTTTGCAAATCTCGAGTCAGTCTGATGTCTCCCAGATGCTAATCAAAACCGCGGGATACAAATTCACCAGCATCTTTGGGTAATGTATTTGTCCACTTACTTTTAGGGATAATGGAAGCAACATGTTAATTAGGATCTAAATGTAATAGGGCAGCGGATTTGGTAGAATTTGCAACTTCCTTATTGGCATTAGCGCAAACACCTATAGTGCGTATAACATCATCCAAAAAATAGGCTCTCCCTCTTCATGCTCAGTATCAAGCAACATCCTTCTACTTATATTTACTTCAATAACACGGTTCAAAGTCGACTTCCACTTACCTCACATGGTAAAAGCAGCCAACAAAAGGGAAAGGGGTGAGACAATACCATTGAAAGCCGCGTTTCCAGGTAGTCCCGATAAAGAAGCGCTAGCGAGATCATTGTTGGGCAAGGAATTTTCTAGTGCACAAAAGGGGGTTTTCAGTTAACAAAGGATTCGTGGAATCCACGGATAAGGTTGGAAGTGACGGGCGAGCTGTATGAGTGGATTACAACAGAGAATAGTTACAATCCAAAACTACTAAGATAGGTGGAGGATGGCAAAGGTCGGCCAAAACTAATAAGGCATTAAAATATTAACCAGATCTCGTGAAGGATTGTTACGTTTTACATTCAAGTGGTCAATATATTTACACTACTAGAAAACAGGTCATTTACTTTGGTTATTTACCCCTTGTTGCTTCAGTTCAACAACTGAAACAAATGAAGATGATACAATGGGACTAAAACATGTTGCTTCGGTTGTACAACCAAAAAAAGGGTCTTTTGCTTAAGCTAAAGTGGGAGTCTTGGCTTAAAATTTGTACCATTATTGCTTCAATTGTTACTAACAACCGAAGCAAAATAGTGCTCCTCAGAAATCACCAAAATACACAAATAGGCAACAATATGACTACGTATTTTATAGGGACAATTATCGTAGACAATTTTATAATCGAAGTAGATGGCAAATACAAACTAGACAATATATTACCAAAATAAATATAGTTCATCGATGTAGTTCATAATCCATATAAAATACCGATTCATGCATTCATTTTAGTAACATAATTTAGATGTTCAGTATGATCACTAAATACAATTATTAAGAAGTAATATGGTCTAGACTACTAAATGTGCCAATTTTACCTCAGAACCAGACAAAGCATTGCGAGCTCTTAAGTCGACTGTGCTCTTATTGTCACGTCATAGACGGAGCAAAGAAATGCATCTGGCTACAAATAAAACAATTCATAAAGGTGAAAATAAAAGACTAATTAAATAAACATGAACTAATTTTACTAAATTTAAATCAATTCAAAGTGCTAGTATGTGAAACTGAAAGATTCTTGCTATGTGTTGTGTATGGTGAAAAGGTTCCTTGCTTCCTATTTGAAGGACTTCATATATGCTTGATGTCTAATCGCAATTTAATGTCAAGAAAGAAAACAAATAATGCAGATATGGGTACTTTGTTTATTGGAACCTTATGTCAATGCGACCTTTTTCATATCGTTACACAAATTAAATCTTCTGCTCAATAAACAGCTTGGTATGTGTTTCTCTAACCTGACTTTTTCACCCAAAAGAAACTATGGGTTGTTTTGGTCCCAATTCAGTGGGGTAATGCACGTATGGAGTATATATTCATTAAATTGCTATTACAATGCTAGTATTTGTTCATATTGTCTCATTTATTTAAGAACATTGCTCAGTTGATGGTGCTGTCAACTATATTGGCTAGGCTGTACCTGATAAACCCTTAATTTAGTGGAGAATTATTTTATTAATTTAACATTTTTTCAAGGGTGGACTTTCAGCTAATAAGCACTGAAACTATACTATAAGGAACAACATGATGAAACATAAAAGAAAATGAAACTATATCTTAAGGGGTGCTTGAATTTCACTTCAGTTAGCATCAATAATTTCTGCACCTTTATGTACTTGCACTCTGACAGCACTTGAGCTCCTATTTCCATTTTTGTACTGCTCATAGCCATTTTGGTAGAAAAGCTTTCAAGCTCCGTCACCAACACTCTAGCAGCATCTTCATGGTTAGCATTTTGAAGCATAAATTTCTCACTGCATTTTGAAGCATTTTGATGAGTAGCTATTAGATGAGCTTGTGCAGCCTTTTTAGCCTCAATAATAACCAAGACAGTGATCGGCAACTATTAAATTTTACTTACTACAAAACAAATACGAAAGTTCATAAATTTTGCTAAAGTTGAAACCTCTCACTCGGAACATGTTTACAAATTTTGAAATGACTTTTTATTTGTGGATATGCTTTTTTAAGTGAAATATTATATTTTTTTAGTGTACCCAGAATTATATTTTAAAATTAATAAAAGGTCTAAACACACCACAAATGACATGCACCAACTTATTCTTGCCAATCAGACAGCCACCTGAACTTGTTACTCTTCCATCATGGCAGCCAACAACATGATCACACACCGGCAACACCGAATCATTTGCTTAGGAACTTCTACCTGCTATTGCAACTGCGTGTAGACTTTGATGCATTCTCATTACTAGCACTCAACACTTCACACTTTACACTTCAAGCTACAAGCTTCAGCAACTCAACAACCCTTTCTTCAATTCAAAGAGAAACCCCTGTCAACCCTATGTTTTGCAGGCCAGTTGCACTGTTTCAGTACCACAACTGTTGCAATGTTCTTGTGTCCACCTTCCGACACCCAGCACTACTCCTTCCAGGCAGCTCAGTGCTTGCATTTCAACCCTTTCCAACATCAACATGCTACACCTCACCCGATTAGAAGTACAACAAAAGCTCGGCACTTATTTCTTCACTATTGCTAGCACATTTTCTTCCTCATGACATTGCACTCATGCACACACATCAGGATCCTTCGCACTTAGGCCCACTCTACCTATTCACCAGCACCCTTTCCACTCATCAGCTCCTCCGCACTCAGGACCATGCTATTGCACTCATCTAATGCTTTAGGATTCAGCATCATACTCATGCACTCTTATTTCTCACTATCACCCATATCCTCTTCAGTTGCATATTCTCATCCATACTCATGCATACCGCTGCGCTTACTCAACAATATATTCAGCAGCGTATTCAACAGCCACACTTTCATTCGTTTATTCATGCGCTCAACATTTTCTCTTGCAACCTATCATTAATGGCTTCTAAAATAACATATATGGTCTATTTGGATCTTAAAGCAGTTTATTATTTCCTTGTACATCTTTAATGAACACTTAATGTGTTGTTTGGTTTTTCCTTAGAGTTAGATCTGTTGGGGTGTCTCTGGATAATGGATGCACATTGAAAAAAGAATAGTACCACATCGTGAAAAATAATAGAAGTGAAATGGTATATATGTGAGTTTGGTCGCATGTTAACAACAAGGGATTTTTTCGTTACAAAAGTGTTGGCCAACCTCATATGTTTCCCCCATATAGGGATGTGTGAACCGAATTACAACAAGATCATCCATGTGCTTATCAATAGGTTCCCATATTTTTTGCTCTTTATGCATTGCCACCTATCAGGCGTGTTGATGGTTTTGCAACTTCATATATAATGAATAACAATTATTAACAAGTGCTGTACTTTTTTCAAGGACCACTCTTTCATCATAAAACAGATTAGTAAAATATTAGACCAGGTAACATATATAAGAAACTAACTTATTTATAAAGTATATGTACCGAAACGCAAGAGAAAGATACTATACTCGTAAGTATATATAAATAAAAAATATACCTTGACCGACATATTGTTGAAGCACAACAAATAAGCCCCTAATTGTTGACAATGGTTGGCCTACATTCATTGATAAATCCAAATAAGAATATATTTGATACGTATATAGATCAGAAAAATGATATTATGAAAATTTTATGTTATTGAAACTCATTAGGGATTTTGAAAATGAAGGTTTCAACATAGATGCTTGTAGTTGAGATGCATGATACATTCTGTTGAGATTAGTCCCACATCGGGAAATTTACAATATGAATTCTTCATAAATACTAAGAGACTTTTCATCACATTAACCAATTGCTTTTTTGATAATATGAGGTTCTCTAATATGGTATCAGAGCGAGTTTAATTACGTCACACGTCATCCTCAATGAATGTCCACGTGTTTGGATGATCATACCCAACACGTGCGGGGGCGTGTTGAGATTAGTCCTACAACGGGCAATTTACAATATAAGTTCTGCATAAATACTAAGAGACTTTCCATCATGCATGGTATATGCACGTGAAATACAAATGTTAATTAAATGGCTTGCTTTTAATGGAGTAAATAACTTGGAGGAAAAGTTGGACAAAGTGCTTGCTTTACAATTTCCACCTGGAGCTAATTTGATTTTTACCAAAAAAAATAGTGATAAATGAACCATTTGATTTTTGTAAACTGAGTACAGAGAAATAAGCTCCTTGCTTGAGAAAAATATAGACATGAAAGGATCAGTGACCCAGAAAATAATATTAATATTTGTACTAGTAGGTAAGGTAGTATTATTCCTAATTCATTTCCTCAAGTGCTACCGGTAACAATAACTACACTAAGCTCACCCAAGTGGGTAAACCATTGTATTAACAATTCAATGCTATTAAAATATAAGGTGCATTGTAGCAAATTTAATGTCAAACCAAGGTTTAAAATTATGTCTTTCATTTCCATTTTAGACGTCAAGAAATTTTAAATTTTCGGTTCCGCTTCAAAATTTTCAAAGATTTTGTTTTAGTTCCGTTTTGTGGATTTCATTTTTTTATATATATAAATACATAAATTAATATAATGTATTCATATAAAGTAGATTGAACTTTATACAAGAAAAGCTTGATATAAATTTTGTAAAAACTATTTTATGATATTCACTGAATCACTGCTACATAGTATAGTTTAATTTGTCATAACATATACTAATTTAAAATTTCGACGTAAAGTTTTTTATCAACTTAATAATTACTCAAGCCCAAATAAGCCCAGGTAAAAATACACCAAATTCAACTTTTGTTGCCTGCTACTTCGTAGAACAAAGAAATCCTAAATAAATTTTCCACATACTTCTCTCTACTTACCGTGTCTCTCTTTCTCGCTTCTCGATATTGTCTCCTTAAATGAGGTCACCTTCTTTCTCTTGCTCTCTCCTCTCATAAGTATGCTTTATCCCACTTTTTTCTGTTGTATTACCCAGAATCGAGTTTCAAGGAAAATTCAAGCACGATCATCGCTGGAACCGGGTCGGACTAGCCGGGATTCCGACGTGCTGGTTAGAATCTTGAACCATGGTTTAAATGCGCATAGTTTTTAGAATTATTGAATTACTAATCCAATCTCCAACCATTTTGTGAACCCCTGTTCATTAACTAAAGTTTAATTATTTTTTTGAGTTTAGATCGATCCAGGTTCATATCAGATTTCCTTTTGAATTGTATCAACCGAGTAGGGAGTTGGGTATCTACCTACTCGGACCAATCCACTTACAGGGCTAACTAGAACATAGTGAATAAAAGAAGTAATTGCCTCTCTAAGAGAAAAGGTAAGAATTACAATGAGATACTATGTGCAAATACAAAGTTCATACTAACCCCATAGTCCAAACACAACGTCCTTGGTTCAATGATAATAGATATGATTAACAAGAGAAGATCTTGTGCAAGTTCAAGCAACAATGACATGCTTGATTACTTGCTAAAAAATGATGAAGAAGGAAAGATAAAATTACAATGAGAAAATCATTGACTTGATAATTGCACTAATATACTCAGGCTGTGAGATAGTTTCTACAATTCAATGATGGTTTTTAAGCGTCTCCATGACCATCTACACTCTCTAGGAAAACTCAAAGTAAAAAATTCTATACATATTTATGTATGTATATGTATATAATATATATATTGTTTATATGTAATATATATATTGTTTGTGTATATATATATATCCTTTTGACCAAGCAATGTTCAAACAGATTGGGCGGATCGAACTCGGAGTTATCAGGACAAGAAGCTAGAATATAATCTTGGAGTTCAGAAACCAAGAACAGATAGAATTGCAAGGCTAAAGCAAAAAAAACCCAAACCAAGGTGACAACTAATTAACCTAAATTAGGGGTCGATACCAAACCCACCCTATGGATCATTACTGACCCCACCCTATGGGTCGGTACCGAGTCCTATCTCCACCTTAAGTCGAACCTATCTTATGCCTATGACCTCTGCTTGATGCCAAGAGCCTACTTCCAATGCCGTTCAATTGATTCAATACAATTCTCCATCGATCTCCACAAACACTTGAAGCTGCAACTCTGCTTTTCCATAACTCCATCATTTGGATATGGAAATAAGCTAATATTGGTGCGAACAATTATGGAATCATGAAGTTAACAACAAGATGAGTCAAGATGAAGACTTGAAGACAACCAGTATGGCCATCATAGGGATTGGTACTGACCTCAACCTATGGATCAATACCCACCCCTATTTCATGATGATGTGGCACCTTCTTTTGTTGGAGAATTGGTCTAAATCATAGATAATAGTTTGGAGATATTTTGTGCAAGATATTAGGATCCCTAGCTACATAAATAGGAGGGCTAGGCTCATTTTTCAGTATCTTTTGACTCAAGTTCTTCCCTACTCTATATTCTTGTAATTCTAAAAATCTAAGTGCTAGAATTGTACCGATCCATAAGAACTTCTACCACCAAATTAGTAATAAGCAATAAAATCTTAAAGTGGACGTAAGCATTGCTTTGTTGAATTACTGTAAACGATTGCGTCTTGATTATTTATCATTTTCATTTACATTTCTTCATATTTTGTTCTCTACATAAATTTTTGGATGTTTGTGCCCTTTTAGTTCAAATGTTTTGGTGTTTTCATTGAGAAAATTGAACCTTGGGTGCTTGGATCCATCATTTACTATTGGAATTTTCATATTCAAGAGATAAATCCAATTTCTCTACCTTTTAATTCTATAGATCAAATTTTCAAAGATCTACTAGAAGCTTTCTATCATGGCTCTAACAAGAAGAGGCCATTCTACCAATTCCAGAGCTACTACTGAAACTGAGAATCAGAATCCTCGGTAAGGAGATGGAGTTGTCCAACCTACTCAAACAGAGATCCATACTTCAACTAACATCGTGAAAAAAATGGAGATGGATAGGACGATGAAGAAAATGGAAGATATATTCCAGGCTAGTTGGAATGAGATGAATCGGACAATTCAACAAAGCTTGAGACAGTTAAATGAGCCAATTTAAAATAATGTAGAAGGAGTAGAAGAGACTTTAGTTTTTCATCAGAAAGTTCCTCATCATTTGAGTAAAGACGAAGGGACAGAAAGTATAAGAGGATTCAAAATGCCGTTGAAACATCTCACCAAGTAAGAGGACGAGCCCCAAGGTTAGGGTACGGTACCGACCTCTCCAATGGTGGGCCTAGAGCCCATCCTTAAGAAAGCGGTGTGGACATGGCTTCAGGACATGCTGCTAGTGAACAGGATATGGAGAATCATGTTATTACTGATGATATTGCTTGCGTGAATCGGACAAGGGAGACTGTTGGACGAATGGATCTCCCGGAAGCTAGAGATCTTTGGTATCGAGAGCCAAACCAAGAGCATTTGTCGAGCCGAACACTTAGAACAGAGCACGATTACCACCGTTCAATTGAACCTGTTGACCCGGACTACCTGGAGGATGCTTTAGGTGTGTGGATGTGAATGTTGGTAATCATAACAATAAAAGGAAACAAAACGATAATGAGGCTAAGAAGAAGAAGCTAGATAACAAAAATCGTATTCAGACTCCTAAGTACGATAGCTATACCAAACTGAACAACTAGATGCAGAATATCTATTTAGCAATAAAAATACTGAACTGTGCAAAATACAGATTCCTAGGGAGTCAACTAAGAAGGAAGGAAGTTTGGAAAATTATATAGGTTCCATGAAATTTACGCTCGCAATACCAACGAGTGTAGACACTTGTGGGACATGATTGAGGAGTTGATTCGTAAGTAAAAGTTACAGTAGTATGTGAAAGCCTTGTATGATGGCAGATAAGGAAACTCTAAAGCCCCTAGGACATCTTTCCAGTGGAGACAAGCTGAGCATGGTGCTGATGCATTCAGGAAACCAGAAATACAATTGGTGATTAATACTATTATTGGTGGACCACAGCTAGCTGATAAAAGTCTAACAGAGATGGACAAATATATTTGTCCTATTAAACACATAGAGAGTGAAAGTTTCTATGCTATTAAGGATGGAACTTCGGCAAAACAATGTAGAACGATGACTATGGATATTATTTTCTAAAATAGAGATCCTGATAAAATGGAAGCTCTAATGATTGACCCACTCGTGATCATAGCCACGATTGGTTCTACTATTATTTGGAAAGTGTTGGTCAACAGAGCTCATGATCAAATTATATTGGAAGAGAAGGATTTTGAACCTTGTAATTCTTGGATATAGGGATTCAATGGGATGGCTACTGAGGCCATAGGATTTGTTGAATTACTGATGGTACTTGGTGACGGCGACCACAAGCGAGTGCGGGTCATGCCTTTTTGTGTTGGATGTTTACTCAGCCTACAATGCTTTTCTAGGCTGACTAACCTTAGCTGAGTTCAGAGCAAAAATCACTTCTTGGTCTTAAATATGAGTTGACAATCACTGCTCCAGTCAACCAAGATCATATGAATCGTGTCCTAAACGTCAGGTCGCAGCTCGGTGCAAAAGTGATAAAGGAGTTAGTTGGCTTTCTCTGGACGAACCTTGATGTGTTTGCTAGGTACACTCAGATATATGTGGGATCTCGCTGGAGATAGCGAGTCATGCATTGAAGATAAATCCCAAATGCGTTCCTAAAAAAAGCCACAGCCTGAGTACGGAGAGATCCACTGCACTTAAAAAGGGGCGGATGAGCTAAAAGACAACTGCTTCATCCACAGTGCCTTATACTTAGAGTGGGTATCCAATCCAGTCTTCGTAAGAAAAGCAAAAACAAGGTGGAGAACATGCATCGGCTATTCTGATTTGAATAAGGCGTGCCAAAAAGAAAGTTTCCCACTCCCGAGGATCGATCAGTTGGTGGATTTGACAACTGGACAGGAGCAATTTTCGTTCATGGATGCATATTCTGGATACAACCAAATCCCGATGCATGTCCTGGATCAGGAATGCACCACCTTTATAACCGACCTCAAACAGTATTGCTTTATGGTCATGCCCTTTAGACTAAAGAATGCAGAAGCAACTTAACAGAGACTAGTGAATTGGATATTCAAAGACCAAATTGGATGCTCGATGGAAGTCTATACGGATGACATGATTGTGAAGTCATGGCATTCAGGAAACCATGTTGATGATCTGGTGGAGATGTTTGCTATCCTCCGAAAATGCGATATGAAGCTCAATCGCTTGAAATGATCTTTCGGCATTACATTAAGGAAGTTCTTAGGCTTCATTGTGTACTCCTACAGGATTGAAGACAACCCAAAGGAAATCAAGGGGTTGAGAAAGATCGAAGTCCAAAAGACGATTAAGGAGGTCCAAAGCTTGAATAGGATGGTCAACACCTTGAGTCGGTTCCTTTCCAGAACCATAGATAAATGCATCCCTTTTTTGAGGTGATTAAGAAAGGAAAACAGAACTTTGAATGGAATTGTGAGTGTAAAGACACATTCCAAGCTCTGGTGAATTACTTGGAGATACCCCTCCTCTTTTCGAAGCCACTGAATGACAAGGATTTGTTTATATACTTGATAGTGTTGTTGCATGCCTTAAGCACCGAACTTGTACATGAGGAATCCCGCATCCAACGACTCATCTGTTGTGTTAGTAAGTGATTAACAAGTGCACAACGAAACTACCAGAAGATGGAAAGCTTGTGTACTACCATTTAATTGCTTCGAAAAAGCTCCGCCCTTATTTCCAGGCTCATTTGATCAAAATTCTTACCGATCAGCCTTTGTGATAAATCTTGCAGCAAACTGAGACTTATGGAAGGCTGTTGAAATGGAACATTGAATTAAGCCAATACGACATAACTTATCACCCTCAGAGGTAATCTAGGGTCAGGTTTTGGCGAATTTCATAGCTGAATTCACTACATGAGATGATCCTTTGGAGAACGACAGTGAAAAAGAAAGTGGATGGAAGATGTACACGATTGGTGCATTTAACGATCGATGCTCCATTGTTGAAGTTTTACTTGTCACTCCTAAAGAACATTAGATCTGCGACGCCTTGAAACTCGACTTCCTAGTGACGAATAACAAAGAAAAATATGAGGTGGGACTCAAAGTCGCCAAAGAACCAAGAATAAAGACTTTGTATATTTTCTACGACTCTCAACTAGTGGTTTGCCAAGTTCGAAAAGAGTTTCAAGCAAAAGAAGCAAGATTAGCTCCTTATATAAACCGAGTCCTTAAGTTGCGCACTGACATTGAATATTACATAACCACTCATATTCCTAGAAAGGAGAATGAGAAGGCTGACTCGCTAGCTAAAATGGCCGGTTTCGAAGAAGGCTGACTCACTAGCTAAAATGGTCGGTTTCGAAGATGCGCGGCTCATGGATTTGGTTCTAGTGGAAGTACTATCGGCTTCGAGCATCGACCCGATAGACGTCGATTGGATCTTGAAGACCGATCTTGAAAGGAAGTCATGGATTACTTGGATTATTTTCAAAGAGGAATCCTTACTGGGAGAAGGAATAAACGACGAAAGCTCCTTTGACAAGCTTTGAGGTATATCATGCAGGAAGGAGTACTGTACGGAAGGGTTTCTCTGTCCCCATGCTTCGGTGTGTTGCTCACGATAAGGCCAAGCAGGTTCTAAGAGAGGTTCATAAAACGGCCTATGGTGACCAGACTAGGGGAAACCCTATTGAAGAAGATCCTCCGCTACAGATACTTCTGGCCAACTATCAACTAAGACATAGCTGATTACATAGAAAAGTGTGACCAGTGCCAGAGATTTGCTAAAACACCGAAGGCACCATCGACAGAGATTACTCACATAGTAAGTTTTTGGCAGTTTGTAGTCTGGGGAATTGATATCATCAGTGCGTTGTTGATATCTAAAGGTAGCGGGAAGTATGCCATCGTTGTAGTTGATTACTTCACCAAGTAGGCTGAGGCAGGGCCACTGGCCATGATTACCATAAAGAAAGTAATCAACTTGTCGTCTGAAATATCATATATCATTCCAAAGTTCCACAGGCAATTTCTAACGATAACGAGACCTAATTCGACAGTACTGAGTTCAAAGATATCCACCACCAGTATGGCATAGAGAAGAGATCTACTATGTGGCACATCCTCAAGCGAATGGACAAGTTGAAACTGTGAATAAGATTATCAGGTCCATGCTTAAGAAGCGGTTGGAAAAGGCCAAAGTAAAGTGTATCGATGGACTTTCATTAGTACTATAGTCTTATCGAACAATTCACAAGTCAGCAACTGGCCACTCTCCATTCACCCTAGCCTATACGTTAGTGGCAATGAATCCAGTTGAACTGGAAGCACCTTATCATTGAGTGATTCACTACAATCCATAGATTAATGAGAAACTCCTGCTAGAGTCTCTTAATATGATGGATGAGAAGCACGATGCAGCTGAGTTGAGGCCAGCTCCACATTGGCACCAAGTCGCGCGATATTACAAAAATATGTTCAAGAATTGGACCTTTGAAATTGGCGACCTAGTTCTCAAACGAAACTTCCCTGGCCTTAGAAACTTGGGCTCGACCATGGAAGGTCTGTATGCAATAAAGTAGAAGCTTTGATTTTAGGCTTGCAATGACAAATGGGATTCTGCTCCGGGGGGGGGGGGGGGGAGGGGGGTGGAATAGCGAGAACTTACAATGCCATTTCACTTAGAAATAAATTCGTAAATAATTGGCCAAAGCCATGTAATAAGATAGATTTTGTCATTTTTCCTGTCTTTTATGGAATAAAACGGCTTTTCAAGACTAAGACTCTGTCTCTCCCTTACTTAAGAGTTATGAGTTACCGACTCAAATGAATCTACATGTGAATAATGCAGGTGTGTAAGTACCGGGAGTTAGGTGCCAACCAAAACTTCTCCATTTCATGATTGGACACTCAAAGTTCTTCTTGGTATCCGAAGACAGATAACAACTAACTCTTGTCCTCGAATTAGGGACAGGAATATAAACTCCGCAGACGTTCGACCATCGATCAGCTAACTCCTAGTGTAGGGGCATGAGTATAAACTAAAACGGATGTGACTTGACCATCCATCAGCTAACTCTTGTCCTCGCATTAGATGCAGAAGTATAAACTCAAACCGAATGTGACATGACCGTTCATACAATAACTCTCACCATTGATATGAGGGCATGAGTATAAATCGAAACAAACATGATACGACCGTTCACTCACTCAACTCTTTCCCTCGGATTAGTGGCGTAAGTATAAATCAAAATGGATATTATAAGACCATCTAATCCTCGACATTTTGCCTGGAGCGGGAGAAACTAAAGAGTCGTGCCCGGTATAAAGTGAGATCTTTCCTATGAACTTTGAATTGATGCCCAAAGTTAGGTGCGATTGAAAGTGTACATCCTGGATAAGGATGTGCAAACTATGATAAGTTAATTCAGATTAGTGTTTGGAGTTCAGTGCAACCGAATATTTTGATCCTGAAAAGGGTACCCGAACCGCTGTTCTAGGTGGTTAACTCTAACTAATGCCCAGAGTTTGACACTTTAGCAATTACATTACATTTGCAAGAGTGACAAGAGAATAAAGAAATATAAAGCGGACTAAGGATTTGGTCCGACAATAATAACTAAAAGGAAAAGATCGCAAGTGTGGAAAGTATATTTCTTAAGTATTTAGACAAATCCATACAAAGAGTTAAAGAAACATAAACCTTTGTTATTCAAATGAAATTTGGAGAACTAAGTACAAGTGTTATTGACACTGAAAAAAAAGTGAAAGCAAAGTCCAAACCAGCCCAAAGCTGGCCAAAAACCAAAAAAGTCCATGTACAAAAAACAAACCGGCACTTATATTTTCGGCTTCATTCTCATTTGCTTATTTTTAGCACAAGGAGACGCATCACTAGAGCCCTCATCATTTATGTTCCTCATTTTCCCCCGCTTCATTTGCCTTTGGATGGAGCGCTCTTCGACGATTCAGCCGGTATACTTTGAGCACTCCCAAGCGAAGGAATAGAGGTCGGAGTGCTTTGCGAGGATCCAATAGGTATGCTTTGAGTGCTCCTAAGCAAAGGAATGTGGACTGGAGCAAAGTAATCTACCTGGGAAAGGCAAAGGATAGAGGAGGAGGGATGACTTTCATTTTCTCCTGCTTGATGTCTATGGCAAGAAGGATATCATTCCTAAGTTTCACCTCAAGCTCGTGCATGGTGGGACCCGACAATGCTTGGAGATCTAGTATTAATAACATCTTCATCATTCTAAGTTTCCTAAGTCCCACCAGCTTCTTCATCCAACAAAGCATCAATCATCTACTCATCAAGGCTGGGAATATCTTCAATTGGGATGGCTGGAATCATTGTTGAAGTGGCACTATAAGAAATTTTATTTTTGGTGGTGTACCAAAAACGCTACCAAAACTTATGGTTGCATTTTGATAAACGCCGTGATAAAGCCCGCAACTAAAAATCCATGATTTTTAGTTGCATTTATTTCAACGCCACTATAAATCCTTTTATTATAGCGTTTCTCAAACGCCGCCATAGACATTTTTGTAGCATTTTAAAAACACTACCGATAGATTTTTGGCGCTACCCATAGAGTTTTCAACTTTACCCCTGCATTACGGTTGCGTTTACTCAACGCCGTTATATGTATTTCTGTAGCGTTTTTGAAACGCTACAAAAAGTTGTTGATCATTTTGCATCATTTTTTCTTGCTATTATTTATTGTTGACGGTCTGTTTTGTTTCTACTACATCAATCAAAAATCACTCACATAATCATCATATTCAAACATTTAAAAAAACCTATTAATCATATAATAAAATAAGATATCTATAACCATTCTAATACAATAGTTTTTTGATAAAATGACCAAACTCACATACAATAACCATTCGTATACAAATTTATACACCTAGTACTAATAAAATGTTATACCAAACTGGCGCTAACAAAACGCTTGATTACCCATAATTCTTTTTCGCATGCACTAGTGAAAGCTAGTACCATGAAGTCCAACCTTGCTCTCTTCGAAAATCCAATGCCTACACAAGTGCAAGCACAACATATAGTCAAATAATTATGTCTTGGGTTCATGTGAAATCATAAATGAGATATTGTTCTATAACTGAGTGTTATTATATGTATGTAGGTGGAGATGGGGGGTATCGGTGATTATTCTATCCCATTGTAGGAAATGGCCTTGTTCTATTGTCTGATGGTAAGGATGGGGATGAAAATCACGCTGTATTCACAGATGATACTTACGATCGAAAATATCTATATTCAGGTGATTCAGTTGTCTTTGATCTAGATATTGTGGCTCTTTTTTCTGGTTTTATCCATGTCATTGGGCCAATGTCATCTAATGACGACAGTGGTTCCTCCTCTCAGGAGGACATTTATGTTTTCTTATTTAGCTGCGGAAGCATTTTGCTTCTCACCTGTATTGTATTTAAGTGGAATGACCACTATAAAACCATGTATAACTGCCTTGCGCATGTGCATGACACCTGTTTCTTTATTTATATATAGTGGCACGATCCACTATAAAGTCGGCCAGCTTTGCCAAAAAAATATTTATATTAGTTTGTAAGACATCAAATCTAATATCAAACATCCACAACATTGTACGAGTATATCATATTATGAATAATGTCATACAGATAGTCAAAGTTATAAATGAAATGAAATAAATAAAGTACAATCTTACAATTATATATAAAATGTTGTTAAATTAGTTATATTTTTTATTATTTATAAATTTTAGTTAACCTAAACTTAGTTAATTTTATAAAACTTGTTAGTTTTAGCAAAGCCTAGTTACCTTTTATTAACTTAATTAACTTAATTTCTTATTATTATTATTTTTATTCAAACTCAGTTAACTTAATTATATTATTATCATTATTATCATTATAAACTTAGTTAAATTTTATAAGCTAAGTTAATTTACCATCATCATCGTTGTTTGTAAATCTTTGTTAAATTAGCTATATTATTATTTATAAAATTTAGTTAACTTAAACTTAGTTAATTTTAATAAAACTTAGTTAATTTTTATTAGAGTGGTTAACTTAGTTAATTTATTATTATTTTTACCAAAACTCGATTAATTTAATTATATTATTATTATTATAAACTTAGTTAATTTTTGTAAATATAGTTAATTCATCATCATCATAATCGTTATTAATATTTATAAAACTTTGGAAAAATAGTTATATTATTATTTATAAAATTTATTTAGCTTAAACTTAACTGATTTTATAAAACTTGTTTAATTTTAACAAAACTTAGTTAATTTTTATTAACTTGGTTAACTTAGTTAATATATTATTATTATTAAAAAACAAGGTTAATTTAATTGTATTATTATTATTATAAACTTGGTTAATTTTATAAACTTAGTTAATTCATCATCGTTGTGATCATTGTTATTTACGAAATTTTGTTAAATTAGTTATAGTATTATTATTTATAAAATTTAGTTAACATAAACTTAGATATATTATTATTATTATAAACTTAGTTAATTCATCATCATTTATTAAACTATGTTAAATTAGTTATATTATTGTTATCTGTAAATTTAGTTAACTTAAACTTAGTTAATTTTATAAAAGTTATTTAATTTTAACAAAAATTAGTAAATTTTTATTAGCTTGGTTGATTTATTATTATTATTATTATTAATTTATTACTATTTCTCACTTACACACCAATAAGTTTAATGAGCCAAATTTGATATAAAAAGAACAGCAAGTAAGGAATAAATGAAAGCAGTTGCCAAAATCTAATGGTTATCAAGACTACATGAGCATCAACTACTAACAATTTCCTGGACAGTGCACATCATGACAATAGTTGTGTTATTATTATTTATAAAATTTAGCTAACTTAAACTTAGTTAATTTAGTAAAACTACTTTAATATTAAAAAAACTTAGTTAATTTCTATTAACTTGGTTAATTTTTTATTATTATAAAATTAGTTAATTTTTGTAAAATTAGGTAATTCATCATCATCATTATTTATAAAACTTTGTTAAATTAGTAGTAGTATTATTATTATTTATAAAATTTAGTTAACTTAAACTTAGTTGATTTTATAAAACTTGTCTACTTTTAAAAAAACTTAGTTAATTTTTATTATCTTGGTTAACTTAGTTGTTATTTTTTTGTTGTTGTTGCTGTTGTTATTTATAAAACTCAATTAACTTATTATAGTAGGAGTTAGGATTGGATGACTTGTACAACTATGTATATGAATCATATAAATGCTTCATCATATTAACAGATTCTCTTTATTGGCAATACACTTTATACAAAAGTGCAGCGAGTAAATAGTTTCATGGGTGTTTCTATCAAAGTCCAAAGTTCAAAGTTCACCTATAACTTCCAAGTTCTAGTACAAAACATCAAAGTTCAAAGTGCAAGTACAGACAATGATATATGTATAAATATCAAAAACCACACAAATAATTTGCATGAAAGTAAAACATATGATACCAAGAAATTACCTGAACTCCTACAACGTATGCTTGGACAAATTGGAACTATGGGAGAAAGTAGAGTCGCAAGGTGCTACCGCCACGAATTTTCTCAAAAATGACTTTGATATGCTTTACTTTATTGCATCTTTAAAGGTCGCGACATTGAAGTACTGGAATCACCAATAACTGAAGAAGGTATATCTTTTACTGCTTTCTCCAAGGCACTAGACTCCTACGTCAATTATCAAAGAATAAACATGGCATACGAATAATTTAATACAAGATAAATCATAATGTCAATTTATACAACAGTAATAAGCCATTCCCAGCCCCTGATGTGCATTTATGTACAACCCCAACTTAACATATATTTTTGATACAAAAAAATAATAAGAAGAAATAATACAAGTAGATAAAATAATTTACTTCTAGTGATATAACAAATAAAAAGGTATTTTTTATACGTATTTTATCCCGTAGGAACCACACAGTTTATTTTGGTGAGACAAAACTTACCAGAACTATTAGAGGCTCAGATGAAGCTAGACCATCTCCTTCGTCTACATCATATATAGCTCTAACACTACGGCTACCACAATACATAATCACACCTTTCTTTAACCTACACAAGCTCCAAGACAAAAACAAAATCCACAATGACAACTTTATGGATTATTCTAAAAATGTGTCCTTTAAAAAAATTCACCAAAAAATTATATGTTATTACATGCTAAGAGAATGCATACGCTAAAGCCCGTTCTCGTCCTATGGTAGCTTCAGATTTGTCCTGGATTTGAATTTTTTGTATGTCACTGGTTAAAGTACTATCATCCCAATCTTCGAGCATGCTAGCTGCAATCTTTCTTGTGTCAGGGCATAGTATACCTTCTCCAATAGTGGGACTTGCTCCCATACCATCTAGCCCTTAATGAAGCCTCCTCATTTACGTTTTAAATGACCCTTAAATGGTAACTCGATTTGGGATCTAGCTGTGCTTATCTGCAGTCCTGATAGTTTAAAAGGTTTACAAACAGAAACTTAGTGGTACAAAATTGAGAACTTACACTAGTCTCTTAATAACTAAAACAGAAATCTAATATACAATAAGATAAGCTAGTATCTTAATATTTCCATATAACAAATGTAAAAACTTTGTACATTTTTGTTCCAAGAAATAAATATGAAAAGAAGAATTCAATAATACTTCATTTATATAGTAAGGTTTCTTTAAGTGAATCCATTCATCAAACTCATGAAAGAACAAAGCAAAAGCTAAGACTAAATTTGGAAAACATTGCTTTACAATTAGATAATTAGATGCATATTCCCAAAATCTAAATATTATTTTATTTAAATTAGCTATTACATGTAACTTTATATACTAAACATGAATTTATCATATTAAGATAAAATTAATGTTAGTTATCTAAACTTACTCGAAACACTTACCTGGGGACTCTGGATGTGTTGATTATCATGACTTACGTATAACTTCTTTTACTTGGCTTCCCCCTATCAGAAAATTTTCACAAACTCCATATCAACCAAACCACAACACTCTATGCAGTTGTGCATATTAGATGAATCAAAAAATCACAAGCTAAAAAAGAAAATATAACAGTCTGTGCAGCTGTGCATATTAGATGGGATGGGTCGTATATAATCCATGTTACAGAAAATGATAAGAAACTTAATAACATATGGTTGGAAAATATTTGGATGCATACCACACTATTAACTAAGTATATAGAACAAATCAAGTAAAATCCATATATATTTTTCTTACCAAGCATCTAAATTTGATTTTACTTCTAATTTTTTTATATTTGAAATCACTATATTCTTTTCAACTTAAAGCGCTCAATCCCGTCAAAAAGGTTAACTGCAGGTACGATGATTGAAAGGTCACCAGTCATTTAGTCGTCGTTAGAAATAAAGCTAGTGTAGAAGGTAAAGGATTGAAAGGTCACCTTTTATTTCTTCATGTTTTCTTTTTCTGTATTACGGTATTCACATTTTACAATGTTTATCCTTTGCTTTAGAAATAGACTTATTTAACATTGTAGGGTCTGCATTTATAGTATGAAATGGTTTATATCCTATTGCCCTATTGATTTTAATACCAAGGATGTACTATAAAAATCATCAAACGACAAAAAAGAATTCATATACAGGACTTTAGAAATAAGTTAGGTAATAAATGCATACATATTTTAAATCTTAATAAAAGTAAGTATGTCTTAACATCTCGTGGTGTGCATGTTTCTTTAAAAGGTATACTGAAAGATAGGCCAAAAATCAGTATTGTTGGCCAAGCTATAAGTTTTAAATGGAAAACAATGCGAGTTGTGATTTTGAGTGTGCTATTTTAGACATAAAATAATAGGCAACACAAATTTAACAAATAAGTAGTACGTAATGATGAATCACCTTTATGCCAAAACATTAAGCATATCAAAATGTGTAAAGAAAATTAGACATATCCAAGCATATATTTACTTTGATTTGATCAAGACCATTAGATCCTATGATCTAGTGCTAAAATGGAAAGGTGAATTCCCATTCTAATTTCTTAGCAAAGAAGGATATCTAAATCCATTTAATATATACCATAATCTAGAGACACAAAATGGTTTGATTAGCTACAATGAGCAACATCTGACCACATTACAATGAGAAACATCTGACCACATTAAACATGCATGTTGCATTGAGTGTTACATAGCCTAATAAATACCAATTAGGTTAGACAAACATTAGTTTAGTAGTAAAGTTAAACATACAACATTTCTCCTCTGCTTCATCTCCTTTCCATGCTCTAGATCTCAATGATCAGCCTATCTCAGTTTTGATGTATCTATTACACATCCTCACATTGCCACTTCCCAACCACAATATCCTTCTATTTCTCATGCCCAAGATCAAAATGCATAGGTTATGTATGTTTTATCCAACAATATGCAAATAAGCTTCACCAATTCTTGTGCTAAGCATATCACAAATGCTAAACTTCTTAATTCACCTTCAATTTCTATTGTTGCTCCATATATTGGTCACTTACAAGCTCCATATATTTGATGTCAAAATTTTGATTTAAATTAATGAAAGATCTAAATGAAAAGTACGTTTGCAAAAAAATCAATTTACATGTGTCTAAGACCTTAATTTTTTTCATGAATCAATAGTTTTATCAAAAAGTTGCATTTATTATTATTTCGAAATAATACATCCGGCTAAAAATCAATTTTAGTATATGATATGCAATTTATCATATTTATCATTCATGAACTAAGACTTTTTTAGACTAAAGTTTCTCAAGTGAAACCCTTTTACCTCATAATTCCCTATTTATAGTGCATACACACACAATCTCCAATACCCAATTATCCTAATACTTCAAGAGATAAAAATTTAAAAAACGTAGATTCTATAATAGATACAAGTGTAAAAAAAATGTATACGTAAGCATTAGAAAGCTATATCTTTGTTTCTTCATCATCAATTTTATCCATTGTCTTTCCCAATTTCTTATCTGCCAATTTAGAAAATAAAATCAATAAAACTATTATACTGACCATGTAATGATAGCACTGCAAAAGAGTTACATTTGTATCGTCCTTACAAAAGCCAAAATTATAGATTATTAAAAAAGTAGGGATTATGCACAAATTATGGTTTGGAAAAATGGTGAAGACAAGTAGCGAATTAGGGTTTTTGAAAATCCATATATAAGCTCAGTATCGATTCATATTAAATGAAGTGAATTTAGAGAATCCATACCGAGGACGAGTAACATGATGAAACCTTCTATCAATAAAAAAAATTGGTGCATAAGCAGTAGTGCATCGGAGAGGATTCAGTCGACTATGAAGAGGACTGTTGCGATGAAGATGATTGATGAAAAATAAAGTGGACGATGACGATGAGGTTAGGGCTCGTACATTTTTGGAAGTGAAGGAAAATGAAGACATAGAAACTAAAATGAAAAACGTGGCAAATAAAAAGTTGGCGGCAACTTTTGACGGAAATGAAGAAAATAAAGTATAGCCTAGGTAAGTGATAACTTTTGGCGGCATTGAGAATATGGTATAAAACAATAATAGTTGCACTTGCCAGGTAATGCTACTAATAAGTGCAACTAAAAGCATATTTTCTTGTAGTGTGGTAATAGTAATAGATTCCGTTATAGGAACTTATTGTCCCGATTGAGAGTACTTATCCGGAAGCGGAACAACGTAAGGCTAACCCAAGGCTTTAGAAACAAAGAGAAAGAGAAGGAGATCAGATATGTTAATCCACGACACATGAACTTTTTGGAATATAGAAGAATCCAATGAGATACCTCTTCACTTTGGAGTTCTATGCAGGCAGCAGTGTCGTCGGAGTTCCCATTAAGAATCAGAGAGAGAATAGTAGGCCTGTGGATCTCAGGTCTCTCGGGATCACACCTACGTGTTGGAGCGTCTTGGAACCCAAGCATTTGGCTAGCAGTAGCATCATGTGGCATCGATTCGGAGCCTTCGTCCAAGTCTTTATGCACTGTCGAGGCAAATTTCAGATGAAGAATAAGTTGGTCGTCCTTCAAAAGCTTGGATTCATCTCCTACCAAGAGTTCTTTCTTCTGCTATTCTAAGTCCACCATGGTACCTTCGAGGAAAGTTTCTTCTTCTTTAACAGTCCACTTCTAGGTGAGGGAGTGGATTTTGGGGTAATCATCTTTAAACCACTCCAGATTTTGAAATTTGAGCACATTGGTATTGTACTAGTTTAGCAGTAGTTCAAACTTCTCCATCACATGCTCTTATGCCCACTATTCTATGGTAACGAATTCTCTTTGGACGAGTGCATCAACATCTTTAGCATGCTCAAGCACTTTTTATCTTTCCTCCTTGGCATCGAACAACTCATCACAATAAGTCTGAGCCTGTTGGAGCATGTCATCGCTTTCTTTCATTTAGTGATCTAGTTTAGTTTTCAGCTTTGCCGCATTTCTGTTTATGGTATCCCTCTCAATTACCAGTGCATGGTTTTAGTGGAAAGCCTTCTCCATTTCATCTTGATGCTTAATCCGCTCCTCTTCGAGTGCCTTTACGTCTTCCTCAGCTTTCTTCTTGGCTTTAGCTTGGGATGTCCTCAGTTTCTCAATCTCAACATTAAGATTAGTAATAATTCTTTTATTGTCAGCTTCGATGAGTTTTTGACCGTTGACCTCTAGCTGCCTATCCCTGGAGACTTTGGAAATTTTCTCAAATACCTTCATCCATTTATTATACTAATTGTGAACATCGACCACACAATCAATGGTCATCTTTTGGACATCGACGGGGATTCATTTAAAGTTAGGCACAAACATAAGATCATGGAAGCAAATGTTTGAAAATTCTTCCTTTAATTTGACTGTTCGGGTATTTGGCTGCAAGTTGTTCCTTCATAGAGATAGGTGTGACTATAATAGTTTCTTTGCCAAGCCTATGGTGGGAAGTTTCAAAGCCAACCTTATGATGCCTACGGTTGGAGGATCAACTGGAGTGAGATGGCACCATGAGTTGCACATTGATGGAAGCTGGAGGTGGATCACGAGAAGCATCACTAGGCAGGGTGTCATCACGATGATTAGATTGCCTATCTAGAACTCTAAGGAGGTGATCTAGACCAAGGACAATGCTTGGAAGTAGAGTCACGTAATGAGCGACCTTTATTATAAATGCTTCTATCTCGGTCATCTTTATCTCGGCTAAAACGATAGCCTAACTCATAATCGCGACCACTTCCTTAATGGTACAAACGACTATGGCCTTTGTGCTTAGGACGCAATCTCCTCCAAAGATCGATATATGTATTTCCTTTTCTCATCTTGCAAGGAAAAAAGAACAAGTTAAATCCAACAAACAAGGACAAAAGTCAAGTGCAAGTGTTGTGAAGTGCACAAGTGCGTAATGTCCTCCCGACAGACCATGAGCTGGAGCTTTACTTATGGGAGTACCTCTCCCATACTAGTAGGTATGAAGTCCTTATCCATGCAAATAAGGGAGTCAATATGCTCAATACTAATATTATCGTCATCGAAAGAACCAAACTTAGTAGGAATTAGCCCTAAGCCAGTGAATGTGCCTATCAAAGGAAAAGATGGAGTTATCTCTACATCTATGACTAGTGGGGGCTGGATAGAAGTCTACACCTTGAAGATTTCAAGATTAACCTCTTCTTCAGAGTAGTCGATTAATCGTCCATAAATAGCTCATGTTTAGACTCATCACCCGCATCAATGTTACCCTAGCTAGCCTTGCCACTTTCACCAACAATTTCGCCTACCTCGGCATCTTCTATTACTTGTTTTGTATTTTCTTCAACTCCAACCCTAGGCTTGGGAGTGGAGGCAAATCTTGATCAACCTCGCCTCCTTCTAGTGGGTTGTTGTTATCATCGTCGATGTCGTCACTGGAAGTTATTTAAACAATGACAGTGTTGGGGCCATTTTTAAAAAGTCGTAGACAAGAAGATTTTCATTTGACGCGAGAATTTTTATATCTTTATCTCCTACCAGAACTTCCATAAGACTGTTAATAACATATAAAAGCACCAAGCTACTGGGTATCGTCGGAACATCTGGATAGTCAAACAAGGATATGAGTTAAGTTTGCACACTATAAGACAAAATTCATGTAAAGTATTTGAAATGGAACTTACGTCTGGATATTCATCTCCATGCAAATCCAAATAGGCAGTGGATAAAGAATCACTCGCTCTTAAAGTAGCTCAACTTGTTCCATGCTCCAGTAAGCGCTCTGCAATCCCTGATTGGTTCAAATTAAATCAAAGATGCTCTTTATTTACGATTCTTGAAGCTATAAATACATAGGATCTTCTCATCGATGGGTATTCGATTCAAATGCTCAGAGAAAATCATGCATGTGCTAAGGAAGAAAGCGTAGCTGTTCAGATGCAGCTGCATTAGAGTCATTCGCATGAAGTTGAAAACTCATCACACAAACTGATCAAACGGTGGGATGCAACCCGCCAAGCACATGTATCTATGGTAGGAAATGTACCCTAGGGTTATGTGGTCTTTGATGTCGGGAAAGAACTAAAACATCTTTAAACAAGATCCTATTCTTATCACATATCCTTCGAAGGGATCCTTTGTCAATTTTAGAGGCAGCAAAATCAGTAGGATCTTCTAATATCATGGCGTCCTCAAGAGTGTCGCATGTTAGATCTCTTTCTGACCCGCCTACCGGCTCTACTAGATTTTCAGGAGCTTGTTGCTTGACTTTAGGATTCTCTAGAGTTTTCTATTCGACTTATGGAATCTCATGATGTTGTTCTTGCTGAGCTGGAGTTTGCTGGGCATGTAGAGTTATAGTCGAACTTGATTCGGCAACAGATTCGATATATTTGGAAGTTTTTATATCTATGGCTTGAGAACAAGATGTCAAACTTAGAGTAATTACAAGTTATACCCCTATTCTAAAGAGGATTCTAGTGCAGTGTTGCGTAATGTCGCCCAGTTCAAGTTTCTGATACTATTCAACAGTTCATTTCAAATTCTGGATATCCCTCGACGTGATCATCATCGCTGACTATCCCGACAAGTTCTACATCATTGGATATGCTTTGTAAATGGTTCAAGACCAAGAAGAGATCTCTAGTTCACAAGGAAGGATTGCCTTGTAAATGAAATTTCAGAAAATTTGCTTAAGTGTTGGAGTTGAACAACTCCAACACTTTAACAAAATTCCTCTTTTCTTCGTTTTCTTCAACCTCCTCACTTTTCAAACCATCACCGCACATCACCATGTTCATTAACGTCCATTGACCCATGGTTCCATGTTCACCCATATCTCAATCCAAGAATACCTTCCCAAGTCAATGAGAGGTTCAATTCGAAGTTCTAGGGCTTGGGATCAGGTCGATTAGTAAGTTAGAGGTCAAGGATCAGTTCAATGAGCTTTCGATTAGGATAAAGTGATTGGTGGTGGATCCAAGGTGGAGCAAGCGATGGCAATTTATGACCCGAGTGGAGGCGATTTTAGATTTGGAGTTGAAGGTTTTAAATGGTAGCTTCAATTATTAGATTGGTTAACGAATGAACATTTGAGGGAGATGAAGTGAAGAGGTTAGGTTATATACCCACGCTAGACCCGAAGTCTTGGCAATAAGACCTAGAAATTTCTATTAATCCAGAGTCGGTACCGATCCTTAAGTTATGGGTCAGTACAGAGTCCTAAAAAAAAGAGAAGCATATGTATGTATATATATCTGTGTGTGTGGATGTATGCCTAAGCAATTGCATGTGATTGACCATGTACAAGCACTCCTACCCACTCATGGACATGCATGTGAATACGTCTATATATATATATATATATATATATATATATATTTATGTATTTGATGCAGCGCACTATGATAAGTCGCTACCATCTTAAGTCGTAAGTCGCCTACCATAAGTCGTCGACCATAAGTCGCCTACCTTATAAGATAACGACTCAAGAAAACAAGGCCACATTTCTATAAGTCGCTCACTTATGCCGCATTCCTTAAGTCGTAAGTCGTAGGCCGCATTTCCTTAAGTCGTTCACTTATGTCGCATTTCCTTAAGCCGTTCACTGATGCTGCATTTCTATAAGTCGCTGATTCCTTATGTCGCTTAAGTCTCTTAAGTCGTTCCTAAAGCCGTGCTATCTTCTTATGCCGCTTAAACCGTTCCTGAAGCTGTGCTTTCTTCTTATGTTGCTGATTTCTTAGGTCGTGAGTCATACGATGTTAATTCGCATGTGTGTTGTATTGTTAAGTCGTTAGGTCGTGAGTCGTATGTTGTTATGTCGTATGTTGTTAAGTCGTATGTTGTTAAGTCGTATGTTGTTATGTCGTATGTTGTTAGGTTGTGTGTTGTATGTTGAGTCGCATGTATGTGTTGTAATTTCCTATAAATAGGGGCGTGTTTTCATTTGTAAAAGGGAGTTGATTTTTTGAAATAAAATTGTGTGTGAGGTTTGGCCACCATTGTTAGAAGTTGAGTGTGATCTCCTTCTTCCTTCTATCTTCGGGTTATTCGTGAGCGAATCAACGAATTTGAAGTCAATTCTCGGTATCACTTGCGAGTGATCAACGATCGAATTGTAGATCTTTCAACACGGCATCTTGCGAGATCAACGAGTTGGAGATAGCTAGATTCTGGCATCATCACGATCAACGGAATTAAGCATTTATCGTTCTATCGGTTTATTTGACACGAAATCATCATTTCGTGAGGAAGATCCTGGATAGGTTGTGACAGTTTGGTATCTAAATTGTTCGAGCCTAGTCAAAGCTGCGTCAGTTGGTATCAAAGCCAGATCAGAGACGGAAATGAGATTGTTTATTGATCATGCCTCCGAGACGTGCTAATCGCTATCATAATGTTGAAGATTTGTACAGAATACAAGAAGCTGAGCAGATGGAGCAGTGTATCAATGAAAGGTTCAATGAGGGTATTGAAAAAATGGAGAAATTGATGAACGACATGAATCAAAATCAAAGGAGAACGTCACCAGTTTCGAACCAGAGTGGAAACAGGGTTTCACCGTCGGTTTCGGAAGAAAGGAGGATGTCACCCCAGTTTTATCGAGATAAGAGAGAATCATCAGTTTCAATGATGCGAGACCACTATGGGTACCGAAATGAAGAGGGAAGAACTCAACGTGGGATCGAAAATGAACCATATCGTGATGCTGAAAGACAGGGTAGAAGAGACATGTGTGGTCGTAGGGATGTAGATGGTCAGGATCGATATCGAAATACATATGATTCCGAGGAGGATGGTGATGGAGGTAGTATTCATTATCGAAATCGAGGCCAAGTGCGAAATCAATATCTGGATTCAGAAAATGATCGTAAATGGGAGTCAAGTATGAGGATGGAAATTCCAGAATTCAAAGGTGGTATGCAAGCAGAAGAATTTCTTGATTGGTTGTCGAATGTTGAAGAAATTTTGAATTCAAGGAGGTGCCTGAAAATCGCGGAGTCCAATTAGTTGCTACAAAACTAAGGGGAAGAGCTATAGCTTGGTGGCAACAAACTAAACTAACTCGAGAGAGAATGAGAAAATCAAAAGTTGTCACTTGGGAGAAGATGAGAAAGATGATGAAAGCGATTTCTTGCCGTACAATTATCAATCTCTTATGTATCAACGTTTGCAGAATTTGAGACAAGGGACGAAGACAGTGAATGACTATGCAGATGAATTCTATCAGTTGATTGCAAGGAATGATATTATGGAAACCGAGGAACAGCTAACGGCTAGATATGTTGGAGGGTTAGAGGAACAGCTAACGGCTAGATATGTTGGAGGGTTACGAATGCAAATTCAAGACATGGTTAATATGTTTAATCCAATGTCTGTTGCTGAAGCACATCAGAAAGCTCTAGCTTAGAAGAAACAAGGGAGACAAGGAATTGGTGTGTTTGCGGGTTCTAACAACCAAAATAAGGGTGCTAGTAGCAGTGCTAATGTTTCCAAGGCAGTCAATAAACCAATTGTCAATGAAGCCGCTAAAGCAAAGGTCAATAACAGTATCAAGTGCTATATTGTCAGGAGTTTGGCCATAAAAGTAATGAATGTACAAAGCCAAAGAAGAGAGCATTAGTTGTAGAGGAATGTGAGTATGAGGATGTGGAAGCTGAAATTGATTATTCTCAACCATCGAAGTTTGATGAAGATGAAGAAGTTGTGTCAGGAGACGAAGGGTATAACTTGATGATAAGGAGGTCTTGTTTAGTGCCAAAGCATGAGAATGATTCTAGTTGGTTGAGAAGCAATATCTTACAGTCTACATGTATTATCTTGGAAAAGGTTTGTCGATTTGTTATTGATGCGGGAAGCTGCGATAACATTATTTCTGAAGAAGCCGTCAAGAAGTTAGGGTTGAAGACTGAAAAACACCCTAGACCTTATAAACTGGAATGACTAAAGAAAGGTGGAGAAGTGACAGTGGGAAGACGAGCATTTATTACATTTTCTATTGAGAAGAAGTACAAAGATGATATATGGTGTGATGTTGTCGATATGGATGTGTGTCATCTACTATTGGGAAGACAATGGCAATATGATAGAGCTGTACAACATAATGGTCGCACCAACAGCTACAGTTTCATGTTCGAAGGTACCCAAGTTACCTTAGTTCCTAAGAAGCGTGAACAAAGTGAAAGCAAGTCAGAGAAGAAAGTGGAATCAACTAGTCTATTATCTATGAGAGAATTTGTTAAAGAAGTGGAAGATAGTGCTGAATTGTTTATGTTGATTGGGTATGAAACAAGTGAAGATCTTGAAATTCCTGCGGAGGTTAGACCGGTGTTAAATGAATTTGAAGATGTCTTTCCTGCGGAATTACCCAAGGAATTACCGCCACTAAGGGATATACAACATCAAATTGATCTAGTGCCATGTGATGTTTTACTGCATAGGCCACATTATCGTATGAGTCCAAAAGAGCATGAAGAGTTGATGAGACAGATTGAGGAGTTGCTTAAGCAAGGGCGTGTTCGAGAGAGTCTCAGTCCTTGTGCTGTACCAGCTCTATTGGTACCGAAGAAAGATGGTTCATGGAGAATGTGTACGGACAGCAGGGCCTCAACAAAATAACTTTCAGATACAGATTTCCTATGCCAAGACTTGATGATCTATTGGATCAACTCAGTGGGTCTGTAATCTTTTCTAAGATCGACCTTAAGAGTGGCTATCATCAGATTCGCATAAGACCAGGTGATGAATGGAAGACAGCATTCAAGATTCGAGAAGGATTATATGAATGGCTGGTCATGCCATTTGGTCTATCGAATGCACCAAGTACATTTATGAGGGTGATCAATCAAATTTTCAGACCTTACATCGGGAAGTTTGTTGTAGTCTACTTTGATGATATCTTGATATATAGTGCTAGCACAGAGAAGCACATTCAACACTTGCGAAAGGTGTTAACTATTCTTCGTCAAGAACAGTTCTATGCAGCAACGAAGAAATGCGTGTTCATGACGCCAAGTGTTTTATTTCTGGGTTATGTCATGTCCAAGGAAGGGATACAAGTGGACCAGAGTAAAGTAGCCGCAATCAGAAATTCACCACAGCCCAAAACTATAACAGAAATCAGAAGTTTCCATGGGTTAACTTCATTTTATCGAAGATTTATACCGCACTTTAGTAGTGTAATGGCTCCTATTACTTATTGTATGAAGGGAAAGCAGTTTTTATGGACGAAAGAGGAAGGATCTGCTTTTGAAAAAATCAAGGAACTTTTAACCTCAGCACCGATTCTAGTGTTGCCAGATTTTCAGCTACTATTTGAGTTACATACAGATGCATCCAAAGTTGGAATTGGAGGAGTGTTGAGTCAGAAGGGACGTCCAGTTGCCTATTTCAGTGAAAAATTTTCTAGGGCAAAAATGAGTTACAGTACTTATGATGTGGAGTTTTATGCTATTGTGCAGGCTATGAAGCATTGGAGACATTACTTGTTCCATAAAGAGTTTGTTTTGTACACAGATCATGAAGCATTGAAACATTTACAAGGGCAGAATAAAATTGTAGCTAGGCACGCATCGTGGATAGCTTATTTGCAGCAATTTACATTCGCCATAAAACACAAGTCTGGAGTAACTAATCGCGTCGCCGATGCATTGAGTCGGAGGAATAATTTACTAACAACCATGCGAATAGAGGTGATGGGTTTTGACTTACTTCCAGATCTTCTTACTTTAGATTCATATTTTTTCGAAATCCTAGACAAAGTCAAGCAGGGAAACATGGATGGATATATGATGGTTGAAGGTTTTCTATTCAAAGGAAATCAGTTATGTATTCCAGATTGCAGTCTACGAATGAAAATCATCAAAGAATTACATGAAGAAGGACAGGTGGATCGCGACCGTACTATGCAGTTGATCTCAAGTCTTATTTTTGGCCGTCAATGAGGAAGGAGGTTGAAAAGTTCGTTCAGAGGTGCCATATTTGTCAAGTTTCAAAGGGGACCGCAACAAATGTAGGTTTATATATTCCGTTGCCTATACCTACTAAACCATGGGTGGATGTTTGTATGGACTTTGTATTGGATTTGCCGAGGACGCAACGTGGCAATGATTCTATCTACGTGGTGGTTGATCGGTTTTCAAAAATGGTATATTTTATCGCATGCAAGATGATGGCAGATGCAATTAATGTCGCACAGTTATACTTCAGAGAGATCTATCGTCTTCACGGGTTGCCTGAATCTATTGTATCGGATAGAGACACTCTTTTTCTGAGTCATTTTTGGATGAGTCTATGGAGAATGGTCGGGAAAAAACTGAAATTTAGTAGTGCTTCTCATCCACAGACGGATGGACAGATAGAAGTTGTGAATAGATCCCTAGGTAATCTATTGAGATGCCTCGTGAATGACAATTTGAAGAGTTGGGATTCAAAGCTGTGTCAAGCTGAGTTTGCACACAACCATGCAGTTAATCGCAGCACTGGGTTCAGTCCATTCCAGATCGTTTACTCAACAATCCCTAAGGGACCATTAGATTTATCTATAGTACCACATCAGAAAGGAGTGATCAAACGAGCTAGTAATTTTGTGAATGAATTGCAAGAGTGCCACAAGGTTGTGCAGGAACGATTGCTTAAGGCGAATGAGAAATATAAGCAATCCATAGATATTAAACGATGAAATGTTGAGTTCAAAGAAGGAGATTTTGTATATGCAATATTGACTAAAGATCGATTTCCTATTGGTGCTTACAACAAACTAGCTGCTAGAAAGATTGGTCCTTTGGAAATCGTAAAGAAGATTAATGAGAATGCTTATCAGTTAAGATTGCCGGATCATATCCATACTGCTGGTTTTTCAATGTCAAACACTTGATTCCATATCATGAGAATAAGTATGTCAAAGAAGAGGAAAGTGTAAATTCGAGGTCGAATTCTTTTCAACCAGGGGAGGATGATGCAGCGCACCATGATAAGTCGCCACTATCTTAAGTCGTAATTCGCCTACCATAAGTCGCCGACCATAAGTCGCCTACCTTATAAGATAACGACTCAAGAAAACAAGGCCGCATTTCTATAAGTCGCTCACTTATGCCGCATTCCTTAAGTCGTAAGTCGTAGGCCGCATTTCCTTAAGCCGTTCACTTATTCCACATTTCCTTAAGCCGTTCACTGATGTCGCATTTCTATAAGTCGTTGATTCCTTATGTCGCTTAAGTCTCTTAAGTCATTCCTGAAGCCGTGTTATCTTCTTATGTCGCTTAAGTCGCTTAAGCTGTTCCTGAAGCTGTACTTTCTTCTTATGTCGCTGATTTCTTAGGTCATGAGTCGTATGATGTTAAGTCGCATGTGTGTTGTATTGTTAAGTCGTATGTTGTTATGTCATATGTTGTTATGTCGTATGTTGTTAAGTCGCATGTTGTTATGTTGTATGTTGTTAAGTCGTATGTTGTTATGTCGTATGTTGTTAGGTCGTGTGTTGTATGTTGAGTCGCATGTATGTGTTGTAATTTTCTATAAATAGGGGCGCGTTGTCATTTTTAAAAGGGAGTTGATTTTTGAAATAAAATTGTGTGTGAGCTTTGGCCACCATTGTTAGAAGTTGAGTGTGATCTCCTTCTTCCTTCCATCTTCGGGTTATTCGTGAGTGAATCAACGAATTTGAAGCCAATCCTCGGTATCACTTACGAGTGATCAACGATCGAATTGCAGATCTTTCAACACGGCATCTTACGAGATCAACGGGTTGGAGATAGCTAGATTCCGGCATCATCACGATCAACGGAATTAAGCATTTATCGTTCTATTGGTTTATTTGAAACGAAATCATCATTTCGTGAGGAAGATCCTGGATAGGTTGTGACAGTTTGGTATCTAAACTGTTCGAGCCTAGTCAAAGCTACATCAGTATCCAATACCTGATGATAAAAATTACAGGAAAATCAAATTCAAACCTGAGAAATCCATGGATGGAACAGTTTATGGTCATTAAACTTGGAATAACATATTAGAAGAACATGTTCTAATTTTATAATCCTAGATGTTGGCAAAGCATCATGACGGATTGCTATGGACATAACTTTTCGTAGAAAGGATAACGACCATTTAAAGCACAGAGTGGAGTCATTTATGGCAATTCTAACTTGTCTCGATTCAAAGCACATCATGTTTGAAACGAGATGTACTTTGGAGGGCAAGTGTTATCCAGCCTTTTGACCAGGCAATGTTTGGACAAACTGGATGGATTGAACTTGGAGTTATCATGGTAGGAAGCCCAGATAGATAACCCAGGAGTCTAGAAACCAAGCATAGACATAATCGCAAGACAAAAGCCAAAACAACCCAAACCAAGACGACAACTAATTCACTTAAGTCATGGGTTGGTACCGACCCTAACCTATGGGTCAGTACCGATTCCTATCTCCACCTCAGATGGACCCCATCTTCTGCCTATGACCTCTACTTGATGACAAAAGCCTACTTGCAATGTCGTTCTATTGATTCAATGCAATCCTCCATCGGTCTCCACGAATAGTTGAAGCTGTAACTCTGTTCTTCAATAACTCCATCATTAAGACTTAGAAACTAGCTAATATTAGTGCAAACAGCTATGGAATCATGAAGCTAACAATAAGACGAGTTAAGATGAAGACTTAAAGATAACCAATATGGCCATATTAGGGATCGGTACCAACCTCTACATATGGATCAGTATCGACCCCTACTTCCTGGTGATGTGACACCTACTTTTGTGTGAGAATTGGTCTAAATCATGGATAACGGCTTGGAGATATTTTGTGCGAAATATTAGGCTTCCTAGCTCTATAAATAGTAGGGTAGGCTCATTTTTAGAATATTTTGGCTCTAATTCTTCCCTGCTCTATATTCTTGTAATTCTGAAAATCCAAGCGTCGGGGTTGTACCAACCCCTAAGAGCTTCTACCTTCAAGTTAGTAATAAGTAATAAAATCTTAAAGTGGATGTAGGCCTTTCTTTGTCGAACCACTAATAACGATTGTATCTCGTTTATTTCTCATTTTCAATTAAAATTCTTCATATTTTATTCTCTACACAAACTTCTGGGTGTTTATGCCATTTTTGGTTCAAACATGTGTGTGTGTGTGGCTGGGTGTATACGCGTGTGTGTTGAATAAATAGCACATATAGCACTAATAAAATTATTATTGCATATAAGAATGAGAATTTGGACATCTTAAAAGGGAAGTTGCCTGACAACGGACTTGGTTGGACTGAATACAAGTCTATGGAATTCACTCAAGCAGTAAGCACATAATACATCCAAATATAATTGTATACCTATTTGACCACTATTTATTTGAAATATCTTTAAATTTATTATTTAACCAATTGTATCTTTATCCATATGAACAGTTCCATTACCACCATGATTACTATCTAATCTAAAGTTAGTAAATTTAATGATAATAATACTTGTCCAAACATTTTAATTTGAAGAACTCATACCATGATCTCAATAACCACTTGAAGAAAAAATAACAAGATCCTTAAGTCTAAAATTCACTATTGAAAATTATTAGGGAACAAATTCTAACCTAAGAAAATTTGAAGCTTCACAAAATTTTGGGTTTGGATTAGAGGATCTATTATAAGAAAAGGATGTAAGTTTTCCTCTGTAGCAATGGCAAGTTGACTCGGTGGATGCCAACACTCTAACGTAAGCACCAAAGCACAACAGAGTCATGGGGATCTATTCTCTGATGACATTGGGCATAGTAAAGAAGCATTGTTTAGGGATTTGAACAATGGAGGCATAATACATTTTGATTTGGAGGAGTGGATGATTTGAAATTTAGGTTTGCTTATTTAAATGAAAAGTGGAAGGTAAGTTTATGCAGTGAAAATTATGGAGGGAAGTTAGGTGCACTTAATTTCATTAAAGAGTGGATTTGAGGCACAACATTATGTTGTGTCGTGATTTTTTTCTAATAGGATGATAGAGATGGGAGAGGAAGAGAGTGGATGATTGAAGATCGAAAGCACTATATGAGGAGTATTGAAAACCTGCCCTTTTTTTAATGTATTTTGCCTTAAAAATGAAGAAAAAAATCTACCCCACTTTTTATTATCGATTGCTTCAGTTGTTAACACAACCGAAGCAAATAACCTTATTTGCTTCTGTGCATTTGCTTCGATTGTAAACAACAACAGAAGAAAATTGCATTTTGCATTTTCTAATGCTTTGTATGTACTGATTGCTTTGGTTATTAAGGGATACTAAAGCAAAAGATATTATTTGCTTCAGTTATTAATACAACTAAAGCAAATTGGGTGAAGCAACATATATTTTTTGTACTGGTTATAATTTCTACAATCTTTTCCCAAATCTCTAACTATTTTACATTCATTTCCATATAATAAAACAAAACTACTTATACTATTAAGATTAAATGAACCAAATAAATTAAAATACAATTTTCACAAGGAATATTAATTCCTAGTAACGATTATATATATATATATATATATATATATATATATATATATCTATATATGTATGTATGTATGTATGTATGTATGTATATATATGTATATATATGTGTATATATATATATATATATATGTATATATGTAAATAGATATGTATGTGTGTGTGTGTGTCCATACGTATGTATTTATGTTTATATATGTATTTATGTATATATATTTATATAATTATATATTCATATATATGCGGCCGATACTTAAACACAAAATAAAACATAAAATGTAAAACAAAAGATTTTGACCATTAATCCCAGTTGGTTTATACGGGGTTGGAATCAAATTGAAAGTTTAATAGATGAGATTCAACATATCAGCAATTATGACATTTTTTGCGTTCAAGCAAATTTTTCATTAAATCATGGTAGGGGAATAAATTGCATGCTTACACACACGCGTACCAGCAGAAACCATATTAAAGAATGACAGAATATATTTTTGTTTGAAATATATAAATCACTTAAAAAATGAAAATTTGGATGCTTAAATGATAACCATAAGCATAACTAAAAGTAATTTATCTCATTAAACTCATCTTGGATTGCAAAATAAATATCTATGTTTTGATAATTATATAAATACTAAAATTATGTCGCTACAATATTATCATGTGTAACATGCATTTTTACACTAGAAACAAAATAAATCTATAAATAGTACTTTGATAGAAAAACTTATAAAAAAGTCTCTTATATGTTCAAAAAATAGTCATTGCAGCATGGTGGTGAGTATTCTCGCCTATTATGTAGATGGCCCAGTTTCGACCCTTAGCAACATCGATTTATTTATGTCACAGGTTTGTGCGTCGGTATGGTGGTAAGACACTAGATTTAGAGTTAGAGATAAAAGCTTGGAAGTTCAAACCATGGTAGGGCCATAAATTGCAATATTTTGACACGGCACAATCATATAATCACTGAATAATGAGCGTATAGATTTAAAAAACCTGAAACTCTATTAATGGCTACATCACAGCACCTCCATCCTTTGCATCCATTAAGCCCTCCCTCTGATTCCTTTCTCGAATCCCCTTAATCTAGGTCAATTCTCTAATCTATATGCTATAGATCCTGATGTGGAAGGATTCACTACTGTTCACTCTAGGAAGACAATCAAAAATGGTAGATCTAAAGCCCATCTTCATGCTACTTTTTCCAATCAAAGAGGAGGTGGTAACTCATATGTTGGTTCTTCTTCAAGTCCGAGCAGACTCTCTTCCACCATCCATAAAGGTGGGTTTCACCGGATAGCTTGCGCCATGTCGCCAAGTTCAACCCTCCCTCAAATCAAGTAAGGGAAGCAAGCTATCATTAGTGAATAAATCCCAATATTTACTCCTTTACAATTCTAACCCCAGGTAACTTTCTAACCAAACGTCGTGCTAAAATTACAACTGCAGCAAAAAATGAAGCGAAAAAGAATTTGGATAATTCTAATATCATTTATGTAGCCGATTCTAAACCCTATTATATTTATTTAAAATCATACATTGAAAGAGTCTGGAAACCCCTATGGAGTTTTCATATCTACTCCAAGGAACATGAGTTTTATGTGGTTAAATTTGACAATAAAACCGATTGCGATAAAGTTCTAGAATGAGGCCCTTATTTTTACAATGGTAGATTAACGATGATGAGAAAATGAATTTCTAGTTTGAATTTCAATAAAGAATTCCTACAAACTACTCTTATCTATGTGAAATTCCCAAGTCTTAGGATAGAGTTCTGGTGTAAGGAAGGTATTAGTCAAATTGCATTAGTGTTAGATATTCATATTAAGATGGACAAATACACCAAGGAATATTAGAATATCCTACACAAGGGTATTAATTGAAATTGACAATAAATTTAATTTCCCAAATGAAGTAGTAATTTTGGATGACAACAATCAGGTTTACTTGTAGACAGTGGAAACTCATTGTTCGCCAAAACTATGGATGTTTCGGGCACTTGCAAAAATATTGCTCGATCTAAAAAATGTATGTACAAAAGCAATCAATCCTTTTGAATGCAATCCCAGATAGTTCAAGTAATAATGAACAGCAGATAATTTTAGATCAAAATGTAAGACCCGTTTGGTTTCATTTTGTATTTTGAGTGTTGTATTTTCTATTTGCACTAAGAAATAGCAAGAAATAAGAGAAAAAGATTTATAATTCTTAGCCATTGCAACGACTAACGGACAAAGAATGAGTTGGATTGTTCTCTGTGCTTTTGTAATATCTCAAAACACGAAAAACAAAACAAAATTGTTTTCTATTTTATATGGTAATTTCATTTTTCAAAATTGTTTGTTTTTCAACAATATATAAAACAGACACTTTTGTATGGACGAAAACACAAAACTATAAACGACAAGACAAAGGGGACCGTAGTTTCTACACAAGGGAAAGGTAGTATGGATGTAGACTGTCCTATTCAAGAACATATAGAGAGTTGTATGCAAGAGAGTACTGAATAATGTTGAACAGACACAGAATCATGGTAGCCCAAGAAATAATAGTCCGGTTTATACAGATAGAAATCTGAACAGCCCTTCATCTATGTTGCAAAATAAAGATGTAAATACAAGTCAAAATTTAAAAATATTTAATGAGATACAAAATAACTAATTTTGGTTACTGATCAGAATTTCAATGTTGGAGCCATTGGCGTTGACCCTTCGTCATGCAATGTAACTGACCATCCAGATAGAGATTGCATGGATTCTCCTCCAACAGCTGTTTCAAATAACAAGATTAAGGTAAAAGTTGAGTGTGACAAACGCTACGCGTAAATTCAAAGGTTTCCCCAGGCTCTGAAGCAGCTGCTGCGTTTCCACATAACGATAAAAAAAAGAGTTTGTACAAGACAAGCAAGAAAAACTAGAACTTAGTAGGAGATGTTCGAATTTAGGGCGTTGGAAAATGCTGATGTTGTTGTGAACCCTTTATGGGATAAGTATACGAATAACTTAAAGGTGAAAGCTAAGAAGCTTAAAAAGACAAAAAATGTCCTACTGTTCCAAGCAACTCCAATGTTGGGAGCACAACTGTTAACTAGTGTCGCCTTTTGTGTGGAATGTGAGGGGATGAGGTGGTAGAAATAGAGGAGAAGAGTTAAATTGGTGCAAACCAGTGTGAAATCGCTGTTGCTCCCATAAAATGTCCTTAACAACCTTCTTCGTAAGCATCAATAGGTTACCAACAAAACATAAAATCAACCAGTGGGGTACAATAGAAGATATATCATGTGTTATGTACTTGTAAAAAATGAGTCAAACAACCACCTATTTCTCAACTGTAGTTATTCTGCTGCTATTTGGAATATGCCAAAATCAAGCCTATATTTGCAGTCTGACGGTATTTCCAGCTATGACATACAATCGCTACTATAAACAGATTCAATCCAATATTCACAGTGAAGCGTTAACAGTAATTTAAAGGATATTATCTTAACTGCGACTGTTTGGCATATTTGGCAAAAAAAATCAGCATGTATTTCGATGAAAACCATATCAGAAATGACTAGATATATCATGACTCAGTTAGATGTAAGAATTTTAGTAGATAGATCAAAGCTCATGAAAGTGGAATCTCGGCTGAAGTAAAGAGGAGTCTCCACTGAAGTCATTGATCATCTCTTTATTTGACAGAACACTTGGAGCTGCTTTGACAGTAGATGTGTAGATCCAAGCTGATGCAGAAAGAGCATGAGTGTGTTAGAAATAGTCGATATAGTGTTAACCATATATACCTATTTATATGTTAGTGTCTAGAGTTTAGAAAATAGTGGGTATTTTTTTTTTATTTAAAGCTTTGTACGTAATTCTTATTATCAAGTGAATAACAATGTAGTCTCTTTTTGTTTAAGGTTGTATCTTTCTCCTCTTTCTCTGTATTAAATCCTAACATGGTATCATGGTAGGAGAGAGAGAGCGCCCTAGAGAGAGAGAGAGAGAGAGTGATTAAAAAAAAAATTGAACTCACATAAAAAAAAATCGAATCCACTAAATCACAACTTTCACAAAATCGTGAATCGAACTCATCAATTCACAGATTCTCAAACTCACAATTTCAAGGCCAAAGTCAAAGCTCCAATCGACAGGGCTAAGTTCGATGGCTTGTTTTAGGTCGATGGAGTCACGATTTAGGTAGCGGGCTTTTGGGGTTGTAGGTTTTTGCGATTGGCAGAGGCGATTGTGGATCGAAGGGATTGTTTATGTCGTGGTGTTCAACGGCGATGGTGGTCTTTCGATTTGCAGGCAGTTGTTGGAATTTGTGATTTGCGGAGGTAGTAGGTAGGCGAGGGGAGGAGAGGCTGGTTGCTGTAGGACAGTTGGCGTTTGAAGGTTGCGAATTTGGGTAGCAGTTGATTGGGTTGCGAGGTGAATTTGAAATTGTCGACTTGGGAATTGAGAGGTGGAAGTAATTACAACCAAGGTTATCAAAACGGGATTCAAATCGTAAATCGTAATGCTCAAATTTTAAATCAAAACGGGATTTAAATCTTAAATCGTAGATTTAGAAGGTCCATGTTTTAAGAATTGTAGATACTTTAAAATTGATTATGACGTAAGAACTTTACATATAAAACTTAAAATACCGTTTTTTCTCTTGTTTCATTATTATTTTACTTACAAAACGCTAGAACTAGAATTGTGGATGATAAATATATTGAATATATAAGGATGCATTGAATGATTTTTCTCAACTGCGTTTTTAAGTGAGTTTGGATCGGAATATGTAAATTGAATCGGAACGGGAGAGATTCGATCCAAAACGGGATTTAAATCGTAAGATTTTAAGATTTTTGATAACGATGATTACAGCCTGCATTCATGGTGGAGGTTCATGGTTTTGATTGTGGGTTCAGGCGATAGGCAATCGAAGGACATAGGTGATATCAGATATGTTTTGGTGATATGTTATTGCAGAGGTCGATTGTAGTGGCCGCACTTGTAGTGGTGATTTGTATATACTGCAGGCTGATCGATGGATTGTTGCACAGTTGAAGCCAGTGTGATGAAGTTGTTTTTTTTGATGTCACTGCAGTCAGTTGAAGGCAGTGGGATATATGGTAGTTGTTCGGTGGAAAGTGAATGTATGTGGTGTAGCACCGACAGTTAATGTTTGAAGGTGTACAGGCTGGGATGTATTGATGTAAGAATTTGTTGATAGTGGTTCGGAGTACTGTGGTCGTTGAGTTTGTGTTGAGTTGAACTGTTATGTCTGTGTTGGCGATGGAGAAGCAGATGGTTAACTATGTTGCTGAGATGTGGTTGCTGCTTGCCAATGGCACAGTTTTGTGGTTGTTGTAGCCATATGGTAGCTGCTGTTGATGAAAGTATGATGGGAAGAAGGAGGTGGTGATGGCAGTATGTACTGCTCGATGCAGAGGGCAGTGGGTTCGTGAGAGGTGCAGTTTTGAGAGAATGAAGCTGTGATCTTGTGCGATGACATTGAGCGACAGTGGTGTGTTGTAGGTGGTGAAGGGTTTGTGAAATGTATGTAGTTGGCTCCGGAGTAGGTTTAGTTGAGTGGCAAGCAAGTGGAGAGATTATATGTAGCAAGTGGAGAATAGTAATAGCAACAGTTTAAGCAGGGTGGTTTGTTGAGGCAGTGTGATCAGAGTTTTGGTGATGTAGTTAGAGGTGCGGCAGTTGATTTAAAGGCAGAAAGGAAGTTGCTAACAATTTTGAAGTGGATGAAGTGTTTGCAGGTGATGGATGAAATGTTGTATTGGTGAAGTAGCAGTTTATGGGATGAAACAGTTGAAATAGTTGTGTTGAGGAGAAATGGTCTGAAGTGGGAAGCAGATGATGGTTGATAGAGTTGAACTGAAGGATGTGGTATGGTTGAAGTGTATGCAGAGATTGAAGATGATGTATATTGCCTGGCGTGATGTTGTGTTAGGCAGAGGAAGTGAATATGGGATGGCTGATTGTATGGAGACTGTTGAAAGCTGTTTTGTGACATTTTTGAGTTGTCTCCAAACAGAAAAGTGCTGTGATCTATGAAGCAAACTTCTTTTCTTTCTATACTTGTCAGATAGTTTGATCGAGCTAAGCAAGAAAAGGCACCACAACTTGGGTTTTTACGCCTCAGACGATTATTGAACTAGAATTTGATTCATTTCCTCCGCATCCAACATTTGGAACATCATTACAAGAATTGGCAGTGCTGGTAAAAGGTGCAGATTTTTCCAATAGCGCAATCTATCTTGTTTTGTGATGAAGTAGTTCAAGCTGTCTAGCCGCGGCGAAGTATTGTTCAGAGAGGAGGGTTAGTGGAATACATGGCAGTAAAGATGGTCAAGCAGTTAGAGATGATTCTAGTTATGAAGTGTTGAAGCAGTTGGGGTTTGTGGATTTAGGTAATGCAGGCTGAAGTTCGAAGGAACTTTGGGTGTGGGAATTCGTTGTTGTCATGTTTTGATGACCGAAGGTTGTGGCATTAGGTTGATTTGTGTAGTTGGGGTGATGTACATTGACTGTAGAATGCTGTTTTGAGATAACGGTGAATGTGTATGTGTTGAAACTAAGATGTGTGGTATGCAGTTTTGTAGTTGTGGTGAAGGAGAGTTGCAGTGTTGTGATTGAGTTGATGAAGACTGAGGTTTTTTTTTTTTTTTTTTGATGTTTGTCGCAACGGTGATGTTGATGTTAGCATGAAGTAGACGTTCTGCAAAACGTTGGCTGCAGATGTTGATAGTGAAGAAAACGATGTCGGTTATGAGGTGGAACAATTCGAATAATGCTCGAAAACTGTTTGATGATATGCTAAAAGAAGATAGGCATGCCTACATGTGAAGTAGGCGGAGTGAGGAAGATTTGGTTTTGTGTCATCCAACAAGTAAGGAAGAAGAGCCGCGGTTCTCACTTGTTGGGGAGATGACAGATACAAGGGACGACCCGAATGGAGAGGTCAGTGGATTCCTAAGAGTAAACCAAGAGTATTTGTTGATGGTTAAAGTATCAATCAACGTGAAACCGTTGAGCATGCCCAACCAGGTAGAGATGAAAGTTGTGACCGAGTTCGTCTATTGAAGACGATGAAGAAATTGTGTTGTAAACTGAATATTACACATTCAGTTTAAGAGAGGATGTTAGAAATAGTCAATATAGTGTTAACCATATGTTACTATTTATACCAGTATGTTTGGCACGTCCGCTGGACGTATGCAAATAAACCGAAAGCAAGCTTTATGTATTCTGAAAAAATGGGCATATAATAGATGCTACTTGGCATAAATAAGTATGTGAGTTAACTTCTTTTATTATGAAATAGTATGAAGAAATATACACAAAATCTGTGGTTATATTTTTGGTCATCCATTTAGTTTCTTTGTGAATATTGGATGTAGAATTACATAAAGTGATTATGATATGAGTTCTCAAACTCATTCTTCAACTTACTTTGATAGAACCTAAATATATTATAATATTCAACATCAACATTATAACAAAATAAATTTGGATTTATTGATAAGCTTTCACGAAGCAGTAGTGGTATCACAACTATACCATCTTAAGTTTTGAGTTGAACACATTATGCACTTCATAGTTTATAAAAGGCACTGGAGTAAAAGTCAAAATTGTCATTTAAAACAATTTGTATGTTATACTTTTCTATAGGGGATGCTTTTCTTGTCCATGAATTTACTTTGAGCGGATGAAGAAGAATATATCATTTGTTCATATACTATTTTCTCTCCCCCTTTATGCATGCTTGAGACCGACATCTATAAGTAAAAGATTATAGATTGTGGAGTTGATTTTTTTTAAAGGACTAATGTATACATATATGTGGAATTACTTTAATTGAAACAGGAATTAAAAAAAATCATCTTTTGATTGCCCAACAAAGCAAATTCCAACACGATTCATGCACGACCTACTTAGCTCTTTTTTAAGAAAAATCGTATCAATGTTTAATTATCTAACAAAAATAGGGGTTATAACAATAATATATGAAGATCCATCCTTTTGAGAAAAAATGGAGGACAACTCAAGCAGTAAAAGCTCATTCACATTAAATCTATAAAAAACCTATGGGTTCCACCACCTCACTAACGTTAATGATGAATTTGAATTGCTCTTCACTTACATTTTGGTCACCATATCATTCTATGATTTTGTGTTTTATAATTAGATCGCTTCCAATCAAAGATAGATTGAACATAAGGCTCAAAATTTCTAATCCGTCGATAGATATCCAAAGGCGTCAAGATCAAATGATGTCGTGATGATACAATTGTGTTGCTATTAACGGCACCGGTAGGGAATGTTTGGGAATGATCGCCGGTATTAATATATCAACCTATTTAGTAGGAAAAAGTTTAAAAAAGAAAAAGGAAATTTGAAACCATTTGAATATAAGAAGGCAAAAAAACTAAAAGCGGCTGTAAAGAACTGTAAATGATAAACTGAAGGATGGATCATGCAAAAATGGTTAACTACCCACATCATACATAACGATACACAAAAAAGACGTCATAAATTGAAAATATATCAAGGCATTGCTCGATTTGTTATAAGAATGCTATTGTCAAAAGAGATTATGTTCTTTGCATGGGAATTGTTCTGAATACCAATTGTGAATATGCTTTCAGTACAAACTAAAATTAACATTGAGAAGACAACATATTTCATTAGCATCTTTGTATTTATTTTGCTATTTTCCAATGGATTTACTTATACGCAGAAGTTTCAAGTGTAAAAATTTGTCTATCTTATACAAAAAAATAGAGTACCAAAAATATGGCATTACATTTTTAGATTTAGGTTATAACAAAATTAGGTCAAATCTAAATAACAAAGTTGATTCCAGCATCGACTTAAATTACTTGATAGCATATGCTAGGATGCTCGATGTAGGTTTTATGGTCTGAACCGCATCACATGTTAAAGCTATTCCAAATTCAGTCGAAGTTATGTATACTATTTTCTTTACATTTTGATGAATGATGCCAAATATGAGTACCTTTGTTTCCCTTGTATAATAATTGTTTACATACCAATATCTGACTGAAATAAAATGAAATAGCCAAACCATAGTTAATGTAATTTTCAATAGTTTAAATTGTTAGAAGCTTGTTCGTTTAGTATGCAGTTGTGCGACATAAGAATTTTAGCCATTCAATTCAACAAAATGCCATATAATATATCATATAAAGCTTGTCTATGAAAAATAAAGCAGTGGGAATCAATCTAAATGGGAAAAAAATGTAGAGAAGAAGAATAGAAAAAAAAGTAAAGTCATAATGGAGTGTCATACAACAATATACAACAATAGGTAACATATACAAATTGATTGTATTAACTGAACCTGTGATGAGGAAAACAGTCTGGATGGTTAACCCATCAATATGACTCAGTCAACTTTCCTATTTAGGGCATCTCCAATGGTTACATTATTTGCTGAATTCGGCGAAAAAAAATTTCCAATCGTTCGATTCAAGCTTAATATTAAGCTTAACGTTCAGGATCGCATTCAGGATCCTGAACGGGGCTTGGGCGCCCATTTTATGGGCGCCCAAGCCCTGGCGCCCATTTTATGGGCGCCAGAGCTCTGGCGCCCATAAAATGGGCGCCAGGGCTTGGGCGCCCATAAAATGGGCGCCCAAGCCCCCCCCCCAAAAATTCCCCCATACTTCTCCGCTAACGGCTATAAACGGTCATATTTCAAATTACAACGGCTATAAACGGTCATATTTCAAATTACAACGGCTATAAACGGACATATTTCAAATTACAACGGCTATAAACGGTCATATTTATGATTTCACTACATATATCACAATGTTATCCAGATTGTAATACACACATCTCTTCTTCTATTACAATTTTATTCTCAATTCCTTAATATTGAAAGTATGTCTCATCCGTTTCAATCATATACCGAAGCGATGAATATGGATAGCTGGGATTTAGATTCTCAACCCTTTCAAAATGGAATTCCCCAAACCGCCCCCCCTCTATCGTTCCATTCTTCTGTTCCATGGTCTGGCGATGAAGATAAGGATTTGTGTTATATTTATTGTCATTTTTCTAACGACTCGGTAAAGGGGAACGACCAAAGTGGAGAGGCGTTTTGGGCAAAAGTCATGAGTGCGTACAATAAAAAACATGTTGAAAAGACGAGATCAATGTCTGCAATCACGAGTCGTTTTGGGAAGATTAATCGACAAACACAATTCTACGAGTCGCAGATCCACAAAATAAGAACAGCAAATCCAAGTGGAATGGGTGGCGAAGCTGAATTGGTAAAATCACATTTTTAATTTACACTCATTTCTAGTCACTTTGTTAATATTTGATTTTGTTTTTCTGTTTTTGTAGAAGAGAATGGCGAACGATCAGTTCTTGAAATTATTTCCAAGAGAAAATGGTACAAAAAAACCCCACTACTATCAGTTTGCAAACTGCTATGACTTGCTTGTTAGTCAACAAAAATGGAACTCAAACACCGCAAAAGGCTTAAGAGATGTGCAGACGAAGTCAAAGGGGAAGAAAAAAGCAAGTAGATCTACTTACAATTCTAGCCCAGGCAATTCTTCTCATATGGCCTCAAATGAATGCCAAGATATCGAAGACGAAGAAGTAGTTCCCGCATTTGATGAGGACGCTAGACCGATGGGTCAACGAGCAGCTAAGAAGAAAATTGCTGTTCAATCTCAAATCGATTCTCGTTTAGCCCTAATGCATGAAAAACATGCGAGAGAAAATGCAGAACGTCAAAAAGGAAGCGCAGAAAAGCTTGCCGTGTTAAAAGAATTGACTGAGATTGAGAAGGGTCGTTTTGAGCTAGAGCGGCAACGCCAAGAGACCATAGTAATGGAAAAGGATGTCACCGGAATGGATCCAATTACATTGCAATATTGGATGGAGTACAAACAGCGCATTGTTGAGAGTAGATCTGGAACAAAACATATGTAGTTGACGTATTAATTTGATATTTCTAGTTATTGCAGTTTGCATTTCCATGTACCTTCAGTTCATTTAGGTAATCAAGTGTTATTTTCGGTTTAACAATATTTAATGGTTTATCATTTTTTCGAAGCATTGTGTATATGCCCGTAATAGATTTACTTCATCAAACATAAATGACAATACAAACATAATAATTGAAGCATTACACGCTTCGTTATAGAAATAAAAAAGGCAAACATATGTAATTAAACGAAGATCCACCATCTTCAACTACTGATTTCCATGAGAATTCCAAATATGCTCCATTAAATCCCTTTGGAGTCTATTATGAATAGCTGCATTACGATATACCTCATGATGATCGTTATGAATTGCGTACTGTTCTTCATTTCGTAACGTGGTTGTGCGAAACAATTCGGGTGGTTGTCTTGCCCCCTCATACTCGAAATCAGGATAATCCATACCGCGTTCATCTTCAATGATCATGTTATGGAGAATTATACAACAAAACATAATTGTAGCCATTTTTGATCTCTTCCATAATCTACATGGATTGCTTACCATTGCAAATCTTGCTTGAAGGACCCCAAACGCCCTTTCTACGTCCTTCCTTTGTCCTTCCTGCATCGCAGCAAATTGTTTCTGTTTTGCCGTCATTGGGTTTGCAAATGTCTTCACAATCGTACTCCATTTGGGATAAATTCCATCTCCTAAATAGTATCCATGGTCATATGTGTTCTGACCAAGAGTAAATGATACGGGAGTTGACTTACCTTGCGCCAAATCGTTGAACAAATGAGATCGTTCGACAACGTTTAAGTCATTAAGAGAACCTGGCATTCCAAAGAAAGCATGCCAGATCCACAAATCATGAGAGGCAACTGCTTCTAAGATGATTGTTGGTTTTTTTTCCTTGCCGTTATATGCTCCGTGAAAAGCTTTTGGACAGTTCTTCCACTCCCAATGCATACAATCTAGACTTCCAAGCATTCCAGGCCAGCCCTTGCTTTCATGCATTTCACGCAAGCGAGTTACATCTGCCTTGTTTGGAGATCGAAGATATTCCGTCCCATAAATGTCCACAACTGATTGGCAGAAGTGATCTAGGTTTTCCAATGCCGTACTCTCTGCAATACGATATGCATCGTCTAGGGCATCGGCGGGTGTACCGTATGCTAACATTCTCAAAGCTGCAGTCATCTTTTGATGCCCACTCAAACCATGTTTTTTTGCAGCGTCCTGCTTAAAAACAAAATAATTATTATTCTGCTGAATACTTTCGAGAATTCTTATGAATAATGGTCGACTCATTCTGAATCGTCGTCTAAATGTCTCTGGACCGTAAGTTGGATCACGGGCAAAGTAATCTTGCAGCAGTGTTTTGTGAAATGCTTGCTGGTTACGGTTGATATATTTCCTACCCACTACGGAACCACCATGTTTTCCAGAAGTTGCTCCGTATGCTTCACGATATATCTCCATCAATTCCTCCTCCTCCTGTTGATGCGCTAACGCATAAGCTTCTTCTTCAGAATCACTGTCGCAAAGCAATACAGCTTTAAGTAAATTTCCAGACATTGTTTGATATTTGAGGATAGTTGTCTGATATTTGAATGTTTTGTTAGAGTAAATTGTGGTGGACAAGTATGACATCTATATGGTTATATATATATGACCAAATATTGAGTGGATAGAGGGTGTGTCAGTGTGCGGTATAATCACGTACTGTAGCCACGTTCGTTTGCCGGTCAAGATTCTCTGCTATGATGAGTGGATAGAGGGTGTGTCAGTGTGCGGTCTAATCACGTACTGTAGCCACGTTCGTTTGCCGGTCTTGATTCTCTGCTATGATTAGTGGATAGAGGGTGTGTCAGTGTGCAGTCTAATCACGTACTGTAGCCACGTTCGTTTGTCGGTCAAGATTCTCTGCTACGATGAGTGGATAGAGGGTGTGTCAGTGTGCGGTCTAATCACGTACTGTAGCCACGTTCGTTTGCCGGTCAAGATTCTCTGCTACGATGAGTGGATAGAGGGTGTGTCAAGATTCTCTCCTCATAATCCATTATATAAATTCACAAATCCTTATACGTTTAAATCATTTACAAACCTAACATTATTCAAATTACAATGTCGAACATGACATTTACGTCTCATGAATTGAAGTTGATTATGCAGTACTACATTGAAACCGATGAGAAGTGTGATAATCAGGAGTCAATGGCAATTAATTTTTGGGACACTCTGGCTGACCTGTACAACAACGATGTGGGCTCTCAAGTCAGACGTACGGCTCAAGAGGTCAGGACTGCGCACAAAAACTTTACTAGGGCATGCACGCGCTACACAAAGATTATTAACGAGGTAATATCGGAAAATGTGTTTGAGACAACACGTTCGACTTATGACGGTCGATACAATTTAAAATATGGCACGCCCTTCATTGCCCATGATGCATACTTCATACGTCAAAACTGGCTAGAAAGATTTGGATGGCCTTAAGATGACAGTATTGATAGTTGGTTATGTAACGTTCGTTAATGTATCATGAGTTGCAGTTTCTTCATATGTGCAGTCTATTATTACTGTGTCGTTTCTTATAAGTGTTCTATGTTTGAATCATTAACTAGATAAACGAACATAAAGTATTCACATTGTACACCAACATATATAGTTTGTATTTAAACGGATACCTACAACTAATAATATACACCAACATGTATAAGTCACAGTACTCAATATACCTACAAATAATAATATACACCAACATGTATAACCCAAAATCCAAGAAAGTGACAGCATATAAATAATACACAATATACTGAAACAATGACCTAAGTACATATACTCATACACATAAACTAAAAAGTATACAACTAAAGGGAGGCAGAGTCGTCATCGTCAACATCATCACCGTCATCATCATCTCCGTCACTGTCATCATCCTCATCTCCGTCACCGTCATCATCATCATCTCCATCATCATCATCATCGTCTACATCGTCATCCTCGTCATCCCCATCACCATCATCCCCCTCGTCCTCATCATCCCCATCGTCCTCATCTACACCACCAGCACCATACCCACTGGGACCAGCATCACCTCCGCCTTGTGATCCGAAAGGCTCATATACAGCAAGTCTAGCTGATAGCTGATCAATCTGAGCCTCTAGCATCTGTGTATGCTGCATGTACATATCATGCATGGCGTGTGTATGTGCAAGAGTCATATCGCGAAACACACCAAACCCTACTCTGGCCTGATCCAATCTAGCAGCATACTACATAAAGATGACAAAAGCCATAAAAAAACAAGCATAAAATAAAGGAAAAATGACAGTAAACAACAAACGTACCTCATACGGAGGATATAAACCGACTGAAGGCACACCAGGATAGTCGGGGTGATCTGGAAAGACTAAAGGCTGCTCAATCAAAGTACCTGTCAAGTCATACGCTCTAAAAGTGGTATCAGGCTCCAACTGCATGGGAGCCTGGGAGAACTGTGACGGAATCGGGTCAAATGAAACCTGCGGTACCTGAACTCTACCGGCTGCCAGATGAGGTCCTATATGATCAGAGTTGACCCCACGAACATAATCTGGTACGATGAATCTACGGGGTGCTACTCTAGCCCAATAAGCATCGTAATCCCCATCGATGAAAAAAGTACTACTATCCACCCATCCAGCCTGTCGTAGAGCATGTAAGTACTGATCACCGATCACCCTATGTCTACCAAACATGTCCTCGCAGGATAAAGGATCGTATGGTATACGACGATCACCCGTAATCTGATAAGCACATCTCTCTCCCAAATACCACATAGGCATAAATGCAGGTGTATGCAAAGCAACCCTACGTCTAGATACTGAATACGCAACCATCAAGGGATGGTCGTCCACCAGAAGACCAGCATCTGCTAGATGAGTCCAATGTGAGGCCCAAGGAGTCCGAATGATGTTACCACGACTACGCATATCCAGCTGTGACCTAGCCTCCATCAAGTCATGTCGTACACCTAAGGGGACATGATGTACGTACTGCATGGTCTCCCATCGTCTCATCCTAGGGAAGTAATGCTCAGCAGCCTGACTAGCCGTGTCCTGGATGCGGGGATGCATGTTTGCCGTGTACTCGTAGTACCATAACGGCAAAATATACCAAAAAGCATACATCTGCCTGACATCGCCAAGCGCAAATGAATCTAGAGCAGTATATAGGGTACCTAATATCGCCGTGCCCCAGTCGATGGTATGTAGATGGTCTAATCGGGCAAGGGAAGCTAAATAGCCAAGTCTAACCGTACTTTTTTGGTTCGAAAAAAAGGTCGAACCAAACAGGTACAACAAAAATGCTCTAGTAACTGCATCCATCATATCGGCTCTAGCTATATAACTGGTGATGTAATGCTGCAGGTACGTCAACTTAACAGAACCACTAGAGACGTGGGTAACATCTATCAGTGGTAAAAAACAGTATACAAATTCGGCGACTCGTATAAATCATCGAATGGAAAAGGTCGAAGACCCTGTCGTCCAATCTCAATCCCAGTGAACATGTAGAAATCAACTGGGGTGATACCAAACTCAAAATCTGAAAAATGAAACGTATGCGTGGTGGGCCACCACCTCTCAGCTAATGCCTGGATGAGAGGTCGATCAAAGGACTGAACAGGCCTAATCGACAAAAATAGACCAAAAGGGCTAGCCTGTAGCCTCTCAATAATAGGAGCAGGAAGATAGTCATAAAACTGGGTAATGCACTTAGCCCAACTACCCCGACAGTTAATGTAATGGTCCTATACATAGTTAATGAAACAACAATTTTTTATAGCGTAAGGGTTGATCAATATGAGTATGTAATGTACAAATTAAAATAACAAATTATAGTAAGGGTTCATTAATACCTGTATGGTCGTCAATGCGGTTTCGGCTCTATGCCGATAACCATCTGGCAGCTCATGTAGAACACGTAGATCGTCTGGTGAAACTCCAGGCGGTGGCGGAACGTGTAATGGTCCTGCTTGCTCCTCTGGATGTCTATGAACCGTTCTTCGGACGATTTTGGTTGGACGCGGCGGCATTTTGAATAAATTTTCTAATTTTCAAAAAAATTTCAAAACGAAAAGTGAGGAGGAATGAGGGGAGGAGAGGGGGCGGTGCCCTTTTATGGGCGCCTGGCCTCAGGCGCCCATAAAATGGGCGCCTAAGCTTCAGGCGCCCATTAAATGGGCGCCTGAGGCCAGGCGCCCATTTAATGGGCGTCTGAGGCCAGGCGCCCATTAAATGGGCGCCTGGCCATTGGGCATTTTACACCAACTACGGGCTGAATATTCAGCCCGCTGAATATTCAGCCCGTAATCGATTGGAGATGCCCTTAACCTCCTTACTCTCTTCACCATCTGTAAAAAATACTCTAGGAAACAACCTCGAAAACGTCAGTGACAAAAGTCCTCTTCTTATTAAATACTTCAAAATCCATTCTGCAAATTATCATAAAAGAACCCAAAATTAATGACAGAACTAAAAATTAAAATCAAATTCCAAGAAGAAGTTGAAGAAGCATTAACTTCGAGCCACAGTTACCACTTTTGTTCCACGCCTCGACCGCCCGCTCCTTCCCAGATCCGCTCCTAATTTAAAGCCAAAACTTACCAGACGCTTTCTCCCTTCGCTCCTCTGTCCGTCGTCGCTGACTTCGTGGCATCCCCTCCACCCCGATGACTCAACTTTTCTCACATCACACCCTACTCCAATCGTGAATGTTTTAGAATCATCAACCATTTATATAGGCATCGAAGCCATTGCAATAGATCGCGACAGTCCGCTGCCATGGTAGAACACACATGCTCGATTGCGTTGAGTCTTTGAAATTTACCGTGAGAAGTGGAAATTGGGAACTGTAGAGATAGTTTTGAGTGTGAAACAGCATGGAGAAAAGTCATGTGAACGTGTATGTACTTTTACATTCAAAAGCTTCAAATGGGGGTATACTTATTATATATAGATGTTAGTGTCTAGAGTTTAGGAAGTAGTGGGTATTTTATTTTATTTAAAGCTTTGTACGTAGTTCTTATTATCAAGTGAATAACAATGTAGTCTCTTTTTGTTTAAGGCTGTATCTTTCTCCTCTTTCTCTGTATTAAATGCTAACAGAGTGACCGCTTGAAGGTCGTCTCAGATCGGAAAGTACGCTGCCGTGGAAGAGGAGCTTCTCCTCTCTAGTTTGAGCTGCCATGACTGGAGTGCTTCGGTGTTTAATTTTTAGGGTTATTAATTGTGAAGTTGAGAAGAACTGAATTAACTCATTAACTATTTATGAAGACATAGTGTTGTAATTTTCTATTACCACTTCTGGGCCAGATTTCTTGTAGTTGGTCGGTTAATTTGGTATAATAGGGTCTGGGCTTTGGTTCGTATTTTGAATGCTATTACACATTTGTAGAACCTTCTCAATCGTAAATAAAATATCATATTTCTATATATAAAAAAATCGCTAAATAATAAAAAATTTAAGATCCAATTTTTAAAGGAAATATTCTATAGCAACTGAATAATGAGAGTAAGAGTTAGAAAATCTCTGAAAGCTTGTTGTTGATTATTAGATATGATTGTTAAACAAAACACAAAAAACAAACAGCCGAAAACATGATCAATTATTTATGGTAACTTTTATTTTCATTCACAGTTCAGTTGATCCACAATAAAATTTTAAGTTAACCTGCAAATTATTTGTAAGTTAATCCGCATGCGGACTAACCGATAGAATATGCTACTCTTTTACTTTGTTATGTATAACTCTATTCTTGTACTAATGGATTACAAAATCTATACATTAGATTACACATCTATTGCATTTATAAAAACTCAAATTCATACTCTATCTAATGTGACTATAATAAAATTGGAAAATTTAGAACCATCAACATATCCCGGTAAGCTTTAATCATTTTCAGATTTTAACTTTCACAAAATATCGAAGGACACAAAAGACCTAGGGCCATCTGCATCTCTTAATCAAGCAGATACATAAGCAAAGTTGATTATGCTGACATGTTTATATACTGTCTATCCTCTGTTGGGTTAGCATAAAAACAAACAATATGAAAATGACAACAAAAGAATTCAAAATTTGTGATTTTAATTGGGAGGTTTGTCACAAGTTTTTTAATGGATGCAGCACCATTTTTTATTTTTTTATTTTATTTTTTTTTTGGAAATTTGTATCATTCCTTGATTATCAAGGAAATCTCCTTTACCAAAGATTCAGCCACCACATACTTCCTACAAACAAGCTTACATTCATTTAATTTTTGAAATTTAATTCATGTATACTAAAGATAAAGAAGGGTAAGGAGAGAAGGCAATTAGGTTGAAGTCTGCTTGCTTCTGTAAGTGATTTAGATTTGATTTATCTTTAGTGACGTATGGTGGATAAATTAATCATTTATAAAATACCAAAGATGCAATTTTTGTTGGTGGACTAGAAGACTAAAAGCGTGGATTCATATAAAGCTTACCATTATATATTAGTCATTCAGCGAAACAAATATAGCCTTACTAATAAACCTTGTTGCTTCTTAATGCTCTGTCTCCTCTATCGCGATTTCTTCTGTACGGTAATTAAGCCTTTCTTCCTCCATAATCGATCATTATTTTGTCATTGTTATCTCCATCCTCATATTCACTAGTTTGTTCTACAGACCTAGGGACCCCAGGCCAATACAAACAAACAGTGAGTGCTTTACTAATAGGACAATCAGCCCTTCCACATCCAATATATGCCGTTTCATGCCATACCATTGCTTTGTAATTGTTGCATGGACAATTAGGTCTGCATGATTTAGTTGCTGGTAGGTAGCAATGTCTCTCGCTTATCCATATGCTCATTACAGCACTCGGGCCAACAGTTTTCCACCCCCTATATATATTCATACCAAACCTTCCACGAGTAGTAGTGTTCCGGCAAGATTTTGCTCTGAACTCTGCTGAACTTGCCAGGGTACTGTTCCAGCTCACAGGAGGTGTAGCTGTCTCATGTTTACGTGCATTGTTGTGCGCTCTTAGATAGCTTTGCACTGGACTTTGAGCACATGTCAATTGAACTACTGTGAGAATGGTAAGCATTGATGATGCCATTGCTAGATTGCGACTTCTCGTATTCATTATGCAAGATTTTGTATTGTAACAAATTTGTGTTTGGAATTATAAATGTTGTGGTAGATGTTTTTATAAAGGAGAACCAAATGCCTTCTTACTTGTTTTAAAATGCCTTTGATGCTTTTTATATTTCTGGTAACAGATTATATATGGTGCTTAGTCTCTTGAGATTTAAGGATATGATTCATATCCTAATCCTAAAAACGGTGGTAACAATTAATTAGCAGATGTATTGGAAGCTACAATGAAAATCAGAAATTTGCCAATAAAATATACTAATACTAATTAATTAAACAAGAAATTATTGTTTAAGGACAAAATTTCCCAACGTTTTAGGTTAAAGGACAGATCTTCAATATTTTAGGCTGAAAGACAACTGTATTTAGACATCGGCTTTTAGTTATTGATAACAGTTTTTAAGTATCAGTTTGTAGTTATCGTATCATTTTTTTCGTATCAGTTTTTAGTTTTGTAGCAGTTTTGGAAGAATGTTTGTTCTTATGAATAATTTTTAAGAGAATGTTTGTTCTTATGGTTAAAATATTGAGTTCGTGTTCTTAAGGCTAAAAATATATAAATTTTTGTTCTTTAAATTAATTTTTCCTACATTTTACATCCTCCAAACGCAGGACAAACATTGTTGTTGTTTCAAATAGTCCCCTTGTTTCGTTTTCTAAGGCATATTTTACAATGAAAATATTAGAAAAACTACATATTACCACAAAACCAATTATCAAACTAAAAGTTATACTCTTAGTATTTATGTATGTAAGACTAATCTCAACAATAGATACATACATGTCTATCGTTGGATCTAAGCCAACATAAATGGGCATTTATTTGTAGAAACATAGAGATATATGATCATGTCCAATGTTCATCATTTTGTTAATTGGAAGAAAAATATGTGGCACGGTTACATGCATGAAATAAAATACAGTATTGATTGCAAGAAAATTATCTATTGATTCGTCTAACACTCAACATTTTATTCTAGTGCTCTTTTCTAAGGTTGATGATTGTAAAGATGATTTGACTAATGCTTAGAACAACCAAAGAAGGCACATCTGACATTCCAAATAATGAAAAATTGTTAGTTTTTACAAAGTTATGCTACCAACGACTGCTGACGACTCCATCGATTTATTACCGACGGCCACTAATTTTATTTATTCAAAATTATTACTTTATTAATTTATATTAATTATATAAGGTTGAAATTTGATTAAATATATAACAATTAAAATCCTAAGAATTTGTAAAGATATCTCTACTCAATTATTCAAATTTATGAAAGTTTCGGATTAATTAAATTAGTGTTGTTGATAATCTTTTTTGTCGTATATATAATTGTATTTTATAATAATTAACTGTATTGAAAAATCAAAGATAAATAATAATTTTCTATAAGTTTCAGTCTATCATTTACAAAATTATTGATGAAATTTATGATATGTATAGTTTCTTAATTAATTTTGTAAATATCGTGTAATTATTAAATTTAAATAAATTTGAAAAGGCAAGTGAGAGGTTGTAATAACTAATATTTATTTCATATTCATTGATAAATAACATAAACTATTTAATTTTTTCTACAAATTAAATTTTTCTAACATACTAATTTATATTAGATTTATTTTAAAAAGTATGAATTTTTAGTGAAATATATAAAATAGTCATCAAAAGACGTTGAAAGCCGTCGCTAACTATAGCCGTCGACAACCATAGGAGGCCATCGGACAACTGGATATACGTCTGCTCCAGGCTAAAGCAACTTTCACTATCTCATTCCCCAAATCCTCTTCCAAACCCTATTTCTCGCCCCAATCTGGTCGTCGGCTGCTCCTTTGCGTCCCGAATCATCGACAACATCATCAATCTTCAATCTCCACGACCTTAGATGATTATTTTATCTAAAATCAGGTTTTTTTTACCGAACCTAATTAAGTTTAATTTGCTAAATTATGGTTAATTTCTGGTTGTATTTGTTTATTATATCTCGCTGGTTGTTTATAATACCATATTGAAAGCTAGTTACGGTTATTAGTGTTAAATCCAAAAATAAAAGTATATTTAGTGTATGTGTATACGCGTTAATTACTGTAGATGGGCATAATTTAGTGTTTAGGGCTAATTTGGGTTAATTAGCATATATGCGCACAATTTAGAGTATCAATTTTCTAAAATGTCGAAAATAATAATTTATTTACATAATCATTTATTAGTTTATACCCTTAATTATATATGAGACCTGGTTATTAGGACGTGACATGCAGTTAATTATTGTATAATGTGGTTATTTTTTAAATATAATATTATATTCATAATTCGTTAAATATGAAAACATATAAAAGATTTTATAAAAAAGGTAATAATAATAATAATATATTGTGTAATTAACAAACCATAAAATATAAACAAATTATTGTATAAATGCTAATATATTGTATGATTAATAAAAAATTATAATTTATATGTAACAGTAATATATAAACAAATTGGTGCATAATGTGCTTTATTTTTTTAAATCCCTTAGAGAGTTTTTGGCCCCGTCTGAAAAGTATTTTATACGATCGTTATATGGATATTCATTTTTATCACAGAACGAACATCTATATTCATTTGATACAATATTTATTGGATTTTTCCTTGTATTGGATAAGTTACAAACACAATAAAGTAATTACATTTTTTTAAATTATTTCATTTTAAATGGTTTAAAAATTTTTGACGGCGCTTCTTTTTTGTTCCATGTGTACACGTATTTGAGTACAAAACAAGGAACAAAAGTGAAGTGCTATCGAAATTCTGTTCGATCATTTAAAATGATATACGTATGTATGTGTTTGTGTGTGTATCACTTGTTCAGTTTAAATGTATAGGCAGAGTGGGATAGAAACTATGCGAATAGAAATAAGAAGCCAATCACACATTACAGTGGTTTTAAGTAATTCCAACGTTATTGTGAAAAGCTGGTAAATTTACTAGTTTCGATTATAAACAGTTATTACATTGTATAATTTTGTATATACAATAATAATGCATAATAAGTATTTCATGAAAGATAGCATATGTGTCCCGTCTTCTACATGGTCTTATTTGTCAGAACTCATGCCATCGAGCATCAAAATGAAGATGACACACTCTTGTACACATGGGCCGATGATAAATCCCCTAAAGCTCGTGTAAGCATATTTTAAGTTATAAGTTATAAGTAATCGTTTTAATTAATTAGTTATAAAGAATTACTATATTGTAGTGGAAATTTCAATTGTATTTTTATTTTGCATTGCAAAAAAAAATTATGCAAAAACGATAGCAGCTACTTCAGGGAACGGGACGGGATCAGTTGGCTACCAACGAGTGGGATGCGTTTAAAGCTATCATGGAACCGACAACATAGAATAGACATTATGGTTTAAGCAACCAATAGGTACTGAACAATATGTTTAGATTTGACAATTTATTAATCTCTTGATTGTAGCGAACTTGAAATTGTTTAGATTATTTGTCAGAAATTGTTTAGCTTATAAAATCATTTTCTTATATAAAAACTAACCGCACATCAAAATGTAGTTAGATAATGAGACGAATAACTATGTTTATAAAAGAATAACTATGTTTACTGAAAATAATTAAGTTTTACACAAATTTAACGTAAGTTGCATAAAAGTTTATAAAATTAACTATTTTTCATAAAATTTAACTAAATTAACTAAGTTTTTAAAAATTAACCAAGTTAACCAAGTTTTATGAAAATTAAATAGTTTCCTAAAAATTAACTAAAATTTATAAAACTTAAACAAATTTATAAAAATTAACCGAGCTATATAAAAATTTAACTAAGTTATCCATGTTTTATACAAATGAAATAAATTTATAAAAATAACTATGTTTTGCAAAAATTAACTAAACTTATAAAAATTAACCTAATTTATAAAACTTAACTAATTTTATATAAGTTAATAATTTTTATAAAAGTTATATAAGTGTATAATAGTACTAAAATAATAAAAATTAATTAAGTTTTTAAAGAAATAACTTAGTTTGCAAAAATAATTAAGTTAATAAAACTTAGTTTTTAAAGAAATAACTTAGTTTATAACAATAAATTAGATTACCGGGATGCAATTTCTTAACGATTCGATTTCTCTTCAATATATATACATGTACAAACACTGGATTGAGAAGATAACGCAACCATTCTCAATTTAATCAAAGCAAGTAAGGTAATAATGTCTTTGAATCTCAATGCTATTCCATTTCACACTACTATAGCGGCTGTTAATCATATATATCACACCGTTATAGCGACTACTAAGCCCACTTTATTTTCTAGCCATTAGGCACAAATCTCTTATTAGATCATGCGTTGCAGATTAGGAGCAAGTAAAGCAAGTACCATTAAGCTCAGGGCAAAGAAGAGTTGTGGGAGCTGAGAGCCAGGATTATAGAGCTGGAAGAGCGAAACCGTCGTTGCACTGTGGAGGACGCAGTTGGACGAGCGCTTGGCCGCATATATGCAGTAACATGGGTCGTTTCATTCGTTAGATGGTTCAGAGGCGATGATGAGGATTCATAGGTACGATTTTTGTGTCGAATATTATACATATATGCACTTGGAGATGGTGAAGATGATGTATTTTGGTATGTTTGATACATTTTGAGGAGGTGTTGAATGATGTGTTGGTTTGTTTTGACATGGTTGATACATTGTGTGATGTTTGATGTTGATAATGTGTACGTTGGTAGAATGTTTTGTTGTATAATGGATTGTTTGAGTTTTATTTGTTGTAAATAGTGATGTTTTTATAGTATTGATGTTTTATATGTGATTTGGACTTATATATATATATATATATATATATATATATATATATATATGAGTGAAATCGATCTGCGATATATGTTAATATGTACGTGTTCTATAAGAGACGAATGGCTGCAAAAATATTAAAAAACAGCCTAGATTTTTGACGGCTACCGACAACGTATTGGTTAATAATACCCAACTGCTATCAACAGCTATCGACAGTTTATTAGCAGAAAATAATCGATGGCTTGTAACAGTTTCCGATGGCTAAAAAGCAACGGTTTCCAATGGCTTTCGATATATGACCTATTGAACAATGAATTTCCATGTGTACACGATGGTCGTTTAAAAGCCGTAGGAAGCTTCTGTTGGCAGCCATCGTAAAGCCATCGATGAAGTCATCAGAAAGCCGTTTGAAGCATGTTTGGCGACACTTTATTTTTGATGGCTTTTTTCGATGGCTCACATCGGCTTCCGACGGCCGTCGATGGTTTTCTGCCATCGGATTTTGTACCCTTTCCTCTGGTGATACTATACTTTATGGTTATAGTGAAATAATTTTTTTTATGTTGGTGGTCAAATTCTTGCACATAGCTTTAAGTGGGTGAGTATGATAAATTTGTTTCTTTTTTAAAAGATAAATATTATCTTCTCTAATATACACACACCTACACACACACACATATAGGCATACATGCCCGTCACTCCATGAAAATGAGCTAAATAGCAATGGACCGTTCCGAAGGTCATCGATGGCTCCCTCATTTCGTTTTCCACGGCTGTCTATTTTAATCAATTTAACTTATCACGTGATTTTACTTTATTAATTATAGAAGTTTGAAATTTGTTTAAAAATACTAATTTAATTCCTAAAAATTAAAAAAGATATTTTTATTCAATTTTTCAGTTTTAAGATGGTTTGTAGTTAATTAAATTAGTATTTCAATAATTTTTTGCTGTATAATTCGATATTTAACTTTATTGAAAATCAAACTCAAATGATAAATCTATGCAACTTTCAGTCTGTCCATTATACAACTTCAGTGAAATTTCGATATGTAACTGTTTTTGAATTTAGATATATTTTTTAAACGTTGTATAACTAATTATGAATTTTTAAATGGATTTAACATTATGAATTCATATAAAAGTAAATATTCGGCAGAAAAATATCTTTTCTGAATCTTATGTCGTCCAAAGTATTTTGGACCTGCTTCCAAAATATGATAAAAATAAATAAATAAATTTAGGATGTCGATCATGATTTTGAAATTTATAGTCGTTCTTCTACATTTGGACTATAAACCTTTCATTTGAAGGATAAACGATCTTCAGATGAGAAGAAATTCGAGTCACATATATTTTGTAATGTATTTATCCAATCCATATGGCTAGAATCGAAAAAAATGAAAGGAAAAAAATTAGACTCAAAATATATCATTTTTCAAGGAGTTGTACAACGCTTGATATATTGTTAGGACAACTTCTACAAAATTACCTGTTTAGACTCTAATTTTCTTCTTCTTATGTTTCTTTAAATACAACCGTATGGATTGGATAAGTACATAAGATAGTATACTTGGCTTGAATTTCATCTTGTTTGAAGATCGTTTGATCTTTGAACAAAAGGTTTAAGTTTGAGTATCGACAAACGACGATAAATTTGAAAATAAAGATTGATACCTTAAAATTGTTTATTTTCCTTTCATATTTTGATCGCATGTCCAAAATACCTTGGATAGACATAAAATTCAACAATTTTTTTAACCAAATATCTTATTTTATATGTATTTATTGCATTAAAACATTTAAAATTCATTATAAATTATCAAATCTTTACTATTGTATAACAAATAAAAATAACATTTTTAATAGTTAGAAAGAAAAGTGAGTTATTGTAAAAAATTTAAAATTTCTATACCAAATTAAATTTTGGTAATAAATCAAACTAAACTTAATTATTTTAAATAGAGTGAAATTTTAATTAATATATAAAGTTATCCTCGGAAGACGTCGAATACCATCGCTATTCCAAGCTGTCGACAACCATCGAAAACCATCGAAATGTCATGATTATATCTTAAACAGAGCCATATCTCTTCATCGTCTTCCACCCCTAAGCCTAAAATTTTCCCCCAAATTTACCTAACTTCCTTCCCAGTTTCCACCCGCCCTCAACTTCCATCACAATCTTCATCAGTTTGTAATCTCCAAACATCTATGCCTTCAATTCATTAAAGATCACGTATATTCTTCCCCTAAACTAAGTAACCCAAATTATGATAAAATTAGTGTTTATTTATGCCTTTATTTGTTCATAATAGCTCATTGATTGGATATAATTGTATATAGGTTGATTGAGAAATATTAATAAGGGTTATTAGTGTTTAAATCCGATAATTAAAGTATAATTGTGGCTATCTTGGGTTGATTGGTTAGTGTATGTATGTGTTAGTGTAACATAATTTAGTGTTAACTAGTGTACGTTTTAGATAAAATGTCGACAAAAAATTTATTTACATAATCCATTTGTTAGTTTATAATCTTAATTATATATAAATTTAGTTTACGTGCATGTGGTAATATATAAACAAATTAGTGTATAATGTTAATTTTTTATTACTATTTGGACCATATGTATTGGTTTTGATGATAATAACTATATGATATTGCATAAAATATAGGTACTAATGTTTTCTCAAGATATATATAATATATAGTATAGGATATTAAACAAGTGTTAATTAAAAAGACCGTACAGTATCAAGAGTAAATTTAAGATGCTGATATGAAGTTTTAAAAATTCAAGAATGAAGACTCGTGAATATTGAAGAGTTCAAGATTTCAAGATATTCCAGATAAGTTATAGAGTCGTTGAATTTATGATAAAACTTTGATAGCACTTTGTCGATCTCTTTCACTTTCTCTAAATTTGTTTTAAATTGTTTTTCAAATATTCTATTTTAAAATAATCTTTTTAAATATTTTCGAAAAAAATTTCAATCTCTTACTTATAAAGATATCGTTTTAGTGTTTTGAAGTGTATATATTATTGAAAACTCTTATTAAATCTGTCAAGATGGAGCGACAGAAGTATTGAGAATCCAAGATAAGGTCATGGCGAGACGAGCCGTTTATCATTACAATAGGTGTCAAGTGGAAGTGCAGTGATGTATTTATAAAGTTTTATCAAGTTATATTTTGATTAAAATAAGTATAAACTATATATAAATGATTCTACAAAGCATAAAATTATTTTACAAAGCAATGGATTTTTAAGTTTATATTTTTAAAGTATTTTTCAAAATACAAAGGTATATATTGACATATCCTATCCATGTATGTCGACACAATGGCCATAACATTCAAAATTCAAATTTGAATGGAAGTATCTTTTTGTTGTATCTCTTAGCGAATGGGCATGATTGTTGTTTCCCTAAATATACCAGACTTCCAAATGAATTTTCATTAACTACTTCTTTGTTTTTCTCTCCTCTTCCACTCTCTTGATTTCTAAATCAATTTCTATGGAAAATCTGCCGAAATTCAACCAAAATCAAATTCAATCATTACTAGTTTGATTATCTTTCATATACTCTCTGATTTCTCTCATCTCTCTAAAGATCAAAGTGCTATTCAAGATTTATAGGATCAAATTTTAATCAAGATCGAAGATCTGAGTGTATAAACTCTATCAAATCTTACTCTTATACTCTGTGGTGTGCTTGGTATCCCTGAAATCTAAGTAGGTGTGATTCTAACATGTATAATTAATTGGATGTGCTTAGTAGCTCGTAAATGTAAGTAGGTGTGATTTATGCTTCTTCTCTTTAATAATCTTCATGTACTTTGGAAAATTCCATTTCCAATGACCCTTGTGACATTGATGTCATTCACCTCTATCAACTTGAGTAGTCTTCCTGTTTTTCTTAATAACCTTCTTTTGCTTCTACGAACTTTTCAAAGATGACAAGTTCCCCTTAATAGAAAGTATAACCCCTTAATCCTTTGACAAAGACTCGACTGACCTCAAAATAATATTGGATCTCCACAAGGCTTGTGTTCTACTAGTTCATATTATAGTTTAATATAAATGGCTTATAATGAGGTGTAAGAGAACTAAGAATCAAATTTACTTACATCTCATTGTTTATTGTCATGTCTAACTATGAAAGTATGTCAACATAGCCTTTCACCATCAATCGTTCACTTTTCGTCCCTTGGTCATTTTGGTATTGAACAATTTCTTCGTCAGTTCATACCTTACAAAAAGTGACTATCACCAAATAGAGCTTTAAAACTATCAAAAATCTCATGGGCATACGTGTTTTCATGCAGCCTCTTCAATGGATTTTCTAATGTAGACAACACAAAAACCTAGTCAATTTTTAGGTCTAAAACCCATTTATCATTATCTAGTCTTAGTTCGAGGTCCTTATCATGAACAGACTGTTCTTTTAGAGATGCAGCTTTTGATGGCCAAAGTCGTTCATAAGTTAATGCTATCATTATCACTTTAGCCAGTCAACTTAGTTACATCTGATAAGTTTGCTGTTTTAGAAAATAACTTAGGTATGGACATTTTCTTCAAATTATTAAATTGATAAGTTTAGGACATTTTCATAGAAGATGTTCTTAGAATATTAATAAGGTTAAACATTACAATACATTTTACTAAGAAACTCCCGCAAGTCTTTTATGTCTTTCTAAACTTACGATGAAAAAAGAAGTCTTTTGACTTCATTAGTGGGGGTTAGAATTCGTCTATCTTGGGATTCTAACCTTAAGTTCGCTCAACAAGTTCATAGCCCAACAAATTATAGATAACTCCTTATTGGTTGTATCATATACAACTCCTAACATATGATTCCCTATCCTAATCTCATTTCGACCTTGATCTTGCTTGATAAATCAAAAGAGATTATTCACTCGAACCAACAATGTCACGACGGCCTAAGTATATTATATGTACCTTGAGTTTGCTCAATAAATACATATAGTTATCGTACCTCATATATTTAATATAATAATAATACTACACATAACTTCTCTAGCCTATGTTTGCTCAACAACCAGAGAGTATGCAAGTAATTAATTAATATATAAATGGTAGACGATAAATTTATATTAAAGATTCAAAATCTTTAATATATTTATCTAGAGTGTTATAAACTTATGGAATAATGTATTTATTATGAGATACCCTCACGATTCAAGTGTCATATACAACAAAAATCACGATATACATATTAAATGTCTGTATTTATCTCCTAGGCCTATTTAGGATTTTCATTTGTTCCGCCTTTGATTATACATTTTAATTAACTATATGTACCATAAAATTCATGGTCATACACATATATCTTTATATATATATATATTATTTTTCAGTTAACCTTTTAATCATCTTATTTAATCAAACAATTTCAATTAAATATTAGCTTTAAAATTTTCTTATTTATATACACATATACTTACGTCATCTTGAACAACTCAAGACAACATAACATATATCATTATATATTTTATATATTTTAATTAATTAACTATTTGATTAAGGCAAAATATGTTTGGACACAAAATATAGACACATGACACAATGGATCTCCACCATAGGATTGCCCACGATTTCCACCTCCCATATAAGGATAGAAAGATCAAAAGGTTTAGAACTTTTATGTCGCCATTTATGTTTTATTTTGTGTCCAAATAGCCGACACCTTTAATTGATTTATTTGATTTATTAATCTTATAAATAATCATAAATTTTGAAAAACAATTTATTAAGAGTTCAAAACCAATTTTGAAAACCACATTATCACATTTATAGTGTAATTCTTATTTTAAATTTAACTCTTAAATTAAAAAATTTAATTTAATTTTCAAAATGATTTTGAAAACTAGCAAAGGCCCAATACAAATTGGCATTTTCTATTAGCGGCAACTTTGGGCTCACTTCACCTTTTGAGCTAGGCTGATAGCTAGAGAGGCAGGGTACTTAGATTACCCAAACCCAAGCCTATGCACTATTCTTGACACCCTATTAAATGGGAAAACTTAATTAGTTAGCCATAACATGACTAATTTAAACCGCATACGCTATTTGGTTCTCATACCATTGAAGGAACTGGCCCATCGTACAGTGAGTAAAATGGGTAAACTAAAAGAATTGATGTTTTTGAATTTGCTGGGCCTATGAAGTCTAAATTCACTTAGATCTTATCTAAATTGATTTTAAATTAAATCACTATTTTATTGAATTTGTATTTGAAGTTTTGTTATGATATTATATGTTAATTATATGATGTAAATAAATGTATCATATACACATGTGTGTGTACGTTCATGTGCAACATTTGTAGTGTATATGGTTTAGCATGCTTATGTACCGGTGTTGGGATTTACACCGCAATGGATAAGTTAGCCCCTTCATATACATATGTACACACACACGCACACATATATATATATAATAAAAATAGTATTTATAAGAATATAAATTTACAAATACATACATATATATTTACATACATACTTATATGTTTATTGATTTGCAAAGCATTAACTTTTATAATAACAAATATAAATAACATTAAAATTTAAATTCAAACTTAAATTTCAGATTTCAAAACACACACATACTCAGAAAATAATTTTTGTTGTTTTTAATAATATGTGAAACCATTTGTACAAATGTGTGTGTGTGTGTATACATTAAGCTTATTATTTATAAATCACATAAAAGCAACTTCATATGTTTAAAATGTAAGTGTGTGTGTATGTATATATACACAATACACATACATATATATTTGGCCATAAAATATATTTTTATAGAAGAAGCCCCTTTTTATTTTAAAGCTCAAGCTTTTAAAACAATTTTTTATTTTATTGATTTCTATACAGATATTATAAAAATAATTTTTTTAAAACAATTTCATGATATATGTGTATATAATTTTAGATTTATTAAATATGTATCTTTATAAGTATGTATTCCCTTAAACATACGTGCATATTAAAACAATATTATATCTATATGTATATATAATATTGATACACACACACACATACACATAAAATTGCAATTCCCTTGGCAAATTATAATATATATGTATGTGTATATATATATATATATATATGTATGTATACACTACATGATTTAATACACATACATACCATATGCTTTTCCATTTGTAAATCAAAATAATTTTTGTTTAAGTCTCTTTCAAACATCGTCAATATTTTGAAAATTAGTAGAAAATTTTATTTTTAATTCCATGGCCAAATTCATATATGCAAACATACACACACACATAAGAAATTTTTAACCATAATATACATGTTTATTTATTCACATCTCATGTTAACAACCCAGACATATTGGGATTTGATAATAGAGCTAATCTAACTTTGAATTAAACATATGATGATCAAATTCACACATGTATAAATTGTAAATATGAGTAATACCTTGCAATTTCATAGAGAATAACCTTGAATATTAAACGTAAGAACTTTACTTTAAACTATATTCAAACTTCCAAAAGGCGTTAGCAGATTGAGAAAGTTACACGGTATTTTCTAGATTTTAACTGAATTTGTGGTTTTTTTTGCTTGAATCAATGGAGAAAAGAGGGGGATTTTCGGCAAGATCTATAGGATGGAGATGGTGGCTCAAAATCTAGAATTGAATTAGAGAAGATAATGGTTGTAGGTGCTTAAATAGCATAGAAAAGAAGAGGTTTGAAGGTAGAAGCGTATATTTTCTTTCCTTTGCCATTTCAACCCTTTTGGATTCAAATTCCAAAGCCTTTCCCTTAAGTAATGCGGTCATATTACTCTATTTTAGGCCTCAAACCGCCTCAAACCAGATTAGATAATTTAAATTTAAGTTAAATTTAAATGCACATTGGCATCGTAAATTGATAAGTGCGTATACAATTTTCGTATACATATTATTTTCAATGCTGATCAACACAAATCAAATAATATTTTGTACTTAATATTTCATAAATATTACTAAATTTAAGTGATTTATAACAATTTTAATTTAATCACATCAGGTGGTAGACGGATAATTCAATATTGCGGCTACGCTAACTCTTTAGGTATAAATTCGGTCGACAAATGATATCAAATAATTCAAATATTAAAGTTGCACTTCACCTTAGCTAGCATTGTTACATTATGGCCAAATCTATCGCTTGCAAATATTTAGTAGAATCCAATTTTACTTATTTTAAGTGTTAGATGGTATCGACAATTATTTGCACTAATTCTTTTTGTCAAACTATATCATATTAGGACTTATGGAATTTGGTAATGGTCAAATTTCCAATATTGTCCCACTTTATAGTCCAAAAACAAAGTTCTTAGTTAAATAATACTAATGATTATTAACCATATTGCTCTAGCTGAAGACTTTGACTTTGAGTTTACTAAAATTGAGTTATGATGCTAATCCCATATAATTGATGAGAGAATCTTTTATTGAATAGTGCTTCACTTTAAATGTTTCCACTTGGCCCAATTATAGTTATACAATGGATATCATGCCACTATTCAACTATAATTGAAGTGGATTTTCCACATTGAAGCTCGATAGTACTCTTAACTCGAGGAAATTATGCAATATTGTTACTTTGATATTATCTATTTAACCTTAGTTATATTAACCAAAAAGAAAATTAATGAGTGAGTCATTCCATAGTTATACAAAACTATCCGTACGTAACCTCATGGTACCCTCAGTAGCCGAGAATAATATACTACCCGACACTTAGATAGCGTTACGTAATCTAATCTCAGATGCATCGATATCCAGTCTCGCTACATCTTGTCTAGGAATATTTAAAACGTTATGTTTATTAAGTTGTGATGAATTTCTCATGATTATGACACCTTGTAATTACTATCATAAAAACGCACCGTTTATGGATTTTCTATTGAATATACTTAAATTAAGTAATCAATTGTTTATCACACATTATAAAAGGTATATAATATAAAGAAAACACCTTTTATTTCGAACAATATTTATTACAAAGTTAATAATTTGCATTAAATTATAGAAGTGCTCTAGGGCGTACCCTTAACCCTATTAGCGGAGTCTACATTCACCTTGGGTTACCAATAACTGAGGAGACAGTTACTACTAACAATCCATTTTCTTGACATTGAGAAGAAACTCGTAGTTTCTTAGTCTCTTCACTATGCGAGTTATCATAGTAGACATCCTAATGAGCCATGTCCTTTTTTAGCCTTGGTAAATTTATTTAATCTGCCTAATTATTTTTCATGTAAGAATCTTAAACAGTATCCAAGTCCATCGTGCTATCACTAATTTTTGTTAAAAGAAATTCCTTCGGCAAGACAGTGGTATTTCTTGAAAAGACAATTTGTTTCTCAATGTGGTGTAATAGGTATTCAAAATATTTATGACCTGCCAATAGATTTACATAAAAGATTTAATTTTAAGTTCATAAAACTTACATTAATAACGTAGATTGGCCAAACACAATTCTTGAACTATTTAAGATCAGGGTTCCTTCCCAATTCATATCAGATATGAAACTGTAATCTCAGCATTAGATGAATTAAAATTATACATGTTTTCTCTTTAATACATAAACTTTTAGAAAGAAGTAACTCAACTTCACTTATTACCATCATACTTCATCCAACAAATTACGATTACATCTTCTCGATACATCAATATGTAGCATATAGAGGATTGACCTTGAGAGTGAATCATAGTCCTTTTTAGGTACTATTCGAATTCTTATCTAGGGTATTAACCTATTCAATCAAATCGAATGGTTTTAATTATGTTTTCATGTTCTTGTTTTCTACTTTGGTTTTATATTCCATGAATTATCACGAATATTTAGCTTATGTATCAAATACACTTGCTCAAATCTAAGATAATTAATGAGTGGATTTAATAATAAGTGGAACTTCTTTATGTATCATTAGATGTTGACTACATATTTCTATATGTAACAATCCAAAGAGTTCGTTAAGTCTTTTATGGCCCCACCCAATAGATGCCTTGTCCATAATAATTTGGGATACAATCCACAAGTACTATATAATTTATAATCATATGATTAAATAATTATTTCTCTAAGATATGGTTAAGTCCATAATTTCAAGACCAGTTATTAAATATTTTAGATGCTTCTGTATTTTTTGTAGCTAAGTAATCCTATTGTTGTGAAAACAAATATTGTCATCAAAATACCAATAACATAATTATTTTATAATGAATACTCGTATTATAACAATATTGCTTTTATTCGGTCAAATCCAAAAAAAAAAATTATTTCATAAATAATATTTGTATACACGAAACTAATATTTTCAAAAAAATTAATGCGTCCACTTGCAAGTATCATATGCTATGTGTAACAACCCTGTATTTTATGATTATTTTAATTGTATATTTTGATTATTTTAATTGAAATTCCTGATTTAAAAACTTTATTTTATTTATGGATAAATCTTTATTTTATTTATTAAAATGAATAAAATTTTTATTTTAAATATTAATTTTGATTTGTATGTGAATTATAATTTCAAACCTGAATATATTGAATATTTCCAGAAAATGTGAATTTTGGTCAATCTGGTCAAACTTTGACTTTTAAATTTAAAATTTAAATATTTTAAATTTTATCTTTTATTATGAAAATAAATTAAATTTCAAGAATACTGCTTTTCGTATCGTTGAAATTCGATTTATATTATGAAAGTTATGCTTTTTACAATATTGTGTATAAATTTATTTATATAACAAAATTTGTTTATGTTTTTTTTTTGGCAAGGCCAGCCGGTTTTATAATGGACCGTCCACTTTTTATTACGAACGTAATAAAAATTAAGTACAGGAGCAAGATAAAAGCACCTTGACTACGAAAAAACAGAAAGAAACAGCACAGGTACGTGACAACTATGTCACGCAACTATAAGTAACACAAAAAACTAGAACTCCCCCGAGGAGGGAGAATCACCAACAACCCCAGACACTAAAGTAGTGCACACAGGGACAGACCCAGAAAGACCAGCAAAAGGGCGAAACCGTAGAGTAAGACAAGAGTCATAAACCACATCATCAGAACAATAGATAAAAGATCGATCCCAGGATGGATCAGCAAGCATGTCCGAATTAGATCTCGCATCTATACCGTCCACATCAAGAACTATAGAGTCACCAGATTGTTTGTAGCGAAGGCACCTAAGGTCAAGTTGATCGTCAGAAACAAACCGGAAGAAAGATTCATTTACCGGGTTATACCTCATATCAGAAATGGGATCAATCCAACACCCTTCAGCCTCATCCCAAGCTACAGGAGGCAGCAGAGAGGTAGGGACTGGAGCAACTAAAGGGATGACAGGATCGACACTAGGTACCTCAGAACCAGGAGGTGAAACATGCATAACTCGAGGCAAAGAAGGAACACTCATAACAGGCATCGAAACCTCAGGAGCAGGAGTAAATAGAGAGGAACTGGCAGAAACCTTAGGGACCCAGATCCTACGACAGTGGCGTGGTAAAGGAGACTTCGGAGCAGCTGCGGAGGTAATAGAATGATGGCAATCGATAGACAGGTGTCCAAATGAGTGACAAGCGGTACAAATATCCGGAACCCATCCATAGCGAACTCTGACTTCCACAACATGGCCGACAGCAAGCTGAACAGAAATAGAAGAAGGGAGAGGCTTAGTAGGGGAAATCTCGATAAGAGCCTTCGCGAACATTAACTTATCACGCGCCACAGTATTGGAGTCAAAACATTTCAATTTACCAACATTACAAGCTAACCAATTCAATCCAATAAGAGGCTGTAATACAGAGGGAATCTGAGAAAAAAATACCCAAACAGGGATAGTGAATACTTGCTCACGTGCACACGCCACGATAGGAGACCATGAGGTAACTATAAATGGTCTACCATCAACAAAAGAAGGCTCCGCATCCAAAACAAGCCGGCGGTCCTCAGAAGAGGAAAAATTTAAGTAGTACATCGTATCAAACAGCTTCACATGCAAATTTCCACGAAGCTTCCATACCCTCCGAAGTACCATAGACGCATTTGAAAGACGGTGATGCGAATCCAGGAAAAAACCAACCAAATAGTCTGACCAAAATTCCTCACCGGCTTGTATAACACTCGGGGGAGGAATCATCACTCCATTCTCCTCAACCAAATCAAAATCAATTGGGATGTATGCACCCGCATTACGGGGCAAGGTCGTGAAAAGAGAAGACCACGATTTAGAGTAGTGCTTCGAATCATCTGTTACACGGCTATCAACGATACCGGGGGCAATAGCATCAGTTGGTATAGATGCATCAGAGCAATTAGCAGTGACATTAGGAACAATATTCTTATGGGAAATAACACAAGCAACAGATGTGCCTTGTCCACAATTTGGGAGACTAGCAGAACCACCCCCCTGGACATGGACAAAAACACCATCGTTCACACCAGTAACACACTCAACAAACTCAGAAGTCTTGCCCACATCACCACCCAATTCAAGATGCATATCAGGCTGAAAAACAACCTTGGTCGCTTTCAACCAGACATTAGTATTATTTGGACCAAAATCCCCTGAAGCAATTAAACAAACAGGAGACGTGCATTGCTCGGAGTTAGCTGCTTCACCCAACCCCACTTCACTTCCACTCATGCCACCAACACCATACGCATTGTTAATTGCAGTCGAACTGAGACCACAACACTCATATACCAAATCTGTCGTACCGTTGTTACCCATAACGCAGTTTCCGTCTATAGGCAAACGCTCATTTGTACCTGGGAGATGCGACGCTGCACGAGAAGGAACATAGCCAGATGCGACAACTCCAAAACTATCAGACAAGACAGCAGTTGATAGGTTGGAAGCCCGAAGCGAAGGAAAGTCAGAGAGGGAATGAATAATTGGCATGGCAATTGACTTGGTTTTGAAGGGGCGACCAGACCTAGTCGATGACGGAGAGGAAAGGGGGGCAGAAGAGGGACGAGGCGGAGAGGAACACTTATAGAATGTTTATGTTAAATTATAAAAATAATATTTTTGTTTGTTCTAATTTGTGTATATATGTATATATGACGTGTTATGGATATATTTTATTTTTAAAACATTTTATAAGTGTTGTTTTAATTTTCTAATGCTTATTGTATTTTGTTTTCAATTTTTAAAGTCTAGTTTCAATTATTAAGCTATTTTCTTATTTATTTTATATTTTTCCTTAAATTATTTATTTAATTTCCTTTTTTATTTTATTTTTTTCAGTATTTTATTTATTTTCTAAATTGTATTTAGTTTATTTTGATTTAAATGAAATAAGAAATACTAAGAGACAATGACCTTTCATTTCTATGTCTTTTCATTAACTTGTCTTTCAATTTTCCTTTTGTCTTTTCATTTTATCTTTTGACCGTCCAATTTTTTTTGCATTGCCATGTCTTTTTCTTCTCATTCACGTGAGAAAACTCCTTTCTCTCCAAAAACTCACGGCTAGGAAAAGAAATGATAAGTTTTCTAATGTCTTCTTCCTTTATCTCTTCTCCTTTTCATATTTTCTATTGATTTTTACCTTTGCTTCTTCTAGTTTGCTAGGCCTAGCTCCAACTCCATCAGCTCCACCATCATCTCCACCATACAGCAACTACCACCACATATCCCCTCCTCCAGATCAGACCGTGGCCTCCCCATGTTGAAAACTCTATAAAAATTGTAATCAATCCTCTTAAACAAGCCTAGCCGAGCTTTAAAGGCCACATCCACTTCATCTATCAACTTGGCCACCCCTTTAGCCACCGCCACTAGCGGCTACGCCTCCTCTAGCCACCACTCCAGCCATCAACACTTCTGACCTGACCTGTACTAGCCTGGGCATAGCCCATATAATGGCATAACCGAGCCAAATGTTGCATAAACCACTCTATTTTGCCTTGAACCCATGTATGCTTCATATTGTAACTCTTCCACCACCTTCATCAACTTGTAACCTGACCTATATGACACCATGCCTGACCCAAGCAAGCATCATGGTTGAGCATAGAGTCTCCTAAGGCCAAGCATTGGAGTTGTTGAAGCAAGGTCGAATCTATCTTGTTCATTATTGCTTCGTATTTCAATTTATTTCTATATCGTTTTGTGTTAAATATATTCATATGTTATATTACATTGTCTTATTTTGGTTGTTGTGACAAGATGATATCTTGGCTCTCACCACTCATTTGAATCACTAGTCATATTGTACCGTGCTTGTCGTGCCTTTGGAATCGTTTTGTGTGTCGTAGTGGTCTTCAGCTTGAAAGGTGAGTCTTTCTCACTCTGACATATTTACTTATGAAATGGTGAATCGATAACAAGTGTTTAGTAATTAAAAATGTTTATGCAAGTAAATGATGATTTTATGATATGCTATGCCATGTTATTACCACGTTAAACTGTTAATTATCACCTGACATCTGATAAATGATATTATATTGTGACATTGACATTGTTTATACTGTTTATTATATATGATCACACTGCAAGTTCCCTGTTAGAATAGAATCACTATGGGTTAAAATGTTATATACCCGAACAGACTTTAGAATAGGAAAAAATCTTTATGGGATGAATTGATGGCCTGAGCGGTTTTTATTTATTTTTATTTACTTGGGATTATGGGTTTGAAATGATAGAAACCGGGTTTTCTTTTTAAACTGCGTATTGAAATGATATATATCTGTATCACTTGACCTAGGTCAGAAAATTATATACAGACCCCGTGGTATATTTTAAAATGATTTTATTAAGATTTGTATTTTTAAAAGTATGAAATTTTGATTAAAAAATATATATTTTATGGTTTTGTGAAGGTTAAATCTTAAGTTTTTAATTTGTGAATTTAAGTATGTAAATTTGAAACAAATGAGATTTTCGACTTTAAATTTTATTTTTAAAAAAATGTAAGTAAATAATGGAAATTAAATTTAAAGTTTGAAATGACATTCAAAGTAAAATGCCAAGTTTTATTTAATTAATAAGTTAATAAACAGTGAAATTTTGACTTAATAAATGAATTGAGTTTTAAAAATTGAACATTTGATTTTACAATTCTATTATGATAAGTCATATGTTAAAATGATTTAAATATGAAATTTTAAAGTCTAGAAATAGTATTTATAAATTTAAATAACAAGAATTGAAGTTTTATTATTTTTGAAAAGTTAAAATAAAATCTGAAATTTTATTAACAGCATTTCCTAAAAATGCTATAGTCTTATGACAACATTTTAAATGCTGTTGTTTTAAACGTAACTATGTTTGAAATAACTAAATATATATTACGACATTTTATAAATGTCGTTATTCTTGAACTAACTATTTTGAAAACTATAAGCTACGATAGCACTTTATAAATGCTGTCCTTACTATATTTTGTCAATGTTTCAAAATGTTATAGATTTTAACACTGTTTGTGCTATATTTTAAAGTATTAAATGATTTAACTATTGGAATTAATTATTTTTGAAATATAAGGAGTTTTGAATATAATTTAATATTTAAATTTGAATTTTAAGGAATTTACATTGAATTTGGATTTAAATAAGGTTTACTTGGTTATGCGTTAAATTGAATGAAATCAAATGAGATAAATGAATTTTTAAATGGAATTTTGAAATGTATTTTTGTAATGATATTTGAAATAATAAATGAATGATATATTTGATTTTTAAATGATATTTAAATTTTAATATTTGATATTGAATTCAAATAATGATTTGATAATGAGGTTTTGAAGGATATGATATTTTAATGATTTCGAAATGGTTTTTAATGATATAATCTTTATCTTGATAAAGAATGTGAATTTAGAACGATATTTGATTTTGATAAATGAATATTTGAAGTTTATATTTGTATGAAAAGATATTTGTTTAATTGTAATTTAAGTTTATTTAAACAATATTGGATTTATGAAATGAATATTTCAAAACTAAATAATAATGAAATTAGATTTGAGATATGAATTTATGAAATTATAAAGTTTAGTTTTGAAATGTGGGATATTAAATTTTGAAAATATATTAAAATTGGATGGTTTATTTTGTAGGTCAAATCTATATTTGAAAATTTTAAGATTTGAAAATTTTTGTTGGAAAACTGAATTGAATTGAAACTGATGGTTTGAATTGAATTAAATTGGAAATTTGAAAATTGAGTTTAATTGAATAAATTTGAAAATTTCAAATGTATGATTTCGAAATGTTATGATTTTCAAAGTATAATGATTTCAAGTATTTTGGTTACGAAAGAGTTATAATTTTGAAGTACTATGATTTTTGAAAGATGAATATATGTTTGAAATGGGAATCATATCATATTGACTTGGACATAGTTTTGGAATAAAAATGGTTTTGGTTTCGAAGTATAAACTATTTTTATTTGAATATAGTTTTGAAGTAAAAATGGTTTTGGTTTCGAAGTATAAACTATTTCGATTTGAATATAGTTTTGAAGTAAAAATGGTTTTGGTTTCGAAGTACAAACTATTTTGATTTGAATATAGTTTTGAAGTAAAAATGGTTTTGGTTTCGAAGTATAAACTATCTCGAAAGGAATATAGTTTTGAAATGGAATGATTTGATTTTTGAAGTATAAACTATTTTGAAATGACCACGGCGTTATAATAACATTTGGTTGTTAAAGAGAACGGGATCAGAAGTTGTCATATTCTCTGCCAACTCCGAAAACCACTTTAACAACTGTGTATGTGGTGAAGATTCCAGAATGAAGTAGGTTGGTGGCGACATTCTTGAGGTATATTACATGGACCCGACTCCTGTGAGTTGGCTTAAGGTGGCTAAAACAGGAGCGATCTCGGGCCAAAAGGGGTAGCTCCTTTGGTCGTACACACTTCTTTGATACTATACTCTTACTTGTGGTTGATTAGATGGCCATCCTCCGATTTTGATTGGGAGTGTGTTCCGGGTTGGGCATTGTGGCTGCTACGCTACCACCAGCCCGTGTGCGTAATTGTGTATCTACCCAGGCATTGCCTTGTGTGCCGTGTCACCTACCATACCGAGCCTTTACTACGAGTTTGTTTTTCTCCCGTAGCCCGTGTGGTATCCTCTGATACTCTCCCGATCTGGAGATATCATGATATTGGATGGACTACTAGGACTATTATGTGAGAAGGGTGATATGGGTAAGCCTGGAATGCTATTTTAAAGTAAGTTTATTTTACTGTAGACATTATTATAATAGCACAATATTACTATATAGTAAATAGTTTAACGGATCCTTAAAAGATGGGCGATCCCAAACATCCTTTAAGTTACTGGTGCATTTTGTTACTGTTCACTTGAGTTGATTTACAGTTCATAAGTATTTATGTCCTGACTCGAGTGTTTTGTGTTTTGCTTCACGCTCGAGTCAGACTGAGTGATTCAGCATTCAAGACTCACCTTAGGACTTGGAGCTTGCTTAAAGATCCAGCCATCTATTTTGCTTTCTGTATCCAGTGGTTTTAGTGATGTATTTTGATTTGTACCCGATGTATCTTATACTCTTCTATTGTATCTTGTTTAACTCTGATGTATCCTTTTTTTTTATATATAGTAGCTTCATGAACTACTATCTCTTTAGTTCCGCTGCATTATTATTTACTCTGCGTCTGTGATCTGTGTTTATTTATTTACTTTATATTCTAAGATTTGCCAAATTTTATTTACAACGCGGTATTTTGGCAATTCAACTCCAACATGTGCGGATGCGAATGGCTGAAAATAACTGGCTGTTACATTTGGTATCAGAGTTTTGGTAGCTCTAGGAAAAACTCGGTATATAGGGTAAATGTATTTACAGAATCACTTTCATTCGAGTTAAATCTCTTCCTTTTTGACTCGTTCCCTTTGAATTTCGGAACGTTCCCTGCGGTTCCAAAATCCATTCGTGTCCCTCACTATTTATCTTTTTTTGATTCTGGTGTATTCCATAACTCCACTTCGAAAGATCTTTATAATGAGTCGACGGTCTCGCCAATCTCAAATTACTTGTAAAGGGGTGAAACTCCTTTACAATAGCATCGATTCACCAAGGATTTTATATCCTCGGTTTAGATGCCAGTATCCCTTATTACCCTAAACTCTATCTCATGAGATTGAATGTTGATTTTTCCCTAGAAAATCCACATCGATCTTATTCTTTAAGTCACGGTTGACCCGGTTAAGGTTGCCCGCGATTTATACAAGCTCATCCATCTTCTTATTCTGTTGTTTAATCATCTAATCTTTGTTTCCAACTTATCTTCAATCATTCTTGAAGTGTATTTGTAAACTAATATTTAAATTGTTTTATACATTACGTTGTTTGAGTTGTTGATGTTGATTTGGGTTTCTGATCGATTCGTCTGATCAATGCTATCGATAAGATTTCCAAAACACTTGAACAGAGCAAACTGACATAATATGTTTTTCAAAATTAGTAATGAAATAAATTTTGTAACTATACTATTTTTTTTATTGAATTGGTTGTTAAGAAATAATATTTGATCTTATATATCATTATCTCTTGTTTCATATATAAATAATGGAACTATAAAGATGGTTATAAATTTATTTGGAAATTTAAAATGAATTTAAAACAAGAATTTGAGAATTTAATTTCCGATGGATTTCAGACCTTGTTTCTAAAGTTTTAAAGGATATATTATTTATAGTGTTTTCTAATAGAATTTTTTTCCAAAGAATTTTAAAGTTTAAAATTAGTGCTCTTCTCTTTGTCATTGGAAAATAACTTCGGTGATGACTGCAGCATCATCGATATTTTTTGAGCTTCGAAGTGAAGAGACCGTTCTGTAGTCTTGCTACAGTTTTGTTTTGGATAATTTAATTGATTTGAATCTAAAATAGGACTGATTTATATTGTTTTGGGAAATTTAATTGATTTAAGTTTCTAAAATAAGACTGGATTTATAACATATGCTGATATATGATTTAAATTTGAATGGATATATATATAGTATATGTGCATTTATTTATCTCTAAATAGTTTGGAATTTATCGAAAATTTAATTCCTAAATTTTATCTTGAAAGATAATTTCAAGTACAATTTCAAGATTTGAATGAATATTCACGCTTGAAATGATTGAATTGGAGGTTTTATTTGTATAATACATAATTTCATTCCAATATAACTTACCTTAATTTTAAGAAGTTGAATATGTAATTGGAAATTATAAAATATAAAAAGGATTTTTTTAAATAAAATTTGAGTGGTTATAATAAATATTATACACTTAAATTTAGTTATAAAAAGATTAACGGAGGTAAATAATGAAAAAGGGCAATGGAATAATTTACAATATAAATGATGTTAAAGGAACTAAGAATAATTTAAAGCAGTTATAATAAGTGTAAGTATATTTAACATAGGTGATAAAATATATTGAGAGGAATAAATTTAATTATAATTAGGGATAAAGAAGAAGAATTTTATTGAGTACATTTTGAATATATTAAATGATTTTTCTTTCAAATCCATGATTTTAAAGATTGTTTATTTAAGATAATTGGATGATAAGATAATGAAATTAGAATGATTAAGCTTTATTTAACTTATGCAAAATTTATTTTCAATCTAAGTTGAAATTTTCATAGTTTCAAATTTATTTTTTTATTTTTTTCAAACTATCTTTTGGTTGTCCTTATTTCCCTTATCTTGTAACTGAATGGGGATGTTATTGCTTATACCAGTCTGTTTAGAAATCTTTCTATAATCTTTGACAATCTTTGGTACTCATTTTTGAATCTGAACACTGCTTGCCAGCCATAGACCGTCGGTTAAGCGGAAAGGATGAATCGGATTCTAGAAGATCTTTTTTTCGTGCTTGTGTTCTTGATTCTGGAGGATCATGAGAAGATCATCTCCACCTTGTTAAACTTACCTATAACAACATTTATCAGGTAAAATTTCAATCTTCCTGTCATCTTGTCTTAATCCTATTTCATTCTATCTTTTTCTATGTATTCCCGTACCTCATTCCTTTTCGGGGACGAAAAGTTTTGAGTGGAGGAGAGTGTAACAACCCTGTATTTTATGATTATTTTAATTGTATATTTTGATTATTTTAATTGAAATTCCTGATTTAAAAACTTTATTTTATTTATTAAAATGAATCATTTTGTTATTTTAAATATTAATTTTTATTTGTATGTGAATTATAATTTCAAACCTAAATATATTGAATATATCCAGAAAATGTGAATTTTGGTCAACCTGGTCAAACTTTGACTTTTAAATTTAAATTTTAAATATTTTAAAATTTGAATTTTATCTTTTATTATGAAAATAAATTAAATTTCAAGAAAGCTGCTTTCGTTTCGTTGAAATCCGATTTATATTGTGAAAGTTATGCTTTTTACATTATTGTGTATAAATTGATTTATTTAACAAAATTCGTTTATTTCAAATTATATAAATAATATTTTTGTTTGTTCTAATTTGTGTATATATGTATATATGACATGTTATGCATATATTTTATTTTTAAAACATTTTATAAGTTTTGTTATAATTTTCGAATGCTTATTGTATTTTGTTTTCAATTTTTAAAGTCTAGTTTCAATTATTAAGCTATTTTCTTATTTATTTTATATTTTTCCTTAAATTATTTATTTATTTTCTTTTTTATTTTATTTTTTTCAGTATTTTATTTTATTTTCTGAATTGTATTTAGTTTATTTTGATTTAAATGAAATAAGAAATACTAAGAGACAATGACCTTTCATTTCTATGTCTTTTCATTAACTTGTCTTTCAGTTTTCCTTTTGTCTTTTCATTTTATCTTTTGACCGTCCAAATTTTTTTGCATTGCTGTGTATTTTTCTTCTCATTCATGTAAGAAAACTCCTTTCTCTCCAAAAACTCACGGCTAGGAAAAAATGGTAAGTTTTCTAATGTCTTCTTCCTTTATCTCTTCTCCTTTTCATACTTTCTATTGATTTTTACCTTTGCTTCTTCTAGCTTGCTGGGCCTAGCTCCTACTCCATCAGCTCTACCATCATCTCCACCATCTACAGCAGCAAAGACCACCTATCCCCTCCACCAAATCAGGCCATGGCCTCCCCATGTTGAAAACTCCACAAAATTGCAAGCAATCCCCTTAAACAAGCCTAGTCGAGCTTTAAATGCCACATCCACTTCATCTATCACCTTGGTCACCCCCTTAGCCACCACCACCAGTAGCTACACCTCCTCTAGCCATCACTCCAACCATCAACACTTCTGACCTGACCTGTACTAGCCTTGGTCGAGCCCATATGATGGCATAACCGAGCCAAATGTTGCACAAACCACTCTATTTTGCCTTGAATCCATGTATGCTTCATATTGTAACTCTTCCACCACCTTCATCGACATGTAACCTGACCTATATGATACCATAACTGACCCAAGCACACATCATGGCTGAGCATAGAGTCTCCTAAGGCCAAGCATTGGAGTTGTTGAAGCAAGATCCAATCTATCTTGTTCATTATTGCTTCGTATTTCAATTTTTTTCTATATCATTTTGTGTTAAATATATTCATATGTTATATTGTATTGTCTTGTTTTGGTTGTTGTGACAATATGATATCTTGGATCTCTCCACTCATTTGAATCACTAGTCGTGCTGTATCGTGCTTGTCGTGCCTTTGGAATCGTTTTGCGTGTCGTAGCGGTCTTCAGCTTGAAAGGTGAGTCTTTCTCACTCTGACATATTTACTTATGAAATGGTGAATCGATAACAAGTGTTTAGTAATTAAAAATGTTTATGCAAGTAAATGATGATTTTATGATATGTTATGCCATGTTATTATCATGTTAAACTGTTAATTATCACCTGACATCAGATATATGACATTATATTGTGACAATGACATTGTTTATACTGTTTGTTTATTTATGATCACACTGCAAGTTCCCTGTTAGAATAGAATCACTATGGGTTGAAATGATACACACACGAACGGACTTTAGAATAGAAAAAAATCGTTATGGGCTGAAATGATAGGCCTGAGCGATTTTTATTTATTTTTATTTACTTGGGATTGTGGGTTTAAAATGATAGAACCCAGATTTTCTTTTTAAACCGTGGATTGAAATGATATATATCCGTATCACTTGACCTAGGTTAGAAAATTATATACAAACCCTATGGTATATTTTTAAATGATTATATTAAGATACGTATATCTAAAAGTATGAAATTTTGATTAAAAAATATATATTTTATGGTTTTATGAAGGTTAAATCTTAAGTTTTTAATTTGTGAATTTAAGTATGTAAATTTGAAATAAATGTGATTTTGAACTTTAAATTTTATTTAAAAATATGTAAGTAAATAATGGAAATTAAATTTAAAGTTTGAAGTGATATTTAAAGTAAAATGCCAAGTTTTATTTAATTTATAAGTTAATAAACAATGAAATTTTGACTTAATAAATGAACTGAGTTTTAAAAATTGAACATTTGATTTTAAAATTTTATTATGATAAATCATATGTTAAAATGATTTAAATATGAAATTTTGAAGTCTAGAAATATGATTTATAAATTTAAATAACAAGTATTGAAGTTTTATTGTTTTTGAAAAGTTAAAATAAAATCTGAAATTTTATTAACATCATTTCCTAAAAATGCTGTAGTCTTATGACATCATTTTAAATGTTGTTGTTTTGAACGTAACTATGTTTGAAATAACTAAATATATATAACGGCATTTTATAAATGCCGTTATTCTTGAACTAACTATTTTGGAAACTATAAGCAAGGATAGCACTTTATAAATGTTGTCCTTACTATATTTTGTCAATGTTTTGAAATGTTATAGATTTTAATACTGTTTGTGTTATATTTTAAAGTGTTAAATAATTTAACTATTGGAACTGATTATTTGTGAAATATAAGGAGTTTTGAATATAATTTAATATTTAAATTTGAATTTTAAGGAATTTACATTGAATTTGGATTTAAATAAGGTTTACTTGGTTATATGTTAAATTGAATGAAATCAAATGAGATAAATGAATTTTTGAATGGAATTTTGAAATGTATTTTTGTAATGATATTTGAAATAATAAATGAATGTCATATTTGATTTTTAAATGATATTTAAATTTTAATATTTGAAATTGAATTCAAATAATGATTTGATAATGAGGTTTTGAAGGATATGATATTTTAATGATTTCGAAATGGTTTTTAATGATATAATTTTTATCTTGATAAAGAATGTGAATTTGGAATGAAATTTGATTTTGATAAATGAATATTTGAAGTTTATATTTGTATGAAAATTTATTTGTTTAATTGTAATTTAAGTTTATTTAAAAAATATTGGATTTATGAAATGAATATTTCAAAACTAAATAATAATGAAATTAGATTTGAGATATGAATTTATGAAATTATAAAGTTTAGTTTTGAAATGTGGGATATTAAAGTTTGGAAATATATTAAAATTGGATGGTTTATTTTGTAGGTCAAATCTATATTTGAAATTTATAAGATTTGAAAAGTTTTGTTGGAAAACTGCATTGAATTGAAACTGATGGTTTGAATTGAATTAAATTGGAAATTTGAAAATTGAGTTTAATTGAATAAATTTGAAAATTTCAAATGTATGATTTCGAAATGTTATGATTTTCAAAGTGTAATGATTTCAAGTATTTTGGTTTCGAAAGAGTTATAACTTTGAAGTATTATGATTTTTGAAAGGTGAATATATGTTTGAAATGGAAATGATATCGTATTGACTTGGACATAGTTTTGGAATAAAAACGGTTTTGGTTTCGAAGTATGAACTATTTTGATTTGAATATAGTTTTGACGTAAAAATGGTTGTGGTTTCGAAGTATAAACTATTTTGATTTGAATATAGTTTTGAAGTAAAAATGGTTTTGGTTTCGAAGTACAAACTATTTTGATTTGAATATAGTTTTGAAGTAAAAATGGTTTTGGTTTCAAACTATAAACTATCTTGAAAGGAATATAGTTTTCAAATGAAATGATTTGATTTTTGAAGTATAAACTGTTTTGAAATGACCACGGCGTTATAATAACGTTTGGTTGTTAAAGAGACTGGGATCGAAAGTTGTCATACTCTCTGCCAACTCCGAAAACCACTTTAACAACTGTGTACGCGGTGGAGATTCCAGAATGAATTAGGTTGGTGGCGACGTTCTTGAAGGATATTACGTGGACCCGACTCCCGTGAGGTTGCTTAAGGTGGCTGAAACGGGAGCGATCTCGGGCTAAAAGGGGTAGCTCCTCTGGTCAAACGCACTTCTTCGATACTATACTCTTACTTGTGGTTGATTAGATGGCCATCCTCCGATTTTGATTGGGAGTGTGTTCCGGAGTGGGCATAGTGGCTGCTACGTTACCACCAGCCCGTGTGCGTAATTGGCATATCTACCCTGAAATTGCCTTGTGTGTCGTGTCACCTACCATACCGAGCCTTTACTACGAGTTTGTTTTTCTCCCGTAGCACATGTGGTATCCTCTGATAGTCTCCCGATCTGAAGATATCATGATATTGGATGGACTACTGGGACTATTATGTGTGAAGGGTGATAGGGGTAAGCCCGTAACGCTATTTTAAAGCAAGTTTATTTTACTGTAAACATTATTATAATAGCGCAATATTACTACATAGTAAATAGTTTAATGAATCCTTAAAGGATGGGCGATCCCAAATATCCTTTAAGTTACTGGTGCATTTTGTTACTGTTCACTTGAGTTGATTTACTGTTCATAAGTATTTATGTCCTGACTCGAGTGTTTTGTGTTTTGCTTCACGCTCGAGTCAGACCGAGTGATTCAGCATTCAAGACTCACCTTCGGAGTTGGAGCTTGCTTGAAGATCCAGCCATCTATTTTTCTTTCTGTATCCAATGGTTTCAGTGATGTATTCCGATTTGTACCTGATGTTTCTTATACTTTTCTGTTGTATCTTATTTAACTCTGATGTATCTTTTTTTTATATAGTAGCTTCATGAACTACTATCTCTTTAATTCCGCTGCATTATTATTTACTCTGTGTCTGTGATTTGTGTTTATTTATTTATTGTATATTATGAGATTTGCCAAATTTTATTTACAACGCGGTATTTTGAGCAATTCAACTCCGACATGTGCGGATGCGAATGGTTGAAAATAACGAGTTGTTACAGTATGCTTCTACTATTCTATTATTAGACCAACAAGTTTTTCAATACAAAATTATGTTCAGTCATTTATCATATGGTTTTTTTTACTATAACTAACTTATAGTTGAGAGTTTTAAATCAAAAAACTCAGACGCTAGAAATGGATCGCATGGATAAAGAAATTCTATAAGATAAATAAAATTGGATAGAATCACATTTCTTGTTCCATATTAAGTGTTTACAAATATTTTAAATAATTCATTTTCCAATTACTCTTCATAAAGAAAAGGTATCATTCACTCTCTTCATGCCAATTGTTCTAATATTATTACTATTCTCAAACTTTTAATTTCTCTTTTAAAAGGTGGAGCCACTCATAAGAGAAACCCTTTACTTCAAGACTACACTAGATTTCTTTACAAATACATATTCAAGTATCCTTAACTTTTTAAGGATATCGAGCAATTTATATTTAAGGAAATAAATCAAAAGTGACATTTCAATGATCGAATATCTATGTCGGTGTAGTTCTTGGTCTAGTGTTGTTTCCAGCAAAACAAGATCCTTTTTTTATTCAACCATATTGAACACTTAATCTTGCACTATAGTTTACATGCTCATTACAATGGAACATTTCCATTGAGATTTCATGTAATACGAATGTGACTATTTACCATACAACTTTTTATTTATTGAATATCGATCAAATATCTATACTCTGATACTACTTTAGAGTTCAAAAACTCATAGAAGACAATACAAAATCTTAGGCAAATAATCTGTTAAGTTACCAAAATACAAATGTATTAATAGTTGTATTATTTGGCTCTTGCATAAGTATTTAAGAGAAAATATGCCAAAAGATTTATTGGTATGTAAAATCTTACAATTTTTTTAGTCAATTTTCGATTCGGGTCTTTTAGTATATTTCAAACGATAAACAATTTTATCAATTATCTTAGCTTTGCAAATATATATAATAAATTATTATAATATCACATATGCAATTATAGTTATTAGAATGGTTTATTATATTTTTCTAGTAAGGCTCCCAGTAAGTTCTACATCTATTAAAAAACCTAAAAGAGATACATGAATATCATGAATTCCTTCAGCGGATTTATAGATCCATTTATCTGTTGGAGTTGGGCTAGCCCGCAGCAGATGTTATACGTGATTTTCAATTTTTTTTTACCTTATTGGATCTTTATTTGGCTTATGAACTCTATTTAATTTATAAATTTTATGAATTGTATTTACATGAAATCTTTTATTTTATTTAAATTTATAAAATAATATAGTTTATTTAATCTATATTATATTAAATACATATGCGCATAATATACACATATATAAGTATATGCATGTGTAACATATTAATCCATGCAAGATACAACATGTCCGTGTATAGATCTGAGATTTACATCACAATGGACATGTTAGGTCATCCAATATGCAAATACATTGTCCAAATGTATGGTTATATATACATACACATTTTTACTTAATAAATAAATTATTAAATACATATACATATATGTAAATGTATAAACGAAATTTTGTTTATGTATGATTTTGTGTGTTTGTGTGTGTGTGTATAATGTTAACAATATGTATATGTTTATAACTATCAAATATGTTTAAAATTTTATAAAATATACTGATAAATATTTTTTTTGGAATGTCGAAACTAGTACATGCATAATTTTTTTAAATGTGTGTGAATATACACACACACACACACATATATATATATATACGGGTAAATAGGCACAAGGAAGAAGTTGCAAAAAAAATTTGTCTAAGGGACGACAAGTTTGTTTTTTAGTTTGAATGACACTTTTTAGTGTAAACTGAAAATGATAGTTATAACTATCATTCTGTGATTTACACTAAAATGTGTCCTTCAGCCTAAAAAACTTCTTGTCCTTGAAACTAAATTTTTTTCTAACATTTTCCTTTAGCCTAAAAACCCCATATATATATGTATGTACATATCTATACTTATATATTTAAAATAATAAGTATATATATGTATTAATACATATAAAATCATAAAAAATTTGTATTTAAATATATGACAAATTATTCTAAAGCATGACACAAGATATTTTTTTTAACTTTTATTTTAAATATTTATACATTTATTAACAAAACCATATCAAATTACTAAAAATTATTTTTGAAATTAAATTTGAACTTTAAATTTCCAGTAAAATTATAAACAAAATTTTATAATTTGATAATTTATTTTTCTATTTCTCATTTTATATTTAAATATTTAAAAATTTTAAAAATATTTTTTTATTTCAGCCGAGAGTATAATATGTATTAATATGATTTAAAAAATATATAACATATTGTGTGATACATATATGAATTTACATAATTATTCATATGCACGAATGATTTAAATATTCTTTAAAATGATATATAAATATAAAAAATGTTTTCTTCTGGCCAAAATATTATATTTATTAAACATTATATATAAATTTATATTTTCATATTTTACGTATGTATAATTTAATATTTAAAATTTAAACAATATAAATATAATATACATCATATGTTAAATTATTTAAATAATAAAAGATGTTTTATTTTTTAAATCTGACCTGTGCTTTACAAGGATATATTATTGTAATAAAAATTCTTTTTTAATCATATATACATATACATATAACCAATCAATATTATGATAAAACTAGTATGAAGCCCATGTCGATGACATAGGTGCATTTCTTTTGTATATACTTTATGATGCTACATGTTGTATATCAATATTTTGTGAAGTGGTGGTATAAAATTCAGGTGATATATGAAACAAAAACCAATTTCCATTAACTAAGTATAGGAAATAAGCAAATAAAAATTTGAACAACGGAAAAAAAATTCTATGCAAGTATCAACATTAAAAATAAAATACTCAACGTGAATGTATTTCAAATTAGAGTAAAAAGGACTGAATGTGTGAAATTAAGCATTTCTTGCATACATTAAACTTTGTTAAATTGTTATACATCCGTTAACACCCAATCAAAACAAAAAAATTGTTTCACGGAAATAAAGGATGAAAATTTCTTCGGTATAAATAACATATCTTGATAAGTATATACATATGTGGTTCTATCTTGAGTACTTTTTTGCTTGCAGTGTATATGTTATTTAGGCTTCCCCTAAAAAAATTGCAATGAATAACCATATGTGTATATAATCTGTAAGCTAGCCCGGTGTCAATGAAAATTGTTTAGAATCTACAAACATATCAATATTGTAATCTCATATGTGTAGTATTATATTCATATGCATGTTGATGTGTTCATGTAGTTGTTTTGTGTACATCACTCGCATGAATAAGTTCTATGTTTTTTGAGAAGTAAATCCATTTATTAAAAAGAGTTAGTAGAAGATTATTTGGCACTAATAACCTATTATAGTAATAACATAATTAATTGCATGTTCCATGTCATTTTGTTATAAATTAGAAGCCTATTGTTGTAGCAACATGACAAATCACTCCTATCTTCAATATTTATTATCTCAATTTTGAAATAATTCAAGTTCAAGCAATACTTTATTAATGAAAGCCGTTCAGACTTAAACGATAGGCTAGTTTAAAATATAATCCATTAATTAACTGAAAATTAATATATCTCAGTTTACCTTAATTATAAATAACTCAGAATAAGTACGAGCCGAAAAATTGTTTGAAATATTATCATAATGTTACATTTATCAATGTAACTTATTTTTGAACATATATAATTGCTTTAAAAATTATCGTAAGAAAATTGTTCGTTTTTACCATATGTATATGTACTTAAGGATGTTGATACTAGTGGTATCTGTGTAGTAAAAGTTAGTAATTCATTTTGCATGGACTTGTCACTTGAATCCTTGCGAAGAAGTAAAGATCATGATTGACCAATGTTGAAGCACTAAACACCAAGATAACGATATGCCCCATCCATATTCACATACAAAAAAATTAAGTGAATATGAAATTGCAAAGGTGAAAATATTATATAGTAAACTGTAAATTTTAGGCAAGCAAAATAAAGAAGTAAGCTCACAATTACAGGAACATGTAATATTTTTGTAATTATTGATTAGGTCAATACCTTAAAGTAAACATGAATGCAATCGGTGCATGTATGTCAAGGTATATCTTTACTTATGCTATTTATATGTGGAAGTGCTCTTGTATACAACTTAAGGTAGGAAGCCCAAGCTTATGTGAGTAAAATAGCAATTAATCAATTTGTATTAAGCTGAGGAAGTAATAGATACCCATTTTATGGGAGTAAATGTTAATTAAAAATATATTCACATAGCTTTATATAGAGAAAAATTATTTTTTGCATAAATATCAGCATACTTTAAACATATGTCAACTATCAAAAAATATGAGTGCCGCAATGGCATTTTAGCACCCACATCCCACAATTTTTCTATGGAAATGAATGCAGATTTGAGATTTCGATATTAGTTAATACAAAATTGACAGGAGATGATACCATTTGAGATAAAAATACATATACTGATTTAAATAAATGGATCATTTATGAAATGAAAACAATGGTTTTAAATAATGTATATTGACAGGAGATATATCAATGCTACTAATACAAACCAAATAGATAGAAAGAATTTTCTTATCACAAAAGCAATATTTGAAACTGATATAGTAATTGTTATAGGAATTTAATGGTGTCCATTTTCTTTTTACATAACCGAATAAATCAGAAATTGACATTAATTAAACCTTTGATAAAATATCATACGTAGTTTATATTAGATTCTAATACAACTATCACATCTACTATATACTTCTTAGTATGAATGTGCTTCATACACACAAACAATTAATACTTGGTTTGATTTTGGTATAGTGTGCTTATCACAGTTGTCAATGTGTTTAATTAAATACCAATCATTTCATGCCATAAATAAATTGCTAATTTACTTCCATCATTATGATTCCTTACATACTTGGTTTCTCTTGCGGTATCCTTCATGCCATAAAAGGGCATAGATATCATATTTTGTTTGTAGGATAAACAAAGGATAAACAATAATTTTCCAATTTCAGTGTGTACCTAGAAATGTTCAAGCATCCATGGGATACTATTTGCCTGCTACGGGAGTCTTCTTGCATAAATATCCAACCTACATGAAGTCAGATATATAAGATACAAAAAATTACAAATATTATCTTTTAGATGTCTAAGGTAAATTTAATATTGGGCTAAGGTGACCCTCTATTTTAGGAATCTACTTTTGTAAAGTACAAAAAGCATTGTAGGTAACGCGGATTACGGATCATAAGACAGAATTAACACTAGAGGGAGGGAGGGGGTGAGTAGTGTTTAATTAATTTTATGAATCTTTTTGAAACCTTTTCAAATTGAACCCAAACAGATGCAATTCACAAACCTAGAGACAATCATAGAACTAAACACAGATGCAAAGAGTAAATGAAAGTAGTAAAGGAAAGAACACATCGGAATTTTGTATTGGTTCGGAGTTACCCTACATCCACTGCCACACAATTTCTTATGCGAATTTCTTTTCAAATATAATGTCGATATAACAACCTCGATTTCAAGGCCACAAGATACACCCACCCGTCTCCGAGTCCTGGGGAAACTCTTATAATTTAACCAGGCTACAAGATCACCTAATTGATTTATGGGCTACAATCACACCCAACTGATTTATGAGCCACAATCACACTGTTTCCAATCATACTTTGATAGAGAGAGACTCGATACACTTCGATCTTTCGATCTTTGGTTACAAATGATCCTATAACTCTGAATAACATTGAGATCTTTGAGAAAGAGTGGCAGACAATCAAACTAGAGATGATCGAGCTTGATTCACTTAGTATTTTGGCAGAGTTTTGTTAAGAATGTTTGAAAATAAAAATGGAAGAGAAAGAGGAGAGAAAATAAAGAAATCTTAAGTGAAAATTTGTTGAAAACTATTGGAATATATAGAAGAATAACGATCATGTCCATTCGTGAAAGGTTATGATGAATAGACACTTCTTTTGAAAATTTGAATTTTAAAATCTACGGCTACCATGTCGACATGAGGGGGTATAAGCATGTCAACATCCCCTAGTTTTTTCTGAAAATTGATTTTTTTTAAAAGAGATTTTATTTCTAAAGTTTGTCGAAACATTCTTAGAACTTTATAAACTATTTTGAATATAATTTTTGATTATAAAAACCTTTAAAAAGTGATCTCACGAACTATAAAATAATAGAAACTAAATATATAAATATTTTGAGAATAAAGCTAAAATATTAAAACCAGGAGAAAGTTTAAAAACAAGAAATGATTTTGAAATTAATACGATTAAAAATAGTTTTTGAATTAAGGCTGAAAATTTAAACCGAGAGAGATATGTCTTTTTTAAAAAGATAGTTTTGAAAAAAAAATCTAAAAATAAGTCATTTTGAAAATTTCGTGGATTCCATTCCACTAGAGAAGGTCGTGGGTTCCATCCCACTAAAGAGCTCGTGGGTTCCATCCCACTATTAAAGCAAGAAGATAGATTTCGTTCCATAACTAAAATCCGAATAAAGATTTTAGTGCTATTATGAATTTTTAACAAAAATCTAGACTCTACTACTTATTTTGATATCTTGAGAGTCTTCAGTCTTGATTTCTTCAATCTCGAATTCATCAGACTTTAATCTCAATACTTTATAGTTTCATTCTCAGTACCTGCGTATATATAAATACACACACACACACACACACACATATATACACACATATATCTAGATAAAGATATTAGTCTTTATATTTTATAACAAGTCCTAAGGTTGTTGCCATCAAAACCATCTTTCCAGGAACTAACAATCTCCGCCATTTTGATGATTACAACCTATGTTTATAAAATATACACTACCAAACTATGATTCTACTCTGACTCCCCCTTATTCCAACAACTCCCCCTTAATCTAAGCCTAACTAATAGCCTAACTATCCTATTTTATGATTCTCCTCCTTTATCATCACAAAAACTAAGTCTAAACTATATAACTCCACCTTAAATTAATACTATGGAACTTAATGCTAATAACAAAGTATAATAAGCGAAACATAAATCTAATTTTGTTATATATGATGTTACATTGCACATATGTATGAAACATATACACAAATATATACAGGTACACAAAATATTAAAAAATAACATAATAACAATCTAACGAGAATCCTTGACAATTGGTGACTTGTGAATCGAACAATTAGGGTAATGGAGACAAAAGTTTCCATGTTATTTGACCAAATTACCATTTTTGTCAAAACAGACTTCTCCAACGCAAACAACATTATCGTCCTCGTCCATTTGCGCTTCTTCCTCTTCTTTTCTTCTTCGTCGTCGTCCTCTAATAGATTATAAATACGTATATTAGAGGAATCATCTTCAATCACAATAGGGTTTGCATGATTATCCATTAGAAATTTTTGCAAATTTCTAAGAATCTTGTCTTGTTTCTCTTGTTTCTTTGACATCCTTATTTGCATGACTTGTAATTCAGTCAGCATTTGCAGAGATTCCTTCATAATTTCCTCGATCTTCATTAATTGATTCAATGTAGTATGTTGGAATGGACCAGAATTAGAAATAGGGAAGGAAATGGTTGCATTTTGGTTTGATTTAGAAGAGGAGGCCATTACTTTATATTTTCATAAGTTTGTTACAGAGAAAATGAAGTGAGAAGACAGATGAATTCGAAATATTATGGTTATATAACCACCAAACTGATTTTAGAGGGAAAATCAAAATTTCAAATCTGATCGTTGTATGTCGACATGGGTAGGGGCATGACGACATCCCTTTGAAAATTTTGACAATTTTGTTTTTCTCTATTTATTTAAATATATGTGTTACTATATCTATATTCTATACATCAATTATAGAACAAATCCCTAGTTCTCTTCTTAATTTAGTAAAGGTTGATTGATTCAAGGGTTTGGTCAGAATATTAGCTATTTGATTCTCAATGTTGATAAATTCAAGAGAAATATTCTCTTTACTTATATTATCTCTGAGCAAATGATGCGTGATATCAGTATGTTTGGTTTTGGCATGATGAGTATGATTTTTGGATAAATTTATTGCACTTATATTGTCACAATAAATTGGTGATTTTTAAATATTTAATCCAAAATCATTTAGGGTCTGTTGCATGTAGATAACTTGAGAACAATCCAAAGCAGCAGAGATATATTCTGCTTCAGTAGTTGATAGTGGGACTGTATTTTTCTTTTTACTAAGCCAGAAAACCAGGGAATGTTCTAAAAAGTGACAAGTTCCACCTGTACTTTTTCGGTCTAATTTACAACCAGTATAGACAGCATCACAATATGAGATTGAATCAAATGATTCATTTTGAGGGTAAAATAGGCCATGGTCTAAAGTTTGTTTAACATATCTTAGGATACGTTTAACATATCTTAGGATACATTTAACAGCTTTTAAATGGGTTTCTTTGGGTTGAGATTGGTATCTTGCACAAAGACAGACACTATGCATGATATCAAGCCCACTCGTAGTTATATAGAGTATTGATCCAATCATTCCCTTGTATAGTTTTTGATCGACATCTTTTGACATGTCTTCTTTATTTAAGGCTTCATTAGTTGCCATAGGAGTGGATTTTTCACTCGTGGTGGTCATACCAAATTTACTAACTAGATCCCTATCATACTTTTCTTGACTAATGAGAATACCATTATCTAATTGTTTTATTTGCAATCCAAAAAAGAAAGTAAGTTCACCCATATGGCTCATCTCAAACTCTTTTTCATTATTTCAGAAAACTCTTTGTTCATTTTATTGTTTGTTGATCCAAAAATGATATCATCTTCATAAATAAATACTAATTGGATATCATTTTTGTTTATTTTAATAAAAAGAGTATTATCTACTTTACTAATTTCAAAATTTGATTGTGATAGGTAAGATATTCAGGCTCTAGGAGCTTGTTTCAGACCATATAAAGCTTTCTTTAATTTGTAAACATGATTTGAAAACTTTTCTTCTTTAAAAAGTGGAGGTTGTTCAACATAAACATCCTCCTTAAAAAAACCATTTAAAAAGGCACTTTTGACATCCATTTGAAATAATTTGAAATTGTTGTGGTTTTCGAAAGCAAGTAGAATTCTAATGGCTTCTAATCTTGCTACGGGTGCAAAGGTTTCATCAAAGTCTATTCCTTCTTCTTGACAATAACCTTGTGCGACTAACCGAGGTTTATTTCTAACGACCTTACCTTGTTCAATCATTTTATTTTTATATACCATTTTAGTTCTTATTATAGTTTTGTCCTTAGGTCTAGGAACAAGTTCCCATACATCATTTCTGATGAATTGATTCAGTTCTTCTTACATAGCAAGAATCCATAAATCGTCAAATGATGCTTCCTTTGGAATTTTTAATTCAATAGTTGATGTAAAAGCTACATTACTCATCTTGTTTAGTTGATTTCTAGTTCTAATAACAGATTCAATATTTCCTAGTATATTTTCTATAGGATGACCTTTTAAAAGCCTGATCCGTTTATTAGGATGAACAGTTTCATAATTTGTTTCATTTGATTCATTATTTAAAGTAACAAAATCATCCTCGTCGTTTATTTAAAAAAATCTTTGAAATTTTCATCAATAGGCATATGCATTGTTTCTTCAATGGTGTTAGTTTTTGAATTGAAAACTCTATATGCTTTACTTCTATTAGAATATCCGATAAAGACTCCTTTATCGGATTTAGGATCAAATTTATCTAAATTTTCCTTTGTATTTAGAATAAAGCATTTTCTTCCAAAAAAATTAAAATAAGATACCTTTGGTTTCTTACTGAAAAGAAGTTCATATGGTGTTTTATTGGTTAGAGGTCTAATTAAATTCCTATTCAAAATGTAATAAGTTGTACGACTGCTTCAGCCCAAAGTTTTTTGGTAATTTACTATCTAAAAGCATGGTTCTTGCACACTCTTGAACCGTCCTATTTTTACGCTCTACCACTCTGTTTTGTTGTGGAGTTCTTGGAAAAGAAAAAATATGAGTTATTCCTTTTTTATTACAGAAATTCTCAAAATTTTCAGTTTCAAATTCTCCATCGTGATCACTGCGAATAGTTTTGATTTTCAGGAAAGTTGATTTTGAATTCCCTTTGCAAAAGTTTTAAATTAATCAAAAGCATCACTTTTATGTTTCTGAAATATTGTCCATGTAAATCTAGAATGATCATCTACAATTACAAAAACATATTTACAGTAATTTATTGACTGAATATGAGATGGACCAAACAGATATAAATGAAGTAACTCAAGAGGTTTTGAAGTTAAAATCGTATCTTTCAACTTGAATGAACTCTTTTAAGTTTTCCTAATTGACAAGCATCACATATGCTATCTACATTAAAAATCCATTTTAGGAAGACCTCTTACTAGATCAAGTTTTGAAAGTCTAGATAAGAGTTTGAAATTCAAATGCCTAAATCTTTTATGTCAAATCCAAGGGTCACTTGTTTTAGTCAAAAGACATAGGTTATCATTTGAGATTTTCATACCGAGAATATAAATATTTTTCTTCCTAATTCCTTCAAAGATAACATTTGATTTATTATCTTCGATGTGACACTTATCCTTTTCAAATTTAATTTGTAGCCCTTGTCACATAGTTGACTTATGCTAATTAAGTTGTGTTTTAGATTCCTAACTAACAGAACATCAGAAATAGTAGAAGTTTTAGATTTACCAATATTGTTGATGCCAATCACATATCCTTTTGAATTGTCTCCAAAGTTGACTAGTCCTTCATCTTCATAAATTATGTCATTCGGTATCTCCGGATTACCAGTCATGTGTCTTGAACATCCACTATCAAGTATCCATTTGTTTGTTTTGATTTGCACCATTTGTCCACTGAGTGTTGATTCTTCAAAAGCCATATATCACATCTGTTCTTGCACCACACACCAATTCGGTAGACAACTTTATTTTCTATAGTAACAATATGCAGACTTATGAGACAATGATGATTTGGACAGTTTTGAACTAGTGTTGACATAATCTCCAAAAATTACCATTTTAATTTTCTTTCAAAATTCAGATTATGATAACTTTGAAAACCAATGCTCTACACCAAATGTAGGAAATGTGGATTACGGATCTTAAAACAAAATAAACACTATAGGGGGTTAATAGTGTTTAGTTAATTTTACGAATATTGTTAAAATCTTTTCAAATTAAACCCAAACAGATGCAATTCAAAAATACAGAGACAATCACAGAACCAAACATGGATGTAAATATTAAATAAAAGCATTAAAGAAAAGAACACACCGAAATTTTATACTGGTTCGGAGTTACCCTACATCCAGTCCCACGAAATTTCTTGTGCAGATTTCTTTTCAAATATATTGTCCATATTACAACCTTGATTTCAAGGCCACGAGATACACCATCATGTCTCCGAGTCCAGGGTAAACTCTCTTGATTTAACTAGACTACAAGATCACCTAATTGATTTACAGGCGACAATCACATCCAACTGATTTACGAGCCACAATCACATTATTTCAAATCACACTTTGATAAAGAGACTCGATACACTTCGATCTTTCGATCTTTGATTACAAATGATCCTATAACTCTGAATAGCATTGAGATCTTGGAGAGAGAGTGGTAGAGAATCAAACTAGAGACGATCGAGTTTGATTCACTTCAGATTTTGGTAGAGTTTTACTAAGAATGTTTGAAAATAAAAATGGAAGAGAAAGAGGAGAAAAAACAAAAAAAAATCTTAAGTGAAAATTCGTTGAAAACTACCGGTATATATAAGAGAATAACGGTCATGTCCATTCATGAAAGGTTATGAAGAATAGACACTTCTTTCGAAAATTCGTTTTAAAATCTACGGCTATCATGTCGATATGGGGGGTATAGGCATGTCAACATCCCTTAGTATTTTTTGAAAATTGATTTTTGTTTTAAAAGAGATTTTCTTTCTAAAGTTTGTGAAAACAATCTTATAACTTTGTAAACTATTTTGAATATACTTTATGATTATAAAAACCTTTAGAAAGTGATCTTACGAAATATAAAAGTAATAAAAACTAAATATATAAATATTTTGAGATTAAAACTAAAACATTAAAACTAGGAGATGGATTAAAAACGAGGAACAATTTTGAAATAATATGATTAAAAATAGTTTTTAAATTAAGGCTAAATAGAGAGAGATGTCTTTTTTAAAAAGATTGTTTTGAAAAAAAACTAAAAATAAGTCAATTTGAAAATTTCATGGATTCCATTCCACCAAAGAAGGTCGTGGGTTCCATCCCACTAAAGAGGTCGTGGGTTCCATCCCACCCCACTAAAGTAGTCGTGGGTTCCATCCCACTATTAAAGCACAAAGGTGGATTCCATTCCACAATTAAAATATGAATAAAGATTTTAGCGCTATTATGAAGTTTTAACATAAATCTTGACTTTATTACTTATCTTGATATCTTGAGCTCTTGATATTCATGAGTCTTCAGTCTTGATTTCTTCAATCTTGAATTCGTCAGACTTAAATCTCTATACTGTAGAGTTTTCATTCTCAGTACCTGCATATATATATATATATCCTCCATATATATCTAGACATAGATATTAGTATTTATATTTTATAACAAGTCCTAAGATTGTTTTCATCAAAACCACCATCTCGAGCACTAACAAGCATGTACAATCTAAATTATTTATTTAATGAAAATGGTGATGATTTAATAAATTATTATGGAAAATACATACATAGTACATAAACTTAAAATTCACTCTCTCTAATTCGTTCATCTTTGTCCACCAAAAATTGAAGAATGAAGAACCCATTTATCCACATATTTCAGATGTTCAATCAACCGAATATTAGTTGATTAGTAAATATATGATGGGATTGTTAGTATTACATCCCAATTGGTAGAACACAGGAAATTTAAATAGATATATTCAAAAATTGAAATACTGGTATTTACAATAATTTGTAATTGGAATATTGTTGGGCTCATATCGATAGAACATAGGAAATTCAAATGAATATACATAAAAATTGATCCGTTAGTACCTACAATCATTTGTAATTGAAGTACCATTTTGTTCATAGTTGGCATTCAAAAAAAAATACATTGCTTTTTGTAAATCTAGGTAAGTTTAATTTACACGAATGTGAATATAAAAATAAAATCAAACAAAACTGTCAGCAAAGAGCACAGTGCAAGAGTACAGTACATGTACTCATATTGTCATATCCATTAGAATTCATTACCCAGGTTGACATATATCAATTCATGACCTTATAAACTTGATAATGTTTAATCAAGTACATCCATTTCCATCCTCCTCAATGTGAATTATGCAGTAACCACTCCTCCCTAAAAGCAGTAACGATCAATCCCTGAAATTTGTCAAATGAAGGAAACCATATTCAATTTAAATTCATACCATTAATTAAATGATTAGATGATAAGAACCACAACTAAACCTTCAAAGGTGCTTGTTATACCGCCTTTTAGCAAGACAGTATATCGACGGATCTAGAAAAATGGATTTCATGATCATCAAGGAAGGATGTCCGAAGGGATGATTATGAGACTCAGAGATCGGTTATAAACAATGCTATGGACAATGGTCGAGCGAATTTGAAAGGATGACACCCTGAAATTGGCTAAGTATAGAATTAGCACATCCTCTAGGCAAGGGATTAGATCGGATTAATATGGCTATGGATTGCTCGGATTGGCATCGCAACTCAACTCAATGATGATCGCTCAATAAATCAACAAACGACGAATCAAATTGAGAAACCACTTTGAAAACATAAAGTAGAGGAGTAGGAGAACCCACATAAGGGATCATTCGGCCCTACCATGCATTAAAGAGGGGTTGGTTTTGACCTATCTTAGGGGTGAGCGATTGGCCTGAATTTTTTTGGTTCGAGTCATATTGGCTTGGAGATTCCAAATCCAGATTTTGAGCCAGATATTTGCACATCTTCTCCTATAAATACAGCAGGCATGAAATTCATTCAGATGGATCTTTTTTCTGGCTCTTCTTGTTCACTCTCTTCTATTCCTCCATTAATTTTCTAAGGCAAGAACAACTATATTTGTAATCTTATAATATAAATAATAAGATTATTGGAGTTGACGTAGGCCAGAGTTTGTCGAACCGCTATAAATCTACATATTCATTTACTTTTCAACATTGAACCTGTGGTCCGTGAACTTATATAATTCTGTGTTTGATGTCGTTATTGGATTGGTGGTTCTTTCACATTACTTGGGTGCAAGTGGCCATTTTTGCCGTCAACATTTTAGTGCTTTCACTGAGAATAATTGCACCTGCTGATTTGGAAAAGATTTGGAGCTTAGATTTGGAACAATGGTTATGCAATCTTCAAAGAGAGCGCTAGTAGAAAGGAGTCACTTTGGTGGAATTCAAAAGGCATCCTCAGGAGCTGGAGTTAACCAGACCTTTGCCTACACCACTAGGAAGGAGATAGAAACAATGGTGAATGCTATGCAGAAACAGATGATACGATGAAGACGCAATGGGAGATGATGCAAAATTTCCTCAAGCAGGTTGGATAGGCTAAAGCAGTAGGAGCTGCTAGAGTGCAAAACCAAGAATTTGGAACTAATGGCAATTTGGATTAAGGAGTTGGAGTAGCAGGATAAGTGGGAAATCAGAACAGGGATTATGGAAATGGAAGAAATAGCAAGGAGAACGGAGCGGAGCAGCCGGGGGCAGTCCTTGGCCAACAGGGAGGGGTCAACATTGATCCCTGAGGGCTTAGGGCATGCCCTCGGGTCTAGTAAATCAGGATGCTGGTGGGCCTACCGTCAATCCTGTGGGGTTCGGTGAGAATTGGAATTTGGATGTTAGTTTGGAAAAGTATAATCCGGGATACCCTCGCGGAGTCGGGGGTAGGATTGAATAGATGGTGGAATGGCTGAAGATTGGAATCCAGGACTTGGAGCGAAAACTAGCAGGCTTGGACATGGATTGAAGCGACCGGGGGAAAACCCCGGTTGAGGCAGATGGATCGACATTGATTCCTTCATAGGGATCACCATCGCTCACCAAGGAACTAGGTGCACGACTTTGATTAGCTTTTGAAGGAATCAGACAGTGGTAATGGAATAAGAGCAACCATTATCCGTGACAAATTGGAGAAAGCCCGGCTTAAGGGCATAGGTCATCATCTCTTGATCGGGATAACATAAACAAAAATAATAAACTCCACAATAAAATGACTAACTCACTTACACATGTACATGATCGAGGTCATTCCCTAAGCATGCTCTGAGATGTTAATGAACTGCTATAATAAATGGATCTTAATACACTTTAATCCGCAATAATGCGTTGAACAAAAAGTTCATGGTTATTATCGATTGGAGTGACGGGGCAATAAAAGCAAGGTGCGAGTCCCTTCGTCGGAGAGCAACAGGATGGACTCGTACATGGATTAAGCCCTTGATCAGAGAGTCGAGGCTGGAGAAAGGAAGTTAGTACGAAATTGATCACTTTATGTCGATAGATGGAGAGTTAAGGACTGGAGTGCAAGAAGTGAATTGCTTCATCGGAAAGTGACAGTATGGGCTCACTTATCGCCATTCCCCTTTAGCTGGAGACCGACTAGATGAGGCTATGATCGGCCTAGGAAGTCCGATCGCTTAATGTTCAAGGACACTGAATCGGAGTGTAGGAAGTAAGATTGTTTCGCTAGAAAGCAACAAGATCGTGTTACTTGTCGTTGCTTCTCCTTCACCGAAAAGTGATAGGATAGGGTCCAGTAAGAGCCTAGACAGGTTATGATTGGTCCAGGAGGATCATGACATTGCTATATGCCCCGAATGGGATGAAGTGTAAGGGGTGAGATGCTTCGTCGGAGAGCGACATGATCAACATACACATCGTTAAGTTTGGATTAAGCTTAGCAAGGTTTAGCCGAGGCCATCGATTAGTCAAAAGAGACCATGAACTCGGATAAGATCTAGAGAGATCACGGGTTGGCTTACTGACTCTTAGGATTTCAAATGGTTATGGATTTTAATAAGAGGCAGCGAACTTGGATATTGACCCAGAGAGGTCACAGACTTGGGTATTGGCCCGGAGAGGCCACGGGTTTGGTTAACAATCCAGAGAGATCAAGGATTTGGCACGATGATCCGGAGAGATCAAGGCTTGGATGTGGCGAACGATCCAGCGAGGTTGTGAATTTGGTTAACGGATTTGGATGGATGTGGATTCGACTATGGATTTAAAATGGATTCAGAATTGGTTAACGAGTCGGAACAGTCGCAGATTTTATTAACGGATTCCTGGACGGACACGAGATAGCTTACGGTGATTTGGCTTGGTAAAGGATCAGATTCTGGATTGGATACTTAGGCTATCGATGGATTCTGGACTTCAGACTTGTGGAAATTCAAAAAATGCATTCCTATTGTAAGGCATCTTTTGAGGGGGAAATTTTATACCATCTTTTGGTAAGACAGTATCGTTTGATGTGAATTTTTGTTTGATGATAACAAATATGTGTGTGTATATATATATATATATCAATATGTGTTTGCAGATTGTACTATATACATATAGGAATAAATATTCAAATTTAATAATAATACTATTGCACAGAATTTATATAATTCAATCAGTATTTTTATTCAATATAATATTTTACAAAGTTTTCAGCTCTCTCTATATACATATACTTGTTTATACATTTCATATTCATATTTTCTCTCACTACAACACACAACACTGTACATTTTACAAAACCATTAATCTGCATCTATCTGCATTGTCCAGCTCCAGTTCTAGTCCTGTCTCCTGTGTACCTGTATAATTAGCAACTACAGCAGTAATCTGAAGATCAACAAATTTGAATGTGCAAAAATATAAATTTGTTTTTATTGGTGCCTCAATTATTTGAGTCATCATTTACATTTGAATTCACCACACACAAAGTCGGGCACATAGATATATACACTTGTATTCCTATCAGGGACAGGTAATCATAAGTGGCTGCAATACACACGTGTACATTCATACACCTGTGCACTGCCTCACCAACTCGTGTGCACAGCCAACAAAAGCAAGCATGCAACGGAAAAACCAGAGCACGACCAAGTATGGAAGTGACTCAAAACAGAAAGCACAATGTGAAGACAACAAGTAAAGATGAAATGCAAAATTATATCAATCAGTTACTCAATGCATGCAACATGAATGCATCCAGATGACACAGTGCTCAAAGACACAGCACACATATGACACAAGACTGCAAACAAGTATTGAAACCAGCAATATGGAAAAAGGGCAGTGGACAGGTACAAGGCCAGAAAGACCAAATGCAAGACCAAAGTGCAACAGAACATCAACTGGAAGCAACAAGAATACCAGAGACAGTCTCATAAGACAGTGATAGTGAGTATACAAGTGCAGACACAAATAGTGATACAACAGTAAAAAGAAACAAATCCAGTGCCAACATGAACAGAGACCAGTCATGCAACAGTGACATGCACCAGAGACATGATTACACATCAATTCACCCAAGTTCAAGAGAAACCAAAACAAGCCAGTGAAATCACAAGTATATCAACTCAACAACAATCTAGGCAAACCAGGTTGAACGACTACAAGTACAAGGCATAGCAACTGCATAGCAACTGCAACAAGACACAGCAATGAAGACTACAGCCCAATGAACCAGAGACAACAACAGAGCACAATGCACCAAGTAAGTAACAGCAAGCAACATGGTCAGACACACATACTTCAATGATGCAGTCAACAACTACTCAAGGCAACAGTGCATTGCAACTATACAACTACAAGCGTATAGAAGCAAATTATCAAGACTCGGTACAAAACAGATATTGCAATACTTCAATGATCAAACAGAGGTCAAAACAATAAGCAACCCAGTGGCAACATGGTCAGAACCACGGCAAATATCAATGCTGAGCCGAGTAGCAGTTTCAAAAGAATCATGGCAATCAACATGTTAAACAAGTCAAAGAATAACAATGCAGACATGCCACAATTAGTATGAAGCTGAGAATGAAGTCAAGTAGTAAAATTCATTATCATGGAACAGATGTTACAGTTCGAAACAGTGGATGAATGAAATTCAACAATACTGTGTTGACCATGTCAAAAATTCAAATGTGTATCTTTGAAATAATCAACGCAAATCAAAAGAGGAAAGTTTTTTCCGTATGACTCAAGAAAAGATCGAACGTTTCAAAATCAAGACCGTGCATATCAAGTAGTCACAAATATTAGGAAAGTATCGAATTGATTAGGGTCTTAGAATCCATATAATATTCACCCAACAAATTCATCATCGGCATCGAGTTCGAATACGAAAATCACAAAAGCACATAAAGAGAAAATTACACACCGAAGCATACGTTGAACTCGATCAACTCGAAGCAGTAGAGAGCAACTCAAGGAATAGACGATCGACAAAGAGAGGACCAGAATCAATCATACGCGCGATCAACTTTCGGCAGCTGCTGTCTTCAAAACCCTAAATTGGATCGAAGGGACGAAGCCCTAATTTCAGAAAGAGGATCGGCCGCCATTTTCTTCACAAGCCAGAAAAAAAAGGGATTGGGTTAAAGAATAAGAATGGGCCGGCCTTGTTTTTATTAAAGGGGTTTAGTTTATTTTAATTAGGGTTTAGTTATTTAATTAAGGGTTTACTTTTTCAAATAGGGTTTAATGTTAAAATCAAGTTTTTAGTTTTTTTGCTCTTATTTTCTGTACTTTTCGATTTAAATCTTGGTAAATCACCACCTAGGTTTTAGGTTGTGTCAGAATGTCTAGTTAGGATTAGTTCAGTGAGCAGGGTGTGCGAGTTTGCAAAACTCTATAGGCGGTAGCATGGTGTGCGAGTCTGTTTGAGTGTTTGTAAGCGGGAGACTGTTTAATCCTAATAGAAATCTGGGATGCAGCAGTTGGCAGGGGTTGCCGAAGCTGGGTAAATTTTGTGTGTGATTTACTTTTCAGCATATTTACTTCTCTGCAGATTGTTTTTTCTTTAATTCGAGAAAATTTGCTATAACCCTATTCACCCCCCCTCTAGGGTTAATCTAGATCCTACAAGTGGTATCAAAGCAAGGTATTTTTTCTTTTAACTCTAGAGTCATGAATCCACCAAATAATAGCTCATAAGAATCTAGTGAGGTCTGTTGGCGGGTTAAGGAGCAACAAGAATGGTTTCTAGATTCAGGGTGTTCTAGACATATGACAGGTGACAAATCGAAGTTCCTTAGCCTAGAGAATTTTAAATGTGGAAATGTGATCATGGGAGACAATAGCAAGTGTAAGATTATTGGTAAAGGTGAAGTAGGTAACGGTACTTTTTCCTTGACTAATGTTTTATACGTTGATAATTTGCATCACAATCTCATTTCTATTAGCCAACTATGTGACAAAGGTATGAATGTGGTCTTTGATAGTGATATTTGCAAAATCATTGACAAATCTTCTAATAACATTGTTTTTATGGTCAAAAGAAAAGGAAATGTTTACTCGCTTTCGTTTAATAATCTAAATCTTTCTAGATGTTTGGTAGTCACTGACGAAGAGGCATCCTTATGGCATAGGAGATTTGGACACGCTAGCATGGGCCTCTTAGAAAAACTTGAAACGAAAGAGTTAGTCAGAGGGTTACCACATCAAAAGTTTAAAAATAATAAATTATGTAAAGCATGTTCCTTGGGCAAGCTTAATCGAACATCATTTCGCCCTAAAAACATTGTTAGCACATCTAGGATCCTTGAATTAATTCACATTGACTTATTTGGACCAAATGAAATTGCAAGCTTGAATGGAAAACGTTATTATTATGTATTGGTTGATGATTATTCTAGATTTACATGGGTTTATTTCTTAGCCAAAAAGTCTGAATCTTTTGATTATTTTTCAAAATTTGCAAAACTTGTTCAAAATGAAAAAGGAGTTTCAATTAAAACTTTAAGAAGTGATCATGGAGGCGAATTTGAAAATTTGGAATTTGAAAGCTTTTGTGAAGAAAATGGTTTAAAACATGAATTTTTTGCTCCACGAACACCTCAACAAAATGGGGTGGTTGAAAGGAAAAATCGTACATTACAGGAATTGGCTAGATCCATGTTAAGTGAGTATAAACTACCTCTAACCTTTTGGGCAGAGGCAGTGAATACTTCGTGCTACGTAATGAATAGAGTAATGATCAGACCAATACTTGACAAAACGTCTTATGAATTGTGGCGTGAAAGGAAACCTAACATTTCTTATTTTCGTGTATTTGGATGTCCTTGTTTCATTCTTAACACAGGTGATCAACTTGGAAAATTTGAATCAAAGGCTGATGAGGGAATTTTCATGGGCTATTCAACAAGGAGCAAGGCTTATAGGATATACAACAAACGAACAAAAACAATTGTTGAATCAATCAATGTGAAATTCAATGAATCTGATCTGGAAAGGACGACTGAAAAGACGGTTGACGATGGGGTAGATCATGAAGGCATTGAAGAAGGAACATCTAGTGAGAAAGCTGAAAGTAGGACTGATGATGCTGGTAGATTGAAGTTCAAATCCAATCATCCTCCTGAATTGGTTATAGGTGATCCTACGGATTGAACCTGATTCTATTGAAATGGCTCTTAATGATGAAAGTTGGGTTTTAGCAATGCAAGATGAACTTAATCAATTTGAGAGAAATAAAGTTTGAAAATTAGTTCCTAGGCCTAATGACTATCCAATTGTTGGAACTAAATGGGCGTTCAAAAATAAGCTTGATGAATCAAGAAATGTAATTAGAAACAAAGCTAGGTTGGTCGCAAAAGGATATAACCAAATAGAAGGCATAGATTTTGATGAAACATTTGCTCCAGTGGCTAGGTTAGAAGCCATCAGGATTTTGCTAAGTTTTGCATGTTATAAGGGTTTCAAACTTAAACAAATGGATGTAAAAAGTGCCTTTCTAAATGGTGATTTGAAAGAAGAAGTTTTTGTTGAACAACCCCCCGGTTTTGAAAATCATGATTTTCCAAATCGTGTGTATAAACTAGAAAAAGCATTATATGGTCTTAAGCAAGCTCCTAGAGCTTGGTATGACTGCCTTTGTACATATCTTTTGGAAAATGGCTTTAAAAAGGGCAGTGCTGACACGACACTGTTTCTATTACATAATGGAAGTGAATTTTTGATTGTTTAGATTTATGTGGATGATATTATTTATGGTGCTACTAATGAACTCTTGTGCGAGAAATTTGAACAAGTCATGCAGGCTAAATTCGAGATGAGCTTGGTTGGAGAATTGAAATATTTTCTTGGATTCCAAATCAAGCAAAGCAGTGATGGTATTTTTATTTCACAATCCAAGTATGTGTTGGAACTGTTGAAGAAATTTGAAGTTGAGAACTCCAAACCATTGAGAACTCCTATGAGCTCATCAACAAAGTTGGACAAAGACGAGAAAGGAATTGCTGTTGATCAGAAAAAATATCGAGGGATAATTGGTTCGCTTCTCTATCTTACTGCTTCTAGACCTGATATTATGTTTTCTGTGTGTTTGTGTGCACGTTTTCAATCTAATCCTAAAGAATCTCATTTGAAAGCCACTAAACGAATTTTGAGATATCTATCACACACACAAATTTGGATTATGGTACCCTTCTTGTGAAAATTTTGATTTAGTTGGCTATTCTGATGCTGATTATGCTGGTTCATTGGTTGACAGGAAAAGCACTAGTGGGACATGTTTCATGCTAGGACATTCATTAGTTTCATGGTCAAGTCGAAAACAGAATTGTGTTGCATTATCCACAACTGAAGCAGAATATATTGCTTTAGGAAGTTGTTGTGCTCAAATTTTATGGATGATGCAAACTCTTTCTGATTTTGGCTTAGTTTATAAACAAGTTCCATTAAAATGTGATAGTAAAAGTGCAATAGACTTGTCAAATAATCATGTTCATCATTCACGCACAAAACACATTGATGTGAGACACCACTTTCTTAGAGATCACATTGCTAAGGAAGACATTTGCATTGAATATATTTCAACCGAGGCACAACTTGCTAATATTTTCACAAGACCCCTCCCCGAAGACAGATTTTCCAGATTACGTTTGGATTTGGGGATTATAGAAATTGACTAATCATTTTCCATTTTTTAGTTGAAATATTCTTGGATATATACTTTCAACTTCAATTCCTAGGATTCAAACCAGTTTTGGATATTATCCAAAGATTGATTCGAATATGGTATTCAGTATTGGATATTACATAATATAATTAGCTTGGTAACTTATTCCACGATCATTTCTATTTCTACCATCTTTCTATCGTTCATAATGGTTTTGTAAAATGAGAAGAGTGGATTATTTTTTTTAATGTTTTTTAATAATGATAATAACTCTCATGCATCTATTCTCATTTAAAAGTCCTTATGGTTATGCATGGATGGAGCATGTGAGTGAATTATTTTTATCATTGCTCCATTCTCATTTAAAAGTCCTTATGGTTATGCATGGATGGAGTATGGTAACTAAGTATTCTGGTCTCACTTAAAAGTCCGGATGCTTAGACTAATAAGTAACTGCTAATCCCATTTAAAAGTCCTTATGGTTATGCGTGGTTAGTAAGTGCTTATTTTTGTGCTTAAATGTCAAATTAATTTTAAAATATCTCTCTTCTCATTATACAAAAACCGAATCATCGATCCATTCTCTACAATGTGAAAATTGTTATCTCGTTTTGATATATTATTTTTTTCTACTGTTCCATTGTTTTTTGTCAGTCTTTTGATAATGACAAAAGGGGGAGAAGAACAAGATTTTGATAAGGAAGTAAATATTTTTTGGAATGTTTCAACAAATTTGTTAAATGTTGTTACTTAATTTTCTTTAGTTCTTTTATTCTTCTATAATTTTATAAATCTTCTATATAGGGAGTGGTCTCAGTTGTAGGGGGAGCATTCATATAGGAGGAGCTAAATATTTCATGCTCAAACACATTTATTAGAATTTCGAAATCTTTAATATATATGTTTGTCATCATCAAAAGGGGGAGATTGTTTGATGTGAATTTTTGTTTGATGATAACAAATATATATATATATATATATATATCAATATGTGTTTGCAGATTGTACTATATACATATAGGAATATATATACATATTGAATAATAATACTATTGCACAGAATTTATATAATTCAATCAGTATTTTTATTCAATATAATATTTTACAAAGTTTTCAGCTCTCTCTATATACATATACTTGTTTATACATTTCATATTCATATTTTCTCTCACTACAACACACAACACTGTACATTTTACAAAACCATTAATCTGCATCTATCTGCATTGTCCAGCTCCAGTTCTAGTCCTGTCTCCTGTGTACCTGTATAATTAGCAACTACAGCAGTAATCTGAAGATCAACAAATTTGAATGAGCAAAAATATAAATTTGTTTTTATTGGTGCCTCAGTTATTTGAGTCATCATTTGCATTTGAATTCACCACACACAAAGTCGTGCACATAGATATATACACTTGTATTCCTATCAGGGACAGGTAATCATAAGTGGCTGCAATACACACGTGTACATTCATACACCTGTGCACTGCCTCACCAACTCGTGTGCACAGCCAACAAAAGCAAGCATGCAACGGAAAAACCAGAGCACGACCAAGTATGGAAGTGACTCAAAACAGAAAGCACAATGTGAAGACAACAAGTAAAGATGAAATGCAAAATTATATCAATCAGTTACTCAATGCATGCAACATGAATGCATCCAGATGACACAGTGCTCAAAGACACAGTACACATATGACACAAGACTGCAAACAAGTATTGAAACCAGCAATATGGAAAAAGGGCAGTGAATAGGTACAAGGCCAGAAAGACCAAATGCAAGACCAAAGTGCAACGGAACATCAACTGGAAGCAACAAGAATACCAGAGACAGTCTCATAAGACAGTGATAGTGAGTATACAAGTGCAGACACAAATAGTGATACAACAGTAAAAAGAAACAAATCCAGTGCCAACATGAACAGAGACCAGTAATGCAACAGTGACATGCACCAGAGACATGATTACACATCAGGTCACCCAAGTTCAAGAGAAACCAAAACAAGCCAGTGAAATCACAAGTATATCAACTCAACAACAATCTAGGCAAACCAAGTTGAACGACTACAAGTACAAGGCATAGCAACTGCAACAAGACACAACAATGAAGACGACAGCCCAATGAACCAGAGACAACAACAGAGCACAATGCACCAAGTAAGTAACAGCAAGCAACATGGTCAGACACACATACTTCAATGATGCAGTCAACAACTACTCAAGGCAACAGTGCAGTGCAACTATACAACTACAAGCGTATAGAAGCAAATTATATCAAGACTCAGTACAAAACAGATATAGCAATACTTCAATGATCAAACAGAGGTCAAAACAATAAGCAACCCAGTGGCAACATGATTAGAACCACGGCAAATATCAATGCTGAGCCGAGTAGCAGTTTCAAAAGAATCATGGCAATGAAGATGTTAAACAAGTCAAAGAATAACAATGCAGACATGCCACAATTAGTATGAAGCTGAGAATGAAGTCAAGTAGTGAAATTCATTATCATGGAACAGATGGTACAGTTCGAAACAGTGGATAAACGAAATTCAACAATATTGTGTTGACCATGTCAAAAATTCAAATGCATATGTTTGAAATAATCGACGCAAATCAAAAGAGGAAAGTTTTTGCCGTATGACTCAAGAAAAAATCGAACGTTTCAAAATCAGGACCGTGCATATCAAGTAGTCACAAATATTAGGAAAGTATCGAAATGATTAGGGTCTCAGAATCCATATAAATATTCACCCAACAAATTCATCATCGACATCGAGTTCGAATTCGAAAATCACAAAAGCACATAAAGAGAAAATTACATACCGAAGCATACGTTGAACTCGATCAACTCGAAGCAGCAGAGAACAACTCAAGGAATACACGATTGACAAAGAGACGACCGGAATCAATCATACGTGCGATCAACTATCGGCAGCTGCTGTCTTCAAAACCCTAAATTGGATCGAAGGGACGAAGCCCTAATTTCAGAAAGAGGATCGGCCGCCATTTTCTTCACAAGCCACAAAAAAAGGGATCGGGTTAAAGAATAAGAATGGGCCGGCCTTGTTTTTATTAAAGGGTTTTAGTTTATTTTAATTAGGGTTTAGTTATTTAATTAAGGGTTTAGTTATTTAATTAAGGGTTTATTTTTTCAAATAGGGTTTAATGTTAAAATTAAGTTTTTAGTTTTTTTTTGCTCTTATTTTCTGTACTTTTCGATTTAAATCTTGGTAAATCACCACCTAGGTTTTAGGTTGTGTTAGATTGTCTAGTTAGGATTAGTTCAGTGAACAGGGTGTGCGAGTTTGCAAATTTCTATAGGCGGTAGCAGGGTGTGCGAGTCTGTTAGAGTGTTTGTAAGCGGGAGACTGTTTAATCCTAATAGAAATCTGGGAATGCAGCAGTAGGCAGGGATTGCCGAAGCTGGGTAAATTTTGTGTGTGATTTACTTTTCAGCATATTTACTTCTCTGCAGATTGTTTTTTGTTTAATTCGAGAAAATTTGCTATAACCCTATTCACCCCCCCCCCCTCTAGGGTTAATCTAGATCCTACAAGTATACCAATGGATTTGGCAAAATGGATTTCGTGATCATTAAGGCAGGACATCCGAAAAGATGATTATCAAACTCGGATATCGGTTATAAAAAGGCTATGAACAACGGTCGAGTGGATTTGGACGGATGACACCGTGGAATTGGCTAAGTATCGAAATGGCACTTTCCCTACGCAAGGGATCGAATCGGATTAATATGGCTATAGATCGCTCGGATTGGCTTCGCAACTCAACTCAAAGATGATCGCTCAATAACTTATTGAACGATGTGTCGACATGAGAAACCACTTTGGAAACATGAAGTGGAGGAATAGGGGGCCTACTAAAGGGATTATTGGGCCCCACCATGCATGGGAAAGGTTTTAGCTTCGACCGCTCTTAGGGGTGAGTGACCGACCTTAATTTTTTTAGGTCGGGTCATATTGGCTTGGAGATTTCAGATTCGAATTTTGAGCAAGATATTTGCACGTCTTTTCTTATAAATACAAAAAACACAGCATTCTTTCGGAGGGATCATTTTTTTGGTTCTTCTGTCTCTTCCCTTCCTCCATTAATTTTCTAAGGTAAGAACAACTATACTTGTAATCTTATAATATAAAAAATAAAGTTATCGGAGTGGTCATGGGCTAGAGTTTGCTGAACCGCAATAAAATCTACATGTTCGTTTACTTTTCTGCACTGAATCTATGATCTGTGAACTTCTATTATTCTTTGATTGGTATTGTTATTGGATTAGTGCTGCTTTCACATTACTTGGGTGTTGGTAGCCATTTTTGCCATCAACAGTGCTGAAACCGAATGAAAACACTACTAAGTGACAAATTACCAGAAATCCAAAGCTAGTAAAGATAGAAGAAATAGAAAAGGAAAGTTAGAGTTTCAATAAACTTATTTAATATGAGATGGATAATAACAATAGCGGTTTGAAGGAATCATTATTGGTAATATGGCAATGAAAATTGATCATGGCATGTGCAAATTAAAGAGGTAAACTGGATCATGGTATCTGGCAATTATCTAGTATGAGTCCCACAATTTAAATTCTAAGTAATTCAAGCTCTAATTAGTAAGCAATTGGCATGCAACATAAAATAAAAATACCCATAAGAAATCAATGAAACTTTTGAATGAAATTATAAAAAGGGATATGAGTAAAATGAAATACCCATGAAACATGGAGGAGAGGAACGGAGAGAAAAAAGCACTGCCTTCTCTATTATCATCTTTTTTCGGCAGATGCAAAAATTGGTATCGAGAAAATATAAAGCAAAAAAGAAAATCCGAGAGGAGGAATAAGGATTTCTAGAGAGGTTCGGAATTGAAAAGTTAGAGTCGTCTGTTAATTTGGGAAGAAAAATTGGAAGAGTAAGATTGAACAGATCATGGTTCGAGGTAAGCAAAGACATGGGGAACAACGTTAACGCCATTATTATGCCTTTTATTATATGCGTTGCTACATATATGGCATTAGTTGTATTTCCTATGTGGATAAATATTAGCTATTTGATGTCTTTTTCCACATTAATTCCAGATCATTATTTGTCTTTTCCGTTAAATCTAACCTAATTGTTATATTGATATATATATATATATAATGAACATTATAAATATAGATTAATATTTATAACATATTAAGAATGTACCTTATAGCCAAAGCCCTTAAGCACACCTTGAAACGATGATGTAATTCTGTTGAAATGATTTTCGATCCAAAAGAGTGCTAGTCCTTAAACCGTTGACCACCAACTATCGAATAACAGTTGAATTGATTTGATTTGAGCTGGAGAAAATAAGAATATCAGAGGGGAGTCATCCAGCAATGTGTAGGGATGGAGGCTCCAAAAGATCAATAGAAAATGAGGGTAGAGATGCTTAAATAGAGGAAAAGACCGAGTGAATTTGGGATTTCATCTTTTACTCAATCTCCTTCCATCTGTGCCATCCATAATTAAGTCATTCTCTACATGTATTAGCCTCACATAACCCTACGTTGCCGTAAAATTTATAAGACCCTCTCTTGAGCCATGAATCCATCTATGGTCCAGATAAATATTTTGCATTTTAAATCTACTTTAAAATGCTTATATGTATTGTATATTGATCAATATATTTTTAACTTTTATAAATACATTTATATTTGTATATCAAATCAAAATCAAATTTATAACAAAATTTCATAAATATTAATTAATTTATAATAATCATAAATTAACTAAATTGTTTGGTTGAAGAGGAATTAATCATTTTGGTTGTATGACTCGTCAGGCATAAATTTGGTCAGCGATTAATATCGAACTATTCGAATATTAATGTTCACACGTCACTTAGCATTTGTTGTGACATTTTGACCAAATTTATCACTTAGTTCATTTTAGTAAAATCCAATATTACTTTGTTAAGCGTTACTCGGTTGTGACTTTTATTTAAACCAATTCTCTTTACCAAAAACTATATCACTTTGGGCTTGTAGAATTTGGTAATGATCAAAATTCCAATATCGTCAATATTCAACTCTATAGTCCAAAAACAAAGTCTTTAGTTCAATATTAATGATTATTATTAGTCGAACTACTCTGATTAGAGTTTTGATTTTGAGTTGACCTTGATACTAACCCCATATAATTACGGAGATGATCCTCTCTTGAATAGTGGTTCACTTCCAATACTTCCGCTTGACCCAACTATAATCCCTCGACGGATGTCATGACATGATTTGACTATAATCAAAGAGAAGCTTCCAAATTGAGGATCAATGGTATTCTCAAGTCGAGAGAAATGTTAAATCAATCACAACGATGTTTTCTGTTGGACCTAAGTTATATTAATCATCAGAAAACTATCGAGTGAGTCATTGTATAACTATTCAATAACTATCGGTACATAACCCCTAGGTGCCCCCAACACTAATGAGTAATATATTACCCAATATTTGGAGAGCGTTACATACTATAGCCTCACCGATACATTGATATCCAGTCCCAATGCATCTTGACTAGGAATATTTAAAATGACGTGTTTATAATATTGTGATACAATACTTACGATTACAACTATTTGTAATTACTATCACAAACTTACCATTTATGGACTTTCAATTAAATATATTTTGATTTAATATTTAATTATTTATAACACATTAACAAATATATAACAGTAGGAAAAACACCTTTATTATGAACTAGAATTGATTACGGAGTTAATTAATTCGTAATAAATTATAGAATTTCTACCAAGGCATAACCTAACTCTATCAATCTTCCACTTAAACTTGGGGCCAATTATAGAATCTCAATCCCATACCTTTAATCAGCTTCTCGAGAGTTGACCGACTAAGACTCTTTGCAAATGGATCTGCTATGTTTGTCCCTAGTATCTACCCTTTGTATTGGAACCTCTTTCTTCTTAACGAATTCTCTAATCATGTAGAACTTCTGAATAGTATGTCATGAATTCTTGTGTTCTCTGAGCCCCTTTGCGATCTGCATCGCTCCATTGTTATCACAGAATAATGTCATAGGATTCTCATATTGGAATTACTCCGAGCTTACTCAAAAATATGCACGTCGAAAGTGCCTCTTTATCTACTTCACTAAGGGTGATGTACTTGGCATCCATCGTGGAATCAACAAATGTCTCTTGCTTAGAACTTCTCCAACTAACGGCTCCATCGTTTAAGCATAAAGACATAAGCAGACTCCAAATTATTATCATTTATATCACTTTGAAACCTTGAATCTGTAAACCCCTTCATAAGGAGGTCTCCATTCTCGTATATAAGGAATAATTCTTGAGTATTTCTTAAATACTTCGATATACATTTTACGTTCGTCCAATGTTTTTCTCATGAGTTAGACTGTCTTATGCATCCTAATGCGTATGCCACATCCAATCTAGTACATAGCATAACATACATTATGGATCTTATGGTTGACGCATAAAGCATCCTCTTCATATGCTCTTTCTTCTCATCGGCATGAGGATCTTCCTTCTTAGAAAGAACGATACTATACTGCGTTGGAATGTTTCCACACTTGGATTTCTCTATACTGAACCTCTTCAATATGGTATCTACGTACAGAGATTGGGATAATCCCAATAGTTTCTTAGATCTATCTCTATTGATCTTTATACAAGGTATATAGATTTCTTCTCCCAAATCCTTCGTGGAGAAGTTCTTGAAAAGCCAAGCTTTCATCGATTGTCACAATGAAGTGTCATTGCCAATCGATGATAGATCGTCGACATAGAGCACTAGGAATATAACATCTTTGCCATGTTCCTTTCTTTGTGCACGCTTCCTCCGTGTTCTGATAAAAACCAAACTGTATGATTATGTTATCAAAGCACTTATTATAACTCCTTGAAGCTTGTATAAGTCCATAAATGGACTTCAACAAATTACAAGCCCTCACTTCCACTGACAACAAAACCCTCGGGATGTGACATATAAACGATTTCATCTAACCCGTCATTTAGAAAAGCCATCTTTACATCCATTTGCTGTATTTCACAATCATAGAATGCAGCGATGGCTAACATAATCTGAATGGACTTAAGCATGGCTACGGGCGAGAAGGTCTTGTCATAATCAACGCCTTGAATTTGACGAAATCCATTCGTAACTAGCCTTGCCTTATAAGTTTCTTCTTCTCCATCAGCATTTAGATTTTTCTTATAAATCAATTTGAAGCTAATAGATTTTATACCTTCGGGTACGTTCGATAAAGTCCAAACTTTATTTTCATAGATGGAATCAATCTTGCAGTTCATAGCTCTAAGCTAGAGTATAGAGTCTTTACTCTGCAATGCTTGATAGAAAGACAGAGGAGCATCGTCATCTAAGACCCAATCCTCCTTCTCGTCATCCACGAGAAAACCATAGCATCTCTCTAGTGCATGAGATTCCCTACTAAACCTTCTAATAAGCTACGTGTTTTTGTATACAGGTGAACTTGGTTTTCCCACTAGTTCGGCCTCGGTGTCAACTTCTTAGATGTCATCAAGTCTACAACCTCACAATTAATTTCCTTTGACATAAATTCCTTTTTAACAAGACAACATGTCGAGAAATAATGATCTTTTGTTCCTCGATATTACATAATATATTATCCCAACGAGTTTTTGGGATACCTTCTAAATTTACACGGTACTGATCTTGCCTCTAGTTTATTCGAACCAACATTTCTGACGTATGTCAGATAACCACACTTTCAAATATTTGAGTTGGGGTTTATTACCATACCACATCACATATGGTTCTTTAGGCACAGATTCAGTGGGAAACAAGTTCAACATATGCACTCCGATTTCTAGCACATATCCCCAATAGGATAGAGTTAACTCATCCTTATTCATCATGTAACGAACCATATCTAATAAAGTTTTGCTCCTTCGCTCCGGCACACTATTGTGTTGTGGAGTATAGGGTGGAGTAACCTAAGAGATAATCTCAATATTTTTTAAGTATTATTGGAAATCCTGTCCAACACACTCACCTCCTCGATCTGATTGAAGAATTTTAAACTTAGGCCTCATTTGGTATTCCGCTGCATTTCTATGTTCAACAAATTTCTCTTACACATCGGATTTGTTCTTCATAAGATACACATATCCTTGTCTCAAAAAATCACCAGTCAAGGTAACAAATAAGAAATATTAACTTTGGTGATTATAGGCATCGGGCTACAAATATCACTATGTAGTAACCCTAAAAGTTTATCAACTCTTTCATTACTCGTGAATGAGTCCTTGGTCATTTTACCTTTGAGACATGACTCACACATGTCAAATGATTCAAAACTAATTGATGGTAGAAAACCTTCGGTTTTCAATTAGTGTAGTCGTTTCTCACCAATATAACATAACCTACAATACCAAAGATGACTATCATTTATATTGTTAGAAGCATTATTCACATAACACACATAGTTAGTATTAATCACATAAATACCATTTTCAAGAATACCATCATAAACTTTATTTTCATCTAAACTAATATTCAAAACATTATTTGCGCAATAAAATATATATCTAGTCTCAGACAATCTATAAATTATCCCACAAAGAAAGTCTTTTACAAAATAGCAACTATTTAATACTAATACTTCTCCATTAGGCAAAACTAAATGATAATATCCTACCGTTGTTGCATCTACAGTAGATCCATCAGCAACTTGGATCCTTATCTCTCATTTCTCCATTCGATGCTATTTCCTAAGCCCTTGTACCAAATATGAGTACTAGATCTAGTATCTAAGACCCAAGACATTTTATTGGTTACAAAAACAATTTTGAATCATAAATGTACTTGATGGACCCGCAAAACCATTGTTCTTCTTTTCTCTAATAATCTTCAAGTAGCAGGAGAATTCCCTTTCCAATGACCTTTCTTATGGCAATGGTGACATTTACCCCTATCTTTGATCTTTTTACTTTCCTTTTTCAATCCTTCTCTTTTGCACTTCTTCAAACTCTTCAAAGATGATGCACTACCATTTACCTCATCCTTTGATCCTTAGATTGTGACTTGGTTGACCTCAATGTATTAAGGAGCTCCATGAGTTTTACATTCAATTGATTCATATTATGATTTAATATGAATAATTCATACTGAGGAGTAAGTGTACCAAGGATCGAATCTACTTGAAATTCATTACTTATTTGTATACCAATTGCAAAAGACTGTCAATATAGCCCTTCATCATTAGCATGTAATAGTCTTTTTTTGTCCTTTGGTCATCTTGGTATTGAATAGCTTCTTTGTAAGCTTGTACCTTATGGAATGTCACTATTCACCAAAAAGAGCCTTGAGAATATCAAATATCTCATGGATAGACATATTTTTGTGCCACCTCCACAATGGCTTGTCTAACGTAGACAATACAAAAATTTGGACGATCTCTAGGTCTGATAACCATTTTTCATAAGCAAGTCGTTGTTCGAGGTCTACATCATCTGTGGGTTGTTCTTTTTGTTACGTGCAATAGCTGACCATAGGCGCTCGTATGTTAAAGCTATTTTATCTGCTCTTAGCCAGTTGATATAGTTAGGTCCGGTAAGCTCGTCGTTTTGAGAAAACAGCTTTGGAGTTGTCATTTTATGCAAGTTTAAATAGTAGAATATTAGAAAAAATCATAGTAGATGTTCTTATAATATTAGTAAGTTTAAACTTTATGTTTCATTTACCAATAAGTTCTGATTAGTCCTTTATGTTTTACCAAACCCTAAGTCAAAACAAATATTTCAACTTCACTAGTAGGTGTTAATACTTGTCCATCTTGGAAGTTTTGACCATGAGTTTGCTCACAAAATCATAGCTCCACGGATGATGGATAACTCTTTGTCGATTGTATCATATACAACTCCTGACCCTCAGTATCTTGTCCTAATTTCACTTCGACCTTGAGTTTTCTTAATAAATCAAAAGGAAATGATTCACTCGTACTTACCATTTCATGATAGCCTAACTATGGTATATGTACCTTGAGTTTGCTAAACAAATACATATAGTTATCTTACTTCGTCCATGCAGTATATTAATAATACTGCACATAACATTCATAACTTGAGTTTACTTAACAACTAAGAAGTATGCTAGTAATCTATATACATATGGCAGAGGACAACATTACATTGAAAATTCATAATCTCTTATATACTATATTAAGTGATATCGACTTATGGAATAATGTAATTCTTATGAATTACCATCGTGATTCAAGTGTTAGACACATCGGAAATCACGGTCTACGTACATTTACCTATATATTTATTCCTTTAGTATGTTTGGGTTTTCCACCTTTAATTTATACATTCATATTATGTAAGTTTTATTTTATATAACTTTTATATTTTAATATTATATTAATTAAATCTTATTTAATTAATTTTATATTATCTTAATATAACATTTATATTGAATATTTATTATATACTATAATCTTGATAGTATAACACATATATCATATACATGTGTATATTATTTAATTAATAAACCTTTTAATTAAATTATTCAATTAAACAATTTTAAATAAATTATATTAGTTTTACAATTCATATCATATACATACATGTGTACTTAATTTTAAACATTTTAAAACAAAATAACATACATAAAAAATATATAATACATGTATACATTTATTAATTAATTAACTCATTTTGTTAATTTATTTTATTAATCTTATTAATAATTTTAAAGGATTTCAAAATTAATATATGTGTGTGTATATATGTGTGTATATGTGTGTGTGTTTACAAACATTTTGAATATTTTATCATATTACAACTTTTATAATATATTTATAACTTATTTTAAATTTAGTTTAAAATTTAAAATCTTATATTTTTAAATTTCAAATTGAAAATTAGCCTAAGGCCCAACTTTGATTGGGCCTTTTTTTATTAAGGCAAGCTTTGGGCTCATATATTTTTGGGCTAGGCTGGTAGCTAGGTAGGCGTAGTACTTGGTTACCTAAACCAAATCCTAGAAACGACCTTTCTAGACATCCTACTATCTGGGTTGTGAGCTTAATAGTTAACCCTAATATGACTAATCTAGACTGCATAAGCTCTTTGGCTCTGATACCATTATTAGAACTGGGCCATCCCATAATGGAAGTTATCGGTATTTCAATTTGTTTTACTATATTGGATCTTTATTGGCCCTATGAAATCTAATTTATTTAAAACATTTCTAAATTTTTTTTAAATTAAAAGTTATATTAAATTAAAAGTTATATTAAATTTGAATTTATAAAATGATATTGTTTTATTTAATTTATATTATATTATCTCAAATACATATATTCATTATATGCACATATATAAGTATGTGCATCTGTGACATATCAATCCATACATGGTATAACATGCTCATGTATAGATTGTCAGAATTTACATCGCAATAGAAACATTAGCACATTTTATATGTAAATATATTATCTAAATGTATGTTTACACACACACATACACTGTTACATTATAAATAAAATAATAAATATATATATGTATATATGTATAAACCAAATTTTGTTTATATATAATTTGCATATAATATATATAATATTATATTATATATATAATATTAACAATATGTATATATTTATAACTGTACAAATATGTTTAAATTATTTACAAATATGTAAATAATTAAAAAATTGCAATGCCGAAACTAATACATATATAAATATAACTTATTTTAATATATACATATATATAAATGTATATATTAAATATATATATATATATATATATGTAATAATATGTATATATATGTATTAATGCATATAAAATCATCATAAAATAATAAAAATATGATAACCTGGTCTTGCACATGACTCAAGGTATTTTTTTTAAGTTTTAACTTTTGAATATACAAACATTTATGAATAAGACCATATTAAATTATTAAAAATTAATAAAAAAATATTTTTCGAAATTAAATTTGAACTTCAAATTTCTAGTAAAATTTAGACAAAATTTGCAATTCGCGATTTACGTTTACGCTGCAATTTTCGTTCCTCTTCCCTACCGCCTCTTTCTTTCTCCATCCCCTTATGTCGCACAAAGCCAACAAGTACTCGTCGCTGCATTTTGACCGAGCTGTCTCTGCCGCATATCTCCCTGGCTGTTGTGATGTTCTGCCTGACCAAGCTAAGTCTCAACCTCCGTTGACCTCTTCGTGTGATGAATTCCCTGCCATGGCAACTAAAGACGACCTCCGTGCTAACTGTGTTGGCCTCCGTGCCAAATGTGATGGCTTTGTGCAAACTTATATTGCTATTCCTGATGTGAGCAATTCGAAATGGATAAATTCGTTGTTGGTTTCATCATTTGAAATTTGTCTTAAAGATAGTATATCTATTATTGCTCATCTGAGTGGTACACAATGGGTCTGAAGATCATGTTTCTTCCCGCAATATCAGTTATGAGTCTAATCCTTTCCTGCAAGGTGTTCAACCAAATGCCATTAATATCAAAGTCCAACATGCACTGTCTTCTCTTGGGTGTGGTTCTAAGGCTGCTTTCCCCAGACAATGGTCTTCTCTTTTCCGCTCTTTTCCTGGTAATGCTGGTGCATACTACCCAAAGCATTTCGATCTTAATGTGATTGATGGAGCTTCCCTTCTTTCCTCCGAGTTAGGTTAAGAATGGTGCTAATTTATGGTTCGGATTCGTAGTGGGATTCTTCCTTGATCCTCTGCAACGTATCATTGATCCTAGGTCTCTTTGTAGACGTTTATGGAATCTTAAAAGTGATCTTAAAGTTATTTATCTAGATTCCATGTATTACTTCAAATTCTCCTCTTCTGAAGAGCACCTTCGTGTCTTGCAGTCTGAACCAACCTTTATTGAAGATAAGCCTTTTATATTTTCCCAGTGGTCTCCGATTATTTCTAGTGCTAGAGAATAGGTTTTATTTATCCCTGTTTGGACTTACTTCTCACATATCTCGTCTGTTCTTCAGCCTCTGATTGGACTGGACTGGCTTGGCTGCTATATTGGTAAGTTGAGATGTTTTGATGAGAGTACGTCTGACCAAGATTAACTTGTTTATGTTAAAGATCTTATCGAAATTTCCACGGATAAGCCTCTTCCCTCTTTAATTAAGGTCCATCTTGCTCCAGGCATTATTTCTGAGGTCCATGTTCGCTACGGTTGGACCTTAAATATGTGCATCTCTTCTCACTCCTTTGGTTACCTATCCTCCTCTTACAAACATTCCCCTTCTGCTCCTCCACCTTTGAAGGTTCCTCTACCTAATCCTCCTTCCTGTCGTTGGGTTTCAAAGGTCGGCCCCTGTGTCACAGCTGTCTAGCCTATCTCTGAACCTTTCTCCGTACCCCTTGAACCTCCTTTTCCACCTTCTACAGCTCCCTTGGTTCCTATGGACTCCGAGTCAGTTTCCCTCACCCTTGCTTCATCTGTTCCTTCTCCCGCAGTGTTATCCCGCCTTTTTCAGCAAGGCTGTGATATCAAAAGATCGACCAAGAAAAGCGAGATAGCTCGTCTCAAAGATTGGTCAACTCAACATCTCAACAAAAGCAAGTTCTGTTGAATGATTTTTCATCCAAGATCCCCTACGGAGGTGGGGTCCAGGGGGGTGCCAACCCCCCAAGGTGGGGGTGCGGGGCCAACGCCACCGCTACGGTGTTCGACCTGCCCGGTCAAGTCGCAGGGGTCCAGGGGGCAGCGCCTGTAACAGCCCAAATTTTTAACAAGTATTTTTCACTTGTATTTTAAAAACTTTGGGGTTTATTATATAAAAATCTAAATTTTAAAGTGATTAAAAATAAAAATAAAAACAATTGACCAAATTTTTAATTAAATAATAAGATCTCTGAAATTTTGACATGGTTAAGAATTAACTTTAATTTGGAAATTTGGGTTTTTGTCGAAGAGGGTAAATAACTTAATTTCTAGCAAAATCAAGTTTTAATTAAGAAAACATTAATAGCTTAGGTGGTTAAGACATCTGGGCTATTCACGACAAGTCATGAGTTCGAGTCTTAGCACAGTCAGAATTTCGAATTTTTTTTTGTGTATAAATGAACTGGGTAATTACGCGTTAAAAAGGGCGCGTAAATTTAGGGAATAAATACCGTATATATATATATATATATATATATATATATATATATATATATATATATATATATATATATATATATAAGAAAACGTATAGAATTTTAATCCGTTATTTCGGTATATTTTGGGCATAAAATATTATGGCTATGGTACACATTCTTAAAAATATGACCTTAGTGTAAATGAGTAAATTTATCAGTGGCATGTGTTTTTAGAGGGAAGGAATATTCTAGCGTTCAAATCAAATATGTTGCCTCTAAATTCAATGCATTACTTTAAAATTTTGATTTCCATAGATTTTTTTTTCATTCAACAAAATTTATTTCTTGCATTTTTTCAAAACACAATTTTCTCCTAAATCTCAGTCACGCGCAGTATCCATTCTCCTATCTGCTTGCCTATTTCATATGCGTTTTTCTCTTTACCCATATTTCTTACGTTATTTTTCTCTTTCCAGTAAAATTTAATTCCCAATTTATATATATTTTAATTTGATCAAATCATTTCCAAAATGCTAAAGAATAAATGAAAGTTTCACTTTGTTTAAGGATAACTCTAAATGGGAATAATAATAAAAAAATTGGATTATATACTTGCTTTAAAAATTTGTAATATTTGGTCCATTTGGATAATAAATCGCCTTTTAATGGTAATAAGAATCAGAGAGAGATGTAACCAAAGTTTATCTTTTTAATTTAGTAATAAATGTTAAGAATTTATAGCATATTAATAAACTGATAATTTCGCATTTAAAAAGGGCACGCATTGTAATGGTATAAGTAACGTATAAACGTATAAATTAAAAATGTTACTTTTGCATAAATTTTGGGCGTATTGTATTTCGTTGGTTTGGCGTATTTTAAAATGCATACTGCAATATCTATATGGATTAATAAATCAGTTAGTAGATTTTTATAGCAAAACGTTACTTTTTCCACAGCTTTCATTGGTTTTAAATTGGCATAAAATCCTTGCTAAAATCACTCAGCCTATATAAAGAAAGAAACGCACGAAATCATTAATTGAAGAAAAAGTTTAAAATGAACCAATCTATTAATCATTTGCCGTTTCTTTAATCAAGAATAAATCTCTTACCTAAAATCAACGCATGCATTCAAATCTTACCTTGCCATTTACTTATCTGAAATTGCTCCTTTGCCAAACAAACATTTCCTCTTGCCATTTCGTCTCTGCATATAAATCACGCAACTATTAATTGGGGAGAGAATAAAAAGAGATAACGCTGAAATCAAATTTTTCATATATCTGGCAGTAAATCACGCATATATCATCTGAGAGAAAATCAATTTGCCTTCCTTTGCGCGTGACATAAAATTTTATTCTTTTAACATTTTTGGCATTTGCCTCTTACCATTTATTTCTTGCGCATGTCCCTGTATTCATTTTTATTCACGCAGACTTATCTAACAAACCAAACCGGGAAGTAAATCACGCAAGCCTTATCCACAAAAAAAAATCAACACTTTCATTTTTATTTAGTACGAAATTCACTGCTATCTCAATCAAATTTGCGTAGACTAGGAATCATAAATCTTACCGAGATAACTTGCCTTGATTTTTCACGTGTATATTTTACTTCCTTGCATACAAAGCAACTCCCCTTTATAAATGCATAGCCTCGTCCAAAACTTTCCTCTGCATCTCATAGTTTAGCCTTCTTCTTCTTTTGTGCTGAAGCCTCTATCAGGTAATGGTTTTACTTTTTCTTTTCTTCTTCCAGTTTTTCCCTTTCTTCTTCTTGTTGTTCTCTCTTTTCCTTTTGCCTTGTTCGGTTACTTCTCCACCACGTCACGTCCCTCTAAGTTTTCATAACCGAGCTTATATATCGAACACGCCCATGGTTAATATATTATAATATTTTTCTAAAAATTATTAAGTATTTTTGAAATAAAATTTATGTAATTTAACTAAAAATTTGACTTAAGGCTTTAAAATTTTAAAGGTGTTTTGTTTCTATAAGTTAAATTTTTGTAAGTTAATAATTGGTTTTAAAGTGAATTTAAAGATTTTATTTACGATAAATGACATAATAATTAAATTTGATTTAATATGGAGTTGAAATCTAACCTAGAAATTTTAATAAAAGTTATTTCCGAAAATGGATATGTATGGTATAATAAATAATGTACTTTGAATTGATAAAATGAAAGACGGTTGAAATGGAACATTTTGGAATAACTTTTATTTAACTTGAATCATAGTTGAATTGATGTCTAAATGAATAAAGTTGTGAAGAAAATTTAGTGTATATTAACTATAAAAAGGAAAAAAAAATTATGGAACGGATGTGTTTTGCAAGTAAATAATTGAAAATGTTGTTTTCAAATGGAAAGGTGAAATTTCCATTTATGACTTAACTTGAAAATTGGAAATTGGGTTTTAAATAAAATTGTTAAGTTAAGTAAATAAATGAGAATTTAGTTTTATTTAGGAAGTGGGTATTTTTAAATTAAGTGTAAAGTTATTTGGAAAAATATATATACAAGTTAAGTAAAATTGGGAAATTCTGACTTACAAATGATTCATAGTAAAATTGGATATTTTATTTATAAAATTTATTTTATTTAATCATAAGATAAATGGTATCCAAATGAACATTTTTCTGAAGCAGGAATATGATTTTATAAGTTAAGAATGGTTAAAAATTTAAATTTTAATGTTTCTGAATTCGACAATGTTTTGAAATTAAAGTGGCAGAGACGTGTTGTATTTATGAACAGAGAGAGTTTGCATTAGGCAGAGACGCAAGTTTTGTGTAAATACATATTTTTCAAACTAGATAAGTTGGACATGCCGTTGGAAAAAAAAGAAAAAAAATATATATAAAAATATATATATATAATAATAATTATAATAAATAGTATTGCCAAGCCTATGAAGTTGGGGTCGGGATGTGGGGAAAGGCAGTCGAGCAAAAGTTGAACCAAAATTTCTTTTACTCCATTCGTTCCAGTTGTTTCAAAATATTTGCTTTAACCGTAAATTGAAGTCGCGTATTGGTTTTATTTGGATTTTCTTCTAGATTTTGATCAAGTCGTTGCTTCCGCTGTGAATTGATCGTGCTTTCTATACTCTTATTTCGGGATTTTCGTTTTGAATCAAATTTTTTCAGCAGCATTCAGGTGAGTATTTCTCACCAGACAAACATACCTATATTTCTGTGAATTATCGCAAGTGCATTTGTAAAAATTTTATTAAATTTTATCTGTCTGTAATATAACGTATGATGTTAAACCCCATTTTAAATTGACATCTCATCAGTTGTTTATCTGTTGTAATATAGTTGCGGTTATATTATTTAATGCTTATTTACTGTTATATCATCACTGCAAGTTCCCTGTAAATTGAGATCGTTATAGGCTGAAATGATAGGCCTGAACGACAATTATTATCCATATATATTGTTTAATTGTTTAAATTTGATTTGTTAACTTGGGATTGCAGGTTTGAAATGATAGAACCCGGATTGAAATGATATAAATCCGTATCACTTGACCTAGGCTAGAAAACTATATACAGACCCGTGGTTTATATAATGTTTTTCTGAAATATTTTAAATTTATTTTAAAATGGAAGTTTATAATATTCTGGTTTAAATATATTTAAAGGATTTTTATAAGATTTATAATGTTTTGAATGAGTTAAAAATGTTAAATAAATAAATAAATGTTTAAATAAATTTTGGAATATAACTTATTTTGGGAATTTCTGAATTTTGTTAAAAATAAGGTTTAAGTTAAGTAAATAATTGATAAAAAGTTATATTTGGGAATTTAAAACTTGATGGTTAAGTTAATAGTCTATTACAGCATTTAAATGCTGTCTTTTATAAACGAACTGTTTTAACCTATAGACTTTAGGTAGCATTTCATAAGTGCTACAGAAACTGGGATTTTAATTATTTAAAAATAAATTTATGGAAATAATCTTTGGGGAAATGGGTTTAAATTTTGGATGTTAATATGTAATTAATAAAAATAAGGAATTGACTTTGAATGGTTTTAAATGGAAGAATTTAGTTTTAAAAAGGGAGAAAAAGGCAATCAATTCCTAAATAAATTGAATAGATTTAAATGGTATATTGTAAAATGACCAATGTTTAAAAACAATATTTTGATATTGTAGTATTTGAAATATATTTTGATTTGTAAAGTATAAATACCATTTTAAAAGCTGTAACCACGGGTTATAATAACGTTTGGTTGTGAAAGAGACCGGGATCGGATATCTGGCATACTCTCTGTCGATACCAAAAACCACTTTACCAACCGTGTACGCGGTGGAGATTCCAGAATGAAGTAGGATGGTGGTGACGTTTTCTTTGAGGTAAAGACGTGGACCCGACTCCCATGGTTGGCATAAGGCGGCTAAAACAGGAGCGATTCTCGGATTAATGAGGTAGCACCTCTGATCGGATGCACTTCTTCGTATGCCATTCTGTTACTTTTGTGATTGTTTTGGTGCGCACCTTTGATTTGGGAGTGTTGTTCGAGGTGGGCGGCAGCTGCGCGCTGCGCGTTTCCATCGGTCCGGATAGCAATTAGTATATCTACCCCGGCATTGCCTAGTTGTGCCATGTCACCTACCATAGCGAGCCTTCTACGAGTTTCTATTTGTGTCGTACCTATGGAGTATCCTCTGGTAGCTTCCCGATCAGGAGGTATTACGATACTGTATAGACTATTGGCATTATTTGTGTTAAGGTGGAAAATGTAAAGCCTTAACGCTATTTAAAAGTAAGTTTAATTTACAAATAGACACTATTATAATAGCGATGTATTACCACATAGTAAATAGTTTAACGGATCCTTAGAGGATGGGCAGTCCCAAGCATCCTTTAAGTTACTAGCTCTATATTACAGTACACTTGAATTAACTTACACTATATAAGTATGTATGTCCTGACTCGAGTGTTTATGTTTTATTTTATGCTCGGGTCAGCCTGAGTTGCAGTTTCAGTTTTCTTCCCGGAGCTAGGACATTCTGTAGACCTTTCGAGCTGCTGGCAAAATCTTTCAGTCTATATCTTATTTATGTAATGGAGACTTTGGAATATTTGGATTTCTATTGATGTTTTAAACTGTATTGGAGATTCTAAACCATGTAAAAATTTATTTGGTTGAGATTTTTAGTGGCTTCATGAACCACTAAGTATTTTAAATTCCGCTGCGAGATTTCTGATATCTGTGTCTGTGATTCATTTACTGCATATTCTGAGTTATGCCAAAAAAATTATTTACGACGCGGTATTTTGAACAATTCAAGTCCGACATGTGCGGATGCGAATGGTTGAAAATATCGGGCCGTTACAGCGCCCCCGGCGGGGTGCGGGGCGGCCCCCCATCCAAAATGGTATACGACTTAAAAAGTGAAGTAATCCAGCGACGCAACAAGTTAACGACCTAACCAATGAAGCGACCTAGCGACCTAACCAATGAAGCAAGTTAGCGACCTAACTGATGAAGCGGGCTAACGACTTAACAGAGTTCACGACTTAACAGACCTCACGGCTTAGTGACCTAAGACTTCATGAGTTAACAGCTCACAGGAAAGTTCGCGACCTAACGACCTATAAATCCAAGCGACCTACGACCTAAAGCAACTCAGCAGTCAGCGTCTTAACTACTCAATGGCTGAAGCGACCTACCTGCTAAGCGACTTATGCTTCTCCTCAACAAAGTTAGGTCGCTCGCAACCTAACTCTTCTCCTAAACCCATAGGTCGCTCGCGACCTAACCCGCCATCACCTAGGTCGCTCGCGACCTAACCAGTCTCACCTCATCAAAATCAGGTCGCTCGCGACCTAACACCCATAGGTCGCACACGACCTAAAGCATACCCCGCCTTTTCCCTTAGGTCGCTCCAGGCCATACATTCTAATGCCGTTATCCCTTAGGTCGCCCTCCTTCTTCTGCCGCTCTTCTAGGTCGCCAACGACCCACCTTAGGTCGCTCCAACCGGCCTACGACCTATCTTAGGTCGCTCCAGCCGACCTAACTCTTAAGTCGCCTATAAATACTCCACCAACTCCACATTCGAAGGGGACTTTTTTTGGATTTCAAGGAGCCTATACTCTGCTGATTTCTGGACTCTCCAAACACTTCAAACACTGAAGAATCTTCATCTAGAGATCAACCTCATTAACCATGAATCCAAAGAACAATTCATCATCAAAGTTCAAACTTCTTTCTCTGATCGTGTTGTAATTGTAAGATCGTGTTGTAAAAGTGTCGTAATCTTGTAAAGTGAGCTCAAAAAACATAATGGAGGATGTAAAGTGGATGTAGGCTTATTAGAAGCCGAACCACTATAAAAATCTCTGTCTCTTTTACTCTTTCTGCTATTTTCTTTTGACTTTAATTCCCGTGCAAACGGGTGGTGCTTTCATTTCATCACGTCATACACCGGGTGTTAGCGTTAAAGCCATTTTTACCGTTAACACGCAGCTTTGCCGATTCCTGAGTCTTCTCCTGCTCCTTCTTGTCTGTCTTTTTCTTGGGTTCCTTCTGAGGTATCCTGGTTTCATGAGGAATCTAACATGGATTTCAATCAGGGGAGGAAATGTTTCTATCGCTTCATTTCTGGGGATGTTGGTTAGCAGCGTTGCTTATATTACTTGGTCTTGGATGGTGATTTTTCTCTTACTCTAGATGGTCATGTGGGCGATTGGAACCATCAGATTCTGGATGATTCTTCTAAGGATAGATCCTTTTTATATTCTTCTATGAGTTCTAGCTATGTTTCGAGTCTAGCGACTTTGTTTGTTGATTTTATCACTCATGTGGTCCCTCTTGGTGCTGGTCCTAAATCCTCCTCTGCTAAGGACTAATATTCCTTCCCTTCGCCTTATGGGCTAGTCATGTTCCCTTGTTGGGGTGTGAGGTACTACGTCATGGTAGTGCATAATAGTCTAGGCTTGTTTCCTAGCTCATGTTCCTTAAGCTAGTATAGCTCTTTTATTTTAGTGGACGGTCCACTTTAAAAACCTGTATTATAGATAGGCAATCCGCTTATCTCCTGTTCCTCATATAGATAAATTTTTTATAATTTTAAAATGTATTTTGTAATTTATAATGTAAAACAATTTAAAATCAACTTTTCTATTTCTTGATTTATATTTAAATATATAAAATATAAAAAAATGTTTTTTTATTTCAGAGGAGAGTGTAATATGTATTAATATAATTCTAAAAATATAAAACATATTTTGTGATATATATATATATATATATATATATATAATTATTTATATTCTACAACTATTTAAATATTATTTAAAATAATATATAAATATAAAAAATGTTATCTTCTTACCAAAAATATTATACTTACTAAACATTATATATAAAATTATCTTTTCATATTTTACATATGTATAATGGAATAGTTAAATTTTTAACTATATAAATATAAATATACATCATATATTCTAAATAATAAAAAATGTCGCGTTGCATAAGGATGTATTACCATAAAGAAAAAATTTGATCATATATACATATACATACAAGCAATCAATACTGCGATAATATATTTACAATTTAAAATTGTCATCTAACTAACACAATTATACACACACACATAATGAACACTATATATATATATATATTGATATTTATAATCATATTAAGTTTGTAGCTTGCAGCTAAAACCTTTAATCACACCTTGAAACGACGATGTAAGCTCCTTGAAACCATTTCTGATTCAAAAGATAGTCCTTGAACCGTTGACCGCCAACTATTGAATAACAGTTGAATTGATTTAATTCCAGCTTGATAAAATAGGAAAACGAGATGGGGAATTCGGCCAGTAATGTGTAGGGATGGATGCTCCAAAAAATCAATAGCTAATGAGGATAGAAATGCTTAAATAAAGGAATGGAAGAAGAGAACTTGGGATCTCAATTTTTACTCAATCTCCTTCCATCTGAGCCATTCAAAATTAAGCTATTTTCTACATGTATTAGTCTCATATAACCCTATGTTACTCCTGAAGTTACTAGCCCCTCTCTTGGGTCATTAACCCATCTGTGGTCTAAACAAATATTTTGCATTCTAAATCTAATCTAAAATGCTTATCGATATCGTATATTGATTATATATTAATTAAATCATTTAATATTTGTTTATCAAATATTTATTTAACAAATCAAAATCAAATTTATAAATAATATTTCATAAATATTAATAAATTTAATTAATCTGTAATAATTATAAATTAGGAGAATTCATAATTTTGTTTTGTGACTCATCGGGTATAAATTTGGTCAGTGATTAATATCAAATTATTCGAATATTAATGTTCACACCTCACTTAGCAGGTGGTGTGACATTCTAGCCAAACTTATCACTTACTTGGTTTTAGTAAAATCTAATTTTACTTTGTTAAACATTACCTGGTGATGACTTTTATTTACACGAATTCTCTTCGTCAAAAACTATATGATTTTGGGCTTAAGGAATTTGGTAATGATTAAAATTCTAATATTATCCATATTCAAATCTATAATCCAAAAACAAAGAATCGTTAGTTCAATAATAATGATTATTATTAATCAAACTATTATGTCCAAATATTTGACTTTGATTTGACCGCGATATTGACCCCATGTAATTGATTGTTAATTGATCATGATATAAGTGGTATTAGAGCTAAGAACAAAAGCCATTTTTGTTTTATAATTTTGATTTTTCAAAAACCAATTTTTGTTTTACAAATTTGAATTTTTAAAATGGCTTCTTTTAATAAGGCTTTTGCTAAAGGTCGGTCCAATATTATTCCTCCTTTTTTGATGGAATAGATTTTTTGAATTGGAAATTAAAAATGGAATTTTATTTAAAATTTGTTAATGTTAAATGTTGGGATATTATTGAAAATGGGTGTGATATAATAGACGAGAAAATTACTTCGATTAATGCTCTCGCTATGCATATACTATATTCTCATATTAATCAAGATAATTTTAATATCGTCTCTCACTGTAAAAATGCACAGGAAATCTGGAATACTTTTGATGCAGTATATGGTGCAAAAGTCAACAACCATGAGAGATCCCCCATAATCGACTCAGAAACGTGCTTGACAGGATTGGCAAGATGCAGCAGTAATGAAGATTTAATAGCCGATGAGATAAGTGACTTTAAAATCAATGATTTAGTTCTCTAATGCCAAAAATTAATTGAAAATAATAAAGCTATTAAGTTGAAAAATAATGAGTTGGAAAGGGAACAAGCTAAACTTCATCAGAAAAATAATGATTTGGAAAATGAGCTTAAAAATATTAAGAAAAATAAAAATTCTAACTGCAAAAGGTGTTTGAATCATGAAAAAGAATTTGCCCGTCTTCATGAAAACTTTCAAAATTTAGAAAACGAAATTTTAATTCGAGAGGAAAACAAAACTGAGTTGATTTGTAAAAATAATATTTTTCAAAAGAGTTGGATAGCTTTAAGAAGTCAGAAATTTCTAAATGTGTGATTTTTGAAAAGAAGTTAAATGAGATCGACGAAAATTTCAAAACCCTTGAAAAAGAAAATGTGATTTTGAGAAAATCTGAAATTATTCGATTAAATCACGAGTTTGAAAAGGAAATTGAAAAAATCAAGGATTTGGAAAAAAATTGAATTTAGAAAACTCCTACTTTTTAAAACTGAGAAGCTAGAAATTGAGGATAAAATTAGAGAGCTTAAAAATGAAAATATGGACTTGAGAATGAAGAATTTTGAAAAGAGAGATTGTACCATTAGTAATTGTTCGAAGCTAATAAGTGAAAATAAACTTTTAAAATCCAAAGTTAATAAATTGAGTTGGTTACTCGAAAAAATTTCGTTAGAGATAAATCATTTAATATACTCTTAGAAAATCAATTCTTCGAGAATAAAAGGAATGCATTTGGATTTGCAAAAGTGTCAAAATATGAACAAATAACTAATAACACTGTTAAAGAGAAAAGTGTGATATCCAAACACATGAAAATCATATCAATTTGGGTTCCAAAAGGCGTGAATATAAAATCCCTTAAATTCAAACAAATATGGGTGTTAAAAGAAACAAATATAAATAGTTTTGGGTCTCCACAAACATGTTTTTCAAAATCAATTGCCACTAACAAACATAAACCTATAAAAACAAAAAGTTCACAAAAATCTTTTCTCGTGTAGGTGTGGTGGTAGACTAAGCAATAGCAACAGTGTTACCTGTAATCTGGCTGCTCCAGGCATACGGCGGGCTACAAATCAAAGTTCCTTAGCCTAGTATAAAGATGGCTGAATCACAATGGGCAACAACAACAAAATATCGTAAAGGTAAAATAGGTAATGGTATATTATTTTGAACGATTTATTGAATGTGAAAATCTGCACTATAATCCGAATTAAATCAGCCAATTATGTGATAAATAAATGAATGCTGATTTTGATTCTGACTTTTTCAAAATTGTTGGCCAGTTATATTTTTATGCTGAGAAAATTATAAGTATCTTACAATCTTGGGACTGATTCATATAGATTTGTTTGAATTAATGATGTTGCTTTATTGATTGATTATTATTCTAGATAGACGTGGATGTATTAGTTTCTGGATCCGTCACTATGTTCACTATTTGTTTATTTGCACGGCTTCAATTCAATTTCATTTAAAAGCCGTTAAAAATGATTTTAAGATATTTTTTTGCACACTTCACGGTCTGGTCTATGAATAATCTTGAGACAGAGGGAAAATCGGATGCAGATAACATTGGTAATATCGTTGATAGAAAAATTACTAATGGAACATGATTTATGTTGAGACATTCGGTAGTTGCATCGTTTTCAAAGAAAATATCTACATATTTTTCATTTCAACTGATTTTCAAATTAGCGGACATTTTTTTAAAACCCCTTTAGAAAATAGTTGACCTTGTTTCAAATTAGTCATTTTAGAAAATTTGTCTTTATAGTTATTTTTGGATTTGATTTTAAATGACTACATTAACTATGACTTCCTACTGATTATCAAAAGATAAATAGTGATTGAAAGGTGACGAGTGTTGATATTGATCATATGTTATAACTTAAGATGGTATATTTAGTAAATTTCTTTAGAAATTTAAACAAGAGTTAAAAAACTTTTTGTTGGTAAAAATTCCATGACCATCTCTAATTCTATCATATTTCTATCGACCATCACTCATCGAAATCCAACATAGCATGTTAATATATGGTATTTTAAGCGAGAAATTATTCGCTTTCATTTTATTTTATTTTTAGCAATAGAAACATCCAAAGTATTCACCCTCATTTAAAATTCCTCACGGTTATGCATGGGTGAATTACATGGAATTTTTGATTATGTGATTTCATGCTCATTTAAAAGTCCCCACGGTTATGCATGTATGGAACACATATCAAAATTGATTATTAAATAGTCAAGTTGATTCTAATCCCATTTAAAAGTCCTCACGGTTATGTGTGGTTAGAAGATGCTTGAAATTCATTTTAAAAATATATATTAAGAATACCACTAATCTCATTTAAAAGTTCTAACGGTTATGCAAGGTTAGTAGATATTCAATTCGTGATATAAATATACCACGAATAGACACAACTATATGGTTTTATATGATGACATCGTCCTATCATTCTAAAGTGGAATATGCACCTAACAGAATATTTATGATTTTTGTTTGATTTTTTATTGAAATTTAATATTTGTACTTGATTGGGTATTAATGTCTATCACTTTATCTCTATTTTTCTAACACTATTACCTTTTTGCTGATAATAAAAGGGGGAGAGAAAAGTTAAGATTTTGGCAAATAAAGGTCAAATATTTTATTTTCTATTTGCATCTAAGCTCATTTGCATATTTTTATTTATTTTCATGCATATATGAAGGGGAAGCTTTGTTGTAGAGAGGGAGCATTCAAATGGGGGAGCAAATTGAATGATCAAATACATTTAATAAGCTCAAAATCTTAAATATATGTTTGTTATCATCAAAAGGGGAAGATTGTTGAATATGCTAGTATATGATTTTTGTTTGATGATAATAAACATATATATACATATATATTCAATTAAATGTATTTGTTAATGTACTATTCTATTTTTCACATAATTAAATAAATATTTGCTGAATAAACCAAGTAATACAGAACTTAAATTCGAACGGATATTTTATTCAAACAAATATTTATTATAATTTTGAATAGTACAACTTTGAGCTCTCACTCTATATACATAATTTCAATTACAATGCAAATTCGATTACATCACAATTTTCAATTTACATTTGCACCTCACTACATATCACTCATGCACTCGTATTACTCTTCAACTCTATTCCAGATTGAATCCAACGTCTGTGTTTTCTGGAAAATATACATTGACGTAGTAAAAGTGAAAATGAAATATTTTTTCAATGTAAAATAAAATGTGTTTTTGAAAATGTTATTTTCCTCGATTATTTGGATTGTTCGTCATCATTTTGAATCATCATACACGAACAACTTGTGACATGCACAGCATATCACTATACATGCCACATGGTCGTGCACATCGATATACACTTGATAAAATTGCAGGGATAGGTGAGCACAAGGTCAAACCCAATCAAAAGCCGGATTCAACTCAAGTGAAATACAAATAAAGTCATGATATTAGCACAAGGTCAAACCCAAGCTATAAGCTGGATTCAACATAGGTGCAATCCAAATATACACATATGAAGACATCGTGAACCAGTGGATTATACTCAGACTCAAGGAAATATGAAACAGCAAAATGTTCAGACCTTAAATGAATTCAAATATCAAGGGCATCAGTACACAAGCACATTCAGACTCATTGAAGACCAAAGAATCAAGTGCAGGAAAATTCCAAAATGAAGATAAAGTTTGAAAACAATGCGATCGCAGTAACAGCAATGCAGTTCACATATGTATGGAACCAGAGAAATTGAAGTTCAGTGGCAACCAAATAGAAACGAAGATTGTAGTATTTCAAATTAATAATCACATGTAGACTTCAAGATGAACTAGACTCACGGAAATGCAAACAGTTCAAGATGATCAAGACATTGCAGATGCATGGAGACTCAACTAAAACAAATCAGTACAACACAAATATACTCGAGATAACCAACCTTGTAAAAATAGAAAACAATTCAGTTCATATGCAATGACTCGAACCATACAAAACTAAGGTGGCTACGGACTTTAAGCACAAAGCAACAACTAGACGCAATATCAAACTATATGGTGCAACAAACACATATGATCAGACACAAAAATTTACACAATTCGACATGCTTAGTTCACATGGAATGCAACACTTCAATTAATGTACAGTGCAGAATTATGAACACAATGAAGCAGTAAACTACATATATGTAGTGTGACTAGAACAACTTAAATGTCAAAGATCAACGAAGGTTCAGACATGAACATAACTACACGTGGACAGTGCAATAAACCAAACTGCAGCTACCAGATTGAACAAGCCACTACTCAACACAGTCCAACATGCAATGAAGCAAGACTAAAATGGCACCAAGACAACCACATAAGCTCGAAGGCAAGCCCAGTTATAATATGAAACTAGTTCGAAGCAATAAAACTCCAACCAGACCAGGCAACTAACAAGGACAAAATGCATACACACTTGTATACATATATGCAATGACCAGCAACCTCAACAGTAAATGATTCACATATATATAGACAATGCACATGTAACCATATCCAAGCAGACTACATGAATAACACATCAGGCATCACAACATACACATATATATGCGGTGGAAACCAAACTTCAATACAACATGAAATGATCATGTGACAACAAGTATGTGTTCGGACGGCTAAATGTCAATCGAGTTAGAAAATAGCCTAACGAATTTTGAAATAAAAATAACTGTAAGCTCACGGCGTACTATTGTAGTATGTGGCGAGTATGGGTCGATCCGTACAGAATTGATGATTTTAAAAATTCTATTCAATCAAATTATACCAAAGTCGAGTGAAAGTTAAGCTAGAGGATTAGAAAATTAGCTAACTAACTAAAACAAAAGAGATGCAAATATAAGAGTTAAATGACAATTTAGAGAATAAATCCACTCTCTAAATCACATAGTTCAACATATATGAAATCATGATCTCTCTTCTATGGTCATTAGTGCTTTAATTGATGTGCTTATCATAAATATGGCATATTTGCGCTATTGATTAACCAACATAAGCCATCAAACTATAACACATACCTTAAAGCACTTACTAACTTTCATGAAACTGGACAAAGAAAATGAAAATGAAATTTATATTAAGTATGGCCTATTAACTATTGATTAGAAACATAAACCATCAAATTTTATTTTCAAATCACTTTCTTATGCCATAATCATATTTTGATGAAGAGGGATTTGTGTAAGTGATTGTTTAAGCATAGCCTATTTGGTGTCAACAATATAGGCTATCAAATTCAAAGCAAGAACGACAAATAAAACACTTCATTCATCATCATTAAGCACAAAAAGAGAGCATGAATTAACAATTAGTTGAAGCTGCATAATTAGAGAACTTCATTAACCCTAAATTGAAGGGGTTTAGCCTCTCGTACTTGTCATTTGATAAACAAATGTAGCTAGCAACATGAAAGCAAAAAAGAAAAGAAAAGGAAAATAAAAGCTAATGGAAAAGAGAACTACTATTCTACTTGCATAAAATAAAAGAGATCTATATTACAACATGAAAGGAAATAAACAAGAAATGGAAAAGAGCATGTATTAAATTGCATAAAAAAGAATTACATAAAAAGAAAATGGCTAAGTAGCCATGAAAAGTCATTTTATTTTCCTAAGAGAAGAGACTAAGAGAAGAGAGCCTAAAAGAGAGACTAAGGGGGAAGAGTTACATGAAATATAAGGGGTATATATACATTTGTTAAACCCTAATTCATATTTTTGGGGAATGCCCAAAATGCCCTCAAGAAAGTGTGGAGGCCAAGTAATCATTAGCTTCTACTAATCATCATTTAAATGTACATGAAGCCATTAATTCCATAAATATGTGCACTAGCCTCTAATTTGTACATTAAGGTTGGTGGGTAGATAGGGTCCTCCATGTTCTTCACTTTGAATTATTCCATCTTCATTCTTTTGTATCTTCTTTGTGCATGCATATTCCTTCATGAAACCACTTCTATTTGAGATCAAATTCCAACAAAAATATATGTAAATTTCCAATTAATTTTCTCAAAGAAATATATGCACACAAATGACCGTTTTTCGCCTATATGAAGATGGATATGTGACAATTTGGAATTAATATGGATTTTGGTTAAAATAAGTTAAATTATCCAATATGATCATTTATTTAATTTAAATAGATTAAATATGGTGGTAAAAATATGCACATTTACGCGCACATCAAATACCCCCATACTTATCTTTCTATTCGTCCTCGAATAAAGAAAAACCAAGATAAATCCATTTTTGTAAGAAGCACGATTGCATTGAGCATATGCAACAAGTCGTTAAACCTTTGAGTGTCCCCAATAGGACGGGTGTTGTCTCGTGAGGGTTTTCAGCAAATACTACCCACAAAATCCAAATGCAGGATGAAAATATTTACGAAATGAAAATTTTATTTACAAAGAGATGGATGCGAATTTTTGAAAATATTTACAAATGAAAGATTTACTTTTAAACTGACTAAATAAGTTAAATATAGATTTTGGTCATTGTCTTGAGATTTAAGTCATTTACTCGTCAAAGTTTCCAACAAAACAAAGTTATCATAACAAATAGACTATAGTTTAACTCGTTATTTCAGTTGATAACAAAGTGTAATAATGAAATGGATCCTTAGTTAATTATCAAAGTATCAAAGTGGTTCATTTCAGTTCAATAACAAGTCAAATCAAATAAGTTAAAATAGTGCTTGAATTTCATTTGCTTACTCTCTCCATTTTTTCTTTTGAAAATTTTATTTATATTAACAATATTTACATATGCCTAACTCAGGTAAACTGAGACCAGATATATTACTCATGCACTGCCTTGCAGACTTATGTCAGAGGAATACAGAGCGTGGCGAGTGAACATACGAGTATGAACACCTATTGACTGTAGGCGTTATTAAAAAGAATTTTTATATACACACCTAGCTCAGATAAACCGAGGCCAGATATACCGATCATGCACAGCCTTCGGGTTACGTGAGAAAGGTACAGAGCATGACGAGTATACACACAATTGTGTACACCTATCGACCGTAGGTGTTAAAAATATATACATATATACAATTTTATTTTATTTTTTTGAAGAAAGAGAGAGTTTTGCAAAATAATCTTAGCACCACTTAACTTAGAAGACAAAAAAATGTTATATCATTTACTTTAAATCAACCACTTTTTAAAACAAAGAGTTTCAATTAGGATGTATTTCATAATTAACACGTATGAGTCTTCCTATATGCTAGTTAAACCATTGTTATTTGTAATCAAACTTCATTTTTATTTTTGTTACGACAAATAAATTTTCAATGATTTCAATTTAATAAACCAAAACCATATATTTATCCTATAGTGTTTCTTTAAAAATAAATCAAAATGCTTAAAAAAAAATTTAGTTTTTGTTTTTTTTGAAAAGAAAATATAAAATAAACCATGAAATATCAAAAATAGAAGGCGAGTCTCCCCCGCACTTGATTCTGACTATGTCCCCACAGTCAACTCAAGTGAAAGGAACGTTTATTACTATTTACACGAAAATGAAATGTATTTACACGGCATCAGAAAATATATCATTAAAAAGTAAATGAAACGGTCTTCCAAAGACCGATTCATTTGTCTTATCAAGTATGCGAGACACAGCTTAAGCTCGAAAAACCAAACCGTAAAAGATTTCAAAATTGAATGTTGATTTGGAAAAACGAATGTCGTTTTATTAAAAATCATATGAGTTGTTTTATTTTGGATGATTTTCGAGGTTGATAAAACAAGTGGTTGAAATTCAAGTTTATTTTCACCATTTCGAAATTCAAATTTGTCACTGAAAAATTCTTCAAAATTATTGATTTAAAAATCAAAATTGTGATTTAAATCATTCCCTTCAGAATTCGACAACTCATTTTCAAGAAGTCTAAAGAAATTGTGTTCGTTAAATTCATCATTCTTTGTTGGATTATCAACAACATCATTTCGTAAATCATTTTCAAAATCCAGAGTAGTTGTATTTAAAATTTTGAAATCGAGAAAAGAAAGGTCGGATTTTAATTTGGTCCCACACCCTTAAAAGAATTGAAATCCAACTCAATTACTATGTTTTCAACAACTTCATTAAGATCATCATTTTTAGTTTTAAAAGTTGTTGTTTGAAAATCATCGATTTTGGTAAAAGATGGATTATTATTTGACTCGTCACATGTTGGAATTTGATTTGGTTTTTGATGTTATTTTATATATGTTTCAAACAACGAATCCATGTGATCATCGTAAATTTCGTTCATTTGCCCAACACAATTCAAGTTATAGTTATTAACTTGAGAATTTTTTATTTGGATTTGTTGAGAACAAAAATTTTAACTCGTGTCATAATCAAGATTATTCCCATTGCCAAAATTATTTGAAAAGTGGATCACATTTTTGTTTTGATTTTGAAATTCATTTTGGAGTTCAAAATTGAATTGGTTTGGGCTATACTCGAAGTCATTTGAATTTTTAAGTGAATTCAAATTTTGATTATTCTGAAAATTTTGACTTGAATTATCACACAACAAAGAATTACACAAATCATTTATCTCTTGATTTTGTTGTGTAGAGAATACGAGTAAAGATGAAATCATTTCAATGCTATTTTCGAGAGTTGAAAGTTGGTCATTGTTTTGAAAATTTTGTTGTTCGAAATTCGAATTATTTACACGATAGTTGTTGTTAAAATATCCATATGAATTTGGAGTGAAATCATATGGATTATATTGATTTTCACAAATATTGTAAAATTCAAATGAATATGGAAATTTGGACATTTTCAAGAATGTTTTTTGGTTTTTTTTTTGTAAAGGAAAAATATTTACAAATAAAATTTAATTTTCAAAAGGGAAATTGATTTTGTTTCTTTTTATTTTTTATTTTTATTTTTTTGAAAAGATTTTTTTTAAATTTTGGTTTTTGATTTTCTAAAAAAAACTATGTAAATTTTTTTTGGGAACTTTTTGGAATTTGGACTTGAAAATTTTAAAAGGAAAAGGGAAAAAACTACTTTAAGAAATATTTACAATTTTTTTTAGTTTTGGATTTTAATTTTTTTTTTTAAATATGCATGGACTAATGCGACTAAATGAATGCAGTGGTTAATTACAAATGATTTATCCTAAGTTAACCAAAATTGTATAGTCATACATTGTCTTAAATAAACAAGATAGTTCTCGGCCAGGTAACGGGCAGGGGTTATCGGTGCACCACCAATCACCGTAGCAATGCAACCGAAGGTTTAAGTACCTTCTGAGAAATAATTCAGTATAATATTTATGAATCACCATAATATTTATAACTGATTGTTGTTCTGCCGTAGCCTAGACATCAAGAATTTAAATTGTTCAAAAAAGATAACTAGTCAATATACAATTAAGTTTATGTCTAACCGTTATTATTATCAAAATCTAGAATGAGATGCAAAGCAAAAATTAAACATGTATTAACAATGCAACTAAGAATGGATTTTTGTTTTTAATTTTTTTTTTAAAATGCAAGCAAACAACAATGCAAAGCAAATAAAAACAAGAGATAGAGCAAGCGAGCAATTTTTTTTAGCAGGCTTAGCAGCGCAATCCACTTATTGTTTCTTATCTGCTTCTGCAATCTGAAAATAAAAATAAGATATGTGTGTGTACACACACAGTTTTTTTTAAGAGAAAGAAACTTAAAAAAATTGAAACCAAAACAAACAATTTTGCCAAAACCAATTTCACTAAATAAATAAGACCAAAAACAATTTGTTATTATTGCTCTTTTTTGTTTTTTTAAACAATTTGCATTTTTTTTAATAAGTAGATATAAGAAGGCAAAAGGATTTAACACAAATCAAAACTATTTAACCCAAACGCAGCCCGTAACAACAAGTATCGTCCCACTACCCAAGCCAAAGAAAACCACGCTTATTTTTTTTTCAAATTAAAATCAACACCCAAGCTTTCCCAAATCAACTCCCTAAAAATGAATTTGTTCTCGTTCTCGTCCTCACGAACTTTCACTTTTTTTTCGTGAATTTGGGTTTGAGGTGCTGGCGACTTTGTGTTCGGGCGTTGAAGTGGGGATGGAATCGCGAGTGGATTTGAGGTGATGCTTGGGTGAAGTTTGGATTTTTGAAGCAAAGGGGAAGTTGAATTACAGTGGAGTTGGAGGGGATTTGGATTGGGCAGTTCGAAGGTGATTGAGGTTTTGATGGGGTGATTGTGCTGTAGAGGAGGGTTTGAATTACAAGCGATTGAGTGCGAAGGGCGCGGTTCTGGGTGACGCTGTTCGAGGCGAGGCGGCAGTGTCAGGTGATTGGATTCGATGGCGAATTTGGGATGTGTGATGGAGGTTGTTGATATGTCGACTTGGTGATGGAATTTGTAGTTGAGATGATGTGTAGTAGAGATGAAAGTGATTGTTGTCAGCAAAAGATGGATGTTGTAGTTTTGTTGCTGTGAACTAACAACAGTGGATGCACAATTGGATGGTTAGGAGTGAAATTGAGCAGTTGAAGTGAAGTTGCACAATGAAATTGAACTTTTGAATGTTTGGTGAGTTTTTTTTTGGTGCAGCAATTTGGTATGTGAAAATTTTAATGGCGAATGTGAAGTTGTGAAGTGTTAAGGGATGGTTTGTATGGCCGATGTATGGTGTTTGTAAGGTGGTTGTATGAAGTCAGTGCAGTAATTTCAGATGGATGTGGATGATGGCTATTTGTAGTTTGTAACGTGAAGTTTTGTGCAGTGGAGAAGAGGCAGTGATGATGAATGAAGAAGTGGTATGGCACTGTGAAGTTTGGCTAAGTTAGGCAGCGTTGCAGCAGTTAGGAGAGACGAAGATGGAGGAAGTATTGGTGGTTGTATATTGTTGAATTTGATGATTCAAATATTCGTTAAAGAGGAAAGAAATTGATTAGTTGATTCAATCAAATCAATTAATTTAGCTGATATATGGAAGAATATTTTGAAGAAAGCTAATTAATTAGTCAATGTATATCTGCTATATGAAGAGATAAATAATTAGGCATGGAGAATAAAGGAAAGATATGGAAACGAAGATTACACCATCTATTTATACTAAAATCAAATCACGCAAATTGGAAATATATCTGGGTAATCGGGAAATTGATTTGCTTAATCTCCAAGCAACCCTTCATTATCAAGTCTATATAAATGAAGGAACTTTATCTTCATATGAACAAGCAAGTGTAGTATACACCATTATTCTTTCCTCTCTTTTGTACTCTTTTCTTCAGTGAAATAAAAAGTTGTTGGGTCTCTGTGGACGTAGGATATTCATATCCGAACCACGTTAGATCTTCTGTGTCTTCTATTTCTGTTTTTTTGGACTGCATAATTCTTTTTAAGTGTCTTTGGATCTAAATAGGCAATACTAGATCCTGAACAAATAACCGCTTCCGTTCAAATTAAAAAAAATCACTACAGTTTGGCATCAGAGCTAGTGTTATTGTTTATGTTTGGATATTAATGGCTACTTCTAGTAAGTCTGTTGGCAGATCTGGTGTCAATTATGGAGTAACACGTTTTGACGGAAAAGGAGATTTTGATACTTGAAAGATGAAGATGGAGGCAATATTGAAGAAGGAGAAGACTTACAAGATTGTTTCTGCGCCTGAGAAATTGAAAGGTATTAATGCAGCTGATTTGGAAGAGATGGAAGATGAAGCTCTTATAACAATTCAGTTGAGCCTTTCAGATGAAGTTCTTAGAGAATTTTCTCAGAAGAAGACGACGAAAGAACTATGGGATGCATTGTCGGATGCATATCAAGACAAGTCTCTCAATAATCGGATTATTCTTCAACAATAACTTTATTCGTTCAAGATGAAGCCTGGAGCTGATCTCATGGAGCATGTAGTTGCTTTGACGACTTTGATTATGAACCTGAAGGCAGCGGAAGTTGATATTACTGATGAGGCTCAAGTTGTGATCCTCTTATGTTCTTTGCCTAAGGAGTATACTGCTTTTGTTAATTCCATGATTTATGGCCGCAGTAAAATTAGCCTGTCTGATGTAAAGGCTGGTCTTCATAATGAAGTATTAAGAGGTAGATTGGCGAGCACTATCTTGGATCGTGATACTGAAGGCTTATCCGTTCAGAGAGGTAGAGGCCAAAGCAGGTCGAAGAAAGGTGGAGGACGGAATTATTTACGGTCTCAGTCTAGGGGGCCTAAGAATTTGACTTGTCATTATTGTACGAAACCAGGGCACTTCATAGCACAATGTCCCAAGCTTGAAGGTAGAAGAAAAGATCCAAAGAAAGCCTCAGCTTCTACAGCAGAGAAATCAGATACAGAAAGTGACACCGTTGTATTTACAGCTTCTGGCTCTTCTAGGAAGAGCAACTTATGGCTGATTGATTCTGGCGCATCCTATCATATGACACCTGATAGGAACTGTTTTTCCACTTACCGTGAAATTGATGGAGGAGAAGTTCTGATGGGTAATGATGCTTCTTGCCGTATGGTGGATGTTGGTAGCGTGATGATTAGGATGTTTGATGGTGTTATTTGTACGATCACCGATGTTAGACATGTGCCTGATTTGAGGAGGAGCTTGATTTCTGTTGGGGCGTTAAGTAGACTTGGCTTGAAGCTTGTAGTGGAAGGAGAGAAAATAAAGATATCGAAGAGTTCCATGATTGTTATGAGAGGTGTGAGGGCAGGAAATCTTTATCTATTAAAGGGCACTACTGTAATTGGTGAATCGGCTTCTGTTACATCTATTGATTCAGATTCTTCCAGATTATGGCACTTACGGATGGGTCACATCGGTGAGCGCAGCATGGATGAGTTGAGAAAACGAGGATTGATTGATGGAGTTCATCATTCAAACTTGGTTTTTGTGAAGGGTGTGTTCTTGGAAAGCAGACGAAGATTTCTTTTGGTACAGGAAAGCATAAAGCAAAAGCTGTCTTGGAGTATGTTCATACATATGTCTGGGGTCCCTCCCCTTGTCCTTCTTTAGGTGGAGCCAAATATTTTGTTTCATTTATAGATGATTTCTCTCGTAAAGTATGGGTATACTTTCTTCAGTCAAAGAGTGAAACCTTTGCCAAGTTTCGGAAGTGGAAATCTATGGTTGAGAAGCAGTCAGGGAAGAAATTGAAAGTTCTCCGTTCAGATAATGGCGGTGAATTTGTATCAGAGGAATTCATTGATTATTGTGAGTCTGAAGGCATTAAAAGGCATTACACCACACCAGGCGACCCCTAGTCTAATGGAGTTTCAGAAAGGATGAATCGGACATTATTGGAGAGAACAAGATGTCTTAGACTGACTGCTAAATTGAAGAAGGGATTTTGGGCTAAAGCTTTATCTATGGCGGCTTTCCTCATCAACCGCACACCTTCCACTGCCATAGATATGAAGATCCCTGGAGAAGTATGGAAAGGAGAGCCCGTTAGCTATTCATTTCTCAGAGTGTTTGGTTGCCCAGCTTATGTGCATGAGAGCAAAGGGAAGCTGGAACCTAGAGCTCGCAAGTGTATTTATCTAGGTTATAGGAGAGGAGTGAAGGGATATAGGTTGTGGTGTCCTATTAGCAAGAAGGCCGTTATGAGAAGGCATGTGACTTTTTATGAGAAGGCTATGTTGAAGGTGGAGCCTTCCTCATCGGATGACAATAAGAGGACATGTGAAGAATACCAGACACAAAGCAAGTCATCTGTTGATTCTTTCCATAGACGTTCAAATGGTTTTTCCGATGACACCGTGGTTGATGAGGATAATATCGATGTTGCTGTAGAGGAACAAACTCAAGGTGGAGCTCATTCGAAACCTAGGCCTGTCAGACAAAGAAGAAAGCCTAAGTGGCTTGATGAGTTTGTTGGATTGAGCATCGAAGATATTAATTTCGATGATATGGAAACATATGCTTTGAATGTTGTCCGTGATGAGCCCTGTGATTATAAAGAAGTTATCGCATTAGTTAACAGTTTCAGTTGGTTAGTTGCTATGGAGGAGGAGATTGAATCATTGCAGAGAAATCATACTTGGGATATGATGCCTCTTCCCACCGACAAGAGAGCTATTGGATGCAAGTGGATCTATAGAGTGAAAGACGACGAAAATGATAATCTCAGATACAGGGCAAGGTTAGTCGCAAAGGGGTATGTTCAGAAGAAAGGGTAGAGTATCATGATATCTTTGCTCCAGTGGTTAGGCATACTTCTATTCGTATTCTTTTGGCATTGGTTGCTCATTATGATATGGAATTAAAGTAACTAGATGTCAAAACTGCATTCTTGCATGGTGATCTGGATGAGGAGATTTATTTAAAGCAGCCGGAAGGGTTCATTGATAGTAGCAGGCCAGACTATGTTTGCAAACTCAACAAATCTCTATATGGACTGAAGCAGTCTCCTAGACTATGGTACAAGAGGTTTGATAAGTTTATGCTTTCACAGGGATACTCCAAAAGTTTCAAAGACCAGTGTGTTTATTTCAGAAGATGTGATGGTGATATGATTTATTTGTTGTTATATATTGATGATATGTTGATTGCATCTCGGAGTATGGTCAGAATTAAGAAGTTGAAAGCAGAGCTCAGTAGAGAGTTTGATATGAAGGATTTGGAAAAAGCATAAAGAATATTGGGTATGGAGATAAGCAGGGATAGAAAGCGGAGAGAGTTAAGGCTCACCCAAGCGCAATACATCGAGAAAGTCCTCGTTTGATTTGGAATGGAGAAAGCTAAACCGGTTGGCACTCCATTAGGCTCTCATTTTAAGTTGTCAAAAGACTTATCTCCCTCATCGGAAGAAGACAAGAGGTATATGGCTGATATACCTTATTCTAGTGTTGTTGGTAGTCTTATGTATGCGACGGTGTGCACAAGACCAGATTTGGCCCATGCAGTAGGTGTTGTGAGTCGATATATGTCTAACCCAGGCAAAGAACAATGGCAAGCTGTGAAGTGGATTCTTAGATATCTTCGAGGCACTTCTTCGGTGGGCTTGTTATATGGTGGAGTGGATGGTGACATCTTTCTTAGAGGATACTGTGATTCTGATTACGCTGGGGATAGAGATGCTAGGATGTCAGTGTCGGGCTATGTTTTTAAACTTGGCATAGGCTAGATTTCATGGAGATCAAAGCTGCAATCTATCGTAGCTTTATCGACTACCGAAGCAGAGTTGATATTGATTGTGGAAGCAACAAAGGAAGGACTATACTTACTTCAGTTGTTGGATGATCTTTCAATGGTGCAGCGGACAGTAGAGCAATTTTCAGACAGTCAGAGTGCGATTCATCTTATAGAAAATCAAGCTTATAGTTCACGGACGAAGCACATTGATGTTAGAGGTTTCTTTCTTATGCTTGAGGAAGAACGAAGAAAGATCAAATTGTTGAAGGTGAGTACTTTGGATAATCCTTCAGATATGATGACAAAGTCACTTCCTAAGGACAAGTTTGAGCATTGCTCAAACTTGATCAGTTTGATACCTGTTACTTGAGCGCCATGGGGCGCTAGACCCAACAACTTATATATTGATTACTTGATGATAAGGTGATGAAAAGAGATTGTTATATTTGAATCAAGGTGGAGTGTTGAATTTGATGATTCAAATATTCGTTAAAGAGGAAAGAAATTGATTAGTTGGTTCAATCAAATCAATTAATTTAGCTGATATATGGAAGAATATTTTGAAGGAAGCTAATTAAGCTAATTAATCGGTCAATTAATTAATTAGTCAATGTATATCTATTATATAAAGAAATAAATAATTAGGCATGGAGAATAAAGGAAAGATATGGAAACGAAGATTACGCCATCTATTTATACTAAAACCAAATCACGCAAATTGGAAATATATCTGGGTAATCGAGAAATTGATTTGCTTAATCTCCCAGCAACCCTTCGTTATCAAGTCTATATAAATGAAGGAACTTTATCTTCATATGAACAAGCAAGTGTAGTATCCACCATTATTCTTTCCTCTCTCTTTTGTACTCTTTTCTTTAGTGAAATAAAAAGTTGTTGGGTCTCCATGGACGTAGGATATTCATATCTGAACCACGTTAAATCTAATGTGTCTTATATTTCTGTTATTTTTTCTTGAGACTGCATAATTCTTTTTAAGTGTCATTGGCATCTAAATAGGCAATACTAGAACCTGAACAAATAACTACTTCTGCTCAAACTAAAAAAAATCACTACATATATGTGGTGTGATGACAAGCAGTTATCAAAGTGATGTCAATGGCAGAAAGGCAAATGGCTTTGTTTGTGTAGTAGTGAATGAAGCATGGACAGTGGGTAGTAGGAAGTTTGTCAGCAAGCTAGTGGTTGCTGGTCGGAGTGTGGTCAGGGAGGAATGAGGCAATAGAGTGGTGGTGGGCACAATGTAACAGTGGGTTGAACAGTTGAGACAGAGGGGATTTGGAGTAAAGAAGGTGGCTGTGGCTTGTTGATTGTTGAAGTGTGGAATACTGGTGGTCAGGCGAGAAGTTATGAAGTCGACTGCCAGGCAAGAAATTTTGAAGTTTTAAAGTTGTGACTAGGAAGTGGATGTTGGATGTTGATAGTTTGATACTATGTGTTGATGAAGATGATCGAAACTTGGTTGGCTGGAGTTGTTGACTGATGACAACAGTGGTGTGTATGACAATGAGGAGGAGGCAAGAGGTAGTGGATAATTGAAGTTGGAGAAGTGGTGATTGTGGTGGAATTTAGACAGAGACTTGTTGAACAGAGACTTGGAATTTAGACAGAGTTTTGTTAAACAGAGATGTGCAGTGGTATGCTATGGGAATTGGACCAGAGTGAAGGGGATTTTGAGTATGGTGATATGTATTTGGGTGTGGTAAGTGATGCAGCAATGGTTGCAATGTTGTTTGATATGGTGATTGTGGTGATGCCTTGAAATGGTATACAGGAATGTTTGTTGACAGCAAGTAAGACTGTGTGAAGATGAGGCAATGGATGTTTGGGCAAGCCTGTATATGTTTGGTGAATGCAGTCGAGCAGTTGTAATGCGAGGATGATGGCATAGTTGCAGTTGGATGGCAGTGAAGTTGAAAGAAAAGGGAGGAGAGAGATGGCAGTCTGGTGAGTACTGTTCGAGGCAGTGGGATTTGGAGGAAGCAAATGTGGAATGGCAGAGGGGAGGTAGAAGGGTGAAGTTGTATGCAGTGTCACTGTGCAGAGGGAAAAATGTACTAGTAAAGATGTGCAAATTTTTTTTGTGTAAATGTAAACAAAGAAAAGAAAACGTAAATTTGTAATGGTAAAGGAAATGGAATAAAATTGTTTTTTTTCTAAATTGTGTAAGTTGAATCTTTTTTTTAATAGAAATGCAAATGTAAAACAAGTAGACAAACAACAAGCACACACCCAAAATGCAAACAAATATAACACAACACAATTTTTTTTTAAAAAAAATGCAAACTATCACACAAAACAAACACAAACACACAATAAAATCACACAAAAATAATCCAAAGAATATAAATTAAAATCAAAGCAATTTTCCGGCAACGGTGCCAAAAACTAGTTTGGACAGCTAAATGTCTATCGAGTTAGAAAACAGCCGAATGAATTTTGAAATAAAAATAACCGAAAGCGCACGGCGTACTATTGTAGTACGTGGCGAATACGGATCGATCCGCAGGAAATTGATGATTTTAAAAATTATATTCAATCAAATTATACCAAAGTCAAGTGAAAGTTAAGGTAGAAAATTAGAAAATTAGCTAACTATAAAAGAAAAGCGATGCAAATATAAGAGTTAAATGAAAATATAGAGAATAAATCCACTCTCTAGATCACATAGTTCAACATATATGAAATCATGATCTCTCTTTTATGGTCATTGGTGCTTTAATTGATGCGCTTATCATAAATGTGGCATATTTGTGTTATTGATTAGCCAACATAAACCATCAAAATATAACACGTCCCTTAAAGAACTTACTAACTTTCATGAAACTTGAAAAAGAAAATGAAAATGAAATCTATTTTAAGTATGGCCTATTAACCATTGATTAGAAACATTGACATCAAATTTTAATTTCAAATCACTTTCTTATACCATAATCGTATTTTAAGGAAGAGGCATTAGTGTTAGTGATTGTTTAAGCATAGCCTATTTGGTGTCAACAATATACCTATCAAATTCAAAGTAAGAACAACAAATAAAAACTTCATTGATCATCATTAAGCACAAAAAGGTAGCATGAATTAACAAATAGTTGAAGCTACATAATTAGAGAGCTTTATTACCCCTATATTGAAGGGGTTTAGCCTCTCATATTTGTCATTTGATTAACAAATGTAGCTAGCAACATGAAAGCAAAAAGAAAAGAAAAGGAAAATGAAAGCTAATGGAAAAAAGAACTACTATTCTACTTGCATAAAATAAAAGAGATCTACACTACAACATGAAAGGAAATAAACAAGAAAAGGAAAAGAACATGTATTAAATTACATAAAAAAGAATTACATAAAAAGAAAATGGTTAGGTAGCCATGAAAAGAAGAGAGCTCTCATTTTATTTCGGTAAGTGAAGAGACTAAGAGAAGAGAACCTAAAAGAGAGACTAAGGGAGAAGAGTTACATGAAACATAAGGGGTATATATACATGTGTTAAACCCTATTTCATATTTTTGGGGAATGCTTAAAATACCCTTGAGAAAGTTTGGAGCCCAAACAATCATTAGCTTCTATTAATCATCATTTAAGTGTACATGAAGCCATTAATTCCATAAGCATTTGCATTAGCATATAATTTGTACATTAAGATAGGTGGGCAAGTGAGGTCCTCCATGTTCTTCACTTTGAATTATTTACATCTTCATTCTTTTGTATCTTATTTATGCATGCATATTCCTTTATGAAACCACTCCTATTTGAGATCAAATTTCCACAAAAATATATATAAATGTCCAATTTATTTTTCTCAAAGAAATATATGCACACAAATGACTGTTTTGCCCCTATATGAAGATGCATATGTGACAATTTGAAATTAATATGGATTTTGGTTAAAACAAGTTAAAATACCTAATATGATCATTTATTTAAATAGATTAAATATGGTGATAAAAATATGCACATTTAGGTGCACATCAGTATGATTCAAATTAAAGCAACACGGCATACATATATATGCTATGCATAAAAACACTCAACATGATTCAAAGGCATTTTTACTGCAGTGCAAACCAACAGTAAAAAAAATAGAGATGAACATCAACACGGCAGTGGACAGAGCAGTGCAGACCAATGAACAAAAAAATGTAACATGAACAACCCCACATGAAATCAGACAAGACCAGCTTTCAAAGTACACAAGACTCAAGTCTGCAGCATATAACATGAATATATACATGCATGAATATATATATATATATAGCAGTGAAACTAGAGGCAACAACAAACAAATAGTCAAGCACTTCTCAAAGTCAAATGCCAACAAGTCATAAAAGAAAAAAATTCAAATCAAAGTTGCTGCACAGAGAAAAATTCAAATGGCTGATCATAGAGAATGAAATAATTCAAAGCCGTGGTGACCAAGTAATCGAATAAGTAAAAATCAAAGTCGTGGTTTCAAGCAACGAAATTATATGAATTGAAGAAATCAGAAAACATCACAAGCATCCAAGCAACATCGATTAGCCGAGCTAAAGTAGCAGACGAATTCAATAATATATATATGAACGAAATTATAGGAATTCGAATCCTATTTAAACCATCTACATCATCGACATTAAGATCATCGAGCTCAAGTAAATTAACCAGTAAAGAAAAGAGAATAAAACACATACCAAATTCAGTTCAAACTCGATCAAATTGGATCGATCGAAATCATATCACAGCTAGAGGATCAATTGTAACATGTCCTATTTCTCGATGTCCGGAAGTCGACATCAATACGTCCACTGTATCGAATGTCGCACAGTCGAATGCCGGAAAACCGAACCGTTAGGGTTTAAAAAAGAAAAAGATAGAAGAAGAAACGGAAACAATAAACAGAATCTCACATATTGCAGCGGCAAACATATAATAGATAAATAAATATCTTTAAACAAAAGGCCTGTATATGTTATTATAATACAACATCTGAGTACAACAACACACAATCACTGGCAGTTATAAATGACTTGCCTACATAGAAATTTGTCTCACACAAACCCGAATGCAGCAGATATTACATAGTATAAATAATACGTCTCTCCATCCAGCTTTCCTCTTGAGCTTCACAGCAACTCCTGAATTCCAGGCTGACCTGATAACCTGACTTTAGACTGCCCGTGTGAAAATTGGTGGGCACCCAGAGTTTAGAAAGGGAACAATAAACTCCAGGTCAGTCATGGGACTGGTGTGAGATCTCAAAAACAATTATTTTCACAAAGAAAAATAAAAGAAAAGAAATCCGCTATGCTTTTTAGAAAATGAAACTACCATAAGGCCTCCCGCCACACAAACAATGCAAACGCAGAAGTGGAGGAGATTTCTCCTTATGATAGTCAAACATGCTTAATACACAAAAATCTTTTCGATATTATCATTAGTGCATAGTGCAGGAAAATTTTCGAAAATATAATATTAATCTTAGTCAGCATAGACATTTCGTACTATGCCTACTATAGCTACCATCTAAACAGTGGTGACCACCATAAGTAAATGGCAGGTTATACAACTAAAACTGTAATGAGCTCGTATTGGATGATTGGATTTCCAACAAATGGTCAAGCAAAGGAACTTTCCACATAAAATGGAATGCCTCTGGAGGGACGCCCTCGAGAACCTAACCGGATCTCTGCTACACAAGGCCGGGTTACCTCTGTAACTAGGTAACAACTGACACGAGTATGTCATCCCCCGGTCGTTACCGACCTTTATCCGAGGGTCCTCAATCCAATAACCACACAGTAAAGTATCTGGGCTCTATACATGATACCACTTTTTATAAAAAAATCAACATAAGTAAATATCTAGGCTCCACACCATGATATCACTTTTTATCCAGAAGGAAATGGTCATACCCTCAGGAGGAGCTACCCCCAAATAACCTTGCTGGCACGATTCTTGTTTCGACCATTACCGGGTTGTGAGGCTTGACGAAGTCACATCCACAAAGTTACGCTTTTTCACAAAGCCATGCTACGATCACAAATGATCAACAAGTGATCATCAACACACAGCAGCACTCAGCATGCCACATTACCAAATTGGGAATGTATCACTAGTAACCATCAACTACATAACCTCTGAGCTCGTACGTCTCAGAGAAGGGTGTTAAGCTAAGAGAATAAATCTCCGCCACCAACAGAAATGTATTTAATAGAAACCAGTTTTACATCTCAAAGTGTAATGTCCGACACACATCCATACAAGTCTGTTCCGGGTTCGAACAGAACCGAAGGCACTTCCGAAGAAGCCCTTGCAAATCCGGGAATTCACAATCCCGATCGGATTTCCCATCACTTAGGGAATCTCTATACTGGCGCGACTCAATGCAGAGACAATCGATAGGTTATCCTATCGTTCTCGCAAATACCCGGTCTTCACCACCGGTCTTCAAATGTTATCCATATTGACGTATCATTATTCCGAATGGGTTATATGACATAAAGGTCCTCTCCCGGCTAAACCGAATAATGAGCGTAATATTTAAAAATATGTGGATATGGAATTTCAATTAAGTCACATCTTTAAAACTCAAATCTTTCTTTCAAATGGTTTAAACCAATTACCATTTCAAATCTCTTAAACAAAAAGATTTATTCCACAAAGTTCACGCAGTTTCACAAACATCCATTCATGGATTTCAAAACAATTTCCACCTCAATTGGATTGGCTCATTTAATCTTTAATCAAAGATTTAACTTAAAGCTTCCAAAATTGTTTCCGAAGATTCATTCATAACTTGGAAACCATTTTTAATTCAACCTGAACTTCCTTAAATACAAATTGGGAATTCATTTCTTATATGAAAGCTTATACCGTTTGAAAACAAATAGTTTTTATTTCGGAAAAATTCGATTTCATTTATACAAGCTAAAATCTTAGGGTTAATTTAAATTCCCAAAGCAACACTTTCTAAAATGGTTTAAATTCATGTAAACATATATAACCATTTTAAAATCATAAGTTCCTAACATAGAATTCAATTTCAAATTTTTAATTCAAATTTAAATCAAATTTCAGAACTAAATTAAGTTATTCAAAAACAACTCTTTATTTTAAAATTCCTTTTCAAAAGTTTTTCCACTTTAAATCCGATTTATTTCCAAAACCATTTGGATTCAAAAATTCAATTCCAAAATTATTTCAAAAAAACCTATGACTTAACCAATTCCCACGTGCAATCCATATTCGTGTGTGTATAGCGTAGTCCAGGGGTTCAACACAATAGTGCACAACATCAACCATCACAGATTCAATCATATTAACATCGATAAGCGGTATAGTCCACAACGCTTATCTTCATTCACAGACTCGTAGATAAAATAAATTTATCAATGAGATATATCACAGAATATAAATAAAATTACTACTTGTGAGGAATCCAGTTGGATCCCTCCAACCAGTTTCCCTGCATCCACAGATATTAGCACAACCAATAAATATCGATTCAATCTGATAATAATTATCATATTCAGCTAAACAATCAATCAAACATTTAAATATTAGCTATTTAAATTAACTGGTATCCAGATTTGAGTGAGATTAACTCAACTTGGGTTTTCGACGAGCGATCAAATTTAAATTAAATCGAACGGTGTTCGATTTAACCTAAAAATTTTACTTGGTCGGAATGATTCCAGAATTGGTCCACTGCGTAGTACTCGTCGCTTCGATTCCGGTGCCACCAAATTCGTCGAAATCAGACAACGTATGCTCAAGTTACGAATTTATAAAGTTTAAATGCATTTTAAAACAATTTTTTATAACCTAAAACAAGTTCAACCATTAGATCTGGCTTCAGGAATCAAGACCGTTCCTTGACTTTCTTCCTCACGCACGTTCTAGGAAGCCACGAACCCATTAGCCACTTCATTAGGGTTGCGAACCACACCTCCAACCATCGCCGAGAACAAGATCCAATACCACCACGTCGCGCGCGCCACTGCTCCACCCACAACCGAAACAAGGCGAAGCTCGGTCGTCCCCTCGCACCAGAAATCATGCATGAAAAACACATGAACGCGGCCTCATAGCACCTCCAATCGACGACGATAGCTTGAATCACCCGTTGGATCTGAAGCTCTTGACGAGCTCTTCGATCTTCCAGTTGGAAGAATTCACTATTACGTGATGGATTGATCGCAAATTGAAGACGAAAGTTGATATTTTTTCGACAATTGAATATAAGAGGAAGCGGCTGCGTGGTTTCTAGGGTTTCGGCCCTAAGAAATTGAGCATATAAACGTGTATAAATATATTAATTTAATAATATTTCTCACAAATCACATGACTTTTCAAATGAAATCCAAATCGCACGTGCCGCCTGGCGATTATAGGGTTTTACCTATATTCTGAACACAATGGAACGTGTTTCGGAGGCTAATTCGATCATATGTGCGAGTTACGGAAATAAATGATCAATTTTAAATTAAATCGATTAAAATAGTTTCTATGCGTTTTGAGCTGGCAGGGTCAAACGACAACTCCGATTGCTACGAAAATTGAAATCCGATAATAACTAACTATTACGGATCAAATGAAACTGGTTCCGTCGAATTCCAAGACTGTGCCCCGGAAGGCTATTTTAACTCGTCGATATATTCGAGCGATTTTCCACAATCGTCGAAATCACTTAAAATTTCACTTTTAAAACTTTACTAACTCTATTATAAATCGTATAGAATTTATAATTACATTAGAAACTATTTTGATTCACTTCAAACCAAAATTTGATTATTTGCATTATTATATTATTAAATTCCATTATTAAATTAATATAAAAATCTGAATCTTAATTTATCGACTTTTGCTTCCATCCTAAAGCCCAACATCATTATTTAAATCCAAATAGACTTAAAATAAATTTTAGAAATCATTTTTTATATTTATTTACGCCCAGATTTACCAATTATCCCAACTCCAATATTAAATTATTATTACTCAAATTTCAATTGAATTGTCATATTAAAAATTACAACTAAATTCTATTGATTTAACAAAATTCTTATTTCAAAATCAATTCAAAATCCACATTTAACATTTAAAATAAATTAAATGTTTAAAATTTACGACTAGAAATTCTGGGTCGTTACATCCTTCCCCCTTAAAAGAATTTCATCCCGAAATTTGCTAAGGTAGAAAGAATGCTCCAAACTCAAAAGAAAAACCCATTTAGTGAAAATCTCAAATTTCACTTTGCCTAAATTCTTCAGTTTCAAATCAAAGCCACTAGTTGCGATTTCCAATCCAAAATCCATTTTATTTAAATTTTAATTTGGAATCAATTTGTCATTAACGAATCGTTTCAAAATTTTCAAAAAAATTTCTAACTCCCAAAATTTCCGAATTTTTTTGGCAGAGTCCCCCTGTATGGAGAAGCTTTTGCAATATCACAATAGATATAAATATATATACATCGACCCACACGGGCAGAAAACCAAAAACAGTTCATATTTCCTATTTTTATTGCGTAGGCGTACCTTTTATTAGCATTTTAAAAGCATGCGGCTAATTTATATTGCATATACGCACTCCAACTCTATCGATTGCCTCCCGTACCTGTACTTACTTAAACAAACACATGAGTTTTCAATAATATGAGATTTTCAACAAGATTTCATATATTAATCTAAACCAAACATATCAATTTTCAAAGCCCACACAACAATTTTCAAAATCCTACAAGTAAACCATATTTTATAAGCAATTACAAGGTTTCAACACCATTAAATTTCCCTAAAACATCCAAATTTCATTTCACTTTACTCAAAAAGGATTTACAACTAAGTTTGCTATATTCAATACATATGTATCACGGCCAACTCCAAAATCACTATAGCATGATCAACATATTCATAACTCACTTTATTTATATGCAAATCCATTAAATTAAATCCCGACCCATTTCAATTGGTTGAAAAATCAACTTTATTTGCTTTTCTTAATTTATTAACTTTGTTTACAACAAACGACTAACCTCAATGCAAATTTGATCTCATTCAATCAAACAACAATTACTGAAGTTTATAACCATTTTAAATTAATTCCAAACCAAATTATATTAATTTTACTTTATTTGAAATTATTTACAACCCAAACATCCTCATTTTTATTCCATTATCAAATTAAATTCTTATTCTTACACTTCCAATTCATTATCCATATATGTTTATATTAATATCATTCAATTCTGGGTTATAAACAACTCATACATTCTTATTTCATCATGATAAGAAATTAAAATTCTTTCGTTCGCATTAAAATTTTATGATCTAAATAAATTTCATTAAAGACCATTTCATAAGTTGGACAACAACATTCCACAATTTGCTTAAGTTATTTCAATAACAAAATGTCTCAATTTCTTCTTGCATCATATTTATTTTAAATTTAAATTTGATTCTTATCCCATCAAATTCCAATCCATTACAAATTTTAACTCAATTTATTCACTCATTCAATCCATTTAAGACTTATTTTAGAACAATGAGACCACTTTAAATCATTTCACTAATTTGAATTTATTTATGATTCAAACCATCACTATTTTAATCTAATTCCGTTATTCATTCACACTCTCAACTTTTTATTGCCAAAATTAAATCCAATACCAGAACTGGGTTTTTATTTTTTTTCTTTTCAAATTTTACAAGCTACCATTATCCATTTCAATACAAATTCCTTCAATTTAGTTTACACTAAATTCATCTTCATCCTATTCTTTTAAATTTAGTTAAGTTAAAATTCTATTCATACAATATCCTTTTAACTTAATTAAATTTTCTTTCAATTCAATTCTTTTCCAATTCTAATTCAAGTTTAACTAACTTTTATTTAGCCAACTTAAATTCATTCCACTTCATTTACTACTTAAATAAGAATTGAATTTCATTCAATATTATTTATAACACAGCTAAATTTTGATTTCAATTCAATCCAAATTTAACTTAATTTCTTTTTTTTAACTTAAATTAAATCCAATTCGGTCCAATTTCATTTCTCCATTCACTTCAATTAATTTTTTTCTTCAAAATATATAAGTTCAAAACTTATTTACTAACTTAGGTCCATTCACATCTTATATTTTCCTTTGTCTTATCTTACTTTACCTTTCATTTAGGATTAAATTTGAATTCACTGTACCATTCAACTATTTCCCATTTGTGATTATAATTCCATTTTCTATTTATAAGTTCACCAACTTATTTACTTAAAACTTATATTGCTAATTTGAGTTATTTTCATCTTATAATCACAATTCCAGATTATCTATATAACACTTAATAGCTTAAGGATATAAATTTTCATTACTCAATTATAGTCAATTTACATTTCAACTTTATATCCAATTTAATTCAATTCCAATTCCAATTTATATTTAACTTATCCTGAGTTAAATGAAAATATATTTTATTCACTACCATTTACTCGAGCTAAATTTTAATTCCTGGAGTAAAATTTCATTTTTCTACTTATTAATATCAACTTCACTTAATAAGTTCAATAGTAGATTCATTTTAACTTTACACATTATTTAAATAGTGTTTCCAGAATTCAATTGCCCGGCTTTATTTCAAAACCATTTTGAAATAATAATCAACACATACCCAATTACTATGGAAGCAATCCATCACTTTAGAAACTCGAAAATGAAATCTAATGATGATGGCCACATCATCAGGATTATTTTCCAACGACTGAGGTGAGTTCAGTGCTTTCTTACTTCCACAAATTCATTTCAAAACAATTCTCACTCAAAAATATTTCCCAAAATAATACTCCATCATTGCCTTCAAACACTTTGGAAACATTTCGATCATTCCGCAGATTTTAAATTTCCAAACTTTTGTTTTAAATTCATTTTAAAACACCTTTCAAAATTCTCGGGATTTAAATATTGGTTTAATTCAAATTTAGCTATTTTTCCCTTGGATAAATCATACTTATAGAATTTATTTGGTTATAAACCTTTTCAAACTCTAAATTCTTATATTTGATTATAACATTAACGACCAAACATCCAAATATATATAATATTTTTAGAAAAATATTCCTTTTATATCAAAATATAATTTTGGGTAAAATTATTTCATTTACCCGCTTTAAAAACAATACTGTGTTGGTTTATCTTGTTTAAAATTTTAGAAACCCCTATCGATATGGTTGTACTTCCCGTACCGATCAGAATTCATAAACACTCAACCGATAAGTCAACACAGTATAAAAAAAATTTATATTCACTAACAAATACGCGTTCATATCTATTATTACACTCAAACTCATTCTAGAAAACTACTGACTCTATCTCTAATGAGTAACACCCAACAGAGCCAAGGTTGCCGTTAAACCAAATGCTCTGATGCTACATGTAACATCCTAGGCTTTTCAACTGTCGGAAGAGGCCAATCTCGACTGGTAGGCTTTTCAACCATCCCAGCCCCGCCGTGGCATACAATGGTACCCTGCCCTTACTTTTACGGCCAGCCTTTCGACTGTCATAGCTTACGCGCCTAACCAACCCCTTAAAGAGGCGTGTGGGGGTAAGAGTCTCCTGCTCGCCACTAAACAAAAAGCGAGAACCCCCATCACGTTTCACCTAGATAAGCAAGGTCAGTCGTGGGACTAGTGTGAGATCTCAAAAATAATTATTTTCACAAAGAAAAAGAGAAGAAAAGAAATCCGCTATGCTTTTTAGAAAATGAAACTACCATAAGGCCTTCTGCCACACAAACAATGCAAACGCAGAATTGGAGGAGATTTCTCCTTATGATAGTCAAACATGCTTAATACGCAAAAATCTTTTCGATATTATCATTAGTGCATAGTGCAGGAAACTTTTCGAAAATATAATATTAATCTTAGCCAGCATAGACATTTCGTCCTATGCATACTATAGCTACCATCTAAACAGTGATGACCACCATAAGTAAATGACAGGTTATACAACTAAAATCGTAAAGAGCTCGTATTAGATGATTAGATTTTCAACAAATGGTCAGGCAAAGGAACTTCCCACATAAAATGGAACGCCTCTGGAGGGACGCCCCCCAGAACCTAACCGGATATCTGCTACACAAGGTCGGGTTACCTCTGTAGCTACGTAACCACTGACACGAGTATGCTATCTTCCGGTCGTTACTGACCTTTATCCGAGGGCCCTCAATCCAACAACCACATAGTAAAGTATCTGGGCTCCATACCATGATACCACTTTTTATAAAAAAATCAACATAAGTAAATATCTGGGATCCATACCATGATATCACTTTTTATCCAGAAGGAAATGGTCATACCCTCAGGAGCAGCTACCCCCAAATAACCTTGCTGCCACGATTCCTGTTTCGACCATTACCGAGTTATGAGGCTCGACGAAGCAACGTCCACAAAGCTACACTTTTTCACAAAGCCATGCTTCGATCACAAATGATCATCAATACACAGCAGCACTCAACATGCCACATAACCAAATTGGAATGTATCACTAGTAACCATCAACTACATAATCTCTGAGCTCGTACGTCCGAGAGAAGGGTGCTAAGATAAGAGAATAAATCTCCGCCACCAACAGAAATGTATTTGATAGAAACTAGCTTTACATCTCAAAGTGTAATGTCAGACACACATTCATACAAGTCTGTTCCGGGTTCAAGCAGAACCGAAGGCACTACCGAAGAAGCCCTTGCAAATCTGGGTATTCACAATCCCGATCGGACTTCCCATCACTTAGGGAATCTCTATACCGGCGCGACTCAGTGCAGAGACAATCGATAGTTTATCATATCGTTCTCGCAAATACCTGGTCTTCACCACCGGTCTTCAAATGCTATCCATATCGACTTATCATTTTTCGAAATGGGTTATATGACACAAAGGTCCTCTCCCGGCTAAACCGGATAATGAGCATAATATTTAAAAATATATGTATATGGAATTTCAATTAAGTCACATCTTTAAAACTCAAATCTTTCTTTCAAATGGTTTAAACCAATTACCATTTCAAATCTTTTAAACAAAAAGATTTATTCCACAAAGTTCATCCAGTTTCACAAAGATCCATTCACAGATTTCAAAACAATTTCCACCTCAATTGGATTAGCTCATTTAATCTTTAAATCAAAGATTTAACTTATAGCTTCCAAAACTGTTTCCGAAGATTCATTCATAACTTGGAAACCATTTTTAATTCAACCTGAACTTCCTTAAATACAAATTGGAAATTCATTTCTTATATGAAAGCTTATACCGTTTGAAAACAAATAGTTTTTATTTCGAAAAAATCCGATTTCATTTATACAATCTAAAATCTTGGGGTTAATTTAAAATGGAAATTAGGAAGGCATACCTATCATACTTTCATATTGTAAAGCGGGTCCCTGTCAAAGTTTCATTGTAAAGCGGGTCCCTGTTTTCTTGAAACGAAGAAAAATTATTGCTAAAATGTCAGCAACTTTTATAAATAAGTGCTGATATTTCAGCAACTTTCCCTGTCAAAGTTTCATTGTAAAGCGGGTCCCTATTTTCTAGAAACAAAGAAAAATTATTGCTGAAATGTCAGCAACTTTTATAAACAAGTGCTGATATTTCAGCAACTTTCATACACTGTGTTTACAGTGTACATAAAAGTTGCTGAAATGTCAGCAACTTTTATAAATAAGTGCTGATATTTCAACAACTTTCATACACTGTTCACAATGTACAGAAAAGTTGCGGAAATGTCAGCAACTTTTATGAAAAGTTGCATCATACTCTGCAATAATCGTGAATAAAAAACAGGGACCTAATTTACACTGAAATTTAGTGAAGGACTTTTCGTGAATTTTGAAACTTAATAAGAACCTATGCTAAAAGTACCCTAATTTAAATTCCCAAAGCAACACTTTCTAAAATGGTTTAAATTCATGTAAACATATATAACCTTTTTAAAATCATAAGTTCCCAACATAGAATTCAATTTCAAATTTTTAATTCAAATTCAAATCAAATTTCAAAACTAAATTATGTTATTCAAAAACAACTCTTTATTTTGAAATTCATTTTCAAAAGTTTTTCCACTTTAAATATGATTTATTTCCAAAACCATTTGGATTCAAAAATTCAATTCCAAAATTATTTCAAAAAAAACTGTGACTTAACCAATTCCCACGTGCAATCCATATTCGTGTGTGTATAGTGTAGTCCAGGGGTTTAACACAATAGTGCACAACATCAACCATCACAGATTCAATCATATTAACATCGATAAGCGGTATAATCCACAACGCTTATCTTCATTCACAGACTCGTAGATAAAATAAATTTATCAATGAGATATATCACAGAATATAAATAAAATTACTGCTTGTGAGGAATCCAGTTGGATCCCTCCAACCTGTTTCTCTGCATCCACAGATATTAGCACAACCAATAAATATCGATTCAAGCTGATAATAATTATCAATTTGTTAGTCCGTGAGATGATGGTTTTGATGACAACAACCTTAGAATAGATTATAAAATATAAATACTAACATTATAAGTTTAGATATATATGTATATGCAGGATTTAACCATGCAGGTACTAAGAAAGAATATTGTACAGTATAGAGATTCAAGATATCAAGATGGAAGACTCATGAGTATCAAGATTATCAAGAGTTCAAGATTTCAAGGTTAAATATTTTTTATTATTAGGAATTTTGTTAAAACTCATAGAAAAGCACTGACATCTTAAAATCCATTTATTCGTGGAATGGAATCCACTTCGAGCATGTTTAAGGGATGGAACCCTAAGTAGGATGGAACCTACGAAAAATCTAGTGGAACATTGTTTTGTATCGCTAACTTTTTATTCAAAATTATTTTTCAAAATTATATTCTATTTTCAAAATGTTTTCAAAACTTTCTTTTTAAAAGATTCAAAACCCTCTATCCTGATTTTAAATAATTTTAGCCTCAAAATTATCTTTAATTTCAAAGTCTATCTTTTAATATAATATATTTAACTTTTAAATATTTATACTTAGATTTAAAATATAAAATTAGTGTTAAATTCTATATATATTATTCTCTATATTTACTTATGAATTTTAACTATATTCAAGTATATTTATAAAGTTTAAATTAGTTTTAATATAAGATAAAGGTTATTTTCAAAGAAAATCAAAACATCAAAAAATGCTTTGGGATGTCGACATGCCTATGTACCCCATATCGACATGGTGTCAGCTGAGTTCAAAATATAAATTTCAAAAGAAGTGTCTATTCGCCATAACTCTTCATGAATGGACGTGGCTGTTGTTCTTCTATAAATAGGAGTTAGTTTCAACGAATTTTATATCAGATTTCTGGTTTTTCACTCATCTTCTTCTTCCATTTTTCTCAATACATATTCTTATCATTACTCTGCCGAAATCAACATTAATTCGAACTCGATTACTTCTAGTTTGATTCTCTATCACTCTCTACAAGATTCTCAGTGCTATCCAGAGTTATAGACTTCTTTGTAATCTATCAAGCGAGAAAAGGTGTGATTGTAGCCTTGAAAATCAATCAAGAAAGAAAAGGTGTGATTTTAGCCTTGGTAAATCAATTGGGTAAACTTGTGGCCCAGAAATTAACCCAGAGGATCGAAATTCTGGAGGGTGTACCTCGTAGCCTTGAAACCGAGGGTGTAATTATACAGTTGCTTTCGAAAGGAAATCCATACTTGTGTTGTGAGACTGGACGCAGGGTAACTCCGAATCAGTATAAAATCCAGTGTGTTCTTTCCTTTACTGCTTTTATTTTATTTCTGCATCTGTGTTTGTTTCTGCGATCATATCTGTGTCTGTATATTGCATACATCGATGTCTAAATTAACATAAATCGAAAAAGATTTACTAATTCTTTATTAACACTATTCAACCCCCCCCCCCTCTAGTGTTAATCCTAGCTTTAAGATCCGTAATCCGCATTTCTCACAATATTCAGCTAAACAACCAATCAAACATTTAAATATTGGCTATTTAAATTAACTAGTATCCAGATTTGAGTGAGATTAACTCACATTGGGTTTTCGACGAGCGTTTAAATTTAAATTAAATCGAACGGTGTTCGATTTAACTTAAATTTTTACTTGCTCAGAATAATTCCAGAATTACTCCACTACGTAGTACTCGTCGCTGCGATTCCAGCGCCATCAAATTCGTCGGAATCTGACAACGTATGCTCAAGTTACAAATTTATAAAGTCTAAATGCATTTTAAAACAAATTTTATTTTTTTATATAACCTAAAACAAGTTCAACAGTCAGATCTGGCTTTAGAAATCAAGGTTGTTCCTTGACTTTCTTCCTCACGCACGTTCCAGGAAGTCACGAACCCATTAGCCACTTCATTAGGGTTGCGAACCGCACCTCCAACCATCGCCGAGAACAAGATCCAATACCACCACGTCGCGCGCGCGCCTCAGCTCCACCCACGGCCGAAACCAGGCGAAGCTCGATCATCCCCTCGCATTAGAAATCGTATGTGAAAAACACAGGAACGCGGCCTCATAGCACCTCCAATCGACGATGATAGCTCGAATCACCCATTGGATCTGAAGCTCTTGACGAGCTCTTCGATCTTCCAGTTGGAAGAACTCGCTATTACATGATGGATTAATCACAAATTGAAGATGAAAGTTGATATTTTTTCCGGCCATTGAATATAAGAGGAAGCGGCTACGCGGTTTCTAGGGTTTCGGCCCTAAGAAATTGAGCATATAAACGTGTATAAATATATTAATTTAATAATATTTCTCACAAATCACATGACTTTTCAAACGAATTCCAAATCGCACGTGCCACCTGGCGATTATAGGGTTTTACCCGCATTCCAAACACAATGGAACGTGTTTCAGAGGCTAATTCGATCATATGTGCGAGTTACGGAAATAAACGTTCGATTTTAAATTAAATCGATTAAAATAGTTTCTATGCGTTTTGAGCTGCCAGGTCAAACGACAACTCCGATTGCTACGAAAATTGAAATTCAATAATAACTTACTATTACGGATCCAATGGAACTGGTTCCGTCGAATTTCGAGACTATGCCCCGGAAGGCTATTTTAACTCGTCGATAAATTCGAGCGATTTTCCACAATCGTCGAAATCATTTAAAATTTCACTTTTAAAACTTTACAAACTCTATTATAAATCATATAGAATTTATAGTTACATTAGAAACTATTCTGATTCACTTTGAACCAAAATATTATTATTTGCATTATTATATTATTAAATTCCATTATTAAATTAATATAAAATTCCAAATCTTAACTTATCGACTTTTGATTCCATCCAAAAGCCCAACATCATTATTTAAATCCAAACAAACTTAAAATAAATTTTAGAAACCATTTTTTATATTTATTTACACCTAGATTTACCAATTATCCCAACTCCAATATTAAATTATTATTACTCAAATTTCAATTGAATTTCCATATTGAAAATTACAACTAAATTCTATTGATTTAAGAAAATCCTTATTTCAAAATCAATTCAAAATCCACATTTAACATTTAAAATAAATTAAATGTTCAAAATTTACGACTAGAAATTCTGGGTCGTTACATCAATCGTCCAAGCCAAACAGAGGAGATAGTCACTGCGATTGATTAGATACAGGCAACGATTCCAATTTCATAGAACCCTAATTACTCGAAGAGGAACGAAGATATATCGAAGAATCAAGGCAGCCATTTTCACATACGGGCCGAAGAAATAAACGATGAAAAGGGAAATAAGAAAATAAATCATATTTGTTTCTTAGGGCCGGCCTTTTTTTTCTTTGGTTTTATTATTAAGGCTTATATGCAAATTAGGGTTTTCTGTTATTTAGTGTTTTTTATTTTGTATTTTTTTAAACTTGTGTAAAGTCTAGTTGTGTGACCAAGGGACGAACTATGGTGGTTTAATTCGAGAATTTGCAACTCGGTAGCTGAGTTGAGGTAGGGTTTTGAGCGTAGAGCTAGGTTAGTCGTTAGCGGGTGTCGCGAGTTTGCGTGTGTAAGCGTATGACTACTTAATTTCTAGTAGAAACATTGGGGGCACCACGTAGGCAGGGTTTTGCCGAAGCTGGGTAAATCCGTGTTGTTCTATTTCCACTTTTAATATTCTGCTATTATCTGTGCTGCTATTATTCTGCTACTATCAGTGCTACGATTATTTTATATACTTCCGCATTAGATTTTTATAATTATTAGTATCACCATATTCACCTCCCTTTAGGGTGAAATCGATCCTACACCGAGAAGATAAATCATCTCTTGAATAGTGCTTCACTTCTAATACTTAAATTCAACCTGACTATAGCTATTCGACGGATCTCAGCCATGATTTGACTACAATCAAAGCAGAGCTTTTGTTTTGAAGATCAATAGTATTGACAAGTCTCAAATCGAGATAACTATGTAAATCAGTCACATCGATATTTTCTATTTGTCCTTAGCTATATTAACCACTAGAAAATTATCAAGTGAGTCATTCCATGGCTATCCAATAATTATCAGTACGTAATCTTGGTGCACCTAGTAGTCATGAGTAGTACACCGTTCAATATTTGGAGAGTATTACGTACTTTAGTCTCAACGAATACATCAATATCCAGTCTCAGTGCATCTTCACTACGAACATTTAAAATAATGTGTTTTATAATATTGTGATATAGTTCTCATGATTACATTTGTTTTTAAATACTATTGAAAACACACCAGTTATGGATTTTCTATTAAATATATTTTAACTAAATATTTGTATATTTAGAACACATTATAACAAATATATAATGGAAAAAACACCTTTATTACGAACGAGAATTGATTACAGAGTTAATTAATTCATAATAAATTACAGAATTGGCCCTAGGCATACCCTTAATTATATCATTATCATGTTACTACAACCTTATGGGTGCTCAATAAATCGCACTTTTCATAAATGTAATTATATCACATATAAAACTCCTAACCAAAAAATTTCTCGTTCTTAGTCATCTTTATGTTGAGGTTTTTCCATAATCATAAATTACAACAGATAATCTAGACACTACAAGAATTACTGTTTATAGCAACGGGCTGGGGCAACGGCCTCCAACGGCAATTGACCAACGGCTTCCAACGGCAAGCTTTTTCCTGGAATTTTTTAATAACAAAGAACACTTGCCGTTGGACGCCGTTGGAAGCCATTGGAAGTATGCCGTTGGCGGCCGTTGCAAGCCGTTGGAAAACCGAGACTAACCTGCAGCTCGACCTTCTTCCTCCTCATTCCTCTTTCACCCGAAATCAAATCCAAAAACCCCCCATTTTCCCCCCTAAAACATTTCCAACCCCATTTTATTCCCTTCTACACATTCTAGCATCCTCATCTTCGTTTGCAAGCTTCACAACCTCCAAAATCAGATATTATTTGCTAAAACCCTAATTTTGTTAAATTTTTTATTTTAGGTTAAATTGGTAATTTTAATGTATGTATTATGCTATTGTTCGTGTATTGTAGTGTATTGGACCTTAATTACTGTTATTAAACTAATTATTGCATGTTTAACTATGATTTGTTAAATTAGGTTTATTATTAAATTAGTTTCAAACTTAATAATTGTCACTAACCTAAGCATGAACCTCACTTGTTATTATATTGGTGATTGAATTGCGTGAAAACGTACGTAGAAATTAAGTGATTATATTGACATATAAATTGTTCACTTTTGACATGTTATGATACGATATATACGTGATACAGTTTGTGCATGACTGAATGTGATTTGTGATGCGATTATATGTATAACATTGTTCGTTTATTTTATAGGTTGCGCACACACACTGGATTTTTTTTTTGTTTTAGGAAAAAATCATTATGTATGCGTTGATTCAACAATTTGTTTATTGATATAAAAGTTTAAATTTTATGAAAATAAAATTTAAACTTTTATATCGCTAATTTAAAAATTTAAACCCTTAGAGTGTTTTTAGTCCCGTCTGATAAGTATTGTATATGATCGTTGTGTGGATATTCGTTTTTTAACAGAACGGACATCTATATTCATCATATACAGTATTTGTTGGATTTGTCCCTGTAATGGAAAAGTTACAAAACCAATAACGTAATTAAATCTCGTAAATCATTTCAGTTTAAACGGTTCGCAAAATTTCGACAGCGCTTCTCTTTATGTTCCCTGTGTACACGCAATTGTATACTGTTCAGGGAACTAAAGCGAAGTGCTGTCGAAATTTTGTTAGATCGTTTAAATTGAAATGATTTATGCGATTTAATATTACGTTATTGTTTTTGTAATGGTAGGTAGGATGACCCATCAACAAAGTGTCAATGATCAATTAATATCAAATTCGCTAATAAAATTGTTTAAATAGAATATAATGTTCATTTCAAAATAAGCTTTAAGTATTATTTTAACAGATATAACAAAAACAGGAAGAATGTTTATAAAATTGATTTAATAAAAAATGTCAACGCAAAATTATATCGTACTTTTTAATTATATGCGTAGGTAAATGGACAACTATTTTACTGAACGGAGCTGGATGTACAAAAAACGAAGGGTCAATACTGAAGGCTCAACAAATGAACATTTTAATAATGGTGTTAGCGTATTTATGGATTTTGCTTTACGTAATAACGGAAACTACAAAGAAATATGTTGTCCATGTAGTAAATGCAAACTGTTAAAGCATTTGATACCACAAATGGTTAGAGTTCATTTGCGTCAGTACGGTTTCGTATCGAACTATTTGATTTGGGATCGTCATGGGGAACAGTTAGCATCTAATCCTGTACAAGATGAGGAGGTGGTGAGTAATGAAATTGGTACGACAAATTTTGTAGAACATATGGTTGAAGATGCTGCACGTTCAATGTTTCCTGTTCCTCAATTAACTGATGACGATGGTAATGCTGAAGAAGAACCAAATATTGGGGCAAAAAAATATATGATTTGTTAGATGCCGTGAAAAAACCCCTTTGGGAAGGCTGCACAAACGGAACCCAGTTATCAGTAACTGCTGAATACATTGCGATGAAATCCAAATACAACCTCACAGAATCTGGATTTACAGCTGTTGTACAAGCTGCGAAACGACATATGCCTCCTAATAATCTAATGTGCGAAAATCATTACGAAGTAAAAAAAACTGATGTCGGCTTTCAGTTTACCGTATCAAAAAATAGATACGTGTCTAAAGGGTTGCATGTTGTTTTGGAAGGAAGATATAAACCTTAGAAATTGTAAAATATGTAATCAGAAAAGATACAAACCAAGAAAGAAAAAGGGAAAGGAAGTCCCGTATAAGCGTATGCATTATTTACTAATTACTCCTAGACTTCAAAGGTTATATGCATCTTCTGTAACTGCGCAACATATGAGATGGCACGGTGTGAGAACACAGGAAGTAGGTACGTTAACACATTCAGCTGATGCAGAAGCATGGAAGCATTTTGACCAGAAATATCCCGATTTTGCGTTCGAAATTCGTAATGTTAGACTTGTATGTACAGATGGATTTTCCCCATTCTCTCAATTTGGTTCGAAATATTCGTCCTGGCCTATAATTGTCACACCTTATAATTTACCTCCTTGGATGTGTATGAAAACTCCATATATGTTTCTTACAGTTGTCGTCCCTGGTTCCGATGATCCGACACAAGGAATCAATGTTTATTTACAACCATGGATTGATGAATTAAAAAAATTGTGGTACGAGGGAGTAGAGACATATGATATTTTCCAAAAAAAAACTTTCGCATATATGCTTCTTTATTGTGGAGAATCAGCGATTTTCCTGCATATGCAATGCTTTCAGGTTGGAGTACGGCCGGTCGTCTAGCTTGTCCTTATTGCATGGAAGAAACACGAGCAATTTTTTTACCTCATGGAAAGAAAGTTTCGTGGTTTGACTGTCATCGATGTTTTCTTCATATTAATCATCCTTTTAGAAGAGATTAAAAAAAACTTTACAGCTAATAGACATGAAACTTTGAGACCACCTACGGTTTGGTCAAGCGAAGAAATTTATGAACTTGTAAAGGATTATCCAAAGATACATGAAACCGGAGAACAAATTGAAATTCAGGGTAAATCGTCGATACATAACTGGTGCAAGCAGAGCATATTTTGGGAATTGCCTTATTGGAAAAAATCTCTTGATTCGTCATAATATTGACGTGATGCATAATGAGAAAAACGTGTTTGATAATCTGTTTAATACAATTTTGAATGTTAAAGGGAAGACGAAAGATGATTTGAAATCAAGACGTGATATCGAAGTTATATGTAATCATCCTGAGCTTCATATAAAACCAAATGACACAAAAAAGCCAAAAGCTTGCTATGAGCTAGACAATAATCAAGTTAAATTGCTTTTAAAATGGGTGGAAGGATTACGATTCCCAGATGGCATATCTTCTAATCTTCGTAGATGTGTTGACTATAGGAACAATAAACTTGGCGGGATGAAAAGTCATGATTGTCATGTTATGATGGAAAATTTGTTACCCGTCGCTTTTGAAGAACTGTTGCCCGTAAAAGTTTGGACCGTTGTAACAGAACTTAGTCTGTTTTATAAAGAGATTTGTTCAACTACATTAAAAGTTGATCGTCTACGTAAACTTGAGGAAAAAATCCCGATATTGCTTTGCAAACTGGAAAAAATATCTCCTCCAGGTTTTTTCAATGTTATGGAGCATTTACCAATTCATCTTCCACTTGAAGCACGTCTTCGAGGGCCTGTGCAATATGGATGGATGTATCCATTTGAAAGGTATATTACTATTTAGTTTATTACATACTGGTTTAATTAAATATATACAAAATTAAATTAAATTAATTTTTGCTAGGTATTTAAATCATCTAAAGAAAAAAGTGAGACAGAAAGCTCGAGTTGAAGGTTCGATTTGCAAATCGTACATCGAAGAAGAAGCTTCGTTTTTTCCTCTCACTATTTCAGCGACCATGTGAACATATCATTTGAAAGTGCTACGCGTAGTGATGAAGGCATTGATGAAGATGATTGTCAAGCGACTTTATCTATTAAATGTTTTTTTCCGTTTTTACACAGCGGTGGGTTTTCGTTGGAGCCTTTCAACATAGTACTCACGATCTCGCGACGGGCGTATATGGCTCGTATGACCTCGTGTTGGCCGAGGTGGACTGCGATACCAGAGGGGGTGCGGGAGGCTATCTGGCAGGACTTTTTGGTATGTGTGGTATAGCAATTACTGCATTATGCAGTCATGTACATTATGTCAATTCATGTTTGCACTATTTATAGCAACTGTATAACTCATATTTTTTCAAACGTGCAGGGGGAAGTGGACTTGGCCGATTCTGATGTTTCAGTTGTCCGTCGCCATTGGAGCAGCAAAATTGCAAAAAACTATCGCGAAACGATTAACAACATCAAAACATTGGGAAAGAGGCCTCATTGGATGAGTGAAGCTGTTTTTGATGAGTTCGCCACCTGGTGGAGCAACGAGGATTTTGTGGTAAATCTCTATCATATATTTAATTTAAATTGTTTGAGGCAAATAATATATAAATAATTAAAACTGTCAAAACAATTTTTGTTTTCAATTTAAATTTGCAGAGGCAGTCCGAGAGGAATTCTGCAAACAGGAGCAGAAACCTCGTTACACATCGCGGTGGTTCCAAGTCTTTCCAGCATCACCGGGAAGATTTGGTATAATTATTAAATAAGACAAATAGTTAATTATTTTAAGTTTTAATTTGTTAAATTATAAATAATGTACATTTATATGTGCATATTTCAGGAGAGACAACGCCGAGGGGGGGCTGTTAGTTATTGGGATGTGTTTACCCATACACATGCATTGACTCAGGTCGATGATTCCGGCGCAGTTTCTTACTCTTGGGACCACGATGACAAAGCGCGTGCTGCCTATGTAAGTATAACATAAGTAACTAAAACTCACAAGTTAATTGAAATAACGTAATTAACTAAATTCAATTATATTTTGCATGACAACAAAAGTTTCAAGAAGCGCGGACAGCCTTACTTGAGAGTACAGGACGAGCTCACTTGACACCCGATGAGGAGGACCCCATTTTTGAGTCCGTCATGGATCCAGTGACCCACGGCAGACGCTACGGATATGGAAGCCAATCGGTTAGTTAATTTGCAATTATTTTAATACTAATTTTTTAGTGCAGTTGATAATTTAAATTTGTTTACAGGTTCAGACAGCCCAGAAAGAATATCAAAGGGCTCAAGATGAAGAAGAGATTGCGCAGCTACGAGCCGAGCTTGCTGAGCTGCGGGAACGCAATTTGCTGCATGAAGCGAGGACGGAGGAGTTGAACCGGCGTATGGTGGAGTTCATCGCACAGTATGGACAGCCTCCTTCATCTGGTGGTTCTAGTGCTGAGTGATTTAGGTATGTTTTGTTATTGGCATGTATATTTCGGAGTTGGTGAGAATTTGATACATTTTGATGTGATGGTTTGTGTATATTTGGATTTCATACATTTTGATGGTTTGGTTGCGGATGTTGGTTTGGATTTGTTGATGTTGGTTTGGATTTTTTTATGATGGTTATGTTGTGTGTTTTGTTTGGTTGTTGGTTTATGTTGAAATATATGTAAGATTTGGTTATATATATATATATATGTTTGGATATAGTTGTTATATGTATATACTCGAAATGGAGCTGTTTTGATGTAATTGTGGTTATGTGTGGCTGGAAGCAAGCACCACTGCTTTTATGTAAAAAAAATACCCAGATTTGCAACGGCTTCCAACGTCTACCAACGGCCAATTGGTCATTCTTCCAACGGCGTCCAACGACATATTCCAACGATTTCCAACGGCATGTTGGTAAACAGGCTTTGCCACGTTGGCAAATTTGCCGTTGGAAGCCGTTGGTATATCCACGTTGATGCCATTGAAGGCCGTTGGAAACCGTTGAAGTGTATACCAACGGCAATTCCAACGGCCTCTAACGGCTTTCCAAAGGCCTTTCGCCGTTGGAAATAGCCGTTTCTCTTGTAGTGAGACCGATCATTTTGCAATATCCTAAGAGTAATTATATAACCCTTAAGCGTGCTCAACAAAGTCACATGATATTCTTCCCTGTCTAGGGATAATACAGACTTCGCCATATATATTCTATGACTAAGGCTATTAAACAACCATAAATATGTATTGTACTCTATTCATATTGTAAATGATGGAGAAGACTTTATTTCAAATTCATAATTTGAATAATGTTATTTGAGTATTATAAACATTATAAGGGGGATGAGTATAAACTCGCAACATAATGTATCTCCACAGCCGATGTATACTTTCTCAAGTCTCTACGGGTTTTACTTCATTTAAACCTCTCCTTTTCTTTGTGCATACATATGTACATTCATACATAAACACATACATACATTTTTTGAAAATTATATATATATATATATATATATATATATATATATATATATTATGACACTTATAATTCATTAAGATATGTGTGTATGTGTATTCATATCTATACTTTTATTAATTAAACAGTTTCATCAATATAAATACAACACTTGTATTTATGTAAATTTAAAACAGTTTTTAATTCACTTATTTATAACATTTATGAATACAATTTTTAAACAATCTTAAATTACATTCATAAACCTTATTATATTAATTTAAACAATTTTAAATTAATTAATTTATAACTATTATAAATTTAAATTAGAACTTGAACATATTTTAAATTTTTTAAAATTTATATTATTAAAATATGCTTTCAATCAATCTAAGGTGCGAAACACTTTTAAACCTTCCACTAAGGTAGCCCTTAAAAGCGGACTACTTTAATGAGCTAGGTAAAGGTGAAGATTGAGAGGATTTCCATTCATAAGTACGTTCCTTAATTAGTAACCTTCTTTTCAGTTAAACGCATTTTCCTTAGACATCCATGTAGATGGATTTTCGAAGTCACTACCCAATGTCTTGGTTAACTATTCATGTGAACACAATATGGGCTTTAATACCTAGTTGGATTAAGTGCATTAACATCGAGGTAAAAGAGTATGTTTAAAAAAAATTAATTTATTAATTTGCACTATACCTTATTTGTTATTTACATGAATAATATATTCAAATTCAATCATATTTTGTGAATATTTATGTAGGAGTTTGTCATTTTTATTTTGATTTAAGCAGTTTCGTTTAAAGGTACTACTTTTGTATATTATGATTTACCGTTATTAAAATAATATATATGTTATTAGATTAAATAATATATATGTTATTAGATTAATTTAATTTAGTATTTTAGTTTACACTCACAACGCAAACATGGTAGCTATATAAATAAAGTAGACCAGCCTAGGGTATACATTGATGAATAGATGTTATGTGTGTATGATATAATGTCAAGGGATATAATTATGGTCATATATTCACACACACACATATATGATTAGAATTGTCATGGTCGTTACATGCAATAAACTGAATTTGGAGTACACGGATGAGAAGTATTTACACAATTAACATTTTTGGGTGATGGCTGTAAATAACAACTACTCATGCACTATGAAACATATCTTACGTGCAAGAGTTTCAGCAATAATGCAAAGAGTTATAGTTAATGGTGCCACCACTTCTTTGTGGCTCGACCCCTTGTTGAACCACAAATCAATGGTGGAGCTTTTGGGATGGTACAATTTTAACTTATGCTTGCATGCAAATTCTACTATTAACTGTATAATGGAGGAGGGGAATTTACATCCAGAAATGTTATCATCAACAAGACAAGTCGAACATATAATAAGGCATGTTCCTATTGCAATAGATAATTCACTTGATTATCGGAAAATTGGGGACATGATCTCCTTTAACTTTGCGACTATCTGGAACAATATTAGTGCTTTATCACCCGAAGGAACTTGGGGAAAGGTGATCTGGCAACGAACTACAGCTACACAGCCTTTAAAGCGTGTATGGGTTGACTGCATATAAAGGATAGACTATGCTCATTAGGGCTAATACAGAAACAAATATATGCGGTCTTTGTAATCAGGAAGAAGAATCTCATTCACATATATTTTTCAAATGTAATCATACTACTTATCTTTGGAACCAAGCTCAGGATGACTTATACTTCCACCAGCAATCCAACCATGCCTATTTGAAGAGCTTGACTATATTAACAATCGACTTGAACGCAAGGGTTAGAGCAAGGATATCACACTAACAGCATCATCTATGATGATGCATCACGTCTGGCTTGAACATAATCGAAGAATCTTCGAGCAGAAGAGGAGTAGCGTTGAACAGATGGAGAAGATGATAGAATTGGACATGTCTGCTCAATTTTACAAGCGATTTGAATTTCTAAAGGAAGAAAACATGGATCTGTTTCAAAGTTGGAATATTTTGCTCGATCCAAGATAGCGAGAAGCCGTATTATTAGGGTTTGCTGCCTTTTTTGACCTGTTATTGGTTTGGGCTGGATTGCAGAAATGTTGTTAAGCGGTGGTGTTTGTATTTTTCTTTTTTTGGGTTTATTTGTGTATTTGGTGTGAAAATGTTTAAAGATTGCCATTATCTTTCTTTGCTACTCTGGCAAGGTTTTTTAAGAAGGCAGATCCAGAATGTTTTTTTCGTCATTAATAATAAACCTACACTACAAGGAACGGAAGGCATAGCAACGGCAAATAGCCGTTGGCGGCCGTTGCTAGTCGTTGCTAGCCGTTGCTAAAAGCCGTTGCTATTAAGCACGTTGCAACTTGTTCCAGCAACGGAAATAGCAACGGCTCCGTTACCAATTTAGCAACGGGTGGCGACGACCAGTTGTCCACGTGGCAACAGTTAGTTACAATCCTGGTCGTCACGTGGCGTCGCGAGCCGTTGCAAGCCTGGAATCAGATAGTCGTTGCGAGCCGTTGCAAACCTGAACCAGATATCCGTTGCTAGCCGTTGCGAGCCGTTGCAAACCTGAACCAGATAGCCGTTGCTAGTCGTTGCGAGCCGTTGCAAACCTGGAACTTTTTAAGTTTTCCAGCAGCCAGCTTTCACTCTTCCAACCTCTGTCGTCGCAAACCATTCTACATCACAATAATCACTTTCAATCCATCGTATACATTCCATTCCAACCATCATATAACCAAATACATCGCAAATAATCAAAAAAAAAACACATATCAATAATCACGCAACTATATAATCAACTAACGCAAATCCATACATCTCAAATCCATCACACATAATATTCATCACTAACAAATATCCATTAAAACCACAATAAGTACATCAACCAACATACTACCATCTTGCCCAAACACCAAACAAACTACCAAGTCCAAGTCCATCAACCAACACCAAACCAACATCAACCAACACCAAACAAACTGCCAAGTCCATCAACCAACATATGTACACACCAACATAAGTACACAAGTCCAACAAATATCCATTAAAACCACAATCTTGCCCAAAAAAATAACCATCAACAAAACATACCAACTCATCATCATCAGCGGCATCATCATCAGCATCATCACCACCACCACAAGACCCTTGCATTGTCCCATACTCTGAAACGAATGCGTAGTGCGCTCATCTATCTGCTGAGACAAGAAGCTCTGTCGCCAATCATTTATCTCGTCCAGCTGCCGTTGCATCTGCGCTATCTCCTTCTCGGCCATAGATTTCTTGTAAGCCGTCTGGAAGTTAAGAGACTGTAAAACGATCAAACAAACTAGTTCTAATTCACGCTCGCAACGGCTATATTAAATTCAAATATAAGTTATTAAAACAGTTTACCTCCTGATTGCCGTATCCATAACGCCTATTGCGAGAAGGTGGACCAATAATTCTATCCCATATTTGATTGGACTCTTGAAGCATAATATCCTCCCGTCCAGTTCTTTGCGCCATCGCTGCCCGCTCCGCTTCATATCTACCATGTAATTAATGCAAATTTGACTCAGTATATAGCTATACAATTTACTTATACACTACTAAAGGAATGTGAAACGTTGTCCTTGCGAATAAACATATTTACCATAACAGATTCAGCCTTCACATCTGTCCACTGATAGGTGACATTCCCATCATCATCGGTTTGCTCCACCGCATGAGTGACTCTAAAAACCTCGGTCATTGTAGGCTCCTATCCGGTTCTTGAATGCTGAAATTATACATGAATAAAAAACGTTACTAATATGATTAAATAATATTACAGTTTATAAACTCAAATTACAAATTTACCAATTCCTTCTGCCATTGTTGGAATGACTTGGACCCACCACGGTGTAACGAAGGATTTTTATTTCTGTTCGCGCTATTTCGCTTTGCTATTTACTGTTAATTTAAATACACGGTTAGTTAAATTAATAATGCAACTAACATACATAATTTAAATAAATAATACTAACAATATAGCAATACATAACTTACTTTGACAGCTTCACTTTCTCAGTGGGTGACAAATGCAGCCCAAACATCATTACCCATCCAACTGGGTTTTTTTCCGCTTAGCTTGGCCTTCGAAAGAGTCTTCCTGTAATTTTTCCGCATCCTCTTATTCCAATGATTGAAGAAGACAGTCTGGTCTTCCGGGCGGACACGTATTGCAGCCTGCTTATTGAAAATAATTTGAATTATATACAGTATATTAATTTTAAATTGAAATATAAAATTTTACTTACCATCAAATCAGCAGCTATAGCGTTCTTCACTTCGCCTGGGATGTCGTCCCAATAAGGCCAGCAACCAGACAACCTACTCTTATAGGATTGCTTTGAAACTTGAAGAATGTAATCCGCCGGCTCTATTTCGAAACCCCTGTATAAATGTTGATGTATATAATTAATATATTTTAAATAATATAATTGAAATTAATTAGATACTTACCCAACACTCTTGGAAACTATCTCTATCTCACGGCGTAAGTCCGGAGCCTTACCGTTGGGACCTGCGCCATGAGAAGGCGAAGGAGAAGGCTGAGATGTACTGCGCCTTCTGTGAGACATATCTGCCACAAACATAATCATATCATATAATAAAAAGAAAACAAATTATTATTACAACACATGTTCCATTAATCATCATAATCATTCTTTGTAATTACATAGCTCAGAATAATGCAGAACATAATCATTATTATTATTACACAGCTCTGAATAACGCATAGGTCAAAATAAAACAGAATGATAATACATAACAAAATCATTATTATTACATAGCTCAGAATAATACAGAACGCATTCGTCATTCTTAATACATTACTCAAAATAAAACATCATATATGCATACATTAAAAAAATAGTGTAATGTATCAGTCTTCGTCGTTTTCTGATTCAGACTCGGTCTCGTACTCTATATCGTTTTCTTCGGCACTTTCAAATGCATCTATTAAAACATTCGCTTCATCATTCAACGATCCTACGTCAACATCGTCAGTTATTATTATTTCAGTTGGCTCCAGATCTGCTTGATACGCTGCTTCATCTGGAATATTATTTCCATCAAATGTAAATTTTGCCTTTGTTTTAATAACAGCCCACCAATCTGCTTTATCTTTTTTTAAGGATAGATACGGAGCAAAATAAACTTGTAATGCTTGCTTGGCTAATATGAAAGGACCATACTTATAGTAATGCGAGGTATGCTTTATTTCAATGAGCTTGTAATCTTTGTGCACGTTAATTCCATAACCAGGAATATTGCTAAACCAATTGCATTTGAATAAAAAAAAAACTTTCTCTGCAGGTTGTATATAATATGTCAACTCTAAAACCTGTGTTAAGACGCCGTAAAAATCTTTTATATGCTCCTTTGGATCATCACTGCCTTTAACAAATACACCACTGTTATATGTTAATTTTTCAGCCCCGTAATCTTTGGTGTGGAATTTAAATCCATCGACGAAGAATATTGGGTAAGTCTTCACATTTATTTTTGGTCCGATGGCAATATGTCATAATCCTTCATCAACAACAGAGTTTTTTGGATCATATACGTATTTTGAAAACCATTTAGCAAAATCTTTACTAAGATCGCCAGATGGATGTTGTGATTCGTATATACTGCAAAAATGTATTATTCCCATCAAAATTAATATATATATACGTATAATTAAATTATACATGAAATTAGTACTACCTGACAAATGGTGCAACTTCAACACAATTTAAAAGAACATTTGTGTGTGCTATATGGAAATCTTTATCGTCTAACCATATTTCCACATATTTCCCAGCAGGTCGGCCTTGTTGTCTAAAAATAGATAACATTGTTTAAGAAGAATCATGTTCAACAGCTTCATCATTACGGGGAATACTGACAAACGATAAGTTCACATCGTTACTGAAGTAATGTGAGAAAAAAAATGAAGATTCTTCTTCCAGATACGCTTTGCAAATTGAACCTTCTACTCGTGCTTTTTGTCTAATTTTCTTCTTCAAATGATCCAAGTACCTATAACAAAATTAATTTAATTTCTGTTTTGGTATATAAATCTAAATTTTAAGCAAACTTCATATTGCGGATATTCAAAATTACCTCTCAAATGGATACATCCATCCATACTGCACAGGACCTCGAAGAAGTGCTTCGGATGGTAGATGAACAGGTAAATGCTCCATTACATTAAAGAAACCTGGCGGAAATATTTTTTCCAGTTTGCAGAGCAGTATAGGGATTTCTACTTCAAGTTTACGTATGCGATCTACCTTTAACGTCGTCGAACAAAGTTGTTTATAAAACATACTTAATTCTGTTATAACACTCCATACTTTGCCAGGCAACGGTTCTTTGAAAAGCATAAGGAAAAAATATTCCATCATTATATGGCAATCATGACTTTTCATCCCACTCAATTTACTGTTTTTAAAGTCAACACATCTACGGAGGTTAGAAGAAATCCCATCAAGACATCTTACTCCTTCCACCCACTTTAGCACGAGTTTTACTTGTTTGTTATCTAGCTCATAGCATGCTTTGGGTTTTTTTGTATCGTCGTACAAATGAAATTCGGGCCGCTTACAAAAGTGTAATATATCATGTCTCGAATTCACATCGTCCTTAGTTTTCCCCTTTACATTCAAAACTGTATTAAACACGCTATCGAACACGTTTTTTTCATTGTGCATAACGGCAATATTATGCCGGAGTAGCAGATCTTTCCAGTAAGTAACTCCCAAAATATACTTTGTTTGCACCAGTTATGAATGTCTGATTTACCTGGAATTTCAACTTGTACCACAGTTTCATGTATCTTTGGATAGTCTTTTACGATTTCATATATCTCTTCACCTGACCAAACCTTCGGTGGTAGCATACTCTCTTCTCTGTTTGCTTTAAAGTTCTTTTTATCCGTTCTAAATTTATGATTAACATGTAGAAAACATCGATGACAGTCAAACCAAGAAATTTTCTTTCCATACTTTAATGGAAATGCTCGTATTTCATCCATGCAATGAGGACAAGCTAGACGTCCAGCTGTGCTCCAACCAGAAAGCATCACATACGCAGGAAAATCACTAATAGTCCATAATAAAGAAGAGAACATACGAAAATTCTTTGTTCTTGAAATGTCGTATGTTTCAACTCCTTCATGCCACAGTGTTTTCAATTCTTCGATCAACGGTTGTAGATAAACATCAATTCCTTGTGTCGGATCATCGGGACCGGGGACGACAATCGTTAGAAACATATACGGAGTTTTCATACACATCCATGGAGGTAAATTATAAGGAGCAACAATAATAGGCCATGATAAGTATTTACTACCAAACTGAGAGAATGGTGAAAATCCATCTGTACATAAACCGAGTCTGACATTACGGCTCTCTGCAGCAAACGCAGGATAAGTCTTATCGAAATGTTTCCATGCTTCTCCATCAGATGGATGTATCAAAGTTCATTCTTTTGGTGTTCTAACACTGTGTCATCGCATATGACATGCCGTAGTAGAAGATGCATATAACCTTTGAAGTCTAGGAGTGATAGGTAAATAATGCATTCTCTTGTATGGAACTTCTTTTCCTTTTTTTTCTTGGTTTGAATCTTTCCTCGTTAATATTCTGCATTTTCTAAGGTCAACGTCATCTTTCCAATACAACATACAACCTTTTATACATGTATCTATCTTTTGGTATGGAAATCCAAAAACAGACATAAGTTTTTTCACTTTATAATGATTATCGCACATCAAATTATTAGGTGGCATGTGTCGGTTTGCGGCTTGTACAACTGCTGTAAATCCAGCTTCTGTAAAGTTGAATTTTGATTTCATAGTGATGTATTTGGCGGTTACGGATAATTCGGTTCCGCTTTTACAACCATCTCACAAGGGCCTTTTAGCAGAATCCAATAAATCATAAAAAAAAATTAGCTTGCGCGGTCGGTTCTTCTTCAACGTTATCATTGTAAACATCGCCCTGATCAATGGTAGGAAACATCGACCGTGCTGCATCTTGCGCCATATTTTCTATTGGATTCGTCATAATATTATCGTCCTCTAACACTACAGGATTAGGTGTACGTTCAACAAGTTCTCCATGACGATCCCATAAGTAATAATTCGGCACAAAACCAAATTTATACAGATGTACTTCTATTACGTCTGATTTTCAATGCTTTAAATGTTTGCACTTACTACACGGACAACGAATTTCATCGTTATTCCGATTATTAGATTTAGCGAATCTAATAAATTCATGTACGCCGTTAGAGAAATGTTCCTTTATTGATCATTTCATACCAGTTCGGACTTCATACATCTAACTACGATCGAGAAAATAATCGAACATTTTTCCTGATTTGATAAAATATGTTAGAAGATTCAAGTAAACACTTCACTTCATATTACAGTATTTTACGATTGATTTATAATTTGTCATTAAATCAACTATTTAACAATTGAAAAACATTTTATAATTCATTGACGGCCAGTCATCCTACTTCCCATTACAAACACAATATCGTAATTACATTTTATAAATCATTTCAGGTTAAACGATTCAACAAAATTTCGGCAGCACTTCCCTTTATTCCCTGTATCGTACACAAAATGCGTGTACACAGGGAACAAAAAGGAAGTGCCACCAAAATTTTGTAAACCTTTTAAACTGAAATGATTTATAAAATGTGATTACTTTATTGTGTTTGTAACTTGTCCAAATACTAGGACAAATCCAACAAATATTGTATCAGATGAATATAAATATCCGTTCTTGGAAAAAAAGGATATCCATATAATGATCATATACAACACTTGTCAGACGGGGCCAAAATATCTATAAGGGATTTACATAAATAAAACATATTTTCTAATTATTCTTCTAACAACTACAAAATGTTTTATAATTAATTAATTCATTATATTTATTAACTAAATTTTAAAACGTATTATAACTTTCACTGAATAATTAGCTCATTGTTATTACGCTCATTTCAAAATTTTATAATTCATTCAACGAGTTATATTTATTTTAAACAACGATGACACTTATAATTAGCACTTCTGAATTAAATTATCGTTAACTGTACCAATCTAACAAGATATGTATTAATTACTATACAATGAAATTTGGCGTAAACTATACACATTATTTTAAATAAAAACAAATATTGTCATAAACTTAAATATCAACAAGCATGTTCATCAATAATATACACTAATTTTAAAATCAAACCACCAATCAAAATCAATAATACAAATATTACCATAACTAATATGCATTAATCATCATTTTCAACATAATCATAAACTAATTTAACTTCCGCCTAACTTAAAACACTATAATCATCACCCAATATCACTATAATCATCACCCAATATCACTATGATCAACTAATACAATTATTTTCGAAATTAGGGTTTTCCAATTAATCCTAAATTAAACCTAAATCAAAGTCAAATCAAGTTTAGAAGAAATACCAGCGAGTTTTGGAGGTGTTTGAGCGACATGGAGGCAACTAGCAATGGCTGGAGTTGGAGAGGCGGCGGATTGTGACGGGGAGGAGGGTTTTGGGAAGAACTCGTTGTGGTGGGAAATGATAATCTGTTCGCGAGTTGCAGGTTATATTTGTGATTTGCAACGGCTAGCAACGGCTAGCAACGGCCGCCTTTTTTAGCCGTTGTCAGCCGTTGCAACAGTCCGATACAAAATGGGCCCTTTTCTTGTAGTGCTAGTTTTAAAAAATGCTAATTTTTCAGCCGCAATTTAAAGGAAACAAATTAAATTGAGTTGCTAAGGGAAATAGATCGCATAAAGGATATAATTTAAACCGATTTATATAAGGAAAATAATGAAAGAAACTATTTAAAGGAAATAATTAAAGAAACCGCTTTTAAAGTCTTTATATGCATGCACAATTTTAAAATTAAATTATAATACATTATATAATTATTAAAACATGTATGTACATATGGACATATTTACTTAATTTTATAAATTATAATAGTTACACATTTTTTATTAATTTTTTGGTTTAAATAAGTAAAAATTCAATATAAAATTTGTATTAATTTTTATTATTAATGCATAATATTTATAAATTACTTTTAAATTATCCGAACTTGGAAATTAGTGAATAGTATGATTATGTTAACTTCTTAAGCGTGTACAAACTTTGCTGAAGTACAATATCAGACACAATTTTAGTCACATATAGACCATTTAAACAAAATCCAATTTCTAGTCTATGTTAAGCTACACCTTATAACGATATTTTGTGCATCTATTCTTTTCATCATCACCGTGTCACTCGGATATCCAAAGTTTGGTCAATGGTAAAAAACACTAATATATATGTATTCAATTGCATATATTACATTAAAGTCTTTGGTTTAATCCTCTAACATTTACCAATTAACTACTTTATTCCGTCTAGAGATTTTTACTTTAAGTTGACTACCCATTAAGGTGATACTAGCCATCTACAACAAAGGAGATGAATCCTTTCTTGAGAGTGTTCACTTCAAGTAGTTAACCGTGTACCAAACTATGACTATAACAAGATCGTTATGTCATGAGATCGACCATAATCAAAGTGTAGCCTAGTTACTTAAGATCCATGGTACCATTAAGTCTAAAGACTACTACACGTCATTATATGAGATCCACTATTTTGACTTAGTTGTGTCAACCTACATAAGACTCTTATTTAGTCGTACTGTGATTGTTCCAAACAACCACAAGTACATAACCTCTTAGTCCCCCTAATGATCATGAGTAATTCACCATTATCGTATGGAGAGCATACACAGACTAGTCAAAATGGATGTATCGATGTCCTTTTCTTGAAACATCTTGACTAGAAACATTTAAGGGATAGGTATTTGAATATCGATCCAGCACTAAGGTTATGATCACATTTGTAACTCCAATCGATAAAATAATTTTCCTGATAATTTTCTAATTATATTTTTTGCAAGGCAGGCCAGTTTTATAGTGGATCGTCCACTTTTTATAGCAATATTAAAAACAGATGTGAGGTGGGATGCCCGAACAGCTATAAACTCACATTGCAACTTACACGTCCATACAAGAGAAAGCTAATAGCAAATAAAAAATATATGATTCCAAAAGTATAATACATTATGTATATCCAATATAAAATTATATATAATACGAAAATAAAACCAAAAGCATAATATATTTCGAACAAGATTCTCTTCCAAGTGTTAAACTACGTAACAAATTACATAATAACCTTAGGGCACAGCCTTAACTCTATCACATGACTCATCGACTGTGTAGGGATGACGTGTTTGAAATAAGATGTCTTGAAAGCAGTTACTTAGAATAGGATCCGGCTCTTCTTTTTATCAAAACACACATTTTATTTACATAAGCATACTTTAGAGGCAGTTAGTGCTATACATGATTTTCGTAAGCGATAATTCGATGATGTTGAACTTTGGAATGATGAAGGAATGGATGTTAGCTCAAAGAAAGTTGACTACAATGCATAGCGAGAAGAAAATAGGAGAAATTGGCTAAGTCTATGGATCGGTACCTATCCTTTTATGGATCTAAAGATGATCAAGTACAAAGTGAAAGAAGCTATGCAGTAATATCGTATAATATGGAATAGTGGAATGGTCTAGATAGATAGCAATAAGCAGTAAGTAAAGTAGATACCAAGACTTTATACTGGTTCGAACCTCTTGTCCTACGTCCAGTCCCTAAGCTCCTCTTAGGAATTCAACTAACCAACAACCCTCACTTAACCCGGAGGAATAGGTTTACAACTTACCCGAATAACCGAACAGGATTTCTTACCTCAACTACCGAAGAGGACTTCAATTAGATACAAAGAGTATTTCTAACTTGTTGTGTTCTTGATAACACTAACGAGTCTAATTGAGTACAACTTTCTTATAATCTTATCCTCAAGAATATGAAATGTGTTTATGAAGATTTAGAAAATATGAATTGCTATGAATTAAACGAGTATATTAAGATAAATCAGAGATTCAAGCAATTGAAGTGGTTTTTGAATGCTTTTGAAAATTTTAAGAAATCGGAAAATATGATCAAGATAATAGAGAGATTAAAGCAATTAGAATTGATGATTTGCAAATGATAGAATCATGTATTTATAAGTGTAGAAGAGGTGTATCTATTTGCAAAAGATTCAGGCAAGAGATGCATCTATTACCATTGGAGAATGGTTGCAACTCTTAGCAAGAAGAAGGTGTCTTTTCATAAAATATTTGCAGGTTTGAATTCAGTCGACTGAACAGGCAATTTCAGTCGACTGAAACTGTATGCATGTTGTAATTCTGTAGCAGGTTCAGTCGACTGAAATTTTTTGTTCAGTCGATTGAACTGGTAGTTTATGCACAGTGAACATTTAACTAAAATATTAAGTTATGAAATGTGTTCTTGTGTTTGTGCAAGCTTCTTAAGGATAGATTTTTAACAATAAAACTAAGACTAAGACCTATATATAAGAAAAACTTATGATATCCTTGGTCTTCATAGTTCTTCCTTTAGTTTTGCACACATCTCTTCCTTTTTATTGAAGCACATTGTCATTGATCAAAATATAGCGTATCAACATTCTCCCCCTTTTTGATTGATGACAATACCTATTATCTTTCCTCCCCCTGAATATATGCACTATCTTTCCTACAAAACAAAGTTAGTGACATAGACTTTTCTCCCTCTTTGTCATCGACAAAAAGGAAGTAATATTTTGTAGAGGTATATAATTGTTAAACAAAGCAACCACATTCATGCATAACCATAGTGTAAATCATACAAACCAAAGAGTCTCATGAATAAAATAAGGCTATTTATACAAGCCTTTTTAGAAGTTTTTGAAAATTAATAAAGAGTTTCTGAAATCAAACCATCAAAATGATCAAGGATCTTTGTCCCAATCATAAGAGCCTTCACGTCCTCCTTCTGGTTCACGAATAACAGGGCCACTGGTTGGTTGTCTAAAAGCTCCTCCCACTAGTGTTGTGCTCGGATTCTCCTCGGAAGATGTCCACGTGAACGTTGGAGCTGGGCGCTTACCGCGAGAGGTAGAAGCAGAAGTGGTGCTGGTGCATAAAATGACATCCCGTAGTTTCTTGAAGAACCCTTTAATCCTATCAAGTTTGTGATCACCTTTTTGAGACGAGTATCAAGGATTTGTTGATTCCTTGATAGAATTCCTAATGATTGATTTGTACTAAAATCTGGTTGAACAAGACGAATTTCATCATCTCGATCAAGTGGTTCTTGTTGTGGGGCTTGAGGTTGAGGTTGGTGAGGTTTTTGTTGACGTGCTTCCCATTCGGCTGGAGACATGATACGAGGAGGCCTTACCGGTAGTTTCATTAGGCTATAGTCCGATGGTTGATTTGATGAACCATCGTATTTTCTGAGTTTGGTAGTGGCGTATCAACGTCTAGGAGAAGTCGCATTATGTATTCACCAAAATATATCATTCTCATTTTCCCATTGTTGAATGAAATAAATTCATCAAGTATCAATTGAACCTAATTTACTTTAATATTTCCCCATATAGCAGTGCCCGGTAGTTATTTGGGTACACTATTTCATAGGAGCCGGTGCGCGGGGTAATGGTCCTTATAAGGGCTTTGTGTATAAGCCTTGCTCTTGGTCTTAAGGAGGTGGATTTGATATCTCGGTTATTGATATCATCCTCCAAAAATTAATGATTTATATTGTCACGAATATGAGGATTGAAATCTATTCCTCAAGCTTTCTACCAACGTTTGGGGATCCTAGAGTGTGAGCAATGCGATCAAGTGAAAACCATACCTTTTTCCCGCATACCATACTCCAAATACTGTCATTCGGATTTCGTAGAGTTTGGTGTCCGAGATTGAGGTTGGCATAGAATAATTTGACCATAATATGGTTGATGGCATGGTCATTACGATTAATGTCCAAAAGTGATGTCAAATTTGCTTGGTCTGTTAAAGCTTGAACATTGTAGGTTTGAAGACCTTGGAAATCAACAAATGAGTGCTCAAAGATCCTTGATTTCTTCATCTTTTTCCACCGAGTGACCGCAACTCCATTGTAAAGCCATTGAGTGATTTGGGCATCAATTGGCTCGGAGGAGGTTGAAGTTGAAGCTCTAGAATGTTTAGGAGGCATAATTGTGGAAATTTTGAGGAAGAAATTTAGGAAAATGGAAATTTGGGGGGTAGGGTTTTCTTAGAATTGGGAAGACGAAGTTTGGAAACAGTGAAAAGTAAAGGTAAAAATGTACAAGATGGCTATGAAGGGTGGACAGAAACTGGGTAAACAGCGTTCAGTCGACTGAAACTTTCTGTTCAGTCGACTGAACTGGAAGCCGAAATCTGTCTAAAATTCAGTCGACTGAACAGAGATTTTTAGTCGAATGAACAGAGATTTTCAGTCGACTGAACTGTTGGCTGAAAGTCTATGTTGTATATTTAGTTGACTGAACAGGAAATTTCAGTCGACTGAATTATGCATTTTTGGTTTTTCTTCACTGTTTGAATGCAAATGTTTTATTTAATGAAATAATTACAATTATATAGTAATATTATGATACAATAACATTATTTTGACCACAAAACCATCATTTCTTGGGGGATGGAGTCTTGGGAGATGGAGTCTTCTTCTTTGGTGTTTTATATCCTTCATTTGCCATATAGTTCTTGTCCCATGAATTTGGACTATATTGAGGTCTTTGAGGCGAGACCCAAGGATTTATTGGGTCGTTTGATGTATGATACGACGAAGATGGATCAAACGGATTAACTGGTCGAGGTAAGGTTTCACTTACATCCTTTTTCTTCGAGCTACAAAATTTCAAACTAATTTGTTCAAGAAAGCTTAAGAGTTTAGCCGTTACTTTCTATTCAAAATACATTTCTCATTGAAGGTCTATTTGCTGCTGTTGATAATGATGAATTTCATCGATCTTTTTCTTCGTATCGGGAGAAATAAATAGCGAACGTTTGGCCTTCTTCGAATCCGGTGTATACCCGGTTCGATAATTTTCCATATATAAATAGGCTCGTGTGTTGGTGTTGGCGTATGAAGTTGAGGTGAACCGGCTGAGCTATCGGTTGAAAAAGTGGTGATGATGGGTGAGTTTGATTTGTTGGATGACATTTTTCTACAGAGATTGATTTTTTTATTTTTTTTATTTTTTTTTAAACATGTATATAAAGGTTTAGAGTTATAAGAAAAACTTGGTGTAAAATCATTAAGAATTTAGAACCAGAAATTGAATTAATGGTTAATAATTTACTTTGAAATGGATGGTTATGTTTTAGTGTATGAAATATTAGCTAATTCAAATATATAAAGTAAATGATTAAGTTTTTAAACCCATAGTTATGTGAACTAAATTCATGTCTGACTTTTGTTTAGATGAAGTTAATTAAGTATGAGATATGTTACTTATGTATTAGATTTCTTTATAATTCTTGTTATTAAATATCTTTGAAGGATATTATTCCTAATTCTCGTCGTAACTTTATGAATGAGTTTTCTAGTAATGGTTTAGTAAATATATCGGCAATTTAATTTTCGGTAGAAATATATTCTAAATTGATAATTCCTTTTTCGATATTGTCACGTAGAAAATGGTGACGAATATCAATATATTTTGTACGAGAGTGATTTACCGGATTTTTAGATAAATTTATTGTACTTGTATTATCACAATATATTGTAGAATTTATTAAATTTATATTAAAATCTTTAAGTGTTTGTTGCATATATATGACTTAAGTACTAGCAAAAGCGGCAGATATATATATTCCGCTTCACAAATTGAAAGCGAAACACAATTTTGTTTCTTACTAAACCAAGATACAAGTGATTTTCCAATGAAATGACATGTACCACTTGTGTTTTTTCTATCTGTTCGAGATCCACCAAAATCAGCATCACTAAATGAAACTAATTCGAATGGACGGTCTTTTGGATAGAAAAGACCAAAGTCCTTCGTATTATTAAGATATCGCATAATTCGTTTTACGGCTCTTAAATGTGATTCTTTAGGATTAGCTTGAAAACGTGCACATAAACATACACTCATCATTATGTCTGGTCTACTAGCGGTTAAGTAAAGTAAAGAGCCTATCATACTTCTAAACAACTTTTGGTCTACACTCTTTCCATTTTCGTCTCGATCGTGATGAGTTGTGGTACTCATAGGAGTAGGTTTTCCAGAAGTGTTGTCCATTCCAAAACGTTTAAGTAGATTAGCACAATATTTTTCTTGGTTTAAGAAAATTCCATTTGTTAATTGTTTAATTTGAAGTTCGAGAAAATAAGTTAATTCTCCCATATGAGACATTCGAATTCCTTAGTCATTATATTTGAAAATTCTTTACACAATTTTTCATTAGTGGAACCAAAAATAATGTCATCTACATATATTTGAATTATTAATATGTCTTTAGTAGTGTTTTTAATGAATAGAGTTTGATCTACTTTTCCGATTTGAAATCCTGAATCTATTAGATAACTCGTAAGTCTCTCATACCAAGCGCGAGGTGCTTGATTAAGACCATATAAGGCTTTCTTTAATTTATATACATGATTCGGATATTTTTCATGAATGAATAAAGGCGGTTGTTCAACATATACATTTTCCTTAATATATCCATTTAAGAAAGCACTTTTACCATCCATTTGATAAAGTTTAAATTTATGAAAACAAGCGTAAGCTAATAGAATACGTATTGCTTATAGTCTTGCAACAGGAGCAAACGTTTCTTCGTAATCGATTCCTTCTTCTTGATTATAGCCTTGTGCTACTAGTCTTGCTTTATTTCTATTAATATTTCCAAATTCGTCTGCTTTATTTTTATAGACCCACTTAGTTCCAATAACTGATTGGTCATCAGGATGGGGAACTAACTCTCATACATTATTTCGTTCAAACTGATTTAGTTCTTCTTGCATGGCAATAATCCAGTATTCATATGTTGATGCTTCTTTAGGATTTTTAGGTTCTATTGTTGAAATAAAGGCAACTGTCCCATTTGGTTTAGTTGACTTCTTGTTTGAACTTGCGGGTCAATCTCTCCAATTATATTTTGTGTAGGATGATCTCGTAGGATTCTAGGAGGAGATCTAGTTTGATTGCTATCGATTTGATTAATATTTTCATTATTTTCAAAACTTATATTTTCTGTGTTGTATATAATTTCTTCATCATCTTTGATGATTGTATTTTTATTAAAGTTTTCATCAAAAGATTCATGTAAAGTTCTTCTATTACATTTGTCCGTTTATTGAAAACACAATATGCCTTACTTCGTTTTGAGTAACCTACAAAAACAACATGGTCAGCTTTTGAATCAAATTTTCCAAGTTGGTCTTTTGTGTTAAGAATAAAACATTTTGACCCAAAGATTTTTAAGTACGAAATATTAGGTTTTCTTCCATTAAAAAGTTCATATGATGTGTTTTTAGTTAAAGGTCGTATGGAAATACGATTTAATACATAGCACGCAGTTGCTACAGCTTCTGCCCAAAAATGCTTTGGTAATGTACTTCTATTTAATAATGTTCTTGCGCATTCTTAAAGAGTTCTATTTTTCCTTTCTACAACTACATTTTGTTGTGGAGTTTTAGGAAATGAAAAATTATGATTTATTCCTTTCTTTTTACAAAATAATTCAAATGATTCATTTTCAAATTCGCCTCCATAATCACTCCTTATATTTTTTACTTTTAAATTCTTAATATTTTGAATTCTTTTAACAAAATTTTTGAAATATTCAAACGTATCACTTTTGTTTTTCATAAATATTGTCCATGTATATCTTGAAAAATCATCAACTATTACAAAAACATATCGATTATGGTTAATAGACTGAACCTGTGTTGGTCCAAATAAATCCATATGTAATAATTCTAATGGTTGTAAAGTTGAAATGAATTTCTTAGATTTAAAAGATGATTTAGTTAATTTTCCTATTTGACAATCATCGCAAATATTATTTATTTTAAAATTTATTTTCGGTAAGCCTTTGACTAATTCATCTTTTGAAAGTTTTTGAATAGTTTTAAAATTAATATGACAAAATCTTTTGTGCCATAACCAAGGGTCATTATCTTTGACCATTAAACACATATCTTTATTATTATTAATTTTCATGTTTAAAACATAAATATTTCTATTTCTCTTTCCTTCAAAAATAAGATTTTGATTTTGATCAAAAATACAACATTTATTTTCGGAAAAAGTTATTTTAAAACCTTTGTCGCATAGTTGACTTATGCTTAATAAATTATGTTTTAAGTTTTTAACTAAAGAAACATGTGCAATAAGGGGTGAATTTGATATACCGTAGTTGCACACATCTCCTTTGCCAATGATGAAACCTTTTGAGTTATCTCCGAAGGTAACAGAGCCACCATCAAAATATGAAATATTTGTAAGCATTTCTTTATCTCCGGTCTTGTGTTTTGAGCAACCACTATCCAAAATCCATTTTCTTTTCTTGAGTGGGATCTGCAAAAAATATTAATAAATATATTGGTACCCACCTTTTAATAGGGTCCTAAGAGTTAGATCTTAGGAAACCAAACCCAAGTAGGTTTAGTATCCCTTTTATAAAGATAATTACTATTTTTGTGAACTGTTTCTATAAAGGAATTTATATATTTGTTTCGAATTAAATTATTGTTTGTTTTCGGAACCCATATTTTGATTTCCTTTTTCTTTTTAGTGCGTCTTGGTATGTTATTTTTCAACACTATACTATGTTTTGAATTATTTTCCTTTTTAAAAATTAGCGTTTTTCTTTGGAAGAATTTTTGATTCCTTTTTAAAACCTAATCCTTTTTTATTTGAAGAGGGTTGAGAATTTTAGATAAATTTTCTCTTCCTTTATTGAAATTAGAAACATTTTTAGTAATGTTATCTAATTTAATTTGAAGACTAGTATTGTCTAATTCAACTTGTTTTATTTTATTCTTTAAATTGTGATTTTAGAAATAATTTCATCATTCTTTGCCTTTTGAGTTTCAATTTCTTGGCTCAAAAGTAAAAGTTGGCTATCTGAGTTTGAGAGAGATTCTTGAACTCTTTCAAGTTCTTCTTCCAATATATTTTTCTCGTCTTTTAATATATCTCTTTCAAATTCAGCTTTGTTCTGATTTTCACGTGTCTCTTTAAGTTTCTTTTTGAGAAATTTTATATTATTTAAAAATTCAGTGTTTACTTCTATTAAATCATCATAAGATAAATCACTAACCTCAGATTCTTGAGCCATGAAGCATACATTTGCTTGTTCGTTGTCGCTATCCCTATCACTTTCGGATGAAGATGAATCTGAATCGTCTCATGTGACAAAAAAGCCTTCTTTTTAAATTTGTCTTTCTTATTCTTATTGTTGAAGTTTTTCTGATTCTCCTTTTGTTCTGGACAATCCTTGTGCATGTGTCCTTTCTTATGACAATTGAAGCATTCTATATTTGAGGATGAAGGTTTGTTCAAGAAATTCTTTTTGAAACCGTTTTTATTTCCTTTTCTATATTTTAAGAATTTCTTGAAATTTTTGGCAATAAATGCTAGATCCTCATCTTCAGACTCCGATTCTTCCTTTTCTGCGTGAAAAGCCACATTTTTTCTTTCCTGTGCTTGGTCTTTCTTAGCTTGCATGTTAACTTCATAAGACATAAGGTTTCCAATTAATTCTTCAGGTTTCATTGTAGATAGATCGTTTGCTTCTTCGATTGCTAAGACTTTTCTCTCCCATTCATCAGTGAGTGAATTTAGGACCTTAGATACAATATCAAAATCCGTGTACTTTTCTCCTAATCCTATTAAGGCATGATGAATGTCTTGAAATCTCGAGTACATGTCATTGATGGATTCATTCTGTCGCATTCTAAAGTTTTGGAACCGGTTCTTTAGCATGGAGATCTTTGTTTGTTTGACTTTGTTTGTGCCTTCATGTATGGTTCTAAGTGTATCCCATATCTGATGTGCAGTAGTACAAATGCTAACACGATTGAACTCATTTCTATCCAAAGCGCAAAATAGCATATTCATAGCTTTGGCATTTGCACTAGCTTCATTATTCTGAGTTTGTGCCCATGTAGGGTAATCAGTTGTGGGTACAACGAACTCTGCTTGAGTTGCATTCCAGGCTTCAAGGCTTGTTGCTTGCATATAAATCCTCATCATTGTAGCCCAATAATTATAGTTTAGTCCATTGAATAGAGGGGGTCTTTGGGTAGATTGTCCTTCTGCAAACGTAGAGCTATAGGCAGTTGTTGTACTTATGCTTGTGTTATTTTCCATATTATCAATATGTCAAATAACGGTGTTATGGTTATATGACAACCTGGCTCCGATACCAATTGAAAGAAGCTATACAGTAGGATCGTATAATATGGAATAGTGGAATGGTCTAGGTAGATAGCAATAAGCAGTAAGTAAAGTAGACACCAAGACTTTATACTGGTTCGGACCTCTTGTCCTACGTCCAGTCCCTAAGCTCCTCTTAGGAATTCAACTAACCAGCAACCCTCACTTAACCCGAAGGAATAGATTTACAACTTACCCGAACAACCGAACGGGATTTCTTACCTCAACTACCGAAGAGAACTTCAACTAGATACAAAGAGTATTTCTGACTTGTTGTGTTCTTGATAACACTAATGAGTCTAATTGAGTACAATTTTCCTATAATCTTATCCTCAAGAATATGAAATGTGTTTATGAAGATTTAGGAAATATGAATTGCTATGAATCAAACGAGTATATTAAGATAAATCCAAGATTCAAGCAATTGAAGTGGTTTTCGAATGCTTTTGAAAACTTTAAGAAATCAGAAAATATGATCAAGAGAATAGAGAGATTAAAACAATTAGAATTGATGATTTGCAAATGATAGAATCATGTATTTATAAGTGTAGAAGAGGTGTATCTATTTGCAAAAGATTCAGACAAGAGATGCATCCATTACCATTGGAGAATGGTTGCAACTCTTGGGAAGAAGAAGGTGTCTTTTCATAAAAAATTCGCAGGTTTGAATTCAGTCGACTGAACAGGCAATTTCAGTCGACTGAAACTATGTGCATGTTGTAATTCTGCAACAGGTTCAGTCGAATGAAATTTTCAGTTCAGTCGACTGAACTGGTAGTTTATGCATAGTGAACATTTAACTAAAATATTAAGTTATGAAATGTGTTATTGTGTTTGTGCAAGCTTCTTGAGGATAGATTTTAACAATAAAACTAAGATGAAGACCTATATATAAAAAATACTTATGATATCCTTGGTCTTCATAGTCCTTCCTTTAGTTTTGCACACATCTCTTTCTTTTTGTTGAAGCACATTTTCATTGATCAAAATATAGCATATCAACACAAAGCATAATTAGAAGAAAAATAAGAAAAATGGATAAGTCTAAGGATCGGTAATGACACATCAATTTCTTCAATTTTGTCACTACTCTCAATGAATACTGGAACATATTGTTAAGGAGTATTAAGGTAAGATCAATAAGTCTCGAAGACAACATATCTTATAGACATAAAAGGAAGGGAAAATTTGCTATGGATCGTTATAGATTCATAAATGGATCGATATCGATCCATCAACTTAATCAAATTTGGACTTGTTCTTCCTCCTAAATAGATGGATCCTAATATCTGACATGTTTTGATGACTGATAATGCAATTTGATGACACTAATGTTCAATAAGAGCCAATTACAACTACATATATGAGTTAACATACAACAAAAAGCGGATTAGGGAGATACTGCTTATTAAGACCTAGTTTCGTGTCAATTTGAAAAACCAAACCAATTCTTTTGCCAACAAGGTTGGCTCAGTTGGTTGGTAGTTTAGACTACAAGATTAAATGTCATGAGTTCAATCCTCGAGATCAATACTTGTTGGCATTAATGAACCATGTCTAAAAAAGGGGATAAGGCAAAATTATTGCAACATATCTTAAAGAAAGTACTACCGCTGCAATTTCGAACTGAATTTTAAGATTGTAATTGTTATTTCTTCTGGATCTAATGTGTAATTAGCAATAAATAATCATTAAAGTGAACATAGGCGTATCTGGACAACAATGACTTTCTTTTATCTCGTTATTCCATTCAATTTTTTTCATTTGATCTGATATAAAGATATGTAATCATAATATTTACGAAATTAATTAATTAGGAATATTAGACCAATTTTTCAGTTAGTGAAGTAGACACACACACATAATGTGTGTTTAGATTATATATTTGTGTGTGTGTTTGTGTATTATACAATAATGTAATATTCATGTATATATGTACATATTCAATGACAAACTTAAATTCTATAAAGCTAGAAAAATGAAGTCTAGTTACATTCATAATGGTTAATGTTACACTCAACATTAGAGTAACATCTTTACGATGAAAAATGAAAAGTCATATGCATACTTTCTTCTATTTTAAATTAAGACAATTAATGTCATAAGTAACAAAAAAAATATTATTCATCCATAAGGTAACATTACCTTAATTACAAAATTAATCGTACAAATAATTAAATTAAATATAATTTACTATTAAGAATTATTTTTCATAGTATCATAAACACTATCCTGTACAAAATAATTAACGAAATTCTTTGAAATTGCCTTTTTCACTCCTTTACATAATAGACTTAATCTAACAAATACAACATGTTCTCAATCCATGACTACAATAGTTAACTCAATTTCAACTAAATGAAAAATGCAATAATGTCGTTCAAAATTCAAAATAATATGTAAATGAAGACCACTCTCAATAGTGTTTATGATCCTATCTAATCGATTTTATGTACAATTACAACTTTTTACAACATCCATTTTATAACAATTGCGTTAGTGTACCGTTCACATCACATGAGAAGAAACATCCTAATTGTTTTTTTTTGTAGTCTAATAGATGACCATGGAACTATACCTTTTCTTCATTTTTTTTTAAACTAATGTAACATGACCAATCTTTATTAACCAAACAACCAGCGAGGCTCCTTATAAATCATTTTACTCGAACAGTTTCACTTATTATTTTAGTATATCATTCTTCATTTTATTTTTTCATAAAACCACACATTTCATTAAGTGATACATTAGCAAGACTAGCAGAACACCTCCCAAATGCAAAAGAACATGAACGCTATAGATTACGACCAAGATGGCATGTAACATCCTTACTTTAATATAGATTACTACAAAACCTAATGAATTGATAATTAAATAACGTTGTAGGAGAAAATATAATAAGTATGGAGATAGGCCAAACCCAATGGTTTTGAAATTCTCTTCATTTGTAAAGGAATAATAACTTATTATATGAAGACACTAAAAGTTTTAACTAATATAGGGAAGGATTAGAAAGGGAGGAATTAAGGCCCAACCAACTTAATATTCCCTAACCTCTCTCTCTCTCTCTCTTATTTTATTCATTCTTCATGCTAAAGAAAAGAACAAGAAAATCCCTCATTAAAATTTTCTAACTATAGAAAGAAGAAGGTAAAGCATCAAGAAGGAGGCTTAAGGCTAATTCTTTCTATACTTAGACTGATCAAGGTAAATAATATTATCATCCCTGTATTTATTTTACATTAGATTATCATATTTGGTTTGACCTAGGATGATTTATGATGCTAAAGCATGGATGGGTTTAGATATTCATTTAAATGATTGTATGAATACTATATGTAAAATAATGAAGTTGAAAGTAGGGTTATCGAATTCAAGATCAATGTTAACGATCTCCAACTAATTTAAAACTTTGATATGTTTTTATAACATTAATTGGGTGATTTATTTTTAATTTCATAATTTTGTGAATTAATATGATTTTCAATAAAAAAAATTAAGCTGGAAAAGGTGTATTTGGATTTAATAATTTGAATAAGAAAATTAGTTAAATTTCCTAGAAATGTTTGGATATGGTAGAAGATAAAAAAACCTACTTTTGAGAATTTTTCAAAATTTTCCCCATGTAATTTTGAATTAATATAAATAATTTGATGGTTGGAATATTTTGATCAAAAAGTATTTAATTAATTAACTAAGGAATTAATTATTTGATTAAGCGAAGGAAAAGTATACTCTGAATTATTTCTGAAGAAATAGGGATTAAAAATGCAAATTTAACATATGGAAATATTTAGTCAAAAGTAATTATTTAAAGGGAAATAAATCATTTTTAAAATTAACTATCAAATGCCATTCTACATAATTGATGGCATGATTTTAGATGCTTGATAGTTACATCTTCGATAGCATGACTTTAGATGCTCGACAGCTTCATCTTTGATAACGTGATTTTAGAGCTTGTTAGCTATACCTTCGATAACAAGATTTAGATGCTTGATAAATACATCTCCAATAGCCTACTTTTAGAAGCTCCACAGCTTACATCTTCGATAATCAAATTTTAGAGGCTCGATAATTATACCTATGATAGATTTAACTTTGAAGTTTGATAGCTAGAGGCTCAGTAACTCTAGACATGTTATGTCCAGGAGTTCAATAGCCCAACCTTAAAAGGTTAATAACTAATGACTCGATAAATCGAGATATGCGATAGCTACGAACTTGATAGCACATTGTTAACTAATTGGCCAAGATTTTTCTATTACCAAAGTTTGGATTGACGACTTTAAAGTTTAGTTAAGAAGTTTTAAAAAGGAATAATATGAAATAAATTTTCAAACATGGACAGAAAGGAAATTTATCCCAAAATTAATTAATTTATATGATCGATTACGTGTTTATTCATACGTGGCATATGGATATCATGAGAATATTTTATATTATCGTTGTTTACTTTATATGTTATGTTATATATTTTGATCGGTTATGTTATTTTCTATGTAAATTGTTAGTATGCTTACTTGTATGAAATCAACAAATATTGAGAGATCAGGCTAAACTCCTATGTGAGAAGAATTACAACTAAGGGATCGGGAAGATTAAATTTTGTTAGGATGCCCAACCGATTAAGAGAAATCACTTGCTTAATGTCTAAAAAACCAGATTAAGTTGTGTGGATAGGTGTTAAGGTAACATCTCATACTGTAACCGATTAAGCCCCTTAGTTATATAGGTCCACGGTTCTAATGTGTAGGGCTTTGTCGACCTTAGGCTAAATTTTGTGCGTACGCGCGCAAGAATTGACTAGGGTTGCACATTATTATATATTGTTACAAGGACATCTTACTATCCATATAGGAACAAAAGCCGTTAGTTTTATTAGATTTTGGTCTGAGTCAACTTAATAGGTTTTTGGTTGGCCTGTAAAAGCTAATACATTTTTAGTGACCGTGTAAAAACTATGTCAATGTGTTGACACCTAATGGGATGGGTAGATGTAGAGAACGTGTGACACTTGTACCCTATTGAATGTCAACCTATTCATCTTTAACCCAATTTATTTGATGTTCTAACCATTGTGGTTACACGTGGATCATGGAAGCATTATGCATCAGGCCTGCCTCATCATATCCAATGACTGTTATGGTTGTCATTTGATTACTAAGATACCAGTGAGGGAAAAACCCATTCTTCTCGGCGACATGGTTTCACTATGCACCTTTTTGGATTTGGATGTTTAATGTTATTCATACCTGACATTTTGTCTAACTAGAAGTTTTTGGTTCCTCCCTAAACTCTAGGGTACTCACTTGAGTAGGCGGAGAGTAGGGATTTTTTGGCGAATAAAGCTTTATGATAATGTGCAAGAGGTAAGCTACTGTTAGTTAAGGTTTTGATTCCACTATGCAGCATAGTTGTAGGTTTATATGTAATGACATGTTATGACAGGTTTTATAATCGTTTGTAGTTATAGGTGGCATCATTATATGTCTCTTAAAATTATAATTTGTAATTATTAAAATTTATCCTAACATCATATTCATTGGATTGTGTAATGAAGATGTAAGGAACGAATGAAATTGTTCTATGAGTTTTTTAAAATTCTTAACGATTTTCGCAAGCGATAATTCGATGACATTGAACTTTGAAATGATGAAGGAATGGATGTTTGCTCAAATAAAATTGACTACAAAGCATAGCGAGAAGAAAATGGGAGAAATTGGCTAAGTCTATGGAACGGTACCTATCCTTTTATGGATCTAAAGAGGATCAAGTACAAAGCAGAATTAAAAGGAAAATAGGAATAATGGATAAGTCTAAGGATCAGTAACGACTCATCAATTTCTTCAGTTATGTCACTACTCTCAGTGAATATTGGAACATATTGTTAAGGAGTATTAAGGTAGGATCAATAAGTCTCGAAGACAACATATCTTAAAGACATAAAAGGAAGAGAAAATTTCCTATGGATCATTATAGATTCATGAATGGATCGATATCGATCCGTCAACTTGATCAAATTTGGACTTGTTCTTCCTCCTAAATAGATGGATCCTAAAATCTTACTTGTTTTGATGATTGATAATGCAATTTGATGACACTAATGTTCAATAAGAGCCAATTACAACTACATATATGAGTTTACATACAACAAAAAGTAGATAAATGAGATACTTTTTATTAAGACCTAATTTCGTGTCAATTTGAAAAACCAAACCAACTCTTTTGCTAATAAGGTTGGCTCGATTGGTTGGTAGTTTAGACTACAAGATTAAATGTCAGGAGTTCGATCCCTGAGATCGACACTTGTTGGCATAATGAACCATGTTCAAAAAAGGGGGCTAAGGCAAAATTATTGCAACATATCTTAAAGAAAGTACTACCGCTGCAATTTCTAACTAAATGTTAGGATTGTAGTTGTTATTCCTCTGGATCTAATGTGTAATTAGCAATAAATAATCATTAAAGTGAACGTAGACGTATCTGGAACGATAACTTTCTTTTATCTCGTTATTCCATTCAATTTTTTTTCATTTGATCTGATATAACGGTATGCAATCAAAATATTTACAAAATTAATTAATTAGGAATTTTAGACCAATTTTCGGCTAGAAAAATAGACATATACACAGTGTGTGTTTAGATTATATATATATATATATATATATATATATGTATGTATGTATGTATGTATGTATGTATGTATTTGTGTGTGTGTTTGTGTATTATACAATAATGTAATATTCATGTTATGTACATATTAAATGACGAACTTAAATTACTTGAAGTTAGAAAAATGAAGTCTAGTTACAGTCCTAATGGTCAATTTTACACTCAACATTAGAGTAACATCTTTACTATGAAAAATGAAAAGTCATATGCATGCTTTCTTCTATTTTAAATTAAGACAATTAATGTCATAAGTAACATTTTTTTTGAAAACCAAGGAGAACCCAGCAGGCAGGTAAACTCCTGAGGAGAGTATAGTAAAGCCGTCCGCTGATCCAAGCCCCCATACCCCCGGGTAAATTTATATAGGATAGGAAAGTGCATAGTAGGAATCGAACCTGGGTCTTTTTAGCAGAACCCAAGCCTCCTTTCCACTGCGCCAGAACCGTTAACAAAATAATAATATTATTCATCCATAAGGTAACATTACCTGAATTACAAAATTAAGCGTACAAATAATTATATTAAATATAATTTACTATTGAGAATTATATTTCATAATATCATAAACACAATCTTATAAAAAATAATTAATGAAATTCTTTAAAATCGCCTTTTCCACTCCTTTACGTAATAGACTTAATCTAACAAATATAACATGTTCTCAATCCATGACCACAATAGTTAACTCAATTTCGACTAAATGAAAAATGCAATAATGCCATTCAAAATTTAACATAATATGTAAATGATGACTACTCTCAATAGTGTTCATGATCCTATCTAATCGATTTTATGTATAGTTACAACTTTTTACAACATTCATTTTATAACAATTGTGTTAATCTACCGTTCATATCACATGAGAAGAAACATCCTAATTGATATTATTGTAGTCTAATGGATGACCATGGAACTATACCTTTTCTTCATTTTATTTTAAACTAATGTACCATGACCAATCTTTATTAACCAAACAATCAGCGAGGCTCCTTATAAATCATTTTTTTTCGAACAGTTTCACTTATTTTTTTTATCATATCATTCTTCATTTTTTCTCACAAAACCTCACATTTCATTAAGTGATACATCAGTAAGACTAGCGAAACACCTCCCAAATGCAAAAGAACTTGAAAGCTATAGATTACGACCAAGATTGCATGTAACATCCTTATTGTAATATAGATTACTACATAAACTTAATGGATTGATAATTAAATAATGATGTAGGTGAAAATAAAATAAGTATGGAGATAGGCGAAACTTAATTATTTTGAAAATTTTGTAATTTGTAAAGGAATAATGACATATTATTGTAGGATCGATTTCACCCTAGAGGGGGGGTGAATAGGGTGATGGTATAAATTATAAAAATTAATCGCGGAAGCTTATTAATTAATTTCAATTCAGATCACAGAATCGCAGCACAGATATCGCAGAATATAAATAACAGAATAAAACAGAACAACACAGAATTTACCCAGCTTCGGCAAAACCCTGCCTACGTTCTGCCCCCAAGGTTTCTACTAGAAATTAGATAGTCCCTTGCTTACACACGTAAACTCGCTATACCCGCTATTGACTAATCTAACTCTACGCTCAAAACCCTGCCACAACTCAACTACCGAGTTGCGAATTCTCAAGCTACGCCACGTAGCTTGTCCCCTAGTCACACGACTAGAAATTAAAACGGTTTAAAAAGAAAATACAATTAAAACAATTTAAAACAAAATAACCCTAATTTAAAACAAGTAAGCCCAAAATAATATTATTAGAATCGGCCCACTAATTAAAAGTTTGCGTCCCCTTTCTCCTTTTTATTTTATCGGCCTGGTTCCTTTTTTTGCTTGAGAATAATGTCGGCCGTTGTTTTCTTCTTTCTGAGATTAGGGCTTGTAAAATTGGGGCTTTCGTTCTCTCTGCTCTGGAAATTAGGGCTTGAAGTCGCCGGCTTTAATTCGATCGATCCAGTGATGTTTTGCGTGTCGCCTTGATCGATTGATTCCTCGTTGCTTATGCGGCTGCTTCGATGGAGTTCGTGTTCGAATTGGTATGTTCTTTTTATTGCTTGCAATTGCTTGATTTCTGTATTGCGAACTCCTTCTTCTATGCCGATGATGATAGTTTGGTTTTTATAGGGTTCGATCCCCTGAGTTTTCGTTCGTATATTCAAGTTTGAATTTGTCACACGATTTCTCTGGCCGCTTGATTTTGTATTGATGAACATGATGATATCTGACCTTTTCAAATTTGTATATATTCGCTTTTATATTACTTGATAGTCACGGCTTGGGTTTCTTGACTTGGTTTGAATTTTCTCGGTTTTGAATTTGACAACCACGGCTTTGAATATTTGTGATGTCTGACTTCGATCATTTCTGCAATGTTTGTGTTCATCCTGATGAGCTTCCTCTCTGGCCATCTGTGTTGAGCATTTCTCTGGTCTGTCCACTGCAGTTTGTGTCTTGCCACTGACTTGCTGTTTCGACATGAGTCCACTGTGCTTGGCCTTGGTTATATTGATTTTGGCCCATATCTGTTCATCTGCACTTGTGTATATTATTGCTGTTGTCATGATTGTTGTGGCACTGAACTTGAGTTGTCTTCATCTTTGTTCATTGAACTGGTTGTTGTCTTTGTTGTTGGGTTGCTGCATATATGAACTTGCATTCATTCGAGTTCAGTTTGCACTTGTTCATCATGTAGCTTGTTGTCTTCATGTATAGTTGCTATCTACATTCATGTTTGGTTGCCACTGAATTTTGATGTTTTTGCCATTCACTTGTGCTGTGCAGTTTTGTGCTTTGAGTCAGTTTCATTTTTGCTTCTGTGCATATATATTGGCCGTTTAATTGATGCTGCAGTCTTCAAGCATTGTTGATTCATTGGTCTTTGCTGTGTACATGTTGTAAATGATTTGTGCTTAGTTGCATCACTGGTATATGCATATTTGTTCACCTGCAGTTGCACATTGCTGCTTGTAGCACTTGTGTACTTGGTCGAGTTCATTTGCATTCTGCAGTTTTGTTCCATATATGTATGTTCATTCATTGGTTGGGACTTGCAGTGTTGGCTTGATGGTTTGGGTTTGCATTTTACTTGAGTCACTTCACTACTGCCTGTCTGAACTGTGCACATTGTTGCACTTTGGTTGTTTATCATGTTGCATTCACTCCATTTTGCATTGGTGCATTGCTGTCATGTTGGTTCGAATTGCACTTGTCACTGCTGCAGTCGCTATGCAGTTGCTATGCCTTCGGTCATGTTGCCTTGTGTTGAATTCAGTTTCAAAACTCGGGTTTGACCTTGTGCTCGTGTCGTAATTTTGAATATACTGCACGTGAGTTGAACCCGTCTTTTCATTTGGGTTTGACCTGTGCTCACCTGTCCCTGTAAATCGATCAAGTGTATATATATCGGTGTGCACGGCCTTGTGGCATATACAGTAATACACTGTGTATGTCACAAGTTGTTCGTGTATGATGAATTCAAATTTAAATTATGACGAACAACCCAAATAACTGAGGCAAATCATATTTTCAAAAATTATCTTTTATTTTTGAATTGCAAAAATATTTCTTTTTCAATTTTACTGCATTAGTAAATATTTTTGCAGATTGTTCAGATGCTGGATTCAAACTGGAATGAAGTTGAAGATAAATACGAGTGTGAGTGATATGTAGTGAGGTGATGATATGTAAAATAGTGATGTAATTGAATTTGTATCAAAGTTGTATAGTGAATAGTGAGAGCTTGAATTTGTACACTATTCAAAAGATGTAATAAATATTTGTTTGAATAAAATATTCGTTTGAATTCAAGTTCTGTGTAATTTATTTTATTCAGCAAATATTTATTTAATCTGTGAAAAATAAAATAGTATATTATCAAATACATTTAAACGAATGTATATATGTTTATTATCATCAAACAAAAATCATATAAGCGCATATTCAACAATCTCCCCCTTTTGATGATAACAAACATATATTTAAGATTTTGAATATGTTAAATGTATTTGACCATTGATATGCTCTAATTGCTCCCCCTATTTAAATGCTTCCTCTCTACACAAAGCTCCCCCTACATATATGCATACAAATAGAAATATATAAATGAGCCTATATGCAAATGGAAAATTATTTGACCTTTGCTTGATTCTATTTGACAAAATCTTAACTTTTCTCTCCCCCTTTTGTTATCAGCAATAGAATAATAGTGTTAGAGAAAATAGAGATAAAGTTATCGATATTAACCAACATTAAAACTCAATTGAATATAAATATTAAATTTCAATAAAAAAATCAAACAAAAATCATAAATATTTTGTTAGGCGCATATTCCACTTTTAGAATGATAGGAATGATATCATCATATAAAAACCATACAGTTGTGTCTATTTGTGGCATATTTATATCAGGAATTTGAATATCTACTAACCATGCATAACCGTTAGGACTTTTACATGAGATTAGTAGTATTCCAATTTTATTTTAAAAAAAATGAATTCAAGTATCTTCTAACCACGCATAACCGTGAGGACTTTTAAATGGGATTAGAATCAACTTGTTTATTTTACAAATCAACTTTTGATATGCGTTCCATACATGCATAACCGTGAGGACTTTTAAATGAGCATGAAAGCACATAACAAATTCCAAGTAATTCACCCATGCATAACCGTGAGGACTTTTAAATGAGAGTGAATACTTTGGTATTTATTATTATTATTGTAACCTTTTTAAAAAAAATGTGAAAAATGAAAAACGAACGATTCCTGTTTAAAGTACCACATATTGACAAACTATATAGAATTTTGATGAGTGATGGTCGTTAGAAATATGATAGATATAGAGATGGTCATGGAATTTTTACCAACAAACAGTTTTATAACTCTTGTTTAAATTTCTAAAGAAATTTATTAATTATACCGTCTCGAGTTATAATATATAATCAATATCAACGCTCATCACTTTTTCAATCACTATTTTTCTTTTCGATAAACATTTGGGAGTCAGATTAGTCATAATAGTCATCAAATTCAAAAATAATTATGAAATTAATTTTTCAAAAATGACTAATCTGAAAATATGGTCAAAAATGATTTTCTCCAGGGGGTTTTTAAAAGAAAATTTTCTGCTATTTGAAAATTATTTGAAATGAAGAATATGCAGATATTTTCTTTGAAAAACGATGCAGTTATTAAATGTCTCAACAAAAATCACGTTTCACTAGTAATTTTTCTATCAACTAGATTACCAGTGTAATCTGCATCTGAATTTCTCTTTCACTCAAAAATTATTATCAATTGAATTTTATAGACCAAAACATGAAGTGTGCACCAAAAATTTCAAATTCAATTTTAACAACAATTTAAATGACATTCTTTTGAATTTGAAATGAAGCCGTGTAAATAATCGAAAACCGTGAATAAGGAGTTAGCCGTATTATAACCAAATGTATTATCCAAGAAAACACTATTTTTAATCCAAAATGATATATATGAAGTAATTCAAAGAATTTAGAGATTTATATAGTGTTTTTGGCATAAGAATATAATTGACCAACTATGTTGAATAAGTCAGAATCATCATCTTAATATTGGCTGATTTTAATTCAGAATACGGTGTAGATTATCACATTTAATATATCGTTTAAAACATACCGTACCTGTTTTACCTTTACGATATTTTTCGTTGTTGTCCATTGCGATTCTATCACCTTTATACTAGGCTAAGGAACTTTGCTTCGTTGTCCGTTGTTTTTCTGGAACAGCCAAAAATCCAGAGAATACTGTTGTTGTTCCTTAGCCGGCCACCACACCTACACGATGAAAGATTTATGTGACCTATTTGTTTTTATAGGTCCATGGTTGTTAGTGGCAGAAAATTTTGAAAAACAATTTTGTAAAGACCCAAAACTATTTATAATTGTTCCCTTCGGCACCCAAATTTGTTTAACTTTGAGAGATTTTATATTTGTGCCTTTTGGAACCCAAATCGGTATAGTTTTCACATGTTTGGGTCTATACCAGCAATTATTGTGACTGTGTCCATATTTTCTACACATCGTGCACATGGAATTAATTTGACTAATATTGCTTTCAACAATTTTCGAACTGTTATATCCAAGTCCTTGTCTAACCGAATTAACAGTTTGCTTTCCTAATAGCATATTCAACGATTTTTCACTTTTTGAAAATTTATCCAAAGTCGTTGACAATTGTTGGACTTGTGTTTTGAGAGATTCATTTTCGTTTAACAATTGTGTGCACTTTTTAATAGAATTCTCTCTCCTAGTATTTTCATTCTCTTTTAAAATCAGAATTTCATTTTCAAGTGATTTTATATTGATTTCTGATTTTTTGATTTCTTCTTCGAATGTTGGACACTTATCACACTTAGGGATCCTACTTTGATAGGTTTTAACTAGTTGATCAAGTTGTTTATTGCATTCTATCAAAGTATCCTTTTGAGATTCAAGTTTGGCGTATTTTTCCCTAAGTCGTTCAAAATAGCCGTTTACTTCATGAAAATATATAAGCAACTCAGAATGGGTAAGTTTTGATACCTCACTTGGCTCGTCATCGTCACTGTCGGTTGTATCACCTCGAAGACACAATTCTGCCTTTTCGCTTTCACTGCCAGTGCTTTGATCATTCTCGTCTATTTCATCCCAAGTGGCTGCAAAACTTTTCTTTTTCTGTTTCTTTCCATGGCTGGATTTAATTTGTGGACAATCGGGCTTGATATGGCCGGGTTTGTTGCACTTATGACAGATGATCTCATGTTCTTCTGAGTAGTCAAGTGCTTTGCCTATTCCGTTTTTTAATTCATGATTTCGAGCTGGGTTTCCGTATTTGCGATTCCACCTTTTGAATTTCTTTATTAGTAGTGCCAGCTCTGCTGCTCCATCATCATCATCGTTATCATCATCACTTTCGGTTGTTCCTTTGAGCGCTATTGATTTCTTTCGAGTATCTCCTCCTTCACGCTCTTCCTTGAATTTCATTTCTAGCTCATAAGTGGTGAGATTTCCGATGAGTTCTTCGACTTTCATTTGTTTCAAATCTTTTGATTCTTGAATGGCAGTCACTTTTGCTTCAAATTTTCAAGGAAGGACTCTAAGGATTTTTCGGACTATCTCCAACTCTGTGTATGATTTTCCAAGAGATTTTGATTTGTAAACGATATTGGAAAGTCGTCCATGCATCTCTTTGACATTTTCTTCCTTCGCCATTGTGAAGTTCTCGTATTCGCTGCTTAGCATGGCAAGGCGAGATTCTTTGACTTGAGATGTTCCTTCGTGAGTCACTTCTAGTGTGTGCCATATTTCCTGTGCAGTTAGACAGTGCGAGACACGATTAAATTCAAATTGATCTAATGAACAAATAATAGAATTCATAGCTCTAGCATTAGCATTTTGTAATCTATTTTCTAGTTCTGTCCATTGATCTTTTGGTTTCTCTATTTCCTGATTATCTACAGTTATAGTTGGTATTCTATAACCTGTCTCAACAATATTCCAAGCGTCAATGGTTTTCAGAAAAATTTGCATTCTATTTTTCCAGTAAGCATATTCACCATTGAACATTGGTGGTCTAACTATGGATTGACCCTCAGCAAAATCAGTATTAAAAGAAGCCATTTTAAAAATTCAAATTTTTAAAACAAAAATTGGTTTTTGTAAAAAAATCAAATTTTTAAAACAAAAACGGCTTTTGTTCCTAGCTCCGATACCACTTGTAGGATCGATTTCACCCTAGAGGGGGGGTGAATAGGGTGATGGTATAAATTATAAAAATTAATCGCGGAAGCTTATTAATTAATTTCAATTCAGATCATAGAATAGCAGCACAGATATCGCAGAATATAAATAACAGAATAAAACAGAACGACACAGAATTTACCCAGCTTCGGCAAAACCCTGCCTACGTGCTGCCCCCAAGGTTTCTACTAGAAATTAGATAGTCCCTAGCTTACACACGTAAACTCGCTATACCCGCTATTGACTAATCTAACTCTACGCTCAAAACCCTGCCACAACTCAACTACCGAGTTGCGAATTCTCAAGCTACGCCACGTAGCTTGTCCCCTAGTCACACGACTAGAAATTAAAACGGTTTAAAAAGAAAATACAATTAAAACAATTTAAAACAAAATAACCCTAATTTAAAACAAGTAAGCCCAAAATAATATTATTAGAATCGGCCCACTAATTAAAAGTTTGCGTCCCCTTTCTCCTTTTTATTTTATCGGCCTGGTTCCTTTTTTTTTGCTTGAGAATAATGTCGGCCGTTGTTTTCTTCTTTCTGAGATTAGGGCTTGTAAAATTGGGGCTTTCGTTCTCTCTGCTCTGGAAATTAGGGCTTGAAGTCGCCGGCTTTAATTCGATCGATCCAGTGATGTTTTGCGTGTCGCCTTGATCGATTGATTCCTCGTTGCTTATGCGGCTGCTTCGATGGAGTTCGTGTTCGAATTGGTATGTTCTTTTTATTGCTTGCAATTGCTTGATTTCTGTATTGCGAACTCCTTCTTCTATGCCGATGATGATAGTTTGGTTTTTATAGGGTTCGATCCCCTGATTTTTCGTTCGTATATTCGTGTTTGAATTTGTCACACGATTTCTCTGGCCTCTTGATTTTGTATTGATGAACATGATGATATCTGACCTTTTCAAATTTGTATATATTCGCTTTTATATTACTTGATAGTCACGGCTTGGGTTTCTTGACTTGGTTTGAATTTTCTCGGTTTTGAATTTGACAACCACGGCTTTGAATATTTGTGATGTCTGACTTCGATCATTTCTGCAATGTTTGTGTTCATCCTGATGAGCTTCCTCTCTGGCCATCTGTGTTGAGCATTTCTCTGGTCTGTCCACTGCAGTTTGTGTCTTGCCACTGACTTGCTGTTTCGACATGAGTCCACTGTGCTCGGCCTTGGTTATATTGATTTTGGCCCATATCTGTTCATCTGCACTTGTGTATATTATTGCTGTTGTCATGATTGCTGTGGCACTGAACTTGAGTTGTCTTCATCTTTGTTCATTGAACTGGCTGTTGTCTTTGTTGTTGGGTTGCTGCACATATGAACTTGCGTTCATTCGAGTTTAGTTTGCACTTGTTCATCATGTAGCTTGTTGTCTTCATGTATAGTTGCTGTCTACATTCATGTTTGATTGCCACTGAATTTTGATGTTTTTGCCATTCACTTGTGCTGTGCAGTTTTGTGCTTTGAGTCAGTTTCATTTTTGCTTCTGTGCATATATATTGGCCGTTTAATTGATGCTGCAGTCTTCAAGCATTGTTGATTCATTGGTCTTTGCTGTGTACATGTTGTAAATGATTTGTGCTTAGTTGCATCACTGGTATATGCATATTTGTTCACCTGCAGTTGCACATTGCTGCTTGTAGCACTTGTGTACTTGGTCGAGTTCATTTGCATTCTGCAGTTTTGTTCCATATATGTATGTTCATTCATTGGTTGGGACTTGCAGTGTTGGCTTGATGGTTTGGGTTTGCATTTTACTTGAGTCACTTCACTACTGCCTGTCTGAACTATGCACATTGTTGCACTTTGGTTGTTTATCATGTTGCATTCACTCCATTTTGCATTGGTGCATTGCTGTCATGTTGGTTCGAATTGCACTTGTCACTGCTGCAGTCGCTATGCAGTTGCTATGCCTTCGGTCATGTTGCCTTGTGTTGAATCCAGTTTCAAAACTCGGGTTTGACCTTATGCTCGTGTCGTAATTTTAAATATACTGCACGTGAGTTGAACCCTCATTTGGGTTTGACCTGTGCTCACCTGTCCCTGTAAATCGATCAAGTGTATATATATCGGTGTGCACGGCCTTGTGGCATATACAGTAATACACTGTGTATGTCACAAGTTGTTCGTGTATGATGAATTCAAATTTAAATTATGACGAACAACCCAAATAACTGAGGAAAATCATATTTTCAAAAATTATCTTTTATTTTTGAATTGCAAAAATATTTCTTTTTCAATTTTACTGCATTAGTAAATATTTTTGCAGATTGCTCAGATGCTGGATTCAAACTGGAATGAAGTTGAAGATAAATACGAGTGTGAGTGATATGTAGTGAGGTGATGATATGTAAAATAGTGATGTAATTGAATTTGTATCAAAGTTGTATAGTGAATAGTGAGAGCTTGAATTTGTATACTATTCAAAAGATGTAATAAATATTTGTTTGAATAAAATATTCGTTTGAATTCAAGTTCTGTGTAATTTATTTTATTTAGCAAATATTTATTTAATCTGTGAAAAATAAAATAGTATATTATCAAATACATTTAAACGAATGTATATATGTTTATTATCATCAAACAAAAATCATATAAGCGCATATTCAACAATTATATGAAGAAATTAAAAGTTTTAACTAATATAGGGAAGGATTAGAAAGGGAGGAATTAAGGCCCAACCAACTTAATATTCCCTAACCCCTCTCCCTCTCTCTCTCTTATTTTATTCATTCTTCATGCTAAAGAAAAGAACAAGAAAATTTCCCATTAAAATTTTCCAACTATAGAAAGAAGAAGGTAAAGCATCAAGAAGGAGGCTTAAGGCTAATTCTTTCTATACTTAAACTGATCAAGGTGAATAATATTATCATCCCTGTATTTTTTACATTAGATTATCAGATTTTGTTTGACCTAGGATGATTTATGATGCTAAAACATGGATGGGTTAAGATAATCATTAAAATGATTGTGTGAATACTATATGTAAAATAATGAAGTTGAAAGTAGGGTTATCGAATTCAAGATCAATGTTAACGATCTCCAACTAATTTAAAACTTTGATACGTTTTTTATAACATTAATTGGGTGATTTATTTTTAATTTCATAATTTTGTGTATTAATATGATTTTCAATAAAAAAAATTTAAGCTGGAAAAGGTGTAACTTGGGTTAAATAATTTGAATAAGAAAATTAGTTAAATTTCCTGGAAATGTTTAGATATGGTAGAAGATAAAAAAAACATATTTTTGAGAAATTTTCAGAAGTTTTCCCTTGTAATTTTGAATTAATATAAATAATTTGATGGTTGGAATATTCTGATCAAAAAGGTATTTAATTATTTAACTAAGGAATTAATTATTATTTTTAAGTGAAGGAAAAATATACTCTGAATTTTTTCTGAAGAAATTGGGATTAAAAATGCAACTTTAACATATGGAAATATTTAGTAAAAAGTAATTATTTAAAGGGAAATAAATCATTTTTAAAATTAATTATCAGACGCCATTCTACATAATTGATGGCATGATTTTAGATGCTTGATGGTTACATCTTCGATAGCATGACTTTAGATGCTCGATAGTTTCATCTTTGATAGCATGATTTTAGCTGCTGGGTAGTTATACCTTTAATAATAAGATTTAGATGCTTGATAAATACATCTCCAATAGACTAATTTTAGAAGCTCGATAGCATACATTTTGGATAACCAAATTTTAGAGGCTCGATAATTATACCTATGATAGATTTAACTTTGAAGTTTGATAGCTAAAGGCTCAATAACTCTAGATATGTTATGTCTAGGAGTTCAGTAGCCCAACCTTAGAAGGTTAATAACTAATGACTCGATAAATCAAGATATGCACTAGCTACGAATTTGATAGCATAATGTTAACTAATTGGCCAAGATTTTTCTATTACCAAAGTTGGGATTGACGACTTTAAAGTTTAGTTAAGAAGTTTTAGAAAGAAGGAATAATATGAAATAAAATTTTCAAACATGGATAGAAAGGAAATTTATCCCAAAATTAATTAATTTATATGATCGAGTACATGTTTATTCATACGTGACATATGTGCAAATGGATATCATGAGAATATTTTATATTATCGTTGTTAACTTCATATGTTATGTTATATATTTTGATCGGTTATGTTATTTTCTATGTAAATTGTTAATATGCTTACTTGTATGAAATCTATCAATATTGAGAAATCAGGCTAAACTCTATGTGAGAAGAATTACAACTAAGGGATCGAGAAGATTAAATTTTGTTAGGATGCCCAACTGATTAAGAGAAATCACTTGTTTGATGTCTAAAAAACCAGATTAAGTTGTGTGGATAGGTGTTAAGGTAACATCTCACACTGTGACCGATTAAGCCCCTTAGTTATATAGGTCCACGGTTCTAATGTGTAGGGCTTTGTCGACCTTAGGCTAAATTTTGTGTGTACACATGCAGGAATTGACTAGGGTTGCACGTTATTATATACTGTTGCAAGGACATCTTACTATCCATATGGGAACAAAAGCCGTTAGTTTTATTAGATTTTGATCTGAGTCAACTTAATAGGTTTTTGGTTGGCATGTAAAAACTAATACGTTTTTAGTGACCATGTAAAAACTATGTCAATGTGTTGACACATGGGTAGATGTAGAGATCGTGTGACACTTGAACCCTATTGAATGTCAACCTATTCATCTTTAACCCAATTTATATGATGTTTATTTGATGCTCTAACCATTATGGTTACACGTGAATCAAGGAAGCATTGTGCATCAGGCCTGCCTCGTCATATCCGATGACTGTTATACTTGTCATTTGATCACTAAGGTACCAGTGAGGGAAAAACCCATTCTTCTTAGCGACATGGTTTCACTATGCACCTTTTTGGATTTGGATGTTTAATATTATTCATACCTGGCATTTTGTCTAACTAGAAGTTTTTGGTTCCTCCCTAAACTCTAGGGTACTTACTTGAGTAGGCTGAGAGTAGGAACTTTTAGGCGAACAAAGCTTTATGACAATGTGCAAGAGGTAAGCTAATGTTAGTTAAGGTTTTGATTCCATCATGCAGCATAGCTGCAGGTTTATATGTAATGATAGGTTATGACAGGTTTTATAATCGTTTGTAGTTATGACTCTAATCAATCAGGGGGCATCATGATATGTCTCTTGAAATTATAATTTGTGATTATTAAAATTTATCCTAACATCATATTCATTAGATTATGTAATGAAGATGTAAGGAACGAATGAAATTGTTTTATGACTTTTTTTAAATTGCATGCAACATTTGTGTCTAATTTTGGGTCATAAAAGGGGGGATATTGCATGCAACTTTCAGATCTTTCGCACACACTCTCTTGATTTAGCACAGGCATCGAATATTTTTGGAGCACTTAGACTCTTCAATAGAACGTATTGTTCCATTTCATTCAACAATGAACACAAAAATGTAGCCATTTGGTGTTCATCCACACCATTAATAATGGATGGCAAACTGCCCATAATTAAGAGTCAATTATAGACTTGTACGTTAGAAATGTTTTGCATGTTGGAGGAAATGGAGGCAGGATGAAGATAAAATAGTCCCACATTGGTTAATAACTCAAAGATGTGGTATATAAATAAGAGCTAGTAGAAACGTAACATTTTGATATATTTTTTATGTAATGCATGTCAAATCATATATGTGAGATAAGTGAGGGGCTAACAGGCGGATTGTATCAAAATTAAAGGTTATGAACTAGGCTATGTAAACTAGAAAAACATTTATCTCAAAATACTTTATGAGTCATGGGTGAGATTGTTAAGGAAAAGATTTGCTCTCAAAATAAAAGAACTTCCCAATTAAGTGGTAGATTGTTAGGTTGTCCCTTTATTAAAGAAAACATAGGAGAGTAGGAGATAGAAAGTTCCCACATTTCTAGTAACGTAAGACATGGTGTATACATATGATTTGATTGGAACATAAAAATAAAGATCACTTTTGTTGTGGAACGTGTTCCAACTAATATGTGCATGCCATAAGGAGAATATGAAAAAGATCTATATACGAGGCTGGCTAGGTAGTCTCGTTGATACAACATAACCAGTTTATCAATATCTCATTCTCAATATACTTATAACTAGATACGTATACAAATCAATGTTTATGTTCAATTTAAAACTCAAGATTGTGAATATTGCATCATTGTAACAAGTAAAAACCAATTTCCAATGATTACCATAAACATGTAAATGGATAGCCATAATGTGTGTGTATGTGTATATATATAAAGGCACATTAGTAGAAAGACAAAAACAATGTTCTACTATTATTTTGGAAAAGGCAAAAAGTTATATATTAGTCATAATTGGATGATAAACTAAATAATTTCCTTGCAAGCAAACAAAACACTATTAGCACTCGTTAAGACTTCTTACAATAATGATGCAGATAAAGACTCTCACACAAAGGTACTTACACATATCTTTATTAATAAAATAAAGTAACTATTTTTTATCCGACCATAAAGTACCAAAAATACACGCACTATATATAGACTATGTAACGATGAAAACCATGAAGTTATAATTTTGAATCTACCCATTGAAAAAGGTAAGCTATATTATTATTTGTAAAATATGGAATTTTATTTCGGTTATATGTTCGAATATGTATAATGACAATCTTTCCCATATATTTTTCTATTTTCATTTTTTACGGTCGTTTCCTTCCAAACTGTCAATAAATGTGTTTTCATTTTTTATTTATTTCAATTCTATATAAGTGCAGTTTTTTATTTCCATTTTTATGTAGTATTAGCATACTTTAAGAAAAATATAACGACTTGGAATTTCAGATACTTCGTATTTAAATAAATGAATTATTTAAATATTTGAATCTGGGATAAAATGCGATAAAAGTGATTTAATAACCTTTTTAACCCTCTTTTAATACAACTAATGGTGGCAATCTTATTTTAGAAAAATCTTTACAAAAATATGCAGTTCGATGAAATACCGTTAAAATGACCAAAAATCGCTTTATCTACAAATAACATTTTTCTAAACGGAAGTTGTTCGAAGTTTTTGTGCTTGTATAATTAACTAATATTTAGGTAATTTGTGACTAAAAATATTTTGTGTAAAAATTAAAAATAGGCTTCTAGAAGCTTCTAAAAGTTACGTGGTTAAGTGTGACAGGGAGGAGATAATTTTACATGATGAGGTGTAAAGTGGCACGTGGGAAGAGCATGCAAAGGAGATGGGTGGCTCTTTGTGACTGACCAAAGGGGGGATAAAGGTTATTTTACACTTCATAATTTACTAAAGCTTGAGAAAATTAAAAAGACCAAAAATGGTAGAAGTGGATTGGCACTAATCCACTTTGTTCTTCACAAATCTTTCTCTAATTAATTCAAATCTTCTCCAAACTCCATCAAACTTTCACCAATACCTTAGAACACCGTATGAAGCATGGATTTAAACTCCAAAGCAGAAAAGTGGATGAAATTGGGTTTCCATTTGTGGCCGTAAGTATCTGTGACAATACATACCTCTTAATACACCCAAAAGTCGTCGCATCGAGAAATGGAGATCATCATATGGACATAAACTAGCATAACAGGGACTAAGATCACAAGAAGTAGAATTAACTATCTAATCACAATGTATGATAGTGGAAACAATGTAGCAAATATATAATCTCAGAAAAATAAAAATGTCCTAGAAATATCATATCATATCGTAGTCTCAGATGATATCAATACATAAGTCTAAATAAGACTATATCATAGAAATATCCTTCAAATACCAAATCATATAGATAGCTGCACTGATAAGTAATACACGATAAAGGATAAGAATAGAAAGCTAAGCTCCAAGCTAGGCATGACTGCTTGAAAGTAAGAATGGGCCAGTCACCTACTACCCTGTCCACTTGAGGTAGGGGAAAAGGAAAAATGGAATGGGTCAGACAAAAGTATGATAGATGAGAACAAGACTAATAAGATGATTAAGTGCAATTAATTTTAAATCTAATCTAACTAATATAGAGTGCTACGGTGTTCGTGCAATTCTAAGGCCATATACCGAAGGATTCTTATCTCTCATAGTGGGTCAATTCTACAAATTGAACCTCATACAATCAATCAGCCAAATCGGGATCTACTGTCCCATCTCTACTCACACTGCCTGGAGAGGGAGGGAATCATAATTCAAACTTTTTGTAATGCTCTCGTTCCCACTATATGTGAATTCCTATTAATACCCGGCCCCAACTAATAATCGTTTTCCTATAGACACTTATTGTCCAGTACCCACCGTATGTGAACTCCCAATAGGACGGGCTCGATCTAATAATCGATGTCCTATATTCACTTATTATCTAATGCCAATGTCCACCCCTACCATGTTGCTCAAGAATGCATGCAGTATTTGTATCTTTCATTAGGACCGAGCTCCTCAGATAGTGTTCCTTTCAGTGCTTCCTCCACCTAATCATAACACTTCTGAATCTAACGCCAAATAAATAACCCAAATCTCTTCATAGCTATCCATGTCCAGCCTCGATATCCGCTAACGATTCATCATACCATTTACGGAACTTCTGGATTGTCCCTATCTTAACATCATTGTGAACTAAATCTGCTCAAACTACTCTGATAGGGAACTAACTTCCCTATTCCCTCACACATAAAACACTGCCCAAAACAGTTCATTAACTATCAAACTTTCATTCTTTTTGTTGGGTAAGACCGAGGTTCAAGTCACCAGTTTTTATACTAAACGATCGACCTGAGACCCCCATAGGTCGACCGTTATCGATCAATCTTAATGGATCCACGGTCGACCGTACCTCTTTATAATTTTTGGTTTCATTTTTTTTATTTCATGCGATTATAAATTCGATACGGTTAATTTCTAGTTGATTAAGCTTTTATTTTAACCTTAATTTACGGTTTAATTAATTGTCCAATTTATAGCAATTCTCGGTTTACAGATTATAAATAACATGTGTTAGTTTAATGATTACAAGGTTTAAGTGTAGATTATAAGGTTTACATTTTACCAATTCAATTCCAGTTTAAAAGATTAATTAGGGTTTTTAAGCAATCTGGTCATTTAAAATAGATTCAAATAACCAAATCATTAGATTTGTGCCTACTCACCTTATAGCCTTAGATTTAGATCTACAAAAGTGGCCTCCAACGATAGCGTTCCTCTAGATCTCCTAATTTATTGCCTCTCCTCTTTATCTCTCTCCTGATTTGATTTACTTTTGGATTCAATTTGGAGTTTAATTCTTATTCGAGAATCGGGGAAGAAATTAGGGTTTCATAAGAGATTTTAGCAACATCTAGTTACTGTTGTCTCAAACTAGGGATTATGGTTTAAGTTAATGTCTAATTTATAGAGGCAATTAGCTAATTAAGGCCATTGGGTTAACTCAGCAATGGTTTTAATCGGTGATCATTTACTTCACTCTCATGCAATCAACCGCGGCCAAAAATCTCAGATCCAACGAACAAACAATAACCGCAAAATTCATTACCTGGGTCTACCGCTTGGTTGCTTGGGCCGACCACTACTAGTCGACGTAGAACCCCCCTTGGATCGACCCAACCTATATATTTTTACTGTGCTTATTTTATTTCTTGTTTAATCCTTCCAGCACTCATAACTCTCTCATAGTAGATCGATTATGACAAGTAATATGTAAAAATTGTCCAGAAAATCGCTATAGACACAATGATGCAAGTCACATAGCCAAATTCAGACGTTTTTGAAAATTTACTTTTAAGTCCTTGTTTTATTTTATATTAAATTCTCTTATTAAATTTTGGTAAATTTCCAGGGTGTTAAAGCAAAATTTAGGAGGGGAAGTCATGGCTTGGCTTGGGTGAGCTAAAGGTGGCATCTTTAAGCTTTTGGTTGATGGCATGAAGTGGTTCTTTGTTCTTATATGCTTGAGCTTGCTGTGGGCTTGGATTTGGGTGAGATACTTCACCATCTTATATGTATATAATGAGTGTGTGTATGTGTGTAAATAAAAAGTTAAAGTGACATTAAGCAATTAAAGTCATAAAATTTGGACCTCTCTTGTTCTTGAAAGAAAATGAAAGGTTTATATTCTACATCACTCCAATTACCTTTTATAACATGTGGCATAGCCATGAATAGATGTTTAAATAGTTGTTTGGATTGTATGTTGAATTTGGAATGGATATGGAATGGTCTTTATAGCGATAGTCGCTATAAGCGTACTTTGAATCCTTATGTTTAACCTTGTTCTATGTGATTATTTGGGACTATATTGTTATATAATATATTTTGGTTATTCTCTACATATTATTTGGTATATGGAGCAGTAATATATTGATTTATAAAGTTATAGAAATCGTGAAACAAAGTTGTGAAAGTTAGAAGCGAAAATTTGCTATGGATGCACTTTGAAAATGCCCTGTGTTCGGCGATTTTCAAAGTCAACTTTGAAATGCGTCCTAAAGGCTTCATTGCATTATTGATAAGTACTATCAGGTTAACTATTAGTGGAAAAATATTGAAGTTTAAATCATTCATCAAGTTGTGAAATAACATTACAAAAAGTTAAGGGAGATGAAGGTTGCTATATGAGCACTTTGAAATATATTGTTTTTGGGAATTTTCAATATGATTTTGAAAGACTTCCTTAGGGGTTTCTTTGAATTTTTAATGATTACTGTTGTAACGACCCATAATTTTTGACAATTAAAATTGGTCAATTTCATAAGGTTTTGTGGTTTAATGTTGTAAGAAAAAAAATTTGTGATTTAATAATAAGAATATAACTGGAATGAAATGTAATAGTATTAATTTAAGGAAATTATTAACTGCTTTAAATGTAATCCCAAATACTTAAAATGAGTAAACAGTTATAATTAGTTATAGATTGTGAATTAATTGTGATAATATGTGTATAAATTGATAATTAGGTTAAAGGAGTAATTGATAATTTAAATGTTGATTTATTAATGAAATAATGTGTAATAAATTGTAATTGGATAGAATTAATATAGTGTAAGTTGTTATAATATTTTTTGTAAATAATAAACTTACAAATGTTATTAAATGTAGAAATGGTGACAATTGTTATTTGTTACCAATTTATTTAACAAATTATAATTAAATGAAATTAAAAGTTACGTAAAATGAGTTAAGACAATAACTATAAAAGGTGAATGCAATAAAATGTATATAAATGTTAACTATATTCACAAGGCAATAAGTGATGTAATAAAAGGAGTAAACAAGGATAAATTGATTTATTCGGATTTTAAATTATAATAAAGTTGACAAAAAATCAATATAATTGGAAAATTGCAATTAATAAATAAAAGATGGTAATTGTAGAATACTAGTGTAGTAAGATATAACCTAATTTGAAAATATGCATAGAGTAATGAATGATGACATAAAAAGATTAAAATCAAACTAAATGAAATTTATTGGAATTAAATTATAATTAATTGGATTTAATTACAGTTGAAATTGAACACTGTAATTAATGTAATATTCAATACTGAATTGACATGTAAATTTGTTTTAAGTTATTATAAATGTCTAAGTGATAAAAAATGATGAAATTTGTTAATTACCAAATTTTAATGGAAAAGGTTATTTAACTAGTTTAATATTAATTTATTTAATTAATGTGAAATAGCCATTTTGGCCACCGTCTTGGATTTCGACGAAACCAGTTTCATCAGATCCGTAATGGTGAATTATTGTAGGATTTCAAGTTTTATAGCGATCAGACTTATCGTTCGATCATACGGCTCGAAACGGCTATAAATCAATTTAATTAAAATCAATTTGAACTAAGCTTATTTTAAGCTAACTTCTTCATACGATGGAATTAGGACTTGAAACCTATTCCATCCCTCAATTGCAGCATTTACGCCTGGGAAGAAGAATGCAGAAAGAAGCCAGAAACATTGAGTTTAAAAACATCGAAAACATCTATCTTGATATGTGAATGATCACTTTCGTTTTGGAAGCGAAACGGGCTTTTCGAGCCGTTATTGTCAATTCGAACCAGTTCGATATTTTTTTTATTCTTATCAGGCTTCGTTAGTATATAATTGTTTTTTCCAAACCCTAGCAGCCTTTTTATACCTCATTACTTTACATACAATTTCATATGTCTACTTCTCCTCCTCAATGGCAGAAAACAGATTCAATCTTAAAACCCTGTTCCAATTTCAAAATCAAACTCCTCCAAACCCTATCATATTATATACCGATTCAAAGCTCCCGACGAGCGCAACTTAAACCTGCTATTTGTATTTGCAATTGATTCTCATTTTGGCCAGAAATTAAGGTTGATGTTCAACTGTCCATATTAGTGTTTTGATTATTCAATGGTGGATCCGCATCCTAGAGACGATTGGGAGACGTAAGGTGGTAGAGCTTGTCGAGCAGGTCTTGGGGATGTAGCTGCTTATCTCAGAAGTGCTCGACTTTCCGTAGTTGGCCTGGGAATACATGCGGCAGCAGGTGAACCAGAGGCCAAAGGAGGTGGCGGCACGGCCTAGGCAGGGGCGGCTCGAGGTGTGGTGAAGGTTGAATCTATCTAATTATCGTGGAAGTGAGCGAAGTGGCGCGGGATTTGGTCAAAGGCGTCGTTGTAGGTGGCAGCTCAGGCATTCGATTATGAAAAGTAGGGTTTCCAACGTTGGGAGGCTGACGTGTAAAGGTATATGAGTGTTGTTAATTTAAACTATTTTATTTATTTAATATAAATCATGTAACGTTAATATGCATAACGTTTACATATGAGCTCGGATTCATACGTGATTTGTTCCGTTGCGAACATATTGAAATTCCAGACATTATGAAACTTGTTCGGACGAATTCTAAGACTGATAGATTTTGGGGACTATTTTGGATTCCAAATCGATTTGAAATCAAAGGTGGGTATTTTAACCCACTCACAACTACTAGATTGTCTTATGTTAGTTAAATTAAATTTATGGTGTGATTAGAAATCAATTGATTGATGTTTCATATGTTTAAATTATTATTTAAGTCAAATGACTTTTATTGCATTTAATCATCGTTTAATTTAATATTAAATTAAATTTTCAATGTAATACCTGTTAATGGTGATCAGTTATCTGTTGATGTTTATTGGTTGATTTGGATGATGATTGTAATGTATGTTTGATTATTGATATTGGACGACTAGATGTTGTATTTTATACTATTATAATGCTGCAAGTTTCCTATAGGTTGAAATGATACATACCCTAACAATCTTTAGATTGGAGAAAAATCGTTGTGGGTTGAAATAATAAATTCAAGTGATTTTGTGGATTTTTATTTAATTTGAGATTGTAGTTTGAAATGATATATAACCGTATAATTTTAAATTGCGGATTGAAATGATAAATATCTGTATCGCTTGACCATAAGGTAGAAAATTATATACAGACACCGAATTGGTTAAATTAAATGATTTTTAATTCTTTAAATTTTGAATTTAGTTAAAAGGAATTTTTAAATAGAAATTTATTTATATGAACTGAATTATTTTTGATAATCCAAGCGTAAATGCTGAAACTGAAATTGATTTAATGAATTGTTCAAAGGATTTAAATTAGAATTTCAAAGTTGAAGTGTAAAATATAAATGAATTTATCGGAATTGAGTTATTGGAATGTTTGGATATAACTTTGAAATCTATTTTAAACTAATTTAAACTATTTTAATTAAATTAACTATTTTAATCAATTTAAAACTATTTTGATTTATTTTTAATCTATTATAACCTATTTAATCCAAATTAAATCTATTTCAACTATTTTTACTAATCAAACTTAAATCTATTTAAACTATTTTTACCATTTGAACTATTTTAATCTTTTTAAATTATTTTTAAACTATTTATGACTATCTAAACTATTTTTTAAAATTTCAGACTGTGTAAAGTTGAAGTATTTATATTTATATCCTTGACGATGATACAACCTAAGTTGAAATTTGGAATTGATAACTTTTGTGAAATGACATATTTGAGTAAATATATATGACGAGTTTGGAATGAGAATTTAATTAACCTATCTTATCGATAATTTCAAAATTGAATATGATTTTGAAAGCGAATATGGTTTTGAAAGTGAATATAATTTCGGAAGTAATATAGTTTTGAGAATATGATATTTTGATATCAATTGTTAATTGACTTTTGAAATGTAAAAGAAGCATCGGTGTGAAATAAGCGTTTGGTTACTAAAGAGTCCCGGATCAGATATTGTCATACTCTCTACCAATACCGAAAACCCCTTTAACAATTTTGTACGTGATGGAGATTCCAGAAATGAAGTAGGATGCTTTGGTGAACGATTCTACATGAAGTATTTACGTAACTCTGACTCCCATTAGTCAGCTTAGATGTGACTAAAACAGGAGCTATACTGGGCCAAGTGAGATCATTCCTCCTATCGGGTACATTTTCTTCGATGCTATATTTTGATTTTGTGATTGATTTGATGGCCACCCCTCAATTTTGATTACGGCAGTGTGTTCGAGATAGGCGGTAGTAGTTGTTATGCTTTACCACCAGTCCAAGAGTGCAATTGGTATATCTACCCTGGCATTGCCTTGAGTGCCGTGTTCACATGCCTTATTGCACCTTCTACGAGTTTGGTTTGTACCATACCTTTGGAGTGCCGTTTGATAGCTCTCCAGTTTATGGAGGAATTACGGTACTGTATAGACTATGAGAATATATAAAAATGTGTTAAAGGGATATGGCTAACGCCTTAATGCTATTTTAATAATTTACTTTACTATAGACACTATTATAATAGCGTATTGTACTACATAGTAGATAGTTTAATGGATCCTTAGAAGATGGAAATCTCGAACATCTCTTAAGTTATTGCACTCATGTTAGACATTGGATAGGAGATGTCGAACCCTTAAACATCTCCGACGCTATTACACTCATATTTTCACCGTTGATTTAACTTATATAAGATCTTTAGTTTTGATTTTTGTCTTTTCAATTCGCTTGGCTCAGTCTGAGCTTTTCAGTTTATCGAAGACCGCTTTCTGGAGGATGAAGACGAAGATTTTCTACTATTGCTATTTACTATATTTATTCCATTGCATCATGCTGTTCCGGTGCATTTATTTATTATTTATTCTTGTTGTATGTTATTCTGATCTGTATTATAAAAGTTTAATCAATGTTATTTGTAAATAGCTTCATGAACTATTCATTTGATTATTTTATTTTGACATTTCATTGAGATTCTGTATTTGTTTTCTTTCCTTCTCTGCTTTTCTTATTTACCCCATAACAATTTGTCTTTTTGAAAGGTTTGAGTCTGACGTGTGTGGTTTATCATCGGTTTACACCATCCAAAAAGGCAGGTCATCACAGTTGGTATCAGAGCTTTGGTTTAGCGATAACCTTAGGTTTGTGGGGTCTGACTCATTAGAAATAGGGTAGTGATACCCTAAAATGAGTCTTTGAGTGTACATATGAGAGAGCATATTTGTTGGTGTTATAAAAGGGTTTTATATTGTGTTAATTTGTTCTATTTTGTATTTATAAATTCAGGTCGGTACATAGGATGCAATGGCATCGATAGGGATTTCTAAACACTTAATATGGCAAATTGACATAATATTGGTTTTGAAATACAGGTAATGAAATAATATTACCTAGCATATATTTTGTGTATAAAAGAATAATTTTATAAATGATATAGTAGGTTGTAATATATTTGTTTGTTAAGTAATGAAACTCATAAATATTGGTTGAAAATGAGATTGTTGATAAAATATATATAAATTGGAAAACTGAGAAACAAAGTTCCGGGATTTTGAAAATTTCTTTTGAAGGATTTTGGAATATATTTGTAATATTTGGAAGTATTTTATGATATAATATATTAAGAGGATTTGAGAAAATGTTTAAAAGAAAGGTTTTAAAGGAAATAAGTTCTCCCCTCTCTGTCGCTGGAAAATAATTTCGGTGATGAGTGCACGCATCATCGACGTTCATTTTTGAGTTTCAAAATGGGAGGACTGTTGTAGTAGTTTCACTGCACATCCATTTTGATAAACAAAACTTGATCTTAATTTATGGAGTATGATTTGATATATATATATATATATATATATATATATATAACTTATGAGTGTGTGTGTGTGTATATATATAATTTTAAAAAGATTGAAATGGAACGCAGTTGTTTAGTTCTTAAGTTTTAGTAAATTAGAAATTGAAATTATTGTAATGAATGGAATCTTGACTATATTAATAATTGGAAACTTCTAAAATAAAAATAAGAAATTTGATGTTAAAACGATTAATGAAGTAGATAAGAAATTGAAAATTTGCAAACTGTAAATAAAAAGGAAAGGAAAATACGAAATGGCAACTATTGAACATTTTGTTAACTAGATATACGAGAGAAACTTGAGTAATATTCAATTGCATTCTAAAAACATATGTATATAGCTTACCAAAATAATTAATAGTTGAAATGGTAATAAGAATATGTAATAGAATATTATACAAGGTAAACTTTGAAAATGAAATTGTTCAATAGAATCATTTCTACAAACAAGAAATTCTGATATTTCAAAATGTTATATGCTTAAATTAATAGTTCAAATGCTAATAATAAAATGAATAGTAAAAGGGAATACTACATTAATTGAATGATTATAACTTCAGAAAATGTTAAATGATTTGGAAATGGAAATAATATTCAATAACATTATATATGAAAGAAATCAACTTAGAAAAGAAAATAGCTATTAGTGCTGAATTAAACTATAAAGAAACTTACATAATAATGGATAATCTAATAATTGAAATAGAAATAACTTATTTAAGGAATGAATGTAAAGCAATAAAATGAAAAGAAAATGGTATTGTATAAATGAATGGAAAATGAATTTTGTAAGCGATAAATGTCAAGTAATTAAACAAGTATTATACGAACAAATGAAAATAAACAGTAAATAAGGTGGGGAAAAAAGATTAATAAGAATAAGATTTAAACATTATTGGAAATTATTGTTTGTTTGGCCTATGGATTAGCGAGAAAGGATACTTCTATTTTGTATAGAGATGTATGAATGATCTATTGAGTTTTATCTAAGACCGTTGGGTGTATGGTATACTTAGTAGTTTATTTATCATTTTATACGATTGAAAGTTTCTAAACCCGATTTGGTTGCAATGGAAGAAAGATTGTTTTCTCTGTTGAAATGATGTTTGTACTGTTTGTTTGCAAGTGATTGTAGTTATGTTGCATTGATTTGTTTTGTTATTAGTTGAAAACAACTTAAAATATATCTTTTACATAAATATTAACTGTTTTGGATTATATAAGTGAACTATAGGTTATGGAAGCAATTGCTACTACTTTTGGTTTCATAAAATAAGCGCTGGTTGCTAGACAAATAGATACGTTTTCGGATTATGGTTTTCTAGCGATATTATATTATTTTCCCATGGTTTGGAATATTTTATTTGAAAATATGATATATGTGTTTGTTGTTGATATTATTATTTTTCCCAAACCTCTCCGTACATAGGAGACTACCGAATTTTTTCGTGAATTTTGGACCTAGAAAAATTTTGTGAAATGTTTTTCAAACATTTTAACTCGAATATAAAAGGGTTAAATTGGTTAACAATTGATATATTTATTTAATTAATTAATTATGTAAACTAATTGTTTATAAATTTATTATTTTATCAAGGTATGTTAATTTCTTAATTGCTTCTTTCCCTTTTCGAGGATGAAAAGTTTTGAGTAAGGGAGAGTGCAACGACCCATAATTTTCGATAATCAAAATTAGTTAATTTAATAAGGTTTCGTGATTTAATATTAGAAGGAAAAAATATACGATTTAATAATAAGAATATAACTGGAATGAAATGTAATATTATTAATTTAAGGTAATTATTAACTGCTTTAAATGTAATTCCAATTAATTAATGAATAAAAAGTTATAATTAGTTATAGATTGTAAATTAATTGTGATAATGTGTGTATGAATTGATAATTGGTTAAAAGAGTAATTGATAATTTAAATGTTGATTTATTAATGAAATAATGTGTAATAAATTGTAATTGGATAGAATTAATATAGTGTAAGTTGTTATAACATTTTTTTAAATAATAAACTTACAAATGTTATTAAATGTAGAAATAGTGACAACTGTTATTTGTTACCAATTTTATTTAATCAATTATAATTAAATGAAATTAAAAGTTACGTAAAATGAGTTCGACGATAACTATAAAAGGTGAATGTAATAAAATTTATAGAAATGTTAGTTATATTCATAAGACAATAATTGATGTAATAAAAGGAGTGAAACAAGGATAAATTGAATTATTGTGATTTTAAATTATAATAAAATTGGCAAAAACTCAATATAATCGGAAAATTGCAATTAATAAATAAAAGGTGGTAATTGTAGAATGCTAGTGTAATAAGGTATAACCGAATGTGAAAACATGCATAGAGTAATGAATGATGACATAAAAAATTGAAATTAAATTAAATCAAATTTATTGGAATTAAATTATAAATTTAATTACTTGAAATTGAACATTGTAATTAGTGTAATATTCAACATTGAATTGACATGTAAATTTATTTTAAGTTATTATAAATGTCTAAGTGATCAAAAATGATGAAATTTGTTAATTACCAAATTTTAATGGAAAAAGTGATTTAATTAATTTAATATTTATTTATGTAATTAATGTGAAAATAGCCATTTTGGCCACTTACTCGGATTTCTACGAAACCAGTTTCATCGGATCCGTAACGGTGTATTATTGTAGGATTTCAAGTTTCATAGCGATAGGACTTGTCGTTCGATCATACGGACTATAAACGCCTAGAAATCAATTTGAAATAAGCTAATTTTAAGCTAACTTCTTCATACGATGGAATTAGGGCTTGAAACCTGTTCCATTGAAATTAAAAACATCGAAAACATCTGTTTTGATATATGGGATGATCCACTTTCATTTCGAAAGCGAAACGGGCTTTTCGGGTCATTATTATCAATTCGAACCAGTTCAATATATTATTTATTCTTATCGGGCTTCGTTAGTATATAATATTTCTATCCATACCCTAACAGCCTTTTTATTCCTTGTTAATGTACGTATTATTTCATCTGTCTACTTCTCCTCCTCAATGACAGAAACGGATTCAATCTCATAACTTTGTTCCAATTTCAAATTCAATTTCAAAATCAAACCCCTCCAAACCCTATCATATTGTATATCGATTCGAAGCTCTCAACGAGTGCAACTCAATATGCTATTTGTTTTTGCAATTAATTCTCATTTTGGCTTAGAAATTGAGGTTGAACGCCAACCATCCATATTAGGGTTTTGATTATTCAACGGTGGATCTACATCCGGGAGACGATCGGGAGACGTGGGGTGGTAGAGCTCGTCGAGCAGGTCTTGGGGATTTAGCCGCTCTTCTCAGAAGTGCTCAAATTTGCCGTAGTCGGCCTGGGAATACGTGCGGCGGCAAGTGAATCAAAGGCCATCGGAGGTGGCGGTGCGGCCCAGGCAGGGGTGGCTCGAGGCGTGGGGAAGGTTGACGCTGTCTGATCATCGTGGAAGTGAGCGAGGTGGCGGTGAGTTTTTGAAGTTACCCACTTCTCTTAGCATTTATTTTAGTGAATTTCAGATGAGTTTTTTTTTGCAAGTGATCACTTCTTTAATTAAATTTTTTTTTAATTAAAGAAGTGATCACTTGCAAAAAAAAAACTCATCTGAAATTCACTAAAATAAATGCTAAGAGAAGTGGGTCACTTCAGTTGGTACCAGAGCTATGTTGCTAAAACATAGCATATATATAATCCAATCTTTTTATATGGAAAAAATTCTGAAATAATAATAATAATAATCATGATGATGATAAAAATAAATATTCACAGTAGGAATAAATTATTGAAATAATTAAATTAGAAACAAGAATAACTAGTTATGCAATTTGAATAGAGAATCATGGTAGGAAGACCACCAAGCACTGGAGCAGGACCTTCTAATGCAGCACCATTGGTTAATTTACAAGATTTGGTGAGGGCATTTAGGGAAGGAGCAGTGCAGAGGGAAGAAAATCCTCATGAGGAGTTAGCTAAGCTATTGAAAACGTTCTCTAATTTAGGAGGCAAGGATTTTGAAGGCACTGAAGGAGTCATGGGTGTGCAGACATGGCTAAGAACCCTAGAAAGAATATTTGCAGACATGCAAATAAATGATCAAAGGAAGAGGCAAATAGCTTCTAGGAGGCTCAAGGGAGTAGCACTAGATTGGTGGGAAGTAATCATCACAGGAAGGCCAGAAAATGAGATAACGTGGGATCAATTCAAGGAGATGCTTGAGGCTAGGTTTGTCCCAGCAACAGCTAAGGCAATACTGCTTGAGGAATTCATAAGGCTGAGGCAAGGACCAACGAGTGTAACTGAATACACTCAAAAATTGAGAGTTTGTCTAAGTATGGAACCATGCTCATAGGGAATGAAGAATCGAAGAATTCAAGATTTATTCAAGGACTTAATGCTGGATTGAGTAGAGCAATGCTACCATACAAAGATAAAACATTTGATCAAGTTATAGATCTCACTCTTTCTTTTGAACAACATGATAATGCAAGAGAGACATTCAGGAACATGAGGGCTAATAATCAAAAGAAAGGGAAAAATAGAGCACATCCTTATGATAAGAAGAATGCAGATAAGAAAGTTGAAGGAGCAACCAGTGGGGAAGTTAAGAAGAAAATTACTTGTTATAACTGTGGTAAGGAAGGACAAGTGCAGTGGGAAATTCTGGACAATTGGAAGCTATACTTCTAATTAAAAATTATCCAATCACAGTTATATATGACACTGGGGCTACACACTCTCTAATATCACAAGACATAGTGGATAAATTGGCTCTCACATGCAATATAGTTGAAAAACCTTTGTTTATTCAAAGTCCCCTAGGTAGCTCTTGCCTGCTGGATTAAAATGTTTGGGAGTAGAATTAAACATAGGTGGAACTATGTTTAAATCTGACTTATTTGTGTTAAAATATCCTAGGATAGGAATTATTCTAGGAGTAGATTGGTTGAGTAAATTCAAAGCAATTTTGAATTTAGAAAATTTTACTATTTCTTTGAAAACAGATAATGGTAAAAATATTTTAGTCATGAGTGAAATAGCCAAAACAGATTGCCTTAATCAAATATGGAGCATGACTGAAAAAGAATTGACTCTGGAAGACATAAAAGTGATAAATGAATACCCAGATGTTTTTGGAGAGGTTATAGTAGTTCCAGAAAATAGGCAGGTTGAATTTCAAATAAGGTTAATTCCAGAGGCAAGTCCTATCATCAAGAAGCCTACCAGAATGGGTCCAAAGGAATTAGTGGAATTAAAACAACAGTTGGAGGAATTGGAACAGAAAGGTTTCATAAGGCCTAGTAGTTTAAACTGGGGTTCTCTAGTGGTATTTGTGAAGAAGCATGATTGTACAATGAGAATGTGCACTGATTACAGGGAATTAAATAAAGTTACCATCAAGAACAAATACCCACTCCCCAAAATTGATGATTTATTTGATCAATTAAATGGAGCAAAAATCTTTTCAAGGCTAGATTTAGCCTCTGGATTTCATCAGATGAAAGTTGAGGAGGAGAGTATTAAATACACTGCATTCAACACAAGGTATGGGCTATATGAATTTTTGGTAATGCCTTTTGGATTGACAAATGCACCTTCTTATTTTGTAGATTTAATGAATAGGATATTTAGAGATTTTCTAGACAAATTTGTGGTTGTCTTTATTGATGATATATTGGTATATTCAAAATCAGAAGAGGAGCATGCAAAGCATTTACATCAGGTTTTGTCAAGATTAAGAGAACAAAATTTAAAGGCAAAATTTACTAAGTGCACATTTTGGCAAAATGAAGTTAAATTTTTAGGACACATTATATCTCAACAAGGAATTAGAGTAGACCCAAACAAGGTCATGGCAGTGCAATCATGGAGCTGGCCTAAATCGGTGACTGAGGTGAGATCATTTTTGGGAGTGGCAGGCTACTATAAAAGTTTTATAAAAGACTTTGCAAGGATAGCCATTCCATTAACCAAGTTAACTAGAAAGGAGCAACCATATATGTGGACAGAAAAGTGTGAACAAGCCTTTGAATCATTGAAGAAAGCATTGATGGAAGCTCTAGTCTTGCAAGTTCCAGAGGGTAATGAAGGGTTAGTGGTTTACACAGATGCTAGTAGATCTGGGTTAGGGGCATTGCTTATGCAACATGGTAGAGTCATAGCATATGCATCAAGGCAACTCAAGCCAAATGAAACCAGGTATGCCACACATGACTTGGAGCTTGCTGCTGTGGTGTATGCATTAAAGCTATGGAGACATTACTTGTTAGGTACTAAATTTGAATTGTTTACAGACCATAAATCACTTAAGTATTTATTTTCCCAAAAAGACTTGAACATGAGGCAGCATAGGTGGGTAGAATTTCTGGCTGCCTATGATCTTGATATACTATGTACCCCTGGAAAAGCTAACAAAGTGGCAGATGCATTGAGTAGGCATCAAGCAAGGTTGGCAAGTTTGATGATGACTGAATTTAAAGGATTTAACAATCCTCAGTGAAATAGAAATAAAAGAAGAAATTGGTGCATCAGATAAGGCACACAGTGACATGATTGAATATGGGAAATTTAGCCTCATCTCTATAAGATCAACCCTGGTTGATAAGATAGGAAAAATGCAAAGTCAAGGCACTAATTTAAAAGAAAAGAAGGACATGATATCACAAGGCATATCAGTGGAAAATTATTAAGTAGATGATAAAGGCTACTTAAGGAAGAAAGGGAAACTTTGCATACCAAATATGGAAGAAAGAAAGCAAGAGATTATGGATGAGCATCATAAGACAAAATACACTATACATCCAGGTTGTACAAAAATGTACCATGATCTTAAGAGAAATTATTGGTGGCCAGGGATGAAAGGAGCAGTGGCAAAATATGTGGCAAAGTGTTTAACTTGTCAACAAGTCAAGCAGATTACCAAAGACCCTCAGGCCTACTGCAACCTTTAGAAGTGCCTACCTGGAAATGGGAAAGCATTTCAATGGATTTTGTGGATGGTTTGCCAAGAACAAGAAGAGGCAATGATAGTATTTGGGTAGTGGTTGGTAGGCTCACAAAAACAGCACATTTTATTCCAGTGAATTCAAACAGAAATGCTCACAAGCTAGCTCAATTATTTGTGAAAGAGATAGTGAGATTGCATGGCATCCCCAAGACTATCATCAGTGATAGAGACACCTTATTTACCTCAAGGTTCTGGGGTAGCTTTCAAGAAGCCATGGTGACAGAATTAAGCCTAAGCACAGCCTACCACCCACAAACAGATGGGGAAACTGAGATTGTTAATAAGATTTTGGAGGATTTGCTAAGAGCATATATACTTGACTTTGGAGGCAACTTGGAAGATCACCTCTATTTTGCTGAATTTGCTTATAACAATAGTTACCAGTGCACTATAGGTATGGCTCCATTAGAGGCTTTATATGGAAAGCCTTGTCTATCTCCTGCATGTTGGATGGAACCAGGTGAAAAAGTGTTACTTGGACTAGAACATGTGAAAGAAACTTCTGCTAGGATTGAGCTGGTAAGGCAAAGAATGAGGGCAGCACAAGAAAGACAAAAAGCATATGCAGATAAAGGGAGAAGGCCAGTGAATTTTGAGGAGGAAATTATGTATTTCTCAAAGTTTCACCAATGAGAAAAATACTGAGATTTGGCAAGGCAGGAAAACTGCCACCAAGGTATATAGGACCATATGAAATTATTCAAAGAATAGGAACTTTGGCTTATAGGTTGAAGTTGCCAGAGGAATTGAGCAACATACATGATGTATTTCATGTATCTCAGTTAAGAAAATGGGTGCATGATAAGAAGACCATTCTGAATCTCCTACACATGTTGAAATTCAAGAAAAACTGGTTTATAAGAAGGAACCAGTGGGTATTGTGGCTAGAGAAGAAAAGAAATTGAGAAATAAAATGATTAAATTGGTTAAAATCCAGTGGAGTTTAGATGGAAATGATTGTACATGAGAGGCTGAAGATAGGATGAAGGAAAAATATCCTAATCTATTTTCCGCATAAAGGTATGCCAAAAATTATAATAGATTTAAATATTACTTAGGTGTATTTGATTGGCTTTGGATGCATAAGTTTTTGAAATTTCTGAAATAAGGTTATGCTGTTCTAAAAAAATATAATATAATTGTGGGACACAATTCCTTTTAGGAGGAGAGTATGTGAAGACCCAAAATTATTGAGATAAAAATAATTTTAAAATGAAAAAAAATCGGTTAACAGAAAGTAACCAAAGAATAAAATAACTTGAAAATAAACATTAAGGATGAGTGAAAATAAATATGTGGATAATTGTTTTCCAATAAATAAACATGAGAAGGAGATAACTAAGTATAAATGAATTTTAAAATTCACATATCTTACATATACTGTATATAAGCAGTTTAAGGGGTTTAAAGTGATAAAATAAATTCAGTGAAAAAAACATAAGAAACTAGTTTAGTATTAATTGTGCATAAATACATTTTTTTTTCAAGAGAAAATAAATGGGCCGAAATATTAGTAAGGAATCAATATATGTGTGAACACTATAGGTTTAAGAAAATATATAAGGAAGAGAAGCCACATGAAAATAATGTGAATCATGCAAATAGCATGTACACAGAAAAACAGTAAAGCAACTGCTTTTACCTGAAATGGAAATCAAAGGAAAATGGCATATTTAGCCATAAGCATATATACATAAAATTCTGAATTGGGGATAAAATAGGCTTTCCCTTTATCGAAACCCTAGTTAAATGATTTAAATCAAGGGGGAAGCAGTAGTTTTCTCTGAGGGAAAAACAGAAACATATTTCATAAAAAAAAACAGAAAGGAAGAACTCACACTGTCTTCAAGCTTAAGTATCCTCGGGAAAGAGAAGAGGAAGGTGAGTGATTAATCACCTATGAGATTTAAGGCATTAAGACCCAAGTTAAGGGCAGCCAAATTATTTTATATAAAATCATATTATGTTTTCTGTTTGACTTCTATTCTCTGAATGAATATATGTTGATCATAGATGATATTTTGGTTGAACCATTTATTGAGATTTTTATCTGTTTTGCTTTGTTATGGCTGTTTCAATTTTTGCTTTGGAATATAATTAATCAAACGTATACCCTGATCATAGAAATGGATTTTATAATCCAGTTTTTATAAGAAAATGAGTTAAATATCTTACTGGGAAATAGGGTATCAAAGAAAAATGAAGTAGGCGGTGTGAATAATGAGATTCATGCTTATGCCTAGTTTATATTAAAAATGATATGAACAATGAAATATTACAAATATGTGCTGATTTGTTCAAATCAGAAGCCAATATGTTCTTATGGGTTTTTCTCAAAAACCATATCCTATGTTCACAGTAAAATAAATATAGTATTTCATATGATTTCATCGGGTTTAAGCAAGCAATGGAAAAATTCCTAGAAATAAATATATGAGCAGGTTTTAGAAAAATATGATTAAGCAAAAATGACTTTGAAATAAGATGTGCAATTTGGTATGAAGGTTTTGTATGACCGGATATAATCTTCGAGTGAGTTTAATAATTTTTGATTTATATAATGAAGGCAGGAACATAAGCACCTCTGGAATTAAAAAGAAAATTCCTCAGAAAATAAATAAGCATGGTCTCTAAATTATAAAAATAATTTAGGAGTAATGCCTTGATCTATTCATCATCAGGCGGATGATGGGTATGTGAATGACTTGTTTAAGTCCTATAGGCCTCTATGCAAGGGTTAACAGAATTGAGTCCCTCTGCAATGCACACTTTGTGTTCAATGGCAAGAGTTTAGATAAAATAAAATTTTAAAAATGAGATTGAGAAATTGAGCTATGGAATTTAGGAAGTTAAATCCATAGGAGCTTGTGTATGTATGATTGAATGAAGAATATGGATGAAAGCTTGGATGTATGTTTGTTAGATAAGTATTAATTATTCATATACCCAGGTTTTAATAAATAAATTGGATAGTATCAAACATATAAGCTCCCTGCACAGTCTTAAGAATTTACAAGTTATTTTAATACCTGATTTCACTCACACCGGAATTTGTTTCTGACCCTATTTATTGCCCTTGCAATATTTTGGGTGTCTCATTTTTATTAAGGCAGCTCAAAATATTGTTGCAGGAATGAGCAGCTTGCTTGCTTGGAAATTTGAAGATCTACTTGAATTTTAAAATGCTTAAGGAAAAGTAGTAGTACTATTGTAATAATAAGATAGGCAAACTCTTTTATGTCTTATGTATTTCTCAGTATTTGATGTTTATTAGGTTGTTGAAAAGAACATGTAGAAACTGAAGTATTATGTGTGCTTGTGGATTATTGATTTAAGAAACAGATGTGCTAGTGAGTTATGGAATTAAGTAATAGATTCTGAAGTAAATCTGATGGACTAGAATGAATGAGAACATACCATATAATCTGATATGTGGATATGTTTTCTCTGATATTTTTATGTTAATGCAGTTATAATGTTCAAGTCATACTTGAATAAATATGTGCCAAAGCTTTAAAATAAGTTGGTTGAATATAGTCTTGGTTAACCAGTAGGGCTTAAACATGTCTTGTAATTGTTATAAGCACATGTCAAGCTTGAAGACCTAGTCTGTAATTCAATCTAGACATTTGATTTTCCAGTAGGAACTTGTATTGCTTTGTGTAGTAAGTTCATATGTATGCTTGGACTTGTAGGCTTCACTGCAACTACACTTAACAAACTTTATTATCTAGATACATGACACAAGTCTGGTTGCATCTGGTCATAACCAATCCTGTTGTAGTTTAAAATATCATGTAGTCTGGTTTGTAATGAGTATGTCCATTACTCCATCGCACATTGATCACTATCATTTTTATCTACCTAAGAGAACGTCAGTTGTCTACATAACAAGATCATCTGAGAATTTTGCATTAGTCTGATTTTGACATTGCTTTGATCATTCTGTCTTCATGTATATGCTAAACCTGCAATTTAGTATGTTAGTCCGAGTTTGCAATCTATTTACTTATACTGTTTTTTCCGTTTTACCTTTTGATCTAGTTTACCACTATTTATTCATATGATCATTACATACATCATAAACCAGATCATAAGTATTTTATCTGACATGAAATTACTGTGTTATAATGAGAATCCCGGGCTAAACAAATATGCAAGAGTTGTTCAAACATCCTTTAATTAAAAAAAACAGTAAGTATTGAATCCCAAAAATCCCAAAGCTTAAATATATGGCTAGTATATCCAAGAATCAATTAATTTGAGAAATAAACAAGAAAATAATAAGTGGCTATATTAGAAAAAAATATTAATCAAGTTTGAACATCAAGTGAAAAAAAGAGAAGAAGGTTAAAAATAGAAATAGCTATGTGATACAAAATCTCTCAAATGTGAGAAGTATTGTGTGACTAAATTTCTTTGCTAATTTAATTACTCTGATAAGCAAAGAAACATTTATATATCTCCATATATATAAATGACATGATTTGAGTTATATACTAATATTTTTATATTGGTAAAATTCTGGATCTTGGGAAAAAAATTAATTAAAGAAGTGATCACTTGCAAAAAAAAAACTCATCCAAAATTCACTAAAATAAATGCTAAGAGAAGTGGGTCACTTCAGTTTCGGTAAAAGGCATCATTGTAGGTGGCCATTCAGGCATTTGAATGTGAAGAGTAGGGTTTCGAACATTGGGAGGCTGAAAGGTATAGGAGTGTTATTAATTTAAACTATTTTATTTATTTAATATAAATCATGTAATGTTTTGAATATGTATAGCTTTTACATACAAGCTCTGATTCACGCGTGGTTTGTTCCATTGCAATTACATCGAAATTCTGGACATTAAGAAACTGGTTTGGATGAATTCCGAGACTGTTAGATTTTGGGTCCTATTTTGGATTTCAAATCGATTTAAAATCAAAGGTGAGTGTTTTTACCCACTCACAACTACTAGATTATCTTATGTTAGTTAAATTAAATTTATGATGTGATTAGAAATTAATTGATTGACGTTTGGTATGTTTAAATTATCATTTTAGTTAAATTTGACTTTTATTGCATTTAATCATTGTTTAATTTAATATTAAATTCAATTATCAATGTAATACCTGCTAGTGGTAATTTGTTATCTATTGATGTTTACTAGTTGATTTGGATGATGATTATAATGTATGTTTGATTGTTGATATTGGATGATTGAATGTTGTATTTTATACTATTATAACACTGCAAATTTGCTATGGGTTGAAATGATACATACCCGAACGATCAATATTAGGGAAAAATTGTTACGGGTTGAAATGATAGAATCGAGCGATTTTATGGATTTTTATTTAATTCGAGATTGCGGCTTAAAATGATATATAACCATAAAATTTTAATTTGCGGATTGAAATGATAAATATCCGCATCACTTGACCGTATAATAGAAAGTTATATATAGACACTGAATTGTTTAAATTAAATGATTTTTATTCTTTATATTTTGAATTCAGTTAACTGGCACGTTTAAATAGAAATTAGTTTATATAAACTGAATTATTTTCGATAATCCAAGCGTAAATGCTAAAATTGAAATTAGATTTAATGAATTGTTCAAAGGATTTAAATTGGAATTTCAAAGTTGAAGTATCAAATATAAATGAATTTAACAGAATTGAGTTATTGAAATGTTTGGATACAACTTTGAAACCTATTTTAAACTAATTTAAACTATTTTAATTAAATTAACTATCTTAATCAATTTAAAACTATTTTAATTTATTTTAATATATTATAATCTATTTTATCCAATTTAAATCTATTTAAACTATTTTTACTATTTAATCAAATTTAAATCTATTTAAACTATTTTTACTATTTAAAGTATTTTAATCTATTTAAATATTTTTAAACTATTAAAACTATTTATGACTATCAAAACTATTTTCTAAAATTTCAGACTGTGTAAAGTTGAAGTATTTATATTTAAATCCTTGATGATGATACAATCTAAGTTGAAATTTGGAATTGATACCTTTTGTTAAATGACATATTTGAGTAAATATGATGGTTTAGGAATGAGAATTTAATTAACCTAAGCGAACATGGTTATGAAAGTGAATATGATTTCGATAGTAATTTGGTTTTGAGAGTATGATATTTTGATATCATTTATGAATTGACTTTTTAAATGTAAAGAACCATCCGGTGTGAAATAAGCGTTTGGTCGTTAAAGAGACCGGGATCGGATATTTTCATGCTCTCTGCCAATTCCGAAAACCACTTTAACAACTGTGTACGTGGTGGAGATTCCAGAAATGAAGTAGGATGGTTTGGCAAACGATTTTGTATGAGGTATTTATGTGACCCTGACCCCCGTGAGTCAGCTTAGATGTGACTAAAACAGAAGCTATACAGGGCCAAGTGAGGTCATTCCTCCTATCGGGCACATTTCTACGATGATATATTTTGACTTTGTGATTGATTTGGTGGCCACCCCTCGATTTTGATTATGGGAGTGTGTCTGAGGTCGACGGTAGTAGCTGCTATGCGTTAACACCAGTCCGGGAGTGCAATTGGTATATATGCCCTGGCATTGCCTCTAGTGTTGTGTTCACATGCCCTATCGTGCCTTCTACGAGTTTGGTTTGTACCATACCTCTGAAGTGCCATCTGATAGCCCTTCAGTTTACGGCGGAATTACGGTACTGTATAGATTATGGGAATATATAGAAATGTGTTAATGGGGATATGGCAACGCCTTAACGCTATTTAATTATTTTATTTTACTGTGGACACTATTATAATAGCGTATTGTACTACATAGGAGATAGTTTGACGGCTTCTTAGGAAATGAAAATCCCGAACATCTCTTAAGTTATTGCACTCACATGAGACACTGGATAGGAGATGTCAAACCCCGTAAACATTTCCAACGCCATTACACTCATATTTTCACTGCTGAATTAACTCAAGTAAGATCTTTTAGTTCTGCCTCGAGTGTTTTGTCTTCCTAATTTGCTCGGGTCAGTCTGAGCTTTTCAGTTTTATCGAAGACTGATTTCTGGAGGATGAAGACGAAAATTTCATACTTTTACTATTTATTATATTTATTCCACTGCATCATGTTGTTCCGCTGCATATATTTATTATTTATTTGTGTTGTATGTAACTCTGATCTATATTATAAAAGTTTAATTAATGTTATTTGTAAACAGCTACATGAACTGTTTATTTGATTATTATATTTTTTTCATTCGGCTGCGATGTTCTATATTTGTTTTCTTTCCTTCTCTTCTTTTCTTATTTAACCCATAACAATATGCCCTTCTGAATGGTTTGAGTTTGACATATGTGGTTTATCGTCGATTTACACCATCCAAAAGGCAGGTCGTTACAACTATATGTGTATTTATTAATGGAGAAAATGGTGGATTAAAAGATTTCATAACTGGTCAAACAAAGTGGCTAAAGTTTGTTGTAAAAAGGTTGTTAAACGAACATTTTAGCAAATACCTTGTTTTTGGGAATTTTGATGAATAAATTAGAAGAAATACTTAGGGGTTTCTTTCCATGATTTTTAAATACCCTAAATTTAGTACTTGATATAAAAATTTCAAGTCTTAAATCATTTGATTAAGTGCTGAAACTGGACGCAAAGATCGTGTTTTCTATATTCTTTGTCAAAGACTTTTAACAACATTATAAATGCTTTAGTAAGTTGTTTGAGGTTTCATGTGTCTAAAAATGATATTTAAGTTTGATATTTTTTCCTAACCTTTTTAGGGATATTTTCTAACATATTTTTTAGTATTTTAAAGTTAGTTTGAATTTTAAATATGTTTTAGTAATTATTTATGAATTTTTAAATTAAAGGGGTTTTATAATATGAAATATGTTTTCTATTGATATTCATCAAATAATAAGTTAGCTATTTTTAAGTAATATTTTACATAGATATTTAAAACCTATTTATAAGTATTTTTAAAGTGCTTATTTATATAAGTTTGGAAAAGTAAGTTAAGTATTTTGTAAAAGGATAAAAGATAATTTTGGACTATAACACTTAAGTTATAATAAATGAGTTTGTAAGGTTATTAAAAAAGTATATCACCTTGTTTAATAAGTGTGGATATACCTAGACCTTTAAAATAAATGTTTTAAAGATAAAGATAAGTATAAAATGGTTTTGGATTTATTGTGATAATGTTTTAATAACATTCGTTTTAAACCCTTTTTTATTATACTTAGTAACATAATTGGATCATAGAAAAAGATGTTTTAAAGATAATTATAAGTTAATGGTTTTGGGTTGTTGTAACAATGTGTTTTAGTAACATATGTCTTAAGCACTTTGAAATAGATTTGTGAATGTAATTAGATGTTGTAGATGGATATTATAAAGGAAATAACAAGTATGGAATCTTTTGGAAAATGATAGAAAAGTAAAGATTTAACTTATAAAAGAGAAGGGCTTTATAGTAACAATGTTTAAGTAACATTTGTTTTTAACCTCTTTGATTATATTTTAAAGTAAGAAATCTTGTTAAATATATGTAAATATAATTATACCATTTTAATTAAGTATATGAATATTTTTTGAAGTATTGAAAGTACAAATGAACAGTAGAAATTGATAAACAAAGTTTTAGTGGATAAAATGCTTATAAAAGAGATTTTATTAATAAAAGTATTGATTAAATAAAATGGGGACTAAAAAAATATGCAACTTAATCGTGATTTGTATGACTTAGTTGTGCTTTGTGTGTTTACTCATTCATGGAAAGTATTTAGTCGTATACTTAGCACCAAAAGTCGATGAAGTAGACTTTGTCTATCTGTGAGAGTTAAGAATGGACTGTCTAAGCAAGGTTTTGATGTAACCAATGCCCTAACCCACCTAGCCTCACTCTAGACCAATGGATAATGTGAGATGAAAAGGTCAGAAATATGATAAGTACACAAGACTTGGTTTCCATATACGATTGTTTATTTTGAACCTGGTAGTCGATTAGTCTACTATCAAAATTGAACAAAATAACTTAAGAAATATGTAGAAGAAACACGAGGATTATATGATACTGTTATCTTCGGTGATGTTATATGTAACGACCCATGAATTTTAATAATTAAGTTGGTTATTTTAAATTAAAATTTAGTAAATAAATTTAGATGAAAAAAAAGAAAAAAAAAACTTTATAAGTTAATGTTAAAATGAACGTTGAAATAAAATATATTGAATAGTAGTTGAATGAAAATGTATGTGAAAAGGTCTATGCAAGTTGATAAGTAACGATATTTGTGCAATACCTATTAATTGGGAGAAATTTATAAAGTTATATTTGAGTGAAATTGTAAATTTGAAGTTAAGTAATAATGGACATGTGAAGATGGCAATCAAATCAAATTTTATCTAATTTTGAAGGTAATCAATAATTTATGAATTAAATGGTAAGTAATTAGAATTAAATTCTATATTAGTTGAAACTGAATGTAGATTTAATGTAATAACGTTAAGGCTAACTAAATTAGCGAATTCAAAATTATGAAAACCAATTACAATAAATGTTAGAAACGTAATTTTAAATGGTCATTGTTGAAATTATACGTTACCTCAATGATTATTAAAAGGGTAACGGAGGTGAATGAAAATTTAATAGAAACAATGCAAATTTAAGGTTAATGATTTATGAACTTGCATAAAATTCCAATTATAGAAAATAATCTAAATGTATGTTTGGATATGAAACAAAATAATTATACAATAAGAAGAATGTATTGAAAATAAATGGAAAGCTAATTTCGTTGGAAATTTTGGAAGATTAATGTATAATATATAAACAATTGAAATAGAAGTTAAAGCTTTGAAAGTGTGGAATTTGCAAGGAATCTTTAAATTAAAAGGAAAGAGAAGTTAATTGAAATTTATGGCATAAATTAACTTCTCTTTCCTTTTAATTTAAAGATTTCTCGTATGGATTAGATGTTGCAAATTCCACACTTTCAAAGCTTTAACTTCTATTTCAATTGTTTATGTATTATACATTAATCTTCCAAAATTTCCAACGAAATTAGCTTTCCATTTATTTTCAATACATTCTTCTTATTGTATAATTATTTTGTTTCATATCCAAACATACATTTAGATTATTTTCTATAATTGGAATTTTATGCAAGTTCATAAATCATTAACCTTAAATTTGCATTGTTTCTATTAAATTTTCATTCACCTCCGTTACCCTTTTAATAATCATTGAGGTAATGTATAATTTCAACAATGACCATTTAAAATTACGTTTCTAACATTTATTGTAATTGGTTTTCATAATTTGGAATTTGCTAATTTAGTTAGCCTTAACGTTATTACATTAAATCTACATTCAGTTTCAATTAATATAGAATTTAATTCTAATTACTTACCATTTAATTCATAAATTATTGATTACCTTCAAAATTAGATAAAATTTGATTTGATTGCCATCTTCACATGTCCATTATTACTTAACTTCAAATTTACAATTTCACTCAAATATAACTTTATAAATTTCTCCCAATTAATAGGTATTGCACAAATATCGTTACTTATCAACTTGCATAGACCTTTTCACATACATTTTCATTCAACTACTATTCAATATATTTTATTTCAGCGTTCATTTTAACATTAACTTATAAAGTTTTTTTTTCTTTTTTCATCTAAATTTAATTACTAAATTTTAATTTAAAATAATCAACTTAATTATTAAAATTCACGGGTCGTTACATTATATTATACAAATAAACTCGTCTTGCTCTTCTAAGACAAAAGATAAAGAAATTTGTCATGATAGAAGATGATCTCCACTCTTATGTATGGTCTATTTATTTCTAAAAGAACAAGGGTTAAGTTAATTAGAAATATATCGATTGTTTTATAGTGTTCGGTAAACAGGGAAGTGTGTTTATATGAGATGACTTGAATTTGTAACCACTTCAAAACCATATACGCAACATGTGTTTTGAAATTCGTGTGAACAAAAATGTTATAGAGTTGCACTATCAATCCTAAGGTTAAGTGCAAGGGAGAGGTCAATATTAACATTTTGAATGATGCTATCATATATGACTATCTATCTTGAGGGTAAACCAAAGAGAGAGGATGGCTTTAACATTCGCTGGGGAACTTATGCTAAAATCTATGTGGAGATTCGAGATCTGTTCAAGATGCTCGAATCCATGTAGAAATTCATGATCTGTTCGAGATGCTGGAATCCATTGGGGAATTCGTGTTCTGTTTAGGTGATGAAAACTTGTGTAATAGATGCTGATGTTACTTCACCATCTGTAAATGACTAAAACCAAAGTAGAGTGCATAGCCATGAAGTGTTTTGCAAACCCAGTATGGTACATCAACTCTATATCAAGAAATGCTTATCCATGTTGTGTGCAGGAGTTGATGGCATCAGGTACCACGTCTTTGAGAATTGACCAACTATGGCTTACCTTATAGTATATTTTATCTAGAGATATAAAAGTAGAGCGAGGGGAATACTTGAAGCAAGTATTCTCGAAGGATATCCCTGATACTTATGCAGGAGGTCAAATTCGGCTTGACCAGAGAGTTCTCCATAGAAATCCTTACATATATACAAATGCGCCTTATCGATATTGATTGTATACCTATTATTTTTGTGGTGTACATATGGAATAGCTATTTTCTGATTTATATTCTACACCCTAAACGTTATCTATTATATCACCTTATGTACTTATTAGATGGGTTTAGTTCTTTTGAGGGGATAACGTTATGGCATTCTGTGTAGTTTCAAAAGTACTGTTCTATATTGATTATATATTTCTTGAGTTTCTCATATGAGACTTATGTCTGACATGCGCTTTTTGTTTTTCTTAAATTTCTCATATTCTCTTTTGAGTACTATAAAAAATACGGGTTTTAGCTGGACATTCATTGGAGCTCGAGAAGACGAGCTGGATGTTTCAGCTACCGTAGTATTCTTATCCACGATATTATATATATCAGCAATTATATAGACAAGTTGTTATAACTATCCAAGTTAATGATAATATTTAGAATTATAACTCTAAAATGATATATATTTGAGAGTGACATTCTGTAATGCCTTTTGATATTATATGTTATCGTTCCACTTTGAGATTTTGATATTATGTTCTCTTCTTTCTTTCACCGTTTTCCTTTTTCTTTTATTTTACCCTAATAATATGTCTTTCCAACACTTGGATGCTTGGGAATAGAATACCATAGATGTATTATTATCGACATTTAGGGTCTAAAATGTGGGTTGTTACAGTAGTATTAGAGATGAACGTTAAGTGAGAACCTTGGTTTGGTTGGGCTAGGGTAATGGAATACCCTAGCATGAGCTGAGTGTATTATCTATATGAGAGTGCACATTATTTGTTATATATTAGTTATATATATATATATATATATATATATATAAGTTGATAGTGTAGTCTAATTTATGTAGGGATTAATAATGTTTATCTATTATCCCTCATTGAGTAGCTAACATTGACTACTATTTGTTGATTTATGCTTGACCAACTTATGAGTAGTTTTACCTTTTCACTGCATGGATTGGGTAGACAGTGACTGTGGGTATATTGAAATGAACACCTTGTGAATTTAGTTTCGCAATTTGATTATATGGCGTTCGGTGACAATATTGGGCTAAAAGTTAAATTTAGTAAAAGATGTTTATTATAATCTTGAGAAAAGATAAGGTATTTTGTGGATAAAAACTTGTCAAAAGATTTATATAAGGAAGAAACTTTATATAGGGAAGAAACTTTATATAAGTATGGTTTATAAAATATGGTTAATAAATAAAGAGGATTTAAACTGCGAATTTGAGAACTTTAATCCCAGTATTTTTGAAATTGGTTTTATAAGATTTTGGAAAATAATAGTGGTATCATTTGAAAGTAAATATTTGAGAAATTGTTTTATGAATTGAGAATGTGGTTCTTAGTAATATTTATGAAGTATTTAATACCTATTTGAAATGATTTTGGTTAAGTCCGAAAGGTATGATGTAGAAGTTGTGAACTCGCTTCTATCGCTTGAAAATAATTCGGTTGATGACTGCAACATCATCGTCGTATATTTTCGGTTTTCAAAGTAGGGGAATGCTACAGTAATAGTTTGCTAATGGTTGTTTTAGTAAATCGGATTTTGGTTTAACCTCGAAAGTATGATTTGATATATAAAAGATATGTGTATATTAGTATTTCAATTGATTTGAAATAAACCTAGTGTTCGGTTCTAAAATTTCATTTAAAGAAGTTGATGTAAATTATAAAGTAGTTTAATAAAGATTTTAAAATAAACTTTCTATATGGAAAAAATTTGTATGTATGCTATGATTGGGTGCCAAAGTGGTAGTGGCATAACCCAAATAATTAAAGAACCTTTTTCTTGTTTTCCTTTATAGTAAAACATGTTTAATAAATAAGTGAAACTTTATTAAGTTATTTTAGGAACACATGTATCCTATGCAATAAGACAGTACGGTATGTGCATCATGTTATGATATGTTGTTAGGTAGTTTCCATTTGTTAAAATGAAATGGATTATTTAGCAATTTTGGATAGTCGGAAACTACTGAAACATCATAGGACTTGAAGTTAAGTGTTTTTGTGAAAATATATAAATTGAGTTTTTATGAGTCTTGAACTGAGAAGGTAGTAAGCTAAGACAGGTTTTAAATTGTTGAACATACCGATTAAGTAAAAAAATTGATGTTTTATATATACTCTTAGGATGTGGTGGAGTATTATACGAGTATGAACTTAAGGTTATAATATATTTATAAAGTTGAAGTTATGTTTTTATGAAATGGTTCATAAATGGTTTTAGTATTGATTGACATACTATATTTTTATAAATGAATGTGGTTTAAAAGGAAATTCATGCAGTTAAAAAACCAATGGAATAAAGTATGTAAGTTGTATGTAGATCGTTTTGTTTGCATGACTGTTCTTGATCTAGTACCCGAGTGCATAGCATTGATGTGATTTGCACCAGTCCGAATAAGGATTTTTCACTCGATTCTTGGCGGTGCACACTTGATACGGATTCTTGATATGATCCTGAGGTTTTTAATCATATTATATGACTATGTAAGGGGAATGAATGTTTCTAATTAAGGACCTGATCGGAGTCCACGCTAGAGAAGTCAAGTGATATACTAGTTTGAAAGTGAATTTATGTGATCGAGCAAGTGATTAGATCGGATATTACATACGAATGACCCATGCACATCGTGCGGGATATAGTATATGCATACTTAGGTAATGAATCTTTTATTTTTTCTAAGGCAGCATGAATAATCGACTAAGTGATAATCTGAGACTATTGAGCATATAGTACGCTTAATAGATTGTTTAGTAACCTTGTGCGATAATAGAAATTTTTGAACTTGAGTAAAATGTGGGTTTTATTTGGGAGTAATTTTGAATACTATTACGTATTGCTTTGTGATTGTTTCCTTTTGTTGCTCATGTTGGAATTTTGGAGGTGAAATGTTTTAAGTGGAGAAGAATATAACGACCCATAATTTCAGGTACTTTGTATTTAAATATCGAAATTATTTAAATATTTGAATCTTGGATAAAATGTGATAAAAGTAATTTAATAACCGTTTTAACACCCTTTTAATAACTAATGATGGTAAACTTGTTTTAGAATAATGTTTATAAAAATATGCAGTTCAATGAAATACCAATAAAATCACTGAAAATTGTTCTACCGGTAAACATTTTTTTCTCAATGGAAGTTGTTCAAACTTTTTGTGCTTGTTTAATTAATCAATATTTAGTTAATTAGAAAATAAAAATATTTTGTGTAAAAATTAAAAGGAAGCTTGTAAAAGTCAAGTGGTTAAGTGTGAAAGGGAGGAGATATTTTCGTGTAATAATGAAGTGTAAAGTGGCAAATAGGAAAAGAATGCAAAGGAGATGGGGGAAGGCACTTAATAGCTGGCCAAAGGGGGTGCTAAGGGTCCTTCTACACTTCATAATTTATAAAAGCTTGATAAAATTAAAATGATAAAAAAGGTAGAAGTGGATTAGCACTAATTCACTTTGTTCTTCATTAATCTTGCTCTAATTAATTCAAATCTTCTTTGAACTCCAGTATACTTTCACCAACACCTTAGAAGACCTTACGAAGAATGGATCCAAAGTCAAAAGTGAAAAAAGTGAAGAGGAAATAGGGTTTCCATTTGTTGTCGTGAGCATCCTTGAGGATGGGGAGTCAAGGCTTGGCTTGGGTGAGCTAAAGGTGGCGTCTTTAGGCTTTTAGGTGACGGTTGGAAGTGGTTCTTTGTTCTTGTATGCTAAAACTTATTATATGCTTGGATTTGGGTGAGTTATCTCACCATTTTTTATGTATATATTATGTGTATATATGCGTATGTATAAATATAATGTTAAAGTGATATTAACCATTTAAAGTTATAAACTTTGGACCCCCTCTTCCTTTTAAAGAAAATAACAGCTTTATATTATATAACATCACTCATATTACCTTCTATAACATATGGAGTTGCATTGACTTAATGTCTAAATGGTTGTTTGGATTGTGTGTGGAATTTGGAATGGACATGGAATGGTCCGTATAGCTAGTCGATATAAGTGCACTTAGAATCCCCATGTGTTTAAACTTGTTGTAACGACCTGTCTTTTTGGACGATTTAAGCAGACACATGCGTCAACTCAAACCATACCAAGAGGCAGATTGTTATTGGGGCAAATAAGAAAAAGAGAAAGAAATAAAAAATACAGAATCTCGCAGCTGTGAGGACCCGCAAATCTGTACTCCTTGAATAAACACTAATCTCCATTGATTAACTTAAGATGAACGGAAATATGTATTCTCAGGGTTTTAAAAAGAAGAAAGAGGTAGAAGAAGAGAGAAAAGATAGAACAGAACAGAAAGAAAACAACAAACAATATTAGAATCTCACAATCGCAGCGGAACAACATATAATAGATAAATGAATAATTTTTAAACAAAGAACTATATCAGTTATTACATTACATCACATTACATTACATTATCAGAGTGAACAACAACAAACAGCGGAAAAGAAATACTATATACTAGTGATACGCCATGCCATCCAGCTTGCCTCCAGCAACTCCTGAATTCCAGAATATCCTGATAAACCTGACTCTTGACTGCCCGTGTGGAAATTGGTGGGCACCCAGAGTTTAGGAAGGAAAACAATAAACTCCGAGTCAGTCATGTGACTGGTGTGAGAACTCAAAACAGTTTATTTTTCTTTAAAATCAAAATAGAGGAATATTTTTAAAGTCAATTCGCAATGCTTTTAAAAATGAGACTACCATAAGGCCTCCCGCACACACACACAATGCAAACGCAGAATCGGAGGAGATTTCTCTTTATGATAGTCAAAGATGCTTGATACGCATTAAAAAGAACATTTGATATTATTTCTAGTGCATTGTGTAGGAAAAATCATTTCGAAAGTAAAGATATAAATCTTAGCCAACATACGACCATTATCGTATGCCTACTATAGCTACCATCTAAACAGTGGGCGCCACCATAAGTAAATGGCAGGTTCTACAACTAATACCGTACAAGATCGTATTGTTTCTTTGGATTTCCAACAAATGGTCAGGCCAAGGAACTTCCCATTGCCACATGAGAACGCCTCTGGAAGGACGTCACCGAGAACCTAACCGGATCTCTGTCAACACAAGGCTGGGTTACCCCTAACTGGGTAACTAAAGACACGAGTATGCCATCCCCCGGCCCTTTAGGACCTTTATCCGAGCGCTTGATAACCAACATCACATAATGATAAATAAAGTGTTTCAACATGAGTAAGTATCTAGGCTCCATACCATGATACCATCCCTTTCCAGAAGGAAATGCACATACCCTAAGGGGCGCTACCCCCAATAACCTTGCCGCATTTTTCCTGTTTTGACCATTCCGGGGTGTGAGGTTCGACGAAGTCTCGTCCACAAAGCCACGCTTTGGTACAAAGCCATGCTTTGGGTCAACAAATGATCAAAGAAATGATCACAAAGATAAGTGATCAAACAAATGATCATATCATAAATGATCATATCATAAATGATCAAACAATGATCATTTCACAGCAACACTAAGCATGTCACATTACCAAATTGGGAATATATCGCTGATAACCTTCAACTACATAACCTCTAAGCTCGTACGTCTCAGAGAAGGGTGTTAAGCTAAGAGAATAAATTCTCCGCCACCAACAGAAATATATTTGAAAGAAATCAGCTTTACATCTCAATTTGTAATGTCACACATACTATCCATACAAGTCTGTTTCGGGATCGAACAGAACCGAAGGCACTTACAAAGAAGTCCTTGCAATCCTGATATTCACTAATCACGTTTGGACTTCCCATCACATATGGAGTCTCTATACCGGGGACCAGTCGATGCAAAGACATTCGACGAGTTGCCCTTTCGCTTTCAAAAATATCCGGTCTTCAACACCGGTCTTCAACACCGGTCTTCAAATGCAATTCATAACGACGTATCACATATTCGGAATGGGTTATTCGACCCCAAGGTCCTTTCCCAGTTAACCCGAATAGTGGGCGCTTATTTAAAAATAAGTGTGGCATTCAAATTCAAGCAAATAACAACAAATACCCATTCAAAGGTAAATATTGATAGTCGGTTATTGAACTATCAATGGATATGCACAACATCACCAGATTCCAAATAATTTTCCAAATTATTTATTTCCAAAAAATATCTTTACAATATATATAATTTTCACACTTCAACCATTTGAAAACAATTTTCAAATCACTTTTCACATTTACCACTTTTGAAAAACAACTTTCAAACATTTCCTTATGTGAAAATACTTTCATTTCAACATGGTTCATTTAAACCAATTAAATAAATCCTTAACGATTTACTTTATATTTACGTTCCAAATCCGTAAATTTATTCCCATACTTCAAAAACTAATCAACGTTTATTTTTAAACAAATTCCCCTTTTCATTTATAAATTCCATAATGAATTTATATTCCAAAATATTTATGAATACACGATTTCAATTATTCATTTTCAATTTATCTTCAAAAAGATAAATTCTCAAAACGTTTCATTTCACATTGGAAAACATTTCCATACTTACTTATTCATAAGTAATTCACAAGTCTTTCTATTTTCTATACTTGGAAAATATTCAATATACTTAAATCGAAATTAAGTATATATTTCATTCTTTAAGGAAATCATTCTCTTAAACATATTTATTTGGGCCAAAACGAATGTTGCGTAAAACATCGTTACGACAACCCAAAAGCACTAGTATAGGGATTCGAAATTAAAATAGATACATAAATCCCAATACTATACAAAACATTTCCTTTCGGAAATCATTTAATATAATAACAATGTTATAGTCCACCATTTCCTTCTATTTCTCGAAAACGTCTATTTCAACAATGAATGTTGAAATCTATGGTTTCGAATCTTAACACATTTTGAAAACATCGTTAGATCGTTTTAATTTTATTTAAAACATCACATCCAAAACATTTTCTTTAACATATTATTCACTATTCAAAAACGTGAATATACTTCGTTAACCAATTTCATCATTTTTATACATTTTATTTTAAAGGATTATTCACTGTCTAAAACGTGAATATAACTCCATAAATAAGTTATAACAATTTACTTATCAAAATAAGTTGTTTGCGGATTTATAAAACAATGTTTATAATTTCCATTTCTATTTTTTTTATAACAACTTCCTTTTATAAACCTCCTTTATTAACCTATTCAATTTATAACTCAATTATAAACCAAAAGTCCATAATTTAAGTTAAATACTTATAATTTATTTGTTTGCAAAAATCGTTCCTTTAAACTTCCCAAATTATAAATCTCATAACTTATAAGATTCATTTATTTACCCATATCTATTCTTCAAATAACTTTACAAATTTTATAAACCTACTGCTTATAAAATTCCATTTATAACTTCACCATTTATAATCCTATAAATTTCATTCATTTATGAAATTCATTCACAATTCATTCTAACACTTATAAAAACTCATTCTATAATTCAAATATTTTAATTTATAAATATCAATTTATAAATCCTTTGTATAAATCAATTTATATTATTATTTTAAAACGTCTTTAAACTCCTTTATAATTTCATCCTTTTAACTTATAAAATAATCAAATTTTATAAATCCTATATTTTAAACTTTTTCCAATAAATTCAAAAATCCCGATTTAAACTATTTTATAAAATCATTAACCCATATTTTCAAAAATCAACTTTTAACTATATTTCTCAAAATCATAATTTTTATAACATTAACATTATGACGTTTATTTATTTAAAATGAATTAATTCCAAAAATATTTTATAAACGTATACTTTCAAAAATCACTTTAAAAATCATTTTAAAGTTCCAAAATTGGCCTAGTGATGCTACGCACCAAATAGTTAATCACGACAACAACGACATCATATATCGATATGATAATCAACGAATATCAAAATATCCATAATCAAATAAATACTATTGAGGAATCCAGTTGGATCTCTCCAACCTGTTTCCCTGCATCCAAAGATGTTAGCACAATACCAATTCCGTTCCAGTATGAAATTATCGCGGTATATAGGATTTAAAATATTATCCGCTATTATATGGCGCAATAGGGTCTCATCCGCTATATACTGTGGGAAATCAATTCCAAGTACATAAATAATACCAATTTCACTATTTATGAATATTCGCGGTATATGTTTTTAATAAATAACATCCGCTTACTAACGGCGTATAATGTCTATTTTAACAATCAATAGATAACAATCATCATTCAAACATACATCCAAGTATTTTAAATCTAACTATTTAAAATTAAATTCGAAACCGATTCGATTGAGTGAGAAGTTCTCACCTTGATTCCAATTTCGTTTTCAGCTTTTATTTCGAATAAGATTAAACAGACGTTTAATTATATCCAAAATTCTCACTAACTCCAAACGACTCCAATCTAATTCCATAGCGTAGTGCTCGTCCATACGAACCCAACGCAACTGGTTTCGCGCATTTTCGACATCGTATGAAAAAGATATGAATTTTAGAAGTTACACGAATTTTTATATAACAATTTACAACATTTTTTTTTTTTTTTTTTTACCCTACACCAAATCACCACTGTAGGATCCCTGCCCCTTCATCCAAGCCATCCCCTCTTCATCTTCCACGCGCACGAAAAAAAACTCCCAGGTATCAACGAAAACCGAACCCAATATGCTCGAAACTAGGGTTAAATTATGCGACCACCACAACGCACGAGAAGTTGATCAGTAGCCTCCATCTCGAAGCCCATCTCTCCCTCCACTCTCGGCCTAAAGAGCATGAAGCTCGGCCCTATATTGATGTTGGAAAACGTGCCGAATACAAGCACGAACGTGGCCATCTTTTGGCCTCCACGATGCTTCGTTTCCAATCTCGACCGTTGAACATAAGGATCTCGTCATGCTCTACAACTTTCATGTTGAAAGTTTTTCCTAATTGTTGATGGATTGAGAGAAATTTGAGGATAAACGTGGGAGTTTTCTGGCCTTTGAAATGCAAGTGGCAGTCGGCCATTATTATGAAACCTTGCAAATTTATGAAGAGAGGGGCTTATATAGAAAAATACGCGAACACTATTCATCCCAGAATTTCCGAACTCCAAATGAAGCGTGCCAGTTGGCGTTCCTAAGGTTTACCCCACGTTCCGAACACAATGGAACATGTTTCAGGAGCTAATTCGATCATCTGTGCAATTTATGACAATAAACGTTCAGTTTTAAATTAAACCGATTAAACGATTTTCTAGGCGTTTTAGCTTGCACCGGACAAACGGTAAATCTAATTGACATGAAATTTGAAACCATACAATAATATCACATTATGGATCCGATGAAACTGGTTTCTTCGAATTCCGAGACTTTTTGAAAAATGGCTATTTTAACTCGCCAAATAAATATTAAAACAATTTCGATGCGTTTCGAGCTACCACGATCAAACGAGAACTTCGATTGCTACGAAAATTAAAATCCGATAATAACAAACTATTACGGATCCAATGGAACTACTTTCATCCAATTCTGAGACTGTTCGAAAATTGACTAATTTCACTAGTCGATTAAATATTAAAATATTCAATTTTCACAAATAAACTCTTAATTCGATTTTAAAAGTTCTATAACATCATTCTAACTCTAATATGATAAAATAAAATTTACAAATCATTTTCAATCACATTTAACCCAATTTTCAATTTTTCTGTATTTTCACATATTAAATTATCGATTAAATTATCCAATTAAATCCAATTATTCGAAACAAAATTTATTCAACTTATAAATTTCACTTATTAATATTTAAAATTAATTAAATATTCAAATTTTAATTAATTAAAATTCTGCGTCGTTACAGCAGCGGAATGACAAAATATAATAATCAAATAACAGTTCATGAAGCTGTTTTACAAATAAAATTGATTATAATTATGCAATACAGAATCATAGTTACATACACAAGAATAAATAAATAAATGCAGTGGAACTACATATATAGTGGAATAAATATAATAATAATACAACTCTTCGTCTTCATCCTCTAGAAATAAGGTCTTCAATCCCTGAAATCTCAGGCTGACCCTAACGAATTGAAAAGACAAAACACTCGAGTCAGAACTAAAAGATCTCATGTGATTTAAATCAATGGTAAATATGCATGTGACGGCGTCAGAGATGTTTACGGGGTTTGACATCTCCCATCCAGTGTCTAACGTGAGTGTAGTAACTTAAGAGATGTCAGAGATTCACATCTCCTAAGGATCCGTTAAACTATCTACTATGTAGTATAATACGTTATTATAATATGTCTACAGTAAAGTAAAAGTATTAAAATAGCGTTAAGGCGTTACCCATATCCCATCAACACATTTTATATATTCTTCTATACAATCTCGTACACTCCTCTATAAACTGGAGGTTTACCCAGAGGACATCACATAGGTACGGTACAAAAAACTCGTAGAAAACACTCTAGGGAATGTGAACACGACACATGAAGAAATGCCATGGTAGATATACCATTTGTGGATCCGGATTGGTGGTAACACATAGCAGCTACTATCGCCTACCTCGGAACACATTCCCAAATCAAAATTAAGCATAGACACCAATTAAATTACAAAGTCGGAATATAGTATCGAAGAAGTGTGCCCAGTGGGAGGAATGACCTCATTTGGCTCGGCATAGCTCCTGGTTTTAGTCATATCAAAGCTGACTCATGGGAGTCAGAGTCACGTCATACCTCATACAGAAATCGTTCACCAAACCATCCTATTTCATTTCTGAAATCTCCACCACGTACATAGTTGTTAAGGTGGTTTTCGGTATTGGTAGAGAGTATGACAATATCCGATCCTAGTCTCGTTAACAACCAATCGCTTATTACACATCGGATGGTTCTTTTATATTTCAAAAGTCAATTCACAATTTTTATCAAAATATCATATTCTTAAAACCATTTCAATTTCGAAATCATAGTCACTTTGAAATTATATTCACCCTTTAAATCATATCGTTTCCGAAATCATAATTTCTTTCAAATATCATATTTCCAATTTAATTAAATCCACATTCAAAATCATCATATTCAATCAATTATGTCATTTATGTCCCAACTTAAATTCATAACATCATTTAACCGTATTCTCTTTTAAATCAAGGATTGAATATAAACACATCCACATTACTTAGTTTGGAATTTAGAAAAATAGTTTAAATAGTTATAAATAGTTTAACAAAGTTATAAGTAAATTTTGGAATAGTTAGAATACCCTAAATTATTTTAGAATAGATTAAAATAGTTCTTAAATTGATTTAATATAGTTAAACATATTTAAAATAGATTAAATTTAATTAAAAATAGATTAAATATCTTTAAAATAGTTTAATTAGATTTAAAATAAATTGAAATGCTTTATTTAGTTTAAAATAAATCAAATTGGTTTGAAATAGGTTTAAATAATTTATGAAGTCAATATAGGTTAAAATGATTTAATAATTTGAAAATTTTAATAATTAGAATCTTTAAATTAATATACTCTTTTGAAATGGTTTATATTAAATAATGACTTTGAAATTTATATCAATTTAAACTATTCATTTCACTTCAACATATTTGAACCATTTTTAGCTTCCAAATATACAAAACTCAATTTCAATTCTTCCCAATTCAGATTCTCAATAAAATATTAAATTTTTATGTCGATTTCAATCCATGTGTGAAATATCAATTTAAACTACTCCAATTTCAATATTTTCAAAGTTATATTTCAAACGGTTTTAATAACTCAATTCCAATAAATTCCAATTATACTTCAAAGTCAACCTTAAAATTTCAATTAAATTCCTTTAAACAAATCCCTTAAACCAATTTCAAATTTTAACATAAAACTTGGATTTCGATAATAATTTCAATTTATATGAATCAATTTTATTTCCAAATATCATTTAGCTAAATTCAAGAAAAATTAAGGATTTAAAATCATTTAATTTAACCAATCCGGTGTCCGTATATAATTCTCTACCCTAGGGTCAAGTGATACGGATATTTATCATTTCAATCCGTAATTTAAATTTTACGGTTATATATCATTTCAAACCGCAATCCCGAATTAAATAATAAAATCCATAAAATCGCTTGAGTCTATCATTCCAACCCATAACGATTTTTTCCTATTTTATAGATCGTTGGGGTATGTATCATTTCAACCCATAGGGAATTTGCAGAGTGATAACAATATATGAATCGAACATAACATCCAATCATCCAATATGAGCAACCAAACATACATCACAATCATCCGAATGAATCAATAACATCAGTAAATAACTGATAATCAATACAGGTATTAAATAGACAAATTAAAAATTCAATATTAAATTGATGATAATTAAATGCAATAAAATTCAAATTTAACCAGAATGACAATTTGACATAGCAAACAGCAATAAATTAATTTCTAATCACATCATAAATTAAATTTAACTAACATAAGAAATTTTAGTGGTTGTGAGTGGGTTAGAACGCTCACCTTCGATTTTAAATCGATTTGAAATTTAAAATGAGGCCAAAATTCAAACAGTCTCAAAATACGTCTAAATCAGTGTCAAAATGTCAGAAATTCTGATATGATCCTAAAGAAACAAATGTCGTCCAAAACCGAATTCGTATGCAAAAGTTATGATTTAATCAATATCGATATAATTAATACGATAATTAACAAAATAATAATAATAAAAGGCGTTACCCTTTCTTCCCGGAGATATGCACGATCATAGACACGCAAACCCACTACTACGCACCCAACTCTACGCACACACACCACACGAGACGTCTTGCCATTGATCAAAGAACTCCAATGCGTACACCACCATAGACACCTCCCACGGCTAGAGCGCGGCCGACCTAACTACCATCATTCATGAGAAATAACCCAAAACGCACACGACCTTCCAAGCCAATCTAAGCGAATCCGAAACGCTTCGGCACGAATCAACCGTTGGATTTGTAGAACTCCTCGAGCCCTACAACTTTGGTTTTGGAGGTTTTCAATTATGATAAACAGATTAGAAGAAATCAAGGAAAGAAGATCAAGAGTTTTCCACCATTAAAGTATTGAAAACGGCGGCCAGAAGAAATTAGGGTTTCTAGAAATATTTTAATATTATTTTTCTCGTTTCGAGTGCCTATTTATAGAGTGAGGTCCAAAACAGTCTGAACTTTAATTGAGGCATGCCACCTGGCGTTCCTAATATTTTACCCATATTCCGAACACAATGGAACTAGTCTCGAGGCTTGGTTCGGTAGTATTCAGAAGATAGCATTTAAAAATCAAGTTATTTTAATCAAATTCCTTAAATTAATTTCTATGTGTTCCAAGTTCGTACGATTAAATGACACGTCTAATCACTACGAAGCTTGAAATCCTGTAATAATTCGCTGTTACAGAGTCGATGAAATTAGTTTCCAAAATGGCTAATTTCATGTTAATTAAATAAATTATTATTAAATCAATTAAATCACCATTTCAATTCAAATTTAATGATTTACAATTTCCATCACTTAGATTTACTTAATGATTTATAATCCTTTAAAACAAATTTCTATATCAATTTAATATTAAACATTGCACAATTTTCAGTGTCAAATTTCAATTCGAATAAATTAAGTAATTATAAATTAGATTTCCAATAAATCCAATTATTTGACTTTTTATCCTATTATTCAATCAATTGTCATCTCATGGGTTAAATTAATCTTAATTTACACCTTATTGCACTCATATTTCATTATCATTTTGTTCATATTAACATGATAGTTGGTTACTTTTAATTGCAATAAATTCATAAATTATAATTTAGATTCAATCAAATCCCTTGATCTTGATTTATACCTAACTATTCCATCAATCATTACTTAATGGCTATACTTAACCTTTGTTTATTTTTTTTGTTACATCAATCTTCTAAGGTTATCATTTTAATTGACATTAACTGCAATAATTAAGTGGATTAATTGCAATTGATTTCAAATTTAATTAACCCACTAAATAAATAGGTAACATATAATAATTGTTACCATTAACTTTTAATCACTTATAAGTTCATTATTTACAACAAATGTTACAATTTCTTATATAATATTCAATTACCGTTTGTTATATACTAGTTCATTAATTTATACAACATTTACATTTATTTACTTGTATTCAAATTATAACCAAGTTTAACATTTAAATTATTTCAATTGATTGGACTATCGTTAAAATATTTAATAATTAACTTAAATTTACATTATTACATTTCACTCTAGTTATTATCGTAACCCATATTAATGGAACATTTATTTGTAATTGATGAATTAAATTGGTAAAAAATAACAATTGTCACCATTTCTACATTTAATAACATTTGTAAGTTTATTATTTACCACCAATTGTTACAACAACTTATACAACTCTACTTTCATCAATTAAAATTAATTACACCTTATTTCATAAATTTACACTCTTTACAATATCAGTTTCCCATCGAATCCAATGATTAATTCATGCACATATCATTAATACAATAAGTTTTCCATCTATAACTAATTATAACTTTTTAATTATTTAAATTAATTAGAATTACATTCAAAGCAATTGTGAATTACCTTAAATTAATACTATTACCTTTTAATCTAATTACATTCTTATTATTTTATCATAAAATTTCATTTCTTCCAACATTGAATCATAAAACCTTTTTAAATTTACAATTTTTAATTATCGAAAATTACGGGTCGTTACACTTGTTCTATATGATTATTTGGGAATGTATTTTTATATAATACATTTTGGTTGTTCTATACACATTGTTTGGTGTATGGGGTAGCAATAAATTTGTTTGGAAATTTATATAATTGTGAGAAAAAAGTTGTGAAAGTTAGACGTGAAGAGGTCGTTATGGATGCACTTTGAAAATGCCTTGATTTCGGCGATTTTCAATGTCAACTTTGAAATACATCATAGGAGCTTCTTTGAATTTCTAGTAAGTGCCATAAGCATACTTACTATTGGACAAATATTGATGTTTAAATCATTCATTAACTTGTGAAGTAAAGTTGCAAAATGTTATAGCAAAAAGAAGGTCGCTCTATGAGCACTTTGAAATACATTGTTTTTGGGAATTTTTAACATGATTTTGAAAGGCATCCTTAGGGTTTCTATGCATTCTTAATAAGTAATATATGTGTAGTTATTACTGGAAAAAAATGGGAGTTTAAAATATTTTATAACCGGTCAAACTAAGAAGCCAAATTTTGGAGTAAAAAGGCCGCTTAACAAACACTGTAGTAAATACCTTGTTTTTAGGAATTTTTAGGAATCAATTGGAATATATACTTTTAGGAGGGTTTCTTTCTATGATTTTAAGTATCATAAGCGTAGTAATTAATATAATAATTTGAAGTCTTAAATCAATTGTTTATATGTTGAAAACTAGTCACAAAGATTGTGCTTTTCTATGTTGTTCTTTGTCTAGGACTTTTAACAACATTTATAAATCCTGTAGTAAAGTACTTGAGGTTTTAAATATCTAAAAATGATATATAAATTTGGTATTTTTTCCTAAACATTTTAGGTATGTTTTTCTAACATAATTTTTAGTATTTTAAAATTGGTTTTAAGTCTAAATATATTTTTACTAATTATTTATGAATTTTTGAAGTAAAGGGATTTTAAAATGTAAAACATGTTTTTATTGATTTTCGTCAAATTATAAATTAGTTATTTTTAAGTAATATTTTACATAGATATTTAATAACTATTTATAAGTTTTTTTAAATTATTTATACATATAAGTTTGGAAAAGTAAGTGTTTGTAAAAGGATAAGAGATATTTTGGGATTATAACACTTATGTTATAATAAATGGTTTTGTAAAGTTACTAAAAGTGTATTACCTTGTTTAATAAGTGCGGATATACTTAGATCTTTAAAGTGAATGTTTTAAGATAACGACAAGTATAAAATAGTTTTGGATTTGTTGTGATAATGTGTTACTAACACTCATCATTGACCCTTTTTTATTATACTTAATAAAATAATTAGATCTTTGAAAAAGATGTTTTAAAGATAATTGTAAGTGAAATGGTTTTAGGTTATTATGACAATGTGTTAGAAACTTTGAAATGCTATGTATATGTCCATGTTGATGATAGTATTTAGATTTGTAGCTCTAAGATGCTATGTATTTGAGAGTGACAGTCTGTACTCTCTTTTGATATTATATGTTATCTTTACTGTGAGATTCTGATATTGTATTTTTTTTCTTTCTTTTCTATTTTATTTTTCTTTTATTTTATCCTAATAATCTGTCTTTTCGACACTTGGATACTGACATAAGAATATCGTGGATGTATTAGTATTAATATTTGGGGGTCGTAAAGACGGGTCATTATAGAAAAATAAATATTCAAAAATAAAAAATTATTTCACCTAATTACATATAAATAATCCCTTTAGGTAATATTTTACATCGCTTTTAATTTTTTTTATCATACTTAAAAAATATTGAAAATAAATATTATGGTGCAAAACTAAGATTACCCATATGTACATGGATACTATCTGTAACGACCCAGAATTTTTATTAATTTAAATTTGAATATTTAATTAATTTTAAATATTAATAAGTGAAATTATAAGTCGAATAAATTTTAATTCGAATAATTGGATTTAATTGAATAATTAAATCGATAGTTTAATAGTTGAAAATATAGAAATAATTGAAAATTGAGTTAAATATGATTGAAAATGAGTTGTAAAATTTTATTATATCATATTGAAGTTAGAATGATGTTATAGAACTTTTAAAATCGAATTAAAAGTTAATTTGTAAAAATTGAATATTTTAATATTAAATCGACTAGTGAAATTAGCCAATTTTCGAGCAGTCTCAGAATTGGACGATACCAGTTCCATTGGATCCGTAATAGTTAGTTATTATCGGATTTCAATTTTCGTAGCAATTGGAGTTATCGTTTGACCGTAGCAACTCGAAACGCATCGAAATTGTTTTAATATTAATTTGGCGAGTGAAAATAGCCATTTTTCAAAAAGTCTCGGATTTCGAAGAAACTAGTTTCATCGGATCCATAATGTGATATTATTGCATGGTTTCAAATTTCAAGTCGATTGGACTTACCGTTTGTCCGGTACGAATTAAAACGCATCGAAATCGGTTTAAATCGATTTAATTTAAATTGATCGTTTATTTCCATAACTCACACAGATGACCGAATTAGCTTCCGAAACCTATTCCATTGTGTCCGGAACGCAGGGTAAACCCTAGAAACGCTAGTCACCGCGCGTAAATCAGAGTTTGGAAATTCCGGAAATGAATAGTGTTCGATATTTTCTATAAATAGCCCCTAAATTCACAAAAAAATAAATAAAAATAAGGCTAGGGTTTCAGGGCCGGCCGCCACCCCTAAAACCAACAGCCAGAAAACATCCATCTTCCTCCTCCTTTATCTCCACATCCACGCTCCTATGGCCTTCGACGTCAACTGCAACTTCGTGGAGCACATCGAGATCTCCACGATCAACGGTGGAGATCGTTTTAGGAGTAGCCAATCGCAGTCAATCTGCATTCAAAGAGCATGCGTTCGACCTTGATTTGCATGCTGGTGGTAGCACTAGCTAAGGCCGGTCCTTGGCCGATGGAGGAGTCAAGCATGGGCATTCAAATGACGCTCTCCGATCATCTTCGTTTTGCTCGAGGTAGCCGCGTCATTTAGGGTTTCAAGCGGCGAGCGATGGGTTTCATCGTGTACGCGTTTTCACTGGGAGAGGAGAACGTACGAGCGGCCACGATTCCATCATCAGAAAATGCACGGTCCAGGATTAATATAGGTTGAAAATAAGAAAAGAAATATGTAAATTTATTTTATTTAAAAGTGTGTAAACTTTAAAAATGTGTATCTCTTTCATACGAGGTCCGTTTTGGACGAAACTTTTTGCGTTGGAATCGTTTCGACGAGCTCTTCGCAATGCAACTGGATTGGAGTCGATTGGAGTCAGTGACAATTTTGGGTAAAATTAAACGTCCGTTTAATTTTATTCGAAAGAAAAGCTGAAACGGAATTTAAAATCAAGGTGAGAACTTCTCACTCAATCGAATCAGTTTCGATTTTTATCTTAAATAGTTAGATTTAAAATATTTGAATGCATGTTTGAATGATGATTGTTATCTAATTATTGTTAAAATAGACATTATGCGCCGTTAGTAAGCGGATGTTATTTATTAAAAACATATACCGTGAATATTTCATAAACAGTGAAATTGGTATTATATATAATAGCAATATATATATATTGGCATATGTATATATTGCAGTTGTTGATTTCCCGCATTGTATAGCGGATGAGACCCTATTGCGCCGTCTATTAAGCGGATAATATTTATAAATCTCATATACCGCGATAATTCCGTACTGGAGCGGAATTGGTATTGTGCTAATGTTTTTGGATGCAGGGAAACAGGTTGGAGGGATCCAACTGGATTCCTCAACTGTATTGATTTATTTACAGATATTTTGATATTTGTTGATTATCATATCGATATATGATATTTGGATGTCGTGATTGACTATTTGGTGCTGTTGCATCATCGGATCCATTTCTGAAGTTTTAAAATAATAATTTTGGTTTTTAAAGGAATTTTTAAAGTGATTTTTTTAAAAGTATATGTTTTATTAAAATTTTGAATTGGTTTATTTTAAATAAATTAACGTTATAAGTTTAATTTTATAAAAGTTATAATCTTTGTAAAATATAACCAAATTAAGATTTTTTTTAAAATAAATAGTGATTAATTTATAAAATGGTTTAATTGGGAATTTTGAATTATTATAAACGGTTTATATAAAAGATTTATAAAATTGATATTTATAAATTTAAAATACTGGAATTATAAAATGAGTTTTATAAGTAATAAAGTGAAATAAAAAAAATGGATTTCATAAGTGAATTGAGATTTATAAATTTATGAAGTATGAATATATAAAATGGATAGATTTTGTAAAATATAAGATTTATAAGTAATCAACTTATAAATCGGATTTGGCATTTAAAATGAGATATAAAAGGGATTTTTATAAATAGAAGTTTCTAAAAATATAAATGGAGTTTATAAATCCGAAATAAATTGAATTTGATAAGTTGGATATAGGAATATATGAAAGGAATTATATTCACGATATTGGACAGTGAATATATTATTAAATGAAATGGATATGTTTTGGGGAAGGAATATTATGAAATGAAGTTAATGATTTTAAAGATGTTTTGAAATGCATTAAGTATTGAATACATAGATTTCAACATTCATTGTTGAAATAGACGTTTCGAGCAATAAAAGGAAATGGTGGACTATAGCACTGTTGTTATAGTAAATGGTTTCCGAAAGGAAATGTTTTGTATAGTATTGGGATTTATATATCTATTTTAAATTTGAATCCCTATACTAGTGATTTTGGGTCGTCGTAACGATGTTTTACACAACATTCGTTTTTGACACAAATAAATGTGTTAAGAGAATGATTTCCTTAAGGAATGAAATATATACTAAATTTTGATTTAAGTACATTGAATATTTTCAAATGTTGAAAATAAATAGATTTGTGATGTACTTATTGTTAAATAAGTATGGAAATATTTTTCCAATGTGAAATGAACGTTTTAGAATTTATCTTTGTAAAGATAAATTGAAAGTGAATATTTGAAATCGATTGAAAATCGTATATCATAAATATTTTGGGATTATAAATTCACTAAGGAATTTATAAAAGAAAGGGGAAATTGTTTAAAAAATAAACGTTGATTTATTTTTAAAATTATGGGAATTAATTTACGGATTTGGAACGTAAATATAAAGTAAATCGTTAAGGATTTATTTAATTGGTTTAAATGAACCATGTTGAAATGAAAGGAATTCCGCGTAAGGAAAATGATTGAAATTTGTTTTCAAAAGTGATAAAGGTGAAAAGTGATTTAAAAATTTGTTTTCAAATGGTTGAAGTGTGGAATATATATATATGTCTAGTAAAGATATTTTGGAAAGTAAATAATTTGGGAAATTATTTGGATTTGGTGATGTTGAACACGCCTATTGATAGTTAAATATCCGACTATCAATATTTACCTTTAAATAGGTATTTGTTGAGATTTGCTTGAATTTGAATGCCACACTTATTTTTGAATAAGCGCTCACTATTCGGGTTAGCCGAGAAAGAACCTTGGGGTCGTATAACCCATTCCGAGTATGTGATACATCATAATGGATTGCATTTGATGACCGGTGTTGTAGACCGGATGTTTGTGAAAACGGAAGGATTACCATCGAGTTACTCTACATCGGCTGATCTCCGATATAGAGGTTTTATCACCCTTAGTGACGGGAAGTCCGGTCGTGATTAGTGAATATCCGGATTGCAAGGACTTCTTTATAAGTGCCTTCGGTTCTGTTCGATCCCGGAACAGACTTGTATGGATTGTATGTCTGACATTACAAATTGAGATATAAAGTTGATTTCTTTCAAATATATTTCTGTTGGTGGCGGAGAATTTATTCTCTTAGCTTAACACCCTTCTCTGAGACGTACGAGCTCAGAGGTTATATAGTTGAAGGTTATTAGTGATATACTCCCAATTTGGTAGTGTGGCATGCTGAGTGTTGCTGTGAAATGATCATTATGTTGATCATTTGTGATAGGATCATTTATTCGATCATTTATCATGGTGATCATTTCTATGATCATTTATTGACCCATAGCACGACTTTTGTATAAAGTGTGGCTTTGTGGACGAGACTTCGTCGGACCTCACACCTCGAAAATGGTCAAAACAGGAAGGATGCAGCAAGGTTATTCGGGGTAGCGCCCTTTAGTGTATGTCATTCCTTCTGGATAGAGGTGCTATCATGGTATGGAGCCCAAATATTTAACCTATGTTGTTGCTGCATATTTTTGTGGCTGTTGGAAATCGAGGATCCTCGGATAGATCAGTTACGATCGGGGGATGACATATTCGTGTCAGTAGTTACCCAGTTAGGGGTAACCCGGCCTTGTGTTGGCAGAGATCCGGTTTGGTTCTCGGGGACGTCCTTCCAGAGGCGTTCTCATGTGGCAATGGGAAGTTCCTTGGCCTGACCATTTGTTGGAAATCCAAAGAAACAATACGAGACTTGTATGGTTTTAGTTGTAGAACCTGCCATGGAATGTGGTGGTAACCTGCTATTGAACATGGTAGCTATAGTAGGCATAGTTTGAAATGCCTATGCTGGCTAAGATTTATATCTTTATTTTCGAAATGAATTTTTCCCTACACTATGCACTAGTAATAATATCAAATGTTCTTTTTAATGCGTATCAAGCATCTTTGACTATCATAAGGAGAAATCTCCTCCGATTCTGCGTTTGCATATTGTGTGTGTGCGGGAGGCCTTATGGTAGTCTCATTTTTAAAAGCATTGCGAATTGACTTTAAAAATATTCCTCTATTTTGATTTTAAAGATAAATAAACTGTTTTGAGTTCCCACACCAGTCACATGACTGACTCGGAGTTTATTGTTTTCCTTCCTAAACTCTGGGTGCCCACCAATTTCCACATGGGCAGTTAAGAGTTAGGTTTATCAGGATATTCTGGAATTCAGGAATTGCTGGAGGCAAGTTGGATGGCATGACGTATTACTATTATATAGTATTTCTTTTCCGCTGTTTGTTTGTTGTTGTTGTTGTACACTCTGGTGATATGATGTAATGTGATGTAATGTAATAACTGATATAGTTCTTTGTTTAAAGATTATTCATTTATTTATTATATGTTGTTCCGTTGTGAATTGTGAGATTCTGATATTGTTCTGTTGTTTCTGTTCTGTTCTATCTTTTTCTCTCTTCTTCTACTTTTTCTTTTTCTAAAACCCTAACGGTACGGTTTTTCGGCTTTCGATTGCTCGGCAGTTGATACAGTGGACGTATTGATGTCGGTTTTCGTCAACGAAAAATCGCGTTCGTTACATTTGGTATCAGAGCATATGGTTAAGCGACAACCATGGCTCTGTTGGGTATTACTCATTAGAGATAGAGTCAGTAGTACTCTAGAATGAGTTTGAGTGTAATAATAGATATGAGTGCGTATTTGTTAGTGAATATAAAATTGTTTTATATTGTGATGATTGGTTTGTTGAGTGGTATATGGATTCTGGTCGGTATTGTTGGTACAACTCTATCGATAGGGATCTCTAAACACTTATGCAGAACAATTCGACACGATATTGTTTTAAATTGGGTAAATGAAATAATTTTACCTTGATTATATTTTTTATATAAAGGAATAATTTTTTAGAATTATTAAAGTATATAATTGATTGTTTGGTTGTTGAATAAGTTAAATAAAAACAACAGTTGAAAAAGAATGAATTGTATAAACAAATAAATTATAAGTGTAAAATTATAATTAATGTAATTTACAATTGTGAAATAATCTTATATATATAAGAAGTGAAATTATATAAGTAAATGACTTGTAAATGTGATTTATAATCTGAAACAAAATTCCAGAGAAGTGTTTTGAAAAGATTTGATATTTTGGGAAATTGTTTTGGAGAGATGTAATCTCTAAAACTCTTTTTGGTCGCTGGAAAATAATTCCGATGATGATGGCGACATCATTGGTGTTCATTTTCGGGTTTCCAAAAGAGGTATTGCTTCCAGATTATTTTAAATGAAGTTGTTTGGAAAATTTTAAGTTTGCTTTTGGGAATTAAAAAGATAATTTGAATTGATTTCAAAAATGGTTTTGAAAGTTTGAAAGGACTCTGGAATCCTATTTAAAATATTATGGAAATGATAAATGAGTTGATAACTTATACAAATTGAATTTCGATAGAATAAATTTAACTTAAAGGATGAAGTTAAATTAAAGGAAGTATAAGTAAATCAATAAAATCCAAGTAGTAATTGTTGAGTATAAGTGAAATAAGTTTTGAACTTATGATAGGAGTTAATAAATTTAGCTTTGGTAGAAAAGTTAAATAGGATTGGAATTTGAAATTGGATATGAATGATTGTTGATAAAATCCAATGTTAATAAATCAAGTGTGATTTAAACTGAAAACCAGTTCATTGAATATTAATGAGAATATGAATGAATATTGATTTGGTTATGGATGATAGTTGGTTGATGTTTGCATTTGTTGTTTAGTTGCATTTGCTATATGATGTATATTGAGATTATTTTCATATATGCATGTTCTCATGTTGTTTGTTGAGTGTTTAGTAGGTGCGGATTGCGCTTGCTTCGCTTTTGGAGCTCGCTTTCGCGCTATATTAGCCGTATATGCTCGCTAATAATAAATAAGATACATATCTCGGATTACATATCGTACTTTTACACTTTTTTCCCTGCGGGATGCCTCATCACTTGATGAGATGTATATTTGTGATATATATACTGTCATTTTTTTTCGAATCGAGCCGCGCAAAGGAGACTATGGCAAATTTTTCCGAAAATTTAAGGCGTTAGAAATTTTTTGAGAAAATTGGAAAAATTTGTGAAAACTATAAATTTGATTTGGAGTTGAAAGTTAAACAATAGTAGTTTTTTTTAAAAGATAACTAAGTATGATTTGAAAACTTAGTAAAGTATGGTAAGAAGTTTAAATTTGTTTTGGAAAGTTAATAGATTCTGTAATTTTTCTTACTTGGTAATTTCGAGGACGAAATTCTTTTAAGGGGAGAAGTCTGTAACGACCCAGAATTTTTATTAATTTAAATTTGAATATTTAATTAATTTTAAATATTAATAAGTGAAATTATAAGTCGAATAAATTTTAATTCGAATAATTGGATTTAATTGAATAATTAAATCGATAGTTTAATAGTTGAAAATATAGAAATAATTGAAAATTGAGTTAAATATGATTGAAAATGAGTTGTAAATTTTTATTATATCATATTGAAGTTAGAATGATGTTATAGAACTTTTAAAATCGAATTAAAAGTTAATTTGTGAAAATTGAATATTTTAATATTAAATCGACTAGTGAAATTAGCCAATTTTCGAACAGTCTCAGAATTGGACGAGACTAGTTCCATTGGATCCGTAATAGTTAGTTATTATCGAATTTCAATTTTCGTAGCAATTGGAGTTATCGTTTGACCGTAGCAACTCGAAACGCATCGAAATTGTTTTAATATTAATTTGGCGAGTGAAAATACCCATTTTTCAAAAAGTCTCGGATTTCGACGAAACCAGTTTCATCGGATCCGTAATGTAATATTATTCTATGGTTTCAAATTTCAAGTCGATTGGATATACCGTTTGTCCGGTACGAATTAAAACGCATAGAAATCGGTTTAAATCGATTTAATTTAAATTGATCGTTTATTGCCATAACTCGCACAATGACTGAATTAGCTTTCGAAACCTGTTTCATTGTGTCCGGAACGCGGGGTAAACCCTAAAAATGCTGGTCACCGCGCGTAAATCGGAGTTTGGAAATTCCGGAAATGAATAGTGTTCGATATTTTCTATAAATAGCCCCTAAATTCACAAAAAAAATAAATAAAATTAAGGCTAGGGTTTCAAGGCCGGCCTCCACCCCTAAAACCAACGGCCAGAAAACATCCATCTTCCTCCTCCTTTATCTCCACATCCACGCTCCTATGGCCTTCGACGTCAACTGCAACTTCGTGGAGCACATCGAGATCTCCACGATCAACGGTGGAGATCGTTTTAGGAGTAGCCAATCGCAGTCAATCTGCATTCAAAGAGCATGCGTTCGACCTTGATTTGCGTGCTGGTGGTAGCACTAGCTAAGGCCGGTCCTTGGCCGATGGAGGAGTCAAGCATGGGCATTCAAATGACGCTCTCCGATCATCTTCGTTTTGCTCGAGGTAGCCGCGTCATTTAGGGTTTCAAGCGGCGAGCGATGGGTTTCATCGTGTACGCGTTTTCACTGGGAGAGGAGAACGTACGAGCGGCCACGATTCCATAATCAGAAAATGCACGGTCCAGGATTAATATAGGTTGAAAATAAGAAAAGAAATATGTAAATTTATTTTATTTAAATGTGTGTAAACTTTAAAAATGTGTATCTCTTTCATACGAGGTCCGTTTTGGACGAAACTTTTTGCGTTGGAATCGTTTCGACGAGCTCTTCGCAATGCAACTGGATTGGAGTCGATTGGAGTCAGTGACAATTTTGGGTAAAATTAAACGTCCGTTTAATTTTATTCGAAACAAAAGCTGAAACGGAATTTAAAATCAAGGTGAGAACTTCTCACTCAATCGAATCAGTTTCGATTTTTATCTTAAATAGTTAGATTTAAAATATTTGAATGCATGTTTGAATGATGATTGTTATCTAATTATTGTTAAAATAGACATTATGCGCCGTTAGTAAGCGGATGTTATTTATTAAAAATATATACCGCGAATATTTCATAAACAGTGAAATTGGTATTATATATAATAGCAATATATATATATATTGGCATATGTATATATTGCAGTTGTTGATTTCCCGCATTGTATAGCGGATAAGACCCTATTGCGCCGTCTATTAAGCGGATAATATTTATAAATCTCATATACCGCGATAATTCCGTACTGGAGCGGAATTGGTATTGTGCTAATGTTTTTGGATGCAGGGAAACAGGTTGGAGGGATCCAGCTGGATTCCTCAACTGTATTGATTTATTTACAGATATTTTGATATTTGTTGATTATCATATCGATATATGATATTTGGATGTCGTGATTGACTATTTGGTGCCGTTGCATCATCGGATCCATTTCTGAAGTTTTAAAATAATAATTTTGGTTTTTAAAGGAATTTTTAAAGTGATTTTTTTAAAAGTATATGTTTTATTAAAATTTTGAATTGGTTTATTTTAAATAAATTAACGTTATAAGTTTAATTTTATAAAAGTTATAATCTTTGTAAAATATAACCAACTTAAGATTTTTTTTTTAAATAAATAGTGATTAATTTATAAAATGGTTTAATTGGGAATTTTGAATTATTATAAACGGTTTATATAAAAGATTTATAAAATTGATATTTATAAATTTAAAATACTGGAATTATAAAACGAGTTTTATAAGTAATAAAGTGAAATAAAAAAAATGGATTTCATAAGTGAATTGAGATTTATAAATTTATGAAGTATGAATATATAAAATGGATAGATTTTGTAAAATATAAGATTTATAAGTAATCAACTTATAAATCGGATTTTGGCATTTAAAATGAGATATAAAAAGGATTTTTATAAATAGAAGTTTCTAAAAATATAAATGGAGTTTATAAACGTTGTTTATAAATCCGAAATAAATTGAATTTGATAAGTTGGATATAGGAATATATGAAAGGAATTATATTCACGATTTTGGACAGTGAATATATTATTAAATGAAATGGATATGTTTTGGGAAAGGAATATTATGAAATGAAGTTAATGATTTTAAAGACGTTTTGAAATGCATTAAGTATCGAATACATAGATTTCAACATTCATTGTTGAAATAGACGTTTCGAGAAATAAAAGGAAATGGTGGACTATAATACTGTTGTTATAGTAAATGGTTTCCGAAAGGAAATGTTTTGTATAGTATTGGGATTTATATATCTATTTTAAATTTGAATCCCTATACAAGTGATTTTGGGTCGTCGTAACGATGTTTTACACAACATTCGTTTTTGACACAAATAAATGTGTTAAGAGAATGATTTCCTTAAGGAATGAAATATATACTAAATTTTGATTTAAGTATATTAAATATTTTCAAATGTTGAAAATAAATAGATTTGTGATGTACTTATTATAAAATAAGTATGGAAATATTTTTCCAATGTGAAATGAACGTTTTAGAATTTATCTTTGTAAAGATAAATTGAAAGTGAATATTTGAAATCGATTGAAAATCGTATATCATAAATATTTTGGGATTATAAATTCATTAAGGAATTTATAAAAGAAAGGGAAAATTGTTTAAAAAATAAACGTTGATTTATTTTTAAAATTATGGGAATTAATTTACGGATTTGGAACGTAAATATAAAGTAAATCGTTGAGGATTTATTTAATTGGTTTAAATGAACCATGTTGAAATGAAAGGAATTCCGCGTAAGGAAAATGATTGAAATTTGTTTTCAAAAGTGATAAAGGTGAAAAGTGATTTGAAAATTTGTTTTCAAATGGTTGAAGTGTGGAAAATATATATATGTCTAGTAAAGATATTTTGGAAAGTAAATAATTTGGGAAATTATTTGGATTTGGTGTGTTGAACACGCCTATTGATAGTTAAATATCCGAGTATCAATATTTACCTTTAAATAGGTATTTGTTGAGATTTGCTTGAATTTGAATGCCACACTTATTTTTGAATAAGTGCTCACTATTCGGGTTAGCCGGGAAAGGACATTGGGGTCGTATAACCCATTCCGAGTATGTGATACGTCGTAATGGATTGCATTTGATGATCGGTGTTGAAGACCGGATGTTTGTGAAAACGGAAGGATTACCGTCGAGTTACTCTACATCGGCTGATCTCCGATATAGAGGTTTTATCACCCTTAGTGACGGGAAGTCCGGTCGTGATTAGTGAATATCCGGATTGCAAGGACTTCTTTGTAAGTGCCTTCGGTTCTGTTCGATCCCGGAACAGACTTGTATGGATTGTATGTCTGACATTACAAACTGAGATATAAAGCTGATTTCTTTCAAATATATTTATGTTGGTGGCGGAGAATTTATTCTCTTAGCTTAACACCCTTCTCTGAGACGTACGAGCTCAGAGGTTATATAGTTGAAGGTTATTAGTGGTATACTCCCAATTTGGTAGTGTGGCATGCTGAGTGTTGCTGTGAAATGATCATTGTGTTGATCATTTGTGATAGGATCATTTATTTGATCATTTATCATGGTGATCATTTCTATGATCATTTGTTGACCCAAAGCACGGCTTTTGTATAAAGTGTGACTTTGTGGACGAGACTTCGTAGGACCTCACACCCCGGAAATGGTCAAAACAGGAAGGATGCAGCAAGGTTATTAGGGGTAGCGCCCTTTAGTGTATGTCATTCCTTTTGGATAGAGGTGGTATCATTGTATGGAGCCCAGATATTTAACCTATGTTGTTGCTGCATATTTTTGTGGTTGTTGGAAATCGAGGATCCTCGGATAGATCGGTTACGATCGGGGGATGACATATTCGTGTCAGTAGTTACCCAGTTAGGGGCAACCCGGCCTTGTGTTGGCAGAGATCCGGTTTGGTTCTCGGGGACGTCCTTCCAGAGGCGTTCTCATGTGGCAATGGGAAGTTCCTTGGCCTGACCATTTGTTGGAAATCCAAAGAAACAATACGAGACTTGTATGGTTTTAGTTGTAGAACCTGCCATGGAATATGGCGGTAACCTGCTATTGAACATGGTAGCTATAGTAGGCATAGTTCGAAATGTCTATTCTGGCTAAGATTTATATCTTTATTTTCGAAATGAATTTTTCCCTACACCAAGCACTAGTAATAATATCAAATGTTCTTTTTAATGCGTATCAAACATCTTTGACTATCATAAGGAGAAATCTCCTCCGATTCTGCGTTTGCATTGTGTGTGTGTGCGGAAGGCCTTATGGTAGTCTTATTTTTAAAAGCATTGCGAATTGACTTTAAAAATATTCCTCTATTTTGATTTTAAAGATAAATAAACTGTTTTGAGTTCCCACACTAGTCACATGACTGACTCGGAGTTTATTGTTTTCCTTCCTAAACTCTGGGTGCCCACCAATTTCCACACGGGCAGTTAAGAGTTAGGTTTATCAGGATATTCTGGAATTCAAGAATTGCTGGAGGCAAGCTGGATGGCATGACGTATTACTATTATATAGTATTTCTTTTCCGCTGTTTGTTTGTTGTTGTTGTTGTGCACTCTGATGATATGATGTAATGTGATGTAATGTAATAACTGATATAGTTCTTTGTTTAAAGATTATTTATTTATTTATTATATGTTGTTCCGCTGTGAATTGTGAGATTCTGATATTGTTCTGTTGTTTCTGTTCTGTTCTATCTTTTTCTCTCTTCTTCTACGTTTTCTTTTTCTAAAACCCTAACGGTACGGTTTTTCGGCTTTCGATTGCTCGGCAGTTGATACAGTGGACGTATTGATGTCGGTTTTCGTCAACGAAAAATCGCGTTTGTTACACTAATATATATATGTGTGTGTGTGTGTGTGTGTACAGGCGCACATGTGTGTATGTATATATGCGTGTGTATATGTGCATGCATACCATTACATTATTTTAATCGATTACCCAATATTTTTAAATCATTTTAAAATAAACATGTTTTAATTGAAAAAATGGTCGATAAAAATAACAAAAACTATAGGTAAATGTTTTATTGTTAAAATTAGATATGCATTTTGTTTGACGGTATTTTATACGCACGATCAATGCATGTGTTAAAGTACTCACAGCCTAAGAGAAAATATTAACATTTTTTTTCAATCTTATACATAAAAAAATTCCAATCGTATTAGTTTTTCTTTTACAATTACGAGAAAAAACATACTATAAGTTAATTCCAATAAAACAAAAGGTAACCGTTAAGATAAATAGTCGAATTTGCATTATCAACTACATCAAAATGAATTTTTAAATGATTTAAAACTTTAACATATATAACTCTTTTGCTCATGACATTAATTTGTAGATTGAAAAAAAATGAAAGAAACAATTGTTATTTAAATTATAATTATCTTTAAATTTTATTTCCATTGAATTGATGTTATGATATTAGAAGACAATGCTCAAACTTTTAAATTTCAAATTTTAACATGTTATCTTTTACGTATGGAGCACAAACCTTTCATATCATTTGTTATTTTCTTTCAAAGTGCATGCTATTTGCATGATTTATTTTGCACGTTCACTATTGACATTAATCATTCTATATTGCATGCATGGAGCGTATGCTATTAGGTCTTGTGTATATACACACACACACACAATATTACGGACATCACTTTCAATGGACATGACTCCTGGATTATATGAAAAACACACCTTAATACAATGAAATGATCTAACATATAAATCATTAGTCTAAGCGCTCATATATTCATGCATACATAAACAACGAAGTAAAACATATATGAATGTAGTTAGCTAAACTAAAGTCATCGATCACACTATTGTGATTAAATATTCAGTAGATCTACTGTAACATCATTTAGTTTAGTGCATTGCTAAAAATACGCAACTTCATTCTTTATATTTATTATTTATACGCCTTCAATTACCGCTTGCTGGTATTGTTGGTTTCAAACCATGGCTAATACAAGTAGATAGTGTAAGCTTTATATTGAACAACTATGCCCACATCCAACATACCTTATTATGATGGATACCATTAGTTTGTAATTATCACATGGACAATTGAGTTTGCAAGATCTAGTTCAGATCTAGTTCTACGAATGTAATAGGATCTTCGACGCACCCATCTATTCATGACGTCTTTTTTAGTGAGGTGTCTGGCTCTTAAGTGGAAATTCGGGCCAAACCCACCATGAGCTCTTGTTTCGTTGCAACTTATGGATATCATTTTGGCATGATTTTCCATATCGTTATCCCAATTTAAATAAAGGAGCCTATACTTCCGAGCGCTTTACATGCCCGATTGCGTGCATGTAGATAGATGCATTTTGAGCAATTCCATTTACAATCAGTAGGATGGTTGAGAAATTTTGTTTCCATAACTTAGGATTAATTATTATGACAAATTTCACTTTGTAATGAAGAACATATACAATGTTAGTTGGAGATATTTGTAGCGAAAATGATATAGAATGTAATCTCAAAAGATTAATGTATATTTCACGTAGTTTTATTAATGAGTTATTGAGATTTAAATTCTTTCCAGATATGAAAACTAATATTTTCTTTCATCCAAAACCTAAAAGGATAGAAAAACATATCAGATTCTCATGACTATCCACTTTTACATATATTTCATATATATCACATTCCTTTTTATGTTTAATGAAGACAAAAAAAATATTGCTAGCGTAAAGGACAATTGACTCAACTGGTTAGTGGTATGACGCTTTAGACATAGGTTCTAAAGGCATATCGTCGAACACCTGAGACATCAAAAATTAGCATTCTATTTGAATGAGGTATCACTCTCGCTATTAAAAAAATTATAGGTGCATTTACTGGATGGAAAGCAAGCTAAGAAAAACTAAAAGCGGAGACAGGGAAAGAAGTAGAAAAACTAATATTTGGAGCTAGAGCAGTTGCTTCATATGTCACGGTAGGAATTCGCTTAATATTTGTTAAATATGTAGGTGTATATTTTAATTTTTTTATAGCAACTGTAGTTGAAAGGAGCATGAATTTAAGTTGAGTAGATTTTTTTTTGAAAAGTGCAAAAAGATTGAGGCCCAAGGCCCAATATAACTGGGTACAAAGACCCGAATTAATGAAACAATGCATAACCCTAGCCGTAACACTTTACAAACGGACGAACGAAAGCAGCCCTAAAACATGGGGTTTCTCTCTGGCGATTTGGACGATTTGCTAAAAAATTCTCGATTTGTTCATAAATCGAGACTTAATTTAGGATCAAATTCATGGAGGCTTCCAGATCTTTGTATTGCTGTTGCTATCATTTCCAATTTGGAGCTCAGTAGAGAAATAGGTAGACCTGTCATGCTCTTTCCTTGTTCGCTTCAAAAGATCTCAAAGATTGAAGCTTTTTGTCTTGTTGGCGGTAGATCTCCCGATTTGAGAAGATATTGGCTTCTTATAATCACGAAGATTGAAGCTTTCTGTTTTATCGGGATTAGATCTTTCAATTTGAGCAGATATAGTCTTTTCTTTAAAGTTGCTCGGCACATCTTTGTTTTTAGATATTGGAAACACTTGATGGTGAAGCTTACTGTGATTAACACTCCAATAGTAGTTGTGGCATTGAAACGCACTTTGTTGAGTGTTACTACATTCTCCTATCTCCTAATCAGATAAGTGATATATTTTTCCAATGAGGTTACTTTTATAATGACTATCCCCAATTCGCTGATTACTAAAGTCAAGTTGCAGTTCTCTTTGAAATGGCAGCAAATCCAATTCTTTCATCTTGGACTTAGATGCACGGTAGCTCCTGCCAAAACTTGGTAAGCAAGAAGCACAATCATTATGATTCTACTATTTAACATTATCAATAATGTTATTATTATTATTATTCAAATGTGCTTGTTGACTTCCTTTGCAGGAAATGCTCCTAGTTTTGATACTGGAATGGCCTCCTCTAATGTCTGAACCATTGTATTGAGATTGAGGCAGCCAGAAAGCCCTTTAAACCTTCGTATACCTCTGATTTGAAAATGTTTACCACAGGAAATATCATGATTGACTTTCTTGCTTTGTAAGTATGCTGCAATTCTCTCTTCGTAGTTATCTAGCTCATGTATAGTGATTGAATGATTTTAAAATGATTTATGATTCTTTTCTGTTTTGCAATACAGAATTCGTCTTTCTGTTTCTAAGATTTTCCAACTCTGAATGCTATCTGCTTCATTGTTTTTGTGAAATCTTGCATTTTTCTCTTTCCAAATGTGATAGAGGACTGTTGTTAACATAATACAAGCTTTGTTGAACTCTTTTATGCGCTCTTTTGATTTGGTTTTGGAATTGAATCTGAGCTGAATATATTGAATATTGTTTCTTAAGTCATCCAATGAAGCATGTAGGTTGAGGTTGATTTTTCTTTTATCTATATACCAGATATGCCTAGAATAGATGCAATCAAAGAATAAATGCCACCATAGTTTCAATCTCTATTTTCCAAAGTAGACATTTTCTTTCTTCATTTTTGCCCTATTTATGGCATCTATTCTTGTAGGTAATCTGTTTAATATAGCACAATAAGCACAATGTGCCATTTTTGGGCAATTAGCCTCATTCCATATAGTTTCACACCAGTCCACTTCAGCCTGAGTACCTTTGATGAATTCCCATGTGTTTTTAAAGGAAAATTTGTCTTTTGTTGTAAACTTCCAACACCATTTGTCCTTATTTAAGCTTGAACCTATTTCAATGCCTACTTATTGGCTTTATGGAATATGGAGGTAGCTAATTGCAAGTTCATATTCCATATGTTATTATGTAAAATGTTATCAACATGACAAGCATCATTGTCTAAGTGATTAAGTGATTTGGTTTTGGTGCGAGACGTCACAAGTTTGAAACTCGTGTAACGTGATTCGGACGTTTATTGTTATGTGATATGTTGTCTCAGTGACATGTTGTATATAAAGTACCATTTCAAAAAAAAAATGTTATGAACATTAAGATTTGCTCCTCCAAAGTGAAGTAAGTTAGACCATCCTAACAAATTTACTAAAGAATCGCCCTTAATGCAAGGTTCAAACCAGAGGCTGGTAGATTTACCATCCTTAAATTTCATTTCTATCATTTTTATTCCAATTTCTCTACAGCTTGGAATGTTTTTCCAAGTGTTGGAATAATGGTTTTCCACTGGCATGGCCCAGAAGCTTTTTTTTTCCACATATTTATTCCACATCCATTTGACCAGAGAGAATCCCCTTCTAAAAACTTCTAGAATAATTCTAAATGGCAGAAATTTTTTAAATCCTTAAAGTTTCTTAAGCCCAGTCATCCATCTTCCTTTAGTTTACAAATGGCGTCCTACGATACTTTATGATATTTTCCCTTCCAGATAAAGTTGGCACAATTTTTTCAATTTTCTGGATTGATTTTGCTGGAGTATTATGTGTTTGCGGCCAATACATTATAATAGCAATGATGACCATGTGAGTTAGTTTTAATCTTCTAGCTATAGAAAGCAATTTGCCTGACTTGCCTTCTAATCTATTTTGCAGAATACCATAGAGTCTAGCACAATCTTTATCATTGATTTGATTCATACTTAGAGGTAGTCCAAGATATTTAATTGATAGCTCACCTTCTTGGAATTTAATAATTTTCAACATTTTTGATTTTTTGGTACATATTTTCCAAAGTAAATTTTACTTTTCCCTTCATTAACTTCCATTCATGCAAAGATATTCAATTTTTCAAAATTATTAGCCATATTGTTTGCACTATTTTCATCTGCGATCAAGAATAATAGCAAATCATCAACATAAATTAAACGTGTTATAAATGGTTTTACCCTGTTTGTGGCTTTGATGTTTACTTTTTAATGTTCTAACTCCATTTGAATAGATAGACACTGCATAGAAATAGTGAAAAGGTAAGGAGAAAGTGGATCATCTTGCCTTATACCCCTATTGCTATGGAAGAAGTCACATGTAAGACCATTTATAAGTAGTGAATAGGTAACATTACCTATACATTGTCTACTTAAATTGCAAAAAATTTCATCAAAACCCAACTAATTCATCATATGCAGGTTGAAATGCCTATTTATTTAATCAAAAGCTTTGTGTAAGTCAATCTTAATGCATATTTTATTTTTACATCCCTGATTAAAATTTCTTATTGTTTCAATTGCTAATAGAGAATTTTCTGCTATTAACTACCAAGGATGAATGCACTTTAGTTTTTGAAAATTATATATTTCAAAAAAACTTAATTTCTATTACAAAGAACTATTGCTATGATTTTATATATAAAGTTACAACAAGCAATCGGGTCTGTAATCCTTAAGATCTTTAGGGGTTTTAACTTTAGGGACTAAAGTGGTTAATATATGATTTAAATTCTTTAGAATTTTACCATTTTCAAAAAAATCATTTCCCATATCTAGAATTTTAAACATGATTTCATCCAATGAGTTTTATAAAAAATTTCCCCAAAACCATCTGGGCCGGGGCTTTTATCATTGTTTACATTAACAATAATACTTTTTATTTCTTCCAAGTTAGGGGGGCCAGTAAAATTTCTTGACTAATTGGATGAAGTGTAAGTATTTGGCATTGATTATGGGAGAACACTTTAAACATTGGTCTAGATTATAGAGAGTATTAAATAAGTTTATGGCTTCAGACTCAATTTTAGAAATTTCATTAACAACTGTACCATTATTATCTATCAATTTTCCCATGTCATTAATGTGCCTTCTATTGGACATTTGACATAGAAAAATTTGCTAGATTCATCCTGAGTGGTTAGCCAGTTAACCTTAGCTTTTTGCTTCATATTGATAGTTTGAATATGAAGAGACTTAATTAGGCTGCTCTGAGATTGAAAAAATTGATTTACAATAAGAGGATTTGAGCTATCATTATCAATGTTATTCTACAAACACTCACATTCTATTCAAGTTTGATCAATTTCTGCTTTTAGCTTGTTTTTATTCCAGTTTTTCAAATTTCTCTTAGTGCTTTAAAGAGTTTTGCTAAATTTGAATTGGGCAGTGCCCTGAATCCGATCAGCAAAACTATTTTCAACAATGTCTATGTAAGAGTTTTCATGCACCCATCCATTGATACATCTGAAAGGAGGTGTTTTTTAGTTTGAATTATTTGTTGAAAAAGTTATTTGCAAAGGGATATGGGCACTAGAGACTTGAGAAGGAGTATTACAAATGTAATTTGAAAACTGCCTAAAAAAAATTATGGTTTAAAAGAATTCTATCAGGCATACAATGGATATTTTTGCATCCACATAATTTCCAAGTGAATTTATTTCCATGTATTTTTGGCCTAACTAAACCTGTTTTTAAAATAAAGTTGCCGATTACTTCTAATTTTCTAAATGGAATTTGATTACCTCCCCTTTTCTCAAAAGCAAGAATTACTGTATTAAAGCCACCAATCAAAATCCATGGGTTTTGAATTTTTTCATTTGGTTGGTTTATTTGATTCCAAAGAGAAATTCTTTTCGTTTCACTGTTAGATGCATATATAAAGGTTATTTCAATAAGTAAACCCCCTTATTATCACATATATAATGTATGAATTTGAAATTTAAATAATAATGTTTTATGTCCCATATATTAGGGTGCCATCAAATCATAATTCTAGCATTGCCTCCAATGGCATAATTGTTAATTAAATTCCATTCATTCAAAGAAATTAAATGATAAAATTCAATTTTGCTATCATCTAATTTATGTTCAGGTAAACCAATAATGCTAGGACTATACTTATTCAACAAATAGATTGGATCAGATTTTCTTTCTGAGTAGTTAAGTCCCTTTAGTATCCCAAGCAACAATCAATATTAAAAATATACGAAGGATGTTATAAAGGATATATCTATATTGCAATTCATAAGGACACTCTGTAGTAGTCCTCTTTCACCAGCCTCTTTCCCTTCTTTTTACGTGAGAATTTGTCTTGCACATTAAGCAGTGAGTTCCAATTTGGATTTTCCTCATCTATTTACTTCTGAACGCATCCTTAGTAATTGAATCATCCTTACTTGAAGAAGCGGCAGCATCTTTCACTATTGGAAATAATTTCATTAATATTTTTTATTCTGCTTTTCTTCCTTTTTCCCCTGTTTTTGCTGGAGGTATTGAACTTGAAAGCTTTTCTGCTACTTTGATCAGAAGTAGTTCTTGATCTTCTGTATTTTGCTGTGACTTTACTAGCTTTTTCTTGAGAAGAAATGTCATCAGATTTTTCAACAGTGTTGCTTTCAAGCTCCATGTTATCATTATTTGAAGTAGTATGATTTTTCTCGTAAGAAATGAATTTTTCAATTGCTTGTTTTAGATAATCCGCATCTACATGAAGTTGGGCTGATGGTACCTGAATTTTGCTAATTTGACCGACATTAATCTTTGTAATTTCTTGAGAAAGCATTTCTGAATCATTTATATAAAATTCAATTCTTCGGTATGCTGATTTATTGTTTTACTATGGAAGTCCACTTTTCCCTATTTCTTTGGATATAATGTAGAATTATCATCTTGAGAATCAGAATTGTTCATCTTGCTATTTGAAGCCTTTTCATTTGAGTTTACCTTTGAACTATGATCTGCATTTCCTTCATTGGTTTCTTTGGTCATACTGATGCCATCGATTTCATCAATTGAATTGTGTATTCTTGCATCATGATTTTGCTTTGCTTTTTAAACCTTCTTGATTTCACAATTTTCAAGATTGAATCCAAAACATTCACAAGATTTACCACTGGGGAAATCCATTCGTATTCAATCTTTTGAGTGATAATTTCTCCATTATACATAGAAATGACAGCTTCTTCAGGTAAATTTGCATCTGTGCTTATTTCCACTAAAATTCTAGCATAATTCAAACGGATTTCCTTAGCAGTAGGCTCATCTAATTTTAAAGGCATGCCTAAAATGCTAGCAATTACACTAAAGGCTAGATTTGGAAGTCTAATCCATATATGCTCTGTAGATAGCAAGTCTTTGTCCATTTTCACTTTGTTTGACCATTTTTTCAGGATAATCAATTTACTATTACTAAAATAAGGCCCTCCATTTATAGTTTTGTCACAGTCGGAAGGATTTGAAAGTCTGATAATGAAAAAACCCATTACTTCTTGCATATATATCAAAGGTACCTAATGAATTCCAGGTTCTTGCAACAAATGTCTTGAAATGATGATATGCAATCTGTTGCAAAAGATATAGGCTAGCACCGATTTGCTCCACTTAGTTTCTATTCTTATACTGACAGCCTCCTTTACCACTATCAACTTTTTATTGTTCATGTTTAATGGGACAACATATTCGAAGTCGGAATCTGAATTCAGCCCACCATTTTTAAGCATATCAACCCGTGCGGAGGACTTTTTCGAAGAGGCAACCTGAGACTGAGAACGTATATTAGCGGTATAATCTTGGAGAGAAAAAGATGGCCTCTGGCCTGGGTTGTTTCTCTTGTGATGTCCTGTTGCCTTTTCTTGATTTGTGAAATAAATTCACTGGCCTATATTGCTTTTTAGTTGATTGCCTGTAGCCTTTCTTGATGATTATGAAAGGTAGTCTTATTGTAATTTTGAGCAGAATTTTTCTGATTATTGAATCCTGCGACTGATTTTTGATTTCTGATTAATACGAATCCACCCACATCTAAAACATGGGATTTTTCTTTGTGTAATGGTGACGAGATAAGGCCAGGATGAGAAGAGAGATTGCGAGGAGTATGGCTAATCAAATCCTGAATGTAAACTTCAATTTGATCTTGTGATCAATCTTGTACTTGATTATTGAATATAGTCATACTATTCTCAGAGAAGCCATGAATCGGTTTTTCGGTTTTTTAAGGTATATGTACTCGTGCTGGTACTGCTATTGGGTTTCAAGCAAAGTTGAGTAAAATTGAGTTCTTTTGAAATACTTTTTTCATTGAATTGTTGAAATCAATAGTGGACGACCCTTTCTATTTACACTATTTGCCTCCGTATTGGGATCTTACTAGCAGTTTGTACAAGCTGGTGCATATTTCATCAATTTTTCTCATTCATTGTGTTCCTAGAACAATGTACCACCCTTCTATAGGTAAAAACAAAAAAAATCAATTGCCATTTTACATCCTTGAAATTTTAATAGAACTTGAGAATAGATTTCATTTCGTTTAATTTTCTGCCCATTTGCTACATGTACTTAATAGTTTCTTACCTGATTTCTTTTTGAACCTAATTTCTTGACTAAAGAACTGTCAATAAGTCTGTAGTTGATCCAAAATCAGTTAGGAATATCACTGATTTATTGTTTATATACTTATTTCAATGGCATGTAAAGTAGGAATCCCAAACATAGCACTAGTTGATATTAATAAAATAATATTTTCAGTTTCTTCGTAATTTTCTAAATCAGGGTTATCATAGTTTTCTTCTATAGTATCATCTTAATTTATTATATCGTCTTAGTCGGCAACTTTTTTTAAGATATATACTTATTTGATTTTACATTTATGACCAGAGGTAGATTTTGTTACAACCAAAAAATATTTTTCTTACTGTTTTCTAAATTTTCATCAGGTGATAGGCCTTTTGTTTTTGCTAGAAATTCACGTTATTGTTTTTATTGTTAAATTTTGAAAAACTATTTTTATTGCTGCCTGAAAATACATGGTTTTCTATTTTTACTAGCACTTGACCACCTAGTATAAAATGTTTTTGCTAATGTTAATGCTTCATCAAAGTGACTAGGGTTAGCAGCAATGTCAAATTTAATTTCATCCCTTAACCCCCATACCTCCCTTAGAAATCTTTGCAATAAATGAGTAGGATTAAAGTGATCAATCATATATTTGTGTTGCTCAAACTTATTAAAAGAAAGCTATGACAAAAGTTATTTTATTTGAGTGATGAAAGGGTATCATAGGGCCTCTCTAATTCAATGGGGTTAAATATTATCTTGGTTTTAGTGAAGAATATTTCCCATTGATCATAATCTCTGATAATGTTTGAGAACCACCGGAGTGCCTCTTTTTTTAGATGAAATGAACATATGTGCACTTACTTTTGAATATTTGTTATCATGTCTAAAGAATTGTTCACTTTTCTTATCCAATCAATAACCCTTTCTTCGCTAGAGAATGTAGGGAAATCTAACTTAATATTTAGTTTGGACATATCCCTTTATTGAGATTATTTTTATCACTATAACATGACTGTTCTGATCAGTTGAAATAGCATCGGGCTCCTGCTAGCTAGTAATTGTGATCTATTATTTAGTGGGACATAAACATTTGATCTTCAAGGTAACATAAGGAATAGTGGAGACTTTGTCTGCAAGTAGTGGCGTAATGGTAAGATACTTGCTTCCTGATAAGCAAGTCGCAGGTTCGATCCCCGTCTGTCCTATTCCCAATTTCAAGGCGCGAAGGTGGGTCCCTATAAATCCTATCAAAATCGGTTGGGGGCATCAAATCTCTGTGCTGGGCTGACTTAAATCCCAACTGTGGTCGGATCAAGCAGGAGGGGGCTCCTCCTATCCCTTCTATTTCATCAGTGCTCTAGGTTGAGTTTTTAAAAAAAATGAGTAGTGGAGAGGAAATTGACCTTTGCATGTCTTTCATGATGTGAATTCATGAAGTTCTCTTCATTTCCTTTAACTAAGAATTTTTTTCCACCATTCATGTTATTCATTTTATCATTAAGTCCTTGAGTGGTTCTTGGTAAGCCTTTGTTGTAAATGAGAGTTCTTGATTCTGGGTTAATAATTCTTGAGTATTTCTTTCCGCTATTCTCAATGAAATGGCATTCCTATTATTAAAATCTTGCCTTTGCCATAGATCCTATATTTCATGAGGGTTTGTTGTGTCTAAAGAGCTATTCTTATCTTTGTTTATATAAGGATTGGGTTGTCAAAGGTCAAAAATTTTCTCAACAAGAGGCTTTGATAACACATTTTTTGCTCTTAAGATTTATGTTGTTGTTGCTTAGAGTGTGCCATTATATTGCTTACAAGTCAAAAGTAGTTGTAGGAAGGAGAAGTGGGTTTTCTTAAAATGAAAGTGATGGATTTATAGGTAACAAGGGAAGAAGTGCAGGAACTCGGCCAGTCATAGCGGGATAAATGGACGAATTCATTTTTTTTTCCATTTGTAGATTTTGTTGGACCTATGAAGTCAAAATTATTTTAGATCCAATCTAAATAATTTTAAATAAAATCTTTATTCTATTTAATTATTTCATATAAAAGTATCGGTTCTATTTATATAATATTTATTGCATATGTGTATCAAATACACAAATATGTGTATAGTGCATGTGCAATATAAACAGAAGTGTACGTGGTTTGATGTGCCTATATATAAATGCAGGGATTTACACAGCAACAAACACATTTTCCCTTTATATACATATTTAATGTCCATAATTAGTTAATTATTGAACATAAATATATGTGTGTGTATGTATGCATAAATGTATATGTATATATATGTATATATATCTATATATGTATGTATGCATGCATGTATATATGTAAAACATTTATGTTAATTTTGTTTATTTTAAAATGTCGATCAATTCAAAATGCTTTGAATTAATAAATAATTAAGATAGTTTAAACTTGAAAATTAGATCTAGATCTAGATAAAATCTATTTAAAATTTAAATCAAAATTTCAAATATAAATATGTTTATACATATATATTGAAATGAACATTTAAAATATTTTCTATTTTATTTTAAAATATATATTTATAAATTATGAATTTGTAAATATATTTATATGAAAAAGTTGATATTTATATATCTTTAGCAGAAATGTTTTAGTTCAAAGACTATATTTTTGATTTTACAATTCCATATGAATTTTCAGTTCGGATTTGTATTTTAAATAAAATATTTTTCATAATGTAAATCCGTACAAATTTGCACTAAAAACTAATTTTTTATAGTGTAAATCTGTATGGATCCGCATTGATAAAATGTTTATTTTAACTTACATTAACTTATTAAAAATTATATATATGTATATGTGTGTGTGTGCGTGTAGGTGTTTGTATATGTGTATTATCATTTAATTTTCGAAATAAACACACACACACACACATATATATACACACACACATATACATAGATTAATTTGTATATGTTTATAGTAATTCTAAAAGTCACATTTGAAATTTTAATAACTACTTAAAAACATTTTTAGTTTCGAATTGAAATATTTTTTTAATTACCGAATATATATATATATATATATATATATATATATATATATATATATATATATATATGTGTACTAATAATACAAATACCTTGGAATGGTGAAGCTTTTTTGAAATTCCGAAACAACCCTTTCAGAAAATTACGAAAGACCAAATAGGAAAAAAAACACAGAGGGCATATGGGTAATTTCTCCTACCAAATTTCTACTCCCACAAAGATTACACGATGCAGTTAATCCTTCTTCCCACTTTTCTTTTTCTAACCGTTCTTCAACTTTCTTCCACCCATGTATTCTTCCCCACAAAAAACTCCAGATTACTTAAACTTCCTCTCATAATATCACATTTTGTTCTACCTCCCTCCTTAAAAATACAACCAGGGTGCTCCTTAGATCCAAAAATATGGCTATTAGACATTAGGCGGTTGAAGAAAAGGATTCGGCAGCTTCGGTGTCTTAAATGTGTTAACTTTGTCTTCTAGCTACGATGAGATTCCAAATTGAAATCAGACGGATGTCGCTACCCCTAAAATCATGATTTATTGTTTTGATTCACAAATTTAGCGTTCGGTTTTGATTTACAATTTTAGGGTTTAGTTTTGATTTACAAATTTAGGGTTCGACTGATAAATTGAGGATATATCAACAAATTATGAGTTGGGTAAACTTCATACTACTACTATACTGTTCAGGTATATCTTAATTTTATCATTTTTGTTAGCTAATTTGCAAATTTGAAAATTTCACTTCAAGGATATAATAAGTGTATAAGGTAAGACAGTGTGCAATCTATCGCGTGGATTGGGCATCCAGAGTCCAGATTTATTTTCGATATTGTTGTTGATGAACATGTTAGCTCGGTATTGGTTTGTCCAAACTTTTCCCTATATAAGAACTTAATTTTCTTAGCTGATAATACTATTTGTTGTGTTTTTTCCATCCTTTCAATTTCTTCATCACCATAACAGCTTTCCAACTTACACTGTTATTTCTTTGATGTTTTCCTTTGCAGGACAAGGTGGAACACACTTAATGAAACAGTTTTCTGTTGGTCAGAAAACTGTAGTGGCATTGACTCTAATACTTGCCTTACAACAATATGATCCTGCTTGGTTTTATCCATTTGATGAAATTAATGCTGCATTTGATCCTCAATACAAAACAGCCATCGGAGGTATCCAAATATTTATGTCTTAATATGTGATTTCGGTTTCCAATCTTGAATACAGAACAACCGTTGGAAGTACATACAGCAACAGAAGATGCAAGTAGCTAACCTTACACACATTTATGTCATTCATATGCATGTATGCTTCCTCAAATTCAATTTAAATTGATTCTTCCTCAGATATGCAAGAAGGATTACCATTTTTTAAAGCGATATATTATCAGTGAATATTGTTTTTCACATGTTATTCACATGTATTAATTTGTTGTAAAATTGAAATTTATTAGATACTGATTGAGGAATGAAATTTTATTCTGATGTTTGTTTTGCAGACTGGCAGTGGAAAGAAACATGCAATGCTAGAAGATATTGAGAATGGTACTATTTTGTAGACTCCAGACAATGTAAATTATGGCATGAGTCCTTGAGTATTTGAATTTTTGTTTTCTAGAATACAGAAGGTAATGTTTTAATAATCTTAATGCTGTTGTGTGTGCTTTCTTAATGAATTATTAACAATATTATTTGAATTAATAGGAAAATGAACGTTGGAGAGATGAAAAACTACTATTCATTATAAATGCTCATTTCTTGAAATTTCCAATGAGCAAATTTTATGCCCGTTAAACCTTTAGCATCTTGCATTAGTCAAAGTTTAGCATAATTAAAGTTTTATTTTGCATTTGTTAGTTTTACAATGAGCTAATTATTTTGCATTGGTTAAGTTTTATTTTATGATAATTGATGCTTACCAACTATTAATATAGTTTCAAACAACCTTAACATTTTGCAGGAAATAATATACATCTGGCAGCATGAATACGTTACCATAAAGTTTTATATTTCAATGTTGTGCTCAACCTTCAAATGTTTGTTTACACATGTTTTTATCCTTTGCCATTGTTTGGATCTATAAAGTGTTTTGTGATTCACTTAATTATATTGCATTAACTAACACTTATTTTATGATAATTGATGATTAATTATATTGCCGAATTAAAATTTTATCTTCTAATAGTGGATATGTACCAAACTGCCACATCGATTTTTCCTAAATTAGTGCAAACATCCTATTTATATTCCTTGATTTAAATTAAATTTCTGCCCTTTTTTACTTAACAAGTCATCATAAATAATACCAGCAAAGTCTCCGTAAGTTACTAATTCCATTATCTGCAAGAATTTATTATCACAAAGATTTATTACTTATTATTATTATTATGCTTTTGTCAGTATGGTAACGTAAATGTTTCCACCATTGACCATTGCTCTCATATTACACATTTTCCACTTAAATTTTATATTTGTGTCATTTATATCCTTTGGCAAAATGTTTCTACTTTTATGGTCATTGTACTGATTTGTTGATTTTCTATATGTTACACTAATTATATTGTCTGATTAATTTTTGTCTCCTAATAATAAATGCTTGTCAAACTGTCACATTAGTTTTTTTCTAAATTTAGTGCAAGCATAGTATTTATATTTACTGAATTAACTTCAATATCTGCCTTTTGTCACTTAACAAATATATCATAAAAAATACCAAAAATATCATCTGCAGGTTATTCCATTATCGACATGAGTTATTATCATAATGTTATGATCGGGCATTTGACAATATATTAAAAGATGTTTCCACCTTTGACCATTGCCCTTATCTTACACTTTTTCCACTTGAATTTTTTATTTGTTTCAACTGTTTTTAGTTTCCATATTTAATACATACCATCAACTAAATTTTCTTCTATGCATTTACTTTTCATCACTTTTATTTTTAAGAAGATATTAACATATATTTTGTATTACACGGTCCTTTAATTATTCTTATCATAAAATGTACTAAGTATTTGTCCAGGCATAGATCACTAAATTGACATTTGACCCTATGAATGAGAGAGTATTTGTCCAGGCATTTAATGGTACGAAAAATGTTTCTACTTTTAAATTTATGTATGATACTCTTAAATATATTGCCTGATTAGAATTTTGACTTACCACAATGGATACTTACCAAATTGCAACATTATTTGTCCAGGATTTTAATGAATACACCCACAATGGATGATACTTACAGTCATTATTACTTTTGGTTCACTGGAGTCATCAATTATCATATATGAGTTCGGCTAACTTCACTGCACATGACCACTCACACTGCATATCAGTTAGCACGCATGCTAATCTACATTTATGTTGTCAGCAAACTATTATTTCAACTAATGATAGCTTACGGTGGTTGCGTTGGATGAAAGCCGACATCTCATATCAGCACCAAAAGTGGCAATGATGAGTAAATGAATAGCTGTATTGAAGACATATGCATTCACATTATTCACTTTTTCTGCCACCGATCTTCTTCATTCCGACAACTACATTATGATTTTTCTGACTGCTCGGAAAGTGTAAAAAAAAGGGAGTCTGTTCAGCATTGTTTTTTATTTTGGTTGTCCAATGAGCGTTCATGATTATGTCAAAATTTTCATATATATTTTTAAGACCTGACATAGTCCAAACATATTCCAAATATAAAGTCAATGCACTTTGTAATTGTACAGGTTGAATGTTCATATAGCAAGCTATAGAATGTCGGTGAAACTAACATTGTACGTAATTTTTAATTTTATTTCTTGGACCACGTTCCCTGCAATTGAACTGTCTTTTTTTTAATAACTAATTTCATATTTTCTATGCACACGTCCAGCGGACGTGCCACCGTACTTGTATATATATATATATATGATATAAGTTTAAAAATTATTTAAATATTTATATATGTGCACAATATCCAGGGCCGGCCCAAGTTTGGGCGTTGCCCCAGTCAAAAAATGTTGGAGGCAGTAAAATTGAAGACTTCCCCAATGGGATTTGATCCCTGATCATCAAGCAAACGAAGAACACTCTACCACCCAACCAAAGAGTCAATTAATATCAATATGATACATAATATTTTTATCAACTAACCGCTAAACCCATCACCACCACCACCAACCGTTGCCTCTGGCGGGCCGACTGCCCTAGGCGGCTGTCTTGTTCGTCTTGCCCTAGGGCCGGGCGTGACAATATCAGTCGACAATTATACATATACATTCGGTATAGTTTATAACATATTGGTTGAACAACATATATGGATATGAAATAGTTGTGAGAATAAATCATTACCAAAACGTTTTATAATGGCCTAGCATTTTAGTCATTTGATTTTAAAATATTTAATTGATCGTAAATATTGAATAATTATTTTTATAAGTAAAATAGCTAAAATTTCAAATACAGATGTTTATTTGAATAGCGCATTTAAATAATTGGAATATTTAAAATAATCGAATCTTTGGTTAATATGAATTAGAATGATTTGGAGATCTTATTTGAATTCTGTATAAAAGGATAAGATACTAAACTTTTAAAATTAGATTTTTAAAGTGATTTAATTGGTTTGAATAATAATTTTTTCAAATAACGTGTGAAAATAGCCTTCCGGGGCACAATCTCGGATTCCAATGAAACTAGTTCCATTGAATCTGTAATAGTGTATTATTGTATGTTAACGAAATTTGTGATGATTGGATGTATCGATTGGTCGTGCGAGCTCGAAACGCATATAAATTAATTATAGAAATTTATATAATATAACTGGGCTTGAAAAGCTATTATATCTATATGATCGAATTAATTCTCGAGACTAGTTCCATTGAGTTGGAATAGAGGTATTTAGTATACAACGTCAGACAACATGCCTCGATAGGAGTTGAGATTATTTTCAGGGATGTAATGCTAGATATTTTTGGAATTAAATAATATGGAGCATACTCTTACCTCACCGTGCAATATTCACACCATCCCCTACACCATACCCTTCCCATGTCAATGCTATACCTTTCCTTCTCTTTAAAAACCACGTGCATATTAGAGAATTGGTTCAAATTTTTTTTCAAATCAACTTCCACTTGATCAAGCGGCCCGAGATCATCGATGACATCACGAGCACTTTTAGCCATCGACTTCAACTAAAGAAACGTGCACGAGGCAAAGACGAAGAGAATCAACGGTTAGATTAGGTTGGATCGAGCCATAGTGGCCGTAGTTCATCAATGAACGACGGCCAATGTTTCGTCGACTACGGCGATTTGGGTCGTCATTGGGAGATGGCACTTGAAGGAGAAATGTGGATGACATCAAGGGCGAGGCACTAGCAAAGTTTGTTGGCGTTTGGTTAAGCGTGGCGGTGGGATTTGAACGGGTGCAACATTTTTGTGATTTAGGGGTGATGGCGATGGTCTGGGGTGCTGTGGTGGGTGGCATCGGGTTAATTATGGTAAGGGCGAGGTTAGATGGGGTCACGACGGAGGCCGGTGGCCTAAGGCAGCGTGGGGGTGGTCATGAAGTTTTGTGGCCTGGGTTGGTGAGCGAACAAGCAAGAGGGAGAAGGAGAATGAGAAGGGCGGGTTATATATTTAAATAAGGGTAATTAAATTTAATGAGTGCAATTAAGGATTTTTATATTATTAAACTTAGCGAATCTTATAATTGTAATATTTAATTCATACAAGATCGGAATCAAGCGCGACGAGTTGCATTGCACCCGTATCAGCGAATACCATAATATAAAGTTGGATTAGATGGATTTGGAGCTAGCAGGAAACTTGGCTAAAATCGAACAGTGCTCGAGTTTAGTTTCTAACCAAAACGCCTTGACGACAACATGAATTTTGGTGAGTTAAACTCACATTTTTGGTTAACCAGTATATTATATAGTTGATAAAAATTATTGATTGGATGTTTGGATGATTTACTATTTTATCAGTTGGTTTGTTTATAGTCCCACCCATGGACCGGATGATCTTTTATATAAACCGCCTAGTAGTTGATGACCCATATTATATGATTATATACCATTTATGATGAATGGAAACATGTTGAAGGGTCTAACAGGATTCCCTATCACTGTTGATTTTAATTTCAATAATGTCCTTGTTATATGAATCATTGGATAATAAACATGATTGTTGGCATTATTGATTATAACATTGTTCTATGTTCAAATTTAAACTTTATATTGATAGAAAATTAATACCGATATGGATTAAATGTGTGCTAGCTATGGGCCTTAAATTAGTATTTGTAAATAATATAAATTGCCATTTGGGGTTGGTATTGATTTTTGAGACAGGAAATGATTTTTTTACTCCGAAACTGGGTTTCGAAAGTATTTTGTTTAAAAGAATATAACTTCTATTTTACTCCAACCTTTTTATCTATCTTTTCTAAGTTATTTATTTATATTTAATATTATTTTAAGATTATTTATATTTAGTATTGCTTTAAAAATTTATATTTGATATTTAATATCGTTTAAAGTCATTGGTTTATTTTTAATATTGTTTTAAAGTTACTTATCAATATTTTAATATATTTGAATGGTTGTTATTTAAAATTATGAATGTAGTTTGAAAGTAATTATAATTATATATTAATAAACTTTTGGAAATTAGTTATTATTATTTATAAAATGTTGAAGATTAATTATTATTGTTTATTAATAATGTTTTGAAATGATTAATTCTTATTTTAAGATGTTTAAAGTTAAATGTTATTATTTATTAATAATGTTTATTATTAATAATTATTATTATATAGTAGTGTTTAAAGAAAATGATTTGAATTTATTTATAAATGTTTCGAGGTCTATATATAGGGTTTTATAAATGAACTTAGGTTTTATAAGTGGAGTTATATAAAAAAGTTGAAGACTCAAAGGAAGATAATTTACAAGGTAAAAGAGTTTTATAAATGGTTAGATATTTATAAACGGATTTTATAAATGGGTTTACAAATTTATAAGCGAGGTTTTATAATTAGGTACATGGATTTATAAAGAGTTTATAAATGATTTAGAGAGGTTAAATAGTTTTTTTTAGATTTATAAGATAGTTTATAAATAGATAAAAGAAAATTATAAAGGAGTTTATAAATGGTTTAGAATTTTGTAAAAGGGAAATCTTCCTTTATTGGTAAATATACTTATACCGTTAAGATAAGTATATGGATGCTTTCTAAGTACTAAAAATATAAGAATTTGTTAATATATCTATGTAAAAGTATTTTTTTGCAAGTATTATAAAATTATTTTTATTAACTAAAAGAAAAATTAAAAGGAGGCTAGTGGCTACTTATGTGCTTAACCAATGTTGGTTTTTCCTTTTGAAATAAATCCCTGATTTAGATTTGTATTTGTTGATAGTTAAATAACCGACCATCAAATATGGACAAAACGTAACTTTGGAAATATTTAGGAGAAACACGTGAGTTATATGGTACAATCGTCTCCTATGATGTTGTACTGTATATACAAATCTCGTTTCATTCTCCTAGGACAAATTGTAAGGAAATTCGTCCACTAACGGTTAGATGACGATCTCTGCTCTTATCTTTGGCTCTTTATGTCCTAAAGAATTGGGGTTAAGTTTACTGAAAACCATTGAATGTTATTTCGAAGAGACCAGGATCAGATATGTTATCCGAAAATCACTTCGATCCAACTCATGCGCTTCGAAGTGAAGATATCTTGAAGATGATGGAATTGTAGATAGGGCTCTCAAGCATTTCGTTTAGTCCCAAAACGAACTTGTATGGATGAATGCTGGCATTGCATTGTCGCTTGATGGGGAATGTTAGCATTTCAAGTGGGAAGTGCTATTTAAAAGGTAAAATGTAGCCTCCAGCCTCGTCAAATGGGAATGACTAAACCAATGGAGATGCAACAGGAATAAGTGGGTTGCTTCCAAGTAGGATACGATCTTTCCTATCTAGAGTCGATATTATCTCTCATTTGTATGCTACAGGGCCCATTTACGGAGGGATTATCATATTCGCTACGATCCAGTAAAGGGTAGACTGGTTCTTTGTTGGCAGGGGTCGATAGGTTCGACCTTAGTGTTATTTTATCTAAAGATGCACAATAACATGCAGTACCCTAGTAACGCAGTCATTGTATGGAATCCATTTTTCAATACATGCCTTTATGATTTTAGTTGTATACCTATTATATTGGAATTTGATTAATGTAACAATTTCAATTTTGACTAATAAGTATTTGTACCTTAGACACTATTATAATATCATAGAATTTCATATGAATTGGTTTTTTTGACTGTAAAGTAAAATCCGTCCATGTTTATGTGTTGCATGGTCTTACGAGATATCTTTATTTTCAAAGATTTTTTTAAAAACATTGAAATTCAATTAAGATATGTTTTCTCATGCTGGTTTCCAAACTGACTCGGGTGTTATTTTATTATAATGCTCGTGTTAGACCAAGCATATTAAGGATTTAGTTTGGATGCTTTGGGGCTTCAGGAGATGAGCTTAGGGCCTAGAGACGTATCCACGTATATGTTTATTTTTTCGCTGCATTCATCGTTGTATTTATCAGCAATTATGAGGACATGTTGCTATAAATGTCCAAGCTGAAATAGGTTAATATACTCTGATTGGTGTTTCTATATACATGTATTATAGTCTGTTTTGTATAAAGATTTATTGCATATTATAGATTATTCGTTCTGCTGTAAGATTCTGTGTTGTTTATTTTTCATTCTTATCTTCTTCCTTCTTTTTTACCTATCTACCTTTCCGTTCAATTTGAGTGGGTTATATGTGGTTGATTGTGCACTTAAACTATTCGAAAAAGTGGATCATTGTAATTTTGGTATCAGAGCGCGAGGTTAAGAAAGAATCTTGGCTTCGGTAGGGTAACTCACTAATAAATAAGGTAATGGACTACCTTATTATGAGTTTAAGTGTGTATGTGTGTGCGTGCGTGCGTGTATGAGCGCGTATTTGTTAGTGATATAAAAATGTTTTATATCGTGTTGGTTGATCTATTGAGTTGCTTATGGATTCTACTCAATACCAGTAATTAACGTTATTGATAGAGATCTATAAACACTTGAGCAAAGAAATTCAACATGGTATTGTTTTGAAATTGGTAAATGAAATGATTTTACCTTAATTGTATATTATAGATATAAAAGAATAATTTTTCAAAAATTATTTTCGTTATATATGGTGTATTTGGTTGTTAGTAAACAGTAATATTTGATTATTATCATTTGTTATTTGTTGTGTTTGGTTTAATAAAAAGTTATTGTTATTACTATAATGTAAATAAAGATAAACAATTAAGAAATGGTTTTATATATAACCATAGTGAAATTACATATAAGGAAATTTATAAATATGATTTGTAAATAAAAGGATTTAAAAGTTGAGAATGTGATAATTTAAATCCCGTTGATTTTGAAAATGGTTTTTCAAAGTTTTGAAAAATAATAATGATATTATTTAGGAAGTAATTTGTCTAGCAATATTTTTAATAAGGATTTAAAAGTGTTAGGAAGCACTGAGCTTACTTCGATCGTTGGAAAATAATTTCAATGACGACTGCAACATCATCGACATTCATTTTCGGGTTTCCTAGAAAGGAATTGCTACCATAGGAGATTTTTTTGGTAAAATAAATTTTGATTTAAATCCAAAAATATGATTTGTCATACAATAGAGATATATATTATGTATTATTTCAAAATAGAGTTCAAACAAATCAAAGTTTAAAAATTTTGAAATTTTTTATCTAAGTATTTTGTTGAAATGATAAGAAATCAATTTTTGTAACTTATAAATTGAGGAATAATAATTTAAAACAAAGTTTATAATTGTCGAATATGGATGTTAAGAAAAGCAAATTTGAAATGAAATTTAACTAAAGTTAAGTGGAATGATTTTTGAAATGAAATTGATTGTGGTTTGAAATGAATTGATTAAATGCACTAGTTAAATAAATTAGTATACTAAATATGGTTTAAAATGTTGGTTGATAGAATTAAATAATAAAATGAGTTAATGAAATTGAATTTGATTGGAAATGGATATGAACTTAAGTTATAAATTGAAAATAAACATGCGAAGTGTTGTATGAAATGTTTATAATAAACTTAAGTAAAATTTGATGGAATGATGGTTAAATGACACTAGTATTGGAAGAAATACACTAAGTAATAAATGGATGTAAATAAAAGAATCTGAATAATGAGAAACCAATTGAAATAAAATGTAATTTGTACGTATATTATTCTATTTGCATAATTGTTTAATCCAGATTCAAGCACATAATTTTAAGATGATTTACATCGGTCCGAACAAGATTTTTTCACTCGATTCTCGATAGCGAACACTAGATATGGATTTTTGATTGATTCTGGAGTTCTTTATCATATTATATGGCTATGCAAGAAGAATGGAAGTTTCTAATCATGGAGCTGAATCTGAGTCCGCATTAGAGTGGTCATGTGAACGGTACTAGTTTGGAAGTGAAATTGTATGATCGAGCGATCAGATCTGATTTTGCGTATGGATGGTAACACCGTATGAACTTTAATAAATTTAATGTTGACAGTTGAAAATACGAAATAATATGATTATGAATTATATGATCGGATATTATTGTTAAATAAGATTTAGGTATATAGAAGAAAAGCTAGTTTGGTACCTTTGGTTCCACGAGTAGGATTTGATTGCCCCAAAAATAGGTATATGTTTATATTGTTGTCTGGTTTGATGGATTTATGATTGTGCCGCTTGACTATTATTTCCTTCTGTTGGTTTAGGCCTGTAGTGGCGGTTGTTACTTTATCCGATCGAGCCACGCAAAGGAGACGCTGGAAATTTTTTTCGAAAATTTAAGGCGTTATAAATTTTTCGAGAATTTCAGAAAATTTTTGATAACTAAAATAATTTTTTTATGTTATGCATTGGAATATTATTAGTTGGTAACTATGAATGAATTTAGAGATTTTAAAAAGGGTGATAACAAAGTTCCAACAAATTGATCTTGGAAAGTTAAAGGCTTAAAAGAATTTGAAAATCTATTTCAATTAATTGGTTTTGAAAACTTGATGGGTTTGGGCCATTTTTCTTACTTGCTAATTTCCAGGACAAAATTCTTTTATGGAAAGAAGAATGTAATGACGTAGAATTTCAATCATTTGATTTTGAAATATTTAATTGATTTTAATTATTGAATAATTATTTTTATAAGTCAAATAGCTAAAATTTCAAATATAGAGGTTTATTTGGATAGTGCATTTAAATAATTGGAATATTTAAAACAACCGAATCTTTGGTTAATATGAACCAGAATGATTTGGAGATCTTATTTGAATTCAGTATAAATTAGGCCGGGATATTAAACTTTTAAAATTAGTTTTTTAAAGTGATTTAATTGGTTTCAATAATAAATCATTTTAAATAGTGTGTGAAAATAGCCTTCCGGGGTGCCGTCTCGGATTTTGATGAAACCGATTCCATTGAATCTGTAATAGTGTATTACTATATGTTAACAAAATTTGTGACGATCGGACGTATCGATTGGTTGTACGAGCTCGAAACGCATTTAAATTAATTATAGAAATATATATAATATAACTGGGCTTGAAAGTCATCTTCTATATATGATCGAATTACGTCTCGAAACTAGTTCCATTGAGTTTGGAATTGGGGTATTCGGTGTAGACGCTAGGCGGCACACCTCGATAGGACTTGAGATTTTTTTGTGGATGTATTGCTAGATATTTTTGGAATTAAATAATATGGAGCATACCCTCACCCACCACACATTATTCACACCATCCTTTACGCCATACCCTTCCCATGTCTCTGCCATCCCTTCCCTTCTCTTTAAAAACCGTGTTCATATCAAAGAATTGGTTTGAATTTTGTCCAAATCAACTTCCACTCGATCAAACGACTCGAGATCGTCGATCCCGCCACGAGAACTTTTAGCCATCGCCTTCAACTAGGGAATATGCGAGGATAAGACGAAGGCAGTCAATGGTTGGATTGAGCCATGGTGGCCGCATTTCATCAATGAACGACGATCATGATTCTGTCAATTCCGATGATTTGGGTCGTCATTGGGCGATGGCACTTGAAAGAGAAACATGGAGGATGTCAAGGGCGAGGCACTGGCAAAGGTTGGTGCCATTTTGTCAAGCATAGCGGTGGGATTTGGGCGATGAACGAGCATCACATTTTCGTGTTTTGAGGGTGATAGGAGTGGTCTGGAGTGCTATGGTGGCTGGCTTAAGGTTAGTCGAGGTCAGGGTGATGTCAGGTTGTGTGGCGGAGGTTGGTGCCTGAGGCGGCGTGAGGATAGTCGTGAAGTTGTGTGACACAACACCAGAAAGGCAATTTCCTCACGATTATAAGCGTGACAAAACTAATTTGTTACGGTTATAACCGTGAAAATAGGTACCGTGGGAAAATTCAGGCACACTTTTGCTCACGGTTATAACCGTGATAAAAATAGTAATTTCTCACACTTATAACCGTTATAAATTTAGATATTATCACACTTATAACCGTGACAGAACAGTATTTACTCACGGTTATAATCGTGATAAAATGGTTATTACTAACGCTTATAACCGTGGGAAATTTAGATAGTATCACACTTATAACCATGAAAAAACAATAGTTTCTAACATTTATAACCATTACCAAAAAAGAAACTCTAACACTTATAACTGTGACAAATGCAAATTATATCATAGTTATAACCATTACGAAAGGTTATTTTCTAACACTTATAACCGTGATAACTAAAACAATATCAAACAAACTATATAGCACCAATATTTTATTACAGCTACAAACAATCTATACAAAAATATATGGTATTAAAAAATTTACTGGAACATATTAGGAACCATATGTATCAACATATAACAATTTCATTTCCTAAAGCATGTATATCAAAAAATAACAATTCATTTCCTAAAGAAAAATTAATTTCAAAATTCATCGTACAACCATTCGCCATAAATAACAATCATAAAAATACTAGATTACTTTAAAGTATCACAACATAGTGCAAACTATACCAACATAGAAATAAATTAAGAACCTTACAACCTAGAAATAAATTAATCTATACGTAACTGTAAAGTTCCAACAGCTTTGAATACTTTTTCTTTGGAGGGGGAGGAGCATAGTCTCGATGAACAATTTTGTCATCCACCGCATCTGACAAGTTATTGGCATCACCGAAGGAAATTTCAGAGCATTCACAGTAAGATGTTACGAGTTTCTGAAAATGGATCATAAATCAATTTCTCTTGGCATATTTTCTCACCAGAAGGGTACTCCCAGTTGAGTGCGTAATTGCACAATCTCAACAATCATCCAGCACTCCTTATAGCCTATCTTCCTACACCATACCTACTAAAGCCACTTAAAACAATAAACAACAGAACATAAAATAAAAGAAGACTTGCTCGTAAAAAAAAGAAGTGAGGAAAAGGGATTTGAATTCAGTGTAACTAGCATAAAAGGATGTCATAACAAACCATAATGGGATAAGTATGCCTTACAACTCAGAACTTGTTCGAGAAAATCTAAAAAAAGGAAAATCTAGAGCAGATCCATGATTAGGAGTATAAATGTGGATTAATGTTGTATCTTCTATGGAATGTGAGAGGGCTCAACTCTCTCATAAGAAAGGAAGATGTATTACATCTTCCTACAAATCAAAGATCTCAATTGCAAGTTTATTATAACATAAACTGAATGAAGGCAACATCTTTTCTTTCAAGAACGTACTTGGTAGTAATTGTAACATATAACAATGAAGATGATGCAAGAGGTAGAATTATTATAACCACAGACACCCCTACATGGCAAACTAAAGTACTTTATAAATCAGATCAACAAATAACTTGCCTAGTTGATAATAACAATGAAATTTGACTAATTATCACAGTTGTTTATGCTAAAAACATTGATTCTAACAGGACGATACTTTGGAATTGTTTTTGAGAAAAGAGTCTCAACATATTAATATTACATGGTTAGTAATAGGATATTTTAACTACATGTTACAAAATAACGAATGAATTACTCATTCTAAACAACTAGTCGTAGATTTTAGTTTTTAGTCATATGTTTAACAGCTACCGGATTTAAAGAGATTCAACCAAGTAGGAAATTTTTTACTTGGAGGGTTGGTATACAGTAGTATCGACAACAATATTTATATGGTTCTTTGTAATTTTGAATTTAGCAATAAGTTTCCACATGTTGTAGTTTTCATACTAAACCATTAATCCAGTGATCATTCACCTATCTTCATTAACCTATTTCTAGAACTTACTGTAACTGGACAAAATCCTTTAAATATAACGGTGCTAAAAAATATTAATATGTTGTATATTATTTCCTTGCTACAGTTACGGTTCTTATGGTACTGTTTGTGTCTTTTCTGATAATTTATCTACATGAATCACAGTCAAACGTACACATTTTGCATCTGCTATGTTCCTATGAATAAATATGGCTATTGGTCAGGAAAAGCACAAAAACAAGCACATATTCTCTCCGCGTTCAACAACAGTTCTAGTTATATTGACTTCTACGTCGTTATACTTGAGCAGAAGTATTACATTTAAAAAAATATTAGGAAAAATTGTATTAGAAAAAGATCTATTTCAAATGATGTTTGTTATAGGGTATTGTTAACTGGAAGGCTTGCGACAGTCAGTGAGCTATATATTTCTATAGGGTGCTAGTCCAATAAATATGCCCAATAATGAACTGTAATCTAGAAGAAAAATATCAATATCAAACTGTCAAAAAAAGAAGGTGAATTGTGCTTGTTTCATGGTGTACTCATTGATTCATTCGTCTATCCTTTATAGTTATGTGGAAATTTATTATGCTAAATAACTTTCTATGAAGAATTATTTAAATTGATCATAGGGAGGCTGCTGTAAGGTATGTGGAGGAGTCACTCACTTGGCGAGGGATTGTCCTGACAAAGTAAATAGAAATTCTTCCTCTTCTACGGGATCATGCAAGTTTTTCTTCTTTTCTTTCTTTTATTATTATTAACATTTTCATCTAAATTTGATTTAATAATCTAACTCAAATATAAAAATAAACTAATAAATGGTAGTTTTTGCATGTACATGCAGTTATTTCCTAGACTAGTTTTATCCTTTTGTATCGTTACTATCATTCTCTATAACATATCACATATGTTACAACCATGGATAACTATTACATTCTTTTGATCTACAATTTATTTTTCAAATTTCAATGGGGAAGCATGAGGTAGCTGCTCCAGGAAAGAGGGCTATTTTCCATAGTGGAGATGACCTTGATGATGAGTTTATAGTAGTTGAAGACGAGAAAAAGACCTTAACCTTGATGGTTATTATTACTATTTATTTAATATTCTGGTAAAATTGTACACTTCGTATAGAAATTAGAAATTACTATTTAGCATTTTTTCCAATTTTAGGCCATAAATATTCGTTTTTAATTTCTTTATAATATAATCAGTTTATTTTATTCCACTAAACAGTCTCTGTTATGGTTTTTTTTACATAACGAACAGTTTTGGGTTTTGATTTATGTATGTAAATATATATGTGTGTGAAATACATTTTAGAATTGGATTATTAAACTAAAAGACCTTATTAGTGATCTATTTTTTTCTTTTTCATTAAAACAACTTATATTCAAGGTGTATATTTTATTAAAAAGGGAAACCCAAGTATCACGATCCAATGTTGTTATTTTGCGTTAATTTTAATAATTTTTCTAATATAGCGCAAGGTTTTAACAGTGAGCTAAAACAACAGGGATTAAGGAGACTTTTATGGCTGTTATCATTTTATGGCATGTTAGTCATTTATAATTGGTATTAGAAAAAATAGTAATTTATATCCAATTACATGTTTACACATTTAAGTTATCGTATCAATAGCTATTGGTTACTAAGACTGTAGTAAAATACTACATAGATATTTCAAAAAAAATTAAAGGACAAATCAATGTATTACAATAAGCAATCATATAAAAAACTAATATTATCTATAAAATTATTACATTATTCAAAACCAATAATTGCATAATCAAGAAAATTATTACCTTTTTCTTCCCATATGTATGGCAGAGCCAGTTCATCCCAATATTACACTTTTATTCATACCTGCAATTATTGAGTTAGTGATGATGTGAAAGCTGGGTTAGCGAAGTCTACAAGACAATAAGAAATTACTGGCATAATAAAAACAATTGTGAACACATGTCAATACAACTCACCATTTTAAGATCTATATAATGATTTCATATAATTATAAGCTTTTAGCTGTCTATTAAATTCATTGCTTTGCTATGATTTCATATAATTATAAGCTTTTAGTTGTCTATATTTTTGAAAATGCCTAGGCATATAAAAGGCGCTAGGCAATGTGCAGATTGATCAAACATATCCTAGCATTTTGCTCAATTTGAAAGTGCACTTGATAAATTTTTAAAAAGAAAATAAGCTGACGACATTGGAGTAAATTGTCATATCTAGTGCCTTGTAGTTAATTAATATAAGAAAATAAGGTGACAGACATCCCTGAAGCAACGGATGCAAACTGTGGTGAATAAATTGTTAATTATTTCACAAACAAGAACCAGAAGTAAGTATAATCAAATAAACAGTGTTACAAGGAAAAAATTGATGAAGCAGGAAATGAAATAGTAGGAATGTAGGATATGAGAGCCCAAAAACAACTCTAGGAATTCATACAATAGTGTTTTTGGTCTTCAAACAAAAAATGCAACGAACCATATACACACCAGGTTGGCCCCAGAATTTTATAACAAACGACATCACAACCATTTATGAATTTGGTTCATCTGCCACTGCATTGTGCTTTCACTGTCAGAGAGAGACTGGATGTGGAGGAAGAAGGTTTTATTTTTATTTTATTCTTTTTTTCATTAAAAATGAGTGCATACTGTCTTAGACTCTTAGTGTATCTGTTTTATTTATATGGAACTGATGCTTACGTTGACGGATATGTAGAAGTACATCATTCCATCATATTTGATTAGCCATAATTAGATGGTAATTTGATAAAATCACTGATATCTCAATAAGTCGCGAGGATGGAATCCAACAACAACCAAAAATCCATTTGTTGATAACCTTGTTTTATTCGTTAACATTACTTTGCAATTATATATAGCTATATGCGCATACTTTATTCTGAAAGCGTGCAAGGAAACATTACCTTATTCATACAAATAGCTTGATAATCTATTATGTTGGTTGTACCATTTTTTTGTACTATTTGTATTACTGAAGTTCTCTCTACGTACTAATAATAAAATTAAGTTTGCAAACAATTTGTACTTGACTACAAAAACAGCACTCGAACTACAGGCCAGATTTCAATAGTAAAACACTCAAACTACAGTTCACCATGGGTCGCATATTCTTATTAATCCAAGAATTTGATCCCATTCAAGTATAAGTAATGATTTCTAAAAGATAAGGTTGATTCTTTTTTTTTTCCAGTTAATATCCAAAATATTTTAAACAAATCAACTGCAAATTCCAATGAGTTTGTTTCTAACTCTTCAAGCAAATTACCAGTTGTAGACACAACTTACTATCTAGCTAGCTCTGTTGGCTTATTTTGAGACTTTAATTAACCAATAAAATTCATAAAAATGCAAATATAACATATCTAAAAAGTTGGACAGTTGCAAAATAGAAAATCGAGTCTTCTGTAATGCTAAAAAAACCAAGTCTATTAAATTGATAGAAGACCACTATTCGATACATGAAACAAAACTCAAATCAAATCGAATTTTTCAACTATTTGTTACATGAAATAAAATTCAAAATCAAAACCTACACGTAAAATGAAATTTGCAACTATATGATACATGAAACAAAATTCGTCCTACAATGACAACTTAAATCGATATTAAACAATTGCACAAATAGAAAAATGATAAATGCCTAAAGGATTGAAAAGGAGATGATGGTTGCTCTAGACGAGGTGATGGCGGATGGTTACCGGCGATGGTGGTTACTAATTTCATATGGAAAACCAGACTAGCGGATCGAAGTTCTTCGAGCAACAACATCCAATTATATCTTAAACTCTAGATCTGATGGATCGTGAAATTGACAGCAAATCAGGATTGCAAATGTTAGATTCGTGGTAGTTTTGGCCGCTAAAGACATAGGGCTCTGATCCATGGACAAGGCGGAAACCCTAGATTAAAAGCAGGAAGGAGGACGTATGAAAGCGTTCCAGTGTTAGGATTGCGTTCGGCAAGAATACGGAGGCAATTACAAATCTGTCCACTATACTTTAGTTTAATTACAAAATTACCAAAATTTATAAGGTAATAACTGTTGTAATGGATTACAACGGAAATATCCATTGCTATTTATCACAATAATAATCGTTAGAAATTGAAAGAGAAAAACTGTTACAAAATGGCATGTTTGGTGTAGTGTGACCTGGGTTCGTGAGTGAACGAGCGAGAGGGAGAAGGACAATGAGAAGGGCAGGTTATATTTAAATAGGGGTAATTTAATTTAATGATTACAGTTAATGATTTTTATATTATTAAAATTAGCGAATCTTACAATTGCAATGTTTAATTCATACGAGGTCGGAATCAAGCGCAACGAGCAGTATTGCGCTCGTATTAGCAAATACTACGATATAGAGTTGGATTAGATGGATTTGGTGCTAGTAGGAATTTGGTCTAAAATCGGACGTCGTTCGATTTTAGTTCCAACCGAAACGTCTTGGTAACAACAGAAATTTCGATGAGTTAAACTCACCTTTTCGGTTAACTAATATGTTATATAATTGATAAAAATTGTTGACTGAATGTTTGGCTGATTTACTGTTTTATCAATTGGTTTGGTTTTATTCCCACCATTGGAGCAGATGACTTTTATATATAACCGCCTAGTATCGAATGACCCATATTATATGATTATATACCATTTACGATGTAGGGAAATAGGTTGGAGGGATCCAACGGGATTCCTCACCACTGTTGATTTTAATTTCGATAATATCCCTGTTATACGAATCATTGGATAGTAAACACGATCATTGGATCTATTGATTATAACATTGTTATATGTTCAAATTTAAAACTTGTAGTGATAAAAAATCAATACCAATATTGGTTAAACGTTTGTTAGCCATTGGCCTTAAATTATTATTTGGAAATACTATAAGTTGCCTTTTAAGGTTGGTATTTATTTTTGAGACAAGAAATGATTTTTTTTTATCAGAAATTAGTATCAGAAATATTTTTTTTAATAGGATTTAACTTTCATTTTACTCCAACCTTTGCATCTATCTTTTCTGAGTTACTTATTTATATTTAATATTATTTTAAAATTATTTATATTTAATTTTGTTTTAAAGATTTACATTTTTATATTTAATACCTATAAAGTTATTGGTTTATATTTAATATTGTTTTAAAGTTATTTATCTATATTTTAATATATTTGAAAGATTAATTATTTAAAATTATTAATATAGTTTGGAAGTAATTATAATATTTAGTAATAAAGTTTTGGAAATTAATTGTTATTATAAATGTTGAAGATTAATTCTTAGTTTTTATTCAATAATGTTTTGAAATTATTAATTATTATTTTAAGATATTTAAAGTTAAAAGTTATTATTTATTTATATTGTTAGTTATTAATTATTATTATTAAACTAAATGATTATAATTTATTTATAAATGTTTCGAGATTTATAAATAGGGTTTTATAAATGGACTTGGGTTTTATAAGAGGAGTTTCATAAAAGGCTTGAAGACTCAAAGGAAGATAATTTACAAGGTAAAGGAGTTTTGTAAATGGTTAGATATTTATAATGGATTATAGAAATAGGTTTATAGATTTATAAGAAATGTTTTATAATTAGTTACGTGGAATTATAAAGAGTTTATAAATGATTGAGAAATGATTTAGAGAAGTTATAAATAGTTTTTTTTTTGATTTATAAGATAGTTTATATATGTGTTTCAGAAAATTATAAAGGAGTTCATAAATGGTTTAGAATTGTGTCAAAGGAAATCTTCCTCCATTTTGGTAAATACACTTATACCGTTGAGATAAGTATATGGATATTTTCTAAGTATTGAAAATATAGGAATTTGTGAATATATCTATGTAAAATTATTATTTTGAAAGTATTATGAAGTAATTTTTAGTACTGAAAAGATTAATTAAAAGGAGGCTAGTGGCTACTTATGTGCGTAGCCAACATTGATTTTCCTTTTTGAAATAAATCACTGATTTGGGTGTATGATTGTTGATAGTTAAATAACCGACTACCAAATATGGACAAAATGTAACTTTTGAAATATCTAGGAGAAACACATGAATTATATGGCACAGTCATCTTCGATGATGCTGTACTGTGCATATAAATCTTGTTTCGTTCTCCTAGGACAAATAATAAGGAAATCCATCCACTAACGGTTAGGAGGTGATCTCTGCTATTATCTTTGACTGTTTATTTCCTAAAGAACGGGGTTGAGTTTACCTAAAACTATTGAATGTTTTTTCGACGAGACCGAGATTGGATATGTTATCCGAAAACCACTTCGATCCAACTCAAGCATTTCAAAGTGAAGATATCTTGAAGATGATGGAATTGAAGGCGGAGCTCTTAAGCATTTCGTTCAGCTCCAGAACGAACTTGTATGGACGAATGTTGGCATTGCATTATTGCACAGATGACACTATTAGCATTCCAAGTGGGAAGTGCTATTTAAAAGGTAAAATGTAGACTCAAGCCTCATCAACCGAGAATGACTAAAACATGAGAGATGCAGCAGGGCTAAGTGGGTTGCTCCCAAGTATGATACGATCATTCCTATCTAGAATCGGTATTATCTCTCATTTGTACGCTTCAGGTCCCATTAATGGATGGGTGATTTTATTCGGTACTAGCCAGTAAAGGGTAGGCTGATTCTATGTTGGCAGGGGCCGATAGGATCAACCTAGGTGTTATTTTATCTAAAGATGCACTGTGATAGGCGGTATCCAATCATTGTATGGAATCCATTTTCCAACATGTGCCTTTACGATTTTAGTTGTATATCTAATATGCTGGAATTTAATTAATGTAGTAATTTTGGCTCTGCTTATTAAGTATTTGTACCTTAAACACTGTTATAATATTAGAGAATTTCATATGAAATGATTGGTTATCGTAAGGTAAAAAATCGTCCGTGTTTGTGTGCGGCGTGTTCTTACAAGATACCTTTATTTTCAAAAGTTTTTTTTTGAAATATTAAAATTCAATTGAGGTTTGTTTTCTCACGCTGGTTTCTAGACTGACTCAGGTGTTATTTTATTACAATGCTTGAGTTTGACCGAGCATATTACAGATTTAGTTTAGATGCTTTGGAACTTTAGGAGACGAGCCGGAGGCCCAAAGACGTATTTACGTATATGGTTATTTTTCCACTGCATTCATTGTTGTATTTATCAGCAATGTAAGTATAGGTTGTTATAACTGTCTGGGCTGAAATTGGTTAGTATACTCTGATCGATATCTGTATATACATATCTTACAGTTTATTTTGTGTGAAGATTTATTGATATTATAGATTATTCGTTTCGCTGTGAGATTCTGTGTTGTTTATTTTTCCTTCTTATCTTTTTCATTCTTTTTTCCCTAACTATCCGCTTTTCCATTCAATTTAAGTGGGTCATGTGTGGTTGATTGTCCGCTTAAACTGTTCTGAAAAGTGGGTTGTTACATGTAGCAGATGAAGAGCATCTTGATTATTGAATAAAGCTCTTTCTGATCCAGTCTAGAATCTTCCAGAAAATGCATTTAATAGAAGAGAATACCACTTCTTGGAATAGATTTAATCTGACTAGATTTTGATTTGGAAATGAAGGGGATATGCCCTTGTAACTTGAGGCCAAAATGAGGTAGAGGGGAAGTTAAAAGTAAATTCCAAGTTAAAGAGGAGGTGAGGTTAGGCACTAGAAGTGATAAAGAGGTGGAGATCAAGATCTCCTTATTTACCTATTCTTTTTGCCAATTCAAAAACCATATTTTACATTCAAAACTCACCCATCCCATTATTATGATCGGCCATGATATAGGTCATATGGGCTTATAAAAAAAATTCAATTCCAATCAGTATTTTTTTTAATTCAGTCCAATTTAAATAGTTATCGACATCGTGCATCGATACATACAAATATAACTTTTTTATACCCACTTTATTTGTTACTAATTCAGATGAATCAACTAAAGTCCAATAATTATTGTTTCATAAATATTAATTAATTTAGTAAATTTATAAAAAATCATAATTTAATTAAATGGTGTAGTATATAAATCATTCGACGTTGTGGTTGTACGACTCAAAGATGTAAATTCAGTCGGTGATTAGTATAGAAACATTCGAAAATTAACGTTCACACATCACATTCGCTAATGGTGTGATAGTTTAGCCAAATTTATCACTTACACAATTTTCGGTAAAATCAAATTTCACTATTTTAAAGGATAGCTAGTAATAATAATTATTACACCCACTAGGACCTATGGAATTTTCTTTTGGTTAAAACTTCTATATCGTCCACATTTAACTTGTTTAATTCGAACACGAAGTGCTTGGTTCAATAATAATAATTATTAACCGTATTGCTCTGTCTAGAAACATTAAATTTAAGCTGGCTATAGTTGATCGTGATACTAACCACATATAATTGAGAAGACTAATTCTATAGTCAATAGTGTTTCACTTCCATTGCTTCGGATAGAATTAGGGGTATGCCCTAAAGGCAATTCTAATTTATTGTGAACTAATAAACTCTGAAATCTTGTTTGAAATAAAGGTGTTTATTATTTCTGTTATATTTTTTTTATAATGTGTTATAAATAAGTAAATTTTAATTAAAATATATTTAACAAAAATCCACAAATGGTATGTTTGTGATCGAGATGATGTATCCATTCAGATTGGAGTACGTAACTCTCTTCAAATGTTGGGCAGTGTATTACTCATAACTACTGGAGGCAGCTAGGGGTTGCGTACTAATAGTTATTGGACAATTATGGAACGACTTATTCGATAGTTTTTCGTTAGTTAATATAACTAAGGTCAAACAGAAAATATCGATGTGGATAATTTAAATAGCTCTTTCGACTTGAGAATACCGTGAATCTTCAATATGAAAGCTTTGCTTTGATTATGGTCAAATCATGGCAGAGTGTCCACTGAATAACTGAATTTACACCCAAGAGTCACACAATCGAAATGATAAATTCTCTTTAGAACAAACAATTTAATTATTTTATAATTATTATGAATTAATAAATTAATTAATATTTATGGAATATTAATGACAAAATTTGGATACGATTTGAGAAATAAAATTGTTGCTATAATAGTTACAAATATATTGATCGTTATGAGATATCGATAACAAATTAAGTATAATTGTGTATATTTAATTTAGGTTAAACGGGCTCACAATCCATGATTTTTAGAGTGATAAGTGGCTGGTTTAGCAAGGGGAAGGGGCGACGACAATGTGCAATTAGGGTTTGGAGATGCGTGGTTGAGATGTGTTTTTCTCTCTCTTATCCTACCATTATAAATAATAATTTCAAAACCCTAATTACATACCAATTCATTCTTTGAGCCACCATCTTATTCTTCTCTTTCATGGCAGCAACCATTCTCTAAAATTATCCTAAAATCTTAAATCCAATTCAAGTTAAAACAAAAGGCTATTTGATAGTGAAAGGTCATTGATTCTAGACTATCAAGCTCACGGATTAAGGAATTTTAAAGAAAGAGAATTCATTATTTCAACATGGACTTTAATGCGTCTGTTCTGAGTATTTTTCATATATTGATTATATTATTGTTGTTTTAAAAATTATTAGTCATATAATCTTATGTATATAATTGGATTATTGTTATAGCATTAGTTATATGAGATTTTTGTATGTATTGTCGTTATCACAATGGATATTGAATATGTATATAAAATTTGTGGATCTAGTTCATTATTTATGTTTGTAATATGATATTAACAAAATTTTAGTTTAAAATTAGGTGTGTTTATATATATATATATATTTATGATTTAATATTCACATACAATTTAAATTAAGTCATATGTTCTCATATCTGATGTACAATATTGATCTATAATTTTCCAAACATTTGTTTATTTTTGTTATGAATTAAAAGTGCTAAAAATAATATTTTATCATTTATGTATTTATATCATTTTTAATATTTAATGATTATTCGATTCAATATATTCACATAAAATAATCCATGTTTCTGAATTCAATTTTATATTTTTTGAAATTAAATCATCATGTCAGGTATCTTCGAATAAAAATTTAGATTTTTTAACCTAATTTTATATTTTATAAAATTAATTTAATTTTGACCTGCTATAAATTATCTAATTAAAATATTATTTTTATTGAGAAAATTGCAGAATTTTTCCTATGCACTGAAATTTGTTTATAGAGCTTGCATTTTTATCAAATGATTATTTTATATTAATTTATTATGGCTGAAACATTTTGATTCAAATATGTATACATATACATATATATATATATATTAAATATTAAAATCATTGTAACTTCTAATCTGATATGTTTTCTAACTAGTAAGTTAGAAATTTTTTAAAATTACTTTATTATACATGCAAACACACACACACATACATCTTTATTATCATTTATATTACAGTATATAGTAATATTAGTAAATAAATATTTTTTGTAATATTTTAATGATAAACATATTTTATACATACAGACATATGTATATACGTAGATAATCATTTGAAATTTACAACTATATGTTCACGCACATATTTGACAACATACAATACATACAAAATGAGCTAATGTGTTCGTTGAGATGTACCCAGAATCTATATATGTGTATGTTATACCCTACATGGATTCTATGTTCATGCGTACACACATATATGTATATGATACACACACACACAAATATATATATATATATATATATATATATGTCGTATATATATATATTATATTATGATTACCAATTGGTTTTAAAAGCGCACAGGCCTTAGAGTATTATGTGAAATGAACAGTCACGGCTCCCTTCCTTTTCTTTCCTACCATTTGTTCTCCCATCCTTTCAATTCTTCTAACATCCGTTCAAATCTCTCCATTCTTCTAAATAGAGCTTCAGCTAATGGAGTGCACCTCAAAATCATCCTCCCCTGCCTCTCTCAAATTGTCGACCCTCTTAGCCTGCAAGCATCAGTGATCAGCTGTCGAAGTCCGTCTTTTTTGTACCGTTTTCGCTCCATTGCCGTCTTTTTCCCTTCTTACAACTGCTTCATCACAGTCGTCCTCCCCCTCCTCTCAAAATAGCCGAAGCTTTAACTCTACAAGCATTGGTATTCGGTTGTCATCATGGAGTCGACTGCTGTCTTGGGTCTCAAAGTAAAACAGGTAAAACAATGGTTCATTAATTTTAGCTAGTTTGTATAAAGTTGTGTTTCTACACATTATCAATGACTGTTGCTTTTGTCGATAGTGCTCATCATTTTTCAATTGAATCATTTCAACGTGTCTAAGAAATGGGAATTTCACTACATATTGGAAGATAAAGACGATGGTCGAATTCATCATCTTGAATTGGTTTATTTGATGTCCAAATGAGCTGAGTTTTCTTCTTCATTTGTTTTTATTTATACATTTATCTTATCTATTTTCAATATTTTGCATTTATTATTATTGGTCCGAATTTCTAATAGAAACAACAATTACCATGTTTGTTAATGTTTTAGCATGATATAAAGATTCAATACTTTTATTTACTAAAAAATATTCTTATTTATGCAATTATATGATATGATTTGGGTTTCACAACCAGTGATTTGAATTTTTTAGCAAGCAAACAAATTTTATGATTACAAAATATTAAACAAATGACTATGGGCAGTTTTTCCAAACACCGGTTTACTTTATTATCATAATTTATGCTAGAGTAATCATATACGACCATCATATACAAGATGCATTAATTGTTTGTAATTTCCTACAAAAATTGGTAAACTTCAGAGTTTGCAATTTACACCTACATTATTAGCAATAATGCCTTACTGAAAAAATTCTCTGTTTCGTATGGTACTGAAGTTGTACTCAATTCTGAAAAATAGAAAAAATCCCTAGGCATTTATTTGTCTTCATATAATTATTGCTCCTACTAAAATGAAGTTAAAGGTACATATATTTTGTGTTATCAAAATTCTTGATTTGGATAAATTCTTACTTTCATTACGTTAGTGATAGCTCAATTTTTTCTCTCTCTGGTAGTAGCAACCAATCCAAACATTAATTGATTATGAAACAACTTTGTATACTAATTTAAAGCCTATCTTTCATATACTAATACATTGTATGCTCAAGCTGTAATAGAATGTATTCAAAGCTTTTGTTTAAGATAACTTTTAGCTATAACTAAAGTTTATTAAACTCAATTCTTTTTATTTGATCACAAATCCAATAGAGTTTAGCCGATACTAAAGTTGTACCATATTTTAGCTGATTTGATTACTGATTAACATAAAGAGGGATCTACCAAATCAGTTACAAATTACATGTTTCTACAGTCTTTTGTTAATGCTAAAACTAACAAGATACATTCGTAATTTCCACTCATTATGTTTTTTTAATGACAACATTAATTTTTAGTTTAGCTTTTCCAAAGAAGACTTCTTGAATCACCCAAATAAACTTTTATGTTTGGCCAATGCATAGTCCAACATACATACTATTATATTGATTTTATCAGCCCTTCTTTTGAATGTTCCTTTGGAGGCATTTGTACCTCTGCTAAATTCTTGGCTCCAAATTTAATAGCTAAAGTTCACTCTAAAATTTTATAACCGGTTTATTGTGGGTACAAACTAAGTAATTACATAATAATATTGTACCAAACTTTGCCTACAAAATTGGTTATATGTTCTTCCTTTTTAGTGACATTGGTTTGTAAAGACTGTCCATTTCATCACCATTTTTTTTTACCTTCATTTAATATCCTAACGACAATATAGTTTCACTAACCATTGGCATTCAATAATGTAGCGGTTACTCATTTTATTTATCGGCAGTAAATATAAAAAGGAAAGATTAACCGTGTTAGAAGCTGAACTATTTCCACTATCCTTAAACAGAATTTAAATTACTTGAATGGATCACTAAAGGTCGTACTTTACCACTACCTCTTTCTTATATAACCACATTTTTCTTATGTCACACTGCCATCTAACGTACTAACTTGCTACCTTCCTCTTACCAGCAGCGCTTTCAATAATGGATATTGCACTTGCACCACTAGGATCACTTACTATTGAGACTACAGGGGCAACGGTATGAGGGCGCATTGGCAGGCTATCTGTCAACCTACGAAGCAATGATGTATTTGGATTCAAGTAGCAATTCTTGGTCAGCAAGTTATATGTTTGTCCAATATCTAAATTTTAGTCTACATGGTTCACATTTTATTCCCATCATTTGTTTGGGTTTTCTTCTGCTTCTCCTTTCTTCTTGCTTCATTCACACAATTTGAAAGGATTCTAAGATGAATTTTTTTTTTTAGGTAGAAGTAACTTTAAGCTTTGAATAAATCATGAAAATTAGGAATTCTGTAACTATTATTCTGCATTGATCTGATTTTTTGTTCTCTTTTCCTTCCCTGTTAATTTATCTCATATAATAAAAAATGTGAAGCATATTCTCAGTGAAGTTTTTCGCATGTTTAAATGAATATTAAACGACATTTCCGTTCTGTTCTTCATTTCTAGCATTTTCACATACAAATACTATTTGATTTAATTACATTTGCCTTTAACTTTTTAATTCACCATTTTAGTTTGCTTAGTAATTCAGTTTTTTTCCCATTCTTCCTTTTACTGAAACTCGAGCATTTAGGTTGAAGATTATTCCTACATCAACCATTCTTTCATCATACTATTACAACTTCAGTTATTATACTACCTCTGTTATTTACCATCTTAAATTCAAATGTGCATTTCTTACAACTTGGTTTTCGGATTCCTTTTCATTCCCTGATTTTATATTCTGGTTTTTTTTACCGATCAGTTATCTTTCTTTTAGTCTGTTGTATTCAACTTTTTGGCGTAGGTTTAAAATTACCTTCATTTAATCAGATCCTATGTTTGCTTATTGATACTTTATTATGAGAATCTACAAAAGATATTCACTCATTTTGCAAGTTCACTTTATTCTACACTTTCAAAATTGGGGGTTTTTGATTAATTTCCTTGCTCTCTTTTTAGTTCTTTTAATAAAGTTTTTATACGATACCTTGACGAGGATATAATTTATTGAACTATCAATGCCCATGCTTCTTTTTCCTTACCTTCTCTTAATTGTAGTGGTAAAATATCAAGCTTACAAGTGTTGACATACATTGCTTCTGATTCCCTTCTTATGAAAACACTGAATTTGTAGAAGTAATTTTTTTTAAATAAAGGGGCATCATCTATGCCTTATCATTGTAAAACATACAAAATAACATATTCCTGCTAAGAAATTTATTAATTTTTGGACATGAAACTGCCTTTCGACTTAATATTAGATTTTCCACATTGGTTCTAAATTAATGTTCTTCGTTTATCCCAACTTAACTTTATGATTGATTTCTATGTTCACTATATTTACTCTTTTCAGTTACAGGTATTAATAGATTTTTCCTTTCATGCATCACCACGATGACTAATTTACGTGTTTATTAAGAAAGGAACCTCAAGCCTACAATTGCGAAAATATGTTTTTTTTCTTCGATTGAGATGCTGAAACTTTCCCTTCACCGAGGGTACAAATTTTCACTAATTTTTAATATTCTACAAGTAATACTTTCAGACTTCGGTTCTATCATATTGCGCCATTTTCTCAATTTTAAGACATTACCTCAACGCCTCTTTGTTAATAAACCGCGTCTTTCAAAATATATATTTAATGTTTCTTTTTAAGTTATGACCATTAAACCTTATGGATTTAAGTATAAGATTATTATTCAAAATGGTTTACTGCCTATCTTATGCTTCCTTGACTTTAAAATATCCTTAGATAAGGTATATTCCGCAATTTATACTCAAATTAATACTATGGTTCTATTCATATTAATAATTTCTTAAACTTTAAATATACATATTTCACAAATTATTTATAACTTGCTGTATTTTTTGTTTTTTCTTTGGGTGAAATGGGTTTTTCGGAATAATCTTTGCTTTCTTTTTAGTCTTTTTCTTTTTATTAAGGTGTTTAAAATTACTACTAGACCTCGAGATGCTAGATTATGCATGCGAGTATTTATTTTACCTTCTTAATATGTCTGCAAATTATTTTGTGTCCAAGTGTTATACGTGCATTGCTTTAAATACTCTTTTAAAAATATCGAATTTGCAAAAATACAGTTCTCCTAACACAATAAGTAGCTTTTCTTTCAGATATACAAGAATGTATTTATGTTATGAAATTAGAAAGGGTTTTAACTCAGAATTTTCAATTTTATAATTAGCTTTTTTTTTCTTTTCTTTTTTTCATTCTCCGCATGTGAATTTTAATTTGATTTCTTTGTTTTTCCTAGGGGTGTTACGGTTGTGGTAACCGTCGTTTTTACTACCAACCGTAACCGTAACCGTAACCGTTGTTGACGGTTATAAATTCTTATAATCGTTACCGCAACCGTTTATGATGGTTAACCGTCGTATTTTCAATCTTGAAGCATGTCGTACATATATTTACAATTATATGTATTATTGATGATAAATTGAAATAGCTCTAACTGTTTTTTGCAAATTTATTTATTTGTTTATAAAACGATCAATATGAATACACATGTTATTAGTTCATTTAGACACATATTATTAATTTTCATGCTATCTTTTAACTTAAATTACTAATTTTTATACTTTAATGTTAAATACTACACAAAAAAATATGTACGGTTGGTATGGTTAACCGTGTTTTTCAAATTCTTCAACCGTTACCGTAACCGTTACCGTTGTAGGTGGTAACTGCATGAACGGTTGGTACGGTTGAACGGTTCAACCGTAACAGCCCTAGTTTTTCCATTTATACTTCTTAGTCAATGATCTTAGTGGTTTCTTTCCATCAAGAATTAGATCAGTGTGAAAATATCATATGAGTTCAATGAAATTTGCTTCAAAGCTATGATTATTCAAATATATTTTTCCAACTAGCTCCATGAAATTTTCCTTCAAAGGAGTGTGTATCTTTTCACTAATTTGCTCCATCAAATATCACCTTTCACATTTTCTACCTTATAATTATATTTTTCTTTATCACGACTCACATCTTTACTATTAATAAAAGAAATTCAATGAACTGATTTGGACCGTGTCCTTTTGAAATCCCTAGATACCCTTCAAATCTTTTCCCATCGCATCATGCATCATCTTCAATTCCCTTTCCTTTCCTCAAACAACTCCCACAATTCACCCTTATGTATCCACGTTCACTTTCCTTTCCTCAATTTTCTATGATTTCATTGAATCTCCTCTTTCACCGAGTTCAATTACTAAACCACGGGTATTAATTACTGCATCACGATTGTTTGTGACCTTACCAACTTCACTTTCATTGTCAACCAGATTGTCGTCGTTCGTTTCTCCACCCCACCATTTAGCTCCATCATTGGATCTATTTTCGAAATTAAACAATCATTGCTACAATTTTCTTATACGAAGGTATCACATTTACAACCTATCACTACGTTGATTTGAATTTAAGTCTTTCCACTAAAATTAAACAAGTTTCATCAACTAAGTACTCTAATTTCAGTACATAATTTTTTTTCAACTTATTTCGTTAAATGGAAGATGTGGCCAATCGAGCTTGATGTTAAATTATGGTAATGGATTTCTATCGATTTTATCTTATATATGAATATATCCAAAGCACTTTGACTATAGTTTGAATTGGTAATCAAACAATTTGGTTAATTTATTTGGTGCAGTAATAGTCAAAATAATGAATATGAAATATTCTTTGCTATTTCACCATTTGTTCTTAAATTACTTCTATATTATATAGTTAACTGTTTGTTTTATTGTTTGGTTTTGTTAATCTAATTTTTTTATGAAATGTATGAGTTGGTAAAACAAGTTCTTCTTTTATTTTTCTATCCGGCTGAGGTCACGAGGAGTTTAATTGAGGATATAAGAAGGCAACAATAATGGAGGTTGTATATCTACAGCATGGAACAACTACTTTGTTGTCACTGTCCGCAAAGCTGACTACCACTAATGCTGGTAAGGTCGAGTACTCTGTGGCATTCAATGTTAGTTATTATTCATTTGATTCTATCTTCACATCTCACACTTTAATTTCATAATTTTATTTGTTACTCAGTCCACTTTCATCCCTTATTTCATGACTTGGTGGACTAATAATTCATATACAAATGTTTTACGAATAGAAAGCAGAGGGAGTGTTTTCCAGATTACATGTTGTGTAATAAACGTTTCAAAATTTTTGTACTTGAATAGTTTTAAAAAGATTTTTTTTCCGATGTTCATCTTTTTCATAGAATATAACTTTTATTACACATTTTATATTTCATAGTTGTTATCCATTTGTTTAACTCTTATGGCTGCCACATATTATTATCAGATACCTAATTTTAAAAAAATCCGAGTGATGTTTAAACCCCAAATAAGCTTCACATTAATGGTGATTTACAGAAAAGTATATGGTGGTTGGTTAGTCAGTAAATTGGTTTTAGCATTAGGTTTTTCAAGTATTATTGTTTATTCCTTCCTACAGAGACTCTATAAAATATATGACTTATTTTTTTCAATTTACTGCTATTTTACAAGCATATCATGTCTATATGTAAAATTTTAAGAGTTATCTTCATTTTAATTGGATTTTGCACGACATATTAGATCTAACCAATGTATTTAGATGATGATTTGCATACACTTATGCTCCCTAACTCAGCTAACTACTTAACTCAGTTTAACTAAACTGGTTTTTTATTATCAGCAGTGACTAATTTTTACCTGGAAATCTTCTTTCCACCAATGAATTTTAACATGCACAAACCGATTATACAATGGTAATTTATTAAACTAACAAGGCATCATATATGTTTGGCGTCACATCATGTATATTATATAGATATGATATATTGATACATATAAGAAAGAGTAAGGATTCACAGATGATAAATGGTTTTCTGCAACAACTATATTTTCTGAGCGTCACATAAAATTATGATATAAAAGAAACATATGTAAGATGGTAGAAAATGCAAACATATATACACTATTCACTTTTAAATCAAATTTTAAAAGACATTCTTGCATCTAGATTCTCATTTACACATCGACTAAAAGCCAAGGGCTGGTGCCATGTATCCTCGGTTATATTATGTTTACAGTATTCCTAATTTGATATGAATAATTATATCGTTATATAGATTTGAAACATATATACTATAATTACTTGCTGTTTATAGGGTTAATTCTAAATGTTAACCTTACTTCTCATACTACTCAGCTTCCTTAACTAAGGGAAAGCAAAAGATGGAGCAGGTTAGTCTAGCATGTTATGGTAAATAAATTTTGGTTAAGTAATCATCTCTAAGTTATCAAATTTCCTCCTTTCAGAATAATGTAGATTTTGAAACTGCTTCTTCATCAAACTCTATGATAATGTGCTACCTCAGGGCTCCTTCTCAAAGCTCTCAAAGGTACATCAGTGCAGATACCATTGTTTACAAATAACATTTTCTCTATTTGGATATAAAACTGACATCATGTATTATGTCATAAACATAGATATGCTTACTCATCCGAAGCTAATGAAGATTGTTATGATGAAGAATCCCAGTTCTTAACAAAGAGACAAATGGTGTTCTAGGATTGGTACAAATGGAGAAGAATGAAAAGAATATAGGCGATGCTTTTAGCCTCGAAAACGATGAAGATGAAGAGGATAAAAGGGAGTAAAAGAGAGTGTAAAATTGTTATTTTTCTCTTTGACAGATGTTTATATGTATAGCTCTGGAGCTTGTAGTCGCCGCGCTCGTTGAACCACGGATATTGAATTTGTTTGCAGATAGAGTTTAAAATGGAGGGGATCTGTGATATGCCGTTAGAAAGTTGACTATATCTGTGATATGCTTTAGAACATGAGAAAACATAAAATAACTTTGAAAAGTTGGACCAAATTATCGGATATTTATGCAACATGCTCAATAATATAACTGCAACAAATAAAATTTTGCCTACTTGGTATGAACCATGGCTACAGAAATCTTAGCTAACACATGAGTCGTATTAAATGATAATATAGTCACATGCTATGTCTTTACCAATCATATAGTTGTTGATGTGAATGGGTTTGCAAAATATTAGTTAAAGTCTTCTGTTATGTTATCAGGATTATATACCCACCGACAACGTGATCTTATTAATTGTTATCATAAGACCACCTAAAAGAAGCATGCTACTGTTTTATTTGAAAGTTAATATTTAATTCAAGGTTGGTGTTTTATTTTATTACATGGTTCTTATATTTTTTTATTCTTCTAAATCAGTTTTAGCTGATTTGGTATTGTTTCAACTCTCATTTATACTTCATATATGCAGTAGTATAACATGTAAGTTTATGGAAATGACACTATTTTGTTAGCAAATATACTTTAATGGTCATATATGCTTTATAAAACAGTTGAGAATTTTCATATTTGGAAAATAAGCACAATATAACCAAATGTACAGTTTTCCTAGGAATATATCAACCAGTGCACCTTTCTTGATTATTAAGGCTCAACTACTTTGTTGATGTAAAGTTGGATAGTAGTTTAGTTTCGCTTCTTCTTTTGTTTTTCATTTTTAATTTTTTTATAAATAAGGGTCAAATGTCAGAACCACAAATAGAGGTTCATATGTATAACAAAAGCCATGGTGAAAATCTTATGTATTGAATTCTCTCTATTACTAGACAGAAGAAGAGATAGAAGAGATGAATCCATGCTGTGAAGTGATGATGCATATAATATGTTCCCACATTAGCTAAAAGAGCATATGGATGTATAAGTATAAGTATCATTCCATTTCCAGTAGTATAAAATAAACTAAAACAGAAGGCACAAATAATAAAACTTTAGTATTATGAAAAAATTAGTTCATGGCCATTCTTCAATTGTTTTGGTCTTCTCAAATGCAGCTTTAGGTTCAATTTATGCAGACAATAATACTGTCAAATTTACTTTTAGGGATATAACTATAAATGTATGCACATTGTGACTTGCAGGCCCACATGGACGTGCATATACACTCGTTATCATGATGCCTCTGTTATTTACCATTTGTCCAACTAATATCCGAACAAACTTTTTACAAATGAGCAGCTCCATGAACAAGATAACCTACTTAAGCACATACAAAATAGTTGTCAAGTTGTGCGTACTAAAACACATACCCTTTCATCTGAACATATAACCATACACGTAAATGATTCCATCGAAGGATGTGTACATTACCAGCGCAGATTTACTGAATATGCTGATGTCACACAAGTTCAACAGGGGACCATTTTCTAACAACCCAGATCTTTAGGCATCAAGTTCACAAAACAAGTACGATCTAATCTACACTTTAACCAATAAAAAAGGCCATGTCTCCCATTTGGCAGATAAGATGAACATTGCCTATACTTTACATCTTTCCACTAATGCATTTAATTTTATAGATTTACACTCATCAGCTATAATGTTGATATAATGTTCAATATACATCTAATGAGTGCTCTTCCCATAAGAGGACCACTCTTTCATCCATCAAAAAAAAAGTTCAGTATACATCTTCCATACCTTTATTAAATATGATTATGAAACTTGATAATGGTTTAAAAATTGATAACAACATCAACTCCTTCTCCGTCCCCTTAATAAATAAATTCAACCAATACGCAGACATATCTTGAATACCAAGTACCTACAATCAGGTCTTACCTTGATTTCAAAGACTTAATTTGTAACCAATAATGTAACGAAAAACACTTCATCATACCTGACGTCTGTAATAGATTAACCACATTTAAAGAAGATTAAATGCTAATTCTGCTCCATTTTCACCTTTCTTTAAAAGATCTATTCGTTTTCTTTTGTTGTCTTGCTTTGATCCCCACTATTTGTATCCATTTCTCTCTATAGTTGCCTCAAACATGATGTTCAAGAAGATATTTTTAACTTTGGTTTTTGCTCATGCTTTCAATCCAGCCATAACTACCACAAAAATATGCGCTAAATTCTTCCACCACATATTTCGGAACTGTATTCGAGGTAAACATATTCATGTACAAATTTGTTCATCCCGCATATATTAACCAAAGTATATAATCATGACAATCAAATTATTCATGGACAGTTATTTTATTTTTTCCAGACTGATGTTGCTGTTTTAGGAAAAAGTATCCAACTGCATGGAGTAAAGATAATAGCTATGCTTGATATGACTTTACGTAGCTACGTCACAATGATTTATAATACCATTTAAGAACTTAAGTTATTTTAATAATCATAAAAACCTATGTAACAGCTTTCTCTGGATGTATTATGCTGCTATTGCTGAGGTTTTCTGCTTTATTCGCTTTGGCTATCAAGCGCTATGTGATATTCAAATTTTAAAATAAATTAACTTAGCTCAGCTTGTCAAATTCTATGACTTCCAACTGGTTCCTGTCAATGGCTCTATTTACAGTTCATTGGTTTTTTTGGGTGCTTGGTGCATACATACACTATATTACTGATACTATTATGTTGGATAGTGATTCACTGGCTGTCAATGATTCCATTTTGTTTTCTAACAATTTAAAAATAGTCAACTTTTTATCTTGCTGTCATCCAATTCTACTGACATAGAATTTCATCCTTCTATGATATGAAAATATAGTGGAGTGGTAATATGTGCGTACAGTGCACAGAACCTCTAAATTGTACGAAATTTTTAATAATTTAACAAATATTTCTGTACCATATTTTTATGAAACGGTGAGGTCTTGTTTGTACTATACCCTCAAAGGGCATCCTATAGACATAGGGTACAGATTCAATGTGACAACATTTATGTAACCATTGGCTCATGCGAAAGTCACATCTTCCATTATTTTCATATTTTTGGCATTTATGTATATCTTATTATGTACTTTTCATCATTTAGGACAAAATATTATAAATGCACAAATTATTGGACTGTAGTATCAATCAAAAATTATATTTATAGTAGAGATTAATGGGCTTTGATATCAACAAAAAGCTTTAGTGTCATCCAAAATTAATGGGCTGTAATATTAACCAATAGAGATTAGTGCATAAATTAATGGGCTGTAATATAAATAATTTTTCCTTGAGCCATTTTATCAACGCCTATGCTATAACATTTGGTTATTGTATTGATCCATTGTATATTCATTGCTTTTTAATGCCAACGCTGTATTTCATATTTAACTGAAGTCTGGCTTTTTAAAATTTCTTTGGTGTTTTCTTAATTTCACTATTCAATGTTGTTTACTTTGTTTCATAAAAATTATACAAATAATAATATATTTCCCATTGGTAAAAAATCTATAGTCACTCACATGGTTATTATCCAAGTAGTAGCCCATTTTCAAGGTTGACTGTTATATTACAATGCTTAATTATTAATCAGATAAACAATTCTAATTTTGATGCTTCAATTAGTTACTTCCAATTTTGAACCATGCCATTTTTTTAGGTGGTTATGTAACCTATCTATTTTCTTATATATAACATGTACTGTCGGTTTTGAACAATTTCTATAACAATTAATACTTATATATACACAATATTTCCGTTTCTTTTACAACCATTGGCAATACCCGTGTGCGAAGCACGGTTCACACTAGATTATATAAGTTAAACCTAGATCAAATAAATCTCAAACTACAATTTTTAAATTTAAATTAAATCTTTTCACACAATCTGATATGTTGCACTTAGATTTTATATTAGAAAACATTTGGACATATTCACATTTCATGCTATGAATAAGTTGCTACCTAATGAAATTTAATGAATCAATCAATTTAGTTAAAGAGAGAAAATGAAAGATTTCTCTCTCCATTTAATGCTATTTATGCTCTCAATTAATCACTTAATTTAGGGAAAGGAACGAAAGGTTTCCTTTCCTAAATTACCTCTTATAAGTAATTATTAAGTGTAATTGATACACTATACATTTAAAATTAAATTTATTTTAAACTTCTCTTTAACTAATTTAAATAAAATACATGATTTTACTTAAACCAAATTTAGAGAAGTTCAAAATGAATTTAAACTTCATAGGCCCAAAGATCCAAAATGGTAAAAAAAAATTAAAATTCATCCGTTTCTTCCACTACAAGCTGACCCCGTTCCTTCAATGTTATCATAACCCAACAGCCTGTGCGGTCAAAATTAGTAGTATTAGGGAAAACTAATTAAGTTTTCCCACTTACTACAGTGTATAGAAATGAAATGTCTATGATTGGAACTGGGCAATCAAGTATCATATCCTACTTGGTTGCCAACCTGGCCTGAAAGGTGAAGTGATCTCAAAGGTTGCCTCTAATAGAAAAGGCCCAACTTAATTTAGGCCTTGGGCTAATTTTCAAAATCATTTTGAAAATTAAAGTTAAAGATTTTAAATTTAATTGTTAAGTTTAAAGTAAAATATGTTTAGTATAATAGTTATAATTTAACATAATACTTCAAAATGTTTGAAAAATAATATACATTATTTCCAAATTTTAAATTTATTAATAAGATTAATAAAAACAAATTAATTAAAATTAAGTTAATTAATTAAAAACATGTGAATGTATTATATATTGAGCTATATGTTATGTTGTTTCAAATTGCTTAAAATAACATAAGTATAAATGTATATGTATGATTTGAAGTTTGAAATTAATATTATTTGATTAAATACACATGTATATGATATATGTGTTATATTATAGTGGTTATTATGTATAATGATTAATGGATATAAATGTTATATCAGTGTCAAATTAATTAAAGTGTTAATTAATAGAATTAATTAATATAAACTAAAGGTGGAACCTTAAAGAAACCTATAATAGACTAGAGAAATAAATACATACATAATCGTACATACACCGTGATTTCCGATGTGTTCGACACTTGAATCATGATGTCAATTCATAAGGATTACATTATTTCATCAGTCAATATCACTCAATATAATGTTGTCCTCTACCATATATATATGTATATTAATAAATTACTCGCATACTCCTTAGTTATTGAGCAAACTCAAGCTAGGGATGTAATCTGTAGTATTATTAATATACCGAATAGACAACTATATGTATTTTTTGAGCAAACTCAAGGTTCATATACTATACTTAGGCCATCGCGATATGGTAGGTACGAGTAAATAATTTCATTTTGATTTATTGAGCAAACTCAAGGATGAAGTGAAATTAGGACAAGGTGCCAAGGGTTAGAAGTTGCATATGATACAACCGATAAGGATTTATCCATCGCCCGTGGAGCCATGACTGGTTGAGCAAACGCAAGGTCAGAATTCTAAGACAGACAAGTTCTAATACCTACTAGTGAAGTCAAAAGACTTCTTTGTTTTGACTTAAAGTTTGGTGAAACATAAAAGACTAGTGGGGCTTATTAGTAAAATGAAACATAAGTTTAACCTTACTAATATTACAAGAACATCTACTATTTTCCTAATAATCTACCACTTAAACTTGCAGAAAATGCCGACTCCAAAACTATTTATTAAAAGCGACAAGCTTAGTGGACCCGACTATACAGATAGGCTAAGAGATAGCATTAAGTTATGAGCGCCTTTGGAATGCTATTTCATGTGAACCTAAAGAACAATCCATCGATGATGTAGACCCTGAACTATGACTTGCTTATAAAAAACAGGAGTCGGACCTAGAGATCGCCCAAGTTTTTGTGTTGTCTACATTAGACAAATCATTGCAAAGGCAACATGAGAACATGCCTGTCTATGAGATTTTTGAAAGTCTCAAAGCTTTTTTTGGTGACAATCCCATTCCACAAGGTATTTAAGAAACTATTTAACACAAAATGACCAATGGACAGAAAGTGGACGATTATGTTCTAATGATGAAAGGCTATATCGATAGACTTGCACAATTAGACGTAGAGACAAGCAACAAAATGCCAATGGACTTGATCCTTGGATCTCTTATTCCCTAGTATGATCCGTTCATATTAAATTATAACATGAACCAATTGAATGTGAATCTGATGGCTCTCCGTAATATATTGTAGTCAGTCCAATCACAATCCAAGAATCAAAGGGTTGTACTTGCTATAAAAGGTGGTGCATCATCTTTGAAGAGTTCAAAAAGCGGAAAAGAGATGGTAAGAGAAAAAAGTAAGAAGGCTGAAGACAAGGATTAATGTCACCACTGCCATAAGAAAGGTCACTAGAAAGGAAACTGTCTTCAGTACTTAAGGATTGTTAAGGAAAGGAAGCAGAATGGTTTTGTGGCTCCATCAGGTACATTTATGATACAATTTTTTTTCAATCAATAAAATATCTTGGGTTTTAGATACTGGATCTGGAAGTCAAATATGTAATCCAGTATAAGAGCTTAGGAACTAACGCCGCATAGCAAAAGGAGAAATGAGCCTCCAAGTTGCTAAAGGATGTATTGTAGATGCAATGACGATAAGAGATTATCATTTAGTTTTTCCTAGTGGTGTCGTACTGATATTAAATAATTGATATTTTGTGAAAGACTTTATTTTTGGAATTGTATCTATTTTTAGATTGTCTGAGATTGGATATGCTTTTCATTGTGCGAATAATGTTATGGACATTAGTTTGAATGAAATAAAGTCTGTAATGGTATTCTTCAAAATGGCATTTATGCGATCAATACTAATTATGTGTGTAATGTGAACAATACTTCTAACTATATAAATGATAGTTATCCTTGTCATTGTAGGTTAGTTCATATTAGTGAGAAACGACTACATAAATTGAAAAATCTAACGTTTTCTACCGCCAATAGATTTTGTATCTTTTGACACATATGAGTCATGTCTCAATGGTAAAATGACCAAGCACCACTTCAGTGTGAGCAATGAAAGAGGCACTCCTAGAGCTGATACATAGCGATGTATGTGGCCCAATGCCTATAGTTATCTAAGATGTTCTTACTTTGTTACGTTCATCGATAATTCCTTAAGACTAGGATATATATATACACACACACATATGTGTGTGTGTGTATATATATATATATTATAAAGAACAAATCTGACATCTATAAGAATTTTGTTGAATACAAAAATGTAGTAGAAAATCAAAAGGGCCATAAGATAAAAATTCTTCGATCAGATCGAGGAGGTGAGTATGTTGGACAAGATTTCTAAAAATACTCAAAAGCTAATGGGATTATCTCTCAAGTTACTCCACCCTATACTCTGCAATGCAATGGCATTTCAGAGCAAAGGAATCCAAACCTATTAAATAAGGTTCGTTCCATGATAACAAAGCTGAGTTACCTATGTTCTGCTGGGATATGCGCTAAAAACTACAGCACGTATGGTGAACTTGTTACCAACTAAATCTATGACCAAAACATCATATGAGATGTGGTGTGGTAAGAAACCCCAACTCAAATATTTGAATGTATGGGGTTGTCCGTCATACGTTAAGAACATTGGTCCAAGTAAACAAGAGGCAAGATCAGTCTTGTGTAAGTTTATAGGATATCCCAAAAACTCGATAAGATATATATTCCGCAATACCGAGGAACAAAAGGCCATTGTTTATCGAAATGCAGCATTTTCAAAAAAGGAATTCTACTATAAGAAATTAACAGCGAAGTTGTAGACTGTGATGAGATCTGTGAAACTAACACTGAGATCGAAACATTGGGAGAAACAAATTCACCCATATACGAAACCTATTGGAAAGTTTACTAAGGAATCCCGCACAATAGAGAGATACTGCAGTTTTCACATGGATGGCAAGAAGAAAAACTGTGTCTTAGATGATGACACTCCTCTATCTTTCCAACAAGCACCGCAGGTTAAAGACTCTGCACTCTAGCTTGGAACTATAAAATCCAAGATGGATTCCATGTATGAAAACAAAGTTTGGACTTTATCAGACGTACCCGAAGGAATAAAACACATCGGCTACAGATGGATTTTTAAGAAAAAACTAAATATGGATAGGGAAGTGGAGACTTATAAGGTAAGACTAGTTGCAAACGCATTTTTTCAAATTAGGTGTTGATTATGATGAGACCTTTTCATCCATAGCCATGTTTAAATCTTTCGGATTATGCTAGCCATTGCTGCATTCTATAACTACCAAATATGGCAACGAATGTAAAGACAGCTTTTCTAAATGGTGATTTAGAAGATACCTTTTATATGTCATAGCTAGAAGGTTTTGTGGTCACTGGGAGTGAAGGCAAAGCTTGTAAGTTGTTAGAGTCCATTTATGGACTCAAACAAGCTTGAAGGAGTTGGAATAAGTGTTTTAATAAAGTAGTCAAACAGTTTGGTTTTTATCAAAATAAGAAGGTAGCGTGCATATACAGAAAGGAACAAAATAACGCTATCATATTCTTAGTAGTCTATATCGATGATCAATTATTGATTGGCAATTGCTATCAGTGAAAACTTAGCTTTCCATAAACTTCTCCATGAAGGAATCAGGAGAAGCAGCTTATATACTTTATATAAAGATCTATAGAGATAGATCTAAGGTTTTGTTGGTATTTCCCCAATCCCTGTACATAGAAACTATATTGAAAAGATTTAGTTTGGAGAATTACAAGCGTGGAAATGTTCCATTGCAATCTGGAATCGTTGTTTCTAAAAAGGATGCTCCTCATACCGATGAGGAGAAAGAGCATATGAAGAGGATTCGCTATGCTTCAACCATAGGATCCATGACGTATGCTATGATGTGTACCGAACCAGATGTGACATACGCATTGGGAGATGTAAGTCGATACCATTCTAATCCCAGGAAAAAAATTGGACAACCATAAAATGTATGCATAAGTATTTGAGAAATACCAAGGACTTATTCCTCGTATGTGGGAATATAGACCTCCTTATGAAGGGGTATACGTAATCGAGCTTTCAAAGTGATATAAATGGTAGTAAATTAGTATCCAGCTATGTCTTTACACTAAACGATGGAGCTGTTTTCTAGAAAAGTTCTAAGTAAGAAACAGTTGCTGATTCCACGATGGAGGCCGAGCACGTTGCCCTTAATGAAGCAACAAAAGAGGCATTTTGGATGCACAAATTTTTGAGTGAGCTCGGAGTGATTCCCGATACTAAGAATCCTATGGCATTATTTTGTGACAATAATGAGGCGAATCATATCACAAAGGAACTAAGAGAACACAAGAAGTCACGACACATTCTTTGAAATTTCCACATAATTATAGAATTCGTTGAGAAGAAAGTAGTTGTGGTTCAAAAAGTAGATACCAAAGACAACATAGCAGATCCATTCACTAAAGGCCAGACTCGGTTGGTTCTTGAGAAACTAATTGAATGGTTGGGACTATGAATCCATAATTAGACCCAAGTGCAAGTGGAAGATTGATAGAGTTAGGGTTATGCCCTAGGGGAAATTCTGTAATTAATCGTAAATTAATTAACTCCGAAATCAATTCTCTTTCGAAATAAAGGCGTTTCTTCTTTCTGTTATACATTTGTTATAATGTATTATAAATAATTAAATGTTTAGTTAAAATATATTTAATAGAAAATCCATAAATGGCGTGTTTGTGATCGTAATTACAAATAGTTGTAATCATGAGTATCGGATCACAATGTAACAAAACACATCATTTTATATGTTCCTAGTCAAAATGCATCGAGGCTGGATATCGATGTATGCGTTGAGGCAGGAGTACGTAGTGCTCTCCAAATGTTGGGCAGGTATTACTCATGATTGCTAGGAGCACCTAGCAGTTTTGTACTAATAATTATTGGATAACTATGGAGCAACCCATTCGATAGTTTTTTGTTGGTTAATATAACTAAGGTCAAAAAGAAAATATCGATGTGAATAATTTACACAATTCTTTCAGCTTGAGAATATTGTGAATCTTTAATATGAAACCTTCACTTTGATTACGGTCAAATCTTGGCACGTTGTCCAGACTGCAGTTGGGTCGAGTGGAAGTATTGGATGTGAAGCACTATTCAAGAAAGGATTCGTCTCCTCAGTTATATGGGGTTAGTATCACGGTCAACTCAATTCAACCCAATGTCAAATCTTTGGCCATAGTAGTTTGGTTAATAATATTTATTGTTATTGAGCCAAGGACTTTGTGTTTGGAATATAGATATGAATGCGGGCGATGTTGGAATTTAACCATAACCAAATTCAATAAGTCCAAAGTGATATAGTTTTGACGGAGAGAATTGGTGTAAATAATTATCACATCTGGGTAACGTTTAATAAAATGCAATTGAATTTTACTGAAGCTGAGTAAGCGATAAATTTGGCAGTAATGTCACACCATCTGCTGAGTGATGTGTGAATGTTCACATTTGAATAGTTTGATGTTAATTGCTGATCGAATTTATACCCAAGAGTCACACAACCGAAATAATGGTTTCTTTAGACAAAATGATTTAATTAGTTCACATGTTTAAGATTAATTAATATTTATGAAATACTATTTATGAAATGTAGATATGATTTGAGAAATAAAATTGCTGCATATATTTATAATAGTTACAAATATATTGATCATTATGAGATATCAATAACAAACTAAGTTAAATAAAATTGTGTATATTTAATTTGGATTAAATGAGCTCAAAACCCATGCATTGTAGAGTGATAGGCAGCTAGTCTAACAAGGGGAAGGGGTGGCTACAATGTGCAATTAGGGTTTGGATATGTGTGGTTGAGGTCTAGTTTTCTCTCTGTTATCCTACCATTATAAATAATGATCTCAAAACCCTAATTACATACTAATTCATTATTTGAGCCACCAACTCCTTCTTCCTTTTAATGGCAGTAACCATTCTCTAAAATTATCACAAAATCTCAACAATTCAAGTTGAAACAAAACACCACTTAATAGTGAAAGGTCGTTGATTCTAGACTAGCAATCTCATGGATTACTAAATTTTAGAGAAAGAGAATTCATTATTTCAACGTGGACTTTAGGGCATTTGTTTAGAGTATTGTTTTTCATATGTTGATTATATTATTGTGATTTTAAGATTTGTTAATCATAGAATCTTATGTATGTAATTAGATTATTGCTATTACATTAGTCAGGTGAGATTTTTGTATATATTGTTATTGTCACAATGGAGATTGGATATTTGTATAAAATTTGTAGATCTAGTTCATGATTTATGTTTGTAATCTAATATTAAACATTTAAATAAATTTTAGTTTAAAATTATGTATGTTTTTGTAGGTATATATATATATATTAATTTATTATTTAATATTCATATACAATTTGAATTAAGTTATATGTTTTCGTATCTAATGTACAATATTGATCTGAAATTTTCCAAACACTTGTTTATGTTTATTATAAATTATATCTGTTGAAAATAATATTTTATCATTTATATATGGGAAAGTCTATTTCGACATAAAATATAGACACAAACGGTGGCACAAAGAATCCCCACCATTTATTGCCCCCTGAATTCCACCTTTCCCATAAAGACAAAAAATACAATGGTCTAGATCTTTCGTGTCACCATTTGTGTTCAAATAGCTGGCCCCCTTATATATATATTAATGATTATTCGATTCGACAAATTCATATGAAATAATCCATGTTTCTAAAATTAAATTTTGTATTTTTCAAATTAATTCATCATGTCAGGTACGTTCAAAAACATTTTTAGATTTTTTCAGCTTAATTTTATATTTTATGAAATTAATTTAATTTCGACATGTTTTAAATTATTTAATTAAATATAGTTTAATTGAGAAAATTGTAGAATTTTTTCGTAATCCCTAAAATGTGTTTCCAGATTTTATTAAATTATAAAAATTGAATTTTCATCTTATAATTATTTTATGTTAATTTACTACGGCCGAAACTTTTTAATTCAATATAATATATATATTAAATAGTAAAATAATTATAACTTCTGATCCGATAGTTTTCTAACTAGTAAGTTAAAAACCAAATTTAAAATTACTGTATCATATATATCTATCTATATACATACATCTTTATGGTCATTTTTGGTACAATATATAGTAATATAAATAAATAAATATTTTCTGTAATATTTTGATGATAAAACATATTTTATACATACATGCATGCGCGCATACACACACATAATCATTTGAAATTTACAACTATATGTTCATGCACATATTGGGCAACATACAATACATACAAAATGAGCTAATGTGTCCGTTGTGATGTAAATCTCATACTATACATGGGAATGTTATACCCTGCATGGATTATTATGTTACACATGAACACTCATATATGTGTATATATATGATACATACATGCATGCATAAATAAATATATCCAATAAATCTCAAACTCCAATTTGTAAATTTAAATTAAATCTTTGTACACAATCTGATATGTTGAACTTAGATAATTTACATTAGAATACATTTGAACATAGTCACATTTCTTGCCATGAATAAATTGCTAGTTAATGACATTTGATGAATCAATTAATTTAATTGAAGATAGAAAATGAAAAGTTTCTCTCTCCATTTAATTCTATTTATGCTCTCAATTAATTACTTGTTTTAGGGAAAGAAACGAAAGGTTTCCTACCCTAAATTAACTCTCATAAATAATAGTTGGGTGTATTTGATACACTATACATTTGAAATTAAATTTATTTTAAACTTCCCTTTAATGAAATAAATAAAATACATGATTTTATTTAAAAAAATTAGAAAAGTTCTAAATGAATTTGGACTTCATAGGCCCATTAAAGATCCAAAATTGACAAACAAATTTGAATTTCTTCCACTGTGGGCTGGCCCAGTTCCTTCAGCTTCAACTCAGACCCAACTATATTCATTCAGTGGGTGTTATGCCACAAATTAACCATATTCAATATGTAGTATACATATAGAAGTTTAACGATATGCTCACATTGAGATTACAACGTAATATCGTCACTTCAAGATACCATATTTGACCTTAGTTATATTAACCAATAGAAACTCTCGAGTGGGTCATTCTATAGTTATCCAATAACTATTAGTACGTAATCCCCTAGTGCCAGCAGTCATTAGTAATACGATGTCCAACATTTGAAGAGCATTAAGTACTCTAGTCTCAACGGATGTATCAATATCATGTTGAGAAACATCTTGACTTGGAATATTTAAAACAATACATTGTTTTTAATATGATAAATTTCTCTTGATTACAACACATTGTAACTACTATCACATAACATATCATTTAAGGATTTTCTATTAAGTGTACTTAAATAAAATAATTAATTAATGTAACATGGTATGATAAGTATATAATAGAAAGAAAAACCTTTTATTTTGAATTATATTTTACTATAGTTTTAATAATCCACTATAAATTACAAAATTGTCCCTAAGTCATACCCTTGACCCTACCAACCTCCCACTTCGAAAGCTAGAGTCTGTATACCCCTTCATAAGAAAATCTTTATTCTTATATAAGGAATAAATCATTAGTATTTCTTAAGTACTTAAGTATACATTTTATAACAGTCTAATATTTCTCTCAAGGATTAGACTAGTATCACCTTACCTATCATAGTGCATAAGCATCATCCGGTCTAGTACATAGCATAACATACATTATAAACCGATTGCTGATGCATATAGTATCTTTTCTTTATACGATCTTTCTCCTCATCAGTATAAAAAACGCCCTTCTCAGGAAGGATGATTGCAGATTGCATCAGAACATTTCCACACTTGGAATTCTTCATACTGAACCTTTTCAGTATCTTATATATGTACAGAGATTAAGACTATCTCAATGACCTCTTAGATATATCCCTATAGATCTTAATACTCAGTATATAAGATGCTTTTTCCAAACCCTTCATGCAAAAGTTCCTTGATAAGCATGCTTCTGCTGATTGAAAAAACACAATGTCAATGCCAATTAGTAACAAGTCATCGACGTATAGAATTAAAAATACTATATGTAACGATCCAAAAATTTAAACAATTTTAAATAACGTGGTTAACTAAATTTTTCATTAAAATAAACAATAAAAATTTTACAATGAAAATTTGATATTTGGAGTACGTCTATTTAAACGTAACAAGTTTTAGATTTCATCAGAAAATATGTAAGTTTGTTGGGTTGTGAAATTTCAACTTAAAAATTTAAAACTAGTTAAGTCTGTTGGAAATATAATATTTTGAAATCTAAATATTTTAATATAAGAAAAATGTAGACCATTTTCTGAGTGAGATTTCATATTCGTTTCGTTAGATTTGGACGGCTCTAACTCCGTTTATCTAATATTCGACATTTTAGCAGCATTTTCGGCAGCGAAAATCGAGTTTTTCGGCAGCGAAAATCGAGTTTTGATAGGTTGGTCATATCTCTCATATCTGTGTACCAATTTGTTCATCTCGTTGTGCTGATCTCCGCAGTATATTTATTCTTGTAATTCGACGTCCGGTACATGACGAAATCTGCAAAACGATTAGCCGTATCGGTTCCGCATTTGGGTCCTTTGAGTTTCTTTGTTCATTCATTTGTCTATCGGCTGAAAAAAACAGTCACTTGCTTTTAATATTCCCAAAAATTTAATGTTTGAATTTAGTTGTTCCCTATTTCAATTAATTATTCTCTGGTTCATGCCATTGCATTTGTCTGCTCCTTTTTTTCTTTGTTTTTGTGCTTTAAAAAAATATATAAAAAGTTTGTATTTGCTTGAGAAAAATTGCTCCTTTCCTTCCATATGTCACCTGCTCATGTACTTTACTATTTGCAACCTTCATACTCGAAGCCAACCCACCTTCACCTACCGTTCACCCATCCTACGGCCATCTCCACTCCTTCCCATCCCTGACTCGAACCTTCCCATCATCGAAGCTTCCACAGCCAAGCCCATCTCAGCAGTAAACCGAACCCATCGTTTCACCCTGATCCGCCACTCACCTTATCCCCTAAACACCACTAACGCTGTCCACCATAGCCTCCATCACCGTGCTTCATCTGTAGCCGAAAGCTCGTCTCCAATCAACCTATACTGTTGGTTTTTTAACAATAAAAATACAACAATAGTATTGCTACAGTTAGAATGAAACACTGAATATTGAAATGATGGACGTATTGAACAAAAGAACAGAATACTTTTTTTTAATATCAGAAACATTACCATATTTAAAGCTTAAAAAAATAACAACTAACCACTAACAACATGGTCCTACAATTAAGCCATGAACTCAGACGTAAAATAACAGAACACCAAAAAAGTAGGAATAACTTAAACATTCAAAATAGAACAAACAATTTCCACGTCGGCAGCTCTAAAACACATCTTCTAACACTCCTCCTTGTTTTAGGAGCTGTAAACACCAATTTCTTGCCTTAAAGACTAAAACTTGCTGACTGGAAGTGGCTTTGTGAATAAATTTGCCAGTTGATCTTCATACTTGCAGTAAACTAAAGCCACGTATCCTTCTTTCTACACTTCTCTCAGGAAAAACAGTTTGATCTTGAAATGCTTAGTCTTCCTATGAAACACTGGATTGTGTGAAATAGCAATGGCAGCTTGATTGTCAACATGAATCCTTGTGCTTTCCTTCTGTTCCAAGTTGAGATCATTTAAGATCTTTCTCAGCCAGAAAGCTTGATTAACAGCAGCCGTTGCAGCTACAAATTCTGTTTTTGCAGTGGATTGAGCCAGGTCTCCTGCTTCTTTGAGCTCCACGAAAAAAGCCAGATCCAAGAGTGAAGCAATGGCCTGAAGTGCTCCTCATATCATCAACAGAACCTCCCCAGTCACTGTCAGAGGAGCCAATCAGCTTGAACTCTTTACTCCTTGTGAACTTAACACCAAAACCACATGTGCCTTTGACATATCGAATCACTCTCTTGGCAGCCTTGAGATGCAATTCACTTGCACAATGCATAAACCGAGGCAAAATGCTTACAGCATTCAAGATGTCAGGCCGTGTTGCTGTGAGATACATCAAACGAACAATTAAACTCCTAAAATACCCTTCATCAACTTTGTTAGTTCCATCTTCCTTGCTTAACTTTTCCTTTTGATTCATTGGAGTGCTCACTTCTTTGCATTCTTCAAGTCTAAACTTCTTCAAAATCTCCTTGGAGTATTTCTTCTGACAAATAAAAATTTCATGCTCACCTTGTTTTATTTCCATTCCAAGGAAGAAAGTCATCAAACCAAGATCTGTCATTTCAAAAACATCCATCATCTCCTGCTTGAATTTCTCTACAAACGTACTGTTTCTTCCCATTACAAGTAGGTCATCCACATATAATGAGATGATAAGAGTATCAGCTCCTTTGTGCTTGATATATTGAGTTGATTCAGATAGGCTTTTGACAAATCCCAAGCTCACCAAATGTTCATCAATTCTGCTATACCAAGCCCTTGGTGCTTGTTTCAACCCATAAAGGGCCTTTTTGAGGAGATAAACCTTGTCTTTCTCTCCTTCCTTTACCAAACCTTCAGGTTGCTCAACAAATATTTCCTCTTGCAAAACACCATTTAAAAAGGCTGATTTAACATCAAGTGGTACACCCTCCAATTTATTTGAGCAGCTACAACAAGCAAAAGTTTGATGGTGTCAAGTCTTGCTACTGGTGCGAACGTATCAGAATAATCCACACCAAACACTTGAGCATACCCTTTAACCACGAGCCTAGCTTTATGCTTATTGATTGAGCCATCGGCATTAAGCTTGGTTCTGTATACCCACTTGACTCCAATCACCTTCCTGTCTTGAGGTCTGTCCACAAGGATTCAAGTCTTATTTTTATCTATCATTGACAGCTCCTCCTTCATTGCAACTATCCACCTTTGATTTTTATTTGCTTCTGCATAGTCGGCAAGTTCACATACAACAATATTGCACATTTCATAAATATCTAAGAGCAACCTTGTTCCTCTCACGTAAGCGTCATCCACATCTTCTTCTTCTTCAATGCTCGAACCAGAAAACTTGAGTTTTAGCTCTGTCATGGTCTGACCCTTCTTCTCTGCATCATCCTTGCTCCACTCTTCATCCTCCATGAAGTGAACATCCCTACTAACAACAATATTTCCCGTTTGTGGCTGGAAAATTTTATAGGCCTTGCTGACAGTACTATAACCAATAAAGATACCTGGTGTAGCTCTCCTACCAAGCTTGTCACGCTTACTCAGTGCAACATGAGTGAAACACAAGCAACCAAATACTTTAAGAAATTTTAGAGATGGCTTGTAACGATACCATGCCTTAAATGGTGTTTGTTCATTTACTGCCTTTGTGGGAAGCCTGTTTTGAAGAAACACAGCCATATTTGCTGCCTCTGCCCAAAACTTCTTTGGCAAAATTTTCTCATGCAGCATGCATCTTGACATCTCCATGATGTATCTATTTCTCCTCTCACTAACTCCATTTTATTGAGGTGTGTAAGGAGCTGTAAGCTGATGCTCTATGCCTGAATCTTCACAAAACTTGTCAAATTCTACTGAAGTGTACTCTTTCCCATTGTCAGACCTCACAATCTGAATTTTGCAGCCACTTTCATTCTCAACTCTTGCCTTAAACTTCCAAAAAACTGGAGCTACCTCTGATTTAAACTTCAAGAAAAAAATCCAGCACATTTTGGTGAAGTCATCAATAAAGGCAATATAATAGAGACTACCTTTTAGAGAAGGTGTTCTTTGAGGGCCTGCAACATCCGTGTGGATGAGCTGCAATTTGTGAGTGGCTCTCCAGGTTGACTTCGGGAATGGCTTCCTATTTTGTTTTCCAAACTGACACGCTTTGCAGCTTGAAATTGCATTACTAAGCTTTGGAACATCAAGTGCTAACTCCTTTTCTCTTAGTTGCAGCAGCCCTTGATGATGATAGTGTCCGACTCTCTTGTGCCAAATCTGAGTGACATCTTCTTTGAGTGAAAAAACCGATTGCTCCTCCTCTAAAGGACTGAGTGAAAAACTGTTTCCTTTCATTTTTACTTTGAAGATATCTTGATTATCTGCATCCTTAATCAAGTAATATTCATCTTCAAAGATAACTTTAAAGCCTTTTTCAATAAGTTGGCCCACACTCAATAGATTTTGGTCAATGTTAGGAACAAAGAGAACATCATGTATAAGTTTTGTACCTATACAACTTGCAATGGCAATAGTCCCTTTTCCTTTGACAGAGATATAATCCCCATTGCCAATTTTGACTTTGGTGATGTTAGTTGGCTTCAAATCTCTAAAGAACTCCTTGTCATGAGTCATATGGTTAGTGCAGCCACTGTCAATGAGCCAGCTTTCACTTGAATCATGGCTGGTGAAACATGTTGCAACAAATAGCTGGTCTTCATCTTCTCGTTTAGCCACTTGTGCCTCTTCACCTTGCCGATGATTTTTATTTTTGCAAATAACAGCTTCATGTCCCATTTGATTGCACCTGCTACACTTTGCATCCAGTCTTCTTCAGCATCTAAAAGGAGCATGACCCTTCTTTCCGCAGTGTTGGCACGGAGGATAATCCTTCTTCCCGCCTGGACTTCTATTTCCGGCCTTGTTTTTGTTACTTTTGGCAGAACTTTCTTCACTTGCAACTTGTAATTTCTTATTCTTGGGCCTCCAATTCTTTCTATCGTATTGATGCTTGGCTGGTAAGGCTCCTTTAGCAACTCCTTCTTGTCTCATCATACGCATCTGCTCTTGTGCTTGCAGGGCACTTAAAAGCTCTGCTAGTGTAATTTGAGTCATGTTAAAAGGTGGCAATTGTTGCCTCAAACCTTTCAGGCACAGTTACAAGAATTTTTTCAACAATTCTTGAATCTGCTAAGGTAGAGCCCAATAGCCTGACTCGATTTTCTATGGTTAGCAATCTATCCGAATTCTCCTTTATCGTCTCAGTTTCCTTCATTTTTTGCGTCTCAAATTCGAGGATTAGATTCAGCGCTTGCATCCCACGAATTCTATCATCTCCTTCATACTCAGACTTGAGATAATCCCATATCTGCTTTGCTGACTTCAGAGACATAATCCGAGTGAATATAGTAGATGAGACTGCAGCAAACAAACATGCCTTTGCCCTGGATTTCTTCGACTTCTTCTCCTTCTGCGCTTTGATCTGTACCATGGTGGGATTGTTTGGAAGAGAAGGGATTTCATAATCCTCTTCCACTGCTTCCCAGATATCGAAAGCTTCCATATACGCCTTCATACGAACTGCCTAAATTTGGTAGTCATCTCCATCAAATACATGCAGAGCCATTGAGGAGAGGCTGGAACTTGCTTCGGCTTCCATAACATTTCGAACTCACACACAGGTCCCTTAAGAAAAGAGCTCTGATACCAATTGTTGGTTTTTTAATAATAAAAATACAACAATAGTATTGCTACAGTTAGAATGAAACACTGAATATTGTAATGATGGACGTATTGAAGCAAAAGAACAGAATACTTTTTTTTAATATCAGAAACATTACCATATTTAAAGCTTAAAAAAATAACAACTAACCACTAACAACATGGTCCTACAATTAAGCCATGAACTCAGATGTAAAATAACAGAACACCAAAAAAGTAGGAACAACTTAAACATTCAAAATAGAACAAACAATTTCCACATCAGTAGCTCTAAAACACATCTTCTAACATATACTCCCACTCGACCAGCACTACCAAGCAGCCGCCAACTATCCCACTTCAGCTTATCTCCCCACCAGCATCCATTCTCCCCATAGTCTCCCACTTCCGAATGCCTCGCACCCTACAGACTCTAACCCACCACTCATCACCACTGCAGCCTCTCCATCCCTTCGTCCTTACCTACCTTCATCAGCCTCCGCCAGCCCACGCTCGACCACAGCCTCCACTAACCATAGCTGCCGAATACTCCTGTGTCGAATCCACCAAATAACTCCAACACCGAACCCATCTTACCCCAAGCAACCATCCGCTCATCCTACAGCTGCTTCCAATCAACCTTTCACTTCCACCTTCTCTCCATCTCGAGCTACCATAAATTCTTTGTTCATTCATTTCGATTCAGAAATGTCATTCGCATGGCTCCAAACATGCAAGATTCAATAGCAGTTGAAATCAATATAGAGCCGATCTTGAAATAAACTATGGTTTGTTTGTTATTTTTTTTACTCATAATCCTTTGCCACTGTTTTCTGATGCGAATTTGATTCGTAATTTTGTTTTATTTTCTGAAATTCCATTAGTGGAGAAGTAAGTTCATGGCATCTCGCACAAAATGGGTGCTTGTTTGTAAAATAACGTGCTGCCTTTTGCATGGTCCTTTAGCCGCTACTTGATTGTTGGGAGTGCTTAATAATTTGGCTTAGCTCCCTGCAAATTTAGTGCAGCCATATGTTACTGTTTTAATATATATTTTGTTTCCATCGCATCTCAACCATTTTCCTGTTGTGCCAAACCAAGCTCCAACCAAGTTTGTTGCAGCAGGTTGTCTCTTGTCTCGCTATCCCATTTGTCGCATATCCATGTGCGTGTCCATGTCATCTTTTTCGCCTTCATTGTTTCCATAGTCTCGAAAGGTGAGAGATCACTCACGACTGACATTCTTATGTTTAGTAAATTGATTAACGTGAAATGACAATTGAAATATATTGTTAAATTTGAATCGATTGTAACTAAATTGTTAAATATAATATGTTATTATTTGCATTTGTTCACCTATGTTAATTGACCATATTGACACCAATAACCTATTAGTGTATATATATATATATATATAATATTTCAATTGTTAATTACGATCATATTTTCCATTGATATGCTATGTCATTTTATGCTATTGTTTTATTGTTCTCACACTGCAAATTTCCTGATAGCTACGAATTCCCTATGGGTTGAAATGATACATACCCGATGATTCCATAGATTAGAGGAAATCATTATAGGTTGAAATGATAAACCCAAGCGATTTTACTGATTTTGAAATTTTGGGATTGCGGGTTGAAACGATATATACGGGTAAAATATTAAATTTTTGCGGATTTAAATGGTAGATATCTGTATCACTTGACCATATGATAAAAAATTATATACGGACACTGTTGGCCTATTTTTGAAAATGATTTCCAAAATTTGAAGGGATATATATGAGTTTTAATAAAAATTAATTTTTAAAATATAATATAAAGATTTTATTTTAATATGTGTAAAATTTAGATTTTAAATTATATTGTTGGAAATTGTAAAATTACTAGTGTGTAACCCGTGCGTTGCACATGTTAATGTTGTTAAAAAATAGTCTTTAAAATTAATTATTGTTGAAAATTGAACTTTTTTCAAATAGTGTATGATAAATTTATTGAAATAAAGAAATTTATAATTTAAAATGACATGCAACGCTCAGATGTAAGGTAGATGGTCGCTAACCACATATTCAAGTCACAATTATTATCCTAATTCGGTAATAGAAAACACAATAGACATACATATGTGTGTTTATGTATATAATTTGCTACTATATATGTAAATAGTTGATGCTATGTGATATGGTATTTTTCATACATATAGATGAAAAAAAATGAATTTTCCATTTTTCTTAATATGAATATGGTATATATATTTTAAGGATTTATAACGAAATAATGAATGTTATAGAATTAAATATATTTAAATATTTTAAATCAATGATCGACTTAACTAATTAAATATATAGAGCTTCATGTTAGAAAGTAGGGAAAAAATGAGATGTAATTGTTGTTGAGAAAAACATCTTACAATCAACTTATCTTCACATGAACTTTTATTTATTATGTGAGATTTCAATTAGTAAACCTTTTTTAACTTTGTAGTTAATCATGAATTTTACGTTGTTGTAGGAGTGTCATGTTTACAACTTTAATATTTGCAAATAATAATAATAATAATAATAATAATAATAATAATAATTCTGTAGCGCTAATTTGTGTTATGCATTGGGTAAGTTTTAATATCATGTTCTAAAAGTGGATGTCTCCATAACCTAATTTTTATTAGAGTAATCCATGCTTCGACATGTTGTGAAATATAAATTTATCCTTCAAAAGTTGTAAAAAATGAAATTTTGTAATGCAATGTATGATATTTTTTGAGATAAATGAATTATACATTAAAATATATGTTATTGTTCATGTTTACATTTTACGTTATGCGATTCATATATCTTTATATACGAATGGAAATAATAATTTTATATTTTCTTATATATATGAATGTTGTATACACACTTAATTAGTACATTATAAGATTTATTAGATGAACTAATAAATATTGGTTAATTGAATTTATTTGAATGATTTAAAATAAATATCACATAATTAGTCAATTCAAACGAATTTTTTTGTGAATAATTATAGTGTGATGACCTATATATATGTTTATTTTATATTATTTTATGAATGTTCTCAAATTATTTACAAGTTTTTCAAACGAATTGCAAACTAAACATGCCGCCAGGCGTTTATAATGTTATACCCATATTTCAAACACAATGGAACGTGTTCCGGGGCCCAGTTCAATCATATGTGGAAGATAGCCTTTTGAATCGAGTTTAAATATTAAATTTTCGATTTTAATTTCAACGTGTTTCTCACCCGTACGAACAAACGGTAACTCCAAATACTACGAAATTTGAAATCCGACAATAATTAACTATTACAGATCAAATGGAACTAGTTTCGTCGAATTCTGAGACTGTGCCCTGGAAGGCTATTTTAACTCGTCGATTTAAATCGAGCGATTTTCAAAATCGTCGAAATCATTTAAAACTTCACTTTTAAAACTTACTAACTAAATTAGATATCATATAGAATTTATATTCACAATAGAAATCATTCTGGTTCATTTTAAATCAAAATTCGATTATTTACATTGTTACTACTGGGGTGAGGACCATGCATCGCACACGGAAAGATGATACTTTTTAAATGATGTAAATTGCAATTATTTTATTAGTATGATGTGTGTGTATATATATGACTTTGTACTATGCCTAAAATAAATTAGAAAAGTTTGGCTTAAGTCAGGAAAGCAGTAGCAATATTGTGATATTAGAAGATGTACTTGGTAATGATACATTGAAGTTTCTAAGAAATGAGTTTGGATAGACCGCAGTTACGAAAATGTGATGTAGGAAAAAGAAAAATATAAATTATGCATCAAATATTAAAACATTGTTCATGACTAATTTACTTTGGCATGTCAAAGTGAACGATCATTTGCAGTTGAAAAAGCAGGCACAACGCCATACACCATTTTTATAGAATGGAAAATTCAATAATCTCACTTGTTTAATACTACAAATCTATGCGTATTAAATAGTCCAGACTGATGTACAATCGTAGGAGACAGGAAAAAAATGAAAACCAAAAGCACACTTATTATTGCATCAGAATAAAAGTGATACAGATGCTAAAGTTGTGCAAATAGTTACTTAAAGAATTTTAAAAAAGAAAAAAAACAATCATATCAAGGTATGCACTTAAATAATGCTAATATAGCAAAAAAAAGAAAGGTAGAAAAAAAGAAAAATTGTTTAGCTTGAGACATTAGCAACGAATCTCAATATAACATTCGGGTCTAAAAATATTTTATGAAAGAAAAACATGAAATAATGGCATAAATTTTTATCCTTTTTTACAATCGTGACTAATGCAATATTTATTACATACATTAAAAGTGTTGCGTTTTGTAGTGAAACAATGTTCCAATAGATTGCTGAATGAAAGTAAAATACAGTACAGGGGTATAAATTTCTATGTATCTGCTTGAGCGCAAAAGGATCAATCAACGAAATATGACGAATTCGGCTGTTAGGCAACTTTTTAGAGAAATAAAAAAGAACTGATGTTTAAATTGGCAAATGCAGTAAATAGTTATCTAAAAATGACATTTTTTTCTCAATAATAATAATAATAATAATGAGGCAGTTTATATTATATGCATTACTTTGCTAGCCTTTAAAATGGAGGTTGAATCTGTTAATTGTTTTTTAGGAGTAACAGAATTTACTGTGCATCCTGATTCAAACAGAAATGATATTTGGGAATGAATAATGGTTACCTACATGCATATAAGCAATCTATTTTATCGTATGTAATTATTTACCACACTCGTCAAACAAAATTCAAATAATATGCTTACTTGAATCACAACTCCTTTTTTTTGTCCCTTTCTTACTCGAATTAAAGCGTCATGCATATAACCTTGAACTTATAATGGTGATTTAACATAATAAAACTGAATTTGATTATTAGAGGTAATAAAAACCAATTTCGGCAGGAGGAGGTAGATGGTTAAATGAAAAATGGGAGTTGGCTAAGTAAGGTGTGGCGGCATTGAAAAATTTAAATAGTTTTTATAATTGATTGTTTGTCGTCCCACATTGTCCAATCTAAATATTTTGTTAGTGTATATAATCAAGAGATGAATTAGCAATCATATGATGTTGAGAAAATTAGCATGCCACTTATATGGATGGCGCATGTAGAGTGATTTTTAGCCCGCTCGCCTTGCCTCTCATTCCGTCAACCAAGGACCATAGTTGTTGTCATATACATGCAAAGGGTATTTTCGGAATTTGAAATAGACACGGTTGAAATCCTATTGATTGAATTTACATTATTAGCAGTAGAGATATATTAAATTCCATTATTAAATTAATATAAAAATTTCAATTTTAATTTATCGACTTTTGATTCCATCCAAAAGTCCAATATTATAATTCAAATCCAACTAGACTTTAAATAAATTTTAGAAACCATTTCCATATCTATTTACACGCAGATTCACAAATTAGCCCAATTTCAAATATTAAATCACTAATAATCCAAATTGTAACAACCCGCAAATCCGTACCCCTTGAGTCAACACTATTCTACAACAATCAACTCAAGTTGCACAGAAATACGAACCATTTGGGTTAAAGAAGAAGAGGTAGAAGAGGAAAATATAAAATCAACATCAGAATCTAACCATCGCAGCGGAATAAAATATAATAGATAATAAATAATCTTTACTCAAACATCCAATATCTCTGTTTATATATTACATCATCAGAGTACATCAATCATACCTCAACATCAATATCATACAATGGATACACAATAACTCAAAATACACAACAACTCAAACAGCGGAATATGTATATATACAAGTACGGGAGTACGTATCGCCATCCTGCTCGTCACCTGAGCTCCACAGCACCTCCTGTATCCTATAATACTCGGTCTGACCCGAGCATTACAGTTAAATAACACCCGAGTCAGTCTGGAAAACCAGCGTGAAAAAATCACACCCAATTGATTATTAAAGTTTCAAAAATCCATTGAAAACAAAAGCATCTCGTAAGACACGCCACAAATAAACATGTCGAGTTTTTACCTTACGATAGCTAAACCAATTTTTATAGAAATCCTCTGATATTATAATAGGGTCTATATACAAATACTTATAAAATAGCCGAAATTGTTACATGATTAAATTCCAGCTACTAGCCACAGAGTGGGTAATACAAACAAAACTCGTACAAGGTTCGTAGGGAGAATGGATTTCCAACTAATGACTAGGCACTAGGGTACCACCTGCCACAGTATGGGGCCTAGATCATCGTGCCGAGGAGTACGCCCGCTCCCCTGCAACACAAGGCCGGGACTACCCATTACTGGATAATCCCGAGTGAGATCACCCCGCGGTTGGGATCAGCAACCGCCCACTAAGCCGAAATAAAAGGGATATCTAGACTGAAATGACCTCACCCTGCTTGGGTGCTACCCGCCTAGCCTTGCTGCATAACCCCTGATTTTCAGTCATTCCCATTTGATGAGGCTTGAGGCTAAGCGTTACCTTTTATAGAACATATCACTCAGAATGCCCATCGTCCACCTGACGATGTTTCGCAAGCATTCATCCATACAAGTCCGTCCCGGGCTCGAACGGAACTGAAGGCACTATTCCCACTACATCCATTTTGGAAATATCCTCAGGATTAGTAGCGATTAGCCCTTGCACTTCATTGCTCCATCTTCGAATCCAAAATCGTTTTTCACGAAACGTACAAACCGGATCGAAGTGGTTTTCGAGAAATAAATCTCGACCCCGGTCTCTTCGAAATGATCAATGCAGTTGGCCAATATTGATAGTCGGTTATTTAACTATCAATTTCTATTCACAAGCATCCATCAAACAATAAATAATTTCCCAAATTACATATTTATCTCAAAAATATCTTCACAAGATATATTTCACTTTCAAACCCTGTTTGAAAACATTTTCAAACATATTCCTTTCCAGGAATAATTTCTCAATATTTGTTTCCACTGAAACGCCAAGTATAAAATACTTTTAGCTTTAAAATAATTTAAAAAGCACTTATTTATTAAATATATTTCATAGCCTTAAAAATTTAAAACTACTTTAATACTTAATTAAATTATATACTTAAGGAACATTTAATAAATAAGGCCACTGTTATTAAAATATAAAACTAGATTTTCTTTAAAATAAAATACTAAGTCATTTAATAATTACTACGATAATAGTTTTGAAAATATTTATTTTAGAATTTAAGCATTTAAAAATAATAAATTTTCTAAGATATGCTTTTTAAATCATTATTAAACCTTTATCTCATATTCAAAATTGCTTAAAAATCGTACTTGGCTATCCAGTGAAACATTCTTCTCTTTCACATCTTTAAAAATGAATCACTATTTTTTTTAAATGAATTTCCATTTCTTTATAAATTTCCACTTTAAATTTATATGTAAAATATCCACCGATATTTTATTTCACCTGATAACCTAGTTTAAAAATTCCAAAATCTCATTTAAAATAAATTCTATATTCATTCAAATAATATCACTTAAGCTTTACCATTTATTACCCCTAATAATTTAAATTCCTCTTATTCCAAATTTGTTAGAGCTTTGCAATCACTTATATTTTATTTTATTTTTCAATTCATTATTAATTTATTCCAATTCACTAGAATTATTTACTTAAAAATTTACTCTTTTATTTCTTTTGCAAATACAATACTAGGGATTTTATAGTTTCTTCTACCGTGATATTTAATCTAACCATACCATTCAATACTTCAATTATTCATAAATCATCACGGGATATCAACTATTCAGAACACAGAATATTCAATAATCTAAATAATTTCGAGGGGTCCAGTTGGATCCCTCCAACCTGTTTTCCCTGCATCCAAAGATGTCAGCACAATAATATGCCAATTCCAGAATATAACATACTATAACACATCAATCAATTTCAACCATTCAAACAATTATTTAAATTTAATTATTTAAATTTAAATTTAACCGAGTGAGATTAACTCACCTTTGATTTTTCATTTGCGGGCTGATCCAATCTTGACTTGAGTTTTCGATATTTGACCTTGAGTAAACATCAGATGAGTTTATTAACATTCGAACACATTTACCTAATTAACTTGCGTTTGATAATTTTATTTAATCCAATAACTGAAATTTGAATATGATCTTTTTATAAAATCCTTTAGTATCGAAAATAATCTAAGTATGCAAATCTTTCACCAAATCTATCATTTTAAAATAACTCGTACACTAAAAATGTGTATAAGTATATCATAAATATGTCTATTTTAAACATTTCCATCTTCAAAAATCGTATCTCCACAATATATATTTCTGTTAGAATTAAATCGTAAACCAAAAACCAGATATACTCCCTACAATATATATTCCATTTTTAAACAGTTTATGATATAAATATATTCATATATGTATTATTATATGTATATTTCTCTTCTTCTTCTTTTCTTCTTCTTTTTTTAGTTGCTCCAATATCACGTTAAAAATTGAAGATCCCCAAAAAAAATGAAAAGCAAAAATACCTAAAGAGATCGAAGATCATCACCGAAACAAACTGTCGACCCTCTCTCCTCGATCTGCAGTGGTTCACGCGAGTTCCCCTAGATGCCGAAGATTCCACAGCCTCATCATCGAAACCCAGCTCGACCTCTTCAAGCTTCGGTCACGAAGCTGAATCCTCATCGCAACCAGAGCCACGACTCCCTCGCGAAGCATCGCCCCACCCCACACAAGAATCACTCGTTCGCAAATTGCCTGAGCACCAACCCAAATCGCAACAAACCCCTTTCCCCTAAATGCCAAAGAAACCGAGCTTGTTTTAAATGCCGAGGAGATTTAACAACGGCTTGAATTCGAATCGATCGAAGGGTTAGGGGAGAGGATGAATCTAGGAGAGTTTTGAACGAACGAGAGTGAGTTTGTTCATTTTATTTTTTTCCGTGAATTTTGAAGCTGGTAAAGGAGGTGGCCATTGACGTTTTTTCTTCTTCTTATTAACTAAAGATGTTCGGCTTTGAAATAGATGGGAAGGAAGCGTATAGCAGAAGATTTGACTTTAGATTGGATTTTTTTCTTTTATAAGTATATTTTATTTCGATTAATATCAATTAAATTTTCAGCGCGTTTATATATCGTGCACTCACACACTAACTTCGATCAATACGAAATTTGAAATCTGATAATATTTCAACATTACGGACCCAACGGAACTGGTATCGTCGAATTCTGAGACTGCGTCTCGAAAGGCTATTTTTAAATTCGATTTAAACAGTAAAATTTCAAAACTGAACAAAACACTTCCAAATTTAATTCCAACACCCTTACTATCTTCAGTGTTATCAATATAAATTCTATAAGCCTTCAAATTATTTTTTTAACAGACTTTAAAACTCTAGATTCAACGTTTTCTCAACTTCACTTATTTAATTCAATAATTAAAATATCAAATAAATTGTGATATTCGTAATTCAAATTAAAATTATTCTATTGAATATTTAAAATCAATTAAATATTCCAATTTTAAATGCTCAAAAATTCCGGGTCGTCACATTCCTCCCCCCTTAAAAGAATTTCGTCCCCGAAATTACTAATTAGGAAGAATGGTCCAATACCCGTTTATTATTTCCCTAAACCAAACAGTTTCTAACAATTCAACATCGCACCAACTGTCTTCTTATAAAAGACTCATTATTATTCTTATTAACCTTCCAAACTTCTCCATAGTTTCAAAGTATACTATTGGTTTAACCATTCAAGTTTCAATTTAAAACCAAATTTTGAATTATCAAAAATTTTCTAACTCCCTAAATTTTCGAATTTTTTTGCTCCAGCGTCTCCTTTGCACGGCTAGCTCGGTACAACTACAAAATGGCTCTACGGCCTTCCAAATCCAAAAGAAAACAAAAGGCCAAGTGGCTCAATCCAAAATCCCCAATCAAATTTCACACCAAATTAAATACATACCTTTTTGTCGAGCATTTCAAATTTATCTTCTTGAAATCAAAAACCAATTCTCTTTTCCATTTAGATTACCTGCATATCCTGCTTAGCACTAATATCCAATCACAATATCCCAAAACATTTTATCGACTTTTTCACAAAATGCCAATATCTATTCATCCAACTTGGAATATTTATATTATCAATTTCCAATAAAGAAATTCACCAATCCTTACTTAAGTTAGCATAAGCTTTTTATATGTTTCTTACATTTATTTTCACTTCACCATTTAAGTTCATATCTATTTCTGTTCAATTTAATTTTCACATTCCATATGAATTCAATTTACCTTTAACTCTGCATATATAAATTTCATTTGCCATTTATTACTAATTCATGTCATTACTTTAATTAGTTCCATTTACTAACTTATTTCAATTTTCCAGTTTTAAACCGTTTTGTCGTTAACAAAATTTTCAAAAATTTTCTAACTCCCAAAATTTCTGAAATTTTTTGACAGAGTCCCCTTTGTACGGAGGAGCTTTTGCAGTTTGTAAAAAGAGATAAATATATATACATCGACCCACACGGTCGGAAAAACCAAAAACAGTTCATATATCCCATTTTTATTGCGTAGGCGTACCTTATTTAGCATTTTTAAGCAAGTAGCTTGTTTATTTAGCCGTTAGCGCAACCAAATCCAGCCACACGGCTTCCAGGTACCTGTACTTACTCAATTTAAACATGTAAGTGCGATATAAATGAAGTTTAACAACATTTCACTTATTTGCAATTTGCAACAGTTAAAACATATGAATTCTAAAAGAAATTCACACCAAACATTTTTCCGTAAGCAATTTATATACTTTTCATGCTAATTCAACGGTTTCACCATATTCATATCCATTTTCATTCAATTTGAATGGTTTTAAAACTCAAGCGCTTACATTTAATTTATTTTTAAGCAAACTGAACTCATATTTAATTCAATTGCTCTCAAAATCAATTTATTTTACTTCTATCAATTCATAGTATTTTAATTACTTCTATTTGCATCCAATGACAATTTATTTTATGCAATTCGACAAGATTTAGGTGAATAAATAAGTATTTATGTTTTATAACCAATTTAAATGGATTTCAACTCAATTTATACTTACTTCTATTCTATTTCTAATTTATTCACAATCCATATATTCCCATTTTCATTGCATTTTAAATTTGAATCCACTCACTTGCATCTCATTTTAATAACCAAACTAATTCATTCAAAACCATTAACAACTTAGATTCATCTTCATTACCAATTAAATTTCCTTTTTATTTCAATTCATTCACGACCATTTATTTAGCTCAACCATTCCAAGCTAGCACATTACCAACCGTTCCCGAATCAATTCAAACTAAGCTTCATTTTATGGTCTTCCAATTTTTACTCTTAGTCGAGCTTCTAATTACTCTTAACCTAAGTTAATTTACTCAATTTATTTCACTTCAAACTTAAGTTCACTTTCATTTGATTCTTGTTTATTTCATCCATTTATTTATTTAATACTATTAGTTTATCCACTCAATCCATTTTTCATTTCCTTAAATATTATTTATTACTCACCGAATTCTATTTCGATTCAAATTTATTTTTACTTGATCCAAATTTAATCCAATATCATTAAACTTGGTTTTAAGTTGAATTCAATTCAACTCTCCCCCTTATATTCAGCTTAAGTCAATATATTTTGATTTATCCAAATTTTATACTTAAGCTCATTTCGTTTCAAGTAAATCTTTCTCTTCCATTCAACTTAATTCTATTTCAGTTAAATCTCATTTTAAAATTTACAATTTCATTTGATTAGTTATTATAAAATTTAACTTTCTAGATTCAGTTCATCCAATTTATTACATGGCCATTTTCCAATTTATCTTCACTTATTTGGATTTTATTTGCAATTCATACCATTATTATTTTAATCCATTTACATTTTTATTCGATACATTTCAATTATACGTAATTTGTTAACACTTCACAATAAATTTTAATTAATAACTCAAGTTCTGAATTTATTATCCATTTTCAATTTACCCCCAAAGTTCATGAACTCACAATTCAAATTCATTCTCAATTACTTTCACTTCATCAACAATTTAAGTCGAATTTAATTTTATAACTTGAGTTTTATTTCCAATCTTCATTATTATCTCACAGTTCAGGTTTTATTTAACTGCATTGGGTTCTCATTACATATTTCATTATCTAATTTATTATCTAAATAGTCTTTCCCCAACTTATAATCCAGAACTTGATTTTAACCCCAAAATCTCTTCATTTAATTTTTCTTAGGTTCAAATTTATTTTACAATTCAAGTTTTGATTTTTACTTTATTCATGCATTTTAATTCTTTTATAAGTTATTCTGGTTTATTTATTTCAATCCCAATACTGATCCAATTTATTTTCCATTTATTCAGGTAAGAATTTAATTCCATTCATTAATTCAATTGAATTCTTATTCCAATTCAATTTAATTTGAACTCAGATTTATTTAACCCAATTCGATTTCAACTTAATTCGAATACAACTGGATATTATTTCAGCTTATTCAATTAATTTTAATCTAGTCAAATTTTTATTTCCAAATCCAAGTTAATTTCATTTTCAACTTTTCTCTTTAAATTTAAATTCCAACCCTCAAAGCTTATATTCCATTCCTGATTTAAGAATCAACTCAATTTATAAGCTTGCAACCCATCCTATCAGGATTTTTAAACTCCTGGCTTTGGTTTCAAATCATTTTGAAATCTCCAACATCTCAAATCACATTTCTCATAAGCCAAACCAATCCTGATTTTATTCCCAACAAATTTCTTTTGAAATTTTCAAGAACAACTAGCTTTCCTGAACAAATCAATTTGGCAGCAATCCAGCACTTAGAAATTCGAAAATGAATGCTGATGATGTAGCCGTCATCATCAGAATTATTTTCCAATAATCCAGATGATTTCAATGCTATATCACTTTCAAAATTCATTTAAAACAGATTTACATTCAGAAATATCTCCAAAACAATATGCTATCATTTATCTTTAAAACACTTCCAAATCTCCGGAATTTAAATTTCCAAATCCTGCTTAATTCAATTTTACTACAATTCATTTGCATAGCTTATGCTCATACAAATTCTTATTTGATTATATTTCAATTTATAAATTTCATTTATAATTCATATTTATGAATTTTATAATTTATAATGTATTTATTTCCTTAACTTTGGTTATATTTTCTATTTCTAGTTAAATTGATACTAATTTAATATTGTCATTTCTAACATCCAAGCAACCATATATTAGCTAAAATAGTTTACAAAAGCTTTTCTTTATATCAAAATATATTTTTGGGTAAAATTATTTCATTCACCCACATTTAAAACAATATCGTGTCAGTTGTTCTATTCAAGTGTTTAGAAACCCTTTCGATACAGTTGCGCAGTCTGTGTCGACGAAGGTTCATATGCCACTCAATAAATCAATCAACACAATATTAAAACAATTTATATCCAATAACAAATACGCACTCATATTTATTAATACGCTCAAACTCATTCTAGAGTACTTCGGACTCTAATTTAAATGAGTAATTCCCACCAGAGCCAAGGTTATCTCCAACCCAAGCTCTGATACCAACTGTAACAGCTCACAAATCCGTACCCCTTGAGTCAACACTATTCTACAACAATCAACTCAAGTTGCACAGAAATACGAACCATTTGGGTTAAAGAAGAAGAGGTAGAAGAGGAAAATAGAAAATCAACATCATAATCTAACCATCGCAGTGGAATAAAATATAATAGATAATAAATAATCTTTACTCAAACATCCAATATCTCTGTTTATATATTACATCGTCAGAGTACATCAATCACACCTCAACATCAATATCATACAACGGATACACAACAACTCAAAATACACAACAACTCAAACAACGGAATATGTATATATACAAGTACGAGAGTACGTATCGCCATCCTGCTCGTCACATGAGCTCCACAGCACCTCATGTATCCTATAATACTCGGTCTGACCCTAGCATTACAGTTAAATAACACCCGACTCAGTCTGGGAAACCAACGTGAGAAAATCACACCCAATTGATTATTAAAGTTTCAAAAATCCTTTGAAAACAAAAGCATCTCGTAAGACCACGCCACAAATAAACATGTCGGGTTTTTACCTTACGATTGCTAAACCAATTTTTATAGAAATCCTCTGATATTATAATAGGGTCTATATACAAATACTTATAAAGTAGCCGAAATTGTTACATGATTAAGTTCCAGCTACTAGCCATAGAGTGGGTAATACAAACAAAACTCGTACAAGGTTCGTGGGGAGAATGGATTTCCAAATATTGACTAGGCACTGGGGTACCATCTGCCACAGTACGGGGTCTAGATCACCGTATCGAGGAGTACGCCCGCTCCTCTGCAATACAAGGCCGGGACTACCCCTTACTGGATAATCCCGAGTGAGATCACCCCGTGGTTGGGATTAACAACCGCCCACTAAGCCGAAATAAAAAGGGTCATCTAGACTGGAATGACCTCACCCTGCTTGGGTGCTGCCCACCTAGCATTGCTGCATAACCCCTGATTTTCAGTCATTCCCATTTGATAAGGCTTGAGGCTAAGCGTTACCTTTTATAGAACATATCACTCAGAATGCCCATCGTCCACCTGACGATGTTTCGCAAGCATTCATCCATACAAGTCTGTCGCGGGTTCGAACGGAACCGAAGGCACTATTCCTACTACATCCATTTTGGAAATATCCTCAGGATTAGTAGCGATTAGCCCTTGCACTTCACTGCTCCATCTTCGAATGCAAAATCGTTTTTCACGAAACGTACAAACCGGATCGAAGTGGTTTTCAAGAAATAAATCTCGATCCTGGTCTCTTCGAAACGATCAACGCAGTTGGCCAATATTGATAGTCGGTTATTTAACTATCAATTTCTATTCACAAGCATCCATTAAACAATAAATAATTTCTCAAATTATTTATTTATCTCAAAAATATCTTCACAAGATATATTTCACTTTCAAACCCTGTTTGAAAACAGTTTCAAGCATATTCCTTTCCCAGAATAATTTCCCAATATTTATTTCTACTGAAACGCCAAGTATAAAATGCTTTTAGCTTTGAAATAATTTTAAAAGAACTTATTTATAAAATATATTTCATAGCCTTAAAAATTTAAAACTACTTTAATACTTAGATAAATTACATACTTAAGGAACATTTAATAAATAAGGCTACTGTTATTAAAATATAAAACTAGATTTTCTTTAAAAACAAATTCTAAGTCATTTAATAATTACTACGATAATAGTTTTGAAAATATTTATTTTATAATTTAAGCATTTAAAAATAATAAATTTTCTAAGATATGCTTTTTAAATCATTATTAAACCTTTATCTTATATTCAAAATTGCTTAAAAATCGTACTTGGCTATCCAGTGAAACACTCTTCTCTTTCACATCTTTAAAAATGAATCACTATTTTTTTTTAAAAAGAATTTCCATTTCTTTATAAATTTCCACTTTAAATTCATATTTAAAATATCCACCGATATTTTATTTCACATGATAACCTAGTTTAAAAATTCAAAAATCTCATTTAAAATAAATTCTTTATTCATTCAAATAATATCACTTAAGCTTTACCATTTATTATTACCCCTAATAATTTAAATTCCTCTTATTCCAAATTTGTTAGAGCTTTGCAATCACTTATATTTTATTTTATTCTTCAATTCATTATTGATTTATTCCAATTCACTAGAATTATTTTGCTTAACAATTTACTCTTTTATTTCTTTTGCAAATACAATACTAGGGATTTTATAGTTTATTCTACCGTGATATTTAATCTAACCATACTATTCAATACTTCAATTATTCATAAATCATCACGGGATATCTACTATTCAGAACACAGAATATTCAATAATCTAAATAATTTCGAGGGGTCCAGTTGGAACCCTCCAACCCGTTTTCCCTGCATCCAAAGATGTCAGCACAATAATATGGCAATTCCAGAATATAACATACTATAGCACATCAATCAATTTCAACCATTCAAACAATTATTTAAATTTAATCATTTAAATTTAAATTTACTTGAGTGAGATTAACTCACCTTTGATTTTTCATTTGCGGGCTGATCCAATCTTGACTCGAGTTTTCGATATTTGACCTTGAATAAACATCAGATGAGTTTATTAACATTCGAACACATTTACCTAATTAACTTGCATTTGATAATTTTATTAATCCAATAATTGAAATTTGAATCTGATCCTTTTTATAAAATCCTTTAGTATCGAAAATAATCTAAGTACGCAAATCATTAACCAAATCTATCATTTTAAAATAACTCGTACACTAAAAATGTGTATAAGTATATCATAAATATGTCTATTTTAAATATTTCCATCTTCAAAAATCGTATCTCCACATATATATATTTCTGTTAGAATTAAATCGTAAACCAAAAGCAGATATACTCGCTACAATATATATTCCGTTTTTAAACAGTTTATGATATAAATATATTCATATATATATTATTATATATATATATTTCTCTTCTTCTTTTTTTTTCTTTTTTTTAATTGCTCCAATTTCACGTCAAAAATTGAAGATCCCAAAAAAAAATGAAAAGCAAAAATACCTAGAGAGATCGAATATCATCACCGAAACAAACTGTCGACCCTCTCTCCTCGATCTGCAGTGGTTCACGCGAGTTCCCCTAGACGCCGAAGATTCCGCAGCCTCATCATCGAAACCCAGCTCGACCTCTTCAAGCTTCGGTCACGAAGCTGAATCCTCATCGCAACCAGAGCCATGACTCTTTCGCGAAGCGTCGCCCCACCCCACACGAGAATCACTAGTTCGCAAATTGCCTGAGCACCAACCCAAATCGCAACAAACCCCTTTCCCCTAAATGCCGAAGAAACCGAGCTTGTTTTAAATGCCGAGGAGATTTAACAACGGCTCGAATTCGAATCGATCGAAGGGTTAGGGGAGAGGATGAATCTAGGAGAATTTTGAACGAACGAGAGTGAGTTTGTTTATTTTATTTTTTTCGTGAATTTTGAAGCTGGTAAACGAGGTGGCCATTGATTTCATCTTCACGTTTTTTTCTTCTTCTTATTAACTAAAAATGTTCGGCTTTGAAATAGATGGGAAGGAGGCGTATAGCAGAAGATTTGACTTTTGATTGGATTTTTTTCTTTTATAAGTATATTTTATTTCGATTAATATCAACTAAATTTTCAGCGCGTTTATATATCGTGCACTCACACACTAACTCCGACCAATACGAAATTTGAAATCCAATAATAATTCAATATTACGGACCCAATGGAACTGGTTTCGTCGAATTCTGAGACCGCGCCTCGAAAGGCTATTTTAAATTCGATTTAAATAGTAAAATTTCAAAACTGAACAAAACACTTCCAAATTTAATTCCAACACCCTTACTATCTTCAGTGTTATCAATATAAATTCTATAAGCCTTCAATTATTTTTTTAACAGACTTTAAAACTCTAGATTCAACGTTTTCTCAACTTCACTTATTTAATTCAATAATTAAATTATCAAATAAATTGTGATATTTGTAATTCAAATTAAAATTATTCTATTTAATATTTAAAAGCAATTAAATATTCCAATTTTAAATGCTCAAAAATTCCGGGTCGTCACATTCCTCCCCCCCTAAAAGAATTTCGTCCCCGAAATTACTAATTAGGAAGAATGGTCCAATACCCGTTTATTATTTCCCTAAACCAAACAGTTTCTAACAATTCAACATCGCACCAACTATCTTCTTATAAAAGACTCATTATTATTCTTATTAACCTTCCAAACTTCTCCATAGTTTCAAAGTATACTATTGGTTTAACCATTCAAGTTTCAATTTAAAACCAAATTTTGAATTATCAAAAAATTTCTAACTCCCTAAATTTTCGAATTTTTTTGCCAGCGTCTACTTTGCACGGCTAGCTCGGTACAACTACAAAATGGCTCTACGGCCTTCCAAATCTAAAAAGAAAACAAAAGGCCAAGTGGCTCAATCCAAAAACCCCAATCAAATTTCACACTAAATTAAATACATACCTTTTTGTTGAGCATTTCAAATTATCTTCTTGAAATCAAAAACCAATTCTCTTTTCCATTTAGATTACCTGCATATCCTGCTTAGCACTAATATCCAATCACAATATCCTAAAACATTTTATCAACTTTTTCACAAAATGCCAATATCTATTCATCCAAATATTAACTTGGAATATTTATATTATCAATTTCCAATTAAGAAATTCACCAATCCTTACTTAAGTTAACAAAAGCATTTTATATGTTTCTTACATTTATTTTCACTTCACCATTTAAGTTCATATCTATTTCTATTCAATTTAATTTTCACTTTCCATATGAATTCAATTTACCTTTAACTCTGCATATATAAATTTTATTTGCCATTTATTACTAATTCATGTCATTACTTTAATTAGTTCCATTTACTAACTTATTTCAATTTTCCAGTTTTAAACCGTTTTGTCGTTAACAAAATTTTCAAAATTTTTCTAACTCCTAAAATTTCTGATTTTTTTTGACAGAGTCCCCTTTGTACGGAGGAGCTTTTGCAATTTGACAAAAGAGATAAATATATATACATCGACCCACACGGTCGGAAAAACCAAAAACAGTTCATATTTCCTATTTTTATTGCGTAGGCGTACCTTATTTAGCATTTTTAAGCAAGTAGCTTATTTATTTAGCCGTTAGCACAACCAAATCCAGCCACACGGCTTCCAGGTACCTGTACTTACTCAATTTAAACATGTAAGTGCGATATAAATGAAGTTTAACAACATTTCACTTATTTGCACTTTGCAACAGTTAAAACATATGAATTCTAAAAGAAATTCACACCGAACATTTTTCTGTAAGCAATTTGTATACTTTTCATGCTAATTCAACTGTTTCAACTTATTCATATCCATTTTCATTCAATTTGAATGGTTTTAAAACTCAATCGCTTACATTTAATTTATTTTTAAGCAAACTGAACTCATATTTAATTCAATTGCTCTCAAAATCAATTTATTTTACATCTATCAATTCATAGAATTTTAATTACTTCTATTTGCATCCAATGACAATTTATTTTATGCAATTCGACAAGATTTAGGTGAATAAATAAGTATTTATGTTTTATAACCAATTTAAATGGATTTCAACTCAATTTATACTTACTTCTATTCTATTTCTAATTTATTCACAATCCATATATTCCCATTTTCATTTCATTTTAAATTTGAATCCATTCACTTGCATCTCATTTTAATAACCAAACTAATTCATTCAAAACCATTAAAAACTTAGATTCATCTTCGTTACCAATTAAATTTCCTTTTTATTACAATTCATTCACGACCATTTATTTAGCTCGACCCATTCCAAGCTTGCACATTACCAACCATTCCCGAATCAATTCAAACTAAGCTTCATTTTATGGTCTTCCAATTTTTACTCTTAGTTGAGCTTCTAATTACTCTTAACCTAAGTTAATTTACTCAATTTATTTCACTTCAAACTTAAGTTCACTTTCATTTGATTCTTATTTATTTCATCCATTTATTTATTCAATACAATTAGTTTATCCACTCAATCCATTTTTCATTTCCTTAAATATTATTTATTACTCACCGAATTCTATTTCGATTCAAATTTATTTTTACTTGATCCGAATTTAATCCAATATCATTAAACTTGGTTTTAATTTGAATTCAATTCAACTCTCCCCTTATATTCAGCTTAAGTCAATATATTTTGATTTATCCAAATTTTATACTTAAGCTCATTTCGCTTCAAGTAAATCTTTCTCTTCTATTCAACTTAATTCTATTTTAGTTAAATCTCATTTTAAAATTTACAATTTCATTTGATTAGTCATTATAAAATTTAACTTTCCAGATTCAGTTCATCCAATTTATTACATGGCCATTTTCCAATTTATCTTCACTTATTTGGATTTTATTTGCAATTCATACCATTATTATTTTAATCCATTTACATTTTTATTCGATACATTTCAATTATACGTAATTTGTTAACACTTCACAATAAATTTTAATTAATAACTCAAGTTCTGAATTTATTATCCATTTTCAATTTACCCCCAAAGTTCATGTACTCACAATTCAACTTCATTCTCAATTACTTTCACTTCATCAACAATTTAAGTCGAATTTAATTTTATAACTTGAGTTTTATTTCCAATCTTCATTATTATCTCGCAGTTCAGCTTTTATTTAAGTGCATTGGGTTCTCATTACATATTTCATTATCTAATTTATTATCTAAATAGTCTTTCCCCAACTTATAATCCAGAACTTGATTTTAACCCCAAAATCTCTTCATTTAATTTTTCTTAGGTTCAAATTTATTTTACAATTCAAGTTTTGATTTTTACTTTATTCATGCATTTTAATTCTTTTATAAGTTATTCTGGTTTATGTATTTCAATCCCAATCCCGATCCAATTTATTTTCCATTTATTCAGGTAAGAATTTAATTCCATTCATTAATTCAATTGAATTCTTATTCCAATTCAATTTAATTTGAAATCATATTTATTTAACCCAATTCGATTTCAACTTAATTCGAATACAACTGGATATTATTTCAGCTTATTCAATTAATTTCAATCCAGTCAAATTTTTATTTCCAAATCCAAGTTAATTTCATTTTCAACTTTTCTCTTTAAATTTAAATTCCAACCCTCAAAGCTTATATTCCATTCCTGATTTAAAAATCATCTCAATTTATAAGCTTACAACCCATCCTATCAGGATTTTTAAACTCCCGGCTTTGGTTTCAAATCATTTTGAAATCTCCGACATCTCAAATCATATTTATCAAAAGCCAAACCAATCCTGGTTTTATTCTCAACAAATTTCTTTTGAAATTTTCAAGAACAACTAGCTTTCCTGAACAAATCAATTTGGCAGCAATCCAGCACTTAGAAATTCGAAAATGAATACTGATGATGCGGCCGTCATCATCAGAATTATTTTCCAATAATCCAGATGATTTCAATGCTATATCACTTTCAAAATTCATTTAAAACAGATTTACATTCAGAAATATCTCCAAAACAATATGCTATCTTTTATCTTTAAAACACTTCCAAATCTCCGGAATTTAAATTTCCAAATCCTGCTTAATTTAATTTTACTACAATTCATTTGCATAGCTTATGCTCATACAAATTCTTATTTGATTATATTTCAATTTATAAATTTCATTTATAAATCATATTTATGAATTTTATAATTTATAATGTATTTATTTCCTTAACTTTGGTTATATTTTCTATTTCTAGTTAAATTGATACTAATTTAATATTGTCATTTCTAACATCCAAGCAACCATATATTAGCTAAAATAGTTTACAAAAGCTTTTCTTTATATAAAAATATATTTTTGGGTAAAATTATTTCATTCACCCACATTTAAAACAATATCGTGTCAATTTTTCTATTCAAGTTTTTAGAAACCCTTTCGATACAGTTGCGCAGTCTGTGTCGACGAAGGTTCATATGCCACTCAATAAATCAATCAACACAATATTAAAACAATTTATATCCACTAACAAATACGCACTCATATTTATTAATACTCTCAAACTCATTCTAGAGTACTTCAGACTCTAATTTAAATGAGTAATTCCCACCAGAGCCAAGTTTATCTCCAACCTAAGCTCTGATACCAACTGTAACAGCCCGCAAATCCGTACCCCTTGAGTCAACACTATTCTACAATAATCAACCCAAGTTGCACAGAAATACGAACCATTTGGGTTAAAGAAGAAGAGGTAGAAGAGGAAAATAGAAAATCAACATCATAATCTAACCATCGCAGTGGAATAAAATATAATAGATAATAAATAATCTTTACTCAAACATTCAATATCTCTGTTTATATATTACATCGTCAGAGTACATCAATCACACCTCAACATCAATATCATACAACGGATACACAACAACTCAAAATACACAACAACTCAAACAGCGGAATATGTATATATACAAGTACGAGAGTACGTATCGCCATCCTGCTCGTCACATGAGCTCCACGGCACCTCCTGTATCCTATAATACTCGGTCTGACCCGAGCATTACAGTTAAATGACACCCGAGTCAGTCTGGAAAACCAGCGTGAGAAAATCACACCCAATTGATTATTAAAGTTTCAAAAATCCTTTGAAAACAAAAGCATCTCGTAAGACCACGCCACAAATAAACATGTCGGGTTTTTACTTTACGATAGCTAAACCAATTTTTATAGAAATCCTCTGATATTATAATAGGGTCTATATACAAATACTTATAAAATAGCCGAAATTGTTACATGATTAAATTCCAGCTACTAACCACAGAGTGGGTAATACAAACAAAACTCGTACAAGGTTCGTAGGGAGAATGGATTTCCAACTAATGACTAGGCACTGGGGTACCATCTGCCACAGTACGGGGTCTAGATCACCGTACCGAGGAGTACGCCCGCTCCCCTGCAATAAAAGGCCGGGACTATCCCTTACTGGATAATCCCGAGTGAGATCACCCCGCGGTTGGGATCAACAACCGCCCACTAAGCCGAAATAAAAAGTGTCATCTAGACTGGAATGACCTCACCCTACTTGGGTGCTGCCCACCTAGCCTTGCTGCAGAACCCCTAATTTTCAGTCATTCCCATTTGATAAGGCTTGAGGCTAAGCGTTACCTTTTATAGAACATATCACTCAGAATGCCCATCGTCCACCTGACGATGTTTCGCAAGCATTCATCCATACAAGTCCGTCGCGGGTTCGAACGGAACCGAAGGCACTATTCCTACTACATCCATTTTGGAAATATCCTCAGGATTAGTAACGATTAGCCCTTGCACTTCATTGCTCCATCTTCGAATGCAAAATCGTTTGTCACGAAACGTACAAACCAGATCGAAGTGGTTTTCAAGAAATAAATCTCGATCCCGGTCTCTTCGAAACGATCAACGCAGTTGGCCAATATTGATAGTCGGTTATTTAACTATCAATTTCTATTCACAAGCATCCACCAAACAATAAATAATTTCCCAAATTATTCATTTATCTCAAATATATCTTCACAAGATATATTTCACTTTCAAACCCTGTTTGAAAACAGTTTCAAACATATTCCTTTCCCAGAATAATTTCCCAATATTTATTTCCACTGAAACGTCAAGTGTAAAATACTTTTAGCTTTAAAATAATTTAAAAAGCACTTATTTATAAAATATATTTCATAGCCTTAAAAATTTAAAACTACTTTAATACTAAGTTAAATTATATACTTAAGGAACATTTAATAAATAAGGCTACTGTTATTAAAATATAAAACTAGATTTTCTTTAAAAACAAATACTAAGTCATTTAATAATTACTACGATAATAGTTTTGAAAATATTTATTTTAGAATTTAAGCATTTAAAAATAATAAATTTTCTAAGATATGATTTTTAAATCATTATTAAACCTTTATCTTATATTTAAAATTGCTTAAAAATTGTACTTGGCTATCCAGTGAAACACTCTTCTCTTTCACATCTTTAAAAATGAATCACTATTTTTTTTTTAAACGAATTTCCATTTCTTTATAAATTTCCACTTTAAATTCATATTTAAAATATCCACCGATATTTTATTTCACCTGATAACCTAGTTTAAAAATTCCAAAATCTCATTTAAAATAAATTCTTTATTCATTCAAATAATATCACTTAAGCTTTACCATTTATTATTACCCCTAATAATTTAAATTCCTCTTATTCCAAATTTGTTATAGCTTTGCAATCACTTATATTTTATTTTATTTTTCAATTCATTATTAATTTATTCAAATTCACTAGAATTATTTTACTTAAAAATTTACTCTTTTATTTCTTTTGCAAATACAATACTAGGGATTTTATAGTTTATTCTACCGTGATATTTAATCTAACCATACCATTCAATACTTCAATTATTCATAAATCATCACGGGATATCAACTATTCAGAACACAGAATATTCAATAATCTAAATAATTTCGAGGTGTCCAGTTGGATCCCTCCAACCTGTTTTCCCTGCATCCAAAGATGTCAGCACAATAATATGCCAATTCCATAATATAACATACTATAGCATATCAATAAATTTCAACCATTCAAACAATTATTTAAATTTAATCATTTAAATTTAAATTTAACTGAGTGAGATTAACTCACCTTTGATTTTTCATTTGCGGGCTGATCCAATCTTGACTCGAGTTTTCGATATTTGACCTTGAATAAACATCAGATGAGTTTATTAACATTCGAACACATTTACCTAATTAACTTGCATTTGATAATTTTATTTAATCCAATAAATGAAATTTGAATCTGATCCTTTTTATAAAATCCTTTAGTATCGAAAATAGCCTAAGTACGCAAATCATTCACCAAATCTATCATTTTAAAATAACTCGTACACTAAAAATGTGTATAAGTATATCATAAATATGTCTATTTTAAACATTTCCATCTTCAAAAATCGTATCTCCACATATATATATTTCTGTTAGAATTAAATCGTAAACCAAAAACAGATATACTCCCTGCAATATATATTCCGTTTTTAAACAGTTTATGATATAAATATATTCATATATATATATATATATTATTATATATATATATATTTCTCTTCTTCTTTTTTTTTTCTTTTTTTTAATTGCTCCAATTTCACATCAAAAATTGAAGATCCCAAAAAAAAAGAAAAGCAAAAATACCTAGAGAGATCGAAGATCATCACCGAAACAAACTGTCGACCCTCTCTCCTTGATCTGCAGTGGTTTACGCGAGTTCCCCTAGACGCCGAAGATTCCATAGCCTCATCATCGAAACCCAGCTCGACCTCTTCAAGCTTCGGTCACGAAGCTGAATCCTCATCGCAACCAGAGCCACGACTCCCTCTCGAAGCATCGCCCCACCCCACACGAGAATCACTCGTTCGCAAATTGCCTGAGCACCAACCCAAATCGCAACAAACCCCTTTCCCCTAAATGCCGAAGAAACCGAGCTTGTTTTAATTGCCGAGGAGATTTAACAACAGCTCGAATTCGAATCGATCGAAGGGTTAGGGGAGAGGATGAATCTAGGAGAGTTTTGAACGAACGAGAGTGAGTTTGTTTATTTTATTTTTTTTCGTGAATTTTGAAGCTGGTAAAGGAGGTGGCTATTGATTTCATCTTCACATTTTTTTTCTTCTTCTTATTAACTAAAAATGTTCGGCTTTGAAATAGATGGGAAGGAGGCGTATAGCAGAAGATTTGACTTTAGATTGGATTTTTTTCTTTTATAAGTATATTTTATTTCGATTAATATCAATTAAATTTTCAGTGCGTTTATATATCGTGCACTCACACACTAACTCCGATCAATACGAAATTTGAAATCCGATAATAACTCAATATTACGGACCCAATGGAACTGGTTTCGTCGAATTCTGAGACTGCGCCTCGAAAGGCTATTTTTAAATTCGATTTAAATAGTAAAATTTCAAAACTGAACAAAACACTTCCAAATTTAATTCCAACACCCTTACTATCTTCAGTGTTATCAATATAAATTCTATAAGCCTTCAAATTATTTTTTTAACAGACTTTAAAGCTCTAGATTCAACGTTTTCTCAACTTCACTTATTCAATTCAATAATTAAATTATTAAATAAATTGTGATATTCGTAATTAAAATTAAAATTACTCTATTGAATATTTAAAATCAATTAAATATTCCAATTTTAAATGCTCAAAAATTCCGGGTCGTCACACAAATCCGATTAATTTTCCATATTTGAAATCATAACTCATTTTATTAATTCAACCCAAATCTCTGTATTTCAAAATCAATTAACAACCCACACTCAACATTTAAAATGAATTAAATGTTCAAAAACTAACAATTAAAATTCCGGGTCATTACATTCCTCCCCCTTTTTAAAAATTTCGTCCCCGAAATTTGCTAAGGTAGGAAAAATGCTCCTAAACTCATTAACTTACCCAAAACCCACTTAATTAAAACTTACATTCACTTCTCAACACCCTTTAGTTTAATCCAAAACCATTAGCTTTCATTTCTAACTCAAAATCTTTGATTTCTAACATCGTTCCAAAAACCAACTTTTCTAGTTAACCAAAATTTTCAAAATTTCCAAAAATTTTCTAACTTCCAAAATTTTCGAATTTTTTTGACAGCGACTCTTTGTACGAAGAGCGTTTTATAATATCACGAGAGACATAAATAGATATACATCGACCCACACGGTCGGAAACAAAATATATCACAATATAGTATCATTTCTTAACTTTATTGTGTAAGCGTACCTCATATTAGTGTTTATAAGTGAGCGGTTTATTTTATATGCATTTATGCACTCCAAACTCTATCTGATTGCCTCCTGTACCTGTACTTACTCAAACAAGCACATAAGTTTCCAAAATCATGAAATTCTAACCACATTCTATTTACCTATTAGCCTAACACAAAACTTCATAACCCAACAAATAAACTTCATACTCCAACATGTTAACCATAAATTATAAGCGATCACTTTCAACAGTATTATTATTTCCTCCATAAATCAATATTTCATTTTATTCCACTCGGAATGATTTACAACCAAATTTTACTATACTCAATTCATATTTACAACGACCAAACTCATATTCACTCCAATATGATTTGTATATGCCTTACTTATATAATTTCACTTTTTCCAAATTCCAAATTTATTTATTTACATCACATTTATGATTCACTTCATTTATATGCAAATTTGATGTTATTCCTGCAAATAACAATTACTTAAGCTTATAACCATTTTACATTAATTCTATCTCAATTTATATTAATTCATTCCATTCTAAATTATTCACAACCCGTACATTTTCATTTCATTACATTATTAATTTAAATCCCTTCACTTGCATTTCATTTCATTAACCAACAAGTTTCATTCAAGACCATTTCATAAAGCTCGATAACAATCATTTCACAATTTACTTAAGTTATTTCAACTCCATAATAATTTCATTTCTTCTTGCATCAATTCTATTACCATTTTAATTTGATTCCTATCCAATCAAATTCCAATCCGTTTACTAATTTTAATTCAATTAGTTCGCTTCCAAATCTTAAATCATCATTTGATTTTTTTATATTTAATTTACCAAAATATCAAGTAAATTTTACTTTGGGTTTTATTTAAATTTTTCTCTTTTTCATAAGCTATAGAAATTTTATTCTTTCCAATACAATTTTTATTCAATTTAGCTTACGCTAGATTCATCTTCATACCATTCTTTTGAATTTAGTTCAGTAAGAATTTGATTCATTCAATATCATTTCCAACTTAATTAAATTTTCTTTCAATTCAATTCTTTTTCAATTTAATTCACGTTCAACTAAATTTCATTTAACCAACTTAAATCCATACCATTTCTTTTACTAGTTTAATTAAGAATCTAATTCCATTCAATATCATTTATAGCTCATCTGAATTTGGATTTGCAATCCAAATTCAACTAAAATTTATTTACTTTAATTTTAATTCAATTCGATCCCATTTTTATTTCTCAATCCAATTTAAATTTTTAGTTCCCAATGTATAAGTCCAAAAAATTATTTACTTACAATCTTATATCCATAATTCTGGATTATTTATTTCACTTAAGGACTTAAGTGTATTCATCCCATTCAATAATTGTACTTATGCTTATTCAATTGTCCTACTATTCCTACTAATATCCAATTCAATCTAAACCCAACTTTAATTTATTTAACCTATCTTAAGTTAAATTCAAATATATCTTATCTACTTTTATTACTCAAATTAAAATTTAACTCTAGGATTAAAATTTTCAATTTCCTTTCTTAATTATATCAACTTCACTTTATAAATTAAATACTGATTTCCCCTTGACTTTTCACATCATTTAAATAGAATTCCCATAATTCAATTGCCCAGTTTTATTTCAAAACCATTTCAAAGTCATAAATAACACATACCCTCTTGGTATATCAAATCAAACCTCTGGATTTTCAAAATAACTTGGTTTTACAAAAACAATTTCGCTATTTGAAATTTCTGAACATACTTGTTTATCAAACAAGTCCAAACAAATAATTATACCAAACCACCTCGGTAGCAATCCATCACTTAGAAACTCGAAAATGAATAATGTGGCCATCATCACCAGAATTATTTTCTAGCGACTAAAGTGAGTTCAATGCTTCCTTACTTCCATAAATTTATTTCTAACAATTTCTATTCAAAAATATTTCCCAAATAATACTCCATTATTTCCTTCAAACACTTTGGAAAACATTTCAAAAATTCTCACGATTTAAAATTCCTAAACCTTTTTGTTCAAATTCATTTAAAAATATTTTTTCAAAATTTTCAAGATTTAAATTTTGGTTTAAATCAAATTTGGGCTATGTTCCATTGTATTATTTCATACTTACATAATTCTATTTGGTTATAAATATAGACCATTTCAAATTTAGATTCTTATTTGATTATAATATTAACAACCAAGCATCCAAATAAATATAATAATTTCAGAAAATTATTTCTTTTATATCAAAATATAATTTTGGGTAAAATTATTTCATTTACCACTTTTAAAATAATACTATATTGGTTTATCTTGTTTAAGAGTTTAGAAACCCTTATCGATAAGGTTGTACTTCCCGTACTGACCAGTATTCATAAATACTCAACCGATAATTCAACACAATATAAAAACAGCTTTACATTCACTAACAATTATGCTCTCATATCTATTATTACAGTCAAACTAATTCTAGAGTACTACCGACTCTATCTTTAATGAGTAATTTCCTCTACCAAAGCCTAGGTTATCGCCAACTGTGACGACCTATATATACGTTTATTTTATATTATTTTATTAATATTCTCAAATTATTTACAAGTTTGCAAACGAACTCCAAACTAAACATGCCGCTAGACGTTTATATATTTTACCCATATTCCGAACATAATGGAACGTGTTTCGGGGCCCAATTCAATCATATGTGGAAGATAGCTTTTTGAGTCGAGTTTAAATGTTAAATTTTTGATTTTAATTTCAACGCGTTTCTCACCTGTACGAACAAACGGTAACTCCAGATACTACGAAATTTGAAATCCGATAATAATCAACTATTACGGATCCAATGGAACATGTTTCGTCAAATTTCGAGACTGTGCCCCAGAAGGATATTTTAACTCGTCGATTTAAATCGAGCGATTTTCAAAATCGTTGAAATCATTTAAAACTTGAATTTTAAAACCAACTAAATTATAAATATATAGAATTTATATTCACATTAGAAATCATTCCGATTCATTTTAAATCAAAATCCGATTATTTACATAATTACTATATATTTAATTCCATTATTAATTTAATATAAAATTTCCTTTTTTAACTTATCGACTTTTGATTCCATCCTAAAGTCCAATACTATAATTCAAATCCAACCAGACTTTAAATAAATTTTAGAAACCATTTCCATAGCTATTTACCCCCAGATTCACAAATTATCCCAATTTCAAATATTAAATTACTATTTATCCAAATCCGATTAAATTGACGTATTTGAAATCATAACTCATTTTATTAATTCAACCCAAATCTCCATATTTCAAAATCAATTAACAACCCACACTCAACATCTAAAATGAATTAAATGTTCAAAAACTAACGAACAAAATTCTGGGTCGTAAGATATAGAAAATTTTAAAAGTATGTTTTTGATTATAATTTAGCATTAGAATTTATTAGAATAAAAGTGATGAATTAAAAGTTTAAAATTAAAATATCTAGAGAGAGAATCAAGGAGAGCAGAGAAAACTCCTACAATTAATAAGAGAGCTTGAATCTCTTCCGCTTTACTATAATTTAATAGATAAGTTAAGTTGCGAAAATGTAAAATTTGAGATTTTACTTATATTTTTATTATTTTTAAATATATAAAATAAGATTTAAGGTAAATTTAATAATAAGATTCAATTTAATAAAATTTGATATAATTTAATTGAATAAAATTTAACTTAATTGATATATATAATATGTTTAAAATATTTATTTAAAATTTATATTAATATTTTGAAATAGATTTTGTAATAACTTTAACAAATCAAGTTTGGGAAGATAAATTAAAGATGATTTGTAATTTAATTTGTTTAAGAATTAAATTTGAATAAAAATTGTTCTGAAACTTATTAATTTTGAGATTTTAAAAATATTGTTTTTGTCACTTGATAGTTGGATTTTGATTAAAGGCGATTAAAAAAATATTTTCAAATTTAAATAAAGTTAAATATTTAATATTGATTAAAAATTTTAATTTGATATTTTATTTAAAAGTTATTAAAAACGATTAAGTGAATATTTTGAAATTTAAATTAAATTAAAGTTGAATTTTTTGAAATATGGATGAAGTTTATCAAGTTGAGTTATTGTAATTGTTTGAATATTTAAACTTTGAAACCTATAAAATTTAAAGTGGTTTAAATTTGTAGTTCAAACCGGGATTTGAAATCAATTTAAATTAAAAATGGTTTTAATGAGGATTTGAATTGAACCTTTAACCTTTTTAATTGAAATTCTTGAACCGGGATTGATTTAAATTGAATTTTGGAAGTAAAGTTGATTGAATTGATTTGTGAATTGGAAGAAACAATTCTAATTTGAAATTATTTTCGATATAAACTCATTTTAATATATAAACTATTTTTAATATATAAACTATTTTAATCTATAACCTATTTTAAATATAAACTATTTTTAATGTATAACTATTCTAATATATAAACTGCTTTCAATATTCAAATTATTTAAGTTAAAACTGTTACGATTTGGATTTAATGGATTTAAATGTGAATACTTTGATATGATGGTTTAACCTATTTTTGGTTATGATTTTGGAAATGAATATGATTTAAATTTAATATGATTTCGAAAGTGATATCATTTCGAAGTGAATATGATTTCAAAAGTGATATGATTTTGAAATGAATACGACATTTTGATATGAAGTATGAACTGTTTGAAATGAAAATGACCATGGTATGAAATAAGCGTTTGGTTGTTAAAGAGACCGGGATCGGATATTGTCATACTCTTTACCAATACCTAAAACTACTTTAACAACTGTGTACATGGTGGAGAATCCAGAACGAAGTAGGATGGTTTGGCGATATCTATATGAGGTATGAACGCATCCCCGACTCCCGCGAGTCAGCTTGATGTGACTAAAACATGAGCTATACCGGGCCAAGTGGGATCGCTCCCCTATCGAGCACATTTCTTTGAAACCATACCTATTACTTTGTGATTTGATTGGGTGTGCCTTTTGATTTTAGAGTGTTTCTCGAGGTGGGCGGTAGTAACTGCTATGTGTTACCACCAGCCCAGGAGTGCAAAACGGTAGTATCCTGCCATGGGCATTGCCTCACATGCCTTGTCATATGCCTTATCGTGTCCACTACGAGTTCGGTCTTTATTGTACCTATGGATTGCTCACTGAGTATCCCACCGGTTTGCTGGAGCTTACAGTATTTGCCTAGACTACGATATTTATATAAAAATGTGTTAAATGGGATATGGGTAATGACTTAAAGCTATTTTAACTTTTACTTACCGTGGACATTTTCTATGTAGCCTATTTAGAGTGTATGTAGATAGTTCCATGGATCCTAAAGGATGAGAATCCCAAACATCCTTTAATTCATATTGCATTTCACTTGACATTTCACTTGAGTTGATTTACTTGCATAAAAATGTTAATCCTGACTCGAGTATTTTGTGTTTTTCTTTATGCTCGGGTCAGACTGTGTGTCATAGCATTTGAGACTCACCTTTAAAGCTTGGAGCTTTGCTTGGAGATCTATCCTTATCCATTCAGCTTTCCAGTTAGTTCTGTTATTTTCAATTGTTTACATTTAGACTTGTCATTTGCTTTTGTATTTAAACTTTTACGTACTGGATCTCTGTTGTAATTTACTTTAGACTCTGATGTTCTATAATAGCTTCATGAACTACTATTTATTTATTTGCGCTGCTTATTGTTATATTACTTTGTATCTATGATTCTGTGATTGATTTATTTACTGTATATGCTAAGTTTTGCCAAATATAAATTACCAGTCTATTGTTTTGAGCTATCCAAGTCTGACATGTGTATATTATTGTCGAGTTGAATGGTTCGAAATAGCAGGTCATTACACTATAGCACTTTCTTGTTTCTTTCGATATAGGCACACTTCCTCTATGTTCTGATAAAAAATGAACTGTCTAATTACTTTATCAAAACATTTACTTCAACCTCTTGAACTTTGTTTAAGATCATAAATGGATATTAAAAATTTACAAGTCTTACCCTCACTTCGACTAACCTCAAAACCCATGGGCTATGACCTGTAAATGGAGTCTTCTAAATTACCATTTAGAAATGCTGTTTTGATGTCCATTTTCCATATTTGATAGTCCTAGAATGCAAAATGGCTAGCATTATCCGAATGAACATAAGCATCACTATAGAGGAAAAATGTTTCGTCATAATCAACACTATGAATTTGACGAAACCCTCTTACAACTATTCTATCTTATAAGTTTCTACATGTCCATCAACATGTAGCCTTTTATTAAAATCCCATTATGTCCAATGGATTTTATTCGTTCATGTATATCAGCTAAAGTACATACTTTGTTTTTATATATGGAATCCATTTCAGATTTCATAGCTCCATGCCAAAGTGCAGAGTCTTTACTCTGCAGTGCTTGTTGGAATGAGAGAGGAGGGTCATCTTATAGATGTAGTCCTATTTCTCTCCATCCCTGAGAAAACCATATTATCTTTCTGATGCAGAAGATTCCTTATTATGTTAGAACCTCATATTTTGACAGCAATAACTATACAAGAAAGTATTACGTTTATTATCAAATTTGCAGGAAATTAGCTATTTAGGAAGATCTATATAACGAGGAAAAGACAATGATGACATAAAAATATATATCAATTATAGAGTCATTAGTCCAAAGTATATACATGTTAAAATATCTTCAAATTGGTATACACACACTTAGACATAATCATATATGCTAAGACTTGATAGCAAAATGACATAGTTTTCAATAGACTAAAATGCCAAATTCAGTTGACTGAATCCTGTATATACTAATTTACAAAACAAATTCAGTTGACCATGCTAACATATTCAGTCGACTGAACCATGCGTTTATAGCACTGTTTTCTTTCAGGTTAAATTTTACTATCATTTAGTCAACTGGATCAGTTTGTTCAGCCCACTGAATGTCGCAACTGTCATTTCTTGTTTAAAATACTGAAGTGATCCTCTTCCTCACGAAGAATCACTTCCCTCGTTGATGGCTGGAACTCTTCTATTATCACTTTTCATAAAATAGTCGAAACCATTCATTTTCTATATAAAGAAATCTCCACTCTTGAATTCAAAACTAATTCTGCTACTCTCTATCTATAATCATTTTTGAATCCACTAATCATTCAGAATATTCAACCAATTTCTATGTAATCACTTGATCTTTCAAATCTCGTTTTATAGTGGTCAATCTACTTCTATTTTCTTTACGAACATATATTATACCATCAAGAAGAAGATTATACGAAGGTTGTACATATTAGCTCATTTATGCTATTTGAAGAGCACATAAAGTCACAAACACAATTATTTGTAATAGTTGAAGTCCTGTTGGGGATCTTCAGACATGAAGGCTTATTCAACAGCTCCATGGGTCTGCAATACCTATTCCTCTTAGTTAGGTAAGGGCATTTATTAGTTAAATCCAAAAGGAGTTTGGACGTAGAACGAGAGTTCAAACCAGTATAAAAATCCCTGGTGCACTCTACTTATTGCAATTTTTAGATTACCAGTTTGATATAAGTTTTATTTAGTAGATATAATCATACTACACGAGCCTCTTTGCGACTTTCATTCGGTATCATAGCATGGTTATCATATAACCATAACATAGTTTTTGATATTTAAGTAATATGGATAATAATACATCAAATTTTGTTGATGGTCGGTCCACTCTATGACCACCGTTATTTAGCAAATTAAATTATAATAATTGGTCAACTAGGATGAGATTATATATGTAAGGTGATGGTTATGACACTTGGAATATCACTCAATAGGAATACACTGTACCTACCATTGCTTATGCACAATGGCAAAACACTCAAAAACTAGATGCTTTTACTAATGCTAAAGCTGTCAACAGGTTGTTTTGTTCTCCGGATAAAAGTGAGTTTAATAGAGTTAGTATGTTCACATTAACATATGAAATTTAGCGTAGTCTTAAATAACTCATGAAGTTAAAAACAAGGTCAATCAAAGCAGGATTCCAAATGCTTAAAAATCAATTTCAAAACTTTAGAATGAAGCAAGATGAAACTATAAATGATATGTACCCTAGATTTCAAGATATAGATCACTTATTTGTAGCACTAGGAGAGAAATACACTGAATTTAATATTGTTTGAAAAATCCTAAACTCTTTAACGTATGAGTGGGAACGAAATTTATTAGCTATTGAAGAAGTTAATGAGATTTCAACCATTAAACCAGAATAGTTAATAGGAAATCACATACTATATGAAGTGAATTTATAGGAAAAATGAATACCGGCTCTAGATAGAAAAACAATTGCATTTCAAGCAGAAAATGAAGACTTCGACGAAGACGATGAAGATATTGCATTATTAGCTAAAAATTTCAAAAAGTTCCTGAAGTTAAAAAAGAATAAGTAGTTTGACGACAACATAAATAGCAACAACAATCCATCAACTTCCTCACTCAAGTGCTATGAATGTAATAAGATGGGTTACATAAAGAGAGACTGCCCAAAATAAAAGATGAATAATTTCAGGAATAAAATCGAGAAATTTCTTAAAAAGAAGAAGCAGGATTTTTTGGTAATTTGGGAAGATTCAGACTCATCTTTTTTATCAGATAGTGATAGTGACTTTGAACAAGCAAATGTAAGCTTCTTGGCTACTACTAACGATGTAAGTGAACCCTCCGTGGTCGAAATAAATTTTGATTTATAAGGTAAGATAAAAGATTTGAACAGAAAATATAAAGATACATTAGGAAAATTGAATGGAAGTGAACTAGAAGTTGATATGCTATGAGTTGAAATGAAAATACTAGAAGAGGAATTTGTAAAATCTTTTGATTCTTGTACTATATATCATCATAGCTTATTATGTTAAGTAGCGAAAAAGAAACTTAGAAAAATAAAAATGACGTATTAACAAAAGAGAATCACAATTTAAATTTTAGTAATAAAACATTATAATTAGAAGTAGTTGGTTTTAAAGCTAAATTAGAAGCATTACTAAAAATGTTTCTAATTTTAATGAAAGTAAAGAGAATCTTTCCAAAGTTATAGAAAATTCACAATGTACTTTTAGTAAAAGAGGATTAAGGTATAACAAACCTAGCAAAGTAGTTAAGACTAGCTCTAAAAAATGTAGTTTATTGTGTACTAATTTCAAAAAGAAAAATGGTAGTCAAAGGAAACAAATTAATAAGTCTAAAACTATAAAAATTTAGGCTCCGAAGACTAATAAAAATTTGATAAGGAAGAATTTTATTTCTAACGTCCATAAGAATTCAAATTTCATTTTCAAAGGGAACTCTAAACTCTATTGGGTTTGGCTTCCAAAGACCTAGCTCTTAGGATCCTAACAGAGGGAATAGGTTTTAGTATATCTTTCTTAAAAGATAAATGTAATATTTTTGATTAAAATAAAAATTTAATTTTGAAGGAATTAGAGAATAAAATATTTATATTTTTAATATGAAAATTAATATCAATATAGACATGTGTTTAATACCCAAAGATAATGATACGTGGCTATGACACAAAAGATTTTGTTACATAAATTTTCAAGCTATTAGTAAATTATCTAAAAATAATTTAGTATAAGGTCTACCAAAGTTGAATTATAAAGTAAATAATGTTTTTTGTGTAGGACAACTAGGGAAATTAACTAAATTATCGTTTGAATCTAAGAAAATCATTCTACATTACAACCTCTCGAACTACTACATTTGAATCTATTCGGTCCTACTCAAGTTCAATCTATGAATCATAAAAAATATGTTTTTGTAATCATAGATGATTTCTTTACATATAAATGGACATTAATTTTGAAAAACAAAAGTGAAACTTTTGAATCATATTAATTTTTTACTAAAAGAATTTAAAATTTAAAAAGTAAACATTAAAAATATTATAAGTGATCATGGTGGCAAATTCGATAACAAACTTTTTGAAAATTTTTGTAACAAAAAATAGTCACAACTTCTCATTTCTTAGAATTCCACAACAAAATGAAGTTGTAGAAAGAAAGAATCAGATGTTACAAGAATGTGCTAGGACTCTCGTGGTAGGCATCTACTGAAACATTTCTGGGTAGAAGCCGTGTCTACTACATGCTATGTTTTAAATCGTGTCACTATTAGACCCTTAACTAAACATACACCATATAAACTTTCTAACTGTAAAATCCTAATATATCATATCTAAGGATTTTTTTGGATCAAAATGTTTTATATCAAGTACAAAAGATCAACTTGGAAATTCGATCCAAAATCCAATGAAGGAATATTCATTGGATATACGAAACGAAGCAAAGAATATAGAATATATAATAAACACAAAAAACTACATAAAAAAATTTACATATATAAATTGATGATAATTTAAAAAACAACAAAGATGACGAAGAAGATGTTATAGAGCAGCCAATCATACAAAATCCATCTCAAAATACTATAACTCAAAATGAAGAACAACAAATTATAGAACATTCAATTGAAAATGAACTTAGAACTTTACCATGAATTTTAAAAAATCATCCAATTAGAAATATAATTAGTGAAGTAAACACAAATGTCAGAACACGACATCAATTAAGTCAAATGAGTCATATCATATTTATGTCTAATATCGAACTTAAATTTTTTAAGGAAGCTTCAACAGACGACTATTGGATTTTCGCTTTGCAAGATGAGCGAAATCAATTAGAATGAAATGACATTTTTAAATTGGTTCCAAGATAAAATGATCAAACAATCATGGGTACGAACGGGTTTGTAAAAATAAAGCTAATTAAAATGGTAATAGTACACGAAATAGGGCTAGATTATTTGCACTAGGATATAACTAAAAAGAGAGGATATACAATGAAGAAATTTTTGATCATGTCGCAAGGTAAGAAGCAATACGTATTTTACTGGCTTTCTCTTATCATCATTACTTTAAACTTTATTAAATAGATGTTAAAAGTGCATTTCTAAATGGTTTGATTAAATTTTTTTTAGAACAACCACCTTTTTTTAAATATGAAAAATTTCCTGATCATGTCTAAAAACTCAAGAAAGCTCTTTACGGTTTGAAACAAGCACCCTGTATTTGTTACAAATAACTAAAAGACTATCTTATAGAATCTAGATTTGAAATTGTAAAAGTTGATCAAGCTTTGTTTATTAATCGAGATAAGAAAGATAAATTAATTATACAAATTTATGTAGATGACATCATTTTTGGATCTACAAATGAATATTTATGCAATGAGTTTTCAAAAATAATGACAAGTGAATTCGAGATTGTCTCATATGGGAGAACTCTCATATTTTCTCGGTTTACAAATTAAATAACTAAGTAATGGTGTTTTTACTAACCAAGAAACTTTTTGTAATAATTTAATAAAATGTTTTGGAATGGAAAACACATCCAGTAAACCAACACCCATGAGCACTATAGTTCATATCGATAAAGATGAAAACGAGAAAATATGGATCAAAAATTATATTAAAGTATGATTGGATTTTTATTATATTTAACCGCTAATTGCCCCGATATCATGTTGGTGTATGCTTATGTGCATGGTTTCAAGCAAATCCCAAAAGATTACATTTGCGTCGCAAAATGAATTCTACGTTGTCTAAGTAGCAGTAAAGACTATGGATGCTTTTATTTGAAGAATGTTCTCTCGAGTTAGTATCCTATAGAAATGATGACTTTAGAGGATGTCAAATGGATAAAAAGAATATGAGCGATATTAGTCACTTTATAAGACAGTCCATGGCATCATGGTTTAGTAAAAAGAAAAATTGTGTTGCACTCTCGACGTATGAAGCAGAGCATATCTCTATTGCTTTGGCATGTACCCAAGTTATCTACATTTAACAAACTCTTCTAGAGTATGGAATTCTTCCCAAAAATCTTTGATTTATCGTGATAATACAAGTGCCATAAACTTGTCAAAAAATTCAATAAATCATTCTCGTACCAAACACGTTGATATTTGTGATATCCCGGAATTTTGGGCAATATCAATTTAATAATCTACATTAAAAAAATTAAATTGATTTGATAACATTTGTTAATAAGAATTGAATTGATTTAATAATCTTCTATTAAATAAACATTTAACTGATAATTTATCTTTTAAAAAGCTAATAAATTCTTTTCTATTTATATATGTATATATATTTGTATATATTGTAAATAGGTAAGCTTTGTTCTAAATTTAACAGGCAAAACATATTTTCTAATTTTAATATTTTTGGTAATTATAATTTGATTTAATATATAACTTTTTTAAAAGCTATTTAATAAACAAATATATGGTTAAAATACTTAAGATAAATGTTAATTGTTTTAAATTTTATTTTAGCTTAAGTTTAAATTTAAATAAGATTAACAAAACGGTTTGTTCTATTTTCTTTTTAAATTTAGCTTGATAAAATAAGTAATTTATTAATATAGAGATAATTTCTTTTATAAATTATTTAAAATAAAGAATTTGTTATTTTCAAAACAATATGAACAATGTATTGTTTTTACAAATAAATTTTTATAAAATAGAATTGTCATTTCAAATTGAATTTGTTAGTTATATATGTATATATATAACTTGATTTTAAAATTGGATTTTAGAATGCGATTTGAATTTGAATTTAAAGGTCAAAGGATAAATATTTAGATATTTTGAATTTAAAGATAATTGTATAAGATTTTATATAATTGGCTTTATTTTATTTCTTAAAATTTATCTATATATATATTAATAAGTAAATGAAGTATTGAATAGTTTAAGTTTAAAAAATAAAAGAAAGATAAAAGTGTAAATCGTTTAAGTACAAAAGTATATGGATATAAATTAAGTAATAAACCAATACAAATAACTATAGCAACTTTGTATTATATACATAGAGTATAAGAGCATGACCAGGCAAAAGAATCTTATATATGAAGTTTAGATATGCTGGAAAGAAAAAGAAATATCTATGAACACATATACAAAAATGGATAAGCATGAAACATAAAGGACTCTTGCATTTAATGCTAGCACAAACAAGGTCATTCGAATGTTATAAAAAATCATTTCAGCCTCCAAATGTTAAAAATCTCTGACCAATGTAATAAAAAAAGGAAAGTGTACCAGCTAACACTTATCTCCTGTAAACTTTGTTCTATATATCAATTCCCTTATTTCATTCGTTCTTCAAAAACATAGCAAACCAGAAAAAAAAATATAGCAAGCATTTTCAATTTTTCAAACTCAAATATCATTCAACTAAACAAAGCAAGATGATTTAAGAAGGATCAAGATAGCAGTTTTCAAACAAAAGAGCTCTGTCATCTTCTCAAAACTGTGAGTAACTTAAATTTAAAAATGCTTAAGTATATTCACATATGTTGCTTATGTCTGAAATGAGTATGTTTATATGTATATATATTTATGCAATTCTGTATATATATGATGGCTGCATGTTTAGTGATCTGGAAACATCTCTGTTCATAAAATTTCAAGCTCAGATTTAAACCAAAAATCATCTCTGCTTAATCTATTGGTTGATAGGACTCGGTATTCAAACAAATGTGTCTGTTTGATCATAAAGCAAATTTTAAATTTTGTATTTTAGTTAAATAAAGTAGAACTGTTCTGTAAAAAACTAAGAACAGTTAATGATTAACATGAGTGAAATTTCAATCTCCTTAAATTATTAATTCAGGTTTATATTTTGAATTATTATATGAAATTTGGGTTTTTAAAACTAATTTCACATTTTTTTAGTTGAGACTGAAGTAGGCATTTCTGTGTTGATTGTTTTGGGGATTTTTGGTTGCCTCTGGCAATCCTGTTGATCTGGAAGTTTGGGATTCTGTCTAGAGGTAGGAGTGTGACCGGAGGTAATGGAAAAATTGACTAGTGGTTGGTCTGAGCATGGTGGTGGCAATGATTGTCATTTGGATTATCCAAACCTAGTTTTTGCCTGGATTGGAATTTGGGTCAGTTTGAACTCCATAGTGCATCGAGTTCAACGTGCTTTTGGGGATCGGTAGAGGGGGGTAGTCGAAGCTATGGCCGGTGGTGATGGCTCTCAGGTGGTCGGAATTTGGAGTACGGCGAAGTTTCCTAGTTTTGGAAGTTGGTTAGCAGTCTGTGTTTCAGGTTTGGGAATTTGCTTCCCGATTTTGATTCGAGCAACCGTGGTGGATTTGGAAGGCCGTGGATGGTGTCAAGTGATGGTCGTTGATGGGATGAAGGTCTAGTGGTTGGCCGGAGTTGGCCAAAGCCACGATGTCTGTGCACCATGCATTTTATTTTCTGTTGAACTATTGTTTGTGCAGAAGATTTGCCCTTGGGATTTACTCGAGTTATTCGAGCGATTACTCGAAGAATAGGCGTTTGAACTCGAAGTAAAATAGTTGCCTCGGGTTGTTTTTGTCTTGCTACAGGTTTTAGTAAACCTGACAGTAAAATTTGAATTTAAAGCAAATTTAAATAGAATTTAAATTGTGAGACAGATTTAAAAATAAGTTTAAATCTAAATGAAGTTAAATTCAAAATGGCTTTGAAATCTTAAAGTTTTAAAATATTTAAAAGAGGGTTTTAGGTTTTTAAAAACCCGACAGTTTTCTAGATTTTAAAATTTAATTTAAAATCTGAAAACAGAATTTAAGCCGAGTTTAAATTCAAAAGTTAAATTTAGTTTGCAAATAAACTTTTGAATCTTAAGCTTAAAATGAATTGGGATTTTAAATCAAGAATTTAAAATCAAGGTTTTAAAAGCAAGTTTAAATTAAAGTTTTAAATCAAAGTTTAAAGCCAAGTTTAAATCAAATGTTTAGATATGGATTCAAGTTTCTTGAATTCAAATCTGTGATTTAAATCAGTTTTTAAATCTGAATGTTTTAAACAAGTTTAAATCAAATAGCGTTTTAAAGTAATTTGTTTTCAAATAAATATTTGAAAATGGATTTTGATAAAGTTCTTTTATGAATGGGATTTTGAATGAAAAGTTAAATAATTTGTTTTAACTTGAATTTGCAAGTTAAAATGTAATGTATTTTAAAGCTTAAATTTTAAATAAATTTTTTAATTAATTTAGTTAGAACTTTTCTTATATAGGTTTATAAGTTGATATTTAAATTTGGTTAATGTTTAAATATATAATCATTTTGAATCTTAAATTCAAAATGAAATTTGAATCTAAATTTAGAAGTGTAATGTTTTAAATACACTTTAATATTAATGAAGTCATTAATAAAGAAATGGATTACCTTGGAGATAATTAAGGTATTAAAATGGTTTGATGAATAAGATAATTAAGGAATGATTTATTTATTTAATTTATAAATTAATGATTAAATTAATTTATAATTAGAGATTAATTAGGAAAGTAATTAAAGAATTTTTTTTAGTTAATGAAGATAATTAACTAAGGATTATTTAATAATTAATTAATGTGATTAATTTTATTAATTAATTAGATTAATTGATTAAGATAATCATTTGTAAATTGGTTAAGTGTAATTACTTGATGAAAGTAATTAAGGATTAATTACTTATTGTAATTAATTTTGATATTGTGATTAATTTAAGTTAATTAATTTCGATTAATTAATTTAAGAAATCATTTGATAATTTGATAAGTGTAATTACTTAGTGTAATTTATGGAGCATAATTACTTAGGGAAGTAATAAATGATACTTATTGGAATGTAATTAGTGAAAGATGATTTATAATGAATTAATTTGATTAATTACTTTTGTAATTAATCAAGGGATTAATTAATGGAGATAATTAATTATGGAATAATTTATTTATTATATGAGTAATTAAGGGTAGTTGATTACTGGTTGGTATTAATCAAGGGTGATTAATAATTGTGTTTAATTAAAGATTAATTACCGAATGTAATTAGTTTAAATAAAGTAATTTAATTTAAATATAATTAGAGATCATTAATTAATATAATTAATGATGTAATTTATAATAGATTAATTAAGGGATAATTAAAAATGAAGTGATTAATTAATGTAATTAATTAAGGATAAATGTAACTAATTATATTTAATTAATGAATAAAGTAATTAAATGTTAATTACTATGAATAATTTAGGATAAATTTTTTTTTTGAAATTAATTAAAGAATAATTACTTATTGTAATTAGAGAATGATCAATCAAAAGTGTTTAATCAAGATAAATATTTAGAGAATGATTAATTAATTTGATTTATAATTAATTAATGGTTATATAAGCATGATATATAAATGTAGTAATTAAATTAATTTACTTTAAATTAATTAGAGATAGAAGTAATTAATTTAATTCATTTTAAATTAATTATAGATTGTGATTAATAAATCATTGCTTATGGATGAATGATATCGATATTTCATTGAATGATTGTGATCTCAAATATGAGATGAGTAATATCTATGTGATATGGATGCTTGGTTTAAGTATGGTAATATTAATTACCTGTTTGGGATGATAATATGGATTATCTATTTATGATAATAATGTGATTATCTATTGTGGAGATGTGATTTATCTATCTGTGTGTATGTAGATAATATTGAACTGAATTGTTTTAACTTTAAAACAACTTGGCCTTTAAGATACGTTTTTGATTTCGATGAGACCGGGATCGGATTTCCATATTGGGAATTCCGAAAACTACATCGATCCAAACTAACGATAGGTCGTGATTCTGAAGTGAAGGTGAAGATTCAGAGTGTAAGGGTTATTGTCGTTAGCTCTGTGGGTGATTCCAAAACGAGTGTAACAAGATAATGCCTTCGGTTTCGTTCAAATCCGGAACGAACTTCTATGGATTGAATGCTTTCAGAACATCCTCAGGTGGACGATGAGCATTCTAAGAGATGTGTTCTCTAAAGGTAATCGTAGCCTCAAGCCTCGTCAACGGGGAATGACTAAAATAGGGGATGTGCAATAAGATTAAGTGGGTAGCACCCAAGTAGGACAAGGTTTCCCTGTCTAGATGTTCCTTTTATTCGGCTTAGTGGGCAGTAGCGACGGCTATCTGTGGGGTTGTCTTGTTCGGGACTGTTCAGTAAGGAGTGGTTCCGGCCTTGTGAGCAGGGGATTGGGAGTGATCCTCATTACGGTGATCTAGGCCCCGTACTGTGATGGGCGGTACCCCGGTAGCCCTGCCATTGTATGGAATCCAATCTTTAATAAGTGCCTTCGGACTTGATTGTATAATCCACTTTGTGGTCAGTAGCTGAAATTTAATCATGTAACAATTTCGACTATTTCTTATTTACTTGAAAGCCCTAGACCTATTGTGATATCACTAAATTTTCTATCAAATGTTTGGTTAGCGTAAGGTAAAAACTTACCCATGTTTATTTATGGGAAGTCTTACGTGATACCTTTTATTTCAAAGATTTTTAAAGTTAAGCAACTTTATCCTGTTACTCACACCAGACCCATGTCTGACCCAGAGTTTATTTCTGTTTTTCGTAAACTCTTGGGTACTCAAATTTTTACGAGTAGCCTAGGGATTCAGGTTAGCTTTGACGAATTCTGGAGGAGCAATGGAGCAGGAGGCTTCAGCGTTTGTAGATATAGTTTTTCCGCTGTGTTGGTATCTCTAAGTCGTTCTCCGTGTTGTATCCTTTGAGTTGTAATAACTAGACAGGTGTTTATGACTGTCTAGCATTGATGTGTACATCTGTGTAACTCTGATGTATATGATACTATGTGATATATTATTTGAAGTAATATAATTTATTTGTTTCCACTAGTTGAGATTCTTTTGTTGTTTCTTCTTTCTTCTTTATCTTTTCTGTTTTCTATCGCTTTCTTTCTTCAAGATGATGCGTCTTTTGAGGCACCAATAGACGGATCGCCAGTTAGTATCAGAGCGTTAGGTTGAGTAGATACCTAGGCTCTGGAGTGAATTATTTCTTGAGAGAAATTATTTGTAATTTTGATATATATATTTATATTTATTTCTAGCTATTGGTTGGGTTACCTGTTCGGATTTTCCAATGGGTTATAAAGGTAGATAGGGTAATGGTGTGTAACACAACTACCATTGGTTGGAGTTTGATTGTTGAGGTTGGGACTATATCTATCGAGACTGTTGACATAATACCGTCTCGAGTTAGTTTTGCTGTGATGAAGGTTTTCATTAATCTCTGAAGGAAACCCGTTAAGGTTTTGATTCCATCATTTAAGTGTAAGATGATCGTGCTCGTGTGAGTGGATTCTTAAGAGTTTGGACCTATCGGTTGGGCAGAAGAAAGTGATGGTATTTTGATATCTCAGGAAGTAGTAGCTGTGTGATGAGATGCAGTGACTATGGATGTCTTCAAAGATATTTCTTTGGAATAAGTTTAAGGAATTTTGTCTGCTTCGGTGTGTGGCTGAGTTCAGCAGGGTGTTTGTGTTTGGCTTTGTGGTCTGAGTTTCCCGAAGAGTTTGGATTAGGAAGTTTCTTTGGCATCTGTGTCAGGAGTGCAGCTCGGAGTGTTCTATGTATCGTTAGGAAATCTTCTGGTATAGCATTTTTCCTTGAGGTGGAGTTCAGAAGCTGCAGTGTGGATCCATTTCTTCGATGGATTGGTTAAATAAGCTTGAGCTGTTCTGATTGGTAAAGTGAGAACAGTTTTTCTTTGGAACTGGTTTAGGTTGATCGCAAAAGTGACCTGCGATAGCTGAGTGTAATCTTGGTTTATCGGTGATTTTTTTCTGGATTGTGTTGTCTGGTCTGTGCTCGTGTTCTTCATCGGAATTTTCTTCTATTTTAGATCAGAGTTGCACAGCGGGAGCAGTTTGGGAGTGCATCTATTTATCTTTTTCTGGATAGGAGAAGTAAGATCTATCCTCTGTTTGGGAAGTAGAGGTGGTGTTCTTAATTTTGGATTGATCTTAAGTGGATCATTTTTGTTGGATTGTTTTGGTCCAGTTTGTTTCTAGGGGAATCGGCAAGGGTTGAGCTAATCAGTAAGGATGTAGGCGTCCTGGGATTGTCCGAAGAGTTTTGTGGATAAGAGACGGAGGAATTTGGATTCCGAAGTCGGAGATTTGATTTTGGATAGGTGTTTGGTTTTCAAGATTGAATTGTCAGTTTGGATAACTGGGATTCATTGTGTTTCACGTATCTCTGAGGGAGTACGTGTAAGATCTATCTCTGGTTGTAGAACCAGCAGTTCAGGGAGTTTTGGTTGTCAAGTCAGACTTGTCTGTAGTCTAATATCCTGTCTTGTTGTGTAGATCTAGATGAGTGGAATCTTTGTAGCTTAGTAGTATTGGTTGTTTGAATTCTGTAGAGCGAGTATTCCGGTATTTAAACTTGGGAAACTCGAAAAGATTCTATCTAGAATTTGGTCTGGATAGTTAGATTTGTTTGGATGATTGGTTGCTATGGTTGTTAGCATATGTTTGATAATATATGCTTGTGTTTTAAAATTTAAAATCTCTAATGAGATTATTAAATTACCTTTGCTTTTAAATTTCGGGGATGAAATTCTTTTAAGGGGGAGGAATGTGATATCCCGGAATTTTGGGCAATATCAATTTAATAATCTGCATTAAAAAAATTAAATTGATTTGATAATATTTGTTAATAAGATTTGGATTGATTTAATAATCTTCTTTTAAATAAACATTTAACTGATAATTTATCTTTTAAAAGGCTAATAAATTGTTTTCTATATATATATATATATTTGTATATATTGTAAATAGGTAAGCTTTGTTTTAAATTTAACAAGTAAAACATATTTTCGAATTTTAATATTTTTGGTAATTATAATTTGATTTAATATATAAATTTTTTAAAAGCTATTTAATAAATAATTATATGGTTTAAAATACTTAAGATAAATGTTAATTATTTTGAATTTTATTTTAGCTTAAGTTTAAATTTAAATAAGATTAACAAAAATGTTTGTTCTATTTTCTTTTTAAATTTAGCTTGATAAAATAAGTAATTTATTAATATAGAGATAATTTCTTTTATAAATTATTTGAAATAAAGAATTTGTTATTTTCAAAACAATATTAACAATGTACTGTTTTTACAAATAGATTTTTATAAAATAGAATTGTCATTTCAAATTGAATTTTTTAGTTATATATGTATATATATAACTTGATTTTAAAATTGGATTTTAGAATGCGATTTGAATTTGAATTTAAAGGTCAAAGGATAAATATTTATATATTTTGAATTTAAAGATAATTGTATAAGCTTTCATATAATTGGCTTTATTTTATTTCTTAAAATTTATCTATATATATATATATTAATAAGTAAATGAAGTATTGAATAGTTTAAGTTTAAAAAATAAAAGAAAGATAAAAGTGTAAATCGTTTAAGTATAAAAGTATATGGATATAAATTAAGTAATAAACCAATACAAATAACTATAGCAACTTTGTATTATATACATAGAGTATAAGAGCATGACCAGGCAAAAGAATCTTATATATGAAGTTTAGATATGCTAGAAAGAAAAAGAAATATCTATGAACACATATACAAAAATGGATAAGCATGAAACATAAAGGACTCTTGCATTTAATGCTAGCACAAACAAGGTCATTCGAATGTTATAAAAAATCATTTCAGCCTCCAAATGTTAAAAATCTCCGACCAAAGTCATAAAAAAAGGAAAGTGTACCAGCTAACACTTATCTCCTGTAAACTTTGTTCTATATATTAATTCCCTTATTTCATTTGTTCATCAAAAACATAGCAAACCAGAAAAAAAATATAGCAAGCATTTTCATTTTTTTTAAAACTCAAACATCATTCAACTAAACAAAGCAAGATGATTTAAGAAGGATCAAGATAGCAGCTTTCAAACAAAAGAGCTCTGTGATCTTCTCAAAACTGTAAGTAACTTAAATTTAAAAATGCTTAAGTATATTCGCATATGTTGCTTATATTTGAAATGAGTATGTTTATATGTATATATATTTATGCAATTCTGTGTATATATGATGCCTGCATGTTCAGTGATCTGGAAACATCTCTGTTTATAAAATTTCAAGCTCAGATTTAAACCAAAAATCATCTCTGCTTAATCTATTGGTTGATAGGACTCAGTATTCAAACAAATGTGTTCGTTTGATCATAAAGCAAATTTTAAATTTTGTATTTTGGTTAAATAAAGTAGATCTGTTCTGTAAAAACCTAAGAACAGTTAATGATTAACATGAGTGAAATTTCAATCATCTTAAATTATTAATTCAGGTTTATATCTTGAATTATTATATGAAATTTGGATTTTTAATACTAATTTCACATTTTTTTAGTTGAGTCTGAAGTAGGCATTTCTGTGTTGATTGTTTTGGGGATTTTTGGTTGCCTCTGGCAATCCTGTTGATCTGGAAGGTTGGGATTCTGTCTGGAGGTAGGAGTGTGACCGGAGGTAATGGGAAAATTGACTGGTGGTTGGTCTGAGCATGGTGGTGGCAATGATTGTCATTTGGATTTTCTGAACCTAGTTTTTGCCTGGATTGGAATGTGGGTCAGTTTGAACTCCATAGTGCATCGAGTTCAACGTGCTTTTAGGGATTGGTAGAGGGGGGTTGTCAAAGCTATGGCTGGTGGTGATGGCTCTCAGGTGGTCGGAATTTGGAGTATGGCGAAGTTTCCAGGTTTTGGAAGTTGGTTGGCAGTCTGTGTCCCAGGTTTGGGAATTTTCTTCTCGATTTTGATTCGAGCAACTGTGGTGGATTTGGAAGGCCGTGATGGTGTCAAGTGATGGTCGTTGATGGGATGGAGGTCTGGTGGTTGGCCGAAGTTGGCCAGAGCCACGGTGTATGTGCACCGTGCATTTTATTTTCTGGTGAACTATTGTTTGTGAAGAAGATTTGCACTCGGGATTTACTCGAGTTATTCGAGTGATTACTCGAAGCAATAGGGGTTTGAACTCGAAGTAAAATAGTTGCCTCAGGTTGTTTTTGTCTTGCTACAGGTTTTAGTAAACCTGATAGTAAAATTTGAATTTAAAGAAAATTTAAATAGAATTTAAATTGTGAGATAGATTTAAAAATAAGTTTAAATCAAGATGAAGTTAGACTCAAAATGGCTTTGAAATCTTAAAGTTTTAAAATATTTAAAAGTGGGTTTCAGGTTTTTAAAAACCCGACAGTTTTCTAGATTTTAAAATTTAATTTAAAATCTGAAAACAGAATTTAAACTGGGTTTAAATTCAAAAGTTAAGTTTAGTTTTCAAATAAACTATTGAATCTTATGGTTTTAAAATGAATTGGGATTTTAAATAAGAATTTAAAACCAAGGTTTTAAAAGCAAGTTTAAATCAAAGTTTAAATCAAATTTTAAGCCAAGTTTAAATCAAATGTTTGGATATGGATTCAAGTTTCCTGAATTCAAATCTATGATTTAAATCAATTTTTAAATCTGAATGTTTTAAACAAGTTTAAATCAAATAGCGTTTTAAAGTAATTTGTTTTCAAATAAATATTTGAATTGGATTTTGATAATGTTCTTTTATTAAAGGGATTTTGAATGAAAAGTTAAATAATTTGTTTTTACTTGAATTTGCAAGTTAAAATGTAATGTATTTTAAAGCTTAAATTTTAAATAAAAATTTAATTAATTTAATTAGAACTTTTCTTATATAGGTTTATAAGTTGATATTTTTTTTGGCAAAGCCGATGGGGTTGGAATGGGCCCCTACCATTTATTGATATACCACGAGCTAAGAATTACAGGGGAAAAAAAGAGAAACAAGAGAACATGGAATACAGGCATATCAACAAGAAAACAAGGGGAAAAAAACACAGAACACCAAGAGAACACTTAAAGAGACGGGAGCACCTGCAGAAACCCAGCATCAAACTGATGATTAGAGGTAGCTATCCCAAATTTCATTTTCCCAACGATGCATATTTTCATTTGTAGTTCAGTTTTCCTTCTGTCATTGAAGATAACAGCATTTCTCTCCTCCCATATTGCCGAAATGAAAGTCTTTAGAGTAAATAGCAATACATATGTTGATTCACTTCTCCATCTGGTTGCTTTGTATATGATCTCCCATTCCTCCTTACTGTCTTGAGCAACAATCCTACCAGAGAAGATGGAGATGATCCAACTCCAAAACCTGTGCACATACGAACAGTCGAAGAAGAGGTGAAGAGTGTCCTCGTCATCCACATGGCAGAAGATACACGTGGTATCAATAGTTAACCCACGCTGCCTCAACTTAATTTTGGTTTTTACAGCGTTGCGAATTAACTTCCATAGCATCAGATTTTGACTTTCAGAATTATGCTACAGCCATATACGTTTATTCCAGCAGAGATGGGAAGTGTAGAACTTGCTAATTAGGTTCTTGTACATAGCTCCAATCTTATAGGTGTTCTTGCAGCATGACCAGGTTATTCCATCCTCAGGGAATATGTTAACTTTAGTGCCACGTAGCTGATGCCAAAGGATTCGAACAGACAGGTTACTAGAATATGGGAGATCAACTTTGCCATCAGTAATACATTCCAAAGCCAGGGAATTGGAGTGGATTGCAGATTGAATTTGTTGGTTGAATGTGAGAAAGTTACTAAGGATAATTCCTTCTTTAATCCAAGGGTCATACCAGAAGGATTGACGACAATTTATACCGATTCGACTTCTAGCATAAGGGAGGATGTCATGTCTGATCTTGAGCAGATTACGCCAAGTCCGACTACATGAGAGGGGGATATCCATTGTCCAGAAGTTCTTGTTACGTATTATATATTTGCAGGACCAGGTTATCCATAGGCTATTATTGTGATTAAGCAGATTGTCAATATGTTTCACCATGGCCGCTCGGTTCCATTGAGTGAGATTTTTAATTCCCAGCCCCCCCCCACGATTTAGGTTTTTCAAGTTTGGAAAATGCACATGGGGATAGCTTCGTAGCAGTGATAGACCCATGCCGGAAGAAGTTTGACATAGCAGACCTTATCATTTTGAGAAGCTTGGAAGGGAGAATGAATGACCTCGACCAATACACTGTCATGGAGAATATGATTTAATTGATTAAAGTGAGTCTTCCAGCTTGAGAAAGCAATCTGTTGGTCCAGTTCACAAGCCTGGCAGTGATTCTGCCAAAAAGAGGAATACATTGTGCAGTAGTAATTCTTGATGTTGCCAATGGAAGTCCAAGGTACGTAGAAGTATCTGTTCGAAGAGGGATAGGAGTGAAAGTAGTGATTTGGGTGGTTAGCTCAGGGGTGACACCAGCTATCATTAAATCAGATTTCATCAGATTGATCGTTAATCCAGTTATTTTGAAGAATTTGTCCAGACCATTCATGATGGATGTAACTGTCATCATATTAGGCTTGAAAAATATGACCAAGTCGTCGACGAACATCATAGATGTAATAAGCGGGTTCTTGCATTTAGGGTGAGTCATGAATCTGCCATCTTGGACAAGATGAATAAGTATTTGATTGAGAATCTCCATCACAAGAATAAAGCGGTAGGCAGAGATCGGGTCACCCTGTCTAATGCCCTGTTTCCCCTTAAAAAAACCCACAGTACTGTTGTTGACCATTAGCGAATACCTGGGTGTAGAAATACAACAGTGGATCCATGCAACAAAGTGCTTGGGGAAATTCATTAATCCCATTATTCTAACTATTGAGTCCCATTGTAAGGAGTCAAAAGCCTTCGATATATCAAGCTTGAAGGTTGCTCTGGGGATATGTGGGAGTTGTTATATCCTCTCAATGATTCATGTGACATCATTACGTTATCAAGAATGCTCCTGCCTTGAAGAAATGCAGTTTGGTTGGGCGAGATAACTTTTTCCAGAACAGACTTGAGTCTAGTAGCTATGATTTTCGATATGCACTTATAAATTGTATTACAACATGATATTGGCCTAAATTCAGAAACTCTGCATGAATTCTTAACTTTAGGGATTAGTGCAATATTAGTTGCATTGATAGACCCTATCATTTTGCACTTGTTGAAAAAATTCTGAATTGCCTTCAGGAAAGATTGGCCAACTATTTCCCATGAAGAGGTGAAGAAAAATGAGTTGAATCCATCAGGACCTCTAGTGGAATTAGCATTTAGGGAGAAGAGAGCTGTTTTGATTTCATTGTCAGTGACAGAATTGCAGAGAAAAGCATTGTCTTCAGGAGAAATTCTTGGTATGTTTATTGAATCTAGGAGCTCGAGAGACGGTTTGAATTGATTGTGGTTGCCAAGCATTTTAGTGAAGTGATCAAGGAACATTTCATCAATTTGGATAGGGTCCACGACGTGCTCACCATTCATGTCAATGAGGGAACTGATTAACTCACGAGACTGCTTGGCTTTGAGAGAGGAGTGGTAGAATGCAGAATTTCTATCGCCATGTTTAAACCACTTGAGCCTTGATTTCTGTTTAATCATATCAGCTTCTGTACCTAATGCTTCAAGAAATTGGGAGGAGACAGCAGCCTCTTTATTAGCCAGCTCGCTATTTGATGTTTCGGTCATCATCAATTCCTGAATGAGTTTCAATTCATCAACAAGAGAGGTGGAAGCTAGATTACCTTGACCAAATTTGCACAGAGCCCACTTTTTCAGTTCAGCTTTTACAGCCTTCAATTTACTCTGCAATATAAACATAGGGTTACCAAAAAAATTTGTCGACCGTGCCTTACTAACTATTTCAAAAAAATCAGGGTGGCAAACCCAAGCATTAAAAAATTTAAAATTTGAGTTTCTTTTTCTCACAGCAGTACCAAAGGATATGATTTGAGGGGAATGATCAGATAAGCCAGGCATAGGTAGGAGATTAAACATGTGGGGCCATTTGGTCAAAGCATTGAGATTAGAGAATGCAAAGTCAATTTTTGAAAAGGTTCGCGGGGAATGTCTACTAGAGTTGTTCTATGTGAAGAAAGCACCTACTGCAGTAAGCTCAATAAGATTAGAATGAGAGATTACATTACTAAGAGGTCTTATTAGACTTAGGGACAAGGGGTTCCCACCATGTGTGACGCCCCACCTCTATACCCACGCTAGCCAAGAACACTACGGTGTAGTGCTGTCAACTAGCACGGAGAATAAGGCTGTTGAGGAGCGGCCATCAATAGTTGGCCTTACACTAGTATTGGTTATCTCGATGGGAGTGATATAAATATATATATTCTTTCATTTTTCATCTCTGATTTATTTTCTCCCATCGACATACCCCAATTCCAGTATAAAACGAACTACGATGGTTCGTAATAGTTTAGAACAGTAAATATAAAATAACAACACAGATAATATAAATGCGGAACACAGATGAAACAGAAAGTCTCATATATATATAATAACTGATGTCAGTTACAATACATTCACACGGTACATATGATACAACTACAACAGTCGACTCAGGAAGTTACATATACAAGTACATTAACGTATATAATATACATGAATACATATCTTCCTATACAATAATACAGTCTACTACAAAAGACGACTACTCCAAAAGATATGAAAGAACTTCATAGCTCTAGCAGCAACCCAAAGCAGAATATCTACAACCTGAAATACTCGGTCTGACCCGAGTATTAAATTCAAAAGAAAATAATACTCGGGTCAGTCTAATTCAAACCTCAGTTATTAGTGCACAGAAGCAATAATAATTAAATAATGAATAGACGACAGTAATTAAACCAAATCAGAATGCAATTCAGAATATCGAATTGAAATGAACAAACAGTTCAAACCATTGAAATATCAATTAAAACATTAAGATGAGTAGGGCTGCAGTACACGCACGCGTGTACTGCCTCGCCACTACGGAATATGGAATACGCAAAAAGATCCATAAGTCAAAACAAAAAGAATATCATACACGCCATACCGTTTGGCTGCAGTTCACGCTTGCGTGCACTGCCTTGCCACTATAGTGACGATGTACCCAATGAATACCGTGTGGCTGCAGTTCACGCTTGCGTGCACTGCCGTGCCACTACAGTGATGATGTACACAAGTGAATGTAAGAATGTACACAAGTGAATGTACATAACCAACTCAAAACAGTCGCAATACGAAGACAGCAAGTAAAACTGCAACGCTCAAAGTAAAAAAACATGGATGCAACTAATACCCAGTACCTATATGAAGTACAACAAGGCTCAAGGCAACATGAACAATAGTTAGGTGGTCTGCAACCATACCAAAGGAGTAACATGTACAAAGCACATAATCAATGTGAAGGAAATCAATACCAACACATGAACCACTAACTACAGATGGGAACTTCAAAATATCAGACTTGAACAAGGGTAAGTATACAAAGAACACAAGTTTACTTGCAGGAAAACAGTGCAGTGATAAAAATGCGGTGATAGGCAGCAGTGAACAGCACATTGAAGCAATCCAGCACATGTAAATAAACTGCAACTGCCGGAGTGGCACATAGTATGCAGGGATACTCGAAAAACAACATGAAGCTGGACGGAACAAACATCTAAAAGTATTTGGTTCGAGTGCTTACACAACAATGCAATGGTTCTTTCAGAAATACGCTACAGGAGAACAACCCCAATGCAAACTCAGGTCGAACAGAGACTAAAGACCAAGCCTTAATGAAGACAAGCTACTGAAGTAAAGGCATGAACCGTGCTCGAGACAACTATCACATGGTCTCAAACGTGAAATGAATCCGAGGAATGCAACTGAATTTAAGTGAATGGCAACACACATTACATCAGTGAATGACTCAAGTAATATGCAGTAACACAGAACAACCCAAAAATCGTGTACATGTAAAACGAAGAAACCAAATGAATAGACAAATGCCACAGTGAAATGCGTGACAAAAGTCGATCAAGCCCAAAGTTTTTCTCGTCACGAAATCCAGTATACTATTCGATCAATACCCGGCAGTAAAATCAAAAGGGCCAAAATAACCACGACCAATGTCAATGCCGAAGTCAAAGAATGTCAAGGTCAACCTAAAATAAATTTCCAGAAATTCGAACGAGTCAAGCCATACTCAGAATCAACAGCCCCAAAAAATCAATTCAAGGCAGAAAAGCATCGACAACAAACAAAATCAGATCAAAGCCAAAGAAACGAAAACAACAAACGACTTCGACCAGTTCGAAATAGATGTGAGTAATGTAAATTACTCACCTTTGCTTTGTCGAAGTGGCCGAAACCCTGAATCGCCGTTCGAAGTGACGAAGTTGAACTCGAATGAGATGACGAAGCCGGCTCTCTCTCGAAGCCCTAATTTGGAGACGAATGAAAACTTTGAGCCGCCACCATTCTATTTTCTTCGTGAGCTAGGTTTTAGGATTCGAATAATTGAAAATGAGAGAGAGGGATCGGGTTAGCCAACAGAAATGAAGAGGGGAACGGTTATAACTCGAAAACTTCACAGCATCAAACAATATAAATTAATAAAAGAAATTTAAAAATTCAAAATTTAAAACTTCAAATGGAAATTTGCAATCATATTAATCATTTAATGTCGATTAAAAATAGACGCGAAATACCGGGTTGTTACAGACTCCCTTCCTTAAAGAAATTGCGTCCTCGCAATCGTAAGGAATAAATGGGCAAAAGGTAACAACCAAAAGAGCATATCATCACAAGATGAAGAAATTCGAAATATGAAGTTCACCATAAAGAGCATGAAGGAGCAAGCCAGAACGTGTTTGCTCAAAGTCAAATCTAGTGAAACTTCAATTTCTTCAATAATACCGGGCTCAAGAATAAAGATCGGAAATCCCAAAGGCATTTCCGTAATTGGAAGACGTGGAAAACGTCATGAATAGCAGAAAATTGAGCCGGTACACTGGCGTAGTACAATATAAACGCCAAAGAAATCTTTTAATTTCATAAAGGAAATTCACAAATTATCAACAAAATCTAATTATCAATAGATAATTCAGAGATCTCAAATCACAAATATTCGATTATCAAAAACGATAATCAAATCAACAAGTATTCGATTATCAAAATCGAAAATCAATCTTAAATCACAAATATTTAATTATCACAAACGACAATTAAATCTCAAATATCTAATTATCAATAGATAATTAGAAACAATAAATATTTGATTATCAAAAACGATAAATCAGAAATCACGAATCAACGATTATTTAATTATCACAATTGATAATCAAATCACAAATATCTAATTATCACAAACGATAATTAGATCTCAAATATCTGATTATCACAAGCGATAATCAGAAACAATAAATATCTGATTATCAAAAACGATAAATCAGAAATCATAAACATCCAATTATCAAAACGATAATCAGAAATTACCACAACGGTAATCAAATTTCAAATTACAAATTTTTCAATTAACGAGTCCGAAATTAACCGAAATAGCAAACGCACATGACTCATAACCACGAGTTTTACTAAATCGTTTAATTCACTTCATCGTTTCCTTGAAAGTGTTAAATTGTGTATTTTAAATAAATAACATTTTACGTTCTCAAACGGACAAGTCCGGAATTAAGCGAATCAGTAAAAGAAAGGGGTCATAGTCCTCGATTTTTCTGAAACGTTTAATTCGCTTCCTCATTCTTTTGAAAGCGCAAATCGTAAAGATTTTGAAAACAATTTTGATTTATATTTTGAAATATTTTGAAGAATAACAAATTTTTAAAACACGTGATTAAAATAGCAATGTCAGTAGCAACTTCGACATACGTCAAAATTTCATCGAAATAATTGGCATCAAAATATAATACCAATGAATTTTCGTTCATCAAAAAGGTCACAAGAATCTTCTCAAAGATAGAAAGGGATATCATACCCTAAACTTGTATTCATAACGAGTCAATAACACACGAATTCACCAATGCACAAGAATTGATAAAACTTATCAATAGAAATCACGAAAATTGGTGAAGCACAAATTCTAGAAATCCTCACAAGAAATCCAGAAAACACAAGCTAAGAGTATGAGAACTCGAACGCGAGTATGAAAACTCAAACGGAGTATGAAAACTCAAACGGAGTATGAAAACTCAAACGGAGTATGAAAACTCGAACAGAGTATGAAAACTCAAACAGAGTATGAAAACTCAAACGGAGTATGAAAACTCGAACAGAGTATGAAAACTCAAACGGAGTATGAAAACTCAAACGGAGTATGAAAACTCGAACAGAGTATGAAAACTCAAACGGAGTATGAAAACTCAAACGGAGTATGAAAACTCGAACAGAGTATGAAAACTCAAACGGAGTATGAAAACTCGAACAGAGTATGAAAACTCAAAGGAGAGTATGGAAACTCACCAACACGCGAGCATGAAAATTCATCAACACATGTAACGCATAACGAGAACGGGAGCACGAAAACTCACCTACATGCGAGCATGAAAACTCACCAACACGTGCAATGCAAAGCGAGAACGGGAGCACAGAATCTCACCTACACGTGAGCATGAAAATCACCAACACGGGCAACGCAAAGCGAGAACGGGAGCACGGAATCTCACCTACATGCGAGCATGAAAAATCATCAACACGTGCAACGCAAAGCGAGAACGGGAGCACGGAATCTCACCTACCCGCGAGCATGAAAAATCATCAACACGTGCAACGTAAAACGAGAACGGGAGCACGGAATCTCACCTACACGTGAGTATGAAAATCACCAACACGGGCAACGCAAAGCGAGAACGGGAGCACGGAATCTCACCTACACGCGAGCATGAAAAATCATCAACACATGCAACGCAAAGCGAGAACGGGAGCACGGAATCTCACCTACCCGCGAGCATGAAAAATCATCAACACGTGCAACGCATAACGAGACGCTATCTCATGGTTGCAAGCCATTAATTTTGACACACGAATGGCCCGAAGACCGTGGGGCGCTACCCCACATGTGTGAGTCGAAATCACACAGATTGAGGTCCAGACTAACCAAAAAAAATCAAAAGAGGTATGTGTGAGTGGAATCACACAAGTGGTGTCTAGTCTAACCTCACAATCAAAAGAAAAGTATGTGTGAATGAAATCACACAAGTGGTGTCTAGACAATCCTCAAAGCCCAAGAGATATGTGTGAGACGAAATCACACCGATGAGGCCTAGTCTAACCGTAAAAATGATCGTCATGATCAACGAGAAGTGTCAATTACACTAAGTCAGTAAATGTAAAAGTTTAGCATCATGTCCCATAACCACTTACTTAACTTAAATATTTACGAACAAACTGTAAATCTTCACTAATAAAATTTATCACTAGAGGTTCAATCGAACAAGTCCAACAATTAACCGACGAAGTAAACGCAAGCGTTTCATACCACTTGTTTTACTAAGCCGTTTAATTAGATTTCTCATACGAGTGAAATAAAGATTTGTATATACTAATAGATTGGAAAACGGTTTCAAAAACGAGTTTGGTATTGAAAATAGAGTTGAAAACATTTTGATAAAAGAGTTTTGATATTTACTACTAGTATTGAAACCTTTATATTTTTAAAGTGACAAATCACAAAAATGATTGTAGAAACAATCAATCACAAGAATTCACATACGAAGACGTGAATAGAATCCAAAGAAATCGATATCGAATTCATCGAAAGGTATGTTCACAAAAATCCCGAAGAAAAGGTCATCAAAGTTGCTAATAAATGATAGCAACAAATCGGGAAATAATCAAGAATCGATTAAATTCGAAAACCAAATCAATTCACTAAGATTCACATTCGAAGACGTGAATAAAATACAAAGAATTCGATTCCAAATCCATCAAAGTAGGAATACCCAAAATTCCTGAAATAGAAGTTATCAAAGTCGACAAAGGTGATAACAACTAACCGGAAAAGAAGAACCGATCAACAATTGGAAAAACAAAGCAGAACGAGTATAAATGCTTGAATGACTTTAGCAAAAGTAAAAGTCAAGTCAACGTCGATATCGACAAGGCAAAGACCAAGACAATTTCTTTTATACCAAAGAAATTTTAAAACTATCAGAGAGAGGCATATGAAAACCAACAAACCATGGATAAAAAGACAGAGTCGACAATTGGAATGCAATTTGTCTCAAAGATTGATACCCAAAACCCAATTGTATGGAAACTGCATTAAGTACACGAATCAGAGATAAGAATGCATATATATAGCAGTTCGAATAAACAACGCGAGTTCAAATCGAAGTGGGTACTAGTTGCAGCAATATGCAACTTGATAGAGCATATATACACTGATACTTAGAAGTGTAAACTCAAGTGAGCAAGTGCGACAGAGAATAGCAGCAATGCTCACGAATAAGCGTTAGGAATTCATTCCTAACAAATCAAAGATGATCTTAAGATAAAGATGTGAAATAAAACATCGACAAATAGTTGTAACACATGTACTATCTAAGTTATGTTTTATATTTGTTCTAAACCCCAAGCTCTGATACCAAGCTGTGACGCCCCACCTCTATACCCACGCTAGCCAAGAACACTACGGTGTAGTGCTGTCAACTAGCACGGAGAATAAGGCTGTTGAGGAGCGGCCATCAATAGTTGGCCTTACACTAGTATTGGTTATCTCGATGGGAGTGATATAAATATATATATTCTTTCATTTTTCATCTCTGATTTATTTTCTCCCATCGACATACCCCAATTCCAGTATAAAACGAACTACGATGGTTCGTAATAGTTTATAACAGTAAATATAAAATAACAACACAGATAATATAAATGCGGAACACAGATGAAACAGAAAGTCTCATATATATATAATAACTGATGTCAGTTACAATACATTCACACGGTACATATGATACAACTACAACAGTCGACTCAGGAAGTTACATATACAAGTACATTAACGTATATAATATACATGAATACATATCTTCCTATACAATAATACAGTCTACTACAAAAGACGACTACTCCAAAAGATATGAAAGAACTTCATAGCTCTAGCAGCAACCCAAAGCAGAATATCTACAACCTGAAATACTCGGTCTGACCCGAGTATTAAATTCAAAAGAAAATAATACTCGGGTCAGTCTAATTCAAACTCAGTTATTAGTGCACAGAAGCAATAATAATTAAATAATGAATAGACGACAGTAATTAAACCAAATCAGAATGCAATTCAGAATATCGAATTGAAATGAACAAACAGTTCAAACCATTGAAATATCAATTAAAACATTAAGATGAGTAGGGCTGCAGTACACGCACGCGTGTACTGCCTCGCCACTACGGAATATGGAATACGCAAAAAGATCCATAAGTCAAAACAAAAAGAATATCATACACGCCATACCGTGTGGCTGCAGTTCACGCTTGCGTGCACTGCCTTGCCACTATAGTGACGATGTACCCAATGAATACCGTGTGGCTGCAGTTCACGCTTGCGTGCACTGCCGTGCCACTACAGTGATGATGTACACAAGTGAATGTAAGAATGTACACAAGTGAATGTACATAACCAACTCAAAACAGTCGCAATACGAAGACAGCAAGTAAAACTGCAACGCTCAAAGTAAAAAAACATGGATGCAACTAATACCCAGTACCTATATGAAGTACAACAAGGCTCAAGGCAACATGAACAATAGTTAGGTGGTCTGCAACCATACCAAAGGAGTAACATGTACAAAGCACATAATCAATGTGAAGGAAATCAATACCAACACATGAACCACTAACTACAGATGGGAACTTCAAAATATCAGACTTGAACAAGGGTAAGTATACAAAGAACACAAGTTTACTTGCAGGAAAACAGTGCAGTGATAAAAATGCGGTGATAGGCAGCAGTGAACAGCACATTGAAGCAATCCAGCACATGTAAATAAACTGCAACTGCCGGAGTGGCACATAGTATGCAGGGATACTCGAAAAACAACATGAAGCTGGACGGAACAAACATCTAAAAGTATTTGGTTCGAGTGCTTACACAACAATGCAATGGTTCTTTCAGAAATACGCTACAGGAGAACAACCCCAATGCAAACTCAGGTCGAACAGAGACTAAAGACCAAGCCTTAATGAAGACAAGCTACTGAAGTAAAGGCATGAACCGTGCTCGAGACAACTATCACATGGTCTCAAACGTGAAATGAATCCGAGGAATGCAACTGAATTTAAGTGAATGGCAACACACATTACATCAGTGAATGACTCAAGTAATATGCAGTAACACAGAACAACCCAAAAATCGTGTACATGTAAAACGAAGAAACCAAATGAATAGACAAATGCCACAGTGAAATGCGTGACAAAAGTCGATCAAGCCCAAAGTTTTTCTCGTCACGAAATCCAGTATACTATTCGATCAATACCCGGCAGTAAAATCAAAAGGGCCAAAATAACCACGACCAATGTCAATGCCGAAGTCAAAGAATGTCAAGGTCAACCTAAAATAAATTTCCAGAAATTCGAACGAGTCAAGCCATACTCAGAATCAACAGCCCCAAAAAATCAATTCAAGGCAGAAAAGCATCGACAACAAACAAAATCAGATCAAAGCCAAAGAAACGAAAACAACAAACGACTTCAACCAGTTCGAAATAGATGTGAGTAATGTAAATTACTCACCTTTGCTTTGTCGAAGTGGCCGAAACCCTGAATCGCCGTTCGAAGTGACGAAGTTGAACTCGAATGAGATGACGAAGCCGGCTCTCTCTCGAAGCCCTAATTTGGAGACGAATGAAAACTTTGAGCCGCCACCATTCTATTTTCTTCGTGAGCTAGGTTTTAGGATTCGAATAATTGAAAATGAGAGAGAGGGATCGGGTTAGCCAACAGAAATGAAGAGGGGAACGGTTATAACTCGAAAACTTCACAGCATCAAACAATATAAATTAATAAAAGAAATTTAAAAATTCAAAATTTAAAACTTCAAATGGAAATTTGCAATCATATTAATCATTTAATGTCGATTAAAAATAGACGCGAAATACCGGGTTGTTACACCATGCCTGTGAGATAATTGGTAGGAGCAGTTGAAGTCCCCTATGACTATCCAAGGGTGAGTTTCTTGGCGCAATGAAGGAAGAAGAGAAAGATAGGATTGACGAGCCTGCATAGAGTTGTGGCCATAGATGACCGTCAGGTAGAAGGAAGTAGATGTTGATTGGTGGAGACAGTGGATGTGAATTAATTGAGAAGTTGATAGGATAGGGTTAAGTTGGAATGTAGAAGGGTTATATAAGATAAGTATTCTACCGTAGGGGGCATCACAGAGATTATTTATCATATTCCAGGTTGGATTAATGAATGTAGCAGCTTTGGATGAGAGGTTTGCATTAAGTTTAGTTTCAAGTATAGCTACAAGACTCAAAGAATGAGTAGATATAATTTGCTTGCATTGGTTTAGTTTGATTTCCGAGTGTGCACCACGAATGTTCCAAGCTCCTATGTTGCTCATCATTAAACAACCATTTGTTTATGTTGAAGTTTCTTCTTGCCACCTCTGGTTAAAGGGGATGATTGAACTACGGATTCAGGAATTGGAGATGAGAGAGCTGTTCCAGCAGGGGGATTGAGATCAAGTTCTGACAAAGAATTAAGTTTCTTTATGGTACTAGAACTTACAGGCATAGCACTGAAGGATTGGGTCACTTTTTGGTTCGTGTTGGAAAGGCATGAAGAGGTGAGGGGCTGTGCAGGAGGAGGGGGCATCCAAGCTTGAGGAGCCGGAATATGATCATAGGGATGGTTTGTGCCAGATTCAGAAACCCCTAATTGATGAGAAGATGAAGTTCCTTGGTTCGCTTCAGTGACCTCATGGTTGTGCACGTGCACGGGGGATACATGCACTAGATTATTCAGGGAGAGGGGAGTTTGTTTGTTAGCACTAGAGGAATCATTGGGTTTGAAGGGTGTTGATGATGTCAGTTCAGTGAAGTTATGGTTGACATTGGTTTGAGAGGTTACTTGTTGATTATGATTAGTGACACATGAGATATTTTTGGATAAGGAGGTAAGAGAACAAGGCTGGACAAAGTTTGAAGAGGGGATGCGTGCACTATTGTTTACAACTTGTTTGTTTTTACAAGTTTGATATGGATTTGCAAAAACTGGAACTGTTCTATTAACTGGGTTTGTTTTGTCTGTTACTTCAACAGAGGGTATGTCATTCGAATAACTCAACTCAGCTCCACTTTTACTGACCATATCATCAGTAACTTTTGCATTAGTTATTTCATTTTCACCGGTTCCATTGTCAAATTCATTTGTCTCATTCCCTCCCAATTCAGATAGAATGTGAAATTCATTCTTTTTTAGAATATCATTGTTTTCATTAGTGCTTAATTCTACCTGATCAGGTGTTACAACAGCATCCCCAGTTTCAATCTCACCTTCCTCAGTTTCAGTTCCATTCATTCTTTTGTTCATTCCAGGGAGTTCGTCTTCCCTTACTACCAGCAGCTGATTTTTCGTTGTAACTATTTTGGGTTTTTGTTTTCTTGACCTGCTCACTAATTGCCATTTTTGCTTTCGTCGAGCGGACGTAATTCCATTATTCACTATATGTTCCTTTGAATTTTGGACAGCTGCTTCTCTAGTTATATTGCATTCCACTTTCTTTTCCAGCGTGCCAGAGGTCGATTTTTTTTCACAGTTGGGCTCTAAATGACCAAATATTCTGCAGATTGAACATATATCAGGCTTCCATTGATATTCAACATAAATTAATTGATTTTCTCCATCCATAAGTTGAACAGGAAAGGAGTCAATAAGACACTGCTCAGGACTGATTTCAATTAAGCACTTGGCAAATGACAGTCTTTCTAGTTTTTCAGTAGATTCATCCATGCAAACCATTTTTCCCACCCTACTTGCTAACCAATTGATTCCACAGTGAGACCAAGCAAACAAAGAAATATTGGAAAATTTAACCCACACTGGCACGGATGATATTGAGGCACAGGCATTCCCAACATATGGGTCCCATTGTTTTATTATGAAAAGTTTGTTACGCATAACAATTGGATCTCCCTGCAAGATACGAGCTCTGTCTTCATCACATGACAGGTGAAACATATTTAAAAATCCATTGGAGCGAACATTAATTGCACCCTTCAATTTCCAGTACTTCTTCAGAGTGGAAATAACAACTGAATATGGCAATGGATTGTCAAGAAAAAATCCCACCAGGTAGCTACTCCAAACTTCCTTACCGGCTTCAATGACACTGGCGGGAGGGATCAAGACGTCGTTGACTAAGTTAGGGGCCATCTCAACTGGAATGTACTTCCCCGCATTACTGGGTTTGCGCTTGAAAAGGGAAGTCCATTGCAGTTGAGATGGTGGAACAGACGGTGGGAAGAGTGGAGGAGTTAGAGAAACAAGCGGCAGGGAAGAAGATGAAACAAGATGAGAAGGCGAAGTGGGAAGCGGAGGAGGAGGGGGGTCAGGGGATGGACGAAAAGATGGAGAAGACATTTGAGGTGAGGTAGACAAGGTAGGTACGGTAGGGGATGGAGGAAGGACAATTTGCAAAGAAGGAGGTACAGGAAGGCAAGGTGGGACTGCCATGAAATGAAAAAACGAAAAAAGATGAAAACTTTGAGGACAGGGAGACTATGTCGCCCTGACCTTTGATTAAGCCGGTTTTAAAGTGGCCATGCACTATGTCTCATTATTGTGGCCGCTGGGAATCGATCCGATGCCACTACAACACAATGTAGCAACATCCACTATTAATATTAATGAAGTCATTAATAAAGAAATGGATTACCTTAGAAATAATTAAGGTATTAAAATGATTTAATGAATAAGATAATTAAGGAATGACTTATTTATTTAATTTATAAATTAATGATTTGGATTAATTTATAATTAGAGATTAATTAGGAAAGTAATTAAAGAATTTTTTTAGTTAATGAAGATAATTAACTTAGGATTATTTAATAATTAATTAATGTGATTAATTTTATTAATTAATTAGATTAATTAATTAAGATAATCATTTGTAAATTGGTTAAGTGGAATTACTTGATGAAAGTAATTAAGGATTAATTACTTATTGTGATTAATTTTGATATTGTGATTAATTTAAGTTAATTAATTTAGTTTAATTAATTTGAAATCATTTGATAATTTGATAAGTGTAATTACTTAGTGTAATTTATGGAGCATAATTACTTAGGGAAGTAATAAATGATACTTACTGGAATGTAATTAGTAAAAGATGATTTATAATGAAGTAATTTGAGTAATTATTTTTGTAATTAATCAAGGGATTAATTAATGAAGATAATTAATTATGGAATAATTAATTATTTATATGAGTAATTAAAGGTAGTTGATTACTGGTTGGTATTAATCAAGGGTGATTAATCATTGTGTTTAATTAAAGATTAATTACTGAATGTAATTAATTTAAATAAAGTAATTTAATTGAAATATAATTAAAGATCATTAATTAATATAATTAATGTTGTAATTTATAATAGATTAATTATGGGATAACTAAAAATAAAGTGATTAATTAATGTAATTAATTAAGGATAAATGTAATTAATTATATTTAATTATAAATGAAGTAATTAAATGTTAATTACTATGAATAATTTAGGATAATTAATTTGTGAAATTAATTAAAGACTAATTACTTATTGTAACTAGTGAATGTTTAATCGAAAGTGTTTAATCAAGATAAACATCTAGAGAATGATTAATTAATTTGATTTATAATTAATTAATGATTATATAAGCAGGATTTATAGATGTAGTAATTAAATTAATTTACTTTAAATTAATTAGAGATAGAAGTAATTAATTTAAGTCATTTTAAGTTAATTATAGATTGTGATTAATAAATCATTGCTTATGGATGAATGATATTGATATTTCATTGAATGATTGTGATCTCAGATATGAGATGAGTAATATCTATGTGATATGGATGCTTGGTTTAAGTATGGTAATATTAATTATCTGTTTGGGATGATAATATGGATTATCTGTTTATGATAATAATGTGATTATCTATTGTGGAGCTGTGATTTATCTATCTTTGTGTATATAGATAATATTGAACTGAATTGTTTTAACTTTAAAACAACTTGGCCTTTAAGATACGTTTTGGATTTCGATGAGAATGGGATCGGATTTCCATATTGGGAATTCTAAAATCCACATCGATCCAAACTAACGATAGGTCGTGATTCTGAAGTGAAGATGAAGATTCAGAGTGCAAGGGTTATTGTCGTTAGCTCTGTGGGTGATTCCAAAACGAATGTAACGAGATAATGCCTTCGGTTTCATTCGAACCCGGAACAAACTTGTATGGATTGAATGCTTTCAGAACATCCTCAGGTGGAATATGAGCATTCTAAGAGATGTGTTCTCTAAAGGTAATCGTAGCCTCAAGCCTCATCAACCGGAAATGGCTAAAACAGGGGATGTGCAGCAAAGTTAAGTGGTAGCACCCAAGTAGGACAAGGTTTCCCTTGTCTAGATGTTCCTTTTATTCGGCTTAGTGGGCAGTAGCGACGACTATCTGCGGGGTTGTCTTGTTCGGGACTGTTCAGTAAGGAGTGGTTCCGGCCTTGTGAACATGGGATTGGCAGTGATCCTCGGTATGGTGATCTAGGCCCCGTAATGTGATGGACGGTACCCCGGTAGCCCTGCCATTGTATGGAATCCAATCTCCAATAAGTGCCTTCAGACTTGATTGTATAATCCACTTTATGGTTAGTAGCTGAAATTTAATCATCTAATAATTTCAGTTATTTCTTATTTACTTGAAAACCCTAGACCTATTATAATATCACTGAATTTCCTATCAAATGTTTGGTTAGCGTAAGGTAAAAACTTACCCATGTTTATTTGTGGGAAGTCTTACATGATACCTTTTATTTCAAAGATTTTTAAAGTTAAGCAACTTTAACCTGTTACTCACACCACACCCATGTCTGACCCGGAGTTTATTTCTATTTTTCCTAAAGTTTTGGGCACTCAAATTTTTACGAGTAGCCTAGGGTTTCAGGTTAGCTTTGACGAATTCTGGAGGAGCACTGGAGCAGGAGGCTTCAGCGTTTGTAGATATAGTTTTTCCGTTGTGTTGGTATCTCTGAGTCGTTCTCTATGTTGTATCCTTTGAGTTGTAATAACTAGACAGGTGTTTATAAATGTCTAGCATTGATGTGTATATCTGTGTAACTCTAATGTATATGATACTATGTAATATATTATTTGAAGTAATATAATTTATTCGTTTTCGCTGGTTGAGATTCTGCTTTTGTTTCTTATTTCTTCTTTATCTTTTCTATTTTCTATCCCTTTCTTTCTTCAAGATGGTGTGTCTTTTGGGGCATCAAAAGATGGGTCGCCACAATATTCATCATCATTTTCTACGTGGCACCATATTCCTCTAAAAATCAAATAGCATAGAATTTTACTAAACCCCTACATGAAAACAGTTTCATCAAGTTACATCGCAAACTAGGTATTATGTCTCTACAAGATTTAAGTTAGTGCAATAATACACATATTTTTCAGTAATTTTTTTTGCTTCTCTGAATAATATTAATAAGTATTGTTAAATATAATTTTTAGCAATTAAAAAATTTGAATACAAAGTAATTATGGCAATGAGTCTATTAGACATATATCGTCACTCATGTCATGGAATATTATTTCCTTTTAATCATAGAAAACACCAAAAACAAAACCATGACCAACATGCTATATTAGGTAAAAATAAAACTATTCATTATCACAAATGGTTAAAATTTATACGGTTAAACTAATACGCCTTAAAATTCATTTATGAAAAATAGAATTCTAGTTTATATTTAAACCAAGCTTTTATAAATGAAAATGTACAGAAAAATATTTTTTATCGATCTCCTTAAAAGCTACCAAAATGTTTTCCATGAACTATTTAACCTATTCCTCAATCGACTATAGCTCACCTTCCTCTAAAAGCTCATATTCATCTCTATAAAAAAATCCCTCCTTCGAATAAATCATCTTCACTAAAGATCATTCCATCACCTACATACAACATCGGTTATTCTCCAAAGGGAAATAAAACCAAATGATCAATTAACTTTACATCATCATCTACCAATAACCAAATTGATGAAATTCATCGCTATCAACAAAAGATAATTAAAGCTTAGAAAGAAATGTACTACGAACAACGTAGACAAGGAGCACATTTAATTTTCTTAAAAGATGTATTTTGGCAATTTGTGGATATTGACCAACAAAGAATAACATCCATAAAACTCTCCTCATCTAACAGAAACATCGGGTAATATATACGACATAACTTCAAGAAACCCTTGGGAACCAGGGCCATCGAACGAAGATTGGAATAACACTCCAGTTCATACAAATACTTGGTCTCCACTTATTTCTTCAAACGAGCAAACTAAAATTGAACCAAACTCATGAGAACACTTTCCTATAGAAGAATCCAAACCAAGCGAAGATAAATAAATAAATTTATAGTATGTCATCTTATATATATATATATGTATGTATGTATGTATGTATGTATGTATAGAAAGGAAAATAAATAGGACTACTGTCTATCCATGTATATTTAATTTATGTATAAGACTTGATACGTGTTTACATTCTTATTGAAATAAATATTTTTTATTATAAAATACAACATTTAAACATAGTAAAAGGTCCAAAACAAAAAACTTGAATACAAATCAAATCAAAACTTTGAAAATATAAAAGGACAACATGTTTAGTCGATTGAGCGCCTTAGCTCGGTTGATTGAAGAAGAAGTTAAGGATTTTTTTAACCAACAGTTTTAGTTGATTGAAATAACAAAATCAATCGATTGAAATCATCAAATTTACATTTTAAACTTTCGGGATAGGCTTCTTTGTAACCTAATCGAATACAATTTTAGTTGACTAACCGCATACGATATTATTTTTAAAAAGGGATGATTGGTCAAATTGACACGATTTTTGAGATATCTACCCATTTACACCGGTTACATCTCGAAAAACCCTCATCATTCTCCTAAACCAGACCTTTACTCATTCATCCTCTTCACCGAAAGCACAAAACAAAATCAATTTTTTTCTTCAAAATCTCTCCACTCTCAATCAATGGCACCAAAAAAAGAAAGGATCAGCCTTCCTTATCATCAGGAGAACCATCCAAAGCTCTAGTTCATAGCAATCCCTACAATGACATCTCTGTTCGCCGCTTCGACAAGATGAAAAATGTGCGATTCTTTGAAGGATCTTTCATCAAGTTTCAAGATTTCGATGACTACACTATTCGACTATTTGCATAAGCTAATGAGATAGATTCCCTTATCATCTATAATGCCAACAATTTTAAAACCTATCCGCTTTTTTTTAAAATATTTTATTCAAATATTAATTTAGAATTTTACAAACCACAACCGTTAAGATATCATTTGGAGTTTAGTTTGTGGTGTTAAGATTGTTTTACCAATTCAACAAATAGGAATGATTTTACATTGTGCTTCTGATGGTGAAGATTTAAACACTAATATGTTATAACATGATGAAATTAGTCATAGATTTCTTGTCGATGATCTTATAACCTTAAAGGCTAAATTTTTACATCCAAAAACTAGAATTGTGCATCATGTTCGTACTCACTCATTACTACCTAAAATCGGTAGTTATGAAGTGATCTATAACATAATTACCAATGTCTCTATGCCTTATGGGAAGGAATTTTTGTAAATTGGTCTAAAGTAATCATGGAAGAAATCAGATTGTTTCATAATCATTCTGCTAAAACAATTCATTATGGTGAATATATAATGCGAATTCTAATGAATTTTCAAGTCAATATTCCCGATATTGATTATAGCATGGTTGATTGCCTAAACTTCGAAACATTGAGTCTTATGCCAAGACTTGAACACCATAACATCATTTTATTTGAGCAATGGAAATTAAATGAAGCTTTAGAAAATCCACTACCATCCAAACCAAGAGCCTCTTCCTCTCAAACACAAAATGTAAAAGAAATTGATGATAATGAAATACAAGAAATTACACTAAAAACAAGTGTTCGGCAATATTATGCAATCCTCTCTCATAATCAAAGCAAACTTGACCATCGTTTATCTCAGGTTCAAAGCACGGTCACTAGAATTAATAGCAAGCTTGATAGAATCAAGAGCTTCATGAACAAAATATGGGATAAGTTATCTTACACCACATCCACATCCCATACATCTCCTTTTCCATCAAAAGATGCTATTATAAATCTGGAACATTTAACATGGACCACAGTGGAGGAGGGAGATGAAAATGATGAAGAAGTTGGTAAGACTAGTCAAAGTCATGATATGTACACACGGTGAGCTCGTTCCTTATATTTATCTTTACTTATACATTCTCTACTTCTAGAATAGTTAGTGTTGGTAAAAATGTGTTAGTTGATGTAATTTTGGTTCTTATGCTTGTGACATTTGTGTTGGATTTTTACTTTGTTTATGAAAATGCAGTGTTATATTTCAGTTGCTTTTGGTTATAAGATAGTTTGTCTCATGTCATATATATGTCTAGTACTAGGTTTTTGTTATGAAAAGTAATGGTGCTTATTAGTATGTTCTGTTCTATGAAATATTATGTAATATTTGTTGTGCTTTGTTCTTCTAGACATATTTATGTTGGGTTATACATTTATTTGTATATACTATAGTGTTACAATTAAAAATATTTATATTACTCCTATTGATATATATATTCCTTTTTGCAAATGACAAGGGGGAGAAAAATGTACAAACTATATGACCATATATATAGGGAGAGTATAAAATTAAGGGGAGAGTTTCTATTATTCTATTTAAATTTAACTTATATAGTTGTCATCATCAAAACGAGGGAGAATGTTAAAACTCATATTTTGATAGTGACAACTTACAAGAAAGTATTACATATATTATCGATGTTTGCAAGAAATTAGCTATTCAAGAAGATCCCAATAACAAAGACAGGACGATGATGACACATAAATATATATCAGTCATAGAGTTATTAGTCTAGAGTATATACATGTTAAAATCTCTTCGAAATGATGTACACGCACATACACATAATTAACATATATGCTAAGTTTTGACAATAAAAAGACACAATCTTGAGTTAATTAAAATGTCAAATTCAGTCGATCGATTCTTGTATATACTAAATTTACAAAATAGAATTTAGTCGATTAAATTAACATATTCAGTCGACCGATCATGTGTTTTTAACACTGTTTTCTTTAGGAATAAATTTTACTATTGTTTAGTTGACTCGGTCATTTGGTCAGTCGATTGAATGTTGAAACTATCATTTTTTATTTTTTATTTAAAATACTGAAGGGATCATCTTCCTCGCGAAGAGTCACTTCCCTTTGTTAATGGCCGCAACTGTTCTAATGGTTATCACTCTTCACAAGATTGTTGAAATAATTCATTTTCCATATAAAGCAATCTCCATATTTGAATTATAACTAAATCTACTTCTGCCTATCTACAATCTCATTTGAATTCACTAATCATTCAAAATATTCAATTCCTTTCTATTTGATCACTTGATCTTTTAAATCTATTTCTCAAGTGGTCAGTCTACTTCTATTTTCTTCATGAGCACACATTATACCATGAAGAAGAAGATTATAGGAAGGTTGTATATATTGGCTCATTCGTGCTACTCAAAGAGCACACAAATCCATAAACTCAATAATTTGTAATAGTCGAAGTCTTGTTAGAGATCTTAGGCACAAAATCTTGTTCGGCAGCTCAGGCATTTTACAATACCTATTCCTTCGAGTTCAGTGAGGGCGTTAGTTAGTTAAATCATGAAAGAGTCTAGGAATGGACGTAGAAAGGGAGTTCAAACCAGTATAAAAATCCTTGTTGCACTTTACTTGTTTTAAATTTTAGACTACTAGTTTGATATAATTTTATTTAGTAGATATAATCATATTACTCGATCCTCATAGCGACTTTCATATTTGAACTTCAAAGATGTTGTATGTTTTCATATAATGGTGAATTTGATTCTCTCACCGACTCAGCCTCTTTGTTAGTTTCTCAGATCTCATTTAAGTTTATAACTGCGTAGTTAATTTATTTTGATAGAAATTCCTTTTTCAAAAAGAAATAGTGTGTGGAAATGATTATATTTTGTTCCTCGATGTTGTAGAAAATATATCCCCTGGAATTTTTGGGATATCGTATAAATTTACACAAGGTTGATCTTGCCTCAAGTTTGTTGGGGCCAACATTCTTAATGTAGGTAGGATAACCCCACACTTTCAAATAATTAATGTAAGGTTTCTTTCCATGCCATATCTCATATGGCTTCTTAGGCACATTTTTAGTGGGTATTAAATTCAATATATGCACCGCAATTTATAGCATATATCTGCCGTAGGAAAGAGGTAAGTTGGCTTTTCTCATCATAGAGAAAACCATATCTAATAGGGTTTTGTTTCTACTCTTTGGAACTCCATTGTGTTGTGGATTATGGGATGGAGTAACTTAAGAGATAGCCCTATTATCTTATAAGTACCTTGGAGCTCTTTTTCAACAAATTCACCTCCTTAGTCATATCAAAGCATTTTAATCTTATGTTTATTTGATTTTTGACGTCATTCTTATACTCTTTAAATTTCTCAAAGACATGGGATTTTTCTTCATATGATACACATATCATAGTCTTGAGAAATCATCCGTAAAAGTTACAAACTAAAAAGCATTTTCTTTTGTAACTATAGGAATTGGACCATGTACATCAGTATGTACAAGACTCAAGAGTTCGTTAGTCTATCATCTCTCCAATTATAATGGTGCTAGGTCATTTTTCCTTTAACATACGACTCACATGAATCAAGCGATTCAGAATTAAACGATGGTAGAAAATCTTCAGTTTTCAGCTTTGTAGTGTTTGCCACTTATATGTCCTAGCCTGCAATGCCATAAAAAATTATTATTAATGTTAACTTAGAATGATTATTCATAGGAAATGCATGATTGGAATTTAACAAATAATTGTCATTATCCAAAACACCATTGCTACCTTTATTTCCATCAAACAAATTATCATAACATTATCAACATAATGAAAAACATATCCAGTGTTAGACAATCTAGACATAGAAATTATTCCACAAATAATGTTTATAACATAATAGAAATTGTTTAAAATTAAATATAATCCATTTGGCAAAGTTAAGTGATAGTCTCCAGCTGTAGTTGCATCTACTAGAGATCCATCAGCCACATGAAGTTTCATTTCACACATTGCTATATGTTGCCTATTCTAGTTTTCTGTAACGAATTACGTATATGATCCTAGATCCAGCATCTAAAACCAAAGATAGTTTATTGACTGCAAAACAATTTTGAATCATAAATATACTTATTAGAGCAGTAGACTCATTTTCTTTCTTCTCTTTAACAATCTTTAGGTAACCAATGCACCTTTGGGTGACAGTGATGACACTCACTCTTGTCATTTGGAGTGCTCTTCTTATTCTTCTTGTTAACACGCTTTATCTTGTTCGAACCATTTGCAGACAATAACTTCCCTTTTACCGTAAGCACTAGCCTTAATCTTGGATGAAGACTCTAATGACCTCAACATATTGAGCAGCACAACGAGGCTTACATTCAAATGGTTCATATTGTAGTTCAGTATCAATGGCTCAAACTGTAGAGCAAGAGACCCTAAGATCAAGTTCACTTGTAGCTCATTATTTATCGTGGCGTCTAACTATGAAAGTTTTTCAGTACAACGTTTCATTATTAAGATGTATTCGTCCACACACATAACCTTCAACATCTTCATATCAAACAATTTCTTAGTAATATCATACAATGCAAAACGAGATTTCTCCCCAAACAATGCTTCAAGGCTATTGAAGATTTGATGGACAAAATTATTTTTGTGATATCTCTGCAACCGTTTGTCTAATATAAAAATCATGTAAACTTAGGTGATTTATAAGTCCCCAACCCATGGTTATAAGCAACTATTAATATGGGATCCACATCCTCAGTTGGTTTTTCTCTTTATGTGGTTGACAAACATAAACTTTCATAGTTTAGTGCTATCTTGTTTACTTCTAGCCATTCTATGTAATTAGGTCCATTGAGTTTGTTAATTTCTAAAAATAACTTTAGTATAAACATTTTTCTGCAAATTTAATTTAGTAGACTAGGACATTAATTGTAGAAAATGTTAGTATAATATTAGTACGGTCAAACATTATATTTTTCTTTATTAATAAGCTCCCGCTAGACTTCTATGTTTCTTGAAACTCTAAGAGTAAATATAAAAATATTTTGATCTTTTTAATGGACACTTGGACTCGCATGCCTTGGGATTATGATGTTAAGGAAAGCTAACAAGTTATTGGCCCATATGCAATGGATAAAAGCTTATCAATTGTATCGCATACAACTCCTAATTTCTGGTATTTGTCCTAATCATATCATGACGTCGAGGGAAGATAAACAAATAAAAAGAGATTATTCACCCTTGCCTACCATTTCTGATGACCTAAGTATAATGCAAATACCTTAAGGAAAGCTCAACTAATACATGCACGAATCTTTCCTTTTCCAGTCGATATATTAATAGGTCTACAGATAACATCTATAGCTTAAAGAAAGCTCAACCACTAAACAGTATGCGGGTTATCTATTAATATAAAGATGATAGAGGACAACACTTATATTAAAGATTCATAATCTTATATATATATATATATATATATATATGATTGATGTCGACTTATGAAATATTGTATTTCTTATGAAATAGCATCTTGATTCAAGTGTCAAATACATTTGAAATCAAGGTATAAGTACTTTATGTATGTATTTACTCCTTACATCGAATTTTGGGTTTGTTATATTTCCAAATTTTATAATTAAATCATATTTCATTAAACTATGATTTTGTTAATTAAATATTAATTAATTAATTAATATTTTAATTAACTTCACTTAATTCAATTTTATTTTTAAAGTGAACATATATGTATATATGTATAATATAACGTTCATCATAATACACATACATCATAATACATTATTAATAATATTATTTAATTTATAGAATTTATTTATTTAATTAATATAATTTTATTAAAAATTAGTTAATTTTGAGAATTATACTATCAATTTCCTTAAACATTTTAAGGTAAATGTACACATATCATTATATATGCTTTTAATTTAGTTAACTAACTTTTAATTAATTATTTATTCAATATAATTAATTATTATAAATTTTTTGAATTAATTAATTAACTTTCAAAACATTTTAAAAAATATCTTATAATGTTTATAAAATTTATTACAAATTTTAAACCTAACCTTTTAAATTTAAAATATTATTTATAATTTCAAAACATATTTGAAAATTAGCCCATGATCCAGAATTAATTCAGCCTTATATTGGTCATAACCTTTAGGTTTACTTCGTTCTTCAGATCAGGCCTGTAGCCAGGTAGTGCAGAGTACTTATAACCAATTCCAACCTTAGATACTACCTTTCTAGACATCCTACCAATTGGTGGGTTTAAAAAGTTAGCATAATACTACTAATTTAAGTCGCATGGGGTATTGTGCTCCGATACTGTCAAAGGGACTATACCGGGTCGCAATAGGATAAATGGGTGAATTTCAAGAAAATTGCCTTTTACACCTTATTGGGCCTATGTAGTCTAAATTATTTAAATCCAATCTAAATAATTATGAATAAAATATTTATTTTATTCAACTTTTATATATAAAATACTGATTTTATTTGGATAATATGTATATGTGTCAAATGCACATATATGTGTATATGCACATGCAACATGTAGAAGTGTACATAGTTTAACGTGCCCATATACAAGTGTTGGAATTTACACCGTAATGGACACATCTATCCCTTTATATACATATTTGTAGTCTATAATTACATTATTATTTATATTATATATATGCATATACAAAACATTTATTTTAATTTGTTTGCTTTGAAATATTATCTAAATCAAAATGTTTGAATTAATAACTAAATAAGAAAATTTAAATTTGAAAACCAAATCTTGATAAAATTTATTTAAAATTTAAATTTAAATTTCAAATATGGATGTGTTTATACATATACGTGTGAGAAATGCGGATTACGGATCTTAAGGCTAGAATAACACTAGAGGGGGGGTGAATAGTGTTTTGTGGATTTTTTAAATCTTTTTAAAACTTATGTAATTTAATCACCAATAAATGCAATACACATGCACAGTTATAATCATAGAATCAAACACAGATGCAAATAAAAAAGTAAAAGCAGTAAAGGAAAGAACACACTAGGATTTTATACTGGTTCGAAGTTACCTAACATCCAGTCCCGCACAATTGTACGGATTTCTCTTCAAAATAATCTCTCAGATTACACCCTCGATTTCAAGGCCATGAAGCACACCCTTCTGTATTCGAGTCTGGGGCAAACTCTCTTGATTTACTAGGCCACAAGATCACCTAATCAATTTCCGAGGCAACAATCACACCCAATTGATTTCAAGGCTCAATCACACCTTTTACTCAACGGTTTGATCTGCAAATAATCCTATAACTCTAAATAGCATTGAGATCTTATGGAGATAGTGGCAGAGAATAAACAAGAGATAATCAAGTTTGATTCACTTGGTATTTCAAAAGAGTATAGTTTGGGATTCTTTAGAATAAATGTGGAAGATGAAGAGGAGAGAAAACAAGTGAAATCTGGTTCAAATTCGTTTAGAACTACTGATATTTATAGAAGATCAACAGCCATATCTATTCGTGAAATGATACGATGAATAGACACTTCTTTTGAAAATTTGAGTTTTAACGGGCACCATGTCGACATGGGGGTAGGAGTATGTCGACATGCTCTAGGCAAAAATGATGATTTCGATTTTCTTATTAAAATTGGTTTCTATAATTTTCAGAACAATTTGTAAACTTTTATAACTATATTTGAATATAGTTTAAACATATAAAAGAGTTTAGAAAGTAATTTTTAATATATATTTTTAATCTATAAAGTGATTTAAAATCCGAGCATAAATATTTTGTAACAACCCACAAATTTTTAATAATTTTTATTTGTTTTATTAATATATTTAATTTAAATTTTGAGAAACTATGAACAATAAAATTTTGAAATAAAAATTTGATATTAGGAATGCGTCTATTTTTAACATAGCAACTGGTAAGTTTTCATCAGAAAATATGGAAGTTTATCTTTGTGTGTAATTCTATTTTAATTCAAATCAGTTAATATTTGATGATAATAAAATACTTTCCAAACTTGAATATTTTTCTATAGAAAATTTATAAATCATCTTCTAAGTGAAACATCATATTTCGTTTCGTCGAATTTGCACTGCTATTGCTCCGTTTATTTTATTTTCAGCAAAATAGTAGCACTTTTCAATACCGAATTTCAACTTTCGATCGGATGGTCGTACCATTAATATCTGTACACCGTTTTGATCGCCTCGTCATGCTGATCTCAATGGTATATTCATTTCTATTTTCAAGCCCTAGTATGCGTCAGAAAAATCAAAATGATTTCCGTATCGGTACCAGTTTTGTATCTTTTGTCTTTTTCAGATTTTACCGTGAGAATCAATTTGCTATTGACTTTTAAAATTCCCAGATTGTTACCTAATGACTTTTCCTTTTCAAATTTAACTAATGGTATTCATTATAAATTGATTTGTGTCTGTTCATTTGCATTGAAACCAGAGAACCAATGTTTATATATTTTTTCTTTTCGTTCCTGTTCAATTTTCTTCACTTCGGCCTGACCTTCTCCATCAACCCATTCTTTTGCCATCCACTTCACCTGCCTTGTGTCACGCTTTCCACCAACGCAACCATTGCCTTCACATGCACCAGATCATGCAAACCTACTTCCGCCTCACATACGATGCAGCAGCCACCCCTGTACATTGCGTGTTCCCCTCCACCTTCACCACCTCTTCTCCCTTCTTTCGCAACAACCAATGGTTGGCCGAAGGCGCAGCACCCAATGGCACCGCTTCACCTCGAGCATCCCACCTCACCCAAAAATCTCCAACTTCCACTGCTCATCCATGTGAAGCCAAGCAGCGTTTCCCTCTCCACCTTGCCAAGCTCAGTCGAGTTTCTACTCTACCTCCTCTCTATACTCAGGCTACTTTCATATATATATATATATATATATATATATATATATATTCGTTCATTTGGTTTAAAGGTATATTCAATTTTTTTTGAGATAAGTGTTTATTACCGTACTATCTATATGTGCGTGTATGTAGATTTATATAAATATATATTCTTAGTTGTTTGGTTTTAAAACTTGGTGTTGAAAGTGAGAGAAGATTAGTTTGTATATGTATATATTACATATGTTGTTGTTTTATAATCTATTGGTGTAGTGTGTTAGCTTATGAACAAATATATAAATCTAGGTTCATAAAGTTTATATATGTATTTGACTATATATACGATTTATACATTTACAAAATTTTATTTACAGTTATCTAGGTTGTCTACTATTAGTTATATATATATGTAGTATGAATCTTGTTTACAGTTTTATATATATAAAGGGAAGAATAATTTTATATATATATATATATATATATATATAGATTTTAAGCTGCATATGTTTGTTATAAAAATGTGTTTTACTGTATATACATTTTTTTTGCACATCTTTGGTTAGTATTCGGATCTATATACATCCATGTTCATTAATCTGCATATTTATTTACATATCTAATATGTATATATTGGTTTCAGCTACACACACACACACTCACTCTCTTATATAAGGTTGTTGTGTTGCGTTATTTTGATGTAAGTATCAGTTTCGAACTATAATATTATATATATTGTTTCAAAAGTTGTATAAGTTTATGTATTTTACTATAGAAATATAAATTTATATAATGGTGTATATATATATAAGCCATGCGTTGCCTACATATTAGTTTACTTAAACTATAATATGTATGTACAATTTGATTAATATATATAGGTATAACTGGCAAGTTTTATCTTTTATATATTAGTATTGTCTATATATATGTGTGTTGTATATATATGGAGATATATTACATTATATGATATGGTATGGTATGTGTTTTAATATTTGGTTTTGATTTCGTGTAATAATGTCTTTATGTAAATATGGGTGTTTCATATATAGTACAGTTTTGGATATGTTAGTTTAATGCATATAGTAGATTAATTGGTATATACTATGTTATGTCCTTATAAATATATTAGTTATTTGTTGTATGATATATAGCTTATATAGTAGTGATACATATACATTTTGATTTCAAACTGTATATATCTATATATAAGTGGTATTGTGTAATTTCAGTTTTAAGACTATACAAATAATAAGGGGTATACATTATATATATATATTATATTGTATATAAATGATTTAAAATAAATAAATAAAATAAATTTATTTTAATATATGCTTGGAATTAGAATATATATATAGTTATATATCTATATACGTTCACTTATACCCATTTATCTTCATCGACTCAATTCTGATTTGATTTCGTCTATTCCTTATTATCAACTTTAAATCATCGAATTCATGCTTCGATTCATCACCCAATTTTAGTGTCCATATCCGTGTTCGTATCCGAGCCATCTCCTGCTTTCTCTAGCCTCGAAAGGTGAGCAATCGCTCACGATTAATGGTCTTATAATTATTAAATTTGATTTCAATTGAAACGACAATTGCAATATGTTGCTGTTAGTTATTTACATTGCTATATACATGCTATCTGTTGACCTGTGACATCTTACACCATTATCTGTTATTTATATTGATGATATATGTTTGTTATATCATATCTGTTATCACTATACAAGTTCCCGATTAGTATAGAATTCACTATGGGTTGAAATGATACATACCCGAACGATCTGTAGAATATGAGAAAATCGTTACGGGTTGAAATGATAGACCCAAGCGATTTTCATTGAATTGAATTTGGGATTGCGGGTTGAAATGATATATACCCGTATGAGTTTAAATTAAGGATTGAAATGATAAATATTTGTATCACCTGACCATAGGACAGAAAATTATATACAAGCACCGTTGGTCTATATATAAATATTTTAAAAATGATTTCTATGGGTTTGGAAAGAAATATATGGTTTCATAAAATATTGATTTTAGATATTATATAAATGTTATTTTATCTATAGTTAAATTCTTTATTTTAAGCTATGTATAATTTTTTTAATATAGAATAGGTTTAGTAATAAAGTTTGATTTTTATTTATTATATATTGTGGTTAAATATTTTTTTAAATTATATTTTTATATAGAGTTTATAATGATTTAAATAAATTAAGGTTGGAGGATAAATTTGAAATTTATTTGAAATTAAAGTTATTTAAGAATCATACTCAAATAAGTTTGATTTGAAATTTATTAAATTTGAGATTTTAAAGGATATGATTTTTTATAACTTGATTTTGTATAAGGTGATTTAAACGAATATAAAAAGTTTAAATAAATTTAAAAAATATTCAATTACTTGAGGTTTAAAGTTTTACTTAAATTGTATTGGATTTATTAAGTAAATATTTCAAAACTAAATAATAGTAAATTGAATTTGATATATTTGGAATTTTCAAATCTAGTTTGAAATGTTTGAATATTTAAAACTTTGAAATATATGAAAATTGAAATGGTTTATTTGAGGTTCAAATTTGTATTTGAAGTTGATATCAATTGAAATGGATTATTGAAAACTGAATTGAGTTGAAATTTATGAACTGAGATTTGATTTAAATTTTTGGATTCAAGTTGATTTGAATCATTTTGTGAAGTTTGAGGAAATTATTTTACTTTATAAAGTACATTTAAATTTAAACTATTTTTTATTTTACTTTATAAATTATTTTAATATACTAACTATTTTATTATAAACTATTTTAACTTATAACTCTTTTATATATAAACTATTTTACTTTATAAACAATTTTATTATATATACTATCTTAATATCTAAACTGTTTAAGTGGTGGAAGTTATGTTTTCAAAGTTATAAATTTCTAAGAATTACGTTTTGAAAGTGTTATAATTTCAAGTATTTGGTTTCGAAAATGTTATAACTTTGAAAGTTCTATGATTTTTTGGAAATAATATCGTATTTGGTTTTGGAATGGAAATGATATCTTATTGATATGGTTTTGAAATGGAAATGATATTTGGTTTTGAAGTATAAACTATTTTGAAATGACCGTGGGGTTATAATAAGGTTTGGTTGTTAAAGAGACTGGGATCGGAAGTTGTCATACTCTTTGCCAATTTCGAAAACCACTATAACAACCGTATACGCGGTGGAGATTCCAAAATGAAGTAGGATGGCGGCGACGTCTTATTGAGGTATATACGTGGACCCGACTCCCGTGAGTTGGCATAAGGTGGCTAAAAAAGGAGCAGTTGACGAGTTAATGAGGTAGCTCCTCTGATCGGACACACTCCTTCGATACCATTCTATTACTTTGTGATTGATTGGGTGCATCTTTGATTTTTTGTGGGAGTGTGGCTCGAGGTAGGCGGTAGCTGCGGTTATGCGTTACTACCGGTCTGGAAATGTAATTGGTATATATACCCTGGCATTGCCTAGTTGTGCCGTGTCACCTACCCTATCGTGCTTTACTACGAGTTTGATTTGTGTCGTACCTATGGAGTATTTATGATAGCCTCCCGATCTGGAGGAATGATGGTACTGTATAGACTATTGGCACTATAAAATGTGTTATGGGGGATCTGGGTGACACCTTAACACTATTTTTAAATATATTATACTTTACTTTAAACATTATTATAATAGCATATATTACTACATAGTAGATAGTTTAACGGATCCTTAGAGGATGGTTATCCCAAACATCCTTTGAGTTACTTGTATTTCGGTTGTTATTTCACTTGAGTTGGATTTATTGATATAAGAATGTTAAGACTCAAGTGTTTTGTGTTTGCTTCACGCTTGGGTAAGACTGAGTGGTTCAGCTTTCGAGACACACCTTTGGAGTTGGAACTTCGCTTGGAGATCCAGCTATCTATCCAGTTTTCAGATATTCAGCTGATTCTAGTGATGTATTCTGATCTTGTATTTGACTATTGTATTCGAGACTTTTGTTGTACCTTATCTGACTCTTATATATATATAGTAGCTTCATGAACTACTATTATCTTGTTTTCGCTGCATTATTGTAATATTACTCTGTGTTTGTGATTTTTTGATTATTTTATTTACTGTATATGCTGAGTTTTTTCGAATATAAATTAACAACTTGATATTTTGAGCAATTCAATTCTGTCATGTGTGTCTGCCTATGCACTTGGAGAGTGCAGCATGATAGGGGGTTCTCGCATTTGATTTGGTAGTGAGTGGATGACTCTTACTCCTACATGTCCCTACACGGGTTGGTGCAGTCGAGAGGCTGACCGTAAAGGCAGAACACATGTAGCAATGTATGCTACGGTTGGCGTTACTCCACTGACAGGTGGTCCGTTAAATTTTGGTATCAGAGCTTTGGTTTTAGGCAAAACTCACATATAGGGTAAATTTAATTACGGAATTACTTTCGTTCGAGCTTGAACCCCTTCCTCTTTGACTAGGTTTCCTTTGAATTTTGGAACGTTCCCCTCAGTTTCAAAATCCATCCTTATCCCTCCCTATTCATACTCTGGAGTATCTCATAACTCCACTTCAAACAATCTCCTTTACAATAGGCATTGATTTACCGAAGATTCCTGTATCCTCGGTTTACGATGCTATCTATCTCCTGCCATGCCTGAATTCTATCTTTTGCGATCGAATGTCAATTTACCTTGGAATTCTGCATCGATCTTATTCTTGAAGTCCTGGTCGACCTGGTTAAGATTACCTACGATTTAATAAACTTATCCATCTTCATATTTTGTTATTTAATCATCTTATCTTTGTTTTGAATCTATCTTCGAATCAAAATTTCTTTGGTTTAAGTCCATTAAATTTGAATCTCTATCCTTATTTTGAAATCCATTCTTGCATTGTCGAGCGAGGAAGTGTATTTGTAAATTAATTTTAAAATGTTATATATATATATATTGTGTTGTTTGAGCCGTTGATGTTGATTTGGGTTTTCCAGCGATTCATCTGATCAATGCTATCGATAGGATTTCCAAAACACTTTAACAGAGCAAACTGACACAATATTGTTTTCAAATTTGGCAATGAAATAAATTTGTATGATTATATTATTAATATATAAGTAAGATTATCTGGAATTTAAATAAGTTAATTAAATTGGTTATTTGAAATGATAATATTTGATTATCATTTACTGTTCTATAAATGAATTTATAAACATGGTCTATAAATTGATTTGGAATTTAAATGAATTTAAATTAAGAATTTGAGAATCTAAATTTTTGGTGATTCCAAACATTAGTTTTAAAGTGTATATGATTTAAAGTATTTTCGAATAGAAATGGTTTTCAAAGAATTTAATGTTTAAAATCAGTACTCTTCTCTTTTGTCATTGAAAAATAATTTCGGTGATGACTGCAGCATCATCAACATTCATTTTCGAGTTTCGAATAGGAGAGGCCACTTACTAGCTTTGCTACACTTTTATTTTGGAAATTAAATTGATTTGAATTTCTAAAGTGTAACTTGATTTATTTATATATATATATATATATATCTTATATATATAGGTATATGATAATAGATTTGGTTTGATATATATATATATAAATAAATAAATAAATAAATATATATATATATATATATATATGTACATATAGTATCTCTAAATGGTTTGAAATTAATCGAGAATTTATTTTCTTAAATCTATTGATTAAAGAATGATTTCAATTATTATAAAATAAAGCCACATTTTGAATAAATATTTTAACTTGAAATAATCAAACTAGGAAATTTCTTATTTGTATAATACTCAATTTCATTTCAATACTACTTACCTAAATTATTCAGAAGTTGAATATGTAATTGGAGAACATACAAAATAAAATGATTTTATAAATAAAATTTGAGCGGGTATAATAAATGTTATACGCTTAAATTTTAAGTATAAAAATGTAATAGAGATAAATAGAATAATAAGTTGATTAGATAATAAATAAGACAAATTAAAGAAAATTCTGTTTTAAAAGAAACCTTTATGGTATCAAATATTAATAAGTTGAAATTAAATCAACTTATTGAAATACCTTGAATTTAAAAAAAAATCAACTATTGAATATTAATTAATTTAAGTTGAAATTTTATATGGTTTTAAATTAATTGCTATTTTGAATTTCAAATCTAATTTTCTTTCGGGTAGTTTCTTTTCTCCTACCTCGTTCCTTTCGGGAACGAAAAGTTTTGAGTGGGGGAGAGTGTAACAACCAATTTTTTTTAAATAATTTTTATTTGTTTTATTAATATATCTAATTAAAATTTTGAGAAATTATACACAATAAAATTTTGAAATAAAAATTTGATATTTGGAATGCGTCTATTTTAAACATAGCAACTGGTAAATTTTCATGTGAAAATATGGAAGTTTATTTTTGTGTATAATTCCATTTTAATTCCAAGCAGTTAATATTTGATGACAATAAAATGCTTTCCAAACCTTAATATTTTTCTATAGAAAACATCTAAATCATCTTCTGAGCGAAACGTCATATTTCGTTTCATCAAATTTGGACTGCAGTTGCTCCGTTTATCTTATTTTCAGCAAAATAGCAGAATTTTTCGGTACCGAATCTCAAATTTCGATTGGATGATCATACCATTGATATCTGTATACCATTTTGATTGCCTCGTCATGCTGATCTCAACGATATATTCATTTCTGTTTTCGAGCCCTAGTATGCGTTGGAAAAATCAGAACGATTTCCGTATCGGTACCAGTTTTGTATCTTTTGCCTTTTTCAGATTTTACCGTGAGAATCAATTTGCTAGTTACTTTTAAAATTCCCAGATTGTTACCTTATGACTTTTCCTTTTCAACTTTAACTAATGGTATTCATTATAAATTGATTTATGTCTGTTCATTTGCATTGAAACCAGAGAACCGATGTTTATATTTTTTTCTTTTCGTTCCTTTTCAATTTTCTTCACTTCGGCCTGACCTTCTCCATCAACCCATTCTTTTGCCATCCACTTCACCTGCCTTGTGCCACACTTTCCACCAACACAACCATTACCCTCACACGCCCCAAATCCATGCAAACCCACTTCCGCCTCGCCTTTGATGCAACAATCGCCCCTATACATCGCGTATTCCCCTCCACATTCGCCACCTCTTCTCCTTTCTTTCGCGACAGCCAATGGTTGGCCGAAGGCGCAGAACCCAATGGCACCGCTTCACCTTGAGCATCCTACCTCACCCAAAAATCTCTAACTTCCTCCGCTCATCCACGTGAAACCAAGCAGCGTTTCCCTCTCCACCTTGCCAAGCTCAGTCGAGTTTCTACTCTACCTCCTCTCTATGCTCAGGCTACTTTCATATATATATATATATATATATATAGTCGTTCATTTGGTTTAAAGGTATGTTCAATTTTGAGATAAGTGTTTATTACCGTACTATCTATATGTGCGCGTATGTAGATTTATATAAATACATATATCCTTAGTTGTTTGGTTTCAAAACTTGCTGTTGAAAATGGGAGAAGATTATTTTGTATATGTATATATGACATATGTTATTGTTTTATAATCTGCTGGTGTAGTGTGTTGGCTTATGAACAAATATATAAATCTAGGTTCATAAAGTTTATATGTATTTGACTGTATATATGATTTATACATTTACAAAAAATTTATTTACAGTTATCAAGTTTGTCTGCTATTAGTTATATATATATGTAGCGTGAATCTTGTTTACAGTTTTATATATATAAAGGGAAGAATATTTTTATATATATACATAGAGATTTTAAGCTGTATATGTTTGTTATAAAAATGTGTTTTACTGTATGTAAATTTATTTCGCACATCTTTGATTAGTGGTCAGATGTAACATCACCAAAATTTTATCAATTTATTTTTTTTAGTAATTAATGTGAATTTTGGAATAAATTATGGAATTAATTTGAATTTTCAAAATAAATAAAATAAGTGTTGATTTATATATATAAATAATATTGTAAAATTGCATTTGAATTCAAGAATTCAAGAATATAAATATTTTAAAACTATTTGTATTTAAATTATATAAGCATATATATATATATATATATATGTATGGATAGATTTGAATTTGAACTTAAACTTGAATTTGAATTTAAAATTTAAATAAATTTCTTAGAAAAATAATTTGCATTTGAAATCATAAATATGTAATTTATTTAATGTAAAAATTTGTTTAAAACATTTCTTCTTTTAAATTGTATATAATAATGAACAGGAAATGTATCTATAAAATAAGGAAAATATGATATAAGATTTATTTAAAAGTATTTAACTCATGAAAAATACAAGTGTTAAGCATGTAACAAGAAATAATACAAGTGTAATTCATATAACAAATGTTTTAACAAATGTAATGATTTTGGAGAACTGTCATTTTGTTATATTTTTGGAAAAAATGGAAAAACAAAATTTTATAAACCATTACCTCCTCTCTCTCTTTTCTTTTGCCATCATTTTCAAAAGGCAAAGCCTGTAAGGATTTTCAAAAGAAAAAAAACTGAACAAAGAAAAAAAAGAGAAACCAGAAAATAAACTCCAGTAAACACAAAAGAAAATCTGAAACCTGAATCAAATTCAAGTTACCGAATCAAATTCAAGTTACCGAATCAAATTCAAGTTACTGAATCAGGGAAAATATCAAACAGCTCAACACAACAAAGGCAACAAGTAATTAAGCAAAATTTAAACCTTTTCAGCAATCAAAGGAAGTAGGATTCAACTTCAACAATTAAACTAAAGCAAGGATCATCACAATACAACAGTGAATTCAAAAAGAACAAAACCTGGAAAAGTCCCAGTCATTTCAAATTCGAGAAAAAGCACAAGCCTTCTCTGTTTATCCAAATTCACAGGTAAGTAAACCTTTGTTAAAACCAGATTTTCATCTGTTGTTTGGAAATCATGCCTGAAATGAATTGGAAAACTGCGTGCATGTGAATTAAATCTGTGTATATATGTAGAGAAGTGTATGTCTGAGGACAGACATGCATTCCTGTTTCTAGATTTATAAAAGTTAAACTTATCCAAAAATCGAATCTTTCTTCTATGATCATTGTTAGATCTTAGTATTCAAACAAAAGCTGTCTGTTTAAACATGATTCAAATCTTAAAAATGAATTTAAGTAAAATAAATCAAAGTATTCTCAGGAAAAATTGGAAATACAGTTAAACACTTCATCTATTGGAAATTCGACCGTCATGGTTCCTGATTTAAATTATATCATCGAGATCGTCTTTGAAAATAATGAATTTTAGAAGTAAAATCATATTTTTTAAGTACATATTCACTGATTAATTTAGGGATGATCGAATTGGGGTTATTGTCAAATTCTGGTCATCAGCATGATATGGATGGTCGAGGTGATGTGGGTTTGGGGAAAAATGCTCGAAGAATTTAAATTCGATTGTGGTGGCCAAACGACGTTCATTTACGGTTTGAGACCCACATTTACTCATGGTCGGAATCGGTATTGCTGCGTCATCTTTGACGGTCAGAATCGATCGCACCAATGCCAATCGAAGCATTAGACATCTGCGAAGCTTCGGGGCGACTATGTGACCTCTGATGGCCAGAGGTGGAAGAACGTGGCATATTGTGATGATCGTTTTTGGTTCCGGTTTGGTCGGAAAGCTCGATGGTGAATTCGACGTCGGTTCATGTTTTTGGGTGGTCAAGGGCCTATGAGAGGTTATCGTCGACCTGTTGACGATCGAAGCGTCGATCAATGGTGGCTGAAATCATTGTGCATGTGCACAATGTATAGGGTTGTGTCAGGGAGCTGTTTTGCAGAAAGGAGGGAAACAACTCGAAGTAGCCTTCCGGGAAATAGGCCATTAGCTCAAGTTCTGACTCGAAGCAATTTTGGTCGCACGGGGATTAACACTCAAACAAAAATTTTAAGTTTTGGAAAAAATAACCGGGTAGGTTTTGATAAAAACCCAAAGCAAGTAGGTATGTTGCCCGGGTGATGCCCGAAGTTAGTCTCGGGTGTTATGATTTTTTGTTTAAAGAAAAAACTTTGATAATCTAAGTTACCTTAATTTCTAAAATTATTCTTTTCAAACTGACGATTGTTGTTAAGTTGAAATTTGTAATTGAACGTTTTAAAATAAAATATTTTAAATTATTTAAGTTAAGAATGTTCTAAACTTATATTTTCAAAGGTTTATTTTAAATAAAACATAACAAAGTAATTAAGGAAATGATTTATAATTACTTAATAATTAAAAAATAATTAATTAAAGGGTTTATTAATTTAAGTTAATTAATTTATAATTAAAGATCAATTAATTAAGGCAATTAATTAAGGAATAACTAATTAATGAAGGTGATTAAGATTAAATTAATTAATAATTAGGGATTTAATTAATTAATAATTAAGGATATAATTAATTAACAATTAAGGATTATTTAATAATTAATACTAATTAATTTAAAATTAAGGATAATTAATCATTAATTAAGGGTTTATTAATTTAAAATTAAGGATAATCATTCGTTAATTAAAGATAATTTATGAAAATATTTATGTGATTAATTGATTGTAATCACACACTGTTAATTCATCTCATTGTTAGATGATTGATTATTATTATTGAAGTGCCTTGAGCAGACCGATACCCCTATTATGTGATTGTGATACTTTGTGATGTGAATTGCTTTGTGCTGAACTGTGATGTTTGTGATTTGATTCGATGTGAATGTGAAAACCCATTGGCCCGTAAAATGACAATTGAATTTCGACGCGATAGGGAATCAGATTCCAGTTGGTTATCCGAAACCCACATCGAACCATGAAAGTGAATCCTTGTGATTGATATATCCATGTGTATTTAAATTGAACGCTCACTATTCGGTTTAGCCGGGAGAGGACCTTTGTGTCATATAACCCATTCCGAATTGTGATACGACGGAATGGATAACATTTGAAGACAGTGGTGAAGGCCAGGTATCTTCAAGATTGATAGGATAACCTATCGAATGACTCTGCACTGAGTTGCTCCAGTATAGAGATCTCCATATGTGATGGGGAGTCCGAATGAGATTGTGGATGCTCGAATTGCAAGGGCTTCTTTGGAAGTGCCTTCGGTTCCGTTCGATCCCAGTACAGACTTGTATGGATGTATGTCTGACATTACACTTTGAGATATAAAGCTGATTTCTTTCAAATACATTTCTGTTGGTTGCGGAGAATTTATTATCTTAGCTTAACACTCTTCTCTGAGACGTACGAGCTCAGAGGTTATGTAGTTGAAGGTTATTAGTGATATATTCTCAACTTGGTAGTGTGGCATGCCGAGTGCTTCTGATCATTTGTTGATCGAAGCATGACTTTTGTGAAAAGCATAGCTTTGTGGATGAGACTTCATCGAACCTCACAACCCGGCAATGGTCGAAACAGGTATGTTGCTGCAAGGTTTTTAGGGGTCACGCCCCTAGGGTATGTCCATTTTCTTCTAGATAAGAGGTGGTATCATGGTATGGATCCCATATATTTAACTGTGTGGTTGTTGCTATTTGTTGGTGAATCCCGGGATAAAGGTCGGTAACGACCGGGGATGGCATACTTGTAGGTGTTACCTAGTCACAGAGGTAAACCAGCCTTATGTTGGTAGGGAACCAATTTGGTTCTTGGGGGCGTCCCTCCAGAGGCGTTCCATTTGATAAGGAAGTTCCTTAGCCTGACCATTGTTGGAAATCCAATCATCCAATATGAGCCCTGTACGGTTCTAGTTGTAGAACCTGCCATTTAACATGATAGCTATAGTAGGCATACTATAATGGTACGTATGTTGGCTAAGATTAATATTATACTTTCAAAGATTTTCACACTATGCACTAATAATAATATCAAAGAATTTTCTCGTATCAAGCAATTTGACTATCATAAGGTTAAATCTCCTCCAAGTGTGCGATTGAATTGTGTGTGTGCCGAGAGGTCTTATAGTAGTTTCATTTTCCAAAAGCATGAATGAATTTCTTTTATAAATTTTTTTTCATACAAACAACTATTTTTGTTTACTCATACCAGTCCCATGACTGACTCGGAGTTTATTGTTTCCTTTCTAAACTCTGGGTGCCCATAATTTCCATACGGGCAGCCTAGAAGCAGGTTTTCCGTGTTTTTGGAGTTAGCTTGGAATCTTTTGAAGTCCTTTGGAAGCTATCGGATTTTGGAAGCTTTTGGCCTTGAAAATCTTTTGAAGTGTTGGAGTTTTCGAAAGATCATCTCAAAGTCGAAGTATGTTGGATACTATCTTGAAGTTGAGATAAATCTGTTATCGCTTTTTGTTGTATCATGTATATGAACTCTGAGGATTGTAATCAAATATTGTGATGGTTTTGTATCTGTGTTGTGATCAATGATATTCATTTTGTTTCCGCTGTTTATATTCATATAATGTTGTCATAAGCTCCATTCGAACTGGAGTTCGACGTTTGAATCTCCGGCAATCGAATACAAGTGAGGTATTTGATGTCGATTTTCAATCGCTGGACTTCGGTCATGACAAGTGGTATCAGAGCTAAAGGTTGAGTAAGAACTTTAGCTACGGAGTATAACATATTAGGTGGCTCATTAGAGATAGGGTGAAGTATACCCTAAAATGAGTATAAATCGAAAGACCAAAACCCTAAAATTTCGTGGTCTATTTCTTTTAACTGTTGATATTCCCTAAGATTTCTTGTCCGTATGCATAAATTAAGTTTTCTTACTATTTACAGATAGTGAGAATGAGCGAAAGAAGAGGACAAGGTAGGGGACGGGGAAATACCACTACAATTGGCAAGTCCCTGCAACAGCAACTATACCTACTCGACCTCAGCCGAATCTGGCTGATCTGTATAAAAGTTTTTCCAGACTTGGTGGAAAGCCGTTTACTGGAAAGGAATCTGTTGTTGAAGCCCAAGCCTGGATTAGATCGTGTGAGAGAATTTTTAGAGGGCTAAAGTTGGAAGACGATCAAATGCGACTAGTAGCCTCTTGGCAACTCCAAGAGGAAGCTCTAGCTTGGTGGGAAACAATTACTGTGGATGAGCCGGAAGATGAATTCACTTGGAGTTGATTCAAAGAGGTGTTTGAGCAGCGCTGTATGCCATCTGCTGGTATCTCCCAAATGTACCAGGAGTTTATAGATTTGAAGCAGGGAAGTTTGTCGTTTGAGGAGTACTTGAATAAATTCAACGAATTATCTTGTTTTGGTACGGAGCTGGTAAATACACCTTTGAAGAAGAATGAAAGGTTTATACGAGGGATGAATAAGAAGTACCATGAAAGGATGAAGGCTTATGTAGAAGAATTCTTTTCTGATTTGATCGATATGGGTTATCGATATGCTACCCTGGATATGCAGAAAGTCCCGGAAGTGAAGGGAAGTTCAAACAATCCAAAATGGAAGAAAAGGAAGTCCGAAGGGAAGAAACCAGATCAAGGCAAGGAGAAGATGAGTAATCAGGAGAAATGCCATTATTCAAATGATTGTAAGAAGCCAAAGAAATGAGTAAAGGAATATCAGCCTGTGAAGACAAGTCGAAGAACTAAGGGATGCTTTTATTGTCACAAGCCAAGTCATGAAGCTAAACATTGCCCGAAAAAGAAGCAAGCACAAGTAGCGAAAATGTATGCAATAAATGATGACCCCTTAACTTCAAAGGTGGATAAAGAAAAAGGAGTCTTAGAAGATAACCTTATCGTTTATGATAGAGTTGTTAGAGTATTGTTTGACACGGGCGCTGCACATAGCTTTATCCCCCAACCAATCATAAATGAATTATAACTAAAACCTTAATTTGTTGACGAGCCTATTTGCGTAAAGAATCCAGTTGGTGGTCTGGCAAATCTTTATCTACAGTGTAGAGATGTTCCTATCTCGTATTCTTGTTATTGATTTCCTATCAACCTTTTCATCCTCGACTTTGATGAATTTGAAATCTTACTCGGAATGGATTGGCTAACGAAGTACGAAGCCAAGTTACAATTTTGATCAGAACCAAATTTGGGAATTTCATTGGAATCTCTTGTGAGGATCCAAGTCCTAAGGGAGATAAACTGATGTATACTTTGGGATATCCCGAACCTAGTCTGGAGTCCATACCTATTGTCCGGGAATTTCCAGATGTGTTCGAAGAGGTCAAATCTTTACCCCTACATAGAGAAATTGAATTCAAAATTGACTTAGTACCCAATGCTTGTCCTTTTGTTCACGCAAGTCGCATGATGGCACTCAGGGAAAGGATAGAATTAGTCAAGCAAACTCGTGATTTGCTAGAGAAAGGATTGATACGTCCTAGTGTTTCCGAATGGGGTTCAGCTGTGATATTCGTCTGTAAGTTTGACGGATCTTTGAGATTGTTTGTAGACTACCACGATCTCAATAAACTAATGCTCAAAAACAATTTTCCTTTACCTAGAATTGATGATTTGTTTGATCAACTACACAGTGCTCTTTTCTTTTCAAGGATGGATCTAGATCAAGGATTCCACAGCTACGAATTCCTGAAGACTGTGTTCACTTGATTGCTTTCAGGGGTCCAGACATTTTCTACGAATGGTTAGTCATGCCTTTCGGACTAACAAATGCTCCCGCATACTTCGTCGATTTAATGACCCGTGTATTCCAAGAAGTATTGAACAAATTTGTTCTTGTGTTTATTGATGATATCTTGTTCTAACCGAAGAGGAGCATGTTGAGCATCTAAGGATTGTTTCGGAAATATTAAGGAGGAACATTTTATTTGCAAAATTTTCTAAATGCCATTTTTGGGTTAGGGAAGTCAAATTTATCGGGGACATTGTTAATGAAGAGGGAATCTCTGTTACTCCGGGCAAGATTTCTGCTATTCTAGACTAGAAGCGACCCACAACTCTGAAAGAAATTCAATTTTTTTTGGGTTTAGCGAGATATTACAGGAAGTTTGTACATGATTTTTCTAGGATAGTTATTCCATTGAATAATCTAACAATGAAGAATGCAAAATTTGATTGGACTCCAAAATGCGATGAAGCTTTCCATGAGTTAAAAAGGAGATTGACCACTGCTCTTGTTCTCCCTATTATTAATGGGAACCAAGGCTTATCTTTGTAACAACCCAATATTTTCTGCCATTCGCATCCACACATGTCGGACATGAACTGCTCAAAATGCAACATTGTAATAAAATTTAGAGCAAATGAAAACAATCACAGAGTCACAGACACAGAAATATCAGAATAACTCGCAGCGGAAAAATATTGCTACTGTAGCTCTTTTATTAATTTCAGGTTTTAATTTTTATTCTGCAACTACTGCACTTACCAAGTGCTGTAGTAGCTCTTAGTTAATTTTAGCCTTTTAGTTCACTTGCATCAACCACAACACTTACAAAATACTGTCGTATCCTTTACAATAGATTTTAAGTTAACTTCAGAAACAGTAGCATTTATGAAGTGCTGTAAGTTAAATTTCCAGATTTTCAAAATAATTTCAGCAATAATAAAATTCCAATTTAAACCATTTTTAACTTATAAAATTTCATATTTTCCCACTTTAAAATGGTCATTAAAATACCCTTTAATTTATGATTTTTATACAGTAAAAGTATATATAAAATCAAATTTTAAATAATATACTTATTGAATTCAAGCATACAAATTTCCATTATTTGCATTTAAAAAAAAATAACTTAATAATTAAGTTTTAATTACCATTTCAAAATATAAACTTAATTTCCATTTTATTTTCCTAACTTAACTTTTATTTTAAACTAAATTCACATTTCCAAGTCAAGTTATATTTCAAATTACATTTTCAAACATTCATTTATTTAATTAACCATTTTAATTCACAGAAAAATCAAATACTCTTTATTAAGTCATTTTAAATTCAAATTTAAATCAAATTATCATATTTTATTTACTAAACTTAAACTCCATTTTTAAATAAAATCTCAAATTTCAAAATTTATTTATATTTTAAATTTTAACTTAACTATTCATTTATTTAATATATTTAACTTGTAGAAAAATCACTAACACTTTATAAAAATCACTTTTTTATTCAACTTAAATCAAAATATCATAATATACAATTTTAAAATACTTTAAATTTTCCAGAAAATATATATAATAACCCCGGGTCTGTATAATATTTTCTAACCTAGGTCAAGTGATATGGATAATATATCATTTCAATCCGTAATTTATAAAGAAAAATCCGAGTTCTATCATTTCAAACCCGCAATCCCAAGTTAATAAAAATATATAAAAACCGTTCAGGCCGATCATTTCAGCCCATAACGATTTTTCCTTATTCTAAAGTCCATTCGGGTATGTATTATTTCAACCCATAGTGATTCTATTCTACATGGAACTTGCAGTGTGAGAAACAGATATAAATAAACAGTATAGCAACGTATAGCAGTATCAGATGATATGACATGTTTATAAACAGGGTTAACATCATATGATTCATATCGCAGGCAGGTACAACATGATATAACAATTTCTACACATTCACTTAGTGTCACTTTACAATTTATATAAGTAAAGATGTCGTGAGTGAATACTCACATTTCAAGCTGGAGTAAGCGATTCAAACACACAGACAAAGAACCAGAAAGCATGATAGCACGACTTTGATTTGAGTGGAGTGGAGAGCGTTAATCTAGTATTTGACAACAAAATAAAGAAAGATCTAAATATAAATACATTACTAAATTATTTGGAAAAAATGGAAATATAGTCTACAAAACACATCACCAAACTTTTTCAATTAGTTTTGCTTGACTCCAAATCATTTTTTCTCGGCCACAACACTATTTTAGCTCGGCCATGAAGGTATTTTGGGCTTGGTTATGGCATGTATGGGCACGGCTACAAGGTTTTGAAGGGTTTTGAGTTATAATATGAAGGGAGATCAAGGGGTAAGGTAAAATAAGTGGTTTTGGTGCAAACTTAGGTTTGGCCATGCAAGAATTGTGCTCGGCCATGGCATGTCTAACGACCCTGACTCGACCTTCGAAAATCAGCACCGAATACTTCACCAGTATTCAAATGCCATAGATTCAAATGCCGAATCTGGTTCGCCAGAGCTTATAACACATTAAGTATAACAACACAATGAAAGAAAAAGATAATATCATATATCATTGATATACAATTGATACAACATTTGATAAAACTAAATATCAAATACAAATGACTATCAATATATCAAAGATAGATACAAGACAATAGCAGCGGAAAGACAATGTCTTCAATGCCAAACTCCAAAAACTCCAAATACTCGAAGAATTTCATATCCAAAACCGAAAGCTTAAAGAACTCCAATCGAACAAGCTTGATCCAACAACAATGCTGAAGTGAAGCAACTCGATCCAAAATGTGATTTCCAAAATCCCAAGATTGAATGCTATCGAATCTACACCTACTATTCGATTATCTGAAAAAACCCAACTCTAGACTGCCCATGTGGAAAATTATGGGCACCCAGAGTTTAGGAAGGGAACAATAAACTCTGGGTCAGTCAAGGGACTGGTATGAGCAAACAAAAATAGTTTTATCTTTAAAACAAAAAACAAAAGATTTAAAGTTGAAATCCGCAATGCTTTTTGGAAAATGAAACTACCATAAGGCCTCCTACTGCAACACACCATGAAAACGTAGAATTGGAAGAGATTTCTCCTTATGATAGTCAAAAATGCTTGATACGCGAAAACCATTTAGTATTATTATTAGTGCATAGTGCAGAAAACCATTCGAAAGTATAATATCAATCTTAGCCAGCATACAACCATTATTGTATGCCAACTATAGCTACCATCTAAACAGTGGTGACCATCATATGTAAATGGCAGGTTATACAACTAAAATCGTACAAGGCGCGTATTAGAGATTGGATTTCCAAAAAATGGTCAGGCCAAGGAACTTCCCATTTCCATATGGGTACGCCGGCCCGAGAACTTACCCCGCTTTCTGCCAATAAAAGGCCAGTGTACTCCCTTCCCCGGAGTAACACCTACGATATGCCACCCCATTCGTTTGTGACCTTTATCTGAGGTACCTCAATCACAAAGCAACATCACAATGCAATAAATTTACAGTGTCTACATGAGTTAAGTATCTGGGCTCCATACCGTGATACCACCCTTTTCCAGAAGGAATGGACATACCCATTGGGCGCGACACCTACAACCTTGCCGTATCTTTCCTGTTTCGACCATTTTCAGGGTGTGAGGTCCTGATGCAGTCTCGTCCACAAAGCTACACTTTTTCACAAAGCCATGCTTTGATCAAAAAATGATCAGCAGCGCTTCGTATGCCACATTACCAAATTGGAAATGTATCGCTAGTAACCATCAACTAAATAACCTCTGAGCTCGAACGTCTCAGAGAAGGGTGTTAAGCTAAGAGAATAAATCTCCGCCACCAAACGGAAATGTATTTGATAGAAACCAGCTTTACATCTCAAAGTGTAACGTCAGACACGCATCCATACAAGTCTGTTCTAGGCTCGAACAGAACCGAAGACACTTCAAAAGAAGCCCTTGCAATCCGGGTATTCACTATCCCAATCGAAAATACCGGTCTTCACCACCGGTCTTCAAATGCTATCCATATCATCGTATAATTATTCAAAATGGGTTATATGACACAAGGTCCTCTCCTGGCTAAACCGAATAATGAGCGCAATATTTAAAAACATATGTCACAACTTGTTATCCAAAATAAAAGGTTTAAACAAATTACCATTTTAAATATTTTTAAATAAAAAGATTCACTTCATAAAGTTCACCCATCTTTCACAAAGATTATTTCATAGCTTTCCAAAGCAATTTTCCTTTCAAATTGGATTAACTCATCCAATCTTTAAGTCAAAGATTTAATTCATAGCTTTCAAACCATTTCCAATTCAAATCTTTTATATAAAAGATACACCATATAAAATCCTCTTCGATTTCAAACAAGGTTTAATAATCTTTCACAAAGATTCATTCATAGCTTTAAAAAACAATTCACAATTTCATTTCAAACTTGAAACCTTTCAACATAAATTGGAAATCCTTTCTTTATATGAAAGTTATTACTATTTGAAAACAATAGTTTTCGTTTCGGAAAAATCCAATTACATTTGCTCAAGTTAAAGCCTTTCAAATATAAAACTTGGGTTAAATTCAAATTCCCAAACCAATAATTTTAAAATGGTATAAAACACATTTACAAATTGTATAACCTTTTTAAACCATAATTCCCAAATATAGAATTCAATTTCAAAACTTGAATTTAATTTCAAATCAAATTATTTAAATTCAAAACTTTATCCAGTTATCCAAAATAACTTTTATCTATAAAATTCCTTTTCAAAAGCTTTTCATATTTAACCCAATTCCATTTTCAAAACTATTTGGATTCGAAATTCAATTTTAAAACCATTTCAAAAATCTATGACTTAACCAATTTCCTCGTGTAATCCATATTTGTGTGTGTAAGGTGTAGTCCAGGGATTTTACACAATAGTGCAACAACAACAATCATCACAGATTCAGTCATATCAATATCGATAAGCGGTATATTCCTACAACGCTTACCTTTATTCATAGATTCACAGATAAATGTATCACAGATAAAATGAATAAATAAATAAATTACACACAGCTCAATTCATAGAACAGAATATTACAATCCAGAGATAACAATCAATTCAAGGCATTTCATACAATATAAACATTCATAAGCAATCCAAGCATACAATAATCATTTATAAGCAGGATTTATTAATTATTTAATCCTAAATTAATTCAGTTTAACATTATTATTTTTATTTAATTACTCATGAATTAATTACTCAATCCTGATTAATTAATTACAAATCATTTAATATTAATTAATTAATTAATTAATCCTTAGTTATCCACCTTAATTAATTACCTTTAATTAATTAGTCCTTAATTAATAACATTAATTAAAATTAACCTTTAGGTTAATTACATAATTAATTAACCCTTAATTAATTTCATTTCAATTAACTATCCTTAATTAATTAAATTAATTAACCCTTAATTAATTAATTATCCCTTAATCATTTCTGATTAATTAATTAACTTTTAATTAATTAACCTTAGATTAATTAGTCACCTTAACTAATTATCCTTAATTACTTTTATTGAGTAATTTCCCTTTAAGCAATTAATTACCCATAATTACTTATCATTATTTAGTTAGCTCTTAACAAATAAATGGATCTTTAATTAATACTTAATTAAACTCTGATTAAGTAATTATCATTAAATTTCAAAATTAATAGTCCTTTAATCTTAAGACAACCCATTTATCTTAATTAATTTCATACAATTTTAACTTAAACCTTTTTAAGTCAATTTATAATCAAAATCATTTTTTCAAGATGCACCATTTAATCTTTGAAAATATTATTTATATATTCTTGAAATAGGTCATCATCAACATATGAATTCACTTAATATTTTCAAGTTAACGACAAATCAAAAATATCATTTAGGATAACTATTATCTCCTAAATCAGATTCTTAGTTTATTAAATTTTTATTTTCTTTTCAAAATAAATTTAAGAAAACAAAACTTAAAAAAATTTAAGTTAAATAACTATACAACTTTCGTTGATCCAAAATTTAAATAAACTTTTATTATATAAAAGAAATTTGTTTAAGAATAAAATTTTAAACTTGTTTTATTCAAAATTTAAAACTAATTTGTTTAAAAGCTTTAAACCCAAGTCTTTTCTTTTTTACACGATCCAAAACCCATGCCGTTTTCTTCTTCGCCCTGCATCGAGACATTCACCATTTTTCACAAGCCCACCCCCGAGATCCTTTGCTTCTTTCCCAAACGAAAATCAACCCAGATACTCAATGATACAAGGTGCACATGTACACCTGATCGGATCATCACCGACCATTTCCAAGACCTTCGGCACGTCACCTTCAACCCACTAAACATCTTTGACCACCCAGATGATCCAATACGACACCAAAAAAAAATGTGCGATACGATTTTAAGATCGGAACCCATCTTCCCTAATAAACTGCCTCACCAACGACAACCCATCCCCGATCATCCAAACCGACTTGACCAAAAACTTCGCTACAATCTCCAGCCTCGATTCCCCTAGGTGTGATAGCTTCCGGTTCACCCATGACAACAAAAAGGCTTCGATTTTAACCATGACCAAATAGACCATTGAAACCCTACTATCACGCCGTCCAGTCACCACAGCTATCTATAATTCCAACGAGTATTTTTCCCTTGATCCCACCTCCGCGAACTACCTCTGACATCCAGCACGACCCATCCATCATCGCGGTTCGTCAGAATTCCTCGAATAAACGAAAATTGATCATCTTGAGATATTTCATCATTCACAATGTTAAAAATTATGATTTCCACGTCTAAATTCATATTTTTGCAACACTAATCAATTTGTATAATCAAAACACACGATTTTAAACATCGAATTTTCCATTCATTTTTATTTTATACTGACATTTATCATTTTATAAGCAAATACTTAATGAACACATTTGATTATATTTTAAAATGTGATGTTGTATTTATGTAAACATTTTTCATTTAGCAAGCAAAGTCTAAAATAATTTGGTTTGGGGTGATTTAAATTTTCTGACAGGTTTAAAACCTGGAATGTATATGCAGAGGCAAAGTTTGCCTATTTTCAGACATGCATCACGTATATGTAGGCCGATTTATATTCCAACATATCAAATATCAGGGAAAACAAACCAATTCAAGCATGCATCAAAACACATAGCAAGACACATAGCAGATTCAAGGCTAGTTTGCTCACCTCAAAATGAAGAACAGAGGAGCCTGAAAATGATATTTGAAAATTGGACAGTGATTTGAATTTGCAACTTTGAATTTGCTGTATGATTTTGAAACTGGAAACGAATCATGCATTGGCTTTGATCTTGTTTTGTTTCAGGCTTGCAACTTTGCTTTGCCTCCACGTTTGAATCAGGTTGGTTTTTCTTTCAAGCTTTGAAGTTGTTAAATTCATTTTGAGTTGTTTGTTTTCTTTGTTTGAAGACTATTGCTTTACATAACCTGCGCTTTCTCCTTGTTGAATCATTGTTGTTTAAACCGAGTTGAATCCTTATTAGATCTTTAAATTTCTTTGCTAGCTTCGGATGTGAGATTGTTTGTTTGAATTTTATTTTCAGGTTTTGATTTTGTATGAGATAGCTTATTTTTCAGGTTTTGGAATTTTCAGTTTTGATGAAGAGAAAACTGAAATATTGTTTTTCTCTTTTGTTTATATTTTTAAAATTTTAAGAAATCTTTGTTTTTTTGCCACTTGTTATTATAAGCTACACTTGTTAATTAATATGGTTACTTATCAAACATTTGTCTTATTTCCTTGTTTAGATGATTACACATATTAAAACAAATTCAATTATGTTTTAAACCCTTACTCTAATTTATTTTATAAATTTTGTTTTAACCCTTTTTGCATATAAAATTTCATATCTTAACATATGCCTTTATTTTAAATGTTTATGTTATTATCTTCTTATATATTTGCATACTATTTAAAAGAAAATGTTCAAATTTAACCTTTAGAAAATTATTATATTAATTTCAAAACATAACTTCCAAATAATTATTATTAGAAAACAACTTTTATATATTCTAAACGTAGCATTTTCAACTCAAATTTATTTTTGAATTTCAATTCCAAATTCAATGTAAAAATCCATTTATATAAATAAATAAACATACATCTTATTTAATTTGGAAAATTTCAAATATAATTTTATAAAAAACTTATTTTTGAATTCCAATCCAAAATTCTATTTACAATATAATTTTACTTCCTAATATTCTATTTAATATACATATTTTTTCTTTATTCTGGAATTTCATATTAATTCATAATAAATTTCACAATTAAATCCAAAATTTTATATTAATTACTAATTATTTCAAAATTTAACTCCAAAGATTAAATTTATTATCAAATAAATTAGGCTTAAAATTCCTGGGAATGTTACAGCATGTGCAGACATGGTGGTGGCTGGAGAGATGTCTAGTGGTGGTGAACAAGCAAGTGGTGATGGCTAAGGAGGAGGCCGAAGTAGAAAATGAAGGGTATGTGCAAACTAGGTTTGGCTATGGCATAAGTATTTTGCAACTTTTTGAGATGATTACACCATTGGATGGCCAAGGCCAATATAGTTCAGAGGAGAGGGATTTCAGGCCTTGTATGGTGGTGGGAAGAAGGTGGCGTAGTGGTTGGAGGAGGTGGTGAGGTGATAGCCGAGCAAAGTACATGAAGAAACAAGCCAAAACCAATTGAAAAATCAATAAAAAGGTGAAAGAAAAATAGAAAAAAATGAGAAGAATACATTACCAATTGTCAGAAATGTTTTTGGCCGAAAGAATGATGGAATGAGATGTTTCTTTCATATGAAAAATACAAAGTAAAACACATGGCCAAGAGAAAGAAGTGAACGACCAAAGAAAGTGAAAAGGCAAGTCATTGAAAAGTCACTAGAAATGAAGAGTTTTTGTCTCTTCAATTTACAATTTTATTTTATTCAAATAAACAAATAAAATTTCAGTAAATAAAATAAAAATCCAAAAACAAAATAAAGTGAAAAGAAAACAAATAATTATTTTAAGGAAAAATAGAAAATAAATAAAGAAAATAGCTTAAATTGAAACTAGAATTTAAAAATTGAAAACAATATACAATAAACAATTAAAATTTATAACAATACTTTAAAAAATGTTTTAAAAATAAAATATATACCTAACATGTCATATAACGCATATTAGAACATGATATGACAAATAAAAATATTATTTATATAAATTAAAACAAACAATTTTATTAAATAAATCAATTTACATACAATATTGTAAAAAACATAACTTTCACAATATAAATCAGATTTCAATGAAACGAAGAGCAATATTCTTGAAATTTAATTTATATTCATAATAAAAGATAAAATTCAAAAATTAAAATATTTAAATTTAAAATTTAAAATTCAAAGTTTGATTATATTGACCAAAATTCACACTTTTGGAAAATATTCTATTTATTCATGTTTGGAATTATAATTTATAATAAAATCAAAATTTATATTTAATAACAAAAATTTATTCATTTTAATAAATAAAATAAAGTTTTTAAATCAGGAATTCCAGTTAAAATAATTAAAATATACAATTAAAATAATCACAAATACAGAGGTGTTACACTCTCCCCCACTCAAATCTTTTCGTCCTCGAAAAGAACGAACAAGGAAGATAAGGAAAAGAAAGATAGAAAAATCAAATAGTACCTAAAAAAACAATTCCGGATTCGAAGCACGAATGCTCTCTTCCATTTCCCATGTACAATCTCGATCATCAGTACTCCACAGTACTTTGACCAGACAAACAGATTTCCTTCTTAGCTGCTTCGTACCTCTGTCGACAATACAAAGTGGCTTACTCTCAACAGTCAGATTAGGTTCAATATCCAAACTATCAAGAGCAGAGTACTGAACAAAAAGAGATGTGTCATGAAGATACCAGCGAAGATGTGCGACGTGGAATACATTATGCACTCTAGAAAGCTTCTCGAGAAAATCCAAATGATAAACCAAAGAACCAACTCTTTCCACAATGCGGAAAGGAGCCTCAAAGAGGAATAAGGTAGGAATAAGTAAAAGGGAAAATAGGTTGAAAGATAAGGATGAAACATTATTTAAAAAGTATATAAATTTCAATTAATTTTTTTTATAATATTTTAAACATTTTATAATATTATGAATAGTCATTTGATTCAAATTTGTTAGTTCGACGTAAACAATATGTAAAACATTTTTAAATTATTTAGAAAAGTAAAATAATTGATCAAAATATCCTTTGTATAATACTTTATCAAAATACTTTTATAACTCGATGTCTTAACAAGTTTACTCTCGTTCCTACAGACTCTGGACATGCGTTGATCAGACACAAAGCTAGAATTCTTCAGGTACTTAGTAGATTTGTTTCAACATCCAATGAAAATAGAGGAAAACTTTTAAAAATAGATATGGAAAGTACAATTCAGACAAAACAACCAAATTAAACATTGTCCAACCATGGACCGCAGATACACAATGGTTACGCCTGGATCCCCAGGAAACATCCGTACCCTTAAGCTATCTCAGCCAGCGGATTTCACTACTAAATACGACCTACATAGATCACAGATACACAATGGTTACGCCTGGATACCCAAGGAAGCATCCGTACCCTCAAGCAATCTTGGTCAGGCGAATTACGCTATGCAGTCGCGCTCATAAGACTATGAAGATCGTCATGGAATTCGATGGACACTCGAGTATCATACCTGGAAAACCCAAATCAGAGAGAATAATATCGATAGAATGAATCCACAATGTGGCCACAAAGCGGATATCAACCAGAATGCACTTTCCATATCTTTACTTCGAAAATATGTATCGTATAGACCTTTCCAAATCACATTCAAATATCATACTTATACAAAGTCCATCATATAAGGTTCCATTTTCAAATCAAATGCTTTCCAAAATCAATAGTATATCAAATCATACTTATATAGACTTTGATTACATAAGATTTCTCCTTCCAAATTGAGTACCTTTCCAAATCAGTAGTTTTCAAATCAACTTCATACTTATATAAATCAATTTTATATAAGTTCGGTAACTCCCAAATCAAAGTATTTAATAAAAAAAGATTCTCAATTTCAACTCCTTTCAATAACGTTTCAGTTTCAAAATCATATATGATTTCGCCAAATCAATTTTTCCAAATTACATATATTCAGTTTCAAAGTTTCTCAAAACAATAGGTTTAGAAAATAATCCTAGTTTCCAAATCAACAAGATTTAAGTCAAACAGATTTATTTCCAAAACCATCATAAAATACTGGGTTTTACTATCCAATCTATTTTAAAAACCAAATATCTTTCTCAAAATCAATTATACCTAAAATAATTTCCAAGTTTAATCCCTTTAAAACCTTTAAACTGTTTATTATTATTTATTTTTATTATTTGAAAGATCTTCTTTACCTTTGAAAATTATTATTATTATAAATAGTTTATAAAAGATGTTACTAAGTTAAAACATTTAAACTAAATTTTATTCAAAATATTTTGAAAACTAAATTTTTATTCAAAACATTTCAAAACTAAATTTCATATTAGTATAATTAAAATAGTTTTATTCATTAACTTAACAAAACATTTTCAAACTTATTTAAATTAGATTAGAACATACAAAACTAAACTTATATACTTTATCAAATTTACATACATAACTAAATTAAATTAACCTTGATTTGGAAGTGCTCGAACTTTAAAAATAGTCGAAGAATTCAAATTTTCCAAATCCAAGAGTTGGAAATCAGCGACAAATCAGTAAACCAATTCCAATAGATAAGGTTATACCAAAACAATTCTAAAACTCGAGGACTGAACACCGACATACTTTAAATCATTTCAAATATATATATATATATATATCCTTCGAACATCAAGCCATACTTTGAAATCTGAAATCAAATTTTGTTTCACAAAATCACTCGCATAGCAAAGCTACTAAAGTGGCCTTTTCCCCCACTCTGAAACTCGAAAATCAATGTCGATGATGCGTACACTCATCACCGAAATTATTTTCCCGCGAATAAGTGAGTTCTGGACTTCTATTTCTTGAAACTTCTTAAAAATCTCTTCGAAATCATTGGAATTCATTCGAATACATTTGAAACATTTCCTATTCGAAACAGATCTTTAAATCGTATTATTATTATTTATTTTCCAAAATCTTAAAACTGATTTCAAAACACCGGAGTTTGATTCCTTGAAATTAAAATTCAAAACCATTCAGTTATAAATCATTTTATATAAATCAAATTTCTTACAAATTTTTCAAAATTTCAAATCCTTATCGAAAACATTTCACTTTTATATATAAAATGTGGTCATCCTTATCAAAATAATAATTTTGATGTATGCACAATTTCAAAATACAAACAAACACAAATTTCCAAGGGATGATTCAAGGATGGATTTCAAACAAAACAGAGATTCAAATTTAGAGGAACTCTAATAAAATAGAATTCTGGTTCGAAGATAAGCTCGAACGAAGATGAGATAATTTAATTACTAAGTAGAAGATGGATAAACCTTTATAAATCACGGGCGACCTTAACTGGTCTACCGTGACTTCAGGATTATAATCAATTCGGAAATCTAAGGCAAATCGACATTCGATCGCCAGAGATAGAATCCAGGTATAGCAAAAGATAGATAACATCGTAAACCGAGGATACAGAAATCTCCGGTGAATCAATGCCAATTGTAAAGGAGTTTCACCCCTTTACAAATCATTCAAAGATTTGTGGAATCACCGATCTTTATAGAGGTCATTCAAAGTGGAGTTATGAAATGCCCCAAAATCAAAAGAATAAAAATAGGGACGACAAGACTGGATTTCAAAACAAGTGGGAGCATTCCAAAGTTCAAGCAATCCTAATCGATAAGAATCCTAACCAAAGAGATTACTAACAAGATGGATACAGAAGGGATGAAGTTTAGAAACTCTTGATTCCAAAAATAAGAAAAATATTTATAGCTATATAATCTTTTAAAATCCTTTAAAATCATTTGGAAATCATTTTATACTTCGAAAATACGTTCTCTCACAAAGAAATGATTCTGAGATTGATTTCACTCGTTCTAGTGTATTTCTACCCTATCTCTAATGAGTTTTTGCTTCGCAGGCTAATGTTTGCCTAAAACCAAAGCTCTGATACCAAATGTAACAACCTGATATTTTTAGCCATTCGCATCCACACATGACGGACTTGAATTGCTCAAAATGCCGCATTGTAACAAAATTTAGAGCAAATGAAAACAATCGCAGAATCACAGACACAGAAATATCAGGATAACTCGCAGCGGAAATTAAAATACCATTGTAGTTCATAAATCTACTATTACAAAGTCTCAAACAAAATACATAATATCAGTTTGAAAATAAACACAATAGAAATCCCAAATACATATAAGTTCACTAATACAAGAGCTGAAATAGATGAACTGAAACAGAAATAGATGAATAACTAGATAAGCAGAATCTCCAACGATTCCTAGCTCCGGAAGAGAAAACCAAAGCTGTGAATACTCAGACTGACCCGAGCGTAAAGTAAAACACAAAACACTCGAGTCAGGACATACATACTTATACAATGTAAACCAACTCAAAGGAACTGTTGTAGTAATGCACGATAACTTAAAGGATGCTTGAGATCTCCCATCCTCTAAGGATCCATTAAACCATAAATTAAATATATCCAAAAATCACAAGGCATACAGAGAAGTATACCTGTGGTTAAAATTCCAAATAGGTTTATAATTTCGAACTAAAATCATTCATTTAAGCCATAAAAAGGTGGAGTCATTATACCTTCAAATCAAATATTAAATTCCCTAAAATTCACTCTTTTCTGAGTTCATTTATTCACTTAAATATATTAAAACATTGGAATTTCAGCTTTCCACAGCACTTAGAAAATGCTGGGTAAGTTACATTTGAAAACAATTCAATTCAACAAAGACAGCATTTAAAACTACTGTAATAATTCAGTTATATTCAAAAATCTCATTTCAGCCAACTGCAGCACTTACAAAGTGCTACTGTAGCTCTTTTATTAATTTCAGGTTTTAATTTTTATTCTGCAACTACAGCACTTACCAAGTGCTATAACAGCTCTTAGTTAATTTTAGCCTTTTAGTTCACTTGCATCAACCGCAGCACTTACAAAATGCTGTCGTATCCTTTACAATAGATTTTAAGTTAACTTTAGAAACAATAGCATTTATGAAGTGCTGTAAATTAAATTTCCAGATTTTCAATATAATTTCAGCAATAATAAAATTCCAATTTAAACCATTTTTAACTTATAAAATTTCATATTTTCCCACTTTAAAATGGTCATTTAAAATACCCTTTAATTTATGATTTTTATAAAGTAAAAATTTATACATAAAATCAAATTTTAAATAATCCACTTATCAAATTCAAGCATACAAATTTCCATTCTTTGCATTTAAAAAAAACTTAATAATTAAGTTTTAATTACCATTTCAAAATATAAACTTAATTTCCATTTTATTTTCTTAACTTTTATTTTAAACTAAATTCACATTTCCAAGTCAAGTTATATTTCAAATTACATTTTCAAACATTCATTTATTTAATTAACCATTTTAATTCATAGAAAAATCAAATACTCTTTATTTAGTCATTTTAAATTCAAATTTAAATCAAATTATCATATTTTATTTACTAAACTTAAACTCCATTTTTAAACAAAATCTCAAATTTTAATTTTTTTTTATATTTCAAATTTCAGCTTAACCATTCATTTATTTAACATATTTAACTTGTAGAAAAATCACTAACACTTTATAAAAATCATTTTTTATTTAATTTAAATAAAAATATCATAATATACAATTTTAAAATACTTTATAAATTTCTAGAAAAATATATATAATAACCCCGGGTCTGTATAATATTTTCTAACCTAGGTAAAGTGATACGAATAATATATCATTTCAATCCGTAATTTACAAAGAAAAATCCGGGTTCTATCATTTCAAACCCGCAATCCTAAGTTAATAAAAATAAATAAAAATCATTCAGGTCTATCATTTCAGCCCATAACGATTTTTTCTTATTCTAAAGTCCATTCGGGTATGTATCATTTCAACCCATAGTGATTCTATTCTACAGGGAACTTGCAGTGTGAGAAACAGATATAAATAAATAGTATAGCAACATATAGCAGTATCAGATGATATGACAGGTTTATAAACAGGGTTAACATCATATGATTCATATAACAGGCATGTATAACATGATATAACAATTTCTACACATTCACTTGGTGTCACTTTACAATTTATATAAGTAAAGATGTCATGAGTGAATACTCACATTTCAAGCTGGAGTAAGCGATTCAAACACACAAACAAAGATCCAGAAAGCACGATAACGCGACTTTGATTTGAGTGGAGTGGAGTGGCAAGTGTTAATCTTGTATTTGACAACAAAATAAAGCAAGATATAAATATAAATACATTACTAAATTATTTGGACAAAATGGAAATATAGTCTACAAAACACATCACCAAACTTTTTCAATTAGTTTTGCTTGACTTCAAATCATTTTTTCTCGGCCATAAAACTATTTTGGGTCGACCATGGAGGTATTTTGGGATAGGTTATGGCATGTATGGGCACAACTACAAGGAGTTGAAGGGTTTTGAGTTATAATATGAAGAGAGATCAAGGGGTAAGGTAAAATAAGTGGTTTTGGTGCAAACTTAGGTTCGACCACGCAAGAATTGTGCTCGACCATGGCTTGTGTAGACATGATGGTGGATGGAGAAATGTCTAGTGGTGGTGAACAAGCAAGTGGTGATGGCTAAGGAGGAGGCCGAAGTAGAAAATGAAGGGTATGTGCAAACTAGGTTTAGCTATGGCATATTTTCAAGTATTTTGCAACTTTTTGAGATGATTGCACCATTGGATGGCCACGGCCAATATAGGTCATAGGAGAGGGATGTAAGGCCTTGTATGGTGGTGGGAAGAAGGTGGTTTGGTGGTTGGAGGAGGTGGTGAGGTGATAGCCGAGCAAAGTACATGAAGAAACAAGCCAAAACCAATTGAAAAATCAATAAAAAGGTGAAAGAAAAATAGAAAAAAATGAGAAGAATACATTACCAATTTTCAAAAATGTTTTTGACTGGAAGAATAATGAAATGAGATGTTTCTTTCACGTGAAATACACAGTAAAACACACAGCCAAGAGAAAGAAGTGAACGACCAAAGAAAGTGAAAAGGCAAGTCATTGAAAAGTCACTAGAAATGAAGAGTTTTTGTCTCTTCAGTTTACCATTTTCTTTTATTCAAACAAACAAACAAAATTTAGTAAATAAAATAAAAATCCAAAAACAAAATAAAGTGAAAAGAAAATAAATAATTATTTTAAGGAAAAATAGAAAATAAATAAAGAAAATAGCTTAAACCGAAACTAGAATTTAAAAATTGAAAACAATATACAATAAACATTTAAAATTTATAACTATACTTTAAAAGATGTTTTAAAAATAAAAATATATACCTATCATGTAACACATAATAGAACATGATATGACAAATAAAATTATTATTTATAAATTGAAAACAAACATAAATAAATCAATTTACATACAATATTGTAACAAGCATAACTTTCACGATATAAATCGGATTTCAACGAAACGAAAAGCAGTATTCTTGAAATTTAATTTATTTCCGTAATAAAATTCAAAAATTCAATAATTCAAATTTTAAATTTAAAAGTCAAAGTTTGACTATATTGACCAAAATTTACACTTTTGGAAAATATTCTATTTATTCATGTTTGGAACTATAATTTATAATAAAATCAAAATTTATATTTAATAACAAAAATTTATTCATTTTAATAAATAAAACAAAGTTTTCAAATCAGGAATTCCAGTTAAAATAATTAAAATATACAGTTAAAATAATCACAAATACTAGGTTGTTATAATCTATCTATACTTACGCCTGTGGTGTTGGTTTGGGTGCGGTGCTAATGTAGAATGGGAAGGTAATTGCCTACGCAAGTAGACAATTACATCCGCATGAGAAAAACTTCCCAACCCATGATCTCGAACTCTTAGCAGTTATTTTCGCTTTGAAAATCTGGCGACATTATCTTCTGGGTGAAAAAATTGTATTATTCACCGACCACAAATCTCGGAAGTATCTCTTCACCCAGAAAGATTTAAATCTAAGGCAACAACGCTGGTTGGAATTTCTAGTTTCATATGACCTAGACATTCTGTATACACCTGGAAAAGCTAATGTAGTTGCCGATGCTTTGAGCAGATAACATGTTGTTCTCGCATATCTTGTTGCCGCTCCTACTCTTCTTAAAAAGATCGCATGAAAGCAGAAAGAAGACGAGTTTCTTCGAGGAATTTATTAAAGGATATGCTAAGGTGAAAATACTAGTTTTGAGGTTGATAGTCGTGGAATTATTAGACTGAAGGGCAGGATGTGTGTCCCAGACATGTTGGATCTGAAACGTGAAGTTTGGACGAGTGTCACGAGTCCAAACTTAGTAACCATCCAGGAGTTAATAAGATGTATCGAGATATTAAAAGAACTTTCTGGTGGAAAACAATGAATAGGGATATATCTATATATGTGAGTCGTTGTGCTACCTGCCAGCAAATTAAGAGTGATCAAAAGAAATTAGCGGGTTTACTCCAACCACTGAAGGTACCGAAATGGAAGTAGGATCAAGTGTCTATGGATTTCATAGACGGGTAGCCTCGAACTCAAAAGGGGAATGAAGCAATTTGGGTTATTGTAGACCATTCGACTAAGACAGCCCATTTCATCCCAGTAAAATCTACCCGGACAACGGCAAGTTTAGCTGAATTATATGTGAAAGAAATTGTCCGTCTCTATGGTACACTGAGCAGTATAGTGAGTGATCGTGATCCGATCTTCACCAGTAGGTTTTGGGAGGCATTTCAAGCCGCATTGGAAACCAAACTGAACTTCAGCACTTCTTATCACCTGCTGTCTCATAGGCAAACTGAAAGGATTAATCGAATATTAGAAGACCTTTTGCGCGTTTGTATTCTCGACTTTGGTGGTTCTTAGGAGGACTATTTGCATCTGGTTGAATTCTCATATAACAATAGCTATCAAGCCAGTATCGAGATGGCTCCTTTCGAAGATTTATATGGTCGTCCGTGTCGATCACCTGCATGGTGGATCGAGTCAGGTGATAGACTCGTCCTTGGACCAGATATGATTAAGGAAGCCAGATTTTATTCGAAAGAAATTGTTAACTGCTCAAAGTCGTCAGAAGAGTTATTAAGACCGTAGGAGAAGAGCTTTAGAATTTCTAGCTGGAGATTCTGTATTTCTAAATGTGTCTCCAATGTGTGGCTTGTTAAGATTTTGGAAAACTGGTAAGCTGGCACCGCGTTATATTGGTCATTTCCCTATTCTGGAGGTGATTGGTCCTTTAGGATACCGAGTGAAGCTAACCAGCTGGTTATCTGGCATGCATGATGTGTTTCATGTTTCACATCTTCAGAAATATGTGCACGATCCAGATTGTATTATTGAAGAGGCCGTTCAACAGGATTTGGAGATCATACCAAATCTGGCAGTTGAGAACCGATAAAGATTATTGATCGTGATGAAAAGCAGCTGAGAAATAAAGTTGTGAGTGCAATGGAGTGGTGATCCAAAGGACTTTAGTTGGAAAACAGAGGATAGTAAGCAGAAGTCCTATCCCAATTGCAGAGTGGATATTTCGGCTTAATATGGTAAGCCATTTTCTATCTTTTTCTATGTTCGTATATTCTTTGTTTGTCTTTCTCTCTCTTTCAAATTTCGAGGACAAAATTTTCTTAAGGGGGAAATCATCTGCAACATCCCCAAAATTTTACCAATTTAAAAAAATTAGTAATTATTGCGAATTTTGGAATAAATTGTGGAATAAATTTGAACTTTTCAAAATAAATAAGATAAGTGTTGATTTATGTATATATAAGATTGTAAAATTGCATTTGAATTTAAGAATTCAAAAATACAAATATTTTAAAACTACTTGAATTTAAATTATATAAGTGTGTGTGTATATATGGGTAGATTTGAATTTGAATTTAAACTTGAATTTGAATTTAAAATTTAAATAAATGTCTTAGAAAAATAATTTGCATTTGAAATCATAAATATGTAATTTATTTAATGTAAAAATTTGTTTAAAACATTCCTTCTTTAAAATTATATATAATAATGAAAAGGAAATGTAATATAAAATAAGGAAAATATGATATAAGATTTATTTAAAAGTATTTAACTCATGAAAAATACAAGTGTTAAGCATGTAACAAGAAATAGTACAAGTGTAATTCATATAATAAATGTTTTAACAAATGTAATGATTTTAGACAAGAGTCATTTTGTTTTATTTTTGGAAAAAATAGAAAAACAAAATTTTATAAACCATTACCTCCTCTCTCCCCTTTCTTTTGCCATTATTTTCAAAAGACAAAGCCTGTAAGGATTTAAAAAAAAAAAACTGAACAAAGAAAAAAAAGAAACCAGAAAACAAACTCCAGTAAACACAAAAGAAAATCTGAAACCTGAATCAAATTCAAGTTACTGAATCAGGAAAAATATCAAACAGCTCAACACAACAAAGGCAACAAGTAATTAAGCAAAATTCAAAGCTTTTAGCAATCAAAGGAAGCAGGATTTAACTTCAACAATTAAACTAAAGCAAGGATCATCACAATACAACAGTGAATTCAAAAAGAACAAAACCTGGAAAAAGTCCTAGTCATTTCAAATTCAAGAAAAAGTACAAGCCTTCTCTGTTTTTCCAAATTCACAGGTGAGTAAACCTTTATTAAAACCAAATTTTCATCTGTTGTTTGGAAATCATGCCTGAAATCAATTGGAAAACTGCTTGCATGTGAATTAAATCTATGTATATTGTAGAGATGTGTCTGTGTATGTCTGAGGACAGACATGCATTCCTGTTCCAGATTTATAAACGTTAAACTTATTCAAAAATTGAATCCTTCTTCTCTGATCATTGTTAGATCTTAGGATTCAAACAAAAGCTTTATGTTTAAACATGATTCAAATCTTAAAAATAAATTTAAGTAAAACAAATCAGTATTCTCTGGGAAAATTGAAAATACAGGTAAACACTTTATCTATTGGAAATTTGACCGTCATGGTTCCTGATTTAAATTATATCATCGAGATCGTCTTTGAAAATAATGAATTTTAGAAGTAAAATCATATATTTTAAGTACATATTTACTGATTAATTTTGGGATGATCGAAATTGGGGTTATTTTAAAATTCTGGTCATCGGCGTGATAAGGATGGTCGAGGTTGTGACTGGAGATGGCCGAGGTGATGTGGGTTCGGGGAAAAATACTCGAAGAATTTAAATTCGAATGTGGTGGCCGAACGACGTTCATTTAGGGTTTGAGACCCATAATTACTCATGGTCGGAATCGGTATTGCTGCGTCATCGTTAGACGATCAGAATCGATCGCACCGATGCCAATCGAAGCATTAGACATCTGCGAAGCTTCGAGGGCGACTATGTGACCTCTGAAGGCCAGAGGTGGAAGAACGTGGCGTTTTGTGATGATCATTTTTGGTTCGAGTTTGGTCGGAAAGCTCGATGGTGAATTCGACGCCGGTTCATGTTTCTGGGTGGTTAGGGGCTTATGAGAGGTTGTCGACAACCTCTCGACGATCGAAGCGTCGATCAATGGTGGCTGAAATCATTGTGCATGTGCAAAATGTATAGGGTTGTGTCAGGGAGTTGTTTTGCAGAAAGGAGGAAAACAACTCGAAGTAGCCTTTGGGGAAGTAGGCCATTAGCTCTAGTTCTGACTCGGAGCAAATTTGGGTCACATGGGGATTAACACTCAAACAAAATTTTTAAGTTTTGAAAAAAATAACTAGGTAGATTTTGAGAAAAACCCGAAGCAAGTAGGTATGTAGCCCGGGTGATGCCCAAAGTAGGTCTCGGGTGTTATGATTTTTAGTTTAAAAAAAACTTTGATAATCTAAGTTACCTTAATTTCTAAAACTATTCTTTTCAAATGGATGATTGTTGTTAAGTTGAAATTTGTAATTGAAGGTTTTAAAACAAAATATTTTAAATTATTTAAGTTAAGAATGTTTTAAATTTATATTTTCAAAGGTTTATTTTAAATAAAACTTAACAAAGTAATTAAGGAAATGATTTATAATTACTTAATAATTAAATAATAATTAATTAAAGGGTAATTAATTATTAATTTTAATTAATTTATAATTAAAGATTAATTAATTAAGGTAATTAATTAAGGAATAACTAATTAATGAAGGTGATTAAGATTTAATTAATTAATAATTAAGGATTCAATTAATTAATAATTAAAGATTTAATTAATTAACAACTAAGGATTAATTAATAATTAACGACTAATTAATTTAAAATTAAGAATAATTAATCATCAGTTAAGGATTTATTAATTTAAAATTAAGGATAATCAATCATTAATTAAAGATAATTTATGAAAATAATTAGGTGACTAATTGATTATAATCACACTGTTAATTCATCTCATTGTTAGACGATTGATTATTATTATTGAAGTGACTTGAGCTGATAAATACCCCTATTATGTGATTGTGATACTTTGTGATGTGAATTGCTTTGTGCTGAACTATGATATTTATGATTTGTTTATGTGTGAATGTGAAAACTCATTGGCCCGTAAAATGGCAATTGAATTTCGATGCGACAGGGAGTCAAATTCCAATCGGTTATCCGAAACCCACATCGAACCCAGAAAATGATTCTTTGTGATTGATATATCCACGTGTTTTTAAATTGAATGCTCACTATTCAGTTTAGCTGGAAGAGGACCTTTGTGTCATATAACCCATTTCGAATAGTGATACGACGGAATGGATAATATTTGAAGACGGTGGTGAAGACCGGGTACCTTCAAGAACGATAGGATAACCTGTCGAATGACTCTGCACTGAGTCGCTCCGGTATAGAGATCTCCATATGTGATGGGGAGTACGATCGGGATTGTGGATGCCCAAATTGCAAGGGCTTCTTTAGACGTGCCTTTTGTTCTGTTCGAACCCGGAATAGACTTGTATGGTTGTATGTCTGATATTACACTCTGAGATATAAAGCTGATTTCTTTCAAATTCATTTCTGTTGGTGGTGGAGAATTCATTCTCTTAGCTTAACACCCTTCTCTGAGACGTACGAGCTCATATGTTATGTAATTGAAGGTTATTAGTGATATATTCCTAACTTGGTAGTGTGGCATGCTGAGTACTGCCGATCATTTGTTGATCGAAGCATGGCTTTTGTGAAAAGCGTAGCTTTGTAGATGAGACTTCATCGAACCTCACAACCCGGTAATGGTCGAAACAGGACCGTTGCGGCAAGATTTTTAGGGGACGCACCCCTAGGGTATGTCCATTTTCTTTTGGATAAGAGGTCGTATCATGGTATGGAGCCCAGATATTTAACTGTGTAGTTGTTGCTATTTGTTGGTGAATCCTGGGATAAAGGTCGGCATATTTGTAGGTGTTCTAGTCACAGAGGTAACCCGGCCTTGTGTTGGTAGGAAAACAATTTGGTTCTTGGGGGCGACCCTCCAGAGGCGTTCCATTTGATAAGGAAGTTCCTTAGTCCGACCATTGTTGGAAATCAAATCATCCAATACGAGCCCTATACGTTTTTAGTTCTAGAACCTGCCATTTAACATGATAGCTATAGTAGGCGTACTATAATGGTATGTATGCTGGCTAAGATTGATAGTATACTTTCGAAATGTTTTTCACACTATGCACTAATAATAATATCAAAAGAATTTTCTCGTATCAAGCATATTTGACTATCATAAGGAGAAATCTCCACCAAGTGAGCGATTTCATTATGTCTGTGCCAGGAGGCCTTATGGTAGTTTCATTTTCCAAAAGCATGAATGGATTTCTTTTATAAATTATTTCATACAAACTGTTTTTGTTTACTCATACCAGTGCCATGACTGACTCGGAGTTTATTGTTCCTTTCCTAAACTCTGGATGCCCATAATTTCCATATGGGCAGCCTAGAAGTAGGTTATCCGTGTTTTTGGAGTTAGCTTGGAATCTTTTGAAGTCCTTTGGAAGCTATCGGATTTTGGAAGCTTTTAGCCTTGGAAATCTTTCGAAGTATCGGCGTTTTTGGAAGATCATCTCAAAGTCGAAGTATGTTGGATACTATCTTGAAGTTGAGATAAATCTGTTATCGCTTTGTCGTTGTATCATGTATATGAACTCTGAGGATTGTAATCGAATATTGTGATGGTGTTGTATCTATGTTGTGATCAATGATATTCATTTTATTTTCGCTGTTTATATTCATCTAATGTTGTTATAAGCTCCATCCAAACTGGAGTTCGACGTTTGAATCTCTGGCAGTTGAATACAAGTGAAGTATTTGGTGTCGATTTTCAATCGCTGGATTTCGGGTCATGACATCGGATCTATATGCATACAGGTTCATATACATAATCGCATATTTATTTACATATCTAATATGTATATATTGGTTTCAGCTATATATATATACACACTTATATAAGGTTGTTGTGTTGCGTATGTTGATGTAAGTATCATTTTTGAAATGTAATATTATATATATATATATATATATATATATATATATATATTATTCAAAAGTTGAATAAGTTTATGTATTTTACTGTAGAAATATTAATTTATATAACGGTGTGTGCGTGTGTATGTAAGCTATGCGTTGCCTACATATTAGTTTACTTAAACTATAATATGTATGTATGATTTGATTAATATATATAGGTATAACCGGCAAGTTTTATGTTTCATATATTTTTATATATTGGTATTGTCTATATATACGAGTTGAAGCAGATAGACATATGTTAATTCTCTCGTAAGAGTTTACTGATCCGCCAGATTCTCCTTAGTGTAATTCAAAAAAAACCTTTGTGCAAACTTAAATAGCTATAGCCTGTCAAAATAAACGATAAAAATAAAATTATTTTCCAAAATGTGTGCAAAATTAGATTGGTGGATCCACACTTTATGTTTTTAAAACTGACGTTTTAATTTATACAACTTAACGGTTAAATTACATCACGATAGTACAGTTATATTGATATTTATAATTCTTGTTTCAAGTAGTATAAATATGTTTGTTGTTGAATGTTTGCCATTATATGTTTAATTAAGATTAGCAGAAGTTTTCAAAAATATTTTTGAAAATTATATTATCGAACGGTTGGTTTCTCCACCGTTGCGCAGTTGTACTATAATAAATAAAGCAAAACAGTATAGCCAAATAGAAAAACTTCATTAGTTCCATGTTTCAATAGAAACAATCCGCAAACACCCTGAAAACAGTAGTTTTTAAGGGAAAAACACACCTAAATAGTAATATTTTATCCAGACCAAAGAAAGTGCGAGAACTGTTTCCAAAATTCCACGTGGTAACATCGGTTAAATTATAGTTATGAATTTACCTCTGGCTTCACCTTCTCAATTTCTTGTAAACCATTCACAAAAGAGTACATATATACACAATGGGAAGTAGGATTGTTACTGGCGGAAAACTATGCATAAATGCACAAGCGAAATAGAACCAAAAGGCCTTGATCTATTCATCTGTCCTTTACAAGTAACTTTTCTACATTGAATTTAATCAAGTAACCATTCATATATGCTAGGTTTTACGAATTGATAATGAAAATGGAAAGTATGCATGCGGACCTAGTGGAAAATGTAAGGGCATTTCAGATATTTCAAAAAGACATGGTTGAAGTTAGTGTAATGAATTTACATTATTTGTAGTAGAGATGTGTGCGATATATATATATATGGAGATATATTACATTATATGATATGGTATGTGTTTTAATATTTGATTTTGATTTCGTGAAATAATGTGTTTATGTAAATGTGGGTATTTTATATATAGTATAGTTTTGGATATGTTAGTTTTATGCATATAGTACGTTAATTGGTATATACTATGTTATGTCATTATATATATATATATATATATATATATATTAGTTATTTGTTGTATGATATATAGCTTATATAGTAGTGATACATATACATTTTGATTTCAAAGTGTGTGTATATATATAAGTGGTATTATGTAAATCAAGTTTTAAGACTACACAAAGAATAAGAGGTATACATTATATATATATATATATATTGTATATAAATGATTTTAAAAATAAAAATAAAAAACATTTAGTTTAATATATGCTTGGAATTAGAATATATATAGTTATATATCCATATATGTTCACTTATACCCATTTATCTTCATCGACTCAATTCTGATTTGACTTCGCCTATTCCTTGTTATCAGCTTAAAATCATCGAATTCGCGCTTGGATTCATAACCCAATTTCAACGTCCGCATCTGTGTTCGTATCCGGGTCATCTCTTGTTCTCTCTAGCCTCGAAAGGTGAGCAATCACTCATGATTAACGGTCTTATATTTACTAAATTTGATTTCAATTGAAACGACAATTGAAATATGCTGCTGTTAGTTATTTACATTGCTATATATATGCTATCTGTTCACCTGTGACATCTTACACCATTATCTATTATTTATATTGATGCTATATGCATGTTATATCATATCTGTTATTACTCTGCAAGTTCCCTGTTAGTATAGAATTCACTATGGGTTGAAATGATACATACACGAATGATCTGTAGAATAGGAGAAAATCGTTATGGGTTGAAATGATAGACCCAAGCGATTTTCATTGAATTGAATTTGGGATTGCGGGTTGAAACGATATATACCCGTATAAATTTAAATTACAGATTGAAATGATAAATATCCGTTTCACTTGACCATAGGATGGAAAATTATATACAGACACTGTTGATATATATATAAATATTCTAAAATTGATTTCCAAGGGTTTTGTAAAGAAATATATGGTTTCATAAAATATTGATTTTAGATATTATATGTTATTTTATATATAGTTAAATCCTTGATTTTAAGCTATGTATAAATTTGTTTTAATATAGAATAGGTTTTAAAATAAAGTTTGATTTTTATTTAAAATATATGTTATGGTTAAATATTTATTTAAATTATATTTTTATATAGAGTTTATAATGATTTAAATAAATTAAGGTTGGAGGATAAATTTGAAATTGATTTGAAATTAAATTTATTTAAGAATCATACTCATATAAGTTTGATTTGAAATTTATTAAATTTGAGATTTTAAAGGATATGATTTTTTTTATAACTTGATTTTCATTTAAGGTGATTTTAATGAATATATCAAGTTCAAATAAATTGAAGGAATATTAAGTTATTTGAAGTTTAAAGTTTTATTTAAATGATATTGGATTTATTAAGTAAATATTTCAAAGCTAAATAATAGTAAATTGAATTTGATATATTTGGAATTTTCAAATCTAGTTTGAAATGTTTGAATATTTAAAGCTTTGAAATATATGAAAATTGAAATGGTTTATTTGAGGTTCAAATTTGCATTTGAAGTTGATATAAATTGAAATGGATTATTGAAAACTGAATTGAGTTGAAATTTATGAATTGAGATTTGATTTAAACTGAATTTTTGGATTCAAGTTGATTTGAATCAATTTGTGAAGTTTGAGGAAACTATTTTATTTTACAAAGTAAATTTAAATTTAAAAGTATTTTATATTTTACTTTATAAATTATTTTAATTAACTAACTATTTTATTATAAACTATTTTAACTTATAACTCTTTTATATATAAACTCTTTTACTTTATAAACTATTTTATTATATATACTATTTTAATATCTAAATTGTTTTAGCGGTGGAAGTTATATTTTCAAAGTTATGAATTTCAAAGTATTACGTTTTCAAAATGTTATAATTTCAAGTGTTTGGTTTCGAAAATGTTATAACTTTGAAAGTGCTATGATTTTTTTGGGAAATAATATCCTATTTGATTTTGGAATGGAAATGATATCTTATTGTTATGGTTTATAAATGGCAATGATATGTTGGTTTTGAAGTATAAACTATTTCGAAATGACCGAAGTGTTATAATAACGTTTGGTTGTTAAAGAGAAAGGGATCAGAATTTGTCATACTTTCTTCCAACTCCGAAAACTACTTTAACAACCGTGTACGCGGTGGAGATTCCAAAATGAAATAGGATGGTGGTGATGTCCTATTGAGGTATAAACATGGACCCGACTCCCGTGAGTTGGCATTAGGTGGCTAAAATAGGAGAAATTGACGGGCTAATGAGGGAGCTCCTTGGATCGAATACACTCCTTCGATACCATTCTATTACTTTGTGATTGATTGTGTGCACCTTTGATTTTTTTTGGGAGTGTGGCTCAAGTTGGGCGGTAGACGCGGTTATGCGTTACCACCGGTCCGGAAGTGTAATTGGCGTATCTACCCTAGCATTGCCTAGTTGTGCCATGTCACATACCCTATTGTGTTTTACTACGAGTTTGATTTGTGTCGTACCTATGGAGTATTTATGGTAGCCTCTCGATCTGGAGTTACGATGGTACTATATAGACTATTGGCACTATAAAATGTGCTAAGGGGGATATGGGCAACGTCTTAACGCTATTTTTAAATGCATTATTTTTTACTTTAGACATTATTATAATAGCATATATTACTACATAGTAGATAGTTTAACGGATCCTCAGAGGATGGTTATCCCAAACATCCTTTGAGTTATTTGTATTTCAGTTGTTATTTCACTTGAGGTGGATTTATTGATACAAGAATGTTAATCCTGACTTGAGTGTTTTGTATTTGCTTCACGCTCGGGTCAGACTGAGTGGTTCAGCTTCGAGACTCACCTTTGGAGTTGGAGCTTCACTTGGAGATCTAACTATCTATCCAGTTTTCAGATATTCAGTTGATTCTAATGATGTATTCTGATCTTGTATTTGACTATTGTATTCGAGACTTCTGTTGTATCTTATTTAACTTTAATATGTATATACTAGCTTCATGAACTATTATTCTGTTGTTTCCGCTGCATTATTGTTATATTACTCCGTGTTTGTGATTATTTTATTTACTGTATATGCCAAGTTTTGCCGAATATAAATTAACAACTTGATATTTTGAGCAATTCAATTCCGACATGTGTGGATGCGAATGGTTGAAAATATCGAGTTGTTACATATTTTAAAGCTAAGTATTTAAAATAAGAGATAGTTTAAAATCAAGGACAATTTTGAAATCAAAATATTAAAAATGGTTTAAAAAAATTTGAGGCTAAAATATTTAAAAACAAGAGATGTGTCATTTTGAAAGGAAAGTTTTGAAAACATTTTAAAAAAAACAAGAGATATATTTTTTGAAAAATATTTTAATTAGATTAGTGGATATCAAAATAGCACCACTATATGTTCCACTAGATTTTGTTGTGGGTTCCATCCCACTAGGGTTCCATCCCTTTGACAAGCTCGAAGTGGATTCCATTCCACGAATAAATTTCGAATAAAAATGTTAGTGCTTTCAAGAAGTTTTAACATAATTCTAGACTCAATACTTATCTTGTACTCTTGAAATCTTGAACTCTTGATATCTTGATACTCATGGGTCTTCAATCTTGATATCTTCAGTCTTGAATCTCTATAGTGTACAGTCTTTATTATTGGTACCTGCATGGTTAAATCCTGCATATACATATATATATAAACTATAATGTTAGTATTTATACTTTATAACAAGTCCTAAGGTTGTTGTCATCAAAACCATCATTTCAAGGACTAACAATCTCCATTTGATGATAACAACCTATGTTTTTAAAATATACTTCACCCTCACAATAACTCCCCCTAAAACTAGTAACTCCCCCGTAATCTAAGCCTAACCACTCTATCCACTCTATTTTATATTTCTCTCCCTTTGTCATAAAAAAACTAATCCCATACTTATATATATAACTCCCCCTTAATCTAATACTATCTAACCTAAATACTAATAAGGAAGTATAATAAGTGAAACAAAAATTTATTATATACAATGTTATATATATATGGATTATAGACATACAAATATATTTAAGTACGTAAATTATAGAATTATACTTCTAACCAGAGTTTTTGATAGTTGGAGATTTGTGAATCGAACAATTTGGATAATGAAAACAAAAGTTTCCATGTTGTTCAACCAAATTCCCATCTTTGTCAAAACATATTTCGCCTACGCAGACCATCTTGTCGTCTTCTTCCATAAGTGCTTCTTCCTCTACCTCTTCTTCTTCTTTGCTGTGCTCTAAAGGGTTATGTACTTGAATGTTGGGAGAATCTTCTTCAGTCAGTATAGGATTTTCATGATTATCCATTAGGAATTTTTGCAAATTCCGAAGAATTTTGCCTTGCTTTTCTTGTTCTTTTGCCATCTTTATTTGTACAACTTGAAGTTCAGTCAACACTTCTACGCCATCCTTCGAAGATTCTTCAATCTTTATCACACGTGCTAGTGTATTGCATTGAAATGGACCAGAATGAGGAGAAGAAAAAGAAATCGTGTCATTTTGGTTTGATTTAGTGGAGGAGGCCATTAGTTTTAATTTTCTGAAGTTTAATACGGAGAAAGAAAAGTGGGAAGACAAAAAATTTCAAAATACATAGGTTTATATAACTACCAAATTATTTTTAGAGGGAAAATCAAATTTTCAAAATTTGTCGTTGTATGTCGACATGGGTGGTAGGGGTATGTCGACATACCTATGAAAAATTTGGTTTTCTTTTATACCTTTGTTTAAATGTTAGTATATCTACATTCTATATCTTAGTTTTTGAACAAATGCCTAGTTCTCTTCTTAATTTAGTATATATAGGTTGATTTAAGGGTTTGGTTAAAATATCAGCAATTTGATTCTCGGAGTTGATAAATTCAAGAGTAATAATCTCTTTACTTATATTATCTCTGAGAAAATGATGTCTGATGTCAATATGTTTAGTCCTAGTATAATGAGTAGGATTTTTAGACAAACTTATTGCACCGATATTATCACAATATATTGGTGATTCTGAAATTGTTAATCCAAAATCTTTTAAGGTTTGTTGCATATAATGACTTGAGAGCAAGCCAAAGAAGAAGAGATGTATTCTGCTTCAGTTGTTGATAAAGAAACAATATTTTGCTTTTAACTAAACCATGAAACAAGAGAATGCCCAAAAAAGTGACACGTTCCACTTGTCTTTTTCGGTCAGATTTGCAACCAGCATAGTCAGCATCAGAATAAGAAATTAAATCTAATGAATCATTTTTAGGGTAAAATAAACCATAGTCAAAAGTATGCATAACATATCTTATGATATGTTTCAAAGCTTTTAAGTGAGTCTCTTTGGGTTGAGATTGATATCTTGCATAGAGATAAACACTATGCATGATATCAGGTCTACTCACAGTGATATAGAGTAGTAATCCAGTCATTCCCTATATATTTTTTGATTTACATCTTTTGAAAGATCTTCTTTATTTAAATCTTCATTGGTTGCCATGGGAGTGGGTTTTCCACTCGTAGTAGTCATAAAAAATTTACTAATTAGATCCCTGGCATATTTTTCTTGACTAATAAAAATACCATCATCTAATTATTTTATTTGTAAACCTAAGAAGAAAGCAAGTTCACCTATATGACTCATCTCAAGCTCTTTTGTCATTATTTTGGAAAATTCATTATTCATTTCATGATTAGTTGATCCAAAAATAATATCATCTACATAAATTTGTACTAGTTGGATATCATTTTTATTTCTTTTAGTGAAAAGAGTATTATGTACTTTACCAATTTCAAAATTTGATTGTAATAAAAAAGATATTAGTCTATCATACCATGCTCTAGGAGCTTGTTTCAGACCATATAGAGCTTTCTTAAGTTTGAAAACATGGTTTGGAAATTTTTCATCTTCAAAGAGTAGAGGTTGTTCAACATAAACTTCCTCTTTAACAAATCCATTTAGAAAAGCACTTCTAACATCTATTTGAAATTATTTGAAATTATTATAATTTGCGAAAGCAAGTAGAAATCTAATTGCTTCTAATCTTACTATTGATGCAAAGGTTTCATCAAAATTTATTCTTTCTTCTTGATAATAACCTTGTGCGACTAATTGAGCTTTATTTCTAACGACCTCACCTAGTTCATTCATTTTATTTTTATAAACTCATTTAGTTCATATTATAGTTTTTCCTCAGGTTTAGGAACAAGTTCCCAAACATTATTTCTGGTGAATTGATTCAGTACTTCTTGCATAGCTAGAATCCATGAATCATCAAACGATGCTTCCTTTGGATTTTTAGGTTCAATAGATGATATAAATGCTGCATTACTCATGATATTTAGTTGATTTCTAGTTCTAACAATAGGCTCAATATTTTCTATAGGATGATCTTTTAAAAGCTTAACCTTTTTATTTGAATGAATGAGTTCATTATTTGTTTCAATTGATTCATTATTTAGGGTAGCAATATCTTCTTCATCATTAATTTGTTCAACATCTTTGAATTTTTCATCAAACGAAACATGCATTGTTTCTTCAATGGTATTAGTTTTTAAATTGAAAACTCTGTATGCTTTACTTCTATTAGAATATTCGATAAAGATTCCTTTGTCGGATTTAGGATCAAATTTATCTAAATTATCTTTTGTATTCAGAATAAAACATTTACTTTCAAAGATTCTAAAATAAGGTACCTTTGGTTTCATCATGTAAAGAAGTTCATAGGGTGTTTTATTAGTTAACGGTCTAATTGATATTCTATTCAAAATGAAACAAGCTGTAGCGACTGCTTTAGCCCAAAAATGTTTTGGTAGATTACTATCTAAAAGCATTGTTCTGGCACACTCTTGAATCGTCATATTTTACATTCTACCACTCCGTTTTGTTGTGGAGTTCTTGGAAAAGAGAAATTATGAGTTATTCCCTTTTCATTATAGAATCTCTCAAAATTTTCATTTTCAAATTCCCCACCGGGATCACTACAAATAGTTATAATTTTCAAAGAAAGTTGGTATTGAAGCCTTTTTGTAAAAAATTTAAATGAATCAAATGAATCACTTATGTTTCATGAAAATTGTCCATGTAAACCTAGAATAATCATCTACAATTAAAAAGACATATTTACTGTGATTTATTGATTGAATTTGAAATGGACTAAATAAATTTAAATGAACTAACTCAAGAGGTTTGCAGTTGAAATCTTATCTTTTAATTTGAAAGAACTCTTCCTAAGTTTCCCTAACTGACAAGCATCACATATACTATCTATTTTAAAATTCATTCTAGAGAGACCTCTTACTAGTTCAAGTTTAGAAAGTCTAGATAAGAGTTTAAAATTCCAATGCCCAAATCTTTATGCCAAACCCAAGGGTCACTTGTATTAGTCAAAAGACATAGATTATCATTTGAGATTTTCATACTAAGAATATAGATATTTTTCTTCCTAATTCCTTTAAATATAATGTTTGAATTATTATCTTCGATGTGACACTTATCTTTTTCAAATTAATTTTGTATCCTTTATCGCAAAGTTGACTAATACTAAGTAGATTGTGATTCAAATACTTAACTAATAAAACATTAGAAATAGTAGGAGTTTAGAGTTACCAACATTGCCGATGCCAATCACATATCCTTTTGAGCTGTCTCCAAAATTAACCAATCCTCCAACTTTGTAGATAATATCATTCAGCATATCTGGATTACCGGTCATGTGTCGTGAACATCCACTATCAAGTATCCACTTATTCTTCTTAATTTGTATACTTTGTCCATTGAGAGTTGATTCTTCAAAGGCCATATAACATTTTTCTTCCTGCACAAAATATAAACTTGGTAGATAATTTGATTTTCTATACTAACTATATGCAGACTTATGAGACAATAATGATTTGAACAGATTTAAAATAGGGTTAAGAAAATCGCCAAAAATAGCCATTTTTTAAAAAATTTCAAAATTCAAGTTATGAAAACTTTGAAAACCTTGCTTTGATACCAAATGTGAGAAATACGGATTACATATCTTAAGGCTAGAATAACACGGGAAGGGAGGGGGTAAACAGTGTTTTGTGGATTTTCAAAATCTTTTTGAAACTTATGTAATTTAATCACCAACAAATGCAATACAAAGACACGATATAATCATAGAATCATACGCAGATGCAAATAATAAATAAAAGCAGTAAAGGAAAGAACTCACTGGGATTTATTACTGATTCGGTATTACCCTACATCTAGTCCTACATAATTGTACAGATTTATCTTCAAAATAATCTCCAAGATTGCACCCTCGATTTCAAGGCCACGAGGTACACCCTCCTATATTCGAGTCTGGGGAAAACTCTCTTGATTTACCAGGCCATAAGATCACCTAATCAATTTCCAAGGCAACAGTCACACCCAATTGATTTCAATGTTCAACTGAACCTTTTACTCAACAGTTTGATTTATAAATAATCCTATAACTCTGAATAGCACTGAGATCTTATAGAGATAGTGGCAAAGAATTAAACAAGAGATAATCAAGTTTAATTCACTTGGTTTTCAGCAGAGTATAGTTTGGGAATCTTTAGAATAAACGTGGAAGATGAAGAGGAGAGAAAACAAGTGAAATCTGGTTGAAAATTCGTTTAGAACTACTGGTATTTATAGAAGATCAACAACCACATCTATTCGTGAAAGGATACGACAAATAGACACTTCTTTTGAAAACTTGAATTTTAAATTTTAACGAGCACCATGTCGACATGGGGGGTAGGAGTATGTTAACATGCTCTAGGAAAAAATGGTGATTTTGATTTTCTTATTAAAATTGGTTTCTATAATTTTTCAAAACAATTTCTAAATTTTTATAAATATATTTGAATATAGTTTAAACATATAAATAAGTTTAGAAAGTAATTTTTAATATATAATCTAATCTATAAAGTGATTTAAAATCTGAGTATATATATTCTAAAGCTAAGTATTTAAAACAAAAGATAGTTTAAAATCAAGGACAATTTTGAAATCAAAATAGTAAAAATGATAAAAAGTGTTTTGAGGATACAATATTTAAAAACAAGAGAGATGTATTTTTGAAAAGAAAATTTTGACAGTTTTCTTTAAAAAACAACAGATATATTTTTTGAAAAATACTTTTATAAATTAGTGGATATCAAAATAGGACCACTATATGTTCCACTAAATATGGCCATGGGTTCCATCCCATTAGGGTTCCATCCCTTTAACAAGCTCGAAGTGGATTCGATTTCACGAATAAATTTAGAATAAAAACGTGAGTGTTTTGAAGAAGTTTTAACATAATTCTAGACTCAATATTTATCTTGTACTCTTGATATCTTGATACTCATGAGTCTTCAATCTCGATATCTTCAATCTTGAATCTCTATAATGTACAGTCTTCATTCTTGATACCTACATGGTTAAATCCTACATATACATATATATCTAAACTATAATGTTAGTATTTATATTTTATAACAATTCCTATGGTAGTCGTCGTCAAAACCATCATCTCAAGGAGTAATAATACATACATACATACATACATACATATATAAAACATACATATATAAACTTTTTTGCGAAATGAAAATTTAAAATATTTATATTTTAGTTTAAGGTAATTATTCTTCATCTTTCGACCGAAATGTTTTAGTTAAAAATTAATTTTTAATGTCATTTTTTACAATGTACTTATTTACATTAAAATTTGATTTTTTTATAATGTAAATCCGTACAGAATTCATTAATGAGATTATTATTTTTATGTAACTTACATTAATTAATTAAAAATTAAAAATTAAAAATTAAAAATTAAAAATATATACATATATACTATCATTTAAATTTTGAAATAAACTTATAATATATATATATATATGTTAAATACATATACATGCCTATATATATGTGTGTGTGTGTGTTTGTATATATATTTAATAGATTAATTTGTATATGTATATACTAAATGCGAAAATCGTATATTAAAATTTAATGATTAGTTAAAAAGCTTTTCTAATTTCAAATTAATTTTTTTAATGGCTGAAATATGTGTGTTTGTGTGTGTGTTTGTGTGTATATATGTGATATATACATACATACATATATACATATATATTTGTAGATAAGTTTTTAATCAATTTGATTATCTATATATGTATGCAAAATTAGATAGCAATCAAATATATAAATTCATTATAATATATAACATAAGAAATATAACTGAAATGAACAACTTATATAGATAAGAAATAGCTATAATAATAAATTACTACCAAAATATTGCCAATGAAGAGCACCTTGAATGTTAAGCAAAGCTTCATAAGATCCAATCTAAAATCCTCCAAAAAGTGCAGCTAACAAGAAGAGAATTCCACTCCTTTAAATAGATTTAGTTTGACATTAATTTTATTTAGAAATGAAGAGGTTGTACCCTCGTAAGTTGCAGCTAAAATGAAGTAGAGAGGAGGCTAAATGTAGAGCAATTCAAGTGCAAAAAAAAAATTAATTAAGTCGTTCATTCATTCTTCTTCCCATCTCAAGAACAAAAGCGCGCATTCATTTTCTTCCGATTCAAAATCGATGGGAACGAAACCACTTTCCTCTTTAATCCTTAACCTTGCGTACCTTTTTACCCTCTCCTATAATCGAAATCAAAATTCTAGAGAAAAAAAATCAGACCGGGTATTACAGATTCAGGTTAAATGCTATGGAGCTCAGGAGACTAGTTGGAGGAGTTTCAGATGTATTTTCCATACTTGGCTTATATTCCGCTATGTAAGGACAAGTTATATAACTGTCTAGTTTGGTGTATTGATGGTTGTACTTTGATAATTGTACGTATATAACTGTTACAGATTATTTTGTATAAACTCTATTATTATATATTATATTTTGTTCCGCTGCGATTATGAGATTCTGTATTGTTGTTTCTATTTTTCTTCTATCTCCTTCTTCTTCACCCCTAATGAACTTGTATTTTCGACATTCGACTGCCTGGAATTTTATACAGTGGACGTATTAATGTCGATTTTCGAGGGTCGAGAATCCCTTTTGTTACATGTAGAGTCCAAATGAGAGAGTAGGTGGTCAGTAGGCACTGGAAATAAGTAAAAGGTGGAGATCTAAATCTCCTTGTTTACTTATTCTTTTTGCCAATTCAAAACCAGATTATGCATTCAAAACTCACCCTCCATCCTATTATGACTATCCATGATATAGGTCATATGGACCAATAAAAAATTCAAATCCAATAAATACTTATTTAACTTTAATCCAATTTAAATATTTACCGATATCATACGTCAATATATATATATATATATATATATATATATATATATATATATAACTGTTATATATGCACGTTATTAGACACTAATTCAAATAAATAAAATAAAATTCAATATAGTTTAATTAATTAACATTTCATAAATATTAATTAATTAAAATAAATTATAACAATTATAATTTAGTTTAATCCTATGGTATTTTAGAGTATTCATCATTGCAGTTATGCAACTCACAGGTGTAAATTTAGTCAACGTTCGGTATCGAGCAATTCGAATATTAACATTCACATGTCACCTTAGTGACAATATGATAGTCTGGCAAATATATTTCTTACAAATTTTTATGAAAATTCCAATTTCACTACTTTACGTGGTACCGGGTATTAATATTTTTTTTCACCAATTCTGTTTGTCAAAACTATAAAACATTAGGACATATGGAATTTGGTTTCGCTCAAAATTCTAATATAAACTACATTCAACTTGTTCAATCCAAACCCAAAGTCCTTGGTTCAACAATACTAATAATTATTGACCATATTCCTCTAGCTAGAGACTTGACTATGAGTTGACTATGATCTATCGTGATACTAACCTCATATAAGCGAGAAGACAAATTCTCCATTGAATAGTGTTTCACTACTAAAGCTTTAACTCAGACCCAACAATAGTCATTCGATGGACACCATCACATAATTTAAACTATAGTCAACGTGTAGTGTCAAAATTCAGTCGAGAGAACTGTGTAAATATTAACTTTGAGATTCTCTCATTAACCTTAATTATATTGACCAATAAAAAAAATTCTCGAGTGAGTCATTCCATGTTATCCAATAACTATCAAAATGTTATTCCTTGGTGCGATTAGTAGCTATGAGTAATATATTGTCTAGGAAAGTGCTTTGCACTCTAGTCTCAATGGATGTATCGATATTCTTTCTTAAAGCATCTTGACTAGGAATATTAAATATTTTCAATATGATAAATTTTTCATGGTTACACACATTGTAATTACTGTCACATAATATATCAAATATTTTTTTATTATTAAATATACTTAAATTAAATAATTAACTAACATAACATAGCATGACAAGCGTATAATAGAAAGTAAAACACCTTTTATTTCATACGAGATTTTTTTATAGGGTTAATAATATACAGCAAATTACAGAGCTACCCTAAGGTTAGCACTATCAAAAAATGGTGAATAATCGAAGGAAGAGTGTGTAGCAAGAATTCAGAACATAAACAGGGTAAAAGATAACTGAGAAAGCATGTGCACAAAGAAGAAGAGGAAATCTGGTATTAATTTTATTCATCTAAAATACTACATTGGTTACAATTATTATAATAATATATAAGTATTTTGGGTACAAATATTCATTAACTAAATGCTTAAACTTGATTAATCAAAGTGCAACAACAATTAAAACTCGATAAAATTCAATTCTTGATTATGGTTTCTTTATAATGCTTCTTCGCCAATCTTGAATGATCAATAATAATATCAAGTTCATCTTCGATCTATACTGATAGTGTTTTTGGTTTTTTAATTGGTTGCATATGTGTTTGGTGAAATTCCTATAAGTGTTTATGCTTATTTGATGTTTATATGAATGCTCAATTTTAACCTCACCCACCTTCTCCCCAATTAAACCTATATTCTAACCACAATTCCAAACAAACACAATAAAGGCAAGTCATAATAAGATGAAAGCTTTGATTTCCAATAAGGCTTTTACTATTTTTGCAATAAAAATCATTCCATGCCTTATCCCTAGTCAAATTAAGATCCTATTCCTAATTTCTACCGGTTACAATATTCTGATACCAAGGTGAGAAATGATGGTGAAAGCTTTTATTTCTACCAGCGAGTAATAGGGAGAATGTAGGATCCGATACGTTGACGACGGGGATAAAATAATGAATTTTGCAAAAAATTCTTTTATTAATTTGCACAAGATCTTTTATTGTTTTTATGTGAATAATAATTTTATACTAAATCATACTCAGTATCCTTTAATAAAAGTATATAGAGGTATATTTTAAATTTATTTAATTTATATTTAATATATTAATTTATTTTTATAGTTAATAATAATATTTCATTATAAATTTAATTCTACTTTAATTTATGTTGTGATATGACAATATACTCCTATTCTCAATGCAAAATTTTAACAATATTAAATATAGTGATCTAACCTTGGAGTAATATAGGAACACGTGTCATAATTAACCATTGTGATTTATAGTCAATAAATAGGTTAAGGTCATAAGTTAGCGATGATGTCATAAAGACATACATATAAAAATATTTAGTATATGTCTACACCAATAAGACAAAATTACTTTTTTCCTCTATTAATTTATTGTTTAATATTATGAATAGTTATATGTAACATAATATTATTTAATAATTAAATATCTATATACACAACATAATTTTCAACTTATATATAAGTATATATTTAAATTAAATTATAAAATTTTAACAGTATATATATTGTTAGGTTAATTGTTTATAAATATATTTTTATATTTGATAATTTTAAATTTTAAATTTGAAATGGTTTAATCAAATCGGACTAATTTTTTGTACGTTGAATCTGTGAGTAAATTAAGTATATCTGAAATCCATATGTATATAATTTGGGAATCATGAGGTCAGTGGCGAGCAACCCTACATTATTAAGATCTCCATCTTTAAAGTCATTGCCTTCAACATTTCTTCACTTTCGAACACGTATATTGGTACGAAGTGGTTTTCGGATAGAAATCACCCAAATCTTATCCGGGTCTCTCCAAACCAATTATCGATAAAAAATATGTATATGTGTATACATAAATGTTATGCCTCTTCCGTTAAATCCTCTTTTCTTCTTTTAGTCAAAATATTATTTAACTTTGAATATATCTTTTTATCCAATAAAATATCTTATATATATATATATATATATATATATATATATATATATATATATATATATATAAACCATTTTTGTTTCGAGATATGCGGAACTATTAAACCTCTTTTTAACTTCGGAAATAACAAATCAATCCCTTTCGATTACTTAGAGCAAATACTTCCATATTCTATTATTAGCATAATTAATAAAGATTTCATTTTTTGAAACATGCTTTAAATGAGTCAAAAACAATGTTATTTAAGACATCGTTTACTGTAAATCCAAATCACTTAGTATTGATTAAAAAGGATTTATAAATTTTAGATTAATTATACTCAATACTAATTTCACTACAAGAAAAGTTAGTTTTGTTAGCAAATTCATACAGCGTTTTCCATAGCCGTGCAGTCCTTCTATCGGTTAAACAAATAAAAATAATATAAAAACGCTGTTTTTACTATCACCAAATTTTTTTTGCAGGAAAGCCCAAATATTATTTTGGTGGCCGCTCTTTTTCCATTTTGTATATTCCCTCCCCAGAGCAAAAAGGAAATAAACCTAAAAGAATTTCTCCTCCATTTTTTTGGTCTCTTCAATGCAATATTCGTCCTCAGCCTTCACAGTAAACATTCCTTCTCGATTTCTCTTTTACATCCATCATCTAATCCTAAAATAGATGATATGTTAATTGGCAGCACTATCGGTTTTTCTAAATGATGGAGAGAGTAGCAACAATCATTGATCTGGTGACAGGATGATTGACTTTAGGTGGTGGTGGTTAGTTTGATGGTGGCCGCGACTGATTTGGGAGGCTTCTGTAGATTTTGAGGTCCGTCCATGATTGTATGTATCCCATGAACCTTATCCTATGTTCTTCTCATTATGTGACTTTACTATGTAGTTTCATTTTTTACATTTTTTATTGTGCTTCATATTTGGTTTTGAACTGAACTGAAACTGCATTGCAATATGCTTGAGTAACCGCAGTAATTGTGTAACCGCAGTAGTGTCTAATCCCTTGAAATTTGTACAACCCCTTTACATATTTTGCATGGGTTATAGTGACGATAGTATATGGTCTGATGGGTGTTTCATCTTGTTTCGATTGGTTGCTGACCTTGGGTTTAGGCTTTAGCTTTTCGGTTCAAGTTTTTTTGCCAAATTGCAGTAGTGTTTTTATCCCCATTACTAGCCGTTCATTGATATAGTTTTAGGTATGTGACTAGTAAGGAAATTATTATTTGAGTTATCAATAATTAACTAGAATTAAACGTTTTACAAAAATTAACTTTTTTTTACAAAGTCTATATCATCATGATATAACATGAATAAATACAAGGGAAATTAGACAAAGCCACAAAATCCAAAACACTACTCGTATCTGTCACCTAATCCGTGTGCATATTGAATGCAAACTTTACCTGTTAGTTAAGGACATCTGATAAAAGATGGAAATGAGTGAAGTTGTAAGGTGGTTCAAAAAATAGCTCAGGGTAGTGAAATTCAGTTAGGAGCTAGAAGCATATAGGAAGTGATGATTTGATTCTTCTAAAGTCATGATTTGTCATCGCTATTCCAAGTTCTATTTCAGTGCATGTCTTATCTCTAATAGAATGTTGTTCTGTAGCTAGAATTGTTTAATATTGCACAATAATCGGTTTTTACAGGAAAATAGTGTGATGAACTAAGCACTAATTTTTGGATAAAGTTCTATACAAGTTGCACAACTGATTGTTTTATATTCAAACCCCCATGAGAAAATATGCTTTCGGTTTACAGGTGTTCCAATTTACAAAAACTCTGGCCAAGTGACATGTGTAGCACTGGCACATAATCACATAAGTATCAATACTTTATCTTCTAATTGGTAGTCTATAACTTGGTAATCAAAATCTTTTTACTAACAAGATAGATATGACGTAGACCTAATAGTTATTGTGCTAGGATTGAAACATCCAAGAAATCACAATACAGCAAAGATGTCAGCTAGCGTTTTTTTTACCTTGGGGCTTTAGGTAAGTTGACAATTAGGATCCAAGATTCTGTCTATTGGTCAAATATTTTTCATAGGCACACTACTTTTTTAAGAGGCCATATATAACTGCATTTAAATTGTTTTAACCAAGCAGGTGCATGAGTTCATAAGCTATTTGACCCTATAATGTTAGAGCTGAGCAAACGAAGCTGCTGATTTCATAGATTCAACAAACAACTAAGTCAACAATCTTTGATGTTTATCATTAGCATTTAAATAATGCAAGGATTCTATCATGTGCTGGACTATGTGCTTTAATGTACTAAGTTATAGTAAGTTTTTTGCTTTTCTTTATGGGACAACACCTACAAATTTTCAAAGTTTATTCGAGGAATTTAATTGAATTTTATCTTCGTTAATAGTGAATTTTTTCAATTTAAACATCTCCCCGAACAATAAGTTTACACTATCTTAAAGAATTGCAAACTGCAAACATCATATTAAAGTTTGCACAATTTTTTATAAGCTGTCATTGTAAGTTTGTCCCCTGAAACAAACTCTAATAAAAAAAACGTACATTCTAAGTTTCTCATATAAATATTTGTAATGGCCGTGCTTTGGAAGCTCACAAGATGAAAGTGAGCATGGTTACATGAAAAACACTTGATATGGAACTTTATATGGTTGAAAAAAAATCCAGAGTCAACCATAACTAGAGAAGTCAAGATGGACGATTTCATTATATGGCCTAAGTCTTCAGTTGGATTGCATTGAAGTGGATATTATATACTACACCTGTTAACTACTGCATATATAGATTTAGTAAACCAATAATAACTTGCTTACCTGCACTGAAACAGCAACTGATGGATAGTTTGTGCTGCATAAACCAACCTACGATCAATGCTTATGCCTTTTCCAACGTTAACGAGATTAGTTGGGTGCTGATAGAGTTTGCAGGTCATGATGCGGTTATAGTTCGAAATGCAACTACTGTTTGATTTATTCACAAACTCTAATTTATTCAAAGTATGTTGTTGTCAAAATATCCCTCAAATTACAGTACCCTGTTTCATAATAAATAATTATGATGTGCTGCTAACATATACCTATATTCAATGTATAGTCATACATATAACAATGTTTCAAAGTATGTTGTTGTCAAAATGTCCTATGCATTCAAGGTACTCTTCGACTGCTACCATGCCTTTTCTCAACTAGTACCATCAAAACACATCCTAGTGCATTCAAAGCGTCGACTACTAGTACTGTCAAAATACATATAAGTGCTTTTTCAGTACATTCAATGCATTTATTTCATGGCCACTCAACACTGCATAAATACATATGCAACCTAATTAACAGCGCCGCATTATTAGTTAACTTATTTTTAGTTTATATTGGAATGTGATGTTAATGATAATAGTTATAAGTAGATGTAACTAATTGTCTTGTGTTGATCATTCGTTTGATGATACGTTATTTACATAAATGTTGATATTTCCGACTTATCAAAAAATCAGCTTTAAGGAACTGGGTAGTATATTTGTACTCCATCATTCATTGTATTTTCTTACGTTTTATGATCATAGACCGACAACTCAATATCTATTGCAGGTGAAATGCTGCCTAGATCGAAAATAACTTGCACATTCTTTAAATGATACCAACAACTGAATGGTATCGCAATGTGCATCATGGTTTGTGTTAGCACTTCAGCAATCTAAAGCCCTTTCCACTCCTGCTAATGCAGGTCCTATACTTATCTAGTTTATTTCATGTAGAATGATGAATTTTATAAACTAACTTAGTATGATGTATTTTATTTATTTACCTATACTTATCTAGTTCATTTCCTTAAATATTTTTGAAAAGAACGGCTAGCTATTATATCAAAAGATGGTGAGCAGAACGACAAGACCATTCAGGAAGCCCAGTAACCAGGACTTTGCCTATAAATACAGCATATGGGGCTTCGGGAAGAGGATCTGCATTCCGTTTCCGTTCATATTCGATACTAAGGCTGCTCTGCCATTGTTATTCTACAACTCTGGATTATAACTGTAATTGATTCTAATATCAATAAAAAGGAAATTTATGGAGTGGACGTAGGCCGGAGTTAGTCGAACCACTATAAATCTTCTACTATTATCGATTTCTTTCTAATTTTTACTGTTCTTCATATTTGTACTCTACATAGATTCTATCTGTGATATGTGACTGTGATTTGGTGCTTTCATCTAGATTTGAGTGTCAGTGACCAATTTTGGTGCTAACATTTTGGTGCTTTCACTGAGAAAGCTCGAACTCAGGGAACCTATAGCTTGGACTTTGGATTTGAAGACTTAAAGACTCGGATCTGGAAAGCTATGGCAAGGCAATAGACAAGAAAACAGAGGATTAAAAGGAGTTATCGTGAGGGGATTCATGAGGCTTTCTCAGGAGCTAATCAGGCCTCGATTTTCGTCATCAGAGACGAGATGGAAACAATGCTGAAGAGACAAGAGGATTTGATGCAAAACCTACTTCGATAAGTTGCACAAGTTGGAGTGCAGAGTCAAGCGAACGCAACTATAGGGGATGCTAGAAATAGGAGTCTGGAGCACGAAGCAACCAGTGTTCAGAACAGAGCAGGACCATCAAGAGCAGCACCAGGACTAGGGGCCTCTTCCTCGGAGCATGTTGACCCAATACCGGGCGGATTACCAGGTGGAGTTGTACAACATGGTGTCGATAGAGGAATGGATGCTCATCTAGGAGAGCAGGTCCCAGGATTCCCTCGTTAACTCGGGGGGGGGGGGGGGGGGAAGATTGGAGGCAACAGACAAGGACTATAGCTCGGAACAGTGATAGGTTGGCAGAGATGGATAGGTGAGCCATGAGAGACGGATCGGTAAATAGAGACTTGAAAGATGTGAATAGGAGTCCCTTTGCTCCTGCGATCAAGTCAGCTAGAAACCCGTCAGATTTCAAATTACTAACACTGGAAATGTATGACGGGAGAACAGATCCCACTGTCCACTTGACGAGGTACATGAGGCATATGGAAGTGCTGGGGCATCGGAGGAGGTCATGGCATGATGCTTCCCTTTATATTTGACAGATATTGCAGCATTATGGTTCAGATAGCTAGAGAGTGGCTCTATCGGCACATGGATGGAGCTGATTGAAAGGTTTATGAGAAAGTTTCGGGTTTGCATAGTCAGACCCAAGAACGTGATGACTTTAACATCGATGGAACAATGGAAAGGAGAGTCGCTTAGGGAATTCTTAACCAGATTCAATGCGGCGGTGGCTTCGATGGATCGGCCCGATCCACCAATGGTTTTGATGGCGGCAGTTTCAGGAATCGCAGATAATTCGGATTTCAAGATATCATTGGAACAGGACCCAAAGAAGGATCTCGAGGAGTTCTACTATGAGGCAGAAAGTTTCCTGAGGCAGGAAGATGCGCAGGTTGAGAGAGAAGGGAGAGAGGCCGAAGCTTATGCAGTAAGTGGTGGAGGTCCACCCAGGGAGGATCCAAATAAAGATGATAAAGGAAAAAGGAAAATAAATGACGACGGTAGCACTTCGAAAGGGCCTAAGAGAGAGTCGAAGTTTTCTTCTTACACATATTTAATTGAGACTCTAGAAAGGATTTACTTAAATACCCGAGGGCACCTCCATTATCGAATGCCGGCAAGGAGGGAGCCTTCTGAATACGAGCGGGCATCAGGAAAGCATTGCCTATACCATGAGCAGGATAGGCACAACAAAAACGATTACAGGCATTTAAAAGATATCATTGAGGAGCATGTAAGGAATGGTCATCTACAACAGTATGTAAGGAATCGAGCTGTGGCAGTGGAACAGGAGCAGCCACCGCCCATCTCGAACGAGGATGGAACTGGATCTAGGAATCTCTGGCTCGTCATTAACTAACTGGATTTATGATTTTGAATAAGTAATAGAACTCGAAGTAATACGGCTAAGTTACTTACACATGTACGAGATCGAGGATGGTCCCTAGGCATGCTCTGAGACGATGATAAAACGTATTTCTCAAGTCTATGAAATCTTGTTTTTCTTTTCATTTTTTTGAAAACTTTGGTTTCTCCCTTGGATGACATTTATTTGGCTTTCCTTGGCTATAAAAACTTTTAAATGATTGGATTTGCATTAATGTAATAAATAAAATAGGTCTCGCGATCACGGTCTCGACCGGAGAGACGGGGCAGTGATCGTAGACTATGGGTCCCTTTGCCGGAGAGCGATGGAATGGGCTCAAACACTTAAAAAGTCCTTGACCGGAGAGCCGATGTCGGAGAATATTAAAATTCCTTGGTTGGAGACCCGAGGCCAGAGAATATAAAAAGTCCTTGGCTGGAGAGCCGAGGCCGTAGAATATAAAAAAAAGTCCTTGGTCGGAGAGCCGAGGTCGAAGAACGTAAAGCCCTTGACTGGAGAGTCGAGATCGAAACAGGATAACGGCCCGGAGTAATCATGAATTTGGCTATTAGTTATTGGATATGGATGGATTAGAACTCGGTTGTTGGGTTCGGATGGATGTGGAATTGGATAAGGATTTGGTTATTGGATAGGGATTGGATATCGACTCAGTGTAGTCGTAGATTCAGATAAGGATACGACAATGGCATTTGGATAAAATGAATTGGATTATGAATTGGAAAGTATGGCTATGGATAAAATATGGACTTTGGATATCAGATTTGATGCTGTTCAAAACACACCTTCCAATAGCAAGGCATGTTTTGGGGGGCAAATGTTAACCCGCCTTTTTGCAAGGTCGTGGACAGACGGATTTAACTAAATCGACTGCTCATTTGTCGAGGCTGGAACACGATGTGTTTGAGTCAATTGGATGGATAGACGGTCAGTCATGGATGGTTCAGTATATATGGCTTGGCCTAGGTGGATCAGCAGGTGCCAATCGGTCAAGGATGGGAGTTCGCGCATGGCTCGACCTAGGTGGTTTGGCAGGTGTCGATTAGTCAAGGATGGGAGTTTGTGCATGGCTCGGCCTAGGTGGTTCAACAGGTGCCGATCGGTCAAGGATGGGAGTGCATGCATAGCTCGGCCTAGGTGGATTGGCAGGTGCCGCTCGGTCAAGGGTGGAAAGTCACGAGCGGGTCAGCCTGAATGGGTCGGTATATATGGACCGGTACGTATGAATCAGCCATGTGTGGGTCGGTCAAGATAGTTAGGTTAACGTGGATTGATAGTTTGGTTTTAGGGTCAGTGTTGGGAAGACTTTGGGTCGACAAAGAAGTAGGTCGGTAGGAAGGTGGTTCGATCATACTGGAGTGGCTTGATAGAAGGTGGATCAGCCTCGAGGAGTGCTCCAGGTCGACAAAGGAGAGGCTCGGTCAGATATGGTTTGACATATGTGGTTCGGCCTTAGTGGATCGGTCATGTAGGGTCAGTTAGGGTAGGTAAGTCAAAATGGATTGGCATGTGGAGATCGGATCAGCATTTATTCGAAGATGGGATCAGCATGGTCGAAACTGCTTTGGGTGAACATTGGATGGAGCTTGAGTCGGCTATGGGAGTTCTTCGGGTCAAATTTAGGAATTAGTTCGGCACTATGGCGTGGGGTCGGCCTTGGAGTCATATGGTTTGGTCTTTGTGGTTTGGCATTGGAGGAATTGTGATAGGTGGGTCGGCCTCTAGTGGTTCGGCCATATGGGGTTGGTCGGCATAGCTAGAAGTTAGGAATGAGTGGGTCGACATAAGTATAAGAGAAAGTTACTTAGAGTCTAACGTAGGATTGTTTTGGGTCATTGCCTAGGAAATTCAGCCCGGTATATCCAGAACTCAGGGCAGTTGTAATGGTGGAGTTGGGTGTTGGTAAAGTTCTTGATTGGCCTGGGCCATCAAGGAAGCCCAGTAACCAGGCTTTGCCAATAAATACAGCATGTGAGGCTTTAGAAAGAGGATCTTCATTCTGTTTCCCTTCATCTTCGATCCTAAGGCTGCTCTGCCATTATTATTCTAAAACCTCCGGATTTTAACTTTAATTGATTCTAACATTAATAAAAAGGAAATTTGTAGAGTGGACATAGGAAGGAGTTAACCGAACCACTATAAATCTTCTGTTATTACTACTTTCTTTCTAATTTTTATTGTTCTTCATATTTATACTCTCTACATAGTTTCTATCTATGATCTGTGACTGTGATTTGGTGCTTTCATCAAGATTTGGATGTTTAGTGGCCAATTTTGGCGCTAACAGATGCCTAACATATATTGTAAACATATGGGTATAATGTGAATAATTTTACTCAAGATATGTATTTTTAATTCACATAGCTATCATTTCTCATTATATATGATTTCAACTTATAAATCATACCAATAATATGTGTCACAACCAAACTTTTATATAATCAATTAATCGTCATCCAAAATATTAAATAACCATATAAGAAATCATTTTAGCATATGGTCAAGGCTATAACTTTAAGTAGTTAATGTTTAATATTATCACTAATAGCAAGCAATATTAAGTGATTAATAAGTAATATGAACAAGTGATTGACAAGTGAATATCAAGTGATATTATCAAGCAATTCAAAGCATGATTAACTCACTTTTATTTAACACGTTTACTTCCTACCAACATTTTATCCATCACAACACTTCACTAATGCTTCCAACTTCATCAAACATCACTAAAACCCATTCTCCCTTTCCTAATTCTCATGTCCAAGACCTCCGTCCTTATAGATGCTCACTGTCAACCTCATCTACCATCCTAGTTCATGTCCAACCTCCTCCATCTCCCTCATACTTATGACCCACCACTCTTCTCTCCACCACACTCATGGACTTAGGCCATTAAAAGAAGAGAAGAGAAGAAGTGATGAAGAAGAGAAGAAGAAGTGTGTGTAAATTATGAAAGGGGTGCTTGGCTATTTATAGGAAATTTGCACAAATATCTCTGACACAACCATGTACTTAGCCCACTCCCCCTCCATGTGCCATCCATGTGCCTTGTAAGGTGATGTGTAAGTTTGCTTTTTCAAAAGTAAACCACTTTGTTTTATATGCTAAATTTAAATGTATATTTGTATGTATAGATGTGTATGCATGTACATGTATGTATGTATGTCATATTTCAACTAACAATGTTACAATGTTCAATCACAACTTTTATTTGTTAAATCGTTGATAATCCAGAATTCGAATTTCGGTCATATTTTCAGTTTTTAATCGAACTATTTTACCATATCTAAATAATTAAACAACATTACTTAAGTTATAAACCATTTTAAATAATATTAAAATCTATTTATAAAAATATGACGTCGATTCGCCAAAATGTGATGAAGTTTGTATATCTTTATAAAAACAAGTTTATATATTTATAAAACCATTATAAATAACTTACTATCATTATGTAATAATTAAAATGAATTATTTATCATTTAAAACCAATTATTTGAATATCAAAACAAATTAAATATTCCAATTCAAAGTGATAAAATTATGGGTCGTTACATATATGCCAAAATGTCATATTATGAGACAATTTGCAAGTTGAATATGAATTGAGTTAAACATGTTGCCCAGTGAAATTATTCCATAAATTTCAACATTTTGAGATTGATGAAGTTTGTATAATCCAGTCTTCTTCTCGAAGACTCGCTTATAGCCAATGGATCATATGCTTTTGGATATAGTTAGCAAGATAAAATTTTGGCAATGCCTTCGAATCCATTTTGAATCTAATGCATCATGTCCTATAACCGAGGATAGTTCTTTCAAACAATTCATTTTCTAGACATTGATAAGAAATTCGTAGTTTCTCTTCAACATGTATGAATTATTTTTGAGAGAAATGTGTAATCCGCTAAAATAGAGGAGAGCACACATGTGTGTGTATATATCACAGAAAGCAAAGGCGCTGTCAACATGCCTGATAGGTAGCTAATCATAATACAAAAAATGAAAGAGACTCGGGTACAACTAGAATGAGCTTCGGCAAGGCCGCCGCCCATTACACCTCATTACACTACACCAAAACAGTGATTTCCCATTTTTTCCAATTCCTAACACTTTTTTTGTGCTATTAGTTACCCACAGATGGAAAGTGTTAGCATACTCAAAAAATGTTAGCAAAAATATTATATTTATTCTTTAAGCGGTTTCAATACCTAGCTTTTTTGGCAACACTTATAAGTGTTTACTTACAAAATAGATATGTTACATCACTTGGTAAACTAGTAAATAATTCACAAAAAATTATCCTTACTTTTAATTTTTTATATTCTTAATTTTCTTACGCTTATCCATTGCAATCCCCCATTTCAGCTGCATATTTGTTAATTCCAAAATTAGGGTCTCTTCTCTAAGCGACATCGGCGTGATCAACGACAACAACATCGACGGCAGCGACAATGCTCAAGCCTCCAGCGAATCGGCAGCAGCTTCTCTCGGTGGTCCTTAGGACAACATCAAGTGATGGATTAACACGCGATGCATCATCTCCCCAGGGGACATCACTGGACATGGATTACTCAACGAGCGACGCGTAACCTCTCTAGGTGACATCATCAGGCACCGACGGCTCTCGCATCTTAAGGTTCCACACACCATGTAACAACCTTGGTTTGAGATTACCTATCAATATTAAATTACAATGGTAATTATAATTTAATATTGTGAATTAAATTAAAATTAGAGATTTTAAATTGTTTATTTGAAATAAACAATGAATTTTGGAATTTAAAATGAGAAAATAAAATTCTAAACTTTATTTTATTTTCTTTGGATTGATAATAAATGGAAAATGACCTTATTTTAGAGAAAATGCAATGATTATATTAATTATTGCCCATTTACTTCTTTTAATAATTTTTAAAGAAGTACGTAACTTTTAAAGTGGTTTATTTAAATAAAAAGGTGGAAATTGGTTTTAAAATGTGTTTTGGTTAGAAATTTAAGTTTAAAATGGTTTGTGTTACTTTTCTAAGTAAGATAATAATTTTTATAGAATTTTTTGAAGTTAAAAGTAAGGACTTATGCATTTATTTGGTGTAAATAGTGTATTTTTGTAAAATAAGGGATTTTAATAATAAAAATGCTTAAAAAAATTTCTTTTTATATAGTGTAAAATATTTATATTTAACATGTTTATAAGTGTACATGTTTATTAGTATTAAAACTTGAAGAAAAATGTAATATGTTTTATAAAATAGTGTAAACATGTGCATTTTTGTTTAAGTGTTGTATTAAAGCCTTAGGCTGATTACTTTATTCCTTAATTTGGGTCCAAATGGCCCATTAGCCAACTTAACCTGATAAACTTAGCCTGATAGAGGAAGCGAGAAACATTTTACAGTATGCTCAAACCAATCTTACCTTCTTCCTCTTCAGTCAGTAAAAGAAAATAGCCATTTTTCTCAAAACCCAAGCTTTCAAACTCAAATTTCTTCAGAGCAAACTGTAATTTTTATCAAACTAGAGTAAATTAATAGGTAATATAATCCCAAAACCTAAATATTCCAGCCAAATCTTGTTTTTATAAGAGTTTGTTTGTTAAGTATTTTTCCTCTTTGCATGCATCTTTTTCTTCTTCTACAGGTGCTTTATGGCTGAAATCAAGCCAAAGCTTTAATCATTCAGCTCTAATTCATGATTTTGCACAACTATAGCAAGGTGAGTTGAATAACTCACAAAATCTAGCTCAGTCAAAGTCTCAAATTCTTGAATCTGTACAAAATAAGCTTCTGTAATCGATTTTCCGTTGATAGTTTTCTTTTCTGTGAATCTAGTTTGTGTTGCTTCTTTGCATGCTTATATCCTTTGATACCGGCAATGAAATGCGATCTGATTTGTTGCATTTGGCAGCTTGCATAATGAACTTCATCTCTACAAATTTTGGTTGAAAATATTGTCATTTGGATGTTCAAAACAGTGGTTGAATATCAATTCAAACACAGATCTGAGGGTTCCTTTGTGGGTTTGGATTGTCGGTTACATGCTGCAGTGCGTGGTTCATGTAGTGAATATTGAGTTCGAGTATTGGAGGAGGAGGGACGGTGGGGATGGTCTGGTAGAGCTTGGTGAGGGGGGTTTCATAGAGGAAGTCGGAATGTTGTTTTGCAAGGTGAAGTCGCGTGACTTTGGGTGTGCACGCACAGTGGTGGTTTCGAGCAGGCGTGAGGGCATTTCAAATTGGGAAGGAAATGTTTTCTTGGTCGGGTTTGCTTTGGGTGGGCTAGTATATCTTTGTTTAAAATTTAGTTATTATATATATAAATTGTTTTATTAAATTCCAATTCATATAAAAAAAGGCTGATGTCTTATTTGTCGTATAAATTATTTATACGAGGTTAAAATGCGTTGGAGACTTTTCAGAGGAAGCCGAGATCCTAGGGTAATAAAATCAGAACGATTAGCAAATAAAAGGAAACCAAGGTGAGTTAATCTCACTCATGTTTGGACTACAACAATTTATTTTAAATAGTTAAAATTAATTATTGGCTGTGTGGTTGAATTTGAAAATTTATATCGGCTGGATGTGATATTATATATAGTAGTATATATATATTGGAGTGATTGATATTCCCGCATTTTATATCGAATGAGACCCGATGCGCCCCACATATTAGCGGATGACCCTATATACTACTAAATCCCCTCGAAGTGGGATTGGTATTTTATATAATGCTAACATCTATGGATGCAAGAAAACAGATTAGAGGGATCTAACTGGATTCCTCAAAAATGTTATATTTATTTTCATATTCTGTTACATAATCTATTTGAATAATCTATGATATATTATATTGGAGATTTAATTTATTTGGATGCTATGGTATTGTTGGATAGATTTTGGGTATTTCAAAATACCGTAAATATGAATATTGATCTTTAAAAGGGAAATAAAAGGAAATTTTTAAGTAAAATATTTATAATGAAGTTGAATCAATTAAAAGAATGAATTTGGAAAGAAATAAATAGATTGATTTGAAAATTCTATTTAATAAATTTCGAATATGGAAAAACAGAGATTTTTGGAAAAATATGAATAAAAGGGTTTTTAAAAACAAAGAACTTAAGCGATATTATTTTAATATAAAAGAATGTATTTTTAAATTTGAATTTAAATGGTTTACGAAAAATAAAAGGGAAAATTTTGAAATAAAGTATGAAATTGATGCTTCGAATTTAAATAAGATTTTAAATCAGAAAAGGAAGTGAATATGAAATTAGGGTGTTTTGGAATAAATTTGGGTAAATCAAGAATTAAATTTTGAAATGGAATTTAATTTAGAAAATAGATTTGAAAATCAATTAAGTATATGTAATAGTGATAGAAGGAGAAATAGGACTATGGAATTTATAAATGAAGTTTTATTCACCAGGTGAAGTAAATTATCAGTGGGTAATTGAAATTATAAATTCATAGTAGGAATTTATAAGGAGATGGATAAATCATTTTAAAAATAAATAGTGGTTTTATTTTTAGAAATGTGAGAAAGAAAATTTACTAGATTGGAACGTAAATTAAGCTGGAGATAAATCGAGAGGATTTATAAAATAATTAGACCGGCTATATTGGAGTTGAAATATATTTTTTGAAAAGTTAAGTTTATTTTAAAGGAAAGATTTTTTAAGTATTAATTAGAAAATTTAAAAGTGTTTAAAAGAATGTTTTAGGAAAAAATGTATTTTTAATTGTTTTAAAATTTTCTAAAGTATTTTTTAATTAAGCTAGTTATAGTAGTTAATTATTATTATAGGTTAAATAAGTATTATTATTTTAAAAGGATAATTATTCAATATTAATATTTTATATAATAGTTTTTATTTAAAGTAGTTTTTGTCTAAAGTAACTTGGAAAATTTTATAAAATCCCATAAGTGTATTTTTTTTTTGAAAATTTTTAAATAGAGTTTTCGGGAAGTATTGGTATACTCGCATGGTGAAATCGGAGGCAGTGAGCGTCTGCAGTTAAGACTTGGATTTCTCTGGGATAGAGACGTGACCATTGAACTGTGATCCACGGTTTGATGTAGCAGTGGTACTTTCTATATTATTTAAAAAGGGTTTTTAAATATTTTAAAATGGAAAAAGATAATTTTTTGAATATGCCGAATTAGATAATATAAGTGTATATTTTTGGATAAAGAGATTTAAACAATTCAAAATTAAATTTAAATAATACTTAGTGTTTCCTTTCAGTGAAAATGAAGTTTTGGCCCAATTGATTGGTTTTTTGATAGTTAATTAACCGACTATCAAATCTGGACCCAAACATAATTTTGGAAATATGTAGAAGTAACACGGGAATTATATGGTACAGTTACCGTTCGAGGTGCTATACTATACGTATAAACTCATTCTTTCTTCTAGGACGTTTATAAAGAAATCCATCCACAAAACGGTTAGGAGGTGAACTCTGATTTTATTTTCGTCTGTTTATTTCCTACAGAACCAGGGTTGAGTTTACTGGGAAATATCGAACGTTTTTTCGAAGAGACCGGATCAGACTTGTGATTCGTAAACCACTTCGATCCAACGAGTACGTTTTCAAAATGAAGGCAAGAGCTTGGAGTCGATGATGGAGAAGTTAAGTACATGGGATAATCGCTACTAATCCTCAGGGTGATGCCAAAACAGATGCAGAATGAGTAGTGACTTAGGTTCCATTTGAACCGGGAACAGACTTGTATGGATGAATGCTATCAGCACATTGCCATTGAAGGACAATGAGAAATCTTAATGAATATTTCTAAAAAGGTAACACTTAGCCTCGAGCCACATCAACCGGGAATGACAGAAAATCAGGGGAGATGCAGCAAGACTAAGTGGGTCGCACCCAAGTAGGGTAAGGTTATCCCTATCTAGAGTCCCTTTTATTTGGCTGTGTGGCGGTTGCTGATCCCAACTGCGGGGTAATCTTATTCGGGATATCCAGTTTTAAGGAGTAGTCCAGTCTTGTGTAGTAGGGAATCCCGGAGTGGTCCTTGGTATGCTGTTCTAGACGTGTACTGTGATAGATGGTACCCTAATTCCTAGTCATTCAGATGGAATCTATTCTAAAATACTTGCCTTTACGGTTTTGATTATAGAACCTGGTATGCTAGAATTTAATTAATGTAACAATTTCAGCTATTTGAATAAGTATTTGCCCTTAGACACTATTATAATATCGGAGGATTTTGATATGAAATGCTTTGGTTATCATAAGGTAAAACCCATCATGTTTATTTACGGCGTGGTCTTACGAGATACCTTTGATTTTCAAAGGATTTTGAACTTTAATAATTCAAATTGAGTGTGTTTTCTCACGTTGGTTTTCCAGACCGACTAGGGTGTTATTTTATTATAATGCTTGTGTTAGACCGAGTATTACAGATTTAGAATAGATGCTATGGAGCTCAAAAGACGAGCTGGATGGCAAAGCCATATCACACGTACTTGACTTTTATTCCACTGTGTGTGGTATGCTGTATATTCAGTTTCGTGAGGACACATTAATATAATTGTCCAGTACTGTGCTATTGATTTGTGCTATACTCTGATGCTGTAATGTATAATAACAGTTATAGTCTTTTTGTATAAAGAATAGTTGTTATCTATTATATGTTGTTCCACTGCGATTGTGAGATTCTGTGTTGTTATTTATATTTTCATCTTCTACCTCTTTCTTCTTTACCCTAATTATCTGGCATTTTCGGCATTCGATTGCTTGGTATGTAATACAGTGGACTTATTAATGTCGATTTGCGAATGTTGATAATCCGGACTGTGACACTTGGTATCAAAGCTGAAGGTTAAGCGAGAACCTTGGTTCTGGTGAGAATTACTCATTAAAGATAGGGTCCGTAACACCCTAGAATGAGTTTGAGCGTACTAGTAGATTTGAGCGCGTATTTATTAGTGAATATAAATTTGTTTTATATTGTGTTGATCGGTTTGTTGAGTGGCTTATGAGTTATGGTCAATACCACTATTGTATGGATCCCTAAACATATAACAGAACAATTTGACACAGTATTGTTTCAAAATGAGGTAAATGAAATTATTTTACCCAAATTACTTTTATATATATGAAGAAATAATTTTCGTAAATTATTATAATTATATATGGTTTTCTTGGTTGCTAGGAAATGATAATATTAAACTATTATCATAAGTTGTTGTGGTAGTGGAATAAGGGGTTGAAATTATAACCAAAAGCAAGAAATTAATTCAAATAAGAAAATGAATTTGTAAATATAGGAGTATAAATGTGATTTATAATTTGGAATAGAATAAAACCCAGAGGAATATTTAAATATAAATTTAAAAGGATTTGAAATTTTGAAATTTGGGAATTTAAGTCCCGTTGGTTTTGAAAGTTTTTTTCAAAGATGGGAAAATAATAGTGATATTATTTGGAAATATTTTTGGATCGGAAATGAAATCTATTAATAATCGGATTAAAAATATTTGAAAATGTTTTTAAAAGAAGCAAAAGCACTGAACTTACTTCAGCCGCTGGAAAATAATTTCGATGATGATCGTGACATCATCGGTGTTCATTTTCGAGTTTCCAAGAGATAAATTGCTATCTAGATGTTTTGAATTGAGATTTGTTTGCGAAACTGGTTTTGATTTTGAAATGCAAGGAAATAATTTGATATACCAAGGATTTTAAATGTATATGATTTTTAAAAATGATTTTTACAGTTAAGAAATTGTTTGAACTCTGGGAGTTTATATAAAAATGTTTATGGAATATGAATAAGTTTGAAACTTATAAACTTTAAGATATGTTTAGAATAAAATTTAACTTAAGAAGAGTTAAATAAAGTTAAGTGTGGTAATGAAATAAATTAGTAAAGAAAATCAATTAAATGAAGTAAATTAGAGGAAAAGGTGAATAGAATTGTAACGACCCGTATATTTTAGTGGTTTTACTTATTTAATTAATTGAATTTTTGTGAAATTTAAAATAATAATATTTTGAAATATTAATTTAATATTTGTAATCTATTTCAACATAGAAAATGGTAAATTTTTATCAGATAATATGGAAGTTTATTTTCTTATGTAATTTTATTTAAATTTAAATCAGTTAAAAATTGATGATAATAAAATGTTTTCCAAACTTGAATATTTTTATAAAATAAATTTGTAAATCATCTTCCGAGTAAGACTTCATATTTTATTTCTTCAAATTTTGACTGCTATTGCTCCGTCTATCTTAATTCCGACAGATTTGCAACATTTTTGGTACCGATATCGACTTTTGGTTGGATAATCGTACCATTGATGTCTATATAGCGTTTTGATCGTCTCATCGTGCTGATCTCTACAATATATTCAATTCTGTGTTTTGGTGTCTGGTATGTGGCGAAACCCGTAAAACGGTTGACCACACCGGTAGGTCTTTTGGTTTGCAATGACCATTCACTTTCCACTGTATTCATCAATTAGCCGTTTGTCATTAAAATTCGTGAATTCAGCGGATGTGACTTGCTTTACCAATGGTTCCAACATTTATTTCGTTTGTTCATTACATCTTTTCATTTATGGTTCTGTGCCGAAAGAAAAACAACATACATATGAACAAGCATGTTCATTTGCCTGTGCATATTCCAAGTCTTTCCTTCCAATTCTCCTAACTATTTCCTTTGTGTTCCCTTCCTATTTGCCAAAACATTCTCGTCCTCCTTCATACCTCATCTCTTCCCTACCCACGACTGCACCTTCTACTTGCCGCCATACCCCATTGCTTGACCAAGCGGCCACCAACTCGCGTGACAACCACCATTCCCTGACTGCGAAACCGCTTCTAGCGACCTCTGCCATAGCCTCCACCTCCTCATCCACTGCAAACCACCCTCTGAAAGCCTACCCACGTGCTTTTCCTCTCAGGCTAAACTCTTCACTCGTCTTCCCCCGCATCCGCCTGAGCTCACCTCCATCGAGAAACTAGCTAGTTGTTCCTTTCATTTGTAGCCGACCAAATACTCCTTTTTTTGTAAGTATTATCTTTTATCATTTATATATGTTTGTAAAATATATATGTATTGTAATACGTCTGATTTTCGAAATAAATAAAAATTTGATTTTCGAAAATTCAGGTTGAAAGTTATATTAAAATTTATTTTTGAGAATTGGATAAATTTGAAAGAAGGAATTCTAAAATAATAAAGTTTTATTTTTAATCTTATTGAATAAAAATCCAAAATATGGGAAAAGCTTTAACAAATGGATTTCGGGTAATATTATTCAAAGGTTGAAGAATTTATTCAAAATACGGATTTTAAAGAGTTTGAAAAATAAAGAAATTTATTTTCTTTAAAAGGAATTTATTTTTAAAAGGAAATAAATTTAGAAATCCATTTGGGAATTGATTTTAGTGATTGAAATAAATCTTTTGAAAATCCATTTGGAAATTTATTTGGTGTTTTGAAAAGAATTTAGAATCAATTTGAAAATTGATTTGGAGTTTAGTAGAAATTGATTACAATTTGAGATTTGAATGAAATTCACTTGGTGTTTAATTTCTTGGAAAAAAATCAATATGGAATTTGATTTGGTTGTTTTTGAAATCAATTGAAAAATTGAATTGTTGTTGAAAGTGAATATTTAAAATCGATTTGAAAATCATATATCAGTGGATATTTGGAAATTTAAATTCACCATGGAATTTATAAAGGAAAGGGAATTTTGTCTAAAAATAAACATTGATTTATTTTTGAAGTGTGGAAATAAATTTACGGATTTGGAACGTAAATTTAAAGTAAATCGGTAAGGATTTATTTAATTGGTTTAAATGAACCATTTTGAAATGAAAGTGTATTCTCCCTGGAAAGCCGAATAAAATTTCTGAATAGCTTAGAAAGATATATACGTACATGCATACATACATACATACATACATACATATATATATATATATATAATTCTAGAATTTGTTTTGAAAAGAATACTTTGGAGAAATTAAATTCTTAAATTATTTTAAGTCCTTTAAGTAAAGAATTGTTAAGTTGATATAGAAATGATTATTTCTAAGATTTAATCAATAATAGTTTTAGAAAATAGTTATTTAAATAGCTATACTCTATCTACTAATTTTATTTTGAAAATTAGTTTGGACTTAAGATTATATGTAATATTGGTATAATATTTTTATAACTAATATTTTAAAATAAAGTGTTTAAAAATAGTTTTACTTTAAAATATTTCCAAGTATATATTTGGACAAGTGATTTAAATTATTTTAAAGTATTCAAACTCGGTAGATTTTTCAGTGCAAATAAAAGATTTTCGGGAATTTTATTCCGCGAGTGAAAAATGATTTGAAATTCGTTTTCAAAGGATTGAAAGGTAATTTGAAATTGGTTTTCAAATGGTTGAGGTGTGAAAATATATCCTACGAAGATATTTTGAAAATAAATAATTGTGAAAATTATTTATATCTGGAAATTGTTGTGAATGTTGATTGAAAGTTAAATAACCGACTATCAATATTTGCCTTTAAAGGGCGTTTGAATTTCGATGCGACCAGGGGTCGGATTCCAAATGGATATCCGAAAACCACATCGAACCTTTGTAATTGTGATAGATCTTTATTTAAAAGATCAAAGTGGATATTGTTGTAATTTTTTTGAAATCTGAATGAACACTTATTTTTAAAATAAGCGCTCGTTATTCGGATTAGCCAGGAGAGGACCTTTGGGTCATATAACCCATTCCGAATAATGATACGAGGAAATGGGATTGCATTTGAAGACCGGTGGTAAGACCGGATATTTGCAAGAATGATAGGATGACCTATCGATTGTCTTTGCACCGATAGCTATGGTATGGAGATTTCCTTTGTGATGGGAAGTTCTATCGGGATTGTAATACTCGGATTGCAAGGGCTTCTTCGGAAGTGCATTCGGTTCTGTTTGAACCCAGAACAGACTTGTATGGATTGTATGTCTGACATTACATTTTGAGATATAAAGCAGATTGCTTTCAAATACATTTCTGTTGGTGGCGGAGAATTTATTCTCTTAGCTTAACACCCTTCTCTGAGACGTACGAGCTCAGAGGTTATGTAGTTGAAGGTTATTAGTAATATATTCCCAACTTGGTAATGTGGCATGCTGAGTGTTGCTGATCATTTGTTGATCAAAGCGTGGCTTTTGTGAAAAGCGTAGCTTTGTGGACGAGACTTCGTCGAACCTCACAACTCGGTTATGGTCGAAACATGAATCGTAGCAGCAAGGTTATTTGAGGGTAGCGCCCTCTGAGGGTATGTCATTTCCTTTTGGATTATGAGTGGTATCATGGTATGGAGCCCAGATACTTACTTTGTGATTGCTGCAAATTTATTACTTTGTAGTTGTTGGTTGAGAGGATCCTCGGATAAATGTCGCAAACGACCGAGGGTTGGCATGCTCATGTCAGTAGTTACCTATTAAAGAGCTAACCCGACCTTGTCTAGAAGAGATCCGGTTACGATCTGGCGGTGTCCCTCCAGAGGCGTTCCATTTTACTTGGGAAGTTCCTTTGCCCAACCATTTGTTGGAAATTCATTCATCCAAAACGATCTCTTTACGGTTTTAGTTGTAAACCCGCCATTTACTTATGGTGGTCACCACTGTTTAGATGGTAGCTATAGTAGGCATAGTGTGAAATGCCTATGCTGGCTAAGATTAATATTGTACTTTCGAAATGTTTTCCTGAACTTTGCACTTATAGTAATAATATCAAAGAAATTTTTCTACGTATCAAGCACGTTTGACTATCATAAGGAGGAATCTCCTCCAATTCTGCGTTTGCATTGTGTGTGTGGCGGGAGGCCTTATGGTAGTTTCTTTTTCTAAAAGCATTGCCGATCTATTTTAAAATATTTCTTTGTTGGTTTTTTTAAGATAAACTGTTTTAAGTTCTCACACCAGTCCCATGACTGACCTGGAGTTTATTATTCCCTTCCTAAACTCTGGGTGCCCACCAATTTCCACACGGGCAGCCTAGAGTCAGGTTATCAGGATATTCTGGAATTCAGGAGGTGCTGTGGAGCTCAAGAGGCGAACTAGTTGGCGAAACGTATCACTTGTATATGATATTATCTTTTCCGCTATGTATCCACTTGTAAGGACAAGTTTATGTAACTGTCCATTATTGTGTTGTGTTGTATATTGACTCTGATGATGTAATGTATAAAATGTACAGTTCTTTTGATTTAAAGATTATTCATTTATCTATTATATGTTGTTCCACTGCGACTATGAGATTCTGATATTGTTTCTATTACTTTTTCTTTCTTCCTTCTTCTACCTCTTCTTCTTTAACCCTATTAATTCGGTTTTCCGGCCTTCAATTGCTCGGCAGTTGATACAGTGGACGTATTGATGTCGATTTTCGAAAGTCGAAAAATCTCGTTCCTTACAGTTTGGATTGGGTTGCATAGGCAATCAAGGTGATTTAATCTCACTCATCTGGGTTATTTAAATTTAAATGGTTAAATTTAAATAATTGATTGAATGATTGAATTGATTGGATGTGGTATATTATATAGTAGTATATAGTATATATTAGAGTGATTGATTCCCGCATTATATAGTGGATGAGACACTATGCGCCGCATAATAGCGGATGATTCAAATATAATCTCATATACCGCGATATTCCACCTCGAAGTGGAATTGGTATTTTATATTGTGCTAACATCTATGGATGCAGGGAAACATGTTGGAGGGATCCAACAGGATTCCTCAAAATATTTTGATTTGTTTAACTATTCTGTGGTTGATTTATTGGATAATCTGTGATAAATTACGATAGTAATTGGTAATAATGGATGCTATGGTGTGGCTGAACATATATGTGTATACGGAGTTACCAAAAATATATAGATTTGATTTTTTGAAAGGAAATTAAAGGAGATAATTTTTAAGAAAAATAATTTTGGAAAATTTGGATAATTAAAGAATGAATTGGAAAAAAAAGATAAAAATTGATTTTGAAATTCAGATAAATAATTCTGGTATGGAAAAGGAGATATATGGATCAAAGGGAATAAATGAATTTTAAACTTAAGTTATATTATTTAAAGGAATAAAGAATTTTTTTTAAATTCAAGGTTTAAAATTTGTTTAGAAAGATAAAGAAGAGATTTGAAAAATTATGAAATTGGTATTCAATGTAAATAAGATTATGATAAGGAAATTAAATGTGAAATTAATGGATTTTGAAATAACTTATGAAGTAAAGGAATTTATTTCAAAATGAAGTAATTTTGAAAATCAATTTGGAAATTGATTAGTATTTGAAATTGTGTTTTGAAAGAAGGGTGAGACTATGAAATTTATAAACTGGGTTTATAAAGTGAAATAAAATATCAGTGGATATATGAAAATATAAATTTCACGATGGAAATTTATAGCGAAACGGGTAATTTTAAAAAAAAATAAATAGTGGTTTATTATTAAAAAGAGATATGGAAGAGAAGTGGATTCCCTAAAAGCCAAGTACGTTTTCGAAGCAGATATTAAGTATAAGTTGAAAGTTTTAAAATTATTTAAAGGAATGTTTTTATGAAATTATTATTTAAGTTATTAAAATTCTAAAAGATAAATACTAATTAAAATTAATTATTAATATCTAAATTTTATAAAGTAGTTTTATTTTAAAGATAGCTTGGATTAAAGATTTCTTTAAAAACTTGTATGGGATTTCGTAATCTTTTTTTTAATATTAGTTTGGCTTAGCTTTTATTTTTTAAAATGGTTTTATATTTTATAAAATAGTTTTATATTAAATATTCTTAATATATATATATACTTTTGAATAAAGTATTTAAGTATTTTTTATTTAAATATGTTAAAGTATATTTTAAATAAAGTGTTTTAAACTATTTTAAAATCTAAAGTATTTTGTACTTGGTGATTTCAGTGGGGATTGAGAATATTTGGGAAATATATTCCGTGAGAGAAAATTGTTTTGAAACTGTTTTCAAAGGGTTGAAAGTGGGAAAAATATCTTGCGAAGATATTTGAGTTTAGTAAATAATTTGGGAGAAATTATATGGCTTGATGATTGTTTGTGAATGTTGTTTGATAGTTAAATAACCGATTATCAATATTGGCCAATGCGTTGATCGTTTCGAAGAGACCGGGATCGGGATTTATTTCTCGAAAACCACTTCGATCCGGTTTGAAGATTTTCGTGAGGAAGACAAGAGCTGGGAGTCGAAGATGGAGCAGTGAAGTGCAAGGGCTAATCGCTGCTAATCCTGAGGGTGATTCCAAAATGGATGTAGTAGGAATAGTGCCTTCGGTTCCGTTCGAACCCAGAACGGACTTATATGGATGAATGCTTTTAGAACATTGTCAGGAGGACGATGAGCATTCTAAGTGAAATGTTCTAAAAAGGTAACGCTTAGCCTCGAACCTCATCAACCGGGAATGACTGAAAATCAGGGGTTATACAGCAAGGATAAGTGGGTCGCGTCCATTAGGGTAAGGTCATCCCTGTCTAGATGTCCCTTTTTATTCGGCTTAGTGGGCGGTTGTTGATCCAAACGCGGGGTGATCTTACTCGGGATTATCCAGTAAGAGGTAGTCCCGGTCTTGTGTTGCAGGGGATCTGGAGGGATCCTCGGTACGGTGATCTAGGCCACGTACTGTGATAGGTGGTACCCCAATGCCTAGTCATTAGTTGAAAATTCATTCTCCCTACGCGCCTTTTACGGTTTTTGTTTGTATTACCTACTTTGTGGCTAGTGTTCTTGAATTTAATCATGTAACAATTTCTACTATTGGAATAAGTATTTGTATATAGACATTATTATAATATCAGAGGATTTTATAAGAAATGTTTTAGCTAATGTAAGGTAAAACCCGACATGTTTATTTGTGGTGTGGTCTTACGAGATGCTTTTGATTTTCAAAGGATTCTGAAAATTTTAATAATCCAATTTAGTGTGTTTTCTCACGCTGGTATTCCAGACTGACTTGGGTGTTATTTAACTATAATTCTCGGGTCAGACCAAGTATTATAGAATACAGATTCTGGATGGACTGTTGAGGAGCTCAGGAGACGAGCTGGATGGCGAAACGTATCCGAAGTATTTGATGTATATTCCGCTGTGTATTCGGATTTGGAAGAATGGAATATTATAACCATCCTGAGTGTGTTGTTGATTGTATTGAACTATGTTGTTGTATTCTGATGATATATGTATAAATAGATATATTTTTCTTTTGTGTAAAGATCTGTTGTTATCTATTATATTTTATTCCGCTGCGATGGTAAGATTCAGCTGTTGATTTTCTTTCCCTTCTTCTACCTTCTTCTTCTTAGATCTATATGGTTCGATTTTCGGGCATCGAAGATCGTTTCATTTACATTTGGTATTCGAGCAAGGTTGGCGATAACCTTGGCTCTAGTGGGGATTACTCATTTCATAGAGTCCGTAGTACTCTAGAATGTGTTTGAGTGTAATAATAGATATAAGCGTGTATTTGTTAGTGAATATAAAAATTGTTTTTATATTGTGTTGAATTATCGTTTAGTGTTTATGGATTCTGGTCGATGTGTGGGACACCACATCATCGATAGGGGTTTCTAAACTCTTGAACAAGATAAACCAATACAGTATTATTTTCGAATAGGGTAAACGAAATAATTTTACCCAAATTATTTTTTTGTATATGAAAGAAATAATTTTCCATAAATTATTATAAATAAATATGGTTGCTGAGTTATTAGGGAATGATAATATTAAGTTATTATCATTATTTTGTAGAAATTGAACAAAAAAAATTGAAAATCATAACTAAAGCTAAGAAAGTAAATTCATATTACATAATTAAATTGTAAGTGAGAATTATAAATGTAATTTATAATTTAAAATAAGATTTCAGAGTAATATTTGAATATGACTTGAAAGGATTTGGAATTTGGAATTTTTGGGAAGAATTTAAATCCCTTTGGGTTTTAAAATGGTTTTCAAAGGTTTTAGAGAAATAATAATGATATTATTTTAGAAATATTTTTGAATTGGATTTGAAATCTGGAGAGGTTTGGAATTTAAAAATATTTGATGTGGTTTTTAAGAGATAAAAGCATTTAACTCTCTTCAGTCGCAAGAAAATAAATTCGGTCATGACTATGGCATCATCGATGTTCATTTTCTAGTTTCCAAGGAAGAAATTGCTACCCAAATATTTTGAATTGGTATTTGTTGCAAAATTGAGTTTAATTTTTTATTGCAAGGGAATATTTTTGTTTGGATATGATTGATTTCAAAAATGATTTTGAAATGTTAAGTAATTGATTTAAAAGACTCTGGAATCTTATTTAATACGTTTATGGAATTTAAAAAATAAATAAATTAAGGAAGTTTAAAATTTGAATGGATATTGAGGATAATTGAAACTAGTTAAATAAAAGTGAATTTGAAGAAAAGTCTAAGTATACTAAAGAAAATGGAACGACTATTAAAATAAAAATTTATTGATTGGGAAATAAATCTGTGAAGAAACAAATGTATTTACCTTTAAATGAAGTTGAAAATGAATGTTGAAATTCATTTGGAATTTGTAAGTAAATGGAAAATTACTCAAGATTGGACTAAAACAAAATAATGAATTGAAAATTTAATCTTGGAAACAATTTGAATTTTTGTTAAGTGGAATGGAAATAAAATTGTGGGTAGACAAATGAATTTGCATTTGTAAGAATATAAAATTGAAGCTGAATATTGGAATTAAAATTGAAAAGTTGAATTTTGTGAAATGGGAAAATTGGTCAGGTTGGACCAAATAAAACAAAGTATTGAAATTTAATTTAGTAAGTACTGATTAATGTAATGGTAAGCAAAGGAATTAAAAATTGAATAATGGAATCAATTTAAATTGTGTGTCAAGACAGGTGAATTATAAGAAACTAAAGGAAGTAGAAGTTTACAAAATAAACTTCTTATTGAAATTTGAAATTTGTGGAATAAGATTCAACTTGAAAGGGTGAAATAAAGGTAAGTGTGATTAGAGAATAAAGTTAGAAAGGTAAGCCAATTAAAGCAGACTGGTAAATGAAATCGAAATTAAAATTGTGGATAGACAAATAAACTTACATTTGTAAGTAAATGGGATTTAAACTGAATATTGGAAATTAATTTAAACTCTGTAGTGGAAGTTAGTTAAGTTTTGACTAAATAAAATAAAGGACTAAAATAAATTAGTAAATAAACCAATTTATTCAAGTGGGTAAGCAAATGAATTGGAATTATAAGCGGAATATCATTTATTTTAAAATGTGTAAAATAAAGTGAAATTATAAAATTAATTCGAAATGAACTAAAATTATATAGCTTGGGAATAAGAAATTGTTTGAGATTTGAAATAAATTAGTAAGTGGAACTGATTTAAAATAGTGATATGAATCAGTTGTGAATGGAATATAATTGACAAAATTCAATATTCAAAGTTTGAAGATGAATTGAATTCAAGTAGAATTGGAAATGAAAATCTAGAATGAAAATTTGTAGATAGTACTGAGATTTGAAATTAATTTGTAAATTGAAGCAAATCGAATCTATATGGAATTGGAAACCAAATTGATTTAATGTAGATAAAAACCATGTGGTGAGAGAAAATAATAATATATGAATATATAAAGTGCTTATATTAAACTTAAGAAGATTAAGGGTGAAAGTTCTTAAGTAAGTTTGGTATTGGAAATACTAAGTGATTTTTGAATAGAGATTAAGTAAAGTTGTGAAATGGAATAATTGAGGATAAATGAAAAGAAATAAAAATAATGTAAATAAAGAGAATTGATTTAATTTATAATCAATCGATATAAATACGTATGATGTACGTATATTATTTAGTTCGCATAGCGATTTGATCCAGATTCGAGCACAGAATTTCGAGATAGTTATATCAATCCGAGTTGGGATTTTTCACTCGATTTTCGACGGCGAACCCTGGATAAGGATCTTTGATTTATTCTAGAAATTCTCTATCATAGTTATGGCTATGCACGGAGAATGACGGTTTCTGATCAAGAAACCAGATCTGAGTCCGCACTAGAAAGTCGGGTGGACGATACTAGTTCGGAAGTGAAATTGTGTGATCAAGCGAGCGATCAAATTAGGTATTGCGTATGGATGATATATGTGCATCGTGTGAGAAATGCGGATTATGGATCTTAAGGCTAGAATAAACACTACAGGGGGGGTGAATAGTGTTTTAGAGAATTGTTAAATCTTTTTGAGTTTTTGTTGATTTAAACACAAATGAATGCAATATTCGGACACAGATATGATCAACGAATGAAATACAAATGCAAATATAAAGTAAAAGCAGTAAAGAAAAGAACACACCGGATTTTATACTGGTTTGGAGTTACCCTACATCCAGTCCCGCATACAAGTACAGATTTCCTTTCAAAAATAAATCTTTACAATTACACCCTCGATTTCAAGGCAACGAGGTACACCCTGCAGAATCACAATCCTCTGGATAGAGATACTTGATTTTCCGGGCAACAAGTTCACCCAATTGATTTCCCAAGTCTACAATCAAACCTTGTCTCGCTTGATTGATTTCCAAGGCTATAATCACATCTTTTCTCGCTAAGTTGATTACAAAAAGCCTATAACTCTGAATTGCACTGAGGATCTTGTTGAGATAGTGATAGAGAATCAAGCCAGAGATAATCTAGTTAGATTCAATGTTGATTTCGGCAGAGTAATGATAAGAATATGTATATAGAAATATGGAAGAAGAAGAGGAGTGAAAAACCAGAAAAACTGAATTAAAATTCGTTGAAACTAACCCCTATTTATAGAAGAACAACAACCATGTCCACTCGTGAAGAGTTATGACGAATAGACACTTCTTTTGAAATTTAAATTTTGAACTCAACTGACACCATGTCGACATGGGGTACTTGAGTATGTCGACATCCTAAAGGGATTTTTGGTGTTTTGATTTTCTTTGAAAATAACCTTTATTTTATATTAAAACTATTTTAAACTTTATAAATATACTTGACTATAATTAAAATACATAAGTAAATATAAAGAATAATGTATAAACAAAATTTTACTATAATTTTATATTTAAAATCTAAGTATAAATAATTAAAAGTTAAATATATTATATTTAAAAGATAGTTTTAAAAAAAGGATAATTTGATTTCGAAATTAAAGATTATTTTAAGGCTAAAAGTATTTGAAATCAGGGTAGATGTTTTTGATGCTTTTAAAGGAAGGTTTTGAAATCATTTTGAAAACAAGATATAATTTTGAAAAATCATTTTGAATAAAAAGTTAGCGGATACAAAACAATGTTCCACTAGATTTTTCGTAGGTTCCATCCTACTTAGGGTTCCATCCCTTTAACAGGCTCGAAGTGGATTCCATTCCATGAATAAATTGGATTTTAAGATGGCAGTGCTTTTCTCGGAGTTTTAACAGAATTTCTAATTAAAAGATAAATTACTTGAACTCTTAATAATCTTGATACTCATGAGTCTTCAATCTTGATATCTTGAATTTCTATACTGTATAGAAATTCAATCTTGTTGCCTACATGGTTAAATCCTACATATACATATATATCTAAATTTATACTGTTAGTATTTATATTTTATAATCTATTCTAAGGTTGTTGTCATCAAAACCATCATCTCATGGACTAACACATCGTACAGATGTGAATGGAATAAATATGAAACCTTTGAAAAGAAATGTATAAATTGATTTTGGGATTCTGTGATTGGATATTACTGTTAAGTAGGACACAGGTGTTACATAGAAAAAGGGAATTGGGATTTTTGATTTTTGAAGATAAATTGTAAATTGCTCGGCAAAGGTATGTATTTGAATTTCGGTATGAAATTTGATGATTTTCTGATTTAGCCACTTGGCGTTTTTGTTTTCTTTTAAAATCTGGGGAACCCGTAGAGGCATTTTGTAGTTGTACCGAGCTAGCCGCGCAAAGGAGATGCTGGCGAAATTTTTCGAAAATTTAGAGAGTTAGCAAATTTTTGGGGAAATTTTAATAATTTAAATTTGAATTTGAATGGTTGAGTTAACAATGTTATTTGGAAATTTTGGATAGGTTTCAAAGGTTAGTAAGGGTAATAGTGTTGTTATAAAAAGATTGTTTTGGGTATTGTTTAAACTGTTTATTTGTGTGGAGTTGATAAAAACTATTAGAATGAGAAAATTTTAACGGGTTAAGGATCATTCCTCTTAACTAGTAATTTCAGAGACGAAATTCTTTTAAGGGGGAAGGAATGTGACGACTCGGAATTTCTGTATATTTGGAATTGAAATATCTAATTTATTTTAAATATTTGAAAGCTAGTTTAATTTGAATTTCAAATATCATTATTTATTTGGCAATAGAATTACTGAATTTAATTATTGGAAATTGGGTAAATGGTTGAATCTAAAATTTTAAGCTTGTTAAATATGGTTAAAAGCTTGTAAAATTTATATTGATAATATTGAAGTTAGTAAAAATGTTAAATTTGAATTTGAGAATGTTTTGTTCAGTTTTAAAAATATATAGTTTAAATGGAATTTAAAAATGCCTTCCAAGGCACAGTCTCGGAATTCGACGAAACCGGCTCCATTGGATCCATAATAGTATTATTATCGGATTTCGATTTTCGTAGCATTTGGAGTTGTTGTGTGAGCATACGATAGATAAACACGCTAGAATTAAATCGAAAATTTAATTTTATGACTGGGTTCAAAAATCTATCTTCTCTATACGATCGAATTAGGATTCAAAACATTTTCCATTGTGTTCGGAAGAGGGGTTTAACATTATAAACGCCTAGCGACACGCCTCGATAGGAGTTCAAGTTTTTGAGTTGCGTTTATCAAGATAATTTAAAATTTGAATTTAAAATTTATATCTATATATATTCTTTAATTCACTTAACACGACCAACTGTCCAACCTGAGACACGTGCTCTTTCTTTTCTGTTTACTGTAACACGCGTCTCAATTTCTTCTTTAATTCGTAGCTGAGTATTTTAAAGGAAAATCAAATTTTTATATTTGCAAACGAAAGCCATTTTCATTCGAATCCACATCAGAAAAATGACCACTCTTTCTCTTTTAATCCAAATCAAAACCCAGCTCTCTCTATTTCGAAATCAAGCATCTAAATTCAATCAAAATCTCCGCTCTCTCAAAAATCAAATCAGGTATTTCCCTCTCTTAAAATTGAACAGTTCGAAGTTGGAGTCGCGAGCCTTCCCTCGCATCCGTTTAGTCTGATCTATCTCGCTAGTATAGGGGCGACATGTGAAGTCTATAGCAATGACATCGGTGTCAAGCGAGGTTGCGTGTTCGAGGGAGGAGGCGGCTACATTAGGGAGTCTCCCGATTTGGGTTTGGGTGTTTGTCTCGCGCATGCGGCAACGTGGGTAGCTGGAATCACCAGTCTGATGGAGGCGCGAGGCGTGAAGGTCAGCGCGAGTCGAGTGCTCGTTAATGGATGCGGTCTCGATGCTAAAAAGGGAAGCGTGAAGCTTGATGGCCGCTGCAGTGGGGTTTGTGTGATGCTATTCAGGGTTCGTGAGTTTCGTGAAGGCTGGGATGGCGAAGACGCAGTTGCGTTCAGATGTCTAGGCTAATTATTTCCTAGGTGGGTTCTCTGTAACTTTTTTTATTTTTATTTCATTTTGAATTCAAATTAGGTTCGAACAGTAATGAACTTGAGAAAATGTTTGGTATATAGAACATGTATATTGGTAAAAAAAAAGAATAATAATATATAAGGTTTAGAAAGAGATTGTTAAAAAAAAGAAAGAAGAAGAAGAGAATGCAAATTTGGATTATCATTTAAAATTAGTTAGAATTGAATTATTAGTCTAAATCAAAATTATAAATGGTAATCTATTTTATCGATTTGTTCGAATGTTAATAAATCATATAATGCTTATACAAGGTCCAAAAAATTGTGAAGAAAACAGGCTGGTTTGGATTGGGTTGCATAGACAATCAAGGTGAGTTAATCTCACTCATCTGGGTTATTTAAATTTAAATGGTTAAATTTGAATAATTGATTGAATGATTGAATTGATTGGATATGGTATATTATATAGTAGTATATAGTACATATTGGAGTGATTGATTCCCGCATTATATAGCGGATGAGACCCTATGCGCCCCATAATAGCGGATGATTTAAATATAATCCCATATACCGCGATATTCCACCTCGAAGTGGAATTGGTATTTTATATTGTGCTAACATCTGTGGATGCAGGGAAACAGGTTGGAGGGATCCAACAGGATTCCTTAAAATATTTGGATTTATTGGATAATCTGTGATAGATTACGCTAGTAATTGGTAATAATGGATGTTATGGTGTGATTGAATATATTTGTGTACACGGAGTTACCAAAAATATATAGATTTGATTTTTTGAAAGGAAATAAAAGGAGAGAATTTTTAAGAAAAGTAATTTTGGAAAATTTGGATAATTAAAGAATGAATTAGAAAAAAGATAAAAATTGATTTTTAATTCAAATAAATAATTCCAGTATGGAAACGGAGATATATGGATCAAAGGGAATAAATGAATTTTAAACTTAAGTGATATTATTTAAGGGAATAAAGAATTTATTTTAAATTCAAGGTTTAAAGTTTGTTTAGAAAGATAAAGAAGAGATTTGGAAAAGTATGAAATTGATATTCAGTTTAAATAAGATTGTAGATTATAATAAAGAAATTAAATCAGAATTTAATGGATTTTGAAATAAATTAAGAAGTAAAGGAATTTATTTCAAAATGAAGTAATTTTGAAAATCAATTTGGAAATTGATTAGTATTTGAAATTGTGTTTTGAAAGAAGGGTGAGACTATGGAATTTATAAACTGGGTCTATAAAGTGAAATAAAATATCAGTGGATATTTGAAAATATAAATTTCACGATGGAAATTTATATAGGAATGGGTAATTTGTTTTAAAAATAAATAGTGGTTTATTTTTAAAAAGAGGTATGGAAGAGAAGTGGATTCCCTGAAAGTCAAGTACGTTTTTAAAGCAGATTTTTAAGTATAAGTTGAAAGTTTTAAAATTATTTAAAGGAATGTTTTTAAGAAATTATTGTTTAAGTTATTAAAATTCTAAAGATAAATATTTATTAAAATTAATTATTAATATCTAAATTTTATGAAGTAGTTTTATTTTAAAGATAACTTGGATTAAATATTTATTTAAAAACTTGTATGGGATTTTGTAATCTTTTTTTTCAAGTTTAGTTTGGCTTAGCTTTTATTTTTAAATTTGGTTTGATATTTTATAAATACTTTTATTTTAAATATTCTTAAAATATATATATATATTTGAATAAAGTATTTAATTATTTTTTATTTAAATATGTTAAAGTATATTTTAAATAAAATGTTTTAAACTATTTTAAAATCTAAAGTATTTTGTACTTTGTGATTTCAGTGGGAATTGAGAATATTTAGGAAAATAATTCCGTGAGAGAAAAATATTTTGAAACTGCTTTCAAAAGGGTTGAAAGTGGGAAAAATATCTTGCGAAGATATTTAAGGTAAGTAAATAGTTGGGGAGAAGTTATATGGCTTGATGATTGTTTGTGAATGTTGTTTGATGGTTAAATAACCGACTATCAATATTGGCCAATGCGCTGATCGTTTCGAAGATACTAGGATCAGGATTTATTTCTCGAAAACCACTTCGATCCGGTTTGAATGTTTTTATGAGGAAGACACGAGCTGGGAGTCAAAGATGGAGTAGTGAAGTGCAAGGGCTAATCGCTACTAATCCCGAGGGTGATTCTAAAATGGATGTAGTAGGAGTAGTGCCTTCGGTTCCGTTCGAACCCGGAACAGACTTGTATGGATGAATTCTTTCAGAACATCGTTAGGAGGACGATGAGCATTCTAAGTGAAATGTTCTAAAAAGGTAACGCTTTGCCTCGAGCCTCATCAAACGGGAATGACTGAAAATCAGGGGTTATGCAGCAAGGCTAAGTGGGTCGTGCCCATTAAGGTAAGGTCATCCCTATCTAGATGTCCCTTTTTATTCGGCTTAGTGGGCGGTTGTTGATCACAACCGTGGGGTGATCTTACTTGGGATTATCCTGTAAGGGGTAGTCACGGTCTTGTGTAGCAGGGGATCGGGAGGAAGCCTCGGTTTGGTGATCTAGGCCACGTACTATGACAGGTGGTACCCCAGTGCCTAGTCATTGGTTGGAAATCCATTCTCCCTACGCGCCTTTTACAGTTTTTTTTGTATTACCGACTTTGGGGCTAGTATGCTGGAATTTAATCATGTAACAATTTTAGCTATTTGAATAAGTATTTTTATATAGACACTATTATAATATCAAAGGATTTTATAAGAAATGTTTTAGCTATCCTAAGGTAAAAACCCGACATGTTTATTCGTGGTGTGGTCTTACGAGATGCTTTTGATTTTCAAAGGATTTTAAAAACTTTAATAATACAATTGAGTGTATTTTCTCACGCTGGTTTTCCAGACTGACTCGGGTGTTATTTAACTATAATGCTCGGGTCAGACCGGGTTTTATAGAATACAGATTCTGGATGGACTGCTGAGTTGCTCAGGAGACGAGCTGGATGGTGAAACGTATCCGACGTTTTTGATGTATATTCCACTGTGTATTCAGATTTGGAAGGATGGAATATTGTAACTATCCAGAGTGTGTTGTTGATTGTATTGAACTCTGATGTTGTATTCTGATGATATATGTATAAAACAGATATATTTTTCTTTTGTGTAAAGATCTGTTATTATCTATTATATTTTATTCCGCTGCGATGGTAAGATTCAATTATTGATTTGTTTTCTCCTGTTCTACCTTCTTCTTCTTAGATCTAAATGGTTCGATTTTCGAGCATCGAAGATCGAGTCATTTACATAATTAATCTATAATTGAAGATTAACTAATTGGCAATTAAAGAATGAATAATTAATTAAATGGTTGTAATTAATTAATGATTGTTTAAGCAGGGATAGGTGAATAAATTCTCAAGCAATTAATTTAATTTAAGTTGATTGAATTAATTATAAAAGGGTTAATGATGGCTGTTTATGGATGATTATTTGTAGAATGTCTGGATTGATTGATATCTATTAGATGATATGTTGTGATATTCTGTGATATGATATTGGATATATTCGGTGATAAATGTGTGATATTTATCCGTGAATGATGTTGTGTGAATTCAATGTTTTAAATTGAATTAAATTGTTCAAACTTAAGTCACTTGGACATTAAGATGACGTTTTGGATTTTGGTGAGACCGGGATCGGATTTCTGAGTTGGATATCCGAAAACCACATTGATCCAAATTAAACGATAAGTCGTGGATCTCAAGTGAAGTGAAGACTCGAGGTGTAAGGACTATTCGTCGTTAAAACGCTGAGGGTGATTCCAATACGATTTTAACGGGGTAGTACTTTCAGTTTCGAGATGAAGATTTAGAGTGCAAGGGCTATTGTCGTTAACTCTAAGGGTGATTCTAAATGAGTGTAGCGAGATAGTGCCTTAGGTTTCGTTCGAACCTGGAACGAACTTGTATGGATTGAATGCTTTCAGAACATCGTCAGGTGGACGATGAGCATTCTAAGATAGATGTGTTCTATAAAGGTAATCGTAGCCTCATGCCTCATCAACCGGGAATGGCTAAAACAGGGGAGGTGCAGCAATGCTAAGTGGGTAGCACCCAAGTAGGACGAGATTTACCCTTGTCTAGAGGTTCTTTTTTATTCGGCTGTATGGGCAGTTGGTCATGACAACTGCGAGGTTGTATTGTTCGGGACTATCCAGTAAGGGATGGTTCCGACCTTGTGTTGCAGGGGACTTAGATCGATCCTCAGTACGATGATCTAGGCCACGTGCTGTGACGGGCAGTACCGCAATAGCCCTGCCATTGTATGGAATCCAATCTCCAATAAGTGTCATACGTTTTGATTGTGCCCAACTATGTTGGAACGTGAGATGTAAGCATTCGAGCTATTTTTGTATTTTACTTGAAAACCCTAGACCCTCTTATAATATAACTGGATTTCCTATCAAAATGTTTTGATTAGCGTAAGGTAAAAACTTACCATGTTTATGTGTAGGGTGTCTTACGTGATGCCCTTTGTTTTCAAAGGTTTTTCAAAGTTAAGCAACTTTAACCCGTTTACTCACACCAGACCCATGTCTGACCCGGAGTTTATTTTTTGTTTTATTAAACTCTTGGATACTCGAATTTTTACGAGTAGCTAAGGGATTCAGGTTAGCTTTGACGAGTTCCAAAGAAGATATGGAGCATGAGGCTTCAACGTGTAGATATACAGTGGTTCTGCTGTGCTAGTATTGTATCTATATCTTTGTGATGTACTTGAGTTGTAATAACTAGACAGGTGTTTATAACTGTCTAGGATGTGTTGTTGGAGCTATATAACTCTGATGTATATGATACTATGTAATATCTTATGTGATATAATATAAATTATTCGTTCCGCTGTGAGATTCTAATGTTGTTGGTTCTTTCTTTTCTATCTTTTCTCTTTTCCATCCCTTTCTTTCTTCTTAATGATGCGTCTTTCTATGGAATGAAAGGCGGTCGTTACATTATGGTATCAGAGCGCTAGGTTGATTGAATACCTAGGCTTTGGAATGAATTCTTTCTTGAGAGAGCGTACCCGTATTTACACACACACACACACACACACACCCCTATTTGTTGGGTTACCTGTTCGGGTTTTCCAATACAAGTTCTAGAGGTAGGAGAGGTAGTGGTGTGTATAGCATGACTACCACTAGTGGAAGATGTCTGAGTTGTTGAGATTGGAAGTGTATCTGCCAGGGCAGTATTGGGCATCTTGAGTAAGCTTGGCAGCTTGGTGTATGGATTTCATCGATCTCTAAAGGAAACCTTTTTAAGGTACGAAGTCCATCTTTTGAATGTATGTTGGTTGCGCTCGTGCGAGCGGATTTTCTAGAGTTTGGATTAGTCGAGGTGCTGAAACGAGTGATGGTATCTTGGCAACCGTAGGAAGGAGTCTTGTTTGTATTGGAGTTTGGAACTCAGCTCGACAAGGTGTTTGTGCTTGGTTTGAAGTTGAGTTTCTTGAAAGATATCTACCATCTTGAAGACTCTTTTGTGGAGTTGGTTGATATAGCTTTGTGATTCAAGGAGCTTTTGGATAAGGAAGTCTTTGGCAGCAGTGGTAGCTCGGAGGTGTTGAGTGTGCTGTTAGGAAGATCTCTTGGCTTAACAATATCCTAGAGGTGGAGTTCGGGAGCAGTAGAGTGGTCCGTTTCTTTGGTGGTTCAGGAGTCTTTGTGATTCTTCTGTTAGTAGGCCAGGAAAATGGTGAAGGCTTACCCACTTCTTCTGGAAGCTCAGCAGGGTATGATGTTTGTGGTTGAGGGAGGACCATCAGTTTCTTCTTTTGGTTAGGAAGGCTTAAGTTGTTCTGATTGGTAAAAACCGAACAGTTTCTTTGGAATCTGAACTGGGCAGTATCACAAAGGTGACTTGCGATGGTTCAGAAGTTCTTTTAGTAATCTTTGCTTGGGTTTGAGACTTCTCTAGAGGATGTAGGAGCTATCAAAGTGCTTTGAGATTTCTCGGATGTCTTCAAAAAAGTCAAGGTCTGCATCCGTATCGGGAGATACAGTTCTGTATCGATTTGGTTCCTGAAGCATTTCCGATGGTTCAGCCTAGTATAGAAAGGCCCCTAAAGAGAGAATTGGTAAAGCAGCTCAGGATTGATGGGATCTTGTTTGCTAGCTGAATTTTTGCTGTAGTTTTTGTGACCGGATCAAACAGGTCACTAAGATTTTATGGAATTTGATGGACAATGTTTCCAGGATATGGATCAAATCTATGCTTGTGTTCATCAACAGTATTCTCATCTTTTTCAGATCGGAGTGGCGTAGCAAAAGCAAGGTGGAAGCTATTCTAGAATAGAAGCAACCTCAGATTCCTCAGAAGTTTGTGTTTGTCTTGGATTAGAGGATTTCTTCAAGAATTTCATTCGGGATCTGAAGGCTTGGTTTTCTAGTGCACCTGTTTTGTTTTTTCGGATTAGAGAAGTATGTTTGAAGTCTTTTGATGCTTGTATAGTAGAGTTGGTGTTCTAGATTTCGATGGATTCTGTCATCTTGTTGAGTAGGATCCAGGATCATCTTATTCTTGGTCCAGGTTTGATCCGAGAGGCATCTGTGAAGATTGGGTTGATCAAGAAGGTTGAAGGCAGCCTGGGGATAAGCAGAAGAGTTTTGTGGAAATGAGACAAAGGAATTCAGAATTCAAAGTCGAAGATTTAATTTTGGAGAAGTTTTCTCCGATCATAAGAGCAATAAGATTGAGTAAGACTGGAAGCTAGCTCAGAAGCGTATTGGATATTTCTGTACGCTCATAAGGATAAGTGTTTGGTCTACAAGATTGAATTGCCAGTTCAGAAGGCTGGGATTCGTTATGTATTTCACGTATCTATGGGAGAGTACGTGTTTGATCCATCACTGGTTTTAGAACCAGCAGATCAGGGAGATTTGGAAGTTGAACAAGACTTGTCTGTGATCCAGGATCTTGTTCAGATTGTAGATCTAGATATAGGATTTTTGGATCTGAGTGGTGTAGCTAGTTTAGATTCTGTAGAGCGAGTATCCCGATGTGTGTACTTGGAAAACTCCAGATAATATTACGAAGTTCTATCCAGAATTTTGTCCCGATAGTTAGTATTGTTTGTTTGAATTGGTTGCTATGGTTGCTAGTATATGGTTGGTAGCATATGCTTGCTATTTTAAAATTAAAATCTGTATGGGATTATTAAATTATCTTTGCTTTTAAATTTAGAGGATGAAATTCTTTTAAGGGGGGAGGAATGTGATGTCCCGGAATTTTGAGCAATGCTTATTTGATAATTTCCATTTATAATTATTTTAAAATATGTAATATTGATTTAATAATCTAATTTAACTGAATTTATATTATCAAAACTAATAATTATTCAATTTGATAAATTTATCTTTTCAAAACTAATATAATATTTTAATTTGAAAATTTTATTCTTTTATAAGTTAAGATATTATTTTACTAACGAAAATATTCTATTTGTAATGTATATATGTACATGCATCGTGAAAAAGGAAGTTTAGTTTCAATTTAAATTTAATAATAATGTTTTCAAATTATAATATATATGTTTGTATATATTATGATTTGAAGTTCTGTTTTAAAATTAAATATAATAATTTCTAAAGCTAATATTAAAAATGTTTCTATTTATAATATATATATGTATGTATATATTGTAAATAGAAAAGTTTTGGTTTAAACTTAATTAGAAAATATGTTTTCAAATTTATAATATATATGAATATGTATATATGGTGATTTTGAAGATTTTTGATTTGATTTAATAAAACTTTTCCAAAGCTATTTAAAAATTTGTCTTACATTTTTAAAAACACTCAAATTAAAAATATGATAGTTTAAAATTGTATATTATAATAAAAGTTGAATAAATTTCTTTTAAAAATTGGTTCTTGAAAATATATTTAGTTTATATATATATATATATATATATATATATCAATATTAGCTATAATAACTTAAATTTAAACTTTTAAATAATATTTAAATTAATATTCATTTCTTTTTAATTTTCTTTCTTTAAACTTAATTTTGGAAAACGTATTTTGAAATATAAATAAATAAAACATAAAGATAAATGCATTTCATGATTTACAATTAAATATAAGTATTTAGGTAAATATTTAATTAAGATTTAAATCATTCGTAATAATAAGTAATTAATTTAATAATAAATTCTTAACACTTGTAACATAAGAAATGAATTAAAAAGGAGGTTTTACATTTGTCATTTACCTAAATTGATTAAAATACATTTGTAAGCTTATGAACAATTCGTGATAACAAGTGGCAAACTTTGTTTAAAAGAAAATTTTGTTTATAAATACTGTTTAAAAGAAAAGGTCTGTTATTTTTTTCAGATCAAAATCTTCTTTAGTTTCCTTCTTCTTAAAAAAATAGAAAAAAGAAAACAAAACAAAATTCAAAACTGTAATAAAAAATCAGAAGCCATTTACAACATCGGATCCAAAGTTTTCAACCTGAGAACCTGCAATACAATATGAAGAATCAACAGCACGCTTTCAAATAGTAATCAAAGAAATTTAAAGCTGTGAACATCATCGAGTTTTCAAAGTTCAACTGATATCAAGCTAGCAGATTTCAAACTCAAACAACATATTTAAAATGCCTGTCAAATTCAAAGTTCCAGGAAATAATATATGCATTATTCTCTGATCTCTTTCTTTTCAGAATGGTGAGTAAATTTCTTTTAAAAACAGATTAAACCTGATCTTATGATTGATGCTTGTTGAAGTAATTATGTTTATAAATGTATAGATGTGAATGTTTATGTATGAAGTGTGATGCCTGAAGCAATATTTAAATTTTACACAGACATTTTCTCTATACTTATACCAGACTTAATTCTTTTCGAAAAAAAATTGTAGCTTCCTACACATTGAGCTATAGGTTTGAATTTGTAAAGATAGTATAACTCTAACAGTGTAATGAACATTTTAAAACTTGTTTCAAAATTTTATATCTAGAAATTAGCTTGGAAAAGCAAAATAACAGTGATGATCTCAATATTTGATGAAAATCAATCATGATAATTTCAGTTTCTGATCATATAATCTGAATTGAAATACCATATCATGAATTTTAACATGAATTTGGAAAATTTTAATTTAGTATTTATAGAGAAATTGAGTATTGTTCGAATTTTGGGTTTCTGATCAATTGACATTGATCGGAGTCGAGGCGAAGGTCGTGGTTCGGCATGAAGGAGGCCATGGTGTCGGGGGCACTGGAAAAATGGTGGAAGTTGATATCGATGACCGTGGTGGCCGTGAAACGGCGATGTAGTGTTTATTTATCAGTTTGGGTCGACGAGGTTGCTATAGTTTTCTCGACGAATGTGGTGCACCAGAATGAATCACACAGAGGGAATGGGATCAGTGGTGCGTGACGCAACCATGGTCGCAGCGGCAGGTCATCTGGTGGTGTAGTTCGCCATCGATAAGTGGTTTTGTTGATCGATTTTCTAGGCATTGTGGGTTCTTCATCTCGATTTTGATTTATGGCGTTAGCGTCAATCAAGGTTGTCGAGATGGTCGATGGGTCAGGGACGACTTGTGGAGCGTCGTGGTGACGGTCGCCGTCGATCAGGATCGGCGTGCATGTGCACGGCAACAACCTTTGCATCTAGGTTTTAGTTTGGGAGAAAGGAGTTCGGCTAGGGGATTTTCAAAGTTTTCTAATGTTTTGACTCGAGGTCGTTGAGGGGGATGTCGCGTGTGATTCTCGAATGAAAACTGGTTCCAGGATTTAAATTCCTGTTCTATTTTTAAACTAAAAATGAATTTCAAAAATTGAAGGCAAGTTGAATTTTAATCAAAGTTTTTGACTAGTTTTATAATGTATGAATATTTGACTTATAGTATGATGTTTAAAAAGAATTTTAGTTTTAAAATTTGGATTTTCATAATTTTAACTTTTGTTTAAAAATAGTTTTAGTTATAAATATTGCTTTAGTTAAATTATGTAATAAATCTCTAAATGTTTTCAAATAAGATGTAATTTATGTAATTGAAATGTGATTTAAGTAAAGGCATTTAACCTGAATAAATTAAAAGATGATGATATTGTGTAAACCAAACTCGATTTAAATTTAATTTAAAATGGTAGATAAGAGTTTAATGTAATATGGGTTATCTTAATTTAATCAAGTTTTCTTTACAAAGGTAATTAATTTAGAGTAGTTATTCACTTGATTTAGGTTTGATTTATCTAAGTTATCTAGGTTAATTAATTAAGAAATAATTAAGCAATAAGTTATTAAGAGGTTAATTACTTAATGTAAGAGAAATATTAAACGTAATTACTTAATGAAGAAATTAAAGGAAATTAATTACTCAGTGTAATTAATTAAGTTAATGTAGTTAATTTTAACTAATTAATTAAATTAAATTAATTAAAAGAATTACTTGATGATGGGTTAAGTATAATTAATTAATGTGATTAATGAAGTGTAATTACTTAGTGAAGTAATTAATGAATGACTACCGGATGTAATTAATTAATGGGAATTACTTGATGGAAAGTAATCAAAGGATAATTACTTAATGGGAGTAATTAAGTGTTAATTACTCAGTGTAATTAATTAAAAGATTACATAAGGTAATTAATTAAAGAGTTAATTTAATTATTGTAAATAATTAAGGATAATTAATTACTGGAAGTAATTAAATAAGGGTAATTAATGAATGTAATTAAGTTTATAATTAATTATTAAATGTAATTAAAAGAATAATTAATTAATGAAAGTAATTAGAAGATCATTAATTAATGTAATTAATGAGGATAATTAAGGTTTAAATTGATTAATAAATGTGATTAATTATAAGATAATTAATCAACGAAGTGATTAAAGTATAATGAATTAATGCAATTAATTAAGGATTAACATAATTAATTATAGTTAATTAATTAATTAAAATTAAATAAGGTTAATTAATAAATGATCAAAGATTAACTAATTTAAAGGCTAATTAATTAATTAATGTAATTAAGGAATAATTAATCAAGGATGATTAATTAATTAAGGAATAATTAAAGGATAATTAATTTGTAATTGAAGATTAATTAATTGGTAATTAAAGAATGATTAATTAATTAAATGGTTATAATTAATTAATGACTGTTTAAGCAGGGATAGTGAATAAATTATTAAGTAATTAATTTAATTTAAGTTGATTAAATTAATTATAAAAGGGTTAATGATGCCTGTTTATGGATGATTGTTTGTAGAATGTCTGGATTGATTGATATATAATGGATGATATGCTGTGATATATATGATATTGGATATATGAGTGATAAATGTGTGATATTTATCTGTGGATGATGCTGTGTGAATTCAATGTTTTAAATTGAACTAAATTGTTCAAACTTAAATCACTTGGACATTAAGATGATGTTTTGCATTTCGGTGAGACCAAGATCGGATTTTCAAATTGGATATCCGAAAACCACATCGATCCAAATTAAATGATAGGTCGTGGATCTCAAGTGAAGTGAAGACTCGAGGTGTAAGGACTATTCATCGTTAAAACTCTAAGGGTGATTCCAATACGAGTTTAACGGGGTAGTACTTTCAGATTCGAGATGAAGATTCAGAGTGCAAGGGCTATTGCCGTTAACTCTGAGGGTGATTCCAAAATGAGTGTAGCGAGATAGTGCCTTCAGTTTCATTTGAACCCGGAATGAACTTGTATGGCTTGAATGCTTTCTGAACATTGTCAGGTGGACGATGAGCATTCTAAGATAGATGTGTTCTATAAAGGTAATCGTAGCCTCAAGCCTCATCAACCGAGAATGGCTAAAGCAGGGGAGGTGCAGCAAGTCTAAGTGGGTAGCACCCAAGTAGGACGAGATTTACCCCTGTCTAGAGGTTCCTTTTTATTCGGCTGTGTGGGCAGTTGGTCATGACAACTGCCGAGGTTGTCTTGTTCGGGACTATCCAGTAAGGGAAGGTTCCGGCCTTATGTTGTAGGGGATTTAGGGTGGATCCTCGGTACGGTGATCTAGGCCACGTACTGTGACGAGCGGTACCTCAGTAGCCTTGCCATTGTATGGAATCCAATCTCCAATAAGTGCCGTACGTTTTGATCGTGTCCAACTATGTTGGAACGTGAGATGTAAGCATTCCAACTATTTCTGTATTTTACTTGAAAACCCTAGACCCTATTATAATATAAATGGATTTCCTATCAAATGTTTTGGTTAGCGTAAGATAAAAACTTACCCATGTTTATGTATAGGGAGTCTTATGCGATACCCTTTGTTTTCAAAGGTTTTTCAAAGTTAAGCAACTTTAACCCGTTTACTCATACCAGACCCATGTTTGACCCGGAGTTTATTTTTTGTTTTATTAAACTCTTGGGTACTCAAATTTTTACGAGTAGCCAATGGATTCAGGTAAGCTTTGACGAGTTTCGGAGGAGATATGGAGCAGGACGCTTCAGCGTGTAGATATATAGTCGTTCTGCTGTGCTAGTATTGTATCTATATCTTTGTGATGTACTTGAGTTGTAATAACTAGACAGGTGTTTATAACTATCTAGTCTGTGTTGTTGGAGCTGTATAACTTTGATGCATATGATACTATGTAATATCTTATGTGATATAATATAAATTATTCGTTCCGCTATGAGATTCTGATGTTGTTGGTTCTTTCTTTTCTATCTTTTCTCTTTTCTATCCCTTTCTTTCTTCTTAATGATGCGTCTTTCTATGGAATGAAAGACGAGTCGTTACATTATATATGTTTGAAGTTTATAAAATGTTTTTTTATAATCTGTTAGTAGTCATATGTTAGTTATAGATTAGTATAGATATATTTTAATAATTTACGTTTTTAAAAGTATATGATATAATGTTTTCGGTTGTTGGTTGTGAAAGCCTGCATAAATTTGGGTTTGTATGTCACCATATTCTGCATTTGTTTGTTTGGAGAAACATGTTCTTTAATTTATGCAAGGATATTATTTTGTGTGTAAATATATACACATGTAGGCTGTGTATAGGTGGTTAGGTGGCCGCATATACAATAATTTTTATATACATAGTGACTGCGTATACAATCATTTTTATATACATAGGGATTGCATATAAAATCATTTTTATGTACATAGTGACTGCATATACAATCATTTCAATACGTCTTGGCTGCATACGTGATATCACTTTGTTGTATATATATATGTAGTATATATATATATATATGGTTTGAGTAGCTTACATGCACTTAGTTGCTTATATATGTATAGTCTGCATATGTGTTTGTTATACATCTTTAGTCTGCACGGTATATCTACAGTCTGTGGGCATACCTTATTTATATATATAATACATATGTAGTTTATAAGCTGTATAGATATTTTGGATATGTATATTCTACGCATATATAGTCGGTGTACATTTGGTTTAATCTGTTTATCTATTTTGTTTGTTTATGATCTGCATATATACATTCCTAGTCCGCATAGTATATTTGGTTGTTAACTGCTGATTTTTTTTAAACTGTACACATATACGGTTATTTTAATTTTGAAATGTATATAGACTTTAAACTATAATTTTGTGTAACATATATATATATAATATATTTATCTAAGTTGTTTATATCTTGAGTTTTAATTAGTTTTAAATATAATAAGTTTGAATTACATATATATATTTTAATATTTGTTGTATTGATTTTAATATAGAATTGATAATAATACAATATACATTTTATTTCTGTTATATCAAAACTAATTTTGATTCTTGATTTTCAATTTATCAGTTATCCATCGAATTCGTGCCAATCTTGCTTTGCTTCGAAATTCGTGCTTGGATTCGTATCTCATCGCATTCCATTCTTTCTCTAGCCTCGAAAGGTAAGCAATCACTCATGATTAATGTTCTTATATTTATTAAATTTGATTTCAATTGAAATGACAATTGAAATATGCTGCTGTTAGTTATTTACATTGCTATATATGTGCTATTTTCTATACTGTTCACCTGTGATATCTGACACCATCATCTGTTATTTATATTGATGGTATGTGCTTGTTATAGTATTATTATATCAGTTATCGCTCTGCAAGTTCTCTATTGGTATAGAATTCCTTATGGGTTGAAATGATACATACCTGAACGATCTGTAGAATATGAGAAAATCGTTATGGGTTGAAATGATAAACCCAAGCGATTTTCATTGAATTGAATTTGGGATTGCGGGTTGAAATGATATATATACATATGTATTTAAATTGCGGGTTGAAATGGTATATTTAGTTTTATTTAAATTAGAAATTTGAAGTTTTATTTAAATGTTATTTAAATGATTGAGTAAATATTTCAAACTAAATAATAGTAAAGTGAATTTGATATATATATGAAATTGTCAAATTTAGTTTTGAAACGTTGAATATTTAAAGCTTTGAAATATATCGAAATTGAAATGGTTTATTTTGTGGTTCAAATCTGTATTTGAAATTTGATATAATTTGAAATGTTTTATTAAGAAACTGAATTGAGTTGAAATTGATGAATTAAGATTGAATTAAATTTGAATTTTGGAATTCGAGTTGATTTGAATCGATTTGTGAAATTTAAGGAAACTATTTTATTATATAAAGTATTTTTTAAATTATATTTAAAACTATTTATATATTTTAGTATAAATTAACAATCTGATATTTTGAGCAATTCAAGTCCGACATGTGCGGATGCGAATGGTTGAAAATATCAGGATGTTACAGTTGGTATCAGAACTCTGGTTTTAGGCAAAACTTAGCGTATAGAGTAGACTTAATTGCAGAATTACCTTCTTTCGAGCTTGAATCTCTTCCTCTTTGATTCGGGTGTCTTTTGAATTTAGAACTTTTCGTTTCGTTCTAAAATTCATCCTTGTCTCCTCATATTCATATTCTTCTTGATTCAAGAGTATCCCATAACTCCATTTTGGTTGATCTCAATAATGAATAGGTGGTCTCGCCAATCTCAGAATGATTTGTAAAGGGGTGAAACTCTTTTTAATAGGCATTGATTCACTAAAGATTATTGTATCATCGGTTTAAATGCTGTTATCTCCTATTATGCGCGAATTCTATCTCTTGTGATTGGATGTCGATTTGCCTCTGAATTGTAAATCGATCTTATTCTTAAAGTCACAATTGACCCGATTAAGGTTGCCCACGATTTGTAAAAGTCTTTACATCTTTCTTTTTTGAGCCTATCTTCTAGATTGAATTCTATTTGATTTGAGTCATTCTAATTTGAATGTCTATCATTATTCTATAATCTATTTTGAATCATCGATTGAGGAAGTGTATTTGTATTAATATAAAAAGTTTTATATATTGTGTTGTTTGAGTTGTTATGTTGATTTGGATTTTCAATCAATTTGTTTGATCAACGTTATCGATAGGAATTCCAAAACACTTGAACAGAGAAAATCGACACAATATTGTTTTCAAATTTGGCAAATGTATTAAATTCTGTATGATTATAATATATAAAAGTATAAATTTCTGGGATTTAATAGTCAAGTAAATTGGTTATTATAAATGATTGTAAACCATTGATTTTTCCAATATATAAGTAAATGAATTTATCAAAAATGGTTTATAATTTAATTTGGAGTTTAAATGAATTTAAATTAGAATTTGTGAATTTAATTTTCGATGATTCCAAACTTTGATTTAAAGTTTTAAAATTCATATTATTTAAAGAATTTTCAAATAGAAATTTTTTCAATTTTTTTTTAAATGTTTAAATCAGTGCTTGCCTCTTTTGTCATTGGAAAATAATTTTGGTGAAGGCGGCCGCATCATCGACATTCATTTTCAAGTTTCAGAGTGGAGAGACCAATTCATAGCTTTGCTACACTTTTGTTTTGGAAAATAATTTTGATTTGAATTTTTTAAACATGACTTGATTTATAATATATATAGGTATATACTTATAAATTTGATTTGATATATATATATATAGCTCTAAATGGTTTGAAGTGAATCAGAAATTTAATTCTTAAATTTTATGTTAAAGTTGATTTAAGTTATAAAATGAAGCCAAAAATTTTAAATAAATATTTAAACTTGAAATAATTGAATTAGGAAAAATTACTTGTAAAATACTCAATCGCATTCCAATATAACTTACCTAAATCATCCAGAAGTTGAATACGCAATTGAATAATTTACAATGTAAAATAATGTTAAAAGAATTTGTAAATTGCATTAAATCAACTTAATGAAATACATTGAATTTAAAATCAATTGTTTAATATTAATTGAAATTTATATAGTTTTAAATTAATTGTTTTATTTGTTTTCAAATCTATTTTCTTTCTGGTTGTTTCTATTCTCCTACCTCGTTTCTTTTCGGGGACGAAAAGTTTTGAGTGGGGGAGAGTGTAACGACCCGTATATTTTAGTGGTTTTATTTATTTAATTAACTGAATTTTTATGAAATTTTATATAATAATATTTTGAAATATAAATTTAATATTTGGAATACGTCTTTTTCAACACAGCAAATGTTAAATATTCATCAGGTAATATGTAAGTGTGGTAATGAAATAAAATAGTAAAGAAAACCGATTAAATGAAGTAAATTGGAGGAAAATGATAAATTAAATATTGGTAAGTTTGATAACTTAAGAAATTTTTGAAATTCGAATTTATGGAGTGAGATTTAACTTGAATTAAGTTAAATAAAAGTGAATATTGAGGAAATAAGTGTAAGTAGGCTAAATGAAATGGTCATTGAAATAAAATTTATTAAGTTGGAAATAAATTTGTGAATGAACAAATTAGTTTAAATTGTAAGTAAATGGAAGTAGGATTGAATATTGGAATGGAATATTTAACTTGAATTAAGTTAAGTAAAGTGAAATTGAAAATTTTGTTTGAGTTGGACCAAAAGAACAAAGTTTTGGGAATCAAAATTTATCGAGGTTTGAAATAAAAATTAGGGAATAAACTAATTAATTGAATCAGTATGTTAAAAGAGTTTGAAATTGAATTTGACTGAAACAAATTAGTGGATGGAACTAATTGCAATAACTAATGAATCAAATATGGTTTAAGAGATGGTTGATAAAATTCAACATTAAAAGTTTGGAGATGAATTGAGTGAAATCTGAAATTAAAATGTGAATCTGAATAGAAATGGATATAAAAAAAAGTAATGAGGTGGAAGTAAAGCTAAGGACATTGAATAAAATGTTATAAATTTAGTTAAGAAAAATTTAAGGGTGCAATTCTTAAGTAAAATTGGTATTGGAAAATATACTGGGTAGGTATGTGAACGGAGATTAAATAAAAGTTGGGTGATAGGATAATTGTGAATAAGTGAATGTAAATAAGAGTAAATATGGATAAACAGAATTTGGTATAGCTAAGAACCAATTGCAACTAATACGTAGGTCATGCATATATTAATTTATTAGCATAATGATTCGATCCAGTTCGAGCATAGAATTTCGAGATAGTTATATTGACATGAGTTAGGACTTTTCATTCGATTTCGACGGCGAACCCTGGATATGGATTTTTGATTGATTCTAGAATTCTCTATCATAGTATACAACTATGCAAGAAGAATGATGGTTTTTGACCAAGGAACCAGATTTGACTCCGCACTAGGGAGTTGTGTGAACGATACTAGGTCGGAAGTGAAATTGTGTGATCGAGTGAGCGATCGAATTTGATATTGCGTACGGATGGTATATGTACATCGTATGGGCTTAAGTAAAGAAAATTTTGAAATATTTTAAAGGAGATAAGTAAAATAGTTTTGAATTGTATGATTGAATACTATTGGTAGATAAGGTGGATATTTAAAAGCAAAAAGGAAAAGTTGATGTATATGATTTCGGCGGATAAATTTGATTGCCCGAGAAAAAGATATGTGTTTAAATTACTGTATTAAATTGATGGATTTCTGATCAAGCCACTTGGCTTTTGTTTTTTTTGAAAATTTGGGGCCATAGAGTTAATTTTGTAGTTGTCCCGCTCTAGCCATGCAAAGGAGACGCTGATGAAATTTTTCGAAAATTTAGGGATTTAGAAAATTTTGAAAAAGAGTTTGATAATATAAAATTTGGGTTTAAAGTGTAATTTGAATGATTGAGGGAAAATTGTTATAAGGAATCTATGGAGGAAGTTGGAAATTAGTAAGAGTGATAGTGTGTCTTTAATAAAAAGATTGTTTTTGGAAAGATGTTGAAACTGTGTAGTTTTGGAAAATAGTTTTGGGTTTCAGACCATTCTTCTTACCTGGCACTTTCAAGGACAAAATTCTTATAAAGAGGAAGGAATGTAACGTCCCGAAATTTCCGGATATTTAAAATTGGAATATTTAATTGTTTTTTAAATATTCAAGTGTTAATTTTTAACTTGACTTCCAAATATAACTATTTATCGGATAATTTAATTATTGAATTTGATTGGGTAAATTATTGAATCGGAAGTTTAAGCTTGTTAAAAATAATTTAAAGACTTATAAAATTTGTATTAATAATACTGAAGATAATAAAAGTTTGAAAATTTAATTTAATAATGATTTGTTCAGTTTTAAAAACGTATCATTTAAATTGATATTTAAAAATAGTCCTCCAAGGCACAGTCACGGAATTCAACGAATCTAGTTCCATTGGATCCGTAATAGTGTATTATGATCGGATTTCAAATGTCGAAATGGTTGGAGTTATCGTTTGGCCTTACGAGTTAGAAACGCGTTGAAATTTATATCGAAAATTCAATATAATAATTGGGTCCAAAAGCAATCTTCTCCATACGATCGAATTAGGACTCGAAACCTTTTCAATTACGTTCGGAATAGAGGTATAACATTATGAATGCCTAGTGGCACGCCTTGATAGGAGGTCAAAATTTTAAGTTGTGAATTCGAGACAATTTAAAATTTAAATAATATATATATATATATATATATATATATATAGTTGACTGGTCAAGCAATTCACATTAGAACTTTTCAGCTCCCCTCAAATCATTGTCCTCTATAGTGTAATGCACGCTTCCCTCTCCTTTCACATTTCCCTCCTCCTCCTTTTAAAAACCACCCAACCAAAATGAAATAGAAAAAAAGTTGCTTTGAAAGAATTGTAATGGCCATAACAAAAAAATGCAGCTTACACCATTCCTCCTCAAATCGAATAGCATTCCCTCTTTCTTCATCTTGCAAGTTCGAACGAATCGAGTAAAAATAAATGGCCGAAACTCTTTCGCATATATATAAAAAATTGAAATCAACTCCTAAAATTCCTATTTCATCATTCGCTTCATTCCGATATTCATATTAGAGGTCGCGGTCGGAGTTATGAGTGTGGGCTTGGAGAAGATCCGAGGGTTCCTATGTGGGTTTGGATTGTCGGATATGCGTTGCAGTGTGTGGTTCATGTAGTGAGTATTAGGTTTGAGTATTGGATAAGGAGGGATGGTGGGGGTACTCTGGTCGAGCTTGGTGAGGGGGGTTTGGTAGAGGAAGTCAGAATGTTATTTTGCAAGGTGAATTCATGTGACTTTGGGTGTGCACACTAGTGGTGGTTTCAAGGAGGTGTGAGGGCATTTCAAATTGGGGAAGGGGATGTTTTCTGGGCCAAGCTTGATTTGGGTGGGCTGGTATATCTTTGTTTAAAATTTAGTTATTATATATATAAATTATTTTATTATTAAATTCCAATTCACATAAAAAAATGTTGATGTCTTATTTATAGTATAAATTATTCATATGAGGTTAAAATGTGTTTGGAGACTTTTTGGAGGCAGCCGGAATCCTAGGGTAATTTAAAATCAGAACGATTAGCAAATAAAAGGAAACCAATGTGAGTTAATCTCACTCAAATTTGGACTATAGCAATTTATTTTAAATATTTAAAATTAATTATTGGTTGTCTGGTTGTATTTGATAATTTATATTGGTTGGATGTGATATTATATATAGTAGTATATACATTGGAGTGATTGATATTCCCGCATTATATAACGAATGAGACCCTATGTGCCCCGCATAATAGCAGATGACCCTATATACTGCGATATCCCCCTCGAAGTGGGATTGGTATTTTATATTGTGCTAACATCTGTAGATGCAGGAAAACAGGTTGGAGGGATCCAACTGCATTCCTCAAAAATGTTAGATTTATTTTCATATTCTGTTATATGATCTATTTGAATAATCTGTGATAGATTATATTGGAGATTTAATTTATATGGATGCTATGGTATTACTGGATATATTTTTGGCATCTCAAAATACCGTAAATATGAATATTGAACTTTAAAAGGGAAATAAAAGGAAATTTATAAGTAAAATATTTATGTGAAGTTGAATCAATTAAAAGAATGAATTGGAAAGAAATAAATAGATTGATTTTAAAATTCTATTTAATAAATTATGAATATGGAAAATTAGAGATTTTTGGAAAAATTTGAACAAAAAGGGGTTTTAAAAATAAATAACATAAGCGATATTGTTTTAATATAAAAGATTATATTTTTAAATTTTAGTTTGAATGTTTTGGGAAAATAAAAGGGAAATAATTGAAATAAAGTTTGAAATTGATGTTCTAGATTTTAATAAGATTTTAAATCAGAAAAAGGAAGTGAATCTGAAGTTAAGGGGTTTTGGTTTAAATTTGGGTAAAATAAGAAATAAATATTAAAATGGAATTTAATTCAGAAAATCGATTTGAAAATCAATTATGTGTGTGAAACAGTGATAAAAGGGGAAAATGAGACCGTGGAATTTATAAATGAAGTTTCATTAATCAAGTGAAGGAAATTATCCACTGATAATTTTAAATTATAAATACACGGCAGGAATTCCAAAGGAGATTGATAAATCATTTTAAAAATAAGTAATGGTTTTATTTTTAGAAATGTGAGAAAGGAAATTTACGGGATTGGAACGTAAATTAAGCTGGAGATAAATCGAGAGGGATTTATAAAATGATTAGACTGGCTATAATGGAGTTGAAATATGTTTTTCGGAAAGTTGAGTTTATTTTAATGGAAAGATTTTTAAGTATTAATTAGAAAATTTAAAAATGTTTAAAAGAATGTTTTAGGAAAAAATGTATTTTTAATTTTGTTAAAGTATTTATTAATTAAGCTAGTTATAGTAGTTAATTATTATTAAAGATTAAATCAGTATTATTATTTTGAAAAGATAATTATTCTCTATTAATATTTTATATATTATTTTTTATTAAAAGTAGTTTTTGTCTAAAGTAACTTGGAAAATTTTATAGAAATCGCATAAGTATATATTTTTTGAAAATTTGTAAATAGAGTTTTCGGGAAGTATTGGTATACTCGCATGGCGAAATCGGAGGTAGTGAGTGTCTGCAGTTAGGAGTTGGATTTCTCTGGGATAGAGACATAACCATTGAACTGTGATCCATGGTTTGATACTGCAGTGGTACTTTCTGTATTATTTACAAAGGGTTTTTAAATATTTTAAAAGGGAAAAAGATAATTTATTGAATTTGCCGAATTCGATAAGATAAGTGTATATTTTTGGATAAAGATATTAAAATTATTCAAAAGAAAATTTAAATAAGACTTGGTGTTTCCTTTCAGTGAAAATGAAGTTTTGCTGAATTGATTGTTTTTTGATAGTTAAACAACCGACTATCAAATCTGGACCTGAACATAACTTTGAAATATTTAGAAGAAGCATGGGAATTATATGGTACAGTTACCGTTCGAGGTGCTATACTATACGTACAAACTCATTCGTTCTTCTATGATGTTTATAAGGAAATCCGTCCACAAACGGTTTGGATGAGAACTCTGATCTTATTTTTGTCTGTTTATTTCCTAGAGAACCGGTGTTGAGTTTACCGAAAAATATCGAACGTTGTTTCGAAGAGACTGGGATGGGATTTGTGATCCAAAAACCACTTCGATCCAACAAGTATGTTATCGAAATGAAGACAAAAGCTTGGAGTCAAAGATGGAGCAGTGAAGTGCAAGGGAAAATCGCAATTAATCCCGAGGGTGATGCCAAAATGGATGTAGTAGGAGTAGTGCCTCCGGTTCCGTTCGGACCGGGAACGGACTTATATGGATGAATTCTATCAATACATTGCCATTGGAGGACAATGAGCATTCTAAGTGAATACTTATAAAAAGGTAACGCTTAGCTTCGAGCCTTATTAACCGGAAATGACTTAAAATCAGGGGAGATGCAGTAAGGCAAAGTGGGTCGCACCCAAGTAGGGTAAGGTTACCCCTATCTAGAGTCCATTTTATTCGACTGTATGGATGTTGTTGATCCCAAATGCGGGGTAATCTTATTTGGGCTATCCAGTTTTAATGAGTAGTCCGTCTTGTATAGCACGGGATCCTGGAGTGGTCCCAGGCACTCTATTCTAGACGTGTACTTTGATAGACTAACAGGTGGTACCTCAGTGCCTAGCCATTCAGATGGAATGCATTCTCCAATACATGCATTTACGGTTTTGATTGTAAAGCCTAGTACGCTGGAATTTAATTAATGTAGCAATTTCAGCTATTTGAATAAGTATTTGTACTTAGACACCATTATAATATCAGAGGATTATGATATGAAATATTTTGGTTATCGTAAGGTAAAAAACCAATGTGTTTATTTGTGGCGTAGTTTTACGAGATACCTTTGATTTTCAAAGGATTTTAAAATTTAATAATTCAAATTGAGTGTGTTTTCACACACTGGTTTTCCAGACTGACTCGGTTGTTATTTTATTACAATGCTCGGGTTGTGAGAAATGCGGATTACGAATCTTAAGGCTAAGATTAACACTAGAGGGGGGGGGTTGAATAGTGTTAATAAAGAATTACTAAATCTTTTTAATTTATGTTAATTTAGACACAAAAGTATGCAATATGCAGACACAGATATGATCACAGAAACAATCACAGATGCAAAAATAAAATAAAAGCAGTAAAGGAAGGAACGCACCGGATTTTATACTGGTTCGAAGTTACCCTACATCCAGTCCCGCAACACAAGTATGGGTTTCCTTTCAAAAGCAATTGTACAATTACACCCTCGGTTTCAAGGCTACGAGGTACACCCTCCAGAATTTCGATCCTCTGGGTAGAGATACTTGATTTCCGGGCCACAAGTTTACCCAATTGATTTACCAAGGCTACAATCACACCTTTTTCCTTTTGATTGATTTCCAAGGCTACAATCACACATTTTCTCGCTTAATAGATTACAAAGAAGTCTATAACTCTGAATAGCACTGAGAATCTTGTAGAGATAGTGATAGAGAATCAAACTAGAAGTAATCGAGTATGATTCAATGTTGATTTCGGTACAGTAATGATAAGAATATGTATTAAGAAATAAGGAAGAAGAAGAGGAGTGAAAACCAGAAAATTATGATTCAAAATTCGTTGAAACTGACCCATATTTATAAAAGAACAACAGCCATGATCATTTATGAAGAGTTATGGCGAATAGACACTTCTTTTGAAATTTGAATTTTTGAATCAAACTGTCACCATGTCGACATGGTCATGCTAGGCATGTCGACATCCCAAAGGATTTTTTGGTGTTTTTGATTTTCTTTGAAAATAACCTTTATCTTATATAAAAACTATTTTAAACTTTATAAATATACTTGACTATAGTTAAAATTCATAAGTGAATATAAAGAATAATATATATAGATTTTAACTATAATTTTATATTTAAATCTAAGTATAAATATTTAAAAGTTAAATGTATTATTTAAAAAGATAGTTTAAAATCAGGAGTAATTTGACTTTGAAAATAAAGATGTTTTTGAGGCTAAAATTATTTAAAATCAGGATCGAGGGTTTTAAATCTTTAAAAAGGAAAGTTTTGAAAACAGGATATAATTTTGAAAAATCATTTCGAATAAAAGTTAGCGGATACAAAACAATGTTCCACTAGATTTTTCATTGGTTCCATCCTACTTAGGATTCCATCCCTTTAACGGGCTCGAAGTGGATTCCGTTCCACGAATAAATTGTATTTTAAGATGCCAGTGCTTTTCTACGAGTTTTAACAAAAATTATTAATAATAATAAAAAATACTTATCCTTGAAATCTTGATCTCTTGATAATCTTGATATTTTATCTTCATATCTTGAATCTCTATACTGTACAGTCTTCATTCTTAGTACCTGCATGGTTAAATCCTGCATATACATATATATCTAAACTTGTAATGTTAGTATTTATTTTTACAATCTATTCTAAGGTTGTTGTCATCAAAACCATCATCTCACGGACTAACAATCTCCCCCTTTTTGTGATGACAACCTTTGTTTATAAAATATTATTTCTATTCTAATAACTCCCCCTTAATCTATACCTAACTACCCTATTTTATATTTCTCCCCCTTTGTCATGAACAAAAACTTACTCCCCCTCATTCTTGGACTTCAGTACTTGCATTGATAAACTATACAACGGAATATATAGAGTAGGAAATAATTATACTTCTAAGCGTGATAACTAATATACATTTCAATGTATATATATATGTTTTACACACCAATCTTCAAATCAATAAGAAATCAATCCACAAAAGTATCAATTCAAACCAAATCAAATCAAACAAATCAAACAAAGTAAATAAAAAAATCAAACGTTACGTGGAGCTTCCACCCATCCTTCTTCTCCAAAGATTGGGTCTACCTTAGTAGCATCCCAATTATCATTGTCATTGGTGAGAGAGACATGTGGATGTGCTTCGTTATCATCCTTGTGCAGAGAGGAGATCATCCATCGTATCGCATCGAAGTGCCTTTCTTGTTCCTTTATCATATGCATTTGACTTAATTCTAAATGACGCTGGTTTCGTAGAATAAATGAGAGAATATTCTTGAACGAATTAAGAGTTTCTTCAAGATTTTCGGATAAATTGTGAATAGGATTAGCCATAGTTGAATTTGTGAAAGAAATGGAGGATATAGATGATAAGAAATAAATTTCAGTGAAGAATTCTGGAAGAAACAGGTATATATAGGTGTAGAAATTCGTTTGAATTGAATATACATGTGGTAGTTATTCAAATTTCAAATTCAAAATCAATTGCTATTTCTGACCAGTACATGTCGACATGGTCAAATAGGGGATGTCGACATGGGTTAGTGAAATGTTATGACTAATTTGATTTTGTGAATAATTGTGTGTGTGTGTGTGTGTATATATATATATATAATATACTAACATTTATTCTAGAGATAAGATAAGGTAGATAACAGAAAGGAAATTTCATTTCATTGCATACTACGATAATACAATGATTAAGCACACAACAAACTACATGAACATTCGAAATAAAGCAAATTAAAATAAATACAACAAGATACGAAAAGATAAAACTAGTTAGAGGATGAAGATGATGAAGATAGTCCAAGTTTCTTGCTGAATTTGGAAAAGAACCTGTTCATCTTCGAAGAAATGTTGTCCAATTTTTTACTAACGAATTGTAATCCGTTGATTCTACACAATTATCTTTTGGTTTTTGAGAAGGGCTTTGTTGGATGGATTGGAAGGATATTCAATGCTTTCCAAAGACGTTTCACCTTCTTCTTCTTCTTCATCAATTTCCATTTCATCCCCTTCTTCTTCTTCTTCAACTTCCTCTTCTTTCATTTCCTCATGAGCCAAATGCTCTTCCTTTTTGGCAAGTGTCTCATAAGGTTGAAAAACAAAGGGAATTTTCATACGCGAAATGTTGGAATGATTGAAAATTTTTCTAGAAACAAATTCTTCAACTTTGAAATCCACTCCAAAATAGTTAAAAATCCAAGCGAGATAAATTCCATGGTATAAAGTATTCTCACCCATTTCAAGATTTTTAGGACGAAATTCATCCAAAATAACTTGTGACCAATTTATGTCATAGTTTTCGAAAATAGAAAAAAGAGCTTTGCAAACTTTTGAAGTAGGATCGTTAAAATTTCCCGATCTTCGGGTCAAAGTATGTTGCAAAAGAAGATTAACAATTCTTGCTTTTATTCGAAAATTTCTATTTTTAAAATCAAAATCATCATCTCTTTCGAAAATGTGGTGAAATGTGTCACGATCATGTTCATCGATTTTAGAGTTAGAAAGATCCATTCCCGAACTCTTGCAATTGAGCATGATACCCAAAAGATCACAAGTCAAAACAATTTGAGTGCCTTTGACACAACAAATTTCATCTTCGTTTCCAACAAAAAATCCACAATTTAATTTTGCATAATTTTTTTTGACAAGATTAGGATAGCAAACAAAATCATTTTGAGAAGCATCAATAAGACTAAGAACCCCATTGTTTGCAAAAAGAGAATCAATTTCATAAGAAGAAAAATCTTGAAAAATAGCAAATTTTCCGGGATGGACTTTGGCATAGTTAGCATAATTGATGTATGCTTTAATTGCCTCCGGATCATTGAATAATTTCTCTTTGATTTTTCTGGAAATTCTCATGGTTGAGGGGTTGCTTGAAGATGCCATTAGAGTAGAGAGTAGAGAGATTTAAGTTATGAAGAGAGAGTTTGAATTTGAAAATGAAAGTGAAAAGATGTGATAAAATATAGTGAATAAATAGATTCTTAAAGGACATATTCTCTGGTCAAAGGTATCTTTTCAGAGAATTAAATGAAGTGAAAAGGTGGAGGGAAATTCAAACATTTGAATTCAAATTTTGAAATTCAAATTCAGCTAGCCATGTCGACATCATGGTAGGGACCATGTCGACATGTGCGTTTGAATTTTCATGAATTGATTTTTCCTAAGATCTTTAATATATATATTATTATTATTAATGTCTATTATATATTTTTGAAATATTATTATACTTATATATATTTCAGAAAGTAATAAAAAATAAAAAAATAATAAAAAATAAAAAATAGAAAATAAAATTTAAAATTCAAACAAACACCAATTCAAAATCAATCAACCAAACAATCAAGCAATTAATCTTAAGCAAGCAATTTCAACCAATTGTATTGTAAACGTGTACCTTTTTCTGAGTCCGTTTCTCTGAATTCGTCGGAGTCGTGAACAGCTGTGTAACACAAATTCGAATTATGCATCTTCTGATCATCATTACTTGAGGACGAGTCTGAGTGATCTAGTGTAGTAGTAAATGCACGCTTCCGTTTCTTTGCTGGTTCATTGTTCATAGGAGGATTCTGCCTTTCTGGATACGGACAGTCTCTTTTGAAGTGGTCTGGTTTATCACAGTTGTAACACTTGTCATTATTTGGCACTATATTCTGGTTTCCAGGATTCTTATAGTTGTTTCTCTTGAAATTATTCATCTTTCTGTATTTCAAGAATCTCCTAAAATTTCTGGTCATAAAGGCTATCTCTTCATCATTATCGCTGTTTGAGTCTGATCCATCGGTTAATGCATTGAATGCGATTGATTTCTTTTCAGATGCTTTACTTTATCTTCTCCTGATCATTTGAACTTCATACGACATTAGATTTTCAATTAATTCTTATATCTTCAAAATACTGATGTCATTTGCCTCTTCGATCGCAAGTGTCTTTTGATCCCATTCTAGAGTTAGAGAATTTAAAAAATTTCTGACTTGATCTTCTTCAAAAAATTCCTTTCTCAAGGATATTAGAGAATGCAAAATATCCTAAAATTTACTATACATATCTAAATAGACTCATTAGCATTCATTTTAAATAACTGAAACTGATTTGTTAGCATGGAAATTTTGGTCTGTTTTACTTTGCTCGTTCCTTCGTGAGTAACTTGCAAAGTTTTCTAGATTTCATATGCAGATTTACAAACTGACACTCTATTGAATTTGTTTCTATCTAGTGAACAAAACAGAATATTCATTGCCTTAGAATTACTTTGTGCAACAGTCTTTTGCTCAGCAGTCCACTGTGAAAAATCAATTGTGGGTTCAGAATATTCAGTTTATGTGATATTCCAAGTGTCTAATCCTATAGATTGTAAATATATTTTCATCCTACATGCCCAATATGCATAGTTACTGCCATTAAAAAGTGGTGGTCTGACAGTAGACTGACCCTGTACATATGAACTAGTGACAGGGATACTAGTGTTATAACAGTACCAGTGTTGGTAGCCATTTTGAAAACTTTTCAAAAATCAGATTATGAAACTTTGGAAACCTTGCTCTGATACCAATTGTGAGCAATGCGGATTACGCATCTTAAGGCTAAGATTAACCCTAGAAGGGGGGGTGAATAGTGTTAATAAAGAATTACTAAATCTTTTTAATTTATGTTAATTTAGACACAAAAGTATGCAATATACAGACACAAATATGATCAAAGAAACAATCACAGATGCAAAAATAAAATAAAAGCAGTAAAGGAAAGAACACACCGGATTTTATACTGGTTCGGAGTTACCCTACATCCAGTCCCGCAACACAATTTACGAATTTCCTTTCAAAAGCAATTGTATAATTACACCCTTGGTTTCAAGGCTACGAGGTACGCCCTCTAGAATTTCGATCCTCTCGGTAGAGATACTTGATTTTCAGGCCACAAGTTTACCCAATTGATTTACCAAGGCTACAATCACACCTTTTCCCTTTTGATTGATTTCCAAGGCTATAATCGCACCTTTTCTCGCTTAATAGATTACAAAGAAGTCTATAACTCTGAATAACACTGAGAATCTTGTAGAGATAGTGATAGAGAATCAAACTAGAAGTAATCGAGTATGATTCAATGTTGATTCCGACAGAGTAATGATAAGAATATGTATTAAGAAATGAGGAAGAGGAAGATGAGTGAAAACCTGAAAATTATGATTCAAAATTCGTTGAAACTGACCCCTATTTATAAAAGAACAACATCCATGACCATTCATGAAGAGTTATGGCGAATAGACACTTCTTTTGAAATTTGATTTTTTGAATCAAACTGTCACCATGTCACATGGTCATGCTAGGCATGTCGACATCCCAAAGGATTTTTTGGTGTTTTTGATTTTCTTTGAAAATAACCTTTATCTTATATAAAAATTGTTTTAAACTTTATAAATATACTTGACTATAGTTAAAATTCATAAGTAAATATAAAGAATAATACATATAGATTTTAACTATAATTTTATATTTAAATCTCAGTATAAATATTTAAAAGTTAAATGTATTATTTAAAAAGATAGTTTAAAATCAGGAGTAATTTGACTTTGAAAATAAAGATGTTTTTGAGGCTAAAATTATTTAAAATCGTGATCGAGGTTTTTGAATCTTTTAAAAGGAAAATTTTGAAAACATTTTGAAAAAACGATATAATTTTGAAAATTCATTTCGAATAAAAGTTAGTGGATACAAAACAATGTTCCACTAGATTTTTTGTTGGTTCCATCCCTTTAACGGTCTCGAAGTGGATTCCATTCCACGAATAAATTGGATTTTAAGATGTCAGTGCTTTTCTACGAGTTTTCACAAAAATTCCTAATAATAATAAAAAATACTTATCCTTGAAATCTTGAACTCTTGATAATCTTGGTATTTTATCTTGATATCTTGAATCTCTATACTGTACAGTCTTCATTCTTAGTACCTACATGGTTAAATCCTGCATATACAAATATATCTAAACTTATAATGTTAGTATTTATATTTTATAATCTATTCTAAGGTTGTTGTCATCAAAACCATCATCTCACGGACTAACACGGGTTAGACCGAGTATTATAGATTCAGCGTAGGATGCTATGGAGCTCATAAAACGAGCTGGATGGCGAAGCCGTATCACACGTACTTGACTTTTATTCCGCTGTGTGTGGTATGTTGTATATTCAGTTTTTGTAAGGGCAAGTTATTATAACTGTCTAGCACTGTGCTATTGAATTATGTTGTACTCTTATGGTGTAATGTATAAATAATAGTTATAGTCTTTTTGTATAAAGATCAGTTGTAATCAGTTGTATATTGTTCTGATGCGATTGTGAGATTCTGTGTCGTTATTTCTATTTTCCTCTTCTACCTCTTTCTTCTTTACCCTAACGATCTGGTATTTTCGGCATTCGATTTCTTGGCATGTAATACGGTGGACTATTGATGTCGATTTTCGAATGTTGAAAATCCAAACCGTGACAAGTTCGTCCTTGTGTTCATCGATGACATCCTTGTTTATTCAAAGTCTAAAGCCGAGCATGCTAATCACTTAAGAATTGTCTTGAGTACTCGTCGTCACTATTCGCTTAAAGCCGAATTCTCTAAGTGCTATTTCTGGGAGAATAAGGTTAAGTTCTTAGGCCACATTCTTTCTTCCGAAGGCATTTCGATCAATCCTTCGAAGATCGAATCCATCCAAAATTGGAAGAGGCCTGAGAATGTCCATGAGATTCGTAGCTTCGTTAGATTGGCGGGTTATTACCCCGGTTCATTAAGGATTTCTCTCGTATTGTGCTTCCTCTCACCAGCCTTCCTCGGAAAGGCAATTGATTTACTTGGTTCGACAAGTGTGAAGCTTCTTTTCAACAGTTGAAGGAGCTTCTCACTAATGCTCTTATTCTTGTAGTTCCCAAAGGGAATCAAGATCTTGTTGTCTACACTGATGATAGTCATTATGTCCTCGGTGTCATGCTTATGATCGGGTAGTTGCTTTTGCTTTTAGGCAACCGACCGAATGAAGTTCGCTATGCCGCTAATGACCTCGAGTTAGCTGCCATTGTCTTCGCCTTGAAGATTTAGCGACGCTATTTATTAGGCAAGCACTTCATTCTCTATACCGATCATAAGTCCTTAAAATATTTATTCACTCCAAAGGAGCTCAATATGAGGCAACATCGTTGGCTTAGGTTCCTTGCCTCCTATGACTTCGATATCTAGTATAACCCCGGTAAGGGTAATTGTGTTGCTGATACGCTTAGTCGCAAACATTCGGCTGTTGTTTCTATGATGCTAGCCGAGTGGGATGTTCTAGAGACCTTATCCCTTTGTGATATTTGTGATCAAGCTCCATCATCTGAATCTCCTATTTTATTATTCAGTTTGGAAGCTTGACCCAGATTATTGGATCGTATTGCCGATGCTCAGCGGCGTGATCCTGATCTTGTGCACCTTATTCAAATTTGTGAGTCAGAGTCCCGTAATGTGGAGTTGCTGGATTTCAATATTGATTCTTAAGGGTGTCTTCGCAAGAAGAACCGTCTTGTTGCGCCTTCTGATTCTGCACTTAGGCATGACATTCTCGATGACTGTCATCATTCTAAGTATACCATCCTGGTAGTAGTAAGATGTATGTCGATACGCGTCACCTTTATAATTGGGAAGGTATGAAACACAATATGGTGAGTTATCTAAGTAATTGCATGACTTGTCAGCGTAGCCGAACATCAACGCCCTTCTGGTCTCCTTCAGTCTCTAGAGATTTCATTGTGGAAATGGGATCAGATTTTGATAGATTTCATCGACAGCCTACCTCGTTCGAGATCGGGTCATTCTATCATTTGGGTTATTGTTGATCGCTTTACCAAATCATCTTATTTCATTCCTATTAAGTCTAATAGGAGTGCTTCTCATTTGGCCAAGTTATATATCAAGGAAATCATGAGACTTCACGGAGTTCCTAGTTCGATTGTGTGTGACAGTGATCTGCTTTTCACGAGTCATTTCTTGCAGAGTCTTCAGCAAGCTTTGGGAATAAAGCTTAATTTCAGCACAGCATATCATCCGCAGTCTAATGGACAGACTGAATGGGTGAATCGTATTCTTGAGGATCTTCTCCGTGCTTGCATTCTAGATTCCAATGGTAGTTGGGAGGATATCTACCTCTTGTGGAATTCTCCTACAACAATAGTTTTCAGTCCAGTATCGGCATGGTTCCTTTCGAAGCCTTATATGGAAGGCCATGTCGATCACCTTCTTGTTGGTTGGAATCTGGTGAGAAGCTTATTTTAGGCCCCAATTCTATTCCTGATTCTTCTGAGAAGATCATTCTTATTTGGCAGAGAATGAAAGAGGCACAAAGCCGCCAGAAATCCTATGCGGACAACCGTAGAAAGCCTCTCGAGTTCTTTATTAGTGATCTCGTCTTTATTTGTGTTTCTCCTTTGAAGGGGATTATGCGCTTCAGTACAACTAGGAAATTAGCTCCTGGCTTTATAGTCCATTTCCTATTACTGAATGTATTATCTCTGTGGCATATAGAGTTTCACTTCCAGCTCATCTATCTGGCATTCATGACGCGTGTCACGTCTTTCAGCTTCGGAAGTGTCTTCGAGAGTCAGATTCCATTATTGATTCTTCAAATTTGCAAGAGTTTGAGATCTCACTAGACCTATCTGTCGTGCAGCAGCCTGTTATCATACTTTCTTCGAAGATGAGATGCCTTCGAAATAAGGACGTGCCGCTAGTTAAAGTTCAACGGTCCCGTAATCCCAATGACCGCACTTGGGAAACCAAAGAGTTTATCGAGCGATCCTATCCCAATTTTCTTTCTTCGCATAGCGATGGTGAGAATCTTTTTATCTTAAGCTTATCTCTTTTTCTCTTTTCATTGATGAAATTAATAGCTTAAATACAAATTCTTCTCTAGAAATTGCGAGAACGTAATTTACTTAAGAGGGGAGTCTGTAACAACCCTGGTTTGGAGTTACGTGTAAATATTAAATTACAATGGTAATTATAATTTAATATTGTGAATTAAATTGAAATTGGAAATTTTAAATTGTTTATTTGAATAAACAATGAATTTTGTAATCTAAAATGAGAAAATAAAATTCCAAACTTTATTTTATTTTTCTTTGGATTTATAATAAATGGAAAATGACCTTATTTAAGAGAAAATACAATAATTATATTAATTATTGCCCATTTTCTTCTTTTAATAATTTTAAAAGAAGTATGTAATTTTTAAAGGTGGTTTATTTAAATAAAAAGGTGGAAATTTGTTTTAAAATGTGTTTTTGTTAGAAATTTGAGTTTAAAATGGTTTGTCTTATTTTTCTAAGTAAGAAAATAATTTTTGAAGAATTTTTTGAAGTTAAAAATAAGGACTTATGCATTTATTTGGTGTAAATTGTGTATTTTTGTAAAATAAGAGATTTTAATGATTATTTTTTTTTAAAAAAATTCTTTTTATATAGTGTAAAATATTTTTATTTTACATGTTTATTAGTATTAAAACTCGAAGAAAAATGTAATTTGTTTTATAAAATAGTGTAAACATATGCATTTTTGTTTAAGTGTTATATTAAAGCCTTAGGCTGATTAATTTATTCCTTAATTTGGGTCCAAATGGCCCATTAGCCAACTTAACTTGATAGAGGAAGTGAGAAACATTTTACAGTACGCTCAAAACCATTCTCACCTTCTTCCTCTTCAGCGAGTAAAAGAAAATAGCCATTTTTCTTAAAACCCAAGCTTTCAAACTCAAATTTCTTCAAAGCAAGCTGTAAGTTTTATAAACTAATGTAAATTAGCAGGTAATCTAATCCCAAAACCTAAATTTTTCATCCAAATCTTGTTTTTAGAAGATTTCGTTTGTTAGTAGTCTTTTTCTTCTTTGCAGGCATCTTTTTCTTCTTCTACAGGTGCTTGAAGGCTGAAATCAAGCCAAAGCTTCAATCTTTTAGCTCTGATCCGAGATTTTGCATAACTACAGCAAGGTGAGTTGAATAACTCACTAAATCTAGCTAAGTAAAAGTCTCAAACGCTTGAATCTGTACAAAATGAGCTTCTGTAATCGATTTTCTATTGATAGTTCTTTTCTATGAACTTAGTTTAGGTTGCTTCTTTACATGCTTATATATTTTGATTTCGGCAACAAAATGCTGCCAGATTTCTTGCATTTGGTAGCTTGCATGCTGAGTATCATCTCTGCAAATTTTGGTTGAAACATGTTGTCATTTGGGTGTTCAAAATAGTTATAGAAAATCAACTCAAACACAGATTTTTGCCTGTAGCAATTGTTTTCTGAGTTGATGCAAACATGGCCCGAGTCCATGTTTGAGATAGCATAGCTCTTTTATCTCTTATTGAAATTCATTGATTCTTTTTTTGTTTGAAAGATAAAGTTTTCTTCTATATTCGTACCAATTTTCGGCTCAATCTGAGGTAACTTGGTCCTCTGCTTCATGCATGGAACTTGAACCCGAGATGGATTTCAGGCTTGTTCATTTGTTTTTTTGAGCTGTTGCAAACGTGGTCTGAGTCCATGTTTGAGACAGTGTAACCTTTTCATTTCCAATTGGAATTCATTGATTCTTTTTTGTTTGAAATTTAAAGTTTTATACTATGTGCTTACCAAGTTTTAGCTCAGTATGAGGTCGTTTGTTCTTTTATTTCAGGCCTGTAAATTGGATTCAAGATGGATTTTCAGGCCTGGGCATGTTTTTGTTTTTGAACTATTGTGAACATGGCCCGGGTCCATGTTTGAGACGGCGTAACTTTTTCATTTTTATTCAAAATTCATCGATTCTTTTTTTATTTGAAAGCCAAAGATTTATACTTTGACACACTAATTTTTAGTTCAATCAAAGGTCGTTTGGCAACCTGCTTCATCTTCCAAAGTTGAACCCAGAGAAGATTTCAGACCTGGATATTGTTGCCAATGCATTTTTATGTTCTTTTTCCGTCCGACTTTTGACTTTTACTTCATATTTTTGTGATATTTCAGAAATTTTTTGAGGCCATTATGTCTATCGGTAGACTAGCCAAATTTTGATGATTTTGAAATTCAAATTTTGGATTAGATTTGAATTAAATTTGAATTGAATTCGAATATCGATTTGAGTGATTTTTGGGTTTTTATTCGTTTTCGAGCATGGATTTTTCCAAACCTTTTAGAAATATTTTTTAAAGCAAATGGGCATTTTATATTATTATTATTTGATATTTTTAAAGTATTTTCAAATATAGAATCTATTTATTCTCAAGGGAATTTTCAAATATGGCTTTCAAAATTGCTATTAAAAGCTTATTTTCTCAAGTAAATTATTTTACATATAAAATACACGTTTATGCACTTTTCGAGCGAGTGAGTAGGATAATTAAATGGTTTGGTAAAATATGTGGTATGAGACACGTGCGTTTATCTTATCGGTTAATTCCGGACTTGTCCGTTTGATCGTTTTGACTTGCAGGTCGAGTTTACCGATGAGATGAGGAAAAGTTTTTACTGCTTTGAGTTTGAAATTTACTAGCGGTTAATAAACTGTTTAGTGCGAACATGTGGTATGAGGCACACATTTAACACTGTTCGGGTTCCCTTCGAAAGTTCGTGACTCATTTTCTAAGAGACGTATTTGCCAGTTCTGAACCTTTGGATCATTTGTCCTTCGGGACGTTTGTCTAAGAGGCATATTTGTCCATTGCAACATATTTGTCCTTGAGGATTTTTGTCTAAGAGACGTATTTATTGTCCTTCAGGACATTTGTCTAAGAGATATGGCGCCTTATTTTGAGAGAGCAGTACTTGGCAGGCTTCGGCCATAAGCACGTGCTATATCTTTGAGATGTTTTCATTGATGTGATTTCCCTAGTGTATCGCCGTTTTCTAGAATTAGTCCTTTGAACCATTCGATATATATTTTTGGCAATTACTTTTCGGTAATTTGAACTCTTGGAAGTTCTATTTTTGAGATTTGAATTGCCTACACTGGCGTTATATGAGATTTGCCTTTTGGCGTTTATTTGAGATTTTATTCTCCTCTTTGGAGATATATTTGCCTTATGGCGTTTTTGAGATGGGATCTCTTTATGCACGTTTTGGGTTTGCCAAGATGGTATGTTTAGGTTTTCCCCTAAACCATATTTGAAGTTTTATGAATGCCGATGGTATGAGGCTCGCTACTTTTAGTGCTTTATGGGTATTTATCTCCTTTGAGATTATACGTTTGTTTAGTGATATCATATTATCACTTGATGTATCATACACTTTAGATTGTTCCTTCCCATTTGAGAATATTATCACATTATCCTTATGCTCATATTATCGCTTATCCTTGTAAAATGATTTGTTTAGCTAGACTGACCCGTGTATTTTACACTCGGGTCAGACTGAGGTATTTCAGGTTAGGTACCGTTTAGACTTAGCTTATTCTGCTTCCGCATGGACTTTATGCTAGCTCTTTTTGTTGTAGCTTTTGTGTAGTCCATTTTGTTGCTACTCTAGTATGTATACTCTTTTGACTCGTATTTGTATTGTGGTCGTCATACCACATATGTGATGTATCATTTCGTAACTCTGTGATGTATCTGTATATGTGTGTATATCCGATTATCTGTTATTATGTTATATGTTTTGCATTTGAGTTGTTGTATTTTGCTATGATAGATCCTATAGCCACCTATGGCTTTGTATTAAGTATTTATTGGATATGTCGATCCACTTGAATTAGAAAAAGAAATATAGAGCATTTATCGACGTATTCAATTGATATTTAAGACAAAATTATAGGTGGTCGCTCCCAACCAACCCTATTCTCCGCATTAGCGGATAGTATTACCTAGTAATACTCTTTGTTAATGTGCGTCTCGGGGTGGGGCATCACAGCTTGGTATCAAAGCAAGGTTTAGAACAAAATATGATATAACACAGAACAAAAGCACATATTGTGGTACATTTAGGAGTAATACAAGTGTTAAGAATCCCTGAATCATTGTGCCTTGTACTTTTCATGTCCTTTAAGGTAGATAGAAGTTTGGGAATACGTTTCGGAATGCATTTTAATTCCGTAGTATTCCTTATTGAATTAATGTTATCTACCCTATGAATAATTTTTATCTTATCTTAACTTTCAGCTAATGGTTGGAAGAGGCAGAGGACAACGCTCGGATGCTGGGCAATCCAGTGGCTCGCATCCGGATGGCGTTTATATGTCTGCCGTTCAGTTTAAGGAGTTATTTAGGAGCACTCAGCCTCCAGCTCCTACTCAAGCATCTCCTCCACGCAAGTCTGTCTTTGCGTGCTTATGCAGTGATTTCTCTCATCGCTGAGGAAAGCAGCTCAAAGGCTCCGAATCTATTCTTGAGGTCCAAGCTTGGATTCATACGTGCGAGCTCATTTTCTCTCACATGGATCTTTCTGACCACGAAAGAGTTCTTGTAGCATCTAGTCTGTTGCAAGAGCGTGCCCTTGATTGGTACGAGCTTCTCATAGCCGAGCTCGATAAGTCTACTCTTTCTTGGACTCGGTTTCGAGAACGGTTCAAGGTCAAATTCGTTCCTGAATCTGAGAAAGCTTTATTGGCCTATTGCCTCCTTAATTTGAAGCAAGGGAAGTTCATACATAATTTTTAACAAATGCATGTTTAACTAGTTCTTTGTCCATCAAATTGTTGTCCGTCAAATTGCATACAGTGAGATAATAAATAAAATTGTTGACTTTCCTGTTTATATTTATACATTATGATTGTTGTCTGCAAATGTTTACCCATGTTTAAACTCTTGAATTTTCATTTAAATATTTTATATTATAAAGCTTGTATCTAACAAGGGATAAATTTACATGCGACAATATAATCACGTAGTACATCACCCATGTTTTTATATGATCATCATTGCATATGCTAGAGCAACTCATTGATTTCTCCATGTTTTCCTATTATTGTTAAAGTGAAATTTATAAACTTACATTATGTATTCTAGAGAAACTCACCATACAGTTATCAATTTATATTCTCGAGCAACTCACTTATTTACTTTGCTTTCATGCTAATGACGCCTCAAGTTGGCATGTCTCTTCTTCCCAATTTCCACTCCTGTAAGGTACTTTTACTTATTTTTCAAAGGAAGACTTGTAAATTTTGGTTCAGATTCTTACTTACTATTTTTACCATCCTTGATCTATTTTTGAGTTCTTATTTTAATATTATTGCATTTTATGATGATTTGCACTTCATTTGTGAGCAATCATTGTTTTAATCTATATTTCAGTTCTAATTCTGTGCTTGAAAAGTATTTTTTAAAATCTTTATTTATTGTTTTAATCTATATTTTAGTTCTGATTCCTTTTCCTAAATATAATTTTTGTTTTTAATTTTTGTTTTTTGGCTTTAATCCTCATTTTATTTCTAATTCCTTTTTGTTAACGTAGATTTCTAAAATTGCATGACAATTAATCCTTTTTCCTCTTGATTTGCTTAAGATATTGACTTTATATTTGATTATAGTGATCACTAATGAAACTTCTATTATTTGTAGATTCCTCATAGTATTAAATAGACAAATAGTCTCTATAGTGTATCTTAATGCTTTAATGGGAGTAGCATAATGAAGACCTATTTAAGGTAATTTATATTTTATTTTTAGTTCTCCTTTACCTCTTCGAATATACATAGCCCTAGTTTATATTTATGTTCATCGCGTAGGGAGTTCATACATAATTTTTTGTGATGGTTTTAAGTAGGTTAAAGTAGACTAATCGAAAGAGTCATATAAATTCTAAGCTTTTAGATTTCATTGACAAATATTGTTTAGTTATGTGTCTATACACATACAAATACATACATACATACAAATACACATGTACGAATGCAAATACACACATGCATGCATGATATAATAAGTTTCTGTTTTGGTAATAAAGCAAAGGATGTGATACTAAATGAAAACTGTAAATTTTTGATCTCATCATATCTAGTCATGTGAGGTTTAAGAAGTCCAAATGGTGTCAATACCAAATAGGGTTTCCATTTTTCAGTAAGGTTTACCATTCTAAAAAAATTGACAGTTCTAAAGTAAATTGATAATGCTATGTACACTTACTATCACAATGAATCCAACCATGAAGGTAAGTGATAATTACATACTCTATCTTTCTTTTTTCCTCTGACCAATTGTGTGTTGTAAGGGAGTTTAAAAGAAATTGTTTTTTCCTGAACTGAAGGAAGAAAGAAGTTCCTCGATTCTAAAGTTGAATGGAAGCATTCTGGTGATAGAAGGCAATATATGCATACACAACACATGTATGTATATGTAAGCTATTTTAAGAAGACATTAGCATATTGCATTAATATAAATGCTATTATTTTGCAATTCTAATTTCAAGATATCTACACTTTTGTAATTTATTATTTGAATTCTTCAGTTAAAGTTTAGGCTAATTAATATATATTACGACTATGTAATTGAGCAGATAAATAGTTGGTCTATTTTAATGATAAGACTTTAGATGCAAGTTGATCAAACTAACAAATATAATCCAGGTCTTCTAATATGCTTCTGTTTAGGGAAATTCTGTTTAGGCATTATATAATAAAATGATATATATTTGATGAATTTGAATTAATTAAAAAAATTGAATTGCGTTGCTTCCTTTGTTACAAAAAATATATTATGCGACTTGTTTTGGATTGGTCAAAAAGAGAATTTTTGTAACTCAGTTTCAAATTGAAGTTGCGAACTCAGTTCTGAAACCAAGTTGCAAAACTCAGTTCTGAAACTGAGTTACATAATTGGCTCTGTTTCACATGTGTGTTTCTCCATTGGTTCACAATCAATTATGTTTTAGGGCACTAATACCCAGTTTCCATATATTAAAAAAACCATACTTAGCACTGTAGTCCGCGTTCAACTTTGCATTATGGTAATCGGCAAAATATGAAAAATATACCTAACAAGCATGTGAGAGCTCCATTATAGGAAAATATTTCACTTTTAAGCTGTTATTGGTAGATGATTCGATCCCTGAGTGATCAATTTAATAAAAGTGGAAATCATCATTCGTCCGTTACAGTATAATCATTATTTAGAAAGGTTTATAACTTTAATGGTTGGGCAAGCAAACTAACTTGTACCATAAAAGATGTCATCTGTACATTATAATTCTATGAGTATACATACAGCTTTCCATTTAAGAGACTGAAACAACACAACTATGCAAGACAAAATGAACTGTAATTATGCAAAATTTACTTTGAAAATCGATTAATACGTACCTAGTGCTCGATATGGTAGCACTAGTAAACATGATAATGATCCTTCCATTATTGTAAGCTTGTGATAATTTTCTAAACCTGATCAACTAGACAATTTATAGTGTTTTTTAACCAATCCTGTAATTTTATTAACTTCATGCCTGCCTTTTCTGAAACAAGCAAAGAAAATGAAAAAAGCGACCCATTTATAATCTGGTGCGCCTTAGTTTCAAACTGAGGCCATGCGCTCCTTATTTTGAAAATGAGGCCTGGCGCAGCTCAGTTTGAAACTGAGGCCATGCGCGCCTCAGTTTCAAAGTAAGCCCTGATGTGCCTCGGTTTTAATGTCCTTTGCTTGTTGACGCCATATTTGCTTGTCTTATTTAATGTCCTTTATTGTCATATGCTATCACCTTGATTACTATTTTCCATTCTTTTTAGTATAATTTCCAATTTAATATGATATTGAATGCATGTAGGCATTTATAGAAGAAGCAAAAGAAAAAAGGAAATTGTATGGTAGTTCTAGTGGTAATGATGAAGTGGAAGATCTTGAAAATGATCCAATTGAAGAAGTTTTATCTTTTGTTATTGCAAGTTGATATTAATATGGAATTTGTAGACTTTAACTTTGTGCTATGTCTTATCCTTTGTTATTGCAATTTGATATTAGTATGGAGTTGACAAACTATCCATTGGTAATTTAATTATGTATTGAAGTTCTCTTTTGCTAATTGATACTCTATTTTATTACCATGATTATGAATATTGTTTAACGATATTGATTGGGTTATAATTTGCTAAATTAATATAATATTTCATATTAAATATAATATATATTATATCTTTCAACATTCATATTATCGATAAATGTTTATATATTTGTATTTATTTGTAACGCTTATAAGCGTTGGGATATGTTTTCCCCCAATGATTATAAGTGTTGGGAGATGTTTACCCTCCAACGCTTATACGCATTAGAGAAAAACATCTCCCAACGCTTATAAGCGTTACAAATAAATGCCCACGCCCCTATAACGACACATATAAGTATTACTGAAATTCTTGGCAACGCTTATACTTGTTAGGAATACTTTGTTTTGGTGTAGTGTTATCGAGATCCGACAAGGCCACCGTCCGTAATGAGGTGTTAGAAGTACTCAAAAATCATGAAGCAACTCAGTGCTGATGATATCAATAGATATCTCTAGTTGAAAGAGAGACGTGGAAGAACTAGAAAATGTGGATAATTTATGGTTCTGAATGAAAATCCAGAAAGAACATCTCACCGCAAATGTGAATGATCCAGAATTAAGAACACCACATTGTAGACGTGAAAGAACCGGAAAGAATGCCTCATTGCAAAAGCGAGCTATTCAGAATGAAGAACGTCACCCTACAGACGTAGAAGAATTGGGAATAACACCTCATAGCAAACGCGGAAGATTCAGAAAGAACATCTCGCTATAATCTTACTACCTCCAAACCTGAGAACCTGCAACTAGTAATCTAGGACTATTTCTGGCATAGACCTGTATCTGTAAAAGGAATTAAAGAAAAAATATAAGAATTATACACATGTATGTATATAAATAAAATTTATATACATATATATATATATATCTATTAAAGAAGTAAAAGTAATTATACTATAGCTAAAATTATGAGATAGAAAAGCAACAAAAATAAGAAACAAACTAAAAATCCAAGCTCATTATGCAACATATTAACCAACACTAAAGATGTAAAAAAAGACAATTTAAAATCATCCTTATGCTCCATCAATCAAAAGAACATTATGATAATCTGTAAAATCATTACTCAAATTAGAAAAAATGTTAATGCTATGATTATTAATATTAAAAATATTGTTATTACGTTTAAATATGTTAATACTATTATTACCCTTATTAAGATATTATTTGAAATTGAATATTTTTAGCTGATCTATATTTAGAATTTGGGATTCATTTAAAACAAAATAATGATATTATAAAAATCAATTTATTAAAATGATTATTAATATTATTAGAAAGTCTTCAGTTTCTCTCAAACCAAATATACCAACAAATTATAATGAATATAGTATCAAGTAAAAATCTATTTTCTTTTTTGAACTTAAATCTTAAATTATTCCAATAATAATCGCAATCATTAACTTTAGTTGTACGACTACAGTTAAAGATTTTAAGAGTATTATTTGGAATGTAATAAGTGTCCATGCAATCATTATAAACATGTTTAATATCTTCAAAATAAATATTACAAAATGAACATTTATTATCAATTTGTACATTTTTTTTCTTTTTAAAAGTTCAATAGTATTTAGTTTTCCATGCATAATTCACCACATATGTATTTTTGATTTAGAAGAAGCAATTGTTTTTCAAATAACTTTAAAAGAGTTATTTGCTACGCTCGAGAAATTAAGAAATTTATAAAAAGATTTAGAAGTAAATTTCATACTCTTATCCCATTCCCAATTAATATTATCATTATCGTTATTTATATTGTATAAATTTAATCCAGCATAAAGCAAAGAAGGTCGCCTAAGAGTTGCACCTTTTAAAATTCTATTAAAACTAAAATTCCAAGGGGGATCATTATCCGGAGAAAAAACATCTAAAATTAATGCATTCTTAAAGTAAAAAATTTCGAAAAGCTCATTAAATTCTATCCTAAGAGGAATGATAGAAATCCGATGATCATGCTAAAAAGAAGTAATATTTTCTGAATGTACAATCGTATTAGTACCAAGGTTAAAAATCTCATGACATTTTAAAATTGATTTCCAAAAGGTAGACAACTTATTAATAACTATAGGTGTAATTTGATATCAATTATTACTACCATTCTAATAATGTTTAGAAATGATTTATTTCCAAATAGAGTTTAGCATCCTTAAATTTCCATAACCACTTTCTTAACAAGAAAAATTTATGTTACGCAAGTTAATAACTCCTAAACCACCTACCTTTTTAGATTTACAAACTATTTTTCAATTAACTAAACATTTAATATAACTATTAGAATTATCTCCACTCCATAAAAAGTCCCTTCTAATTTTATCAATTTTCTTAATTATCTAATCAGGGAAAAGATGCATAGACACCCAACAGATCGAAAGAGGAGATAAATAGAGTTAATGAGAACTAATCTATCCGCTCTTGATAAAAACCTTCCATTCCAAATAGAAATCTTTTTCGGTTTTATCTATTATAATTAACCAGTCACCATTCTTAAGTTTAGTTGGTCTAATTGAAAAACCAAGATAATCAAAAGGGAAAGTCATAGATTTACAGTTAAGCGTATTGGCAACTAGCCCTTCAACCTTATCAACATCATTTAATATTAAAACGAAACTTTTATCGAAATTAATTTTAAGTCCTGAAAGAAATTCGAAGATATATAAAATAAATTTAAGGGTAATGACATGATTAGGAAAATGAGAGGTAAATAATAACGTATCATCAGCAAATTGATGGACAGAGAGATCATTGCGTGAGATTTCACTACCAACAATCCCCTAAGATCCATTATCAACCGCTTTTTTAATTATCATAGTAATAACATCTACGTCTAAGTTAAATAAATGAGGCGATAAAGTATCTTCGTGACCTCATTTAGATTGAATTTAATTTCATAAAATACCGTTAACCATTATACTAGAATTAAGGTTTAAGCAAAGTTAAAATCCAACCATTCCATTACTACTAAAACCTCTAGCAAATAATATATCAATTACAAAATCCCAATCAACCAAATCAATAGGTTATGCAAAGTCTAATTTTAATAGAGCACATGTAATATTATTCTTACAACAATGATTAATGTATTCTTGGACGGCAGCCACTTCATCAGTGATGTTTCTACCCTTTATGAAAGGAGGTTGTGAACAATCAATTAGATGATTCATTCTTGTGTTAAGTCTATTAGCTAAAACTTTTGAAATAATTTAGCAAGGCAGTTAATTAAAGAAATAGGTCTAAAAAAAATTAATTTATGAACACCGATCTTTTTATGTAATAAAATTATATTTGCAAAATTAAATCTTTCTTATTGTAGTTTCCCATTATAAAAATAATTAAACATGCTAATTAAATTGAATTTTAAAACATCCCAAAATAATATGTAAAATAAAATGTGAAACCCATCTGGGCTCGGCTTTATCACTAGGCATGTCATTGATAGCCTTCAGAATTTCCTCTTCAGAAAAAGGATTATCAAACTCAGATAAGTCAATTCAAGAATCAATATGGTAAATATCATTCCATCTAATGTTAATTCTATGTTTATTCTTAGTACCACATATCTCTATAATAATTAGTAAATGCCATATTAAGTTCCCTTTGATTAACCAATTCTACATTATTCATAAAAATAGAATTAATCGTGTTACTACGTTTTCTACCATTAGCCATATTATGAAAAGAATTTGTATTATTATCACCTTCATTAATCGATTGAATTATAGATTTCTGTTTCCACATAACCTCTTCTTTTTCTAAAATAGAACTAAAATCTTCTTTTAAATTAGCGAGAACATTATGCTCATCTATATTTAGTTGTCTAGTTTCTTTTTTTTTTATTTAAGCATTTCAGAAAACATATTTTCTTTTTCAATTTTAATACCACCACAAACATTGTTACTTCAAAATTTAAGAAAATTTCTAAGTCTCTTAAGTTTTAAAACAATTTTTTTGTGAAGATTTATCCGTATTTCTGATATTTTAAAAATGCATTGAAGTCCATTTATTTTTAATTAGAGTTGAAAAATTGGATTCTAGTAACCAATTTTTTTTTCAAATTTAAAAGTTCTGTTAACAATCTTATGATGATCATAAGTAAGAATTATAGGACAATGATCAGAATAAGTGTATGGCAAACCCGAAACTCTACAAATAGGAAATTTGTCCTCATTTTCGTCATTGATAAAAAATCTATTTAAAAGGGTCATTGAAGGGGACTCTCTAGTATTACTCCAAGTGAATTCTCTATTAGGAAGAGGAATTTCAGTCAAATTAGAATTAGTGATAAATTGGTCAAATTCTTCCATAAAAGAGAAATCACCTTCCCATGGTGAACGCTGTCTTAGAAAACGCGTAACATTGAAATCACCCTCCATAACCCATGAACTAGGAGCTAATGATCTAAATTCTAAACATTCTTTCCATAAAACCATATGACCAATTTTTGAATTTGGCCAGAATTGTTACTAAGGTTGATAAGAATAATATGTAAAGAATGTTGCTTGGAAATATATTGGAGTAACTTAAAAGAATTATCTCGCCACCCTATAAGTAACCTCCGAAGCTTCAACAGAAGGTAAACAAGCCCAATTCCTAAAGTGATAACCATCTAATCTTTTATAAAAACGAAAAGTCGGGATATTCAATTTTAGTTTTATGTAATAATGCAATGTCAATAGAATAATCTTTTAAAATTTTTTAATTTTGTCACATTTATTTAAATCGTTCAAACCACTTATATTCCAGCTAATAATCCTCATAAATCAACAACTCTAGTCCTGTAAATTTCCCTACTTCTAATATAATTAGAATTTAACTCAGTGTCAGAAAAAATAAAAATGGTATCCCTAGCTAACTAACATAATTCAGAAAAAGACAAACTACCTAAATCAGAAATCATACATGAACCTGAATTCGTAGCGTCACTCATGGCACTCGAATCAGATAACTCGCCCATAGTCAAAGAATGACTGTTGCGAATCCTGGCACTACGACAAACGGAACCACCAAAAGGAGTAGATTTCCTACACCTACCTCTAATGAAAATAAAACCGATGCAGTGATACCAAAATTAAAATCATTACCATTATCCACTATACAATTTGATGCTTCCTGAACTACAACCTCTATGGAAGAACCCCCAATAGCAGAATCCATGCCACCTCCAGTAATAACATCGGAATTATTACCTTCATCATTTCAAGAATCTTTCCCATCCAGCCAATCATCGCCACAAGGAAATCCTACCATTTCATTTTCTACACCATTATAATTTTGATTGTCATAAAAATCCCAATCTGTTAGTAAAGTTATTTGATAATCTGTGCATGTCTACATCTATAATTGTTAGCCAAACATAAACCCTAATGTATAAATTAGGGCGAAATCAATTTGGGCAAAACACCCTAACCCTAATTTTGTAATTGGGTTAACAGGAACAAGAAGAGCCGAAATGCAATTCGTACCGTTCAGTACTCTGTTTGCAAGTTGTATTTTTGTATCCGAGTCCAGCACAGTCGCTGTTCCCTTAAAACAGATTTGCTCCCCCTACGACGCAGCGGGTTGGCGAGCAACTGTTTCCCAAGGTGAAGCGGGACGAGAGCCTGCAAGGTTGCGCTGACGATGCAGGCGACGACGAACTCAAGAGAGTTGCTTATTTCATAACAGCGTGTGCAGAGAGAAGGAGGGAAGAAGAAAATAGAATAATCTGATTTCGGTACTGCATGCCTTTAAATAGGGTCGGGGAGCTGCCTGTTCGGGAAGAGGCGCGGCTGTCTGAATGGCTGTGACCGTTGGTAAGGTTGCGACCCTTCAACCAACGGATGCAACCGTTTCTGGCAGCAAAAAACGGCATAATTCGGATAAAAAAACTAGCCGTTTTAACGCAGCCCAGGTAGCAAACGAAGGCCCATTTAATCATCAGACCCAAAGAGCCCCAAGGCCCAATCTTTGACCATATAATATTAAATATGTAGGATTTTTCATGCCTACATTGCCTCTTCCCTTTCATTGCCTCATTCTTTCTATCTCCTCATTCTCTTTTGATATAGCTTATTAAGCTTTAGTATATATTGTGAAATTTGGATGAGTATTTCCCGATGTGGGACATTGTTCCCTCCTTAGCCACTTATTCATTTTCTAACAATCCCCCACATGAATGAGGGGTTATCTATTCTGTTTTGAAATATTGCGAAACATTTATCATATCGGTAAAAGTAGCACAGAAGCCTTGAACTTTTCCTAGTGTTTTATCATTATAACTTACTGGCGAATCAGTGGACTAGATTGTCCTTGAACTGTAAGCCTTTTGTGTAAGCTTTATAAAGATAACACATGATAAATGTTTTAACTCCTTGGTTCTCTATTTGTGTTCGTTTTAGCCATGAACATCTGCTTGGTCTCATGAGTACTTAAGAGAATCAGGCCTCCTTAATTCTCCTTGAAGCGGCGCCTTCGCACTCACGTAGGTGATCCTATAAAGAGTATTCTGCAATACTCCACTTGGTTCTTTATAGCTCCAAGTATAGACTTCATTAAAAGCTGAGCTTATCCTTTTCTCCGGCGGCATGTGCACTGACTTATCTTAGGAATGTCTAAATGTTTGATTTTTTCCAGTGCTTCTAAGTTTTAACCTTAACTTAGTTGTCCCTTTGAACCTAAATCTTGGGATCTCCAGTCAATTAGGTTGGGTTTCCGTTGAGGAAAACTTTTTATTCAATAGGCCTTAAGCCCATTCCTATCGATAAGGTTTGAACTCTCTCTTTAGGCAAGCCTTTCGTTAGTGGATCCGCAATGTTAACCTTCGACCTTACATAGTCTATAGTGATAACTCCATTAGAGGGTAGTTGTCTCACGGTTTTAGTCTACGACGAATATGTCTAGACTTACCATTGTATAGTGTACTGTTAGCTCTTCCAATAGCTGACTGACTATCACAATGTATACAGATTGGTGGAACAGGTTTATTCCAATTCGGAATATCTTCTAGAAAACTTCTAAGCCAATCTGCTTCTTCAGCGGCTTTGTCTAAAGCAATGAATTCTGACTCCATTGTTGACCTTGCTATACACGTTTGTTTAGAAGACTTCCATGATATAGCTCCATTTCCTAGGGTAAGTACATATCCATTTGTGGATTTGGTGTCATTTGAACCAGTTATCCAATTTGCATCACTATATCCTTCTACTACGGAAGGATATTTAGTGTAATGCAAGCTGTAGTTCTGAGTATATTTTAAATATCCTAGAACCCTTATTATTGCTTTCCAATCATTTTTACCAGGATTGCTTGTATACCTACTTAGCTTACTTACAGCATATGCAATATCTGGTCTAGTACAATTCATTACATACATTATACTTCCCAGTATTCGAGAGTATTCAAGTTGGTAGATTCCATCACCGGTATTTTTAACCCAATTTTGGTTCATATCAACTGGCGATTTAGCAACAGTTATATTATGTTGTTTGAACCATTCAAGTATTTTGGCCACATAGTGTGAATGAGATAGTACATAGCCTTCTGACGTCTTTAAAATTTTAACGCCCAAAATCACATCAGCCAATCCTAGATCTTTCATATCAAATCTAGATGACAACATATCCTTTGTTGATTTGATTATGGCATTATTATTGCCTAGTATCAATAAGTCATCAACATACAGGAAAACAATGACATATCCCTATCTACATTCTTCATATAGACACATTTATCTGATTCATTTATTTTGAATCCATTTGTCATCATAGTTTCATCAAATTTTTCATGTCATTGTTTTGGCGCTTTTTTGAGAACATAAAGTGATTTTTCTAACTTACATACTTTATTCTCATTTCCTGGGCTTAGGAACCCTTCAGGTTGCTGCATGTATATTTCTTCCTCTAACTCACCATTCAGAAATGCAATTTTTACATCCATTTGATGTATTTCTAAATTTAGTATAGAAGCAATAGCAATAAGCATCCTAATGGATGTTATTCTAGTTACTGGTGAGTAAGTATCAAAGTAATCTAGATCTTCCTTTTGTCTAAATCCTTTGACTACCAGTTGGGCTTTGTATTTATCTATTGAGCCATCAGCTTTAAGTTTTTTCTTAAAGATCCATTTATACCCTAATGGTTTCGATCCTTTAGGAAGATCTACTAGTTCCCATGTGTGGTTTTGTAAAATGGATTCAATTTCGCTATTGACAACATCTTTCCAATAAGGAGCATCAGGTCATGACATTGCTTGTTTATATGTTAGAGGTTCATTTTCTGCCATATATGCATAGAACTCAGGCCCAAAGGTTTTTGATGTCCTTTGTCATTTTCTCCTTCTTGGTTCCTCAAACTCTTGACCATTTTCATGATCAACATGATGTTCAAGAGTTTCTTCATCTCTTGATCTCTTTTGGATACTGGTACCATTGGATTCTTTTAGTGGAAATATGCTTTCAAGGAATCCTGCATTTCGAGATTCGATTATGGTGTTTTCATGAATGTCATCAATTTCAGATTTATGCACCAAGAATCGATATGCACTACTATTATGAGCATATCCAATAAATATGCAATCTATAGTTTTGGGTCCAATTTTGACCTTTTTAGGCTTAGGTATTTCTACCTTTGCTAAGCACCCCCACACTATTAAGTATTTGTAAGATGGAGGTCTGTTTTTCCATAGTTCATGTGGTGATTTAAAGGTCTTTTTGCAAGGTACTTTGTTCAGTATGTGATTAGCTGAAAGTATCGCTTCACCCCATAAATTGTCTGGTAATCCAGAACTAATAAGCAGAGCATTCATCATTTCCTTCAGGGTATGATTCTTACGTTCTGCTATTCCATTGGATTGAGGAGAGTACAGTGCTGTTGTTTGATGGATTATACCATTTTGAGCGCAAAATTCCTCATATGAAAATTCGTATTCTCCACCTCTATCACTTCGCAAGGCTTTTATCTTTTTGTTTAGTTGATTTTCAACTTCTGCCTTATATTTACTTAAATGTTTCAAATGCCTCATCCTTGCTTCTTAATAGGTACACATAACAGTACCTAGTGCAATCATCGATAAAGGTAATAAAATACCTTTTACCTCCTCTGGTTTGACACATCTTTAGATCACATACATCAGTATGTATTAAATCTAACGGCTCGGTATTCCTTTCAACATGATGAAAGGAAGTTCTAGTTAACTTTTCTTCAGCACATGTTTCACATTTATTGTTGTGATCTATAGTAAACTTAGGTATAAAATCTAAGTTAACCATTTTTCGCAAAGTATCAAAATTCACATGGCCTAGTCTAGCATGCCATATATCAAATGACTCAGCGATATAAACAGAAGAATCCATTTTATTCATATCTTTCGGTACAACAGTCGTTACATTCATCTTGAATAGACCATCACTCACATACCCTTTACCTACATACACTCCATTTTTAGACAATACAAAATTATCAGAAACAAAGACCAACTTGAAACCATTCTTGCTCAGCAATGATCCCGAAACTAAGTTCTTACGAATGTCTGGTACATGCAAATTATCATTCAAAGTGAGTTCTTTTCCAGAAGTCAATTTGAGAACCACTTTTCCTTTTCCTTCAACCTTCGACGTGGAGGAGTTTCCCATGAAGAGTTGCTCTTCTTGTGTCACTGGCTTGTAGTTGGAAAACATCCACTTGTTGGCGCAAATGTGTTTTGTGGCACCAGTGTCCACAAACCATTCCTTCGTTTTGCCAACTAAGTTGCATTCTGAGATCACGGCTGACAAGTTCATTTCTGAAACTCCATCCGAAAGCCTATCATAGTCCGTAACAATGGCTTGGTCTTTCTGCTTCTTTGGTCCTCGGCACTCACTTGCCTTATGGCCTTTCTTCCCGCAATTATGGCAGTTCCCTTTGAACTTCTTAGCCTTCTTTTCATTTGGATTATTTTCTCTCTTTCTTTTGTTGTTTTAGTCGGTCTCAACAACATTTTCTTTTGCCACCATGGTGTTGGTTGACTTCTTTTCAGATTTTCTGTTATCCTCTTCAATTCTGAGTCGAACAACAAGATCTTCCATAGTCATTTCTTTCCGTTTGTGCTTCAGATAGTTCTTGAAGTCCTTCCATGATGGAGGCAACTTCTCGATAGCAGCAGCAACTTGAAATGATTCGCTTAACTCCATCTTCTCATCATGCATCTCATGGATAATAACCTGAAGTTCCTGAATCTGGCTGACTACTGTTTTGGTGTCGAGCATTTTGAAGTCTACGAATTTGCCAACTATGAACTTCTTCATCCCGGCGTCTTTCGTTTTGTACTTTTTCTCGAAGGACAACCAAAGAATCTTTGCGGTTTGGACAGTGCAGTACACATTGTATAGACTATTGTCCAAACCGTTGAGAATATAATTCTTGCAAATGAAGTCAGACCCCTTCCAGGCTGTGAGGGCCTCGACCTTGGTGGTGTCGGGCTCAAGTTCATCTACTTATGGAGGGTTCTCTGTTAGGTATTTGGCCAGACCTAACGTAGTCAAGTAGAAGATCATCTTCTATTCCCAGCGCTTAAAATCCTGGCCATTGAATTTTTCCGGCCTTTCTCCATGTGAGAACGGTACAGGCTGTGTGACAAGTGGTCCTGTCGGAGCGGAGGGCAATGGCTGCTTTGTTGTCGAAGTGCTACTGTCTTGAGCCATCGTCTGAAACGATATGACTTCAATTAGTACACAGAACAGAATCAAACAAAGCAAAAATCTGTTTTAAGAATGTTAGCCACACATAAACCCTAATGTATAAATTAGGGCGAAATCAATTTGGGCAAAACACCCTAACCCTAATTTTGTAATTGGGTTAACAAGAACAAGAAGAGCCGAAATGAAATTCGTACCGTTCAGTACTCTGTTTGCAAGTTGTATTTTTGTATTCGAGTCCAGCACAGTCGTTGTTCTCTTAAAACAGATTTGCTCCCCTTACGGCGCAGCAGGTTGGCGAGCAACTGTTTCCCAAGGTGAAGCGGGACGAGAGCCTGCAAAGTTGCGCTGACGATGCAGGCGACGACGAACTCAAGAGAGTTGCTTATTTCAGAACAGCGTGTGCAGAGAGGAGGGAAGAAGAAAATAGAATAATCTGATTTCGGTTCTGCATGCCTTTAAATAGGGTTGGGGAGCTTCCTGTTCGGGAAGAGGCGTGGCTGTCTGAATGGCTATGACCGTTGGTTAGGTTGCGACTCTTCAACCAACGGATGCAACCGTTTCTGGCAGCAAAAAAAGGCAAAATTCGGATAAAAAAACTAGCCGTTTTAGCGCAACCCAGATAGCAAACGAAGGCCCATTTAATCATCAGACCCCAAGAGCCCCAAGGCCCAAGGCCCAATCTTTGACCATATAATATTAAATATGTAGGATTTTTCATGCCTACATTGCCTCTTCCCTTTCATTGCCTCATTCTTTCTATCTCCTCATTCTCTTTTGATATAGCTTATTAAGGTTTAGTATATATTGTGAAATTTGGATGAGTATTTCCCGATGTGGGACATTGTTCCCTCCTTAGCCACTTATTCATTTTCTAACAATCCCCCACACGAATGAGGGGTTATCTATTCTGTTCTGAAATATTGCGAAACATTTATCATATCGGTAAAAGTAGCACAGAAGCCTTGAACTTTTCCTAGTGTTTTATCATTATAACTTACTGGCGAATCAGTGGACTAGATTGTCCTTGAACTGTAAGCCTTTTGTGTAAGATTTATAATGATAACACATGATACATGTTTTAACACCTTGGTTCTCTGTTTGTGTTCGTTTTAGCCATGAACAGCTGCTTGGTCTCATGAGTACTTAAGAGAATCAGGCCTCGTTAATTCTCCTTGAAGCGGCGCCTTCGCACTCACGTAGGTGATCCTATAAAGAGTATTCCGCAATACTCCACTTGGTTCTTTATAGCTCCAAGTATAGACTTCACTAAAAGCTGAGCTTATCCTTTTCTCCGGTGGCATGTGTACTGACTTATCTTAGGAATGTCTAAATGTTTGATTTTTCCAGTGCTTCTAAGTTTTAACCTTAACTTAGTTGTCCCTTTGAACCTAAATCTTGGGATCTCCAGTCAATTAGGTTGGGTTTCCGTTGAGGAAAACTTTTATTCAATAGGCCTTAAGCCCATTCCTATCGATAAGGTTTGAACTCTCTCTTTAGGCAAGCCTTTCGTTAGTGGAACCGCAATGCTATCTTTTGACCTTACATAGTCTATAGTGATAACTCCATTAGAGAGTAGTTGTCTCACGGTTTTATGTCTACGATGAATATGTCTGGACTTACCATTGTATAGTGTAATGTTAGCTCTTCCAATAGCTGACTGACTATCACAATGTATACAGATTGGTGGAACAGGTTTATTCCAATTCGGAATATCTTTTAGAAAACTTCTAAGCCAATCTGCTTCTTCAGTGGCTTTGTCTAAAGCAATGAATTCTGACTCCATTGTTGACCTTGCTATACACGTTTGTTTAGAAGACTTCCTTGGTATAGCTCCATTTCCTAGGGTAAATACATATCCACTTGTGGATTTGGTGTCATTTGAACCAGTTATCCAATTTACATCACTATATCCTTCTACTACGGAAGGATATTTAGTGTAATGCAAGCTGTAGTTCTGAGTATATTTTAAATATCCTAGATCCCCTATTATTGCTTTCCAATGATTTTTACCAGGATTGCTTGTATACCTACTTAGCTTACTTACAGCATATGCAATATCTGGTCTAGTACAATTCATTGCATACATTATACTTCCCAGTATTCGAGAGTATTCAAGTTGGTAGATTCCATCACCAGTATTTTTAACCCAATTTTGGTTCATATCAACTTGCGATTTAGCAACAGTTATATTATGTTGTTTGAACTTTTTAAGTATTTTGGCCACACAGGGTGATTGAGATAGTACATAGCCTTCTGACGTCTTTAAAATTTTAACGCCCAAAATCACATCAGCCAATTCTAGATCTTTCATATCAAATCTAGATGACAACATATCCTTTGTTGATTTGATTATGGCATTATTATTGCCTAGTATCATTTAGTCATCAACATATAGGAAAACTATGACATATCCCATATCAACGTTCTTCATATAGACACATTTATCAGATTCATTTATTTTGAATCCATTTGTCATCATAGTTTCATCAAAATTTTCATGTCATTGTTTTGGCGCTTTTTTGAGACCATAAAGTGATTTTACTAACTTAAATACCTTATTCTCATTTCCTGGGCTTAGGAACCCTTCAGGTTGCTGCATGTATATTTCTTCCTCTAAATCACCATTCAGAAATGAGGTTTTTACATCCATTTGATGTATTTCTAAATTTAGTATAGAAGCAATAGCAATAAGCATCCTAATGGATGTTATTCTACTTACTAGTGAGTAAGTATCAAAGTAATCTAGATCTTCCTTTTGTCTAAATCCTTTGACTACCAGTCGGGCTTTGTATTTATCTATTGAGCCATCAGCTTTAAGTTTTTTCTTAAAGATCCACTTATTTTCTAATGGTTTCGATCCTTTAGGCAGATGTACTAGTTCCCATGTGTGGTTTTGTAAAATGGATTCAATTTCGCTATTGACGGCTTCTTTCCAATAAGGAGCATCAGGTCATGACATTGCTTGTTTATATGTTAGAGGTTCATTTTCTGCCATATATGCATAGAACTCAGGCCCAAAGGTTTTTGATGTCCTTTGTCGTTTGCTCCTTCTTGGTTCCTCTAACTCTTGATCATTTTCATGATCAACACGATGTTGAAGAGTTTCTTCATCTCTTGATCTCTTTTGGATACTGGTACCATTGGATTCTTTTAGTGGAAATATGTTTTCAAGGAATCTTGCATTTCGAGATTCGATTATGGTGTTTTCATGAATGTCATCAATTTCAGATTTATGCACCAAGAATCGATATGCACTACTATTATGAGCATATCCAATAAATATGCAATCTATAGTTTTGGGTCCAATTTTGACCTTTTTAGGCTTAGGTGTTTCTACCTTTGCTAAGCACCCCCACACTTTTAAGTATGTAAGATGGAGGTCTGTTTTTCCATAGTTCATGTGGTGATTTAAAGGTCTTTTTGCGAGGTACTTTGTTCAGTATGTGATTAGCTGAAAGTATCGCTTCACCCCATAAATTGTCTGGTAATCCAGAACTAATAAGCAGAGCATTCATCATTTCCTTCAGGGTACGATTCTTACGTTCTGCTATTCCATTGGATTGAGGAGAGTACGGTGCTGTTGTTTGATGGATTATACCATTTTGAGCGCAAAATTCCTCAAATGGAAATTCGTATTCTCCACCTCTATCACTTCGCAAGGCTTTTATCTTTTTGTTTAGTTGATTTTCAACTTCTGCCTTATATTTACTTAAATGTTTCAAAGGCCTCATCCTTGCTTCTTAATAGGTACACATGACAGTGCCTAGTGCAATCATCGATAAAGGTAATAAAATACCTTTTACCTCCTCTGGTTTGACACATCTTTAGATCACATACATCAGTATGTATTAAATCTAATAGCTCGGTATTCCTTTCAACATGATGAAAGGAAGTTCTAGTTAACTTTGCTTCAGCACATGTTTCATAGTTATAGTTGTGATCTATAGTAAACTTAGGTATAAAATCTAAGTTAACCATTTTTCGCAAAGTATCAAAATTCACATGGCCTAGTCTTGCATGCCATATATTAAATGACTCAGCGATATAAACAGAAGAATCCATTTTATTCATATCTTTTGGTACAACAGTCGTTACATTCATCTTGAATAGACCATCACTCACATACCCTTTACCCACATACACTCCATTTTTAGACAATACAAAATTATCAGAAACAAAGACCAACTTGAAACCATTCTTGCTCAGCAATGATCCCGAAAATAAGTTCTTACGAATGTCTGGTACATGCAGAATATTATTCAAAGTGAGTTCTTTTCCAGAAGTCATTTTGAGAACCACTTTTCCTTTTCCTTCAACCTTCGACCTGGAGGAGTTTCCCATGAAGAGTTGCTCTTCTTGTGTCGCAGGCTTGTAGTTGGAAAACATCCACTTGTTGCCGCAAATGTGTTTTGTGGCACCAGTGTCCACAAACCATTCCTTCATGTTGCCAACTAAGTTGCATTCTGAGATCACGGCTGACAAGTTCATTTCTGAAACTCCATCCGAAGGCCTATCATGCTCCGTAACAATGGCTTGGTCTTTCTGCTTCTTTGGTCCTCGGCACTCACTTGCCTTATGGCCTTTCTTCCCGCAATTATGGCAGTTCCCTTTGAACTTCTTAGCCTTCTTTGCATTTGGATTATTTTCTCTCTTTCTTTTGCTGTTCTTGTCGGTCTCAACAACATTTTCTTTTGCCACCATGGTGTTGGTTGACTTCTTTTCAGATTTTCTGTTATCCTCTTCAATTCTGAGTCGAACAACAAGATCTTCCATAGTCATTTCTTTCCGTTCGTGCTTCAGATAGTTCTTGAAGTCCTTTCATGATGGGGGCAACTTCTCGATAGCAGCAGCAACTTGAAATGATTCGCTTAACTCCATCTTCTCATCATGCATCTCATGGATGATAACCTGAAGTTCCTGAATCTGGCTGACTACTGTTTTGGTGTCGAGCATTTTGAAGTCTAGGAATTTGCCGACTATGAACTTATTCATCCCGGCGTCTTCCGTTTTGTACTTTTTCTCGAGGGACAACCAAAGAATCTTTGCAGTTTGGACAGTGCAGCACACATTGTACAGACTATTGTCCAAACCGTTGAGAATATAATTCTTGGAAATGAAGTCAGACCCCTTCCAGGCTATGAGGGCCTCGACCTTGGTGGCGTCGGGCTCTAGTTCATCTACTTGTGGAGGGTCCTCTGTTAGGTATTTGGCCAGACCTAACGTAGTCAAGTAGAAGAGCATCTTCTGTTGCCAGTGCTTAAAATCCTGGCCATTGAATTTTTTCGGCCTTTCTCCATGTGAGAACGGTACAGGCTGTGTGACAAGTGGTCCTGTCGGAGCGGAGGGCAATGGCTGCTTTGTTGTCGAAGTACTACTGTCTTGAGCCATCGTATGAAATGATATGACTTCAATTAGTACACAGAACAGAATCAAACAAAGCAAAAATCTGTTTTAAGAATGTTAGCCACACATAAACCCTAATGTATAAATTAGGGCAAAATCAATTTGGGCAAAACACCCTAACCCTAATTTTGTAATTGGGTTAACAGGAACAAGAAGAGCCGAAATGCAATTCGTACCGTTCAGTACTCTGTTTGCAAGTTGTATTTTTGTATCCGAGTCCAGCACAGTCGCTGTTTCCTTAAAACAGATTTGCTCCCCCTACGGCGCAGCGGGTTGGCGAGCAACTGTTTCCCAAGGTGAAGCGGGACGAGAGCCTGCAAGGTTGCGCTGACGATGCAGGCGACGACGAACTCAAGAGAGTTGCTTATTTCAGAATAGCGTGTGCAGAGAGAAGGAGGGAAGAAGAAAATAGAATAATCTGATTTCGGTTCTGCATGCCTTTAAATAGGGTTGGGGAGCTGCCTGTTCGGGAAGAGGCGCGGCTGTCTGAATGGCTGTGACCGTTGGTAAGGTTGCGACCCTTCAACCAACGGATGCAACCATTTCTGGCAGCAAAAAACGACATAATTCGGATAAAAAAACTAGCCATTTTAGCGCAGCCCAGGTGGCAAACGAAGGCCCAAGCAGGTCGTAGTGGCTTAAAAATTATTTATTTTTGACGCGATAAAATGTGGAATGTTCACGTCTTGAAAATTTATTTACATTAGCTCGTTAAAAAATAAATAAACGCTCGTTAAAAATGTACTCAGTTATCGCATGAAAAAAAAAAATATCATCGGACATTTTAACCAACAGTTGTGACACATCAACAATTTCATAGTCAACGTATAAAAATAGAGATAATCACGTATAAAACAGGCCAACGTCAACGCATGAAATTCCTTAGCGTGCATTTGTTGAAACTTTGCATGCATTCACTTAAACCAACATACGTGCTTCAATGTTTATTATTTTTGCTTTTGCGATTGATACATGTTTCGTGTGCCACATAATGAAATTCTCTGTCCATTTTTCCAACTTGCTGAAGCATATTATATTGCCTTGTACTTGGGTTGGAGGGACGTCCTTGTATATTTTATACTATTCATACATTATATTATCAACTCACGTGCCTGCTTGTCCATTTGCAGTAGCGATAGATAATAATAAGTATCTGGAAGGTTAAAGATTGCGCACAGGTATAATTGGTTTAAGGGCCACACATAACAAAAAGTGAAGAAAGGCAATATAGACGGAAAAAAAGTGTGATATTGCTGATACATACGGATAAGTATGGACAAAGATACCGAATTAATATATTATTAAATATGAATATATCTATCATAATTGGTATGGAAAATATGTAGACTGATTGCATAACTATCTAGTTTTATGAAAAAGGAATGATAAAAAAACAGTAACATGATCTGTAGTAACATGATCTGTAGATTCATAGTTGTTGTACATGGTTTGTAGTTGATGGACTGTAATGAAAAATAAAACGTCAGTTGTACCAATGAAAAATTAATGTTGTCAAAGAGCAATATATATAGACCGAATGCATGGCTATGTATAAATATATAGACTGGTGCAAACGTCTATGAAAAATCAAACTGGACAGAGAGCAAGAAGAAAGCAAAATTATTTAACATACAACCAAAACTGGGTAGAGAGCAATAACATAGCAAGAAGATTTAACAGAGAATGGTTTGCAGAATTCATGTTCATACACAGTACAAACAGCAGCCGATAAGTATAATTTTAGGAGGATGTTCAAAATTGAACTTCAGCTTTGTTTGTACAAATTTGGTCTTCATATTAACTGACATCTCTGATCTTGTTGTTTACTTTTGCAGTTTAGTCGGGTACAACAGTGAAGTCATTTGTACCTGCAGCAAAGCATAAAAAAATATTTAGTTGCAGGAATGTCTAAATGAATTTTGTACTTGCATATTTTATCAATCAGGTAAATAACAAAAAGGTATGATATTGTATGATTCTGTACTAATTCAAATCATGTGTATGGTAAATTTTTATAAAATAATAATGTAAATCAAATTTAAGTCGACGAAAATTTGAAAATGGAAAACAAATCATAACGAAAGTTAACCAAAGAATAAAATTTCGTACTGTTTTTTGTAAAAGAAACTGTAGTAGCCAAGGCAAAACTGAAATTACCAATCAACCTTATATTTGAGTATGAATGCTGCGAACAGAGGATAACACCCTACAATGGGCCATCAAACCAGTGAATTAAAAATAATGCTTATATATTTTGATGTAGTCGGCGCATGGATCTAAATACGAAGTGGTTGTGAAAGCATCGTGCTAAATACAACCGAAGTTAGAAGTGGAAAGCAAATTTCGACAAAGCAAAGAAGAAGAAGAAAAACATTACCGTGTGTAATAAAACCAAGGCGTTAAAATTATATAATCAATGAAGAATTTACAAAAATGAATGGAAGTGGAATATGCATTTTTTTTGGGAGCTGCCTTTGTTTTAGGGGATTCACCGATCATTAGAATAAAAGTTTATTATGTACGTTAAATTTTTAACATTTGTGCTTTCAAATCATTATTTGTGCTCTTGTATATAATAATAAGTTCATGGTTCCAAATTTGTAAAGAAATTGAATACAGGAAAGTGAAAAAAAAGAGTAAAGCTTTATAAATTTAAAATACATTGCACATCTGTCGAGTAGAATGGGTATAAACAAAGGTATAAAAACAAATGCTATGGTTAATACAGATGCAAACGCTTTTCTTTAAGCAAGTAAGGTCAGATGTTAAAAAAAATAGGAGTATTCATTTTTTAAGGCACGGTGTAGAAAAAATTAGATTGAAGAACAATGAACTTTAACAAATAAATGACGAAAAAGGACCTTTTTAGATTATGTAAATCTGTGGTTCAGTTTAATTACTAAACTTCAGTAAATTAAATTTAAAAATGAAGCTTGAAAGGGCAAGGAAAAAATGATTTAAAAAACAAATTAACGTTATCGTAAAATATATAAGAAAAGAGCCCTGGAAGATGGTTTTCGTAACATTGAGATGCAGCCAATTCATGGCATATTTTCTCGGTCACTAATAATTTCAAAAGCCAGGAACAAACGAACTGTTACGTGTGATCACAAGTGTAGATTGAACTTTACACAAAGTTATGCACCTTGTATGTGAATTTAAAGTGTTAGTTAACCTAGTAATTAAGTATAAAACATGAAATAAATTCATATACGTAGTAGTAGATATGTGAGGGTAGAAGTTGAATTTGTCGATTAGGCCATGTAATGTAAATCCTTTAAGATCGGTCTAGAGAGATAGTGAGTTAAATGCATGGGATAATATGAACATAAAGTATTAAAAACAAACCTACCTATGTTTTAAACCGGGTGCTTTGGTACTTTTGTCGAAGCATGAAAATTTAGGGTGTAAGCTGCGAGTGGTCAGAACGGTCAGCAAGTATGAGCTGGTAATGTACACACCGCTAATCGAGTTGTTTAGTCGTATTGTAACCTGCTAAGAGATGAGGTAACGATATTTAATCAAAGTGATACGACAGCTAGTTGTTTCCATGCTAGTTAGATTACCTTATTGGCGCTATTGCCTGATGGGGTTGCATGGAATGGAATGCAGTTTTCAAGGTTGTTTATTTTTATTTCCAATTCTTGTACGGAGCACATGTATTTATGGACCTGTCTCAGTTGAAGAAGGCTGGATTATTCAATGCTTTGACAGAAAACATACATGTGAGGTGTTGGCTGGTGCATACCTTTTTTGAGCATATTTTTTCCTTTAGATGGTGAAGACGTCTTTTTTCAATCCTGGATCGCTCCAGGGTAGAAGCTAGTTCCTGTGGAGCCTGCAGCGCAATAGTTGGTAGCATGAGTGTAACATTAAAATAGCATAAGTTTTGTTGGTATGTTTTGGTTATATGGAGGTTGGAGGACATAACCATTAGCGGGGATATGTTAACTTGGATTCCTCTAGAGGGAAAAATTGATTGTAGTAGCGTTATGTGTTCGTCAACCTGCTTAGGGCATGATTTTAATAAAATGTCCGCCACAAATGTAATATCGAAGAGGGGAGGAATGATAATGACAATGCAAGGTTTTAGATTTACCTGTCCATGTATGTCAACCTGAGATGAAGAATAAATGTAGAAAGAGGGTAACAAAAAAAGGATTAATTTTTTTTTACTGAGAATATAAGTTAATTCTTTTGGGTAAGAATAGGGATGCAATGAAAACCTTAAGTATTGGAAGAAAAGAGTTGTTGTCTTCGTTATCTCGGTCAAGGACAGTTCGTTGGGTGAGAAGAGTGTTGGTTACATAGAGTTCATAACCCCAATCCCGTGTACGTATTACGTAAGTGTTACCTACGTCAAAATCGGTGGAAGAAATGTTCATATGTATGGAAATGCAGGAGCGCAAGAAGATTGATGTTTTGCGGTGAAATAAGGAGTGCAAAAAGGTCTAAACCATATATTCATGTCATTGCAGGTTACATTACTGTTTGTAGTAGGGCGTCAAGTAGTTGATATATAGGTAAACTTGTTAGTGGAACTTGGGTCAGAAAGGTGGGAAGCACAATTAAATGAATGTTATTTAAAGAAGCTGTCAATTACAAATGGCTGAGATGCGTTAGACTGTATTTTCAAATGTGATGAAATTAAGTAACTGCGAGCAGATGAGATTGTAACAATGCTATGTATGGAACAGTAAATGTAATTGGATGACAGAGGTGCAGTCTGTAATAGTTGTCAGCATATTTAGAGAAATGTAGTCGACACAAACTTGTAATGCTTTATTCAAAACCAAACAGAGTACATGTACCAGTAGTCGGAAAACAAAGAACATAAGAAGGACATGCATTACAACAGTTCAGGTAACTTGAGATACATTAACAAACAGTGTAAAAGCTAAGCGGCAGCCATACGATTTTTCTTTCTGGGATTTCCTTTAAGATTGGTGACCTTGCTGTCCGAGGAAGATGGAACCTGACAGTGTTATAACTTGTTAGGTAACTTAATAGTTAGTTTTAAAATTAATGGCTGAGGGTTAGACGGGGAAAAAGGCAGATATAATTGAAGTATTGCATGCATAACAGCTACTTGCAGCTCGCCATACGTAGGTGGTTGGCGATTTATGTACCTTAGCATTGGTTCGTTGAGGCAGTGCATTGATGTTGTCGGTGGCAGGAGGACAAATTCTTGTTGCGGTTAACTTTTTCCTTCCAATTGAGTGAACATACGTGTCAAGCTTAGCTTGAAAATTTTCAGTTCGACCAATTAGCTGTTCCAGAATGGTTGTTACCTTCTTTTCACCCCCAACCTTGAAGAAAAATAAAGGTACTGTGAGTGGCAAATATCTTGCATAATGTTGCAACAGAGGGAGACTAATTTTTTGTTCACTGATATGTAACGGTGATATGATGGATAGGAAGAATTAAGCAGTACCTCATTTGTCTGAATTAGGTACAAAGATTCAGCCTTTTGTCGAAGGACAAACTCTGCCACCTTGTCAAACAGGACTATTGGAATAGAAGCGGTGCCATCATCAACGATGACTTCCAAACGAAACCTAGTAAGAGAGAAAAAAAGAATGGACGATGAATGGTAAAGGTAGATGTAAGTGGATGTAAATTTATGATGCCATTACCTATGCATTGGAAATTCGATATCTCTTGTGTATTTGTCGCAATAGTTCTTGGGCCCTGATGTGCTTATACGGGTTTTGCAAACATTGCAGGATAAGTATTCTCATCCGTTGTCGAGAGAAAGTCTTGTTATTTTTGCTTCGAAAGAAAAGTTTTTTCCCTAAATAAGAGAGGTCGATGTTGTTAGGGTTTGAAATAGTAACATATATGAGATGCAATTCTGTCATTGACAGTTAATGTGACGACAGGAATAAATGCAAATATGAGAATGAAGCAATAGATTAATGCTGTAACGCACGTCAAAACAGCAGTAGTAAAATATTGTCCATTTGATGATCTAAAGAAGTACATGTGTATGTTGTCGATGGGCGTTTACGCCTTATAAAAATATTCGTCATATGAATTTAGGAAATTTAAACATTTCATTTCAAGAAGCAAAGTAGGACGGCTAATGTTCTGGTTGGAAATATAATATTGGTAAATTAGGAGTATAAATATTTGTCTAACTAAAAAATCATAAATGCTGGTACAACCACAGGTTTAAGCCGAATTTGTTATTTTTTAAAACTAATATAGGTGGTTAAAGTAAACTTAAAATGTAACTGTCATCTTCCACATGAATTGGAAAACTAAATTCTAAATACAACAATATAGCAGATTGTGGATTAAATATTCATTTATTACTGCGGAAAGAGGAAATAATTAGCGAAATGTAGTTGGAAATCATAGTAAACCTAAATATGTTAGATATGTGCTAATCATGTTTAAGGTAAAACTAAAAGATAAAAAAAATTATATACTTAAACAACGAACATAATGGGACAGTAAGAACAGGGGAAACCTTTAAGATCCAATGAAACGTGTAAAATGTAAAATTGTTTTTTTACCCTTAACCGAACTAATAAAACAAGTAGCTGTGTTTTTTTTGTCCAAACAATACACTCTTGCTACCTTAAAACCAAATAAAGGCAGCTAAAAATGTACAGTATGTTAATGGTAGAAGCAGATAATTTAGTGGTTAAAAAAGTAGCAGTCGGAAATATAAAGTAATTAAAATAGTGTACATTAGCCTGTTAGGTATAGAGTGTTGGAATCTGAAAAGTAAAACTATTTTATGGAAAGTCAATGTGGAGGATAAGGAAGTGTTTTTGCTTAAGGCTAGCCTCATTGTGACAAAATGGCAAATTAGAAGTGAGTATTGCAATATGTAAAGTAGAATAAATTTGAAGGCGGAAAATAAGCATGATAAATGGCAGAAAGTTGTGATAAAAATTGGCTAGCATAATGTACCAATAAGACATGTAGGGCTAATATCTGCAACTTGCAAAAACCAATAGATGGGAGGCCGACGTATAGAAATGGAGTGAAAAGTTTGGAATGGACATTAGAAGGTAGTTTAGTTGGTGAAATGGTTTTTGTTCTTGTACTTGAGAATAATGGGCTGTCCAGGCTGAGACTGAAGTTCTGTAGGAAAAGCTTTCGCAAACAGTGTAAGATCACCTGTGTTGCAAATAAAGTATAACCCAAAAAAAAAGGCAATTGGTTTTACCAACCATACTTTACAATTCAGGTGGTTAGATAGATGTGAGATGAATTCTGATGTTGGTAAAAAAATCTGTAAGAGTGTAGACACGGAGTGAGTAGTACTGTACATACCTCAAACCCAGATGGGTGACACGAGCTGATAATTTCTGAGATGCACTTATCGGTGATAAGATCAGCAGGTTTGTTGTACAGAATGTCTTCAGTGGAGAACGCAGGTAGTTTTCGCTTGCGGAAGCTGGGAAAAGTGGAGAAAGTGGGACTGTTATGGATATAAGTGTGTTTTTGTTGAAAGTGTGAAATAGACACAGATAACATAGAGCGAATGATTTTTTGTTCATGTTTGTTGTCCTTGCATTCCCTATATAGATAGGAGCTAATATTGATATGCGGTTAGTTGGACTGACCTCTTAAGTAGATCGGATCCCTCAGTAATATCCAAGTCCGTGTAAACAAACGTTGCAGTAGTTGAGCTCAGGCTTGGCTTACCTGCAAGTCATAACAGAAGCAGTGCTTTAGTACTAAGAAATGAATAATACAAAGTGTATGAGGATATGTATATGTTGGAAATATACCCCGGTAATTCTTTGCGGTCATTGATGTAAGGATAATTGTTTTAGCAGTGTCATGAACAGCGGAGTCATCTATCAAGGTTGCTTTGTTGCCCCACAGTGTAGCGGTAATACGGTTACCACTGCAGGTGGTACAAAATAATATTTAGAGAAGAGAACAGTAGAAATTCGCTGACATGTACGTCGAGTTAGGAAGTAATAGAGAAGCAAAAGATACCAGTGAAGATACATGATAAGCTCGCGCTTAGCAGCCACTGAACCATTCCTGGTAGATTGATTGACGACATCACCAACGTGGTGAAGAACCCCAATGACATCTGAATTGAGCGGTTGATGTGTATTTGATTTGTAAATAAGTTACTGGTAGATTAATAAGATGAAATGGAAAGTAGTTGGGATGTAGCATACTAACCTGTCAAGTATTTTACAGTATCAGTTCTGTTAACTATCAACTGATAGTCCGCAAAAGAAAACTTATGTGAATGTATGGTGTTGGCATCATTTTCAACTTCGGTCACTGTTGTCAAAGCGTTGAAATCGATCTTAATTGGTTTGTGCGCACCGAAAGATATCTGTCACCAGCAGGGGTGACGGTGAAGTCACCTATGTCATAGATCAACCCTTCTTTTAGCTTGCCAAGGAATAGGGGCATGAAACGGGGCCCTACAACCGCATGTATTTCTTCACCCTGGAATAAGAGAAATCATAAGTATGCGATAACCTGTAAACTTGTAATTTGCAGGAGCAGTAGCAGATTTAGCTGTGGGATGTTAAAAAAAGCTTTTATACAAAGGTAGATATGGTTTGCTAAATTAGCTGCTTTATTTTAGTATGGTTTAATTGAATATGCACACATACATACATAGTGCAAGCGGATTAAAATAATGAGTGTAATCTAGTTGCGTTAAAAGTGGAAAAAACCATGCGACATGAAATTACTTTATTACTAAAGACTGGAAAACCAAAAAATAAGGAACATCAACTGAATCTAAAAATAGTAGGAGGAAAAGAATGTGCGGGAAAGAAAATTGAAGCAAAAAATAGATTGGACAAAAAAAATCAAAAGTTAATCAGATGTAACATTTATGTAAATAAAAGAGCAAACATCCATTTCAAAGCAAAGTAAAGTTGGTTATATGGAGGAAGGGAAAAATATATTACATTACCAGCAAGACCACCTTTACATTAATTTTGAATTAATGTAGAATTAACTTAATGTATGAAAACATGGTGAAATGTTTCTGCCTAAAAAGGGAAAACCGACAAAGACAGATGTATAGTTTTCCCTCATGTGTATCGACTTTCCTCTAAACAAATTTAACATAGGGTTAACACATCGTTGAAAAAGTGGCAGATAAATGTAGCAAAATTAATTCGACTAAAATAATTTGAGATATGAAGTATTTATTTTTATTTAGTAAGCGTGGAATAAACATATTCTCAAATGCTTCATGTCAGTTGATGAATACCATTACGTATTCGTAATAGCCCTAGGTAAAAACCATGAATTGTCAGTAAGGAAAACAATAAGAAGCAAAAGTACCGATCGAGGAGAAAAACTTGGTTCTTTCAAAGTTTCTTTTTCTTTCCTTTCTAACGTATTCAGAAAGTCATTGCTATGACTGTAGCAGGGCCGATATATAGCATGAAAAAACAAAAGTGATAGCATTACCAGAGGCTTGTCTATAAAATCAGAAAATTAATATTCTTACATTTATGACAGTTTCGTAATAAATGAATAGGATTACCTTTCTAAGATGAGCGTCTCATCCAAAATGCTAAAATTAACTAACCAATGATAAATAGTAATAGGTTTTCTTTGTGCTAAGACTTGTATAAAGATACATATACATAAAAGGTAATCGAAGTTCAGAATTAAATGTGTGTAACTTCGAAGTGTAGTATCATATTTGAAAGTGAAAAATCCATGCAAACTTATATAACTGCCTGTATAAACATATACATGTAGTCAACATATAAAGTAACCCATCATAACATATTTAATTAAATCATAGTACAGATAGTTATATAAAGAGATAACTTATATAAGCACATAACTTATAACAGACTTTTATAAGTCTTATAACCATAGATCATGTACACATACTGTCCAAAAAATAAAAATGTTGAAAATACACAGTAGCATATATTTTAAAACAGATATATTTATATTAGATGTAAAGTGCCTGAAATCAGTTTGTAACTAAAATTAGTACTAACATAGTAATATATAACTGATAACATAACTTTATAAAGACTTATATAATATAATATGGCCTATATATAAATATTAATATATATATATATATATATATATATGTAAAAATAGTGAATTATAATCTTTACCAGTATATGAAAATTGTTACATATTTTGGAAGTTGTCTTCATTATTAATGTTGTAGTATGGATAATAGATTGGAAATTATCGTGTTTAAGGATTTAGGTATTGGAAAAAAAAAGGGATTTAATAAACGAACATTACAAAATAAGAATGTTTTACAGAAATATGGTGTAAAGAGCAGGAATATGTTAACCTATTGAACCATAAGTGGCAAATGAATGCATGATTGATAAAGCGCAAACTGTAGAGGAACGAAAGCAACAGTCCAAGTGTAAGTAACGAAAGCGTGAAAATAATTTTGTTTAAGGTAGCGCAGGAGTAGAGATTTAAGGAGGAATTTCTTATTCAGTCTACCCTAAATAAGTTAATACAGTGGCCGCCTGTGTATTTGACATGTAGTCTGAAAAGGTGAAATGGCGAAAGGGTACAAAAAAGGCAGTAGAAATATGAAGAGAAATCATAATCCATGATGAGTAATATAGATTGGTGCGTGTGAAAGGAAGGTGGAGAGTGGCAGATATATATTGGGCACCGACGCTCTATTTTATGTAGAGGTAGAAATGTCTATCAGGCTAACCTTGTTATCGAGCAGCTGCATATTAAAGCCAAAAACATCATTGCTCTTTAGGTTAATCGAGTCCCACATCCTTGCAACACGCACTCGGATTGTTGCTCCAACGCTGTCAGTAGTAAGTGATTGTATAGATGGGTGTAAACTTTCCATGACTGTGAAAAGAGGAGGAAAATATGCTGTGAGCAGGTGATGTGTGTGGGTAGTACATAAGTGGCAGGTTATAAAGGATTGTAAATGCAATAACTGGTGCCTTTTTGTAATCCTTTGGAATAAATGTGATGGAGTTTAAATCATTAAGAAACTGCTGTACTTAATTTACTTGCTACTGTAAATGCTAGCAAGTAGGAAATACAAAAAGGCATAATCATAAATTATGGTGACAATAACTGATATGTTAGTAGGCCAGAAGGCATATGTAGGAAAGCTTAGTATGATTATATCAGATGTTATTTGGATTTTCAGTATAAAATGATAAAATGATAAGGCATATGTTGCTATACGTTTGTTATACGTGTGAAAACAAAAGAAATAGTCTTCTGTTGTAAAAGGAAGCAAAGATAGTAAACAAAAAAAGTTGGATGTTTATAGTAACAACTGAAAACATAATAAAGGTTAACCTAGCGTTTTAACCCCACCAGTTTCAACCACACTGTTCTTTTAATTTGAAAAAAAAAATTATCTTTTTTTTTACACAATCAATTTAAAAAATAATTTGATAACTTTAATCATCAAATTATTGAGTTATCTTATTAAATGTAGACGACATGATATATTATAAATATATTTTATAAATCATTGTCCAACCAAACTGCCTTTATCTTAAAATATGAAGAAATTTAATATTTTAACTGTTAATGCGGTTTTTGCGGCCTGATTGGTGGAATGAGTAAAATCTTTGTTCTTGCCCAAATAGTTCGGTTTTTGACATTATGGATGAACTTAATATATATAATATCATAACGTATGCATAAACACTACAGCCTTTGAACATTACTAATGTTACTATGGTATACTTCTGACGTAAAATCTCGTGGAAGATCAGCTGCAGGTTGTGCAGATTTGTAAACACATTTTAGAAGAAAATAGTATTATACTGTTAAAGGCATGAAGAAATGGAAGGGCCTTAAGCATGAATTCACATTTACCTCATGGAGGCTTCAGACAGATTTGCGCGTTTAAGAACGCAAATGGTGATCAACTCCAATCCACTGTTACACGTGTGCATCTTGATATGGATGGAGAAATACGCAGCCTGTCAACAACTGGGTTTTGGGCCTTCCTAATGAATCAGCAGCGTGCGGAAGAAATTTAACATGTCTGCTTACGCTTATAACAACATAACCATGAGAAGGAAAACCATTGACTAAGAATAAAGATCATTCGTAGAAAAAGGTACAACCCAGGTAGTAAATTTAAATTCAATGTGTTATAAAACAGAGACAATTTTGCACCAACAAAGTTAAATATGATAGATTTCAAAGGCTTAACCCAATGAATGTCATAATCATGTAATGTTATTGTATGTACTGCATACAAAGTTATAAGGCAGAGAAAAATAGTTAAGGTTACTAAATGTAATGTGATGCAACGTTGTATCCTGTTAAAAGCTACATCTTCATTTTAAAGAAAGAAAGAAGAAAAATACGGTATTGCCTTCTTTTGATAAAATTTGATTAAGTTGAGGGTTTTTACCAGCTTTAAGTTTAGTTGTCATCCAAAAAAAAAATTATCCAATGTTGTTACCTCCTTTTTTACATCACAAGCACTAATTTCGAAATAATAGTCAATCTGTAGATGAGATATGAACTTTGAGATATGAACTATTAAATTTCATTTAGCAGGAAATTAAAATTTTGCTTAGTTAAGTCAAAAAACAAATGCACAGGAAACTTACTCTTCAACCTCTAGATTATTCAAATGCAAGCTATTTCTCCAAATAACTCCCTCATGCTGCAATTGAAAACAAATACATATTAGATTACAAACCGTACACAAACTTCTCACATATAACTAAACGCATAGTAATCACCTTTCAGCCATCAAAACATAAATAAGATTTAGTTTTAATTTAATTGATAATTGAGTACCTCGGACGGAAATAGCTGAAATAAGAATGACCTTTTTAACTGTTCTTTAATAATTCCAAAACACAGATACTTTACTGCAAAAACATAGCTCTTCGGCCTTTTTAAACAGAGCACATCTTCAGTTGATCGTTCATAATACCATATGTAAACATCATAAGGAACAGGCTACATAAACTACCCAAAAAAAGAAGCAAAACTGTCTTTCTACCTGAAAAGTCAAGGCTCAACCATGAGTGATACAACCGTATTCCATCTAAATATATTGAAGAAAGCAAGGGTCAATAATAAGTGAACTAAAAATCAAAGAAATTAGTATAAGAGTGTAATTATTCGTAACCATTTTGTAATAAAAACGGGAAACAAATCCTTTGTTTCAAACCTAAATGTGAGTAACGTCATAAATCAAATTGCAATCAGACGCAGCAGATAGTGAAAGAAAACAGACAAATGAAGAAGATTTACAAAGATATTGAAATGAATTACAAAAATTAGGAAACATAGAAAGCCCTCCCTGACTCTGATATGCTCATATGACATCATTTAAATTGTTCCTATGAAAAATTGGTGGAACAATGGTCGGATTGCAACAGAGGAGTCATGGCAGCGAACAAATCCCTAAAATAACAGAGGCTTCAGTACAGGACTGACGAAGACATAACGTGAAGAGATCATAGAAAATCTTGAGCTGCCATAATGGCCGTTCGCTAGAGTATTCACATACAGGAATCAAACGTAAATTTAGTCAACTTTATGAACGCACACATTGAGTAAACGGTCCTTTGCAAAAAGGGTAATTTAAAAGTCCATATGAGTAATTTAAACAAAAAAACCAAACAAAAGCAAAACTGAATTATAAATCTATTAAACCTAAACATAAAGGATATAATAGACTATTATTTCTTGCCATATCGTATTCTTCTTGGAAAAGGGAACGAAAAGGTACTGTAGAGTTTATTCTATTTTTCTTTAAAGTTTGTAGAACAGTACAAAACAGGGCGTAGACTAAATACTTTCGCAATGTGGATCAGGCCTCCTTAATTACCTTTGTTCTACGACTACGTTACGTACTACTGGTAAAATCCGTATTCAGAATAATTACATAATCTGTTACAATGTTAAAAAATTTTGAACAATGGATAACGTACAATTAGCTTGTGTAATAAAACAATTAGCTGCAGATCAGTAGTTAGGGTAAGAGTGGGACCAAAGATCTATTTTCCGTGGACAAAGTTTTTTCGCCCACCAAATTCATAATGAAACAAAATTAATTATTCATATTTAACAACCATGAAGGGATCGAGCAATTACTTAAAAATAGCAGCTGATGGGCATCATAATCTATACAGACGTAACATTTGTCGAGCATCATAGCAGTTTTCACTTGTGTGCTTGAACCAAGTGAACTGAAGGCATTGCTTCTTTACATATGTATCAACAGTTGTATAAAATATGCAGAAGTAAATGTAAATCATCTAATAGTTTGTTGCATAGAATGAATGGGTTATATTATTACCATTTATGAATAGCATAAAATACGGAAAATACGTACAAACCAAATGAGAAAATGTTTAAACTTGCTTGAAAAGTATATAATCCATGTATACTTTACGCATGTATGTTGTGTACGTGTTCTACATATTCGGAGTTGTAAAAGTTGAAGTAGCATATCAAGAAATTTTAACTTAAAATGATCATCACCCTTTAGTTTATAACATAGGGGTAGGCTCCTTGTTTGGCGATGGGCTGCATTTGGAATCATGACAGTGCAAATATTAAAAACAATATGAAACACTTCTAATCGCCATGCATTGTTTTAATAACTATATGATTGTTTTCTTGTAATCTAATTAAATGGTCCATACACTGATATCATTGGATATACCATTGTATTCAATTGTCTATGCAATGCAACCAATTCCTAAAGCTAAGCACTTGTAGTCAAAGTGGAAATGTGTAAATTATTCGGTAGGACGCTTAACATATGTACGCACATGCAGAGCATTACCATATTGTTTTGCATGTAATCATTGTAAATGTATAAAAAAAACCTCAGTAACATATGAAGATCGCTTTCATATTTCAATTTGAGACAATAGAGATTCAGCCTGTACTAAGTGGGTCTTTAGTTTTGATATCTGAATCTAACCTTGCTCAATGGTAGTAGACAGGACTCGCAATCAGGTGGTACAAAAGTAAAATGTGGCGAACCCACACCTAAGATATTCAATCTTCAGTGTTGGAAAATAAACAAATCGCTTTTGTCAAACAATGGTTGATCAAGTTACGTGCACCATAAATTTATCAAATCAAATGGCATAATAGCTTAACAATATGAAAATTCAAGTGTGATTTTTCATCTTGGATCTGAGACAGGAATTAGTCAACAAAGAAGTACGATGTGTTTTCCTATCAATATGCACTTTTTGCCTGTAACAACACCATTATATCACTGAGTTTCAAAACAACTATAAAGTAATATTAAGTACTCATATCTAAAGTACATCTTACACAGAAACCTATATTGACTATAGAGCACAATCTTCGGAAACTCTGTTTGTATCCAAGCAATCGGTGCATGCATATTTTGTTTTACTATCTATGTGCTACAAATCCTAGGAATGAAATCTTATAAAACAAATTGGATTATGAGCGAAGTTGATAAGTTATAGTAGAGAGTAAGCAAATAACACCACATCATAAGCAAATGGCAATGAAAGATTAAAAATAATAATTGGTAAGTAGCGTAAAAACCAAATGATTGGGAAAGAGAAGGTAAAATCAGGCATGCCAAAGAGCGTCATGTATTATTGGCCGTTAAATGCAAAGACCAATATGTACTTGGGTGAATGGTTGATCAAATTTTAGGACAAAACTGCCGACATACCATTGTTGTGGCAAAAATCCCTCAACTGGTAATTTTGTAGAATTTTGTAATGCGCAGTAGAAGATATAGCGTTGTACAGTGAATTACATAGAGATCAACTTCTCTAGTGCGGTTTTAAACTGGAATTTTCATTTCAAACAAAGTAAAGTTTGCTACAAATTTTCGAATATTTCACGGAAAACAATATTTTTAGTATAGCCAACTTCCTCCGCGCCCTGTTGTTTGATTAGCATTTTAAGCCCTTGGTGTGATGTTGTTCTTGATATAGCTACGTAGAGTTGACCATGGAAAAACACAGGCCGTGGCAAATATACACCGACATGTTCCAAAGTTTGTCCTTGACTTTTATTAATTGTCATGGCGAAGCAAACTTTGATTGGAAACTGCAAACGACGGAGAATAAAAGGCCATTTTGTATTTGCCGATGTGTGTACAATTCTAGGAATGAAAACTTTGTTTCCAACATAGGTCCCAGTAATAATTTCAGCTTCAACAACCTTTGCTGCTAGCTGGGTAACGATCAACCGCGTTCCATTGCAGAGGCCTATACTTTGATTTATATTTCTAAGAAGCATTATCGGAATTCCCACTTTAAGGTTGAGTTTATGGGCAGGAATACCTGAAGGGTGCAAAGTGTTTAAAAATTCAGTTGGGAACAATATATGTTGATCCTCAATTCCTTCGAAGGCCGGGCTGATTGTGTCTGCGCTTAGGTACGTAGCTAAAGATCCTGAAAGAGCTGATGTTACGTAGCTGTTAATTTCTTCTACGCAGTCATTTGTTGGAGCCAAAATACATCGTAGGCATAAATAATTTGGATCCTTTAATCGTTTCTGCAAGTCCGGGTACGTACTATCTACTATTCTTGCAATTGGATTAGTAGTTTCCTCTATTATCAAATCTTCTGGTATCTTTATCCACGTTGGCTCAGCACCTTGTTGCATTGTAGTGGCCGGAACTTTTCCATCACCTACAGCGAGCACCCATTTTGTAAAATTTTCCAACCTTTTTATTTCAGAAGGTGTATCATCCGTCGACTTTAGACGCATGTTAAGGTTTAGTTTGAAAACACGGCATTTGGACCATAAATGAGATTTGTTTATGGAGGATTGGACGATTGCATTTCTTGATCCTTTTGGAATGACAGGAAGCACTTGCCTAAAATCTCCCCCCAACAAAACAGTTTTCCCACCGAAGATATGTTCATCCAAACAGTTGACACCATCGTCCATCAAGTCTCGAAGGGTGCGATCAAAAGCTTCCAAAGAATTTCGATGAACCATAGAAGCCTCATCCCAAATAATTAAATCTGATTGTATTATCAGTTGTGCAAGGTTTGATTGCTTTGAAATCGCACATGTCGTATCTTCTCCAACGTCAATTGGTATTTTAAATCTAGAATGGGCAGTTCTACCACCTGGAAGCAGTAGAGATGCTATACCCGACGATGCAACCGCTAAAACAACTTTGCCTTTTGAACGCATTGATGTGATTAACGTATTCCAAAGGAAAGTTTTTCCTGTGCCCCCACTTCCGTAGACGAAGAAAAAACCTCCTACTTTTTCATATACCGATGTAGAGACAACATCGAAAATTGTCTTTTGCTCTACGTTTAGTTGACGAAACATCATGCACGCTTCTTCTTCCAACGCAGAACAATCGTAGCTTAGTTCTTCCTCTATTAGTCTATTGTGGTGTGTACACCGTAAGGATAAATTTGGCATTGGCATGAGGGGAAAATCAGCCAAAGAACGATTATTTAAATTAAGTATGTTTTCAAGCTCTATCAAACAATAGTTTTTTAGTTCTTCTTCTGCTAACAATAAATCGTTGTTATGTCGGACGCGCCGTTGGTGCCATTGTATATCGTCTGATAGCAGTTCCCAGTTTTTGTGCCAAAGCTCAAATGGGTTGGAAATTTCGCAGAAAAGTAGCATCGTAGCAAACATTTGACGGAGGCTTTTTCCAGAAGACCAGTTTCCAGCTTCAGAGAGAACAGTATTCCATTCGTTGTCATCTTCTAAAAATCCTAAAGCAACATATGCAGATTGAAAGTCGAAATACAGCGTACCATTTACTGTTCTAATGTCTTCATAGCAGGTTGGGCCTGTTACAACATTTAAAAGCATTCGCAAATAGAATCTTTCCCCAGAAGTAGGATGTGCATAGTATATTCTACCTATTTTATAACCTTTTTTCCTTCTTCTCCACTGCTTATCATTTTCATACCATACCCATTTAGACGGAAAATCCACATATGTCAGACATCTTGCATCTACATGTAGCATATTAGTTCTCATCCATTCTGTGAACATGGTTTTTTCAATATTTCGTCTGCCTACAATTTCAGTTATGTTATCATTATCTGAGAAAGTAACCGTATGCGCCCCTGGAAGATGAAAGTGTAGTCGTTGTACTGACGGTTTACGATATTGCACCTCAAATTCAAATATACGCCATCATGCTTCAGAAGCGGAAACATACCGACAATCAAGATACCTTTTGATCTCATCCACTTGATAGGTTGTCGTTTTTTTGTTTGCTACATTTTCTTCGATGACTATTGTTGCTCTATCATGTCCTTTATTTATATATTTGAACAAATATTTTACAGACTTAGTTTTATTGCAGATCTCGACATTTATATGCGCATTGTATTTAACCAATAAGTCTACGTTATGAGGTACAATCCATCCACTGTCAACCATAATTTCCATCGACGTGCATATGGAATGGCCATTTTTCCTACATTTATAAATCGGAAAACCATCTTTGTCAAAGCTTGTGTCATTCGCAAAAGGCTTTGGATAATGTTTTCCACATACACTACCTTCCATACACTGTGCACGTTTATAAGCCACACTACATGGGCCATGCACCATAAACTGCCCAACTGCATCATAGCCGATTGGATCTATAGCAGGGTCTGGCACTTCAGCGCTTATAATCCGGTCAACCTGCAACGGGGTGTTTGGTTTATCATCGGAGTGCAGAAATAGTAAGATATGAGCATGTGGTAGGCCTTTTTTTTGAAATTCTATTGTGTAGATAACTGTGTAGGAAAAGGAAGCGTAAAGTTAGAAAATGATGAATACTAACATTATAGAAAATGTAGATGGACAGTGCATATATGTCTATATACATAAAGTTATGAAGATTGTACCTGCTTTAGCTCGTCCAAAATGTCCATTTTCAAACACATCTTTGATAAACTGTTTAAGTTTTATGTGGAAGACACGGTCAATGATATCGGGACGATGTTGAGGTTTTTGACCCGGAATGAATTCAAGCATACATTTGATTTCGGGCCACTTTGAATTACAGGTAAATGTTATAAACAAATCTGGACATCCACCCCATCGACAAATAGCCACTGCATCCTGATAGTTTTGGACCATATATCTAGGACCACCGGTGAAACTGGAAGGTAAGTTTGTTCGTTTACCAACCGATTTAGCAGACGTATCCCCTGCAAGCACAGCATCCTGCAAACCTTTATAAAGATCTGATCGTATGTTCAATTGATTATTTCTAACCCATGTCAACCTATCTTCCTCAATGCTTGTGTATGCGTCAACGATATATTGTTGAAGCAAACGACCTCCTCTAAGTAATGTTTGCCCTTCATTCTGCCTATTTTGCAGGCGAAAAGCGTAGTACTCACGAATCGTTAGAAAAATTCTTTTACCATCAGAGGCAAACTGAGCATTGCGATATTCAATACACGACCTATACCCATCTTCAGCATAAGGGAAGAGGATTGGATACTGCATTGCCATGAAGCTGGGATGCTTTTCGTTTATACGACGCAGGATGTCTGTTTTCTCCTCTAACACAATATCTCTATAGACACCTGGTTGATTGTCATTACCAACTATTAAAGCAGCAATCTCGGAAGAAGTAGGCAAGTTATATTGTATGCCATCATTGTTCCTTCCAGAAATAATTCGAATGCTAACATCATGTAAACTACCAGCTTTAAATCGATCTCTTGCCATTCTAAATACCTTGGCAAGTTCATTTGTTTCATCAAACATGTGTATTAGTTTATCTATCAAACTTGGATCCATGTCTTCATTTTTGCTGCTTGAGTAGACGTGCAACCTATTTTCCCTTTCATTTTCTGTGTCATAAACATAAAGTTGTGCAAATTTGGGAACGCCATCCACAGGGAGCAAAGATCCGATTTTATGATGATTTTGCCCATTTAATCTGAAAACATAAACTCCTTTACCATCATTAACGCTATTGTCCACATGTCCTCCCATTGATGTGAATGCAAACATAGAATTATACATTCGGATTTGTTCTCGGAAACGTGAAGCTGTTCCGCCTTCTTCATAATCTAATAAATTTTTCAACAAAGGCGGGGTTTCCTTTAAAAGAGGTAAGCAAACTTTTCCACCTTGACAACAAATTGAGAAGGTCGCAGAGCTGGGGATATCATCCTTTTGATTTCTCTCCTCGAACCAAACACTGGCACCGCAATTACGGCATGTGAGAGTGGGATAGCCAAAATCCCATGATTTGAAGATACAACCTGTAATAGTTTAATGACGAGAAACAAATTATGGCCACGGAAGCTAGTAATAGGACAAAAGGAAACAAAAGGCCGAAGATAACGTACGTTGATGTATGTTAATTTTTTCTAGGTCAGGGTTGCCTCGGAAAAAATTTGCCAAGGGACTACAAAACCAAAGCTCAGAGTTCGATATTTCGTTGTTTGTTCTATTTTGTACGCTTCCATGCCTTCGCATACATGCCACCGAATGACATAAATGAAGAGTACACACTGTAGCGAAGAGAATGCTAGTTAGTTATGAGGCAAGGTATGAAGTTAGGGAAGGGAAGGTAAAAAAACATATATGAATGGGACGAACGGAAGATTTGGTCACCATTGCGTAAATTTGTTGAATTGTACATTTTCTTTGACTGCAACGCATGAACTCGACTACGTCGTTTCCTCCATTTACCTACAGGTACATCATGGTTGGTAAAATTGACTAACTGAACAGGGGCAGAAGCAGCCAGGACAAATTATTAGTAGGAAGAACACCTATATGTTGAAGAAGGTAAACCGGACGCAAAGAACCTGTGCGCCTACTTGTGGCCGGTTCATTCAAACTATCCCTCGTTGTAAAAGTATTTGGTTGGAGCGGGGGAGGCGCACCTGCAAAATGATGCTCTCAAACTGTTTGAACAAACTGAAATTAACAAACAGGAAGCAGTCAAGTAGCAGATGGAGTTTGGTTTTCTCCGGCTGTGCATAATTTGACAGTGGAACTATTATCTACAGAGGGAGATAAGAAAATTACACAACAGATATGATGTGATAAAATGATTATTTGTATGGTTTACCAATAAACAAAGCATGGAAAGAGTAAGAAGGAATGACTTTCACACGGGAAAGACCATCTACGGAGCCAGTGACAAATAAGTATGAGGGAAGCGGGTTGGGTGAAGAAAATTGAGGAAACATACCATCAGTCGTTTGAATGGAGGAATGGGTTGTTTGGTTGGTTCGCAGTGGAGGACGAAGACAGTCTAACGGATCAGAGCTTGACGTAGGAACATGAGAGGAGGCAGAAGATGGCGCTGAACAGGGCGACGAAGAACAATTTTCGTCATTATTCGATTCATGCAGACCGCTTGTCCGATGATATGCAACATCAGAAACATCGAGTTTTTTAGAAGTGAATTTCTTCAAATTTGCCGCTGGTGAATTTCTATTTGACTTCTTGTATCTTCTTTTTACTGTTGCAGGAGAAAGGCCCGCATCTGACGTACCCGCCGGCTATTAGAAGATTGAAGTTAGAGATGTTGGTAAGTAACATGCGTCCATAACAGAGCAAGCAAGAAAATGAGGAAACATACTCACAGTGTACACGGATAAGTCTAAATGGCTTATTTGTCTACCGGACGACGATGCCGGTGGAAGAGTTCCGCTCAACCGTACAGCGTCAACGCAAATTTCTCCATTAGGATCAAATGACGGGCTTGAATTGTCACAAGGGGAGGTTGTTTTGCTGGTTGATTTTCTCTTTCTATTGTTGTTACCCTCGTCCATCTCCAAAATGATATCTAGTACAAACAGAAAAGTTATTAAATCCTCTGTGGACCTTCTTAGCATATCAAACCCCTAGCGCTTCAGTTATGGTTGAAGCGACTGGAAATAAGGAAAGGGGTCGAATACATGCAAAGGTCATCCTCACAGATACCCAAATTGGTTTATACATTTATTGCCACAGTTGTTGCGATCAAGCACGAAAATATAAGCAGATATGCAGAGCATACACTCTGCACAAAATTATGCATGAGAAGCGGGAAAAGACAAATTCCTAACATGGGCAAATAAAGAGGTAACGCAGAAGGAAGAGTGGCAAAAAAACAATTTTTAATGCGCAAATCTTTGGTTGATGAATTGAAGGGAAAAATCTTCCTTCGTTTGCAGCTGCTTGCATTATATTTTTTCCCGTATTAAAAAGGCAACAGAAGAATAACTATTCTTCGGTTGTAATTTGTGCAAATAATATACACCACATGATAGTATATATTCTTATGCAGCAAATACAAATTTATGATATGTTTGAAACGATATTTAGCGTGTGAGACTACTTTGTCATGTAGCAAATACGTATTTATGATAATTTTTAAGTAATAAGTACTGGGCGGGAATGAAGCAAAACTATATTATCTTGTCCAGCACACAACATTTTTTTCTACATGGCGTAATAGTAAAGAAAGCTCACTGATTCGAAGTACCACATTTTAATCATTTAATAAAACAAAAGTGGTCGTTGTTTTTGTTTGTGTGAGTAAGAAAAAAAAACGCAAACAGTGAAAGAATGCCAAAATTTTTGATGTGCGTATAGCCATAAAATCTAATTTGATACTGCATAAAGTTGGATTAAACAGTATCCATAATTTATAGTTTACATGAAATTGATTAGTAAAAGGAATCTAAATAATAAGTATAAATTAATTTTATATAATATATATAAATAGATACTCTTACCAGAAGTGAATGTACAAGTTAATCAGGTTTCATGCTTTAATTTTAACTGGCGGTTACAAAGTAATTTCGGAAATGTTATGCAAATATCATGTTTAAATATTAAAGTACCTAATAAACACAGAGCAATTTTCCATAAATTATGAACACTATCATACCACAAACAGTTAATATTGTTGATACCGGACTATCTAAAGTATTAGTGTAAGAGTACTTATATTGCATGGCAGTTATCATTTCTAACGTCTGATTACATGTTTCAAATGATACTGCATATATGATAAGCACCATGAATGAACCTTAATAAGTGGCCAAAAAATAACTTAATTGGTGATGTAGCAGTAGTGAGTACATGTAGTACTTTCACTTAATCTTATATCAAATATCTTAGGATGCTAGCTATCCAATTGAGAGGATAGTGCACTTAGCTTGCAAAATCATTCTGTTTAACGTAACAAAGTGGTTGAAAAAGCGAAATATGATAGATTTCAAAGCCTTAACCCAATGAATGTCGTAATCATGTAATGTTATTGTACGTATTGCATACAAAGTTATAATGTATAGAAAAATAGTCTACCTTACTGAATATAATGTGATGCAACGTTGTATAATGTTAAAAGCTACATGTCCATGTTAAAGAATGGTAGAAGAAAAACTTGGTATTACCTCCTGTTGATAAAATTCTATTAAGCCGGGGGTTTTTACCACCTTTAAGTCCAGTTGTCTTCCGAAAAAAAAAGGTAGCCAAATTGGTTAATCAACCTGTATATGAGCCTTGAACATTTAAATTTCATTTAGCAGGAAATCAAAAATGAGGTTAGTTAAGTCATAAAACAAATGCATATGAAACTTACTCTTTAACTTCTATATTATTCATATGCAAGCTATTTCACCAAATAACACCCTCATGCTGCCAACTGAAAACAAATACACCTTAGATGACAAAACGTATACAAGCTTCCCACAGACAACTAAAGTCACAGTAATTACCTTTCAGCCATCAAAACATAAATAGGACCTAGTTTTACAACTTTATTCACGTAAACACATTTAATATGTGTTGTCAGTTCATTATGGCATAAAAATACATGAACAGCTTAAAAGAGGTGCAAATTTGTGTTTAATTTGTTTATTATATTCATAGTAATTAGTTCCAAAAATTTTGGTAGGAAAACAATATTTAATGAGTAATAGGTATTATGTCCTCTATAACTCATAAAAATTTGTTTGAAGCAACCAAACTGTTAGATTCCATAGTAACATAACAGTTATGAGTGCATATCTGATTGAATAGTGTATAAAATAAGGCAATGGATCACATACCTAGCTGAATTGAAAAACAGTTGCATTAAACCATTGGTTGAATATAATAGTAAATAATATAAAAGTTTTATAAATAAAAGAAAACAGTTTATTTACAACAAAAGTAAAAGAATACAGTGTTCAAATAAGTATAATTTAAAAGTAGGGGCAAAAAGGAAAAATAGAAGAAACAGACAAAGCAAATGCATGGATGAAAGAAATTAATGTGTAGAGTAGAAGAGAATTCTATCAATTTAAGTTTGTTGAGGCCAAGCTAAGTAATGCAGCGCCTTTCATCGTAAATGTAAATTATTGATCATGCAGTTGATGTGACTACCTGTAAAAAATGCCTAATACTTTTCTAATCAGTCAAGTAAAGTGGAAACGTGTATATGTACATATACTGATTAAAGTAGCATGGTTTGGTAGGTTTAAAAAAGGGAACAGCACCAAGCAAAGTTGCCAATTGACTAATGAAAGCTTTAATAAATATCCATGTAAACATAATTGACCGTAAGCCATATGAAGCTTGCACCGATGCAATGGTTTTGTCTTTCTTTTTAGCAATGCTTATACGGATAATCTTCTTCATAACTTATCATTGATATTTGTAACTGGTCTTGTTTAGAACAATGGTTGTATAATCTTTTTGTTTTGGTTGATTATAGTTGAGCTATACTTGCTGTTTCTTAAACCTTATATATTGAGTAATGTGTTTATTAGATTATCATTGACAATTGGTACAAATAATTACGTGTTTATGCAAAAGTAACTTTCGGTAGCTGCAATATATAACAAAAAGTCGTATAAAATATTTCCAATCGAAATGAGATTCATACCATACTTTTCCAAGGAATTTTTCAACTGTACCATTAAGTTATTTTGTCAAATTCACTTTATGTTCTATGATATAAATATAGGAACAGTCAATATAATCAGGTATATCTAAAATAGCCTAAAGAGCAGTAGCACACCAAACACCCTACAAAAAATGGGACACAACGTAGAGAGCTAGTGAAAAGAAGGAAAGTATGTGAATTTCATCTGCGTTCAACAACTAAGACATTAATGCTTAAAAAATAGCAACACCTACTAAAATCCGCAAGGACTACAATTCAATTTTGAAAATAAATATCAAGAAATTTAATTGCATAACTTTATAATAGCAGTATACATGTCGAATTGTTGGACAGCGAATGTGGCTAAACATCTTCTGCGACTCCATGGCTAAGCTTACCACATTGAAAGAAGATAAGAGGTCAAAAAGAAATATTTAGGTGGAAGCAGTTTATGTTTAAGTTATGTTTTAAACTTTAAGAAAGAGGAAGCAGTAATAAAAGAGGAAGCATGGCATGATGTGAATTTACATGTACTTAGAATAATCCAATATGAGAACAGCAATAGAAGAAGCTATCTACAAATTACAGAAAATAACATATTCTTATGCACAAAATTTGTGCTTGTCACGGGGAAGATAATTTAAAATATGATTTGTTGATTTGTATTTGGTTAGGATAAATTTCTTAGTAGTAAAAATTTGGCACACACTTTTTCATACTTTTTCCTACCTATAAGAACCCGATTTGTAATGAACTATCAATATTACTTTGTGTTGCCCATCATAGAAGTTTATTTAGTCTGCGGCCAAAATAAAATCTGTAATAGTGTAATAGCTTTAAAGAAGCTGACATATTAGGAAGATTTTCCTATTCATGTTTCTCAGTGTGCATAAAAATTATCCTAAACAACATAAATTTAGAAATTGCTGATTCAGATTATGTCTCAAAATTACCTTGAACAGCAAATTTTAGCGAACAGGGAAATAGATTATGCAAATCAGTATTTTAGATAAAGAAAGAAGGGGAAAAAATTAAAGTTCTGTGACCAAATTTTGATCATACTTAATTTGCAACATCAATCCAATAAAAGAGGAGTCAATAAATTATATAAATCAAGTTTCCAAAGATAGAATAATTGATCAGAACCTAAACATCTACTACATATAGTAGTCAACAAATCACAAATCACATAAGTAGTAATGATATTAAAACATTTCCTGTTATGCAACCCATCTTTTTATTGCAATGTGAAGTTGTGTTTCTTTTGATAGCAAATTTTTATAGCATAAATCCTACGAAATTTGTTAACATCTTAATTAATGTGTTAACGCCATAGAGCTAAAATAATAGCAACAAATATTACAGTTAAGGAAGAAAATATATATGATCAATGTAATACAAACAAATTTAACAGAAATTTTGAAGAAAACGGATATGAACATTTATCAACTGAATACTTTAAAATAAAGTGACTTGGCATTAATGTACCAATCTTTTTTTAAAATAAAGTAGGAAAAAGATCAAACTTTAAAATAAAGTGACTTGGCATTCCCGAGTCCTAACTATGTCTCTGAAATGAACCCTTTCATCTTTATTGAACATACTATATCAAAACATAAAGTAGGAAAAAGTCCTAACTATGTTCTCAAGGTTTCTGTTTATTGAACATACTATAAAATAAATTTTAAAATAATGTTCTCAAGGTTTCTGTTTTGGTAAGATCTTTTTCCTACTTTTTATATGACGATACTCTGAAATAACAATTTTTATGTGGTTATTAATATAGTGAACATCAAACCAGTTAAGTGATTTTGTCTCCCACATTAAAACTTTTAATTCTAGATTTTGCTTCCAGAAAAATTATACCGTACTTCAGAAGAAATTTTTCCTGACATTTTCATATCATAATTCACATGTTATTCAGTTCTAACAATGCCATCTACTATATTCCAATATTAAATTAGATTAATCTAATTAAACTAACATCGATATGGTGATATATGTCCAACTTAAAGAGTTTTCTCTATCCTTGACAAAGCTATAATATTTTAATATTTTGAGTTAGATGCTAAGATTTATAATTACGTAAGCAAGAATGTTAAGGGTGAATTTGCTACTTAGCAATTTAAAACCATAAATGCTAATATATATACAATTTTCATGCATCTCGATGGCTCCTACAACCGAATATTGGAAAAAAATTAATAAACTTCATACGACTTTTCCCCTGGATGGAAATGAGAACATGTTTATTGTTGCCTTTATGTTAATATTTGTGGCGCAACTGTTGTAAGTATACAGCCCAGTTAGCTGCTGACATTATTAATATTAATCATTTAATTGCTTGCCTACATAATTGCCTATTGTTTGGCAATTTTGCTACTAAAAATAAACATCTAAACCTATGCTGGTTCCAAAAATAAACAAAAAACAACTACTTCCTATAAAAATTATATGTATGTGCACATCAAATTAACAAAATTAAATCATAAAAACCATTGTTCTTATTATATCAATTGTTCAGTAAATTCAATCTGAACGGAAATGATGTTTGAAGATAGCTAAAACTCCGATCTCAAATGTGTCCATCATTTTGAAAGCTTTGAATAAATTAATGACTTTTTGCCAAGTCATCCCTTTTTAGTAATGGAATATGAAGCTAAAATGCGTATTTAATTGATCACTGGACTAAATTCTGTATCCTCAAGCACTAAACACAAAACTACTATTCCAACCCTTGTATGGGTAGCTCTAATCACATAGTTTAAACTCTAAAACTATCCAAATATGTATAGTTAATGAAATGTAGAAAGCTAACATGTCAGGAACCAAAAACCATGCAACAAAAAATAACAAATGTGGGTAGTAACATCTCAATACCCTGGTATCCTTCTAATTCAACCTCATAATCAACACAATAATTATGAAATATAGTCTAACCAAGTTCCATTCCAAGGTGGTGAGAACAGATTAATGTCATATTAATGGAACTTGGTATTTGGGTGTACTTATTTATAAATAGAGTTTAAACATAGTGGGTACAGTGTAAAATAACGAATGAAAATACTTAACACATTGGGTACACTTACCTTGACCGTTAACTAAACCATTATCACATAAATGCTTTAAAAGTGAGTGTTAAATATTCAAGAGTGGTTGATTATTTTTCCTGAGTAAACGTTGAAGAAAAGTTAACAGCAATAGCCAACATCAGCTAATAATACCAGCTGGATTTTGGACACTCAAAATGCTAATCAAGAATCATGTGGAAGATAATAATTTTTTTGGTTGTAATCCATATGACAATTGTTTATTTAATATCCAAAATCAAACATAATAATGATGGTAGTATTTGAAACTGTTAAATTATAACTAAAAATCACTTTGATAATTGGGCAAGTCTAAGCTATAGAAGAATAAGAACAACTTTCAATTGCAGATAATTATAAAAAGAATTAAAAGAAAAACGATATACAAATGAGACGTGATTAATGAATTCTCCAATCAGCTTACTAAAAATAATTAAACGAACCTATAGACTATAGTTTTAGTTAGAAATTATAAACTTGCAAATCTAAAAATGAAATCAAAACCAAAATTCAAAACTGACCAAAACATAATATCGGTAATATAGATTGGTGCTTTTGAAACAAAGGCAAAGAGAAACAGCGATGGGTCTCGTACCGGTGAATGTAGCAAAAAATATAAGAAGATCATACAGATAATGTTAAAATAATGATTTGATTGTACAGAAGATATTAGCAAGGTGATACAGCCTACTAAAGTTTTATCCATATCATATGATCAACGATATGTAACCAAATATTACGGTTAATAATACAGCCTATATTTTTAATTTACGTTTACTGATTATTTACTTGTAAATTTATTTATTCTACAAATTTAGCATGTTGTATAGTCCCAATGAACTATAAACACAGCTATATAAATTCAGTGAAAATAAATGGACAAAAAAAATATCTTTGAAAAATAATTATAAGTCAATATGTTGTGCCATTCAGCCAAACTCAAACAGTGAGTTTGCAATACAACTTCTTACACACATCAGACCAAAAATCAATGTAAGAATATGCCCAGTAGTTATGTAACTGTAATTCAGACCTCATCTTAGTAATCCATAAGCTACAACCTGAAACATTAATGGGAAGAAAGAAATTGAGAAACTGACACACAACAGGCCCCCAAACAATAGAAATTAAATCAAATGTTTAACCGTATAAATAGGTAAAGAACAACAGTCATAAATTTTTGTTTTAAATGTATAACTATTAGTTTTAGAAATAACTTTATGATTACATATGTCTATTAGAAACCTAAGTAGGTGTTAGATTTAAGTTGTACACCAGTATATTAATCCAAAATTGATTCTAATTGGTCAAATTATGCCTCGGAAAAAAAGATAGATATTTAGACTTTATTGTTATAGGGTGAGGCAGTACATAGTATACTGTAAAACGATATCAGCATATTGTCTGTCTGTCATGTAAAATTGTGTACAATACATTGAAGTGATATTATCGTTATTGATTGAATGAATGATGTTTTAAATTCAATCATTATATGTTGTTTGTATCGTTCCCCAAAAATTGAGAATTTTGTATTCACTTACATTATATGTACGAAACGTAAGTTAGCTTTGTGGTGCAGTGTTGTATTAATATCCACCGTAATGAAAAAATATGAACTAATTTAAAACAAACGGTCCAAGTGCACTTCTCAATCACTACTACAGGGCATCCAGTAAATAAAAATATGCGAAATATACTTCCTTTTTCACTTTGTGCGCAGTCATAGCAGGCTTAAACAGAAGGAAATGAACAGAAATACTATAGCTTATGTATTCCTCTTTTCAATTGGAAATTTAAACCTTATAAGTGATATGTTGAATAGTTGATCTGCTACCAGCTGACAATGCTTGACTTCATATTAACCTTCCTTCTCCCCCAGTGCCTGCAGAAATATTCAAAATTTAGTCTATGTATAACTCATAGAAATAAAAAATAACAATCTATACAACTTCAAACTGTAGTTTTTTTTATGACTTGTATATTTTTAATGCACCACAGCCTAGGCGCTTGGTCGTTACGTAGTCGGAACACTTTAACGAAGTAGTATTGATAAGAAGCCAAAATTCGATGAAAGACCCCCAAAGTGGAAAACATTTGTAGTACTATTTAGGCCTAAAGCTTGTACTGCATATGCGTTGGAACTCAAAAGCAAAGTACAACTTTGTGGCTGAAGTTGTAGTGGTCCTTAAGCTGGAGTAGCTTTTTGTGTCCACTGTTATGAATGGTCCATTAGCGCGGGTGTCGACTATCGCCTACCGATGCATCAAGTGTTCCCTCTGTATTGTTAGTTCTTATATTTGTGTGGCAGGAAATAAATTTTAAAACCCAGCAAAGGAGAAGTTACGTTTTCTGATTATTTGCGTGTAAAAATTATTTATTCTACAAATTTAGCATGTTGTATAACCCCAATGGCCTGTATTGATTCAACAGAAAATAGGATAACTCTTTCTCAATCCATCTACGCCTGATTTGTGGAACTTTAAATGTAAACCTAATTGCAACTGTGAGCGACGAAGGGAAAAACAGGCAGAAGAGACGACTGGAAACGAAATAAATTTACCTCAACGGAAGGCGACAGAGCACATGCTTCGCCAGGCGCGTAGCAGGCGACGTGGAGGAAACAGGTCAATTCGAAAGAAAGGAGGGAAAAAACAGGCTCGATTTCAATGGGTATTGAATCCTGTGGAGCTTCTCTTCCCTATAGAGGATGGGCAGGTGATGGGCGGGGGCTGCGTCAGTTGGAACTAGGGAAGAAGAGAGGAAAAGAGGGCAAGGGTTCTGCGGAGGAAGGAGGAGAACGCTGGAAGGAAGCACAAAAAGAAAGGGGGCCTGATGGAGTTTAAGAAGATGGAAAGGAAGGAGACACGGATGATAATACCGAGAAAGAGGAGAGTGCGTATGAAATGGGAGACGTTTGGGTTGTCCAAATTCAAGGGCCTTCTGTGCTATTGAATTGGAACCCACTAATCATAGTATAGTATAGATATGTAGGATTTTTCATGCCTACATTGCCTCTTCCCTTTCATTGCCTCATTATTTCTATCTCCTTATTCTCTTTTGATATAGCTTATTAAGCTTTAGTATATATAGTGAAATTTGGATGAGTATTTCCCGATGTGGGACAATGTTCCCTCCTCAGCCACTTATTCATTTTTTAACAATCCCCCACATGAATGAGGGGTTATCTATTCTGTTCTGAAATATTGCGAAACATTTATCATATCGGTAAAAGTAGCACAGAAGCCTTGAACTTTTCCCAATGTTTTATCATTATAACTTACTGGCGAATCAGTGGACTAGATTGTCCTTGAACTGTATGCCTTTGGTGTAAGCTTTATAAAGATAACACATGATAAGTGTTTTAACTCCTTGGTTCTCTGTTTGTGTTCGTTTTAGCCATGAACACCTACTTGGTCTCATGAGTACTTAAGAGAATCAGGCCTCGTTAATTCTTCTTGAAGCGGCGCCTTCGCACTCACGTAGGTGATCCTATAAAGAGTATTCCTCAATACTCCACTTGGTTCTTTATAGCTCCAAGTATAGACTTCATTAAAAGCTGAGCTTATCCTTTTCTCCGGCGGCATGTGCACTGACTTATCTTAGGAATGTCTAAATGTTTGATTTTTCCAGTGCTTCTAAGTTTTAACCTTAACTTAGTTGTCCCTTTGAACCTAAATCTTGGGATCTCCAGTCAATTAGGTTGGGTTTCCGTTGAGGAAAACTTTTTGTTCAATAGGCCTTAAGCCCATTCCTATCGATAAGGTTTGAATTCTCTCTTTAGGAAAGCCTTTCGTTAGTGGATCCGTAATGTTATCTTTCGACCTAACATAGTCTATAGTGATAACTCCATTAGAGAGTAGTTGTCTCATGGTTTTATGTCTACGACGAATATGTCTAGACTTACCATTGTATAGTGTACTGTTAGCTCTTCCAATAGCTGACTGACTATCACAATGTATACAGATTGGTGGAACAGGTTTATTCCAATTCGGAATATCTTCTAGAAAACTTCTAAGCCAATCTGCTTCTTCAGCGGCTTTGTCTAAAGCAATGAATTCTGACTCCATTTTTGACCTTGCTATACACGTTTGTTTAGAAGACTTCCATGATATAGCTCCATTTCCTAGGGTAAATACATATCCACTTGTGGATTTGGTGTCATTTGAACCAGTTATCCAATTTTCATCACTATATCCTTCTACTACGGAAGGATATTTAGTGTAATGCAAGCTGTATTTCTGAGTATATTTTAAATATCCTAGAACCCTTATTATTGCTTTCCAATGATTTTTACCAGGATTGCTTGTATACCTACTTAGCTTGCTTACAGCATATGCAATGTCTGGTCTAGCACAATTCATTACATACATTATACTTCCCAGTATTCGAGAGTATTCAAGTTGGTAGATTCCATCACCGGTATTTTTAACCCAATTTTGGTTCATATCAACTGGCGATTTAGCAACAGTTATATTATGTTGTTTGAACTTTTCAAGTATTTTGGCCACATAGTGTGATTGAGATAGTACATAGCCTTCTGACGTCTTTAAAATTTTAACGTCCAAAATCACATCAACCAATCCTAGATCTTTCATATCAAATCTAGATGACAACATATCCTTTGTTGATTTGATTATGGCATTATTATTACCTAGTATCAATAAGTCATCAACATATAGGCAAACTATGACATATCTGTAACGATCAGGATTTTTTCGTTGCCGAAAAATCGAACCGTTAGGGTTTAAGAAGAAGAAAGAGGTAGAAGAAGAGAGAAAGAGAGAAGAAACAGAAACAACCAACAGAAATATGAAGACAATATCAGAATCTCACAATCGCAGCGGAACAACATATAATAGATAAATGAATATCATTAAAACAAAAGAACTATACATTTTATACATTACATCACATTACATTACATCAATCAGAGTGTACGACAACAACAGCGGAAAGAAATACTATATACAATATATAATAGACTACGCTATCTGGCTCGCCTCCAGATCTGCACAGCAACTCCCGAATCCAGAATAACCTGATAACCTAACTCCAGACTGCCCGTGTGGAAAATAGTGGGCACCCAGAGTTTAGGAAAGGAACAATAAACTCCAGGTCAGTCATGGGACTGGTGTGAGAACTCAAAACAGTTTATCTTTAAACACGCAACAAGAAAGTTTAAATTTTGAAATCCGCAATGCTTTTTGGAAAATGAAACTACCATAAGGCCTCCCGGCACACACACAATGCAAACGCACACATGGGGGAGATTTCTCCTTATGATAGTCAAACATGCTTACTACGAGAAAAATTCTTTGATATTATTACTAGTGCATAGTGGAAAATATTTCGAAAGTATAATATAAATCCTAGCCAGCATAGGTACCATGATACTATGCCTACTATAGCTGCCATGTTAAATGGCAGGTTCTACAACTAAAACCGTACAGGGCGCGTATTGGATGAATGGATTTCCAACAAATGGTCAGGCTAAGGAACTTCCTACTGCCACATGGGATCGCCTCTGGCGGGACGTCCCGAGAACTAACGTTACGGTTAGATCTCTGCCAACACAAGGCCGGGTTACCTCTGTAACTAGGTAACTACTACACGAATATGCCATCCCCCGGTCCTTTGGGACCTTTATCCGAGCGCTCGATACCAACAACACCACACAGAAATAGATATAGTGTTTCCACATGAGTAAATATCTGGGCTCCATACCATGATACCACCCTTTTCCAGAAGGGAATGACATACCCTAAAGGGCGCGACCCTCATAACCTTGCCGCATATTCCTGTTTCGACCATTTCCGGGGAGTGAGGTCCTGACGAAGTCTCGTCCACAAAGCTACGCTTTGTGCAACAAAGCCATGCTTTGGGTCCACAGATGACCAAAGCAATAATCACAAAGATAAATGATCAAACAAATGATCATATCCAAACGATCAACCAATGATCATCACACAGCAGCACTCAGCATGCCACATTACCAGATTGGGAAATATCGCTGATAACCTTCAACTACATAACCTCTGAGCTCGTACGTCTCAGAGAAGGGTGTTAAGCTAAGAGAATAAATTCTCCGCCACCAACAGAAATGTATTTGAAAGAAATCTGCTCTATCTCTCAAAATGTAATGTCAGACATGTAACCATACAAGTCTGTTCCGGGTTCGAACAGAACCGAAGGCACTTCCAAGGAAGCCCTTGCAATCCGGGTATTCACAATCCCGATAAAATTTCCCATCACAAAGGAAATCTCCATATCGTAGCTAACAATGCGGAGACAATCGATAGGTCATCCTATCGTTTTCACAAATACCCGGTCTTCAACACCGGTCTTCAAATGCAATCCAAACGACGTATCGCATATTCGGAATGGGATATATGACACAAAGGTCCTCTCCCGGCTAAACCGAATAGCGAGCGCTTATTTTTAAAAATAAGTGTGCATTCAATTCCAAACAAACACAATCAATACCATCCAAGGGTAAATATTGATAGTCGGTTATTTAACTATCAATAAAGATGCGCCACATCATCAGATTCCAAATAATTTTTCCAAAATTATTAAGTCCCAAAATATCTTTACAAGATATATATACACAATTTCCAAATAATTGCCCAATTTATTTGCTTTACCAAAACACCTTCACGATATAATTTCCACACTTAACCATTTGAAAACCCATTTCAAATTAAACACCTCAACCATTTGAAAACAAATTTCAAATTACATTAACCATTTGCAAACCAATTTCAAATAACCTTAACCATTTGAAAACTAATTTCAAATCACCTTAACCATTTGAAAACTAATTTCAAATCACCTTAACCATTTGAAAACTATTTTCAAATCACCTTAACCATTTGAAAACTATTTTCAAATCACCTTAACCATTTGAAAACTATTTTCAAATCACCTTAACCATTTGAAAACTAATTTCAAATCACCTTAACCATTTGAAAACTAATTTCAAATTACTTTTCATCCTTTATACCCTTTGAAAACAAATTTCAAATCATCAAATAAATCTTTACCGATTTAATTTAAATTTACGTCCCAAATCCGTAAATTCATTTTCATACTTCAAAATAAATCAATATTTATTTTTAAACAAATTTCCCTTCATATATATATAAATTCCAAGGTGGATTTAAATTCCAAGCATCTACTAGCATACGATTCCCAAATCGATTTCAAGTTATTTGCTTTCAATTACCTTAAAGGTGAATTCACAAAAACCGTTCCATTTCATATTAGAAAACCATTCCCATGCTTATTTTAAAAATAAGTAATTCACAAATTTATTTATTTTCAACGATTTGAAAATATTCCATATACTTAAATCACAGTTAAGTATTTATTCCATTCTCTTTAAGAAAACATTCCTTTATTCACATTTATTTGGGTTAAAAACGAATGTTGCGTAAAACATCGTTACGACAACCCAAAAACACTAGTATATGGATTTGAAATAAAAAAAAATGGATACATAAATCCACTACTATTCAAAATATTCCCTTCTATTTCTCGAAATCGTCTATTTCAACAATCAATGTTGAAATCTATGATTTCGATACTTAACATATCTTAAAACGTCTTTAATTAGTTTTAAATTCCATTTAGAACGTTCTTTTCCAAAAACACGTTCATTTAATAAAATAATACATTCACCGTTCAAAAATAGTGAATACAACCCCTTTAACAAATTCCATATTCAATTTATCAAATTAAATTGATTTTTCGGATTTATAACAATGTCCATACATCCCATTTCTATTTATGAAACTTCGTTTTAGAAATCTCCTTTTATTAGTCCAATTCGATTTACATAACTCGATTATATACTAAAATCAATATTATAAGTTAAATACTTATAATATTATCTATTTACCCAAATCGTTCTTTTGAACTTCACCAATTTAAAATCTTATCACTTACAAGATTTCTTTATGGCTTATAATAATTTCAACTAATGAAATCTTCATTTATTAACAATTTCTATAAAATTCCCCTTTTTAATGCCCAAATCCATTTCTATAAGTTAATAACTTATAAACTTAAATTTTTCCAATAACCGTTCGTTTTATAAATTTCACATTTATTAATCTATAAATCCTAGTGAAATTCATGTTATACATCAACTTAACACTTTATAAATTTATCCTATAACTTCAATAATTTTTATTTAAAAACATCCATTTATAAAATCCTTTATATAAACCATTAATAATAATAACTTCCCAAAAACCAAATTTAACTATTTTATAAAAACCTATTATTGTTAAAAATTTCTTTTAAGTTATATTTCATAAAAATATAAATTTTTAAAACATAAAATTTTATCCATCTATTTATTTTAAAATTTAATCAATTCAAAATTTTTAATAACCCATATTCTTTGAAAAATCGATTTAAAACCCCTTTAAATTCAAAACCGTTATTTTAATTTTTAAAAATTTGAATCCGATGATGCAACGACATCAGATGGTCAATCACGGGAATAAGTGTCATATATCAATATGATTATCAACAATCAACATAATATTTATAAACAAATAAATATGTGAGGAATCCAGTTGGATCCCTCCAACCTGTTACCCTGCAACCACAGACGTTAGCACAATACCAATTCCACTTCGAGGTGGAATATCGCGGTATATGGGATTTTATAAATATTCCGCTTAATAACGGCGCAATAGGGTCTCATCCGCTATACGAGGCGGGAAATCAAATCCGATATATACATATGCCAATATATATATATCGCTATATATAGTATATATCCTACTATATCTACTAGCACAATCAATCAACCATCAACAATCAATATTAACTATTCAAAATTTTAGACAAAACCTTTCGATTGAGTGAGGAGTTCTCACCTTGATTTTATTTCCGTTTTCGCGTTCGTTTCGAATAAAATTAAACGAACGTTTAATTTTACCCGAAATTCAAACGAGCTCCAAACGACTCCAAACCAGTTGCATCACGAAGAGCACGGCGATACGAAGCCAACGCAAAAAACCTCGTTCGAATCTGACATCATATGACAAAGATATCGCATTTTAAACGTTGTACAATCGTTAATATAGTAAATTATTTACAAATCTCTATTACAAACCCTTCCCCAGATCACAGCCGCACATCAAGCTCCCCCCCTTCCTTCTTGCGCACGGCTAATACCATCTCCAGGAACAAACGCACGTATAGAACCCATAGAAGCTCCAACTAGGGTTTAGGAAACGCAACCATTCTTCGACTTTGACAACGATCGGGGGCCGCCACTTCGAAGAGCATCGCCATCTCCACGTTCGGCTGTGGTATGGTGGAACTCGGCTGCACCCTCAGCGCGCATCACAAGGCCGAACGCATGAAGGACGCGCCACCCTAGCAACCTCCCTGCTTCGCTATACATGATCATCTCCGTATGGATCGGAAGATCTCGCGAATCTCTTTAATTTTGTAGTTGGAAATTGGTTGAAATGTTGCACGGATTGGAGGAGATTAATGGAAGAAAACGGAGTGATTTCGGCCATGGAATATATCAGGGCCGGCTGTAGCTATGTGGATTAGGGTTTTGGAAAAGAAGATAACATATATGTTAATATTATTTTAATAATAAAATGCCCGATTTAACACTTTTGCAAACGAACTCCAAACGACGCGTGCCGCCAGGCGATTCTAAGGTTTTTCTGCATTCCGGACACAATGGAACAGGTTTCGGAAGCTAATTCCATCATATGTGTGAGATACGGCAATAAACGCTCGATTTAAATTTAAACCGATTTAAACGATTTCTAGGCGTTTTGGCTTGTACCGGACAAACGATAAATCCGATCGACTTGAAATTTGAAATCTTACAATAATATCACATTACGGATCCGATGAAACTGGTTTCGTCGAAATCCGAGACCGTTTGAAAAATGGCTATTTTAACTCGCTAAATCAATATTAAAACGATATCGATGCGTTTCGAGCTGCCATGGTCAAACGACAACTCCGATTGCTACGAAAATTGAAATCCGATAATAATTAACTATTACGGATCCAATGAAACTCGTTTCGTTCAATTCCGAGACTGTTCAAAAATTGGCTATTTTTCAGTCGATAATTAAATATTAAAATATTCAATTTTTTACAAATTAACTCCAAATTCAGTTTTACAAGTTCTAAAATATCTCTATAACTTTAATATGATAAAATAAAATTTTCCAAATCATTTTCAATCATATTTAACCCAATATCAAATTATTTGTGGAATTTCACTATTAATTAATCGATTTAAATGACCAATTAAATCCAATATTCAAGAAATAAATTATTTAACTTAAAATTTTCACTTATAAACATTTAAAATTAATTAAATACTCAAATTTAAATTACTAAAAATTCTGGGTCGTTACAATCTTCCCTCCTTAAAAGAATTTCGTCCTCGAAATTACAAGTTAAGGAGAATGATCCTAAACCGTTTATTATTTTTCCAAAGCTAATCAGTTTTATTAACTTTCTAACCTAAATATTTTTATTAAAGATTCACTATTATTTCAATTAGCTTTCCAACTCCAATTATAAGTTTCAAACAACTTCGTTTACTTAACAATTTAAATTTAAATTTAAATTCAAATTTCAAACTTTCAAAATTTCTCAAAATTTTTCTAACTCCCTAAATTTTCGAAAAATTTCGCCAGAGTCTCCTTTGCGCGGCTAGATCGGTACGACTACAAAATGGCACCACGGCCCCTCAGAATCAAAAGAAAAAAAGAAAGCCAAGTGGCTGGAGAAGGAAATCACCAAATCTCATATAAAAACTGAAATACGTACCTTTTTGTTGAGCAATTCAATTTAACTTCATAACCAAAATCCCAATTCCATTATATACCTGTATATCATACTAGTAATAGTATCCAATTCCAACATCAACATTCAAATCATTTTGCCAATTCAATTACAAAATTTCCAATACATGCTTCTTATACATTTTTGGTTTATTATTGAAGTTGCATATTCAATTCATTCGTTTCAATTAGTTACATTCACTAATTAAATTCACATTGGTTCATATTCAGCCCAAATCAAATTCAATTCTATTCAAATTCATTTACTTTACATTCAATTTGAATTCAATTACATAGTTTTCAAATGCGCTAATTCAATTTCATTAACACTAAATGAATTTACATACAATCAACCAACAAGCAATAACGACCAATGTACATCCAATACAACCAAATTTTATTCGTTTTACTTACATTCAATTTGGTTCAACTGTTTTAATTCCAATTGGTTTAACATTCAATTGATTTTCATTCTATTATTCAACTATTTTCAAATGAATTTACACTTGCATGCATCATTTCATATCAACTTATTCATATTCTATTGATTAACATTCAATCCATTCTTTAATTCAATTGCTAGTTCTTTTTTTTTTTTTTTTTTTTTTTTTTTACAAATAAAATTGAATTTCATTTATATAACTTAAGTTCACATCTTTAACAATTTCATTTACTCACTTTATTCATTTATTTTGATATTAACATCAATTCTTTCAACATTACTTAAGTTATATTCCATTTCAACTTTATTTACATCATTTAATTCACTTGATTATTTAACTTTGATGCAAAGATCGATTTTTTATTCAACTTCACTTAAGTTATTCCATTTAAACATCATTTGTTAATCAAACTTAAGTTTTACTTATCAATTCAATTCGGATTTTAAATTCCAAAGTAAATCCTATTTAACTTTTACTTAAGTCAAATTCATATCAATATTCAAATTCATATTCCATTTTACTTAACTTAATTGTTTAACCACTTCAACAACTGGTTTCACTTACATTTTCCCATTTAATAAGTTATAAAACTTATTATTCAACTTCTAACTTATATTATAAGTTCAAAACCTTTTTCACTTATATTTATCAACTTCAAGTTGAATTTTAATTTTCAAATTTGTTTATTACAACAAAACTTCAGTTTTTAATTCATTTTTGTAGCAAATCCATCACATAGAAACTCGAAAATGATACTGATGATGCTGCAGTCATCACCCTTATTATTTCCCAGTGACAATAGTGAAATCAATGCTAATTATTCTTTCAAAAAGTTTTCTTTCTATTCATAAATCACTTTTATAAACCTTTTACTTATATAATTTTACTTCTTATATACATACATGATTGTCTTACAATTGTAAATCATTATTAATTATAATTTCATCTTATGATTCATTGGTTTATACCATTATTCTTTTTACAATAGTTGCTTTTATTAGCTCATTCAAACAACTTTTAATTATTTTATATATATATCATTTACAACAACCAAGCAATCAATTATATACACACTTCAATAATTCTTGAAAAATTATTTTCTCTTTATATATAAAATATAATCGAGGTAAAATTATTTCATTTACCCAATTTAAAACAATATTGTGTCGAATTGTTCTATTCAAGTGTTTAGGAACCCCTTCGATTCAGTTTTCGAGGCTGCGCCGACGAAGGTTCATATACCACTCAACAAACCAATCATCACAATATAAAACAATTTTATATTCACTAACAAATACGCACTCATATCTATTATTACACTCACACTCATTCTAGAGTACTACTGACTCTATCTCTAATGAGTAATACCCAACAGAGCAGGTTGTCGCTTAACCATATGCTCTGATACCAAATGTAACGATCAGGATTTTTTCGTTGCCGAAAAATCGAACCGTTAGGGTTTAAGAAGAAGAAAGAGGTAGAAGAAGAGAGAAAGAGAGAAGAAACAGAAACAACCAACAGAAATATGAAGACAATATCAGAATCTCACAATCGCAGCGGAACAACATATAATAGATAAATGAATATCATTAAAACAAAAGAACTATACATTTTATACATTACATCACATTACATTACATCAATCAGAGTGTACGACAACAACAGCGGAAAGAAATACTATATACAATATATAATAGACTACGCTATCTGGCTCGCCTCCAGATCTGCACAGCAACTCCCGAATCCAGAATAACCTGATAACCTAACTCCAGACTGCCCGTGTGGAAAATAGTGGGCACCCAGAGTTTAGGAAAGGAACAATAAACTCCAGGTCAGTCATGGGACTGGTGTGAGAACTCAAAACAGTTTATCTTTAAACACGCAACAAGAAAGTTTAAATTTTGAAATCCGCAATGCTTTTTGGAAAATGAAACTACCATAAGGCCTCCCGGCACACACACAATGCAAACGCACACATGGGGGAGATTTCTCCTTATGATAGTCAAACATGCTTACTACGAGAAAAATTCTTTGATATTATTACTAGTGCATAGTGGAAAATATTTCGAAAGTATAATATAAATCCTAGCCAGCATAGGTACCATGATACTATGCCTACTATAGCTGCCATGTTAAATGGCAGGTTCTACAACTAAAACCGTACAGGGCGCGTATTGGATGAATGGATTTCCAACAAATGGTCAGGCTAAGGAACTTCCTACTGCCACATGGGATCGCCTCTGGCGGGACGTCCCGAGAACTAACGTTACGGTTAGATCTCTGCCAACACAAGGCCGGGTTACCTCTGTAACTAGGTAACTACTACACGAATATGCCATCCCCCGGTCCTTTGGGACCTTTATCCGAGCGCTCGATACCAACAACACCACACAGAAATAGATATAGTGTTTCCACATGAGTAAATATCTGGGCTCCATACCATGATACCACCCTTTTCCAGAAGGGAATGACATACCCTAAAGGGCGCGACCCTCATAACCTTGCCGCATATTCCTGTTTCGACCATTTCCGGGGAGTGAGGTCCTGACGAAGTCTCGTCCACAAAGCTACGCTTTGTGCAACAAAGCCATGCTTTGGGTCCACAGATGACCAAAGCAATAATCACAAAGATAAATGATCAAACAAATGATCATATCCAAACGATCAACCAATGATCATCACACAGCAGCACTCAGCATGCCACATTACCAGATTGGGAAATATCGCTGATAACCTTCAACTACATAACCTCTGAGCTCGTACGTCTCAGAGAAGGGTGTTAAGCTAAGAGAATAAATTCTCCGCCACCAACAGAAATGTATTTGAAAGAAATCTGCTCTATCTCTCAAAATGTAATGTCAGACATGTAACCATACAAGTCTGTTCCGGGTTCGAACAGAACCGAAGGCACTTCCAAGGAAGCCCTTGCAATCCGGGTATTCACAATCCCGATAAAATTTCCCATCACAAAGGAAATCTCCATATCGTAGCTAACAATGCGGAGACAATCGATAGGTCATCCTATCGTTTTCACAAATACCCGGTCTTCAACACCGGTCTTCAAATGCAATCCAAACGACGTATCGCATATTCGGAATGGGATATATGACACAAAGGTCCTCTCCCGGCTAAACCGAATAGCGAGCGCTTATTTTTAAAAATAAGTGTGCATTCAATTCCAAACAAACACAATCAATACCATCCAAGGGTAAATATTGATAGTCGGTTATTTAACTATCAATAAAGATGCGCCACATCATCAGATTCCAAATAATTTTTCCAAAATTATTAAGTCCCAAAATATCTTTACAAGATATATATACACAATTTCCAAATAATTGCCCAATTTATTTGCTTTACCAAAACACCTTCACGATATAATTTCCACACTTAACCATTTGAAAACCCATTTCAAATTAAACACCTCAACCATTTGAAAACAAATTTCAAATTACATTAACCATTTGCAAACCAATTTCAAATAACCTTAACCATTTGAAAACTAATTTCAAATCACCTTAACCATTTGAAAACTAATTTCAAATCACCTTAACCATTTGAAAACTATTTTCAAATCACCTTAACCATTTGAAAACTATTTTCAAATCACCTTAACCATTTGAAAACTATTTTCAAATCACCTTAACCATTTGAAAACTAATTTCAAATCACCTTAACCATTTGAAAACTAATTTCAAATTACTTTTCATCCTTTATACCCTTTGAAAACAAATTTCAAATCATCAAATAAATCTTTACCGATTTAATTTAAATTTACGTCCCAAATCCGTAAATTCATTTTCATACTTCAAAATAAATCAATATTTATTTTTAAACAAATTTCCCTTCATATATATATAAATTCCAAGGTGGATTTAAATTCCAAGCATCTACTAGCATACGATTCCCAAATCGATTTCAAGTTATTTGCTTTCAATTACCTTAAAGGTGAATTCACAAAAACCGTTCCATTTCATATTAGAAAACCATTCCCATGCTTATTTTAAAAATAAGTAATTCACAAATTTATTTATTTTCAACGATTTGAAAATATTCCATATACTTAAATCACAGTTAAGTATTTATTCCATTCTCTTTAAGAAAACATTCCTTTATTCACATTTATTTGGGTTAAAAACGAATGTTGCGTAAAACATCGTTACGACAACCCAAAAACACTAGTATATGGATTTGAAATAAAAAAAAATGGATACATAAATCCACTACTATTCAAAATATTCCCTTCTATTTCTCGAAATCGTCTATTTCAACAATCAATGTTGAAATCTATGATTTCGATACTTAACATATCTTAAAACGTCTTTAATTAGTTTTAAATTCCATTTAGAACGTTCTTTTCCAAAAACACGTTCATTTAATAAAATAATACATTCACCGTTCAAAAATAGTGAATACAACCCCTTTAACAAATTCCATATTCAATTTATCAAATTAAATTGATTTTTCGGATTTATAACAATGTCCATACATCCCATTTCTATTTATGAAACTTCGTTTTAGAAATCTCCTTTTATTAGTCCAATTCGATTTACATAACTCGATTATATACTAAAATCAATATTATAAGTTAAATACTTATAATATTATCTATTTACCCAAATCGTTCTTTTGAACTTCACCAATTTAAAATCTTATCACTTACAAGATTTCTTTATGGCTTATAATAATTTCAACTAATGAAATCTTCATTTATTAACAATTTCTATAAAATTCCCCTTTTTAATGCCCAAATCCATTTCTATAAGTTAATAACTTATAAACTTAAATTTTTCCAATAACCGTTCGTTTTATAAATTTCACATTTATTAATCTATAAATCCTAGTGAAATTCATGTTATACATCAACTTAACACTTTATAAATTTATCCTATAACTTCAATAATTTTTATTTAAAAACATCCATTTATAAAATCCTTTATATAAACCATTAATAATAATAACTTCCCAAAAACCAAATTTAACTATTTTATAAAAACCTATTATTGTTAAAAATTTCTTTTAAGTTATATTTCATAAAAATATAAATTTTTAAAACATAAAATTTTATCCATCTATTTATTTTAAAATTTAATCAATTCAAAATTTTTAATAACCCATATTCTTTGAAAAATCGATTTAAAACCCCTTTAAATTCAAAACCGTTATTTTAATTTTTAAAAATTTGAATCCGATGATGCAACGACATCAGATGGTCAATCACGGGAATAAGTGTCATATATCAATATGATTATCAACAATCAACATAATATTTATAAACAAATAAATATGTGAGGAATCCAGTTGGATCCCTCCAACCTGTTACCCTGCAACCACAGACGTTAGCACAATACCAATTCCACTTCGAGGTGGAATATCGCGGTATATGGGATTTTATAAATATTCCGCTTAATAACGGCGCAATAGGGTCTCATCCGCTATACGAGGCGGGAAATCAAATCCGATATATACATATGCCAATATATATATATCGCTATATATAGTATATATCCTACTATATCTACTAGCACAATCAATCAACCATCAACAATCAATATTAACTATTCAAAATTTTAGACAAAACCTTTCGATTGAGTGAGGAGTTCTCACCTTGATTTTATTTCCGTTTTCGCGTTCGTTTCGAATAAAATTAAACGAACGTTTAATTTTACCCGAAATTCAAACGAGCTCCAAACGACTCCAAACCAGTTGCATCACGAAGAGCACGGCGATACGAAGCCAACGCAAAAAACCTCGTTCGAATCTGACATCATATGACAAAGATATCGCATTTTAAACGTTGTACAATCGTTAATATAGTAAATTATTTACAAATCTCTATTACAAACCCTTCCCCAGATCACAGCCGCACATCAAGCTCCCCCCCTTCCTTCTTGCGCACGGCTAATACCATCTCCAGGAACAAACGCACGTATAGAACCCATAGAAGCTCCAACTAGGGTTTAGGAAACGCAACCATTCTTCGACTTTGACAACGATCGGGGGCCGCCACTTCGAAGAGCATCGCCATCTCCATGTTCGGCTGTGGTATGGTGGAACTCGGCTGCACCCTCAGCGCGCATCACAAGGCCGAACGCATGAAGGACGCGCCACCCTAGCAACCTCCCTGCTTCGCTATACATGATCATCTCCGTATGGATCGGAAGATCTCGCGAATCTCTTTAATTTTGTAGTTGGAAATTGGTTGAAATGTTGCACGGATTGGAGGAGATTAATGGAAGAAAACGGAGTGATTTCGGCCATGGAATATATCAGGGCCGGCTGTAGCTATGTGGATTAGGGTTTTGGAAAAGAAGATAACATATATGTTAATATTATTTTAATAATAAAATGCCCGATTTAACACTTTTGCAAACGAACTCCAAACGACGCGTGCCGCCAGGCGATTCTAAGGTTTTTCTGCATTCCGGACACAATGGAACAGGTTTCGGAAGCTAATTCCATCATATGTGTGAGATACGGCAATAAACGCTCGATTTAAATTTAAACCGATTTAAACGATTTCTAGGCGTTTTGGCTTGTACCGGACAAACGATAAATCCGATCGACTTGAAATTTGAAATCTTACAATAATATCACATTACGGATCCGATGAAACTGGTTTCGTCGAAATCCGAGACCGTTTGAAAAATGGCTATTTTAACTCGCTAAATCAATATTAAAACGATATCGATGCGTTTCGAGCTGCCATGGTCAAACGACAACTCCGATTGCTACGAAAATTGAAATCCGATAATAATTAACTATTACGGATCCAATGAAACTCGTTTCGTTCAATTCCGAGACTGTTCAAAAATTGGCTATTTTTCAGTCGATAATTAAATATTAAAATATTCAATTTTTTACAAATTAACTCCAAATTCAGTTTTACAAGTTCTAAAATATCTCTATAACTTTAATATGATAAAATAAAATTTTCCAAATCATTTTCAATCATATTTAACCCAATATCAAATTATTTGTGGAATTTCACTATTAATTAATCGATTTAAATGACCAATTAAATCCAATATTCAAGAAATAAATTATTTAACTTAAAATTTTCACTTATAAACATTTAAAATTAATTAAATACTCAAATTTAAATTACTAAAAATTCTGGGTCGTTACAATATCCCATATCTACATTCTTCATATAGACACATTTATCTGATTCATTTATTTTGAATCCATTTTTTATCATAGTTTCATCAAATTTTTCATGTCATTGTTTTGGCGCTTGTTTGAGACCATAAAGTGATTTTACTAACTTACATACTTTATTCTCATTTCCTGGGCTTAGGAACCCTTCAGGTTGCTGCATGTATATTTCTTCCTCTAACTCACCATTCAGAAATGCAGTTTTTACATCCATTTGATGTATTTCTAAATTTAGTATAGAAGCAATAGCAATAAGCATCCTAATGGATGTTATTCTAGTTACTGGTGAGTAAGTATCAAAGTAATCTAGATCTTCCTTTTTTCTAAATCCTTTGACTACCAGTCGGGCTTTGTATTTATCTATTGAGCCATCAGCTTTAAGTTTTTTCTTAAAGATCCATTTATACCCTAATGGTTTCGATCCTTTAGGAAGATCTACTAGTTCCCATGTGTGGTTTTGTAAAATGGATTCAATTTCGCTATTGAAAGCTTCTTTCCAATAAGGAGCATCAGGTGATGACATTGCTTGTTTATATGTTAGAGGTTCATATTCTGCCATATATGCATAGAACTCAGGCCCAAAGGTTTTTGATGTCCTTTTTCGTTTGCTCCTTCTTGGTTCCTCTAACTCTTGATCATTTTCATGATCAACACGATGTTCAAGAGTTTCTTCATCTCTTGATCTCTTTTGGATACTGGTACCATTGGATTCTTTTAGTGGAAATATGTTTTCAAGGAATCTTGCATTTCAAGATTCGATTATGGTGTTTTCATGGATTTCATCAATTTCAGATTTATGCACCAAGAATCGATATGCACTACTATTATGAGCATATCCAATAAATATGCAATCTATAGTTTTGGGTCCAATTTGACCTTTTTAGGCTTAGGTATTTCAACCTTTGCTAAGCACCCCCACACTTTTAAGTATTTGTAAGATGGAGGTCTGTTTTTCCACAGTTCATGTGGTGATTTAAAGGTCTTTTTGCGAGGTACTTTGTTCAGTATGTGATTAGCTGAAAGTATCGCTTCACCCCATAAATTGTCTGGTAGTTCAGAACTAATAAGCAGAGCATTCATCATTTCCTTCAGGGTACGATTCTTACATTCTGCTATTCCATTGGATTGAGGAGAATACGGTGCTGTTGTTTGATGGATTATACCATTTTGAGCGCAAAATTCCTCAAATGGAAATTCGTATTCTCCACCTCTATCACTTCGCAAGGCTTTCATCTTTTTGTTTAGTTGATTTTCAACTTCTGCCTTATGTTGTTTAAATGTTTCAAAGGCCTCATCCTTGCTTCTTAATAGGTACACATAACAGTACCTAGTGCAATCATCGATAAAGGTAATAAAATACCTTTTACCTCCTCTGGTTTGACACATCTTTAGATCACATACATCAGTATGTATTAAATCTAACAACTCGGTATTCCTTTCAACATGATGAAAGGAAGTTCTAGTTAACTTTTCTTTAGCACATGTTTCACATTTGTAGTTGTGATCTATAGTAAACTTTGGTATAAAATCTAAGTTAACCATTTTTCGCAAAGTATCAAAATTCACATGGCCTAGTCTAGCATGCCATATATTAAATGACTCAGCGATATAAACAGAAGAATCCATTTTATTCATATCTTTTGGTACAACAGTCATTACATTCATCTTGAATAGACCATCACTCACATACCCTTTAGCCACATACACTCCATTTTTAGACAATACAAAATTATCAGAAACAAAGACCAACTTGAAACCATTCTTGCTCATCAATGATCCCGAAACTAAGTTCTTACGAATGTTTGGTACATGCAGAACAACATTCAAAGTGAGTTCTTTTCCAGAAGTCATTTTGAGAACCACTTTTCCTTTTCCTTCAACCTTCGATGTGGAGGAGTTTCCCATGAAGAGTTGCTCTTATTGTGTCGCAGGCTTGTAGTTGGAAAACATCCACTTGTTGGCGCAAATGTGTTTTGTGGCACCAGTGTTCACAAACCATTCCTTCGTGTTGCCAACTAAGTTGCATTCTGAGATCACGGCTGACAAGTTCATTTCTGAAACTCCATCCGAAAGCCTATCATGCTCCGTAACAATGGCTTGGTCTTTCTTCTTCTTTGGTCCTCGGCACTCACTTACCTTATGGCCTTTCTCCCCGCAATTATGGCAGTTCCCTTTGAACTTCTTAGCCTTCTTTGCATTTGGATTATTTTCTCTCTTTCTTTTGTTGTTCTTGTCGGTCTCAACAACATTTTCTTTTGCCACCATGGTGTTGGTTGACTTCTTTTCAGATTTTCTGTTATCCTCTTCAATTCTGAGTCGAACAACAAGATCTTCCATAGTCATTTCTTTCCGTTTGTGCTTCAGATAGTTCTTGAAGTCCTTCCATGATGGAGTCAACTTCTCGATAGCAGCAGCAACTTGAAATGATTCGCTTAACTCCATCTTCTCATCATGCATCTCATGGATGATAACCTGAAGTTCCTGAATCTGGCTGACTACTATTTTGGTGTCGAGCATTTTGAAGTCTAGGAATTTGCAGACTATGAACTTCTTCATCCCGGCGTCTTCCGTTTTGTACTTTTTCTCGAGGGACAACCAAAGAGTCTTTGTAGTTTGGACAGTGCAGTACACATTATACATACTATTGTCCAAACCATTGAGAATATAATTCTTGCAAATAAATTCAGACCCCTTCCAGGCTATGAGGGCCTCGACCTCGGTGGCGCCGGGCTCAAGTTCACCTACTTATGGAGGGTCCTCTGTTAGGTATTTGGCCAGACCTAATGTAGTCAAGTAGAAGAGCATCTACTGTTGCCGACGCTTAAAATCCTGGCCATTGAATTTTTCCGGCCTCTCTCCATGTGAGAACTTTACAGGCTGTGTGACAAGTGGTCCTGTCGGAGCGGAGGGCAATGGCTGCATTGTTGTCGAAGTGCTACTGTCTTGAGCCATCGTCTGAAACGATATGACTTCAATTAGTACACAGAACAGAATCAAACAAAGCAAAAATCTATTTTAAGAATGTTAGCCACGCATAAACCCTAATGTATAAATTAGGGCGAAATCAATTTGGGAAAAACACCCTAATCCGAATTTTGTAATTGGGTTAACAGGAACAAGAAGAGCCGAACTGCAATTCGTACCGTTCAGTACTCTGTTTGCAAGTTGTATTTTTGTATCCGAGTCCAGCACAGTCGTTGTTCCCTTAAAAAAGATTTGCTCCCCTTACGGCGCAGCGGGTTGGCGAGCAACTGTTTTCCAACGTGAAGCGGGACGAGAGCCTGCAAGGTTGCGCTGACGATGCAGGCGACGACGAACTCAAGAGAGTTGCTTATTTCAGAACAGCGTGTGCATAGAGGAGGGAAGTAGAAAATAGAATAATCTGATTTCGGTTCTGCAAGCCTTTAAATAGGGTTGGGGAGCTTCTTGTTCGGGAAGAGGCGCGGCTGTCTGAATGGCTATGACCGTTGGTTAGGTTGCGTCCCTTCAACCAACGGATGCAACCGTTTCTGGCAGCAAAAAAGGGCATAATTCGGATAAAAAAACTAGCCGTTTTAGCGCAACCCAGATAGCAAACGAAGGCCCATTTAATCATCAGACCCCAAGAGCCCCAAGGCCTAAGGCCCAATCTTTGACCATATAATATTAAATATGTAGGATTTTTCATGCCTACATTGCCTCTTCCCTTTCATTGCCTCATTCTTTCTATCTCCTCATTCTCTTTTGATATAGCTTATTAAGCTTTAGTATATATAGTGAAATTTGGATGAGTATTTCCCGATGTGGGACATTGTTCCCTCCTTAGCCACTTATTCATTTTCTAACAATCCCCCACACGAATGAGGGGTTATCTATTCTGTTCTGAAATATTGCGAAACATTTATCATATCGGTAAAAGTAGCACAGAAGCCTTGAACTTTTCCTAGTGTTTTATCATTATAACTTACTGGCGAATCAGTGGACTAGATTGTCCTTGAACTGTAAGCCTTTTGTGTAAGATTTATAATGATAACACATGATACATGTTTTAACTCCTTGGTTCTCTGTTTGTGTTCGTTTTAGCCATGAACACCTGCTTGGTCTCATGAGTACTTAAGAGAATCAGGCCTCGTTAATTCCCCTTGAAGCGGCGCCTTCGCACTCACGTAGGTGATCCTATAAAGAGTATTCCGCAATACTCCACTTGGTTCTTTATAGCTCCAAGTATAGACTTCATTAAAAGCTGAGCTTATCCTTTTCTCCGGTGGCATGTGCACTGACTTATCTTAGGAATGTATAAATGTTTGATTTTTCCAGTGCTTCTAAGTTTTAACCTTAACTTAGTTGTCCCTTTGAACCTAAATCTTGGGATCTCTAGTCAATTAGGTTGAGTTTCCGTTGAGGAAAACTTTTTATTCAATAGGTCTTAAGACCATTCCTATCGATAAGATTTGAACTCTCTCTTTAGGCAAGCCTTTCGTTAGTGGATCCGCAATGTTATCTTTCGACTTTACATAGTCTATAGTGATAACTCCATTAGAGAGTAGTTGTCTCACGGTTTTATGTCTACAACGAATATGTCTAGACTTACCATTGTATAGTGTACTGTTAGCTCTTCCAATAGCTGACTGACTATCACAATGTATACAGATTGGTGGAACAGGTTTATTCCAATTCGGAATATCTTCTAGAAAATTTCTAAGCCAATCTGCTTCTTCAGCGGCTTTGTCTAAAGCAATGAATTCTAACTCCATTGTTGACCTTGCTATACACGTTTGTTTAGAAGACTTCCATGATATAGCTCCATTTTCTAGGGTAAATACATATCCACTTATAGATTTGGTGTCACTTGAACTAGTTATCCAATTTGCATTACTATATCCTTCTACTACGGAAGGATATTTAGTGTAATGCAAGCTGTAGTTCTGAGTATATTTTAAATATCCTAGAACCCTTATTATTGCTTTCCAATGATTTTTACCAGGATTGCTTGTATACCTACTTAGCTTACTTACAGCATATGCAATATCTGGTCTTGTACAATTCATTACATACATTATAATTCCCTGTATTCGAGAGTATTCAAGTTGGTAGATTCCATCACCGGTATTTTTAACCCAATTTTGGTTCATATCAACTGGCGATTTAGCAACAGTTATATTATGTTGTTTGAACTTTTCAAGTATTTTGGCCACATAGTGTGATTGAGATAGTACATAGCCTTCTGATGTCTTTAAAATTTTAACGCCCAAAATCACATCAGCCAATCCTAGATCTTTCATATCAAATCTAGATGACAACATATCCTTTGTTGATTTGATTATGGCATTATTATTGCCTAGTATCAAAAAGTCATCAACATATAGGCAAACTATGACATATCCCATATCTACATTCTTCATATAGAAACATTTATCTGATTCATTTATTTTGAATCCATTTGTCATCAAAGTTTCATCAAATTTTTCATGCCATTGTTTTGGCGCTTGTTTGAGACCATAAAGTGATTTTACTAACTTACATACTTTATTCTCATTTCCTGGGCTTAGGAACCCTTCAGGTTGCTGCATGTATATTTCTTCCTCTAACTCACCATTCAGAAATGCAGTTTTTACATCCATTTGATGTATTTCTAAATTTAGTATAGAAGCAATAGCAATAAGCATCCTAATGGATGTTATTCTAGTTACTGGTGAGTAAGTATCAAAGTAATCTAGATCTTCCTTTTGTCTAAATCCCTTGACTAGTAATCTGGTTTGACACATCTTTAGATCACATACATCAGTATGTATTAAATCTAACAACTCGGTATTCCTTTCAACATGATGAAAGGAAGTTCTAGTTAACTTTTCTTCAGCACATGTTTCACATTTATAGTTGTGATCTATAGTAAACTTAGGTATAAAATCTAAGTTAATCATTTTTTGCAAAGTATCAAAATTCACATGGCCTAGTCTAGCATGCCATATATTAAATGACTCTGTGATATAAACAGAAGAATCCATTTTATTCATATCTTTTGGTACAACAGTCATTACATTCATCTTGAATAGACCATCACTCACATACCTTTTACCCACATACACTCCATTTTTAGACAATACAAAATTATCAAAAACAAAGACCAACTTGAAACCATTCTTGCTCAGCAATGATCCCGAAACTAAGTTCTTACGAATGTCTGGTACATGCAGAACATCATTCAAAGTGAGTTCTTTTCCAGAAGTCATTTTGAGAACCACTTTTCCTTGTCCTTCAATCTTCGACGTGGAGGAGTTTCCCATGAAGAGTTGCTCTTCTTTTGTCCCAGGCTTGTAGTTGGAAAACATCCACTTGTTGGCGCAAATGTGTTTTGTGGCACCACTGTCCACAAACCATTCCTTCGTGTTGCCAACTAAGTTGCATTCTGATATCACGGCTGACAAGTTCATTTCTGAAACTCCATCCGAAAGCCTATCATGCTCCGTAACAATGGTTTGGTCTTTTTGCTTCTTTGGTCCTCGGCACTCACTTGCCTTATGGCCTTTCTTCCCGCAATTATGGCAGTTCCCTTTGAACTTCTTAGCCTTCTTTGCGTTTGGATTATTTTCTCTCTTTCTTTTGTTGTTCTTGTCGGTCTTAACAACATTTGCTTTTGCCACCATGGTGTTGGTTGACTTCTTTTCAGATTTTCTGTTATCCTCTTCAATTCTGAGTCGAACAACAAGATCTTCCATAGTCATTTCTTTCCGTTTGTGCTTCAGATAGTTCTTGAAGTCCTTCCATGATGGAGGCAACTTCTCGATAGCAGCAGCAAGTTGAAATGATTCGCTTAACTCCATCTTCTCATCATGCATCTCATGTATGATAACATAGAGTTCCTGAATCTAGCTGACTACTGTTTTGGTGTCGAGCATTTTGAAGTCTAGGAATTTGTCGATTATGAACTTCTTCATCCCGGCGTCTTCCGTTTTGTACCTTTTCTCGAGGGACAACCAAAGAGTCTTTGCAGTTTGGACAGTGCAGTACACATTGTACATACTATTGTCCAAACCGTTGAGAATATAATTCTTGCAAATGAAGTCAGACCCCTTCCAGGCTGTGAGGGCCTCGACCTTGGTGGCGTCGGGCTCAAGTTCATCTACTTGTGGAGGGTCCTCTGTTAGGTATTTGGCCAGACCTAACGTAGTCAAGTAGAAGAGCATCTTCTGTTGCCAGCGCTTAAAATCCCGGTCATTGAATTTTTTCGGCCTCTCTCCATGTGAGAATGGTACAGGCTGCGTGACAAGTGGTCCTGTCGGAGCGGAGGGCAATGGCTGCTTTGTTGTCGAAGTGCTACTGTCTTGAGCCATCGTCTGAAACGATATGACTTCAATTAGTACACAGAACAGAATCAAACAAAGCAAAAATCTGTTTTAAGAATGTTAGCCACACATAAACCCTAATGTATAAATTAGGGCGAAATCAATTTGGGCAAAGCACCCTAACCCTATTTTTGTAATTGGGTTAACAGGAACAAGAAGAGCCGAAATGAAATTCGTACCGTTCAGTACTCTGTTTGCAAGTTGTATTTTTGTATCCGAGTCTAGCACAGTCGCTGTTCCCTTAAAACAGATTTGCTCCTCCTACGGCGCAGCGGGTTGGCGAGCAACTGTTTCCCAAGGTGAAGCGGGACGAGGGCCTGCAAGGTTGCGCTGACGATGCAGGCGACGACGAACTCAAGAGAGTTGCTTATTTCAGAATAGCGTGTGCAGAGAGAAGGAGGGAAGAAGAAAATAGAATAATCTGATTTCGGTTCCGCATGCCTTTAAATAGGGTTGGGGAGCTGCCTGTTCGGGAAGAGGCGCGGCTGTCTGAATAGCTGTGACCGTTGGTAAGGTTGCGACCCTTCAACCAATGGATGCAACCGTTTCTGGCAGCAAAAAACGGCATAATTCGGATCGAAAAACTAGTCGTTTTAGCGCAGCCCAGGTGGCAAACGAAGTCCCATTTAATCATCAGACCCCAAGAGCCCCAAGGCCCAAGGACCAATCTTTGAGCATATAATATTAAATATGTGGGATTTTTCATGCCTACATTGCCTCTTCCCTTTCATTGCCTCATTCTTTCTATCTCCTCATTCTCTTTTAATATAGCTTATTAAGCTTTAGTATATATAGTGAAATTTGGATGAGTATTTCCCGATGTGGGACATTGTTCCCTCCTTAGCCACTTATTCATTTTCTAACAATCCCCCACATGAATGAGGGGTTATCTATTCTGTTCTGAAATATTGCGAAACATTTATCATATCGGTAAAAGTAGCACAGAAGCCTTGAACTTTTCCTAGTGTTTTATCATTATAACTTACTGGCGAATCAGTGGACTAGATTGTCCTTGAACTGTAAGCCTTTTGTGTAAGCTTTATAAAGATAACACATGATAAATGTTTTAACTCCTTGGTTCTCTGTTCGTGTTCGTTTTGGCCATGAACACCTGCTTGGTCTCATGAGTACTTAAGAGAATCAGGCCTCGTTAATTCTCCTTGAAGCGGCGCCTTCGCACTCACGTTGGTGATCCTATAAAGAGTATTCTGCAATACTCCACTTGGTTCTTTATAGCTCCAAGTATAGATTTCATTAAAAGTTGAGCTTATCCTTTTATCCGGCGGCATGTGCACTGACTTATCTTAGGAATGTCTAAATGTTTGATTTTTCCAGTGCTTCTAAGTTTTAACCTTAACTTAGTTGTCCCTTTGAACCTAAATCTTGGGATCTCCGGTAAATTAGGTTGGGTTTCCGTTGAGGAAAACTTTTTATTCAATAGGCCTTAAGCCCATTCCTATCGATAGGGTTTGAACTCTCTCTTTAGGCAAGCCTTTCGTTAGTGGATCCGCAATGTTATCTTTCGACCTTACATAGTCTATAGTGATAACTCCATTAGAGAGTAGTTGTCCCAAGGTTTTATGTCTACGACGAATATGTCCAGACTTACCATTGTATAGTGTTTTGTTAGCTCTTACAATAGCTGACTGACTATCACAATGTATACAGATTGGTGGAACAGGTTTATTCCAATTTGGAATATCTTCTAGAAAACTTTTAAGCAATCTGCTTCTTCAGCGGATTTGTCTAAAGCAATGAATTCTGACTCCATTGTTGACCTTGCTATACACGTTTGTTTAGAAGACTTCCATGACATAGCTACATTTCCTAGGGTAAATACATATCCACTTGTGGATTTGGTGTCACTTGAACCAGTTATCCAATTTGCATCACTATATCCTTCTACTACGGAAGGATATTTAGTGTAATGTAAGCTGTAGTTCTGAGTATATTTTAAATATCCTAGAACCCTTATTATTGCTTTCCAATGATTTTTACCAGGATTGCTTGTATACCTACTTAGCTTACTTACAGCATATGCAATATCTGGTCTGGTACAATTCATTACATACATTATACTTCCCGATGTTCGAGAGTATTAAAGTTGGTAGATTCCATCACCGGTATTTTTAACCCAATTTTGGTTCATATCAACTGCGATTTAGCAACAGTTATATTATGTTGTTTGAACTTTTCAAGTATTTTGGCCACATAGTGTGATTGAGATAGTACATAGCCTTCTGACGTCTTTAAAATTTTAACGCCCAAAATCACATCAGCCAATCCTAGATCTTTCATATCAAATCTAGATGACAACATATCCTTTGTTGATTTGATTATTGCATTATTATTGCCTAGTATCAATAAGTCATCAACATATAGGCAAACTATGACATATCCCATATCTACATTCTTCATATAGACACATTTATCTGATTCATTTATTTTGAATCCATTTGTCATCATAGTTTCATCAAATTTTCATGCCATTATTTTGGCGCTTGTTTGAGACCATAAAGTGATTTTACTAACTTACATACTTTATTCTCATTTCCTGGGTTTAGGAACCCTTCAGGTTGCTGCATGTATATTTCTTCCTCTAACTCACCATTCAGAAATGCAGTTTTTACATCCATTTGATGTATTTCTAAATTTAGTATAGAAGCAATAGCAATAAGCATCATAATGGATGTTATTCTAGTTACTGGTGAGTAAGTATCAAAGTAATCTAGATCTTCCTTTTGTCTAAATCCCTTGACTAGCAGTCGGGTTTTGTATTTATCTATTGAGCCATCAGCTTTAAATTTTTCTTAAAGATCCATTTATACCCTAATGGTTTCGATCCTTTAGGAATATCTACTGGTTCCCATTTGTGGGTTTGTAAAATGGATTCAATTTCGCTATTGACAGCTTCTTTCCAATAAGGAGCATCAGGTCATGACATTGCTTGTTTATATGTTAGAGGTTCATTTTTTGCCATATTTGCATAGAACTCAGGCCCAAAGGTTTTTGATGTCCTTTGTCGTTTTCTCCTTCTTGGTTCCTCTAACTCTTGATCATTTTCATGATCAACACGATGTTCAAGAGTTTCTTCATCTCTTGATCTCTTTTGGATACTGGTACCATTGGATTCTTTTAGTGGAAATATGTTTTGAAGGAATCTTGCATTTCGAGATTCGATTATGGTGTTTTCATGAATGTCATCAATTTCAGATTTATGCACCAAGAATCGATATGCACTACTATTATGAGCATATCCAATAAATATGCAATCTATAGTTTTGGGTCCAATTTTGACCTTTTTAGGCTTAGGTATTTCTATCTTTGCTAAGCACCCCCACACTTTTAAGTATTTGTAAGATGGAGGTCTGTTTTTCCACAGTTCATGTGGTGATTTAAAGGTCTTTTTGCGAGGTACTTTGTTCAGTATGTGATTAGCTGAAAGTTCGCTTCTCCCCATAAATTGTCTGGTAATCCAGAACTAATATGGAGAGCATTCATCATTTCCTTCAGGGTACGATTCTTACGTTCTGCCATTCCACTGGATTGAGGAGAATACGGTGCTGTTGTTTGATGGATTATACCATTTTGAGCGCAAAATTCTTCAAATGGAAATTCGTATTCTCCACCTCTATCACTTCGCGAGGCTTTTATCTTTTTGTTTAGTTGATTTTTAACTTCTGCCTTATATTGTTTAAATGTTTCAAAGGCCTCATCCTTGCTTCTTAATAGGTACACATAACAGTACCTAGTGCGATCATCGATAAAGGTAATAAAATTCCTTTTACCTCCTTTGGTTTGACACATCATTAGATCACATACATCAGTTTGTATTAAATCTAACGGCTCGGTATTCCTTTCAACATGATGAAAGGAAGTTCTAGTTAACTTTTCTTAAGCACATGTTTCACATTTATAGTTGTAATCTATAGTAAACTTAGGTATAAAATCTAAGTTAACCATTTTTCGCAAAGTATCAAAATTCACATGGCCTAATCTAGCATGCCATATATCAAATGACTCAACGATATAAATAGAAGAATCCATTTTATTCATATCTTTTGGTACAACAGTCATTATATTCATCTTGAATAGACCATTACTCACATACCCTTTACCCACATACACTCCATTTTTAGACAATATAAAACTATCAGAAAGAAAGACCAACTTGAAACCATTCTTGATCAGCAATGATCCCGAAACTAAGTTCTTACGAATGTCTGGTACATGCAGAACATCATTCAAAGTGAGTTCTTTTCCAGAAGTCATTTTGAGAATCACTTTTCCTTTTCCTTCAACCTTCGACGTGGAGGAGTTTCCCATGAAGAGTTGCTCTTCTTGTGTCGCAGGCTTGTAGTTGGAAAACATCCACTTGTTGGCGCAAATGTGTTTTGTGGCACCAGTGTCCACAAACCATTTCTTCGTGTTGCCAACTAAGTGGCATTCTGAGATCACGGCTGACAAGTTCATTTCTGAAACTCCATCCGAAAGCCTATCATGCTCCGTAACAATGGCTTGGTCTTTCTGCTTCTTTGTTCCTCGGCACTCATTTGCCTTACGTCCTTTCTTCCCGCAATTATGGCAGTTCCCTTTGAACTTCTTAGCCTTCTTTGCATTTGGATTATTTTCTCTCTTTCTTTTGTTGTTCTTGTCGGTCTCAACAACATTTGCTTTTGCCACCATGGTGTTGGTTGATTTCTTTTCAAATTTTCTGTTATCCTCTTCAATTCTGAGTCGAACAACAAGATCTTCCATAGTCATTTCTTTTCGTTTGTGCTTCAGATAGTTCTTGACGTACTTCCATGATGGAGGCAACTTCTCGATTGCAGCAGCAACTTGAAATGATTCGCTTAACTCCATCTTCTCATCATGCATCTCATGGATGATTACCTGAAGTTCCTGAATCTGGCTGACTACTGTTTTGGTGTCGAGCATTTTGAAGTCTAGGAATTTGCCGACTATGAACTTCTTCATCCCGGCGTCTTTCGTTTTGTACTTTTTCTCGAGGGACAACCAAAGAGTCTTTGCAGTTTGGACAGTGCAGTACACATTGTACAGACTATTGTCCAAACCGTTGAGAATATAATTCTTGCAAATGAAGTCAGACCCCTTCCAGGCTGTGAGGGCCTCGACCTTGGTGGCGTCGGGCTCAAGTTCATCTACTTGTGGAGGGTCCTCTGTTAGGTATTTGGCCAGACCTAACGTAGTCAAGTAGAAGAGCATCTTCTGTTGCCAGCGCTTAAAATCCTGGCCATTGAATTTTTCTGGCCTCTCTCCATGTGAGAACGGTACAGGCTGTGTGACAAGTGGTCCTGTCGGAGCGGAGGGCAATGGCTGCTTTGTTGTCGAAGTGCTACTGTCTTGAGCCATCGTCTGAAACGATGTGACTTCAATTAGTACACAGAACAGAATCAAACAAAGCAAAAATCTGTTTTAAGAATGTTAGCCATACATAAACCCTAATGTATAAATTAGGGCGAAATCAATTTGGGCAAAACACCCTAACCCTAATTTTGTAATTGGGTTAACAGGAACAGGAAGTGCCGAAATGCAATTCGTACCGTTCAGTACTCTGTTTGCAAGTTGTATTTTTGTATTCGAGTCCAACACAGTTGTTGTTCTCTTAAAACAGATTTGCTCCCCCTACGGCGCAGCGGGTTGGCGAGCAACTGTTTCACAAGGTAAAGCGGGACGAGAGCCTGCAAGGTTGCGCTGACGATGCAGGCGACGACGAACTCAAGAGAGTTGCTTATTTCAGAACAGCGTGTGCAGAGAGAAGGAGGGAAGAATAAAATAGAATAATCTGATTTCGGTTCTGCATGCCTTTAAATAGGGTTGGGGAGCTGCCTGTTCGGAAGAGGCGCGGCTGTCTGAATGGCTGTGACCGTTGGTAAGGTTGCGACCCTTCAACCAACGGATACAACCGTTTCTGGCAGCAAAAAAGGCATAATTCGGATAAAAAAACTAGCCGTTTTAGCGCAGCCCAGGTAGCAAACGAAGGCCCATTTAATCATCAGATCCCAAGAGCCCCAAGGCCCAAGGCCCAATCTTTGACAATATAATATTAAATATGTAGGATTTTTCATGCCTACATTGCCTCTTCCCTTTCATTGCCTCATTCTTTCTGTCTCCTCATTCTCTTTTAATATAGCTTATTAAGCTTTAGTATATATAGTGAAATTTGGATGAGTATTTCCCGATGTGGGACATTGTTCCCTCCTTAGCCACTTATTCATTTTCTAACAATCCCCCACATGAATGAGGGATAATCTATTCTGTTCTGAAACATTGCGAAACATTTATCATATCGGTAAATGTAGCACAGAAGCCTTGAACTTTTCCTAGTGTTTTATCATTATAACTTACTGGCGAATCAGTGTACTAGATTGTTCTTGAACTGTAAGCCTTTTGTGTAAGCTTTATAAAGATAACACATGATAAATGTTTTAACTCCTTGGTTCTTTGTTTGTGTTCGTTTTAGCCATGAACACCTGCTTGGTCTCATGAGTACTTAAGAGAATCAGGCCTCGTTAATTCTCCTTGAAGCGGCGCCTTCGCACTCACGTAGGTGATCCTATAAAGAGTATTCCGCAATACTCCACTTGGTTCTTTATAGCTCCAAGTATAGACTTCATTAAAAGCTGAGCTTATCCTTTTCTCCAACGGCATGTGCACTGACTTATCTTAGGAATGTCTAAATGTTTGATTTTTCCAGTGCTTCTAAGTTTTAACCTTAACTTAGTTGTCCCTTTGAACCTAAATCTTGGGATCTCCAGTCAATTAGGTTGGTTTTCCGTTGAGGAAAACTTTTTATTCAATAGGCCTTAAGCCCATTCCTATCGATAAGGTTTGAACTCTCTCTTTAGGCAAGCCTTTCGTTAGTGGATCCGCAATGTTATCTTTCAACCTTACATAGTCTATAGTGATAACTCCATTAGAAAGTAGTTGTCTCACGGTTTTATGTCTACGAAGAATATGTCTAGACTTACCATTGTATAGTGTACTATTAGCTCTTCCAATAGCTGACTTACTATAACAATGTATACAGATTGGTGGAACAGGTTTATTCCAATTCAGAATATCTTCTAGAAAACTTCTAAGCCAATCTGCTTCTTCAGCGGCTTTGTCTAAAGCAATGAATTCTGACTCCATTGTTGACCTTGCTATACACGTTTGTTTAGAAGACTTCCATGTTATAGCTCCATTTCCTAGGGTAAATAAATATTCACTTGTGGATTTGGTGTCATTTGAACCAGTTATCCAATTTGCATCACTATATCCTTCTACTACAGAAGGATATTTAGTGTAATGCAAGCTGTAGTTCTGAGTATCTTTTAAATATCCTAGAACCCTTATTATTGCTTTCCAATGATTTTTACAAGGATTGCTTGTATACCTACTTAGCTTACTTATAGCATATGCAATATCTGGTCTAGTACAATTCATTACATACATTATACTTCCCAGTATTCGAGAGTATTCAAGTTGGTAGATTCCATCACCGGTATTTTTAACCCAATTTTGGTTCATATCAACTGGCGATTTAGCAACAGTTATATTATGTTGTTTGAACTTTTCAAGTATTTTGGCCACTTAGTGTGATTGAGATAGTACATAGCCTTCTGACGTCTTTAAAATTTTAACGCCCAAAATCACATCAGCCAATCCTTGATCTTTCATATCAAATCTAGATGACAACATATCTTTTGTTGATTTGATTATGGCATTATTATTGCTTAGTATCAATAAGTCATCAACATATAGGCAAACTATGACATATCCCATATCTACATTCTTTATATAGACACATTTATCTGATTCATTTATTTTGAATCCATTTGTCATCATAGTTTCATCAAATTTTTCATGCCATTGTTTTGGCGCTTTTTTGAGACCATAAAGTGATTTTACTAACTTACATACTTTATTCTCATTTCCTGGGCTTAGGAACCCTTCAGGTTGCTGCATGTATATTTCTTCCTCTAACTCACCATTAAGAAATGCAGTTTTTACATCCATTTGATGTATTTCTAAATTTAGTATAGAAGCAATAGCAATAAGCACCCTAATGGATGTTATTCTAGTCACTGGTGAGTAAGTATCAAAGTGATCTAGATCTTCATTTTGTCTAAATCCTTTGACTACCAGTCGGGCTTTGTATTTATCTATTGAGCCATCAGCTTTAAGTTTTTTCTTAAAGACCCATTTATACCCTAATGGTTTCGATCCTTTAGGAAGATCTACTAGTTCCCATGTGTGGTTTTGTAAAATGGATTCAATTTCTCTATTGACAGCTTCTTTCCAATAAGGAGCATCAGGTGATGACATTGCTTGTTTATATGTTAGAGGTTCATTTTCTGCCATATATGCATAGAACTCAGGCCCAGAGGTTTTTGATGTCCTTTGTCGTTTGCTCCTTCTTGGTTCCTCTAACTCTTGATCATTTTCATGAGCAACACGATGTTCAAGAGTTTCTTCATCTCTTGATCTCTTTTGGATACTGGTACCATTGGATTCTTTTAGTGGAAATATGTTTTCAAAGAATCTTGCATTTCGAGATTCGATTATGGTGTTTTTATGAATGTCATCAATTTCAGATTTATGCACCAAGAATCGATATGCACTACTATTACGAGCATATCCAATAAATATGCAATCTATAGTTTTGGGTCCAATTTTGACCTTTTTAGGCTTTGGTATTTCTACCTTTGCTAAGCACCCCCACACTTTTAAGTATTTGTAAGATGGAGGTCTGTTTTTCCACAGTTCATGTGGTGATTTAAAGGTCTTTTTGCGAGGTACTTTGTTCACTATGTGATTAGCTGAAAGTATCGCTTCACCCCATAAATTGTCTGGTAATCCAGAACTAATAAGCAGAGCATTCATCATTTCCTTCAGGGTACGATTCTTACGTTCTGCTATTCCATTGGATTGAGGAGAATACGGTGCTGTTGTTTGATGGATTATACCATTTTGAGCACAAAATTCCTCAAATGGAAATTCGTATTCTCCACCTCTATCACTTCGCAAGGCTTTTATATTTTTGTTTAGTTGATTTTATCAAAGGCCTCATCCTTGCTTCTTAATAGGTACACATAACAGTACCTAGTGCAATCATCGATAAAGGTAATAAAATACCTTTTACCTCCTCTGGTTTGACACATCTTTAGATCACATACATTAGTATGTATTAAATCTAACGGCTCGGTATTCCTTTCAACATGATGAAAGGAAGTTCTAGTTAACTTTGCTTCAGCACATGTTTCACATTTATAGTTTTGATCTATAGTAAACTTAGGTATAAAATCTAAGTTAACCATTTTTCGCAAAGTATTAAAATTCACATGGCCTAGTCTAGCATGCCATATATTAAATGACTCAGCGATATAAATAGAAGAATCCATTTTGTTCATATCTTTTGGTACAACAGTCATTACATTCATTTTGAATAGACCATCACTCACATACCCTTTACCCACATACACTCCATTTTTAGAATACAAAATTATCAGAAACAAAGACCAACTTGAAACCATTCTTGCTTAGCAATGATCCCGAAACTAAGTTCTTACGAATGTCTGGTACATGCAGAACATCATTCAAAGTGAGTTCTTTTCCAGAAGTCATTTTGAGAATCACTTTTCCTTTTACTGCAACCTTAGACATGGAGGAGTTTCCCATGAAGAGTTGCTCTTCTTGTGTGCATGCTTGTAGTTGGAAAACATCCACTTGGCGCAAATGTGTTTTGTGGCACCAGTGTCCACAAACCATTCCATCTTCTCATCATGCATCTCATGGATGATAAGCTGAAGTTCCTGAATCTGGCTGACTACTGTTTTGGTGTCAAGCATTTTGAAGTCTAGGAATTCGCCGACTATGAACTTCTTCATCCCGATGTCTTCCGTTTTGTACTTTTTCTCGAGGGACAACCAAAGAGTCTTTGCAGTTTGGACAGTGCAGTACACATTGTATAGACTATTGTCCAAACCGTTGAGGATATAATTCTTGCAAATGAAGTCAGACTCCTTCCAGGCTATGAGGGCCTCGACCTTGGTGGCGTCGGGCTCAAGTTCATCTACTTGTGGGGGGTCCTCTGTTAGGTATTTGGCCAGACCTAACGTAGTCAAGTAGAAGAGCATCTTCTGTTGCCAGCGCTTAAAATTCTGGCCATTGAATTTTTTCGGCCTCTCTCCATGCGAGAACGGTACAGGCTGTGTGACAAGTGGTCCTGTCGGAGCGGAGGGAAATGGCTGCTTTGTTGTCGAAGTGCTACTGTCTTGAGCCATCGTCTGAAACGATAGGACTTCAATTAGTACACAGAACAGAATCAAACAAAGCAAAAATCTGTTTTAAGAATGTTAGCCACACATAAACCCTAATGTATAAATTAGGGCGAAATCAAATCGGGCAAAACACCCTAACCCTAATTTTGTAATTGGGTTAACAGGAACAAGAAGAGCCGAAATGCAATTCGTACCTCAGTACTCTTTTTGCAAGTTGTATTTTTGTATCCGAGTCCAGCACAGTCGTTGTTCCCTTAAAACAGATTTGCTCCACCTACGGCGCAGCGGGTTGGCGAGAAACTGTTTCCCAAGGTGAAGCGGGACAAGAGCCTGCATGGTTGCGCTGACGATGCAGGCGACGATGAACTCAAGAGAGTTGCTTATTTCAGAACAGCGTGTGCAGAGAGAAGGAGGGAAGAAGAAAATAGAATAATCTGATTTTGGTTTTGCATGTCTTTAAATAGGGTTGGGGAGCTGCCTGTTCGAGAAGAGGCGCGACTGTCTGAATGGCTGTGACCGTTGGTAAGGTTGCGACCCTTCAACCAACGGATGCAACCGTTTCTGGCAGAAAAAAGGGCATAATTCGGATCAAAAAATTAGCCATTTTTGCGCAGCCCAGGTAGCAAACATTGCCTCTTCCCTTTCATGCCTACATTGCCTCTTCCCTTTCATTGCCTCGTTCTTTCTATCTCCTCATTCTCTTTTGATATAGCTTATTAAGCTTTAGTATATATAGTGAAATTTGGATGAGTATTTCCCGATGTGGGACATTGTTCTCTTCTTGGCCACTTATTCATTTTCTAACAATCCCCCACATGAATGAGGGGTTATCTATTCTGTTCTAAAATATTGTGAAACATTTATCATATCGGTAAAAGTAGCATAGAAGCCTTGAACTTTTCCTAGTGTTTTATCATTATAACTTACTGGCGAATCAGTGGACTAGATTGTCCTTGAACTGCAAGCCTTTTGTGTAAGCTTTATAAAGATAACACATGATAAATGTTTTAACACCTTGGTTCTCTGTTTGTGTTCGTTTTAGCCCTGAACACCTGCTTGGTCTCATGAGTACTTAAGAGAATCAGGCCACGTTAATTCTCCTTGAAGCGACGCCTTCGCACTCACGTAGGTGATCCTATAAAGAGTATTCCACAATACTCCACTTGGTTCTTTATAGCTCCAAGTATAGACTTCATTAAAAGCTGAGCTTATCCTTTTCTCCGACGGCATGTGCACTTACTTATCTTAGGAATGTCAAAATGTTTGATTTTTCTAGTGCTTCTAAGTTCTAACCTTAACTTTGTTGTCCCTTTGAACCTAAATCTTGGGATCTCCAGTCAATTAGGTTGGGCTTCCGTTGAGGAAAACTTTTTATTCAATAGGCCTTAATCCCATTCCTATCCATAATGTTTGAACTCTCTCTTTAGGTAAGCCTTTCGTTAGTGGATCCGCAATGTTATCTTTCGACCCAACATAGGCTATAGTGATAACTCCAGTAGAGAGTAGTTGTCTCACGGTTTTATGTCTACGACGAATATGTCTAGACTTACCATTGTGTAGTGTACGTTAGATCTTCCAATAGCTGAATGACTATCACAATGTATACAGATTGGTGGAACAGGTTTATTCCAATTCGGAATATCTTCTAGAAAACTTCTAAGCCAATCTGCTTCTTCAGCAGCTTTGTCTAAAGCAATGAACTCTGACTCCATTGTTGACCTTGCTATACACGTTTGTTTAGAAGACTTCCATGATATAGCTCCATTTCCTAGGGTAAATACATATCCACTTGTGGATTTGGTGTCATTTGAACCAGTTATCCAATTTGAATCACTATATCCTTCTACTACGGAAGGATATTTAGTGTAATGCAAGCTGTAGTTCTGAGTATATTTTAAATATCGTAGAACCCTTATTATTGCTTTCCAATGATTTTTACCAGGATTGCTTGTGTACCTGCTTACCTTACCTACAACATATGCAATATCTGGTCTAGTACAATTCATTACATACATTATACTTCCCAGTATTCGAGAGTATTCAAGTTGGTAGATTCCATCAACGGTATTTTTAACCCAATTTTGGTTCATATCAACCGGCGATTTAGCAACAGTTATATTATGTTGTTTGTACTTTTCAAGTATTTTGGCCACATAGTGTGATTGAGATAGTACATAGCCTTCTGACGTCTTTAACATTTTAACGCCCAAAATCACATCAGCCAATCCTAGATCTTTCATATCAAATCTAGATGACAATATATCCTTTGTTGATTTGATTATGGCATTATTATTGCCTAATATCAATAAGTCATCAACATATAGGCAAACTATGACATATCCTATATCTACATTCTACATATAGACACATTTATCTGATTCATTTATTTTGAATCCATTTGTCATCATAGTTTCATCAAATTTTTCACGCCATTGTTTTGGCGCTTGTTTGAGACCATAAAGTGATTTTACTAACTTACATACTTTATTACCATTTCCTGGGCTTAGGAACCCTTCAGGTTGCTGCATGTATATTTCTTCCTCTAACTCACCATTCAGAAATGCAGTTTTTACATCCATTTGATGTATTTCTAAATTTAGTATAGAAGCAATAGCAATAAGCATCCTAATGGATGTTATTCTAGTCACTGGTGAGTAAGTATCAAAGTAATCTAGATCTTCCTTTTGTCTAAATCCTTTGACTACCAGTCGGGCTTTATATTTATCTATTGAGCCATCAGCTTTAAGTTTTTTCTTAAAGATCCATTTATACCCTAATGGTTTCGATCCTTTAAGAAGATCTACTAGTTCCCATGTGTGGTTTTGTAAAATGGATTCAATTTCGCTATTGACAGCTTCTTTCCAATAAGGAGCATCAGGTGATGACATTGCTTGTTTATATGTTAGAGGTTCATTTTCTGCCATATATGCATGGAACTCAGGCCCAAAGGTTTTTGATGTCCTTTGTCATTTGCTCCTTCTTGGTTCCACTAACTCTTGATCATTTTCATGATCAACACGATGTTCAAGAGTTTCTTCATCTCTTGATCTCTTTTGGATACTGGTACCATTGGATTCTTTTAGTGGAAATATGTTTTCAAAGAATCTTGCATTTCGAGATTCGATTATGGTGTTTTCATGAATGTCATCAATTTCAAATTTATGCACCAAGAATCGATATGCACTACTATTATGAGCATATCCAATAAATATGCAATCTATAGTTTTGGGTCCAATTTTGACCTTTTTAGGCTTAGGTATTTCTACCTTTGCTAAGCACCCCCACACTTTTAGGTATTTATAAGATGGAGGTCTGTTTTCCCACAGTTCGTGTGGTGATTTAAAGGTCTTTTTGCAAGGTACTTTGTTCAGTATGTGATTAGCTGAAAGTTCGCTTCACCCCATAAATTGTCTGGTAATCCAGAACTAATAAGCAGAGCATTCATCATTTCCTTGAGGGTAGGATTCTTACGTTCTGCTATTCCATTGTATTGAGGAGAGTACGGTGCTGTTGTTTGATGGATTATACCATTTTGATCGCAAAATTCCTCAAATGGAAATTCGTATTCTCTACCTCTATCACTTCACAAGGCTTTTATCTTTTTGTTTAGTTGATTTTCAACTTCTGCCTTATATTGTTTAAATGTTTCAAAGGCCTCATCCTTGCTTCTTAATAGGTACACATAACAGTACCTAGTGCAATCATCGATAAAGGTAATAAAATACCTTTTACCTCCTCTGGTTTGACACATCTTTAGATCACATACATCAGTATGTATTAAATCTAACGGCTCGGTATTCCTTTCAACATGATGAAAGGAAGTTCTAGTTAACATTGCTTCAGCACATGTTTTACATTTATAGTTGTGATCTATAGTAAACTTAGGTATAAAATCTAAGTTAACCATTTTTCGCAAAGTATCAAAATTCACATGGCCTAGTCTAGCATGCCATATATTAAATGACTCAGCGATATAAATAGAAGAATCTATTTTATTCATATCTTTTGGTACAACAGTCATTACATTCATCTTGAATAGACCATCACTCACATACCCTTTATCCACATACACTCCATTTTTAGACAATACAAAATTATCAGAAACAAAGTCCAACTTGAAATCATTCTTGCTCGGCAATGATCTCGAAACTAAGTTCTTACGAATGTCTGGTACATTTAGAACATCATTCAAAGTGAGTTCTTTTCCAGAAGTCATTTTGAGAACCACTTTTCCTTTTCCTTCAACCTTCGACGTGGAGGAGTTTCCCATGAAGAGTTGCTCTTCTTGTGTCGCAGGCTTGTAGTTGGAAAACATCCACTTGTTGGCGCAAATGTGTTTTGTGGCACCAGTGTCCACAAACCATTCCTTCGTGTTGCCAACTAAGTTGCTTTCTGAGATCACGGCTGACAAGTTGATTTCTGAAACTCCATCCGAAAGCTATCATGCTCCATAACAATGGCTTGGTCTTTCTGCTTCTTTGGTCCTCGACACTCGCTTGCCTTATGGCCTTTCTTCCCGCAATTATGGAAGTTCCCTTTGAACTTCTTAGCCTTCTTTGCATTTGGATTATTTTCACTCTTTCTTTTGTTGTTCTTGTCGGTCTCAACAACATTTGCTTTTGCCACCATGGTGTTGGTTGACTTCTTTTTAGATTTTCTGTTATCCTCTTCAATTCTGAGTCGAACAACAAGATCTTCCATAGTCAATTCTTTCCGTTTGTGCTTCAGATTGTTCTTGAAGTCCTTCCATGATGGAGGCAACTTGTCGATAGCAGCAGCAACTTGAAATGATTCACTTCACTCCATCATCTCATCATGCATCTCATGGATGATAACCTGAAGTTTCTGAATCTGGCTGACTACTGTTTTGGTGTCGAGCATTTTGAAGTCTAGGAATTTGCCGACTATGAACTTCTTCATCCCGACGTCTTCCATTTTGTACTTTTTCTCGAGGGACAACCAAAGAGTCTTTGCAGTTTGGACAGTGCAGTACATATTGTACAGACTATTGTCCAAACCGTTGAGAATATAATTCTTGCAAATGAAGTCAGACCCCTTCCAGGCTGTGAGGGCCTCGACCTAGGTGGCGTCGGGCTCAAGTTCATCTACTTGTGGAGGGTCCTCTGTTAGGTATTTGGCCAGACCTAACATAGTCAAGTAGAAGAGCATCTTCTGTTGCCAGCGCTTAAAATCCTAGCCATTGAATTTTTCCGGCCTCTCTCCATGTGAGAACGGTACAGGCTGTGTGACAAGTGGTCCTGTCGGAGCGGAGGGCAATGGCTGCTTTGTTGTCGAAGTGCTACTGTCTTGAGCCATCGTCTGAAATGATATGACTTCAATTAATACACAGAACAGAATCAAACAAAGCAAAAATCTGTTTTAAGAATGTTAGCCACAAATAAACCCTAATGTATAAATTAGGGCGAAATCAATTTGGGCAAAACACTCTAACCCTAATTTTGTAATTGGGTTAACAGGAACAAGAAGAGCCGAAATGCAATTCGTACCATTCAGTACTCTGTTTGCAAGTTGTATTTTTGTATCCGAGTCCATCACAGTCGCTGTTTCCTTAAAAAAGATTTGCTCCCCCTACGGCGCAGCGGGTTGGCGAGCAACTGCTTTCCAAGGTGAAGTCGGACGAGAGCCTGCAAGGTTGCGCTGACGATGCAGGCGACGACGAACTCAAGAGAGTTGCTTATTTCAGAACAGCGTGTGCAGAGAGAAGGAGGGAAGAAGAAAATAGAGTAATCTGATTTCGGTTCTGCATGCCTTTAAATAGGGTTGGGGAGCTGCCTGTTCAGGAAGAGGCGCGGCTGTCTGAATGGCTGTGACCGTTGGTAAGGTTGCGACCCTTCAACCAACGTATGCAACCGTTTCTGGCAGCAAAAGACAGCATAATTCGGATAAAAAAACTAGCCGTTTTAGCACAGCCCAGGTAGCAAACGAAGGCCCATTTAATCATCAGACCCCAAGAACCCCAAGGCCCAAGGCCCAATCTTTGACCATATAATATCAAATATGTAGGATTTTTCATGCCTACATTTCCTCTTCCCTTTCATTGCCTCATTCTTTCTATCTCCTCATTCTCTTTTGATATAGCTTATAAAGCTTTAGCATATATAGTGAAATTTGGACGAGTATTTCCCGATGTGGGACATTGTTCCCTCCTTAGCCACTTATTCATTTTCTAACAATCCCCACATGAATGAGGGGTTATCTATTCTGTTCTGAAATATTGCGAAACATCTATCATGTGGGTAAAAGTTGCACAGAAGCCTTGAACTTTTCCTAGTATTTTATCATTATAACTTACTGGCGAATCAGTGGACTAGATTGTCCTTGAACTGTAAGCGTTCTGTGTAAGCTTTATAAAGATAACACATGATAAATGTTTTAACTCCTTGGTTCTCCGTTTGTGTTCGTTTTAGCCATGAACACCTGTTTGGTCTCATGAGTACTTAAGAGAATCAGGCCTCGTTAATTCTCCTTGAAGCGGCGCCTTCGCACTCACGTAGGTGATCGTATAAAGAGTATTCCGCAATACTCCACTTGGTTCTTTATAGCTCCAAGTATAGACTTCATTAAAAGCTGAGCTTATCCTTTTCTCCGACGACATGTGCACTGACTTATCTTAGGAATGTCTAAATGTTTGATTTTTCCAGTGCTTATAGGTTTTAACCTTAACTCAGTTGTCCCATTGAACCTAAATCTTGGGATCTCCAGTCAATTAGGTTGCGTTTCCCTTGAGGAAAACTTTTTATTCAATAGGCCTTAAGCTCATTCCTATCGATAAGGTTTGAACTCTCTCTTTAGGCAAGCCTTTCGTTAGTGGATCCGCAATGTTATCTTTCGACCTTACATAGTCTATAGTGATAACTCCATTAGAGAGTAGTTGTCTCACGGTTTTATGTCTACGACGAATATTTCTAGACTTACCATTGTATAGTGTACTGTTAGCTCTTCCAATAGCTGACTGACTATCACAATGTATACAGATTGGTAGAACAGTTTTAATCCAATTCGGAATATCTTCTAGAAAACTTCTAAGCCAATCTGCTTCTTCAGCGGCTTTGTCTAAAGCAATGAATTCTGACTACATTGTTGACCTTGCTATACACGTTTGTTTAGAAGACTTCCATGGTATAGCTCCATTTCCTAGGGTAAATACATATCCACTTGTGGATTTGGTGTCATTTGAACCAGTTATCCAATTTGCATCACTATATCCTTCTACTACGGAAGGATATTTAGTGTAATGCAAGCTGTAGTTCTGAGTATATTTTAAATATCCTAGAACCCTTATTATTGCTTTCCAATGATTTTTACCAGGATTGCTTGTATACCAACTTAGCTTACTTACAACATATGCAATGTCTGGTCTAGCACAATTCATTACATACATTATACTTCCCTGTATTCGAGAGTATTCAAGTGGGTAGATTCCATCACCGGTATTTTTAACCCAATTTTGGTTCATATCAACTGGCGATTTAGCAACAGTTATATTATGTTGTTTGAACCATTCAAGTATTTTGGCCACATAGTGTGAATGAGATAGTACATAGCCTTCTGACGTCTTTAAAATTTTAACGCCCAAAATCACATCAGCCAATCCTAGATCTTTCATATCAAATCTAGATGACAACATATCCTTTGTTGATTTGATTATGGCATTATTATTGCCTAGTTTCAATAAGTCATCAACATACAGGCAAACAATGACATATCCCTATCTACATTCTTCATATAGACACATTTATCTGATTCATTTATTTTGAATCCATTTGTCATCATAGTTTCATCAAATTTTTCATGTCATTGTTTTGGCGCTTTTTTGAGAACATAAAGTGATTTTTCTAACTTACATACTTTATTCTCATTTCCTGGGCTTAGGAACCCTTCAGGTTGCGGCATGTATATTTCTTCCTCTAACTCACCATTCAGAAATGCAATTTTTACATCCATTTGATGTATTTCTAAATTTAGTATAGAAGCAATAGAAATAAGCATCCTAATGGATGTTATTCTAGTTACTGGTGAGTAAGTATCAAAGTAATCTAGATCTTCCTTTTGTCTAAATCCTTTGACTACCAGTTGGGCTTTGTATTTATCTATTGAGCCATCAGCTTTAAGTTTTTTCTTAAAGATCCATTTATACCCTAATGGTTTCGATCCTTTAGGAAGATCTACTAGTTCCCATGTGTGGTTTTGTAAAATGGATTCAATTTCGCTATTGACAACATCTTTCCAATAAGGAGCATCAGGTCATGACATTGCTTGCTTATATGTTAGAGGTTCATTTTCTGCCATATATGCATAGAACTCAGGCCCAAAGGTTTTTGATGTCCTTTGTCATTTTCTCCTTCTTGGTTCCTCAAACTCTTGATCAATTTCATGATCAACACGATGTTCAAGAGTTTCTTCATCTCTTGATCTCTTTTGGATACCGGTACCATTGGATTCTTTTAGTGGAAATATGCTTTCAAGGAATCCTGCATTTCGAGATTCGATTATGGTGTTTTCATGAATGTCATCAATTTCAGATTTATGCACCAAGAATCGATATGCACTACTATTATGAGCATATCCAATAAATATGCAATCTATAGTTTTGGGTCCAATTTTGACCTTTTTAGGCTTAGGTATTTCTACCTTTGCTAAGCACCCCCACACTTTTAAGTATTTGTAAGATGGAGGTCTGTTTTTCCATAGTTCATGTGGTGATTTAAAGGTCTTTTTGCGAGGTACTTTGTTCAGTATGTGATTAGCTGAAAGTATCGCTTCACCCCATAAATTGTCTGGTAATCCAGAACTAATAAGCAGAGCATTCATCATTTCCTTCAGGGTACGATTCTTACGTTCTGCTATTCCATTGGATTGAGGAGAGTACGGTGCTGTTGTTTGATGGATTATATCATTTTGAGCGCAAAATTCCTCATATGAAAATTCGTATTCTCCACCTCTATCACTTCGCAAGGCTTTTATCTTTTTGTTTAGTTGATTTTCAACTTCTGCCTTATATTTACTTAAATGTTTCAAATGCCTCATCCTTGCTTCTTAATAGGTACACATAACAGTACCTAGTGCAATCATCGATAAAGGTAATAAAATACCTTTTACCTCCTCTGGTTTGACACATCTTTAGATCACATACATCAGTATGTATTAAATCTAACGGCTCGGTATTCCTTTCAACATGATGAAAGGAAGTTCTAGTTAACTTTTCTTCAGCACATGTTTCACATTTATAGTTGTGATCTATAGTAAACTTAGGTATAAAATCTAAGTTAACCATTTTTCGCAAAGTATCAAAATTCACATGGCCTAGTCTAGCATGCCATATATCAAATGACTCAGCGATATAAACAGAAGAATCCATTTTATTCATATATTTCGGTACAACAGTCGTTACATTCATCTTGAATAGACCATCACTCACATACCCTTTACCTACATACACTCCATTTTTAGACAATACAAAATTATCAGAAACAAAGACCAACTTGAAACCATTCTTGCTCAGCAATGATCCCGAAACTAAGTTCTTACGAATGTCTGGTACATGCAAATTATCATTCAAAGTGAGTTCTTTTCCAGAAGTCAATTTGAGAACCACTTTTCCTTTTCCTTCAACCTTCGACCTGGAGGAGTTTCCCATGAAGAGTTGCTCTTCTTGTGTCACAGGCTTGTAGTTGGAAAACATCCACTTGTTGGCGTAAATGTGTTTTGTGGCACCAGTGTCCACAAACCATTCCTTCGTGTTGCCAACTAAGTTGCATTCTGAGATCACGGCTGACAAGTTCATTTCTGAAACTCCATCCGAAAGCCTATCATACTCCGTAACAATGGCTTGGTCTTTCTGCTTCTTTGGTCCTCGGCACTCACTTGCCTTATGGCCTTTCTTCCCGCAATTATGGTAGTTCCCTTTGAACTTCTTAGCCTTCTTTTCATTTGGATTATTTTCTCTCTTTCTTTTGTTGTTTTTGTCGGTCTCAACAACATTTTCTTTTGCCACCATGGTGTTGGTTGACTTCTTTTCAGATTTTCTGTTATCCTATTCAATTCTGAGTCGAACAACAAGATCTTCCATAGTCATTTCTTTCCGTTTGTGCTTCAGATAGTTCTTGAAGTCCTTCCATGATGGAGGCAACTTCTCGATAGCAGCAGCAACTTGAAATGATTCGCTTAACTCCATCTTCTCATCATGCATCTCATGGATGATAACCTGAAGTTCCTGAATCTGGCTGACTACTGTTTTGGTGTCGAGCATTTTGAAGTCTACGAATTTGCCAACTATGAACTTCTTCATCCCGGCGTCTTTCGTCTTATACTTTTTCTCGAAGGACAACCAAAGAATCTTTGCGGTTTGGACAGTGCAGTACACATTGTATAGACTATTGTCCAAACCGTTGAGAATATAATTCTTGCAAATGAAGTCAGACCCCTTCCAGGCTGTGAGGGCCTCGACCTTGGTGGCGTCGGGCTCAAGTTCATCGACTTATGGAGGGTCCTCTGTTAGGTATTTGGCCAGACCTAACGTAGTCAAGTAGAAGATCATCTTCTGTTCCCAGCGCTTAAAATCCTGGCCATTGAATTTTTCCGGCCTTTCACCATGTGAGAACGGTACAGGCTGTGTGACAAGTGGTCCTGTCGGAGCGGATGGCAATGGCTGCTCTGTTGTCGAAGTGCTACTGTCTTGAGCCATCGTCTGAAATGATATGACTTCAATTAGTACACAGAACAGAATCAAACAAAGCAAAAATCTGTTTTAAGAATGTTAGCCACACATAAACCCTAATGTATAAATTAGGGCGAAATCAATTTGGGCAAAACACCCTAACCCTAATTTTGTAATTGGGTTAACAGGAACAAGAAGAGCCGAAATGCAATTCGTACCGTTCAGTACTCTGTTTGCAAGTTGTATTTTTGTATTCGAGTCTAGCACAGTCGTTGTTCTCTTAAAACAGATTTGCTCCCCTTACGGCGCAGCGGGTTGGCGAGCAACTGTTTCCCAACGTGAAGCGGGACGAGAGCCTGCAAAGTTGCGCTGACGATGCAGGTGACGACGAACTCAAGAGAGTTGCTTATTTCAGAACAGCGTGTGCAGAGAGGAGGGAAGAAGAAAATAGAATAATCTGATTTCGGTTCTGCATGCCTTTAAATAGGGTAAATACATATCCACTTGTGGATTTGGTGTCATTTGAACCAGTTATCCAATTTGCATCACTATATCCTTCTACTGCGGAAGGATATTTAGTGTAATGCAAGCTGTAGTTCTGAGTATATTTTAAATATCCTAGAACCCTTATTATTGCTTTCCAATGATTTTTACCAGGATTGCTTGTATACCAACTTAGCTTACTTACAACATATGCAATATCTGGTCTAGTACAATTCATTACATACATTATACTTCCCAGTATTCGAGAGTATTCAAGTTGGTAGATTCCATCACCGGTATTTTTAACCCAATTTTGGTTCATATCAACTGGCGATTTAGCAACAGTTATATTATGTTGTTTGAACCATTCAAGTATTTTGGCCACATAGTGTGAATGAGATAGTACATAGCCTTCTGACGTCTTTAAAATTTTAACGCCCAAAATCACATCAGCCAATCCTAGATCTTTCATATCAAATCTAGATGACAACATATCCTTTGTTGATTTGATTATGGCATTATTATTGCCTAGTATCAATAAGTCATCAACATATAGGCAAACAATGACATATCCCTATCTACATTCTTCATATAGACACATTTATCTGATTCAATTATTTTGAATCCATTTGTCATCATAGTTTCATCAAATTTTTCATGTCATTGTTTTGGCGCTTTTTTGAGACCATAAAGTGATTTTACTAACTTACATACTTTATTCTCATTTCCTGGGCTTAGGAACCCTTCAGGTTGCTGCATGTATATTTCTTCCTCTAACTCACCATTCAGAAATGCAGTTTTTACATCCATTTGATGTATTTCTAAATTTAGTATAGAAGCAATAGCAATAAGCATCCTAATGGACGTTATTCTAGTTACTGGTGAGTAAGTATCAAAGTAATCTAGATCTTCCTTTTGTCTAAATCCTTTGACTACCAGTCGGGCTTTATATTTATCTATTGAGCCATCAGCTTTAAGTTTTTTCTTAAAGACCCATTTATACCCGAATGGTTTCGATCCTTTAGGAAGATCTACTAGTTCCCATGTGTGGTTTTGTAAAATGGATTCAATTTCGCTATTGACAGCTTCTTTCCAATAAGGAGCATCAGGTGATGACATTGCTTGTTTATATGTTAGAGGTTCATTTTCTGCCATATATGCGTAGAACTCTGGCCCAAAGGTTTTTGATGTCCTTTGTTGTTTGCTCCTTCTTGGTTCCTCTAACTCTTGATCATTTTCACGATCAACACGATGCTCAAGAGTTTCTTTTAATCTCTTTTGGATACTGGTACCATTGGATTCTTTTAGTGGAAATATGTTTTCAAAGAATCTTGCATTTCGAGATTCGATTATGGTGTTTTCATGAATGTCATCAATTTCAGATTTATGCACCAAGAATCGATATGCACTACTATTATGAACATATCCAATAAATATGCAATCTATAGTTTTGGGTCTAATTTTGACCTTTTTAGGCTTAGGTATTTCTACCTTTGCTAAGCACCCCCACACTTTTAAGTATTTGTAAGATGGAGGTCTGTTTTTCCACAGTTCATGTGGTGATTTAAAGGTCTTTTTGCGAGGTACTTTGTTCAGTATGTGATTAGCTGAAAGTATCGCTTCACCCCATAAATTGTCTGGTAATCCAGAACTAATAAGCAGAGAATTCATCATTTCCTTCAGGGTACGATTCTTACGTTCTGTTATTCCATTGGATTAAGGAGAATATGGTGCTGTTGTTTGATGGATTATACCATTTTGAACGCAAAATTCCTCAAATGAAAATTCGTATTCTCCACCTCTATCACTTCGCAAGGCTTTTATCTTTTTGTTTAGTTGATTTTCAACTTCTGCCTTATATTGTTTAAATGTTTCAAAGGCCTCATCCTTGCTTCTTAATAGGTACACATAACAGTACCAAGTGCAATCATCGATAAAGGTAATAAAATAGCTCTTACCTCCTCTAGTTTGACACATCTTTAGATCACATACATCAGTATGTATTAAATCTAACGGCTCGGTATTCCTTTCAACATGATGAAAGGAAGTTCTAGTTAACTTTGCTTCAGCACATGTTTCACATTTATAGTTGTGATCTATAGTAAACTTAGGTATAAAATCTAAGTTAACCGTTTTTCGCAAAGTATCAAAATTCACATGGCCTAGTCTAGCATGCCATATATTAAATGACTCAGCGATATAAACAGAAGAATCCATTTTATTCATATCTTTTGGTACAACAGTCGTTACATTCATCTTGAATAGACCATCACTCACATACCCTTTACCCACATACACTCCATTTTTAGACAATACAAAATTATCAGAAACAAAGACCAACTTGAAACCATTCTTGCTCAGCAATGATCCCGAAACTAAGTTCTTACGAATGTCTGGTACATGCAGAACATCATTCAAAGTGAGTTCTTTTCCAGAAGTCATTTTGAGAACCACTTTTCCTTTTCCTTCAACCTTCGACGTGGAGGAGTTTCCCATGAAGAGTTTCTCTTCTTGTGTCGCAGGCTTGTAGTTGGAAAACATCCACTTGTTGGCGCAAATGTGTTTTGTGGCACCAGTGTCCACAAACCATTCCTTCGTGTTGCCAACTAAGTTGCATTCCGAGATCACGGCTGACAAGTTCATTTCTGAAACTCCATCCGAAAGCCTATCATGCTCCGTAACAATGGCTTGGTCTTTCTGCTTCTTTGGTCCTCGACACTCACTTGACTTATGGCCTTTCTTCCCACAATTATGGCAGTTCCCTTTGAACTTCTTAGCCTTTTTTGCATTTGGATTAGTTTCTCTCTTTCTTTTGTTGTTCTTGTCCGTCTCAACAACATTTGCTTTTGCCACCATGGTGTTGGTTGACTTCTTTTCAGATTTTATGTTATCCTCTTCCATTCTGAGTCGAAAAACAAGATCTTCCATAGTCATTTCTTTCTGTTTGTGCTTCAGATAGTTCTTGAAGTCCTTCCATGATGGAGGCAACTTCTTGATAGCAGCAGCAACTTGAAATGATTCTCTTAACCCCATCTTCTCATCATGCATCTCATGGATGATAACCTGAAGTTCCTGAATCTGGCTGACTACTGTTTTGGTGTCGAGCATTTTGAAGTCTAGGAATTTTCCGACTATGAACTTCTTCATCCCGGCATATTCCATTTTGTACTTTTTCTCGAGGGACAACCAAAGAGTCTTTGCAGTTTGGACAGTGCAATACACATTGTACATACTATTGTCCAAACCGTTGAGAATATAATTCTTGCAAATGAAGTCAGACCCCTTCCAGGCTGTGAGGGCCTCGACCTTGGTGGCGTCGGGCTCAAGTTCATCTACTTGTGGAGGGTCCTCTGTTTGGTATTTGGCCAGACCTAACGTAGTCAAGTAGAAGAGCATCTTCTATTGCCAGCGCTTAAAATCCTGGCCATTGAATTTTTCCGGCCTCTCTCCATGTGAGAACGGTACAGGCTGTGTGACAAGTGGTCCTGTTGGAGCGGAGGGCAATGGCTGCTTTGTTGTCGAAGTGCTACTGTCTTGAGCCATCGTCTGAAACGATATGACTTCAATTAGTACACAGAACAGAATCAAACAAAGCAAAAATCTGTTTTAATAATGTTAGCCACACATAAACCCTAATGTATAAATCAGGGCGAAATCAATTTGGGCAAAACACCCTAACCCTAATTTTGTAATTGGGTTAACAGGAACAAGAAGAGCCGAAATGCAATTCGTACCATTCAGTACTCTGTTTGCAAGTTGTATTTTTGTATCCGAGTCCAGCACAGTCGATGTTCTCTTAAAACAGATTTGCTTCCCCGACGGCGCAGCGGGTTGGCGAGCAACTGTTTCCTAAGGTGAAGCGGGACGAGAGCCTGCAAGATTGCGCTGACGATGCAGGCGACGATGAACTCAAGAGAGTTGCTTATTTCAGAACAGCGTGTGCAGAGAGAAGGACGGAAGAAGAAAATAGAATAATCTGATTTCGGTTCTGCATGCCTTTAAATAGGGTTGGGGAGCTGCCTGTTCGGGAAGAGGCGCGGCTGTCTGAATGGCTGTGACCGTTGGTAAGGTTGCGACCCTTCAACCAACGGATGCAACCGTTTCTGGCAGCAAAAAACGGCATAATTCGGATCAAAAAACTAGCCGTTTTAGCGCAGTCCAGGTAGCACACGAAGGCCCATTTAATCATCAGACCCCAAGAGCCCCAAGGCCCAATCTTTGACCATATAATATTAAATATGTAGGATTTTTCATGCCTACACTGCCTCTTCCCTTTCATTGCCTCATTCTTTCTATCTCCTCATTCTCTTTTGATATAGCTTATTAAGCTTTAGTATATATAGTGAAATTTGGATGAGTATTTCCCGATGTGGGACATTGTTCCCTCCTTAGCCACTTATTCATTTTCTAACAATCCCCCACATGAATGAGGGGTTATCTATTCTGTTCTGAAATATTGCGAAACATTTATCATATCGGTAAAAGTAGCACAGAAGCCTTGAACTTTTCCTAGTGTTTTATTATTATAACTTACTGGCGAATCAGTGGACTAGATTGTCCTTGAACTGTAAGCCTTTTGTGTAAGCTTTATAAAGATAACACATGATAAATGTTTTAACTTCTTAGTTCTATGTTTGTGTTCGTTTTAGCCATGAACACCTGCTTGGTCTCATGAGTACTTAAGAGAATCAGGCCTCGTTAATTCTCCTAGAAGCAGCGCCTGCGCACTCACGTAGGTGATCCTATAAAGAGTATTCCGCAATACTCCACTTGGTTCTATATAGCTCCAAGTATAGACTTCATTAAAAGCTGAGCTTATCATTTTCTCCGGCGGCATGTTGTAACGACCCGCTATTTTCAACCATTCGCATCGGCACATGTCGGACTTGAATTGCTCAAAATACCGCGCTGTAAATAAAATTTGGCAAATCTCAGAATATACAGTAAATACATAATCACATATCACAGACACGGAGTATTTAATAATGCAGCGGAATTTAAAAGAAATAGTAGTTCATGAAGCTATTATATAAAAATAAGATACATCAGAGTTAAACATGATACAACAAAAAGTAACAAGATACATCAGGTACAAATCAGAATACATCACTGAAATCACTGGATACTGAAAGCAAAATAGATGGTTGGGTCTTCAAGGAAAGCTCCAACTCCGAAGGTGAATCTTGAATGCTAGCTCACTCAATCTGACTCGAGCGTAAAGCAAAATACAAAAACACTTGAGTCAGGACATAAATACTTATGAACTGTAAATAAACTCAAGTGAACAGTAACAAAAATGCATCAGTAACTTAAAGGATGCTTGGGATCTCCCATCCTTTAAGGATCCGTTAAACTATTTACTATGTAGTAATATTGCGCTACTATAATAATGTCTACAGTAAAATAAACATCTTTTAAATAGCGTTCCGGGCTACCCATATCACCCTTCACACATAATAGTCCCAGTAGTCCATCCAATATCATGCCATCTCCACTCTGGGTGACTGTCAGAGGATACCACACGAGCTACGGGAGAAAAACAAACTCGTAGTAAAGGCTCGGTATGGTAGGTGACACGGCACACAAGGCAATGCCAGGGTAGATATACCAATTACGCACACGGGCTGGTGGTAACGCAGCAGCCACATACGCCCACCTCGGAACACACTCCCAATCAAAATCGGAGGATGGCCATCTAATCAATCACCAGTAAGAGTATAGTATCGAAGGAATGTGTCCGACCAGAGGTGCTACCTCCTTTGGCCCGAGATCGCTCCTGTTTTAGCCTCCTTATGCCAACTCACGGGAGTTGGGATATACCTCAAGAACGTCGCCACCATCTTACTTCATTCTGGAATCTCCACCGCGTACACGGTTGTTAAAGTGGTTTTCGGAGTTGGCAGAGAGTATGACAACTTCCGATCCCGGTCTCTTCAACAACCAAACATTTTTATAACGCCGTGGTCATTTCAAAATAGTTTATATTTCAAAAGGATCAAATCATTTCGTTTCAAAACTATATTCCTTTCAAAATAGTTTATGCCTCGAAACCAAAACCATTTTTATTTCAAAACTATTTATTCAATCAAAATAGTTTATACTTCGAAACCAAAATCATTTTTATTTCAAAACTATATTCAAATCAAAATAGTTTATACTTTATCATTTCCATCTCAAACCTATATTCACTTTCAAAAATCATAATACTTTCAAAGTTATAACTCTTTCGAAACCAAAATACTTGAAATCATTACACTTTGAAAATCATAACATTCTGAAATCATACATTTGAAATCATGAAACATTCATTTAATTCTTTACATTTTACAAATTTATTTCCAATTTAATTCAAAATTTCAAATTTCCAATTTAATTCAAATCAAACCATTAATTTCAATTCAATTCAGTTTTCTAAAAAAATATTTCAAATCTTATAAATTTCAAATATAGATTTGATCTACAAAATAAGCTATCCCATTTTAATATGTTTCCAAACTTTAATATCCCACATTTCAAAACTAAACTTTATAATTCCATATATTCATATCTCAAATCTAATTTCATTATTATGTAGTTTTGAAATATTCATTTCATAAATCCAATATTATTAAAATAAACTTAAATTACAATTAAACCAAATATCTTTTCATACAAATATAAACTTCAAATATTCCTTTATCAAATAAAGGAAAATCAAATATCATTCAACATTCACATTCTTTATTAAAATAAAGATCAAATCATTTCCAAACCATTTCAAAATCATTAAAATATTACATCCTTTCAAAACTTCATAATCAAATCATTATTTGAATTTAAATCCAAATATTCAAAGTTAAATATCATTTGAAAATCAAATATGTCATTCATGTATTATTTCAAACATCATTACCAAAAATACATTCCAAAATTCCATTCCGAAATTCATTTATTATATTACATTTCATTCCGTTTAACACATAACCAAGTAAACTTTATTTAAATTCAAATTCAATTTAAATTTCTTAAAAATTCAATTTTAAATATTCAAAACTTCTAAAATTTCACAGATAATCCATTTCAAAAGTTAAATTATTTAACACTTTAAAATATAGCCCAAATAGTGTTAAAATCTATAATATTTCAAAACATTGTCAAATTATAGCAACGACAACATTTATAAAGTGCTATCGTAGCTTATATTTTCCAAAATGGTTTATTTCAAGAATAGCGACATTTATAAAATGTCGTAATAGATATTTAGTTATTTCAAACATGGTTAGATTCAAAACAATAGCATTAAAATGCTGTCAAAAGACTAAAGCATTTTGAAAATGCTATAAAATTCCAGGTTTCATTTTAGCTTTTCAAAAATAATAATAAAACTCCAAATTTTTATTATTACAACTTAAAAATCATATTTCTAGACTTCAAAATTTCACATTTAAAATCATTTTAACATATGATTTAACACAATAAAATTTTAAGATCAAATATTCAATTTTGCAAACTCCATTCATTTATTAAGTCAAAATTCACTGTTTATTAATTTATAAATTTAATAAACTTAAAATTTTACTTCAAATATCATTTCAAAACTTTAAATTTAATTTCCATTATTTATTTACATCTTAAAATAAAATTTAAAGTCAAACGTCACATTTACTCCAAATTTACATACTTGAATTCACTTAAATTCACAATTTCAAGATTTAATATTTAACTTTCTTAAAACCATAATATATATATTTTAAATCAAAATTTCATACTTTTGAAAATACATATTTAAAAAAATTATTTAAAAATATACCACGGGGCCTGTATATAATTTTCTAACCTAGGTCAAGTGATACGGATATATATTATTTCAATCCGTAAATTACAAAGAAAACCGGGTTTTATCATTTCAAACCCGAAATCTTAAGCCAAATAAAATACAATAAAAATCGCTCACGCCTATCATTTCAGCCCATAACGATTTTTTCCCATTCTAAAGTCCGTTCGGGTATGTATCATTTCAGCCCATAATGATTCTATTCTAACAGGGAACTTGCAGTGTGAATATATGCATAAACAATATAAACAATGTCAATGTCACAATATAATGTCACATATCAGATGTCAGGTTATAATTAACAGTTTTAACATGGTAACAACATGGCATAGCATATCATATGATCATCATTAACTTGCATAAACATTTTATATTACTAAACACTTATCATCAATTCACTATTTCATAAGTATAAATGTCAGAGTGAGAAAGACTCACCTTTTACGAAGCTAGAGACAAACAACACACACAAGAGGGATTCCAAAGGCACGAAAAGCATGATTTAATTTGAATGGATGGAGAGCCTTGTAAACAATACACAAAATATAACATACATAAGTGCAAAATATAAATATTTTACATACAAATATAATCAACAACTTAAGTTTGCAAAACAATGGCAAAACATGAAAGATAATCGAACCTTAGAAGCAACAGACTTGCACAAGACACATAGGCTTGGCCTAAATGCAAAAGGGATTGATCTCATCACACCTAGGCTCGACCTAGGTCATGTGTGCTAGGCCATGAGTCATGAGATATGGTTATTTACATGAAAATGGAAGGAAAAGGCATGGAGAGGTAAAGGTAATCAAAGGGTCAATGGATGGAAGGTTTTGGAGCAACATAGACTCGACCTATGTCAATATTTGGCTCGGCCATGCATTGTTTCAGGTCAGGTCAGTGGAGTGGCTGATGGTCAGAGGTGATGTAGGCAGGTGGTGGTGGATGTAGGGGTGTCCAAGGCAAGATATGGAGGAGATAGTGAAGATAGGCTTGGCTAGGCAATGTTTTGAAGGAGTGTTGCAATGTTTTATGGAGTTTTGTGGTTATGGCTTCATCCAATGGTCACGGCCTGATCTGGAGGAGGGGATAGGTGGTGGTTGCTGCTGTTGGTTATGGTGGAGAGTATGGTGGTGATGGTGGGTGGTAGAGGCCAAGCAAAGTTAGGTAGAGATCTAGGCAAAACAATGAAAAGAAGGAGGAAAAGTAGAAGAAGAAGACCATGAACTTGCCATTTTTTTCCCAAATTGAAATGCCGTGAGTTTTTGATGGTGGGAAGAATATTTTCACGTGAATTTCTGGAGAAAATACATGGCTATAAGTAAGTAGTGTACGGCCAAAAGAAAGGAGAGTAAAAGCCAAAAGAAAATGAAGAGACAAGGAGATGAAAAGACTAGAAAATGAAAGGTCTAGTCTCTTTGAATTTCTAATTTCTTTTAAAATTTTAAATACATGTAAAATATGTATAAATACAGATAAAACACGAAAATAGTAAATAAACAAAAATAAATAAATAAATATTAATTAAATATAATTAAATTATGAAAATTGCAAAGAAAATGTATACTAGGCTTGAAAATTTGAAAATAAATGAAATGAACTTTGGAAAAATTGTGTGTACATGAAACATATTTATAAATAAAGATAAAAACATAAAAATAAAATGCATACATAAAAATGAATAAATAAATTTTAATTAAATATAATTTAAATAAAGAAAATAACAGAGACATGGAAACTAATCTTTAAAAATAGAAAATAAATTCAATGAGCTTTGGAAAAATTCAAACATCACTTTAAAAATATTTAAAAGGTAAAAATATATGTAACATAACATATAATACAATTTAGAATAAGATATGACAAATAATAATTATTTATATAATTTAAAATAAACAATATTGTTAAATAAAACAATTTACACCCAATTTTGTAAAAGCATAACTTTCACAGTATTATTCGGATTTCAATGAAACGAAAAGCATTGTTCTTGAAATTTTATTTACTTTCATAACAAAAGGTAAAATTAAAATTTTAAAACTTTTAAAATTTAAATTTAAAAGTCAAAGTTTGACCAGATTGACCAAAATTCACTTTTCTGGAAATATTTAATTTATGCATGATTGAAATTCTAATCTACATCAAAATCAACATTTATATTTCAATTAACAAAATATATTCATTTTAATAAATAAAATAAAGTTTTTTAAATTATGAATTTAAATTAAAATAATTAAAATATACAATTACAATAATCAGAAAATACAGGGTTGTTACACTCTCCCCCGCTCAAAACTTTTCGTCCTCGAAAACGAATGAGGTACGGGAAAGCACAGAAAAAGATAGAATGAAATAGTATTAAGACAAGATGACAAGAAGATTAAAATCATACCTGATAACTGTTGTTATAGGTAAGTTTAACAATGTGGAGATGATCTTTCCAAGATCTTCCAGAACTCAAGAACACAAGCATGGAAAAAAAATCTTTTAGAATCTGATTCACCCTTCCCGTTTGACCGACGGTCTGTGGATGGCAAGCAGTGCTTAGATTCAAAGATGAGTACCAAAGATTACTAAAGATTATAGAAAGATTTCTAAACAGACTGGTATATGCAATAGCCTCCCATTCTGTAGCAAGATAAGGGAAATTAGGACAACCAAAAGATAGTTTGAAAAACAAAATAAAATAATAAATTTGAAACCATAAAATTTCAACTTAACTGAAAATTAATTTTACATAAGTCAAATAAATCTTAAGCATCTCTAATTTCATTATCTTATCATCCAATTATCTTAAAATAAAAATCCCTAAAATCATGTATTTGAAAAATCTTTTATTATACTCAAAATGTACCAATAAAATTTAATTCTTCTTCATTTCTAATTAAAATTAAGTTTATTTCTCTCAATATATCTTATTACCCATGTTAAATATATTTATACTAATTATAACTGCTTTAATTTATTCTCAGTTTCTTTAACATCATTTTATATTGTAAATTATTCCATTACCCTTTTCTTTATTTACCTCTGTCAATCTCTTTTATAACTAAAATTTAAGTATATAACATTTATAATAACCACTCAAATTTTATTTATAAAATCTTTTTTTTATATTGTACATTATGCAATTACATATTCAACTTCTGAAAATTAAGGTAAGTTATATTGGAATGAAATTATGTATTATACAAATAAAACTTTCTAATTCAATTATTTCAAGCTTGAATATTTATCCAAATCTTGAAATTATACTTAGAAATTATCCTTGAAGATAAAATTTAGGAATTAAATTTCCGATAAATTCCAAACTATTTAGAGATAAATAAATGCTCATATACTCTATATATATATCCATTCAAATTCAAATAATATATCAGCATATGTTATAAATCCAGTCTTATTTTAGAAATTAAAATCAACTAAATTTTCCCAAATCAAAACTGTAGCAAGACTACAGAATGGTCACTTCACTTCGAAACTCGAAAATGAATGTCGGTGATGCTGCAGTCATCACCGAAGTTATTTTCCAGCGACAAAGAGAAGAGCACTAGTTTTAAACTTTAAAATTCTTTGGAAACAAATTTCTATTCCAAAATACTTTAAATAATATATCCTTTAAAACTTTAAACACCAAGTTTGAAATCCATCGGAAATTAAATTGTCAAATTCTTGTTTTACATTCATTTTAAATTTCCAAATAAATTTATAACCATGTTTTATAGTTCAATTAGATATATGAAACAATAGAAAATGATATATAAAATCAAATATTATTTGTTAACAACCAATTCAAATAAAATCTAGATAAAGATATATAATAAAGGTACAAAATTTATTTCCCAAAATTTATTTCATTACTAAATTTTAAAAACATATTATGTCAGTTTGCTCTGATCAAGTGTTTTGGAAATCTTATCGATAGCGTTGATCAGACGAATCGATTAGAAACCCAAATCAACATCAACAACTCAAACAACACAATATATAAAACATTTTAAATATTTGTTTACAAATACACTTCAAGAACGATTTGAAGATAAGTTCGAAACAAAGATGAGATGATTAAATAACAGAATAGGGAGATGGATGAGTTTATATAAATCGCGGGCAACCTTAACCGGGTCAACCGTGACTTAAAGAATAAGATCGATGTGGATTTCTTGGGTAAATCAACATTCGGTCTCAAGAGATAGAGTTCGGGATTATAAGAGGTACTAGCATCTAAACCGAGGATAAATATAAATCTCTGGTGAATCGATGCTAATTGTAAAGGAGTTTCACCCCTTTTACAAGAAAATTAGAATACTGGTGAGACCGCCAATGAACTATAAAGATCATTCGAAGTGGAGTTATGGGATACTCCGAAATCAAATGAAGATGAATAGTGGGGAATAAGAATGGATTTTGGAACCGCAAGGAACGTTCCAAAATTCCAAGGAATCGAGTCAAAAGAAAGAGATTCAACTCGAATGAAAGTGATTCTGTAAATACATTTACTCTATATGCTGAGTTTTGCCTAGAGCTACCAAAGCTCCGATACCAACTGTAACGACCCGCTATTTTCAACCACTCGCATCCACACATGTCGGACTTGAATTGATCAAAATACCGCGTTGTAAATAAAATTTGGCAAATCTCAGAATATACAGTAAATACATAATCACAGATCATTGACACAGAGTATTTAATAATGCAGTGGAATTTAAAAGAAATAGTAGTTCATGAAGCTACTATATAAAAATAAGATACATCAGAGTTAAACATGATACAACAAAAAGTAACAAGATACATCAGGTACAAATCAGAATACAACACTGAAATCACTGGATACTGAAAGCAAAATAGATGGCTAGATCTTCAAGGAAAGCTCCAACTCCGAAGGTGAATCTTGAATGCTAGCTCACTCAATCTGACTTGAGCGTAAAGCTACAAAACACTCGAGTCAAGACATAAATACTTATGAAATGTAAATAAACTCAAGTGAACAGTAACAAAAATGCATCAGTAACTTAAAGGATGCTTGGGATCGCCCATCCTTTAAGGATCCGTTAAACTATTTACTATGTAGTAATATTGCGCTACTATAATAATGTCTACAGTAAAATAAACATACTTTTAAATAGCGTTCCGGGCTACCCATATCACCCTTCACACATAATAGTCCCAGTAGTCCATCCAATATCATGCCATCTCCACTCTGGGTGACTGTCAGAGGATACCACACGGGCTACGGGAGAAAAACAAACTCGTAGTAAAGGCTCGGTATGGTAGGTGACACGGCACATAAGGCAAAGCCAGGGTAGATATACCAATTACGCACATGGGATGGTGGTAACGCAGCAGCCACATACGCCCACCTCGGAACACACTCCCAATCAAAATCGAAGGATGGCAATCTAATCAATCACCAGTAACAGTATAGTATCGAAGGAATGTGTCCGACCAGATGTGCTACCTCCTTTGGCCCGAGATCGCTCCTGTTTTAGCCACCTTATGCCAACTCACGGGAGTTGGGATATACCTCAAGAACGTCGCCACCATCCTACTTCATTCTGGAATCTCCACCGCGTACACGGTTGTTAAAGTGGTTTTCGGAGTTGGCAGAGAGTATGACAACTTCCGATCTCGGTCTCTTCAACAACCAAACGTTATTATAACGCCATGGTCATTTCAAAATAGTTTATATTTCAAAAGGATCAAATCATTTCATTTCAAAACTATATTCCTTTAAAAATAGTTGTGACGACCCGGAATTTTCTAGCAATATAAATTTAATAATCTGCATTAAATATTAAATTGATTTGATATATCTTTATTAATTAGATCTGAATTGATACTTTTCTTTTAATAAATATTCAATTGGTAAATGATAGCTGTTAAAATTAATTGGTTGTTAACTATTTATAAATGTATATTTTTGTATACATTGCAAACAGATGAGATTTAGTTTTAAAGTTCAACTAATAAATTATGTTTTAAATCCTAATATATATTTTAGTGAATTAGAAATTATGTTTTATTTAAAATAAAACTTTTCAAAGCTAAATAAATAAATAAATATGTGATTTTAAATACTTAAGATAATTGCTTAAATAGTTTGATACTTATTTTAACTTAAGTTTAAATTTAATTTACTAACAAAAAGATTTGTTTACTTTTCTTTTTAGTATAGTTTGATTTAAAATATGAATTTAAAATGATATATGAGTTTTAAACATAATTTTGTAAAACAATACTTTAACATACATTAATAAAATATGTAGTTTATAATAGAAAGATAATTCATTTTATTTATCATTTCAAATTGATCATGTGTTTTATAATATAAATAAGTAAGAATGTATATATAGGGATACAAGATTTTAAGTAATAAGTTAAAATAAGAAATAATCATATTGGATAAATTTATATAACATTCACAAACATCTCAATTTTAATAGCAAGACAATAAATAAACTAGAAAACAAATAAGTTTTTAAGTTTGTAAACTATCACAAATGAACTGCAGTATATACATATATGTATATGTTTAAAGCATCTAGATAAATATATGTTATACAAACAAAATAAAGACAGTAACAATAATGTGTGCAGGCCATACTAAGTAGATAAAGTAAATGACAGTAACAAAAATAAACCAAATATGTGTGAAGCTTGTGAAGGAAGACATTGTTAAATATCTTTTAGCTAACAAACAAAAAGTAATTAATGTAAAATCTTTTAGTACACAAAGTATTCATTTCAGCCTCCAACCTAAAATATCCTGTTTTAAAAATCTGTACAAACAAAAGATAGTATGCAATATTGTTATAGTTTCATGAAACATAATCATATATCTCTGTCTCTTTCTTTTTTTTATAAATCAGCTTCACCTTGTTTAGTTCGAACTGAGCTAAAACTAAAATAAGCTTCACTAAAAACCTAAACAAACATTCATCAACAACTTAGCAATCAAGGGATTAAACAGAAAAGGTTTCAGTTGCTTCAGGTTTCACATTTAAGGTCCTGTTCAAAATTGTAGCAACTGTTCTTCTCTGCAAATAGGTGAGTAACACTTTTATAAATTTCTTAGGTTTTAATCTGTTGCAAGCTAAATTTTTGGATGCTTAAAATATTGTGTGAATCTATACATATTTCTTTCTCTGGCAAATTGCAAAATAAATTACTGCATATTGAATTTTCTGTGAGTAACTTGTGTTTTCTTATTTATCACTAGTCAATATAGCTTAAGTTAAAGGGGTGTATATGTTTTTCTGTGATGATATGTAGGGTTAACATACAAGTATATGCTGCTGTGAATCATTTGTATGTAGGTATACATATGTTGAGCACTGCTGTAAATTGGAGAAATCCCTGTTTAGTTTTCAAAGTCCAAACCTGGTTCAAAATTCCATTTGATCTCGTTCCAATCTATATTAAACCTTAAACCTTGAATGAAATATATCTGTATACTATAAACTTTTGTTTAAAAATTTGTTTTAAGCAAATAAACTTGTGTTATCACTGAAAAGGGCTAAAACACAGAACCAATTTCAAACAGGTTAAAATTCAAGTTTATTAAATTACAAATTCATGAATATAAATGGAATTCATATACTAAAGTATGATTTTTAAGGTGGGTTTGGAAATTTTTAATGGTATATTATGAGAGCAGTTAGTGTTTTTGTGTTTTGGGAATTTAGAGTTGTCGTGGTCAATCAAGAGGATTTGGTGGTGTGAGCCTCGGTCTGGTGGTAGAGGAGGTTGCCGTGGAGCTAGAAAAAATAGGGGATGGGGGCGCAAATGGTGGTGGAAGCGTCGGTGGGGGTTCCAAGTTCCTAAACCTAATTTTACTGTGTTTGGAAGTTTTGATCACCGCGAGTTGTTCAGTGGTTCAAGTGTCGCGTGGTTTTGCAGGGAGGTAGAAGGGAGATGGTCGGTGGGGTAGCCGGAGTTTGGTGGCATCTGGTGGTCGGAGCTCTGCGTACGTGGCGTTGACAGGCATGGAGGGGTGAATGGGTTTGTTTTTTTCCAGGTTTTGTATTTCTCTTGTTGTTTTTGCGCGCCTGGGAATAAAACTCGAAGCAGCTTGTATATTTTCTCGGGGGAAACTCGTATATTTCTTGAAGAAACGCAGGGGTGCTCGTGTTGTAGTTGTACAGGTTTTAAACTGTAACAGTTTTAACAGTATTCGACATTCTTGTTTTAAAATTTAAATCAAAGTTAAACCCAGTTTTTAAAACAAGTTTAGAAGGTGACTTTAAGTCAGTTTTGAAAATAAAGTTGGGTATAACAAAGTTTTCAAAACTTAAATTATTTTATTAATTTTAAAGTGCTAAATATTTAAGTGAATTCAAAAGAGTTGAATTCAAAAATGAAATATACATTGTTAAGGAAGATTTAAACAAAGATAACACCCAAATTGAAATCAGAACTTAAATTCCAGATAAGAAATAAAAGTAAAGTTTTATGATTTAAATTAATAAGTTTTAAATGTTAAATATGCTTTTAAACATGTGAGTTTAAGAAGGGTTTTGAAAATTTAGTTTTAAAACCTCATTAAGGATAAAATTAGAATTTGTTTAAGAAGTAATTTGAAACCAATGTTTTATACATATTGGAAGTGAAATTAATCAATAATAAGATAATTTACTTTAAGTAATGAAGACTTAGAGTTTATATGCATTAACTCTTAAGTTGATTAAGTAAGAATAATTAATGATTGATATTAATTAAACTAGTAATTATAGTTTAAAAGTAGTAATTAAAGTTAATTAATAAATTAATTAACCAATATGTGATTTAGAACTATAGATTAGATTTTTAAATTAATAATGGTTAATTAACTTATAATTAATAATAATTAATATAAGTTGATTATGTTAGATGGAAATAATTAAATAATTATTAATGAAGTTCATTACCCAGATTATGTTATAATTAATTAATATGATTGATTTTGTAATAAATTAATTATATTAATTAATTCAATAGTTTAAATGAAATTATTTATTTGAGAAGTAATTAAGAAATTAATTTCTTATTAATTATGTAAATTGATTTGATTTAATTAATTTAATTAACTGATATTTTGGAATTGAATTACTTAGAGAAGTAATTGAAGGATAATTACGGGATGTAATTAATTGGGTGATGTTGTTAATAGGAGGAATTGGAATATAATTACTTAAAATTAATCAAGGGATTAATTAAGCTTATTATTGAGAAGTAATTAATTATGAATGATTAATTATTGTATGTTATTAATCAAGAGGATTAATATTTGTGATCTGAAGATTTGTGTTCTTAATATAATTAACAAATGAAAATGTAATTAAGGAATTGATTTATTTGAAAATAATAATCAACAAGATAAATTAAATGGTAATAAATCGATATAAATGTAATTAATTAATGGGTTTATTCAAGATTAATTTCTATAAATAAATTAAAGGAAATTACTGGAATGTTGCAAAAGATATTTAAATCAAAGATGATTAATTTGAATATATATAGGTATTTGATAAATAGATTTAAATTATGTTAACTAATAAATTTTAGAAATCATTTGATGATTTGGTATGAGTAATTACATAGTGAAATTAATGAAGTGTAATTACTTTGGGAAGTAATTGGATGATAATTGCTTGATGAAATTCATACAAGATGATTTGTAAGTGAAGTAATTTGAGTAATTTCCTTTGTAATTAATCAAAGGATTAATTTTATGGAATTAATTAATCATGGAATGATTAATTTGTTAATAAGTAATTAAGGGTAATTAATTACTGGTTTGTTATTAATCAAGGAGTGATTAATAATTGTGTTAAGTAAAGATTAATCACTTAATTAATTTAAATAAAGTAATTTGATAAGAATTGAAGATCATCAATTAATATAATTAATGATGTAATTAAGAATTGTAAATTAAGGAATAATTAATAGGTAAGTAATTAAATGTTAATCTACTATGAATGATTTAGAATAATTCATTTTAGAAATTAATTAAAGACTAAATTACTTCTTGTAAATAGAAAATGGTTGATTAATTTATAATTAATGAATGATTGTGAGAACCGGATTTATGGAATGAGTAATTAATTTAATTTAATTTAATTAAAGATGGAAGTAACTAATTTAATTCATTTTAAATTAATTATAGATTATGATTCATAAATCATTGCTTATGGATGGTATTGATATTTCATTGTTTGATTGTGATCTCAGATATGAGATGGATAATATCTATGTGATATGGATGTATAGTTTAAGTATGATAATATTTAATTATCTGTTTGGATGATGATATTAGTTATCTGTTTATGATGATGTGATTATCTATTATGAGATGTGAATTTTCTATCTGTGCATATTAATATTGAATTGACTGTTAAGACTAAATAGATAACTTGGCCTCAAAAGACACGTTTTGGATTTCGATGAGACCTGGACCGGTTTTCCTTATTTGGAATATCCGAAAACCACATCATTTTCAAACTACGATAGGTCGTGAATCTGAAGTGAAGATGAAGGTTCTGAATGCAAGGGTTATCGTCATTAACTCTGAGGGTGATTCCAAAATGAGTGTAACGAGATGATGCCTTCGGTTTCGTTCGAACTCGGAACGAACTTCTATGGATTGAATGCTTTCAACATATCGTCAGGCGGACGATGAGCATTCTAAGAAATTTGTTCTATAAAGGTAATCTTAACCTCAAGCCTCATCAACCGGGAATGGCTAAAATAGGGGAGGTGCAGCAAGGTTAGGTGGGTCATGCCCAAGCAGGACAAGGATATTCCCCTGTCTAGATGTCCCTTTTTATTCGGCTGTGTGGGCAGTTGGTCTGCAGCCAACTGCGGGGTTTATCTTGTTCGGGACTGTTCAGTAAGGAATGGCTCCGGCCTTGTGTTGCAGGGGGTCGGGAGTGATCCTCGGTACGTTGATCTAGGCCACGTACTGTGACGGGCGGTACCCCAGTAGCCCTGCCATTATATGGAATCCAAAATCCAATAAGTGCCAACGGTTTTGATTGTATTACCCACTTTTGTGGCTAGTAGCTGGAATTTAATCATGTAACAATTTCGGCTATTTTCTATTTACTTGAAAACCCTAGACCTAATATAATATCACTGGATTTCCTATCAAATGTTTTGGTTAGCGTAAGGTAAAAACTTCTCCATGTTTATGTGTGGGAAGTCTTACGTGATACCTTTTGTTTTCAAAGGATTTTTCAAAATTAAGCAACTTTAACCTGTTACTCATACCAGACCCATGTCTGACCTGAAGTTTATTTTTGTTTTTCATAAACTCTCGGGTACCCAAATTTTTTTACGGGTAGCCAAGGGATTCAGGTTTAGCTTTGACGAATTCTGGAGGAGCAATGGAGCAGGAGGCTTCAGCGTTATAGATATAGATATATAGTTCCGCTGTGTGGTATCTCTGTGATGTATTGTGTATTAAGTTGTATAACTAGACAGGTGTTTATAACCGTCTAGTATGTGATGTACTATATGTAGCACTCTGATTGATGTTATATATTATGTAAATACTTATGTGATTAATATATTTTATTCGTTCCGCTGTGAGATTCTGATGTTGTTGTTCTTTCTTCTCTATCTTTTTTATTTTCTCACCCTTTTCTTTCTTAATAACGATGCTACTTCCTGGGCGTAGGAAGTGCGGTCGTTACAGTGGTATCAGAGCGCTAGGTTGAGTGAATACCTAGGCTCTTAAGTGATTTCTTTCCTGAGAGAGCGTATTTGTAAATTTAATATATATATATATATATATATATATATATATATATGTTTATTTTCATCTATTTGTTGGATTACCTGTTCGGGTTTTCTAACATAAATATAAGGGTAGATTGAGTAGTGGTATGTGTGACACGACTACCTGTGGTTAGAAGTATATTTGACGGGACTGTAGACCTAATGCCATCTCGAGTAAATTTGTGGTGTAAGGATTTCACCAAATCTCTTGAGGAAAACTGTTAAGATTTGGAGACCATTTTTGTTGTACAAGATTAGATGAGTAGAATTTGGATTGTGTGAGTTGAGCAGAAGCTAGGATATTATCTTGGAACCTCAAGAAGTAGTGGTTGTGTGTTGAGATGCAGGAGCGATGGATTTTTTCCGAAGAAGTTCTCAAGGATTTTGGATAAGGATGTATGTCTGCATTAGTTCTGAGGTTGAGTTCAGCTGAATGTCGTGTTTGGTTTTGAGGCCTGAGTTTTCCGAGGAATTTTGGATTAAGGAATTTTTGGCATCAGCAGCAATGTTGCAGCTCAGATTGTTCTACCGGCACGCGAGGAGTTCATCTGTCAGCAGTTCTTTAGAGGTGACGTTAAGAGGCAGTTGTGAATCCATTTCTTCAATGGATTGGCTAGATAAGCTTAAGCTGTTCAGATTAGTAAGAAGAGAATAGTTTTCTTTGGATATTAGCCTGGGTTGATCGCAAAAGTGACTTGCGATAGTTAAGTATTCTCTGGGATGGAAGGAATTCTTTTGGATATCTTTGAATAAGTCAGTGGTTTGTCTTAGCATATGAGGAGTTGAGTTTGGTATCGACTGGATTTCAGAAGAAATACCGATGGTTTAGCTTAGTAATAGAATAGTTTCTAGAGAGAGGAATTGGTAAAGCAGCTCAAGTTTGGAGGAACTTCTGAGTTTTATTTTGGATCTGTTGAATCATATTTTTGTAATGTGTTGTTCAGTTTGTGCTTATGCGTATCATCAGCATTTTCATCCATCCAGATCAGAGTTGTGCAGCGGAAGCAGTTGGGAGTGCATCTGTTTTTCTTTTCTGAAAAAGAGAAGTTGTTTTCTACTGATGATAATAGATGTTGTGTTCTTGATTTTGGTTGGTTTTGAGAAGATTATTCTACTGGATTGTTTTTGGATTCAGATTGTTTTAGGAGTTATCAGCGGAGGTTGAGCTGATCAGTAAGTGGAAGGCAGCTTTGGATTGTCAGAAGTATTTGGTGGATAAGAGACGAAGGAATTTGGATTTCGGAGTCGGAGATTTGATTTTGGATGAATTTTCTCTGATTCGAAGGAGTTTTGTAGATTAGTAGTATAGACTGTTTGGATTCTATAGATCGAGTATTCCGGTATTATATTGGAAACTCTAAGGAACTCTATCCAGAATTTTGTTTGGATAGTTAGCCTTGTTGATTGAGTTGATTGGTTGTGATGATTGTTAGCATGTGATTGATATATGCTTATGATTTAAAAGTAATTAAAATCTTAAATATATTATTAAATTACCTTTGCTTTTAAATTTCGGGGACGAAATTCTTTTAAGGGGGGAGGAATGTGACGACCCGGAATTTTCTAGCAATATCAATTTAATAATCTGCATTAAATATTAAATTGATTTGATATATCTTTATTAATTAGATCTGAATTGATACTTTTCTTTTAATAAATATTCAATTGGTAAATGATATCTGTTAAAATTAATTGGTTGTTAACTATTTATAAATGTATATATTTGTATACATTGCAAATAGATGAGATTTAGTTTTAAAGTTCAACTAATAAATTATGTTTTAAATCCTAATATATATTTTAGTGAATTAGAAATTATGTTTTATTTAAAATAAAACTTTTCAAAGCTAAATAAATAAATAAACATGTGATTTTAAATACTTAAGATAATTGCTTAAATAGTTTGATACTTATTTCAACTTAAGTTTAAATTTAATTTACTAACAAAAAGATTTGTTTACTTTTCTTTTTAGTATAGTTTGATTCAAAATATGAATTTAAAATGATATATGAGTTTTAAACATAATTTTGTAAAACAATACTTTAACATACATTAATAAATATGTAGTTTATAATAGAAAGATAATTCATTTTATTTATCATTTCAAATTGATCATGTGTTTTATAATATAAATAAGTAAGAATGTATATATAGGGATACAAGATTTTAAGTAATAAGTTAAAATAAGAAATAATCATATTGGATAAATTTATATAACATTCACAAACATCTCAATTTTAATAGCAAGGCAATAAATAAACTAGAAAACAAATAAGTTTTCAAGTTTGTAAACTATCACAAATGAACTGCAGTATATACATATATGTATATGTTTAAAGCATCTAGATAAATATCTGTTGTACAAACAAAATAAAGACAGTAATAATAATGTGTGCAGGCCAAACTAAGTAGATAAAGTAAATGACAGTAACAAAAATAAACCAAATATGTGTGAAGCTTGTGAAGGAAGACATTGTTAAATATCTTTAAGCTAACAAACAAAAAGTAATTAATGTAAAATCTTTTATTACACAAAGTATTCATTTCAGCCTCCAACCTAAAATATCCTGTTTTAAAAATCTGTACAAACAAAAGATAGTATGCAATATTGATACAGTTTCATGAAACATAATCATATATCTCTGTCTCTTTCTTTTTTTATAAATCAGCTTCACCTTGTTTAGTTCGAACTGAGCTAAAACTAAAATAAGCTTCATTAAAAACCTAAACAAACATTCATCAACAACTTAGCAATCAAGGGATTAAACAGAAAAGGTTTCAGTTGCTTCAGGTTTCACATTTAAGGTCCTGTTCAAAATTGTAGCAACTGTTCTTCTCTGCAAATAGGTGAGTAACACTTTTATAAATTTCTTAGGTTTTAATCTGTTGCAAGCTAAATTTTTGGATGCTTAAAATATTGTGTGAATCTATACATATTTCTTTCTCTGGCAAATTGCAAAATAAATTACTACATATTGAATTTTCTGTGAGTAACTTGTGTTTTCTTATTTATCATTAGTCAATATAGCTTAAGTTAAAGGGGTGTATATGTTTTTCTGTGATGATATGTAGGGTTAACATACAAGTATATGCTGCTGTGAATCATTTGTATGTAGGTATACATATGTTGAGCACTGCTGTAAATTGGAGAAATCCCTGTTTAGTTTTCAAAGTCCAAACCTGGTTCAAAATTCCATTTGATCTTGTTCCAATCTATATTAAACCTTAAACCTTGAATGAAATATATCCGTATACTATAAACTTTTGTTTAAAAATTTGTTTTAAGCAAATAAACTTGTGTTATCACTGAAAAGGGCTAAAACACAGAACTAATTTCAAACAGGTTAAAATTCAAATTTATTAAATTACAAAATCATGAATATAAATGGAATTCATATACTAAAGTATGATTTTTAAGGTGGGTTTGGAAATTTTTAATGGTATATTATGAGAGCAGTTAGTGTTTTGGGCATTTAGAGTTGCCGTGGTCAATCAAGAGGATCTGTTGGTGTGAGCCTCGGTCTGGTGGTAGAGGAGGTTTCCGTGGAGCTAGGAAAAATAGGGGATGGCGGTGCAAATGGTGGTGGAAGCGTCGGTGGGGGTTCCAAGTTCCTAAACCTAATTTTACTGTGTTTGGAAGTTTTGATCGTCGCGAGTTGTTCAGTGGTTCGAGTGTCGCGTGGTTTTGCAGGGAGGTAGAAGGGAGATGGTCGGTGGGGTAGCCGGAGTTTGGTGGCATCTGGTGGTCGGAGCTCTGCGTGGCGTTGGCAGGCATGGAGGGGTGAATGGGTTTGTTTTTTTCCAGGTTTTGTATTTCTCTTGTTGTTTTTGCGCGCCTGGGAATAAAAATCGAAGCAGCTTGTATATTTTCTCGGGGGAAACTCGTATATTTCTCGAAGAAACGCAGGGGTGCTCGTGTTGTAGTTGTACAGGTTTTAAACTGTAACAGTTTTAACAGTATTTGACATTCTTGTTTTAAAATTTAAATCAAAGTTAAACCCAGTTTTTAAAACAAGTTTAGAAGGTGAATTTAAGTCAGTTTTGAAAATAAAGTTGGGTATAATAAAGTTTTCAAAACTTAAATTATTTATTAATTTTAAAGTGCTAAATATTTAAGTGAATTCAAAAGAGTTGAATTCAAAAATGAAACATACATTGTTAGGGAAGAATTAAACAAAGATAACACCCAAATTGAAATTAGAACTTAAATTCCAGATAAGAAATAAAAGTAAAGTTTTATGATTTAAATTAATAAGTTTTAAATGTTAAATATGCTTTTAAACATGTAAGTTTAAGAAGGGTTTTGAAAATTTAGTTTTAAAACCTCATTAAGGATAAAATTAGAATTTGTTTAAGAAGTAATTTGAAACCAATGTTTTGTACATATTGGAAGTGAAATTAATCAATAATAAGATAATTTACTTTAAGTAATGAAGACTTAGAGTTTATATGCATTAACTCTTAAGTTGATTAAGTAAGAATAATTAATGATTGATATTAATTAAACTAGTAATTATAGTTTAAAAGTAGTAATTAAAGTTAATTAATAAATTAATTAACCAATATGTGATTTAGAACTATAGATTAGATTTTTAAATTAATAATGGTTAATTAACTTATAATTAATAATAATTAATATAAGTTGATTATGTTAGAAGGAAATAATTAAATAATTATTAATGAAGTTCATTAACCAGATTATGTTATAATTAATTAATATGATTGATTTTGTAATAAATTAATTAGATTAATTAATTCAATAGTTTAAATGAAATTATTTATTTGAGAAGTAATTAAGAAATTAATTTCTTATTAATTGTGTAAATTGATTTGAGTTAATTAATTTAATTAACTGATATTTGGGAATTGAATTACTTAGAGAAGTAATTGAAGGATAATTACAGGATGTAATTAATTGGGTGATGTTGTTAATAGGAGGAATTGGAATATAATTACTTAAAATTAATCAAGGGATTAATTAAGCTTATTATTGAGAAGTAATTAATTATGAATGATTAATTACTGTATGTTATTAATCAAGAGGATTAATATTTGTGATCTGAAGATTTGTGTTCTTAATATAATTAACAAATGAAAATGTAATTAAGGAATTGATTTATTTGAAAATAATAAATCAACAAGATAAATTAAATGGTAATAAATCGATATAAATGTAATTAATTAATGGGCTTATTCAAGATTAATTTCTGTAAATAAATTAAAGGAAATTACTGGAATGTTGCAAAAGATATTTAAATCAAAGATGATTAATTTGAATATATATAGGTAATTGATAAATAGATTTAAATTATGTTAATTAATAAATTTTAGAAATCATTTGATGATTTGGTATGAGTAATTACATAGCGAAATTAATGGAGTGTAATTACTTAGGGAAGTAATTGGATGATAATTGCTTGATGAAATTCATACAAGATGATTTGTAAGTGATGTAATTTGAGTAATTTCCTTTGTAATTAATCAAAGGATTAATTTATGGAATTAATTAATCATGGAATGATTAATTTGTTAATAAGTAATTAAGGGTAATTAATTACTGGTTTGTTATTAATCAAGGGGTGATTAATAATTGTGTTAAGTAAAGATTAATCACTTAATTAATTTAAATAAAGTAATTTGATATGAATTGAAGATCATCAATTAATATAATTAATGATGTAATTAATAATTGTAAATTAAGGAATAATTAATAGGTAAGTAATTAAATGTTAATCTACTATGAATGATTTAGAATAATTCATTTTATAAATTAATTAAAGACTAAATTACTTCTTGTAATTAGAAAATGGTTGATTAATTTATAATTATCGAATGATTGTGAGAACAGGATTTATGGAATGAGTGATTAATTTAATTTAATTTAAATTAATTAAAGATGGAAGTAATTAATTTAATTCATTTTAAATTAATTATAGATTATGATTCATAAATCATTGCTTATGGATGGTATTGATATTTCATTGTTTGATTGTGATCTCAGATATGAGATGGATAATATCTATGTGATATGGATGTATAGTTTAAGTATGATAATATTTAATTATCTGTTTGGATGATGATATTAGTTATCTGTTTATGATGATGTGATTATCTATTATGAGATGTGAATTTTCTATCTGTGCATATTAATATTGAATTGACTGTTAAGACTAAATAGACAACTTGGCCTTAAAAGACACGTTTTGGATTTCGATGAGACCGGGATCGGTTTTCCTTATTTGGAATAGAAAACCACATCGTTTCCTAATTACGATAGGTCGTGAATGTAACAGCCCGCAAATCTGTACCCCTTGAATCAACACTATTCTATACAAATTGACTCAAGTGGCACAGAAATACGAACCATTGGGGTTAAAGAAGAAGATATAGAAGAAGAAACTAAACAATATCAGAATCTCACAGTCGCAGCGGAATAAAATATAATAGTAAATATATAACTTTACACAAAATGGAATCTATAACTGTTTTATACAATCATATCATCAGAGTGTCTCATACATCAACAATCACAAATCAGACATACCATGCAATCATAGCAGCGGATATATATATAGATACATATAATACGTCTCGGACTCCAGCTCCTCTCCGGCTCCATAGCATCCTGACCTGAACAAATAATACTCGGTCTGACCCGAGCATTATAATGAAATAACACCCGAGTCAGTCTGGAATACCAGCTGATAATAATGCATCCAAATTGATTATTAAAGTTTCAAAAATCCTTTGAAAACAAAAGCATCTCGTAAGACCACGCCACAAATAAACATGTCGGGTTTTTACCTTACGATAGCTAAAACACTTTTTATAGAAATCCTCTGATATTATAGTAGGATCTATTTACAAATACTTATAAAATAGCCGAAATTATTACATTATTAAATTCCAGCTACTAGCCACAAAAGTGGGTAATACAAACAAAACTCGTAAAAGGCTCGTAGGGAGAATGGATTTCCAACAATGACTAGGCACTGGGGTACCACCTGTCACAGTACGTGGTCTAGATCACAGTACCGAGGACTACTCCCTTCATCCCCTGCAACACAAGGCCGGACCCATCCCTTACTGGACAGTTCCGAATAAGATCACCCCACGGTTGGGATCAGCAACCGCACCACTAAGCCGAATAAAAAGGGACATCTAGACAGGGATGACCTTACTCTCAAGTGGGGGCTACCCACGAAGCCTTGCTGCATATCCCCTGATTTTCAGTCATTCCCGGTTGATGAGGCTTGAGGCTTAGCGTTACCTTTAGAACGCTTTCACTTATAATGCCCATCGCCCACCTGACGATGTTTCGTAAGCATTCGTCCATACAAGTCCGTCCCGGGTTCGAACGGAACCGAAGGCACTACTCCTACTACATCCATTTTGGAAATATCCTCAGGATTAGTAGCGACTAGCCCTTGCACTTCACTGCTCCATCTTCGACTCCGAACACGTTTTTCGCACGAAACGTACAAACCGGATTGAAGTGGTTTTCGAGAAATAAATCTCAATCCCGGTCTCTTCGAAACGATCAACGCATTTGTCCAATTATTGATAGTCGGTGATTTAACTATCAATTTATATTCATAAACATCCATAAGCATTCATCACACCATAAATAATATTCCACATTATTTATTTACCTCAGATATCTTTAAAAGATATATTTTTCAAATTTCCAAAACCCTTTTGAAAACAATTTCCAAAGTTCATCCTTTACAAGGTAAATCCTTTACCCTATATTCCCATTGGAAATAACCAAGTTCAAAAAATTTAGATTTAAAAACAGTTAAAACATTTCATATTGAAATATACATTAAAATATGTAAATTTACTTCTAGTTACTTACTCAAAAATAATAATTTCGAAATATTTAAAGTAAGACCATTTTATAAGATATATCTTGATTTAAAAAAATAAGGTTTTAGATAAACTAAATTTAAAAATAGAGTTGAAAAAGGTTTATACTAATTCCAAATAACTTAGGTCAAAACTAGACCTTTTAAACAAATCCATTTGTAAAAAGAATAATTACTTTACTATTGCTAATTTATAAATAGTTACTTTTGAAAATAATAATTTCCAAAACATTCTTTTAACAAGTTTGAAGTTTTTAAAACTTTCTTTTTATAAAAATCTGTTTAAAACCCGAACTTGGTTTTCCCAGGGAATCTCATTCCCACATAAGCATCCAAGAAGATCCTTCTTATAAATTCTGTCAATTTATTTCAATTCAGGTTTACGTTTTAATAACATAAATTTAATTTCACATTTATCAACTGATAACGTTTCTCCTCGTTATCATTCCAAATTTACAAATTTTCAATTTTCATTCCTTATAGATTTCAAATTTTAATTCTTTTAAATTCTTTATTTATTAATTTCTTGATTATTTATTTATTTATTTATTTTAAAACCCAATTTATTTTCTTTATAATTAACCTTCTGAGTTTATAGTTTATCCAATAACATTACAATATAATTAAATTCCAAATTTATCAATCACAATATATAAACAGGCATCATTATCAATTATAAAGATAATTACTACATTGTGAGGAATCCAGTTGGATCCCTCCAACCCGTTTTCCCTGCATCCACAAATATTAGCACAATAATATATATATATATATATCAATCCAGAATGATATAAATAAACATTTCAACCAATCACACAATTATTTAAATATCAACTACTTAAATCAGCTAACATTCCAGATGTGAGTGAGAATTAACTCACTTTGAGTTTCGGCGAGCGTTCGAAATTTAAATTAAACAAAACGACGTTCGATTTAACCCAAATTTCTACTTGCCCAGAATGGATCCGGATCTGCACCATCGCGTAGTATTCTTTTCTGCGATTCCAATGTCGCCAGTTTCGTTAAATTCTGGTAACGTATGAAATTGTTATGATTTTATAAAATTCGAACAACATTTTTAAAACCAATTTTCTTTTTAATTTAATTTAGCATTACCAAAGCAATATCAGGCCGTTCAACTCACGAATTAGAATCAAAGCCGCATGTACAAACAGAGCCTAAAATCGAGGCCGTCCCAACCTTTCTTCCCTCACGCGAATCCAACAGGAGAATCGAACCCATCTAAACCCACCGCCGCGCCTTCCACGATCATCCCACACTCGATCAACTGCCACAAGGATGTGTGCCTCCATCCCCTACCCCTCTACTCGAAAAATGGGCGGGCTCGGTCGCCAATTCCGTCCAAAATATGAGTGCGAACGGCCTGTTTCAAACTGGAAAATCTGCCGATCCATCACGAAATACAAGATCTCGACCGTTGAATTACAAGTGCTCGAAGTGCTCGACAAATTCTTAGTTAGGAGTTTTGGAATTAAACGAGTGGATTGATTGAAAATTTAAGGAGAAAGTAAACGTTTTTCGGCCATTGAAACTAATATAAGCGGCGGCCGGTGAAATGGTCTAGGGTTTGGGTTATGAATATAAATATATATAATATTATTTAATATTAATTTAATCTCGTTCTTCAACTTTTAACAACCTATGCAAACGAACTCCAATTCTCGCGTTTCAACAGGCGTTCCTAGGGTTTTTCCGCGTTCCGGACGCAATGGAACAAGTTTCAGAAGCTAATTCGATCGTATGTGTGGGTTACGGAATTAAACGATCAATTTTAATTTAAACCGATTAAAACGATTTCGATGCGTTTCGAGCTGCCACGGTCAAACGACAACTCCGATTGCTACGAAAATTGAAATCCGATAATAACTAACTATTACGGATTCAATGGAACTGGTTTCGTCGAATTCCGAGACTATGCCCCGGAAGGCTATTTTAACTCGTCTATTAAATCGAGCAATTTTCGAGATTGTCGAAATCACTTCAAAATTTCACCCTTTAAAATTTTATTAATCCTATTATAACTCGTATAAAATTTATATTCACATTAGAAGTCATTTTGACCCATTTCGAACCAAAATCTAATTATTTGCATTATTATATTATTAAATTTCAATATTAAATTAATATAAAATTCCAAATAATAACTTATTGACTTTTAAATTCATCTAAAAATCCAACCACCATATTTATATCCAAATAGACTTAAAAATAAATTTGAAAACCATTTGTATAACTATTCTCATCGAGATTCACCATTTATTCAAATTTTGAATATTTAATTACTATTCTTCATTACTCAAAATCGAATGGAATCACTATAATTAAAAATTATAGCTTATTTTATTGATTGCATCCGATTCCTTCCATTTCAAAGTCAATTAAGGATCCACCTTAAACATTTAAAACAAATTAAATGTTCAAATTCAATGGCTTAAAAATACGGGATGTTACATTCCTCCCCCCTTATAAAAATTTCGTCCCCGAAATTTGCTAAGGTAGAAAATGTTCCTACACTCATTAACTTAACCCAACTTCTTTAGTTAAAACTTATATACACTTTACAAAACCTCTTTAGCTCAATCCCAAACCCATGCGCTTCATTTCTCTAAAGCTTTAATTTTTAACTTATAACTTTCCAGGTTAATTCAAATTTTCAAAATTCTCAAAATTTCTAACTCCCAAAATTTCCGGAAAATTTTGGCAGAGTCTCCCCTGTACGGAGGAGCTTTCGCGATCTCGCGATACAAATAAATATATATACATCGACCCACACGGTCGGAAACCAAAATATATTGCAATATATATATATCATTTCCCAATTATATTTGCGTAGGCGTACCTTTTTAGCAAAATCTTAAAAAGCAAGCGGCTAATATTTAGCATATACGTGCTCCAACTCTCACGAACGTCTTCCGTACCTGTACTAAACTCAAACAAACTCATCAGTTTCAAGATATGAGCATTTTAACAACATTTCCAATGTAAATGCAAGCCAAACATATCTATTCCATAACCAAACCAAGCAATTTCATAATTATGCATGCTAACCACCTTTATAACAAATTTCTCATTTCCTACATCATTTTAAATTCGCTTTACAAACCCAACTTCATGGTTTAACAATATTAACCATATTCCTTTCAACAATCCAAAGATTTCATTCAATTCATTTTCATTTCAATATGGTTAATTATGTCTTTCTTAAATTTTATTTTAACCAACATTCCCAACTTGATTTACAATCAAATTCTATTTTAAATTGGAAACATTCGCATTTCTGTTATGACCCATTTCCATTCATATGCAAACATTACTTATTAAAATGTCAATTTATTCCAATTGATTCAACATCAATTTCATTTGCTCTTTTAAACCAATTCACTTGCATTCATATAAAACTCTTTGAATTAGATTCTAATCCATATAAACTTATTCAAAATCAATTTCAATTGCTTTTTAAACAACTCAATTCCGAATACATGTAAATTTTCATGCCATTCAATCAAAACAATTGCCACTTAAGCTTATAACCATTTAAAATTAATTTCAACTTAGATTTATATTAATTTTATTCAATTTGCATGGTTTACAATTCCAAATATTTTCTCTTTACAATGCAATTGTTAAATTAAATTTTCCTCACATCTTTATTTCGTTAACCAACTCAAGTTTATATTATATCATTCCATCCTGGATTATTTACATCCTATACATCCTTAATTCAGCACAATAATTAATTAATACAGTTACACATGCATTTCCAATTTATTATTTAACAAATTGCATTCAAAATTATCTAATAAAGCTCATTCACATTCCTTTTGTTTTCCTTTCAATTTGCTTAAGTTCTTTTCACAACATTTTCATTATCTAAACCAATTTCATTCAAGATTACTTAATAAAGCTTATCCACGATTAAGTTTTGTCTTTCTTACAATTTGATTTCATTTTCATTTAATTCTCATCCAATCAAATTCCATTTTTATTAACTTGATTAGTATATTCATCCAATTAGGTTTCCAATTTATTTTATCAACAACAGGGCCCCTTCACATTATTTCACCCACTTGAATTTATTTACAATTCAAGCCATCACTATTATAATCTAATACTAGTATTCCTTCACATTTTCAATATTTGTTACCAAAATTAAATCCCATCCTACAGTTGGATTTCTATTTACTTTCCAAATTTTGATCAATTACCAAAATTCTATTCATTTCAATACAAATTCCATTAACTTGTAATTCAATTTAGTTAATAACCTAATCCATATTAGGTTTTAATTCATTTCCTCAATTCCCTCTGGATTCATTTATAATATCACCATTTTCCAATTATTTCAGTTAGCAAATTTAAATTTTCTACCCTTCCTTTCCACTCCTTTAAATATGATCAATATAATTTATTACACAACTGAAATTAAATTTAAATATCATTATCAAAACAAATTTCATTTTCCCCATTCATAAGTTCAAGACTTATTTGCTAACTTAAAAACATCCACCTTAATATTCTCACTTTGCTTCATTACACTTTACATTTCATTTATAGTTAAGTTTTGAATTTGCCACACCATTCAACTCTTTCCATTAATGAATTACAATTGCACTTCTATTCAAGAGTTTAGATTGCGTATTTAAGTCCATCTCCATTTTATAATTGCAAATTCAAATTATAACACTTAATAACTTAAGAATATGCATTTCTTTATGCAATTTACATTTCACCATTATATCCAATTCAATTTAATTCCAATTCATTTAGATTTAATTCAATTTCAAATTCTCCGTTTTAATCCTCCATATACAAATCCAAAACTTACTTACTAACTTAAGTTCATTCGCTTCTTTTATATTCCACTTTACATTATCTCAATTCACATTCAATTTGAGACTAGGTTTGAATTCACCATACCATTCAACTACTTCCATTTGTGATTATAATCTCACTTTCGATTTATAAGTTCTCCAACTTATTTATTTTAAAGCTCATATAGCTCATTTTAATCCATCTACATCTTATAATCAAATCTCAGATTTTACATATATATGTATTACTGAATTCTTAGGGATACAAATCTCCTTTCACCTTAATCCTTTGCACATTTTAAACTCACAATTCCAGATTATAAGTATAATACTTAATAGCTTGTGGGTATAATCCATTACACAATGACCCACAATTTCAAATCCAACTTACATTTCAATTTAATCCATATCCATTTAATTCTAAGTCCAATTTAATTCTAAGTCCAAATTTATTTGACTTATCCAAGTTCAATTCAAATTTCCATTCACTTCAATATATTTTATTCATTTCCATTTACTTAGGTTAAATTTAATTGCAAGATTAAAATTTTCATTTCTTCCATTCTTATTAGTATTAACTTCACTTCATAAGTTCAATAGTTAGTTCACTTTAATTTTACACATTATTTAAATAGATTTTTTTTTTCCCCGGAATACAATTTACCTGGTTTTATCTCAAAACCATTTTGAAATATATCGAATATATACCTATGTGGTATATCAAATCAAAACTCAAGATTTTCCAAAACAACTTGTTTATACCAAAAACAAATTCCTCATTTTGACATCTCCAAAACAACTGTTATACCCAACAAGTCTAAACAATATCATAACCAAGTACTAGGGAAGCAATCCATCACTTTAGAAACTCGAAAATGAATTCTAATGATGTGGCCAGCATCATCAGGATTATTTTCCAGCGACTGAAGTGAGTTCAATGCTTCTTACTCTCCCAAATTCATTTCAAAACAGTTTTCCATTCAAAAATATTACCCAAAACAATATTCCATCATTACCTTTAAACACTTTAGCAAACATTTTAAACTTTCCCAGGATTTTAAATTTCCAAACTTTTATTTTCATTACATTTAAAATCCTTTGCAAAACTTCCGAAATTTAAATTCTGGTTCAATTCAAATTTAGTTATTCTCCCTTTTATATAATTTATATTCATGGAATTTATTTAGTTATATCTATTTCACATTTTAGATTAACTTTTAGATTCTTATTTGATTTTTAATATTAGCAACCAAACATCCAAATATATATATACATATATATATATATATATATATATATATATATATATAACTTCAGAAAATTATTTCCTTTATATCAAAATATAATTTTGGGTAAAATTATTTCATTTACCCACTTTTAAAACAATACTATGTCGGTTTATCTTGTTTAAGAGTTTAGAAACCCCTATCGATACGGTTGTACTTCCCGCACCGACCAGAATTCATAAACACTCAACCGATAAGTCAACACAGTATAAAAGCAATTTTATATTCACTAACAAGTATGCTCTCATATCTATTATTACACTCAACTCATTATAGAGTACTATTAACTCTGTTTAATGCGTAATTTCCCCACCAAAGCCTAGGTTGTCGCCAACCTAAGCTCTGATACCAAGTGTAACAGCCCGCAAATCCGTACCCCTTGAATCAACACTATTCTATACAAATTGACTCAAGTGGCACAGAAATACGAACCATTGGGGTTAAAGAAGAAGATATAGAAGAAGAAACTAAACCATATCAGAATCTCACAGTCGCAGCGGAATAAAATATAATAGCAAATATAAAACTTTACACAAAATGGAATCTATAACTGTTTTATACAATCATATCATCAGAGTGTCTCATACATCAACAATCACAAATCAGACATACCATGCAATCATAGCAGCGGATATATATAGATACATATAATACGTCTCGGACTCCAGCTCCTCTCCTGCTCCATAGCATCCTGACCTGAACAAATAATACTCGGTCTGACCCGAGCGTTATAATGAAATAACACCCGAGTCAGTCTGGAATACCAGATGATAATAATGCATCCAAATTGATTATTAAAGTTTCAAAAATCCTTTGAAAACAAAAGCATCTCGTAAGACCATGCCACAAATAAACATGTCGGGTTTTTACCTTACGATAGCTAAAACACTTTTTATAGAAATCCTTTGATATTATAATAGGGTGTATTTACAAATATTTATAAAATAGCCGAAATTGTTACATTACTAAATTCCAGCTACTAGCCACAAAAGTGGGTAATACAAACAAAACTCGTAAAAGGCTCGTAGGGAGAATGGATTTCCAACAATGACTAGGCACTGGGGTACCACCTGTCACAGTACGTGGTCTAGATCACAGTACCGAGGACTACTCCCTTCATCCCCTGCAACACAAGGCCGGACCCATCCCTTACTGGACAGTTCCAAATAAGATCACCCCACGGTTGGGATCAGCAACCGCACCACTAAGCCGAATAAAATGGGACATCTAGACAGGGATGACCTTACTCTCAAGTGGGGGCTACCCACGAAGCCTTGCTGCATATCCCCTGATTTTCAGTCATTCCCGGTTGATGAGGCTTGAGGCTTAGCGTTACCTTTAGAACGCTTTCACTTAGAATGCCCATCGTCCACCTGACGATGTTTCGCAAGCATTCGTCCATACAAGTCCGTCCCGGGTTCGAACGGAACCGAAGGCACTACTCCTACTACATCCATTTTGGAAATATCCTCAGGATTAGTAGCGACTAGCCCTTGCACTTCACTGCTCCATCTTCGACTCCGAACACGTTTTTCGCACGAAACGTACAAACCGGATCGAAGTGGTTTTCGAGAAATAAATCTCGATCCCGGTCTCTTCGAAACGATCAACGCATTTGTCCAATTATTGATAGTCGGTGATTTAACTATCAATTTATATTCATAAACATCCATAAGCATCCATCACACCATAAATAATATTCCACATTATTTATTTACCTCAGATATCTTTAAAAGATATATTTTTCAAATTTCCAAAACCCTTTTGAAAACAATTTCCAAAGTTCATCCTTTACAAGGTAAATCCTTTACCCTATATTCCCATTGGAAATAACCAAGTTCAAAAAATTTAGATTTAAAAACAGTTAAAACATTTCATATTGAAATATACATTAAAATATGTAAATTTACTTCTAGTTACTTACTCAAAAATAATAATTTCGAAATATTTAAAGTAAAACCATTTTATAAGATATATCTTGATTTAAAAAAAATAAGGTTTTAGATAAACTAAATTTAAAAATAGAGTTGAAAAAGGTTTATACTAATTCCAAATAACTTAGGTCAAAACTAGACCTTTTAAACAAATCCATTTGTAAAAAGAATAATTACTTTACTATTGCTAATTTATAAATAGTTACTTTTGAAAATAATAATTTCCAAAACATTCTTTTAACAAGTTTGAAGTTTTTAAAACTTTCTTTTTATAAAAATCTGTTTAAAACCCGAACTTGGTTTTCCCAGGGAATCTCATTCCCACATAAGCATCCAAGAAGATCCTTCTTATAAATTCTGTCAATTTATTTCAATTCAGGTTTACGTTTTAATAACATAAATTTAATTTCACATTTATCAACTGATAACGTTTCTCCTCGTTATCATTCCAAATTTACAAATTTTCAATTTTCATTCCTCATAGATTTCAAATTTTAATTCTATTAAATTCTTTATTTATCAATTTCTTGATTATTTATTTATTTATTTATTTTAAAACCCAATTTATTTTCTTTATAGTTAACCTACCGAGTTTATAGTTTATCCAACAACATTACAATATAATTAAATTCCAAATTTATCAATCACAATATATAAACAGGCATCATTATCAATTATAAAGATAATTACTACATTGTGAGGAATCCAGTTGGATCCCTCCAACCTGTTTTCCCTACATTCACTAATATTAGCACAACAATATATATATCAATCCAGACTGATATAAATAAACATTTCAACCAATCACACAATTATTTAAATATCAACTACTTAAATCAGCTAACATTCCAGATGTGAGTGAGAATTAACTCACTTTGAGTTTCGGCGAGCGTTCGAAATTTAAATTAAACCAAACGACGTTCGATTTAACCCAAATTTCTACTTGCCCGGAATGGATCCAGATCTGCACCATTGCGTAGTATTCTTTTCTGCGATTCCAATGTCGCCAGTTTCGTTAAATTCTGATAACGTATGAAATTGTTATTATTTTATAAAGTTCGAACAACATTTTTAAAACCAATTTTCTTTTTAATTTAATTTAGCATTACCAAAGCAATATCTGGCCGTTCAACTCACGAATTAGAATCAAAGCCGCACGTATAAACAGAGCCTAAAATCGAGGCCATCCCAACCTTTCTTCCCTTACGCTAATCCAACAGGAGAATCGAACTCATCTAAACCCACCGCCGCGCCTTCCCCGATCATCCAACACTCGATCAACTGCCACAAGGATGTGCACCTCCATCCCCTACCCCCCTGCTCGAAAAATGGGCGGGCTCGGTCACCAATTCCGTCCAAAACACGAGTGCAAACGGCCGGTTTCAAACTGGAAAATCTGCCGATCCATCACGAAATACAAGATCTCGACCGTTGAATTACAAGAGCTCAAAGTGCTCGACAAATTCTTAGTTAGGAGTTTTCGAATTAAACGAGTGGATTGATTGAAAATTTGAGGAGAAAGTAAACGTTTTTCGGCCATTGAAACTAATATAAGCGGCGGCCGGTGAAATGGTCTAGGCTTTGGGTTATGATTATGAATATAAATATATATAATATTATTTAATATTAATTTAATCTCGTTCTTCAACTTTTAACAACCTATGCAAACGAACTCCAATTCTCACGTTCCAACAGGCGTTCCTAGGGTTTTTCCGCGTTCCGGACGCAATGGAACAAGCTCCAGATGCTAATTCGATCGTATGTGTGGGTTGCGGAATTAAACGATCAATTTTAATTTAAACTGATTAAAACGATTTCGATGCGTTTCGAGCTGCCACGGTCAAACGACAACTCCGATTGCTACGAAAATTGAAATCCGATAATAACTAACTATTACGGATTTAATGGAACTGGTTTTGTTGAATTCCGAGACTATGCCCCGGAAGGCTATTTTAACTCGTCTATTAAATCGAGCAATTTTCGAGATTGTCGAAATCACTTCAAAATTTCACCCTTTAAAATTTTATTAATTCTATTATAACTCGTATAAAATTTATATTCACATTAGAAGTCATTTTGACCCATTTCGAACCAAAATCTAATTGTTTGCATTATTATATTATTAAATTTCAATATTAAATTAATATAAAATTCCAAATAATAACTTATTGACTTTAAATTCATCTAAAAATCCAACCACCATATTTATATCCAAATAGACTTAAAAATAAATTTGAAAACCATTTGTATAACTATTCTCATCCAGATTCACCATTTATTCAAATTTTGAATATTTAATTACTATTCTTCATTACTCAAAATCGAATGGAATCACTATAATTAAAAATTATAGCGTATTTTATTGATTGCATCCGATTCCTTCCATTTCAAAGTCAATTAAGGATCCACCTTAAACATTTAAAACAAATTAAATGTTCAAATTCAATGGCTTAAAAATACGGGATGTTACAGTGAATCTGAAGTGAAGATGAAGGTTCTGAATGCAAGGGTTATCGTCGTTAACTCTGACGGTGATTCCAAAACGAGTGTAACGAGATGATGCCTTCGGTTTCGTTCGAACCCGGAATGAACTTGTATGGATTGAATGCTTTCAACACATCGTCAGGCGGACGATGAGCATTCTAAGAAATATGTTCTATAAAGGTAATCGTAACCTCAAGCCTCATCAACCGGGAATGGCTAAAACAGGGGAGGTGCAGCAAGGTTAGGTGGGTCATGCCCAAGCAGGACAAGGATATTCCCCTGTCTAGATGTCCCTTTTTATTCGGCTGTGTGGGCAGTTGGTCTGCAGCCAACTGCGGGGTTTATCTTGTTCGGGACTGTTCAGTAAGGAATGGTTCCGGCCTTGTGTTGCAGGGGGTCGGGAGTGATCCTCGGTACGTTGATCTAGGCCACGTACTGTGACGGGCGGTACCCCAATATCCCTGCCATTGTATGGAATCCAAAATCCAATAAGTGCCAACGGTTTTGATTGTATTACCCACTTTTGTGGCTAGTAGCTGGAATTTAATCATGTAACAATTTCGGCTATTTTCTATTTACTTGAAAACCCTAGACCTAATATAATATCATTGGATTTCCTAAATGTTTTGGTTAGCGTAAGGTAAAAACTTTTCCATGTTTATGTGTGGGAAGTCTTACGTGATACCTTTTGTTTTCAAAGGATTTTTCAAAATTAAGCAACTTTAACCTGTTACTCATACCAGACCCATGTCTGACCCGAAGTTTATTTTTGTTTTTCATAAACTCTCGGGTACCCAAATTTTTTATGGGTAGCCAAGGGATTCAGGTTTAGCTTTGACGAATTCTGGAGGAGCAATGGAGCAGGAGGCTTCAGCGTTATAGATATAGATATATAGTTCCGCTGTGTGGTATCTCTGTAATGTATTGTGTATTGAGTTATATAACTAGACAGGTGTTTATAACTGTCTAGTATGTGATGTACTATATGTAGCACTCTGATTGATGTTATATATTATGTAAATACTTATGTGATTAATATATTTTATTCGTTCCACTGTGAGATTCTGATGCTGTTGTTCTTTCTTCTCTATCTTTTCTATTTTCTCACCCTTTTCTTTCTTAATAACGATGCTACTTCCTGGGCGTAGGAAGTGGGGTCGTTACAATATTTTACGCCTCGAAACCAGAACCATTTTTATTTCAAAACTATTTATTCAATCAAAATAGTTTATACTTCGAAACCAAAATTATTTTTATTTCAAAACTATATTGAAATCAAAATAGTTTATACTTTATCATTTCCATCTCAAACCTATATTCACTTCCAAAAATCATAATACTTTCAAAGTTATAACTCTTTCGAAACCAAAATACTTGAAATCATTACACTTTGAAAATCATAACATTCAGAAATCATACATATGAAATCATGAAACATTCATTTAATTCTTTACATTTTACAAATTTATTTCCAATTTAATTCAAAATTTCAAATTTCCAATTTAATTCAAATCAAACGATTAATTTCAATTCAATTCAGTTTTCTAACAAAACATTTCAAATCTTATAAATTTCAAATATAGATTTGATCTACAAAATAAGCTATCCAATTTTAATATGTTTCCAAACAATATCCCACATTTCAAAACTAAACTTTATAATTCCATATATTCATATCTCAAATCTAATTTCATTATTATGTAGTTTTGAAATATTCATTTCATAAATCCAATATTATTAAAATAAACTTAAATTACAATTAAACCAAATATCTTTTCATACAAATATAAACTTCAAATATTCCTTTATCAAATAAAGAAAAATCAAATATCATTCAACATTCACATTCTTTATTAAAATAAAGATCAAATCATTTCCAAACCATTTCAAAATCATTAAAATATTACATCCTTTCAAAACTTCATAATCAAATCATTATTTAAATTCAAATCCAAATATTCAAAGTTAAATATCATTTAAAAATCAAATATGTCATTCATGTATTATTTCAAACATCATTACCAAAAATACATTCCAAAATTCCATTCAAAAATTCATTTATTATATTACATTTCATTCCGTTTAACACATAACCAAGTAAACTTTATTTAAATTCAAATTCAATTTAAATTGCTTAAAAATTCAATTTTAAATATTCAAAACTTCTAAAATTTAACAGATAATCCATTTCAAAAGTTAAATTATGTAACACTTTAAAATATAGCCCAAACAGTGTTAAAATCTTTAACATTTCAAAACATTGTCAAATTATAGCAACGACAGCATTTATAAAGTGCTATCGTAGCTTATATTTTCCAAAATGGTTTATTTCAAGAATAGAGACATTTATAAAATGTCGTAATAGATATTTAGTTATTTCAAACATTGTTAGATTCAAAACAATAGCATTAAAATGATGTCAAAAGACTAAAGCATTTTGAAAATGCTATAAAATTCCAGGTTTCATTTTAGCTTTTCAAAAATAGTAATAAAACTCCAAATTTTTATTATTACAACTTAAAAATCATATTTCTAGACTTCAAAATTTCACATTTAAAATCATTTTAACATATGATTTAACACAATAAAATTTTAAGATCAAATATTCAATTTTGCAAACTCCATTCATTTATTAAGTCAAAATTCACTGTTTATTAATTTATAAATTTAATAAACTTAAAATTTTACTTCAAATATCATTTCAAAACTTTAAATTTAATTTCCATTATTTATTTACATCTTAAAATAAAATTTAAAGTCAAATGTCACATGTACTCCAAATTTACATACTTGAATTCACTTAAATTCACAATTTCAAGATTTAATATTTAACTTTCTTAAAACCATAATATATATATTTTAAATCAAAATTTCATACTTTTGAAAATACATATTTAAAAAAAATCATTTAAAAATATACCACGGGGTCTGTATATAATTTTCTAACCTAGGTCAAATGATACAGATATATATCATTTCAATCCGTAATTTACAAAGAAAACCGGGTTTTATCATTTCAAACCTGCAATCCCAAGCCAAATAAAATACAATAAAAATCGCTCACGCCTATCATTTCAGCCCATAACGATTTTTTCCTATTCTAAAGTCCGTTCGGGTATGTATCATTTCAACCCATAATGATTCTATTCTAACAGGGAACTTGCAGTGTGAATATATGCATAAACAATATAAACAATGTCAATGTCACAATATAATGTCACATATCAGATGTCAGGTTATAATTAACAGTTTTAACATGGTAACAACATGGCATATCATATCATATGATCATCATTAACTTGCATAAACATTTTATATTACTAAACACTTGTCATCAATTCACTATTTCATAAGTATAAATGTCAGAGTGAGAAAGACTCACCTTTTACGAAGCTAGAGACAAACAACACACACAAGAGCGATTCCAAAGGCACGAAAAGCACGATTTAATTTGAATGGATGGAGAGCCTTGTAAACAATACACAAAATATAACATAAATAAGTGCAAAATATAAATATTTTACATACAAATATAATCAACAACTTAAGTTTGCAAAACAATGGCAAAACATGAAAGATAATCGAACCTTAGAAGCAACAGACTTGCACAAGACACATAGGCTTGGCCTAAATGCAAAAGGGCTTGATCTCATCACACCTAGGCTCGACCTAGGTCATGTGTGCTCGGCCATGAGTCATGAGATATGGTTATTTACATGAAAATGGAAGGCAAAGGCATGGAGAGGCAAAGGTAAGCAAAGGGTCAATGGATGGAAGGTTTTGGAGCAACATAGACTCGACCTATGTCAATATTTGGCTCGGCCGTGCATTGTTTCAGGTCAGGTCAGTGGAGTGGCTGATGGTCAGAGGTGATGTAGGTAGGTGGTGGTGGATGTAGGGGTGTCCAAGGCAAGATATGGAGGAGATAGTGAAGATAGGCTTGGCTAGGCAATGTTTTGAAGGAGCGTTGCAATGTTTTGTGGAGTTTTGTGGTTATGGCTTCATCCAATGGTCACGGCCTGATCTGGAAGAGGGGATATGTGGTGGTTGCTGCTGCTGGTTATGGTGGAGAGTATGGTGGTGATGGTGGGTGGTAGAGGCCAAGCAAAGTTAGGTAGAGATCTAGGCAAAACAATGAAAAGAAGGAGGAAAAGTAGAACAAGAAGACCATGAACTTGCCATTTTTTTTCCCAAATTGAAATGCCGTGAGTTTTTGATGGTGGGAAGAATATTTTCACGTGAATTTCTGGAGAAAATACATGGCTATAGGTAAGTAGTGTACGGCCAAAAGAAAGGAGAGTAAAAGCCAAAAGAAAATGAAGAGACAAGGAGATGAAAAGACTAGAAAATGAAAGGTCTAGTCTCTTTGAATTTCTAATTTCTTTTAAAATTTTAAATACAGGTAAAATATGTATAAATACAGATAAAAAACGAAAATATAGTAAATAAACAAAAACAAACAAATAAATATTAATTAAATATAATTAAATTATGAAAATTGCAAAGAAAATGTATACTAGGCTTGAAAATTTGAAAATAAATGAAATGAACTTTGAAAAAATTGTATGTACATGAAACATATTTATAAATAAAGATAAAAACATAAAAATAAAATGCATACATAAAAATGAATAAATAAATTTTAATTAAATATAATTTAAATAAAGAAAATAACAGAAAAATGGAAACTAACCTTCAAAAATAGAAAATAAATTCAATAAGCTTTGGAGAAATTCAAACATCACTTTAAAAATATTTAAAAGGTAAAAATATATGTAACATAACATATAATACAATTAAGAATAATATATGAAAAATAAAAATTATTTATATAATTTAAAATAAACAATATTGTTAAATAAAACAATTTACACCCAATTTTGTAAAAGCATAACTTTCACAGTATTATTCGGATTTCAATGAAACGAAAAGCATTGTTCATGAAATTTTATTTACTTTCATAACAAAAGGTAAAATTAAAATTTTAAAACTTTTAAAATTTAAATTTTAAAGTCAAAGTTTGACCAGATTGACCAAAATTCACTTTTCTGGAAATATTCAATTTATGCATGATTGAAATTCTAATCCACATCAAAATCAACATTTATATTTCAATTAACAAAATATATTCATTTTAATAAATAAAATAAAGTTTTTTTAAATTAGGAATTTAAATTAAAATAATTAAAATATACAATTACAATAATCAGAAAATATAGGGTTGTTACACATGTGCACTGACATATCTTAGGAATGTCTAAATGTTTGATTTTTCCAGTGCTTCTAAGTTTTAACCTTAACTTAGTTGTCCCTTTGAACCTAAATATTGGGATCTCCAGTCAATTAGGTTGGGTTTCCGTTGAGGAAAACTTTTTATTCAATAGGCCTTAAGCCCATTCCTATCGATAAGGTTTGAACTCTCTCTTTAGGCAAGCCTTTCATTAGTGGATCCGTAATGTTATCTTTCGACCTTACATAGTCTATAGTGATAACTCCATTAGAGAGTAGTTGTCTCACGGTTTTATGTCTACGACGAATATGTCTAGACTTACCATTGTATAGTGTACTGTTAGCTCTTCCAATAGTTGACCGACTATCACAATGTATACAGATTGGTGGAACAGGTATATTCCAATTTGGAATATCTTCTAGAAAACTTCTAAGCCAATCTGCTTCTTCACCGGCTTTGTCTAAAGCAATGAATAGTGACTCCATTGTTGACCTTGCTATACACGATTATTTAGAAGACTTCCATGATATAGCTCCATTTCCTAAGGTAAATACATATCCACTTGTGGATTTGGTGTCATTTGAACCAGTTATCCAATTTGCATCACTATATCCTTCTACTACGGAAGGATATTTAGTGTAATGCAAGCTGTAGTTCTGAGTATATTTTAAATATCCTAGAACCCTTATTATTGCTTTCCAGTGATTTTTACCAGGATTGCTTGTATACCTACTTAGCTTACTTACAAGATATGCAATATCTGGTCTAGTACAATTCATTACATACACTATACTTCCCAGTATTCGAGAGTATTCAAGTTGGTAGATTCCATCACCGGTATTTTTAACCCAATTTTGGTTCATCTCAACTGGCGATTTAGCAACAGTTATATTATGTTGTTTGAACTTTTCAAGTATTTTGGCCACATAGTGTGATTGAGATAGTACATAGCCTTCTGACGTCTTTAAAATTTTAACGCCCAAAATCACATCAGCCAATCCTAGATCTTTCATATCAAATCTAGATGACAACATATCCTTTGTTGATTTGATTATAGCATTATTATTGCCTAGTATCAATAAGTCATCAACATATAGGCAAACTATGGCATATCCCATATCTACATTCTTCATATAGACACATTTATCTGATTCATTTATTTTGAATCCTTTTTCATCATAGTTTCATCAAATTTTTCGTGCCATTGTTTGAGACCATAAAGTGATTTTACTAACTTACATACTTTATTCTCATTTCCTGGGCTTATGAACCCTTCAGGTTGCTGCATGTATATTTCTTCCTCTAACTCACTATTCAGAAATGCAGTTTTTACATCCATTTGATGTATTTCTAAATTTAGTATAGAAGCAATAGCAATAAGCATCCTAATGGATGTTATTCTAGTTACTGGTGAGTAAGTATCAAAGTAATCTAGATCTTCCTTTTGTCTAAATCCTTTGACTACCAATCGGGCTTTATATTTATCTATTGAGCCATCAGCTTTAAGTTTTTTCTTAAAGATCCATTTATACCCTAATGGTTTTGATCCTTTAGGAAGATCTACTAGTTCCCATGGGTGGTTTTGTAAAATGGATTCAATTTCTCTATTGACAGCTTCTTTCCAATAAGGAGCATCAGGTGATGACCTTGCTTGTTTATATGTTAGAGGTTCATTTTCTGCCATATATGCATATAACTCAGGCCCAAAGATTTTTGATGTCCTTTGTCGTTTGCTCCTTCTTGATTCCTCTAACTCTTGATCATTTTCATGATCAACACGATATTCAAGAGTTTCTTCATCTCTTGATCTCTTTTGGATACCGGTACCATTGGATTCTTTAAGTGGAAATATGTTTTCAAAGAATCTTGCATTTCGAGATTCGATTATGGTGTTTTCATGAATGTCATCAATTTCAGATTTATGCACCAAGAATTGATATGCACTACTATTATGAGCATATCCAATAAATATGCAATCTATAGTTTCGGGTCCAATTTTGACCTTTTTAGGCTTAGGTATTTCTACCTTTGCTAAGCAACCTCACACTTTTAAGTATTTGAAAGATAGAGGTCTGTTTTTCCACAGTTCATGTGGTGATTTAAAGGTCTTTTTGCGAGGTACTTTGTTCAGTATGTGATTAGCTGAAAGTATCGCTTCACCCCATAAATTGTCTGGTAATCCAGAACTAATAAGCAGAGCATTCATCATTTCCTTCAGGGTACGATTCTTACGTTCTGCTATTCCATTGGATTGAGGAGAGTACGGTGCTGTTGTTTGATGGATTATACCATTTTGAGCGCAAAATTCCTCAAATGGAAATTCGTATTCTCCACCTCTATCACTTCGCAAGGCTTTTATCTTTTTGTTTAGTTGATTTTCAACTTCTGCCTTATATTGTTTAAATGTTTCAAAGGCCTCATCCTTGCTTCTTAATATGTACACATAACAGTACCTAGTGCAATCATCGATAAAGGTAATAAAATACCTTTTACCTCCTCTTGTTTGACACATCTTTAGATCACATACATCAGTATGTATTAAATCTAACGGCTCGGTATTCCTTTTAACATGATGAAAGGAAGATCTAGTTAACTTTGCTTCAGCACATGTTTCACATTTATAGTTGTGATCTATAGTAAACTTAGGTATAAAATCTAAGTTAACCATTTTTCGCAAAGTATCAAAATTCACATGGCCTAGTCTGGCATGCCATATATTAAATGACTCAGTGATATAAACAGAAGAATCCATTTTATTCATATCTTTTGGTACAACAGTCATTACATTCATCTTGAATAGACCATCACTCACATACCCTTTACCTACATACACTCCATTTTTAGACAATACAAAATTATTAGAAACACGGACCAACTTGAAACCATTCTTGCTCAGCAATGATCCCGAAACTAAGTTCTTACGAATGTCTGGTACATGCAGAACATCATTCAAAGTGAGTTCTTTTCCAAAAGTCATTTTGAGAACCACTTTTCCTTTTCCTTCAACCTTCGACGTGGAGGAGTTTCCCATGAAGAGTTGCTCTTCTTGTGTCGCAGGCTTGTAGTTGGAAAACATCCACTTGTTGGCGCAAATGTGTTTTGTGGCACCATTGTCCACAAACCATTCCTTCGTGTTGCCAACTAAGTTGCATTCTGAGATCACGGCTGACAAGTTCATTTCTGAAACTCCATCCGAAAGCCTATCATGTTCCGTAACAATGGCTTGGTTTTTCTGCTTCTTTGGTCCTCGGCACTCACTTGCCTTATGGCCTTTCTTCCCGCAATTATGGCAGTTCCCTTTGAACTTCTTAGCCTTCTTTCCATTTGGATTATTTTCTCTCTTTCTTTTGTTTTTCTTGTCGGTCTCAACAACATTTGCTTTTGCCACCATGGTGTTGGTTGACTTCTTTTCAGATTTTCTGTTATCCTCTTCAATTTCGAGTCGAACAACAAGATCTTCCATAGTAATTTCTTTCCGTTTGTGCTTCAGATAGTTCTTGAAGTCCTTCCATGATGGAGGCAACTTCTCGATAGCAGCAGCAACTTGAAATGATTAGCTTAACTCCATCTTCTCATCATGCATCTCATGGATGATAACATGAAGTTACTAAATCTGGTTGACTACTGTTTTGGTGTCGAGCATTTTGAAGTCTAGGAATTTGCCGACTATGAACTTCTTCATCCCGGCGTCTTCCGTTTTGTACTTTCTCTCGAGGGACAACCAAAGAGTCTTTGCAGTTTGGACAGTGCAGTACACATTATGCAGACTATTGTCCAAACCTTTGAGAATATAATTCTTGCAAATGAAGTCAGAACCCTTCCAGGCTGTGAGGGCCACGACCTTGGTGGCGTCGGGCTCAAATTCATCTACTAGTGGAGGGTCCTCTGTTAGGTATTTGGCCGGACCTAACGTAGTCAAGTAGAACGGTACAGGCTGTGTGACAAGTGGTCCTGTCGGAGCAGAGGGCAATGGCTGCTTTGTTGTCGAAGTGCTACTGTCTTGAGCCATCGTCTGAAACGATATGACTTCAATTAGTGCACAGAAAGAATCAAACAAAGCAAAAATCTGTTTTAAGAATGTTAGCCACACATAAACCCTAATGTATAAATTAGGGCGAAATCAATTTAGGCAAAACACCCTAACCCTAATTTTGTAATTGGGTTAACAGGAACAAGAAGAGCCGAAATGCAATTCGTACCGTTTAGTACTCTGTTTGCAAGTTGTATTTTTGTATCCGAGTCCAGCACAGTCGTTGTTCCCTTAAAACAGATTTGCTCCCCGTACGGCGCAGCGGGTTGGCAAGCAACTGTTTCCCAAGGTGAAGCGGGACGAGGGCCTGCAAGGTTGGCTGACGATGCAGGCGACGACGAACTCAAGAGAGTTTCTTATTTCAGAATAGCATGTGCAGAGAGAAGGAGGGAAGAAGAAAATAGAATAATCTGATTTCGGTTCCGCATGCCTTTAAATAGGGTTGGGGAGCTGCCTGTTTGGGAAGAGGCGCGGCTGTCTGAATAGCTGTGACCGTTGGTAAGGTTGCGATCCTTCAACCAATGGATGCAACCGTTTCTGGCAGCAAAAATGGCATAATTCGGATCAAAAAACTAGTCGTTTTAGCGCAGCCCAGGTGGCAAACGAAGTCCCATTTAATCATCAGACCCCAAGAGCCCCAAGGCCCAAGGACCAATCTTTGAGCATATAATATTAAATATGTAGGATTTTTCATGCCTACATTGCCTCTTCCCTTTCATTGCCTCTTTCTTTCTATCTCCTCATTCTCTTTTGATATAGCTTATTAAACTTTAGTATATATAGTGAAATTTGGATGAGTATTTCCCGATGTGGGACATTGTTCCCTCCTTAGACACTTATTCATTTTCTAACAATCCCCCACATGAATGAGGGGTTATCTATTTTGTTCCGAAATATTGCGAAACATTTATCATATCGGTAAAAGTAGCACAGAAGCCTTGAACTTTTCCTAGTGTTTTATCATTATAACTTACTGGCGAATCAGTGGACTAGATTGTCCTTGAACTGTAAGCCTTTTGTGTATGCTTTATAAATATAACACGTGATAAATGTTTTAACTCCTTGGTTCTCCATTTGTGTTCGTTTTAGCCATGAACACCTGCTTGGTCTCATGAGCACTTAAGAGAATCAGCCCTCGTTAATTCTCCTTGAAGCGGCGCCTTCGTACTCACGTAGGTGATCCTATAAAGAGTATTCCGCAATACTCCACTTGGTTCTTTATAGCTCCAAGTATAGACTTCATTAAAAGCTGAGCTTATCCTTTTCTCCAGCGGCATGTGCACTGACTTATCTTAGAAATGTCTAAATGTTTGATTTTTCCAGTGCTTCTAAGTTTTAACCTTAACTTAGTTGTCCCTTTGAACCAAAATCTTAGGATCTCCAGTCAATTAGGTTGGGTTTCCGTAGAGGAAAACTTTTTATTCAATAGGCCTTAAGCCCATTCCTATCGATAAGGTTTGAACTCTCTCTTTAGGCAAGCCTTTCGTTAGTGGATTCGCAATGTTATCTTTCGACCTTACATAGTCTATACTGACACTCCATTAGAGAGTAGTTGTCTCACGGTTCTATGTCTACGACGAATATGTCTAGACTTACCATTGTATAGTGTACTGTTAGCTCTTCCAATAGTTGACTGACTATCACAATGTATACAGATTGGTGGAACTGGTTTATTCCAATTCGGAGTATCTTCTAGAAAACTTCTAAGCCAATCTGCTTCTTCAGCGGCTTTGTCTAAAGCAATGAATTCTAACTCCATTGTTGACCTTGCTATACACGTTTGTTTAGAAGACTTCCATGATATAGCTCCATTTCCTAGGGTAAATACATATCCACTTGTGGATTTGGTGTCATTTGAACCAGTTATCCAATTTGCATCACTATATCCTTCAACTACGGAAGGATATTTAGTGTAATGCAAGCTATAGTTCTGAGTATATTTTAAATATCCTAGAACCCTTATTATTGCTTTCTAATGATTTTTACCAAGATTGCTTGTATACCTACTTAGCTTACTTACAGCATATGCAATATCTGGTCTAGTACAATTCATTACATACATTATACTTCCCAGTATTCGAGAGTATTCAAGTTGGTAGATTCCATCACCGATATTTTTAACCCAATTTTGGTTCATATCAACTGGCGATTTAGCAACAGTTATATTATGTTGTTTGAACTTTTCAAGTATTTTGGCCACATAGTGTGATTGAGATAGTACATAGCCTTCTGACGTCTTCAAAATTTTAACGTCCAAAATCACATCAGCCAATCCTAGATCTTTCATATCAAATCTAGATGACAACATATCCTTTGTTGATTTGATTATGGCATTATTATTGCCTAGTATCAATAAGCCATCAACATATAGGCAAACTATGACATATCTCATATCTACATTCTTCATATAGACACATTTATCTGATTCATTTATTTTGAATCCTTTTGTCATCATAGTTTCATCAAATTTTTCATGCCATTGTTTTGGCGCTTGTTAGAGACCATAAAGTGATTTTACTAACTTAAATACTTTATTCTCATTTCCTGGGCTTAGGAACCCTTTAGGTTGCTGCATGTATATTTCTTCCTCTAACTCACCATTCAGAAATGCAGTTTTTACATCCATTTGATGTATTTCTAAATTTAGTATAGAAGCAATAGCAATAAGCATCCTAATGGATGTTATTCTAGTTACTGGTGAGTAATTATCAAAGTAATCTAGGTCTTCCTTTTGTCTAAATCCTTTCACTACCAGTCGGGCTTTATATTTATTTATTGAGCCATCATCTTTAAGTTTTTTCTTAAAGATCCATTTATACCCTAATGGTTTCGATCCTTTAAGAAGATCTACTAGTTCCCATGTGTGGTTTTGTAAAATGGATTCAATTTCGCTATTGACAGCGTCTTTCCAATAAGGAGCATCAGGTGATGACAATGCTTGTTTATATGTTAGAGGTTCATTTTCTGCCATATATGCATAGAACTCAGGCCCAAAGGTTTTTGATGTCCTTTGTCGTTTTCTCCTTCTTGGTTCCTCTAACTCTTGATCATTTTCATGATCAACACGATGTTCAAGAGTTTCTTCATCTCTTGATCTCTTTTGGATACTGGTACCATTGGATTCTTTTAGTGGAAATATGTTTTCAAAAAATCTTGCATTTCGAGATTCAATTATGGTGTTTTAATGAATGTCATCAATTTCAGATTTATGCACCAAGAATCGATATGCACTACTATTATGAGCATATCCAATAAATATGCAACCTATAGTTTTGGGTCCAATTTTGACCTTTTTAGGCTTAGGTATTTCTACCTTTGCCAAGCACCCCCACACTTTTAAGTATTTGTAAGATGGAGTTCTGTTTTTCCACAGTTCATGTGGTGATTTAAAGGTCTTTTTGCGAGGTACTTTGTTTAGTTTGTGATTAGCTGAAAGTATCGCTTCACCCCATAAATTATCTGGTAATCCAGAACTAATAAGCAGAGCATTCATAATTTCCTTCAGGGTATGATTCTTACGTCATGCTATTCCATTGGATTGAGGAGAATACGGTGCTGTTGTTTGATGGATTATACCATTTTGAGCGCAAAATTCCTCAAATGGAAATTCGTATTCTCCACCTCTATCACTTTGCAAGGCTTTTATCATTTTGTTTAGTTGATTTTCAACTTCTGCCTTATATTGTTTAAATGTTTCAAAGGCCTCATCCTTGCTTCTTAATAGGTACACATAACAGTACCTAGTGCAATCATCGATAAAGGTAATAAAATACCTTTTACCTCCTCCGGTTTGACACATCTTTAGATCACATACATCAGTATGTATTAAATCTAACGGCTCGGTATTCCTTTCAACATGATGAAAGGAAGTTCTAGTTAAGTTTGCTTCAGCACATGTTTCACATTTATATTGTGATCTATAGTAAACTTAGGTATAAAATCTAAGTTAACCATTTTTCGCAAAGTATCAAAATTCACATGGCCTAGTCGAGCATGCCATATATTAAATGACTCTGCGATATAAACAGAAGAATCCATTTTATTCATATCTTTTGGTACAACAGTCATTACATTCATCTTGAATAGACCATGACTCACATACCCTTTACCCACATACACTCCATTTTTAGACAATACAAAATTATCAGAAACAAAAACCAACTTGAAACCATTCTTGCTCAGCAATGATCCAAAAACTAAGTTCTTACGAATGTCTGGTACATGCAGAACATCATTCAAAGTGAGTTCTTTTCCATAAGTCATTTTGAGAACCACCTTTCCTTTTCCTTCAACCTTCAACATGGAGGAGTTTCCCATGAAGAGTTGCTCTTCTTGTGTCGCAGGCTTGTAGATGGAAAACATCCACTTGTTGGCGCAAATGTGTTTTGTGGCACCAGTGTCCACAAACCATTCCTTCGTGTTGCCAACTAAGTTGCATTCTGAGATCACGGCTGACAAGTTCATTTCTAAACTCCATCCGAAAGCCTATCATGCTCTGTAACAATGGCTTGGTCTTTCTACTTCTTTGGTCCTTGGCGCTCACTTGCCTTATGGCCTATCTTCCCTCAATTATGGAAGTTCCCTTTGAACTTCTTAGCCTTCTTTGCATTTGGATTATTTTCTCTCTTTCTTTTGTTGTTCTTGTCGGTCTCAACAACATTTGCTTTTGCCACCATGGTGTTGGTTGACTTCTTTTCATATTTTATGTTATCCTCTTCAATTCTAAGTCGAACAACAAGATCTTCCATAGTCATTTCTTTCCGTTTGTGCTTCAGATAGTTCTTGAAGTCCTTCCATGATGGAGGCAGCTTCTCGATAGCAGCAGCAACTTGAAATGATAAGCTTAACTCCATCTTCTCATCATGCATCTCATGGATGATAACCTGAAGTTCCTGAATCTGGCTGACTACTGTTTTTGTGTCGAGCATTTTGAAGTCTAGGAATTTGCCGACTATGAACTTCTTCATCCCGGCGTCTTCCGTTTTGTACTTTCTCTCGAGGGACAACCAAAGAGTCTTTGCAGTTTGGACAGTGCAGTACACATTATGCAGACTATTGTCCAAACCTTTGAGAATATAATTCTTGCAAATGAAGTCAGAACCCTTCCAGGCTGTGAGGGCCTCGACCTTGGTGGCGTCGGGCTCAAGTTCATCTACTTGTGGAGGGTCCTCTATTAGGTATTTGGCCGGACCTAACGTAGTCAAGTAGAATAGCATCTTCTGTTGCCAGCGCTTAAAATCCTGGCGATTTAATTTTTCCAGCCTCTCTCCTTGTAAAAATGGTACAGGCTGTGTGACATGTGGTCCTGTCGGAGCGGAGGGCAATGGCTGCTTTGTTGTCGAATTGCTACTGTCTTGAGCCATCGTCTGAAACGATATGACTTCAATTAGTACACAGAACAGAATCAAACAAAGCAAAATCCTGTTTTAAGAATGTTAGCCACACATAAACCCTAATGTATAAATTAGGGTGAAATCAATTTGGGCAAAACACCCTAACCCTAATTTTGTAATTGGGATAACAGGAACATGAAGAGCCGAAATGCAATTCGTACCGTTCAATACTCTGTTTGCAAGTTGTATTTTTGTATCCGAGTCCAGCACAGTCGATGTTCCCTTATAACAGATTTGCTCCCCCTACGGCGCAGCGGGTTGGCGAGCAACTGTTTCCCAAGGTGAAGCGGGACGAGAGCCTGCAAGGTTGCGCTGACGATGCAGGCGACGACGAACTCAAGAGAGTTGCTTATTTCAGAACAGCGTGTGCAGAGAGAAGGAGGGAAGAAGAAAATAGAATAATCTGATTTCGGTTCTTCATGCTTTTAAATAGGGTTGGGGAGCTGACTGTTCGAGAAGAGGCGCGGCTGTTTGAATGGCTGTGACCGTTGGTAAGGTTGCGACCCTTCAACCAACGGATGCAACCGTTTCTGGCAGCAAAAAAGGGCATAATTCGGATCAAAAAACTAGCCGTTTTAGCGCAGCCCAGGTAGCAAACGAAGGCCCATTTAATCATCAGACCCCAAGAGCCCCAAGGCGCAAGCCCAATCTTTGACCATATAATATTAAATATGTAGGATTTTTCATGCCTACATTGTCTCTTCCCTTTCATTGCCTCATTCTTTCTACCTCCTCATTCTCTTTTGATATAGCTTATTAAGCTTTAGTATATATAGAGAAATTTGGATGAGCATTTCCCGATGTGGGAATTTGTTCCCTCCTTAGCCACTTATTCATTTTCTAACAATCCCCCACATGAATGAGGGGTTATCTATTCTGTTTTGAAATATTGCGAAACATTTATCATATCGGTTAAAGTAGCATAGAAGTCTTGAACTTTTCCTAGTGTTTTATCATTATAATTTACTGGCGAATCAGTGGACTAGAAGTCCTTGAACTGTAAGCCTTTTGTGTAAACTTTATAAAGATAACACATGATAAATGTTTTAACTCCTTGGTTCTCTGTTTGTGTTCGTTTTAGCCATGAACACCTGCTTGGTCTCATGAGTACTTAAGAGAATCAGGCCTCGTTAATTCTCCTTGAAGCGGCGCCTTCGCACTCATGTAGGTGATCCTGTAAAGAGTATTCCGCAAAACTCCACTTGGTTCTTTATAGCTCCAAGTATAGACTTCATTAAAAGCTGAGCTTATCCTTTTCTCCGGCGGCATGTGCACTGACTTATCTTAGGAATGTCTAAATGTTTGATTTTTCCAGTGCTTCTAAGTTTTAACCTTAACTTAGTTGTCCCTTTGAACCTAAATCATGGGATCTCCAGTCAATTAGGTTGGGTTTCCGTTGAGGAAAACTTTTTATTCAATAGGCCTTAAGCCCATTCCTATCGATAAGGTTTGAACTCTCTATTTAGGCAAGCCTTTCGTTAGTGGATCCGCAATGTTATCTTTCGACCTTATATAGTCTATAGTGATAACTCCATTAGAGAGTAGTTGTCTCACGGTTTTATGTCTACGACGAATATGTCTAGACTTACCATTGTATAGTGTACGGTTAGCTCTTCCAATAGCTGACTGACTATCACAATGTATACAGATTTGTGGAAAAGGTATATTCCAATTCGGAATATCTTCTAGAAAACTTCTAAGCCAATCTGCTTCTTCAGCGGCTTTGTCTAAAGCAATAAATTCTGACTCCATTGTTGACCTTGCTATACACGTTTGTTTAGAAGACTTCCATGATATAGCTCCATTTTCTAGGGTGAATACATATCCACTTGTGGATTCGGTGTCATTTGAACCAGTTATCCAATTTGCATCACTATATCCTTCTACTACGGAAGGATATTTAGTGTAATGCAAGCTGTAGTTCTGAGTATATTCTAAATATCCTAGAACCCTTATTATTGCTTTCCAACGATTTTTACCAGGATTGCTTGTATACCTACTTAGCTTACTTACAGCATATGCAATATCTGGTCTAGTACAATTCATTACATACATTATACTTCCCAGTATTCGAGAGTATTCAAGTTGGCAGATTCCATCACCGGTATTTTTAACCCAATTTTGGTTCATATCAACTGGCGATTTAGCAACAGTTATATTATGTTGTTTGAACTTTTCAAGTATTTTGGCCACATAGTGCGATTGAGATAGTACATAGCCTTCTGACGTCTTTAAAATTTTAACGTCCAAAATCACATCAGCCAATCCTAGATCTTTCATATCAAATCTAGATGACAACATATCCTTTGTTGATTTGATTATGGCATTATTATTGCCTAGTATCAATAAGTCATCAACCTCATATCTACATTCTTCATATAGACACATTTATCTGATTCATTTATTTTGAATCCATTTGTCATCATAGTTTCATCAAATTTTTCATGCCATTTTTTTTGCACTTGTTTGAGACCATAAAGTGATTTTACTAACTTACATACTTTATTCTCATTTCCTGGGCTTAGGAACCCTTCAGGTTGCTGCATGTATATTTCTTCCTCTAACTCACCATTTAGAAATGCAGTTTTTACATCCATTTGATGGATTTCTAAATTTGGTATAGAAGCAATAACAATAAGCATCCTAATGGATGTTATTCTAGTTACTGGTGAGTAAGTATCAAAGAAATCTAGATCTTCCTTTTGTCTAAATCTTTTGACTACCAGTCGGGCTTTATATTTATCTATTGAGCCATCATCTTTAAGATTTTTCTTAAAGATCCATTTATACCCTAATGGTTTCGATCCTTCAGGAAGATCTACTAGTTTCCATGTGTGGTTTTGTAAAATAGATTCAATTTCGCTATTGACAGCTTCTTTCCAATAAGGAGCATCAGGTGATGACATTGCTTGTTTATATGTTAGAGGTTCATTTTCTGCCATATATGCATAGAACTCAGGCCCAAAGGTTTTTGATGTACTTTGTCGTTTGCTCCTTCTTGGTTCCTCTAACTCTTGATCATTTTCATGATCAACACGATGTTATAGAGTTTCTTCATCTCTTGATCTCTTTTGGATACTGGTACCATTGGATTCTTTTAGTGGAAATATGTTTTCAAAGAATCTTGCATTTCGAGATTCGATTATGGTGTTTTCATGAATGTCATCAATTTCAGATTTATGCACCAAAAATCGATATGCACTACTATTATGAGCATATCCAATAAATATGCAATCTATAGTTTTGGGTCCAATTTTGACCTTTTTAGGCTTAGGTATTTCTACCTTTGCTAAGCACCCCCATACTTTTAAGTATTTGTAAGATGGAGATATGTTTTTCCACAGTTCGTGTTGTGATTTAAAGGTCTTTTTGCGAGGTACTTTGTTCAGTATGTGATTAGCTGAAAGTACCGCTTCACCCCATAAATTGTTTGGTAATCCAGAACTAATAAGCAGAGCATTCATCATTTCCTTCAGGGTACGATTCTTACGTTCTGCTATTCCATTGGATTGAGGAGAATACGGTGCTGTTGTTTGATGGATTATACCATTTTGAGCACCAAATTCCACAAATGGAAATTCGTATTCTCCACCTCTATCACTTCGCAAGGCTTTTATCTTTTTGTTTAGTTGATTTTCAACTTCTGCCTTATATTGTTTAAATGTTTCAAAGGCCTCATCCTTGCTTCTTAATAGGTACACATAACAGTACCTAGTGCAATCATCGATAAAGGTAATAAAATACCTTTTACCTCCTCTGGTTTGACACATCTTTAGATCACATACATCGGTATGTATTAAATCTAACGGCTCGTTATTCCTTTCAACATGATGAAAGGAAGTTCTAGTTAACTTTGCTTCAGCACATGTTTCACATTTATAGTTGTGATCTATAGTAAACTTAGGTATAAAATCTAAGTTAACCATTTTTCGCAAAGTATCAAAATTCACATGGCCTAGTCTAGCATGCCATATATTAAATGACTCAGCGATATAAACAGAAGAATCCATTTTATTCATATCTTTTGGTACAACAGTCATTACATTCATCTTGAATAGACCATCACTCACATACCCTTTACCCACATACACTCCATTTTTAGACAATACAAAATTATCAGAAATAAAGACCAACTTGAAACCATCCTTGCTCAGCAATGATCCCGAAACTAAGTTCTTACGAATGTCTGGTACATGTAGAACATCATTCAAAGTGAGTTCTTTTCCAGAAGTCATTTTGAGAACCACTTTTCCTTTTCCTTCAACCATCGACGTGGAGGAGTTTCCCATGAAGAGTTTCTCTTCTTGAGTCGCAGGCTTGTAGTTGGAAAACATCCACTTGTTGGCGCAAATGTGTTTTATGGCACCAGTGTCCACAAACCATTCCTTCGTGTTGCCAACTAAGTTGCGTTCTGAGATCACGGCTGACAATTTCATTTCTGAAACTCCATCCGAAAGCCTATCATGCTCCGTAACAATATCTTGGTCTTTCTGCTTCTTTGGTCCTCGGGACTCACTTGCCTTATGGCCTTTCTTCCCGCAATTATGGAATTTCCCTTTGAACTTCTTAGCCTTCTTTGGATTTGGATTATTTTCTCTCTTTCTTTTGTTGTTCTTGTCGGTCTCAACAACATTTGCTTTTGCCACCATGGTGTTGGTTGACTTCTTTGAAGATTTTCTGTTATGCTCTTCAATTCTGAGTCGAACAACAAGATCTTCCATAGTCATTTCTTTCCATTTGTGCTTCAGATAGTTCTTGAAGTCCTTCCATGATGGAGGCAACTTCTCGATAGCAGCGGCAACTTGAAATGATTCGCTTAACTCCATCTTCTCATCATGCATCTCATGGATGATAACCTGAAGTTCCTGAATCTGGCTGAATACTGTTTTGGTGTCGAGCATTTTGAAGTCTAGGAATTTTCCGACTATGAACTTCTTCATCCCGGCGTCTTCCGTTTTGTACTTTTTCTCGAGGGACAACCAAAGAGTCTTTGCAGTTTAGACAGTGCAGTACACATTGTACAGACTATTATCCAAACCGTTGAGAATATAATTCTTGCAAATGAAGTCAGACCCCTTCCAGGCTGTGAGGGCCTCGACCTTGGTGGCGTCGGGCTCAAGTTCATCTACTTGTGGAGGGTCCTCTGTTAGGTATTTGGCCAGACCTAACGTAGTCAAGTAGAAGAGCATCTTCTATTGCCAGCGCTTAAAATCCTGGCTATTGAATTTTTCCGACCTCTCTCCATGTGAGAACGGTACAGGCTGTGTGACAAGTGGTACTGTCGCAGCGGAGGGCAATGGCTGCTTTGTTGTCGAAGTGCTACTGTCTTGAGCCATCGTTTGAAACGATATGACTTCAATTAGTACACAGAACATAATCAAACAAAGTAAAAAAAATCTGCTTTAAGAATGTTAGCCACACATAAACCCTAATGTATAAATTAGGGCGAAATCAATTTGGGAAAAACACCCAAACCCTAATTTTGTAATTGGGTTAACAGGAACAAGAAGAGCCGAAATGCAATTCGTACCGTTCAGTACTCTGTTTGCAAGTTGTATTTATGTATCGGAGTCCAGCACAGTCGCTGTTCCCTTAAAACAGATTTGCTCTCCCTACGGCGCAGCGGGTTGGCGAGCAACTATTTCCCAAGGTGAAGCAGGACGAGAGCCTACAAGGTTGCGCTGACGATGCAGGCGACGACGAACTCAAGAGAGTTGCTTATTTCAGAACAGCGTGTGCAGAGAGAAGGAGGGAAGAAGAAAATTGAATAATCTGATTTCGGTTCTACATGCCTTTAAATAGGGTGGGGGAGCTGCCTGTTCGGGAAGAGGCGCGGCTGTCTGAATGGCTGTGACCGTTGGTAAGGTTGCGACCCTTCAACCAACGGATGCAACCGTTTCTGGCTGCAAAAAAGGGCATAATTCGGATCAACAAACTAGCCGTTTTAGCGCAGCCCAGGTAGCAAACGAAGACCCATTTGATCATCAGACCCCAAGAGCCCCAAGGCCCAAGGCCCAATCTTTGACCACATAATATTAAATATGTAGGATTTTTCATGCCTACATTGCCTCTTCCCTTTCATTGCCTCATTCTTTCTATCTCCTCATTCTCTTTTGATATAGCTTATTAAGCTTTAGTATATATAGTGAAATTTGGATGAGTATTTCCCGATGTGGGACATTGTTCCCTCCTTAGCCACTTATTCATTTTCTAACAATCCCCCAAATGAATGAGGGGTTATCTATTATGTTCTGAAATATTGCGAATCATTTATCATATCGGTAAAAGTAGCACAGAAGCCTTGAACTTTTCCTAGTGTTTTATCATTATAACTTACTCTCGAATCAGTGGACTAGATTGTCCTTGAACTGTAAGCCTTTTGTGTGAGCTTTATAAAGATAACACATGATAAATGTTTTAACTCCTTGGTTCTCTGTTTGTGTTCGTTTTAGCCATGAACACCTGCTTGGTCTCATGAGTACTTAAGAGAATCAGGCCTCGTTAATTCTCCTTGAAGCGGCGCCTTCGCACTCACGTAGGTGATCTTATAAAGAGTATTCCGCAATACTCCACTTGGTTCTTTATAGCTCCAAGTATAGATTTCATTAAAAGATGAGATTATCCTTTTCTCCGGCGGCATGTGCACTGACTTATCTTAGGAATGTCTAAATGTTTGATTTTTCCAGTGCTTCTAAGTTTTAACCTTAACTTAGTTGTCCCTTTGAACCTAAATCTTGGGATCTCCAGTCAATTAGGTTGGGTTTTCGTTGAGGAAAACTTTTTATTCAATAGGCCTTAAGCCCATTCCTATCGATAAGGTTTGAACACTCTCTTTAGGTAAGCCTTTCGTTAGTGGATCCGCAATGTTATCTTTCGACCTTACATAGTCTATAGTGATAACTCCATTAGAGAGTAGTTGTCTCACAGTTTTATGTCTACGACGAATATGTCTAAACTTACCATTGTATAGTGTACTGTTAGCTCTTCCAATAGCTGACTGACTATCACAATGTATACAAATTGGTGGAACAGGTTTATGCCAATTCGGAATATCTTCTAGAAAACTTCTAAGCCAATCTGCTTCTTCAGCCGCTTTGTCTAAAGCAATGAATTCTGACTCCATTGTTGACCTTGCTATACACGTTTGTTTATAAGACTTCCATGATATAGCTCCATTTCCTAGGGTAAATACATATCCACTTGTGGATTTGGTGTCATTTGAACCAGTTATCCAATTTGCATCAGTATATCCTTCTACTGCGGAGGGATATTTAGTGTAATGCAAGCTGTAGTTCTGAGTATATTTTAAATATCCTAGAACCCTTATTATTGCTTTCCAATGATTTTTACCAGGATTGCTTGTATACCTACTTAGCTTACTTACGACATATGCAATATCTGGTCTAGTACAATTCATTACATACATTATACTTTCCAGTATTCGAGAGTAATCAAGTTGGTAGATTCCATCACCGGTATTTTTAACCCAATTTTGGTTCATATCAACTGGCGATTTAGCAATAGTTATATTATGTTGTTTGAACTTTTCAAGTATTTTGGCCACATAGTGTGATTGAGATAGTACATAGCCTTTTGACGTCTTTAAAATTTTAACACCCAAAATCACATCGGCCAATCCTAGATCTTTCATATCAAATCTAGATGACAACTGTTTGTGTCAAAATTGGGCACAACACTCGTCGGATGTTTTTTGAAGAGATAATAAATGAAGAAAGTAAATTAAAACGTGGATTATCTAACAAAAACTCCAAATTGTAGGAAGTAAATTGCACAAGAGACAACGATTTAGAGTGGTTCGGCGTTTTGCCTACGTCCACTATGAAGTTTTGTTACTTTATTGCTTGGTATTCGGAGAATACCACTTTTTAATGTCAAAGTACAGCAAGTAGTAAGCCAAAATTCGAAATCAAAGGCAGCGGTGGTGTTCTGAAGTAATTCTGGCAGCGTCTAGACGTGCTTTATCTCTACAACTCTTCGATCCCCTTTCTGAATGACCAGGGGCTCTATTTATAGGTGCTGGAGGCTGATATTTCTCCTAAAATTCAGGGAGACCACTTCTGGCACGTGTGGGGGGCCCACATGGCCGAATTCTGGAGATCCGAGCCCACTTTGGGATCGATTCGACCCTTGGTTCGAATTGATCAAAAAAGTGTCCAATCGTGATGAAAATCGACGTGGACATTTTTCAATGTATATCCGAGCTCCTGTGAAAATTTCGTAGCATTTGGACTTGTAGATCTCAAGTTATGATCGATTCAAGATTGTGCTTTCGGTCAACAAGTTTGGTTCGAATCGATTCCTTAGGGTTGAATCCATAGGTTCGAATCCATAGGGTCGAATCCATAGGGTCGAATCCATAACTTTAGCCGTCTTGACTTAGTGGATTCGAGGCAGCATTCGTGGAGTCGAAGCGGGGGGAAGACGATGGATTCGATCATGCGCTTCAACGATGGATTCGAAGTGTTCTAACTGCATGGATTCGAATGTTTCCCCCTTGATGGATTCGAAGCGAGGCCATTGGGATGGATTCGAAGGAAGGGGTGACTTGATGGATTCGAACTAGGGAAAGCTTTGGATGGATTCGAAGGAAGGGCTTGTCCGATGGAGTCGAAGCAAAGGAGCTCTTCATGGATTCGAGGCAAGGCTCTGGGAGGATGGGTTCGAACCAATGTATGGTTTATCGATTCGATCGTGAAGCTTTCTCATGGCTTCGAACCTATACTCCTTATGATCGACTCGAACTGAGGTTGTCTCCTCCACTTCCCATCGGCGATAACTTGGGTATACGAACTCGGATCGCCTCGAAATTTAGAACGTTGTTTTCCACAGCTTCGCTTGACGTGTCTTATCAATTGCAGCCCGATCCAGACTTGGACAAAATCCATCGATATTTGTAGTAAACCAACAATCATTCAAAATTGAGGACATGCGACCCTTATTTTCCAGCCAGTTCCTTGGTATCTCGGCTTTGCCAAAAGGCGGGATAACATTTTCCCCCCAAAGTACGTCTTGTTTAAACATGACATGCTTTGAAAAGCTACAGTTTTACGTTGGACAATTAGGACTTGCTCTTCTGAAAGTCATCGGCTGTCGTAACTATAACGAGGTGAACATTTGATCCCTGTAAACGTTAAAGATCAAGTGCTAGTCATACGCATGTGGATGTATGTACCGCTTTGGCTTTGGTTAACGTTGCGCGATTGCTAGTTGTTGTCAGTTTGGTTTGTTATCGAATTCTGCATCGGCCCTCTCCTGAACCGATTTGAGATTCGGGTTAATACATTGTTGTTATAATCATCTGTGATCATCCTCTTGTATCGATCCTCTCCTGAATCGGTGTAAAAGGTAGACCAGTAATTTTTCATATCGAAGCACTGCATTCATTCTCATCGATGGTGTCTAATGGGTTCGAAGCATGCTTGTTCGTACCGATAGGATTTCGAATCGATGGAATTGATGGTTATGGGATAGGTACCTCGAATCAATAGAATTTTTCATTTTAGCCCTTGTTTATGTGCTTCGTATCGATGATGCTTCGCATCGATGTTGTCTTGATGGATTCGAAGTCATGCTCGTTCGAATCGATTGTCTGGCATCGTCTCAGTGTTTCCTCGAACCGATGGTTCCTCGCATCGACTAAGTTGGGATGGATTCGAACGCAGTGGGTTCGTATTCAATGGATTCGAACGTGATGGATTCGAACGTGGCTTGTTCGAATCGATAGCATGTGACCTATTGGGGTCGGTCATTTTGACCGGGAGACGAATCGTCCCGTTTCTCCCTTGGTTTTAATATAAATACGTGAGGCCAGGTTCTTTTTTAACTTTTCACTTTTTACTGTTGTTGTAGCTTCTTCTTCGAATCGATCTTCTAGAGCTTAAGACAAGCGCGTTTTCCACGAATCGATCGAATTCTTTAGGCTTTCCCTCGTGATTTTACCAAGTCAGGTAATTGGTGAATCAAGCCGAGTGAGGAATGATGGAACTGGAAGTTTTTGACATCGATTCAACCTTTCCTTTTTGAAAATTGCGAGGATTGGTGGGATCTGGACAAGGTGGTTCGACTCAATGGAACTGAGGAGTGAGGTCATTCGAGTCGTATCGATCAAAGTGTTGTCTCTCATTGCTTCGCATCGATCTGAGAATGAGCAATTTGAGTTGATTTTGAATGCATAGCTTCGAATCGATGGTTGCAAAGGAAAAAGGGGTGCGGAGATCGATTCGAAATAGCGACATTCTGATCGATTCGAAGGAGCTTTACATGGATCGATTCGAAGTAATGATATGGTGATCGATTCGAAAGAGTCCAACTTTGATCGATTCGAAGTATGTAGGGCTTCATGGATTCGAACTACTCCTTTGTTCCCAGAGTCTCATCGAGTCGAACTACATGGAGTTGGGGCGTACCGATTCGAAGTTCATCGATTCGACTCGTGCCGATTCGAGTCGATCGATTCGAACCTTCTTGCTCCTGGGACTTCCACTCTTCTGATTTGCTTCAGTATCTGAACTACGACCAATTTCAAGTTGAACTTTTGACGAACTTACTGAATTTTCAATATACTTGCCTCCGGCGAGCTTGGGCCTTACATAATCGAATTTTTACTTGACCTTCCCTTTGGAGCTCGTCGATGGCACCATGACTTAAACAAAATATAACGAATTTATACTTGGATTGGTCAGTAGCATCTGGGTGGCGTGAAAGTGACGGTCAGCGATGAAGGTCATTTTCATTCTCAAATTCCAAAGTTTCATCGTTCGGACATTTCATTTCATCTTATGGAATCTGCTTAATTTTTTTGCATAGCACTTGCATCGCACGACACACTCATACACTTTGCACCGGGGGAATGCATGGGCTTTTTACGTATTTAACGCCGCTTTCTGGTGAGTTAGTTAATTATGGAGTCTTCGAGTTCTCAACAACAAGAAGCACAAAGCTCGCCTCTTCCAGCGCTTGAGATTCCGGACATCCCTCCTGAAATCGTAGATCGGGCCCCGGATGAATTGCCGGAGGCCATATTTATTGAAGATCCTGTCGATTCTGTTCAGTCCAATATCTCAGAGTCTCTGTTGGGCCGGATATGTTCGAAACATAACATATCTCTGGACGATGTTTTATTACCTAGCGCTAGTGACAGACCACACAACCCACCTGAAGGATATACTGCCTTCTAGCGTCATGCCTGTGCGGCTGGATCTCTTCCTCCTTTTAACCAATACATCAGAGAGATGCTGTCGTATTTAGGAATCGCTCCTTCACAGCTTCATCCCAACGGGCATACACTACTAAACAGCGTCTTCGTCATATTTATGGATTGCCTTTTTGGCCCGCCAAGACCTAACGAGATCAGGCACATTTTCAACTTTAAGAGTAGGGGTGATAGCCCGTCTTTTACTTTTTTGGAGGCGGTTAGGAACTGTCAGGTCGTGACTGGAGCCTGGACTAGGCTTAGTTATTTCAAGAACGAGTGGTTTTTTGTTCGATGCCCCCCAGGGTTTGCCAGGAGATGGTTATCCAGACGTAAGTATCATAATTCGTTCTTGAATGGTCACTTTTAATACTTTACGCTAATACCCTGCTATTCTTGCAGCTATCATTTCGAGACCTACTGGTGGGCATTATAGAGGCGTCGTTCAAAGCTTACAAAGGGTTCCCCACGACACAAGGCACATAGATTTGTTGTTGACCGATGATAACTTAAGGACATTGGGTTTGATTGAGATGGGCCAGAGTATTGTGATCGAAGGTTTGGCGAAGTCGTCTTCGAGGAAGAAGAAAAAAGTGGCAAAAAGAAAACCTGGCGTCGTGATAAGAGAAATGAGCGATGACGAAAGAACGCCCACAGACACTGAGATAGCAGCCGACCTTTCTCGAATAGAAGAGGGCCAGACAGGCAAGGCTGTTTTACCTAAGTTTAAGAGATGGAAGTCTGTAGTCGTAACCCGTTCCCAACCTGGGGTTACTGTTTCCAGCGCCTCTCCTTGCCAGTCCGGAGACCTTTTCACAGGGTTAGACGATATTCCCATTCCGGACTACGTATCTCTCCACCACGGGTCCGGGTTGGAAGAGCTCTGGGGAGCGCTTGATATAAGCGAATCTTTACCCGTTAGTGTAATCGACGCTTCTGGTTAGTCGGGGGGTTTATGCATTTATACACTTTTCACAATACTTCACAACTTCCACATGCATTGTAGTGCTTTTTCTTGGTACTTAATCGAATTGTTCCTTCTTTACAGGTGCCATGTCGAATCGTCCTTCTACACTTGATAAACTTCGGCGAGTACACCATTCTTTATCCTATTATGAGTCTCGCCGTAGGGATTCTGACCGAGATCGTGAGCGGAGGTATTATGAGCAAGAGCATCGCGATAGGGACCATTCCCGATATTATTCTAGCCAGGAGCGTTCTGATAGGGACCGAAGGTACCGTTCACCCTCTCGTTCTCCTCCGCCATTCAGGGGCCAGGCACCTGCAGTCGAACCTTCGCGGCAACAACCATCTCAACAAATTTCTAAACCTGGTCCACATCGTTCAAGGACTGATACGGCTACGACCGTAACTGTGGAGGAGGCACCTCTTGAACCGTTTGGTGAAGGGGCTATTAGAATTGCTCAGTTGAAAAAAGACTTTCCAGAAATATGCTTTGATGCCTATATTTTTCCACCCAATCTCAAAAGAATTCCCGAAGAGGCCGTGAACACCGCCCTCAGCTATACCCGGGATTTTTATGCTCAGTATAAAGAATGGTACAGGGCGGCTGTTAAAGCCTCGAAAGTAGCCTTCGAACGAGCCAAAGTTATTGAGAAATTGGAAGCGGACTTGGCTCAGAAGAACCGTATTGTTGACGTACTTCAATCTGAAACGGAATCTTCTCGCAAGGCCGAATTGGAGTCGCTATAGAAGGTCGACGAGACACTAGCTGAGATGGCGAAAATGCAACAAGCGCACTATACTTTAGTTGAAGATTTAGGCCATCGGTACAAAAATTTTGAGGCCGAGCGAGATGCGGCGGTCAGAGAAATTGAGGAGTTAAAGGCTAAATTCGCCAACTTAAACAAGGAAAAAGATGATGCTAATACGGCCGCACAGGAAGCGTGCGAGCAAGCTGTGGCTTTCCGAGCTGAGCGAGACACGACGGTTGCTAAAGTTGAAGCGGTGGAGGCAGAGGTAGAAGGGAGAGTTCAAGCAGAGACATTCAGAGTAGAAGCCGAGTTTGATGATCTTCTCGACACTTATAATGCTAATGTACTTGAGCACAGGAATCTCTCGTGGCTCGGAGATTATTCTACGCTTCTACTCAGTGCTTGGAAAAAATTGGTGGCGAACAAAAGAGCATCTCTCCCTGAAGGTGCCGTAGACGAATTTGAACTTGAATCTCGCTTGTTGAGCGAAGAGGAAAGGAAACTTCTCCATGATGCGATGATCTCCGCTGAGAGAGAGAGAGACTTGGTTTTCACCATGTAGAGACTGGTGAGGGTTCAGGGGCCGCACATTATAGTGAGAATGTTTCAGTTGATGCCCCAACCTCATCTGGAGTCACCACTACAGTCGGTCCACATGTTATCCCTGCTTATAACCCGGATCGACCGGAACTGTCTCTCGGTACAACTACCATTTCTGAACTCGTCCCATCACTGAGCCGCGGCAAAGAAGGTATTCTAAATGTTGCTTAAGTGTTTCTGGAATCTTGAACTTGGAGACGATCATTTGACTAAGTATTCTCTTTTCTTTTTAACCAGTGACTGAAAGTGATGCGCCAATACTTCCAATACCACAAACTTCGCAGCCAATGCAAGGAGCCGTTGTTACTGAGGCCATCACAACCACTGCCGTAACCAGCGAGATGGGAGATGGGAGTTCAATGTCATTTGATGTTCAGATGATTGAGGAGCTTCTCAAGCAACCCTGTGAACCTTTTTTGATCTTTCCTTTACAATGCTCGATCTTCCCGAGAAGAAGAAATTCTTGCCGAGATAAGCGTCGAAATGGCTACGGTGACGACGGTTGGTTGTTCTAGAAGTGATGTTGCTCCACCAAGCTTAACTCCTTCAATGGTCACTTCTCTCACCGGCACAGCTATAACTTCTAGCGTCGAAGCTTCGCCACCTGTCACGGCTTCCCCGCCTTCGGATCGTCCTCACAAAAGGATCTCTATCCCTTCCAGGTCTGAGGAAGACGTGGATATCATGCCAGGTCCTGAGGATGCTCCCAAGAAGGACAAGAAATCTCGCAAGAAGCCGGGTAGTGGGTCTAGTGGCTCAACCCCGAAGAAGAAACCCCGGAAGAAGAAAGAGTGAACTTCTTGTTTTTCCATGTAGCTGTGAAAGGGCAATTTTTTCTACTTTTCCTTTTGTAGGCCGTGTATAAGTGTGGATTCGGAACTCACTTTATGAAATGTCTTTAATTTTATCATGTAATCAAATTCCTTTTTTGTTTGTTGATAACATGAAAAACAGCTCTTTTCTTTTTTACTCAAGCATCACATTGATTAGTTCGTGTTCACATATGCCATAAGCCTTGAATACATGTCCATACTTCGGGGACTTAGCATAATTTGTAATTAACAGTTTGGCTCATATTCCGGGAACTTATTAATTATTAGTGTTTATGACTTAGTTCGCTTTCCGGGAACTTGTACTTAATGTTTATACTCCAGTTCACATTCTCGGAATATAGAGATAGAGTTTTATATTCCAATTCGCGCTTCGGGAATTCAGACTTATACTCTGGTTCGTGCTTCGGGAACCGAGAGTTGAATTTTATACTCCAATTCACATTCTGGGAATTTGGAGTTGGCTCACACTCCGGGAGCGATGGATTTATACTCCGGTTCGCGCTCCGGGAACCAAGAGTTGAAGTTTATGCTCCAATTCACACTATGGGAATTTGGAGTTGGCTCACACTCCGGGAGCGATGGATTTATACTCCGGTTCGCGCTCCGGGAACCGAGAGTTGAAGTTTATGCTCCAATTCACACTCTGAGAATTTGGAGTTGGCTCACACTCCGGGAGCGATGGATTTATACTCCGGTTCGCGCTCCGGGAACCGAGAGTTGAAGTTTATGCTCCAATTCACTCTTTGGGAATTTGGAGTTGGCTCACACTTCGGGAGCGATGGATTTATACTCCGGTTCGCGCTCCGGGAACCGAGAGTTGAAGTTTATGCTCCAATTCACACTCTGGGAATTTGGAGTTGGCTCACACTCCGGGAGCGATGGATTTATACTCCGGTTCGCGCTCCGGGAACCGAGAGTTGAAGTTTATGCTCCAATTCACACTCTGGGAATTTGGAGTTGGCTCACACTCCGGGAGCGATGGATTTGTACTCTGGTTCGCGCTCCGGGAACCGAGAGTTGAAGTTTATGCTCCAATTCACACTCTGGGAATTTGGAGTTGGAGGAGGGATTGTCGTGTATCAATCCCTGTGAATGTTGATGTAGTGTTCTGCCCCCGAGCTCGGGTTTCACTTAGCGAGTGGCCGGTCGTATCACAGTCACTCCCTATTTGAATAAATCCCACCGCGTGATGGAACTTAGCTCTCCGTGCATTGTGATATTGTATGTCATATTCAGTAAATCACAGCTCTAGCTCGAAGAGATGGCATTTTATTGCTGAAACGAGAAAATATGACAAAGTCAATTGCCTTATTACAAATTTAAATCTCGAAATGCTAGAATAAAATGCAAAGGAATAAATTGACAGAAAATAAATAAGTAAAGTTTTTCATATGTAGTAGCGACGAAGATTTTCGCTATTCCAAGCTCTCGGCAAGGTAAAACCGTCAACTGTTGATAATTTGAACGTGCCATCTCCGAGCTTTTGTGAAATCACATACGGCCCTTTCCAATTTGGCTTCATGTGTGAAGGGACCGGATAAACCCTTTTGAGTACGAGATCGCCGAGTTCAAAGGTTCGCGGACGGACCTTGGCATTGTACAGTCGGGCGACTTGATTTCGATATGCGGCTGCCCTCAAATTGGCCTCTTCACGCTTCTCATCGAGTAAATCCAAAGATTCAGCAAGTAATATGGCATTTGTTTTTGGATCGTAATACGTTACACGATGAGAACGCACTTCCATTTCGACCGGAATAACGGCTTCAGAACCAAAAGATAGAGAAAATGGGGTATGACCGGTTGCAGTTTTATGAGTCGTTCGATAGGCCCATAGTGCCATAGGAAGTTCGTCGACCCATTTTCCCCCAGCTTTTTCCAGTCGCTTCTTTAGAATGGACTTGATAACTTTATTAACGGCTTCAACCTGTCCATTTGCTTGAGGGTGCGCTACTGCGGAGAATTTCTTATGGATGTGGAATCGTTGACAGAAATTCTTGAATTCAGCACTGTCGAATTGAGTTCCGTTATCGGTGATGATAGTATGTGGGAGACCAAGACGGCAGATGATGTTACGCACTACAAAGTTGATTACTTTCTTTGTTGTAATTGTCACAAGGGGTTCAGCTTCAGCCCATTTGGTGAAATAATCAACTGCGACGATGGCGTACTTCGCGCCACCTTTGGCCAGAGGCAATGTGCCGATGATATCTATTCCCCATATCGCGAATGGCCAAGGACTGACCATTTGGGTTATCTCAGTAGGGGGAGCTCTAGGAATTCGAGCGTGTTTCTGACATTTGTCACACTTCCTAGCATAGTCTGCAGCATCGCGATTAACAGTAGGCCAATAATACCCATATCGAAGTATTTTCTTTGCGAGCGCTTGCCCCCCAGTGTGATCGCCACATTCTCCTTCGTGTACATTGCGTAACACTCGTCTGACTTCATCGTGTGCGATACATTGGAGGAGAGGAATGGAGTATCCTCTCCGGTACATGACTGCATTTTGAATAACAAATCGTGAGGCCTTTCGTAGAACTTGTCTTTTCTCGCTTCGTTGCTCGGGCAATACACCACGTTCGATATAATCTCGATAAGGGTTCATCCACGACTCCTTATTGGAGTTAGCTTCAAATGTGAAATCAGTCTCCCTTTGATCAATGCTCGGAGAGGATAGGGTTTCAACCGGAACAACCCCCAATTGTTGAGCCTCACCCGTACTCGCTAACTTTGCCAATGAATCAGCTTTTTGATTGTGCTCTCGGGGTATGTAGAAAATGGCATAGTAATCGAATTGGTTAAGAATCTCCAGAACCCGAGTTAGATAAGCAGCTAATCTTCGGTCTTTGGCCTGATATTCTCCTCGAACTTGGCATACTACCAATTGGGAATCGCAGTAGATCTCTATAGCAATGATTTTCAAATCATGGGCAAGCTTTAGCCCGGTAAGTAGGGCTTCGTACCCGGCTTCGTTGTTGGTTGCACGGAACTCGAACTTTAAAGCATAACATATGGATCGTCCCTCGGGGGTTTTAAGCACTACCCCAGCCCCTGAGCACCGATCGTTTGACGCACCATCGGTGTACAACTTCCAGATGTATTCGGGAGATTTGCTGGTCTCGGGCAACTTTTCATGGATAGTGAATTCGGCTATAAAATCTGCTAGGACTTGGCCGTGAATGGATCTCCTTGGAGTATAAGTGATGTCGAATTGACTCAGTTCGATGTTCCATTTTAGCAACCTACCAGACGTCTCAGGCCGCGTAAGGACCTGTCGTAACGGCTGGTCGGTGTACACAGTAATAGGATGAGCCTGGAAATATGGACGGAGCTTCCTCGAGGCAATGACTAGGCAATATGCCAACTTTTCAAGCTTTGGATAATTTCTCTCGGCTCCGGTCAATCGTTTACTCACGTAGTAGACCGGCTTTTGCACTTGGTCTTCCTCCCGAATTAATGCAGCACTGATTGCATTCTCTGATACTGCCAGGTAAAGATATAACTGTTCATGATCTACAGGCTTTGAAAGGATTGGTGGTACGGAAAGATGTTGGATTAGCGATTGAAATGCTCCCTCACATTCTGTAGTCCATTCGAAATTTCGTTTCCACTTTCGAATCAAATCGAAAAAGGGAATGCATTTGTCGGTCGATTTTGAGATAAAACTGCTCAGTGCTGCAACTTTTCCATTAAGACTCTGAACTTGCTTTACAGTTTTTGGAGTTTGGAGATTTCTGATAGCCCAGATCTTTTCTGGGTTGGCCTCTATTCCTTGGGCATTGACAATAAACTCAAGGAATTTTTCGGATGCGACTCCGAAATGACACTTTAGTGGATTAAGCTTCATCCCGTATTTCCGGAGGATATCGAACATTGATTCCAAGTCTTTGACATGATCACCAGAGTATCGTGACTTCACCAACATGTCATCTACATAGACCTCCATAGTAATTCCAATCTGATCGGCAAACATTCGGTTGACTAAGCGTCGATAAGTTGCGCCAGCATTCTTTAATCCAAAAGGCATGACTTTGTAGCAGTACAACCCCAAGTTGGTTACGAAGCTTGTGTGTTCTTGGTTCGGTACATGCATAGGTATCTGGTTGTAACCTGAGTAAGCATCCATGAAGGATAACAATTCATGTCCGGTGGTTGAATCTACCAGTTGATCAATCCGGGGAAGTGGAAAGCTGTCTTTCGGGCAGGCTTTATTCAGGTCGGAGTAATCGATACACGTTCTCCATTTTCCGTTCGGTTTCCGGACAAGTACGGGATTGGACACCCATTCTGGGTATAAAGCGTCTCTAATGAACCCATTTAATTTCAACTTATCGACCTCTTCTTTCAGGGCGGCAGATCTCTCTGGATCCATACCACGTCTTTTCTGCTTGACCGGGATATACCGCGGGTCAATGTTCAAGGTGTGGCTCGCGATGTCAGTCGAGATTCCACACATATCCGAGTGTGTCCAGGCGAACACGTTAAGATTCGCCCGGAGAAAATCAACCAATTCCTGTTGTGTCTTTTGGTTAAGCTGAGACCCAATCTTCAAAATTCTCGAGTCATTGTGATCATCGTCAATCGGGACATCAATGGTTAGCTCGGCCGGAGAAGCCTGACTTTCCGTAGATTCTTCTTTGTTATCGTTGTCCCTTGGATCAAGATCCTTTTGGAATTGGTTGTATTGCCCAGGCCGAGGCCCAGGCGCTAATTGTCAATCGTCAGTAAAACGGATGCAGAGAGATTCCTCTACGCCCTTTCCTTTCTCTTTTCGCTGCGCCTCCCGCAGCTCAGCAACATAACAGGCTCTTCCAGCAGCCCGATCTCCTTATACAACTCCTATCCCATGGTCAGTAGGGAACTTCAGAGTTAAACACCATGGGGCAATAGCAGCCCTAAATTCAGAAAGGGCCGGTCGGCCCAAAAAAGCATTGTACGGGGAAGGAATGTCTAAGACAACAAATTGCAACATCCGAACTCTTCGGCATTCTCCCGCTTCCAACTCTACTGGCAACTCAACTATTCCGGTTGGTATCGTTGCACTCCCTTTGAAGCCGTGGACTCGTGATTGACAAGGCTTTAAGTCTTTAGCTTCCATTTTCATTAAATCATATGCTCTTTTAAACAATATATTTACGGAACTTCCGCTGTCTACTAAGATCCTCTTCATCCAAGCAGGACCAACTTGAGCGGATATGACCAACGGGTCAATTGTGGGAGCCTCGACTCTATCGGCATCTCGATTTCTAAACACGATTTCATCAACCATTGTTTTTTGTTGTTTAGTCGGTGTTCCGTCTTCCGAGTTACTATAGCATTCAAAGTCCACATGCCTGATTGAGCTAGCATATGACTCCATTTCTCTCCAGCTTCTGTCTGCTGGATGGGGACCACCACTTATTGTATTGATAACCAACCTTCCGCCCGTGCGAGCGGGTTCACCTTGTCTTTCCTGACTCTGCGTTCGATTTTGATTAGATGGGTCCGCTCCACCAGACTACGGCGCCCGAACAAACTGGTCCAACTTTCTTTCTCTGATCAACTTTTCAATGAGGTCTTGCAAATGTCTACACTCATTGGTATTATGTCCATAACTTTCATGAAACCTACAGAACTTCCCTGTCTGAATCTGCCTCTCCGACGAAGGCTTCGGAGCAGGCTTCTTGTATTGCATAGTATTACAAGTCTGTAAGTATACGTTTTCCGATGACGTGTTAAGCGGTGTATAACTGTCAAACATTGCGGCCCTACGTCTCGGACCACGGTTCTGGTCTTGCTTCTTGTTTCGGTTATCACCGTTTCTTGATCGTTGAGTCTGTTTATTTTGGATATTCAATTCGACTTTTCCTGAACTTTCTCCGGATTTTTTAACCGCAACATTACTCTGAATCCCTTCACTGCTGGGTCTTGCATCGTCTTGCTTCCTAGACTGTTTCGCATCCTCTCGCCTCAAGAATTGAGCGGCTTTGGAATAGAAACGGTCCAACGATGCGGGAGGTTTTCCGGCTAACCAATTTCCAAACTCGGAATCAGGGTCGATTCCTTTAGTCAAAGCCATTAGAATGGAATTATCATTGGGGTTGGTGATCTCTGCGCATGCAGCATTGAATCTCTCCAAATATTGTCTAAGTGTTTCTCCGGGAGCTTGAGTGACACTTGATAGGGTATTAACATCTTTAGGTCGGGCAATGTGCATGCGAAATTGTTCAACAAATTTAGTAGCTAACTAGTCAAACGAAGAAATAGATCGTGGCGGCAATCGCGTAAACCACATTGTCGCAATTCCCCCTAAGGAAATGGGAAAACTGCGACACTTTACTGTGTCATCAGCTCTTGCGGCAGTCATCGACCATTCATATTTCAGAATATGTTGATTTGGGTCGGAATTTCCTTCATACATGGGAAGGGTTGGCATTCTGAATCGCCGAGGAGGTTCAGCGTACAATATGTCATCAGTAAATGGGGTATGACTCCGGGAGATTCCCCAATCGTCATTTGTTAGGCCTTGACTCTCGCGAATCATTCGTCGTACCATGGCTGAGAAGTCTGGTATTGGAAAATTCTGTGGGTGGTGAGCCAAAGTATGGTCGGGTTCCATAGTGCGAGGTGGGATCGGGCGCTGTCGACAATCCTCATCTCGCCTCCTTGGCTCGATGTCTTCTGGGACATATGGCTCTGGAACCTGTCTGTGCTGATGATAATTTTGATTGGAGTGATCTTGAGCATCAACTCCTATGTTAACTGCAGCGGCTGTAGCAGCTCGATCATCTGCAGTCTATTGTGGAATAGTGCCTCCTCGGGAGGAGGGTCCAGTATGGAAGCTGGTAGATGGGCCAACCCTTATTTGCCCAACGGTTAACGCCTATTGATTGTCAGTAGCTTGTGCATGGTTTCCGTCTAGCCTGGGACGGATAAATCTATTACTGTAGTCAGATGAAGCGGAACTTTCGGTGGAAGAATGAGGAGCCTGATCCCTTCTGGATCTTCTTCGCTTTTGGCGATTTAGTTGATTGGTTAACTCAGCGTTAGCGTGCGACTGCACAGTTAGCTGTTGTCGGCTTTGGTTTAGTTCCTGGAATAGCGCCTGGAACTCTTGTCTTGTGACCAGATCCGACTGATCCATATGCCCAGCAGCATCTTGATTAGTGGACTGTAGCTGTGTGGGATTTGGCCTATCCCGACCTTCTTGATCACCAATGTTAGAAGTGGTTCTTGTACTCACCATCTTGAAGCGTTGAATTCTTTCCTAGACTTTTAATTAATCTGAATAGAACGGAAGGAATCTGAATATGAGGTCCGGATCTTCCTCTTAGATTTATGCAATCTGGTATCGAAGATAGATCCAAGGAGCAAGAGGAAAAAACTGAGTTTTTCCTCAGTGAAAGCACCAAAGTGTTTGTGTCAAAATTGGGTACAACACTCGTCAGAAGTTTTTTGAAGAGATAATAAATGAAAAAAGTAAATTAAAACGTGGATTATCTAACAAAAACTCCAAATAGCAGGAAGTAAATTGCACAAGAGACAACGATTTAGAGTGGTTCGGCGTTTTGCCTACGTCCACTATGAAGTTTTGTTACTTTATTGCTTGATATTCGGAGAATACAACTTTTTAATGTCAAAGTACAGCAAGTAGTAAGCCAAAATTCGAAATCAAAGGCAGCGGTGGTGCTCTGATGTAATTCTGGCAGCGTCTAGACGTGCTTTATCTCTACAACTCCCCGATCCCCTTTCTAAATGACCAGGGGCTCTATTTATAGGTGTTGGAGGCTGATATTTCTCCTAAAATTCGGGGATACCACTTCTGGCACGTGTGGGGGCCCACATGGCCGAATTCTGGAGATCCGGGCCCACTTTGGGATCGATTCGACCCTTGGTTCGAATCGATCAAAAAAGTGTCCAATCGTGATGAAAATTGGCGCGGACATTCTTCTATGTATATGCGAGCTCCTGTGAAAATTTCATAGCATTTGGACTTGTAGATCTCAAGTTATGATCGATTCAAGATTGTGCTTTCGGTCAACAAGTTTGGTTCGAACCGAATCCATAGGGTCGAATCCATAGGGTCGAATCCATAACTTTAGCCGTCTTGACTTAGTGGATTCGAGGCAGCATTCGTGGAGTCGAAGCGGGGGGAAGACGATGGATTCGATCATGCGCTTCAACGATGGATTCGAAGTGTTCTAACTGCATGGATTCGAATGTTTCCTCCTTGATGGATTCGAAGCGAGGCCATTGGGATGGATTCGAAGGAAGGGGTGACTTGATGGATTCGAACTAGGGAAAGCTTTGGATGGATTCGAAGGAAGGGCTTGTCGGATGGAGTCGAAGCAAAGGAGCTCTTCATGGATTCGAGGCAAGGCTCTGGGAGGATGGGTTCGAACCAATGTATGGTTTATCGATTCGATCGTGAAGCTTTCTCATGGCTTCGAACCTATACTCCTTATGATCGACTCGAACTGAGGTTGTCTCCTCCACTTCCCATCGGCGATAACTTGGGCATACGAACTTGGATCGCCTCGAAATTTGGAACGTTGGTTTCCACAGCTTCGCTTGACGTGTCTTATCAATTGCAGCCCGATCCAGACTTGGACAAAATCCATCGATATTTGTAGTAAACCGACAATCATTCAAAATTGAGGATATGCGACCCTTATTTTCCAGCCAATTCCTTGGTATCTCAGCCTTGCCAAAAGGCGGGATAACAACAACATATCCTTTGTTGATTTGATTATGGCATTATTATTGCCTAGTATCAATAAGTCATCAACATATAGGCAAACTATGACATATCCCATATCTACATTCTTCATATAGAAACATTTATCTGATTCATTTATTTTGAATTCATTTGTCATCATAGTTTCATCAAATTTTTCATGCCATTGTTTTGGCGCTTGTTTGAGACCATAAAGTGATTTTACTAACTTACATACTTTATTCTCATTTCCTGGGCTTAGGAACCCTTCAGGTTGCTGCATGTATATTTCTTCCTCTAACTCACCATTCAGAAATGCAGTTTTTACATCCATTTGATGTATTTCTAAATTTAGTACAGAAGCAATAGCAATAAGCATCCTAATGGATGTTATTCTAGTTACTGGTGAGTAAGTATCAAAGCAATCTAGATCTTCCTTTTGTCTAAATCCTTTGACTACCAGTCGGGCATTATATTTATCTATTGAGCCATCAACTTTAAGTTTTTTCTTAAAGATACATTTATACCCTAATGATTTCGATCCTTTAGGAAGATCTACTAGTTCTCATGTGTGGTTTTGTAAAATAGATTCAATTTCGCTATTGACAGCTTCTTTCCAATAAGGAGCATCAGGTGATGACATTGCTTGTTTATATGTTAGAGGTTCATTTTCTGCCATATATGCATAGAACTCAGGCCCAAAGGTTTTTGATGTCCTTTGTCGTTTGCTCCTTCTTGGTTCCTCTAACTCTTGATCATTTTCATGATCAACACGATGTTCAAGAGTTTCTTCATCTCTTGATCTCTTTTGGATACTGGTACCATTGGATTCTTTTAGTGGAAATATGTTTTCAAAGAATCTTGCATTTCGAGATTCGATTATGGTGTTTTCATGAATGTCATCAATTTCAGATTAATGCATCAAGAATCGATATGCACTAGTATTATGAGCATATCCAATAAATATGCAATCTGTAGTTTTGGGTCCAATTGTGACCTTTTTAGGCTTAGGTATTTCTACCTTTGCTAAGCAACCCCACACTTTTAAGTATTTGTAAGATGGAGATCTGTTTTTCCACAGTTCATGTGGTGATTTAAAGGGCTTTTTGCGAGGTACTTTGTTCAGTATGTGATTAGCTGATAGTATCGCTTCACCCCATAATTTGTCTGGTAATCCGGAACTAATAAGCAGAGCATTCATCATTTCCTTCAGGGTACGATTCTTACGTTCTGCTATTCCATTGGATTGAGGAGAATACGGTGCTGTTGTTTGATGGATTATACCATTTTGAGCGCAAAATTCCTCAAATGGAAATTCGTATTCTCCACCTCAATCACTTTGCAAGGCTTTTATCTTTTTGTTTAGTTGATTTTCAACTTCTGCCTTATATTGTTTAAATGTTTCGAAGGCCTCATCCTTGCTTCTTAATAGGTACACATAACAGTACCTAGTGCAATCATCGATAAAGGTAATAAAATACCTTTTACCTCCTCTGGTTTGACACATCCTTAGATCACATACATCAGTATGTATTAAATCTAACGGCTCGGTATTCCTTTCAACATAATGAAAGGAAGTTATAGTTAACTTTGCTTCAGCACATGTTTCACATTTATAGTTGTGATCTATAGTAAACTTAGGTATAAAATCTAAGTTAACCATTTTTCGCAAAGTATCAAAATTCACATGGCCTAGTCTAGCATGCCATATATTAAATGACTCAGCGATATAAACAGAAGAATCCACGTTATTCATATCTTTTGGTACAACAGTCATTACATTCATCTTGAATAGACCATCACTCACATACCCTTTACCCACATACACTCCATTTTTATAAAATACAAAATTATCAGAAACAAAGACCAACTTGAAACCATTCTTGTTCAGCAATTATCTCGAAACTAAGTCCTTACGAATGTCTGGTACATGCAGAACATCATTCAAAGTGAGTTCTTTTCCAGAAGTTAATTTGAGAACCACTTTTCCTTTTCCTTCAACCTTCGACATGGAGGAGTTTCCCATGAAGAGTTGCTCTTCTTGTGTCGCAGACTTGTAGTTGGAAAACATCCACTTGTTGGCGCAAATGTGTTTTGTGGCACCAGTGTCAACAAACCATTTCTTCGTGTTGCCAACTAAGTTGCATTCTGAGATCACGGCTGACAAGTTCATTTCTGAAAATCTATCCGAAAGCCTATCATGCTCTGTAACAATGGCTTGGTCTTTTTGCTTCTTTGGTCCTCGGCACTCACTTGCCTTATGGCCTTTCTTCCCGCAATTATGACAGTTCTCTTTGAACTTCTTAGCTTTCTTTGCATTTGGATTATTTTCTCTCTTTCTTTTGTTGTTCTTGTCGGTCTCAACAACATTTGTTTTTGCCACAATGGTGTTGGTTGACTTCTTTTCAGATTTTCTGTTATCCTCTTGTGTCAACCACTTTTCAGATTTTCAGATTTTCAGATTTTCTGTTTTTGCCACAATTTTGAGTCAAACCACAAGATCTTCCATAGTCATTTCTTTCCGTTTGTGCTTCAGATAGTTCTTGAAGTCCTTCCATGATGGAGGCAGCTTCTCGATAGCAGCAGCAACTTGAAATGATAAGCTTAACTCCATCTTCTCATCATGCATCTCATGGATGATAACCTGAAGTTCCTGAATCTGGCTGACTACTATTTTTGTGTCGAGCATTTTGAAGTCTAGGAATTTGCCGACTATGATCTTCTTCATCCCGGCGTCTTCCGTTTTGTACTTTTTCTCGAGGGACAACCAAAGAGTCTTTGTAGTTTGGACAGTGCAGTACACATTGTACAGACTATTGTCCAAACTGTTGAGAATATAACTCTTGCAAATGAAGTCAGACCCCTTCCAGGCTGTGATTTCCTCGACCTTGGTGGAGTCGGGCTCTAGTTCATCTACTTGTGGAGGGTCCTCTATTAGGTATTTGGCCAGACCTAACGTAGTCAAGTAGAAGAGCATCTTCTGTTGCCAGCGCTTAAAATCTTGGCCATTGAATTTTTCCGGCCTTTCTCCATGTGAGAACGGTACAGGCTGTGTGACAAGTGGTCCTGTCGCAGCGGAGGGCAATGGCTGCTTTGTTGTCGAAGTGCTACTGTCTTGAGCCATCGTCTGAAACGATATGACTTCAATTAGTACACAGAACATAATCAAACAAAGCAAAAATCTGTTTTAAGAATGTTAGCCACACATAAACCCTAATGTATAAATTATGGAAAATCAATTTGGGCAAAACATCCTAACCCTAATTTTGTAATTGGGTTAACAGGAACAAGAAGAGCCGAAATGCAATTCGTACCATTCAGTACTCTGTTTGCAAGTTGTATTTTTGTATCCGAGTCCAGCACAGTCGTTGTTCCCTTAAAACAGATTTGCTCCCCCTACGGTGCAGCGGGTTGGCGAGCAACTGTTTCCGAACGTGAAGCGGGACGAGAGCCAGCAAGGTTGCGCTTACGATGCATGCGACGACGAACTCAAGAGAGTTGCTTATTTCAGAACAGCGTTTGCAGAGAAAAGGAGGGAAGCAGAAAATAGAATAATCAGATTTCGGTTCTGCATGACTTTAAATAGGGTTGGGGAGCTGCCTTTTCGGGAAGAGGCGCGGCTGTCTAAATGGCTGTGACCGTTGGTAAGGTTGCGACCCTTCAACCAACGGATACAATCGTTTCTGGCAGCAAAAAACGGCATAATTCGGATCAAAAAACTAGCCGTTTTAGCGCAGCCCAGGTAGCAAACGAAGGCCCATTTAATCATCAGACCCCAAGAGCCCCAAGGCCCAATCTTTGACCATATAATATTAAGTATGTATGATTTTTCATGCCTACATTGCCTCTTCCCTTTCATTGCCTCATTCTTTCTATCTCCTTGTTCTCTTTTGATATAGCTTATTAAGCTTTAGTATATATAGTGAAATTTGGATGAGTATTTCCCGATGTGGGACATTGTTCCCTCCTTAGCCACTTATTCATTTTCTAAAAATCCCCCACATGATTGACGGGTTATCTATTATGTTCTGAAATATTGCGAAACATTTATCATATCGGTAAAAGTAGCACAGAAGCCTTGAACTTTTCCTAGTGTTTTATCATTATAATTTACTGGCGAATCAGTGGACAAGATTGTCCTTGAACTGTAAGCCTTTTGTGTAAGCTTTATAAAGATAACACATGATAAATGTTTTAACTCCTTGGTTCTCTGTTTGTGTTCGTTTTAGCCATGAACACCTGCTTGGTCTCATGAGTACTTAAGAGAATCAGGCCTCGTTAATTCTCCTTGAAGCGGCGCCTTCGCACTCACGTAGGTGATCCTATAAAGAGTATTCCGCAATACTCCACTTGGTTCTTTATAGCTCCAAGTATAGACTTCATTAAAAGCTGAGCTTATCCTTTTCTCCGGCGGCATGTGAACTGACTTATTTTAGGAATGTCTAAATGTTTGATTTTTCCAGTGCTTCTAAGTTTTAACCTTAACGTAGTTGTCCCTTTGGACCTAAATCTTGGGATCTCCAGTCAATTAGGTTGGGTTTCCGTTGAGGAAAACTTTTTATTCAATAGGCCTTATGCCCATTCCTATTGATAAGGTTTGAACTCTCTCTTTAGGCAAGCCTTTCGTTAGTGGATCCGCAATGTTATCTTTCGACCTTACATAGTCTATAGTGATAACTCCATTAGAGAGTAGTTGTCTCACGGTTTTATGTCTACGACGAATATGTCTAGACTTACCATTGTATAGTGTACTGTTAGCTCTTCCAATAGCTGACTGACTATCACAATGTATACAGATTGGTGGAACAGGTTTATTCCAATTTGGAATATCTTCTAGATAACTTCTAAGCCAATCTGCTTCTTCAGCGGCTTTGTCTAAAGCAATGAATTCTGACTCCATTGTTGACCATGCTATACACGTTTGTTTAGAAGACTTCCATGATATAGCTCCATTTCCTAGGGTAAATACATATCCACTTGTGGATTTGGTGTCATTTGAACCAGTTATCCAATTTGCATCACTATATCCTTCTACTACGGAAGGATATTTAGTGTGATGCAAGCTGTAGTTCTTTTTTTCCTATAGTAAACACTTTTAAGTATTTGTAAGATGGAGGTCTTTTTTTCCAGAGTTCATATGGTGATTTAAAGGTCTTTTTACGAGGTACTTTGTTCAGTATGTGATTAGCTGAAAGTATCGCTTCACCCCATAAATTGTCTGATAATCCAGAACTAATAAGTAGAGCATTCATCATTTCCTTTAGGGTACGATTCTTACGTTCTGCTATTCCATTGGATTGAGGAGAATACGGTGCTGTTGTTTGATGGATTATACCATTTTGAGCGCAAAATTCTTTAAATGGAAATTCGTATTCTCCACCTCAATCACTTTGCAAGGCTTTTATCTTTTTGTTTAGTTGATTTTCAACTTCTGCCTTATATTGTTTAAATGTTTCGAAGGCCTCATCCTTGCTTCTTAATAGGTACACATAACAGTACCTAGTGCAATCATCGATAAAGGTAATAAAATACCTTTTACCTCCTCTGGTTTGACACATCCTTAGATCACATACATCAGTATGTATTAAATCTAACGGCTCGGTATTCCTTTCAACATGATGAAAGGAAGTTCTAGTTAACTTTGCTTCAGCACATGTTTCACATTTATAGTTGTGATCTATAGTAAACTTAGGTATAAAATCTAAGTTAACCATTTTTCGCAAAGTATCAAAATTCACATGGCCTAGTCTAGCATGCCATACATTAAATGACTCAGCGATATAAACAGAAGAATCCATTTTATTCATATCTTTTGGTACAACAGTCATTACATTCATCTTGAATAGACCATCACTCACATACCCTTTACCCACATACACTCCATTTTTAGGCAATACAAAATTATCAGAAACAAAGCCCAACTTGAAACCATTCTTGTTCAGCAATGATCCCGAAACTAAGTTCTTACGAATGTCTGGTACATGCAGAACATCATTCAAAGTGAGTTCTTTTCCAGAAGTCATTTTGAGAACCACTTTTCATTTTCCTTCAACCTTCGACGTGGAGGAGTTTCCCATGAAGAGTTGCTCTTCTTGTGTCGCAAGCTTGTAGTTGGAAAACATCCACTTGTTGGCGCAAATGTGTTTTGTGGCACCAGTGTCCACAAACCATTCCTTCGTGTTGCCAACTAAGTTGCATTCTGAGATCACGGCTGACAAGTTCTTTTCTGAAACTCTATCCGAAAGCCTATCATGCTCCGTAACAATGGCTTGGTCTTTCTGCTTCTTTGGTCCTCGGCACTCACTTTCCTTTTGGCCTTTCTTCTCGCAATTATGGTAGTTCCCTTTGAACTTCTTAGCCTTCTTTGCATTTGGATTATTTTCTCTCTTTCTTTTGTTGTTCTTGTCGGTCTCAGCAACATTTGCTTTTGCCACCATGGTGTTGGTTGACTTCTTTTCAGATTTTCTGTTATCCTCTTCAATTCTGAGTCGAACAACAAGATCTTCCATAGTCATTTCTTGCCGTTTGTGCTTCAGATAGTTCTTGAAGTCCTTCCATGATGGAGGAAACTTCTCGATAGCAGCAGCAACTTGAAATGATTCGCTTAACTTCATCTTCTCATCATGCATGTCAGGGATGATAACCTGAAGTTCCTGAATCTGGCTGAATACTGTTTTGGTGTCGAGCATTTTGAAGTCTAGGAATTTGCCGACTATGAACTTCTTCATCCCGGCGTCTTCCGTTTTGTACTTTTTCTCGAGGGACAACCAAAGAGTCTTTGCAGTTTGGACAGTGCAGTACACATTGTACAGACTATTGTCCAAACCGTTGAGAATATAATTCCTGCAAATGAAGTCAGACCCCTTCCAGGCTGAGAGGGCCTTGACCTTGGTGGCGTCGGGCTCAAGTTCATCTACTTGTGGAGGGTCCTCTGTTAGGTATTTGGCCAGAACTAACGTAGTCAAGTAGAAGAGAATCTTCTGTTTCCAGCGCTTAAAATCCTGGTCCATTGAATTTTTCCGGCCTCTCTCCATGTGAGAACGGTACAGGCTGTGTGACAAGTGGTCCTGTCGGAGCGGAGGGCAATGGCTGCTTTGTTGTCGAAGTTCTACTGTCTAGAGCCATCATCTGAAACTATATGACTTCAATTAGTACACAGAACAGAATCAAACAAAGCAAAAATCTATTTTAAGAATGTTAGCCACACATAAACCCTAATGTATAAATTAGGGCGAAATTAATTTGGGCAAAACACCCTAACCCTAATTTTGTAATTGGGTTAACAGGAACAAGAAGAGCCGAAATGCAATTCGTTCCGTTCAGTACTCTGTTTGCAAGTTGTATTTTTGTATCCGGGTCCAGCACAGTCGTTGTTCCCTTGAAACAGATTTTCTCCCCCTACGGCGCAGTGGGTTGGCGAGCAACTGTTTCCCAAGGTGAAGCGGGACGAGAGCCTGCAAGGTTGCGTTGACAATGCAGGCGACGACGAAATCAAGAGTGTTGCTTATTTGAGAACAGTGTGTGCAGAGAGAAGGAGGGAAGAAGAAAATAGAATAATATGATTTTGGTTCTGCATGCCTTTAAATAGGGTTGGGGAGCTGCCTGTTCGGGAAGAGGCGCGGTTGTCTGAATGGCTGTGACCGTTGGTAAGGTTGCGACCTTCAACCAATGGATGCAACCGTTTCTGGCAGCAAAAAACGGCATAATTCGGTTCAAAAAACTAGCCGTTTTAGCGCAGCCCAGGTAGCAAACGAAGGTCCATTTAATCATCAGACCCCAAGAGCCCCAAGGCCTAATCTTTGACCATATAATATTAAATATGTAGGATTTTTCATGCCTACATTGCCTCTTCCCTTTCATTGCCTCATTCTTTCTATCTCCTCATTCTATTTTGATATAGCTTATTAAGCTTTAGTATATATAGTGAAATTTGGATGAGTATTTCCCGATGTGGGACATTGTTCCCTCCTTAGCCACTTATTCATTTTCTAACAATCCCCCACACGAATGAGGGGTTATCTATTCTGTTCTGAAATATTGCGAAACATTTATCATATCGGTAAAAGTAGCAGAAGCCTTGAACTTTTCCTAGTGTTTTATCATTATAACTTACTGGTGAATCAGTGGACTAGATTGTCCTTAAACTGTAAGCCTTTTTTGTAAGCTTTATAAAGATAACACGTGATAAATGTTTTAACTCCTTGGTTCTCTGTTTGTGTTCGTTTTAGCCATGAACACCTGCTTGGTCTCATGTGTACTTAAGAGAATCAGGCCTCGTTAATTCTCCTTGCAGCGGCGCCTTCGCACTCACGTAGGTGATCCTATAAAGAGTATTCCGCAATACTCCACTTGGTTCTTTATAGCTCCGAGTATAGAATTCATTAAAAGCTGAGCTTATCCTTTTCTCCGACGGCATGTGCACTGACTTATCTTAGGAATGTCTAAATGTTTGATTTTTCCAGTGCTTCTAAGTTTTAACCTTAACTTAGCTGTCCCTTTGAACCTAAATCTTGGGATCTCCAGTCAATTAGGTTGGGTTTCCGTTGAGGAAAACTTTTTATTCAATAGGCCTTAAGCCCATTCCTATCGATAAGGTTTGAACTCTCTCTTTAGGCAAGCCTTTCGTTAGTGGATCCGCAATGTTATCTTTCGACCTTACATAGTCTATAGTGATAACTCCATTAGAGAGTAGTTGTCTCACGGTTTTATGTCTACGAAGAATATGTCTAGACTTACCATTGTATAGTGTACTGTTAGCTCTTCCAATAGCTGACTGACTATCACAATGTATACAGATTGGTGGAACAGGTTTATTCCAATTCGGAATATCTTCTAGAAAACTTCTAAGCCAATCTGCTTCTTCAGCGGCTTTGTCTAAAGCAATAAATTCTGACTCCATTGTTGACCTTGCTATACACGTTTGTGTAGAAGACTTCCATGATATAGCTCCATTTCCTAGGGTAAATACATATCCACTTGTGGATTTGGTGTCATTTGAACCAGTTATCCAATTTGCATCACTATATTCTTCTACTACGGAAGGATATTTAGTGTAATGCAAGCTGTAGTTCTGAGTATATTTTTTTTTTTTGAAAAGCAAGAGTAAAACTAATTTTATTGACTTATGTAGAATTACAAGATTAGTTACAGATCCAAAAAATATCACTCAAATACAACCACACCAGACACTAGCCCTCTGAATGACAAAATCCTATAGTAAACACATTACAGAATAATAAAACAAACAAATACAAAAAGAAAATTATTACACAGAACAAAACTCTGAGAATATCAATCCAGAAAAATAGCCCTCTGCCTGAAGTAGATTTACCATGAACTTCAAAAATGATTAGCTTTCAAGTCTCTGAGAATTTTGCCATGAATCTGGTTATAAAGCTGTGCCACATTCTTACATCCCATACCAAAAACTCTATCATTCCTTTCAGACCATATTGCATGTGTCAATTTCTTTAGCAGTTTAAGCAACAACCTTGTCTTATGAGTCTTCCACCTTGTAGCTTTGAATACATTAAACCATTCCACCGAACTAACAGGTGATGGTTTATAAAAACCACCATTAGAAAGTAATCTGTACCATATCTGATACACAAAGGTACAATCAAAAAACAAGTGAGTATTATTTTCAGTTTCTGATTTGCATAGAACACATAAGTCATCTGAGATAATACCCATTTTACATAGTTTATCCTTGGTATTTAAAGCATTTGCCATCACCTTCCATAACAGTAAATTTTCCTTAGCACTACCCCCAATATTCCATATTCTTGAATGCCAAGGAAATTATTAACCATTTTGACAGAGAGCATTATACACAAGTTTAATGGAATGATGTTTACCCTTGTCGGACCAAATTAAAACATTGTCATTACTGACAATGGGTTTGCCAGTGATAGAATTCCATAAGTTCCTAAGTTGGTAGGAACTAGAATATGGTAAAACTATACCATCATCATGCATAAACTCTTCAACCTTTGCTTGTTCAGGAATACCAGAGCTTCTTCTCAAGTTATAATCCACTACAGAACTTAAAATCATCCCTTGTTTAGCCCATGGTGAGTGCCAGAATGATAAATCCTTAATCAAAACATAGTTACACTGAATAAGAGGAATGAAAGTCTCCCTAAGCTTGAGTATACATCTCCAACTCCAACTGCAGCTTTGTGGAATAGGCATAATCCAAAAATTCTTTTTACCAATAAGATTATTATTGACCCATTGAGACCATAAATTTCTTTCAGATTCAAAGATTTTATTGAAGTATACTGATATAGCTGCCTTATTCCAAAGAAAAATATTAGTAATACCAAGACCACCTTTCTTTTTGGATTCAAATAGTTTGTAAAAAGAAATAGGAATCATCTTTCTGTAAAAAGGGTCACCATGCCAAAGAAATTTATTAAATGCACTAGAGATCATATTAATAAGCTTAACAGGAAGTATGTAATGTCTAGTCCAATATGTTGTGATAGCCACTGCAATTGATTGAATGATAGTTAATCTACCAGCTTGTGACAGTTTATCCATTGGCCATAATTGAAGCCTTTCAATAATCCTCTCAAAATGTGGTAAGCAATTTTATTTAGTCACTTTAGAGAAAAATATAGGCAAACCCAGGTAGAAGGTATTTTTGGATAACTCCTGTAGACCAGAGCACCTAATAATATCATCTTTCTGACTTGAATCTAAACCAGCAACTAAAATATTGGACTTGTGAAGATTAATCTGGAGGCCAGTAATAGAATAGAAAAGCTCTAGAGATGAAATAATACACTGAATATTGTGATAAGAAGTTTTTGAAAAAATGATAAGATCATCAGCAAATAGAAGGTGGGTAATAACAGGTCTTTTACATTTGGGATGAAGCTGAAAATCTCCTTTCTCAACAAGACTCATCAAAATGGGATTAAGAAGTTCCATAACAATTATGAACAAGTATGGAGAAATTAGATCACCTTGCCTAACACCTTGTTTACTTTTAAAATAACCATATAGCCCACCCACTCTTGAAATTGAAAACATGGGTGAAGATATGCAAGTGTAAATCCATGCTAAAAATGGCTTTGGGAAATTCATTCTGGACATGATTGCTAAAATTGAATTCCAAGCAATAGAATCAAATGCCTTTTTAATGTCAAGTTTGAACATGCACCTTGGAGAAATATTTTTCCTTTCATAACCATACAATAATTCTTGGGTTAAGAGAATATTATCACTTATTGATCTACCCTTAATATATGCAGCCTGGTTGTTTGAGATAATAGATGGCAAGACTAATTGTAATCTATTAGCTAAAACTTTTGAAATTATCTTATAAATGATATTACAACATGAAATTGGTCTAAAATCAACAACAGAAGATGGATTAACTGTCTTGGGTATGAGTGCAATAGCAGTGGCAGCAAGTCCAACAGGTAATTTATTATTAAGAAAAAAATATTGAATAGCCTTAATAATATCAGACCCAATTATCTTCCAACTTTGTTGAATAAAATGAGCATTATAACCATCTGGCCCTCCACAACTATCACTGTCCAAATTAAAAACTGCAGCTTCGATTTCATTATTAGAAATAGCACTAATCAGAGAATTGGATTGAAAGGTATCTAAGGTTGGAAGAGTGATATCATAGAGAGGTTTAATGTCAGGAATGAATTGATTATCTGGAGCTAGAATGGATGCAAAATACCTCACAAAGGCTTCATTAATACCATCAAAAGTTTCCACCAAATTTCCACACATGTCCTTTATCTGAAAAATACTTTCACGATTCCTTTTAACTTTTAAGTAATTATGAAAAAATTTAGTATTCCTATCAGCCTCCTTATCCATTCTCAAGTGAATTTTCTGCTTGAGTGATGACACTTCTTTTAGAATAATTTGCTCAAGAGCTTTCTTTAATTGCAGTTCAGAAAGAAGTAAAGTATTATCAAATGGTCTAGCACTCAGTTGCCCTTGAATCCTAATCAGCTGATTCCTAATTTGAGAGGATAGTTTAGAATCCTTACCAAAACTTGCTGAAGACCAACTTCTAAGTTAAATTTCAAAGCTTTCATCTTGAGTATAATGTTTGTGAGAGGATCCTTGCCAAATTGCATTCTCCAGACCTGCTTTAAAATATCATAATATTCCACTTGCTTAGTCCAAAAATTAAAAAATTTAAAAGAGTGTTTCCCTCCACAAAAATCATCAACTCCCCAAAGAAAAATTAATGGGCAATGATCAGATAAAGAAGGCTGGCAAATGTTATAGAAAGATTTTGGCCAAAGATGTAGAAAAGGCAGATTTAGAAAAATATGATCAATCTTACATAATGTTGGATTACCACTCCTATTACAATTAGACCAAGAAAAATCAGGACCAAAGTGTTTCGCAGGAAAAAGATTGGATTGAATTAAAGCACTGTTTAGAGGAGTAATATCCTTAAGAGAAAATGGGCAGCCACCACACTTTTGATTACTTGCATACATACAATTAAAATCCCCACCAATAATCCATGGAATTGAAGATGAATTTAAGGATGGAAGAAAATCCAAGAATACCTGTCTCAGACCTGGAGAATTATGAGCATACACAGAAGTAAGATGAAAGTTTGTATTGGAAGGTAAATGGATACAGTTATAATGAATGTATCGATCAGAAGCACTAATTCTGGAAATTTTAAAGAAAAGTGGATTCCAAAGAGTGAGCAATCTGCCATAATTGGACTCAATAAAGTTATTATCATGCAACCAAGATGGGGCAATCAAACGAATAGCCTTAACTGTTGAATTAATGTCAAGCTTAGTTTCTGAAACACACATCAGATGAATGTTTTTGATCTCAATAAGATTCTTAATCTCTAATTGTTTAGAGGGTAAATTAGGCCCCCTAATATTCCAAAAAGCAATGTTATTCATTTATTAGGAAGGGGAGGAAACAATGAGGAAGGATTCTTCCTAGTGTGCCTTGGATGTGAACTATTTTTGGATGAAGACAAAGGTTTCACATCAGAAGGTTTAAATTCCTTTCCTTTATTAAGATCAACAGAATCCAAATTACTTATATTACTAGATTTCTTCAATACAACTGCACTCTCACTTGACCCAGAAGGAGGTGGAAGTTAAACATTGTTAGGAGGTGACAAATGCAAATATGGGGAAGGATTAGTAACATTCATGGATGGAGATTTAGAACTAAATTGAGAACAACATGAAGTTGAAACAGAATTTGAAACAACAGCTGAAGCAACCTTAGAGACAGAATCAGATAAAGCTTTAGAAGGATTATCAATTAACAAAGATGAAATAGAAAGATTTGCATCACAAAGTGATTCAGGTACAACCCTAACCAAATCACTAGAGTTTGAAACAACAGTTGAACCAACCTTTGGAATAGAATCAGATAAAGTATTAAAAGGATTTTCAATTGACAATGATGAAATAGAAAGATTTACATCACATAATGATTCAGATACACCAACCTTGACCATATCAGGATTGAATAAAGCTGAAAAAGGGTTAGCATTGACAGCAGGGCAAGAATTATTAACAATGTGAGTCTCATTGTCTTTTGGAACTTCCTTACTTCTCATATCATCAACATTTAACTGAGTATTTTCCTTAGCGATAGAGACTTTCCTTTTCCATATCCCTTTATTTTTTTTGTTAACAACCTTCCAATTTTGATCAATAGGATTAGCAGTATATATCCTAACTTCATTTTCCTCCAAATCATGCATATTATTATCCTTAGCATCATTGACAGAATTAACAAATTCACATGTTGCAGTATCATGTCCAAAAATTCTACAGTGAGTGCAAATTTTAGGCTTCCAATCGTAAGATAATTGAACATCAGGACAATTTTTTCCTAGTTGAGGAACATGGATAGAGTCGGGTAATTCATAATCAGGTGAAATCTCCACCAAAGCTTTTGCATACTTAAACCTTTGTAACTTTTCAGTGCCACTGTCAAAGCATATTAATCTACCAATGTGACATGCCAACCAATTGATACCAACTAATGTCCACAAGATGATTGGAATCCTATGAAAATGTATCCATACCGGTACTTTCTTTACTTGAGCCTGAGATAACCCAACAGAAGGATCCCAGTTTGTAATAATGAACATCCTACCTCTAATAAAGATAGGATCCGAGTTAAGGATATTGTCCTTATCTTCTTGATCGGAAAAGTTGAAGTAAAAGTTATACCCATCCGATTTAAATTCAACATCACCCTTAAGTTTCCAATATCTTTTAAGAAAATTCACAACAGGCAGAAAAGAAAGCGTACCATCAAGAAAGAAACCGACTAAATGATTGTTCCAGTATTTCAAACCTTCTTCTTTAACGAGATCTGTCAAATCAATAGAAGGTTTATCTCTCAAAATATCAAAGTGAATAGGCTTATATGACCCAGCATTACGAGGTAAAGATTTGAAAAGATTCGACCAGTTTGATTTCGGGGAACAAGAAACAAAGTTATTGGAAGATACCTCTGAAATAGGGTGATTAGCAGTAGATGCAGAAACAGAAGCAGAAGAAAGAACTGATGAAGAGGAAGAAGAAAGAGGAGGAAAGGATGCGGAGTCAAAGGAGAACGAAGAAGAAGAAGAAGATGAAAACGCCATTAAAATTTCAAAAGAAAGAAGAAGACCATCGCGGAGGTAATTTTTTTTCTTTTTTTTTCAGTTCTGAGTATATTTTAAATATCCTAGAACCCTTATTATTTCTTTCCAATGATTTTTACCAGGATTGCTTGTATATCTACTTAGCTTACTTATAGCATATGCAATATCTGGTCTAGTACAATTCATTACATACATCATACTTCCCAATATTCGAGAGTATTCAAGTTGGTAGATTCCATCACCGTTATTTTTACCCCAATTTTGGTTCATATCAACTGGCGATTTACCAACAGTTATATTATGTTGTTTGAACTTTTCAAGTATTTTAGCCACATAGTGTGATTGAGATAGTACATAGCCTTCTGACGTCTTTAAAATTTTAACGTACAAAATGACATCAGCTAATCCTAGATCTTTCATAACAAATCTAGATGACAACATATCCTTTGTTGATTTGATTATGGCATTATTATTGCCTAGTATCAATAAGTCATCAACATATAGGCAAACTATGTCATATCCCATATCTACATTCTTCATATAGACACATTTATCTGATTCATTTATTTTGAATCCATTTGTCATCATAGTTTCATCAAATTTTTCATGTCATTGTTTTGGTGCTTGTTTGAGACCATAAAGTGATTTTACTAACTTACATACTTTATTCTCATTTCCTGGGCTTAGGAACCCTTCAGGTTGCTGCATGTATATTTCTTCCTCTAATTCACCATTCAGAAATGCAGTTTTTACATCCATTTGATGTACTTCAAAATTAAGTATAGAAGCAAGAGCAATAAGCATCCTAATGGATGTTATTTTAGTTACTGGTGAGTAAATATCAAAGTAATCTAGATCTTCCTTTTGTCTAAATTCTTTGACCACCGGTCGGGCTTTATATTTATCTATTGAGCCATCAGCTTTAAGTTTTTTCTTAAAGATCCATTTATACCCTAATGGTTTCGATCCTTTAGAAAGATCTACTAGTTCCCATGTGTGGTTTTGTAAAATGGATTCAATTTCGCTATTGACAGCTTCTTTCCAATAAGGAGCATCAGGTGATGAGATTGCTTGTTTATATGTTAGAGGTTTATTTTCTGCCATATATGCATAGAACTCAGGCCCAAAGGTTTTTGATGTCCTTTGTCGTTTTCTCCTTCTTGGTTCCTCTAACTCTTGATCATTTTCATGATCAACACGATGTTCAAGAGTTTCTTCATCTCTTGATCTCTTTTGGATACTGGTACCATTGGATTCTTTTAGTGGAAATATGTTTTCAAAGAATCTTGCATTGCGAGATTCGATTATGGTGTTTTCATGAATGTCATCAATTTCAGATTTATCCACCAAGAATCGACATGCACTACTATTATGAGCATATCCAATAAATATGCAATCTACAGTTTTGGGTCCAATTTTGACCATTTTAGGCTTAGGTATTTCTACCTTTGCTAAGCACCCCCACACTTTTAAGTATTTGTAAGATGGAGGTCTGTTTTTTCACAGTTCATGTGGTGATTTAAAGGTCTTTTTGCGAGGAACTTTGTTCAGTATGTGATTAGCTGAAAGTATCGCTTCACCCCATAAATTGTCTGGTAATCCAGAACTAATAAGCAGAGCATTCATCATTTCCTTCAGGGTACGATTCTTACGTTCTGCTATTCCATTGGATTGAGGAGAATAAGGAGCTGTTATTTGATGGATTATACCATTTTGAGCGCAAAATTCCTCAAATGGAAATTCGTATTCTCCACCTCTATCACTTCGCAAGGCTTCAACTTCTGCCTTATATTGTTTAAATGTTTCAAAGGCCTCATCCTTGCTTCTTAATACGTACACATAACAGTACCTAGTGCAATCATCGATAAAGGTAATAAAATACCTTTTACCTCCTCTGGTTTGACCCAACTTTAGATCACATACATCAGTATGTATTAAAATCTAACGGCTCGGTATTCCTTTCAACATGATGAAAGGAAGTTCTAGTTAACTTTGCTTCAGCACATGTCTCACATTTATAGTTGTGATCTATAGTAAACTTAGGTATAAAATATAAGTTAACCATTTTTCGCAAAGTATCAAAATTCACATGGCCTAGTCTAGCATGCCATATATTAAATGACTCAGCGATATAAACAGAAGAATCCATTTTATTCATATCTTTTTGTACAATAGTCACTACATTCATCTTGAATAGACCATCACTCACATACCCTTTACCCACATACACTCCATTTTTAGACAATACAAAATTATCAGAAACAAAGACCAACTTGAAACCATTCTTGCTCAGCAATGATCCCGAAACTAAGTTCTTACGAATGTCTGGTACATTCAGAACATCATTCAAAGTGAGTTCTTTTCCAGAAGTCATTTTGGGAACCACTTTTCCTTTTTCTTCAACCTTCGACATGGAGGAGTTTCCCATGAAGAGTTGCTCTTCTTGTATCGTAGGCTTGTAGTTGGAAAACATCCACTTGTTGGCCCAAATGTGTTTTGTGGCACCAGTGTCCACAAACCATTCCTTCGTGTTGCCAACTAAGTTGCATTCTGAGATCACGGATGACAAGTTCATTTCTGAAACTCCATCCGAAAGCCTATAATGCTCCGTAACAATGGCTTGGTCTATCTGCTTCTTTGGTCCTCGGCACTCACTTGCCTTATGGCCTTTCTTCCCGCAATTGTGGCAGTTCCCTTTGAACTTCTTAGCCTTCTTTGCATTTGGATTATTTTCTCTCTTTCTTTTGTTGTTCTTGTCGGTCTCAACAACATTTGCTTTTGCCACCATGGTGTTGGTTGACTTATTTTCAGATTTTCTGTTATCCTCTTCAATTCTAAGTCGAACAACAAGATATTCCATGGTCATTTCTTTCCGTTTGTGCTTCAGATAGTTCTTGAAGTCCTTCCATGATGGAGGCAGCTTCTCGATAGCAGCAGCAACTTGAAATGATTCGCTTAACTCCATCTTCTCATCATGCATCTCATGGATGATAACCTGAAGTTCCTGAATCTGGCTGACTACTGTTTTTGTGTCGAGCATTTTGAAGTCTAGGAATTTGCCGACTATGAACGTCTTCATCCCGGCGTCATCCGTTTTGAACTTTTTCTCGGAGGACAACCAAAGAGTCTTTGCAGTTTGGACAGTGCAGTACACATTGCACAGACTATTGTCCAAACCGTTGAGAATATAATTCTTGCAAATGAAGTCAGACCCCTTCCAGGCTGTGAGGGCTTCGACCTTGGTGGCGTCGGGCTCATGTTCATCTACTTGTGGAGGGTCCTCTGTAAGGTATTTGGCCAGACCTAACGTAGTCAAGTAGAAGAGCATCTTCTGCTGCCAGCGCTTAAAATCCTAGCCATTGAATTTTTCCGGCCTCTCTCCATGTGAGAACGGTACAGGCTGTGTGACAAGTGGTCGTGTCAGAGCGGAGGGCAATGGCTGCTTTGTTGTCGAAGTGCTACTGTCTTGAGCCATTGTCTGAAACGATATGACTTCAATTAGTACACAGAACAGAATCAAACAAAGCAAAAATCTGTTTGAAGAATGTTAGCCACACATAAACCTTAATGTATAAATTAGGGCGAAATCAATTTGGGCAAAACACCCTAACCCTAATTTTGTAATTAGGTTAACAGGAAAAGGAAGAGCCGAAATGCAATGCATACTGTTCAGTACTCTGTTTGCAAGTTGTATTTTTATATCCGACTCCAGCACAGTTGTTGTTTCCTTAAAACAGATTTTCTCCCCCTATGGTGCAGCGGGTTGGCGAGCAACTGTTTCCTAAGGTGAAGCGGGACGAGAGCCTGCAAGGTTGCGCTGACGATGCAGGCGACGACGAACTCAAGAGAGTTGCTTATTTCAGAACAGCGTGTGCAGAGAGAAGGAGGGAAGAAGAAAATAGAATAATCTAATTTGGTTCTGCATGCCTTTAAATAGGGTTGGGGAGCTGCCTGTTCGGGAAGAGGCGCGGCTGTCTGAATGGCTGTGAATGTTGGTAAGATTGCGACCCTTCAACCAACGGATGCAACCGTTTCTGGCAGCAAAAAAGGGCATAATTCGGATCAAAAAACTAGCCGTTTTAGCGCAGCCCAGGTTGCGAACGAAGGCCCATTTAATCATCAGACCCCAAGAACCCCAAGGCCCAAGGCCCAATATTTGACCATATAATATTAAATATGTAGGATTTTTCATGCCTACGTTGCCTCTTCCCTTTCATTGCCTCATTCTTTCTATCTCCTCATACTCTTTTGATATAGCTTATTAAGCTTTAGTATATATAGTGAAATTTGGATGAGTTTTCCCGATGTGGGACATTGTTCCCTCCTTAGCCACTTGTTCATTTTCAAACAATCCCCCACATGAATGAGGGGTTATCTATTCTGTTCTGAAATATTGCGAAACATTTATCATATCGGTAAACGTAGTACAGAAGCCTTGAACTTTTCCTAGTGTTTTATCATTATAACTTACTGGCGAATCAGTGGACTAGATTGTCCTTGAACTGTAAGCCTTTTGTGTAAGCTTTATAAAGATAACACATGATAAATGTTTTAACTCCTTGGTTCTCTGTTTGTGTTCGTTTTATCCATGAACACCTGCTTGGTCTCATGAGTACTTAAGAGAATCAGACCTCGTTAATTCTCCTTGAAGCGGCGCCTTCGCACTCACGTAGGTGATCCTATAAAGAGTATTCCGCAATACTCCACTTGGTTCTTTATAGCTCCAAGTATAGACTTCATTAAAAGCTGAGCTTATCCTTTTCTCCGGCGGCATGTGCACTGACTTATCTTAGGAATGTCTAAATGCTTGATTTTTCCAGTGCTTCTAAGTTTTAACCTTAACTTAGCTGTCCCTTCGAATCTAAATCTTGGGATCTCCAGTCAATTAGGTTGGGTTTCCGTTGAGGAAAACATTTTATTCAATAGGCCTTAAGCCCATTCCTATCGATAAGGTTTGAACTCTCTCTTTAGGCAAGCCTTTCGTTATTGGATCCGCAATGTTATCTTTCGACCTTACATAGTCTATAGTGATAACTCCATTAGAGAGTAGTTGTCTCACGGTTTTATGTCTACGACGAATATGTCTAGACTTACCATTGTATAGTGTACTGGTAGCTCTTCCAATAGCTGACTGACTATCACAATGTATACAGATTGGTGGAACAGGTTTATTCCAATTCGGAATATCTTCTAGAAAACTTCTAAGCCAATCTGCTTCTTCAGCGGCTTTGTCTAAAGCAATGAATTCTGACTCCATTGTTGACCTTGCTATACACGTTTGTTCAGAAGACTTCCATGATATAGCTCCATTTCCTAGGGTAAATACATATCCACTTGTGGATTTGGTGTCATTTGAACCAGTTATCCAATTTGCATCACTATATCCTTCTACTACGGAAGGATATTTCGTGTAATGCAAGCTGTAGTTCTGAGTATATTTTAAATATCCTAGAACCCTTATTATTGCTTTCCAATGATTTTTACCAGGATTGCTTGTATACCTACTTAGCTTACTTACAGCATATGCAATATCTGGTCTAGTACAATTCATTACATACATTATACTTTCCAGTATTCGAGAGTATTCAAGTTGGTAGATTCAATCACCGGTATTTTTAACCCAATTTTGGTTCATATCAACTGGCGATTTAGCAACAGTTATATTATGTTGTTTGAACTTTTCAAGTATTTTTGCCACATAGTGTGTTTGAGATAGTACATAGCCTTCGGACGCCTTTAAAATTTTAACGCCCAAAATCACATCAGCCAATCCTAGATCTTTCATATCAATCTAGATGACAACATATCCTTTGTTGATTTGATTATGACATTATTACTGCCTAGTATCAATAAGTCATCAACATATTGGCAAACTATGACATATCCCATATCTACATTCTTCATATAGACACATTTATCTGATTCATTTATTTTGAATCCATTTGTCATCATAGTTTCATCAAATTTTTCATGCCATTGTTTTGGTGCTTGTTTGAGACCATAAAGCGATTTTACTAACCTACATACTTTATTCTCATTTCCTGAGCTTAGGAACCCTTCAGGTTGCTGCATGTATATTTCTTCCTCTAACTCACCATTCAGAAATGCAGTATTTACATTCATTTGATGTATTTCTAAATTTAGTATAGAAGCGATAGCAATAAGCACCCTAATGGATGTTATTCTAGTTACTGGTGAGTAAGTATCAAAGTAATCTAGATCTTCCTTTTGTCTAATCCTTTGACTACCAGTCGGGCTTTATATTTATCTATTGAGCCATCAGCTTTAAGTTTTTTCTTAAAGATCCATTTATACCCTAATAGTTTCGATCCTTTAGGAAGATCTACTAGTTCCCATTTGTGGTTTTGTAAAATGGATTCAATTTCGCTATTGACAGCTTCTTTCCAATAAGGAGCATCAGGTGGTGACATTGCTTGTTTATATGTTAGAAGTTCATTTTCTGCCATATATGCATAGAACTCAGGCCCAAAGGTTTTTGATGTCCTTTGTCGTTTGCTCCTTCTTCGTTCCTCTAACTCTTGATCATTTTCATGATCAACACGATGTTCAAGAGTTTCTTCATCTCTTGATCTCTTTTGGATACTGGTACCATTGGATTCTTTTAGTGGAAATATGTTTTCAAAGAATCTTGCATTTCGAGATTCGATTATGGTGTTTTCATGAATGTCATCAATTTTAGATTTACGCACCAAGAATCAATATGCACTACTATTATGAGCATATCCAATAAATATGCAATCTATAGTTTTAGGTCCAATTTTGACCTTTTTAGGCTTAGATATTTATATCTTTTCTAAGCACCCCCACACTTTTAAGTATTTGTAAGATGGAGGTCTGTTTTTCCATAGTTCATGTGGTGATTTAAAAGTCTTTTTGCGAGGTACTTTGTTCAGTATGTGATTAGCTGAAAGTATCGCTTCACCCCATAAATTGTCTGGTAATCCAGAACTAATAAGCAGAGCATTCATCATTTCCTTCGGTGTACGATTCTTACGTTCTGCTATTCCATTGGATTGAGGAGAATACGGTGCTGTTGTTTGATGGATTATACCATTTTGAGCGCAAAATTTCTCAAATGGAAATTTGTATTCTCCACCTCTATCACTCCGCAAGGCTTTTATCTTTTTGTTTAGTTGATTTTCAACTTCTGCCTTATATTGTTTAAATGTTTCAAAGGCCTCATCCTTGCTTCTTAATAGGTACACATAACAGTACCTAATGCACACATCGATAAAGGTAATAAAATACCTTTTACCTCCTCTGGATTGACACATCTTTAGATCACATACATCAGTATGTATTAAATCTAACGGCTCGGTATTCCTTTCAACATGATGTAAGGAAGTTCTAGTTAACTTTGCTTCAGCACATGTTTCACATTTATAGCTGTGATCTATAGTAAACTTAGGTATAAAATCTAAGTTAACCATTTTTCGCAAAGTATCAAAATTCACATGGCCTAGTCTAGCATGCCATATATTAAATGACTCAACGATATAAACAGAAGAATCCATTTTATTCATATCTTTTGGTACATCAGTCATTACATTCATCTTGAATAGACCATCACTCACATACCCTTTACCCACATACACTCCATTTTTAGACAATACAAAATTATCAGAAACAAAGACCAACTTGAAACCATTCTTGCTCAGCAATGATCCCGAAACTAAGTTCTTACGAATGTCTGGTACATTCAGAACATCATTCAAAGTGAGTTCTTTTCCAGAAGTCATTTTGGGAACCACTTTTCCTTTTTCTTCAACCTTCGACATGGAGGAGTTTCCCATGAAGAGTTGCTCTTCTTGTATCGCAGGCTTGTAGTTGGAAAACATCCACTTGTTGGCCCAAATGTGTTTTGTGGCACCAGTGTCCACAAACCATTCCTTCGTGTTGCCAACTAAGTTGCATTCTGAGATCACGGATGACAAGTTCATTTCTGAAACTCCATCCGAAAGCCTATAATGCTCCGTAACAATGGCTTGGTCTATCTGCTTCTTTGGTCCTCGGCACTCACTTGCCTTATGGCCTTTCTTCCCGCAATTGTGGCAGTTCCCTTTGAACTTCTTAGCCTTCTTTGCATTTGGATTATTTTCTCTCTTTCTTTTGTTGTTCTTGTCGGTCTCAACAACATTTGCTTTTGCCACCATGGTGTTGGTTGACTTCTTTTCAGATTTTCTGTTATCCTCTTCAATTCTAAGTCGAACAACAAGATCTTCCATGGTCATTTCTTTCCGTTTGTGCTTCAGATAGTTCTTGAAGTCCTTCCATGATGGAGGCAGCTCCTCGATAGCAGCAGCAACTTGAAATGATTCGCTTAACTCCATCTTCTCATCATGCATCTCATGGATGATAACCTGAAGTTCCTGAATCTGGCTGACTACTGTTTTTGTGTCGAGCATTTTGAAGTCTAGGAATTTGCCGACTATGAACGTCTTCATCCCGGCGTCATCCGTTTTGAACTTTTTCTCGGAGGACAACCAAAGAGTCTTTGCAGTTTGGACAGTGCAGTACACATTGTACAGACTATTGTCCAAACCGTTGAGAATATAATTCTTGCAAATGAAGTCAGACCCCTTCCAGGCTGTGAGGGCTTCGACCTTGGTGGCGTCGGGCTCATGTTCATCTACTTGTGGAGGGTCCTCTGTAAGGTATTTGGCCAGACCTAACGTAGTCAAGTAGAAGAGCATCTTCTGCTGCCAGCGCTTAAAATCCTAGCCATTGAATTTTTCCGGCCTCTGTCCATGTGAGAACGGTACAGGCTGTGTGACAAGTGGTCGTGTCAGAGCGGAGGGCAATGGCTGCTTTGTTGTCGAAGTGCTACTGTCTTGAGCCATTGTCTGAAACGATATGACTTCAATTAGTACACAGAACAGAATCAAACAAAGCAAAAATCTGTTTGAAGAATGTTAGCCACACATAAACCTTAATGTATAAATTAGGGCGAAATCAATTTGGGCAAAACACCCTAACCCTAATTTTGTAATTAGGTTAACAGGAAAAGGAAGAGCCGAAATGCAATGCATACTGTTCAGTACTCTGTTTGCAAGTTGTATTTTTATATCCGACTCCAGCACAGTTGTTGTTTCCTTAAAACAGATTTTCTCCCCCTATGGTGCAGCGGGTTGGCGAGCAACTATTTCCTAAGGTGAAGCGGGACGAGAGCCTGCAAGGTTGCGCTGACGATGCAGGCGACGACGAACTCAAGAGAGTTGCTTATTTCAGAACAGCGTGTGCAGAGAGAAGGAGGGAAGAAGAAAATAGAATAATCTAATTTGGTTCTGCATGCCTTTAAATAGGGTTGGGGAGCTGCCTGTTCGGGAAGAGGCACGGCTGTCTGAATGGCTGTGAATGTTGGTAAGATTGCGACCCTTCAACCAACGGTTGCAACCGTTTCTGGCAGCAAAAAAGGGCATAATTCGGATCAAAAAACTAGCCGTTTTAGCGCAGCCCAGGTAGCGAACGAAGGCCCATTTAATCATCAGACCCCAAGAACCCCAAGGCCCAAGGCCCAATATTTGACCATATAATATTAAATATGTAGGATTTTTCATGCCTACGTTGCCTCTTCCCTTTCATTGCCTCATTCTTTCTATCTCCTCATACTCTTTTGATATAGCTTATTAAGCTTTAGTATATATAGTGAAATTTGGATGAGTTTTCCCGATGTGGGACATTGTTCCCTCCTTAGCCACTTGTTCATTTTCAAACAATCCCCCACATGAATGAGGGGTTATCTATTCTGTTCTGAAATATTGCGAAACATTTATCATATCGGTAAACGTAGTACAGAAGCCTTGAACTTTTCCTAGTGTTTTATCATTATAACTTACTGGCGAATCAGTGGACTAGATTGTCCTTGAACTGTAAGCCTTTTGTGTAAGCTTTATAAAGATAACACATGATAAATGTTTTAACTCCTTGGTTCTCTGTTTGTGTTCGTTTTATCCATGAACACCTGCTTGGTCTCATGAGTACTTAAGAGAATCAGACCTCGTTAATTCTCCTTGAAGCGGCGCCTTCGCACTCACGTAGGTGATCCTATAAAGAGTATTCCGCAATACTCCACTTGGTTCTTTATAGCTCCAAGTATAGACTTCATTAAAAGCTGAGCTTATCCTTTTCTCCGGCGGCATGTGCACTGACTTATCTTAGGAATGTCTAAATGCTTGATTTTTCCAGTGCTTCTAAGTTTTAACCTTAACTTAGCTGTCCCTTCGAATCTAAATCTTGGGATCTCCAGTCAATTAGGTTGGGTTTCCGTTGAGGAAAACATTTTATTCAATAGGCCTTAAGCCCATTCCTATCGATAAGGTTTGAACTCTCTCTTTAGGCAAGCCTTTCGTTAGTGGATCCGCAATGTTATCTTTCGACCTTACATAGTCTATAGTGATAACTCCATTAGAGAGTAGTTGTCTCACGGTTTTATGTCTACGACGAATATGTCTAGACTTACCATTGTATAGTGTACTGGTAGCTCTTCCAATAGCTGACTGACTATCACAATGTATACAGATTGGTGGAACAGGTTTATTCCAATTCGGAATATCTTCTAGAAAACTTCTAAGCCAATCTGCTTCTTCAGCGGCTTTGTCTAAAGCAATGAATTCTGACTCCATTGTTGACCTTGCTATACACGTTTGTTCAGAAGACTTCCATGATATAGCTCCATTTCCTAGGGTAAATACATATCCACTTGTGGATTTGGTGTCATTTGAACCAGTTATCCAATTTGCATCACTATATCCTTCTACTACGGAAGGATATTTCGTGTAATGCAAGCTGTAGTTCGGAGTATATTTTAAATATCCTAGAACCCTTATTATTGCTTTCCAATGATTTTTACCAGGATTGCTTGTATACCTACTTAGCTTACTTACAGCATATGCAATATCTGGTCTAGTACAATTCATTACATACATTATACTTTCCAGTATTCGAGAGTATTCAAGTTGGTAGATTCAATCACCGGTATTTTTAACCCAATTTTGGTTCATATCAACTGGCGATTTAGCAACAGTTATATTATGTTGTTTGAACTTTTCAAGTATTTTTGCCACATAGTGTGTTTGAGATAGTACATAGCCTTCGGACGCCTTTAAAATTTTAACGCCCAAAATCACATCAGCCAATCCTAGATCTTTCATATCAATCTAGATGACAACATATCCTTTGTTGATTTGATTATGACATTATTACTGCCTAGTATCAATAAGTCATCAACATATTGGCAAACTATGACATATCCCATATCTACATTCTTCATATAGACACATTTATCTGATTCATTTATTTTGAATCCATTTGTCATCATAGTTTCATCAAATTTTTCATGCCATTGTTTTGGTGCTTGTTTGAGACCATAAAGCGATTTTACTAACCTACATACTTTATTCTCATTTCCTGAGCTTAGGAACCCTTCAGGTTGCTGCATGTATATTTCTTCCTCTAACTCACCATTCAGAAATGCAGTATTTACATTCATTTGATGTATTTCTAAATTTAGTATAGAAGCGATAGCAATAAGCACCCTAATGGATGTTATTCTAGTTACTGGTGAGTAAGTATCAAAGTAATCTAGATCTTCCTTTTGTCTAATCCTTTGACTACCAGTCGGGCTTTATATTTATCTATTGAGCCATCAGCTTTAAGTTTTTTCTTAAAGATCCATTTATACCATAATAGTTTCGATCCTTTAGGAAGATCTACTAGTTCCCATTTGTGGTTTTGTAAAATGGATTCAATTTCGCTATTGACAGCTTCTTTCCAATAAGGAGCATCAGGTGGTGACATTGCTTGTTTATATGTTAGAAGTTCATTTTCTGCCATATATGCATAGAACTCAGGCCCAAAGGTTTTTGATGTCCTTTGTCGTTTGCTCCTTCTTCGTTCCTCTAACTCTTGATCATTTTCATGATCAACACGATGTTCAAGAGTTTCTTCATCTCTTGATCTCTTTTGGATACTGGTACCATTGGATTCTTTTAGTGGAAATATGTTTTCAAAGAATCTTGCATTTCGAGATTCGATTCTGGTGTTTTCATGAATGTCATCAATTTTAGATTTACGCACCAAGAATCAATATGCACTACTATTATGAGCTTATCCAATAAATATGCAATCTATAGTTTTAGGTCCAATTTTGACCTTTTTAGGCTTAGGTATTTATATCTTTTCTAAGCACCCCCACACTTTTAAGTATTTGTAAGATGGAGGTCTGTTTTTCCATAGTTCATGTGGTGATTTAAAAGTCTTTTTGCGAGGTACTTTGTTCAGTATGTGATTAGCTGAAAGTATCGCTTCACCCCATAAATTGTCTGGTAATCCAGAACTAATAAGCAGAGCATTCATCATTTCCTTCGGTGTACGATTCTTACGTTCTGCTATTCCATTGGATTGAGGAGAATACGGTGCTGTTGTTTGATGGATTATACCATTTTGAGCGCAAAATTTCTCAAATGGAAATTTGTATTCTCCACCTCTATCACTCCGCAAGGCTTTTATCTTTTTGTTTAGTTGATTTTCAACTTCTGCCTTATATTGTTTAAATGTTTCAAAGGCCTCATCCTTGCTTCTTAATAGGTACACATAACAGTACCTAATGCACACATCGATAAAGGTAATAAAATACCTTTTACCTCCTCTGGATTGACACATCTTTAGATCACATACATCAGTATGTATTAAATCTAACGGCTCGGTATTCCTTTCAACATGATGTAAGGAAGTTCTAGTTAACTTTGCTTCAGCACATGTTTCACATTTATAGCTGTGATCTATAGTAAACTTAGGTATAAAATCTAAGTTAACCATTTTTCGCAAAGTATCAAAATTCACATGGCCTAGTCTAGCATGCCATATATTAAATGACTCAACGATATAAACAGAAGAATCCATTTTATTCATATCTTTTGGTACATCAGTCATTACATTCATCTTGAATAGACCATCACTCACATACCCTTTACCCACATACACTCCATTTTTAGACAATACAAAATTATCAGAAACAAAGACCAACTTGAAACCATTCTTGCTCAGCAATGATCCCGAAACTAAGTTCTTACGAATGTCTGGTACATGCAGAACATCATTCAAAGTGAGTTCTTTTCCAGAAGTCATTTTGAGAACCACTTTTCCTTTTCCTTCAACCTTCTACATGGAGGAGTTTCCCATGAAGAGTTGCTCTTCTTGTGTCGCAGGCTTGTAGTTGGAAAACATCCACTTATTGGCGCAAATGTATTTTGTGGCACCAATGTCCACAAACCATTCCTTCGTGTTTCCAACTAAGTTGCATTCTGAGATCACGGCTGACAAGTTCATTTCTGAAACTCCATCCGAAAGTCTATCATGCTCCGTAACAATGGCTTGGTCTTTCTGCTTCTTTGGTCCTCGGCACTCACTTTCCTTATGGCCTTTCTTCCCGCAATTATGGCAGTTCCCTTTGAACTTCTTAGCCTTCTTTGCATTTGGATTATTTTCTCTCTTTATTTTGTTGTTCTTGTCGGTCTCAACAACATTTGCTTTTGCTACCATGGTGTTGGTTGACTTCTTTTAAGATTTTCTGTTATCCTCTTCAATTCTGAGTCGAACAACAAGATCTTCCATAGTCATTTCTTGCCGTTTGTGCTTCAGATAGTTCTTGAAGTCCTTCCATGATGGAGGCAACTTCTCGATAGCAGAAGCAACTTGAAATGATTCGCTTAAATCCATCTTCTCATCATGCATCTCATGGATGATAACCTGAAGTTCCTGACTCTGGCTGACTACTGTTTTGGTGTCGAGCATTTTGAAGTCTAGGAATTCGCCGACTATGAACTTCTTCATTCCGGCGTCTTCCGTTTTGTACTTTTTCTCGAGGGACAACCAAAGAGTCTTTGTAGTTTGGACAGTGCAGTACACATTGAACAGACTATTGTCCAAACCGTTGAGAATATAATTCTTGCAAATGAAGTCAGACCCCTTCCAGGCCGTGAGGGCCTCGACCTTGGTGGCGTCGGGCTCAAGTTCATCTACTTGTGGAGGGTCCTATTTAGGTATTTGGTCAGACCTAACGTAGTCAAGTAGAAGAGCATCTTCTGTTGCCAGCGCTTAAAATCCTGGCCATTGAATTTTTCCGGCCTCTCTCCATATGAGAACGGTACAGGCTGTGTGACAAGTGGTCCTGTCGGAGCGGAGGGCAATGGCTGCTTTGTTGTCGAAGTGCTACTGTCTTGAGCCATCGTCTGAAACGATATGACTTCAATTAGTACACAGAACAGAATCAAACAAAGCAAAAATCTGTTTGAAGAATGTTAGCCACACATAAACCCTAATGTATAAATTAGGGCGAAATCAATTTGGGCAAAACACCCTAACCCTAATTTTGTAATTCGGTTAACAGGAACAAGAAGAGCCGAAATGCAATTCGTACCGTTCAGTACTCTGTTTGCAAGTTGTGTTTTTGTATCCGAGTCCAGCACAGTCGCTGTTCCCTTAAAACAGATTTGCTCCCCCTACGGTGCAGCGGGTTGGCTAGCAACTGTTTCCCAAGGTGAAGCGGGATGAGAGCCTACAAGGTTGCGCTGACGATGCAAGCGACGACGAACTCAAGAGAGTTGCTTATTTCAGAACAGCGTGTGCAGAGAGAAGGAGGGAAGAAGAAAATAGAATAATCTGATTTCGGTTCTGCATGCCTTAAAATAGGGTTGGGGAGCTGCCTGTTCAGGAAGAGGCGCGGCTGTCTGAATGGCTGTGACTGTTGGTAAGGTTGCGACCCTTCAACCAACGGAAGCAACCGTTTTTGGCAGCAAAAAACGACATAATTCGGATTAAAAAACTAGCTGTTTTAGCGCAGCCCAGGTAACAAACGAAGGCCCATTTAATCATCAGACCCCAAGAGCCCCAAGGCCCAATCTTTGACCATATAATATTAAATATATAGGATTTTTCATGCCTACATTGCCTCTTCCCTTTCATTGCCTCATTCTTTCTATCTCCTCATTCTCTTTTGATATAGCTTATTAAGCTTTAGTATATATAGTGAAATTTGGATGAGTATTTCACGATGTGGGACATTGTTCACACCTTAGCCACTTGTTCATTTTCTAACAATCCCCCACATGAATGAGGGGTTATCTATTCTGTTCTGAAATATTGCGAAACATTTATCATATCAGTAAAAGTAGCACGGAAGCCTTGAACTTTTCCTAATGTTTTATCATTATAACTTACTGGCGAATCAGCGGACTAGATTGTCCTTGAACTGTAAGCCTTTTGTGTAAGCTTTATAAAGATAACACATGATAAATGTTTTAACTCCTAGGTTCTCTGTTTGTGTTTGTTTTATCCATGAACACCTGCTTGGTCTCATGAGTACTTAAGAGAATCAGGCCTCGTTAATTCTCCTTGAAGCGGCGCCTTCGCACTCACGTAGGTGATCCTATAAAGAGTATTCCGCAATACTCCACTTGGTTCTTTATAGCTCCAAGTATAGACTTCATCAAAAGCTGAGCTTATCCCTTTCTCCGACGGCATGTGCACTGACTTATCTTAGGAATGTCTAAATGTTTGATTTTTCCAGTGCTTCTAAGTTTTAACCTTAACGTAGTTGTCCCTTTGAACCTAAATCTTGGGATCTCCAGTCAATTAGGTTGGGTTTCCGTTGAGGAAAACTTTTTATTCAATAGGCCTTAAGCCCATTCCTATCGATAAGGTTTGAACTCTCTCTTTAGGCAAGCCTTTCCTTAGTGGATCCGCAATGTTATCTTTCGACCTTACATAGTCTATAGTGATAACTCCATTAGAGAGTAGTTGTCTCACGGTTTTATGTCTACGACGAATATGTCTAGACTTACCATTGTATAGTGTACTGTTAGCTCTTCCAACAGCTGACTGACTATCACAATTTATACAGATTGGTGGAACAGGTTTATTCCAATTCGGAATATCTTCTAGAAAACTTCTAAGCCAATCTGCTTCTTCAGCGGCTTTGTCTAAAGCAATGAATTCTGACTCCATTGTTGACCTTGCTATACACGTTTGTTTAGAAGACTTCCATGATATAGCTCCATTTCCTAGGTTAAATACTTATCCACTTGTGGATTTGGTGTCATTTGAACCAGTTATCCAATTTGCATCACTATATCCTTCTACGACGGAAGGATATTTAGTGTGATGCAAGCTGTAGTTCTGAGTATATTTTAAATATCCTAGAACCCTTATTATTGCTTTCCAATGATTTTTACAAGGATTGCTTGTATACCTACTTAATTTACTTACAGCATATGCAATATCTGGTCTAGTACAATTCATTACATACATTATACTTCCCAGTATTCGAGAGTATTCAAGTTGGTAGATTCCATCACCGGTATTTTTAACCCAATTTTGGTTCATATCAACTAGCGATTTAGCAACAGTTATATTATGTTGTTTGAATTTTTCAAGTATTTTGGCCACATAGTGTGATTGAGATAGTACATAGCCTTCTGACGTCTTTAAAATTTTAACGCTCAAAATCACTTCAACTAATCCTAGATCTTTCATATCAAATCTAGATGACAACATATCCTTTGTTGATTTGATTATGACATTATTATTGCCTAGTATTAATAAGTCATCAACATATAGGCAAACTATGACATATCCCATGTCTACATTCCTTATATAAACACATTTATCTGATTCATTTATTTTGAATCCATTTGTCATCATAGTTTCATCAAATTTTTCATGTCATTGTTTTGGCGCTTGTTTGAGACCATAAAGTGATTTTACTAACTTACATACTTTATTCTCATTTCCTGGGCTTAGGAACCGTTCAGGTTGCTGCATGTATATTTCTTCCTCTAACTCACCATTCAGAAATGCAGTTTTTACATCCATTTGATGTATTTCTAAATTTAGTAATAGCAATAAGCATCCTAATGGATGTTATTCTAGTTACTGGTGAGTAAGTATCAAAGTAATCTAGATCTTCCTATTGCCTAAATCCTTTGACTACCAGCCGGGCTTTATATTTATCTATTGAGCCATCAGCTTTAAGTTTTTTCTTAAAGATCCATTTATACCCTAATGGTTTCGATCCTTTAGGAAGATCTACTAGTTCCCATGTGTGGTTTTGTAAAATGGATTCAATTTCGCTATTAACAGCTTCTTTCCAATAAGGAGCATCAGGTGATGACATTGCTTGTTTATATGTTAGAGGTTCATTTTCTTCCATATATGCATAGAACTCGGGCCCAAAGGTTTTTGATGTCCTTTGTCGTTTGGTCCTTCTTGGTTCCTCTAACTCTTGATCATTTTCATGATCAACACGATGTTCAAGAGTTTCTTCATCTCTTGATCTCTTTTGGATACTGGTACCATTGGATTCTTTTAGTGGAAATATGTTTTCAAAGAATCTTGCATTTCGAGATTCGATTATGATGTTTTCATGATGTCATCTATTTCAGATTTATGCACCAAGAATCGATATGCACTACTATTATGAGCATATCCAATAAATATGCAATCTATAGTCTTGGGTCCAATTTTGACCTTTGACCTTTTTAGGCCTAGGTATTTCTACCTTTGCTAAGCACCCCCACACTTTTAAGTATTTGTAAGATGGAGGTCTGTTATTCCACAGTTCATGTGGTGATTTAAAGGTCTTTTTGCGAGGTACTTTGTTTAGTATGTGATTAGCTGAAAGTATCGCTTCACACCATAAATTGTCTGGTAATCCAGAACTAATAAGCAAAGCATTCATCATTTCCTTTAGGGTACGATTCTTACGTTCTGCTATTCTATTGGATTGAGGAGAATACGGTGCTGTTGTTTTATGGATTATACCATTTTGAGCGCAAAATTCCTCAAATGGAAATTCGTATTCTCCACCTCTATCACTTCGCAAGGCTCTTATCTTTTTGTTTAGTTGATTTTCAACTTCTGCATTATATTGTTTAAATGTTTCAAAGGCCTCATCCTTGCTTCTTAATAGGTACACATAACAGTACCTAGTGCAATCATCGATAAAGGTAATAAAATACCTTTTACCTCCTATGGCTTGACACATCTTTAGATCACATACATCAGTATGTATTAAATCTAACGGCTCGGTATTCCTTTCAACATGATGAAAGGAAGTTCTAGTTAACTTTGCTTCAGTACATGTTTCACATTTATAGTTGTGATCTATAATAAACTTAGGTATAAAAGCTAAGTTAACCATTTTTCGCAAAGTATCAAAATTCACATGGCCTAGTCTAGCATGCCATATATTAAATGACTCAACGATATAAACAGAAGAATCCATTTTATTCATATCTTTTGGTACAATGATCATTACATTCATCTTGAATAGACAATCACTCACATACCCTTTTCCCACATACACTCCATTTTTAGACAATACAAAATTATCAGAAACAAAGACCAACTTGAAACCATTCTTGCTCAGCAATGATCCCGAAACTAAGTTCTTACGAATGTATGGTACATGCAGAACATCATTCAAAGTGAGTTCTTTTCCAGAAGTCATTTTGAGAACCACTTTTCCTTTTCCTTCAACCTTCAACGTGGAGGAGTTTCCCATGAAGAGTTGCTCATCTTGTGTCGCAGGCTTGTAGTTGGAAAACATCCACTTGTTGGCGCAAATGTGTTTTTGTGGCACTAATGTCCACAAACCATTCCTTCGTGTTGCCAACTAAGTTGCATTCTGAGATCACGGCTGACAAGTTCATTTCTGAAACTCCATCCGAAAGTCTATCATGCTCCGTAACAATGGCTTGGTCTTTCTGCTTCTTTGGTCCTCAGCACTCACTTGCCTTATGGCCTTTCTTCCCGCAATTATGGCAGTTCCCTTTGAACTTCTTAGCCTTCTTTGCATTTGGATTATTTTCTCTCTTTCTTTTTTTGTTCTTGTCGGTCTCAACAACATTTGCTTTTGCCACCATGGTGTTGGTTGACTTCTTTTCAGATTTTCTGTTATAATCTTCAATTCTGAGTCGAACAACAAGATCTTCCATAGTCATTTCTTTCCGTTTGTGCTTCAGATAGTTTTTGAAGTCCTTCCATGATGGAGACAACTTCTCGATAGCAGCAACAACTTGAAATGATTCGCTTAACTCCATCTTCTCATCATGCATCTCATGGATGATAACCTGAAGTTCCTGAATCTGGCTGACTACTGTTTTGGTGTCGAGCATTTTGAAGTCTATGAATTTGCCGATTATGAACTTCTTCATCCCGGCGTCTTCCGTTTTGTACTTTTTCTCGAGGTACAACCAAAGAGTCTTTACAGTTTGGACAGTGCAGTACACATTGTACAGACTATTGTCCAAACCGTTGAGAATATAATTCTTGCAAATGAAGTCAGACCCCTTCCAGGCTGTGAGGGCCTCGACCTTGGTGGCGTCGGGCTCAAGTTCATCTACTTGTGGAGGGTCCTCTATTAGGTATTTGGCCAGACCTAACGTAGTCAAGTAGAAGAGCATCTTCTGTTGCCAGCGCTTAAAATCCTAGCCATTGAATTTTTCCGGCCTCTCTCCATGTGAGAACGGTACAGGCTGTGTGACAAGTGGTCCTGTCGGAGCGGAGGGCAATGGCTGCTTTGTTGTCGAAGTGCTACTGTCTTGAGCCATCGTCTGAAACGATATGACTTCAATTAGTACATAGAACAGAATCAAACAAAGCAAAAATCTGTTATAAGAATGTTAGCCACACATAAACCCTAATGTATAAATTAGGGCGAAATCAATTTGGGCAAAACACCCTAACCCTAATTTTGTAATTGGGTTAACAGGAACAAGAAGAACCGAAATGCAATTCGTACCGTTCAGTACTCTGTTTGCAAGTTGTATTTTTGTATCCGAGTCCAGCACCGTCGCTGTTCCCTTAAAACAGATTTGCTCCCCCTACGGCGCATCGGGTTGGCGAGCAACTGTTTCCCAAGGTGAAGCGGGACAAGAGCCTGCAAGGTTGCGCTGACGATGCAGGCGACGACGAACTCAAGAGAGTTGCTTATTTCAGAACAGCGTATGCAGAGAGAAGGAGGGAAGAAGAAAATAGAATAATCTGATTTCGGTTCTGCATGCCTTTTAATAGGGTTGGGGAGCTGCCTGTTCGGGAAGAGGCGCGAATGTCTGAATGGCTGTGACCGTTGGTAAGGTTGTGACCCTTCAACCAACGGATGCAACCGTTTCTGGCAGCAAAAAACCGGCATAATTCATATCAAAAAACTAGCCGTTTTAGCGCAGCCCAGGTAGCAAACAAAGGCCCATTTAATCATCGGACCCCAAGAGCGCCAAGGCCCAAGGCCCAATCTTTGACCATATAATATTAAATATGTAGGATTTTTCATGCCTACATTGCCTCTTCCCTTTCGTTGCCTCATTTTTTCTATCTCCTCATTCTCTTTTGATATAGCTTATTAAGCTTTAGTATATATAGTGAAATTTGGATTAGTATTTCCCGATGTGGGACATTGTTCCCTCCTTAGCCACTTATTCATTTTCTAACAATCCCCCACATGAATGAGGGGTTATCTATTCTGTTCTGAAATATTGCGAAACATTTATCATATCGGTAAAAGTAGCACAGAAGCCTTGTACTTTCCCTAGCGTTTTATCATTATAACTTACCGACGAATCAGTGGACAGATTGTCCTTGAACTGTAAGCCTTTTGTGTAAGCTTTATAAAGATAACACATGATAAATGTTTTAACTCCTGGGTTCTCTCTTTGTGTTCGTTTTAGCCATGAACACCTGCTTGGTCTCATCAGTACTTAAGAGAATCAGGCCTCGTTAATTCTCCTTGAAGCGGCGCCTTCGCACTCACGTAGGTGATCCTATAAAGAGTATTCCGCAATACTCCACTTGGTTCTTTATAGCTCCAAGTATAGACTTCATTAAAAGATGAGCTTATCCTTTTCTCCGGCGGCATGTGCACTAACTTATCTTAGGAATGTCTAAATGTTTGATTTTTCCAGTGCTTCTAAGTTTTAACCTTAACTTAGTTGTCCCTTTGAACCTAAATCTTGGGATCTCCACTAAATTAGGTTGGGTTTCCGTTGAGGAAAACTTTTTCTTCAATAGGCCTTAAGCCCATTCCTATCGATAAGGTTTGAACTCTCTCTTTAGGCAAGCCTTTCGTTGGTGGATCCGCAATGTTATCTTTCGACCTTACATAGTCTATAGTGATAACTCCATTAGAGAGTAGTTGTCTCACGGTTTTATGTCTACGACGAATATGTCTAGACTTACCATTGCATAGTGTACTGTTAGCTCTTCCAATAGCTGACTGACTATCACAATGTATACAGATTGGTGGAACAGGTTTATTCCAATTCGGAATATCTTCTAGAAAACTTCTAAGCCAATCTGCTTCTTCAGCGGCTTTGTCTAAAGCAATGAATTCTGACTCCATTGTTGACCTTGCTATACACGTTTGTTTAGAAGACTTCCATGATATAGCTCCATTTCCTAGGGTAAATACATATCCACTTGTGGATTTGGTGTCATTTGAACCAGTTATCCAATTAGCATCACTATATCCTTCTACTACGGAAGGATATTTAGTGTAATGCAAGCTGTAGTTCTGAGTATATTTTAAATATCCTAGAACCCTTATTATTGCTTTCCAATGATATTTACCAGGATTGCTTGTATTCCTACTTAGCTTACTTACAGTATATGCAATATCTGGTCTACTACAATTCATTACATACATTATACTTCCCAGTATTCGAGAGTATTCAAGTTGGTAGATTCCATCACCGTTATTTTTAACCCAATTTTGGTTCATATCAACTGGCGATTTAGCAACAGTTATATTATGTTGTTTGAACTTTTCAAGTACTTTGGCCACATAGTGTGATTGAGATAGTACATAGCCTTCTGACGTCTTTAAAATTTTAACGTCCAAAATCACATCAGCCAATCCTAGATCTTTCATATCAAATCTAGATGACAACATATCCTTTGTTGATTTGATTATGGCATTATTATCGCCTAGTATCAATAAGTCATCCACATATAGGCAAACTATGACATATCCTATATCTACATTCTTCATATAGACACATTTATCTGATTCATTTATTTTGAATCCATTTGTTATCATAGTTTCACCAAAATTTTCATGCCATTGTTTTGGCGCTTGTTTGAGACCATAAAGTGATTTTACTAACTTACATACTTTATTCTCATTTCCTGGGCTTAGGAAACCTTCAGGTTGCTGCATTATATTTCTTCCTCTAACTCACCATTCAGAAATGTAGTTTTTACATCCATTTGATGTATTTCTAAATTTAGTATAGAAGCAATGGCAATAAGCATCCTAATGGATGTTATTCTAGTTACTGGTGAGTAAGTATCAAAGTAATCTAGATCTTCCTTTTGTCTAAATCCTTTGACTACTAGTCGGGCTTTATATATATCTATTGAGCCATCTGCTTTAAGTTTTTTCTTAAAGATCCATTTATACCCTAATGGTTTCGATCCTTTAGGAAGATCTACTAGTTCCCATGTGTGGTTTTGTAAAATGGGTTCAATTTCGCTATTGACAGCTTCTTTACAATAAGGAGCATCAGGTGATGACATTGCTTGTTTAAATGTTAGAGGTTCATTTTCTGCCATATATGCATAAAACTCAGGCCCAAAGGTTTTTATGTCCTTTGTCGTTTGCTCCTTCTTGGTTCCTCTAACTCTTGATCATTTTCATGATCAACACGATGTTTAAGAGTTTCTTCATCTCTTGATCTCTTTTGGATACTGGTACCATTGGATTCTTTTAGTGGAAATATGTTTTCGAAGAATCTTGCATTTCAAGATTCGATTATGGTGTTTTCATGAATGTCATCAATTTCATATTTATGCACCAAGAATCGATATGCACTACTATTATGAGCATATCCAATAAATATGCAATCTATAGTTTTGGGTCCAATTTTGACCTTTTTAGGCTTAGGTATTTCTACCTTTGCTAAGCACCCCCACACTTTTAAGTATTTGTAAGATGGAGGTCTATTTTTCCATAGTTCATGTGGTGATTTAAAGGTCTTTTTGCGAGGTACTTTGTTCGGTATGTGATTAGCTGAAAGTATCGCTTCACCCAATAAATTGTCTGGTAATCCAGAACTAATAAGCAGAGCATTCATCATTACCTTCAGGGTACGATTCTTATGTTCTGCCATTCCATTGGATTGAGGAGAATACGGTGCTGTTGTTTGATATATTATACCATTTTGAGCGCAAAATTCCTCAAATGGAAATTCGTATTCTCCACCTCTATCACTTCGCAAGGCTTTTATCTTTTTGTTTAGTTGATTTTCAACTTCTGCCTTATATTGTTTAAATGTTTCAAAGGCCTCATCCTTGCTTCTTAATAGGTACACATAACAGTACCTAGTGCAATCATCGATAAAGGTAATAAAATACCTTTTACCTCCTCTGGTTTGACACATCTTTAGATCACATACATCAGTATGTATTAAATCTAACGGCTCGGTATTCCTTTCAACATGATGAAAGAAGTTCTAGTTAACTTTGCTTCAGCACATGTTTCACATTATAGTTGTGATCTATAGTAAACTTAGGTATAAAATCTAAGTTAACCATTTTTCGCAAAGTATCAAAATTCACATGGCCTAGTCTAGCATGCCATATATTAAATGACTCTGCGATATAAATAGAAGAATCCATTTTATTCATATCTTTTGGTACAACAGTCATTACATTCATCTTGAATAGACCATCACTCACATACCCTTTACCCACATACACTCCATTTTTAGACAATACAAAATTATCAGAAATAAAGACCAACTTGAAACCATTCTTGCTCAGCAATGATCCCAAAACTAAGTTCTTATGAATGTCTGGTACATGCAGAACAATATTCAAAGTGAGTTCTTTTCCAGAAGTCATTTCGAGAACCACTTTTCCTTTTCCTTCAACCTTCGACGTGGAGGAGTTTCCCATGAAGAGTAGCCCTTCTTGTGTCGCAGGCTTGTAGTTGGAAAACATCCACTTGTTGGCGCAAATGTGTTTTGTGGAACCAGTGTCCACAAACCATTCCTTCGTGTTGCAAACTAAGTTGCATTCTGAGATCACGGCCGACAAGTTCATTTCTGAAACTCCATCCGAAAGTCTATCATGCTCCGTAACAATGGCTTGGTCTTTCTGCTTCTTTGGTCCTCGACACTCACTTGCCTTTTGACCTTTCTTCCCGTAATTATGGCAGTTCCCTTTGAACTTCTTAGCCTTCTTTGCATTTGGATTATTTTCTCTCTTTCTTTTGTTGTTCTTGTCGATCTCAACAACATTTGCTTTTTCCACCATGTAATAACCCGTATATTTGGACCATTTAAATTGACAATAATCCTCACATGTCAACTTAAATAATACAAAACACGAATCATTATGGGATTATAAATACATAAATGTAAATGAGAATCAATACAACATCACAGTCACAGAACAGCCAAAGAATAATGCAGTGGAAAATACATCGTCATAATAGCAGTTCATGAAGCCACTACATAAAGTACAACAATGTCTAAACAAAAGGTGACTGAAAGGAAATACATAAATGCCCAACAGACACGGACATCAAAATAGACTGATAAAGATAAATGCTAAGTCTTCAGCATCTTCAACCAACCTTGATCAGCAACTGGATAGCTTCAGACTGACCCGAGCGTATACAGAAAGAAACACTCGAGTCAGGACTCAAAATCTTATACAGGATAATCAAGTGCAGGGAATACAGTTCATAACTCAAAGATGAATAAAAAATCTCTAAGGATCCGATAAACTATCTATATATACAATAGAATATGATATGTAGATAATGTCTAATCAGTAACGTACGATATTAAAATAGCGTTAAGGCGTTACCATAATTCCCCTTAACACATTTTATAATGCCATAGTCTATACCGCACCATAAACCCCACCGTAAACTAGTGGTTATCAGAGGGTACCCCATAGGTATAACACAAAACAAAACGTAGTGGTCGTGAATAGGATAATCAGTATGACAAGGTACATGAGGCGATACCAACTAGGATACTAGTAGTTGCGTGATCCGGACTGATGTTGAGCATAGTAGCTACTATCTGAACACCGCGAAACAACACTCCCAAATCAAGGGGTGCACCCAAATCGAATCACAAAAGTAATAGATATGGTATCGAAGAAGCGTGTCCGCTAGAGGTGGCGATCCTCCATGGCCCGGCGCGGCTCCTGTTTTAGTCATGTCAAGGGTCATCCAATATCGTTCTCTTTCTTCAATCAACGCGTTCATCAAACCATCCACTTCATTCTGGATCAACACTTCGCGTATAATAGTTATTAAAGTGGTTTTCGGTATCGACGGAGAGTATGTCCATTTCCGATCCCGGTCTCTTTAATAACTACGTATTTATTACCCGATGGTCGGTTAAATTCACGTTTAAACAAATCAAAGTCAAGGTACAAATTTGACTTCCAAAATTTGACATTTTACGATTCAATTTATTTTAGATATTTTAAAACACATTTCCAAAGGCAATTTTTTTCCGTTTAAACATTTGAGTTGACAATTTAAAATTAAGTACCCAAGTTCGATTTAATAAGGTCTACATGTCGCTTATTAAATTTAGTTCATAATCAATGAGCTCAATTTAATGGTAAACTTAGTTCAAATCATTAAATCAAGTTCAATTCATGGCACTTTACGTTTACATCCACTGTTATCATAAATTCGATCTAATCAACTTTATTAACTAGATTCCCTTTTCAAAACTTCATTTGTTTTATTTACCAATCCAATTAAATTTTTAATCAAAGAAGTCCATTTCCATTTACTATGTCCTGATTTGATTAATTCGTTAAATTTAAAATCCATTTAAATTTAAATATCACTAAGTTATATCCATAAAACTTTAGTTAATTTTGTATTCCTCTTAAGTCAAATTTTCTAAATTTTCACATAAAATTTATACATGTTCCAAATCTATTTGATTAAAAATGAGTTTTAATCTAAACCTAACAAATTAATAAATTTTTAAGTTATCAAATTTTAAAACTTACTTGCTTCTAAATCTCATTTCAATAAATTTGCCAATTCATTTTTATTTAATTACATAGGTTTATTAATCCGTCTCAATTTAATCCATTTATTTTACTTCAATTTAATCCATAAAATTTATCTCAATTAAATCCGTGAAATTTATTTCAATTACATCCATTAAACTGTTACTAAATTTCCAAACAAATTGTTAAGTTCATTCCTTAATTTAAATATATTTCAATTTCGAAAATGGTTTTGTTGACCAATCGAGTTCCTTATTTTTATTTTCTATCCTAGGCCAAGTTGATTAAATGGGTATTTATCATTTCAACCCAATATCATTCAATATAAAACAAAGCATAGCAAAGGGAACTTGCAGTGTGATAACTGGGATGGTGTCAAAGTAAATAAACAAGCAATAGCAACCATACACAACAATTTAACAATTTATTAAATAATCTCGAAATAATCGTATTAACTTACATTTGTTATTTATGCAAATTAATATAATTATTCCTAGAATCCACACTATCATTTCATGCAAATTAAAGATTATTACATTATGGTTTCCACTTGGTGTCTATTATCAAATTACTACATCATCATACATTCAACGGTTCAAAGTGTAGTTAAGCTATTTCTATGCGATGATTTATTTAACATTTAAAGGGGTCAAGTTCAACATATATAATCCATTTTAAATGGTTGACTATCCTATGTCAATATTAATTTCATATTAAATTTCACTTAAGTTAACAACCAAATTCAACATCACATAACAATTTTAGTGTCACTACTATTTGTCGTAAACCAACAATATTCAAATTTAACTTGCATAGCGATTTGCAATTTTTATTTCAACCATTCTAACAATCAACAATTTAATATCCAAATTAATATAAACAACAATTTATCACTTGATTATCATAGCATAATAGATTTGAGTCGTGAATGAAATATTCACCTTGCGTGGTTGAAGAAGATGACGGCGAAGCACGAAAATGGATAGACTAGATAGACGACACAAGCACGAATACGAACTCTAAATCAAACAAAAGATTATTCAACAATAGTTTAATACAATGTATATATATCGATTTGTATATATATAAACCATACCAAACCACTAGATGGAAATAAGGTAGATGGAGCCTAGGCCTGAGATTCCGGATCTGCTACAACTGTCAAGCAAGCGGAACAACATCTGAGATAATGTAACTCAGTAACTAACTAATATATAACGTGACTTATACTACTTCGCACATACTATCACTGCTTCAACACATACTGCTTTACATATATGTATTTTTTTTGCTAAACAAACTGTATATTTACAAACTATTACGTAAAAAAAATTTCTAAAACAAGTCAGAAACGCAGGTACAATTTATGAACAAAATTTATGCAATCAGTTCTGTACCCAAACTTATAAAACACTGCCGTATAACTACATGACTTTGCTAAACAACTAAAGTTCACATAATAACAACTCACATATATAAAGTTTTTTTATACTGTACCCCACAAAGTAACAAAACAGAAATATATAGTTTTATGTTTCAACTTTTATACGCAACCTAGAGACTAAACTAACAACAGCTGAAATGTGCACTTATATTTTTCAACTGAACTCTTGTGTATCCTAATATAACTATATAACACTTGTACTTTACTAAATACATAACTTGTATAAAATTTCTACTGTACATCAAAATAAACCATACAGAGGTATAAACCTATGCTACACTAAACCATACATACGAGGCTAACTATCCCTCACGACCGAAGCTTAGTGGGAAGGGACGGAGGCAGGCTAACGTGTGGGCAGAGCATGGGACTCGGGTGCAGAAGGTGGGAGACTGACGGTGGCGCAAGCAGGGCAGAGTGGAGCGGCCGTGCATGGGGTTGTGGCGCAAGCGGGTATGGGGTGCGTGGCCGGTAGGGGTCGGTGCAGGGGGAGCCGATGGGGGGGGAAAGTGGGGTGGTGGTTGCAGGTAAATGGAGGGGTGCAGGTGGGCGCGTGGGTGGCCGGTAGGGGGTGGAAGGCGGTAGTGGGGTGGTGGTTGACGTGGGCTGATGGGGTCGGGTCAGTGGTTGCGCGGGGCGGCCGCACGGGGAGTTGCAGTGGAGGGGGCTGTGTTGCGGCGGAGGCCGGTAGGAGGTAGGTTGCGATGGAGGGGAATGTGGCTGGTAGGGGGAAAAGGCGGGGGTGAGGTGGAGCATGTATCCATCTTTGCAGTAAAATAGAAAAAATATAGAGAAAGATGAAAGGGGGGAGGGAGAGAAAGATTTCGGTTCCTGTAGAGTTTGAAAATAAAAGAAATATATGAAAGAAGAAGACAGAGGGTAGAGCAACGTGCCGAGTTTCTTTTGAGAGCGAAGTGAACTTATGCAGAGCAATAAATGAGATGAGCTGATGTGCAGTGGAGTAAATGAAGAGGGATATATACAGAAGGTTCAGAGTGTGTAGAGGACAGTGTAATGAAGATTTTGCAAAGTGGTGGCTATTTGTGTTCCCAAGGCAGCTGAAAGGCTCTAAAATTTTAAATGTTGGAATGTTGGGTACCGGTTTGTGCTGCGTAACGGACCGGTGTGCGCTCCTTAACAATTATAATTTGCAACGCCGAACTCCGATTGACACAAATAAATATACCGTTGTGATCAGAGCGTCGAGACGGACACAACGATATAAAGATATTGATGTTTCGACAACGTTTGCAAAGTGGTAAATCTTATTGAACCATTTGCACAAGCGAACATTTTAGCTAGCAATTAAAAGCGAAATTTGACGAAACGAAATGCGCCGTCAAGTTCAGAACATTTTTCTTATGCAACATCGAGAAAAATATTTGAGTTCGGACGATAGGAAATTTTCACATAAGATTTAAACTAAAATGAAAATGCGACTAGCGTAATTTACTTCAATATTTTTCAACGAAATTTGGCGCACGCCTATGTCTATCTAGACGCATTCCAAATGTGAAGTTCGGATAGCAACGGAAGTTGTTTGTGAAAATTCGAATTTCTACATTAAATAAGCGATTTTAAAATTTGAAACTGGGTCTGAATTTTAGGGTCGTTACAGTCTCCTCCACTCAAAACTTTTCGTCCCCGAAAAGGAACAAAGGAAAGAGTGGAAGAACAATAAAAGAGATACGACGTATATAGAATAGATTATCGAATAAAGTAAAGAATATAGAATGGAATTTACCTTCAACAAACAATTCTGGATTAGAATCTCGGATACTCTCCTCGATTTTCTAAGTACAATCACGATCATCGGGACTCCATTGGACTTTGACTAGGCTAACAGTCTTCCTTCTAAGCTGCTTCGTATCCCTATCCATAATATGAAGTGTTCTCCTCTCTGTAGTCAAATCCGGCTCAATATCAACCTCATCTAACTGAGCAATAGGAATGGTCATGGATGGGTCATGTACAACCTTCCGAAGATGTGAAACATGGAATACGTTGTGCACGCCCTCAAATTTCTCCGGCAGTGCAACTCTGTAGGCTAGTGTACCAATCCTCTCAGTGATAGTGAATGGTCCAACAAATCTAGGAGCGAGCTTCCCTCTACGACCAAATCGAATAACATTTTTCAAAGGTGATACTTTAAGAAAGACCTCATCTCTAACCTGGAATTTTAACTCTCTTCTACGCCTATCTGCATAGCTCTTCTGCCTATCCTGTGCGGTCTTCATCTTCCTTCTAATCTCATTAACCTTCTCGGATGCTTCCATAATCATATCCGGGCCAAGAACTAATCGGTCACCAGGCTCAATCCAACAAGCTGGCGATTTGCAAGGCCGTCCATATAAAGCTTCGAACGGTGCCATATCGATACTCGCCTGATTATAAATATAGTTATATTTCAATTCAAATTTTTACTTATTCAAATTGAAAATTTTGGATTACCTGATAGTTGTTATTATAAGTGAATTCAACCAAATGAAGGTGGTCTTCCCAAGATCCACCGAAATCAATAATGCAAGCTCGGAGCAGATCTTCCAAAATCTGATTTACCTTCTCAGTTTGGCCATCTGTTTGAGGATGACAAGCCGTGCTCAGATTCAGTTTAGTGCCCAAGATGTCCTGAAATGCCTTCCAGAATTTACTAGTGAATAAAGGATCTCTATCGCATACAATACTAGATGGAACTCCATGAAGTCTGACAATCTCTCTCATATAAATCTCGGCCAAACTCGAAGCAGTACGATTGGTCTTAACAGGAATAAAGTGAGCAGATTTTGTCAACCTATCAACAATCACCCATATACTCTCGTTACCTTTTCTGGTCCTCGGTAATCCTTGAACGAAGCCCATAGAAATCTGATCCCATTCCAACATGGAATCTCTAGGGGTTGAAGTAATCCTGCCGTCTTCCGGTGATCGGCCTTGACTTGCTGGCAAGTGGTGCACCTACTGACATATATGGAAATATCTCTCTTCATCCCACTCCACCAATATAAACGTTTCATATTTCGATACATCTTGCTGACACCAGGATGGAATGAAAGTGATGACTGATGGTTCTCTCTAAGCACTTCCTGTCTCAATCCATCAACATTAGGAACACAAATACGGTTGTCAATCTTTAGAACTCCATTACTATCTATCTATGCTCCCACTTTACTGTCAGCATTTCCAACTCTACCAAGAACTAACTCCTTCATGCGATAGAGCAAGGTGTCCTCATATTTCTTAGCTTTGATGCGATCCAAAAGAGATGGAGAGATAACAAGCTGAAATAGCATGCCTTCTACAATATTACAACATGACAATGCTTTGCAATGGCTCAAAGCATCCGCTACAACATTTGCTTTTCCAGGAGTATAATTGATGTCGAGATCATATGCAGCTAAGAACTCGAGCCATCGGACTTGTCACTGGTTCAAATCCTTCTGAGAGAAAATATACCGCAAGGACCTATGATCTGTGAATAATTCAAATTTTGTCCCCAAGAGATGGTGCCTCCATAGTTTCAAAGCAAATACAACTGCAAGAAGCTCTAAATCATGTGTTGCATAGTTTACTTCATGGGTCTTCAACTGACGACCAGCATAAGCAACAACCTTACCATTCTGCATCAAGACAGCGCCTAAGCCTTCTCGACAGGCATCTGTATAGACAGTTAATCCTTCACTCCCGTCAATTACCGCAAGAACTGGGGCTGAAGTTAACTTACGTTTCAACTCATTAAAAGCTGATTCACACTTTTCACTCCAAATAAACTTGACATCCTTCCGAGTCAAAGCAGTAAGTGGGGCAGAAATCCGGGCAAAGCGCTCAATGAATCTGCAATAATAACCGGCTAGGCCGAAGAAGCTACGGATATCAGTAGGAGTTTTGGGAGTCTTCCAATTCTGTAGGTAAGTTTTCAAATTAGAAAGGAATAAGATGGATCGAATAGAAATAACAAATAGGATAGAACTTACATTGATTACGGCGATCTTAGCTAGATCGACCGAAATCCCATTTTCAGAAACAATATGGCCAAGGAATCGTACTTCGTCTCGCCAAAAGTGGCATTTGAGAACTTGGCTTTTAGCTGGTGGTTTCAGAGAGTTTCCAGAACATAAGCAATATGTGTTTCATGCTCTTTCTCATCTTTGGAAAAGACGAGAATATCATCAATGAAAACAAGAACAAACTTGTTAAGGACATCACGGAAGACTCGATTCATTAAGTCGACGAAATAAGCAGGTGCGTTGGTCAAACCGAACGGCATAACCAACCATTCATAGAATCCGTTCTTGGTACGGAAAGTTGTCTTTTGAATACTATCTTCTGCTACTCTGAGTTGGTGGAACCCAGTGGCTAGATCAAGTTGTGAGAAAACTTTAGCTCCATGGAGCTGATCGAATAAATCATTGATGCGAGGCATCAGATAGCGGTTCTTGAGAGCGCGTTTGTTTAATTCTCGGTAATCAACACACATGCGAAGAGATCCATCTGATTTGGTAACAAATACGACTGCGGCGCCCCATTCAGAACAACTTCTTCTAATCAAACCCTTAGCAAATAGATCATCAATTTGGGTTTTAAGTTCAGCTTTTTCTTTAGGAGCCATCCATCTGTGAGGAAGAACTACGGGAGTAGCTCCAGGAATAAGGTTAATGCGGAAATCGATCTCCCGCTTTGGTGGTAGAGAGTTGACTTCTCCAAATACATCGAGAAATTTCTGAACAATAGGAGTAGTACTAAGGTCATCCGGGTGAGCATCGAGAGAGAATATGAAGCTTCCGGCATATTTCTGAGGTGATTTGCATTCGATGATAAGCGGTAGACCCTTGTCATTGACTAGAGAAATAGATCGAGCTTTGCAAGAAATAATAGCATCGAATTTTCTTAACCAATCAGCACCCACCAAAATGTCAAATGCTACGAAGCCAAGCACATAAAAATCCCAAGTGAATCGGTACCTTCCATACAAAAGCGCAAGCTCTTTACAAATTTAACTGAGGTTGGCAAGTCCTCCAATAGGGTCGGAGACACATAAGGAAGTAGAAGCAAGAGTAGGTTCTAATTTGAGCTTATCACAAAGATCAATATATATGAAGCTATGAGATGCACCAGTATCGAATAATACCCTAACAGGTAAATCACGTAATGAAAAGTACTTCGTAAGGTACCTCGGTCATCCTGAGCAGGTGGTGGAAGTGGTGTAGGAGTGGTGACAACATATACTCCTGATGGTGTGCCTTTCTTCCTCAATGGGCAATCTCTCTTGAAGTGACCTGGCTGGAGGCAGACATGGCATAAATCGTTCTTCATCTGAGGAGGTGGTGGAGTAGCAGCTCCGGTGGATGGACAGCTATTAGCATAATGGCCCTTCTTATCGCATTTGAAGAAAGTGATCTTAGCAAGGTCGATTGGGCTTTTTTGGGCATATCCTAATCCTGTAGTCTTTTGCCAAGCTTTATCTTATTGATCAAAGTTCATCCTCCTCTTTCCGAGCTGGCTGGAAGAGGGCTGAGTAGGAGGGGCCTTGGCAGTGGGTCCCCTTGGCTTTGCCTCATCTCTAAGAGCATAATCAACAAGCTCTGTGAAGGTGCAGTGACTGTGGCCAGTAAGCAAGTCATAATACTCTGGTCTAGCTCCTACAATGAACTTCTCGTTCTTTAGAAGTGGTGTATCGATCAATCCCGGGCCAAACTTGGAGAGTTTGTTGAATTTCCTCTCGTACTCAGAAAAAGTCATACTGCCTTGCTTAAGATCCATAAAAGCTCTATAAAGTTGGGTTTTTCCAGCAGCGGGCATCCATTGTGCCGAGAAAGTATCCCTAATCATAAGATAGACTAGATAAATAACATTCCAAAGATTGAAAGAAGAATTTAGACTACGAAATCCAAATAAATTTATACCTAAACTGGGCCCAAGTGATGGTGTTCTCCTCGATACGAGAAGTAACCGATTCCCACCAATCTTGCGCGGCATCCTGAAGTTGCCACGCAGCAAGCTGACGCTTCTGAGCATCAGTGATCTCCAATTCATAAAATATCTTCTCTAAGCCTTTGAGCAATTGCTGGGCATCGATAATGCCCTCGGATCCGGAAAACTTAGTACCACCTAGCTGTGTATACTCCTTGCTAAGAGTGGTGAATTTGATTGGAGCAGGGACGGCAGGTGCAGCCTGGGCAGGACCATGACCTCTTCCTCCCCTATTGTTTCTTTCGGTGCTCATCCTGAAATATCGAAAGAGATTTAGAACCAAGGATAGAAAATCATACAGCTTGAAGAAAATCTAATGAACGAATCAAGAAGTTTGAATTTTAAAGCATCGGGATATTTAATCGATTCTCCTCATTCTAGGGTATTTCTACCCTATCTCTAATGAGTTAATATAATCCCAAACTAAGGTTTTTTTAGGGAAACCAAATCTCTGATACCAACTGTAACAACCCGTATATTTGGACCATTTAAATTGAAAATAATCCTCACATGTCAACTTAAATAATACAAAACACGAATCGTTATAGGATTATAAATACATAAATGTAAATGAGAATCAATACAACATCACAGTCACAGAACAATCACAGAATAATGCAGCGGAAAATACATCGTCATAATAGCAGTTCATGAAGCTGCTACATAAAGTACAACAATGTCTAAACAAAAGGTGACTGAAAGGAAATACATAAATGCCCAACAGACATGAACATCAAAATAGACTGATAAAGATAAATGCTAAGTCTTCAGCATCTTCAACCAACCTTGATCAACAACTGGATAGCTTCAGACTGACCCGAGCATATACAGAAAGAAACACTCGAGTCAGGACTCAAAATCTTATACAGGATAATCAAGTGCAGGGAATAAAGTTCATAGCTCAAAGATGAATAAAACATCTCTAAGGATCCGATAAACTATCTATATATACAATAGAATACGATATGTAGATAATGTCTAATCAGTAAAGTACGATATTAAAATAGCATTAAGGCGTTACCATAATTCCCCTTAACACATTTTATAATGCCATAGTCTATACAGCAACGTAAACCCCACCGTAAACTAGTGGTTATCAGAGGGTACCCCATAGGTATAACACAAAACAAAACGTAGTGGTCGCGAATAGGATAATCAGTATGACAAGGTACATGAGGCGATACCAACTAGGATACTAGTAGTTGCGTGATCCGGACTGATGTTGAGCATAGTAGCTACTATCTGAACACCGCGAAACAACACTCCCAAATCAAGGGGTGCACCCAAATCGAATCACAAAAGTAATAGATATGGTATCGAAGAAGCGTGTCCGCTAGAGGTGGCGATCCTCAATGGCCCGGCGCGACTGCTGTTTTAGTCATGTCAGGGGTCATCCAATATCGTTCTCTTTCTTCAGTCAATGTGTTCATCAAACCATCCACTTCATTCTGGATCAACACTTCGCGTATAATAGTTATTAAAGTGGTTTTCGGTATCGACAGAGAGTATGTCCATTTCCGATCCCGGTCTCCTTAATAACTACGTATTTATTACTCGATGGTCGGTTAAATTAACGTTTAAACAAATCAAAGTCCAAAAGTCAAGGTGCAAATTTGACTTCCAAAATTTGACATTTTACGATTCAATTTATTTTAGATATTTTAAAACACATTTCCAAAGGCAATTTTTTTCCGTTCAAACATTTGAGTTGACAATTTAAAATTAAGTACCCAAGTTCGATTTAATAAGGTCTACATGTCGCTTATTAAATTTAGTTCATAATCATAGTTCAAATCATTAAATCGAGTTCAATTCATCGCACTTTACGTTTACATCCACTGTTATCATAAATTCGATCTAATCAACTTTATTAACTAAATTCCCTTTTCAAAATTTCATTTGTTTTATTTACCAATCCAATTAAATTTTTAATCAAAGAAGTCCATTTCCATTTACTATGTCCTGATTTGATTAATTCGTTAAATTTAAAATCCTTTTAAATTTAAATATCACTAAATTATATCCATAAAACTTTAGTTAATTTTGTATTCCTCTTAAGTCAAATTTTCTAAATTTTCACATAAAATTTATACATGTTCCAAATCTATTTGATTAAAACCGAGTTTTAATCTAAACCTAACAAATTAATAAATTTTTAAGTTATCAAATTCTAAAACTTACTTGCTTCTAAATCTCATTTCAATAAATTTGCCAATTCATTTTTATTTAATTACATAGGTTTATTAATCCGTCTCAATTTAATCCATTTATTTTACTTCAATTTAATCCATAAAATTATCTCAATTAAATCCGTGAAATTTATTTCAATTACATCCATTAAACTGTTACTAAATTTCCAAACAAATTGTTAAGTCCATTCCTTAATTTAAATATATTTCAATTTCGAAAATGGTTTTGTTGACCAATCGGGTTCCTTATTTTTATTTTCTATCCTAGGCCAAGTTGTTTAAATGGGTATTTATCATTTCAACCCAATATCATTCAATATAAAACAAAGCATAGCAAAGGGAACTTGCAGTGTGATAATTGGGATGGTGTCAAAGTAAATAAACAAGCAATAGCAACCATACACAACAATTTAACAATTTATTAAATAATCCCGAAATAATCGTATTAACTTACATTTGTTATGTATGTAAATTAATATAATTATTCCTAGAATCCACACTATCGTTTCATGCAGATTAAAGATTATTACATTATGGTTATCACTTGGTGTCTATTATCAAATTACTACATCATCATACATTCAACGGTTCAAAGTGTAGTTAACGCTATTTCTAGGCGACGATTTATTTAACATTTAAAGGGGTCAAGTTCAACATATATAATCCATTTTAAATGGTTGACTATCTTATGTCAATATTAATTTCACATTTAATTTCACTTAAGTTAACAACCAAATTCAACATCACATAACAATTTTAGTGTCACTACTATTTATCGTAAACCAACAATATTCAAATTTAACTTGCATAGCGATTTGCAATTTTTATTTCAACAATTCTAACAATCAACAATTTAACATCCAAATTAATATAAACAACAATTTATCACTTGATTATCATAGCATAATAGATTTGAGTCGTGAATGAAATATTCACCTTGCGTGGTTGAAGAAGATGACGGCGAAGCACGAAAATGGATAGACTAGATAGACGGCACAAGCACGAATACGAACTATAAATCAAACAAAAGATTATTCAACAATAGTTTAATACAATGTATATATATCGATTTGTATATATATAAACCATACCAAACCACTAGATGCAAATAAGGTAGATGGATCCTAGGCCTGAGATTCCGAATCTGCTACAACTGTCAAGCAAGCGGAACAACATCTGAGATAATGTAACTCAGTAACTAACTAATAAATAACGTGACTTATACTACTTCACACATACTATCACTGCTTCAACACATACTGCTTTACATATATGTATTTTTTTTCTAAACAAAATGTATATTTACAAACTATTACGTAAAACAAAATTTCTAAAACAAGTCAGAAACGCAGGTACAATTTATGAACAAAATTTATGCAATCAGTTCTGTACCCAAACTTATAAAACACTGTCGTATAACTACATGACTTTGCTAAATAACTAAAGTTCACATAATAACAACTCACATATATAAAGTTTTTTTTATGTTGTACCCTACAAAGTAACAAAACAGAAATATATAGTTTTATGTTTCAACTTTTATACGCAACCTAGAGACTAAACTAACAACAGCTGAAATGTGCACTTATATTTTTCAACAGAACTCTTGTATATCCTAATATAACTATATAACACTTGTACTTTACTAAATACATAACTTGTATAAAATTTCTACTGTACCTCAAAATAAACCATACAGAGGTATAAACCTATGCTACACTAAACCATACATACGAGGCTAACTATCCCTCACGACCGAAGCTTAGTGGGAAGGGACGGAGGCAGGCTAACGTGTGGGCGAAGCATGGGACTCGGGTGCAGAAGGTGGGAGACTGACGGTGGCGCAAGCAGGGTAGAGTGGAGCGGCCGTGCATGGGGTTGTGGCGCGAGCGGGTATGGGGTGCGTGGCCGGTAGGGGTTGGTGCAGAGGGAGTCGATGGGGGGGAAAGTGGGGTGGTGGTTGAAGGTAAATGGAGGGGTGCAGGTGGGCGCGTGGGTGGCCGGTAGGGGGTGGAAGGCGGTAGTGGGGTGGTGGTTGACGTGGGCTGATGGGGTCGGGTCAGTGGTTGCGCGGGGCGGCCGCACGGGGAGTTGCAGTGGAGGGGGCTGTGTTGCGGCGGAGGCCGGTAGGGGGTAGGTTGCGATGGAGGGGAATGTGGCTGGTAGGGGGAAAAGGTGGGGGTGAGCTGGAGCATGTATACATCTTTGCAGTAAAATAAAAAAAAAATAGAGAAAGATGAAAGGGGGGAAGGAGAGAAGATTTGGGTTCCTGTAGAGTTTGAAAATAAAAGAAATATATGAAAGAAGAAGACAGAGGGCATAGCAAAGTATCGAGTTTCTTTTGAGAGCGAAGTGAACTTATGCAGAGCAATAAATGAGATGAGCTGGTGTGCAGTGGAGTAAATGAAGAGGGATATATACAGAAGGTTCAGAATGTGCAGAGGATAGTGTAATGATGATTTTGCAAAGTGGTGGCTATTTGTGTTCCCAAGGCAGCTGAAAGGCTCTAAAATTTTAAATGTTGGAATGTTGGGTACCGGTTTGTGTTGCGTAACGGACCGGTGTGCGCTCCGTTAACAATTATAATTTGCAACGCCGAACTCCGATTGACACAAATAAATATACCGTTGTGATCAGCGCGTCGAGACGGACACAACAGTATAAAGATATTGATGGTTCGACACCGTTTGCAAAGTGGTAAATCTTATTGAACCATTTGCACGAGCGAACATTTTAGCTAGCAATTAAAAGCGAAATATGACGAAACGAAATGCACCGTCAAGTTCAAAATATTTTTCTTATGCAACATCGAGAAAAATATTTGAGTTCGGACGATAGGAAATTTTCACATATGATTTAAACTAAAATGCAAATGCGACGAGCGTAATTTACTTCAATATTTTTCAACGAAATTTGGCGCACGCCTATGTCTATCTAGACGCATTCCAAATGTGAAGTTTGGATAGCAACGGAAGTTGTTTCTGAAAATTCAAATTTCTACATTAAATAAGCGATTTTAAAATTTGAAACTGGGTCTGAATTTCAGGGTCGTTACACACCATGGTGTTGGTTGACTTCTTTTCAGATTTTCTGTTATCCTCTTCAATTCTGAGTCGAACAACAAGATCCTCCATAGTCATTTCTTTCCATTTGTGCTTTAGATAGTTCTTGAAGTCCTTCCATGATGGAGGCAACTTCTCGATAGCAGCAGCAACTTGAAATGATTCGCTTAACTCCATCTTCTCATCATGCATCTCATGGATGATAAACTGAAGTTCCTGAATCTGGCTGACTACTGTTTTGGTGTCGAGCATTTTGAAGTCTAGGAATTTGCCGACTATGAACTTCTTCATCTCGACGTCTTTCGTTTTGTACTTTTTCTCGAGGGACAACCAAAGAGTCTTTGTAGTTTGGACAGTGCAGTACACATTGTAAAGACTATTGTCCAAACCGATGAGAATATAATTCTTGCAAATGAAGTCAGACCCCTTCCAGGCTGTGAGGGCCTCGACCTTGCTGGCGTCGGGCTCAAGTTCATCTACTTGTGGAGGGTCCTCTGTTAGGTATTTGGCCAGACCTAACGTAGTCAAGTAGAAGAGCATCTTCTGTTGCCAGCGCTTAAAATCCTGGCCATTGAATTTTTCCGGCCTCTCTCCATGTGAGAAAGGTACAGGCTGTGTGACAAGTGGTCCTGTCGGAGCGAAGGGCAATGGCTGCTTTATTGTCGAAGTGCTACTGTCTTGAGCAATCGTCTGAAATGATATGACTTCAATTAGTACACAGAACGGAATCAAACAAAGCAAAATTCTGTTTTAAGAATGTTAGCCACACATAAACCCTAATATATAAATTAGGGCGAAACACCCTAGCCCTAATTTTGTAATTGGGTTAACAGGAACAAGAAGAGCCGAAATGCAATTCGTACCGTCTATTTGCAAGTTGTATTTTTGTATCCGAGTCCAGCACAGTCGTTGTTCCCTAAAAACAGATTTGCACCCCCTACGGCGCAGAGGGTTGGCGAGCAACTGTCTTCCCTTTCATTGCCTCATTCTTTCTATCTCCTCATTCTCTTTAGATATAGCTTATTAAGCTTTAGTATATATAGTGAAATTTGGATGAGTATTTCCCGATGTGGGACATTGTTCCCTCCTTACCCACTTATTCATTTTCTAACAATCTCCCACATGAATGAGGGGTTATCTATTCTGTTTTGAAATATTGCGAAACATTTATCATATCGGTAAAAGTAGCACAGAAGCCTTGAACTTTTCCTAGTGTTTTATCATTATAATTTACTGGCGAATCAGTGGACTAGATTGTCCTTGAACTGTAAGCCTTTTGTGTAAGCTTTATAAAGATAACACATGATAAATGTTTTAACTCCTTGGTTCTCTGTTTGTGTTTGTTTTAGCCATGAACACCTGCTTGGTCTCATGAGTACTTAAGAGAATCAGGCCTCGTTAATTCTCCTTGAAGCGGCGCCTTCGCACTCACGTAGGTGATCCTATAAAGAGTATTCCGCAATACTCCACTTGGTTCTTTATAGCTCCAAGTATAGACTTCATTAAAAGCTGAGCTTATCCTTTTCTCCGGCGGCATATGCACTGACTTATCTTAGGAATGTCTAAATGTTTGATTTTTCCAGTGCTTCTAAGTTTTAACCTTAACTTAGTTGTCCCTTTGAACCTAAATCTTGGGATCTCCAGTCAATTAGGTAGGGTTTCCGTTGAGGAAAACTTTTTATTCAATAGGCCTTAAGCCCATTACTATCGATAAGGTTTGAACTCTCTCTTTAGGCAAGCCTTTCGTTAGTGGATCCGCAATGTTATCTTTCAACCTTACATAGTCTATAGTGATAACTCCATTAGAGAGTAGTTGTCTCACGGCTTTATGTCTACGACGAATATGTCTAGACTTACCATTGTATAGTGTGCTGTTAGCTCTTCCAACAGCTGACTGACTGTCACAATGTATACATATTGGCGGAACAGGTTTATTCCAATTCGGAATATCTTCTAGAAAACTTCTAAGCCAATATGCTTCTTCAGCGGCTTTGTCTAAAGCAATGAATTCTGACTCCATTGTTGACCTTGCTATACACGTTTGTTTAGAAGACTTCCACGATATAGATCCATTTCCTAGGGTAAATACATATCCATTTGTGGATTTGGTGTCATTTGAACTAGTTATCCAATTTGCATCACTATATCCTTCTACTACGGAAGGATATTTAGTGTAATGCAAGCTGTAGTTCTGAGTATATTTTAAATATCCTAGAACCCTTATTATTGCTTTCCAATGATTTTTACCAGGATTGCTTGTATACCTACTTAGCTTACTTACAACATATGCAATATTTGGTCTAGTGCAATTCATTACATGCATTATACTTCCCAGTATTCGAAAGTATTCAAGTTGGTAGATTCCATCACCGGTATTTTTAACCCAATTTTGGTTCATATCAACTAGTTCCCATGTGTGGTTTTGTAAAATGGATTCAATTTCGCTATTGACAGCTTCTTTCCAATAAGGAGCATCAGGTGATGACATTGCTTGATTATATGTTAGAGGTTCATTTTCTGCCATATATGCATAGAACTCAGGCCCAAAGGTTTTTGATGTCCTTTGTCGTTTGCTCCTTCTTGGTTCCTCTAACTCTTGATCATTTTCATGATCAACACGATGTTCAAGAGTTTCTTCATCTCTTGATCTCTTTTGGATACTGGTACCATTGGATTCTTTTAGTGGAAATATGTTTTCAAAGAATCTTGCATTTCGAGATTCGATTATGGTGTTTTCATGAATGTCATCAATTTCAGATTTATGCACCAAGAATCGATATGCACTACTATTATGAGCATATCCAATAAATATGCAATCTATAGTTTTGGGTCCAATTTTGACCTTTTAGGCTTAGGTATTTCTACCTTTGCTTAGCACCCTCACACTTTTAAGTATTTTTAAGATGGAGGTCTGTTTTTCCACAGTTCATGTGGTGATTTAAAGGTCTTTTTGCGAGGTACTTTGTTCAGTATGTGATTAGCTGAAAGTATCGCCTCACCCCATAAATTGTCTCGTAATCCAGAACTAATAAGCAGAGCATTCCGCATTTCCTTCAGGGTACGATTCTTACGTTCTGCTATTCCATTGGATTGAGGAGAATACGGTGCTGTTGTTTGATGGATTATACCATTTTGAGCGCAAAATTTCTCAAATGCAGATTCGTATTCTCCACCTCTATCACTTCGCAAGGTTTTTATCTTTTTGTTTAGTTGATTTTCAACTTCTGCCTTACATTGTTTAAATGTTTCAAAGGCCTCATCCTTGCTTCTTATAGGTACACGTAACAGTACCTAGTGCAATCATCGATAAAGGTAATAAAATACCTTTTACCTCCTCTGGTTTGACACATCTTTATATCACATACATCAGTATGTATTAAATCTAGCGGCTTGGTATTCCTTTCAACATGATGAAAGGAAGTTCTAGTTAACTTTGCTTTAGCACATGTTTCACATTTATAGTTGTGATCTATAGTAAACTTAGGTACAAAATCTAAGTTAACCATTTTTCGTAAAGTATCAAAACTCACATGGCCTAGTCTAGCATGCCATATATTAAATGACTCAGCGATATAAACAGAAGAATCCACTTTATTCGTATCTTTTGGTACAACAGTTATTACATTCATCTTGAATAGACCATCACTCACATACCCTTTACCCACATACACTCCATTTATAGACAATACAAAATTATCAGAAACAAAGACCAACTTGAAACCATTCTTGCTCAGCAATGATCCCGAAACTAAGTTCTTACGAATGTCTGGTACATGCAGAACATCATTCAAGGTGAATTCTTTTCCAGAAGTCATTTTGAGAACCACTTTTCCTTTTCCTTCAACCTTCGACGTGGAGGAGTTTCCCATGAAGAGTTGCTCTTCTTGTATCGCAGGCTTATAGTTTGAAAACATTCACTTGTTGGCGCAAATGTGTTTTGTGGCACCAGTGTCCGCAAACCATTCCTTCGTGTTGCCAACTAAGTTGCATTCTGAGATCATGGCTGACAAGTTCATTTCTAAAACTCCATCCGAAAGCCTATCATGCTCCGTCACAATGGCTTGGTCTTTCTGCTTCTTTGGTCCTCGGCACCCACTTGCCTTATGGCCTTTCTTCCCGCAATTATGGAAGTTCCCTTTGAACTTCTTAGCCTTCTTTGCATTTGGATTATTTTCTCTCTTTCTTTTGTTGTTCTTGTCGGTCTCAACAACATTTGCTTTTGCCACCATGGCGTTGGTTGACTTCTTTTCAGATTTTCTGTTATCCTCTTAAATTCTGAGTCGAACAACAAGATCTTCCATAGTCATTTCTTTCCGTTTGTGCTTCAGATAGTTCTTGAAGTCCTTCCATGATGGAGGCAACTTCTCGATAGCAGCAGCAACTTGAAATGATTCGCTTAACTCCATCTTCTCATCATGCATCTCATGGATGATAACCTGAAGTTCCTGAATCTGGCTGACTACTGTTTTGGTGTCGAGCATTTTGAAGTCTAGGAATTTGCCGACTATGAACTTCTTCATCCCGGCGTCTTCCGTTTTGTACTTTTTCTCGAGGGACAACCAAAGAGTCTTTGCAGTTTGGACAGTACAGTACACGTTGTACAGACTATTGTCCAAACCGTTGAGAATATAATTCTTGCAAATGAAGTCAGACCCCTTCTAGGCAGTGAGCACCTCGACCTTGGTGGTGTCGGGCACAAGTTCGTCAACTTGTGGAGGGTCCTCTGTTAGGTATTTGGCCAAACCTAACGTAGTCAAGTAGAAGAGCATCTTATGTTGCCAGCGCTTAAAATCCTGGCCATTGAATTTTTTCGGCCTCTCTCCATGTGCGAACGGTACAGGCTATGTGACAAGTGGTCCTGTCGGAGCGGAGGGCAATGGCTGCTTTGTTGTCGAAGTGCTACTGTCTTGAGCCATCGTCTGAAACGATATGACTTCAATTAGTACATAGAACAGAATCAAACAAAGCAAAAATCTGCTTTAAGAATATTAGCCACACATAAACCCTAATGTATAAATTAGGGCGAAATCAATTTGGGCAAAACACCCTAACCCTAATTTTGTAATTGGGTTAACAGGAACAAGAAGAGCCGAAATGCAATTCGTACCTTTCAGTACTCTGTTTGCAAGTTGTATTTTTATATCCGAGTCCAGCACAGTCGATGTTCTCTTAAAACAGATTTGCTTCCCCTACGGCATAGCGGGTTGGCGAGCAACTGTTTCTGAAGGTGAAGCGGGACGAGAGCCTGCAAGGTTGCGCTGACGATGCAGGCGACGACGAACTCAAGAGAGCTGCTTATTTCAGAACAGTGTGTGCAGAGAGAAGTAGGGAAGAAGAAAATAGAATAATCTAATTTCGGTTCTGCATGCCTTTAAATAGGGTTGGGGAGTTGCCTGTTCGGGAAGAGGCGCGGCTGTCTGAATGGCTGTGATCGTTGGTAAGGTTGCGACCCTTCAACCAACGGATGCAACTGTTTCTGGCAGCAAAAAAGGGCATAATTCGGATCAACAAACTAGCCGTTTTAGTGCAGAACAGGTAGCAAACGAAGGCCCATTTAATCATCAGACCCCAAGAGCCCAAGGCCCAAGGCCCAATCTTTGACCATATAATAATAAATATGTAGGATTTTTCATGCCTACATTGCCTCTTCCCTTTCATTGCCTCATTCTTTCTATCTCCTCATTCTCTTTTGATACAGCTTATTAAGCTCTAATATATATAGTGAAATTTGGATGAGTATTTCCCGATGTGGGACATTGTTTCCTCCTTAGCCACTTATTCATTTTCTAACAATCCCCCACATGAATGAGGGGTTATCTATTCTGTTCTGAAATATTGCGAAACATTTATCATATCGGTAAAAGTAGCACAGAAGCCTTGAACTTTTCCTAGTGTTTTATCATTATAACTTACTGGCGAATCAGTGGACTAGATTGTCCTTGAACTGTAAGCCTTTTGTGTAAGCTTTATAAAGATAACACATGATAAATGTTTTAACTCCTTGGTTCTCTCTTTGTGTTCGTTTTAGCCATGAACACCTGCTTGGTCTCATCAGTACTTAAGAGAATCAGGCCTCGTTAATTCTCCTTGAAGCGGCGCCTTCGCACTCACGTAGGTGATCCTATAAAGAGTATTCCGTAATAATCCACTTGGTTCTTTATAGCACCAAGTATAGACTTCATTAAAAGCTGAGCTTATCCTTTTCTCCGGCGACATGTGCACTGACTTATCTTAGGAATGTCTAAATGTTTGATTTTTCCAGTGCTTCTAAGTTTTAACCTTAACTTAGTTGTCCCTTTGAACCTAAATCTTGGGATCTCCAGTCAATTAGGTTGGGTTTCCGTTGAGGAAAACTAGCCTATAAGCCCGTTCCTATCGATAAGGTTTGAACTCTCTCTTTAGGCAAGCCTTTCGTTAGTGGATCCGCAATGTTATCTTTCGACCTTACATAGTCTATAGTGATAACTCCATTAGAGAGTAGTTGTCTCACAGTTTTATGTCTACGACGAATATGTCTAGACCTACCATTGTATAGTGTACTGTTAGCTCTTCCAATAGCTGATTGACTATCACGATGTATACAGATTGGTGGAAAAGGTTTATTCCAATTCGGAATATCTTCTAAAAAACTTCTAAGCCAATCTGCTTCTTCAGCGGCTTTGTCTAAAGCAATGAATTCTGACTCCATTGTTGACCTTGCTATACACGTTTATTTAGAAGACTTCCATGATATAGCTCCGTTTCCTAGGGTAAATACATATCCACTTGTGGATTTGGTGTCATTTGAACCAGTTATCCAATTTGCATCACTATATCCTTCTACTATGGAAGGATATTTAGTGTAATGCAAGCTGTATTTCTGAGTATATTTTAAATATCCTAGAACCCTTATTATTGCTTTCCAATGATTTTTACCAGGATTGCTTGTATACCTACTTAGATTACTTACAGCATATGCAATATCTGGTCTAGTACAATTCATTACATACAGTATACTTCCCAGTATTCGAGAGTATTCAAGTTGGTAGATTCCATCATCGGTATTTTTAACCCAATTTTGGTTCATATCAACTGGCGATTTAGCAACAGTTATATTATGTTGTTTGAAATTTTCAAGTATTTTGGCCACATAGTGCGATTGAGATAGTACATAGCCTTCTGACGTCTTTAAAATTTTAAGGCCCAAAATCACATCAGCCAATCCTAGATCTTTCATGTCAAATCTAGATGACAACATATCCTTTGTTGATTTGATTATGGCATTATTATTGCCTAGTATCAATAAGTCATCAACATATAGGCAAACTATGACATATCCCATATCTACATTCTTCATATAGACACATTTATCTGATTCAATTATTTTGAATCCATTTGTCATCATAGTTTCATCAAATTTTTCATGCCATTGTTTTGGCGCTTGTTTGAGACCATAAAGTGATTTTACTAACTTACATACTTTATTCTCATTTCCTGGGCTTGGGAACCCTTCGGGTTGCTGCATGTATATTTCTTCCTCTAACTCACCATTCAGAAATGCAGTTTTTACATCCATTTGATGTATTTCTAAATTTAGTATAGAAGCAATAGCAATAAGCATCCTAATGGATGTTATTCTAGTTACTGGTGAGTAAGTATCAAAGTAATCTAGATCTTCCTTTTGTCTAAATTCTTTGAATACCAGTCGGGCTTTTTATTTATCTACTGAGCCATCAGCTTTAAGTTTTTTCTTAAAGATCCATTTATACCCTAACGGTTTCGATCCTTTAGGAAGATCTACTAGTTCCCATGTGTGGTTTTGTAAAATGGATTCAATTTCGCTATTGACAGCTTCTTTCCAATAAGGAGCATCAGGTGATGACATTGCTTTTTTATATGTTAGAGGTTCATTTTCTGCCATATATGCATAGAACTTAGGCCCAAAGGTTTTTGATGTCCTTTTTCGTTTGCTCCTTCTTGGTTCCTCTAACTCTTAATCATTTTCATGATCAACACGATGTTCAAGAGTTTCTTCATCTCTTGATCTTTTTTGGATACTGGTACCATTGGATTCTTTTAGTGGAAATATGTTTTTAAAGAATCTTGCATTTCGAGATTCGATTATGGTGTTTTCATGAATGTCATCAATTTCAGATTTATGCACCAAGAATCGATATGCACTACTATTATGAGCATATCCAATAAATATGCAATCTATAGTTTTGGGTCCAATTTTGACCTTTTTAGGCTTAGGTATTTCTACCTTTGCTAAGCACCCCCACACTTTTAAGTATTTGTAAGATGAAGGTCTTTTTTTCCAATGTTCATGTGGTGATTTAAAGGTCTTTTTACGAGGTACTTTGTTCAGTATGTGATTAGCTGAAAGTATCGCTTCACCCCATAAATTGTCTGGTAATCCAGAACTAATAAGCAGAGCATTCACCATTTCCCTCAGGGTACGATTCTTACGTTCTGTTATTCCATTGGATTGAGGAGAATACGGTGCTGTTGTTTGGTGGATTATACCATTTTGAGCGCAAAATTCCTCAAATGGAAATTCGTATTCTCCACCTTTATCACTTCGCAAGGCTTTTATTTTTTTGTTTAGTTGATTTTCAACTTCTGCCTTATATTGTTTGAATGTTTCAAAGGCCTCATCCTTTCTTCTTAATAGGTACACGTAACAGTACCTAGTGCAAACATCGATAAAGGTAATAAAATACCTTTTACCTCCTCTGGTTTGACACATCTTTAGATCACATACATCAGTATGTATTCGATCTAACGGCTCGTTATTCCTTTCAACATGATGAAAGGAAGTTCTAGTTAACTTTGCTTCAGCACATGTTTCTCATTTATAGTTGTGATCTATAGTAAACTTAGGTATAAAATCTAAGTTAACCATTTTTCGCAAAGTATCAAAATTCACATGGCCTAGTCTAGCATGCCATATATTAAATGACTCAGCGATATAAACAGAAGAATCAATTTTATTCATATCTTTTGGTACAACAGTCATTACATTCATCTTGAATAGACCATTACTCACATACCCTTTACCCACATACACTCCATTTTTAGACAATACAAAATTATCAGAAACAAAGACCAACTTGAAACCATTCTTGCTCAGCAATGATCCCGAAACTAAATTCTTACGAATGTCTGGTACATGCAGAACATCATTCAAAGTGAGTTCTTTTCCAGAAGTCATTTTGAGAACCACTTTTCCTTTTCCTTCAACCTTCGACGTGGAGGAGTTTCCCATGAAGAGTTTCTCTTCTTGTGTCGCAGGCTTGTAGTTGGAAAACATCCACTTGTTGGCGCAAATGTGTTTTGTGGCACCAGTGTCCACAAACCATTCCTTCGTGTTGCCAACTAAGTTGCATTCTGAGATCACGGCTGACAAGTTCATTTCTAAAACTCCATCCGAAAGCCTATCATGCTCCGTAACAATGGCTTGGTCTTTCTGCTTCTTTGGTCCTCGACACTGACTTGCCTTATGGCCTTTCTTCCCGCAATTATGGCAGTTCCCTTTGAACTTCATATCCTTCTTTGCATTTGGATTATTTTCTCTCTTTCTTTTGTTGTTCGTGTCGGACTCAACAACATTTGCTTTTGCCACCATGGTGTTGGTTGACTTCTTTTCAAATTTTCTGTTATCCTCTTAAATTCTGAGTCGAACAACAAGATCTTCCATAGTCATTTCTTTCCGTTTGTGCTTCAGATAGTTCTTGAAGTCCTTCCATGATGGAGGCAACTTCTCGATAGCAGCAGCAACTTGAAATGATTCGCTTAACTCCATCTTCTCATCATGCATCTCATGGATGATAACATGAAGTTCCTGAATCTGGCTGATTACTGTTTTGGTGTCGAGCATTTTGAAGTCTAGGAATTTGCCGACTATGAACTTCTTCATCCCGGCATCTTTCGTTTTGTATTTTTCTCGAGGGACAACCAAAGAGTCTTTGCATTTTGGACAGTGCAGTACACATTGTACAGACTATTGTCCAAACCGATGAGAATATAATTCTTGCAAATGAAGTCAGACCCCTTCCAGGCTGTGAGGGCCTCGACCTTGCTGGCGTCGGGCTCAAGTTCATCTACTTGTGGAGGGTCCTCTGTTAGGTATTTGGCCAGACCTAACGTAGTCAAGTAGGAGAGCATCTTCTGTTGCCAGCGCTTAAAATCCTGGCCATTGAATTTTTACGGCCTCTCTCCATGTGAAAACGGTACAGGCTGTGTGACAAGTGGTCCTGTCGGAGCGGAGGGCAATGGCTGCTTTATTGTCGAAGTGCTACTGTCTTGAGCCATCGTCTGAAACGATATGACTTCAATTTGTACACAGAACAGAATCAAACAAAGCAAAAATCTATTTTAAGAATGTTAGCCACACATAAACCCTAATCACTACTAGAAAATGCTATATTAATAGCAAGTAGGGGTTGCACAAGAGCCTGACTTGCTATAGTTAAGTGGTTAATGGTTACTTAGGGTAGAGGATGGCATGTGTTCATGCTATTGTTATTAACACTAATGCCATGGTTACTCATGTGATCAAATTTTGTACATTTCCCTCCATAATTTTTCATTGCCGCTTAACTCCAATATTCCTTTTTCTCATTCACTTCATCTTTACTCACGTTCCTTTCCTTATTAACACAAATCCCTCTTTAATCTGGCTCCGCACCGCAACCCTCTGCTCGATTCCAAGACAGCTGGCGATTCCAATTGATTCTCTCCGCAACTGATTCCGCACGAGTGAGTTTCCTTACTAATTAGATCCAGTCATTTCATTAATCAATTTCATGACAGATGCGATGTTGATGGTTTTTTTAAGTGTTAGCTGCCGATTGTTGCATTGAGCCATTGTTTCAATATTTTAGTAACCAATAACTAATTAATTTGGTATTTTATTACGGGATTAAATGTGTTTTGATCTGTTTAGTTTGCTTCATTGGCCAGATTTTAATTTGGCACGACTGTTGATTGCCGTGAAATTGCTTGATTTGTTTAATCATGTTATTCTGCATTTATAGAAGACAATAACCCTTAGATTATCTACTTTATCAGTAAGGTTGTCTGTCCACTTAGTCGATCCAATGGGGTGGGTCTTAATGGTTCAAAACTAAGGTGGTTTGACTTAGTTTTGAACCAAAACTATTCTATTGCTATCTCAAAAAAATGGTTGTAACTTCTATTGCTATTCTATCGCTACATCGTCTGCACTAATGCTTGTAACTTTGCAAATTCAAGCTACACGCCCTGTAACACAAAAACAAAATGCTCTTATATGTAAATGAGTATGACAACATTCAGTTTACACACTGAATTGGATATACTACATACCTCAAGCTTTTCTTTTGTAGCAGCAGAATCCCAATACACAACACTAATTTCAATCATCCGGTCAAGGTTAATGCTTGCACTTGCATCTTTATCTGCACTGTATATCCAAAAACATGCTAGATAATTACTTGGTTATGTTGTTGTGAACTATCCTGATTTAGCATTTTCTTTGTGATGAAGCATGTTTCCATATGGTGAAGTCATCTACACAATCATACATATTTTAATATATTATGTTAGAAAGTTCAAAGGATATTTGAAAGCAAAATGGTGTTTATAAAAAATTACCATATAGTCAAAAGAGTGAATTTTCATTCAAAACTCATATTATTTCTTTAGATATCGTGCAATTATAAACCTATAAGCCATAGTTTCTTACCTATGACCTGCTTATTATACATAATAATTATATTATAGCTACGACGAAACTAAGAAGTTAACTAAGGGTAACTTCAACCGTGTAAAAAAAGTGACTTAAATTTCATCCTCTATATCATGTGGTAAATCATCAATTAGAATGTTTAAGATGTTGTCTTCATAAGTGGTATCTATGTTTTGATTCCGCACGTCGTCTGATTTTTGTTGTGATGTTGTTTTTTCGGTTTCAGAATTTAAACGACGGTATCTACCATCAGTTCTTAGCACTGCTGAAGCAGTTTCAGATTCAACTGCTAGTCCACTAACTTCAGTTTTAGGAATAGCTGAAGTAGCTGAGTAAGATCCCTTATTCTGAGCACTTTGTTTATGTTTTTCATTGTCTTGATTGAATTTTCTCCTTGCCAAGTTGCCTATTTGCAAGATTCTCACCTGATTCGACATTGGATGACTTGGAAATCTAACCCCGACCTTGATATAGATAGCAGTGGTAAAATCGCCTATGCTGAATGATTAAATAAATGATGTAGCTTTTGCTAATTTATTTATCAGTGCTGCATTAATCTTTATGTAACTTGTTTAACGGCCGTTTACTTCTGTAAGTAGGTGAAAATGGTTTCACCTCTTTGTTTTATATAGTTTGATGATGTTCACCATACATTTTTGTTTATATGTTAGTCTGATCGCTTTCATCTCCTTTGTAACCTTTTGCGTATGCATTCTTGAGGCCTACAGTTTAAGTATATCATGAAAACTGCTTTGCTATATTGTAGTTTTTTCTTGTAAAGGTCTTTATATTTTTATTTTTTCTTCTAGAATTTACATTTTGTACACTAATCAGGTTAAACATTAGCTTAAGACAGGTTGAAGCTAAGGAACCTCAATCAGTGGCCAAAAGGGGAAACAGTGTCATACATGCGGAGCACTAGTGTAACTGTATAATCAGTAGCGGCTATAAACCAACTAAAACCAATTATAACATCATCAATATACTAGAAGCCAAAGTAATGTTTAGGAAGTGTCTTCGATGGAACAAATCAGTTTAAATCAATCTATTAACCCTGATTTTAAATATAATGAAATTATATAGCCTGACCGAATTTCCATTGATTGAATTTTGAGTTGTGGCTGTTTCACAAGATATTTATTTCAAAGATTTCAGTCCAGTTGTGGCTGTAAAGGTGGCTATCTCACAAGATATTTGTATTCGTTAAATTTGTAATATATAGCTATAACAAATATTTAATTTTGGATTATTTAAATTTGTAATATCTCACAAGATTTCAGTCAAAATTTCAAAGATTTCAGTCCAGCGCTTTTGGATTATTTGTCGTTAAATTTGTATTCCTAATTCCTGATAGCTGAATGTGAAATCAACCTGGTCCTTTTCAAATGAAACACTGTAATAGAAATTGATTGCAATGTTGAATACAGGTTGGAGTACCTGTATTTCCGTGAATTTTAATTGACCATCAAGTACCTGTATTTCAGGGAATTAAATAGGTTCGAGTACTAGATTTGGTTATATTTATACTAGTGATGACATACCAAACAAATATTTGTCTAGTCACATCCCATATTTAACTAACTCATCTTGTTTAAATCATTGCTTTAGCATCACACTGTATTTCTGTTCTTCATTGTGTACTTATACTTTGGCATCACATCTAGTTAGTAATGTTCACCTAATTAGAAGTAAAAAGAAAAGGAACAGTCCCTAAGCTGCACTAAGATTTAAATGTTTGCATATTTTTAATTCTAGTTACCATTCATGCTCTATTTGGCATGACTTGAACAATGGACTAGTTGCTTTCTTCCGTCCCACATATTTATACTACAATTCATCTTTTGATGTTAGCAATAAAGATAGGATATTATTTCTATGTGTTGTGCCTTTCCTCTTGTTTTACGACACCGAACATTCATCAGCTTAGCATGTTCTGCCTGTGAATCAAGTGCCTTCCATTAATACCAGAAATATTCTATTCAACTATATATAATGCCAATAATAAAAAGTATTTTCCTAATAATTCCTAATATTCACTGGCTTGGTTCCAACTTTTAGTTTACTCTACCGTCATTGTCTTTCACATCAGAACTTAATTCTTGTTCTCAAACTCGCCTTTTTAAACGTTCCAGCAGCTTCTGAATTTTGGACACCCTTTGTTATACTTGCCCCACATGTCTCCCTTACAATTCATTCCCCTTTATACAAAGATTTATTATTATATAGTAATATGAATTATAGCAGTCTGGCTCCATCTAAATGCAATCTTTTAATTATTTTAATTAGTTTCAATTTCCACATGCATGTTTTTATCATTCATTGCCTGCATCTATCCCACATGACTCTGAAAGTGGAGAAGAAAAGGTAAAAAGACATGATTATATTGGGCTGTCCTGCTATTTGGTCTTATCGTTACTGTTTTTTTTATGTACTGTTTTTTTGTTTGACGTAGAAAAGAAAGCCTGGATGAAGCAAATGTGCATCAAGTGGTAAAAGTTATTTATAGTACTAGTGTAATATTATTATATTCGACATTTAATTTCATTATTAATATAATTTGCTTTTGATTAATAATAGAACAAACATGGTAAACAATATGACACATGTCACTTACTGGATTGGAGTGAGACAGACGAAATTGTTGCGGAAGGAAGAGTTGTGCCAAGTAACCCAAATGAGGATTCCAAAAGCACGTCTATGGAGAACAACTTTCGATTTAGAAGTCGTTGAAGATGCACTTGGTACTACGATAGCTTGGCCTGATGCGAACGTTATAATGGAATCGATTTCTAGTAAGTATAATTCAAGCTTTGTTTAGATATGAAACTTTTTTGATTTGGTTGAACACTATCTACCCACTGATAAATTGTGTACTATAATTACAGTAATTATTTATTACACATTGCATTTTAACTCTAGCTCATATACTTTACATGTATTACAAATTGCATTGTATCCTTGACTTTGAGCAATCAGTCCATTTTTTATTAACCGTGGTTTACTGAGGGATGTGAGTGGATTGGCGATTGGGGTTGGTCGAGTATGTGATGAGAAGTAGGAATTTGTATGGGACTTTGGAGAGGAAAACAGTTTGGAGTTGTTTTGGCAAGTCAGGTGGTCAGAGATGAAAACAGTTTTGTTTGGTCAATGTTTTGATATGAAGGAAGTATGTGCGGTGGAGGGAAGTGACAGTGCAGTTAGAAGTTTGTAGGCTGTGCTACAGGGAAATGGTGAGTTGTAGATGAGTTTATGTTGCAAATGGTTTTGTATATAGATGATGATCAGTTGGTATAAGGCAGTTGTGAAAGTGCTGTTATGTGGTTGTATGGCAAATAAAGGGTAGTTTGTGAGGAGGAGAAAGAGAAGAGGAGCAGAGATGTTTGTTTGAAGACTGGAATGAAATGTAGTAGTCAGTTATGAAGTGGGTAGTAGAAAGTAGGCATTGGAAGTTGAACTGTCAGGGGAGTTATGAAATGGTTGCACTGTCGTGGAACATAGTTGTGGTGAGGAAGGAAGGTTGTGTGGATGTGAGGCTGATGTATCTATGTGGTCAGGTGGATGTGGATTTTGTTAAGCAGGTGGGTGGTTGAGCTTGGTCTGTTTGAAGTGGTTGGCTGTTTTGATGGATTGCAGGGGATGGTTAAGTTTGGATGGGGCCGGTTGGAGGAATGCAGGGGTTGGATGGTGGTTGAGGAGCAACATTGTGTTAGAAGGGGGTAAGGCAGATGAATGGTCTGGTAGTAGTAATGGGTTGTTTGATGGCTGGAGTTTAACTGGTGATAGGCAGTGATTATGGAGCACGAAGGGTGTGCAAGTATGTTATGAATGGTATGATTGCAAGTGGGCAGTAGCAAGTGGTGATGTAGATGGTGGCAAATACTTTTGGTTGAGGAAGTGTAGGAAGTGCAAGTTGTTAAGAAGTTGTTGTCTTGGTGACTTGGTGACTGGGGTCTATATGGTTGCTGATTTGGAGATGATGGATAGGGTATGGCATGTATGAGTTGACAGAGTAGAAATTGGTTGAAATATGAACGTAGGGGATGTTGAATGGTAGGGGAAGGTGTTGGTGGAGCACAGGTGATGAGGAAGGTTTGTGATAAGGCTGTGATAAGGTAGTGTATATGGTATTGACAGTTTTGAAGGTGTGGTTGATATAGGTGGATGATGGCGGTCAGTTGTGCATTGTGTTATGTGCACAAACAGTAATGTGCAAAGCAGTAATGTGGAACGCAGTAGCGTGGAAAGGACTGTTATGTAAGGTGGAAGTTGTATTGGTTGAAGGTCATGGGTTTGAGTTCAAAAGCGAGTTGAGGATATGGAGCAAGGCGGTTTCTAGTTGTGGTCGATGAGTTCAGGTTGATGATTGAAGACGCAGATGGCTGTAGTTGATTGGTTGAGGTGCAGTGATGTTGCGATGGTTGAGATGCAGCGGTTTAAGTATTTGGGGATTCTGGTGATTGTGAGGCAACGGGGTTGGGTGGATTGTTTCAGTCGCGGTGGTTTGGCTGGTGAGAAGATGGAGGTAGGGTCCGTTCGTGCTGATGTGGAAGGTCGGTGATTGGATGGTGCTTTTAGGGAGGAGGTGTGGATATGGTTGCTGTTGGTTATATGTGTGCTGGTTGTAGGTGACGATGTTGTCGATGGATGGCGCAGTGTGGTTTTGTTGTTGACATTTGAGAGGGTTGATGTGTAGATAGCGGAAGTATTGTTGTTGCAGTTGCAGGAGAAGTGGAAATATGCAAGGAGATGTGCGTATTCAGGTTGTTTGCAGAGGAGGTCACTGCTTGTTGTTTTCAATTGTTTGAATAGGTGTTTGACAGTGGTTTGTTGTAGTAGATGGTTTTGGGTGAGGTAGGAGTTCAGGTGGAGGAATAGAAGGTAGTGTGGTTGCGCACAAAACAAAAATAGAAACAACACATTTGCACTAAAACAAAGCTGAAAACAAAATGGTGGAGTGATAGCAGCAGTAAATGATTAGCTGACCATGGATTTGGAGATGGGTTGCTGTTTCAAGTCAAGGCGGTTTAGAGGTGATTGTCGAATCGATTTGGGTGTGGGGATGAAGTGTTGCGAAGTTTGTTCGCCTTGGGTTGTTCGACTTCCAGCAAAGCGATAGGGTTTAGAGATTGTGTTGAAGGGTGAAGTGTGGTTATAGCAGATGAGTTGAAAATGTTAGCTGAAGTAAATTTAGCTGAAATTTATGTCGATTGGAGGATTGGCGATGGGGGTAGGGGCTCGACTGTCGCGATGGGTTCTGGTGATTTCTGGTGGTCAAGGGAGATTGTCGCGGCTATGGATTTCGTAGAGAGGCGGTTGCGATGGTTGTGGCAACTGTATGAGTGTGGCTGTGGAATTTGAGTGATGTGGCTGCAAATTCATGATGAAGTAGTGAGGAGAGTTGGAAGTTGGTGGCGAACTGACTCGGTATAGTGGCTGTAAGTTGGAGGATATGAACTGTTTGTTGTATGGGAAGTTGAAGATGCTGCAGAGGTATATTCTGGCGGGGGAGGAGAGGGATGGTCAGGAGTGAAGTGATGGACTGGCAGTCAGTTGTACGCAAGTGTGGTTGAGGAAATGTGAACTCTGTATAGCTAGAGAAGTCAGTTTGTTATGAAGTGGTGAAAGTGATTGGGATACAAGGCAGTTGGATGGTTTGCAGTAATGAAGTAAGGGTGTATGTGGCTGTAGTTGCATGGTGTGGTGTTCATAGTTGAGGCCGTGATATGCGATTGACTTGCTGTAGGGTAATGGCTGTGGTAATAGTTGATTGAAGCAGCAATAGGCAAGGCAAGAGTGATTGACAGTTTGGTATCTGATTAGTGAGTAGCGTACGGAATTGCAAAGTGGTGATGTTTGTGGTCAATGTATGATGTATCGTAGAGGGAGATGGTTTTTGACTGGCGATGTTTGTTGCTGGTTGTGAAGTGTTTGTGTGCAGAGTGGTGTCCACTGGTGACAGTGTTTTGTTTAGTGTTGTGATATGGGGAGTGTAATGTGATATGAAGCGTAGTTGTGGTCTGCTGTGTGGAGGAGATAAACAACAGATTGAAATGTATGCAGAAAAGTGTCAAGAATAGATAAGTGGTATATTTGGTTTGATTGAGGAAAGCATTTTAATTTTTAAAACAGAATATTAAAAATATTTAGGTACAAAGTTAGTAATAACTAAGAACCTACTAACTCGTTCATTTTTATATACCATATTAGGTTATAGATTGATCACAATAACAGGTTCATTAGGGGTTATGCTAGTTTCAGTAACTTAGTCTTTGGCGATGCATCTTTTGTACTTATACATACTTGTATATATTGACTAACATATGTATGTTTGTGTTTCTTCTTCACAGGTGTTGTATGATGCTTTTGAGGTTGATACATGATGTCGCACTCTTTCTCCTTTAAATCGGTCAAGCTTATCGACGGTCATTAAAATATTTTTAGTATGTATCGTTTTGGTATGCTACACTCAATTTATGTACTTATGTTTAATTTTTATCACAAATATTTTTGTTTAATTCTTCATGTATGAAATATTATGGATATATATATATTTTGTGATTTGGCTTATGACTCAATTTGTGTACTTATGTTAATGTGATGAATGTGGTTTTTTGAGTTATAATATATAAATAGAATTGAAAATTGTAAGCTTTGAATGTTATGACAGCAAAAAATGTGCAATAGAATTTTTTTATAGCGTTCTAACTATGCAATAAAAAGAAAATTTGTTCAGCTTTGTTATGCTACAACATCATGTTAGTGTTATACAAAATATTTTGCAAAGAGTAAATAGTTTTCATAGCAATAAGACGGTGCTATAATAGATAGTAATGAATTTTCTATAGCATTTCAATGTGTCATAAAAGGTTGACACGATGATTCCATAGCGCGTTCAAATGCTATAATAATATAGCATGTCGACATAATATAGCAAGTATGACACGCTATAGTATCTACCAGATTTTTTACAATATGTTGATCTATGGCGATTATAGAATCGCTATAGAAAGTTTTTATAGCGATTTTTACACGCTATAAAAAGTCCTTTTTGTTGTAGTGATAGCAGTCATGAAAACGCTATAGTTTCACTTCATAGCGACTTTCCAAGGCTATTAAAAGTCATGTTTACAGCACTCATAAAACGCTATGAAATGTCCTTGTCCATAGCGTCTCTTATAGCATTTTGTATGTTGCTGTTATAGGTCACTGACCTATAACAACATGTTAATATACAGCGTAAGAAAAAACGCTATAATAGCTTCTAATAGCGTTTTTTAAACGCTATTCAAGGGTGTTTTTGTTGTAGTGAATGTATAAATTAGGGCGAAATTAATTTGGGCAAAACACCCTAACCCTAATTTTGTAATTGGGTTAACAGGAACAAGAAGAGCCGAAATGCAATTCGTACCGTTCAGTACTCTGTTTGCAAGTTGTATTTTTGTATCCGAGTCCAACACAGTCGATGTTCCCTTAAAACAGATTTGCTCCCCCTACGGCGCAGCGGGTTGGCGAGCAACTATTTCCCAAGCTAAAGCGGGACGAGAGCCTGCAAGGTTGCCCTGACGATGCAGGCAACGACGAACTCAAGAGAGCTGCTTATTTCAGAACAGCGTGTGCAGAGAGAAGGAGGGAAGAAGAAAATAGAATAATCTTATTTCGGTTCCGCATGCCTTTAAATAGGGTTGGGGAGCTGCCTGTTCGGGAAGAGGCGCGGCTGTCTGAATGGCTGTGACCGTCGGTAAGGTTGCGACCCTTCAGCCAACGGATGCAATCGTTTCTGGCGGCAAAAAATGGCATAATTCGGATCAAAAAACTAGCCGTTTTAGCACAACCCAGGTAGCAAACGAAGGCCCATTTAATCATCAGACCTCAAGAGCCCCAAGGCTCAAGGCCCAATCTTTGACCATATAATATTAAATATGTAGGATTTTTCATGCCTACATTGCCTCTTCCCTTTCATTGCCTCATTCTTTCTATCTCCTCATTCTCTTTTGATATAGCTTATTAAGCTTTAGTATATATAGTGAAATTTAAATGAGTATTTCCCGATGTGGGACATTGTTCCCTCCTTAGCCACTTATTCATTTTCTAACAATCCCCTACATGAATGAGGGGTTATCTATTCTGTTATGAAATATTGCGAAACATTTATCATATCGGTAAAAGTAGCACAGAAGCCTTGAACTTTTCCTAGTGTTTTATCATTATAACTTGCTGGCGAATCAGTGGACTAGATTGTCCTTGAACTGTAAGCCTTTTGTGTAAGCTTTATAAAGATAACACATGATAAATGTTCTAACTCCTTGGTTCTCTATTTGTGTTCGTTTTAGCCATGAACACCTGCTTGGTCTCATGAGTACTTAGGAGAATCAGGCCTCGTTAATTCTCCTTGAAGCGGCGCCTTCGCACTCACGTAGGTGATCCTATAAAGCGTATTCCGCAATACTCTACTTGGTTCTTTATAGCTCCAAGTATAGACTTCATTAAAAGCTGAGCTTATCCTTTTCTCCGGCGGCACGTGCACTGACTTATCTTAGGAATGTCTAAATGTTTGATTTTTCCAGTGCTTCTAAGTTTTAACCTTAACTTAGTTGTCCCTTTGAACCTAAATTTTGGGATCTCCAGTCAATTAGATTGGGTTGCCGTTGAGGAAAACTTTTTATTCAATAGGCCTTAAGCCTATTCCTATCGATAAGGTTTGAACTCTCTCTTTAGGCAAGCCTTTTGTTAGTGGATCCGCAATGTTATCTTTCGACCTTACATAGTCTATAGTGATAAATCCATTAGAGAGTAGTTGTCTCACGGTTTTATGTCTACGACGAATATGTCTAGACTTACCATTGTATAGTGTACTGTTAGCTCTTCCAATGGCTGACTGACTATCACAATGTATACAGATTGGTGGAACAGGTTTATTCCAATTCGGAATATCTTCTAGAAAACTTCTAAGCCAATCTGCTTCTTCAGCGGCTTTGTCTAAAGCAATGAATTCTCACTCCATTGTTGACCTTTCTATACACGTTTGTTTAGAAGACTTCCATGATATAGCTCCATTTCCTAGGATAAATACATATCCACTTGTGGATTTGATGTCATTTGAACCAGTTATCCAATTTGCATCACTATATCCTTCTACTACGGAAGGATATTTAGTGTAATGCAAGCTGTAGTTCTGAGTATATTTTAAATATCCTAGAACCCTTATTATTCCTTTCCAATGATTTTTACCAGGATTTCTTGTGTACCTACTTAGCTTACTTACAACATATGCAATATCTGGTTTAGTACAATTCATTACATACATTATACTTCCCAGTATTCGAGAGTATTCAAGTTGGTAGATTCCATCACCGGTATTTTTAACCCAATTTTGGTTCATATCAACTGGCGATATAGCAACAGTTATATTATGTTGTTTGAACTTTTCAAGTATTTTGGCCACATAGTGTGATTGAGATAGTACATTGCGTTCTGACGAGTTTAAAATTTTAAAGCCCAAAATCACATCAGCCAATCCTAGATCTTTCATATCAAATCTAGATGACAACATATCCTTTGTTGATTTGATTATGGCATTATTATTGCCTAGTATCAATAAGTCATCAACATATAGGCAAACTATGACATATCCCATATCTACATTCTTCATACAGACACATTTATTTGATTCATTTATTTTGAGTCAATTTGTCATCATAGTTTCATCAAATTTTTCATGTCATTGTTTTGGCGCTTGTTTGAGACCACAAAGTGATTTTACTAACTTACATACTTTATTCTCATTTCCTGGGCTTAGGAACCCTTCAGGTTGCTGCATGTATATTTCTTCCTCTTACTCACCATTCAGAAATGCAGTTTTTACATCCATTTGATGTATTTCTAAATTTAGTATAGAAGCAATAGCAATAAGCATCCTAATGGATGTTATTCTAGTTACTGGTGAGTAAGTATCAAAGCAATCTAGATCTTCCTTTTGTCTAAATCCTTTGACTACCAGTCGGGCTTTATATTTATCTATTGAGCCATCAGCTTTAAGTTTTTTCTTAAAGATCCATTTATACCCTAATGGTTTTGATGCTTTAGGAAGATCTACTAGTTCCCATGTGTGGTTTTGTAAAATGGATTCAATTTCTCTATTGACAACTTCTTTCAAATAAGGAGCACCAGGTGATGGCATTGCTTGTTTATATGTTAGAGGTTCATTTTCTGCCATATATGCATAGAACTCAGGCCCGAAGGTTTTTGATGTCCTTTGTCGTTTGCTCCTTCTTGGTTCCTCTAACTCTTGATCATTTTCATGATCAACACGATGTTCAAGAGTTTCTTCATCTCTTGATCTCTTTTGGATACTGGTACCATTGGATTCTTTTAATGGAAATATGTTTTCAAAGAATCTTGCATTTCGAGATTCGATTATGGTGTTTTCATGAATGTCATCAATTTCAGATTTATGCACCAAGAATCGATATGCACTACTATTATGAGCATATCCAATAAATTTGCAATCTATAGTTTTGGGTCCAATTTTGACCTTTTTAGGCTTAGGTATTTCTACCTTTGCTAATCACCCTCACACTTTTAAGTATTTGTAAGATGGAGGTCTGTTTTTCCATAGTTCATGTGGTGATTTAAAGGTCTTTTTGCGAGGTACTTTGTTCAGTATGTGATTAGCTGAAAGTGTCGCTTCACCCCATAAATTGTCTGGTAATGCAGAACTAATAAGCAGAGCATTCATCATTTCCTTCAAGGTACGATTCTTACGTTCTTCTATTCCATTGGATTGAGGAGAATACGGTGCTGTTGTTTGATGGATTATACCATTTTGAGCGCAAAATTCCTCAAATGCAAATTCGTATTCTCCTCCTCTATCACTTCGCAAGGTTTTTATCTTTTTGTTTAGTTAATTTTCAACTTCTGCCTTATATTGTTTAAATGTTTCAAAGGCCTCATCCTTGCTTCTTAATAGGTACACATAACAGTACCTAGTGCAATCATCGATAAAGGTAATAAAATACCTTTTACCTCCTCTGGTTTGACACATCTTTAGATCACATACATCAGTATGTATTAAATCTAACGGCTCGTTATTCCTTTCAACATGATGAAAGGAAGTTCTAGTTAACTTTGCTTCAGCACATGTTTCACATTTATAGTTGTGATCTATAGTAAACTTAGGTATAAAATCTAAGTTAACCATTTTTCGCAAAGTATCAAAATTCACATGGCCTAGTCTAGCATGCCATATATTAAATGACTCGGCGATATAAACAGAAGAATCCATTTTATTCATATCTTTTGGAACAACAGTCATTACATTCATCTTGAATAGACCATCACTCACATACCCTTTACCCACATACACTCCATTTTTAGACAATACAAAATTATCAGAAACAAAGACCAACTTGAAGCCATTCTTTCTCAGCAATGATCCCGAAACTAAGTTCTTACGAATGTCTGGTACATGCAGAACATCATTCAAAGTGAGTTCTTTTCCGGAAGTCATTTTGAGAACCACTTTTCCTTTTCCTTCAACCTTCGACGTGGAGGAGTTTCCCATGAAGAGTTGCTCTTCTTGTGTCGCAGGCTTGTAGTTGGAAAACATCCACTTGTTAGCGCAAATGTGTTTTGTGGCACCAGTGTCCACAAACCATTCCTTCGTGTTGCCAACTAAGTTGCATTCTGAGATCACGGCTGACAAGTTCATTTCTGAAACTCCATCCGAAAGCCTATCATGCTCCATAACAATGGCTTGGTCTTTCTGCTTCTTTGGTCCTCGGCACTCACTTGCCTTATGGCCTTTCTTCCCGCAATTACGGCAGTTCCCTTTGAACTTCTTAGTCTTCTTTGCATTTGGAATATTTTCTCTCTTTCCTTTGTTGTTCTTGTCGGTCTCAACAACATTTGCTTTTGCCACCATGGTGTTGGTTGACTTCTTTTCAGATCTTCTGTTATCCTCTTAAATTCTGAGTCGAACAACAAGATCTTCCATAGTCATTTCTTTCTGTTTGTGCTTCAGGTAGTTCTTGAAGTCCTTCCATGATGGAGGCAACTTCTCGATAGCAGCAGCAACTTGAAATGATTCGTTTAACTCCATCTTCTCATCATGCATCTCATGGATGATAACCTGAAGTTCCTGAATCTGGCTGACTACTGTTTTGGTGTCGAGCATTTTGAAGTCTAGGAATTTGCCGACTATGAACTTCTTCATCCCGGCGTCTTCCATTTTGTACTTTTCTCAAGGGACAACCAAAGAGTCTTTGCAGTTTGGACAGTGCAGTACACATTGTACAGACTATTGTCCAAACCGTTGAGAATATAATTCTTGCAAATGAAGTCAGACCCCTTCCAGGCTGTGAGGGCCTCGACCTTGGTGGCGTCAGGCTCAAGTTCATCTACTTGTGGAGGGTCCTCTGTTAGGTATTTGGCCAGACCTAACATAGTCAAGTAGAAGCGCATATTCCGTTGCCAGCGCTTAAAATCCTGGCCATTGAATTTTTTCGGCCTCTCTCCATGTGAGAACGGTACAGGCGGTGTGACAAGTGGTCCTGTCGGAGCAGAGGGCAATGGCTGCTTTGTTTTCGAAGTGCTACTGTCTTGAGCCATCGTCTGAAACGATATGACTTCAATTAGTACACAGAACAGAATCAAACAAAGCAAAAATATATTTTAAGAATGTTAGCCACACATAAACCTTAATGTATAAATTAGGGCGAAATCAATTTGGGCAAAACACCCAAACCTTAATTTTGTAATTGGGTTAACAGGAACAAGAAGAGCCGAAATGCAATTCTTACCATTCAGTACTCTTTTTGCAAGTTGTATTTTTGTATCTGAGTCCAGCACAGTCGATGTTCCCTTAAAACAGATTTGCTCCCCCTACGGCGCAGCGGGTTGGCGAGCAACTGTTTCCCAAGGTGAAGCGGGACGAGAGCCTGCAAGGTTGCGCTGACGATGCAGGCGATGACGAACTCAAGAGAGTTTCTTATTTCAGAATGCATGTGCAAAGAGAAGGAGGGAAGAAGAAAATTGAATAATCTGATTTCGGTTCTGCATGCCTTTAAATAGGGCTGGGGAGCTACCTGTTCGGGAAGAGACGCGGCTGTCTGAATGGCTGTGACAGTTGGTAAGGTTGCGACCCTTCAACCAACGGATGCAACCGTTTCTGGCAGCAAAAAAGGGCATAATTCGGATCAAAAAACTAGCCGTTTTAGCGCAGCCCAGGTAGCAATCGAAGGCCCATTTAATCATCAGACCCCAAGAGCCCCAAGGCCCAAGGCCCAATCTTTGACCATATAATATTAAATATGTAGGATTTTTCATGCCTACATTGCCTATTCCCTTTCATTGCCTCATTCTTTCTATCTCCTCATTCTCTTTTGATATAGCTTATTAAGCTTTAGTATATATTGTGAAATTTGGATGAGTATTTCCCGATGTGGGACATTGTTCCCTCCTTAGCCACTTATTCATTTTCTAACAATCCCCCACATAAATGAGGGGTTATCTATTCTGTTCTGAAATATTGCGAAACATTTATCATATCGGTAAAAGTAGCACAGAAGCCTTGAACTTTTCCTAGTGTTTTATCATTATAACTTACTAGCGAATCAGTGGACTAGATTGTCCTTGAACTGTAAGCCTTTTGTGTAAGCTTTATAAAGATAACACATGATAAATGTTTTAACTCCTTGGTTCTCTGTTTGTGTTCGTTTTAGCCATGAACACCTGCTTGGTCTCATGAGTACTTAAGAGAATCAGGCCTCGTTAATTCTCCTTGAAGCGGCGCCTTCGCACTCACGTAGGTGATCCTATAAAGATTATTCCACAATACTTCACTTGGTTCTTTATAGCTCCAAGTATAGACTTCATTAAAAGCTGAGCTTATCCTTTTCTCCGGCGGCATGTGCACTGACTTATCTTAGGAATGTCTAAATGTTTGATTTTTCCTGTGCTTCTAAGTTTTAACCTTAACTTAGTTGTCCATTTGAACCTAAATCTTGGGATCTCTAGTCAATTAGGTTGGGTTTCCGTTGAGAAAAACTTTTTATTCAATAGGCCTTAAGCCCATTCCTATCGATAAGGTTTGAACTCTCTCTTTAGGCAAGCCTTTCGTTAGTGGATCCGCAATGTTATCTTTCGACCTTACATAGTCTATAGTGATAACTCCATTAGAGAGTAGTTGTCTCACGGTTTTATGTCTACGACGAATATGTCTAGACTTACCATTGTATAGTGTACTGTTAGCTCTTCCAATAGCTGACTGACTATGACAATGTATACAGATTGGTGGAACAGGTTTATTCCAATTTGGAATACCTTCTAGAAAACTTCTAAGCAAATCTGCTTCTTCAGCGGCTTTGTCTAAAGCAATGGATTTTGACTCCATTTTTGACCTTGCTATACACGTTTGTTTAGAAGACTTCCATGATATAGCTCCGTTTCTTAGGGTAAATACATATCCACTTGTGGATTTGGTGTCATTTGAACCAGTTATCCAATTTGCATCACTATATCCTTTTACTACGGAAGGATATTTAGTGTAATGCAAGCTGTAGTTCTGAGTATATTTTAAATATCCTAGAACCCTTATTATTTCTTTCCAATGATTTTTACCAGGAATGCTTGTATACCTATTTAGCTTACTTAGCATATGCAATATCTGCTCTAGTACAATTCATTACATACATTATACTTCCCAGTATTCGAGAGTATTCAAGTTGGTAGATTCCATCACCGGTATTTTTAACCCGATTGTGGATCATATCAATTGGCGATTTAGCAACAGTTATATTATGTTGTTTGAACTTTTAAAGTATTTTTGCCACATAGTGTGATTGAGATAGTACATAGCCTTCTGACGTCTTTAAAATTTTAACGCCCAAAATCACATCAGCCAATCCTAGATCTTTCATATCAAATCAAGATGACTAACATACTTTATTCTCATTTCCTGGGCTTAGGAACCCTTCAGGTTGCTGCATGTATATTTCTTCCTCTAACTCACCATTCAGAAATGCAGTTTTTACATCCATTTGATGTATTTCTAAATTTAGTATACAAGCAATAGCAATAAGCATCCTAATGGATGTTATTCTAGTTACTGGTGAGTAAGTATCAAAGTAATCTAGATCTTCCTTTTGTCTAAATCCTTTGACTACCAGTTGGGCTTTATATTTATCTATTGAGCCATCAGCTTTAAGTTTTTTCTTAAAGATCCATTTATACCCTAATGGTTTCGATTCTTTAGGAAGATCTACTAGTTTCCATGTGTGGTTTTGTAAAATGGATTCAATTTCGCTATTGACAGCTTCTTTCCAATAAGGAGCATCAGGTGATGACATTGCTTGTTTATATGTTAGAGGTTCATTTTCTGCCATATATGCATAGAACTCAGGCCCAAAGGTTTTTGACGTCCTTTGTCGTTTGCTCCTTCTTGGTTCCTCTAACTCTTGATCATTTTCATGATCAACACGATGTACAAGAGTTTCTTCATCTCTTGATCACTTTTGGATACTGGTACCATTGGATTCTTTTAGTGGAAATATGCTTTCAAGGAATCCTGCATTTCGAGATTCGATTATGGTGTTTTCATGAATGTCATCAATTTCAGATTTATGCACCAAGAATCGATATGCACTACTATTATGAGCATATCCAATAAATATGCAATCTATAGTTTTGGGTCTAATTTTGACCTTTTTAGGCTTAGGTATTTCTACTTTTGCTAAGCACCCCCACACTTTTAAGTATTTGTAAGATGGAGGTCTGTTTTTCCACAGTTCGTGTGGTGATTTAAAGGTCTTTTTGCGAGGTACTTTGTTCAGTATGTGATTAGCTGAAAGTATCGCTTCACCCCATAAATTGTTTGGTAACCCAGAACTAATAAGCAGAGCATTCACCATTTCCCTCAGGGTACGATTCTTACGTTCTGCTATTCCATTGGATTGAGGAGAATACGGTGCTGTTGTTTGATGGATTATTCCATTTTGAGCGCAAAATTCCTCAAATGGAAATTCATATTCTCCACCTCTATCACTTCGCAAGGCTTTTATCTTTTTGTTTAGTTGATTTTCAACTTCTGCCTTATATTGTTTAAATATTTCAAAGGCCTCATCCTTGCTTCTTAATAGGTACACATAACAGTACCTAGTGCAATCATCGATAAAGGTAATAAAATACCTTTTACCTCCTCTGGTTTGACACATCTTTAGATCACATACGTCACTATGTATTAAATCTAACGGCTCGGTATTCCTTTCAACATGATGAAAGGAAGTTCTAGTTAACTTTTCTTCAGCACATGTTTCACATTTATAGTTGTGATCTATAGTAAACTTAGGTATAAAATCTAAGTTAACCATTTTTCGCAAAGTATCAAAATTCACATGGCCCAGTCTAGCATGCCATATATTAAATGACTCAGCGATATAAACAGAAAAATCCATTTTATTCATATCTTTTGGTACAACAGTCATTACATTCATCTTGAATAGACCATCACTCGCATACCCTTTACCCACATACACTCCATTTTTAGACAATACAAAATTATCAGAAACAAAGACCAACTTGAAACCATTCTTTCTCGGCAATGATCCCGAAACTAAGTTCTTACGAATGTCTGGTACATGCAGAACATCATTCAAAGTGAGTTCTTTTCCAGAAGTCATTTTGAGAACCACTTTTCCTTTTCCTTTTCCTTCAACCTTCGACGTGGAGGAGTTTCCCATGAAGAGTTGCTCTTCTTGTGTCGCAGGCTTGTAGTTGGAAAGCATCCACTTGTTTGCACAAATGTGTTTTGTGGCACCAGTGTCCACAAACCATTCCTTCGTGTTGCCAACTAAGTTGCATTCTGAGATCACGGCTGACAAGTTCATTTCTGAAACTCTATCCGAAATCCTATCATGCTCCGTAACAATGTCTTGGTCTTTCCGCTTCTTTGGTCCTAGGCACTCACTTGCCTTATGGCCTTTCTTCCCGCAATTATGGCAGTTCCCTTTGAACTTTTTAGCCTTCTTTGCATTTGGATTATTTTCTCTCTTTCTTTTGTAGTTCTTGTCGGTCCCAACAACATTTGCTTCTGCCACCATGGTGTTGATTGACTTCTTTTTAGATTTTCTGTTATCCTCTTCAGTTCTGAGTCAAACAACAAGATCTTCCATAGTCATTCCTTTCCGTTTGTGCTTCAGATAGTTCTTGAAGTCCTTCCATGATGGAGGCAACTTCTCGATAGCAGCAGCAACTTGAAACGATTCGTTTAACTCCATCTTCTCATCATGCATCTCATGGATGATAACTTGAAGTTCCTGAATCTGGCTTACCACTGTTTTGGTGTCGAGCATTTTGAAGTCTAGGAATTTGCTAACTATGAACTTCTTCATCCCGGCGTCTTCCGTTTTGTACTTTTTCTCGAGGGACAACCATAGAGTCTTTGCAGTTTGGACAGTGCAGTACACATTGTACAGACTATTGTCCAAACCGTTGAGAATATAATTCTTGCAAATGAAGTCAGACCCCTTCCAGGCTATGAGGGCCTCGACCTTGGTGGCGTCGGGCTCAGGTTCACCTACTTGTGGAGGGTCCTCTGTTAGGTATTTGGCCAGACCTAACGTAGTCAAGTAGAAGAGCCTCTTCTGTTGCCAGCGCTTAAAATCCTAGCCATTGAATTTTTCTGGCATCTCTCCATGTGAGAACGGTACAGGCTGTGTGACAAGTGGTCCTGTCGGAGCGGAGGGCAATGGCTGCTTTGTTGTCGAAGTGCTACTGTCTTGAGCCATCGTTTGAAACGATATGACTTCAATTAGTACACAGAACAGAATCAAATAAAGCAAATTCTGTTTTAAGAATATTAGCCAGACATAAACCCTAATGTATAAATTAGGACGAAATCAATTTGGGCAAAACACCCTAACCTTAATTTTGTAATTGGGTTAACAGGAACAAGAAGAGCCGAAATGCAATTCTTACCATTCAGTACTCTTTTTGCAAGTTGTATTTTTGTATCCGAGTCCATCACAGTCGTTGTTCCCTTAAAACAGATTTGCTCCCCCTACGGCGCAGCGGGTTGGCGAGCAACTGTTTCCCAAGGTGAAGCGGGACGAGAGCCTGCAAGGTTGCGCTGACGATGCAGGCGACGACGAACTCAAGAGAGTTGCTTATTTCAGAACAGCGTGTGCAAAGAAAAGGAGGGAAGAAGAAAATAGAATAATCTGATTTCGGTTCTGCATGCCTTTAAATAGGGTTGGGAAGCTGCCTGTTCGGGAAGAGGCACGGCTGTCTGAATGGCTGTGACCGTTGGTAAGGTTGCGACCCTTCAACCAACGGATGCAACCGTTTCTGGCAGCAAAAATAATTCAGATAAAAAAACTAGCCGTTTTAGCGCAGCCCAGGTAGCAAACGAAGGCCCATTTAATCATCAGACCCCAAGAGCCCCATTGCCTACATTGCCTCTTCCCTTTCATTGCCTCATTCTTTCTATCTCCTCATTTTCTTTTGATATAGCTTATTAAGATTTAGTATATATAGTGACATTTGGATCAGTATTTCCCGAAGTGGGACATTGTTCCCTCCTTAGCCACTTATTAATTTTCTAACAATCCCCCACATGAATGAGGGGTTGTCTATTATGTTCTGAAATATTGCGAAACATTTATCATATCGGTAAAAGTAGCACAGATGCCTTGAACTTTTCCTAGTGTTTTATCATTATAACTTACTGGCGAATCAGTGGACTAGATTGTCCTTGAACTGTAAGCCTTTTGTGTAAGCTTTGTAAAGATAACACATGATAAATATTTTAACTCCTTGGTTCTCTGTTTGTGTTCGTTTTAGCCATGAACACCTGCTTGGTCTCATGAGTACTTAAGAGAATGAAGCCTCGTTAATTCTCCTTGAAGCGGCACCTTCGCACTCACGTAGGTGATCCTATAAAGAGTATTCCGCAATACTCCACTTGGTTCTTTATAGCTCCAAGTATAGGCTTCATTAAAAGCTGAGCTTATCCTTCTCTCCGGCGGCATGTGCACTGACTTATCTCAGGAATGTCTAAATGTTTGATTTTTCCAGTTCTTCTAAGTTTTAACCTTAACTTAGTTGTCCCTTTGAACCTAAATCTTGGGATCTCCAGTCAATTAGGTTGGGTTTCCGTTGAGGAAAACTTTTTATTCAATAGGCCTTAAGCCCATTCCTATCGATAAGGTTTGAACTCTCTCTTTAGGCAAGTCTTTCGTCAGTGGATCCGCAATGTTATCTTTCGACCTTACATAGTCTATAGTGATAACTCCATTAGAGAGTAATTGTCTCACGGTTTTATGTCTACGACGAATATGTCTAGACTTACCATTGTATAGTGTACTTTTAGCTCTTCCAATAGCTGACTGACTATCACGATGTATACAGAGTGGTGGAACAGGTTTATTCCAATTCGGAATATCTTCTAGAAAACTTCTAAGCCAATCTGCTTCTTCAGCGGCTTTGTTTAAAGCAATGAATTATGACTCCATTGTTGACCTTACTATAAACGTTTGTTTAGAAGACTTCCATGATATAGCTCCATTTCCTAGGGTAAATACATATCCACTTGTGGAATTGGTGTCATTTGAACCAGTTATCCAATTTGCATCACTATATCCTTCTACCACTGAATGATATTTAGTGTAATGCAAGCTGTAGTTCTGAGTATATTTTAAATATCCTAGAACCCTTATTATTGCATTCCAATGATTTTTACCATGATTGCTTGTATACCTACTTAGCTTACTTACAGCATATGCAATAACTGGTCTAGTACAATTCATTACATACATTATACTTCCCAGTATTCGAGAGTATTCAAGTTGGTAGATTCCATCACCGGTATTTTTAACCCAATTTTGGTTCATATCAACTGGCGATTTAGCAACAGTTATATTATGTTGTTTGAACTTTTCAAGTATTTGGCCACATAGTGTGATTGAGATAGTACATAGCCTTCTGACGTCTTTAAAATTTTAACGCCCAAAATCACATCAACCAATCCTAGATCTTTCATATCAAATCTAGATGACAACATATCCTTTGTTGATTTGATTATGGCATTATTGTTGCCTAGTTTCAATAAGTCATCAACATATAGGCAAACTATGACATGTCCCATATCTACATTCTTCATATAGGCACATTTATCTGATTTATTTATTTTGAATCCATTTGTCATCATAGTTTCATCAAAATTTTCATGTCATTGTTTTGGCGCTTGTTTGAGACCATAAAGTGATTTTACTAACTTACATACTTTATTCTCATTTCCTAGGTTTAGGACCCTTCAGGTTGCTGCATGTATATTTCTTCCTCTAACTCACTATTCAGAAATGAAGTTTTTACATCCATTTGATGTATTTCTAAAATTAGTATAGAAGCATTAGCAATAAGCATCCTAATGGATGTTATTCTAGTTACTGGTGAGTAAGTATCAAAGTAATCTAGATCTTCCTTTTGTCTAAATCCTTTGACTACGAGTCGGACTTTATATTTATCTATTGAGCCATCGGCTTTAAGTTTTTTCTTAAAGATCCATTTATACCCTAATGGTTTCGATCCTTTAGGAAGATCTACTAGTTCCCATGTGTGGTTTTGTAAAATGGATTCAATTTCTCTATTGACAGCTTCTTTCCAATAAGGAGCATCAGGTGATGACATTGTTTGTTTATATGTTAGGGGTTCATTTTCTGCCATATATGCATAGAACTCAGGCCCGAAGGTTTTTGATGTCCTTTGTCGTTTGCTCCTTCTTGGTTCCTCTAACTCTTGATCATTTTCATGATCAACACGATGTTCAAGAGTTTCTTCATCTCTTGATCTATTATGGATACTGGTAACATTGGATTCTTTTAGTGGAAATATGTTTTCAAAGAATATTGCATTTCGAGATTCGATTATGGTGTTTTCATGAATGTCATCAATTTCAGATTTATGCACCAAGAATCGATATGCACTACAATTATGAGCATATCCAATAAATATGCAATCTATAGTTTTGGGTCCAATTTTTACCTTTTTAGGCTTAGGTATTTCTACCTTTGCAAAGCACCCCCACACTTGTAAGTATTTGTAAGATGGAGGTCTGTTTTTCCACAGTTCATGTGGTGATTTAAAGGTCTTTTTGTGAGGTACTTTGTTCAGTATGTGAATAGCTGAAAGTATCGCTTCACCCCATAAATTGTCTAGTAATCCAGAACTAATAAGCAGAGCATTCATCATTTCCTTCAGGGTACGATTTTTACATTCTGCTATTCCATTGGATTGAGGAGAATACGGTGCTATTGTTTGATGGATTATACCATTTTAGCGCAAAATTCCTCAAATGGAAATTCGTATTCTCCACCTTTATCACTTCGCAAGGCTTTTATTTTTTTTGTTTAGTTGATTTTCAACTTCTGCCTTATATTGTTTGAATGTTTCAAAGGCCTCATCCTTTCTTCTTAATAGGTACACGTAACAGTACCTAGTGCAAACATCGATAAAGGTAATAAAATACCTTTTACCTCCTCTGGTTTGACACATCTTTAGATCACATACATCAGTATGTATTCGATCTAACGGCTCGTTATTCCTTTCAACATGATGAAAGGAAGTTCTAGTTAACTTTGCTTCAGCACATGTTTCTCATTTATAGTTGTGATCTATAGTAAACTTAGGTATAAAATCTAAGTTAACCATTTTTCGCAAAGTATCAAAATTCACATGGCCTAGTCTAGCATGCCATATATTAAATGACTCAGCGATATAAACAGAAGAATCCATTTTATTCATATCTTTTGGTACAACAGTCATTACATTCATCTTGAATAGACCATCACTCACATACCCTTTACCCACATACACTCCATTTTTAGAATATACAAAATTATGAGAAACAAAGACCAACTTGAAACCATTCTTGCTCAGCAATGATCCCGAAACTAAGTTCTTACCAATGTCTGGTACATGCAGAACATCATTCAAAGTGAGTTCTTTTCCAGAAGTCATTTTGAGAACCACTTTTCCTTTTCCTTCAACCTTCGACGTGGAGGAGTTTCCCATGAAGAGTTGCTCTTCTTATGTCGTAGGCTTGTAGTTGGAAAACATCCACTTGTTGGCGCAAATGTGTTTTGTGGCACCAGTGTCCACAAACCATTCCTTCGTGTTGCCAACTAAGTTGCATTCTGAGATCACGGCTGACAAGTTCATTTCTGAATCTCCATCCGAAAGCCTATCATGCTCCATAACAATGGCTTGGTCTTTCTGCTTCTTTGGTCCTCGGCACTCACTTTCCTTATGGCCTTTCTTCCCGCAATTATGGCAGTTCCCTTTGAACTTCTTAGCCTTCTTTGCATTTGGATTATTTTCTCTCTTTCTTTTGTTGTTCTTGTCGGTCTCAACAAGATTTGCTTTTGCCACCATGGTGTTGGTTGACTTCTTTTCAGATTTTCTGTTATCCTCTTCAATTCTGAGTCGAACAACAAGATCTTCCATAGTCATTTCTTTCCGTTTGTGCTTCAGATAGTTCTTGAAGTCCTTCCATGATGGAGGCAACTTCTCGATAGCAGCAGCAACTTGAAATGAATCGCTTAACTCCATCTTCTCATCATGTATCTCATGGATGATAACCAGAAGTTCCTGAATCTGGCTGACTACTGTTTTGGTGTCGTGCATTTTGAAGTCTAGGAATTTGCCGACTATGAACTTCTTCATCCCGGCGTCTTCCGTTTTGTACTTTTTCTCGAGGGACAACCAAAGAGGCTTTGCAGTTTGGACAGTGCAGTACACATTGTACAGACTATTGTCCAAACCGTTGAGAATATAATTCTTGCAAATGAAGTCAGACCCCTTCCAGGCTGTGAGGGCCTCGACCTTGGTGGCGTCGGGCTCAAGTTCATCTACTTGTCGAGGGTCCTCTGTTAGGTATTTGGCCAGACCTAACGTAGTCAAGTAGAAGAGCATCTTCTGTTGCCAGCGCCTAAAATCCTGGCCATTGAATTTTTCCGGCCTCTCTCCATGTGAGAACGGTACAGGCTGTGTGACAAGTGGTCCTGTCGGAGCGGAGGGCAATGGCTGCTTTGTTGTCGAAGTGCTACTGTCTTGAGCCATCGTCTGAAATGATATGACTTCAATTAGTACGCAGAACAGAATCAAACAAAGCAAAAATCTATTTTAAGAATGCTAGCCACACATATACCCTAATGTATAAATTAGGGCAAAATCAATTAGGGCAAAACACCCTAACCCTAATTTTGTAATTGGGTTAACAGGAACAAGAAGAGCCGAAATGCAATTCGTACCGTTCAGTACTCTGTTTGCAAGTTGTATTTTTGTATCCGAGTCCAGCACAGTCGATGTTCCCTTAAAACAGATTTTCTCCCCCTACGACGCCGTGGGTTGGTGAGCAACTGTTTCCCAAGGTGAAGCGGGACGAGAGCCTGCAAGGTTGCGCTGACGATGCAGGCGATGACGAACTCAGGAGAGTTGCATATTTCAAAACAGCGTTTGCAGAGAGAAGGAGGGAAGAAGAAAATAGAATAATCTGATTTCGGTTCTGCATGCCTTTAAATAGGGTTGGGAAGCTGCCTGTTCGGGAAGAGGCGCGGCTGTCTGAATGGCTGTGACCGTTGGTAAGGTTGCGACCCTTCAACCAACGGATGCAACCGTTTCTGGCAGCAAAAAACGGCATAATTCGGATAAAAAAACTAGCCGTTTTAGCGCAGCCCAGGTAGCAAACGAAGGCCCATTTAATCATCAGACCCCAAGAGCCCCAAGGCCCAAGGCCCAATCTTTGACCATATAATATTAAATATGTAGGATTTTTCATGCCTACATTGCCTCTTCCCTTTCATTGCCTCATTCTTTCTATCTCCTCATTCTCTTTTGATATAACTTATTAAGCTTTAGTATATATAGTGAAATTTGGATGAGTATTTCTTGATGTGGGACATTGTTTTCTCCTTAGCCACTTATTCATTTTCTCACAATCCCCCACATGAATGAGGGGTTATCTATTCTGTTCTGAAATATTGCGAAACATTTATCATATCGGTAAAAGTGGCATAGAAGCCTTGAACTTTTCCTAGTGTTTTATCATTATAACTTACTGGCGAATCAGTGGACTAGATTGTCCTTGAACTGTAAGCCTTTTGTATAAGCTATATAAAGATAGCACATGATAAATGTTTTAACTCCTTGGTTCTCTGTTTGTGTTTGTTTTAGCCATGAACACCTGCTTGGTCTCATGAGTACTTAAGAGAATCAGGTCTCGTTAATTCTCCTTGAAGCGGCGCCTTCGCACTCACGTAGGTGATCCTATAAAGAGTATTCCGCAATACTCCGCTTGGTTCTTTATAGCTCCAAGTATACACTTCATTAAAAGCCGAGCTTATCCTTTTCTCCGGCGGCATGTGCACTGACTTATCTTAGGAATGTCTAAATGTTTGATTTTTCCAGTGCTTCTAAGTTTTAACCTTAACTTAGTTGTCCCTTTGAACCTAAATCTTGGAATCTCCAGTCAATTAGGTTGGGTTTCCTTTGAGGAAAACTTTTTATTCAATAGGCCTTAAGCCCATTCCTATCGATAAGGTTTGAACTCTCTCTTTAGGCAAGCCTTTCGTTAGTGGATCCGCAATGTTATCTTTCAACCTTACATAGTCTATAGTGATAACTCCAATAGAGAGTAGTTGTCTCACGGCTTTATGTCTACGACGAATATGTCTAGACTTACCATTGTATAGTGTACTGTTAGCTCTTCCAACAGCTGACTGACTGCCACAATGTATACATATTGGCGGAACAGGTTTATTCCAATTCGGAATATCTTCTAGAAAACTTCTAAGCCAATATGCTTCTTCAGCGGCTTTGTCTAAAGCAATGAATTCTGACTTCATTGTTGACCTTGCTATACACGTTTGTTTAAAAGACTTCCATGATATAGCTCCATTTCCTAGGGTAAGTACATATCCACTTGTGCATTTGGTGTCATTTGAACCAGTTATCCAATTTGCATCACTATATCCTTCTACTACAGAAGGACATTTAGTGTAATGCAAGCTGTAGTTTTGAGTATATTTTAAATATCCTAGAACCCTTATTATTGCTTTCCAATGATTTTTACCAGGATTGCTTGTATACCTACTTAGTTTACTCACAGCACATGCAATATCTGGTCTAACACAATTCATTACATACATTATACTTCCCAGTATTCGAGAGTATTCAAGTTGGTAGATTCCATCACCGGTATTTTTAACCCAATTTTGGTTCATATCAACTGGCGATTTAGCAACAGTTATATTTGTTGTTTGAACTTTTCAAGTATTTTGGCCACATAGTGTGATTGAGATAGTACATAGCCTTCTGACTTCTTTAAAATTTTAACGCCCAAAATCACATCACCAATCCTAGATCTTTCATATCAAATCTAGATGACAACATATCCTTTGTTGATTTGATTATGGCATTATTATCGCCTACTATCAATAAGTCATCAACATATAGGCAAACTATGACATATCCCATATCTACATTCTTCATATAGACACATTTATCTGATTCATTTATTTTGATTCCATTTGTCATCATAGTTTCATCAAAATTTTCATGTCATTATTTTGGCGCTTGTTTGAGACCATAAAGTGATTTTACTAACTTACATACTTTATTCTCATTTCCTGGGCTTAGGAACCCTTCAGGTTGCTGCATGTATATTTCTTCCTCTAACTCACCATTCAGAAATGCAGTTTTTACATCCATTTGATCTATTTCTAAATTTAGTATAGAAGCAATAGCAATAAGCATCCTAATGGATGTTATTCTAGTTACTGGTGAGTAAGTATCAAAGTAATCTAGATCTTCCTTTTGTCTAAATCCTTTGACTACCAGTCGGTCTTTATATTTATCTATTGAGCCATCAGCTTTAAGTTTTTTCCTAAAGATCCATTTATACCCTAATGGTTTCGATACTTTAGGAAGATCTACTAGTTCCCATGTGTGGTTTTGTAAAATGGATTCAATTTCGCTATTGACAGCTTCTTTCCAATAAGGAGCATCAGGTGATGACATTGCTTGTTTATATGTTAGAGGCTCATTTTCTGCCATATATGCATAGAACTCAGGCCCAAAGGTTTTTGATGTCCTTTGTCGTTTTCTCCTTCTTGGTTCCTCTAACTCTTGATCATTTTCACGATCAACATGATGTTCAAGAGTTTCTTCATCTCTTGATCTCTTTTGGATACTGGTACCATTGGATTCTTTTAGTGGAAATATGTTTTCAAAGAATCTTGCATTTCGAGATTCGATTATGGTGTTTTCATGAATGTCATCAATTTCAGATTTACGCACCAAGAATCGATTTGCACTACAATTATGAGCATATCCAATAAATATGCAATCTATAGTTTTAGGTCCAATTTTTACCTTTTTAGGCTTAGGTATTTCTACCTTCACTAAGCACCCCCACACTTTTAAGTATTTGTAAGATGGAGGTCTGTTTTTCCACAGTTTATGTGGTGATTTAAAGGTCTTTTTACGAGGTACTTTGTTCAGTATGTGAATAGCTGAAAGTATCGCTTCACAACATAAATTGTCTGGTATTCCAGAACTAATAAGCAGAGCATTCATCATTTCCTTCAGGGTACGATTCTTACGTTCTGCTATTCCATTGGATTGAGGAGAATACGGTGCTGTTGTTTGATGGATAATACCATTTTGAGCGCAAAATTCCTCAAATGGAAATTCGTATTCTCCACCTTTATCACTTCGCAAGGCTTTTATCTTTTTGTTTTGTTGATTTTCAACTTCTACCGTATATTGTTTAAATGTTTCAAAGGCCTCATCCTTGCTTCTTAATAGGTACACATAACAGTACCTAGTGCAATCATCGATAAAGGTAATAAAATACCTTTTACCTACTCTGGTTTGACACATCTTTATATCACATACATCAGTATGTATTAAATCTAACGGCTCGTTATTCCTTTCAACATGATGAATGGAAGTTCTAGTTAACTTTGCTTCAGCACATGTTTCACATTTATAGTTGTGATCTATAGTAAACTTAGGTATAAAATCTAAGTTAACCATTTTTTGCAAAGTATCAAAATTCACATGGCCTAGTCTAGCATGCCATATATTAAATGACTCAGCGATATAAACAGAAGAATCCATTTTATTCATATCTTTTGGTACAACAGTCATTACATTCATCTTGAATAGACCATCACTCACATACTCTTTACCCACATACACTCATTTTTAGACAATACAAAATTATCAGAAACAAAAACCAACTTGAAACCATTCTTGCCCAGCAATGATCCCGAAACTAAGTTCTTACGAATGTCTGGTACATGCAGAACATCATTCAAAGTGAGTTCTTTTCCAGAAGTCATTTTTGAGAACCACTTTTCCTTTTCCTTCAACCTTCGACGTGGAGTAGTTTTCCATGAAAAGTTTATCTTCTTATGTCACAGGCTTGTAGTTGAAAAACATCCACTTGTTGGCGCAAATGTGTTTTGTGGCACCAGTGTCCACAAACCATTCCTTCGTGTTGCCGACTAAGTTGCATTCTGAGATCACGGCTGACAAGTTCATTTCTGAAACTCCATCCGAAAGCCTATCATGCTCCGTAACAATGGCTTGGTCTTTCTGCTTCTTTGGACCTTGGCACTCACTTGCCTTACGGCCTTTCTTCCCGCAATTATGGCAGTTCCCTTTGAACTACTTAGCCTTCTTTGCATTTGGATTATTTTCTCTCTTTCTTTTGTTGTTCTTGTCGGTCTCAACAACATTTTCTTTTACCACCATGGTGCAGGTTGACTTCTTTTCAGATCTTCTGTTATCCTCTTCAATTCTGAGTCGAACAACAAGATCTTCCATAGTCATTTCTTTCCGTTTGTGCTTCAGATAGTTCTTGAAGTCCTTCCATGATGGAGGCAACTTCTCGATAGCAGCAGCAACTTGAAATGATTCGCTTTACTCCATCTTCTCATCATGCATCTCATGGATGATAACCTGAAGTTCCTGAATCTGGCTGACTACTGTTTTGGTGTCGAGCATTTTGAAGTCTAGGAATTTGCCGACTATGTACTTCTTCATCCCGGCGTCTTCCGTTTTGTACTTTTTCTCGAGGGACAACCAAAGAGTATTTGCAGTTTGGACAGTGCAGTACACATTGTACAAACTATTGTCCAAACCGTTGAGAATATAATTCTTGCAAATGAAGTCAGACCCCTTCCAGGCTGTGAGGGCCTCGACCTTGGTGGCGTCGGGCTCAAGTTCATCTACTTGTGGAGGGTCCTCTGTTAGGTATTTGGCCAGACCTAACGTAGTCAAGTAGAAGAGCATATTCTGTTGCCAGCGCTTAAAATCCTGGCCATTGAATTTTTTCGGCCTCTCTCCATGTGAGAACGATTCAGGCTGTATGACAAGTGGTCCTGTCGGAGCGGAGGGCAATGGCTGCTTTGTTGTCGAAGTGCTACTGTCTTGAGCCATCGTCTGAAACGATATGACTTCAATTAGTACACAGAACAGAATCAAACAAAGCAAAAATCTGTTTTAAGAATGTTAGCCACACATAAACCCTAATGTATAAATTAGGGCGAAATCAATTTGGGCAAAACACCCTAACCCTAATTTTGTAATTGGATTAACAGGAACAAGAAGAGCCGAAATGCAATTCGTACCGTTCAGTACTCTGTTTGCAAGTTGTATTTTTATATCCGAGTCCAACACAGTCGCTGTTCCCTTAAAACAGATTTGCTCCCCCTAGGGCGCAGCGGGTTGGCGAGCAACTGTTTCCCAAGGTAAAGCGGGACGAGAGCCTACAAGGTTGCGCTGACGATGCAGGCGACGACAAACTCAAGAAAATTGCTTATTTCAGAACAGCGTGTGCAGAGAGAAGGAGGGAAGAAGAAAATAGAATAATCTGTTTTCGGTTCTGCATGCCTTTAAATAGGGTTGGGGAGCTGCCTGTTCGGGAAGAGGCGCGGCTATCTGAATGGATGTGACCGTTGGTAAGGTTGCGACCCTTCAACCAACGGATGCAACCGTTTCTGGCAGCAAAAAAGGGCATAATTCGGATCAAAAAACTAGCCGTTTTAGCACAGCTCAGGTAGCAAACGAATGCCCATTTAATCATCAGACCCCAAGAGCCCCAAGGCCCAAGGCCCAATCTTTAACCATATAATATTAAATATGTAGGATTTTTCATGCCTACTTTGCATCTTCCCTTTCATTGCCTCATTCTTTCTATCTCCTCATTCTCTTTTGATATAGCTTATTAAGCTTTAGTATATATAGTGAAATTTGGATTAGTATTTCCCGATGTGGGACATTGTTCCCTCCTTAGCCACTTATTCATTTTCTAACAATCCCCCACATGAATGAGGGGTTATCTATTCTGTTCTGAAATATTGTGAAACATTTATCATATCGGTAAAAGAAGCATAGAAGCCTTGAACTTTTCCTAGTGTTTTATCATTATAACTTACTGGCGAATCAGTGGACTAGATTGTCCTTGAACTGTAAGCCTTTTGTGTAAGCTTTATAAAAATAACACATGATAAATGTTTAAACTCCTTGGTTCTCTGTTTGTGTTTGTTTTAGCCATGAACACCTGCTTGGTCTCATGAGTACTTAAGAGAATCAGGCCTCGTTAATTCTCCTCGAAGCGGCGCATTCGCACTCACGTAAGTGATCCTATAAAGAGTATTCCGCAATAATCCACTTGGTTCTTTATAGCTCCAAGTATAGACTTCATTAAAAGCTGAGCTTATCCTTTTCTACGGCGGCATGTGCACTGACTTATCTTAGGAATGTCTAAATGTTTGATTTTTCCAGTGCTTCTAAGTTTTAACCTTAACTTAGTTGTCCCTTTGAACCTAAATCTTGGGATCTCCAGTCAATTAGGTTGGGTTTCCGTTGAGGAATTTTTTTTATTCAACAGGCCTTAATCCCATTCCTATCGATAAGGTATGAACTCTCTCTTTAGGCAAGCCTTTCGTTAGTGGATCCGCAATGTTATCTTTCGACCTTACATAGTCTATAGTGATAACTCCATTAGAGAGTAGTTGTCTCACGGTTTTATTTCTACGACGAATATGTCTAGACTTATCATTGTATAGTGTACTGTTAGCTCTTCCAATAGCTGACTGACTATCACAATTTATACAGATTGGTGGAACAGGTTTATTCCAATTCGGAATATCTTCTAGAAAACTTCTAAGCCAATCTGCTTCTTCAGCGGCTTTGTCTAAATCAATGAATTCTGACTCCATTGTTGACCTTGCTATACACGTTTGTTTAGAAGACTTCCATGATATAGCTCCATTCCCTAGGGTAAATACATATCCACTTGTGGATTTGGTGTCATTTGAACCATTTATCCAATTTGCATCACTGTATCCTTCTACTACGGAAGGATATTTAGTGTAATGCAAGTTGTAGTTCTGAGCATATTTTAAATATCCTAGAACCCTTATTATTGCTTTCCAATGATTTTTACCAGGATTGCTTGTATACCTACATAGCTTACTTACAGTATATGCAATATCTGGTCTAGTACAATTCATTACATACATTATACTTCCCAGTATTCGAGAGTATTCAAGTTGGTAGATTCCATCACCGCTATTTTTAACCCAATTTTAGTTCATATCTACTGGCGATTTAGCAACAGTTATATTATGTTGTTTGAACTTTTCAAGTATTTAGGCCACATAGTGTGATTGGGATAGTACATAGCCTTCTGACGTCTTTAAAATTTTAACGCCCAAAATCACATTAGCCAATCCTAGATCTTTCATATCAAATCTAGATGACAACATATCCTTTGTTGATTTGATTATGGCATTATTATTGTCTAGTATCAATAAGTCATCAACATATAGGCAAACTATGACATATCCCATATCTACATTCTTCATATAGACACATTTATCTGATTCGTTTGTTTTGAATCCATTTGTCATCATAGTTTCATCAAATTTTGCATGCCATTGTTTTGGCGCTTGTTTGAGACCATAAATTGATTTTACTAACTTACATACTTTATTCTCATTTCCTAGGCTTAGGAACCCTTCAGGTTGCTGCATGTATATTTCTTCCTCTAACTCACAATTCAGAAATGCAGTTTTTACATCCATTTGATGTATTTCTAAATTTAGTATAGAAGCAATAGCAATAACCATCCTAATGGATGTTATTCTAGTTACTGGTGTGTAAGTATCAAAGTAATCTAGATCTTCCTTTTGTCTAAATTCTTTGACTACCAGTCGGGCTTTATATTTATCTATTGAGCTATCAGCTTTAAGTTTTTTCTTAAAGATCCATTTATACCCTAATGGTTTCGATCCTTTAGGAAGATCTACTAGTTCCCATGTGTGGTTTTGTAAAATGGATTCAATTTCGCTATTGACAGCTTCTTTCCAATAAGGAGGATCAGGTGATGACATTGCTTGTTTATATGTTAGAGGTTCATTTTCTGCCATATATGCATAGAACTCAGGCCCAAAGGTTTTTGATGTCCTTTGTCGTTTGCTCCTTCTTGGTTCCTCTAACCCTTGATCATTTTCATGATCAACATGATGTTCAAGAGTTTCTTCATCTCTTGATCTCTTTTGGATACTGGTACCAGTGGATTCATTTAGTGGAAATATGTTTTCAAAGAATCATGCATTTCGAGATTCGATTATGGTGTTTTCATGAATGTCATCAATTTCAGATTTATGCACCAAGAATTGATATGCACTACTATTATGAGCATATCTAATAACTATGCAATCTATAGTTTTGGGTCCAATTTTGACCTTTTTAGGCTTAGGTATTTGTATCTTTGCTAAGCACCCCCACACTTTTAAGTATTTGTAAGATGGAGGTCTGTTTTTCCACATTTCATGTGGTGATTTAAAGGTCTTTTTGCGAGGTACTTTGTTCAGTATGTGATTAGCTGAAAGTATCGCTTCACCCCATAAATTGTCTGGTAATCCAGAACTAATAAGCAGAGCATTCATCATTTCCTTCAGGGTACGATTCTTACGTTCTGCTATTCCATTGGATTGAGGAGAATACGGTACTGTTGTTTGATGGATTATACCATTTTGAGCGCAAAATTCCTCAAACGGAAATTCGTATTCTCCACCTCTATCACTTCGCAAGGCTTTTATCTTTTTATTTAGTTGATTTTCAACTTCTGCCTTATATTGTTTAAATGTTTCAATGGCCTCATCCTTGCTTCTTAATAGGTACACATAACAGTACCTAGTGCAATCATCGATAAAGGTAATAAAATACCTTTTACCTCCTCTGGTTTGACACATCTTTAGATCACATACATCAGTATGTATTAAATCTAACGGCTCGATATTCCTTTCAATGTGATGAAAGAAGTTCTAGTTAACTTTGCTTCAGCACATGTTTCACATTTATAGTTTTGATCTATAGTAAACTTAGGTATAAAATCTAAGTTAACTATTTTTCGCAAAGTATCAAAATTCACATGGCCTAGTCTAGCATGGCATATATTAAATTACTCAGCGATATAAACAGAAGAATCCATTTTATTCATATCTTTTGGTACAACGGTCAATACATTCAACTTGAATAGACCATCACTCACATACCCTTTACCCACATACACTCCATTTTTAGACAATACAAAATTATCAGAAACAAAGACCAACATGAAACCATTCTTTCTCAGCAATGATCCCGAAACTAAGTTCTTACGAATGTCTGGTACATGCAGAACATCATTCAAAGTGAGTTCTTTTCCAGAATTCATTTTGAGAACCACTTTTCCTTTTCCTTCGACCTTCGACGTGGCGTAGTTTCCCATGAAGAGTTGCTCTTCTTGTGTCGCAGGCTTGTAGTTGGAAAACATCCACTTGTTGGCGCAAATGTGTTTTGTGGCACCAGTGTCCACAAACCATTCCTTCGTGTTGCCAACTAAGTTGCATTCTGAGATCACGGCTGACAGGTTCATTTCTGAAAGTCCATCCGAAAGCCTATCATGCTCCGTAACAATGGCTTGGTCTTTCTACTTCTTTGGTCCTCGGCACTCACTTGCCTTATGGCCTTTCTTCCCGCAATTATGGCAGTTGCCTTTGAACTTCTTAGCCTTCTTTGCATTTGGATTATTTTCTCTCTTTCTTTTATTGTTCTTGTCGGTCTCAACAACATTTTCTTTTGCTACCATGGCGTAGGTTGACTTCTTTTCAGATTTTCTGTTATCCTCTTCAATTCTGAGTCGAACAACAAGATCTTCCATAGTCATTTCTTTCCGTTTGTGCTTCAGATAGTTTTTGAAGTCCTTCCATGATGGAGGCAACTTCTCGATAGCAGCAACAACTTGAAATGATTCGCTTAACTCCATCTTCTCATCATGCATCTCATGGATGATAACCTGAAGTTCCTGAATCTGGCTGACTACTATTTTGGTGTCGAGCATTTTGAAGTCTATGAATTTGCCGACTATGAACTTCTTCATCCCGGCGTCTTGCGTTTTGTACTTTTTATCGAGGGACAACCAAAGAGTCTTTGCAGTTTGGACAGTGCAGTACACATTGTACAGACTATTGTCCAAACCGTTGTGAATATAATTCTTGCAAATGAAGTCAGACCCCTTCTAGGCTGTGAGCCTCGACCTTGGTGGCGTCGGGCTCAAGTTCATCTACTTGTGGAGGGTCCTCTGTTAGGTATTTGTTCAGACCTAACGTAGTCAAGTAGAAGAGCATCTTCTGTTGCCAGCGCTTAAAATCCTAGCCATTGAATTTTTTCGGCCTCTCTCCATGTGAGAACGGTACAGGCTGTGTGACAAGTGGTCCTGTCGGAGTGGAGAGCAATGGCTGCTTTGTTGTCGAAGTGTTACTGTCTTGAGCCATCATCTGAAACGATATGACTTCAATTAGTACACAGAACAGAATCAAACAAAGCAAAAATCTGTTTTAAGAATGTTAGCCACACACAAACCCTAATTTATAAATTAGGGCGAATTCAATTTGGGCAAAACACCCTAACCCTAATTTTGTAATTGGGTTAACAGGAACAAGAAGAGCCGAAATGCAATTCGTACCGTTCGGTACTCTGTTTGCAAGTTGTATTTTTATGTCCGAGTCCAGCACAGTCGCTGTTCCCTTAAAACAGATTTGCTCCCCCTACGGCGCAGCGGGTTGGCGAGCAACTGTTTCCCAAGGTGAAGCGGGACGAGAGCCTGCAAAGTTGCGCTGACGATGCAGGCGACGACGAACTCAAGAGAGTTGCATATTTCAGAACAGCGTGTGCAGAGAGAAGGAGGGAAGAAGAAAATAGAATAATCTGATTTCGGTTCTACATGCCTTTAAATAGGGTTGAGAAGCTGCCTGTTCGGGAAGAGGCGCGGCTGTCTGAATGGCTATGACAGTTGGTAAGGTTGCGACCCTTCAACCAACGGATGCAACCGTTTCTGGCAGCAAAAATCGGCATAATTTGGATCAAAAAACTAGCCGTTTTAGCGCAGCCCAGGTAGCAAACGAAGGCCCATTTAATCATCAGACCCCAAGAGCCCCAAGGCCCAAGGCCTAATCTTTGACCATATAATAATAAATATCTAGGACTTTTCATGCCTACATTGCCTCTTCCCTTTCATTGCCACATTATTTCTATCTCCTCATTCTGTTTTGATATAGCTTATTAAGCTTTAGTATATATATTGAAATTTGGATGAGTATTTCCCGATGTGGGACATTGTTCCCTCCTTAGCACTTATTCATTTTCTAACAATCCCCCACATGAATCAGCGGTTATCTATTCTGTTCTGAAATATTGCGAAACATTTATCATATCGGTAAAAGTAGCGCAGATGCCTTGAACTTTTCCTAGTGTTTTATCATTATAACTTACTAGCGAATCAGTGGACTAGATTGTCCTTGAACTGTAAGCCTTTTGTGTAATCTTTATAAAGATAACACATGATAAATGTTTTAACTCCTTGGTTCTCTGTTTATGTTCGTTTTAGCCATGAACACCTGCTTGGTCTCATGAGTACTTAAGAGAATCAGGCCTCGTTAATTCTCCTTGAAGCGGCGCCTTCGCACTCACGTAGGTGATCCTATAAAGGGTATTCCGCAATACTCCACTTAGTTCTTTATAGCTCCAAGTATAGACTTCATTAAAAGATGAGCTTATCATTTTCTCCGGCGGCATGTGCACTGACTTATCTTAGGAATGTCTAAATGTTTGATTTTTCCAGTGCTTCTAAGTTTTAATCTTAACTTAGTTGTCTCTTTGAACCTAAATCTTGGGATCTCCAGTCAATTAGGTTGGATTTCCGTTGAGGAAAACTTTTTTATTCAATAGGCCTTAAGCCCATTCCTATCGATAAGGTTTGAACTCTCTCTTTAGGCAAGCCTTTCGTTAGTGGATCCGCAATGTTATCTTTCGACCTTACATAGTCTATAGTGATAACTCCATTAGAGAGTAGTTGTCTCACGGTTTTATGTCTACGACGAATATGTCTAGACTTACCATTGTATAGTGTACTGTTAGCTCTTCCAATAGCTGACTGACTATCACTATGTATACAGATTGGTGGAACAGGTTTATTCCAATTCGGAATATCTTCTAGAAAACTTCTAAGCCAATCTGCTTCTTCAGCGGCTTTGTCTAAAGCAATGAATTCTGACTCCATTGTTGACCTTGCTATACACGTTTGTTGAGAAGACTTCAATTATATAGCTCCATTTCCTAGGGTAAATACATATCCACTTGTGGATTTGGTGTCATTTGAACCAGTTATCCAATTAGCATCACTATATCCTTCTACTACGGAAGGATATTTAGTGTAATGCAAGCTGTAGTTCTGAGTATATTTTAAATATCCTAGAACCCTTATTATTGCTTTCCAATGATTTTTACCAGGATTGCTTGTATACCTACTTAGCTTACTTACAGCATATGCAATATCTGGTCTAGTACAATTCATTACATACATTATACTTCCCAGTATTCGAGAGTACTCAAGTTGGTAGATTCCATCACCGGTATTTTTAACCCAATTTTGGTTATATCAACTGGCGATTTAGCAACAGTTATATTATGTTGTTTGAACTTTTCAAGTATTTTGGCCACATAGTGTGATTGAGATAGTACATAGCCTTCTGACGTCTTTTAAATTTTAATGCCCAAAATCACATCAGCCAATCCTACATCTTTCATATCAAATCTAGATAACAACATATCCTTTGTTGATTTGATTATGGCATTATTATTGCCTAGTATCAATACGTCATCAACATATAGGCAAACTATGACATATCCCATATCTACATTCTTCATATAGACACATTTAACCGATTCATTTATTTTGAATCCATTTTTCATCAAGTTTCATCAAATTTTTCATGCCATTGTTTTGGCGCTTGTTTGAGACCATAAAGTGATTTTACTAACTTACATACTTTATTCTCATTTCCTGGGCTTAGGAACCCTTCAGGTTGCTGCATGTATATTTCTTCCTCTAACTCACCATTCAGAAATGCAGTTTTTACATCCATTTGATGTATTTCTAAATTTAGTATAGAAGCAATAGCAATAAGCATCCTAATGGATGTTATTCTAGTTACTGGTGAGTAAGTATCAAAGCAATCTAGATCTTCCTTTTATCTAAATCCTTTGACTACCAGTCAGGCTTTATATTTATCTATTGAGCCATCAGCTTTAAGTTTTTTCTTAAAGATCCATTTATACCCTTATTGTTTCGATCCTTTAGGAAGATCTACTAGTTACCATGTGTGGTTTTGTAAAATGGATTCAATTTCGCTATTGACAGCTTCTTTCCAATAAGGAGCATCAGGTGATGACATTGCTTGTTTATATGTTAGAGGTTCATTTTTTGCCATATATGCATAGAACTCAGGCCCAAAGGTTTTTGACGTCCTTTGTCGTTTGCTCCTTCTTGGTTCCTCTAACTCTTCATCATTTTCATGATCAACACGATGTTCAAGAGTTTCTTCATCTCTTGATCTCTTTTGGATACTGGTACCATTGGATTATTTTAGTTGAAATATGTTTTCAAAGAATCTTGCATTTCTAGATTCGATTATGGTGTTTTCATGAATGTCATTAATTTCAGATTTCTGCACCAAGAATCGATATGCACTACTATTATGAGCATATCCAATAAATGTGCAATCTATAGTTTTGGGTCCAATTTTGACCTTTTAAGGCTTAGGTATTTCTACCTTTGCTAAGCACCCCCACACTTTTAAGTATTTGTAAGATGGAGGTCTGTTTTTCCACAGTTCATGTGGTGATTTAAAGGTCTTTTTGCGAGGTACTTTGTTCAGTATGTGATTAGCTGAAAGTATCGCTTCATCCCATAAATTGTCTGGTAATCCAGAACTAATAAGCAGAGCATTCATCATTTCCTTCAGGGTACGATTCTTACGTTCTGCTATTCCATTGGATTGAGGAGAATACGGTGCTGTTGTTTGATGGATTATACCGTTTTGAGCGCAAAATTCCTCAAATGGAAATTCGTATTCTCCACCTCTATCACTTCGCAAGGCTTTTATCTTTTTGTTTAGTTGATTTTCAACTTCTGCCTTATATTGTTTAAATGTTTCAAAGGCCTCATTCTTGCTTCTTAATAGGTACACATAACAGTACCTAGTGCAATCATCGATAAAGGTAATAAAATACCTTTTACCTCCTCTGGTTTGACACATCTTTAGATCACATACATCAGTATGTATTAAATCTAACGGCTCGTTATTCCTTTCACATGATGAAAGGAAGTTCTAGTTAACTTTGCTTCATCACATGTTTCTGGTACATGCAGAACATCATTCAAAGTGAGTTCTTTTCCAGAAGTCATTTTGAGAACCACTTTTCCTTTTCCTTCGACCTTCGACGTGGGGGAGTTTCCCATGAAGAGTTGCTCATCTTGTGTCGCAGGCTTGTAGTTGGAAAACAACCACTTGTTGGCGCAAATGTGTTTTGTGGCACCAGTGTCCACAAATCATTCCTTCGGGTTGCCAACTAAGTTGCATTCTGAGATCACGGCTGACAAGTTCATTTCTGAAACTCCATCCGAAAGCCTATCATGCTCCATAACAATGGCTTGGTCTTTCTGCTTCTTTGGTCCTCGACACTCACTTGCCTTATGGCCTTTCTTCCCGCAATTATGGCAGTTCCCTTTGAACTTCTTAGCCTTCTTTGCATTTGGATTATTTTCTCTCTTTCTTTTATTGTTCTTGTCGGTCTCAACAACATTTGCTTTTGCCACCATGGTGTAGGTTGACTTCTTTTCAAATCTTCTGTTATCCTCTTCAATTCTGAGTCGAACAACAAGATCTTCCATAGTCATTTCTTTCCGTTTGTGCTTCAGATAGTTCTTGAAGTCCTTCCATGATGGAGGCAACTTCTCGATAGCAGCAGCAACTTGAAATGATTCGCTTAACTCCATCTTCTCATCATGCATCTCATGGATGATAACCTGAAGTTCCTGAATCTGGCTGACTACTGTTTTGGTGTCGAGCATTTTGAAGTCTAGGAATTTGTCGACTATGAACTTCTTCATCCCGGCGTCTTCCGTTTTGTACTTTTTCTCGAGGGACAACCAAAGAGTCTTTGCAGTTTGGACAGTGCAGTACACATTGTACAGACTATTGTCCAAACCGTTGAGAATATAATTCTTGCAAATGAAGTCAGACCCCTTCCAGGCTGTGAGGGCCTCGACCTTGGTGGCGTCGGGCTCAAGTTCATCTACTTGTGGAGGGTCTTCTGTTAGGTATTTGGCCAGACCTAACGTAGTCAAGTAGAAGAGCATCTTCTGTTGCCAGCGCTTAAAATCCTGGCCATTGAATTTTTCCGGCCTCTCTGCATGTGAGAACGGTACATGCTGTGTGACAAGTGGTCATGTCGGAGCGGAGGGCAATGTCGGCTTTGTTGTCGAAGTGTTACTGTCTTGAGCCATCGTCTGAAACGATATGACTTCAATTAGTACGCAGAACAGAATCAAACAAAGAAAAAATCGGTTTTAAGAATGTTAGCCACACATAAACCCAAATATATAAATTAGGACGAAATCAATTTGGGCAAAACACCATAACTCTAATTTTGTAAATGGGTTAAGGAAGAAGAAGAGCCGAAATTTTGTAATTCCCTTAAAACAGATTTGCCGAAAATAGAATAATGTGATTTCGGTTTTACATGCCTTTAAATAGAGTTGGAGCCCAATCTTTGACCATATAATATTAAATATGTAGAATTTTTCATGTCTACATTGCCTCTTTCTTTCATTAGCTAATTCTTTCTATCTTCTCATTCTCTTTTGATATAGCTTATTAAGCTTTAGTATATATAGTGAAATTTGGATGAGTATTTCCCGATGTGGGACATTGTTCCCACTTATTCATTTTCTAAAAATAATATCACAAGGCAAAAGTCTCTCAGATTGAATCATATCCTTGTTATACATTAACCCACTCTCTACAACCACATTTTTTTCTCCAAGCAACCTGACATCTTTATACGCAAAACCAGCCGCTCATTAATCCTGTGTATATCACTCTCAATTTTTTCACAAGCCTTATGATCATCAACAGTGCTAGAAATTATATTACTATTATCAACTGCACTCTTTATACCATCAGCTAGCATTTTTGATACATAGCTTGAAATTTTAATTGACACAAAATCTGAAATCACACAGGTATCTGAAATCGTGCACGTGTTGATATGTTGCATCTCTGTATCATCAGTTTTACCACTACAATTCACACAGGTATCCACCATTTCATCAACTATCTAGTTATCAGTAAACGACTCGCCAGTATTTGTTTTTGAAACATTCACTGAGTTCATAATGTATTCAGCAATCTATGCACCCAACTTTAAGCCAACTAAGTTGAATAAATCATCCAATACTACCTTAATTCCTGTATTAAGATCATTTGCTTTTTGTTTAAACATTAATACATTTGGATTCCTTAATCTGACATCTCTCACAACCAGGCTACCTGATGAAGCAAAATTGGAAATCTCCTTACCACCATCACATTCATTTAACAGTTCACAAAAATTACTAGAAGAAGAAGAAAAATCCTCGTAGACAATATTATTTGAGCAAGAATCAACAGCCAAGGATATAGAAGAAGAAGAGAATACGGAGGCACCATCAAAAACCTTAAAATACATCTATTTGTCTTGAAGAATGAGCATAAGCAACATTATCAACCTTATATCTATTATCCACCAAACAATAGCATGACAAACCACTACCGGAAGCAACATCTTTATTTAGATCAGATTCTTCATCATCTAGTGACCTTAGATAGTTGAAACAATTTGAAGTGACAAGCTCGAAATTCTCTCCAAGTGATTAATTCTGGCTTTAAATTTTATATTTTGAGTATGAATAAAATTATTACTCAACACATTCACATCAAAGACTACAGCACTATGTATGCTTCCATTATCAATCACTTTATCCATGGTTTCTAGTGGTTGACAAATTATACTGAATTATGAAACTACTGGATCTAGAAGCATAGAATCAAAAGAAAACAATTCCTTTCTATTTTCAGGAACAGTAAAATCCAAGTTATCAGTGAAGCCAGAAACTGTAACCCCAATACCACTATTTGAAATTGGCATCTCAACATTAATCTTTTTATCCAAGTTATCATTGAAAGATGAAGAAGCATAATCGCCAAAATATTCTTTAGGATATCCAAGTTATCAAAGACTACAGCACTGTGTATGCCTTCTTTTCTTTCAATCCAAAGGTGATCTAACAAAATTCTCTTCAATTTCATACATTTCAATACAAATTGGAAACCATGGTCTGTGTTAGTGAAGTTTCTGTGATCGTCGGATAATTGTTTGAATTTCGTCGAACAGTTGATCAATTTGTGACCGAACAAACCACAACCAATGCATCTAACGGGTTCCCTACAATCTTTCGCTAAGTGTTAAAAATCTCCGCATCGAAAGCAAAATCTTTTTCCCTTTCTAGATTGGATCCACCTACTTTCATTGGGTGTTTGTTCAAGAAATTGCGGAGGAGCATGAGACGAATTCTTGACCACTTGGGCATATGTACATAAGGGTAAAGGATCGAATTCGATAAAGGAAGAATATGTGGAAAGATTTGAGAAACAAGAATGAGCAAACAAGAAAGAGGAAGCAGGAAAACTTGGAGCAAAAGACGCCATTCGTGTTTTTCCTATAACATGTGAGAATTATTATTTGACATTCTAATGAACTATGTCAGTTTTAGACTTGGCCAAATTTACTTCATCTATATATGCAGACATTATGTCAAAATATTAGATCATATCTCAGTCAACCACAAAAACATTAATTTTTCTAGAAATAAATTCCTTCATTATGAAGATTGCATACCCTGAATGAACAATTTGTTTCATTGTGCATAAGAATAGACAATCCAAATTTTTAATGAACCACCTATAAACTTACATAAAACAATTCTAGTTTTGAGTTTGCTTTAATTACATTCATAGCGTTAATTGGACGGCCACAAATCTTAAACTATTTAAAATTGGCTTCCTTTCCCCATTCATATCTTATATTAATTCTTAAATTGTGGTTTAGATGAAATCTAATTAAACATATCTACCTCTTAAATACATATCCTTATAACTCCACTGTACTTTATCCAACAAAGTTTGATTAGTCCTTATTGATCATCATAGTGTAGCATAAGAAGGAGTGACTTTGAGAGTGAATCTAATTCACTTTTAGTGCTATTGGAAGTCTTACCCAAAATACTCTCTTATCCAATCAAATCGAATTATCTTATTTCCTTTATATGTTATAGTTTTTATTTTTTCTTTATATACTATGAACTTATCATAGATATCTAACTTGCATATCATATTCATGTATTCATATTTGAGATAATTCATCGGTGAATTTAATGAAATAAGTGGATTTGCTTTTGTTATCATTTGACTTAGACTACATACATTTATGCATATCAATACGAAGAACTCGATTATGCATTTTGTCACTCCTAGTAAATGGGTTCTTGTTCTTTAATCATTTGAGATATAATTCAGAAGTACTATATGATTTAGGAATTATTTGTCAAAGATACGGCTTGGCCCATAATTCTAAAATTAATTCTTAACACAATTCCAAAATTAATTGTTAAATAATTTTACGTGCTTTTGTATTTTTTATAGCTAAGATATCGGTATAGTTACCAAAAATCACCGTTATTGAAATGCCAAAAGCACATTTATTTTATGATGGCACTTCAATAATATAGTTGTATCTATTTTCCCTATAGTGATGCCATTATTAAAATACCCTTATAAAATAAATGAGTGTTAGGATCCATTTATCATGCTGCTGCAACAACGAGGGGCTCAACAAATTGTAACCCCTACAAATGGTAAGTAACTATTCACTAGTTATATCTCGTATATAACTCTTGACATATTTTTTGATGCTCCTAATCATCTTTATGACCATAAAGGTTCTTGAAAAAATCATGAAGTACATTAGATACCGTAGATTAATTACTTTACTATGGCCTAAGGGTGGTTATGTAACCTTTGGGAGTGCTCAGTAATATATTCTTATATCCAGGGATAAGAAAAATATCACTCTAGATATTTTATGGCATGATGATGCTCGACAACCATAAATATGTTAAGTACTCCATCTGTATTATAAATGATGGAGAGCAATTTTATCTTAAATTCATAATTCAAAATAATTTTATACCCTATTACTAACTATGTAAGGGAGATATGTATACCTCATGACATCCCATGTCTATATACATGTGCAATGTATGCTCCATTAAGTCTCTATGAGTTTTAAGTAATTAAAATCTCCTGTTTTTATGCATAATGAATACATACATAAATACATACCTGTATGTGCATGTGTGTGTATATCTATTTGTGTGTGTACATACGCATATGTTTTAATGTATGATAGCATTTATAAACTATTAAGTTACATACATACATACATACATACATACATACATACATACATACATACATACATATATATATATACGTACATATATGTGTGTGTTTGTGTGTGTGTTCGTATATATCCAATCACTGGTTAGACATTTTGTTAATCATAAATGTAAAATTTATAGTTGTACATATGATTTAAAATAGTTTTCAATTTACTAATTTATAACTTTTATGATATAAGTTTAAAACGATTTTATTTTTTTGCAATGCCAGCCTGTTTTTATAGTGGCCAGTCCACTCTTTATTAATCAAAACAACATACAACAGTAAAACACAAAGCAACTAAGCAGAGGAAATCAACCCCGCAACCAAACTTACAACATGACAACATCATGACAAAATTTTAAAAATAAGCACTGAAATAGAGGACGAACACCGTGCAAATCTTCTCAAATTCCTTTCTTCCCAAATCACTGCAATCGTAAGCTTAAGATATTGGAGAATGCGATTAGACGTCATTGATTTCCATCTGGTTAAATGGAAGATACGAACCCATTCATGTTTGAAATCTCTGAGGGGAGGTCTCTCATGAATATGCTGAAGAACTTCTTTCCAAACATGGTAGGAGAAAAGGCAATTGAAAAACAAATGTCCAACATTTTCAGCAGCACGATTGCACAGAATGCACTGAGAATGATCGATTAAATGCCTTTTAACGAGATTATCATGAGTATGAATTGCATTCATCAGGCATTTCCAAAGAAGAAAATTGTGCTTTTGCTTCGAACCAGACTTCCAGATGCGATTATACCATGGAAAGGGAGCTGAGTTTTGATTCTGAACTAAAGCATTGTAAACCAAGGAAATACTGTGAAGTTTGCCTTTCCATCTGAGCCCATCATGATCCATGTTCTCAAAGGAGGCAGAAATGGAAGACCAGAGGTTGTTCAGTGAAGTCGAACAAACTTGAGGCAAGTGAAGAACCTCATTGATAAAAAACGAATTAGCATTAGCATTAAGGGAAATACCCGAGTTATATATGAGATTATTATCAGTAAAGTGAGACAGAATCTTACCTGGAGCACTCCATGGTGAATACCAGAAGGAATTCATAATGTTGCATAGAACCATAGGCAGGTAATGTCTTCTATTCGCCATAAGTCTTTTCCATAGAAAGCTAGCATCTTTATTAACCTACATAGTCCAAAAATTGCCACCCTTAAGGTTGTATTGTCTATTCCAAATCTCCCATAATCCCATATTATTACTAAGCAGTCTGTTAACATGGTGGGAAGTAGTTGCTATGTTCCACAATTTAAGATTAATTATACCAAGACCACCCATTTTAAAAGGAAAAGTAATTTTCTTATAAGCAATTGGGATGAGATTAGTGGATTAAATATTTCCATGCCAAAGGAAATGATTGAAAGCACGATTTAACATGTTAATAACTTTATTAGGGATGATAAAAAGCTTAAATAGTATACACACAAAGTAGTAGCAATACTTTGAATGATGGCATATGCTTGGGATAATTTAGTACCATTATAATTTTTGAGTCTATTGGTTATTTTTTCATATAATGGCAGGCATTGAGCATTAGAAATTCTGGACTTACACATAGGAGCACCAAGGTACATAGCATTTTAATCCATGGCATTAAGGCCAGAAATCCGAAGAATATTCAAGTAAATATTATCAGAAACCCTAGCAATATTAATATGAGATTTACTTTTGTTTTTGTATAGACCTGTCATCTGTTTGAATTTTTGAAGGGTAGACAAAACACTAGTGATTGATTTAACATTTGGTTTAGTAAATAGAAGGAGATCATCAGCAAACATAAGAGTTGAAATTTGATGTTTTTGGCAACACTAATCAAGGAAGTAAGAACTTCCATAACTAAGATGAAAAGGGAAGAGGAGATAGGATCCCCTTGCCTAATGCCTTTATGGGATTTGAAATAACCAAAAGACTCACCATTGAGAGATAAAGAGACATAAACAGTAGATATGCATGTATATATCCAAGCTAAGAAAGGAAGGGGAAAATTCATTCTGGACATAATGGATATGATAGCCTCCCAACTAACAGAGTCATAGGCTTTATGTATATCCAGTTTGAGGAAGCACCTGGGGAAAATGTTTTTCCTATTGTAACCTTTTATAATTTCTTGAGAGAGTAAAATGTTATTAGTAATAGATCTCCCTGAAACGAAACCATTTTTATTAGGAGAAATTAGGTCAGAAAGACAAATTTTCATACGGGATGAGATAATTTTAGCTATACATTTGTAAATGACATTGCAATAAGCAATGGGCCTAAATTCAGAAACTAATTGGGGGAGATTAACTTTAGGAATAAGGGCAAGTTTAGTATGGTTTATACCATTCAGCAAGGTATTGGATTTAAAAAAGTGTTGAATAGCTTTACAAAAATCATGTTTAACAATATGCCAGCATTTTTGGAAAAACATAGCAGAAAAACCATCAGGGCCAGGAGAACTATTTGATTTCATTTTTAGAATGGTATCATGTATTTTATCTGTGGTAATTATCTGGATTAGACTATTGGCCTGTTCATTTGAGATAGAATTAAGAGGAAAATCATTTAGCACATGTAGATTAGCTACAGAGTCAGAATGAGAAAAAAGAAATTTGTAATAATTAAGAAAGGAGAGCTTAATACCAGAATGAGTGTTAACATCAAACCCATGCATATCTTTAATCATGTGAATAATGGAAGCAGACTTCTTAAGTTTCAAAGAATTGTGAAAAGTTTTTGTGTTTTTATCTCCTCCTATATCCCAGTGAATTTTATTTTTTCACGGTGCATTTGCAACTCAGATTTGATAGCTAATTTCAATCTTTTGGTGATTTCCTTAACTTTGTTAGAAAACATTAAATTACTGGGATCGTTCTGCAATTGAATATGTATATCATTAAGTTCAGTGCTAAGTTTGGTAGAAAGGAGGTTACCCTTACCATACTTATTTAATGACCAAGCTTTAATAGAAGCTTTATAATCTTTAAGCTTCGATTGAAGAATAAACATAGGATTGCCATATTTGGGAGAGTTCCAAATATTAGCAATCAATGGAAAAAATTCTGGATCAGCAAACCAACTATTAAAAAAATTAAATGTAGAAGGACCTCTAATATTCCTGTTTCCCCAATCCATAATGATAGGACTATGATCAGATAGAGATGGAGTTGGGAAAAAGGACAGAAGAGAAGGCCAAGCATTGAAAGCAGCAGAATTAAAATACGAACGATCCAATTTACAAAAGGTTCTATTACCTGATCTGCTACAGTTATTCCAAGTGTAAAAAACACCAGTTTTTGGAACTTCATAAAGCTGAGCTAGCAGAATGGCATTATTAATAGGAGAAACATCAACCATAGCCAGAGGTAAGCCACCCTTCTTATCCTCAGAGCATTGCATACAGTTAAAGTCACCAAGGCAAATCCAAGGGATGGAAGTGTGCAAAGTTGGAAGAATGTCAAGAAAGTACTGTCTATTAGCCTTCTTATTATCTGCATACACAAAGGTAATGTTAAATTTAAGTTTTGTAGGTAAGTGATCAATATTGCAGTGGATAAATTGTCTATGAGTAACAGAAGCATTAATAGAATAAGCTTGTGGATTCCACAAAATCAGCAAGCGACCAAAAGGGGCTGAAATATGATTGTGAATAAAAGCCCACCCAGGTGATATACGATTAGCAAAATTGTTAGTTTCTTCTTCTGAGTATTTAGTTTCATTGATGCATATAACTTCCAGATTGTTGCCTTTGATGAGTTTTTTAATTTCATATACTTTGGCATCATCATGCCCACCACGTATATTCCAATATCCAATATTGTATAACATCACAAATTTTTGTGTTTATTGGCAGATTGCCGAGTAATTCTTTGATGTCCTTGCAGTTTAGCAGTGGCATACTTTTTACTTTTTTGAGTTCTTTGAAGTGAGCTTGGCCAATATTTGCTCTTGATTGTATTCATAGCCATCATTCATATCATCTTCCGAGCAGTCTTCAAAATCAGATGATGATCCTAAATTAGATTCTAAAGTATTATCCTTTGTTGGAGTAAACAAGGGTATTTCTTGGGGAGGTTTTAATTTAGCATAAGGACTGTCTGTTAAGATAGCAGTGGTGTTCATAGCTGACTTTGGAACAGCAGAAAAATTATTGCACTTAGAATTAAGAGAACAAATATTAGCTGGTGTCTCTTTTTCGATGTGTGTATTTTGAATTGTGTCTTGCTTTTGATTGACATTACCTACATCAATTTTTAACTGTTTCTTTTGAGAACTAATGTAATTAACTGAGCTAATTTCACACTGCTGATGTACAATATTGTCTGGTTCCACCTGCAAGTTACCTCCTGTTGCCACGTTCTCTTCAATTAATTCTCCTTCCTCTATATCAGTAAGAATTGCAAAGGCATTACATGTCTCAATTGGATCATTTGTAACACCCATTGACTGAATATCTTTGGTAATCTGTAGAGTTACTAAATTATTTACATTACTTACATCCTCCTCTGTATTCTTTTTACCTATGTTTGGCCCCATCACTTTTTGTTTCACTTGATTAACTTTTGGTTTCCATCTTTGTTGCCTATTCTTCATATTATCACCATTAGGATTCCTGGCTACTGTAGTTTTACTTTTAACTGTAGGAACTGATTCATTAGCTACACCTACTTTCTCACTGATATCTTTTCCTTCCACAAGACTTTTGTCCATGTCGGAGTTTTTAGTGGAGTGACCAAAAGCTTTACAAGACGTGCAAATAAGAGGCCTCCAAGAGTATTCAATGTACACTTTTTGACAGTTCTCAACTCCATCTCCTATTAACAAAAAGTCAGGTAACTCTTTGTTGGGAGAAATTTCAACTAAGCATTTAGCATATTCCATTCTTTCACGTTTTTCAGTGGCCTCATTGAAGCAAACTAATTTCCCCACATGACAAGCAATCCATTTAATACCCACTAATGTCCAGGCGATATGTGGAATATTATAAAGCTGAATCCAAATAGGAACTGATCTCACTTGCGATTGAACAGAGCCAAAAGCAGGTTTCCAGTTTGTAATGACAAACATTTGACCTCGAATAAAGGTAAAATCTGCCTGGAGAACAAGTTCCTTGTCCTCAGAACAGGAAAACTTGAAAAAATAATCTGCACCATCTGATTTTATGTCATACGATCCTTTCAGTTTCCAAATTTTTTTAAAATGCGATATAACCGCCATGTAGTTAACTGGAGCTCCCAGAAAGAAGCCCACGAGATAACCTTCCCAGAAACTCATACCTTCTGCCACCAACACATCCGGGGGAGGAAGCGGTGAACCTTGGTAGTCAAGAATAAACTCCGTTGGAGTATACGAACCAGCATTTCTAGTCTTGGAAGCAAACAGTGATGACCACGAAAGCTGAGAGTCTGGAGAAGGAGGCTTCGAGGGAGGACAAGGCTGAACAGGATAGAGAGGAGATGGGGCTGGGAAGAGGATGAAGATGGGTCCGGAGGATCAGAAGGAATAGGAGGAGGAGGGATTGGAGTAGGAGGTATAAAATCAGGCAGCGGAGGAGAAAGTAAAGAAAGGCAGGGAGGAGAAGAAGGAATAGCAGGAAAGGAAGAAGTAGCCGTTGTAACTGTCGCCATTGTTACCAGTTGAGTTTAAAATGATTTTAACATCTACTAATATCCCTTATAAATTTTATTTTTAACTTAAAACAATTTTATATTCACATTTCATGGCTCTTTATAAAATTATGTAATAATTTATTCAGTTTTCTAAAATAAAATTAAATTATAAATTTTGTCTAGCTTTTTAACCAAGCTATATCTGGATGAGTCAGAGTGATCCAATGGTCAGATAGTAAACCAAAAGTCCAAAAGAATAACCCTGGAATTCAAAATTCAAATCAAAGCTTAAACATGTAACAACAAATTTACTAGATCCTTGGAAAAATCATTTACTTATCGAAAGAATGGAGTATGCAAACTCAATGTCCCATGATCCAAGACTATGTCTCGGATCGATACTGATTTGAGCCTCCCAGACTGATACCGATCCAAGAAGATTGGTCAAAACTAGGCCCCATTTAAACTAGCTGAAGTCCAAAAGCAAAAGCAGTAATGTGATCCTTGGGTTATGGCACCAATCCATGGAAACAATTTATAAAAGTAAAATAATAAGGCACAACAACAATACTTCAAGGGTTGCCATCGATCTGAACCGCTCAAATCGATACCGACTTGAGAAGAAATTTACAGATCTGGCTTGGAACCACTTGCTGGACATGAAGAACATAGGGATAAAGTGGTAAAGATAAATTCGCTGATCTCTGTCTATAAACAGAGGGGGAGAGGCACTATTTTGGGTTTTTTTTTTGCGTTTTGAAATTTGTTCTGTTTTAGCACTGTCATCACCGATCTGAGACCATCAAGTTGTAAAATCTTATTTTGTAAAAGTCTATAGAAATCATTGATAAAGTTTAAGTGGATGTAAGCCAGAGTTTATCCAAACCACTACATTGTCGTGTGTTGTCATTATTCATTTTCTTTTTGTTGTCTTTATTATATCCTCTATTTAATCTACTCATGTGTTTGTCCAACTTTTAATGCAAACAATTTATTGTTTTTAATGAGAGCCCAGATTTCTTAATGTTTAGATCTATCTTCGAATGGTCCGTAGGCCAGAGTTTTGTTTAAGTGGTCCATAGTTATTTAGATTCCCCAAAAATTCCATCACAGGATCTGCCAAAACAACGGCGCCAAGGAATACTAAGGAAAAATCAAATACCTCCATGCCCACCAATGATGTTGAGAATGCTAGCTCTCGTCATGGAAAGGAGACCAATCAACGCGGAACTATTGAAATCAATAGTGCATCAGATATAATCACTAGAGTTGATCTAACTAGGATGATGAAAGAGATAAACTATAAGCTGCTTGGAATCCAGAATGCTATGATGAAACAGATGAAAGAAAATTTGGGTTTGTTGACCAGCTATTCTAAGGTCATAAAAGAAGGAAGGAATTGTCACCTTTCGATTCAAAAGAAGACAGTTCCTCTTCATCCAGCGAAAAACATAGAGAGGGAAAACAAAAATTGAAGAGGAAAAAGGTTGGAATTTCGAAGGTTGGAATAAGAAAACTAGGCTGGTAGGGCATAAAATTGTGTGGAACCATCCCTCCAGATTAGTACCGATCTCATTCGTCATGTCCTATGTAATGAAAATTTTGTTGACATGCATGATGATATTGATGATGGTGATGGCCCTATTATTGGTGGCTAAATTCCTGAAGTTCGGACAATTGTTGTAGACTCACCACGTAGAGATCCTAGAATCTGATTAACTGAATAAATAGTTCTCCTAGAGACAAGAGAACTTAGATATAACAGAACCAGCTGAGACCATTTATGGAGCCAAACACTCAGAGCAGGCCATGATGATTGTTGTTTGATCGATTCGATAAAACTAGATTTTTTAGCGGATATGGTAAGGACGCTAGTGTATGAAAACTAGCATGGAAGTAATGGCGACTGGGGTTCTTCACCTAATAAGAACCGGGCCATTGAGGAGATATTGCGAGAGGAGTAACCTAGAAGTTTTACATTGCACACAATATCATCTACAATGAAATAACTGACTTGAGATTGCATTTGTTATGGTATGAATGGCATATGGATAGCTCCAGAGCTATCGATGCTTGTGCATTGTGCGTGTTTTTCAATGATTTTGGAAGGAGTGGCTACGATGTGGTTTACTCGTCTATCGTCAAAATCCACAACTTTATTTGATTAGCTTGCTAGAAGTTTGTGAAGTAGTTCATGTTGCATGCTACTCATCCAAAAGACATGATGTCATTTTCTAACATTTTTCAAAAATCTGGGGAGTCACTTAAGGACTTTTTGATTAGATTTAGCACGTCCGTGACCGAAGCAAGAAATGCTAAGAAGGACATTGTTTTGATGGCTTTGATTAGTGGAATACATCTAGACACTGATTTTGATAGATAGCGATGATGAAATCTCCATTGATTATGGAAGAGTTTTATAGAAAAGGAGCTCGATATTTATGCTTGAAAGAGGAAAATACGACTGCTGGGAGGACTGGTGGATGGTAATCAACATAGGTGGTCCATAGTAATGTGACTGTGAAACAAACTAGCAAGTGTCCTAGAATGTTGCTATTAAAGTGGGAAATAAAAATAACAATTAGAAGAGAGGTAATCGGGTTATTAGTGGTAGAAAAGTAGACTTCAAGAAGCATCTGATGTTCCCTAAACCTTTTAGATTACACCTCGCTAAATGATATTGTTGAGAACATTTACTTTGCAATGCTAGGCATTGTCAACTATAAGAAGCCAACATGGAGAAAGATGATGGAGAAATAAAAATGTCTCTGAAGTATGATTGCTTACATGAAACGCATGATCATAACATTGATGAATGTAGACATTTATGAGATTTAATCGAAATTTGATATGGAAAAGGAATTTCAGCACTATGTGAAAGCCCCATAGCTTAGCAAAAGAGGAAATGTTCTACCCCGGCGGTAGATGCTTCAACGAGGCCAGGTTGGGCTTAGTAAGGATGAAATTAGGTAGTTTGTAAGAAGATTTATAATTAATAAAATCACAAGTGGACCTCATTCGAGTGAGAAGAGCTGGAATAAGATGGAAAGCTATTAAAGCTCCTTGAAACATGTTGTGCAGGATAGTTGTTTGGCCATCAAAGATGATGCTCCAATGATGACAAACAATTTGTATTAAGAAAATCATGATGCAAATGGTGGAAGCCTCGATGCTTGACCGTTTGTTGATTACGACATTGGTTGGGCCAGCTACTATAAAGAAAGCTCTCTTGACTATGGGAGCTCTATAAATGATGGTGGTCATGATGTAGAGCCACGTAACTCCCAAATATAGGAATTTACTGGACAGACTGTGAGCTTATTGGGTGTGTTGACTTGCCGTTGGGTTTAGGTGAAGTTAACACCTTCTTGGGCCGACCAACCCTTGCTAGCTTTTGGATGGCACTAGCCCCATGGTGTGTAACAATGAAATTTCCTACGAAGAATGAGGTAGAAGTCATCCAAGGTGATAGAATGTAGGGCATGAATGCTAAGCAATGGAACTGAGAGAGGAGATGCAAGTGAAAAGGGAAGGACATACATAAGACTCTCTGTGTCAAGACGATAGATGCATAGCAACCACAACCTAAGCCATGGCTCGGTAAACACAGTAAATTCCACAAAATATGGATCCGAGGAAAGCCAGAGGATGTGAGGGTAGCCCTAGCTGAGTTGATATTCAATAACCCGATCGATCAAGATGATCCTACTTAGGTCCTGAAGACCGAATCTCAACTTTGTACGAAGATGAAAAAAATGTTGGCAAGGTTCTTTTGGGAAAACCTAAATGCCTTTGCCTGCAAAATTTGATATGTGTGGAATATCGTTGGAGACTGCGTCCCACATACTGAATGTGAAACCCAGATGTCCTCTTATGAAGCAGAACTAGGGCAGGCTGGTCCGGAGCATTCCACTGCGCTAAAAGAGGAAGTAGATAGGCTAAAGGCCAACAACTTTACACACGATGCACTATACCCCGAATGGGTATCCAGTCAAGTGGTGCTCAACAATTCCAATGAAAAGTGGTGGATATGCCTCCTCTATTTAGATCAGAATAAGGTACGCCTAAAAGATAGCTTCCTACCACTGAAGATTGACTAGCTTGTGGATTCAACAAACGAACATGGACTATTGTCGTTCATGGATTCTTATTCTACCTGCATTAAGATACCAACACACATTCCAGATCAAGAACACACTAGTTTCATTACTGACCTAGGACTGTATTGCTACCATGTCATGCCTTTTGGTCTGAAGAACGCATGAGAAACCTGCCAAAGATTGGTAAATTTGATGTTCAAGAATCAGATTGGGTGTACGATGGAGGTCTATGTGGACGACATATCGATGAAGGCGTAGCGATCGATGAACCACTTTGGAGACCTATTATAGTGTTTAGTGTGCTCTGAAGGTATGCAATGAAGCTCAACCCGCTAAATTGTTCGTTCGAAGTCGTGTTAGAATTTTTTTGGGTTTCATAATAAAGTAAGAGGCTGAAGCCAATACAGAGTAGATTAAGGCACTGAGAGATGTTAAACCCTAGAAACAAGGAGGTTGATGCAAAGCCAGAACGAAAAAGTAGCTGCACTAAGTCGATTTATCTCAAAGCTACCGACAAATATGCACCGTCCTTTGATGCCCTCAAAAAGGGAAAAAGAAGTTTCATCTAGATAAGAGTGTTAGGACGCTTTCCAGGCCATGCCTGATCATTTAGAGGGACCACTGGCCTCATCAAAGCCTATGGAAGTAGAAGACTTGTTTATCTACCTAGTTGTGTATGTTCTTGCATTAAGTACTGACCTAGCACGTGAAGAAGCCAAGATCTGAAAGTCGGTATATTAGATCGGCAATGCTATACTAAGGCAGAGAGAAATTATCCAAAATTGGAAAAGCTGGCATACTGAATGTTGATCGTGTCATGGAATCTCCAACCCTACTTACAAGCTCATCTAATTAAAGTTCTAACCAACCAACTCTTGAGACCGGTGTTGTACCGACCCATGACTTCGGAAAGTTGTTAAATTGGAATGTCAAGTTGTGTTGGTAATATATATCCTAGCATCCCAGGACAGCTATTCGAGAACAAGCATTGGCTTATTTCATTGTCAAATTTACCATTTGGGATCAAGAAAGAGAAGAAGACGTAAAGAGGAGTGCTTAAAGGAAATTATATATAGACGGTGCATCCAATGAGCATTTCTTGGGAGTAGGAGTTATCTTGGTAACCCCTAAGGAACAATCTCTATATTTTGTTTCCAAACTTGAGTTTCCAGCAATGAACAATAAAGCCGAGTATGACACAATTATCACATAGCTCAAGATAGCAAAGGAATTTGGAGTAAAAACATTGCATACATATAGTGACTCACAGTTGGTGGTATGCTAGGTGAAGAAAGAGTTTCAAACTAAGGGAGAGGGACTATCCCTTACTTATGAAGGTTTTGGAACTACTAAATGACATCGAGTACTACATCGTAACACACATTCCTAAGGAGGAGGACATAAAGGTCGATTCGCTAGTCGAGCCGAATAGCTTTGGGGATTCGAAACTCAAGGGTTTGGTTCCAATGGAGGTATTATTATCTTCGTGCATTGACCAGATGGTCATCGATTGGATCTTGGAGGCTGAAGTTGAAAAGGAATCATTAATAACTTCGATCAAGGAGTACTTGCTAATAAAAACCCTCTCAAACAAAAGAAACAAATAAAGAGAACTCCTGCATAAAGTTCCATGATTTATTGTTCAGAAACGAGTCTTATATAGAAGAGGATTCTCAGCTTCCCTGCTATTGTGATCTCCAACGAAGAAACTAAAAGGATCCTTGCCAATGTGCATGAAGAAATCTGTGGCGTTTACTCTAGAGGTAGACATTGGCAAGAAAGATTCTTCATTACATATATTTTTAGCTAATAATCAACTAGGATGCAGTTGTTTTGTAAGAAGCTGCGATAGATGCCATAGATTTATGAAGATTTCTATAGCCCCATCGATAGTGATCATACAAAGGACAGTCCATGGCCATTTATAGTATATGGAATTGACATTATCGACGTACTACCAACGTTTAAAGGCAGAGCGAAATACACCATTTTTGTCTTTGACTACTTTATGAAATTGGACAAAGTGGAACTACTTTCCATGATTACAACGAAAAAGGCAATCAATTTTGTATTGCAAAACGCTATCTATTATTTAGGATTCCATAAACGATCATTTCCGATGATGGATCCCAATTCTATAGTGTTGAATTCAAGAAATTCTGCAACAAGTACAAATTGAGAAGAGATTTGCAGCAATAGCACATATATAGGTGAATAAATAGATGGAGGCGGTTAACGAAATCATAAGTCCATTTTGAAGAAGTGATTGACAAAGGCCAAGGGCAAGTGGGTCGGTGAATTACCTCTAACACTTTGGGCTACCGAACGACCCATAAATTACGACCGACCATACTCCATTTGTCGTGGCCTATGGATCAGAGGCCATGATTCTAATTGAATTAAAAGTACCTAGTCATAAGAAGACCCGTTATGATCCTAAGATGAACGAGGAGGTCCTACTTGAGTCTCTCGATATAATCAATGAAAAGCACGAAGAAGGTGACCTAAGGGTTGTTGCTCACCCAAAATGAGTAGCTCAGCAATTCAGTGAAATGGTAAGGAATCACACCTTCGAGGTTAGCGATCTCATCCTTAAACGAATCTTTTTTGGTCTAGTGAATATGGGTTTGAACATGGAAGGTCTGTGTGCCATCGAATACAAGTTTGGAGATGGAACATTCAAGCCAGCAACTGTCGATAGAATCTCACTTCCGAGGACATGGGATAGCGAACAGGTACGATGTTGTTTTGTAGATACTTAACTAGGCTATGATGTAACAAGGTAGAGTCTTCCATTCTTATGACTATGAAATGAATTGGCTTTAAGGATTGATGGAATTGTGTTCTTATTTTCTTAACTATATGATGTACATAACAACAAAATTGAAGGTTTCGTGTTTTCAAAGAGCAAGTATATAGGTACCCACAGATAGGTGCCAATTGACATTTCTAATCTTTAATTGGATCTTAGGAATATAACTATTCCAAATATCTATAGATAGGTACCAACTACCTCCCTCGATCCATGGTTAGAGTGCTGGAGTATAAACACACTAGGGTTGATCATGATGATACACCCTATGGTTTCTTCCTACGACTATGCTCGGAGACAAGCAAGGACTAAGACCATCACTCGATGTTTGGCAAGACCGACCTATGATTCCTATAGATAGGCATTTACCTATTTATTCCCAAAAATAGGACATAGTAAGAAAATAATCCTCCTAGTCTAAAGCGATCAACGCCCAAAGTTTGGCGAGATCATATTCAAATGTTTGTATATAGACATTCAAATCACCACTTATGGTGAACAATCACAATCGGTGCCTAGAAATAGGTAGGAATGAGCATGGATGTCTAGGGACAAATGTCCAAAATGTCACCCTTCTAAGACAGCGAGTGATGTGAAAGTCCAACTTTGTCACTAGTCAAACAGAACCTCACTAGGGATAAACTAAGTAATCATGAGAAATCGTCCATATATATCCAATTACAATTGATGGTAACTACATTTTGATCCAAATGCAGTTGTGAATAACACGAAAGATAAGTAGATAGGTAAAATAGAAATTTGGAAAGAAATCTGCTTTATTCATTAATGACAAACTTTCAAACAAAAGCATGGGATACACCAGCACAACAATAGCCTATGAACATGGATTAAAAACTAGAAGAACAAACAAGTGATAAGAAAATAAAAAGGGCAGGTAAATGTTCTTCCTTTTCTTCTTCCCAGAAGAATGTGCGATGTGTCTCTTGTCAGGACTTCCACCTCTTCCTTCCCTAAATAAATAGCCCTTGGGTTATACACTCCAATGTAACCATTCCTCAAAGACTCGAGAGTAATAGCTTGAACACTGCCGAAAGCTGGGGCGGAAGTAGGAATAAGGATAGGTGGAATAGGCGGTGCGAATAATAAGGGAGAAGGAGCTTCATCCATCTTTACCTTCCTGATGTTTCTAACATTATGGTTTGCGAATTCTTCTCCTCCTACATAGACTGCCCAAAGACATGCTTAGTGGCCCCCGTAATGATAATGTCTTTGTTTCCCTGTGTAACACGAGGATCATCTTTGGCCTCTTCATCCAAAGCATGTTTCATTTCAGTGTCAGGACCTAGAGTAGGATCGGGATAGGGGTACACACGATGACCGTTAGCTTGTATGCCCAAAGACAAGTCTTCTTCGAGCAAATGGATAAGGGCATGTTTACCTGAAACTTGAAAAATGGAAAAGTAGGGATTAGAGACATCAATCGGACTTATATGAGCCATATCAAATATAGGAGAGGTTAATGATATACCTTCTGGTGATGCAGATGCCATATGAGAAGGAATACAAGTTAGCGTCCTTCCATAATGGGAGATAAGACGGGTAATTTTGGAAGTAATTCACTTCCCATATAACCAAGCTCCTTAGGATTATAATAAACATCACATGAGGATGTCAGAGTAGTCGATGTGCCAGGAGTTGCCTCAACAGCAGGAGTATCGGTAGAATGAGGAGGGATAATGTCCTTAGTAGCTAGCGACCCTGATGTGAAAGAAGTGGCGGCACCAAATCTATCTACTACTTGCATTTAAAGTCTCTATCATGGTGCTTGGTGAATAGAAGTCGAATTATCACCAACCCTTTAGAGCTAGGTTCAGGTTAGGCCATGGTAGACGCACCGGTGCAGGGAACAACTTAAGAAGTTAGAACAAGTCGGCCAGCCTCGAGAACCCTTATATTTTTTTCATCCAAGAGGTTAAGCTTTAACACCACTGCAGGATCGATTTCACCCTAGAGGGGGGTGAATAGGGTGATGTTACCAATTAAAAAATTTATCGCGGAAGTTTGTAAAATTATTTCAATGCAGATATATCAGAATAATAGCAGCAGAGATAAAAGCAGAATAATAAATGTAGAAATAGAACAACACAGAATTTACCCAGCATATGCAAAACCCTGCCTACGTGCTGCCTCCAAGGTTTCTACTAGAAATTAAGCTGTCATATGCTTACACACGTAAACTCGCGACACCCGTAGTCGACTAGCTTTAACTCTACACTCAAAACTCTGCCACAACTCAGCCACTGTGTTGCGAATTCTCAAACTACGCCGCGTCGTTTGTCAGTCACACGACTAGAAATTACACAAGTTTAAAAAGGAAAATACAATTTAAATGCAAATTAAAAATCAAAACCCTAATTTTAAAAGCCTTATATAATTAAAAACAAGGCCCGCCCATTATTATTAAGATTGTATCTCCTTTTCTTTTCTTTTATTCGGTCGGTTCCTTTTTCTCGGTGAAATGGCGGCCTCGTTATTTCCTCTTCGTTCTTTAATTAGGGCTTTGAATAAATTCGAAGACGCCGACTTTAATTAGATCGATCGAGTAATTGATTTCGATTTCCTTGCTCTTTCAATTGATTTTCTCTTGAGATGCTTTCAGCTGCTTCTATTTGATTGAGTTCGACTTTGATTCCGGTATGTAATTTACGCCTTTTTTCTTTGGTTTTAATACTTGAACTCGATTGATGATTTGAGTTGAATGATTATGCTCTGTTAAGCTCGAACTCGAATGATCTTCTCGGCCAATGATGAATGGGTTTATGTACGGTTCGAACCCCTTGATTTTCATTCATCTGATAATTTTCTTGAATTCTTCTCGCCATTTGATTTAAGTTGAATGTTTGTGATGATTTCTGACTTGTTCAAATTCGTGAATTTCGTTGCTTGATTACTTGATACCCATGTTGATTTCTGACTTTGTTTGATTTCTTGGACATCACGGCTTTGTGAATTTGCTGATTTGTTCAACTTCGGCACTGACTTAATTTGACTTGTTCCATTTCAAACTCCTGATGCAATTTTTGACCTGATGCTTGTGTATACGCTTACTGCTTCCCTGTACTTCATGTTGTCTGGTCTTGCTTGCATTGTTGGTTCATCACTTGTGTCCACTACTAACATGTACATATATGCACTGTATGTATATATCTGATTTCATTTGTGTGATCGTATATAAATGTATGTGTGTTTGAGCTTTGCCTCTATTTGCTAGATGTCTACATACTGTCTGGTTAGCTTGTCACTATGTTGCATTGAACTCTATTGACATGTGCATTAAGTTAGCTCTGAATCGGTATCGTATATGTGAGTGCACTTGCTCATCTCTATTTACATCGGCCTTGACTTTGAATTGACTTCTACTGTGACTTTGGCTTGTATATTATTATCTCTATTGGCATCGGCTCTTGATATTTTTGGGATGAAACTATTGATCCATGATTAGTTCGAACTTGCTGTATATCATTAGTTTGGAACTGCTACATGATGCTTGTATTCATCTGGAAGTTTTGCGTTGCTTTGTCTTTGACATTGCCTTTGATATTACTTTCAAGTTAACATGTCTTGTGCGATATCTCATTGGAGCTGCTGTGTGATTCAATGCGCCTGTATATTTTCATTATTTGTACTTGAGTATTGCCTCTGTTCATTGTGATTTTCTTGAGTCTGATTTCAAGACTTGTTTGCAGTCTTTTGTCATATGCATGTTGTATCATTGAGTCTGTACATTCATTTTATATGCATTCTATCGAATTTTGTTTCAGTTAAACTTGGTTTGTATTTGATTGATGTGCACCCGTTTCCAGTCATCATTTCTGGACTTAGTAGTTCGCATTGATTTCCACTTGTATACATACATACAGTTATGTGTGTATATAGGTGTGTGCATATGGAGTCTTTGGATAGTTGCTGTGCACTTTGGTTTCATGATGTACAACTTGAAATTTGGTCTGCACTTGTGTTGAATCCAGCTTATAGCTCGGGTTTGACCTTGTGCTGATATAGTGACTTTATTATTATTCCACTTGAGTTGAACCCGGATTTTGATTTGGGTTTGACCTTGTGCTCACCTGTCCCTTTAACTTTATTAAGTGTATTTTGGTGTGCACGGCCTTGTGGCATGTACAGTGATACACCGTGCATGTCACAAGCTTTTCGTGTATGATGAATTCAAATTTAAATGATAACGAATAACCTAAATAACCGAGACAAATAAAATTTCAAAAATACATTTTATTTTATACTGTAAAAATATTTTATTTTCAATTTTAATGCACCAAAATTTATTTTTGCAGATTGCTCAGATGCTGGATTCAATCTGGAATGAAGTTGAAGATAAATTATGAGTGAATGAGCGATATGTAGTGAGGACATTTGTAAATGAAAGATTGTGATGTAATTGAATTTGTACTGTAATCAAAATTTTATATGTATAATGAGAGCTTGAATTTGTACTATTCAAAATTATAATAAATATTTATTGAAAAAATATATCTGTTTGAATTTAAACTCTGTGTTATTTATTTTATTCAGCAAATATTTATTTAATCATGTGAAATATAAAATAGTACGTTAAAAAATATATATAAATGAATATATATATGTTTATTATCATCAAACAAAAATCATATACTCGCATATTCAACAACCTCTTCGTCAATCTTAGTCCCATCAAAATGCATTCATTCCTGCTTCAATATTACTTCCCACGCCATAGCCAAAGCCTAGGGATACCCCTTGTCTAGCCTTCTCAAATTCCTGAATGACGATGTTCACATAAAATTGTATAAGGCGAAGCTAAATTTTAGATTCGGTTTGATCCTCAACTGCCTTGACCTGCTCATCAATTATCCACATCCGAGACTTGACTTCATCTTTCAATTATCGAGTGTTAGTAGCTCACCGCAAAAATTCTAGGCCTGAGTGAGAGCATCAACTTTCTACTTCTTCTCAGCCTCTAACACTTCTTTTGACTTTTGAATTTCTAATGCTTACTCATCCACGGTCTTCCAAAGCTTCTCATTTTCCAATGTAAGGGTGTGACTTTTATGGTGTTCAGCCTAATTTTTCTCTTTGTCTTGCTTTTTTTATTCAAAGGACTTAGTCTTTCACTTAGCTTTTTCTTAGTTTCAACCGATGAGGCCTTGACCCTTCAACTTCTGGCCTCGCTATCCTCTTCTCTTATAATATTAGATATATATGTCACCACATAAGCCATGACATCAGGCTTAGTGTGTTGAGAAATCTCTTTCAAGTGGGCGATGAATATGACATCATTAAAACAAATGCTTGGTAAGGTCCATTTCACGGCGGCTACATGCTAGTTTGAGACAACTTTGGTCTCGGCAGTTTTAATAGTGGTAGGAAATTGCTATATACTGGGACCTTGCTTAGAAGTATCGAAAGATACGGGCCTAGATGGTTGTTTAGCTTTCTGAGATGCATGAGAGGACACTACTAGCTGTGTTACTAGTGGAACTAAAGTTGGAACTGTCGGAACTTGAATGTAGAAGGGATGATGTCAGGCCTTGTCGAAAACATATCTATACTTTACGGCAGCAGAGATCGAGATCTAGGTCAAGGAGGCGAAATCCTTTCAGATTCTCTACGATGCTCATCACGGTGCTTATAGTCCTTATCTCATATTCTATATTCCCTCCTTTGATGACTATTTGAGTCTGATTCATGAGATTATTCACAATGACGACCCAATGTACCAAGACTCATGTCTGTGGATCTTAAGCTCATCAAAGAGATGTTGGCAATTCATATAATCTGAAAATAAAGTATAGAAAAATAACTACCAGGAAGATCAAAAGTCAAGATATGCAAAAAACATTTAGTGCTATGCAATGCTGATGTGTCCTGCTGGCCCTCACGGACCATGGACTTGAAGTTTTCTTATAGGGGTTATCTTGCCTATGCCGGTTGTAGGCACATCTGTGGTAAGCGAATGGGAGAATCAATATCACTGCTGCTATTGTTCCAAGGCCAAACGAAGTTATTTCATCCTGTATACTCCCAAACGATCCATATATGTCACTAGATGTAGGGAAAGATGTTTCTTCTGCCGTAGAACATGGTGGTGGCTATGAAGATGCACAGGGTGACATAACCTTAAGTTTTTGTCATCGAGGAATCATTGGTCCTTGATCATCGCCATCAACATCACTAAAAGAATCATGATCAAGATCTATATCTTCATTACCATCTTTGTCATTATCGTTCTCTTTGTCAATGTCTCTTGCTTCTTATTCCACTCTAGGATCAATAACAGAATCTTGTAGAAGTCATACTTCTTGATTCTCTTCAGCACGAACTTCGACCTTGGCCTCCTCTATGGGCTCAACATCATCATAACCCATGGGTGCATGACCTAGACTACAACCTTCTTCTAAGTGATTGTATGCTCATATATTCTCATCAGTGACAAGGAGCTTCATGTCTCTTTCTTTGAGCGGAATATCATTAATGGCTAGCATGTGTTACCGAGTCTCTTCAAATCATTTGTGATTACGAAAAATAACAAAATTAACAATCAGGATCTAGTTAACTTCATCGGTACAAAGGGTGAAAACTAGACTTACTTCCTGATATCCACTTTGTCCAAAGCCGGGTGGACAACGCATGAAAAATAACTTGTCTTTAAAATAACTCAGCTTATTCCAAAGCCTAAAAATTATACGACAGCCTCTGAACTGCTCCAAATAAGTGAGCGAATGTGTCCCCTTTTGACGCTTAAAACCTTATAAATAATGGATCCTTTTTTAGTAGGCAATATATCCAAATGGTGAACAAAGATCATTAACATGTTATGCAAAGAAGCACAACTATTTGGGCGTGATTGGGCAGGGGCAAGATTTATATTAAAGAACTAGCCGAATGAAGTGGCTGAAAGGTAGAATCTTCTAGTTACACACATATATCGGTTATAGGTTGCATATCCCTCAGGTAGATATTGTGTCCGTTGAAGGTATGTAGGTAGTAGTATGTCTCCAAATGGAATTATGTATTTGTCGCATACTTGCACATAAGATGTCTCATCTACCTTCGAAGCTGGAGAATCCGAAGGATATGTCAAAATAATATCACGACCAATATCAATATCTGGGGCAAACCCCAAGAATGGATCTTTAGCCAACATAAAAGGTACCATCCCTAAAGGTTGTTCTATTTGATGGCAAGATTTTGAGTCCAAGAAGGTGTCGAAGTAGATATCATGACGAGCGCTAGTGAAGAGCTAGATATTATGTCCGATTCAACATGTTTCAATGTTGATGGACATGCCACCATCGTGGAAAGACATGAAGAATGTCTACAATCCATAACTTTCAAAAACTCAATATATAAGCAAAGTAAGGCAGAAGCAAAACTTCAATCTTCATGTTGAAATGAAACCTTGTGTAGCCAATATATAATACCTAATGGATGTCAATGTGTATTGACTAACATGATTATATACATTGATAGAGGGAATGATATGTAACTCAGTCCATGTAGTGTGTGTATCCAATGTCCGAAGCATCGTAAATGTGAACATTATATGTAGATAGCTCGCTTGTGTCGACAAACGAGCGCCATTGCATAATGGTACCATGTGTTGGATGTTAACCATCATTATTAAATTTACAATAATAGAACCATCATGCAGAGCGATAGATAATTTCTCTTCATGGGGACACCAAAGTGAATTATCTGATTTAAAAGATTAATAAAAATCCATTTGAATGCCAAAGAACACTCAATTGGATAGTTATTTGAAACTGTCCTAATGAATCACAGTTTTCGACCATTGCTCAACCAAAGTCACATTTGATTTTCATCTCCCTCCTTATTTCGTTTAAGAAAGTTTTGAATGTATCATTTGCAAAAACATGATCACTTGAGAAAACTTCAAGTCAAGCCCAAGTATGACACAAAGCCAACTCGTGGAGCCCTGCAAATGAAAACTCGAGCGGATACTCAAGTTTCCCTACAAAATCATAGAGCGCTCCGGGTTTGCCCTATGTCTTCCAAATTCAAAGCCAACCTTTGTGTTCAATAAAAAAAAAAAATTCTATCAGTGTCAATTTGACAACCTATCTTTGGAATGAAGGAGATGAAACTCAAGCGATGATGAGGTATGATGGCTTTTAAATCATTAGCGAACTACACGAAGCAAAGCCGCCTCCTACCTAATGCAATTTGGTGCAAACTGGGTTTAAGGTTCTTTTAGATCTGAAGATCGAATCTAGTTCATGAGTGAATTTGTTACCTTAAATCTGATGGCGGTAGGCTTTGGCGGTGGCTAAAGTGGTAAGCAGCGGTAGCGATGGTTTGGAGCTGGAGTCAAAGTTGACTAATGACAGGAAATAGTTTGAAAGCTCTAGAATATCAAAAGTAAGCAAATGAGAAAGAAACAAAAGCTCATGTCATTTAAGTATATTCTAATCCACAATACTTGCCTAAGTATGAGGTACCGACCCAATGGCTTAGGATTGATATAGATCTAAAGCTTTAAAAAAAGAGAAAAGAACGAATGAAATAATGAATGAAAAAAATTGAAAAGTGTGACACAAAATCGAATGAATTTCTAGACAATGAAATCCTACATGATCAATTCAAAGAAAGGATTGTCGTGGACTTTCCAGAATCGAAATGGAAACTTGAACAACATGCATTAGCACTTGTACTATCGAAGAGATGCAAATCTAAAACTATTCAACGTAATGTGATAGTCCTGAGAAGAAGCACTGCTTTATGAAAACTATTCAGAGAATGGAGAGCATCTATTTAGAACAGAGTTTGAAATCAATAGTTTTGTCTCTAAACAAAGCATACGTTTTTATCACAAGGTATACTTTAGGAGGTAAACGTTATCGATCTTTTTAACCAAGCCATATCTAAATGAGTCAGAACAATCGCATGGTCAGATAGTATACCATAAATTTAGAACAATAACTCAAGAATTCAGAGTTCCAACTAAAGCATAAAGGTGTAACAACAAACTTGCCAAATCCTTGAAAGAATCACTTACTCATCAAAAGAATGGATTAAGAACACTCAAAATCCCAAGATATCGGTACCGCTCTGAGCTTCTCGGATCGACACAGATCCAAGAAGATTAGTCGGAATCAAGCTCCACTCAAACTAGTTGAAGTCCAAAAGCAAAAGCAATCAATGCGATCCAAGGACTATATATAGTCGCTAATCCATGGCAAAAATTCAAGAAGTAAAACATTATGTCACATTACCCAACTTCATGGATCACCATCGATCTAAAGCACTTAGATCGGTACCCGCTTGAGAAGAAACTTGCTCATCTTGCTATGATTCCTTCCTGGAACCGCCTTTGGATGTGGAAAACGTGGGAGAAGGTGGTAGAGACAAATTCACTGATTTTCGTCTATTAATATCGGAGGAGAGACACCATTTCAGGATTATTATTCTACATTTTGAAATTAGGTTTTATATTAGCACTATCTTTGATCATCACCGATCTTATATCACCGAGTTGTAAAACCTCACTTTGTAAAATTTATAGAAATCATTAACAAAATTTGTTTTAATATATTTTATTCTCTTTATTGTATATTTTCTTAGGCACCCATTATTGTAGACATAGGCTAGAGTTTAGCCGAAGTACTATAAATTATTGTATATTTTCTTTATTTGTTTTCCTTTTAATTTCTTCATTTTATTCTCTACTTTAATCTATTTTGGTGTTTGTCGAAATCTTGGCGCAAACAATAATATTCAAATATGTTTATTTGAATCAATCTAAGGCTAAAACACTTCCGAGGATTCTACAAGGGAATACTCTTGGAATATACCACTTCGACGTACCAGGTAGATGTAAGGATATCGGAATATTTTCCATTCATAAAATGTTCCTTTATTAGAGTACTTTCTTCTTACTTTATGCAACATTTCCTTAGGCACCAAACTAATTAGTTTCTCCAAGGTCATCATATATGTTGGTTATTATTCACATAAACATAATTTATGCTTTAATACTATTATTGAATCAGTTGTATTGGTAGGGGGTTAAAAGAGTGAATTTCAAAAGGTTCCTTTTATTAATTTTCTCAAAGTCTTATTTTGTGTTTATATAAATAAATAATGATTTTACATATATCATATCAATATTATTAAAAGGGTTTGTGGTATATTTTCAATTTATTTAACTTTTATTTAAAATATCTGTTTATTTTTTATTACTTAATAATATTGTTTTATAATTCTGATTCATTAATTTTGTTTTCTAGTTTAATTTTAACTAAATTTATGTTTTAGTATTTCAAGATGTTTGTATTCATAATTCAAACATTTTAATTAAATTAAATGTGGTGATCTAAACTAGAAGTATACGAAAACATATATCATGATTAACCATATGATTTGTGATTAATATATAGGTTAAGATCTTAAGTCAATGATGGTGTCATAAAAATATACGTGTATAAGTATATAACATATATCCACATTAATATGAACCTAATTGATTTTTTTCAACTATTAATTTATTATTAATATCTATAAATAAATATGCCTGATATAATATTATTTAACAATTATATGTGTGTGTATACATATATGCACACGTAATATAATTTTTGACCCATGTACAATTATATAACTAGAATGAATTATCAATACTTAATAACCATACGTGAACCATAAAACAAAGCAACATGCCTCTCTATTACAAAGATTTTCGTTCATCCTCTATACCATAAATCAGGTACTTAATCCTGCACCCTGAAATCTCGTTCGTTTGCTCAAGTGTTATAGGAGAATTTAGGATCGACTTTTTATTTTTCTAATTAAAAAAACCAAGAATTGGATTGATTACAAAATGGGTTTTTACCCTTATAGATGTGGAGGTAGGGAACACTTCACCAAGGAGTGCCCACTACAAGAAAAAGCGTAATTTCTGACGACTAGAATCCATCGGTAGTCGTTGGACGTCGATGGGAGCCGTTGGAAATAAAGACACCACCAAATAGTGCTTCCGATAGCTTCGTCAATGGCTTTGCGACGGCTGCCAATGGAAACTTCCAACGGCTTTCTAACAACCGTCATGTATAGTGGTAATTCATGGTTCAATCGTATATATGTCAGAAGCCGTCAAAAATAATTGCTTTCTTGCCGTCAGAAACCTTTATAAGCCATTGGTTTTTTTTTCAATAAGCCGCTGGTAGATGTTGAATATTATTGATCAATACGTAGTCAATAATAGTCAAAAGCCATTGAATAGGTATTCTAGGAATGATGGCCAAGTTCGATGGAATTTCAAGCTAGTTAAATTGAAATGTAAACATTCATCTAATTCAATCAGCAGTTCAATGCAACCAGTGTGTGGATCACCATCAAAACAAGGCGACAAGCTACGAAATTACATAGAGAACAGCAACACAAGACAACAAATGTAATCTAGAAGGTAAAGTCCAAAAATACTCTACATGGATCGCTAGCGATCCATATGATTGAGCCAGGTTGCCATAATGTTTAAAGAAGAAGACGAAGGAAAGTATCATAAGCGGTTGAATCGTCAGCGACCCAAAAGCTATTGATTGCAGCGATCGATAGCCTATGGATCGCTAGCGATACATCAAACTGATTGGGCTCATTGTGAAACTTTCAGTGCAACTTACGACCATTTACAAGCATCAGGCAAGTCAGACTAGCTCAATAGCTTTCCAACCCCTATATATACAATCCTACCTACAACATAAAAAGGATCTTCTGGACTGGCTGCTAAAGCTCATCAAAAATATCCTTCATTCTTCTTCTCCCACACAAAAATCATCTATAAAGCTCGCTAGATTCTCCAGTGGACTCTAGCATTGGTGGCTTGATCACATTTACATAATTTAATTACATTGTACACAGATCCAACTTGTAACAGCTGTCGGTCAATAAGAAAAGTAATAAAGTGGACGTAGGCTTTATTAACAGCCCAACCGTTATAAAAATCTTTTTGTCTTTGTACTATTTCTACTCTCTTTACATTTATTCTCTATATTATTGCTTTGTAAGAATAAGGATGGTTCTTTCACACTCAATCCTAGGTGTTTGATCCATTTTTTAGGTTTAAACTTTGGTGCTTTCACATAGAATCCCAACTCAGGTTTAGATCTAACTATCTACTTTAGATCAAACAGGCCCAGAAATTAGGTCCTTAGTTTGTGTTCGAAAGATATGTTGTTGAGAATCGATGGTTCCGGGAAGGAAAATAACTGCTTTTAGAAGATCCATAGGGGCATTAATTGTCAAAAAAGAGACGAATCATCAAGAAATTGAAGAACATGGCGCTAACGTAGGAGATCAAGTTCCAGGACCCTCTAATCAACGCGAAGCTGTAACTAGAGGTGAACTGAATAAAATGTTGACGAAATCAATCAGAGAGTAGAAAGCAGTCAAAGAGCTCTTATGGGCAAACTGAATACCCTCTTGAGCATACAATTACATCCTACTCCACAAACCATAGCAGAACTTGTGACTGTCAAAGAACAAGAAAATTCTTCTGTTTCTAACCTAAACAAAAGGAACGGGAAGCAGCCGCAGAAAGGAGTGATAGCTGGAACCATGGGAATCAACGTAGAAGGAAACACATGCACTCCACCAACCATGAGACAACCAACTATGAACTTAAATCTAGGAGCAAAGACCCGACAAGAGGATATAGCCATGGACCTCACTGACTCAGAAGATGGAAAACAGTTTAACGACGGAAAGTTGGAAGGAAATGTAAATGTAGTCGATGGCGCTAGGAATGTCCAAGCTGCTCCAACCAGACTAACCACAAGCCAATGGAATCTTGAGGGAGTGGATCTTGCAAAGACAGGAGAGCCTACGCTTCAGCCCACTCACCAAGACCGTTTGCAAAGCCAAACGCTCGGTGTAGTGATTGACAGCCAACCCCCGGACTACCGAACAACTAAGGCATAGGTCACGGATATGGTCAAGTGATTGATGGATGAGAATAATAACAGAAGAGATGATGAGTGGGGATCCGCTTCAAGTCAAACTCCCTTCACTGCTAAGACCTTAAACGAGCGAAACCTAGGAAAGTTCAGTTCACTATGCCAACTATTCCATCCTATGACTGAACAAAAGACCCAAAACCCCATTTTTTCAAGTACAGTTGGTACATGGATGGAGCGAATGCTTCGGGCACTGTTCGATGCAGATGTTTCTTGATTTTTTTGGGAAGGAATTGCTTCCATGTGTTTCACTGGGCTTCTACCAAGGTCTGTCTCTACCTTTGATCAACTAGCAGCAAGATTCCTTGATCAATTCAAACTTTACACAGCGCAACCAAAGATGTAATGTCCATGTCCATCCTATTCTTGGGACAAACTAAATCTCTTAAGTCTTTCAAGTACCGATTCAATACCGCAATGATGGAAGTAAGAAATCTGAATGAGGATATGGTTTTAATGACTCTGGTCCACGCCATCCACTCTGAAATAGAGTTTGGAAAGTGGATCAAAATGAAACAACATACCACTATGAAGGACTTCAATTGTAAGGCAAGTCAATACTTAAGATTGAAAGAGGTGCAAGAGTTAGAAAGGAAGTCTACTAGCTTGCAACAGATGAATGTTGGGCAGAGCGACATAGTGAAGAACTAGAACATAAATGCCTTCGGGGCTACTGAAGGAAGTATAGGAAAAAAACGGAAACCAAAAGAGGAAAAATCAGAATCGCAACAAATGTAATGGTAACAATAAGAGACTTAAAGGCTTCAGGCCCGAAGATTACACCTTGCTCAATGATACTCCAGAAAACATCTATCTTGCAACACAGGGGATAGAGGAGTACGAAAAACCCCTTAAAAAGGAAGCAACTGAACAACAGAAGCACCCCTGAAAATTATGTCACTTCCACGAGACGCATGACCACAACACAAATGAGTGTCATCACCGAATGAAGACCTGATTTGGGAAAACAAGCTGCAGCAATACGTGAGAAAATCACAAAATCCTTACCAACCTTCGGCTCCACAAGCTTCTAGAGATCGAAGAAACCAAGCTGGAACCAGCAAAGAGGGATCTGAACGAAAAAAACAAAGAATCATCATCGGGACGATATCTAGAGGACCTCATTCCACATAGAAGAGTTTGGTGGAAATGGAGGGGTATACCAGCTTACTAAAACGCGCTCCGAAAGATTCGTGCCTCACGATCGAAGGTGGAGCCCCTACTAAGCAATAGAAAACTCTAAATGATGATGTAGTATTCTGAAATTGGGATATCGAAGAGATTGAAGCTCCAACTCTCGATCTCATGGCAGTGATAGTAGGGATCAGACCCGTAGTGGTCCGATAAGTATTGGTTGAAAATGGTAGTTCTATGAATATCCTTTTCAAATGCACCTTTGACCAGATAAAGATTAGCATAAAAGATGTATTTGCCTGCCAAACAGAATTCAAGGATTCACCAGCAACCCAAATAACCCTTCGAGACGATTAACTTGCCTGTAGAACTTTGGAAAGGTGGCCGAAGAGTCACCATCATCCAAAACTTTTATGATTGTAGACAAAACGTCCGCATACAATGCCTTCTTAGGGTGACCCACACTTGTTGATTTCAAAATTGCTTTAGCCCAATGGTGCCTTACCATGAAATTCCAAATGGCAAATGGAACTAAGGTGATCAAAGGAGACCAATGTGCCACCAGAGAGTGTTACATCGCTGAACTACACGAATCTAAAAGAAAGGAGAAATAGAAGGATGTAGGTGTTATTCCACCTTTTGGCAAGGCCTTGACACCAAGGACTTAACTGGGAACCAAAGACAATTCGAATTGAAGATCGTTTATACATAGGTCAACTATGGATATTGAAAGTTTGGTCCGAGTCCGAATCAAACTACAATTAACATGGTATGACAAGCAAAGCTGTGGAATCCAATCTTCCAAATTTTGGGTCAATCGAAGTTCGTATGCTCAAGATATGAATCGATCAAGTTTCATGAGAGGCAAGTTTAACCTGTATCCATATAGTTCGTATCCATCACCTATCAATAGCCCTATTCATATCCATCAAGGCCATTCACTTCATGTCCCTTGGCTTCCTATCCACCAAACCTTCCAATCACTTCATATCAATCCACTGCATCCATCTAATTCGTATTGATTAGCTAATAGATCGATACGAAAGCCAATGCTTTCCATCGATATGAAGCAGGCATAGTCATCGATATGAAGAGTAGTCCTCGAGATTGGTACAAATAAGGCATGGTCAAGTGGAGAAGCAGTCATGCATCATAACAAATGGTTCTTTCCAAATCTATCACTCCATGTCATGTGATCGATGCACAGAGGGACCGATACGAAAGGCTATCGATACGAAGGTATCTATAATTACACTCCAGCCACCTATAATATCAAACTTGGATCGATCATAACTCGAGATCTACAAGTCCAAATGCTACCAAATTTTCACAGGAGCTTACTTACCACCTAAGGAATGCCTCTAATCGATCTTAGCCCAAAAGGATGTTAACTTACAATATGAATGGGATGTGGATAGATCCCAAATGACCTCGGATCGATCTGGTGAGCCTACCTACATGTGAGAAGGGTTATTCCAAGATCTAAGGCAGATATTTTCGGACTGCACCTATAAATAGCACTCCAATGCCAACAAAGAAAGAAATTTTGACTCCATTACACCGTCACTGTGTCGGAGATCCATTTTAACTTGAGTGTTTGAGTAATTCTCTGTTGTAATCAGTTAGTAATCATCAATAAAACAGCAAATCATTCAAAGTGGACGTAGGATACAAGGCCGAACCACTATAAATCCATGTTTTTTTTCCATTTCTATTTGCTTGAATTGGAGTGTTTGTTTGATTATCCTATTTTTATTTTTAAATTCTTCATTTTAATCTCTTCAAATACGTCCGAAGAGTGTTGTGCCCAGTTTTGGTACAAACACTTTGATGCTTTCACTGAGAGAACTCTGTTTTTCTTTGATTCATTAGATCTATTGTCGTTATTGGATTGATAAAATATAAGAAGAAGATCCAGATCTGTCATCCAGTAGTTCTTTCCATTCTATTTAGATGCCATCAGATCTAGGAAAGAGCTATGTCACTTAACATGGTTACTACCAGAACTGCTTCAACTACTACAGATCCAAAAGGAAGGGATAGGCAAAATCCCACGCAATTAGCCACAGCAGGCCAAGCCTTAGCCGGATCTCCAGATCCACTAGGTCCTGTCACCAGGGAGGAGTTCCAGATATTAATGCAAGAGCCAACTCGGAGTCATCAGCAGCTCACCCAGTAGATCCGTGCCAACACGGAGCTTGCAATCCAGCTTAACGAGGAAAGGAAAAGGAGAACCGAAAGGGATCGTACTTCTTACTCATCTACCAAAAGCATGGCTTCTTCTAATTTCAACCGTGTATCTACATGCCAACAGTTGGATGGAAACTATGCACAAGCCCTAGGCAGCAGCGTACCATGAATCTCAGACAAGCTGGGACTGGTCCTTCTACAAGACACCAAGTTATGCCCTCCTACCGAAGAGGGGCACTTCCTTACCACGCTATGGATGGCCATGCAGTTGCTGCCGCTATAGGCTTAGAAGCTGAGATTCGAAACCAAGTGGATCCGAACCTTCATCAATACATCCATGCTCATGAACCTTACATTCTCGAAGATCGCGAGTCAAGGAGGCGAGGCATGGACCGTCGATAGTGCCTGGACCATCCCGCAACATGAAACCCAACCTTGCCTTGGCTCTGAATGTCCAAATGTCTGACATTCAACCCATGATCCGCCAAATGATCCGTGAAAGTCAAGGTCTTACCAATGATGATTGCAGAATCTCCAAAGTCACACTCCGTTCACAAAAGATATTATTTATGCTGAGTCATCCAGTCGATTTAGGATGTCTACTCTACCTGTATATGAAGGAAGTTCAGATCGTAACCAGCATATATTAAAGTATGAATGGCTCATGAATGCCGCTTGAGAAAACGATGCGGTTAAGTGAAAGAGTTTCCCTCTTTCCTTGGAAGGTATCATAACTATGCGGTTTACTCTTTTCCCACCCAGATCTATTTGCAGTTTCGATCAATTGGCTACAAAATTCGTCGAACAATTCCATATGCATATTACAAGGCCAAAGGATGTCAACACCTTGTCTAGCATTACCCAAGCTCCAAAAGAGACATTTAGACATATCTGGAAAGGTATCATGCTACCTATGCTAAGGTCAGCAACCCAAACGACAATTCTATCTTGATTGCATAGACTAAAGGAATCGATCCCGATTCCAGTTTTGGCAATTGGTTGGCTGGGAAACCCACCGAGTCATTGGATCATTTATATGCTAAGGCAACCTAGTTTTGGAGGAAAGAAGATGCTACACGATCTAGGAAGCAGGATGATGTGGGGCCTAGTGGTGAAGGCATTCAAAGTAATGTTTCTATGAAACAGACCGGTGAGAACTTCAGCAATGCGCAATTGAATATTCAGAATAAGCAAGGTCAACTAAAGGGTAATGGAGGTTAGGGAAAGAAGAGAGACCCAAATCGTGGACAAAGACGCAAGGTTCCCATGTTCGGCCAATACACTCCCCTGAACACATCCTTGGAGAACGTTTGTTTGCAGACCAATAATACTGGACAATATAAGAAACAAACTTCGAAATAGTCTTTTGAGAAGCAAATTCAAAATGGGTAGTTCTGTAGATTCTGCGACTGTTACGGCCATAACACGAATGAGTGCCATCATTTGCAAGACATCATCGAGATTTTGATTAGAGAGAGGAAGTTGGAACAGTTTTTCGAGCACCGTAGAATGGAGGGCGGGCCCATCTAACCCAAATCAAGGTCAAGGTCAGACTAGGCACGAAGGACCCATGCGTACTGGTAGGAGGTTGGTTATAAATACAGTTAGTGGTGGTCCCCATCTGGTTGATCGGAGCTGGAAGGAAATAGAGTCGTATGCCAGTTCGATTAGGCACGCAAACTTCGAGTGTTACAGTAATGTTGATGATGCGTCCACGATGAAACAACAGAAAACGATGACAGACGACAACCTTTTCAGGAATAGAGATGCTGACAGAGTCGAAGCCCATACTATCGATCGTTGGTTATCAGATTAGATAGATCCTGCTTGGAGGAAGAGGATCTTGGTAGATCATGGAAGCTCTGTAAACATTCTTTTTAAGCGAGCTTACGACCAAATGAAAATGGAAGCGAAGGACATAAAGCCGTGTTAGTCTTGCATACATTTCATTAATGGAAGTGCAACTGTACCCACTGGGATGGTGGTGTTGCCAGTTGAGCTAGGTGTTAGAGAGCGTCGAAGAGTCTAGATGCTACAGTTTGTTGTGGTAGACATTAATTCCCCATATAATGCTTTCTTGGTCCGATTGGCCCTCTCTGAATTCAGGGCAACGATTGCCCATGGTATTTGACTCTAAAGTTCCCCACTCATAATAGGGTTTGAGTAGTTCACGGAGATTAGGTGGTTGGGCGCGCTTGTTTTGTTGTTGAGCTATGAGATGCGTAGTATAGAGAGAAGGGCAAGGACGTAGAGGAATCTCCCTGCGTTTGTTATTCTGAGAATTGATAGCTAAAATCTAGGCCTAGGCCCAGGCGCCGAAACCAGTTCCTAAAAGATCTTGATCCAAAAGATAATGATAATGAAGAGGAAGTCAAAGAAAACCAGGCTTCCCGGTAGAATTGACGATCGATGTTCCAATCAATGACAATGATGACTCCGGAATAATAAAAGTCGGATCTCAACTTAGCCACTAGATGAGAAAAGAATTGGTTGATTTTCTCTGAGAAAACCTTGACATGTTTGCCTAGACTCGCTCGGACATGTGTGGGATTTCGCCGTACATCGCGAGCCAGGCATTGAATATCGACCCGTGGCATGTCCCGATCAAACAAAAAAGTCGCAGTATGGATCTAGAGAGATCTTCCGCCCTTAAGGAAGAAGTAAATAAGCTCAATTCGAATGAGTTTATTCGTGATACATTATACCCTGAGTGGGTAACAGATCCATTCCTTGTCACGAAATCAAACAGGAAATGGCGAACGTGTGTGGACTACTTAGATTTGAATAAAGAATGCCCCAAGGATAGTTTCCCGCTTTCCAAAATCGATCAACTCGTAGATTCAACGACCGGACACGAGGTCTTATCTTTCACGGATGCATGTTTCGACTACAATCAAATACCGATGGACCTATCTGATCAGGAACATTCTAGCTTCATCATTGATATGTGGACTCTATTACTATAATGTGATGTCGTTCGAATTTAGAAACGCTGGAGAAACTTATCAAAGGCTTGTGAACCGAATATTCGCCAACCAGATCGAGAAGACAATGAAGGTATACGTGGACGATATGCTCATGAAGTCACGACTGTCCATCAATCATGTCAAAGACTTGGAAATAATGTTCAATATACTCCGAAAATACAGAATGAACCTCAATCCGTTGAAGTGTCACTTCGGAGTTGCATCGGGAAAGTTCCTCGGGTTCATCGTCAACACTCGAGGAATTGAAGCCAATCCTGAGAAAATCTGGGCGATTCGAAATATCGAAACTCCCAGAACCATAACGCAAGTACAAAGCCTCAATAGGAAGGTTGTGACCTTAAGAAAATTTATTTCCAGATCAACAGACAAGTGCAACCCTTTCTTTGATCTGATCAGAAAAGGAAACCAAAACTTCAAATGGACAGAGGAGTGTGAAGGCACATTCCAAACACTAGTTCAACATTTGACGACACCTCCCATTTTGGCAAAGCCGATTGATCATGTGAGATTATACATCTATCTGGCGGTTTTAGCAAATGCAATAAGTGCTGCTTTGATTCGGGAAGAAGATCAGATCCAACAATCAGTCTATTATATCAGTAAGCGATTAATTGGGCAGAGAGAAATCACTCGAATTTGGAAAAGCTAGATTACTGCCTCATCATAGCCTCAAGAAACTCGTCCATATTTCCAGGCTCATCCGATCATAGTCTACACCGACCAGCCATTACGACAGGTCCTTACATAACCTGAGACGTCTGGTAGATTGCTCAAGTGGAACATGGAGTTGAGTCAATTTGATATTGCTTACACATCCAGACGAACCATTCAAGGACAAATTCTGGCAGACTTCATAGCTGAATTCACCATTTTGGAGGACTTGCCCGAAACTAGTGAATCTCCCAAGCACATATGGAAGTTACGCACTGACGGTGCATCGAATGATCGCTGCTCGGGTGCTAGAGTGGTACTTGAAACTCCAAAAATTCGATCCATATGTTATGCCCAAAAGTTTCACTTCTGCACAACTAAAAACGAAGCTGAGCACGAAGCTCTACTCATTGCGCTCAGACTTGCCAAAGACTTAGGAATTATCGTTGTGGAGATTTACTTTGATTCACAATTGGTCATATGCCAGTTCCGAGGAGAATATCAAGCTAGAGACCAGAGGTTGACTGCTTATCTTGCTCAGGTTCAGGAAGTGTTGAATCAGTTCGATTACTATGCCATCCACTGTATACCCCGAGAGCACAACCAGAAAGACGATTCTTTGGCAAAGGTGGCTAGTACCGGTGAAGTGCAGCGAATGGGACTCATCCGCATTGAGATACTTACTACTCTAAGTATTAATCAAATGGAGATAGACCGGGTACATGAGGCAATCCTCGAGAAAAAGTCATGGATGACCCCGTTATGAAATTATCTTGAACACGGAGCGTTACATAAGCGCAGAAGTGAGAAAAGTCAGGTTCCCTGAAAGGCTTCGTGATTCGTTACCTAGAATGGAGTCATGTACAAGAGGGGATACTCTATTCCTTTACTCCAGTGTATCGCCCACGATAAGATAAAACGAGTGTTATAGTATGTGCATGAGGGAGAATGCGGCGATCACACTATGGGCAAGCTCTTGCTAAGAAATTACTCTTATACGGATATTACTGGTTGACAATGAATCGAGACGCATCGTACTATGCCAAGAAATGTGATAAATGCCAGAAGAACGCCCGAATTCTAAGAGCCATACCTATCGAAATCACTCAGATAGTCAGTTTAGGGCCTTCTCCATGTGGAGCATCAATATAATAGGATCATTACCTCTGGCTAAAGGTGGTGCGAAGTACGCCATCGTTGCAATTGACTACTTTACCAAATCAGCGAAAGCCAAGCCCCTTGCTACTATCACAACGAAAAAATTAATCAACTTTGTTGTATGCAATATTATCTATCGTTTTGGCCTGTCGTATACGATTATCACTGAAAAAGGAGCCCAATTCGATAGTGTCGAGTTCAAGAATTTTTGTCAGCATTACCACATCTAGAAAAGTTCTCTACAGTTGCTCACCCTTAGCAAATGGATAAGTCGAAGCTATTAATAAATTTATTAAGTCCATTCTAAAGAAACGACTGGAGAAGGCTCGGGGAAGACGGGTCGACGATCTTCCCATAGTCTTATGGACATATTGAACTACCCATAAGTCCGTGAGCGGCCACGCTCCATTTCACTTTCCTACGGCTCTGAAGCCGTCATTCCAGTTGAATTAGAAGTACCTTCTCACCGTGTGACATATTATAATCCAAAGACGAGCCCACATTACTTGCCGAATCTTTTGATTTATTGGACGAGAAGCATGAAGTAGATGGTTTGAGGGAAGTGGCACATCGCAATCGAGTCATCCGATTGTACAATGCTAAGGACTGACCCAGAACTTTCGAAGTTGGCGATCTCATACTCAAGAGAATCTATCTGTTCCCTTTGCATATGAAACCAACATGGGAAGGACCGTATGTTATCAAACGGAGACTTGGAAAAGGCACTTTCAAACTATCAACTATGGATGGTGTCACTCTACCAAGATCATGGAACAGCGAAAGTCTCCATCGCTATTACATATAACAGGCTTTTATACATTTAGTATGTCTTTTCCTTTGAAATTTGTTTATGTATTTCGAAATTTGTACATGTAATAAGGTAACTGACTTTTCCATACTTTCTTATTTTAGCAATAAAATGCGGACTCATTAAGCCAGATAAGCAATCTGTAAAATGCATCGCGCGATTGCCACGATGTACGAAGAGCTAAGTTCCATCTCAAGGTGGGGCTTATTCAAATATGGAGTGACTATGATCCAACCGACCACTTACTATGTGAAACCTCGAGCTCGAGGGAAAACAACACTAAAGAAAAGAGGAATTGAAACATGACAATCCTCTAACAAAATTCAACTCCCGTAGTGCATGCTGGAGTACAAACTCCAAATCCAAACTCGAAGAGGATGGATCCGTCCATCCATGACTTAGATTGCTAAATCAAGGTGGATGTGATCCGACCTTCCACAACCTTGATCAACTCCTTGTTCCTAGAGTGTGAACAAGATTCTAATACCTAAACAGATGCGACTAACCATCTGTCGACTAACTCTGGATTTCCGGAGTGCGAACTGGAGTACAAATGCAAATGGGTGAGACTGACCACCCATCAACTGACTCTAGTCTCGAGGGTGCGGACTGGAGTATAAACACTAAATGGGTATGACTGACCACCCATCAAACAACTCCATATTTTTGGAGTATAAACACCAACTAACTCTAACCCCGAGAGCATGAACCAGAGCATAAGTATCAAACGGATGTGACTGACCATCCGCGAGATAACTCTAAGTCCCTAGAGCGTGGACCGAAGTATAAACATAAAACAGGTGTGACTGACCACCCATAGAATATCTTAAGTCCCCGGAGCATGGATATGACTTCAAATATTAAGCAGGCGTGACTGACCACCGACATACAAGTTCAATCCCTGGAGTGCGAATGCGAATACCAACAAATGAGAAAGTGTGATCTGATCACTCAAACTCATTCCACCTTAACCGTGTTTCGACAAAGTTAAGTTAAAATTATTGAAGGTGGAAAACGACTGCAGAATGACTACTTCATTTCTCCCTAGGTCTGGAGGCATAACTCAAGTACCAATCACTGACCGAGACAGTACAACATTGAGATTCGACTCGACGTTTGGTTATGGCTCGAGGCCATGACTTTGGGACTTAACGTCCGAACTCAAGTTCGATTCAAAGATCGTAGTATCACAAGTACATTGAATGGAAATACGAGCGCTAAAATACTTAAGCAAATAAACACAGAGTTATGCTAAAAGACAAAAGGAGATTTTATTTCTACTATTCTTTGGAGGAAAGAAAAGTACAAAAATATGTCCTATGAATTCCTATAAGCAGGGGCCAACCTGCATCTATGCATGACCTAAAAAAGCAAAAGAAAATCTTATTCTAAGCTATCTACAAAAAGAAGAAGCAAAAGTGCAAGTCTACGCCTTTGGTGTTTTACCTTTTTTGCTCTTCTTTGGCACAGACCCACTTGAACTACTACTTGGATGTTTCTTCGAGCCTTTACTTCCCCGGAATCCCTTAACCGATTTGTCTTTAGCCGAGGGAATGGCAGCTGTCTCCTCCTCAGAACTCATAAAGATCGAAATATTCTCCATAGGCGGAATTGGAGGAACGATGGCACCCTCATCGTTGGATGAATGAGGCGTGATGGTATCGATGATGGTGCCACCCGATGAAATCATAAGTATAGGGACTAGACGAGGACCAGCCATGCCACCAACTCCACAATCAAGCTCTGCCTATGCCATCTTGGCCTTAATCTCTTCCATTATTTCCTCAGCCTACTTCGCTTGGATGCTCATCAAAATACTGCTGGTTGGGCCAAAGGAGCCCGTAATTGTAACATCTTCATCAACATGTAATAGGATTTTGGTGATCGAGTCGCTTTGATGGCCGAAGAGCACTTCCAACATTTGTTCATCGAACATGCAACTGCCTTCATGCGTCTCCCCAGCTGATGTGGCAACCATTGTCGTTGTGGCCTTCATCATTCACCACCAGCCCATGATGCATAGGTAGGGTTGTAGGAGGATCAAGTGGTGCAGAATCTAAGGCTGAATAATGATAGGAGAAAATGTTAGTAATGTCTTCTGATAGTGTTCCTACATTTGGATGAGCGGAAGAAGTGTTCAGAATACCTTCCTCAGTTTGACTAGCATGTTGGGCCGATGCGCCTTCGTGACCATGTTCAATTACTGGAGATAAGCGTGGTTGATCAGGAACATATCCCAGAACAACTGGGGGATCAACAGAAGAAGTAGGCTCAAGTTGAGAGACTGAAAATGCTTCAAAACCTGCCTCGTGATGCTCAACTCCGGATCCTTTTCCAACATCTGGGTACTTGGCAGCTAATTTTTCCATTTCGAAGGCGATAATGGCATCATGAAGAACTTTTGCCTCATCTCCAATTAGTATATGATTTTCCAGTTCATATTCATCAATAGTTGAAGCCTTAAGGGCTATTTTCTCATATTCGACCAAGCGATTCCAAGCCTTATATAGATGGAAGGGGTAATCTTTGAGCCAGTTGAGATTGCGATTCCTTAAAACATTAGCATTATACACGGCCATAATATCTTCAAATTCATCCTCCATCCTCGCCTCCGTCTGTTTAATTTCACTCTCAATTCTGGCTTCGGCTTCCAAAGCCTTCAAGTTTGTTGCATCCCTTTCATCTTTAAGAGCCATCTTCTGCTCACATGCCTTTTGGGCAGCTTTGTTAGCGTCATCTTTATCCCTGGCGACCATGGAAAACTTTGCGTTTAAATCCTCAAGCTCCTTCAGCACAGCATCTCTTTTGGTCATAACAATGGTGTTTCGATGGCCTATCTCCTCGACTAAGGCAAAGTGCGTCCATTGAATTTTGTCCATAGACTGACTTACCTCGTCAGCTTTCATTTGGGCCTCCATTTCCGACTTCCTTGAATACTTGGCCTCGTTGTTAAGTACTTAAATTATACAGTTCTTCTGAGTGAGATCAGTCTCCCATTTCTCGATTTTTTTTTGCCCGCTCAAAGGCCACCGCTAAAGCTTTCTCTATTGTTTTCACTCATTCTCGATATTGATTATGGACATCGTGTATGTAATTACGCACCATTCTTTTCATGTCGCTGGGGATTTGCTTCAAGATCGAAGGGAATACAAAACCGTCAAAGCAGACATTTGGAACATCTTTTTTCAACTTAGTAATTCTGATCATTCCCTCCCCAATGGGTTCTAATGCGGTCTGTTCAGTGATAATGGGAGTTTCAACCTCAGTCCTTCGATGTTGCTTTTCAGATCTTGAAGTTTGAGGAGCATTATTTGACGTGAAGTGTTTGAAGACTGCCTTCTAGAGCCGGAGGGTTTGGAGTAACCTTTGTGTGGAGGCGATCGTGACCAGGAGGAGCGTCTACTTTGGTGTTGCCTCTCCCTCTCCCTTTCATAACGGTTAAGCTCTTGGCTGGAATGGCCGCGATCAAATTCTCTTTCTGTCTCGTGTCTGCGAGACTCAGTATAAGAACTAGAAGGCATTTAGAATACAGACTATCGAGCATCAATCCCTTTCTCAACACCATATCAATAAATGAAAAGAGAAGTAGAGTCGGTTATCTTTGAAAATCGAGAAACATGCGATTAGAGATTGTATGGTGCCGTGAGGTGTGTGCATGCATGTACAAACCCCCCAACCAACCGGTTGTGGCAGCCATGCTTGTAGGAAATGGCTCCACTATATCCAAAGCAATTTGAAGCTCCTCTAGTCTAAAATCTTGGAATGAAGTTAAGTCATCTGGGATAGGGATATCCGTCAATCCTTTTAGCGAACTCTCCATTTGCGGAAGAGAAGTCTCAGCACTTATACCAGTTGTAATGGATGAAGATTGCGTCTCGTGGCTTTATGGGCAATAGCCATGCCTTTTCTTTTCGACTCCGAATATCGAAGACTCTGCAAAGACATGGCTGCAGGCTTATCTCCAACAGGCACACTCTCATCATCGCCCTGTACAGTAATAATTACTCCGAGAGCTCTTCTCTCTCCATACCTCACAGGAGCCATTCTGAGAACTCCCACCGATCCAATGCTTTGGCCTCTTTCTATAAGACCAACAACGATTAAGTTTTCGTCGGTGAGAACTTCATCGATCTCTCAAAGCTTAGCTGACACCGACTGGAGAGTTCGCACTATCTCTTTGAAGATCTCTCCTTTAAGCTGTGGGATCGTAGCTATAAAAGAAATGAAGTATTTGACTCAGCATCAACTTAAATTACTCAGTTAATCGACGAAGAAGTTAGAACATTTACGTCTAACTAGCCAACGTCAAGCGAATCTTGGTGGACACCGAATGAAGAACCATTAGGTTTTAAAGTAACATAGCTTGCTCTAGGCTCATGTCACTACTTGGAAATTTCTAACTGCTTCCAGGAAGGTGAAAGAAGGATTGTCCCCATGAATTTTGACGTTGAAAAGAAACCTGAACTCCTCGACAGTCGGAGGTCGAAAGAGATGCTACATGAAGATGATGAATAGGCTATTGAGCAAAACATACCCATTCGGATGCAACTAGGATGGAGCAATCCCTTAGAAAAGCAGCACTTCATGAATGAATCGATTGAAAGGAGGCAGTGTTCCAGCTACACACATAATCCACTGCAAGCAGTATACCCTTCTGGAGGGTTTTGGGCTTATCTGCCGTGCCCGGTAATAGAACATCATCTAGAGAAAGTCTGTGCCTTAAGCATATCTTATCTAGCATGTCTTCAAAGATTTTAGAGCAAACAGAATCATCTGGATTCATAATAAAAGCTACACCCGGCATCTCGTCCGAAGCAGGACTTATCACTTTAGCACCAATCTCTGGCATCTCTATAACTAGAAGTGGAGCACTTTGGATATCCTACGACTCGGAATTTCTGGGATCCATAGCTAATGAACTCAATAAGAACCATTGTTAGATGGCAAGAAACCCGTGTTTCCCTCGTGATTGTGAAGTGAGTGATCGTGTTGTGCAATGCAGTGCTACATAAAACTTTAAATTCCTTAAAGTTCTAAAGATGTTAAAACAACAAGACTTCGAGATTCAACCGAAGTGACCGTCATCTTTGACTGTCACAACATGCCATCCTGACCTTAGAGAACGATCCATGTTGGAGTTCGTTAAGTTTGTCAAATTACAGTTCCATCAACGAGCTTTGAAAGGTAGTCAAATATGCAGTTTAACACTTAAGTCTAGATATGCAAGGCTGAAACTCATTGGAGTCGAATGTTCGAATACACAAAAGATTTTGTATCCATTGACGTTTAAACTTAGGTCGTTCAAGAAGCCTAGTTCATATCGGTCAGGAAAACCACATTTTGTATCGATCACAAGAAAACTGGTTCGTATCGATCACCAGGTCTAGGACCTTGTATCAATCACATAGCCAAGTCTTATATCCATCACACCAAATCGATAAGAACTCCCACCATTCTAAATCGATACGAATCTTCCCCTTCCATTCAACATTTTTGGATCGATATGAACTTCCATTGTTTCAAGAACGGTACGAGCTACTACCTAATTGTAACGACCCGACTTCCTACGCCCAGGAAGACGTATCGTCTTGAAGAAAGAAAGGGATAAGAAAATAGAAAAGATAGAGAAGAAAGAACAACAACATCAGAATCTCACAGCGGAACGAATAAATTATAATAATCACATAAGTATTTACATAATATACAACATCAATCAGAGTTATAAAGATACTACATCATATACTAGACAGTTATAACACCTGTTTAGTTAATACAACACCACTCAAACAAATGACTCAAAGATACCAACACAGCGGGTCTAAAATATATCTACAACGCTGAAGCCTCCTGCTCCATTGCTCCTCCAGAATTCTTCAAAGCTAACCTGAATCCCTTGGCTACCCGTAAAAATTTGGGTACCCGAGAGTTTAGGAAAAACAAAAATAAACTCCGGGTCAGACACGGGTCTAGTATGAGTAACAGGTTAAAGTTGCTTAATTTTGAAAAATCCTTTGAAAACAAAGGGTATCACGTAAGACTCCCCACAAATAAACATGGGTAAGTTTTTACCTTACGCTAAACAAAACGTTTGATGGGAAATTCTATGATATTATAATAGGTCTAGGAAAGTAGGTAATACAATCAAAACCGTTGGCACTTATTGGATTGTGGATTCCATACAATGGCAGGGCTACTGGGGTACCGCCCGTCACAGTACGTGGCCTAGATCAACGTACCGAGGATCACTCCCAACCCCCTGCAACACAAGGCCGGAACCGTTCCTTACTGAACAGTCCCAAACAAGATAACCCCGCAGTTGGTGTACATCCAACCGCCCACACTGCCGAAATAAAAGGGACATCTGGACAGGGGAAATTCTTGTCCTACTTGGGCAAGACCCACCTAACCTTGCTGCACCTCCCGTGTTTTAGCCATTCCCGGTTGATGAGGCTTGAGGCTGCGATTACCTTTATAGAAAACATTTCTTAGAATGCTCATCACCCACCTGACGATGTGTTGAAAGCATTCAATCCATACAAGCTCGTTCCGGGTTCGAACGAAACCGAAGGCGTTATCTCGTTACACTCATTTTGGAATCACCCTCAGAGTTAACGACAATAACCCTTGCACTCTAAATCTTCATCTTCACTTCAGATTCACGACCTATCGTTAATTTGGAATCGATGTGGTTTCCGGATGTTCCAAATAAGGAAAATTGATCCCGGTCTCATCGAAATCCAAAACGTGTCTTTTAGGGCCAAGTTGTCTATTTAGTCTTAACAGTTTAATTCAATATTATCAATACACATAGATAGATAATTCATAATATCACAATAGATAATCACATCATCATCATAAACAGATAATCAATATTATCATCCCAACAGATAATTATCAAACTTAAACCAAGCATCCATGTCACATAGATATTACTCATCTCATATCTGAGATCACAATCGTCAAATGAAATACCAATATCATTCATCCATAAGCAATGATTTATAATCACACCATTTGTAACTAATTTAAAATGAATTAAATTAACTACTTCTATCTCTAATCAATTTAAAGTAAATAGAATTAATTACTTCATCTATAAATCCTGCTTATACAGTCATCCATTAAATTAATTAATCATCCTCTAGATATCATCTTGGTTAGACACCCTTGATTAATTAATCTCTAATTACAATAGGTAATTAGTCTTTAATTAATTGCACAAATTAATTATCCTAAATCATTTATAGTAATTAACATTTAATTACTTCATTTATATTTATTCTTAATTAATCTCCTCATTATTAATTATTTCTTAGTTAACAAATTCTTAATTACATCATTAATTATTAATTAATGATCTTTAATTTAGATATAAATTAAATTACTTTATTTAAATTAATTACATTGAGCAATTAATCTTTAATTAAACACAATTATTAATCATCCTTGATTAATATCAACCAGTAATTAACTATCCTTAATTACATATTAATAAATTAATTATTCCATAATTAATTATCTCCACTAATGAATCCATTGATTAATTTCAAAAGTAATTATCCAAATTACTTTATTGACACATCATCTTTCACTAATTACATTCAGTAATTATCATTAATTACTTCCTTACGTAATTATGCTCCATCGAATACACTAAGTAATTATACATATCAATTCATCAAATGATTTTCTTAAATTAATTAAACTAAATTAATTAACTTAATTTAATCATCTTATCAAAATTAATCACAATAAGTAATTAATCTCTTAGTTACTTTTATCAAGTAATTACATTTAAAAATGTACAATAGATTATCTAATTAATTATCCAAAATTAATCATATATATTAATTAATTAATAATTCTTAGTTAATTATCTACATTAACTAATAACTTTTCTTAATTAATCTTTAGTTATTATTAACTTAAATACATGTCATTCCTTAATTACCCTATTATTCTTAAGATAATTTATTTCTTTATTAATGACTTCATAAACGTTACATTTTAAATTTAAATTTAAATGTCATTTGAATTGAAGATTCAAAATGATTATAATTTAAATTCAATTTAAAATCTTTTAAATAAATGTAAATAACATTTATTATTTACATATGAACTTATATAAGAAAATCTTTTAAATTAAACTACTTGAATCTTAATTCGAATTTAAATTTCCAAAATACATTAATATATAACTTGCAAACCTCAAGTTAGACAATTTATTTACTGTCCATTCAAAACTCTTTAATCAAAGAATTCTCAAAATCAAGTTAATTTTTATTGAAACAATTTACTTTTCAAAACTATTTTATTTGAACTTATTTTTAAAACATTCATATTTAAACTGATTTAAGCTTTCAGATTTGGATTCTAAGTAAACTTGAATTCCCTCAATTTATCTAGATTTAAAACTTCGATTTAAGCTCTCTTTTAACAACTAGAATTAGAAACTCAATTTTTAAATCCAAATTCATTTTAAACTTTAAGATTCAAATATCCATTTGAATCACTACCTTTTTTAAAAAAATCGAATTTAACTGCTGCAACACTTTTGTTTCAGGTCAAATTTTAAAATCTGGAAACTATCAGGTTTTAAACCTGAAACTCATTTAAGTATTTAAAACTTCATTTAGATTCAAAATATAAATTTGAATTCATACATCAAATTAGATTTACACTTTGTTGAATCTTAGTTGACAAACTTAAATTCAAATACATCATGATTACAACTAACTTACAATTAATTTTGCTTTAAATTTGGTTTAAATTTAAAATTACAGGTAGTTTATACAACCTGTAGCAATTCAACACACACCTGAGACCAAAGCAAAGTGCTTCGAGTCAACTACCTCCCTGCTTCGAGTAAACAATGCAAATGACCCGATAATTCCCCGAGCCTAAAAACCCTGCATACTAAAACTGTGACAGTTCAAAACCTGGAACCATCTCAATTTCCAACCCACTTCAATGCTTCGATTTCTCCATCACCTTGCTTCGAGTCATCTACTCGAGCGACTCAATTATTTCCTGAGTTCAACCCTCTGCGCACACACCCAAAGCTCAACCGAACTCCAATGGCACGGTGCACATGCACCGTGGGCCCAGCCAACTCTGGCCATCCACTGGCACTCCCACACGACGCTGGTCATTCCCAGACATGACCACCATCACCAAAAGCTACCCTATTTGCTCGAAACAAAAATCAAGCCTTCCCTCTAAAACCTGGAAACACCAACACCTTCCCACCTCAAAACCTGTCATCATCGAGTTCTCCACCCTCCGACCATATGAGGGTCTATAACTTCGGCCTCTTCTTCGATTACAACCCATCTATCACCACCCCAAAAGACCCTGAACTCAATCACCTACTTCGGCCGTGGCGATCGTTTTATTATACACAGCAAAAATTTAGGGTTCTAGAAGAAAACCCACTACCGCATCTTCCTTGGTGAACTTCATCACCGCCACCTATTTTTCCTAGCATCATCGATCGCTCCTCCATCGACCAGAAGAACCCCGACCCCTCCAGCCGCCTAGATCACCAGAGATACTCTAGAAACCCCAAAATGATCTCCTCAGAAATGCTCTTCGATCACTAAGCATAAAAATGTGATTATAATTTTAAAATCCTAATTGTAGGTAAGAATTCCCTTTATAAACCTGGATTAATGATTTAAGGTGTTTGAAATTTCATGCATATCACACAATTGCCTATTCCGTAAGTTTTCACAGAGCATTTCTACTTTACAGACTATAATACAAATTTTAACATTTATGATTAAACAAACCCATCTTGTTTAGATACTAAGCCCTATAGATCAATGTATCAAGCAGAGATGATTTTTAATGTAATACTTGAGCTCAGAATTCATAAACAGGATGGCTTACAGAGTAACATGCAAATATTTCATTTTCACAATTGCACAGAGGAATGAACACATAAACATTCACACGAATATTTTTAAGCAATCAAGTATTGACATACAATAATTTTAGAACTTAAGTTATTTAAAAAAAATGTTACTCACCATTGCATTTGGAAGGGACGGAGCATTCTTGTTTTGAAACAGCTAAAACTTTAAAACTGAAAAATTGTTTGCTTAATTTTCCTTAACCTTGTTGCCTTTGTTGATGTATGATGCTTCAATTATAAAAATATAAATGTTTGCTATGCTATGCTATGTTGAACGAACTGAATAAGAAAGCATGCATAAAAAGAAGCTTATAGGGGAAGGTGGCATCTGAGACAACAATTTCTTTACAGGTACAAGAATTTGTTTTATCAAGCAAGATATTTGTATTAGGAGGCTGAAATACAACTCGAAATGACTGTTGTTAGCAGCTAAGAATTTGTTTCATTAATGCTAATATACTTTGTGTCTCAATTTACCAAATTTTATGCTTAGATATTTTATTATGTTTTGCATACTTGTCTCTTTTTTTCTATTCTTGCATGCATCTTAATTTGAAAGCTACCTGCATAATTTTTTTTTTATGCTTTTGCATTTCAAAACTCTACAGGCTTCCCTGATTTGTACTTACCTCAAGTACGTATAAAAGTTACTTAAATTATTGATATGAATTTTAGCTTAAGTTTTGCATTTATTTGTTTTTTTTCTTTGTTCTTGCTTTCCAACTACTTACAAGCTACACATATACGCCTGATTTGCTTTCATTCTTTAGATACAAAGATATTTATTTTACTTTGTTCTTAACTTTGCATTTATTTATTTCTTTACTTGCCTGGGTAATGTTTTTACTTATGTCCAAATATATAGAGTTGTTTTAGTCTTTGCTATGAATTTAGTCTAAGTATTTAGTTCTATTTCTAACATGTGTGTTTACTTTTATTTTTCTTATATTTTTAAACATAGACTAACAAATATTTGATTACTTATTATTATTTTACTTTATACTTATATTAATATTAATAATGTTTATTTTAATTTAAACATTTTGAAACCTTTATTTTTAATTTCCAGATCATAACTTTCATTCAAACACACATATATATAATTAAAATTGAAATAACAATTTTATCTAAAATCCATTTGTAAAGATTTACATTATTAATAGAGCTCATTATTAAGTCAAAATGATTTATAAAAGGATTTATCTCTTTATTAATAAACTACTTATTTTTATCAAGTTAAATTTTAAAACAAATTAAACAACCCTTTTGCTAAATTTAAATGTAAGCTAAAATTATTTTAAACAAACTAAACTTAAATCTTGAGTAATTTAAAATCATATGGTCATTTATTAAATGGCTTAATATCAAATTTCTAAATTATCAAAAATATTAGAGTTAGAAAACATGTCTATTTATTAAATTTAAAACAAAGATTATCCATTTACAATATATACAGATATATACATTATAAATAGAAGGCAATTTGATTAGCTTCTAAAGATAAATTATCGGTTAAATATTTATTTAAAGGAAGATTATTAAATCAATTCATATATTATTAACAAATATTATCAAATCAGTTTAATTTTTAAGGTAGATTATTAAATTGATATTGCCAAAATTTCTGGGATATCACACTAATGTTCCAGAGTTCCCATCTTATCCATCAATAGGCCTTCTTCCCCAAGCTACTTAAACGCCATTACTCCTTCCTCAACCTTGCTCTGACCCAACTCCAGCATAAACGTCAGCGGAATCGGCTACATATTTGAATGAATTGGCAATAAAACTGGAGTCTCATCATTTTAGCGTGGAATTGGTGGGTCAATTACCTAATTTAATCATTCGATTCGAAAGATCAATGGGTTGTTCGATTTGAGGATGAAGGCAGTTTTCTTTTTCTCGTGTTCTAATCGATACGAAGGCAGAAATAATGATAGCATGTGAAATTTGGCTAAGTCTAGAAAATATTAATATGGTTTTGTATGCAAGCAAGAAATGATTCGTCTCCTAGTAGCAGGAACTGGTTGAAGCAGTTGGAATCCAATCGATACAAAAGTGGTTAAGCAGGCAAACCTGGAACGACCGCTTCCATTAATACGAAGACGCTCATTCCTATCCATCAATCCAAAACGGTCCGAAAGTTAGCGTTACGTATCCATCTATTTTTAGGACTATAGGAACTCATATCCATCGACACAAATTATCTCCAAAGACTATCTACTTTGTATCGATAACCATCAATACAAAGCGTGCATTCCAATTTCTTAGATCGATCCAGGAAAGATACGAAGGGATGCCTTAAAACAACCATTAAACCATGTTACAACTCGAATTTCACATCGATCCAAAAGAGAACCGATATGAAACTCGATCCAATCAAAAAACTATAGAACTTGACAACGACCCATGAGCATGCAAATGTGAATGGGAGTCAATTTAACATACGTTCATGTATGACGAACTAACATTCAATTATCAAAATGTGCAGGAATTAAATGCTCACCTGATGACAATCAAAACAGTGAACAACAAATTACTAGCACTCAACACTCGATTACAATAAAACATTGCATGATCATTGGCAGTCAACAATTCAGCATTTATATTACTGGAAATCAATCAAAGGTTACTTCTTTTGAGGAAAAGACCACAACTATTAGACGAATCAAATTGACCTTTTTAGAATGAAGATTGTAGCTTTTCAAAGTATGTCATGTTCATACAAGACGTACTTTGGGGGGGAATGTTATCCTGCCTTTTGTCAAGGCCGTGACACCAAGGACTTGATTTGGAACCGAAGACAACTCGACTCGAAGATCGGCTATACACAGGTCAACTATGGATACTAACAAATTTGATTTGAGTCCTGATCGAGCTACAATTAACATGGTACGACAAGCAGAGCTATGGAAGCCAACATTCCAAATTTCAGGTCAATCGGAGTTTGTATGCTCAAGATATGGATCGATCAAGTTTCATGAGAGGCAAGTTTAATCCGTATCCGTACAGTTCGTATCCATCACCTTGCAATAGCCCTATTCATACCCATCAAGGCTTTTAACTTCATGTCCATTGGATACGTATCCACCAAACCTTCCATTCACTTCATATCGATCCACTACATCCATCCAATTCGTATCTATTAGCTAACAGATCGATACGAAATCCAACGCTTTTCATAGATTTGAAGCAGGCATAATCATCAATATAAAGAGTAGTCCCCAAGATCGATACAAAGAAGGCATGGTCAAGTGGATGAAGTGGGCATGTCTCATAAATAGTGGATCTCTCCTGAACTATCACTCCAAGTCATCTAATCGATATGCAGAGGGACCGATATGAAAGGCTATTGATACGATGGTATCAATACGTACACTCTAGCCATCTACAATATCAAATTTGGATCGATCTTAACTCGAGATCTACAAGTCCAAATGCAACCAAATTTTTACAGAATCTTACTTACCAAGGAATGCCTTTGATCAATCTCATCCAAAAGGACATTAACTTGTTCGATACGAATGGGATCGGGATCAATACTAAATTACCTCGGATCGATTTGGTAGGCCTACCTACGTGTGAGAAAGGGTATTCCAAGATCTAATCCACATATTTCCATACTACACCTATAAATAGCACTCCAATGCTAATAGAGAAAGGACTTTGACTCCATTACGTCATTACTATACCGAAGATGCAGTGTAACTTGAGTGTTTGAGTTATTCTTTGTTTTAACCAGTTAGTGATCATCAACAAAACAACAAATCATTCAAATTGGACATAGGCTATAATGCCGAATCACTATAAATCCCTTTCTTTTTATATTTCTGTTTGCTTGAATTGGCATGTTTGTTATATTATCCTCTTTTTACATTTTAATTCTTCATTTTAATTTCTTCAAATACTTTTGAAGAGTGTTGTTGCCCAATTTTGGTACAAATAGGTGGGATAACTCTCCGCATTCACTAACCTGCCAAATAGCAACTACAGACTCACCCCTGGCTTGTGGACCATAGCCAATTCAACAAGGATTTGGACCCTAGAAAGAGGAGTTCAAGGGAGGATCAGACATCACTGATAGAATTAACGATTTCTATTCCAGTTGACATGGATGATCCGACGTGGGTATTAAAAATCATATCGCACCTTGGAAACAAGATGTGACTAGAACTCACTAGATTTCTTCGTGCCAACTTGGATGTGTTCGCCTGGAACATTCTGATATGTGCAGGGTATCATATGATATTGTATGTCACGCACTCAATATCGAGAGGTGCAAGGTATTGAGAGAGGAAGTAGACAAGTTGATGGCCAATGGTTTTATCCATGATACTACCTACCTCGAATGGGTATTTAACATGGTTTCGGTCAAGAGGTCTAATGGGAAATGGCGAACTTCCATCGACTACAAAGGCTTAAACAAGGCATGCGTGAAAGATAGTTTTTCACTGCCCAAAATTGACCAACTTGTGTATGGAACAGCTGGATATAAACCGCTATCATATATGGATGCATACTTGGGTTAAATCCCGATCCTGATGCATAAACCTTACCAGCAAAAAAACAACTTCATCACCGATCTAGGATTATACTACTACAGTGTAATGCCATTTGTTTCAAAGAATGCAAGAGCAACCTACATAAGATTAGTAAATGCCATGTTCAAACGACAGATCAGAAAAACCATAGAGGTCTATGTAAATGACATGTAGATGACATGGGTAGCCTCCAGAAAGTTCTTGGCATTCATAGTGAGAGCCAAAGGCATTGAAGCAAGTCCAGAGCAAATAAATGCCCTACGAGAAGTCCAAGTCCCAAAGAACAAGAAGGGATAAATAAGCTAAAAGGAATTAGGTTGATGAACTTTCACTCGTACCATGGGCTTAAGAACAACATACAAAGCAGCAACAGGGAATACTCCATTCGCCTTGGCATATGGCACAAAAGCAATGATCCCTTCAAACTAGAAGTCCCCTCTCATCGAAGGTAGGATTTAAATCAGAGGCAAAATGAGCAGCTCCTACTCGAGTCACTTGATATGATCGACAAGAAGAGGGAAGAAGCCGAACCGAGGACCGATGCTCACCAAAAAAAGGTCGCATGGTACTTCAACTCCAAAGTTCACAACCAAACCTTCAAAGTGGGAGACCTCATCCTCAAATGAGGCTATCCCACACCAGGAACCTTTGGACCAAACTGGGAAGGGTCATGTGTAATCAGTCAAAAGCTAGGGGATGGAAGTTTCAAACTAACAACCACTGACAGAATTCAGTTTCCCCAAGCATAGTACGACGAATTGCTGTCCGTTAATTTATCTAAAGCTATCTTATGTACTTCCTATTTTTTAGCAAATAATCCATCCCGAGATACCAAGGGCATTGTAAATAGGCAAAACTTGTCCAACTTTTCTTAATAAAATTTCTTTACTTTCTGAACCGATAAAACTACGTTCGTAAAAGTAACCTGTTGAGTCTACGGGTTCAAATCGGCTCAAAACCATTCAATCGCAGGTTAAGATAGTGGAATCACACTCAAGTAAGCTCCACTTACCCGTCGGTTCGACAGAAGCAAATCGACTCAAATCATTGGATCGACGAACCCAATCCTCGCCTTTTAAAAACTAGTTTGGCTTTATCAGCTCCAAGAAGGCCCAAATCAAAGCCGCGCATCCCATAAGCAACACACTAGCTATTTTAGATATGGAATTATGATTTTGAAGCATAAACTCCTCATTTTGCTTGAAGATTGGTAAGGTCAAGAAGTTCTGAACAATTCTGGGTCGACGGATTATATCTATCCCAAAAGCCGCGCATTTCATAAGCCATGTGTACTCTTAAGTAACGGTATTACTGGGAAACTCATCCATTGTAGAAATAACCAGAATCAACCCACTCCCACTACTAGGAGAAACGGGTATGAATCCAAATAATTGTCCTACATCATGAGAGCACAATAAAAAAATTAAGGTTCATAAACAGTTAGATTTACATTTATGGACCATGTCAAACTACTACGAGTCAGCAGAAAATTCCAATTGTCGACCAACAATAAATCTAAAATCAAACTGTACATATTATAATTTCTCACAGATAGGAACCACAAAATAGATCCGATTATAGAATTTCGAAAATTACATGGATCAGCTGGTCATTGTCAAGTGTTCGAAGTAAACAGCCTCATGAACTAGGTGGCACACGCCAATACTCAAATAAAGTACTCAAAAACAAAAACACGTCATAGTTCTGTTACTTCAGACAAAGAATTTTAGCAGTAATCATAGGACTAGATAAAATAAAATGATAGTAAATGAAATTGACATAAGTGCATGAAACGCGGATAGGTAGATAGGTAAAGTTACAATCAAAATGTCAATATTATATTACTTACAACATTTTTTGTACAAAGTCAAAATATGGAGGTGTACCCACACAATATTGGCTAACAAAAAGGATAAACACAGATGCTACAACAATAAAAGCTGTAAGTGCTGACTCTACACTTGAATGAAACAAATATCAAACAAAATTAAATATCCTAAAAAATTGGCTCCGCTGCTATCCGAACAGGTCAACGCCTCTTTCCACTGCTCCCCTTCCCACATTTAGTTGGAAGTTTCTACTTCCCCTTAGAATCCTAGCTAGGGGTAGTGTCGCTGCTCATGATATCACCTATCTCCTTGGTGTCGGCATCTCCTCCCCACTCTCCGACCTTCTCGAAAGACCTCCTTTTGTCTTGCACTTTCGGGGTTTGTGGGGGCTCCTTGAAGATTTTCTGCTTCAACCTTTTCCTTCTTAATGGCAACAAGTTGTTGTTCAAATTTTTGTGGTCGTTCAGTCTAGACCTCCTGCCCTCGAGCTTCGGTTTCCATGAAGTTGACCTCTAAAGATACAGAAGGGTTGTCTAGACCATGCAATGTAGCGATCTTTTCAGATACCGGCCCTGGCTGCGAACTAGAACAGACACAACAATCGAAGTAGCCATGGTGACAAGTATCGAGGCAGTTGAAATTGCAGTGGGCCTAGGCATCGAAGGAACTAGCAAATTAATAAGTAAAGAAGACAAACCTGTAATACCAAAAATGAAATCTTTAAGTTCGTCTTATTCTTGCGGCTTGAACTGAAAATTCTTAAACACAGGTGAAACAAAAGGGTTACCTACATCGGAGGAATAGCCGAGAATGCCAATCTCATATTGCTTGCCTTCTTCTTCTTTTGATGGCTGCACAACCTTCGAAAACGTTTCAGGTCCAGATTTGCCAATTGACCGCGAGACTACCTTGACAATTCGCCAGGCGTAGAAACAAAGGTCTCCGGCAACGTTTTGGCAGTTGAAGTCATAGCAGCATCGGCAGCCTCCTATTCCTTCTCAATTCGTGGGATCTCTTGACCATCTATCAGCGCCCCCTTTGATTTCTCATTAAGGTAGTCATCCTCCAACTCTCGCTCAGTATAGACGTTCCCGTTCTTTCAGAAACGGGTGAGAATTTCATCCCAAGCCAAGGTAAGAGTGTGCGAGAACTTGGAGCCCAAATAGCTGAGACTCCCCTGATGCAACAAGAAGTTGACATAGAAATTTAAGATGGTCTCGTCCATTTTCTCCATTTTGTTTTCGAAAATGTCATGTAGCTCTAAATAATCCGCTATAATGTCGGGCTTCTCAACTTCAACACGAGTTTTGTCGGCACTAAGCTACGCAATTCTTTCTTAGAGCAAGGCCATCGTTTAGGCTTGAACGGAGACGGTCTTATCATAGGACTTCATGATCTCCTCATATTCCGCAATTGTCTTAATATACCCTTCAAAAATCTTTTCATGATCAATGACAGTCTTCTTTTGAGCTTCAATAATCATTTCGCGAGCTTCGATCTCCTCTTTCAACTTAACTTCATCTACATGGGCCTTCTTAATTTCATCTCGAAATACAATCACAATTTTTGCATGGGCCTCTTTCTACTCCTTTAGCCAGCCGGCGTTATTTTTGCTCTCTTGGAGCAACGCATCCCTCTCTTGTACCATTCGCTCAAGCCTGGCATCACATTCTGATAACTGCCTCTCAAAGTTATCTTTCTTCGATTCAAAGGAGAGGATTTCTTGATAATTATTGCGGTTTGTATCAGACAGCTACTTCCATAAGTTTTTCCATCCCTCGGCTTGCTTTGAACCGCCTGAAAGTGGGGCATATAGGAATCTTTGCGAACCAGGCGAAGGTCGCGGTCAAACATAAATCCTTTAAAAGCCACCCAGGAAGCGCAGCTTCAAGTCTAGGGGGACTAGATGGAAGAATGTAAATCGGCTTCCTATGAGGACATGAGGAACCAAGAGCAGGCACCATGGGAATCGTTGGGACTTGAGATGAAGGCGAAGCCTGAACGGAAGAAACCGGAATTTCAAGACCGACAGAAATTGGAGCCGAGAAAAGTTCCTTTGCTCGGAAGGGTGAGAACCACGATCAACCTTTGAATTCTTGGACGGTTCATCTTGGTCATCAGGGTTTTTTCTCTTCTCATAGCCACTTTTATACGTCCGACCCCATTCCTTATCATCTCGATGATAAGCTTCAGCCTCCAAGTGTTTCTGCCTTCTACATTCCTTTACGGTCTCACGGGGCTGATGGTGCCTTATGGACTGTTTTGACCAACGTTGTGAAATAGTGAATTGCTCGAGATGATCGTAAAGCCCATGGCCTCTTATGGTACCTAACATGAAAAGTAAATAAAGAGCTTTAATATCTGAGAATAGGCCCAAACGATGCATTTGTAAGTGAATGTGACCCTAGCGAAATGTGTAATGTGTCTTGAAGGGCATCAAAGGACGTCACAAATCGGATCAAGGATCTACTATGGTAGAAATTGGGTTGACTCCGGGTGCGGTATAACCTGAGTGAGGAGACGTCCCTTTGAATCTGAAATCTTCCCCTATAAGCTCGTCAATATCTACATAAACGTTGCTCAAATCTGTAAAGTCTATGTCGGCATCTTTATTCAGGGACTCCTAATGTCGCTCGGCTACTGGGAGGGCATCGTTGTTGCGGATCTCTGGCTGAAGCGATTTCGGAAGAACATGACTCATTCCCGGAGTCTCATCACACGATTCGAAGTCCCCGTCACCAAAACCTTCATCGAAATCATCATCACTAGAGGAGGAATCATAATTACTTCTGCTCTCAACTCCACCCTCCTCTTTTTTGTGGCCACTACAACCTTGCCCTCTCGCTGTTTGAACTCTTCTCCCTCTTCCTCTAGAATTTAGGGCATTTTGGCCGGACAGTTGGCTTAAGTTGTGACATCTCGTCCCTCATGAGTTTCTTTAGTAGACTCGCCAGACAAGCCTTCCTTTTCTTGAAAAAGACCCCCTTTAGAACCATGTGATGAAGAATGGGAGCGTGTTCGTATTCTGGAACGAGAAGGAGAAGGGACTTCAATCACTATGGAGGATCTTATAGGACGTAATAGCCCATATTGTAGCAAGGTTTCATCCGTTATAAAAAAATTAATCGATCTCTTCCCGAAAAATACGGCGTTCAAGGTATGGAAATCTGGTCAAGTGATGGGTCTTTATTCGGCCTTTGAATAAATGCAGGAAGTATTTGACTTATCAGAAATCCCATAGCGACATATCAAAACTCAATAAGTAAAGAAGAGAACTTACCCCCCGTTGTCCAAAGGCGATTAATGAAGAAGTATCGTGTCTTGAATTGAGACAAACTGCTTTGAAGTTGCAGCACGATCTTGCGATTCCTATGGGCCTTGATGATGACAACGGATGGGCACTTGTCTCTCCTCTTAAATGAGAGAAAATGTCTTAACTAATCAAAACTTGGAGCACAGTTAAATGTCCGCATAAATAGAACATCCAGGCAGGTAAAAATTGCATATCGATTAGGATGAATTTGGAATGGGCCGATTCCTAAGTTTTAAAGAGTTTCTCTCAAGAAGTCATTAAAAGAAGGCATTGCTTTGTTTAAGCACATATGCCGGTGGTAAGAAGTGTATCATAGAGGCGGCATATGGGCAAACACATTCTTCTTCGAAGATCGCACGTCATCCTCGGGAATGTCGTGTTGTAATAAAATGTTATGCAAAACCTTAGCGGAAATTAAGGAGGAAGTTCTGCCCGGTGGATTAAGAAGAACTATGAAATTAGGAAGAATCCGATCTACAATTGGGCCAACTGGAACTAGTTGACCATATTTAGCTCGCGAAGCAGAAGAGGAAGGGATGACAGACAACGATTCAACTTATAAAAGTGTTGGACTTCCTCCACTGGACTTACGGTGCGAAGAAGGATACTGCATTCTATGCAACAGAATTTGCATCCAACGCAGTTAGCTAATTCTATCTTTAACTGAAAATTACCCTATAACACTTGAATTCCAAAGGAATATCGATCTACGTCAACACATCGGATTTCAAGTATGTATCGGGGAAAGTACAGTGTGTTATCTATGTGAAGTGAGCTCGATGTACCGAACACTACAAATGCTCTATCCCGTGTAGATAGCTCGCTCACAGTAAAGAGTGGAAAGGTTATATATCACCTTTTGAAATTACTTCTACTACACTTACCCGTTATTGATCAACGATCGATAACGGATCTGTTGTCCAAGATAATGCAGAAAGCTCTTCATAGTTCAGGTAAACTGAATATGCATAAACTAGACCAATCCGGACTCTTCGAAAGGCGATAACAACATAAAATTCTTGTGAAATGTTATCCTAAGCCGTTATTCCCCTCTAAAAGGATTAAAACCGATTCGTGATACATTGTGTTGTATCAGCAATGTAACTCAGCACAAGTCAATTTTAATTCTGTAGACGAAGATAGCAAAACATGTCAAGCACTAAGGCAAGGCCTAAGCGTCGTTCTACGAAGAAAGAAAGACTCGATTTACTATATTTCTTCATAAAATCACAACCAACTCAGATTTTCCACGACAATCATCACAAATACAACCCCGTCGTCTAATTACTATATGAATGCCATAATTAGCGTCACCCGCCTTGAATTAAGAATCAAAGGGCAAGGATGATTTGAGTTTTCGATGGTAGCAGCCTAGCGACCCAAAGGAAGCAGGTCGGTGGCGATCCAAAGGAGAAAGATTAGTAGCTATCGGTAGAGCAACAAAGTTGCACGGTAAGTCAAGGTGATGGCCCAATCATAGTTGTTCGAAGGCGAGGAGCTCTGACAACGATGAACGGTGGCGGCGATGGCAAGATAAATTTTAGGTTTTGGATCGGGTCGTAGAAGGATAGCTCGGATCATCAAATGTAAGCAAGATGGGAAGAAAGGGTCGGCTCGATTGAGTTAAATAGGAGACTGGATGAAAAACTCACTAAGTTATTGAATCGCTAGCAATCTATTGACTAAGGATCGCTAGCGATCCATCAAATTGCATTCGATCTCTCCCAAATTTTCCAAGCACTATCCATATGTTTTTAGCAGGTATCCTAAAAATTATGGATTAAAAATTGGTTTTTTATAACAAGCAACGACAATTCACGTCAAATCTTAATGAGAAGCTGAATAATTAGCGTGATGGCCTTAACACGATCACTTGAACTTCACTAAGCAGAAAGTAAAAAAGCAATTACTTCTAGAGCATGCCTTGTTTCCAATGAAGGCACACCGTGGAGGGATGTTATCCGGGTTTTAACCCGGCACTATCCAAAGAAAGTCAGAACAGCTTCATCGAGTTAGAATAGCTCAAGAGGCAACTGAAGGGACTAGAAGAACCAACTAAGAAGGATCATAGAAAAAGAAAGAGAAAACAAACTAAGGTGAAGTGATCCATTTTCTATGGATCGCTAGCGATCCATAAGGATAGCTTGTAGTTCGACTAATCCTCTTGCATCATGGACTAATAGTTATTCTAGGAATGATGGCTAAGTTTGATGGAATTCCAAGTTAGTTAAATCGATAATTAAACATTTGTCTAATTCAATCAGCAGTCCAATGCAACCAGTGTGTGGATCATCATCAAAACAAGGCAACAAGCTACGAAATTACATAGAGAACACCAACAAAAAACAAAAAATGTAATCCAAAAGACAAACTCCAAAAATACTCTAATACAGGGATCCCTAGTGACCTATATGATTGTGCCAGGTCGCCATAATGTTTAAAGAAGAGGCTGAAGGAAAGCATCTCAAGCGGTTGAATTTTTAGCAACCCAAAAGCTATGGATCACTAGTGATCCATCAAATTGATTCGGCTTGCTGTGACACTTTGAGTGCAACTTCGTACGACCATTTACAAGCATCTGGGTAGTCAGCCAAGCCCAATAGCTTTCCAACCCCAATAAATACAATCCTACCTGCAAAATAGAGAGATCTTTTGGACTGGCTATTGAAGCTCTACAGAAACTATTCTTCATTTTTCTTCTCCCATACAACAGTCATCTACAGGGTTCACTATGATTCTCCAATAGACTCTAGCATTGGTGGCTTGATCCCATTTACATAATTCAAATGCATTGTTCACAGATCCAACTTGAAATAGCAGTCTGTCAAAAAGAAAAGTTATAAAGTGGATGTTGGCATCATTAACCGTTGAACCACTATAAAAATCTTCTTGTCTTTTTACTATTTCTTCTCTCTTTACATTTATTCTCTATATTATTGCTATGTAAGAACAGAGCTGGTACTTTCACACTCAATCCTAGATGTTGATCTTTTTTTGGGTTAACACTAGCTCTAATGCACATATACATTATTAACATATATACACATACACTAAATTATATATTAACTTTTGGATTTAAACAATAATAACTGTAATTAGCATTCAATGGGTATAATAAACAATCAATGGGTAATATAAATAACTAAAATCACAAATTAATCGTAATCTAGCAAATGAAAATTATTTAGTGTTGTCAAAGAAAGAGTCCTGATTGGAGAAGAATTTGTTGCCTAAGGTTGTGAAGAGTGGAGAATGATGAACTTGTTGATGGTTGGGGAGTGATGCGAATTCGTCGGCTATGGAGAGGGTAAGATGGGCTAGGGTTTAGTGGAATTTGTGGGAGGCAAATGTAACGAAGCAACTCTCAGCCTGGTGGTTGAATATACATAAATTTTCGATGACTTTGGATGGCCGTCGACGGCTTTAGTTAGCAATGGCTTTCGATGGCTGCTTAACTTTTTCAATTCCGTTTTCACACTTTTTAAAATAAATTTAATATATATATATATATATTAGATTTTTTGAAAATGAATTTGTAGAAAAAATTGAATAGTTTATATTAGTTATCAATAAATATGAAATAAATATTAATGATTACAACCTCCCTTACTTTCCTTTTGAAATTAATTTAAATTTTTTGAACTATAGTTATGCTAACAATGTTTAGAAAAAAAATTCAAAAAACTATTACGTATCATAACTTTCATTAAAATTTATAATAGATAGACAAAAATTTGCATAAATGATTGTCTAATTTTCAATAAAGTTAGTTATCGAATATAATTATACAGCAAAAAAGATTACGGATAACATAAATTTAATTAATAAGAAATCATCATAAGTTTGAATAATTGAATAGGAATATATTTAAAAAATTCTTATAATTTGAATGATTACATATTTAATTAAATTCCTAACTAATATGGAATAATAAAGTAATAAGTTTAAATAAATAAATTGATGAGCCATCGGTAGCATAATGATGGAGCCGTCGAGAACCATCAAAAGCTTCCACCGCAAATTTCACTATTCCTTATAATGGTCATGAACCATTGAATTGTTTCAGATGTGGAGTATTTGGTCAAAATAGGTGTCGGTGTTTGTCGAAGTCAAGAGTTGATTAGTCGGCAAGAATTAGTCTCCCAAGAGAAATCTTAGTATTATTGAACATGGATTCTTCTTTGTGTATCGTGAAACTTAAACACGTTCTTCTTGATCATCTTTGGGTAAAAAAAATTGAGAGAACAGAATTATTAGAAAGTTTACACATTTTGATGGTATAAAATTAGTTAATATTGGTAAAAAATTTGAGAAAAAATTTAGGATTCTGGTTAATGATTCATATGTTAGCATTGATTCTAACAGTAAAACCGTTTGAGTGAGACAAGGGATATTTGTTTGGCTGACACAAGGGTAGAAAATAATATGATATCATTTTAAAATCCTATTTATTTGGCCCAATAGTGTTGTTAGATTCCACAAGTGGTAAGCAAAGTAATAATTCTGATAATGGTATTGTTGATGACAGCAAAAAGCTCGTTTCAGATGTTGTAATATACAATGAAGATGAAGGATATATTAATGTTAACAAATGTTTGGAAAAAAGATTTGTGAGCAAAAATTGTACAGTAGTTGTATCAAATAGATTTGAAGTTCTAGAGAAATGTTTAGGTGAAGAAGAGTTGAAAAGTAGGGATAGTTTAGAAGAAGACAATGAAATATATTATGATGATATTAATGACACTTCGACTGTTATAGATGATGAGGGTTATTCTGATAAAGCTAATACTACAGGCATTAATGTTTTTGATACTGAACGTCATCATAACTTTGATCCTTTGGAATTAATTTTTGATGATAATGCCTAGTTTAGGGAAGGAGATATTGATTGTAAAGTTTTGAATATGGGTCTGGATAAAAATTTGGTGGTTCATGAACATTGTAATCCTATATATCATTTGTCTATTCTTGATTCAAATGTTGTTAGTGCAGTTACCTTGCCTGCACTTGGATACTTGTCTTAGTTCAAAAAATGAGCAAAATGTTGATAGTTTATTCTTGTATGAAAATGCTGGGATTGAATTTTACATGGACATGCACACAGTTATACATGATGTGCACACACTACTGTTGAATGAAGAAAGGACGGGTTCAAGTGAAACCTTTTTGACCAGCAATAATAGTTGCAGTGTTTTAAGAGATTGTTCTGATAAAACTGTAGTGAACACGGTAACACGGTAGCTAGCGTCGTTAGCTTAGATATGGTTGATGGTGGCAATGTGGAAATTCATGGTAAGATGTGATATGTTGATTTCGTGCTTAGGGAGGTATTGGAATATTGTTTGGATGATGTATAGGAGGACAAAATAATAAAAAATAATGTAATAAAAGATGATGAAATAATATGTGATAATGGGTAGTGTGAAAAAGTATGTGGCAATAGTGATGTTTGTACGAAGTTGCCTAATGTGAATGGTAGGGCTATATATCGGACATGATAGTCCGTTGTCCAACTCGGTCCGAGGTTGTAAGACATATTGTCCACGTCCATACGATTCTCATTTAGGACATGAATTAGGGCAAGGAAAAATGTACGAAAATATGTCCCTCCAAAAATATTTGATGTTTTTTTATTGTCCAAACATTGTCGGTCCGTTGTACGGCATGTATGGACAACATTCGAACTTAAAGATTGTTTTGTCTGTGTCCCTCTGAACCTCTTATGGGACGGGACTATGACACACCACCATCCGGATAAGTCCGACCCGTTTACACCCCTAATTAATGGGCATGAGCATGAGTCATTCGAAAATGGGACATGGGTTATATGCATGAAAACTGGGATGATACAAGAAAACTTATTAAAGAATAATGTTGTAATGGGTGGAGCAAATGATAATGGACAATGTGATGTGGCTATTAGACATGTTGACTACTCAGTGCATATGTCAAAATTTATGAATGGTAGCTAATAAAAACAACATGAAGATAAGGAATTAGCTGTTTATATTTTTGGTTCTAGTCCGAGTCCTTTTCGATCGGTGAGAAGGAGTGTTCTCCTTTGTAGAGTGGCCACCTGAGCTTTCGATAGCTCAGGTATGGATATTTCTTTAAGAAGCATTTATATTCTATATGTTTTGAACATGTTATCTACTAGTGATATGCACCATCTAGCTTGGAGATCAGGTTTTATTTTTGATGATGTTCAGTTAGATGTTGAGTATATTAGAAGTAGGGAAGTGTGAGGGATAGAAAACTTGAATATGAGATACATTAGTTTGAATGTTAGGGGTTTACATGATTTACATAAATGTAGTAAAATTAGATCAATTTTTAAAGATAATAATATTGACATTGTTTAATTAAAAGATACAAAAATAGATCACCCTGATTGTAGATTTTATAGGTGTTTATGAGGTCTTTATATTAGTCATTGGGTTCATCTTCCTACTAGACGTAGCTTTGGAGGGTTAATGGTGGGTTGGAAAGAAAACTATGTTAAGCTTCTACAATCTATTATTAAAATTTATTCGATACAATTAATTTTTTTCAATCTTGGTAATGGCTAATTTCTTAATGTTACTAATGTTTGTGGACCAAATTATAAATTGGATTGTAGGGTTCTTCGGAGCGAGTATCTGATATTTAGATCACTCGTTTCATGTCCTTGGGTGATAGGTGGGCATCTCAATGTCACTAGATTTCTAGTATAACAAACTACTATAGAAGGTGATTTCTCAGTCATAAGAATTTGACCAATTCATTATTAATATTTGCTAAATTGAAATACCGTTAAACAACAGACGGTACACTTGGTTAAATTAAAGAGATGACCCATTGTTGGCCCTTTTAGATAGTTTTTTTATTAGTGATGAAGTGCAACATAAGTATCCTATTTATAAGGTGGTTGGTCTTCAAGTATTTACTCGAATCATTATCCAATTGTTTTATCTTATAATAACCAAAATAACAGAAATAAATTAATCAGATTTGAAAAAATATGGTTGTCAGAAAATAACTTTTAAGAATTAGTAGCATATAAATGGTTTTCTCTAAGTAAATATAACTATAAATTATTCGGATATATAGATAAAAATTTGTTGGTAAAATTAAAGATTTAAAATTTTTTATTAAGAAATGGAATAAAGATGTCTTTGGTAATATTAGAATTAAAAAAGGTAAATTACTAAATGAAATTCTAAAAACGGATAAAAGAGAAGAACGTAGAAATACCTTAATGGTGATATGAATACTAATTTTTTTCATAAAGTAGGAAATGGTAGAAAATGGTGAAATACCATCAATTCTATTTTAATTAATAATATTGAAATCTTTGATAATGAAGAATTAAATGAGGTATTTACTAATTATTTTAAAGAATTTTTGGAACTAAAAATAAACATAGGATTATAGCCAATTGGATGGGTTATATCCTAATGACACTAGGATTGATTTAGATGGACTTGATTTTTCATTGAGGGAAGATGAAATATTCAGGGCTATAAAAGATATGCCAAATGATAAATCATATAGCCCTGATGGGTCTCTTATATTATTTTATGAAAAACTTTAGGGTGTATTAAAAAATTATTTAATTAATATTTTTAACGAATTTTATGATGGTTCATTACAATTAGGTAGGTTTAATTTTAATATAATCTTGTTACATAAGAAAATGGTTGCAAATAGTTAGAAGATTTTAGGACCGTTTCACTATGAAACTATTCTTTCAAATCATTTTTAAGGTTTTAGCTAATAGGTTAAGCAATAAAATGAATGAATTAATTGATATTGCTCAAACTGTATTTAGCAAAGGTAGAAATATTACATATGGGGTAGGAGTAGTTTAAGAATTTGTTAATTATTTTTATAAAAATAACATCATTTGTGCACTTTTAAAACTTGATTTTGCAAAAGCTTTTGATTTAATAGATTAGGATTTTTTATAGGGTTTATTATTAGTGAGGGGTTTCAGTATTACATGGGTGTGTTGGATAATGTCATTACTTAAAATTGGAAATTCAACTACTATGGTTAATGGTGTATTAGGAAACAAAATTCAATCGAACTTTGGACTTAGGCAAGATGATCCATTGGCACCTCTTTTGTTTAGTATAGTAGGGGACGTTTTTGCTAGAATTATCAAGCTAGCCATTAGTAATGAGATTCTATACGATGTTGGAAATGATATTATGAGTAATGGTATTTCCATTATATAGTTTGCAGATGATATGATGCTTTTTACATCACACTTACGTAGACATATTATAGCACTTAAATTTATATTATATAGCTTTGAACTGCTCTCTGGACTAAAGATTAATTTTGATAAGAGTTCCGTGTCAGTTTTGAATGATATAGGTAAGATGGAAAATCAAGTTGCTTGTACGTTAAATTGTAAAACCATGAAATTTCCCATAAACTATTTACGATTTTTAATAAGACTAACCAAACTCAACACAAAGACTGGTCGATAATTGTAGATAAAATTAACAAAATATTAACTAAATAGAATGGTAGATTTTTATCAAGGGTGGATAGGATAACCCTTATAACTCTATTTTATCAGTATTATCCATTTATTGGATGTTGTTTTATCAATTTTCGCAATAGGAAATTGAAAAAATAGATAAATTTAGGAGGGATATTTATGAAGTGGGGATAATCCTAACAATAGTTGAAAATGTTTAGTTAATTAGAAAATAGTCTTTAAATCTAAAGATGAGGGTGGGTTAGGTATTATAAATTTACATAGTTTAAACAGTTTTTTATTAGGAAAATGGATATGGAAATTTATAGATAATAATGAGAATTTAATTTGAAATAATAATAAATCATGGTATAATGGTAATTATAATATACAACGTATTTCTATAGTTAACACAAATAATATCCCTCTTTTTAGGAAATCAATAGTAAAAGTTATGATATTTGTAAATTAGGAATTATTAACTTGGTACATTTGAGGAATACTACCTCTTTTTGGCATAACAGTTGGATATCAGTAGTTCCACTTATAGTAGAATTTAACGAACTTTACAAAATTCGTAATTTTAAAACTGTGTTGATTTCAGAAATATATAGACCAAATTTAAATGTTCCATAGAAAATTAGTTTTAATCATACTTTAGTTAGAAATACATTATCGAAATTTGCCTTACTTTGTGCTATGTTAAAATTATATAACATTGATAATAAGCATGACATTAAAATATGGTGTTAGAATAGTAATAAAATTTATACAGCGCACTTCTTTTATAAATTTCTTAATTTTTGGGGTTACAAAATCAAATATATTTAGATGTAAATGGAAATGTAATACTCCACCTAAAGCTAAAGTACATATGTGGTTAAATATACGTGGAAAGTTAAATACTATGGAACTATTAAAAAGGAAAAATATAGTTATTGGTACTAAATATATTTTTTGTAATGTGGGAATAAAAAATATTTCACATTTCTATTTTGAGTGTCATATCACTAATTATATTCTTACAAATTGCCTTAACGTTTTTTACTTTAATATAATTAATGATGATACTTATTGTGAATTATTTTGGAATAAGTTTAGATTTCGTTGTAATGGTTTTCATAGATTAGTATTTGATATTTTTACTATAATATGTTGGTATTTATGTTTGAAAGGAATCAAAGGGTTTTTAATAGTATGAATACTCCAATAGACAATTTAATATATAATTGCTTTATTTTGTGTTAATTAGATTTCAAACCCCCAGTTATATTAAAGATAATAATATTAGTTTTAACGAATACCTTTAAAAGGTTTAATCTTGTGTTAGTTTAGTTAAGAACAATGCAGTATTTAAACTAAAAATAACAATAGCACAAGTACCATTTTAATTGACATATACGCCAATGAATTCGACACTATATTTGATTTAGGAAATTAGTTAGATTCTAAAATGTTACAATTTTGAGTATAACATTCATCTCAAAACATCTAATATTTATCTTCAACAATAAATAAATAGTAATGAACCTAATTTAACTTCCTTGGACACCTTTACCAATGACACATTTGATACTCCACTATTATTACAGTATTAGCCTTGAATAAGAATTTTCATTAATATTTGTGTTTTTATGTCCTCGGATTGTGTTATACCCTTTATTGGTTCTTATTTAGTTTTAATCATATTATTGCATGTTCTATTGTTTATTAGACTAATATATTTTTATTTAGCATATATATGTATATAAATATGTGTGCATGTGTTTATGCATTGGTCTTACACTTTTGGTATAAACGTTTTTGTAGCTTTAGATATGCTCATTGAACCAGATGGATTCAGTTGATTTTGAGGATCTGATCGCTCATCTTTTTTAGTGGTTTATAGTATTGTATTATTTTCATTATGGACCGTAGCTCTCTAAGATATTTTCTTTTTTCTTTCACATTGTATGAGGGATTTTGCTATCCATCAATCATGTTGGTAGCTCCTTTTTCTTGTGTTAAATAAAATACACGAGTTCTACCCTCTCTAATAGAGGATCACTCATTTCTCAAATAAATATTTAGTAGTATGTGTCAATATATATGTATAGTTATGTTAATTATTTCTAAATAAATTTAATAAAAAAATTTAGCCTAATAAAATTTGACTAAATCAAAATAATGAAAATGTTAACATTAAACCCATGAGTAAATTTCTTTTATAGATTGTTATCCAGCATTTGAACCAAGCGACATCTCGAAGAATCTAGACTTCAAGACGATAAAGAAATGGATTAAGAAGCTCGGGAGGTATGAAGATGGAAGAATAAAGGAGCATGAAGAAGTTTTGGTTAACATTGAGAAAAGTCAAACCAATCGATACCAAATGGTTGAAACTATTCGGCATTGAATTGTCCAAATTTCATTTGGGGCCCACTTTATTTATTAGCGAAGATACTTGCAACTTTGAAGAAACTGACAAGTTTTGAAGGTGCAAGACCAATCTGTATCAAGCATTCCCAAGTGGTCAGTTTTTTCATAAAGATCCACAGCTTGAAGACTTAAGATAGTATGATGAAAGAATGAAAATATGAGTAAGGGAGGCCATTTGTCATTGACAAAAATGGGTCTGAATTGAACGGTACAACTATTGAGATATTTGCACTTTTTCCCTATTTCATTGTGGCTGGAAACTCAGATTTGGAAGAATAGTTGCTCATACATGTTTTACCAACTGTCATGGAGGAGTACACTCATAAATAGTAGACTATGGACAGCTAAGAAAGAGCTTTTAATTCCATTTCGACCTTTGCACCGAATTACTACCATGTTTGAGATTCACTTAGTTTCTAGTGTAAAATCATTGTAAAAGTGCTTACAGTTGCAAGAGAGAGGCTTAAGATTCTAGCTAAACTACTTAAAGCCCTTTTGATATCCTCTTTTGAATTTCTTTTTTATTACATTTCATCTTGTTTATTATAGTCTAGGGGTGTCGGACAGATTTTTTTATGCAAAACTTTTTGGTGCATTCGTTAAGAAAGAATTGCTCAAACAAAGATCTACTGTTATTTGGATTCGAATAAAGTCTAGTATCGGGTCTAAGAGGGTAGTGGCTCTAAGAAAAGAGAAAGGAGCAAGATTTAAAGCTATACCTGAAGGGGGTAATGAAGGATCCCAACATAATGTAGAAGAAACAATCAGCCAACGACCTTGCTCGAATTTTCATCTTAACATGAGACCATGAAAATGGATAAGATAGAGAAGATGATGTTTTATATGAACCTAAAAAAGCTATATCAGTGTAAAGCTCAAATGGATATGATGAAAAAATTATAAGATCGGTTGGTATCATTGGCTCAACCCATGTGACAGAATGAATCTCATAAGGGAAGGTAGAGTTGGACAGATTCATCATCTTTTGATTTAGTAAAGAAAGCTTGTCTTCAGTTAAATAGAATAGAAGACCAGGCAATTGGGTGATACAAAAAGAGGCTTGGTCAGTGCAACAAAAAATAGAAGAGATGTAGCCACTTAGCCAAAGTCCAAATCGGTCTACACAGAACTATCGGGATTGATCGGTGCTGATCGGTCTGTTGAGAGGCTATATCTCTCCGATAGTGCGGAGGACTTACAGTTCTTTGACACTAGAGAAGGTCAAGCTATCAACCCACGAGATGGTGACTTACAAGCAACACTAATGAATCAGTTAGAAGGGACATAGTCTATCAAGGCTTCACCATAGGTCAGGACGAATGGTTTCTCCAAAAACAAGGGAACATAGATGCCATAGAACTATCCATGAGCGTTTGTTAAGCCAAACACTCAGGAACGTTTATAATGATTGCCGTTCGGCGGGACAAGGCGGTAAAGAGTATATTGTGGACTAGGTTAAGGGAATGATACGTCAAAGTGAGTAGCGATAAAATGACTACTGGTGTTCGTCGGCAAGACGAATCCCGTGCACTGAAAAAAAATTCTTGAAGTAAGTTATCCTAAATTTTTTGCATTGCCAACCATGCCAATCTACAACTACATGACTACCCTAGCTAACATCTTTTGAACTATGGATGACACATGGATAATGCGCATGCAACTGATGCTGCAAGATGTAGGTGTTCCCCAATTTTTATTAAAGGAGGCTAACAAGAAAACTTATCAACATCCCAAATTATAGTTTAAAACGTAGACGACTCCTATGAAACATTCTTTCAAAAAGATGAAAGTAGTTAATACCTTTCGATCAGGTGAAAATAGTTAATAATCCTTTTTATTCTTTCCAGTTTTCCTTTTGAATAGGTTATAGTAATTGAAACTCCTTCTTATATAACCCTTCAACTTAGTCGAAACACCAAAAATCCTTCTCGTATTGCCTTCCGAACAAGTTAAGCAGAATTAGCATCCTTTCGAAACCCCCCTTTTGATACAGTTGTGGTGACCCATAGGTTGGTCCTAATGATATAAGGATATGGATCAAATGGATACTTCAGAAATTGACATTTCGACAACTTGAATTTAGAAGCTAAGGCTCTAAGGATATTGTTTGAGCTAAGGGTTTTGACTTTCTCGAAAAGTGACCCTTCGATCAAATTGACATAAACAGATTATAAACTAAATCCAATAGAAACATTAAATCGGCTGTACTTCCAAGAATACCATAATCTTTCTTTTATTAAATTAAAATAATATGAATTGACCAAATTTCCAATCTAATTTGAAAATTAGGGTTTACAACTTTAAGAAATACAAGAATGAAGTAAATGAATTTGGATCTCCTAAGCCAGACCTCTAAGGTCTTATTTATAGGTGCGGGTTGGCACCTTTCGAATTAGTGCTTTCGACTTTGTCAAAAGGCGGCCTTGGAGACCTTTTGTTGTCGTTAACATTTGGGCATCATTTTGCATTTCTTTGGAATGGACCTGAGCGCTTTCGACTTCATTGAAAGGGGCAGGTGCGCTTCTCCACTTTGTGTTGCTATGTTGTTGCAAGCAAGAAAAGGTTCGAGCTTTTGACTCTATCAATATGTAAATCTTTGGAGCTTCGAAGGAGTCAAGACGTTGAAGGTTTTAAAGAGGAAGATGGATTTCGCTGGCACACTTGCTGATTGTTTCAAAACCGCATCCTCTAATGTAGTAGATTGCAAAATTAAACATTGAGAAGCACTTCTTTCTTAATTGTGAATGGTCTCGACCAGTTCGAAAGGCTTATTTATGCTTTCGAAGAGGTTGTTCTAAAAACATCCTTTTGCGGAATGTGAAAGAAGGAAAAACCTTTAGTTTCGAAAGTTTGACATGCACGTAAGTGCTGCAATTTGTTTCCTTCGAAAAATGTTTCTCAACTTAGTCGAAGTGTCTTCATGTATGCGGAAGCATCCATTTCGAAAGGAAGCAATTGAAGCGAAATGGTACTTTCGACCCTTCTGACCCCTTCGAAAGCTTGTTGCACATCTAATTTCGGCTGTAGCATCACTTTGACTCCTTCGAAAGGCTTGTTGATGTTATCATCTCTTGTAAATCCTTCTCTTCTATTCATCTTGGTTTCGACAAGGTTGAAGTGAGAATTAGTGATAACACTTGCCCCCTCCCCTCCTCCCCCACGAAAGGATGACTTTGATTTTTCAAGTCAACTGCCTCGATACTCTTCTTTATTTTAGCATAGAGATTTCCCGCCTTTTCATGTTCTTGCATAAATCCTGGCTGTTTATTTAAATTTGATCGTATGGTCTATCCTTCATGCTGACTTTTCATATAAACCACGCTTTTTTCTTCCCCTTTTCATTTACTTGCGATAAAAAACTTCCAGCAGGAATTAAAATTCTCATTTTCTTCATAAATTTCTATTTCCAACAAACAAAAGCTCGAATTCAAGGTAAGTCCTTATTATCCTATTTTTGGAACCGACTTACCTCACTAATATTTGATTTTAAAATTCATTGGGTATGAATTTGACTTAGTGTTCTAATTTCATAAAGATGATTTAGGTTTTTCGTTCACATGAATGTATCCTTTGGTTCATTTTTTTGCTTATTTTGTTCCATTTCCCATGTCAATTTTTATTTGGAATTCATCAGATTTGGTTTTTTTTATGATTCGAATTTACAGTTTGGAGATTTTTGCAGTTGTCTATTGTAGATTCACGTTCGAATCAATTTAACTATTAACTTTTTGAAGTATTGGGCTTTGGGTAAGAAAGATTTTTCCTGCAATTTCGTAGAGAAGTTTGAGTTGTACGAATCACAACTTGGCATTGTAATTTGACCTTTCTACCCCTTTGAAAGAGGTTAAGGCGGCTAATTTTGTATTGCTTCTTCAACCTCTTTCAATGAGGTCAAAAGGAGGTCCGGTATCTATCTTTTAATTGATCTCTTTGAAAGTGTTGATGTAGTCAACATGAAGTGGACTTCTTCGAAAGCGTTATATGCTTTACTATATTCTAACACCTTTTGAAGAAGTTGTCTTGATGTGCTTCAACAAATGGTTACATAATATATACTTTCGAAAGCATAAATTTTATTTTATAGGTTTTGAAACTTCTAGTATATATAAAAGTGAATTTAACCGTTGGATTCATGCATAATTTTAATTTACTTTGGAGGTGTTGGGAGTTAGGAATTCACTCTTCTTTTTGTAAACTGGATTGAGGAGAACATATTTTGTTTAAGTTGAAAACCAAATCAAACCTTTCGACTTGATCAAAGCCTACTATATTGAATCAAGTTTGGCTGTTGGTATGCTTTCGAAACCTTAGACCCCTTTTGACTTACTCGAAACCCACTGTAGTTAACTGGGATTTGATCATCATTTTATACAAAAACTATCGAAATGTCCCAAAGCCCTTTCATTTGTATTGATATTACTTAAACCCAAGTCTTTCGACTTAATTGGTATATAGGGTTTCGACAACATTCATATTCTTTGAGTAAAACAAAATTCATGGGTTTCGACTTTGTTGAAAGGTTTATTTGTCCTGTTTGTGGACTGTTGTTAGCGTATATTTATGTTCAAACTGGTTGTGTAGGCTTTAACTATTCCTTTTAATAGTAATTTTTTTCTTGGGCTTTCGACATTGTCGAAGGGTGTTTGTAGGCGTTCCCATTCCATTAACCCCTTCGATAGTATTGAATCTCAACGAATTTCATTTTCTAAATTGACATTAACATTTTTTCAAGGATATGAAATTACATATTTTGGTTGATATTTGAATTATTGTAATAGGTTTTCGACATCCTTGAAAAATGTTAATAATAGAACAGATTATAATTTTTTACTGAAATGATTTCACCTGATAGGATCTTAGGTGTGAAATAGGTCTTCTGGAAAGCTAAAAAAGATACAGTACCACTGATAGAATCTTCTCCAAAGAAGGTCGAAGCCATTTCCAAACATTCTTTAATATCTTCCTAAGATGAGGTTGATGCCATTCTAAATGACTTTAGCATCACTGGGGTGGAAGCCATTCCCCTAAAATCCTCCCGAAGGACATTTTTCCTATACTTCCATTCATATTTTGCATGGTGGCTTCCTTCCTTTCCTAGATTTCCTGTCTTGACTCATCTGGGAATTGCACCTATCTAGTTATCCCTAAATGTTTATACATACATTCTTTCGTTGGAACTTATGGCTCTGAAGTTAAGCATTCCTTCGTTAAATGCTAAAATTCCAAACTATTTTGTCCGCCTAGTCAAACTCAGCAACTTAAATAACCAGATCTTTAAATGTAACCCCTCCAAAAAAAACTAATCTCAGATGGGGTAAACAAATTTAGAGACTGTGAGACACAATTGTACTTCGTCAAATGCTTTTCGAATATCAGTGGAGTCTTTTCTTCCCTTATAGGTTGATCATAGTTTTTATCTCTATTCAACTACTTTCTTTTGCTAATATATGCTTCTTTATCAGGTCCTACTACTAAAGATCTCAATGATGAGGATAAGGGAACTGTCAAATTGTTGATTGCTGCTTCAGGTAGCATCGAAAATAAGCTTACACTGTTGACTCCATCAAATCTTCAAAAACATTCTCTTATCCCCGCTGGTCAAAGAGTCCTTGGTCCACCCCTACTTGTACAAGATACTTCTCGGAGCAAGCACTTCTTGTCTTTGGGTGATCCTAAGAACTTCTCCCCTATGTCTCCAATTTGCCCAGATCACCCTGGTAAGATTAAGCACAACACTTGTAGTTTATTGTCGCGTTACTTCCTGACTTGTATTTTTTTTGAATTTTCAGCAGCTGCTCCTCAGGTCGAATTAATCGTATGCGATCCAGTTCTCTCAACTTCCACATATGGTGCATCATCCTTGACTCAGGCCATCGCTAGGTCAAAGATGATTTCTAAAAGAAAATTGTGGAATGTGGCTATAGCAGGCCCATTTCATAAGAAGGCTAAGATTGTTGAAGTTTCATCTTCTTCGCTATCAGAAGTGTGATGACCCGGAATTTTGGGCAATAGCAATCTGATAGTCTTTATTAATAAATATTTAAATTGGTTTAATAATCTTCTTTTATAAATATTTAATTGGTAATTTTATCTTTTATAGCTAATATTTTTTTTTCTATTTATAATGTATATATATTGGTATATATATTGTAAATAGGAAGTCTTGGTTACTTTAATAAAAGATTTTGTTTCCAAATTGTAACATATATGTATATATTGTGAGTTGAAGTTATGTTTTAAAATTCAATGATTTTCAAGGCTAATATTAAATAGTTTTCTATTTATAATATATATATTTGTATATATTGTAAATAGAAAAGCTTTAGTTTGAAATTAACAAATAAAAACATGTTTTCAAATTTAATATCTATTGTAATTTGGGGGTTAGAATTAAATTTAATATAATTCTCTTCAAAGGCTATTTAAAATTTAACTTTATATTTCTTAACAACAAAGATAACATTTATATTTACTTAAAAATATTTAACTTAAGTTTGAAGTTTAAATAAGATTTATAAAAGGTTTGCTTTACTTTCTTTTTAAGTTTGCTTGATCTAAATATGATTTGTAAATGTATATGGAAGGTTAAAACATAATTTATTTCAAACATTTTAAAATATATAAAACATAAGAAAAATATTTAATAAAAGGGTTTATTATGATTTACTTAAACTAAAAATGGTTTAAAATATATATAAGGTTTAAAAATTACTTTCTTTTAAATATATAAACATATTATACAAATTTTAATACATAAGAAACATAATAATACACATATTTGACATTTGTAAGACCCTTAGAACATGCAAATACATTTGTAATAATAATATGATGTTTTATACATTTGTAAGCCAAGGAAAAATTAAATTAACAAGTGGCCACATTTTTCTCCTTTAAAAATTTATTTATAAATAAGCGATTTAAAGAAGAAACCTGCTTGTTTTGTTCCAGTTCAAAGTTTATAGTTCAAACATCCTTCTTTTCTTCATTCTAAAACTGAAATCTAAAAAAAATTAAAGCTTCAAACAATTTTAGTTTATTTAAATCTTCAACACATTGTAACCTGTATCAAAGAATGCAACAAGATCAATATCGGTTTCAGTTTCAACATCATAGAATTCAAATCAAATGCAAAAAAAAACGTCCAGATCAAATTCAAATTTTTAGATCAAGGAAGAAACCTGTCTCTGCTCCTCTATTTAAACCTTGTGAGTATTTTTTTTTCAAATCTAAAAATCTTTTAATCCTTAATGCATGTGATAGATTTGTGTATTAGTATAGTATATAATGTCTGTAGAGATGTATGGATATGAATGTATATATAGGTATGCCTGTGAAATGTTTGTAAAAGTATATATGCATACTCTCTGTTCTTATTTCAGACTTAAGAATTACCTTCAAATTCCATCTCTCCTCATACAATTAGATTTATACTTCGCTCCTTGAATGAAAGATGATTATTACAGGGTTATATTAATCTATAAAAGGGTTTCAAGATTTTATATTTAGAAATTTTTACAAAAATAAAAGAATATAGAGATGAACTGGAAATAAGTAAAAATCAGTCATGCTAATTTTAACTACAGATTACAGAATGTGATTCATCATGGCAAATGATTACTTCAGGTAGAAAGATCATGATTTTTAGATTCATATAAGTCGAGAATTTCTGGGATGATCTGTTTTTGCATTTTCGTCACTTTCCGACGAACGATGGAGGGTTAGTCGTCGAGCTCATTTCTGGAGAAAGTTGGAAGACGGGGGAACTCGGGTAAATTGGCCAAAGAATTTCTCGATGGTTGTGGTGGTCGTACGATGGTGATCTAGGGTTTGACTGGCAGTTTGGGTCGACATTGATTTTCGGTGTTGTGTGTTGACTGGGGGGAATCGGAGGTATTCGCGAACGGATGGGTAGTTGCACAGGCCAGTGCCGCTACTATGATCGGAGAGACGTAGACTCCGGTGGAGTGGGTTATCTTCGGCAAGGGGATTTGTCGACTGGAGTTAAATTCCAGTTTGAGTTGTAGTGCTCGATTTTTTTTTTGGTTTTCATCGACGCTGGGTGATGGAGAGGATTGGCGAGGTCATCGACGACTCTTCTGGGTCAGGAAAGATGGTCAGAGAAGGGTGGAAGCGACGTGCACTTGCGCGCATGTATGTTTGTACCAGGGTTGTGTCATGTAATTGGGGAAGAAGAGCGAAACTCGGGTTTGGGCTCGAGTCTTTTGCTGTTTGTCTCCAAGTAGAGAGGGAGCATGAGAGTCACGGGGAACATCTCGGCTTGACTCAGGGATTTTAAGTGATTTGCTCGGGTTATTCTATATTTAGTTCCAGGTTTTTGAAATTTAAGTAAATCATAACTAGGTTTAAAATAGAGTAGAAACACGAATAAGCTTATAAAAGTAAATGTTTTAAACAAGTTTAAGTTTTAAAAGTTATTAAAATATTAGCTCAGTTTTAAAAATATATTTAAAAAAATTAGTTTTAAAAGCAAAAACATATTTAGTTAACAAGTTTCAGAATTTTAAAGAAAATGAATATGTTTTCAAAGGATTATTAACCGGGTTTCCAAAGTAATTTATTACAACAAGTTTTTTAGACAAGTTTCAAAGATTTAGAATGTTAAAGTAAATGTTTAAATTTTGGTTTTCTTCTAAAAAGAAATTATATTGGTTAATTTTGTAATAAATTCCTAAATGTTTTCAAAATGAAGTTTATTGGTGAAATAAAGAAGTGGTTAAGATAAGTGTATAAATTTTAATCAATCAATGATTCTCTAAATGGTGTTTGTATAAATTAATTTCAAGCTTTTAATTTAATTGCGATTAAATAATAAGAAAGAATTAATTAAGGTAATGGGTTATCTTAACTATTTATAATCTTATTAATAAAAGTAATTAAAGTTTTATTACTTAAGTAATTAGGATGGTTAATCAATTTAATTAAATTAAGATAAATAAATTGGTTAAACTAATTTAGATAGTTAATTACTTAATTGATTAAGGATTAATTAATCTTAGTAATTAAAGGTTAATTAATTAATGGAAGGAATTAAAGGGATTAATTACTCATGGTAATTAATTTACGATAATTAATTAATTTAATTAATTAAGGATAATCACTTAATGAAGTTGATTTAAGTATAATTACTTAATGTAATTAATAAAGTATAATTACTTAATATAAGTAATCACTGGGAAATTACTGGATGTAATTAATTAAAGGGGAATTACTTAATGGAAAGTAATTGAAGGATAATTACTTAGTGGAAGTAATTAAGAATTAATTACTTGGTGCAATTAATTAAAGAATTAATTAATATAATTAATTAAGGAGTTAATTAATTAATGTGAGTAATTAAAGGATAGATAATTGTTGTATGTGATTAATTAAGGTTGATTAATGAATGTGATTAATTAAGGTTGATTAATGAATGTGATTAATTAAAGATTAATTTAATTAGAAGAATAGTTAATTAATGAAATAATTAGAGGATCATTAATTAATGTAATAACGAAAGTAATTAAAGGTTGATTATTGTGAGTAATTGAAGGATAATTAATAAATATAAGTGATTATAAAATAGTTAATTAATATAATTAATTAAGGGTCATTGTAATTAATTATAGTTAATTAATTAATGGGAGTAATCAAAGGTTAATTAATATGATTGGTTTAAGGATAATTAATTTGTGTAATTAATTAAGGGTTAATTACTTAATGTAATTGAAGAACAATTAATCAAGGATGATTAATTAAGATGATAATTAATTGGTTTCTAATTAATTAATAAGCTGAATTAAAAGTAATTAAGTAATTAATTTAATTCGTTGGTAGTTAATTAAATTAATTAGGGATGGCGTATCTTGCTTATGGATGATGGAATGATATTGAATGCCTTGGATTATGTGATATCTCTAATATGTGATATATGTTGCTTTGTGATATGAGATGCTTTGGTTGAATTGTGATAATATGGATTATCTATTTTTGATAATGTGAATATCTATCTGTGTGAATATAGATAATAAATTAAACTGTTTTAACTTAAACAGCTTGGCCTTAAAAGACGGCGTTTTGGATTTCGGTGAGGCTGGGATCGGATTTCCAAATTTGGATATCTGAAAACCACATCGATCCAAATTAAACGATAGGTCGTGAATCTCAAGTGAAGATCGAGATGAAGATTCAGAGTGCAAGGGCTATTGTCGTTAACTCTGAGGGTGATTCCAAAATGAGTGTAACGAGATGGTGCCTTCGGTTACGTTCGAACCCGGAACGAACTTCTATGGATTGAATGCTTTCAGAACATCCTCATCGGAGGACAATGAGCATTCCAAGATATGTGTTCTAAAAGGTAATCGTAGCCTCAAGCCACATTAACCGGGAATGGCTAAAACCATGGAGGTGCAGCAAGGCTAAGTGGGTAGCACCCAAGTAGGATAAGATTACCCCTGTCTAGAGGTCCTTTATTATTCGGCTGTGTAGGCAGTTGGTCACGACAACTGCTAGGGTTGTCTTATTCGGGACTATCCAGTAAGGGATGGTTTTGGACTTTCGGTCTTGTGTTGCAGGGGATCAGGGTGGATCCTCGATACGGTCATCTAGGACACATACTTTGACGGGCGGTACCCCAGTAGCCCTGCCATTGTATGGAATCCAATCTCCGATAAGTGTCGTAAGTTTTGATTGTGCCCAACTATGTTGGAACGTGAGATGTAAGCATTCCAGCTATTTTTGTATTTTACTTGAAAACCCTAGACACTATTATAATATCACTGGATTTCCTATCAATTATTTTGGTTATCGTAAGGAAAACTTTTCCGTGTTTATGTGCGGGTAGTCTTACGAGGTACCTTTTGCTTTCAAAGATTTTTCAAAGTTAAGCGACTTTAACCTATTTACTCACACCAGACTCATGTCTGACTCGGAGTTTATTTTCTGTTTCCTTAAACTCTTGGGTACTTAAATTTTTACGAGTAGCCAAGGGATTCAGGTTAGCTTTGACGAATTCTGAAGGAACTTTAGAGCATGAGGCTTCACCGTGTAGATATATAGAGTTTCTGCTGTGTTGTATCTCTGTGATGAAGTCTGTATTGTATGATAGACAGGTCTTTATAAATGTCTAGTTTGGGATGTATAAGCTGTATAACTCTAATGAATATGATACTATGTAATATCTTATGTGATGTAATATAATTTATTCGTTCCGCTTTGAGATTATGATTTTGTTTAGTTCTTTCTTCTCTATCTTTCTCTTTTCTATCCCTTTCTTTCTAAATCATGATGCATCTTCCTGTGGAATGAAAGGCGGGTCGTGACAGTTGGTATCAGAGCCAAGTTGAGTGAATACCTAGGCTTTGGAGTGATTTCTTCTTGAGAGAGCGTACTTGTATTTTTATATATATTTATATTTACCTAATCTGTTGGAATACCTGTTCAGGTTTGTCAACATAAGTTCTCTGGTTGAGGGTAGTGATGTGTGTAGCACGACTACTAATGAAAAAAGTCTAATTGTTGAGGTTGGATGTGTATCTGCCGAAGATGTTGACCCAATACCGCCTCGAGTATGCTTTGTAGTTTTGTGTAAGGATTTCATCAATCTCGGAGGATGGTTTTTTTAAGAAGGTATGGAGTCAATCTTTGGTTGCGCTCATGCGAGCAGATTTTCTAGAATTTGGATCTGTCACATGAGCAGAAGCGAGTGATAGCATCTTGGCAACTTCAGGAAGGAGCAGCTGCGCGGTGAGACGTAGTGACCATGGATGTTCCCGAAGGTTTTTTCTTTTGGAGGAAGTTTTTAAGAAGCAGTTGTACCTACCGCTGAGAAGACTTGACTGTATAGGGATTTTCAGGATCTCAGTCAAAGGAGTTTGTCGATATTGGAGCGTGAAACTAAGGTCAATGAGTTACCTCGCTATGGACATGTCTCATTGTCACCCCCTTAGAAGAACGAGGTGTTTGTGTTTGGTTTGAGGCCCAAAATTTCTAGAGAAAATGTTTGCCCATCTCAAGGCTCTATGTGGAATTGGATGATATGGTTTTGAGGATCAAATAGCTTATGGATAAGAAGTCTTTGGCAGCAGTGCAACTCGGAGGTGTTTTGTGTGCCAGTAGGAAAATCTTTTGGCTTAGTAGTAGAAGTGAAATTTAGAAGCAGCAGAGTGGACAATCAATTCTTATGATAGGAAGGCGTTCTTGAAGGATTTGGCCTTGTTTGGAATTTCGATGAATTGGTTAGGCAAGCATAAGCTGTTCTGATTTGTGAAGGGAGAACAGTGTCTTTGAAAATTGATTTGGGCAGGATTGCAAAAGTTACTTGCGTTAGTTGAGAGTTCTTTTGAGTAATCTTATGCATGGGATCGAGGCGTCCCAAGAAGTAGGATTTATCGAAGTTGTCGGAGATTTTTTCGGATGTCTTCATAAAAGTCAAGGTTTTCCTTAGCATCTGGAGATTGAGGTTTTTCATATCGACCTGGTTCATGGAGCTATACCGGTGGTTCAGCTAGATAGGAGGATGCCTAGATAGAGAATTTTGTGAAGCAGCTCAGGACTTCTTCGAGCTTCTGTGTTTTCTCTTTATGGATATGATAAACTGTGTTTTTTGGAATGTGTTGGACAAGTCTGTGCTCGTGTTCATCGATGGAATTCTCATCATCTTTGAATCAGAGTTGTGCACCGGAAACAAGATAGCACCTATTCTAGAGTGGAAGCAACCGAAAATTGCAATGTTTTTGGATTAGAGGGTTTCTTCAGGAAGTTTTTCAGGATCTAAAGGCGAAGTTGTCAGATGCACCTATTTGGCTATTCCAGATAGGAGAAGTAAGTTTGAAGTCCACCGACGTTTGTGGAGTAGAGCTTGTACTCCGGATTTTGGCAGATTTTATGAGAACCATTTTTGTGGGTTGGATCCGGAGATCATCTTATTCTTGGTCTAGATTAGATTCGAGAGGCATCTGTGAAGGTGGAGTCAATCAAGGAAGGATGAGGGCAGCCTAGGATCATCAAAGGAGTTATGTGGATAGAAGACAAAGGAATTTGGAATTTGAAGTTGGAGACTTTATTTTTGGTTGAGGTTTACTCCGGTCAATGGAGCATTAAGATTGGGTAAGACTGGGAAAGTTAGCTCCGAGATATATTGGATCTTCCCGTATTCTCGATAGGATAAGTTCTTTGGCCTTCAGGATTGAATTGCCAGTCCAGATGGCTAGAATTCACAAAGTATTTCACGTATCCCTGAGGGAGTACGTGTATGATCCCTGGTTGTGGAACCAACAGTTCAGGAGGATTTGGAAGTTGAGCCGGACTTGATTGTGGTCAGATATCCTGTTCAGATTGTAGATCATTTTGAAAAGGAGCTCTGGATTTAGTAGTGTAGCTGGTTTGGATTCAGTAGAGCAAGTATTCTAGTGTTAGTACATGGGAAACTCTAGGAAGTGTTAGAAAGGTCTATCCTGGTTTGTGTCAGGATAGTTAGTTTGATTTGTTTGTTCGAATAAATTGGTTGCTATGGTTGTTAGTATCCGGCTGATATGTATGCTTTGCAGTTTGGAAATAGAACTTTTGCTGGATTATTAAATTATCTTTGCTTTTAAATTTCGGAGACGAAATTCTTTTAAGGGGGGAGGAATGTGATGACCTGGAATTTTGGGAAAGAGCAAATTGATAATCTTTATTAATAAATATTTAAATTGGTTTAATAATCTTATTTTATAAATATCTAATTGGTAAATTTTATCTTTTATAGCTAATAAAATTTATTTTCTATTTTTAATGTATATATATTGGTATATATATTGTAAATAGGAAGTCTTTGGTTTTACTTTAATAAAAGATTTTGTTTCCAAATTGTAACATGTATGTATATTGTGATTTGAAGTTATGTTTTAAAATTCAATAATTTTCAAGGCTAATATTAAAATGTTTTCTATTTATAATGCATATATATATTTGTATATATTGTAAATAGAAAAGCTTTGGTTTGAAATTAACAAATAAAAACATGTTTTCAAATTTAATATCTATTTTAATTTGGGAGTTAGAATTAAATTTAATATAATGCTTTTCAAAGGCTATTTAAAATTTAACTTTATATTTCTTAACAACAAAGATAACATTTATATTTATTTAAAAATATTTAACTTAAGTTCAAAGTTTAAATAAGATTTATATAAGGTTGCTTTACTTTCTTTTTAAGTTCGCTTGATCTAAATATGACTGGTAAATGTATATGGAAGTTTAAAACATAATTTATTTCAAGTATTTTAAAATATATAAAACATAAGAAAAATATTAATAAAAGGTTTTATTATGATTTACTTAAACTAAAAATGGGTTAAAACATATATAAGGTTTAAAAATACTTTCTTTCTTTGAGAAAAATACGCGATCCTCTGTAAATAGAGGAGAGCACACATGCAAAAATATATATAACACAATAGTAAGGTGCTGCCAACATGCCTGGTAGGTAACAAAACTAAAAACGAGTAACAAAGAAAAAATCAGGTACCCCTTAGATGAGTTCCGACAAGGCCACCACCCACACACCCCAATATCAAGTTCTGACATGGCCACCACCCGATACTAAGGTGTTAGGAGTACCTAGAAACAAGAGAAAATGATGCTCCATGCATCTCGATAACTCTATGTATAAAACAAAAAAAAACTCTGTGCATCTGGAACGGAATGATGCTCCATGCATCTCGGTAGCTATATGCAACACAAACAAAGAAGAAAACTCTGTGCATCTGGATCGGAAGGAATGAAGAAGCCTCAACTCTGAAGTGTAAATAAATGTGATGCTGGATGGGATAATTTGCACTGGAAACACTGAACATAGGAAGAAATGCCAAGATGTAGTATGGATCCTCCTGAAGATAATACTCCATAATATAGAAGAAAGAATCCTGCATCGATGGAAGACCCAAACGAATTCCTGAGTGGAAAACTCTACTCTGAAAGCCTCTCTACAAACCGTATCTTGCAATCTAAAGATACGGGAAACTGTGAAAAGAACCAGATATCCTTTCACCCATACCTGTATCTGAGGGTGACTAAGGAAAAAGTAAGAATTATACATATATATGTATATTTATATAATTAATATACATATATATATATATATGTATGTATGTATATATGAGGAAGGAAGTAAAACTTATATAAGACTAGACTAGTAATAATAGAATTAAGATATTTATAAACTAATACACCAAAAAAGAACAAAAAAAACCAAATTTAAAAGAAAACTGTGAATCTTTAGTCATAAGTAAGTTATGATTAACAGTTAGATCATCATATGAATTTGAAAAAAATATTCATATTAATACTGATGGCGTTAAAAAAAATAATTGTTGTGTTTAAATAAGTTAATATTATAGCTAACCTTCTTAAGATACCCTTTAAAAAAAATTATTTTTATCTAATTTATATTTGGGTCTAGAAATCCAATTAAAACAGAATGAAGAAATAGTAAAAATCAAAAAATTAAAATGACTATTATTATTATTATTATTAAAAACTCTTTGATTTCTTTCAAACCATATATACCAACTAATAATAATGAATAAAGAGTTAAGTAAAAACCCAATATTCTTTTTAAACCTAAATCTAAAATTATTCTAGTAAAATTCACAATCCGAAATTTTAGTTATAATATTAAAATTGAAGATTTTAAGAATATTATTAAGAATGTAATACGAATCCATGCAATCATAATATATATTCTTAATGTCTTCAAGGTGCAATTACAAAAATAACATTTATCATCATTATGAATGTTCTTTCTTTTTAAGTATTTAATTGTATTAAGTTTTCCATGCAATATTAACCACATGTGTATTTTAGATTTAGGAGGAGCATTTGATTTCCAAATAAATTTGAACGAGTTGTTTATAGTACCCGAAAAATTAATAAATCTGTAAAAAGAATTAGAAGTATATTTCTTACTTCTATCCCATTCCCAACAAAAGATATCATTATCATTCACGATATTATAAAGATTTAATCTTGCATAAAGCAAGTAAAGAAGCCTAAGAGTTGAACCTACTGAAATTCTGTTAAAACTAACATTCCAAGGAGGATCATTATCAGGAGAATAAACATCATTAATTAGAGCAAACTTAAAATTACAGATATCATAAAGCTTTTTAAATTCCATTTTAAAATGTAACGTTTGGCGATTTTTCGTTGCCGAAAAACCGAAATGTTATGGGGTTTAAGAAAGAAGAAAAGAAGTAGAAGAAAGAAGAAAAGAAGTAGAAGAAAGAAGATAGTAAAAGGGAGAGAAAAGAAAATAGAACGGAACAGAAAAACAGAAAATGGAACAATATCAGAATCTCACAATTCGCAGCGGAACAACATATAATAATAAATGAATAATCTTTAAACAAAGAACTATATCAGTTATTACATTTTATTACATCATATCATCAGAGTGTACAACATCAAACAATGCAGCGGAAAAAAACTACTATATAAACTGTAATACGCCATCCAGCTTGCCTCCAGCAACTCCTGAATTCCAGAATATCCTGATAAACCTTAACTCTTGACTGCCCGTGTGGAAATTGGTGGGCACCCAGAGTTTAGGAAGGAAAACAATAAACTCCGAGTCAGTCATGTGACTGGTGCGAGAACTCAAAACAGTTTATTTATCTTTAAAATAAAGTAGAGGAATATTTTTAAAAATCAATTCGCAATGCTTTTAAAAATGAGACTACCATAAGACCTCCCGCCACACACACAATGCAAACGCAGACTTGGAGGAGATTTCTTCTTATGTTAGTCAAAGATGCTTGATACGTATTAAAAAGAAACATTTGATATTATTATTGGTGCATAGTGTAGAAAACAGTTTCGAAAGTAGAATATAAATCTTAGCCAGCATAGGTACCATTATAGTATGCTTACTATAGCTACCATATTAAATGGAAGGTTCTACAACTAAAACCGTACAAGATCGTATTGTTTCTTTGGATTTCCAACGAATGTCAGGCCAAGGAACTTCCCATTGCCACATGAGAACGCCTCTGGATGGACGTCCCCGAGAACCAAACCGGATCTCTACCAACACAAGGCCGGGTTACCCCTAACTGAGTAACAACTGACCGAATATGCCATCCCCCGGTCCTTTGGGACCTTTCACCGAGCGCTCGTAATCAATTCACACAATCATAAAGTGTTTTCAACATGAGTAAGTATCTGGGCTCCATACCATGATACCACCCTTTTCCAGAAGGAAATGCACATATCCTAAAGGGCGCTACCCCTCATAACCTTGCTGCTTCTTTCCTGTTTTGACCATTCCGGGGTGTGAGGCTCGACGAAGTCACGTCCACAAAAACATACTTTATACAAAAGCCATGCTTTGGGTCAACAAATGATCATAGAGATGATCACCAAGATAGACGATCAAACAAATGATCCTATCACAAATAATCAACACAATGATCATTTCATAGCAACACTCAGCATATCACATTACCAAATTGGGAATATATTGCTGATAACCTTCAACTATATAACCTCTGAGCTCGTACGTCTCAGAGAAGGGTGTTAAGCTAAGAGAATAAATTCTCCGCCACCAACAGAAATATATTTGAAAGAAATCGGCTTTATATCTAAATTTGTAATGTCAGACATACAATCCATACATGTCTGTTCCGGGCTCGAACAGAACCGAAGGCACTTACAAAGAAGTCCTTGCAATCCGGATAATCTCTAATCACGTCCGAATTTCCCATCACATACGGAGATCTCAATACCGGGGATCAGCCAGTGCAGAGACAATCAACAAGAAACCCTTACGTTTTTGAAAATATCCGGTCTTCAACACCGATCTTCAAATGCAATTCATAACGACGTATCACATATTCGGAATGGGTTATACGACCCTAAGGTCCTTTCCCGGTTAACCCGAGTAGTGAGCGCTTATTTTAAAAAAATAAGTGTGGCATTCAAATTCAAACAAATCACAACAAATACCTATTTAAAGGTAAATATTGATAGTCGGTTATTGAACTATCAATAGATATGCCAACATCACCAGATTTCAAATAATTTTCCAAATTATTTATTTCCCAAAAATATCTTTATAAGATATATATATTTTCCATTCTTTAAAAATAAATCAATATTTATTTTTAAACCCAATTTCCAATTTCATTTATAAATTCCATATTGAATTTACATTCCAAAATATTTATGAATATACGATTTCCATTCGTTTTCAAATATTCATTTTCAATTTATCTTCAAAAAGATAAATTCCAAATACACTTAATATTGGAAAAGCATTTCTATACTTATTAAAAATAAGTAATTCACAAATCTTTTTATTTTCTACCCTTGGAAAATATTCAATATACTCTAATCAAAATTAAGTATATATTTCATTCTTTAAGGAAATCATTCTCTTAAACATATTTATTTGGGCCAAAACAAATGTTGCGTAAAACATCGTTACGACAACCCAAAAATCACTAGTATAGGGATTCGAAATTAAAATAGATATATAAATCCCAATACTACACAAAACATTTCCTTTCGAAAATCATCTATTATAACAACAGTGTTATAATCTACTATTTCCTTCCATTTCTTGAAAACGTCTATTTCAACAATAAATGTTGAAATCTATGGTTTCGAATCTCAACACATTTAAAACATCTTTAGATTGTTTTAATTCTATTTAAAACATCACATTCAAAACAATTTCTTTAACATATTATTCACTATTTAAAAACGTGAATATACTTGTTAACAAATTTTATCATTTCTATTCACTTTATTTTAAAGGATTATTCACTTCCTAAAACATGAATATAATTCCATTAACAAATTACAACAGTTCCTTATCAAAATAAGTCGTTGCGGATTTATAAAACAACGTTTATAAATTCTATTACTATCTATTTTATATCAACTCCTTTTTATAAATTCCTTTATTAACCTATCTCAATTCATATCACAATGATATACTAAAAATTCATATTATAAGTCAAACACTTATAATTTATTTGTTTACAAAATTGTTTCTTTAAACTTCCCAAATTTATAAATCTTATAACTTATAAGATTCTTTTATTTATCCAAAATCTATTCTTTTAAATAACTTTATAAATTTTATAAACCTGCTTCTTATAAAATTCCATTTATAACTTCACCGTTTATAATTCTATAAATTTCATTCATTTACGAAATTCATTCACAATTCATTCTAATACTTGAAAAAGCTCGTTTTACACTTCAAATATTTTTAATTTATAAATATCAATTTATAAATCTTTTAATATAAAACAATTTATATTACTATTTTAAAATGTCTTTAAACTCATTTATAATTTCACCTTTTTGATTTATAAAATAATCAAATTCCATAAATCCTATTTTTAAACTTTTTATAATAAAATTCAGAAATTCCAGTTTAAACTATTTTATAAAATCATTAATTCCATATTTCAAAAATCAACTTTTAACTATATTTCTCAAAAATCTTAATTTTCATAATATTAAAATTATAACGTTTATTTATTTAAGATAAATCAATTCCAAAAATATTTTATAAACGTATACTTTCAAAAATCACTTTAGAAACCCCTTAAAAATCAAAATCGTTATTTTTAAACTTCAAAAATTGGATCCGATGATGCAACACATCAAATAGTCAATCACGACTTTCCAATATCATATATCGATATGATAAACAATCAAACATCACAATATCTAAAATCAAATAAATATTTGTGAGGAATCCAGTTGGATCCCTCCAACCTGTTTCCCTGCATCCACCGACATTAGCACAATACCCATTCCACTTCGAGGTGGAATATCGCGGTATATGGGATTTTATAAAATATTATCCGCTTACTAACGGCGCATAGGGTCTCATCCGCTATACAATGCGGGAAATCAATCAACTGCAATATATACATATGCCAATATATATATATATATTGCTATATATATAATATAATACCAATTCCACTTCGAGGTGGAATATCGCGGTATATGTGTGTAATAAATAACCTCCGCTTACTAACGGCGTATAGGGTCTATTCACATCCAATATATATATATATATATATATATATATATATATATATATTTAACAATCATCATTCAAGCATTCAATCAACACAACTAACAATTTTAAATCTAACTATTTAAAATTTAAATAAATCTTTTTGAGTGAGAAGTTCTCACCTTTGCTTTTATTTTGCAATCCATTTCCTATCTTGACTCGATTTCCTTGATTTATACCTTGTATGAATATTTACACAATTTATTAATATTCGAACAGATCGAATAATGAATAATAAATTTTCATTTGATAATTTTGATTCATCGTTGATTCCTTTTTAATAGTTAAATTAACTGATAGTGTTATTTAAACCTATTTCTTGTTTAATAATTTATTTTAGCTAATTATTTTACTCTCAAGTTAATGATTATTTTATTTTAAACTAAAAATTAAAGATTCAAACTGATTTTCTTTAAATTAAATTTTTTTAACTAAAGGTTACAATTTTAAAACTAAATCCCTTTTTAATAAATTGTTTCAAACAATTTCTTTTTAATACTTTGATTTAACAAAAATTAAATTCAAACTATTCTTTATAAATTTAATTTTTGTCGAACAAATTTAATTTCTATTTAAATAAATTTTATTAACTAACTATTTAATTTAAACAACATTTTATTTTATAAAATATCCTTTAGTCCTTAATTACCCATTTTTCCAATAATAAATAATATTTTCTTTTGATAAATCATTTTATCAAATAAGTAAAATTTCTAACTAATTTGCCTTTTACGAAATATTTTTCATTTGAAACTAAAATTTCTATTCAACTAATAATTTAGTTTTAAACCAAATTTTCTTTAAATTAAAATTCCTATTATTATTTATTTCAAATCTATATATACATTTATTAAAATTAAATTAAATTTGAAATCATTAAAATTTTAAAACTCGAAAATTACCTTACTGTCATTTTCTGTTTATATATATATATATATATATATATATATATATATATTTTACTGAATAAATGTTTATTTAAATTAAATCAAAAATAAAAATAAAGACCAATACCTTCACTGCAAAACTCAACACAGGCAACCACCTCCCCAATTCCCAAACTTCGACTTCCACGCTCGAGCGCGACTCATCTGCCGTGTGCTCCTATTCACGCTCGAACCCTTCCTCCTTGCGACGCCATCACCATGCGGCATCGTCGCTTGCCTCAGCTTGCCGAGCCCCTAATTGCGACCTCCAATCGAGCACGCAATCGATCGCACCCCCCCCCCCCACTTCGAAGCTTCCCAGGTCGAGCGCAACCTCGCCTCCATGCCCTAGCCACGGCCTCCCAGTTGACCGCGAAACCCATGCCGCCTTCATCGATCGAACGCGCGACCCCTCATCGCGTTCCTCCTTGCTTACTCGATCGAGACCGCGTTCGCCCCCCCCCCCCTTTTTTTTTTTTTTTTTACTGAGGCTTCGGCCATTTGATTTTTAAAACGAACGAGAGGAATGAGGGACATTTAAACGGGAAGGAGGTATGCTCGGCACGATTTCTATCATGATTCTTGCCGTAATTTTTGGCGTGAGTTTAGGAAGGTAACATGTGTATGTCGTTAACTAATTAAAATATTAATTTCAGTTGAATTCGATTTAAATTTTCGACGCGTTTACTCAACGTGTGCTCACATAACAGCTCCGAAAAATACGAAATTTGAAATCCGGCAATAATTCAATATTACGGACCCAATGGAACTGGTTTCGTCGAATTCCGAGACTGTGCCTCGGATGGCTATTTTTAAATATCGATTCAAACGATTAAATTTCAAAACTGAACAATCCACTTTCAAATTAAATTCTGAAGCTTCTATTATGTTCAATATTATCAATATGAATTTTACAAGCCTTTGAAATATTTTTTAATTGGCTTAAAATTGAAGATTCAAATTTTTATTCAGCTTTCAATAGATTAAATTCTATAATTTAATCACCATTTTCGTAGTTATACTGAAAATTCAATCCAAACCATCATTCAAATATTTAAAATTAATTAAATATTTTCAAATTAAATTGTTAAAAATTCTGGGTCGTTACAATCTTCCCCCCTTAAAAGAATTTCGTCCCGAAATTACAAGTTAAGAAGAATGCCCTTATCCCATCTATTATTTTTCACAATCCAAATAGTTTTATCAACTTACTAACCTAAATCTTTTTACTAGAGATTCACTATCGTTTCAACTAGCTTTCCAACTCCAATTATAAGTTCCAAACAATATTGTTTTCCTAACAATTCAAATTTAAATTCAAATTCAAATTTCAAACTTTCAAATTTCTTAAAATTTTTCTAACACCCTAAATTTTTGAAAAATTTCGCCAGCATCTCCTTTGCGCGGCTAGCTCGGTACGACTACAAAATGGCACCACGGCCCCTCAGAATCAAAAAGAAAAGAGAAAGCCAAGTGGCTGGAGAAGAAAATCATCAAATTTCATACTGAAATTCAAATACGTACCTTTTTGTCGAGCAATTCTATTTTTATCTTCAAAATCAAAATCCAATCCCTTTATATATCTGTATATCCTGCTATCCATAATATACAATTCCAACATACAAACCATTTTGCCAATTCCATTACAAAATTTCCAATATATGCTTCTTTTACATTTTTACTTCATTATTGAAGTTACATATTCATTTTAAATTTCAATTTCCCTATTCAATTCACAATTTAAATATTGAATTTTATCGATTAACTTTCATTTAGTAATTCACATTACTATTTTAAATTAGTTTCATTCACTAATTCATTTCAATATTTCAATTTCTATATTCGATTCATCATGAATTTACTAATTACTAACAAAGGAAATTTTCAATTTATTTCTTTTAATTACTTGAATTTATATATAAATTCAAATTTATCTTCAAATTTAGCTCACGACTAAACTTTAATTTTAACCAATTCAAATTTCAATTCATTAGTCCAAGAATTAATAATTTATCAAGTTAGTTTACTTGAATTCAATCCATTTTATTTAATTCCATATACTAATGATAATAATTCAATATTATCACTTCCTAACAATCATGCAACCATATACTATAATAATTCATAGAAAATCATTTCTTTTCCTATACAAAAATAGTTTGGGCAAAATTATCTTATTTACCCGATTTAAAAACAATTTTATATTCACTAACAAATACGCGCTCATATCTATTATTACACTCAAACTCATTCTAGAGTACTGCTGACTTTATCTCTAATGAGTAACACCCAACAGAACCGTGGTTGTCGCTTAACCAACGGCTCTGATACCAAATGTAACGTTTGGCGATTTTTCGTTGCCGAAAAACCGAAATGTTATGGGGTTTAAGAAAGAAGAAAATAAGTAGAAGAAAGAAGATAGTAAAAGGGAGAGAAAAGAAAATATAACGGAACAGAAAAACAGAAAATAGAACAATATCAGAATCTCACAATTCGCAGCGGAACAACATATAATAATAAATGAATAATCTTTAAACAAAGAACTATATCAGTTATTACATTTTATTACATCATATCATCAGAGTGCACAACATCAAACAATGCAGCGGAAAAAAACTACTATATAAACTAGTAATACGCCATCCAGCTTGCTTCCAGCAACTCCTGAATTCCAGAATATCCTGATAAACCTTAACTCTTGACTGCCCGTGTGGAAATTGGTGGGCACCCAGAGTTTAGGAAGGAAAACAATAAACTCCGAGTCAGTCATGTGACTGGTGCGAGAACTCAAAACAGTTTATTTATCTTTAAAATAAAGTAGAGGAATATTTTTAAAAATCAATTCGCAATGCTTTTAAAAATGAGACTACCATAAGACCTCCCGCCACACACACAATGCAAACGCAGACTTGGAGGAGATTTCTTCTTATGTTAGTCAAAGATGCTTGATACGTATTAAAAAGAAACATTTGATATTATTATTGGTGCATAGTGTAGAAAACAGTTTCGAAAGTAGAATATAAATCTTAGCCAGCATAGGTACCATTATAGTATGCTTACTATAGCTACCATATTAAATGGCAGGTTCTACAACTAAAACCGTACAAGATCGTATTGTTTCTTTGGATTTCCAACGAATGATCAGGCCAAGGAACTTCCCATTGCCACATGAGAACGCCTCTGGATGGACGTCCCCGAGAACCAAACCGGATCTCTACCAACACAAGGCCGGGTTACCCCTAACTGAGTAACAACTGACCGAATATGCCATCCCCCGGTCCTTTGGGACCTTTCACCGAGCGCTCGTAATCAATTCACACAATCATAAAGTGTTTTCATCACGAGTAAGTATCTGGGCTCCATACCATGATACCACCCTTTTCCAGAAGGAAATGCACATATCCTAAAGGGCGCTACCCCTCATAACCTTGCTGCTTCTTTCCTGTTTTGACCATTCCGGGGTGTGAGGCTCGACGAAGTCACGTCCACAAAAACATACTTTATACAAAATCCATGATTTGGGTCAACAAATGATCATAGAGATGATCGCCAAGATAGACGATCAAACAAATGATCCTATCACAAATAATCAACACAACGATCATTTCACAGCAACACTCAGCATATCACATTACCAAATTGGGAATATATTGCTGATAACCTTCAACTATATAACCTCTGAGCTCGTACGTCTCAGAGAAGGGTGTTAAGCTAAGAGAATAAATTCTCCGCCACCAACAGAAATATATTTGAAAGAAATCGGCTTTATATCTCAATTTGTAATGTCAGACATACAATCCATACAAGTCTGTTCCGGGCTCGAACAGAACCGAAGGCACTTACAAAGAAGCCCTTGCAATCCGGATAATCTCTAATCACGTCCGTATTTCCCATCACATATGGAGATCTCAATACCGGGGATCAGCCAGTGCAGAGACAATCAAAAAGAAACCCTTACGTTTTTTGAAAATATCCGGTCTTCAACACCGATCTTCAAATGCAATTCATAACGACGTATCACATATTCGGAATGGGTTATACGATCCCAAGGTCCTTTCCCGGTTAACTCGAATAGTGAGCGCTTATTTTAAAAAAATAAGTGTGGCATTCAAATTCAAACAAATCACAACAAATACCTATTTAAAGGTAAATATTGATAGTCGGTTATTGAACTATCAATAGATATGCCAACATCACCAGATTTCAAATAATTTTCCAAATTATTTATTTCCCAAAAATATCTTTATAAGATATATATATATATATATATATATATATATATATATTTTCCATTCTTTAAAAATAAATCAATATTTATTTTTAAACCCAATTTCCAGTTTCATTTATAAATTCCATATTGAATTTACATTCCAAAATATTTATGAATATACAATTTCCATTCGTTTTCAAATATTCATTTTCAATTTATCTTCAAAAAGATAAATTCCAAATACACTTAATATTGAAAAAGCATTTCTATACTTATTAAAAATAAGTAATTCACAAATCTTTTTATTTTCTACCCTTGGAAAATATTCAATATACTCTAATCGAAATTAAGTATATATTTCATTCTTTAAGGAAATCATTCTCTTAAACATATTTATTTGGGCCAAAACGAATGTTGCGTAAAACATCGTTACGACAACCCAAAAATCACTAGTATAGGGATTCGAAATTAAAATAGATATATAAATCCCAATACTACACAAAACATTTCCTTTCGAAAATCATCTATTATAACAACAGTGTTATAATCTACTATTTCCTTCCATTTCTCGAAAACGTCTATTTCAACAATAAATGTTGAAATCAATGGTTTCGAATCCCAACACATTTAAAACATCTTTAGATTGTTTTAATTCTATTTAAAACATCACATTCAAAACAATTTCTTTAACATATTATTCACTATTTAAAAACGTGAATATACTTGTTAACAAATTTTATCATTTCTATTCACTTAATTTTAAAGGATTATTCACTTCCTAAAACATGAATATAATTCCGTTAACAAATTACAACAGTTCCTTATCAAAATAAGTCGTTGCGGATTTATAAAACAACGTTTATAAATTCTATTTCTAACTATTTTATATCAACTCCTTTTTATAAATTCCTTTATTAACCTATCTCAATTCATATCACAATGATATACTAAAAATTCATATTATAAGTCAAACACTTATAATTTATTTGTTTACAAAATTGTTTCTTTAAACTTCCCAAATTTATAAATCTTATAACTTATAAGATTCTTTTATTTATCCAAAATCTATTCTTTTAAATAACTTTATAAATTTTATAAACCTGCTGCTTATAAAATTCCATTTATAACTTCACCGTTTATAATTCTATAAATTTCATTCATTTACGAAATTCATTCACAATTCATTCTAACACTTGAAAAAGCTCGTTTTACACTTCAAATATTTTTAATTTATAAATATCAATTTATAAATCTTTTAATATAAAACAATTTATATTACTATTTTAAAATGTCTTTAAACTCATTTATAATTTCACCTTTTTGATTTATAAAATAATCAAATTCCATAAATCCTATTTTTAAACTTTTTATAATAAAATTCAGAAATTCCAGTTTAAACTATTTTATAAAATCATTAATTCCATATTTCAAAAATCAACTTTTAACTATATTTCTCAAAAATCTTAATTTTCATAATATTAAAATTATAACGTTTATTTATTTAAGATAAATCAATTCCAAAATTATTTTATAAACGTATACTTTCAAAAATCACTTTAGAAATCCCTTAAAAATCAAAATCGTTATTTTTAAACTTCAAAAATTGGATCCGATGATGCAACACATCAAATAGTCAATCACGACTTTCCAATATCATATATCGATATGATAAACAATCAAACATCACAATATCTAAAATCAAATAAATATTTGTGAGGAATCCAGTTAGATCCCGCCAACCTGTTTCCCTGCATCCACAGACATTAGCACAATACCCATTCCACTTCGAGGTGGAATATCGCGGTATATGGGATTTTATAAAATATTATCCGCTTACTAACTGCGCATAGGGTCTCATCCGCTATATAATGCGGGAAATCAATCAACTGCAATATATACATATGCCAATATATATATATATATATATATTGCTATATATATAATATAATACCAATTCCACTTCGAGGTGGAATATCGCGGTATATGTGTGTAATAAATAACCTCCGCTTACTAACGGCGTATAGGGTCTATTCACATCCAATATATATATATATATATATATATATATATATATATATATATTTAACAATCATCATTCAAGCATTCAATCAACACAACTAACAATTTTAAATCTAACTATTTAAAATTTAAATAAATCCTTTTGAGTGAGAAGTTCTCACCTTTGCTTTTATTTTGCAATCCATTTCCTATCTTGACTCGATTTTCTTGATTTATACCTTGTATGAATATTTACACAATTTATTAATATTCGAACAGATCGAATAATAAATTTTCATTTGATAATTTTGATTCATCGTTGATTCCTTTTTAATAGTTAAATTAACTGATAGTGTTATTTAAACCTATTTCTTGTTTAATAATTTATTTTAGCTAATTATTTTACTCTCAAGTTAATGATTATTTTATTTTAAACTAAAAATTAAAGATTCAAACTGATTTTCTTTAAATTAAATTTGTTTAACTAAAGGTTACAATTTTAAAACTAAATCCCTTTTTAATAAATTGTTTCAAACAATTTCTTTTTAATACTTTGATTTAACAAAAATTAAATTCAAACTATTCTTTATAAATTTAATTTTTGTCGAACAAATTTAATTTCTATTTAAATAAATTTTATTAACTAACTATTTAAACAACATTTTCTTTTATAAAATATCCTTTAGTCCTTAATTACCCATTTTTCCAATAATAAATTTTGATAAATCATTTTATCAAATAAGTAAAATTTCTAACTAATTTTCCTTTTATGAAATATTTTTCATTTGAAACTAAAATTTCTATTCAACTAATAATTTAGTTTTAAACTAAATTTTCTTTAAATTAAAATTCCTATTATTATTTATTTCAAATCTATATATACATTTATTAAAATTAAATTAAATTTGAAATCATTAAAATTTTAAAACTCGAAAATTACCTTACTGTCATTTTCTGTTTATATTTTTTTTTTTACTGAATAAATTTTTATTTAAATTAAATCAAAAATAAAAATAAAGACCAATACCTTCACTGCAAAACTCAACACAGGCAACCACCTCCCCAATTCCCAAACTTCGACTTCCACGCGCGAGCGCGTCTCATCTGCCGTGTGCTCCTATTCACGCTCGAACCCCTCCTCCTTGCGACGCCATCACCACGCGACATCGTCGCTTGCCTCAGCTTGCCGAGCCCCTAATTGCGACCTCCAATCGAGCACGCAATCGATCGCACCCCCCCCCCCCCACTTCGAAGCTTCCCAGGTCGAGCGCAACCTCGCCTCCATGCCCTAGCCACGGCCTCCCAGTTGACCGCGAAACCCATGCCGCCTTCATCGATCGAACGCGCGACCCCTCATCGCGTTCCTCCTTGCTTGCTCGATCGAGACCGTGTTCGCCCCCTTTTTTTTCTTTCTTTTTTTCTTTTTTTTTATTGAGGCTTCGGCCATTTGATTTTTAAAACGAACGAGAGGAATGAGGGACATTTAAACGCGAAGGAGGTATGTTTGGCACGATTTCTATCGTGATTCCTGCCGTAATTTTTGGCGTGAGTTTAGGAAGGTAACATGTGTATGTCGTTAACTAATTAAAATATTAATTTCAATTGAATTCGATTTAAATTTTCGACGCGTTTACTCAACGTGTGCTCACATAACAGCTCCGAAAAATACGAAATTTGAAATCCGGCAATAATTCAATATTACGGACCCAATGGAACTGGTTTCGTCGAATTCCGAGACTGTGCCTCGGACGGCTATTTTTAAATATCGATTCAAACGATTAAATTTCAAAACTGAACAATCCACTTTCAAATTAAATTCTGAAGCTTCTATTATCTTCAATATTATCAATATGAATTTTACAAGCCTTTGAAATATTTTTTAATTGGCTTAAAATTGAAGATTCAAATTTTTATTCAGCTTTCGATAGATTAAATTCTATAATTTAATCACCATTTTCATAGTTATATTGAAAATTCAATCCAAACCATCATTCAAATATTTAAAATTAATTAAATATTTTCAAATTAAATTGTTAAAAATTCTGGGTCGTTACATAAAAGGTAAGAACGAAATCCAATGATCATGCCAAAAGGAAGTACGGTTACCAGAATGAACTATATTATTTATTCCTTAGTTATAAATCTCAAGACAATTTAAAATGTTTTTCCAAAAATTAATATTTTGAGTGGCTGGAGAAACGATTTGATATAATTACTATTTCCATTATAGTAATATTTAGAAATGATCTCTTTCCAAATAGCATTATCATTAATATCTTTAAACTTCCCTAACCATTTACTTAGCAAGGACAAATTCATATTACGCAAATTAATAACCCCTAAACCACCTACCTTCTTGGCCTTACAGACGGTTTCCCAATTTACTAGACATTTAATATTATTATTAGAATTTTCCCACTCCAAAGAAAATCTCTTCTAATTTTGTCAATTTTATCAATAATCCAATCTGGAAACAGATGCATGGACATCCAATAAATCGGAAGGGCTGTTAAAACCGAATTAATTAAAACTACTCTTCCTGCTCTAGATAAAAATCTCTCATTTCAGTTAGAAATCTTATTTTTGATTTTATCAATAATAATAAACTAATCGTCATATTTTAGTTTAGTGGGTCTAATCACAATACCAAGATAGTCAAAAGGAAAGCTCATAATTTTGCAATTTAGAGTATTAGCAACTAAGTTTTTAACTTTATCAAAATCATTTAAGACTAACACTGAACTTTTGTCAAAATTTATTTTTAAACCTGATAGAAGTTCAAAACTGTAAAGAATAAACTTGAGAGTTATAATTGTGTCTAGGAAGATGGGAAGAAAAAAGTCAGGTATCATCGGCAAATTGGAGAACCAATATACCATTACGAGAAATATCATTGCCAACACTACCAAGAGATCCATTATCCACTGCTCTTTTAATAATTTTAGCGAAAACATCAGCAACTAAAATAAATAATAAAGGTGATAAAGGATCTCCTTGCCTTCAACCTTTCTTAGATTGAATTTTATTACCTAATATACCGTTAACCATAATACTAGAGTTTCCGGTTCTAAGCAAAGTCATAATCCAATTGATCCATCTATCACCAAAATCTCTAGCATGAAAAATATCAACAATAAAATTCCAATCCACCGAATCAAAAGATTTAGCAAAATCAAGTTTTAAAATTACATAGGTTATGTTATTCTTACAACAGAAATTAATATATTCTTGAACAACAGCCACTCCATCGGTGATATTTCTTCCTTTAATAAAATCTGATTATGAACAATCAATTAATTCATTCATTCTTTTACTAAGTCTATTAGCTAAAACTTTAGAAAAGATTTTAACTGAACAGTTAATCAAACAAATAGGTCTAAAATCTTTTAAGTTATTAGCTCCTACTTTTTTGTGCAATAAAATAATATTTGCAAAATTAAATCTCCCTAATTGCACATTACCATTATAAAAATCATTGAACATATTAACTAAATCAAATTTTAAAATATCCCAAGAAGTATTATAAAATAAAATTGGAAACCCATCTGGTCCCGGAGATTTATCACTAGGCATGTCATTATAGCTTTTCTAATTTCTTCTTCAGTAAAAGGATTATCTAGCTCTAATAAATCAACAACAGAATCAGGTGGATACAGATCAATCCATCTTACAATGATTCTATGGTTAATTTTACAACCAAATATATCCTTATAATAGTCTGTAAAAGCCTTGTTAAGATCTCTTTGATCAACTAGTTCTATATTATTAACAAATACAGAGTTAATTGTATTACTACATTTCCTACCATTAGCTATATTATGCAAAAACTTAGTATTATTATCACCTTCATTGATCCATTGAATTCTAGATCGCTGTTTCCACATAACCTCCTCCTTTTCTAAAATAGAATTTAATTCATCTTTTAAATTAGTAAGAACATTACGTTCACCTAGATTTAGAGGTCTAGATTCTTCTATCTTATTAATTTTAAGCATTTCATTAAGAATATTATCTTTTTTATTTTTTAAATTTCCAAAAACATTTTTATTCCAATTTTTAAGGAAAATTCTAAGGTCTCTAAGCTTAGAAACAAAAGCTTTTGCGGAGTTTTCCTTATTTCTGATATTATGGAAACTCAAAAAAACCCATTTACCTTTAACTAGATTCACAAAGTTATCTTCCAAAAGCCACATCTTCTCAAATTTAATTTTTTTTATAACAACTCTATGATACTCACATGTAAGTACAATAGGACAATGATCCGATAGGGTAAAAGGTAAACCAGTTACTTTACAAATTGGAAATTTGTCTTCAATTTCATCCTAACAAAAAATCTATCAAGAAGAACCATGGATGGGAACTCTCTAGCATTACTCCAAGTAAACTCTCTATTAGAAAGAGGAATTTTGATCAAATTAGAATTAATAATAAATTGATCGAATTCCTCCATAGCAGAGTAATCCCCTTTCCTAGGATATCTCTCATCAATGAAACGCATAACATTAAAATCACCCCCGAAAATCCAAGACCCCGGGGCAAAGGATCTAAATTCTAGGCATTCGTTCCATAAAATTCTCCTATTGATTTTAGAATTAGGCCCGTAAACATTAGAAAAATTATCAAAAAGATTGATAAGAATAACATGAAGAGAATGCTTTTTAACAATACATTGAAGTAATTATCACCCCACCAATCATTAAACCCCCTGAAGAACCCACATAAGGTAAAAAAACCCATTTCCTAAAGTGATAACCACCTAATCTTCCAAAAAACGAATGTCAGGGCAATTAATTTTAGTTTCTTGAATAAGAGCGATGTCAATGGAATAATCTTTAAAGAATATCCTAAACTTATCACATTTATTCAAATCGTTTAAACCTCTAATGTTCCAACCAATGATCCTCATAAACTAACTGTACTTGCCCTCTCTAGTTCCATACATCTAATATAATCCCTATCTATCTCCACATCAAAAAAATTAAAAGAAGTGTCTCAAGCTAACTAACTAGACTCAGTAGAAGAAAGACTGCCTAATGCATAAGTAGAGAACGTGCTACCTAAAAAAGTACTCATACCTGAGCCTGAATTCGTAGTGCCAATCACGACACTCGAACCAGGTAACTCACCCAAAGCCTGCAACTGACAGCTACGAATCCTGACACTTCGATGAACGGATCCACTAATAGCTACTGATTTCCTGCCCATAGCTTTCTTCGATGAAGAGACCGAATCATAGCAATATTGTTCTTTACTACTGCACAAGAGTTCGAAGAAAAGTCACAGACCCTCGAATCCAATACTGGAACCACACTAAAACATCTGACAGCTAAAATCTCATCCGATTGTACAAGTTGACAATACTGAATATCTTCACCTATAACCTCATTAGAAACAGTAGCGTGCACGCCCTATGATGCGTGCATATCAGTTAAATCCATTAATGAAGAAGATCTCTTTCCTTCACTAACCTCCAATAACTTGTCAAAATAAACAACGGCCTCTTACTCGAAATCAATTACAGTTATATCGAATTCATTTAACCATTCCAGCAAATTAAAGTCAGAAGAAAATTTTGAATCGCACGGGTAGATATTATCCAATTTCGGATATCTCATTGATACAAGATCTTCGTGAAAGATTTCTGAGTCATTTATCATCACAGGAGATTGTAGCTCGTAAAAGATTAAGGAATCTAACATTTTGTCGAAGCTGCATAACTCATCAAAAATCGAAAATGCACCAGAGCTCATTATTCCAGAATTCAAATTGTCACCATAGTTTTTGCAACCAACTATCAAAGCATCTTGATCCAAAATTTCTAAATCTACAGATTCATGACCAGCAGACCAATCCATCTTTAATATACTCAAATGACTACTATCAATTGGGTTCACTTTGATACTTCTATCATCAGCTGAAATACAAGCACTCAAAGTATTTTGATGTTCATGAACATATTGCTCAGCAATAACCATCGAACCACCATCTAAACCTTCTATATTAAGGTCAGCAACATATTTTGATGATAAACAATCAAATCTGTTGAATGTAGATATCTTAAAGTTTTCTTTCACTCGACTATTAGATTTATGATTTTTTCCATGATAAGAAATGAATTCAAGATTCTGAACTTCAATATTTTCACATCTATTCAAATAAGATATAGACAAGGCGATTCCATGCATGAAGTAACATCAGCATCTAAGAGGACGGGAGCAAAACCCAAAATTAAATCTTTAACAACAGAACAGAGGGAATTGTCTGGACTTACTATAGTGGCTTCCGAAAGTTTAGATGTATTGCTCAAGATTTCGGACTTGCCATCGAAATCAACAGAATTTTCATTGTACCCCTTGCCAATATTCGGCTCATTAATAATATCAAAATGGTAAAACAAATCATCGAGATAACTGATACCTACTTCTTTCTCAAACCAAAGATAATCGATCAATAAACCCCTCCAAATCAAATATTTCAGCATGAACTGAAATCCTTGGTTGACCAAAGATGGTAAAGAATATCCCTGTTCTCGATGAATTGAATTTCTAGAAACAATCTGTTTCTTGAATACACCAGTACTTGCTTTGCCAAAATATACTTCAGGATTTCCAAATCTATCCCTATACCCTTTTCCAATGTTTGGCTCATTGATATTGTTAAAGTGATAAAGTAACTCATCAAGATATTTGATACCTTCATCTTCAATAAATCAATGCTTATCTAGTAAACTCCTTTCAGCTTCAAGAATTTCAAATCGAATTAGAATCCATGATTAATCAGAATCGAACTAGTACAGAAAATAAATTCGAATTATTGACAGAACCTAAATTCTTCCCGCAACCTTTACTTTTATGCCCAAAAGAACCACAAGCGAAACATCTTACTGGATCGTGACATGAATTAGCGAGATGATTGAGATCGCCACATCTGAAACGATATTTTTTACCCTTCCTTGAATTTATCCAATACGAATTATATTTACGTTCTTGAATTCGATTGGGGAGATGTTTCTTAATGGCTTGGGCATAAGAATAGGGAGTGGGATTGCTATTTGAGAGACTAGAGAAACCAGAATATAATGGAGATTTCAGATGAAAATCTTGATTGATCGACGGTGGCTTCAGACGATGAGTTATATAGGACGCCATTAATTTTTTAATTATGCTCTCTTTTTGTGCTTCATTATTTAAAAATACTTTCTTTTAAATATATAAACATATTATACAAATTTTAATACATAAGAAACATAATAATACACATATTTGACATTTATAAGGCCCTTAGAACATGCAAATACATTAGTAATATTAATATGATGTTTTGTACATTTGTAAGCCAAGGAAAATTTAAATTAACAAGTGGCCACCTTTGTCTCCTTTAAAAATTTATTTATAAATAAGTGATTTAAAGAAGAAACCTGGTTGTTTTGTTCCAGTTCAAAGTTCATAGTTCAAACATCCTTCTTTTCTTCATTCTAAAACCGAAATCTTAAAGAAAAATCAAAGCTTCAAACAATTTCATTTTTTTAAATCTTCAACATATTGCAACCTGAGTCAAAGCATGCAACAAGGTCAACATCAGTTTCAGTTTCAACATCATAGAATTCAAATCAAATGCAAAAAAAAGTCCTGATCAAATTCAAAATTTTAGATCAAAGAAGAAACCTATCTCTGCTCCTCTGTTTAAACCTTGTGAGTAAACAAATTTTTTTCAAAGCTAAAAATCTTTTAATCCTTAATGCATGTGATAGATCTGTGTATTAGTATAGTATATAATGTTTGTAGAGATATATGGATGTGAATGTATATATATAGGTATGCCTGTGAAATGTTTGTAAAAATATATATGCATACTCTCTGTTCTTATTTCAGACTTAAGAATTACCTTCAAAATTCCATATTTCCTCATACAATTAGATTTAAGCTTCGATCTTTGAATGAAAGATGATTTTATAGGGTTATATTAATCTTAAAAAGGGTTTCAAGATTTTATATTTAGAAATTTTTACAAAAAAAAGAATACAGTGATAAACTGGAAATAAGTAAAAATCAATCATGCTAATTTCAACTATTGATTATAGAATGTGATTCGTCATGGCAAATGATGAATTTAGGTAGAAAGATCATGATTTTTAGATTCATATAAGTCGGGAATTTCTGGGATGATCTGTTTTTTCACTTTCGTCACTTTTCGACGAACGATGCACGGTTGGTCATCGAGCTCATTTCTGGAGAAGGCTGGAAGATGGCGGAACTCAAGAAAATTGGCCAGGGAATTTCTCGATGGTCGTGGTGGTCGTACGATGGTGATTTCTCGATGGTCGTAGTGCTCGTACGATGGTGATCTAGGGTTTGACTAGCAGTTTGGGTCGACATTTATTTTCGATGTCGTGTGTTGACTGGGGGGCATCGGAGGTGTTTACGAAGGTTTGGATAGTTGCACAGGCATGCGTGTGATCGGAGAGATGTAAACTTTGGTGGAGAGGGTTGTCGACGGCAATGGGATTTGTCGACCGGAGTTAAATTCCATTTTGAGTTGTAGTGCTCGATTTTGTTTTTCTTGGTTTTCATCGAAGCTGGGTGATCGAGAGGATTGGCGAGGTCATCGACGACTTGTTTGGGTCTGGAAAGATTGTCGGAGAAGGGTGGAAGCAACGTGCTCTTACACGCATGTATGTTTGTACCTAGGTTGTGTCGTGTAATCGGGGAAGAAGAGGGAAACTCGGGTTTAGGCTCGAGTCTTTTGCTATTTGTCTCGAAGTAGAGAGGGAGCATGATAGTCACGGGGAATATCTCGGGTTAACTCGAGGATTTTAAGTGATTGGCTTAGGTTATTCTATTTTTAGTTCCAAGTTTTTGAAATTTAAGTAAATCTTAACCAGGTTTAAAATAGAGTAGAAACATGAACAAGCTTATAAAAGTAAATGTTTTAAACAGGTTTAAGTTTTAAAAGTTATTAAAATAATTTAGTTTAGCTCAGTTTTAAAAGTATGTTTAAAAAAAATTAGTTTTCAAAAAAAAAATATTTAGTTAACAAGTTTTAGAATTTTGAAGAAAATTAATATGTTTTCAAAGGATTATTAACCTGGTTGCCAAAGTAATTTATTACAACAAGTTTTTAGGACAAGTTTCAAAGATTTAGAATGTTAAAGTAAATGTTTAAATTTGGGTTTTCTTTTAAAAGAAATTATATTAGGTTAATTTTGTAAAAAATTCCTAAATGGTTTCAAAATGAAGTTTATTGGTGAAATAAAGAAGTTGTTAAGATAAGTGTATAAATTTTAATCAATCACGATTCTCTAAATGGTGTTTGTATAAATTAATTTCAAGCTTTTAATTTAATTGAATTTAAATAATAAGTAAGAATTAATTAAGGTATATGGGTTATCTTAATTAATTATAATCTTATTAATAAAAGTAATTAACGTTTGATCACTTAAGTAATTAGGATGATTAATTAATGTAATTAGATTAAGATAAATAAATTGGTTAAACTAATTAAGATAGTTAATTAATTGATTAAGGGTTAATTAGTCTTAGTAATTAAAGGTTAACTAATCAAAGAGTTTTAATTAATGGAAGGGATTAAAGAGTTTTAATCAATGGAAGGAATTAAAGAGATTGATTACTCGATATAATTAATTAAAGATAATTAATTAATTTAATTAATTAAGGATAATTACTTAATGAAGTTGATTTAAGTATAATTACTTAATGTAATTAATAAAGTATAATTCCTTAATGTAAGTAATTAATAGGAAATTACTGGATGTAATTGATTAAAAGGGAATCACTTAATGGAAAGTAATTGAAGGATAATTACTTAGTGGAAGTAATTAAGAATTAATTACTTGGTGTAATTAATTAAAGAATTAATTAAGAAGTTAATTAATTAATGTGAGTAATTAAAGGATAGATAATTACTCTATGTGATTAATTAAGGTTGATTAATGAATGTGATTAATTAAAGATTAGTTATTAAATTAATTAGAAGAATAATTAATTAATGAAGTAATTAGAGGATCATTAATTAATGAAATTAATTAAAGGCTGATTACTGTGGTTAATTAAAGAATAATTAATCAATATAAGTGATTATAGAATCATTAATTAATATAATTAATTAAGGGTCAATGTAATTAATTATAGTTAATAAATTAACGGGAGTAATCAAAGGTTAATTAATATGATGGGTTTAAGGTTAATTAATATGATGGGTTTAAAGATAATTAATTTGTGTAATTAATTAAGGGTTAATTACTTAATGTAATTGAAGAATAATTAATCAAGGATGATTAATTAGGATGATAATTAATTAATTAGTTTGTAATTAATTAATAAGCAGGATTAAAAGTAATTAAGTAATTAATTTAATTCATTGGTAGTAATTAAATTAATTAGGGATGGTGTATCTTGCTTATGGATAATGGAATGATATTTGATGCTTTGGATTATGTGATATCTCTCATACATGATATGTTGCTTTGTGATATGAGATGCTTTGGTTGAATTGTGATAATATGGATTATCTATTTTTGATAACGTGAATTATCTATTTGTGTGAATATAGATAATAAATTTATTTTTTTAGCTTTAACAACTTGGCCTTAAAAGATGGCTTTTTAGATTTCGGTGGGACTGGGATCGGATTTCCAAATTTGGATAACCGAAAGCCACATCGATCCAAAATAAACAATAGGTCGTGGATCTCAAGTGACGATCGAGATGAAGATTCAAAGTGCAAGGGCTATTGTCGTTAACTCTGAGGGTGATTCCAAAATGGGTGTAAGGAGATAGTGCCTTCGATTTCGTTCGAACCCGGAATGAATTCGTATGGATTGAATGCTTTCAGAACATCGTCATCGAAGGACGATGGGCATTCTAAGATATGTGTTCTAAAAGGTAATCCTATCCTCAAGCCTCATCAACCGGGAATGGCTAAAACAGGGGAAGTGCAGTAATGCTATGTAGGTAGCACCCAAGTAGGATAAGATTACCCCTGTCTAGAGGTCCCTTATTATTCGGCTGTGTGGGCAGTTGGTCGGGACAACTGCTGGGGTTGTCTTATTCGGGACTATCCAGTAAGGGATGGTTCTGGTCTTGTGTTGCAGGGGATCAGGGTGGATCCTCGGTACGGTGATCTAGGCCACGTACTGCGACGGGCAGTACCCCAGTAGCCCTGCCATTGTATGGAATCCAATCTCCAATAAGTGCCGTACGTTTTGATTATGCCCAACTATGTTAGAACGTGAGATGTAAGCATCCCAACTATTTCTATATTTTACTTGAAAACCCTAGACACTATTATAATATCACTGGATTTCCTATCAAATGTTTTGGTTATCATAAGGTAAAAAAATTTCCATGTTTATGTGTGGGAAGTCTTACGAGATGCCTTTTGCTTTCAAAGATTTTTCAAAGTTAAGCAAGTTTAACCCGTTTACTCACATCAGACCCATTTTTGACCCGGAGTTTATTTTCTGTTTCCTTAAACTCTTGGGTACTCAAATTTTTACGAGTAGCTAAGGGATTCAGGTTAGCTTTGACGAATTCTGGAGGTACTTTGGAGCAGGAGGCTTCAGCGTGTAGATATATAGAGTTTCCGCTGTGTTGTATCTCTGTGATGAAGTTTGTATTGTATGATAGACATGTCTTTATAACTGTCTAGTTCATGATGTATAAGCTATATAACTCTGATGTATATGATACTATGTAATATCTTATGTAATGTAAAGTAATTTATTCGTTCTACTGTGAGATTCTGATTTTGTTTAGTTCATTCGTTTCTATCTTTCTCTTTCCTATCCCTTTCTTTCTAAATCATGATGCGTCTTTCTATGAAATGAAAGGCGGATCGTGACAAGAAGAGGGTGAGATGTCGACGTGGGCACAACTTTAGAGAGTTCTATTCTTGAAGCTCCCCTCGATCGAACTAAAAAACACCCTCAAAGGACGATCCCTTATCTCGCATTCTCGTTTCCTGCTCTCCTTATGTCATTGAGCAGTTGCAAAAAGATTTGGGAACTTCAACTCCCACTCAGGAGTTGAACACTTCTAAACCCACGTCACCAAAGCCTTCATTTGATTTTGAGAAAATGGTTCAATCTATCTTGAACTCTCTATACTTTACTTCTATTCACCCACCTTCTTTTGTTCCTAGCCCAATAGGTCATTGTCGATCTCTAATAGAGCAACAACTTCTCGTATGTTTAATATCATTTAACCTTCTTATTATCATTTCTCTGAATGTTTTAATTTATGTCATACTTTTCCTTCCATATTTTTAAAAGTTGGTTATCTCTTCAAGAAAGTGCATCAAAATATTCTGCTGAGGCATCTAGACATCAAGAAGAAATCTCAACCTTGAACAGCCAGATCATCTCCCTGTTTACTGACAAAAATAATGCTGTCAAGGAACATAAAAGATTGGGAGCCACTCTTGCTCAAGCAAAATCTATAAATTCTGAGGAGAGGAATGCAAAACAAATTTTAACCAATGAAAATTTAACTTTCAAATTGGCTTTGAAAGAATCTGAAGATGAGAAGGCTCGAATGGTATTCAAACAATCTTCTCCCAGAAAGAAACCGGAGAAAAGAAAAGTTCCTTAAAATTGATTGTCCATACTATTTTTGAAGCAAAGCTAAGGGTGTCACAATTTTTGAGTACTTCCCTAGACAACATCATTATAAACTCTTATGTCGACGCCCTTATGCTTGCCTACACAGATAATATTGAAAAGTGCCCAGACTTGAGCTTTCCTTTATGCGACCCTGCTCTAGTTAGTAAATTCATGAATAAGGTCAAAGAGATGGGGTAAGTAGTCGAAGTCCTTGAGAGAGAGGAGATTGATGCTTTCAAAATTCTATCTTTTGAAATCCCTTCTATCGAAGTGGACTTTGAATCTGATGAAGAAGGTAATGAAGATGAAGGCACCGCAAAAGAAGGAGGCAATGAAGACGATGACAACGATAATGATGATGGTGATAACTAAGATGGAGACCTGGGTTCAGGTGGTCATGAAGATGGTCACACCGATGTTAACGAAAAAGATGGCGATGACATCACTGGGCTTTTGAAAAAGTCATCCCTGATCCAAATATCTGTAAAGCAAGCCCATCTGAACTTCCCTAGCCTTCTGACCTTAAAGAAGGGACAAGTAACATCAAATGTTAAAGAACAAAGAGAAAACGCAGGTCCTTCAAACTTCAGTTCCGGTTTCTCAGCTACGGGATTCCTTGTCTAAATGGCTTTCATTTCCAAGATAGTAACTGTCGACATCTTTTATTTTAGATAAGGAGAAAATCCATCGAACTTTATAAAAAATTCTTAAAAGTAAACATGCAAAAATAAATAGCTTGTTTAGAGAGTTAGATAAGCAGTTAAAAGAACATAATACCCTCTCTAACAAATATCATAGGCTTAACAAAAGTGCGGCAGTGTTAGCGTCTTTCAAAGATCAAGAAGCTAACCCCCGACTAAAAAGGGAACACCTTCTATATGATAAATTTTTGGAAGAGAATTGGGAATTACACTCTTTTGGATGTTGGTTGAAGAGAGGGGCATCCTTGTAGAATCCCTATACAAATCCTATTGCAAACACCCGATTGTAGATTTTTCATACTTAGGTGAATTTAGTATGGCTCTACTTAGGTGTTTACATAAGAGATATTTGGATGAATTTGGATCTGATCCGCACCTGGGGGCTTGCTAGAATTTACCACAGGTCAAATCAATTCCTCATGAGTTGCCTCCTGTAAAACTTAAATATTATAAGGACAAATTTAGTTTAGAGTTATTCAAAAAGTCAATTTTGTATGAACCTGATGAACACTTACAATTTTTTCATAATATTGATTTGTAAATTTCCCGTTCTAGCTTCCTTTTATACTTAATTATATTTTATTTTGTTATCACAGAATAAAGGTCTCTCAAATAGTCCTATTTCCAAAGATTATACAAGCAAATATGTTAGGCTAAGAAGTGATTATCAAGAAAAGGCTCCGCTTTTGAAATCTTCAATATAAGCCAAATACTTCTTTCTTAGAGACTTGCAGAGACTTTACATGGAACATCCTCGCCTTTGTTACGATTTTCTTGGCAAAGTCAAAGCAAAAAATTCTTAAGGAAATTTGAGCATATCATACCAGATTAATATGTGATCGCGATAGTCCTCCTACCGAGGAATCGGACTATAGCAAATATCCTCCAGTTATTACCTTGGAAGGATTTAACGCTCTTTTGATTCAACAGTTACTCTTTCAGCTTATTCCCTGGGCAAAGTCAAAAATGATGTTTTCAACTTTCAGTGTAATAACACAAGTGTTTAATTGAAATAATGAGATTATACTTTTTATTTTATTCCTTATTGAATTGTAATCTTTATTACTGTAATAAAAGAGATTGATTATTTGAGTTTTACATTAAAAAAAATTAAATAGGGCACATATTTTTCCCCCATATCACTCTCAATAGATTCCTTGTCCCATTTTACTAGCATCGGAGATAGGATGATTGCAGATGTTGAATGGAGAAACCTCCTTAAAAACTCTCTATCCACTCGTTTATAGGGATATACCGAAGCTCTAGAGTGGCGTAGAATTTTTTGCTTCAGAAGACAATCATTAGGGATCTTAATGATCAAAAACAAGTCTCGAGGCGGACATCAAGAACAAAGACGAAATGATTTCTCAATAAAGCATTAAGTTAAATAGAACCCTTTGATTGACTTCGATCAAGATACGTCATAGCTTCTTTAACAAATAAGTGATTTAGAGATAAAATTAAAAGACAGTCAAGCCAATCGAAAATCCTTGGAGTTTATCATGGGGGATAACATTCAAAATATCAATTTGCCAACTTCTCTGATTGTTTCGGCTGTTGTGGAATCGACAAGGTCCTCATCTTTAGCTATTCAAAAATTTCTAGCTGCAATTAACCCTCCGCCTGGCTTGGATGAGAGTGTAGCCGGAGAATGGTGCAAGAAGGTCAAATTTAAAATGATGAAATATTTCGATGACCAACAGAAAGTGTGGCATTGTGAAGACCCGACTTCCTATCTCCAGGAAATCGCATCATCTTTAAGAAAGAAAGGGATAGAAAAGAGAAAAGAAAGAAGAGAAGAAAGAAACAACACATCAGAATCTAACAGCGGAACGAATAAATTATATTAATAACATAAATATTACATAATTTAAAACAATTATCAGAGTTTCACAGATATACAACACATACTAGACAGTTATAAACACCTGTCTAGTTATACAACTCAACACAACAACTCAGAGAACACACAGCAGAATAGTATATATAACTACACGCAGAAGCCTCCAGCTCCATTGCTCCTTCAGAATTCGTCAAGCCAACCTAAAATCCTAACCTGAATTCCCTTGGCTACTCGTAAAAATTTGAGTACCCAAGAGTTTATAAAAAACAAAAATAAACTCCGGGTCAGACATGGGTCTGGTGTGAGTAACAGGTTAAAGTTTCTTAACTTTTTAAAAATCTTTTGAAAAGAAAGGTATCACGTAAGACTTCCCACACATAAACATGGAAAAGTTTGTACCTTACGCTAACCAAAACATTTGATAGGAAATCCGATGATATTATAATAGTGTCTAGGGTTTTCAAATAAATAAGAACTAGCCAAAAAATTTACATTTATTAAATTCCAGCTATTAGCCACAAAAGTGGGTGATACAATCAAAACCGTTGGCACTTATTGGATTTTGGATTCCATACAATTGCAGGGCTACTGGGTACCGCCCGTCATAGTACGTGGCCTAGATCAACGTACCGAGGAGTACGCCCGCTCCCCTACAACACAAAGTCAGACCCATTCCTTACTGAATAGTTCCAAACAAGACAACCCCATGGTTGTAGCTAGCAACCACCCACACAGCCGAATATAAAGGGACTTCTAGACAGAGGTAAATCTTGCTCTCCAGTGGGTGCGACCCACGAAGCCTTGCTGCAACTCCCCTGTTTTAGCCATTCCCGGTTGATGAGGTTTGAGGATACGATTACCTTTATAGGACATATCACTTAGAATGCTCATTGTCCACCTGACGATGTTTTGAAAGCATTCAATCCCTACAAGTTCGTTCCGGGTTCGAACGAAACCGAAGGCATTATCTCATTACACTCGTTTTGGAATCACCCTCAGAGTTAACGACAATAACCCTTGCACTCTGAACCACCATCTCGAATCTATAAGAACTAATTCCGTCAACTCATTACGGAATCACCCACAGAGTTATATTGACTCATAGTCCTTACACCTCGAGTCTTCACAAAGCTCCACTTTGATACACAACCTAACGTTATTTGGAATCGATGTGGTTTTCGGATATCCAAATATGGAAACCCGATCCCAGTCTCATCGAAATCCAAAGCGTGTCTTTTAGGTCCAAGTTGTTTTAAAGTTTTAAAACAATTCAATTACAGTATCTATATACACACAGATATATAATTCACAATCACAATTGATAATTAACATTATCAAATAACAGGTAATCCACATTATCAATATCAAATAGATATACCATATATCAACTTCCCAATTGATAATCTAAGTTATCACCACAATGCAAACCAAACATCCATACCATACAATAATATTTATCTCATTACTGAGATCACAAAGCATCCAAGACAATCAATGTCATCCATTCATACATAAGCAATGATTTACTCATCACAATATAATTAATTTAAAATGAATTAAATTAATTATCTCTATCTCTAATTAATTTAAAATGAATTAAATTAATTATTCCATTTTCAATTAATTTAAAATAAATTACATTAATTAATTCATCAAAATATATCTTGCTTACTCAATCATTTAATTAGTTACAATCAATTCATCATTCATTATTAATCACCTTAATTAATCACTCTTGATTAATTATCCTTAATTTCATTCATGTAATTATCCTCAATTAATTTCACAAAATTAATTATTCTCAACTAAACAGTAATTAACCTTTAATTACTTCAATCAATTAATCATAATCAATTACATTAATCCTTAATTAATTAATTAATTACCTTTAATTACCTATTATTGATTAATTAATCATAATTAATCAATCTTAATTACATCATTAATTATAATAATTAATGATCCCCTTTTTATTAATTACCTTAAGTAATTAACTTATAATTATTAATCATCATCACAGATTAATCACATTTAGTCATTAACTAGCTTAATTACTATATTAAAACAAATTAATTATCCTTTAATTAATTTCTTAATTATTCTCTTGATTAATTACTAAGTAATTTAAATCCAAATTACTTCATTCTTAACATCTTCATTTAATTACATTTTGTAATTATTAATCAATTACTTAACTGAGTAATTTCCAAATCATTAATTACATAAAGTAATTATTTTTAAAATCCAAGTGTTTAAAATTAACTAAACTTAATTAATTAAAATAAACAATCCTATTTAACTTAATTAATTACATTAAGTAATTAATTCCTTAATTACTTTATCAAGTTATTACACTCAACCATTTACAATTGATTGTTATTAAATTAATTAATTTAATTAATTATAAAAATTAACCATATTAATTAATTGTTAAATAATCCGGATTAATAACCTTCATTAACCATTCTTTAATTATTTTTTAAAGTAATTAACTTAAATTAATTACCATTTAAATTATCTTTAATCATCCATTAATAAAAGTTAATTATTAAATTAATTAACCTTGATTAAAACCTAATTACATAATTAATAATATTCATCATTAATTACTAATTAATTAATGATCTTAATTATAGATGGATTAATCATTAACTAATTATTAATTCCAAAATCAATTAATTAATTAAATTAATTAATTAACCTTAATCACCTTGTTAATTAAATTAATCCTGAAATATTAATCTTAATTAAATTTCAAGATAAAATATAACTTAATTATGTTTAAAATAATTTAATTGAAACAAATTACTTTTAAACTACTTTTAAATTTTCATTTAAAATACAAGGTTTAAAATAGAATAATTTAACACTTATTAAAGTTTAAATAATTTAAAACTTATTTAAATTTGCAAATCAAACAAGTGCTATGAAAATTTAAAGTTAAATTCATTTCAAAATTTCAATAACTTAAATTTTCATTTAATTTAAAACTTCAATTTAAACCTTCTTTAAAATTTAAACTGCAATTCAAATTAAACTTTACATTTCCAGATTTAAATAAAACTTCAATTCTTTCTCCTATTTTTAAAAATCTCATTTCAAAAAGTGTTTGAACTATTATACCAAAACAAATTAGATAATTAAGTTAAACTTCTAAAACTTTTATTTTATTCAAAAACTGAAATTTGAATTCAAATCAGAAATGCAAACTTGAAATGAATTTGAACTTAAACCTTAGTTTAAACCTAAAACTACAGATTTAAAAATCCTTAAACCCAGATTTTTAAAAACAATTTTTCTGTGAAACCTGTAAACTACAGATCTACCCGAGAAAACCTTAGTACTACTTCGAGTTTTAAGCTGCTTTACTTCGAGTTTTATATCTACTTGCTTCGAGCAACCTCAACCTTCCCCTGCAACACACCCAAACCAAAATAATTCACCAGAATTTCATCGCCGTGCATATGCACGGCGATCACTCCCTCTGCCGATCAACAATGTCGATCAAACCTCAACCAGTAACTCATCCATCCACTAACATCATCATCAGATTGAACAGATAAATAAGAATTCAAAATTTACCTCAAAACAACCCAAACCTGAAAACCATATTCCAAGTTTTGACCCAACCTGTCAACGACGATTGTTCGCCACTCCGATCACCTGAAAGTCCACATCTCCGGCCATGAAACAATCCACTCATCAGCTACACAATCACCAAGAACCGAAACACTCGATCACGCCTACACCTCACACTGACCCAATCCTTAACCCCTATTCAAAACTAGGGTTTAAACAAAAAATTTCCCAACTGCAACCAATCTAGCAATTTTATATCCACTTCTTTGATTTTCCAAGGATCTAAGATCCTTACACTATAACTTAGAAGAAATTTGAGTTTCCACAAATCATAGATTACAAGAATTTTTCTCAAATTCATTATTGGTTGAAGAACAAAATGTAAATGAAACATACACCTAAAAATACTAATACTTTATTTAAAAATCAAATTTCAATTAATACCATAGTTTACTGATACTGAAATACAAAATTAACTCATTAAATTTTGGTTTGAATTAACATGCAGAGGCCACACTACTTATATCTTTAACTTGCTAAAGTTTAATTATCTTCAGGTAGTAAATCAATTCACCTAAAAATATTTTGATTCTAATCTAAATGAGCAAACAATTTTTAGTTATTTTAAGAACAGATACTAACACAAATTTAAACAATATTTGGAGGATTCTTTTAAACAGGAAGTTGAATTTAGAATCACAGCAGAGCATAGACAAGCATGCATACACAAACATATTTACACCAGGCATTAAACACAAATATTTCTAAATAATACCCAACATTAACATGCAACCTACTTAAAAATTCAAAATTTTAAGTTACTCACCTTTTGTTGGATGCAGACCCTCTATTGATCATTTGAAATTTGCAGAAAATGGTGCAGGCTTGACCCTTTGATGTTTAAAATCTGAGTTGCCCATGATCCCAAATTCAAATTACTTGCATGCAGATGTAGATGCAATTGCTAACTCCTCAAATGCATGCAGATTCTTATTCAACCCAGGTTTAAATTAGAGTGCAGGCTTCATCCATTCTAGGTTTTAAAACAGAGCGCAGGCCCTTTTTTTTAAATGGCATGTAGATTAATGTTTGAATTTAAGGAAGATGGGTTTGATTTTGAAGAGGTGGAATATGCAGATGTTTGGATTTGAGGAAATGCAGATTTGAATAGGGTTTTGATAAATTTGTCTATGCAGATTTTTGTAGAGTGTTACTGATTTTATAAATTTTGAAGATGAGTTTGATCTTTTCTTTCTTTTTTTGATTGAGGAAAATGAAAATGCAATATGAATGAAGATGCAAACTAAACTAAATGTGTTTTCAGATTTAATAAAATAAAAGAAAAATAAAAACCAAATTTAACACTTGTCAATTAGTTAATGTTAAATTTGAACACATGTTACATGAATGTTACACTTGTTAAAAGAATGCAATACTTATTTTCTTTAAAATGACTAGTATTAATTACAAATTAATGTGTGTGTAATCCTAAGTTAATATGTTAGTTTATATTTAAACATGTGTATAAATTTATAAAAGAAATAAAACAAATCATGTTTATAAATAAACTTATAAATATTAAAGATTAAAACAATAAAGATTTTATACTTTTGAATTTAAATTCAAACTAAATTCAAAATCAATTATATTTCAAACCAAGTTATGAATATAAATTCAATTTGAAATGAAAATTACAAATCTGTTCAAAACCTATTTATAAAGACAATACAATATTAATATTATTTTTATAAATGACTCATTATTAAAATAAGACCATTTTAAAAGAAATTATATTTTTATTAATAAAATATCCATTTTATTAAGCCATGAAACCTTTTTGTTGAATTTATTCTAAATTTAAAACTCAATCCAATTTAATTTAAACATTTAAATATTTCTCTTATCAAATTTTAAAATAATATATTTTTTTATGAAATAGTTTTAAAAACTCAATGCTAATTAAAATCAAAATTTCCAAATTATAATGTATATATTAGAATTTTCAAACATGGTTCATTTATTAAATTTAAACCAAAATCATTTATTTAACTTTGAAAAGCTTAAATATTAAATAAAACAAAATTTCCAAATTACTGCAAATATTTTAATCTAGAAAATATGCTTTACTTATTAAAATTAAAACAAAGCTAGTCTATTAAAAATATAAACCATATATTTATTTATAAATAGAAATCAATTTATTATTTTTAAAAGATAAAATAACCAGTTTAAATATTTACTGAAGAAGATTGTTAAATCTATTTGAATAATTATTAATAGAATATCAATATCAATTTAATTTTAACTACAGATTATTAAATTGATATTGTTAAAAATTCCGGGATATTACAATCCTTCCCCCTTAAAAGAATTTCGTCCTCGAAATTTAAAACAAAGGTAATTTAATAATCTCATTAAATTTTAATTTAAAAACACAAGCATATATCAAACATATGCTAACAATCAAAGCAACCAATTCAACAAATCAAACAAATCTAATTATCCAGACAAATTCTAGATAGAATTTTATCGAGTTTCCCCAGGTATATGTATATATATACACACACACACACACACACACACACACACATACCGGGTTACTCGCTCTAGAGAATCCAAACAAACAATACTATGAAGCTATAAAGCTCCTATTCAACTATATCTATAGCACTAGACAAGATATCAAACTACAAACGAGTCTGACTCAGCAACCAAAACTCCAGAATTGCTGGTTCCACAACCAGAGATAGATCATACACGTACTCCCTCAGAGATACGTGAAACTCATCGAATCCCAGTTATCCAAACTGGCAATTCAATCCTGTAGATCAATCACTTAATCTCCAAGATACATAAAAGATCCAAAACACTCCGGAGCTAACTTCTCAGACTTACCCAAACTTATAGCTCACTTACGATCAGAGAAAACTTATCCAAAATCAAATCTCCGACTTCAGAATCCAAAATTCCTTCCGACTCTTATCCACAAAATCTCTTCGGACAATCCTGGGCTGTCCACAACCTTACTGATCAGCTTAACCTTCGCTGATGCTTCTAGAAACAAACTAGACCAATCAACTTCAACAAAATGATTTCCTCAAGATCAACCAAAACCAAGAACACAAACTCTACTCCTCAACATCAGAAGACAACAACTCACTTCTCCTGTCCGGGAAAAGAAAAGCAGATGCATTTCCAAACTGCTTCCGCTGCTCAACTTTGATCCGAAGTAGAAGAGAATGCTGAAGAAGAACGCAAGCACAAACAGGACAACACAACCCAGAGATATGATTCAAAAAATCCATAAGAAACTCAGAAATTCCTCCAAAACTCTGAGCTGCTACCCCATCTCAATTCTTGGAACCATTCTTCTATAAAGCTGAACCATCGGTACCATTCCTGGAGTCCCATTCGATAAGTAAGCTCAGCCTACAGATGCGAACAAAACTCTGACTTCCCTAAAGACACCCAGAAAAACTCAGATAACCCAAGAGATCACTCAAACAATCGCAAGTCACTTTTGCGAACCATCCAAACCAAATCCAGGGAAAAAAACTATTCTCCCTTAACCAAACAGAACAGCCTAAACTTGACTAGCCAACCCATCGAAGAAATAGGTTCACTTAACTGCTTCTGAAATCTACTTCAGAAAAACTGCTAAGCCAGAAGATCTCTTCCCAACACCAAGAACATTCCAAGCTGCACTACTGCTATAGATTCTAAAGAGTTCCAAATCAAAGCTCTTCGAGAAACTCGGACGTCAAAGCAAACAGAAACTCCGGCTGAACACAGCCACAACACCGAAGCAGCCTCTTTAACTTGTTCCAAAGAAAACATCTACGGGAACATCCATAGTCAATGCATCTCATCACGTAGCTACTACTTCCTGAGGTATCCAAAATACATTACTCACTTCCAACCTCAAACATCAGATTCCAACCAATGGCAGTAATCGTGTTACACACACTACTACCCCATCTACCTTTATAACTTATATTGGAAAACCTTAACAGGTAACCCAACAGATAGGTAGAAATATATATATATATATATATATATATATTAAAAATTACAAATACGCTCTCTCAAGAAAGACACCACTACAGAGCCTAGGTATTCACTCAACCTAACGCTCTAATACCAAATGTGAAGACCTGACTTCCTATCTCCAGGAAATCGCATCATCTTTAAGAAAGAAAGGGATAGAAAAGAGAAAAGAAAGAAGAGAAGAAAGAAACAACACATCAGAATCTAACAGCGGAACGAATAAATCATATTAATAACATAAATATTACATAATTTACAACCATTATCAGAGTTCACAGATATACAACACATACTAGACAGTTATAAACACCTGTCTAGTTATACAACTCAATACAACAAATAAGAGAACACACAGCGGAATACTATATATAACTACACGCAGAAGCCTCCTACTCCATTGCTCCTTCAGAATTCGTCAAGCCAACCTAAAATCCTAACCTGAATTCCCTTGGCTACTCGTAAAAATTTGAGTACCCAAGAGTTCATGAAAAACAGAAATAAACTCCGGGTCAGACATGGGTCTGGTGTGAGTAACAGGTTAAAGTTGCTTAATTTTTTAAAAATCTTCTGAAAAGAAAGGTATCACGTAAGACTTCCCACACATAAACATGGAAAAGTTTTTACCTTACGCTAACCAAAACATTTGATAGGAAATTCGATGATATTATAATAGTGTCTAGGGTTTTCAAATAAAAAAGAAATAGCCGAAATTGTTACATTCATTAAATTCCATCTACTAGCGACAAAAGTGGGTAATACAATCAAAACCGTTGGCACTTATTGGATTTTGGATTCCATACAACGGCATGGCTACTGGGGTACCGCCCATCACAGTACGTGGCCTAGATCAACGTACCGAGGAGTACGCCCGCTCCCCTGCAACACAAAGCCGGACCCGTTCCTTACTGAATAGTTCCAAACAAGACAACCCCGTGGTTGTAGCTAGCAACCACCCACACAGCCGAATATAAAGGGACTTCTAGACAGAGGTAAATCTTGCTCTCCAGAGGGTGAGACCCACGAAGCCTTGATGCAACTCCCATGTTTTAGCCATTCCCGGTTGATGAGGCTTGAGGCTACGATTACCTTTATAGGACATATCACTTAGAATGCTCATTGTCCACTTGACGATATTCTGAAAGCATTCAATCCCTACAAGTTCGTTCCGGGTTCGAACGAAACCGAAGGCATTATCTCGTTACACTCGTTTTGGAATCACCCTTAGAGTTAACGACAATAACCCTTGCACTCTGAACCACCATCTCAAATCTATAAGAACTAATTCCGTCAACTCATTACGGAATCACCCACAGAGTTATACTGACTCATAGTCCTTACACCTCGAGTCTTCACAAAGCTCCACTTTGGTACACGACCTAACGTTATTTGGAATCGATGTGGTTTTCGGATATCCAAATATGGAAACCCGATCCCGGTCTCAACGAAATCCAAAGCGTGTCTTTTAGGTCCAAGTTGTTTTAAAGTTTTAAAACAATTCAATTACAGTATCTATATACACACAAATAGATAATTCACAATCACAATTGATAATTAACATTATCAAATAACAGGTAATCCACATTATCAATATCAAATAGATATACCATATATCAACATCCCAATTGATAATCTAAGTTTTCATCACAATGCAAACCAAACATCCATACCATACAATAATATTTATCTCATTACTGAGATCACAAAGCATCCAAGACAATCAATGTCATCCATTCATACACAAGCAATGATTTACTAATCACAATATAATTAATTTAAAATGAATTAAATTAATTATCTCTATCTCTAATTAATTTAAAATGAATTAAATTAATTATTCCATTTTCAATTAATTTAAAATAAATTAAATTAAGTTAATTACTTCATCAAAATATATCTTGCTTACTCAATCATTTAATTGATTACAATCAATTCATCATTCATTATTAATCACCTTAATTAATCACTCTTGATTAATTATCCTTAATTACATTCATGTAATTATCCTCAATTAATTACACAAAATTAATTATTCTCAACTAAACAATAATTAACCTTTAATTACTTTAATCAATTAATCATAATTAATTACATTAATCCTTAATTAATTAATTAATTACCTTTAATTACCTATTATTGATTAATTAATCATAATTAATCAATCTTAATTACATCATTAATTATAATAATTAATGATCCCCTTTTTATTAATTACCTTAAGTAATTAACTTATAATTATTAATCATCATGACAGATTAATCACATTTAGTCATTAACTAGCTTAATTACTATATTAAAACAAATTAATTATCCTTTAATTAATTTCTTAATTATTCTCTTGATTAATTACTAAGTAATTTAAATCCAAATTACTTCATTCTTAACATCTTCATTTAATTACATTTTGTAATTATTAATCAATTACTTAACTGAGTAATTTCCATATCATTAATTACATAAAGTAGTTATTTTTAAAATCCAAGTGTTTAAAATTAATTAAAATTAATTAATTAAAATAAACAGTCCTATTTAACTTAATTAATTACATTAAGTAATTAATTCCTTAATTACTTTATCAAGTAATTACACTCAACCATTTACAATTGATTATTATTAAATTAATTAATCTAATTAATTATAAAAATTAACCATATTAATTAATTGTTAAATAATCCTGATTAATGACCTCCATTAACCATTCTTTAATTATTTTATAAAGTAATTAACTTAAATTAATTACCATTTAAATTATCTTTAATCATCCATTAATAAAAGTTAATTATTAAATTAATTAACCTTGATTAAAACTTAATTACATAATTAATAATATTCATCATTAATTACTAATTAATTAATGATCTTAATTATAGATTGATTAATCATTAATAAATTATTAATTCCAAAATCAGTTAATTAATTAAATTACTTAATTAACCTTAATCACCTTGTTAATTAAATTAATCCTGAAATATTAATCTTAATTAAATTTCAAGATAAAACGTAACTTAATTATGTTTAAAACAATTTAATTGAAACAAAGTACTTTTTAAACTACTTTTAAATTTTCATTTAAAATACAAGGTTTAAAATAGAATAATTTAACACTTATTAAAGTTTAAATAATTTAAAACTTATTTAAATTTGCAAATCAAACAAGTGCTATGAAAATTTAAAGTTAAATTCATTTCAAAATTTTAATAACTTAAATTTTCATTTAATTTAAAACTTCAATTTAAACCTTCTTTAAAATTTAAACTGAAATTCAAATTAAACTTTTACATTTCCATATTTAAATAAAACTTCAGCTCTTTCTCCTATTTTTAAAAATCTCATTTCAAAAAGTGTTTGAACTATTTTACCAAAACAAATTAGATAATTAAGTTAAATTTCTAAAACTTTTATTTTATTCAAAAACTGAAATTTGAATTCAAATCAGAAATGCAAACTTGAAATGAATTTGAACTTAAACCTTAGTTTAAACCTAAAAGTACAGATTTAAAAATCCTTAAACCCAGATTTTTAAAAACAGTTTTTCTGTGAAACCTGTAAACTACAGATCAACCCGAGAAAACCCTAGTACTACTTCGAGTTTTAAGCTGCTTTACTTCGAGTATTATATCTACTTGCTTCGAGCAACCTCAACATTCCCCTGCAACACACCCAAACCAAAATACTTCACCAGAATTTCATCGTCGTGCATATGCACAACGACCACTCCCTCTGCCGATCAACAGTGTCGATCAAACCTCAACCAATAACTCATCCATTCACTAACATCATCATCAGATTGAACAGATAAACAAAAATTCAAAATTTACCTCAAAACGACCCAAACCTGAAAACCATATTCCAGGTTTTGACCCAACCTGTCAACGGCGATTGTTCGCCACTCCGATCACCTGAAAGTCCACCTCTCCGACCATGAAACAATCCACACATTAGCTACACAATCACCAAGAACCAGAACACTCGATCACCCCTACACCTCACACTGACCCAATCCTTAACCCCTATTCAAAACTAGGGTTTAAACAAAAATTTCCCAACTACAACCAATCTAGCAATTTTATATCCACTTCTTTGATTTTCCAAGGATCTAAGATCCTTACTCTATAACTCAGAAGAAATTTGAGTTTCCACAAATCACATATTACAAGAATTTTTCTCAAATTCATTATTGGTTCAAGAACAAACTGTAAATGAAACATACACCTAAAAATGCTAATACTTGATTTAAAAATCAAATTTCAATTAATACCATAGTTTACTGATACTGAAATACAAAATTAACTCATTAAATTTTGGTTTGAATTAACATGCAAAGACCACACTACTTATATCTTTAACTTGCTAAAGTTTAATTATCTTCAGGCGGTAAATTAATTCACCTAAAAATATTTTGATTCTAATCTAAATGAGCAAACAATTTTTAGTTATTTTAAGAACAGATACTAACACAAATTTAAACAATATTTGGAGGATTCTTTTAAACAGGAAGTTGAATTTAGAATCACAGCAGAGAATAGACAAGCATGCATACACAAACATATTTACACCAGGCATTAAACACAAATATTTCTAAATTATACCCAACGTTAACATGCAACCTATTTAAAAATTCAAAATTTTAAGTTACTCACCTTTTGTTGGATGCAGACCCTCTGTTGATCATTTGAAATTTGCAGAAAATGTTGCAGGCTTGACCCTTTGATGTTTAAAATCTGAGTTGCCCATGATCCCAAATTCAAATTACTTGCATGCAGATGTAGATGCAATTGCTAACTCCTCAAATGCATGTAGATGCTTATTCAACCTAGGTTTAAATTAGAGTGCAGGCTTCATCCATTCCAGGTTTTAAAACAGAGTGCAGGCCCTTTTTTTTTAAATGGAATGCAGATTAATGTTTGAATTTAAGGAAGATGGGTTTGATTTTGAAGAGGTGGAATATGCAGATGTTTGGATTTGAGGAAATGCAGATTTGAACAGGGTTTTGACAAATTTGTATATGCAGATTTTTGAAGAGTGTTACTGATTTTATAAATTTTGAAGATGAGTTTGATCTTTTCTTTCTTTTTTTTGATTGAGGAAAATGAAAATGCAATATGAATGAAGATGCAAACTAAACTAAATGTGTTTTCAGATTTAATAAATAAAAGAAAAATTAAAACCAAATTTAACACTTGTCAATTAGTTAATGTTAAATTTGAACACATGTTACATGAATGTTACACTTGTTAAAAGAATGCAATACTTGTTTTCTTTAAAATGATTAGTATTAATTACAAATTAATGTGTGTGTAATCCTAAGTTAATATGTTAGTTTATATTTAAACATGTGTATAAATTTATAAAAGAAATAAAACAAATCATGTTTATAAATAAACTTATACATATTAAAGATTATAACAATTAAGATTTTATACTTTTGAATTTAAATTCAAACTAAATTCAAAATCAATTATATTTCAAACCAAGTTGGAATATAAATTCAATTTGAAATGAAAATTACAAATCTATTCAAAACCTATTTATAAAGACAATACAATATTAATATTATTTTTATAAATGACTCATTATTAAAATAAGACCATTTTAAAAGAAATTATACTTTTATTAATAAAATATCCATTTTATTAAGCCATGAAACCTTTTTGTTGAATTTATTCTAAGTTTAAATTTAATTTAAACATTTAAATATATCTCTTATCAAATTTTAAAATCATATATTTATTTATGAAATAGTTTTAAAAACTCAATGCTAATTAAAATCAAAATTTCCAAATTATAATGTATATATTAGAATTTTAAAACATGGTTCATTTATTAAATTTAAACCAAAATCATTTATTTAACTTTAAAAAGATTAAATATTAAATAAAACAAAATTTCCAAATTATTGTAAATATTTAAATCTAGAAAATATGCTTTACTTATTAAAATTAAAACAAAGCTAATCTATTAAAAATATAAACCATATATTTATTTATAAATAGAAATCAATTTATTATTTTTAAAAGATAAAATAACCAATTTAAATATTTACTGAAGAAGATTATTAAATCTATTTGAATAATTATTAACAGAATATCAATATCAATTTAATTTTAACTACAGATTATTAAATTGATATTGTTAAAAATTCCGGGATATTATAGGCATTCTCAGCGTATAAATGAGTACGCAGCCAGGATTCAAAATCGTAAACACGATAAGAAAGTACATTGCAGATTTAGAAAGGCAAAACAAAACCCTCAAGAGTGCTATAAAGCTTTCAACCGTGCTTTAAAGGCTTGCATTGATTCCATCGATGATGTTGATGAAATAAGGAAGAAAGAAAATAAGCTTAAAGAGATTCTTTATATAGCGATTCAACATATCGTTGATCCTTTGACTGCTGAGAATCCAAATAGGACTATTCAGAACTTGTAAAACATACACTTGTGTTGTGTACTTATAAATAACTTTATAAATTATGTAAATTATGTAAGTATCATCTGGTTTGTAGTCCTTTCTTATAATGTTGTCTCTCAATCTGTTTTCTAATAACTTAGACTATGGTTTTTGTATTTGTTGGCCTATTCAGTTCTCCTTTCTGATCTTATTTCCCTTAAAAGTATGACGTAAGCAATACTCTTAATCATTAACTAGAAATCTATATAGAAGTTTATCTACATTATTAGCGGAGGTTAACAGATCATTATGTAAACATATGATAATAAGTGAAGAGTAATTCTACAATTAAATATGGTTGAATGTCTTGAAACCCATCTTCGATATTGGTGAGAGATAGCTAGGAATTCAACTTCAACTATATACACAATACCAAAAATACAATGGTAGAGAACTAGAAATTCAATTCTAGATTAAATTATAGATGTTTAGAAATTCATCTTCTAAAAATTACTAATATAAAGTCAATAATAATCACGTAATAGAAGTCCAGAAACCATTGTTTGAAAGTTTGTAGTAAAAGTCCAGTGACCTCGATTTGGGCACTAGTAAAATAGATCTCGAGCTTAATTGAAGATCAAGAATTCATAGAAATCTCAATATCATTTGCTCTGGAACCCAGATTCGGGCATTAGCGAATGAAATTTAAAAGTTAAAAGATCCAAAACCCAGATTCGTAAAACAGTGGACGATAACCAAAAATCTATAATCATCTCGATAATAGAAATCTGGAGCCTAGATTCAGGCATTAATGAGTGAAGTCCAGTAATAGTCCCAAAACCCAAATTTAGGTACGATGAAGACTATAGATTATTAGTAAAGACCTGAAACCCTGACTTGGGTAAGTGAAGTCCTGATTTAATAATGAAAGACTCGAAACCCAGATTCGGGTATTAATAAGTGAAGTTTATAATTCTTCTGTGATAATTAGTCGGAGGCTGTAGATTCTTATTTAAGCCTTCTATTTTGTACCGCTTCCTTGGTTTTGGCTCTCTTGACATGTGTTACCCTTTAGGCCTTGCATATTATCGTCGTTTGATTTGCTGCTTTTCGAGCTCAGATGTCTTATTCCATTGTTTGATATGCCGCTTCTCGGGCTCGAACGACTTAGTCCACTATTGTCTAGTGCGTTTGGTTAGCTTATCCATAAGCAGGACCCAAGGACTTACCCAACCTCCCTCTAGGAAGCGCTCTAGCCAGGCTTTATATGCGAGACTAAAGGTTTTTTTGGTGCCTTGACCAAGCCATAGCATGGCAGGATCAAGGGCTTACTCCGTCCTCCCTTTAGAAGGCACATTGACCTGGCCATAACATGGACGATCAAGGGCTTATCGATGCTTTAGCTTAGCCATAGCATGGTGCGGATAAAGGCTTACTCTAACCTCCCTTCAAGAGGCACCTTAACCTGGCCATAGAGTGGAACGACCAAGGGCTAATGAACGCTTTAACCTGGCCATAGCATGGCGCGATTAAATGCTTACTCTAACCTCCCTCCAAGAGGCGCTTTGACCTGGCCAATTCGACGTGGACAAAGCCTTTGACCGTTTAAGGTAATGTCCAAGTGCAAAAATATTTTACTCCTAACCATGTAGATTTCTTTTAGTAAATTGGTTCTTTATTGAATTCAACTAGGATCTCTTTACAAGTTCATTAATTTTTCCTTGTCTAAAGAAACTAATCACCGTTCCTTTCAGTGCCCTACATTGATTTGTATCATGTCCATTCATCATGTGGTAGTGGTAATAGGATCCTCCTCGATTCCTTTTATATTTTGGTTTTTATTCTGTGATGGCCTATAGTTGAAATCTTCCTTGGTTAGAAAATAAACATTCTCGATTAATGTTGTCAAATTGCATTCCTTAGAGAGTCTCGACTTGAAGCTTGTCTTTTGAGGATGGTTTCCAGATTTTTTATTACTTGGTTCTAGAGCTTCACCCTCAACAATCAGTTTTCTTTTCAAAACCTTTTGAAGTTCATATCAGGCAATGTCTCACTTGTTGCTTAATGCCATTTATGTGCAAAGGTGTTGTAATTAGCCATCATTCCCTCTTTAAAGATTGTGTCTTTGGTGTAGAGTTGAATTGTTTTCCTTATTTCATCAAATAAGTTATCATTTTCATTTTTTTCCTCCTACGGCAAAAATAAGTGTGAGGCCAATGTGAAATGGATTTAAACTCCATTTGTCTGGATCATAAGATTCGGTTTTCTTTTTCTTTATGGTCCTTAAAGCTTCCAATCTCAACATTTGTTCTCCAAAAAGTTTAGAATCATAAACTATTCATCTAATTGGTTGTGGCTCTGAGGATCCTTGTTTGGGCCTTTTGATTTTGCTAAACATGATGATGTATAGTCCGAAGCTGGTAAGCTTGAAATAGAATTGGGTTAGAGGAAAGTGGAGTTGGAAGTTCAACAAGATAAGAGATTCGGGCCCTCCTTCTAGTGCCTGTTAATAAGAAAAGTTGTCAACACCCCAAACCAGAGTTTAAAATGTAGATGACTCCTTCGAGACCTTCTTTCAAAAAGATGAAAACAATTAATACCTTTCGATCAGGTGAAGTAGTTAATAATCATTTTTATTCTTTCTAGTTTTCCTTTAAAAAAGGTTATAGTAATTGAAACTCCTTATATAACCCTTCGACTTAGTCGAAACACCAAAAATCCTTCTTATATTGACTTTCGAACAAGTTAAGCAAATTTAGTATGCTTTCAAAACCCCCCTTTCGAAATAGTTGTGGTGACCCAAAGGTTGGTTGTACTGATCTAAGGACGTGGATTAAATAGATACGTTCCAACTTCTTCGGAAGATGACCTTTCGACAACTTGAAGTTAGGACCTAAGGCTCTAAGGATATTGGTTCAGCTAAGGGTTTCGACTTTCTAAAAAAGTGACCCTTAGATCAAGTTAACATAAATAGATTATAAACTGAATCCAATAGAAATATTAAATCAGTTGTACTTTCAAGAATATCGTAATTTTGCTTTTATTAAACTAAACTAATACGAATTGGTCAAATTCTCAATCTAATCTAAAAATTAGAGTTTACAACTTTAAGAAATATAAGAATGAAGTAAATGAATTTGGATATCCTTAGCAAGACCGCTAAGGTCTTATTTATAGGTGCGGGTTGGCACCTTTCGAATCAATGCTTTTAACTTGGTCAAAGACGGCCTTGGAAACCTTTCGTTATCGTTAACATTTGGGCATAATTTTGCATTGCTTTTGAATGGACTTGAGCACTTTCGACTTCATCGAAAGGGTGGGTACGCTTCTCCACTTTGTGTTGTTGTGTCGTTGCAAGCAAGAAAAGGTCAAACTTTTGACTCCGTCGACAGGTAGGTCTTTGGAGCTTCTAAGGAATCAAGAAATTAAAGGTTTTAAGTGGAAGGTAGCTTTCGTTGGCACACTTGCTGATTGATGTGGAACCCCATCCTCTAATGTAGGAGATTGCAATATTAAACCATAAAAATCTCTTCTTTTTTAATTATGAATGGTCTCAACCATTTTGAAAGGCCTATTTGTGCTTTCAAAGAGGTTGTTCTGAAAAAACGTCCTTCCGTGGAATGTGATGAAGGTAAAACCTTTAGTTTCAAAAGTTTTGGCACGCATGCTAGTGACTGCAATTTGTTTCCTTCAAGAGGCATTTATCAACTTATTCAAAGTGTCTTCATGTATGTGGAAGCATCCTTTTTGAAAAAAAAGCAATTGAAGCAAAATGGTGTTTTCGACCCTTTCAACCCCTTTGAAAGCTTGTAGCACATCTAACTTTGGTTGTAGCATCCCTTCGACTCTTTCGAAAGGTTTTGTTGAAGCTACTGTCTCTTGTAAATCCTTCTCTTCTAGTCATCTTGGTTTCGACAAGGATGAAGTGAGAATTGATGGTAACAAAGGAGCTGCGACGATGTAATGCGGTCAACTTTACCCTAACCCATATCTTTATAGGATTAGTTGGCTAGGTGATTCATAGGGCATTTTCAAGTATGCACCATTCAACCAAAAGATGCCATGTCATTAGAAAACGTGCATCAAACATCGAAAGAGACTTCAAAAGGTTTTTGAAAATTTTAATGTTGTAGTAACAGAGTTAAGCAATACCAAGGAGGAAATAATGTTGATGGCGTTAATGAATGGGGTTTACCTACAAACTAATTTGGTAGATGACTCAAGAGTAGGAAACTGCCTAATTGGAAAGAATTTTATCAAAAGACATTTAGTATTATCGCTTAGAAGAAGCGGATTCAGAGGCATGATTGGTTGCTTGCTATCAGAACGGATCAAGCCATGTAATTTAGAGCAATACAGCTATCAAGAAGAGTGGTGATAGTGTTAGGAATGTTGTAGTGAATGTTGGAAATAGTAATAACAAGTGAAAGAATAAAAACACTTATGGTAGAAAGCAAGGTACCACGAAGGATTCAACGTTTACTTACCTAGAAGACTATATATAATTAACAGATTTTGTTGAGAACGTTTACCTTGCTACGAAAGGTACAAAGCTTTATAAGAAGCCACCCCAAGGGAGGCTACTGAAGGGGAGAAATGATTTAAAAAGTATTCTCGCTTACATGAGACACATGAGCACAATATGAATGAATGTAGGCACTTGAAAGATATCGTAAAGGATCTAATTTGTATGAAGAAGCTAAAATAATTATCTGTAACCTATAGGCTGGTAAGCAAGCTAATAACCTACTACAAAGGCAAACGACCCATGGGAATCGGGCTGGGTCTAGCGGAGAAGGACCAAGACTGCTAGCATTAGGGATAGTTATAAATACCATATCAGGAGGTCCACGTCCTACGACTAGAAGTTATAAAGAGATGGAGCAATGTGGGAGCTCCTCGAGGCACATGCCTCAGGAGATGTGTTACACCATAGAAAAGGGAGCTTCGGGGATGTAGCAAAACTCATAAATAAAGATATTGTTTCTATGGAGTCGAATACTCGAATCTTAACCTAATGGTGATTCCGATCGTGATAGGTCCATGCATAGTGCACCAAGTCCTTATATATTATGGAAGCTCGATAAATAATTTGTTCAGGCATATGTTTGGTACGATGTGTCTCAGTGAGAAGGATCAATAGCCATATAATTCCGCATCCAAGGATTTACCAGAGAGGCTAAGGATTTGATTGTGTGCATCAAACTATCCGTTGAACTAGGAGCAGGAGACCGCGAGGTAGTGCGATTGCAAAATTTTGTTGTGATTGATGGAGTTTTAGCTTATAATGCTTTCTTAGATCATATAACCCTTACTAATTTTCAAATTGTGCTTGCTCTATGGTGCTTGATGATGAAGTTTCCTACGAGCAATTGAGCATGGGAAATTCAAAGTGACCAAAGCATAGGTCGTGAGTACATCATTGAGCTCAGAAAGGCAAAGCAAGAAGAGAAAAGGAAGACAAAGAAGCCTCTTTTGCTTCAAGTCTGTACTCTATCCTTGGCTCGAAGCCAGAAGAGATAAGGGAAACCTAAGTAGAGAGAAGATTCATGTCTTGATGATGATGAGATCCTATGATGGTCCTCAAAATCGGATCTTAACTCAGCTTGAAGATGAGAAAGGAGTTGGTGGGATTTCTCCAGCAAACATGAATGCATTTACTAGGACAAATTCCGATATGTGTGGGATATCGGCTGAAGTTGCATGTCATGCATTGAATGTGAATGCAAGTTATCCTCATATGAAATATAAATTGGGCAGTATGGAAACAAAGCGATCCGCTAAGTTAAAAGAAGTAGATAAACTAAAGACAAACACTTCACTCGAAATGCGTTGTATCCCGTGTAGGTATCAAATATAGCGTTGGTTAGGAATGCAAATGGGAAACGGAGGACATGTATTGATTATTCCAATTGGGATAAAGTGTGCCCAAAGAATTGCTTCCATTTTACATGGATCGATCAGCTAGTGGATGGGGTAGCCAAACGCGAACTTCTATCTTTCATGGATGCGTACTCTAGTTATAACCAGATTGCAATGCACATCCCAAATCAAGAGAAAATCGGTTTTATTACATACTTAGGGTTGTATTACTATAGAGTTATGCCATTCAGTCTTAAGCACACTGAATCTACTTACCAACGCTTGGTTAATAGGTTGTCTATACAATAGATCAAACGAATTATGAAAGTCCATGTGGATGATATGCCCATGAAATCACCACGATCAGTGGATCACATGAGAGAACTTTTAGAGACATTCGACTTGCTTCAAAAGTATGGGATGAAGTTGAATCCATTGAAATGTTTGTTTGGAGTTGCATCAGGTAATTTTTTAGAGTTCTTTGTGAACTCAAGGGGAATTAAAGCTAACCCAAAGCAAATAAAAGCATTGAAACTGGTTGCATCCATGAAGACATGGAGTGAAATGCGAAGCTTGAATGGTAAATTCGTCGCATTGAGTTGATTCATTTCAATGGCAACTAGTAAATGCATTCTACTCTTCGACGCCCTCAAGAAATAAAGTGGAAAGTTCTAATAGACTAGCGCTTATGCAACATACCAGACTCTAAGACTCAAAATGGATGCCGATGATGCTGTAATCATCATTGAAATCATTTTCCAGCGACAAAATGAGTTCACCATTATTTTGAAAAACTTAAGTAAACATATAGCTAAATAAATTTTCATTACATCAATATGAGTTACAAATTTATTTACATCATCTTTAACCCAATTTATACCCACGCAGAGGTAAATGCAACATAAAATAAGAGTAGTATTGTGTCCGACATATGAAGATGCCAACTAATGCGTAACCAGTTATAATTATTAGTTTTACATAATGGAAATTTTAAATCATTTTTAGTATCTAGAGAAGCCTCATGCTTTGTCTTTGAAATCTTTGTTCATCCTTCAAATAGACAACTGAATTATAAACTCAACCTACATGAATGAGTACCCATGAGTTTATGGGAAATTTTAAAAACATAGGTAAGGCATAAAAACATAGTATGAGTAATATCTTTACCCCACTGATTTACAGTGAGACCATGCCGCTAATGCGGAATGGGTTTCCTACTAACTATATTAATATCAAGTTACATCATATATGAAAACAACATCACATAAAAGCAACCATGGGCATATATTCAATAAAGAAGTGTACCATACACTTATCATCTAGTTATGAACCATGTCATATATCAATTCAATCAAGTATACCCTAGATTCAGGGATAAACTATGCCTCGAATTGCTCTTCAAATTGCTCCTAGGTCAACTCCCCTCTAGAACCTCAACAATTATAGCCTCCCACCAATCAATGAATCATCTTGGAACTGACATGAAGCCAACTTGCACTTCTGAGCATTATTAAATTCCAATTCTCCAAGAATATGTTCACGTACTTTTGATCAATTCAACACCTCCAAGGCAGGCTCCTTCCCAATGAACTCCTTTCCTACATAACTCTAGAAATCCTTGTTCATCTTAAAAAAGTCTTTTTCTTTTTCTACTTTCTATCTCTGCTCAACAACTCTAGCTAGCTCTTGCCTCATCATTTCCATCATAAATTGGTGGAACAAGAGATTCACATTATTCCTCCTTCAATCGAGGTAGGCACTTGAGTACCGCCTTTAGTACAAACTACCAGGTTCTCCTCACCTCCTTAGCCATTGGTTTGGGTATTGTCATCTCCTATACCAAAATTCACTCTCGCATTCCTGTAGTCAAATATTTGCTACATAGGTCCATTCTCGCCCTTTGCATAAGTTAGGTTTCATAGGAAATGGAAGTAAAGAGAGTGAGAGAAATTTTAGAGGGGTAGATATATTTTCTTATGTATCTGTACTAAAATAGAAGTACATTAGCATGTACCCTCCCCAAGGTGTTCATTTTTTATAAATAAATTTCAATTCAGCTTTGTTTTACTTAAGTGTTTCCCTAACGTAAGCTTTGATACCATATCGTAACATCCTCTACTCCGGGACTCAAAAATAGATGTCGGTGATGCTACAATCATCAGCAAAATCGTTTTCTAGTGAAAAAGTGAGTTCGGTAATATTTTGCATAACATAAGTAAACGTAGTAGCTAAAAAAACCTTTTTGTTACATAAATTTAAATTACAAAATTTTGTATAACATCTTTACCCAATTTGTTCCTACGTAGGCGTAAATACAATAGAAAATAAGAGTAGTATTATTTTCAGCATATGAAGATGCCAACACAACACATAACCAGTTATAATTCCAGCTTTTACACATTGGAAATTTTAAATCATTTTTATTCTCTAGATAACCCTCCTGCTTCATCTTCAAAATCTTAATCCTTCTATAGATACCTATCTAATCCATAAACTCGGCCTGTTTGAATGAGTACTCATGAGTTTATGGGAAATAATAAAAACATAGATCAGACATAAAGCCTAGTATAAGTAAAGATTTTACCCTAGTCATTTATAGTGAGACGACGCCGTTAACGCGGAGTGGGTTTTCCCCTCACTTTATCATCATCAAGATATATGATATATATATACAACATTATATAAAAGCAACCATATGCATATATTAAATTAAGAAGTGTACCCTACACTTATCATCAAGTTATGAATCATGTCATGTATCAATTCAAATTAAGTATACGTTATACTCATCAATCTGTTATGAACCACGTCATATAATCATTCATCATCTATTCAAATATCGCTTTATTGTTTTAGGCTTTCATTGTTAAATTATCATTAACTTATTTAGCGATGACCTCCATAGGCCCATCTATCATTAATTTTATCTTCTCTTGAACAATGTCACCTGATAAAATGGCCACTCATTCTACCAATGGGAGCCACCCTGACTAAAGCGACCTTGACTCTCCAAAGAGTTTGAATGTAAGCACCTTGAACCACTATCATTCACATTGCCGATTTATTATTTTAGTTATAACACCACCCTTATGTTTGGTACCCTATTAAAAATTCCCTTTAGAGTTTATAAATCTTTTACTACTGAACCATATCGTGACACCTTGCCATATACCATTGGATTTTAGACAAATAGTCAGGGAACCCTGCCATCCAATAACTCCATGAACCAGTATATCTTTATGAACAAGTTCAAATCCCTTTCTTTCATTCATTTATAATACACTCAACACTTTATTTAGATAAAAATTCTCTAATTTAAATGAAATCATATCATTTATTAGCGTCTCTAAGCCTTCTTCATTTCAAAAATAAATTAACACGGTTTTAACTCAATAAAGTTCCTCCATTATTTAATCTCTATAAAATAGTTCATTAACACTTGGAAACTGTCTTCCAAAATTCTCTAGGTATTCTTATTTTACTTAGAAATTTTTTTCATTCCAAGTTATTGCAAATTGACTTTACTTATCGCATGCCAGCTATCCCATAGCTTTCGAACTTTGAACCTAGTCATCGTATATTGTTTATCTCATTGCCTTCAAATGTTAAGCATAGCTTTTGCATGCTAGCTATCCCATAACCATCATATGTTGATTCTTCTTAGGCCATCCCTAGTTTATTTTTTCCATGGAAATTGTGTGTTAGCTTCTCAAAAGCCTTCACATTTTGATAGCTTCCCAAACTATTGCATATTGACCTTCATAGAGGCATCGCATGTTAACCCCTTGGAACTATTGCATACTGATTCCTCAAGTGGCATCGCGTATTTAAACCTAATAGCCATCGTGGGTTAAACGCTTCAGTCAATCATCACATGTTGACTTCAAACAGTCATTGCAGGTTGATTCCAAGTAACCACCATTAGTTGATAGCTGCCCAAGCTATCGTGGGTTAATTTCAATTAGCTATCATGTAGTGATTGTCTTCCTTAACCCTTCACATGTTATAACTATACTAGTCGTCATAGGTTGATTTTAAAACTCTCGGTGTTGTAAAGTGGCAATTCAATAATTAAATTAAAGATTGTCTCATTGCTTTATTAAGTAATTTTGTTACATCAAATCCACTTGTTATCGAATTATCATTGGCTAATCTATCTCATAGTTTAATTTTCAAAAATTTGTTGGTCATACTTCTAATTAATTTATTAACTAACTTTAATAAATTAATTGTTTCTTCACTAATTAATTCATATAAATCAAAATTTAGCTGGAATAATCCAAAATTTACCAAAAATTAAATTTATCTTACCTTATCCCAAAATTTCATGTCAAAATAATTTATTTTTTTATTTTAATAATTAATTTCCTGAATGTAACCCTTTTCCAAACTTAGAAAATTCGTACAAAATCATAATTAATTAACAAAAATTATGGAATTAAAAGCCCAACTGTATTTCATCATTATAAACATCATATTCGAAATTTGAATCATTTAACTTAGATTTATTCACATTTTACCCTAAAACATGAACATGTTTACTTTATTAAAATTTCCAATAACTTATAATTATTTTACTTATTTAAACATGTTTACTATCACCATACCGTTCGTACAAGATCAAATCTAAGCCCAAACAGGTAGGATAGGTTTAGGGAAAGTTTTCACTCACCTTGAGTAACAAAAATATTGGTTAAATTTCTATGTTCCTTAAAGTTGAATGCTTGATTTTCAAATTTTGATTTTCCTCTTCTCTTTTAACAAATGGCGGTTAGCCTTGACTTATAACTTTAGAGGATTTCTAGAGAAATGAAATGAGGTGGAAATGAGGGGATATGGCCAAAGAAAGTCGGCTTATGCTTTTAACTTGGGGTAATATCCCATTCTAGTCTAATCACACCATTACACTTCCCTTAAACCAAACCTTTCCATTTAAAATCTGAGATGTTCATTTTCATTAACAAGGCCAACCTTGATTGCTCTAATTGTCCTTGGTCCATTTAATTAACTTTTAAAGTGTCCACACTTAATTAATTAAATCTCCCTTAGGAAATTTTTGCAATTAAACTATTTTATCCATATTTTATTTCTTATTATTATTCTAATATAATTTCATACATTATGGATCCTCCAAAATATAGGATGTTAAAGCTGCATTTTGAGAATCTATTAGAGAATCTGAAGAAATTGCTCATACCATCGAAGCTTTTGGAAGAAGAAAGTTTGTGCATATACTTAGCAGTATCGACTTGGCACCAAGTGCAACTTTGGCACATGAGGAGTACAAGATCCAAATGCCAGTGTATTACATCAGAAAGTAATCTATTGGAGCAGAAAAGAACTATCCAAAGCTAGAGAAATTGGCATACTATATGTTAATTGCATCGAGGAAGTTGAGACCATATTTTTAAGCCCATCCAATAAACGTATTAACTGGTCAACCATTTATACAAGTTCTACATCATCCCAAGGCTTTAGGAAAATTGATAATGTTAAACATTGAGATGAGCTCGTATGGCATTAAATATGATGCTATAAAGGCAATAGAAGGATAAGCATTGGCAGATTTCATTGTTGAATTCACCTTTTCGGATGATGAAGTTATTGGAATTGGAATTAAGCAATATTGAGAGAAATCCCTTATATGTCAAAGTTATTATAATTGTTGGGTTATACTAAACACTATATGATAACACACATCCCTAGAGATAGAACACAAATGCTGATTCATTAGCCAAATTGGCAAGTTCTAGGGATGCTTGGCTATTGGGAATCATGCCAGTAGAAGTTTTGATGACTCCAAGCATCATTGAGATGGACATTGACTTATCTATGGAATTTAAGAAAGAGGAGTCATGGATGGGAGCTCCTATGTCAAATACATTAGTTCATTATGCAAGAAGGAGTGATATATGAGATGACCCTGGACACCCTTGCTAAGGTATGTTGCTAAAGATTTATCTAAGAAAATCCTTGCTGATGTATATAAAGGAATCTGTAGTGATCATACATGGAGGAAAATTTTAGCAAAGAAGAATCGTCACTATGGACATTTCTAGCTGACTGTCAACTAGGATGTATTTGATTTTTTTAGGATTGTGATAAGTGTTAGAATCTATGAAGATTCCAAGATCCCCTTCCGATAAGCTTACGAGGATGGTGAGCCTTGACCATTTACTGTAAAGGGAATATACATCATTGGAGTGATAAAGTTAAAGGTATGCGCTAAGGGCAATTTAATAATTTATTATAAATAATTAACTCTACAATAAAATCTAACTTGAAATAAAAGGTATTTTTCTTTCTATTATATATTTTCCATACTATGTTATTTTAATTAGTAATTTCATTCAAGCACATTAAACATAAAATCTTTAAATAATATGTTATGTGATATTAATTTTGTATTGTAATCACAATAAATTTGTTACATTAAAAATAACATATTACCTTAAATATTCCTAGTCAAGATATTTCGAGACAAGATATTGACATGTCTATTAAGACTAGTGTACATAACGATCTCTAAATGTCGAACGGTGTATTGCTCATAGATGCTTGGGGTACCACGGGTTATGTACTAATAGTTATTGGAACCATGGAATGACTCACTCGAGAGTTTTCTGTTGGTTAATCGAACTAATGTCAAATAGAGAATCTTGAAGTGATGATATTACATAGTTCTCTGGACTTGAAAATATTGTTGAACTACAAAGTGGACACCCTAATTTAATAACAGTTAAATCATGGTATGACACCCATCGAACAACCACGGTTGGGTTTGTATATCGTCCCACCCTTTTGAACCATGGTCCAGCACCCAAACTGACGTCAAAAATTATGGATTCGAACAGACGAGTCATTGGGGTAAGATAAAATAAACACATATAGATCCTTACTAACAGCTTTCAGAGTCTTACAGAGGAAGGAAAAAAATATAATACAATGACAACAATAATCACATTACATTACCATAACATGTCTGTTTGTCAAATACATATGTCTTTATGATACAAATCAACTTAAACTGTACACAATCAAATCCGAGTTACAACTTTTATTTACATCATATTCAACATATATATATATATATATATATATATGAATCCCTATCTTCAAAACCATCTCATCTCCAAACTCCATCGACCTGGATATATAAGAAAGAAAAAATAGGAGTGGGTCGGACATAGGTCTTATGAGTGAGCCATACTTCACTCTATTATATACTACAAAACTAATACTACGACATGATATGAGCCTAATTGTGACACCGTACCTTATACTCATACCATCAAAGAGTACTACTTAGTGGCACTGTCGAATAATACAGAGAATAAGGCTATATGGGGAACACACATGAATATTCTCTAGAGCTAATACTGATACTTATTTAAACACCCAGTAAGTAACTCACCTATACATACATAATATCAATAAAAAGCAATAAGTACATGTGCCTCCAAGATAGAATAATACACAATATACAAAAAAATAATAGAGAACATGGAGTCATTAAAAACAACGGTCAATATATAATAGATTATATAGATAGGTATGATATACATCCCAATTTCATATATATAACGAGACTATATAAAAAAAAAATACTACGCCACATAATAACTAGTTTCCATTATACTTGGAAAACAAAAGCCGGTCTTATCATCCTGAACCGGAAATGTCTCGGACTAACCCGAGTATTACGTAAATAACACATGGGGCTTACTATGTTTAAATATAGAGGTTTATGTGTGTATGTGTTAGTATATAAAATATACATAGTATAAAAATGATAGCATAAACATCAATAGTATAACAATACATCAACAACTATGAAACTAAGCATAAAGATGTCATCGCTCATATAAAATTATGTCAAATAAGAAATCATCAAAAGAAATTTAAGTGGGTGAATCATCCATATCCAGAATCATTATAAAAATCCAAAACTCATCAATACACGAGATATCATCAAATATAGTCATGCTAGCACATAATAATGCCTAAGTATATCTCTCAATCTCAAATAATTAAATATCAGCATCAGTATAAAATATAGGTAACCTATCGGTAAAATCATATATTGTAATATATATGACAATATATTATACTCTGGATACCTATCATAGGTATAATCTCATCTTCTCCTATAGAAACAAATGGTGATGGATATTGACAGTATGACAGACATGTAGTCCTAAGTAGAGTCATATCTCAGCATGTGAAGCTAATGGCAATCCACTTATTCCATGAGCGGTCGGGTTAGCTACCTGGATCTACTCTTAACATTCATGTGAGGGTATATCAGTAGTATATGCCAATTTGTCACTCTGTTAGAACCAGAAGGGAGATCAATGGAACATACCCAACTCCAGGAACACATAGGCTATCCACTTAGATCCATTCCTGTAGTCTTTGGTTACCTCTACGGTAATCATGACATATGTCCACCAATGTGCTTGTCAATACGAGGACTTCTAGTCATAACCAGGATCGTACCATTATGGTAACAAACTGCTGGCCTAGGTGGCACAAAGGCCGAAGGCATATGGGTTATCCCTCTAGATCCGCAGCTACTCTAATAATCTAATTACATGAGTTATCCAACCAGATCTACTCCTACTCTATGATAATAACAAAAAGGTGTCACAGATCTGGTGCGCGTCTCCACAATCAAGTTGCTAGGGTGGATACTAGCTTTCTGGTCCTCTCCTGCCAATAATCTAAGAGTACATTATGATATTGGCATATAGTACTAATAAATATAGGCATGAAGCTTTTCTCTCGACTAGGTACGAAGCCTTACTCATCCCTATGAGCATCACCTCACAGCCATATCATTATTCCCGTCATGTGAGTGTCATCTATTTACAATGAATAATCGAATAAATATCACAATGATGTCTCACACTACAACATGATACTCGATCGTTTATTCATTACTTGTAAACTCTACTCAATCCTAATAATATCTATATAACGAGTCCAAAGAATAACTGGAGAAATATTACCGAAAGTCCCATACCATACAGTATGATAACTCCGTGTATTAAAATTCCTCATCATGAAGAATTAAATATCACCAAATCATATAGAAGGATGTCTTGATCATATGAAATCAAATAGAAGTAAATAATGAAAATAATATTTGAAGATGAATCATTCATATCATTCAAAATCAGTACAGAAGAGATGAGGAATCAGAAAAACAGAATAGGACTTCACAAGTCAAATATACTAGAGATACTCTTATTAAACTTATTAATTATAAAATATACTTTAAAACATTTAAAATATCATTTAGAAAACATTTCTCAGTTTCAGAATTTATATAAGACTTATAAATAATTATTAAATCCAATAACCAATTTTTGATAAATAATAATAATATCTTTAAATATATAAATTACTAAATTACTAATAAAACTTCTCTTTATAAATCAAAGATTCAATTCCACACATCATTCAAATTCAAGTGTGTGTGTGTCTGTATGATTTAAAAATTGTTTCTGCGTAGAAATACTCATCTAGCTTCTTGCTTCCTTCCTATTTCCACTACTTCTATTGCTCACTCTATGTTTCCAAAACATGATGATTTCCCATTTTCTCCCTAGCTTCTAAAGTCCAGTGATGTCCAAAAAAAATAGCTGAGTTTGGAAATTTATTATAGTTTATTGGATTTGATTAGAATTTTAGAAAAGAAGAAGAGGAAATAAAGAAGCATCAGGATAATTTATCCAAAACGTAACTTAAGTTTATAAAAGAAGGCAAAACATTTAGAATTGGAATAGTCTAAAATTCTTAATTAAAAAAATTTAGGCTATGTAAATTTGGTTTGGCATATATACAAACTAATCACCATTTTCCACTTTTATTTCATAAAAAAACACTTTCTTTCATATTCTTACCTTTATAATTCAATTAAAAATCATATTTTTTTTACTCATGTGATTATTCAGCACTATGAAATTTTGTAAAAATTTATTTCCCATAAATTCGTTTTATTTTAATTACTCAAATCTTCATTAATAATTTCTAATTAAGTATCTCTTGACATCGGGTTGATACACTAACTTTGATCGCCTTATATCCAGTTGGCCACGTCGTATCTAACTATCATCTAGATCTAATCATATCGCATTGCATATGTGTGAACTTACACCCATAGACCGCCCAAAGCCTAAAGGGTTTCCTGTTGTCCATTGTCAGGTCAATCACATATAAGACTTACGTCCCTAGACCTCTCGAAGCCTAGAGAGTCTCATGTTTACCTCGTACTAACCAGACTCATGCCTTGGTCCGCCCAAAGCCTATAAGGGCGCTTAGCATCCACCTCTACAGTGATCTGTAAAGGCCTTTAGGGGGCAACACAATACTTGGATCACTTACTTGTGTCATAAGTCTATATCTGCATCTGTATCCATGTCCATATTCGTATCTAAACCAGTATCCATATCTATATCTGTATCTATATCCCGAGCTACTACTTGTGCCACGGGTTCATTTATGTTCACGTCCATTATTGTATCATTACATATCACAATGACATACATATCCATTTCAAACAACGATCGAACATCATAAACACTCAATCAGTTCATAACGCCATTATTTGCCTCAACAATAACTTCCAAACGTCATTAGAAAACAGAGAAACAAGAGCTAAATTAATAGTTATTATTTTGCATAGGCCCTTACGGTCCAGCTTCAACCTTCCCTTAATTATAGACCACCAGGGGACCGGTTGACATGACCGATGCATCGGTGTACATGTTTTTCTGGTAGTTCTAAGCCACAAATTTGGCTTCTCAACCCAGTCATTTTGCCTCCAACCGCCTTTGTTCCACCTCTGGTCACCTAAGAAACTCCCTAGTACATATCCCTACATTTCAAGGTCCAGTTTGGTAGTTTATTTCAACAATTTGAACATATATTCATCAATTTTACCATAATATAGAGTAGACCTAGTTCTAATTTACTAGTTATAATATATTCACTCCCAAACACTATTTAATATGTTATTAAAATATACATGAGTGTTTAGCTACTATAGCATAACCAGTATACCATACACACACACACACACACACATACATATATAAAGAAGAAAGCACGAATCACTCACAATATTACTCCTCACTGCCAAGATCTCCATTACCGGCCCGTTGTGCCTCTTTGCTTAGAATTCCACTTCCAAGTTGATGTAGATGTGTAGTCCTCCTTGCTAGACTCATGATGACACTGATATCATGCAATTTTATTTAGTTTTGAGGAAGCTATCGAAGTTTGAATTCTGTCTGTAAAGTGGTAAAGATAGGAAGAAGAAAGAGTGCATGGATTTTCGAAAACTGAATTATGAAGTACGTGACTTTTATTTTTGTATACTAAAGTAGGGAAATTAATCTCCCATTGCTTAATTTTCTCTCAAATAGTTAGCAAGCCAATTAAAGGCAGTCAGGCCCAATCAAAGCTAGCCCAACTGATCTGCCACTAGCCCATAGAGGCCGACCCATATTGGTCTCAAGTCAACATTTCTACTCAGTAAATCACCAAGAAGTAGCTCAATTATCTCATCCCAAAGCTACACTTATACGGACACTGAGACCTAGACATGGTCTGGCTCGGTCTTGACTAGCTCCTATATATCGAATTACTTCCAATAGAAGCTAAAAGCCTACTCAATTCGTTTGGCATCACATCAACTGACGTCCAGCTCCTATCCAAGCCCGCTCTAGCAGATAACACATCAGGAAAGAATGGCCTAAGCATGATCCATCTTTAGCTTGATTTCAGTACAATCAACTCCAACCAACATTAGGTCTCTCTCTAGGCCGCATCGTACCATGTTATTAACCATCTCACTTCATGGTCTTCAACAAAATTCGAAGTCTCTTCCGTATTGCAAATAGTCGGTCGACCAGCTCTGCTATGTAGGCACTCAAGTGAATGAAAATTTTTCCATCCATTTGAAGCACTATAACTGGGCGTCTAAACTAATGTAGTTTGCCATCAACATTAAATGTGCGTTTAAGCAAGACTACTCCTAGTATCGAGAGACAATTAGTACATTCTTCTCGTCCACTGCACATCTTCTGACACACTTTACAACCGTCGACCATCCACCTCTATAGTCAGATTAACAATCAAGTACTTTTCTTACAAGCTCTACACTATGATCTCAACTGTCCACCGTCTACTTTGGGTTTCATAAATGTCCCCTTGTTTCGCAACTTCAAAGGGGTTGAAATCTTGTTAAAACATTCAAGAATTCTGAATACTATGAATAATTAAGCGCTCTTATTATTGCATGATTCCATATGGTTACATAGCTTTATTAGTCTTAAATGCACTTATTTTCTTATTATTCTCTTGTAATTCTCCATAGTTGTAAGAGAAATATATAGTAAGAGAACTTCATTGTATACAAAGGCGGCTTTACTGAACACCATATATCCTGTGTTATTTATCCTTCAACCGGTTATTTAATTCCTCAATTGCTTTATTTTTTTTAAGCCTAGTGATCAGTAACTAACCTCTGATTTTCACAACGTACTAGTACATTCCAAGGCTGGCTAGGAAACTAGTCAACATTTTAGCACTAGAAGGAGGGCCTCCCCTAAAAAGTTTTACCCTTTCTACACCATTCAACTCCATAAGACCCGATTTGACTATTACCAAGGTCAATCTTCTACCGATTGAAGGTAACAACTCTAACAAGCGCTAAACCAATAGCAACACTCTTGCTAGTGCTTCCTAGTCCAATCTTCACTCCAACAAAGAAATATGATGTGTTGTACTGTTATAGCTGCCAAACGAGGGTCAGCTAGCCCATGAAGTAAACGGCTTGAGGATGCAGATGAATGCTCAAGCCACCGTAAAATTTATCCCAACGGCTCCTCCAACATCCAACACGATCAATCCACAAACTTAAAGATCCATGCTCACTAGTGGCGAACCATCCATGAGTATCCTTGGGTCCAACATTGCTCAGAACCACACCAGGTTCAACGGTCACGCTAAAGTCTGGGATGGTTAAAATCCAGTATTCTTGGCCCCTCCATAAAGAACTAGAGAACTCATTGTAATACGGAATGAACAATCCATTACCTGTTGGAAGGGTGATCATTATTAAGAATTGCTCTTACCCTCCCATCAAGGACTAACACATATATGGGAACTAAATGCATCATCGTCCAAACTTCTACATAGACATCTATCAAGGTCGAAGATGTCACATAGCATATGATATATGCACTAGACCAATGCGACTTAGAGACCAACCTAGACCCAAAAGAAGGCTCGTCGGATCCTCTCATGATAGATTCAGATATTGAAGATGGAACAACCACACTTTAGAGTCCATTAACATAGACAGCAGCGACCCCAACAAGAACGTCCAAATTGACACCGAGCTCAGCCCAAAGTTAAAGAGGACCAAATTAGGTTCCTCCGACGAAGAAAAGAACTTTTTGCCTAGTAACACATTGACATGACTGGCATTGATCCTAGGATCATTTGTCATGCACTCAATATCGACCATAAGGTCAACCCTATCCACCAAAAATGCCAATCACTTAACCCGGAGAAGTATAAAGCTCTTAAAGTGGTAAAATAGCAATTAGCTAATGGCTTCATCGGGTAAATGGACTATCCTATATGGGTGGAAAACTCAGTACTGGTTAAAAAAGCCAAATGTGATGTAGAGAATATTCATCGACTTCTTCGACCTTAACAAAGCCCGCCCTAAAGACAATTTTTCCATTTCATCCCCTCAATCAGCTAGTAGATGCAACTAGCAGACATGTGCTCCTCACCATCATGGAAGCCTGTTCTGGTACAATCAAATTTCCATGAATGGCCCAGACAAAGAGCATATCTCCTTCATAACTGACACCGACTTGTATTGCTATCATGCTATGCCTTTCGATTGTGAAATGTGGGTGAAACATACCAATGGCTCATCAACTGCATGTTCTCTAAAATAGATTAGTTGCTCTATGGAGGTTTATGTGGATGATATGTTGGTCAAGTCCATTGAAGGCAGAGGCACGTGAAAATTCTAGCTGAGCTTTCAACATCCTTCTTCAATATAATATGGAATTGAATCCAAGAAATACTGTTTTGCCATTTGGTCCGGCAAATTCCTTGGCTATGCTATGAGCGCTAAGTGGATCAAGGCCAAACCTAACAAGATCGAAGCCATTTAATACATATAGGTTCCTACAACCACGAAGCAAGTGCAAAACTTGAATGGAATGGTTGCAACATTAAGTTAGATTTTTTTCAAAATCATCTAATCGGTTTCTACCTTTCTTCAATCTCGTTAAGAAAGGGAAAACCTTCACTTGAGCAAGGAATGCACCAAGACAGTTGATAAACTAGAGCACTATCTAAGCACTCCCTCATACTATCCAAACCCATCGATGATTATGATCTGTATCTATACTTAGCCATGTCTAACTACATGATCGGCGCTACCTTAATCAAAGAAGAGGAGAAGATCTAATGGTCGGACTATTATGTCAGCAAGAGATTGACTGGCCTAGAGACTGTGTACTCCAAGCTAGAGAAGCTCATGTTCTGCCTGCTCATGGCTACCCGAAAGCTTCGTCAATATTTTTAGGCCAACCCCATTAATGTCCTAATGAATGAAACTCAAAAGCAAATCCTCATCCAGCACAACATAGTAAGCCGATTAATAACATGTTCCATCGAGCTTGGACAACATTACATCTCGTTCCAACCTCAAACTTCCATCAACGATTAGGCTGCTGTCGACTTCAATGCTAAATTTTTAGGGTCGAAATACTCAAAATAAGAAACCATCATCGATAGACCAATTTGGTGCTTATACATTAACGGACATCAAACGAGAAAGAGGTACAACTCGGTATGGTCCAATACGTTCGAGGGCAAAGAATTATGTTTTGCGGTTCGCCTCACCTTTGCGACCAACAACGTAGCCGAGTATGAACCTATCCTTGTCTGTCCCAGGATGGCAAGGGAGCTATGCACGGAATCTATACATGTTTTTAATGACTCGTCTTTTATCATCAACCGGATTAGTGGAAGCTTCTAAGTAAAAAAAAACATTGACCTTGTATGCTGCTGAGGCAAAAAGGATGATCAGTACCTTTGCTAAATTTAGACTAGAACAGATAACAAGAGAACAAAATGCCAAGGCCAACCAACTAGCTAAAGCAGCGAGCAATCCTGAAGAAGATATCACTCCTTAGGTCCCGCTAGAAATCCGTACACCCCTGGCCATAAGGCGAGGGCAACAATGATGGAGACAAATGAAACTTTACAGACGATTGGATGAGACCCCTGGTCGGATATTTAGTAAATGAAGAACTTCCTGCTAACGCAATAAGGCCAAGAAGAATCACTAACGAGCCCCCAACTACACAAACATAGACAAAAGGCTCTATAAACATGGGTATTCCATGCCATTTCAGCGATGCATGTCTACGAACAAGATCATTCAAATCCTAAAGGAACTAGATGAAGGAATTTGTTAAGACCAAGCAGGTGACAAAGCCTAGTAATGAAGGCTATTCGATAGGCTACTATTGGTCTACTATGATCAACGATTCTATAGTGTATGTAAAGAAATACGATCAGTGCCAATAGTTCACCAAAATCCCCCAAGCCATGGTTACCCACCTCACCTTGATAATCTCCTACTAGTTGTTTGATACTTCGGGAATTGACCTAATAGGCAAGCCACCAAATGCCAAGGCAGGTTACAATCGCATTATAGTTGCCATCAATTACTTCACCAAATGGATCAAAGCTGAACCCTTAACTGGGGTAACTACACCCAAAATACTGAACTTTATAATAAATCTGTCTACTGTTTTAGCATGACCAAGAAGATCTTCATCGATAATGGCACTCAATTTGAAAGTAGTCTATTTCAATAATTTTTCATAAGAAACAAAATCGATAAATGCTTCCCTATCATTTCCACCCAACACTAATGGATAGGTGGGAGCCATCAACAAAACCATTAATACTGCTCTAAAAAAGAATCTCACGAAAGCTATAGCGAACTGAGCCTAAAAACTACCACTGGTCCTTTGATCTATCGTACTTCCAATCACACATCAACCAGCCACACTCCCTTTTCACTATCTTATGAGTATGAAGCCATGTTACCTATCAAAGTTGACATCCTATCACCAAGGCATTAAACCTTCGAGACCAAGAAAAACAGCGAGTTAGTCGAGCTTGTGTACGACACTATAGAAGAACGAAGAACGAAGGCAAAGCTTTGCACTTAAGAATACAAGAGGAAGATTACTAAACACTATAACACAAGAGTAAAATTTTGCCATTTCATTGTTGGTGACCTAGTTTTGTGCCTAGTATTCTCTAATACTAAGGGCCTAACCGAAGGGATCCTGGGCCCCAAATTGGGAGGGACTTCACATCATCCAAGAGGCCTTAAAAACTAGTGTTTGATATCTCTCTCACCCGAAAGGGGGAGTCGTCACCCGCGCTTAGACTCATGTCCACCTTTGAGCCTACCACATATTAGAACCGGTCTTGACTATTGGGCCATAAAACCCTTTATTTTTATGAATACCGTAAAGATTCCAAGAGTCCACTGTGTAGCACTCGGTCTACTATCCATGAGGGTGAACTACCAGACATTCATTTCCTTGTTGGGGATTGCCAACCTTTGTCGCAAGGTGCGTAGCGAGCCATGCTCCCCGCCCGCCACCAGGCTATCCAATAAAGAATGATTTTTTATGTGATCGTTTGCTTTGATGGGTACTGTCGATCTATGCTGCCAAGTTCGTTGCGAGCCATGCTTCCCACTTATTGCTGGCGATCAATGAGAGTGAATTACCATGCATTCATTTCCGTGTTGGGGCCGCTAACCTATGCCTCAAGATGCATAGCGTGCCATGCTCCTCGTATACCACTAGGCTATCGAATAAAGGAAGAGTTTATATGTGCTCATTTTCCTTATTAGGGACTGCTAACCTATGCCATCAAGTGCATAGCGAGCCATGCTCCACGCTTACCAACTGGCTATCCACGAGGGTGAATTACCGTGCATTCACTTCATTGTCAAGGACCGCCAATATAATAATATGCATTTTACATATTGGAGAACAATAACATATTATTAATTAAATCATATGAGGTTGTATAACTCTAAAAGTTTGAGAAATTAATATTAGGAATATTTTCCATACTTATAATTTTTATCGAACAGTTTGGACCAATAAATTCTTATAAGGACTACAACTTTTGGTAGGGATTGAATTAGAATCTGAAACCACTTCCAGTAAATTAGGCTTGGGTTTTCTCTTTCCATAGAGTGGTCATAATAAGAAAACAAACTTACCATTTAGGAGGTATGACCATTTTAAATTCCATTTACTAATGGACAGATCAGTGGGCAATTAACCTAAGCCCATACTTAGGCCCACTAAGTAATTTCGGGAACTGTACCTAATTGTAGGAGATGGGATATATTTAAATCATTTCTCACTTTTCCAAAATAATTCCAAAACCTCCATTAACCTTAATTTCGTCAAAAAGATCATATTTTCCATACTAATCTTTGTCAAATCCATCATTAGAAGGGTAAATTGGAAAGAGAGATCATATGTTCATCATTTTGGTGCTTTGGACTTGGATTAGCTAATGTTCATATCAGATCTAGGGTTTAAAGAGGTAATTTGGGTATTATGTGAGTGATTATTGATCCCTCACCATCTCATGCTTGTCTATATTGTTAGATTTGCTGTTTTTGATATGATTTCCATGTTAAAATGATTATAAGCTTTGATTAAACCTTTAAAAATGTTTATGGTCAAAATTAAAAAGATTAGATTTGATGGTTTTACAAACGCTTTTGGAACATATTGTCATCTTATTGTGAAACTAGATCTAGGAAAAAATTTAGAAGTTCATCATGTTTGTATTGATTATTTATGTTAGATGAATGCTTATGAATGATACGTATATTTGGATGAATTATTTTGATATTTCTAGTGTTTTAGTGTAGCTAGGAAAGAGGCCATCGATTTGCGCAAAATGAAGGCCAAAGTATTCAGAATTGGATGAAATCTGGTGTAGAGGTCCTAGAGAAGAAGGGTTAGTAAGGCTTCCAAAGGAAGATACAGGGACTCTATAAGTCACGCTGAAGGTGTTTGTTGTTCGCTTGGGGTTTGTTGATGATGTGGAAACATGATGAAAGATGATAGCTTCAGGAGATCGATGATGGTAACTCAACATTGAATGGAGTTAGGTTTCAATGATGGTGACTTGATATTGAAAGGAGTTATGAGAATGATTGTACATAAAGGGTGGATTTTAGGAAGGGTAACCCATGGATAGAATGTTGAATAGTTATATAATGGAAAGAATGGAATGTTGAATGGTTCTTTGAGGATGAATGGAAACTAGAAGGAACAAGGAAAGAGGTTGGATACACGTGCTAAAGGATCGTTGGTAATCGAAGCGTTTTCTGATGTACTCGAAAGTAGGGGTATTTTGAGGATGCTCATTGGGTACTTCGAATGGCTATCCTAGGTCGGTAGGATGGATCTATATACCCTAGACTGGTGGGATCGGTCTACTATCAACTTTGGACTATGAGTGAGTATATTAAAAACCAAGAATTTTCCATTAATCCATGGCAAAGAAGTGGTTATTCGAGTTATCCTATATTCGGGGTACATTGAGTGGTTGTGAGGATTGTTTGATGGTTGCCATGTTTGCTTTGGTTGCTTTTCTAGTACAATTCCACACCAGGGATGTCGTATATTGTAGGTATCGTAGATGTGGATATTTGGATACTTGATGTTGTAATTAGGATGTTGAACACCTTTATGATGTTTGTAAAGTAGGATATTATGTTTGTTATATGCTAACTCTTTGTTGCATTGACATTTCAGGTATGGTCTATATACACTTGTTCCTTGCTATATCGACTTGTATAATATTTTGAGATTTCTTATCGCTCACGCCAGGCTATTGTCTACTTAAGGTTTGATGCGTTGCTTCTAATTATCTCAAGTACTCTAAAAATTAGAAGACTAGATAACAGGTCTAGGTTGCAATCAATGGCAGTGTAGAGGATGAGTAGGATGGAGCTTTCTTGTATTATATATGGATTACTATTGCTTATTCCATCATGTGACACTGTGGAGCCTAGGTAGTGCTCGTCTATTACTTATTAGAGACAGTTTGAGTTTATTATTAGTTATATAAACTCTATCATCATTTGTGTATAATTTTGTGAACCTGCGTACTCTGATATTGTGGTTCATTTTAGTTATTATTGTCTCATCTATTTTATATCTATGATGTATATTATATTTTATTTGATGCGATGTGATATATATATGATGGATTCTGTGATGTTTCTATTCTTTTCAACCCTTGCCAATCGTCCTACATCAATTGAGAACTATAGCAGCACACTCATATGTATATTGGGTGCCGTAGGTATAAAGCAATCATCACATTTGCAATCAAAGCTTAGGTTACATGATTAACCTAAGTTAATACCATGATCTTGAACAGATAGGGAAGGAGATATCATCCTATACTGGATCAAGAGTACAAATATATACGAGAGAGAGCGTACTTGTTATATATTTTTATTTTCAAGACTATATAATAGTATATAGAGTATATAAGTCACACGCACACACGAGTACCATTGATGTAGTTTTCTTTACGAGATATAGATCAAGAATGAGCTAGCATGCATAAAACAGTACGAGGAACTCCATCTCTGGGGTCGAAGAAAGTGTGGGCTTTGGGGCTGCTAACCTTGACTTGCAGGCTATGCTCAATACAATGATGGAAATCATATGGCAAAATGCCTAAATTGTCGTTATGAATGTTGTTGTAGCTGGTGGTGCACAAGTGTGGGCACTTAGAGTCGATTTTGCTAAGCTGAATAAGGATTTCTCTAGTCTTGGTAACAAACCATTCCCAGGAACAAAATCGGTTTGGGAAATCAGGGTTAGTTAGATACATGCGAAAGAATTTTCGATGATCTTGAATTGGATGATGCAATGCAGGGGAGATTGCCTTCCCAGTAGTTTTAGGGGAGAGCAATGAATTGTTGGAATGATATTAGAGTTTCTACTCCTAAGGATCAGTTTACTTGGGATCAGTTCTCAACCAGCGAGTACAAGTTTATCTCGGCTACTCAGAAGTCGGTGTTATTTATAACGTTTTGCAGACTTGAAGCAATGGGACATGTCTATCTCTGAGTATGTTGCAAGTTTGACATGCAGTCTAAGTATGGAATGTCTTTTATTGAAACTCTATTGAGGAAGAATGAGAAATTTCTTATTGGTTTGGATGATTTCTTAGGGGAGAAGCTAGTGAGTCACATCGATGAGCCATTGAAGAGACTCATCAAGAAAGCTCTTCAATAAGAAATTTTGCACCCCAAATCCAAATTAGATGCTGTTGTTCAGGAAGAGTCAAAACTACAACAAGGCGATGGAGTGTAGAAGAAATGGAATAGTAAAAGGAAGAAGTTTCACGAAATAATGCTTAGAAGAAGGCAAAGTGGGTCCCTGTCTCCTATTGTTGTGAAGACAAGGGCCACTTGAATAGATACTGCAAAGTTGATGGGAAGAAGAATCGTGGCAAGTTTGAACATATGCAGAAGAGTTACCTAGAACCAGTTTAGCAGACGCAAGTAGGGAAGGCATATGATTTGGATGTTGTTTCAACATCATCGAGTGCTCCCTCAACAAAGGAGAAGGGGAACAATATCAATATTTAAGGTATGCTTTCTATTTATGGTATTTCCATGCGTGTTTTATACGATACAGGGCTTCACATTCCTTTATATCTAGTTTCCTAGTTGATAGATTGGGATTGAAACCCGAAATGGTTGACCAACCTTTTGTATCGACGAACCTTGTTAGTGGTCCCACTAGTCTTTGCATGGTTTATCGTGGTTTGGTCTTATCAAGTCATGGATGTTATTTTCTTTTTGATTGCTTTATTATGGATTTCATTGGGTTCGAGATTATCTTGGGGATGGACTGGCTGAGGAAGTATGTGGTAGTGGTAGACTGTGGGAAACTATTGGTGATGCTAAGGATGGGAAAGGGATGAAGGTATTGATTGACTGCCTACTAGAGGATGGGGTTATGATTAGCGTTCTATATTCTCTCGACGTCCCACAAGATGACTTATCATCTATGCCTATCATTGGAGAGTATCCGGACGCCTACAGGAAGGTGTTGGATTACGGCCACATTGAGCGACTGAGTTCCACTAGACTTAGTGAAGGATGCCTGACTAATAGTATGCCTTTGAGGCCTATGGTGCCCAAAGAGCAGAAGGATTTGGAAGTGCAAGTGAATGATCTATTGAGGTGAGGATTCATTCATAGAAGCATATCTGAGTGGGGCGCACCCATAGTATTTTCCAGTAGGACGGATGGCTCTCTGAGGTTGTGTGTAGATTACCATGAGCTGAATAAGATGAAAGGGAAGAATAAGTATCCACTCCCGCACATTAATGACTTGTTCGATCAGCTCTATGACATGAAGGTGTTTTCTTAGTTGGATTTGGCGATAGAATTTCAGTAGTTGAGAGCGGCGAAGGAAAGTTTGTCGATCGCTACTTTTTGTACGTCATTGGATCTATGAGTGGTTGGTTATGCCATTCAGGCTAACCAATGCTCCGACGTACTTTGTTAATCTTATAAACCATGTCTTCAGGGATCAACAAAATAAGTTTGTGCTAGTATTCATGGATGATATTCTGGTTTATTCTATGATGGAAGAGGAACATGAGATGCACATAAGGATTATGCTTGAAGTTTTGAGGAAGCACAGGTTGAAAGTGAAGTTTTCGGAGCGTCATTTCTAGAGGAGGGAAGTGAGATTCTTAGGTCATGTCATCTTTGAACATGGGCATCATAGTAGATTCTGCCAAGGTAGCAATGGTTCAAGACTAGAACTAACCCAGGAACGCTATTGATTTGAGGAGTTTCCTAGGATTGGCGGAATAGTATAGATGTTTTATTAAGAACTTCTCGAAGGAAGCAGTGCCATTGATCAATTTGATGAAGATGAAATAAACTTTTGTTTGGGACATGAAGTGCAAGCTTGTGTTTGTAAGTCTGAAGGATAGGTTGACGAGTTCACTAGTGTTGATTGTTATGAGAAGGAATGAGGAGATGACAGTTACACCGATGCTAATGGTACCGGATTGGATGCGGTATTGATTCAGGGTGGTGAGGTTGTTGCCTATGCTAGTCGATAGCCAAAACAACATGAGAGGAAGTATCTGACCCATGATTTAGAGTTGGCGGAGATAGTGTTTACTTTTGTAACACCCTTAATTTTAGGTTAACATTGTTTAAGAGATTTAATTGGATATAAATAGAATGATATAATAGGATAAGGGGAATAAGATTTGGAAATTAAATATGTCGGGACTTAATTAATCAACAAACGAGATTGTCTTAAACTTATAAAAGAGGAGAATAAATGAGAGGAGAAAATTAGGAGTAGAACCTTATTTCATTCCTAAACCCTTCCTCCATCTCATCCATTCTCATTTCGAAATTCACCAAGTAAAAACACAAAGCAAAGTCATCCATTACTAAGAACACGTAGAAGAGAAAACTAAAGAGCTCAAAGGAAAAAAGTTAGGGAAAGTTAATCTCTATCAAATCTCAATCTCAACATCCAATCTAAGGTGGATAATAATGAACCATTTATATTAATAATGTTTGAATTCGGATATGGTTAATTTTCGACCTTATTATGATGATATAGCTATGTTTTGGATGCTTATTCATTATTGGGATAGAATAATGAATTATGAAATTTTTTATGGAATTGCTATGATAGTTTCAAAGGTAAAACTTAAGTTCGTGATCTCCAATTAATTTGACTTTCGAGTATGTTATGTAAAATATTATTTTATAGATCATTATTTAATTTCATAAATTTCCAAGTGAATATGAGTATTTTAAAATTTTCCCAAGGAATGGCCTTTTTTGGGTTTTGATTATTAAAAATAATTAAATAATGATTTTGCTTTCAAAATTTTATATGAGAAAGAATATGTTAACTCCGATTTTTTAGGGTTTTACCTATAAGGTTATGATTTATAACGAATTATAAAAGGTTAGAAAAGCTTATGATTAATATTAATGATAATATTAACTAATGGGTTCGAAATGGTTTTATAAGGATAATAAAATTGACCTGCAGCAGTTTTCTAAAAAGAACATCAAAAGGTTTGTTTTTACCCAATAGAAAATTGATAAGGAGTTAAAGTTGGTAAAAAAATTATTTAAGTAGAAATATCGCATTTTTTATATTAATTATGATTTTTCCATGTTGTTAATATTAATGCTGAACCCCATGTAATGGCTGACGTTCATGGAACCACTATAAAGTTCGACATCAACGTGAATACATGCATATGATGTCAACTAGTTGGTATGGAATGAACCTGTTCAGGTTGAGGTCATATATCATAAGGTCCACGACATCAAATTAATGTCAAAATGGCGATCGCGTAACACATTTAAACTATTCCGACTTCTCTTGTTTCTTTGTTTTTGCAATCCATAACATACGGTACTGATACTGTGATTTTTTAGGCACAAATCCACAATTCTGTTATCAATTTATTTTATGGCAATGATGCCCCTAAAATGTGATTTCGACTGAAATATTAATGGTATGAGTTTTCCATGCCAGCATCCTATGTTTTGCTGCATAATAGCTGAAGTATAATATTTTCGAAATACTTATAATGATGCCATAAGTAATTTATTTTGACTCAAAGTATTGATGTTGTGGTTTGTGAATGTCAGTATTCTTTGTTTCCTTGTTTTCGACTACAATGCCATGGGACATTGATGCCTTATCCTTTCATTTCAAAGCAAATGCCTTATGGGCTGAGAAGCTTTACTTTATGTCAACTATAAATCATGATTTAAAAGGTGGGATAGCCTATGTTTTAAATAAGTTGACAACCTTGTATTCCATCCTGAAATTTTTGTACTTGATAATATCAATGTTTTTGTTTTCAAATCTTGAATAGGGGTTCGATATTGGTTATGGCAACATGAATGTCGTGAGTTGCTATTTTATATGGCCCTATAAATGGTTCAACTTGCCATTTGTTTTATGAGTTGACAACTTCATTGGGGATATCGATGTATACTATTTTTGGTATGTCATGAGTTTAAGGGTTAACAATCTTATTGGGGATACCAATAGATATAGGTTGGGCAATTGAGTGAACAATGTTACATTTTGAATTTAAGCTAGTAATTGATGGGTTCATAGTCATCCTAGGAAAACTGTGATATGTGTGATGGATAGTCCACATCATGCCAGAGATGGACAGTCTCTATATGGTTAAAGATGGGTTCATAAAAATCCTAGGAAAACTATGGATGTGTGATTGATAGTCTACATCATTTTAAGTAAATGAAACATGTGTAATGGATAGTCCACATAAATTTAAATAGATAAACCATGTATGATGGGTAGTCCATATGGCCTAGGATTGATAATCCATTAATGTTATATATGAAATGGATGATTACATAAATGTAAGACAGATAGACAGTTGAAATTGAGACAGATAGTCATTAGAAATTTGACGAATAACCAGTTAAATTGGGATGGGTAGTCATTGTATGATTTTTGGGAGGGTAAGGGAGTAGGTAACACTATGAAAACAGATTAGTTGGACTTACGCATATTGCATGCTTATAGATGATTGTTTTTATGTTCTAACCATTGTGGTTGCAAGTGCATGAATTTTGATTGTCATGTTGGTTAAGATATTAGTGAGGGAAAAACCCATTTTCCTCAGCGGCATGGTCTCACTATATATCTATAATGGTTCGAAATGGTAGGTTATTATTCACACCAGACTATTTATCTTACCCGAAGTTTTTGATTTTTCCCCTAAACTCTTGGGTACTCGTTTGAGTTGGTTGAGAGTAAGGATTTCCAAGTTAGAGGAATAAGCTTCCAGAGACGTGCAAGAGGCATGCTAGCTGTTATTAGAAGCTTTTATTTTCCACTATGTCAATTCTTTGTTTAAATGGATGTAATGACAGAAGTTATAACCATCAAATTTTAGACTTTGATCAACCAAAGGGACATCTTTATATGTCTCTCTTGGAGAATCTTGTAATAATTATATTTTATTTGAACATGGGATTGCGAATGAGATTATATAATGAATATGAACTTTAATTTATGTAATGAAATCGGATGAGATTATATAATGAATATGAACTTTAATTTATGTAATGAAATGAGAAAGTTTACTATTGACATACGTTTGAAAATTTTCATATTCTTATGCTTCTGGTGTTATTGGAATGATTAACATAACCACATTTTATCACCGAAAATTAATATTATGGATGATTGCAGCCTCTTTGGCAGTTTTAAGCCTCAAAATGGGTAATAATATAGTTTTGAACATTTGGAGGAACTGTATATTAAGAGAAAGGTTTAACTTGTTCACGGACCACAAATCCTTAAATTATCTTTTCTCGCAGAAGCATCTCAACCTTCGCCAGCAGTGATGGCTAAAATTCTTGGCCTCCTACGACTTTAGCATTTCCTCTAAGCCCGGTAAGGGAAATGCAGTCGTCGATGCATTAAGAAGAAGGCATGCCAATTTGTAAGTGATGTTTTCAGAGTAGAAGCAGTAAGAGTATATCACTGGCTATGACTTCAGACCTTATTATGAGTTGGAGCCAGAGATGTTGGGTAGTTTGACCATCGAACCTATTATGATCAAGCAAATCGGTACTAGCGAGAGGCGAGATTCTTGACTAGTAGAGATCATGGCAAAGATTGAGAAAGGAGTAGAGTCTGAGGAGAAATAGCAGGACAGACTCGACCGAGATGGTTGGCTCTGGAAGGATGGGAGATCATTTGTTGCTAATGTTGATAACTGCGACACGAGGTACTTCAAGAAGGCCATCACTCTAGATTGACTGTATATCGCGATGGTAATAAGGCATATCGTGATATAAAGCAGACATATTATGGAAGGGATGAAGAGGGATGTTAGAACATTCGTCTCAAATTTTATGAACTACCAGTTGGTAAAGGCAGAGTAGAAGAAGCCAAGTGGGTTTGTTAGCGAATAAATTCGTCAACACCCAAAAGTATGTAAAAGATGGGTTAGTCAAAATGAAGTCTCTTTGATGCCATTCAAAGTCATAAGTTGAAGCATGCATAATTCCAAGTCTGAAATCATTCTCTGTTTAGTCATCAAAGTCGAAGCCATGCAAGTTTGATTCGAAGTCAAATATGCTTTTAAGGTTCCATTATGGAGTTAAGTACATTATGCAAGTTCCAGTTTGAACTCAAGTATGTTATGCTAATACAAATTCGAAGTTAGATATGCCATGCAAGTCATAAGTCCGTAAAGTCAATATGTGAAGTCAAAAGATCATTTAATTCACAACTTTGAATCAATATGCTATTCTATGTACTTTTTTAATTTCCAAATCCTTATGTGTACAAGGTTTTAATAGTATGATAGGCTTTACAAATCCCCTATCTAATTTATGGTTTACAAATTTGAAAAAGTAAGAAATAGGATCATGGAAATCGTTTCCCCAGAACGACACGTTTAGGTCCATGTCTATAGGGGTTGAGTGGCTTAAGGGTCTTTGGCATTCATCAGTGGCTTTGGCGCATTTCATCATTGGCTTTGATAGCGTCAACCTGACATTATCTTCATGGCTAAATAACATATATAAGAGGTGGAATTGTCTTGTTTTCTGCGTCTTTGTTATGCTTCAGCATTGGCTTCGGTAATGTCAATAACGACCTTGCAAAGGCTCGCTTGATGATCACTATGGTAGATCTTTGATGTCGCTTTGGCAATGGTGGTTTTTGCGGTTCTTGACCTCGGCACTCTCGGTGTTGACATATTTGGCTTCGACGATCATCATGTAGTGACAACTCTTTAGCATTATTGAAGTGAGGCAGTTTGAGACAAACTCAACGTGGGAGCAGAAGCATCTTTGATTGAATACCATCTGAAGGAAGCATGATGTTAATGATGCATATTATTAATGGTTGGCAAAGCTGATATCCTTTGTGGATATCGATAACGTAGTCATCAACATTGTATTCAAGCACAGACAAAGTCCTCATGAATGTCGATGAGGTGTGCAATATGAAAATCGAGATATGTTAGTAGTCCTTGGCGTCATCATTGAGCAATATCCTCGAAGCACTACAGAGTACAATGCTGCTTTAGTACAATGTTCATTCTCTTCATTGTTGTCGATGATATTACTTTGGTTTCAATAAGTGAATATCGATGTTGATAGAATCTGGCATAACAAATGCACCATGGGTCACTTGAACACTCATTAATGGCTTATGATGTTAATCACTTGCGATGCTTGACTAGGTTCAGTGCGATGCAACATATGTCTTCGACGTTAATTTACCTTCATGTTCTCAATGTTTATTATTAGCGCCATGAGTGCATTCTAGTTGTATCTCTTCAAGAGTAATGATGGAAGGCGACATGGTCAAGGAATAGTTTTCCATCGTGAAAGTTGACATAGGCTTAGACACTTCTTCTAATGATGAGGTTCGATGTCATCTCCTTAGAACTTTGAATCAAAAACCATATTCTCTTAAGAAATTATGTGGATAACATTTTTCCCTCCACCTGAAGTGTAATAAAACATTGACTTTTCAAGCCAATAATCCAAAACATGGTGCTTACCATCTTTTAAATCTATTGAATCTGACGGCATTCCTTTTTCTTTTGTGATTCAAACTGAACTAAAGGAATTTTTTCAAATTACCGACGTCATTTAACATCTCGAAATTTCATATATCAGAGTTAACACTAATATATGAATTAATACTAATGTATTTTTGCTCTGCAATGTAACTTATATAGCATTTGGTGTTAATCAATTCAGTCAACATGGTTTTACTAGTGTAATGTTATATATAGGATGTTCTATGTTAATTATTATTTAAGTTGTCTTGCTCATACCCATAAACTTTTTTATTGTAAGTTTAGCATTTGTATTTTCTTAATGCACCCAAAGGTTTAAGTTTTTCTTATGAACGCGTCATTGGTCATTCAACGTTCATTAACTTATTGTAAAGGTTATTTTTGACATTGAACTTTTTATTTTCTAGATATTATGCAAATCGCCTACATGCTCTTAAATATGAGTATTTAAATTGGGAATTATATCACCTGTTAGATGGATAAAGAACTTGGCAAGAAACTCTTCAAGAAGACTGGTACGCGCTCTGAAGTTTCTACTCCTGAATTAATTCTTCCATAACCGTTGAAGATTAGCTTTCAATATTGAGTTACCTATAAATTCTTAGATTAGACTTCTTTGTTGTTCAACTTTTGGTTTGCTTTTATCTTCAAACCAGAAATCACCCGATAATAAGAAGTCCATTTAGTAATAATAAAATACCGAAAATCCATATCCAAAAATAGTAGACCAAAAATCCTCATTTGAAAATAAAAGACAAGAAATTCCATTTGGTAATATTTGAAGACCAGAAATCATCATATGAAAATAGAAGACCAAAAATCCCTTTTGGCAATAATAGGAGACCTAGAAGCCAATTCAATTTCTGAAAATTCGAATTCCAAAAGAAAATAAGAAATTCAATATGAAATCCAAAATACCATCAAGTAATCCAATAAGGAAACCAAGAATTCATTTGTCAATAAAATTAGAAATTCAAACCAAAACTTAATCAAAAGCTCGTCAAAATTTTATCTAAGAAAAAGAAACATAGAAAACCCTGTGGTAGTAGTAGAAAATCATAAAATCGTCTAGTAATAGTAATTTTGAGTGGACTTAGAGCCAAAAATTTGTCATTTCAGTTGACATTAATTTTGTAGCCCTACCTAAAAGACTATATCGGGAACTATACCATGGACTAGTACTTTGAATAGCAACGGAGATTTCCATTGTTAAGAGGAATGCCTCTTATTAAGAGATATATAGTTTTAAGGTGTTTATTTATTTATTTATATATTATTGTACTGGAGCCAAGTAGTTTCGTTCAATCTTTTAGTCGTTCAACAAAGTTGTTCCGTTCAGCAAAGTAGTTCCTTTCAGCAAATAGTTTCATTCGGCCATTCAGCTATTCAGCAAGGTAGTTCCGTTTAGCCATTTCGCTTTTCAACCATCCATCCGCTTAGTAGGTAGTTCTATTTGACCGTTTGGTCATGCAGCAGGTAGTTCCATTCGGTTATTTAGTCATTTAATGGAGTAGTTCTATTTAGCTGTTTGATTTTTCAACGGGCCCAATTAATTTATTGGTACTTATCATATGGACCTTCCTTTGAAATGTTCCCTATTTCTAATCTAGACTGGATCTATTAGAAATTGCATTGATCTATTCCTTGAATGAAGCTAATATTTAGTTGTAAGGGATTGCTACTTACGTAATTCCTTTTGCCTTACATTGGGCTTTGGATTCCTTCACATCTTCTGTTTGCACCTTTTTGTGCTTTGCCTTTGTTTTAGACTTTGTATATCTTTGTCTTTCCCTTTTTACCCCTTTTTGAGCTTTGCCTCTACTTTGGATTGTGGACATCTTCATCCTTCTCTTATTTATGTGTTTTGACATCTTCTTCCATTTTCTCTTTTTTGCTTCTTAGGTTTTGTCTCCGCTTTGAGCTTCAGACTTCTTTGTAATTTTATTTGTTTGTGCCCCTTCTTGGGTTTTGTCTCCGCTTTGAGCTTCAACTTCTTTGTAATTTTATTTGTTTGTGCCCCTTCTTAGGCCTTGCCTTTGCATTGAGCTATGAACATCTTCGTCCATTTATTTGTTTGGGCCTTTTGGCCTTACCTTTAACTTTGGGCATTAGAGCTTACGCTTGATTGATCTTCCTCTAAAAGATTATTGGTTTTGGTTAGACTAGTTTATCCTTCGCTCTGGGAGGTGCTTTAGAGTGGACATCAGAGGCTTTTGTCCCTTCCTCTAGGATATTCTCCGGAGTGGACATCAGAAGCTTTTTGGTGGGTGCTAGACTCTTCTTCCTTTAGGAGGTGCTTCAGAGTGGACATCGGAGGATTTTTGGTGGGTTCAGACCTTCCTCCCACTAGCAGGCATTCTGGAGTGGACATCAGAGGCTTTTTGGTGGGTGATGGACTCTCTTCCCTTTTGGAGTGCTTCGGAGTGGACATTGAAGGCTTTAAAGAAGTTTTTTTTGAAAGATTTATTTGTGAAAAATAATTTTTGGCCAATTGAAATGTTTGTGAAAACCCATTTGAACATCAACTTTTTTGTCATAAAACTTCTTTTTGGAAGAAAGAATTTTCCAAAAAAGGATCTCTTTGATAAACCGAGGAATTATTCCCTAAAATTGATCTTTGTTTTGAAAAGGCTTTCAATACTTGAAATTTTCGATAAAGTAATCCCTTCCCGGCTTTAGAACCAAGATGGGTGTTTAGGGTCATTCTCATAAAATGCAAATCTCAATTAAAAGACCTAGTGGTCATGATTCGTGAACCGTTAATCATTTAATTGAGAGTAGGCTCTTCTAATTAGAGATTTTGCAGGGCTAATGAGTTTTGCTAGTTCTAAGAACTTCTCTTTTAAAAAATACATATAGGTTTTTCTTTTCCAATAACTTTGGAAAGCTTTGAAAATGCTTTTGTCTGGATATGCTTAACCAAAATCTTTTATGTGCATTTATTAATGCTAAGTGATATTTTTTTGAAGATTTTGTAAATATTTCTTAAAATTAATAAATATTTGTTTTCCTTGATCTATAGGGTAACTGAAAATAATTCTTCTTGACTTTTGAAATTAATTTTCTCAAATACATGTTTAGTAAATCTTTAGTAATAAAATGGCTTGTTAAAAATAAAATTGATGTATATTGCTTCCACCTTTATATGACATATCTACACCTCTTCAAGTTTTTCTTAGCAAAAAGAATGTCTTGTTTGTAAGTCTAAAAAGTCATGGTTCATGAACTTGTAGACTTTTATGGAGAAGAAAATACTTTTTTCTAAGAATCCTTTCTTTTGGGAAGATTTTGGATATTTAACTTTTTCCAGGAGCCGGTTTAGGACAAATGATTGATGGTAATTCAAAATCCCGAAAAATAAATTTCTTATTCTGCATTCATTCAAGCTTTGAGATAGACAGCCATTTCATCTTGGACATTTGTACTATCCTTTCCTTAAAGAATATCAAATATTTGTTATGCTTTGACAAGGGATTCATGAACCTTCTAGATGTAGTGGATTAATTTTAATTTAACCTATAAAGAAACTTGAAATTTGTGTCAATACAAGATGAATTTTAAGTACAAATCAAATTAGAAATTTTTATGAGTAAAGATAATCCATAATGGGCAACTACCATAAAACTTCATAATTTGGCTGGAGTCTGAATCTGAAGTAGTAGTGCTGAAAAGTTGAACTTTAAGTGTTTGGGCTATTCTCCACAGAACGAGAGATCTTTTAAATCTCTTTAATGAACTCCCTTAGAGATCTGACTTCAAATTTTGAATTATTCCAGAAAAGATATGGGACTCATTAGTCTTATGTCCATCTACTTTGTGTAGGCATAATAGTCTTTTCCTCTATCCGACTCAGGATGGCTCCATATTTTGTAAGAATTGGGGAAACTTTCATCATTTTTTTCCATAAAGAAAATGTGAGAGAGGGGTTTGTTCAAATTTACATAGCTAGATTCAGAAACCTCCCTCTGGATTCCTCTTCTACTCTTATTCCCTTTTGGCTTCTTGCTGGGATTTTTGGAATTGAACTTTTCCTCTTTATGGTTTTGCTGAGATTTCTTCATGGCATGGTACATCTCATCCATTCGAATGAATTTTTCTGCCTGTAAGTAGAAGTGTTGTAGATCTTTGCATCCACTAATATAAAGTTCTTTCCAAAAAGGGGTTTTCTCAATTAGCTTTAGCTAATTACCATCGGTTTTTTTCTATCGGCTGCATTTTCTTCTTTTAAAGCCTCTATACTAAATCATTTTAGATATTCTTCGAGAAATTCCTCTGGCTTCGGGTTGATACTAGGCAACATGCCAAAATATAAATTAGGTCTTTGTATGTGTAAAACTACACCACAAATTCATAAGAGAACTGTTCCCAAGAATAGATGGTCCCTTTCAGATAATGCCTAAACCATTTGACAACTATTCCGTAAAATGTTATAGGGAAAAGCTTGCAACAAATTACCACAGATGTGTTATACAAATCCATTTAACTTTTAAAAGTTAGAAGGTGATTATCTGGATCAGTTGTTTCATCATACTTTAGTGGAGAAATTTTGATATGAGATGGAATTCTAAAACAAAGATTTCTACTGAAAATGGAGTTCTTCGAAAGCTATTTTTCTCAGGTCAAGAGTTCCTTCCTCCTTAATCATGTGCTTTGTTATTTGGTTAAGAATGTCCTTTTAGCTAGTTTCATCATCGTAGTAATTTCTTCATATGGCCTACGCTCTTTACATGAGATCGGGCTATCCAATTGCTAAAGTGACCTTCCTACTTTTCCTTCTTGAATCTTGTTTTGTTGACTCAACTTAGCTTCACTGCTTTCTTTTGTTTGTGATTTTGGAGAATGCGCTTCATCTTGGATTTTGCTTGGAGATTCCACTTCATTTCCTTCCTCCAAAAACTTTATCATATTGGAAGATTTTTGAGATGGGGCTCGCTCAAGAAGTTCTTGCATAATCATCAATTGATGTGTTAAATCTTGAACTTTAGATCCACTGCTCGAGAGCTTAGTTAAGGTCGACCTAATCCCCATATTCTCTAAATTGAAGTTTGGGATGTTAAAATTTTCCTTGGTTCTTACCATTTTCTTGAAACAAGAAGCTTTATGCAATTACTTTAAGGAGAAAATTGTATGGAATAGGAGTTTCATGCCCTCCTCCTAGCGCCAAAATGTTAATGAATAAATTCATCAACACCCAAAAGTATGTAAAAGATGGGTTAGTCAAATAAAGCCTCTTTGAAGCCAGTCGAAGTCATAGGTTGAAGCAGCATAATTCTAAGTCTGAAATCATTCTATGTTTTGGTCATTAAAGTCGAAGCCATGCAGGCTTGAAGTCAAAGTCAAATTAACTATTAAGGTTCAAGTTTGGAGTTAAGTATGCAATGCAAGTTCCAGTTCGAAGACAAGTATGATATGCTAGTACAAGCTCGAAGTTAGATATGCGATGCAAGTCATAAATCCAAAACATCAATATGCAAAGTCAAAAAATCATTCAATTCACAACTTCGAGTCAATATGCTATGCTATGTACTTGTTTAATTTTGAAATCCTTATGTGTACGAGGTTTCAGTAGTACGATAGGCTTTACAAATCCTCAATTCAATTTAGGGTTTTACAAAGTTGAAAAAGTAATAAGTGGGATCGGAGAAATCGTACTCCTAGAACTGCACCGCTAAGTCCATATCTAAAGGGATTGAGCGGCTTCAAGGTCCTTGGCATTCATCTGTGGCTTCGGTGCATTTCATCATTAGCTTCAACAATGTCAACCTAGCACTATCATCACAGCAAAATGACATATGTAAGATGTGGCATTGTCCTACTTTCTACCTCTTCGTCATGCTTCAACATTGGCTTCTATAACATCGATAATGGCCTTGGAAAAAGCTCGATTGATGATGACTGCAGTAGATCTTTGATGCCTCTTTGGCAATGATGGTTTTCACCATTCTTGACTTTGGCACTCTTGGTGTTGACATACATGGCTTCAGCGATCATCATGTGGTGACAACCCCTCAGCATTATTGAACAAAAGTAGTTTGAGACAAACTCGACATGGAAGAAGAAGCAACTTTGATTGAATACCATATGAAGGAAGTACGATGTTAATAATGCATATTATTGATTGTCAACAAAGCTATTATCCTTTGTGGACGTTGATTGTTTAACGACAAATTTTCTACTGATTAGAAAAATGCCGATAAAATTTAAAACAAAATACCGCAAGCATACGGCGTACAATTTTAGTACGTGGCGAGTACAGGTCGATCCGCAGAGTATTTCTAAAATTTTCAGTTCAATCAAATTAGACCAAAGTGAAAGGAAATTGTTAACTACAAAAGGAGGCTAAAGCTATAATTGAAATGTGATTTAAAAACTATTAGACTAGAGAACAATTTAGAGGCAAATCCACTCTCATATTTTTGTAAATTAATAAACAAATAATTTATGGTCTCTAACTCTGATATTAAATGACATAATTGTTGTATTTATCATATGTATGGTGTAACGACCCGTAAATTTCGTTAATTAAATTTGTCATATTTGTAAGATTTTGGAATTAAATTATAAAGAAATATAATTGTTATAATTGGTAACGAAGAAAATGTTAATAATTAACCTATGAAATATGTCATTGGTTGTAACAGACTTAATTATAAAAATTGAATTCAATAAATCCTATTTATTTGGAACCTTCTTTATTGATATGAAAAAGTATAATAAATGAGTTATTACCAGAGATTGAAATTTTAAATAGAATTCTAATAAATGAATAGTGGAAAGGATTATACAGGTGTATAATTTAATTCGAGAAAGGAAAGTATTTAATTGATTTTGTAATAAAAAACATTGTAACGGTAATTGGAATAAATTAAGGAATATGTTAGTATAAGTTAATTATTAATAACCTGAAAGGAAATCTAACCAATTCAAGTTAAAAGTTACACTTGGTTATAAATATAATATAAGAGAACTAATAAATATTGAATAAATTTTGGAATAAGTTGTAATAAATGTTAATTGAGTAAAACCAGTGTTATCTAAGTAATTACAATATTTGGGTGTAAATAATGAACCTCTAAAAGTGTAATTAAGAGTTAATGACAATATTTATTGTACGTTACTTATTTTATTAGGTTGTCAAGTTAATTTGTAATCAATGTCAATTAATTCACTAAATTATGGCAGTTAATGTGAAATAAATGATAATTCCATTCATACCTGTAAGCAGTTATTACAAGTTGCATGTTGAAATGGTTGATTGAATTGGATTTTTAAATTTAATTTATATATATGTGTGTGTGTGTGTGTTTACAATAACAGAAATTTAGGAAATAAGGTTAGAATAAGTTGATAAGTAATAACCAAAATAAGGAAATAGTATCAATGTAAATAAAGTTGAAACAAATTGGATATAGAGAAATAAATGTAAGCATTTAATATACTAATTAATGTTGGTTTGATGATAAAGTTATTTGGTGATTAATTATAGAGTAACGGAAGTGTGAACGTAAAGTAATAAAAGCATAGATTTATGTTAAGCTATAATTTGTGGATTTGGGAAATAAGTTGAAATTTTGATAATTAAGAAATTAATACGAAAACGTATGTAAAGTAAGTTATAGAATATAGAGTAAGTTATAGAATGTAAAGTATTCGAAGACCGTAATTTATGTGTTCAATATATAGAAATACACATTTAAAAAACATAACATTCCTTCAAATTTAAAATGTAAATAGGTGTATATCTAGGTAATGAAATAAAATTTGCATGGAAGATGAAATTGAGTATGTAAATGGAGTGAAATGTGAGACAAGTGTTAATTGTGGTTTAGAGTTATAATAGACTCAACTTAAGGGTTGGAATTAAATCTAATCTGTTTAATTGGAAACTTATTAAAATAAATTGGATTCAATTTATAATAAAGGTGTTATTTTAAGAAACTGAAATAAATTCTATAATGGATGAATTAAGCTACTTTAAATTGAGATGGAATTGGGTTTAAAGAATTATAAATTTATAAGTAAATCAAGATGAGAAACTATTATTATAGTAAGAAATATATAATTACTATTTGTATCCAATAGTGTATTAATATGTTTAAATTACTATTAGATAGGAAATAATTGGTATAATTCTCATTACATTCATTTAGTCCATTTTGAAACTTAATCAACTGAAATTAATGTAATTGAAAATTTTCAATTAATACGAGAGAGAATACTAACTGTAAATTAATAGGTGTAAATAAAAGCAGCATATGTTTTATGAAAATATAGGGAAATTTTGATTTAATAAAAGAAAATTTATACCAAATAAAATGAATGTTTCATTTGTAAATGTAGGTTTAATTTCATTAAAATAAATAATAGAAAGATTGATTTTAAAGAAAGAAATATATGTTTATTTGAACTGTGTTTTAGCTTACAGACTGATTTCAAGAATAGGAAAATAATCTATTTATTACTCTTGTGTATAAACAATAAATTTATAAACGTGTTTAAATAAACAAATTTTCTATTTTTTTATCCATTCTAGTTGTCTTTTTTAAATTTAACTTTGTAAGTAACTCCAATAAAAGTACTTCAAATATTTCAATTAAAAGGAAAGGAAACGTTGATTGCAATTAATAGATTTAATAAAAGAAACACACGTTTTGTGTTAAACAAAAAGGGTGTTTTAATGGAAATAAAAGATCATTTTGAGAAAACAAAATTTGAACATTTTCATTTTTAAGGTAACTATAAATATTTTATTATGCGTAGATAAAAACCTAAATGCATACAAATTTGAATATTATTTGAGTTAATGAAGTTAATTTGGTTACGTTACAAAAAAATTAAATTTCAAAAGGTTGTGCGAGGTACATGGTCCCTTCATTTTTTTATTATTAATTGTTGCATGAACGTTTTAAAATAGTTACCTTATTATTAATAGTTGATCCTTTTTTTTCTTTTCTCCTTCTGTTTAAGCCTAGACTCTTAGATTGTATTTATTTCTTGCCACCTCATTTTCATGTATACAAAATTTTACTTTCTTTTGCAAACTTTTCCATTCCTGTGTACATTTCCTTACGGACTAATAATGCCTGAAGCTTTGAAAATAAAATGTGATATTTATTTTTGTCCCTCCACGTTCATTTCCTAATTATAAATATCTACATCTTATTTCTTCTTGTACATTTTGTTTCTCCTAACACCTCATATTCAAAAGCTCTTATTCTTGCAAATCCAAAAGCATTCTTTTACAGAAATGATTCTTTATCATTTTTCGTACACTTCCTATCCTCATCTTAGTTGTTCTTCAATCTTTTCCTAAAGCCTCATCTTGAGAAAACGTATGTATTAAAATTTGTTTATTTATATATTTTTTTAATGCGTAATAATTTTTATTTTAATAACACTTCTTGTAACATGAATACCTTTTGCATATAAACTTCGATTCACGCACGATTTCTTCTATTGGATTCAAATTTATATTTCGGACAACATGAAATTGATTTAGTTGAATTTGGAGATTGTTGAGTTTTGCGCTTCTGTTTGGATTTTTATGGGCTAAATCCCAAAGGTGAGTGTTTTAACCCACTCACAACTTCTAAGTTTTCTTATGTTTATTAAATTGATTTAAGATATGAGTAGAAATTTATTTATGACTGTTTTGCATATTTTATTCATCATCTCAGTTAAATTGCATTTATTTAATTTAACTGTTAATTAACGTTACTATTGCATAAAGATTGACAGTTAAGATTTATTTATTTTGCAAATAAACTGCTTGTTAAACAGTTATTTATTTATATTTTGAATATAAAATGTTTGTTGATACTTGTTATATTTTATATGCTCTATATGGATGTTTGTTTAAATTGGATGATGATCGTAATAAATGGTTGATGATTGATATTTGGATGAATGGATGATATATTTTATATTGTATAAACTGCAAGTTAGTATGCATTTTATTACATTCGGGATTGCGGTTTGAAATGATATATAACCGCAATTTTATTTTTAAATTGCAGGTTGAAATGATAAATATTCGTATCACTTGACCATAGGATAGAAAATTTTATACAGGCACCGCGGTCTATATATAAAATATTTTAAAGTGATTTCTATGGTTTGGATAGGATACGGTTTAATAAATATTAAATTTTGATATTATATAAATATTATTTTATATATACATATGTAGTTAAATTTTTGAATTTAAGCTATGTATAAATCTGTTAAATAAAAATAAATAAGTGGAATAATGGAGTCTGTTAATTTATATTATATGGTTAAGTACAGGTTTAAGATATGGGGTGTGTGTGTATGTATATAAAGTTTAATGATTTAAATCAATTAAGATTGGAAGGTAAATTAGAAATTTATTTGGAATTGAGCTTATTTAAAAATTAAACTCCATAAGTTGATGTTAAACTTATTAAAATTGGAAATTTTAAAGAATGATATTTATAACTGGATTTTATTCAAGATAAATTTAATGAACATTTCTAGTATAAATAAATTGAAGGAAATGTTTAGTAGTTAGTAATTGGAGTTTATTTTAAATGATTATGGATTTATTATGTAAATATTTCAAAACTAAATAATAGGACATTAAATTGTTGAATAGAAATTTCCAACCTTAGTTCCAATTGTTTAATATTCAAAGTGTGAAATAATATTGAAACTGAAGTGATTTATTGAAACTGGAAGTGAATTTAAAATTTATGGATTTAGACTTAATTTAAAGAAAATAAAATTCTAAAGTCGTGGAAATTATTTACTTTATAAAGTAATTTTAAATTCAAACCATTTTATTTATATACTGTTGAATATCCAAACCATTTAAGTTGAAGTTATGGTTTTAAAGCTATGGATTCGAAGTATTATGTTTAAAGAGTTATAATTTAAATGGATGGTTTCGAGATATTATAAAATTTAAAGTGGTATGGTTTTAGAGAAAGATATATTTGAAATGATATCAATATTGATTTGATTTTTAAAGAGGAAAATGATATCGTATTTATATGGTTTTAAAATGGGATATTATATTCTTGTTTTAAGTATAAATTATTTTTAAAAGACCGCGGTGTTATAATAACATTTGGTTGTTAAAGAGACCGGGATCGGAAGTTGTCATACGATCAGCCAACTCCGAAAACCACTTTAACAACCATGTACACGGTGGAGATTCCAAAATGAAGTAGGATGGTGGCGACGTTTTCCTTTGAGGTAATTACGTGGACCCGACTCCCGTGAGTTGGCATAAGGTGGCGAAAACAGGAGAGATTCTCGGGCCAATGTGGTCTTTCCTCTGATCGGATACTCCTCTTCGATACTATACTCTGACTTTGGATTGATTCGGTGGCCACCTTCACTTTTTATATCTTTGATTTGGAGGAGTTTGTCCGAGGTGGGTGGTAGTAGCAGCTACGCGTTACCACCAGCCCGGATGCGTAATTGGTATATCTACCCTGGCATTGCCTAGTTGTGTCGTGTCACCTACCCTATCGCGCCTTGTACGAGTTTGGATTTCTCCCGTAGCCCGTGTGGTATCCTCTGGTGGCTTCCCGATCAGGAGAGACTATGATATTGGATGGACTACTGGGACTATTATTGTGTTAAGGGGGAGATTGGGTAACTCCTTAACGCTATTTAAAAGTAAGTTTATTTTACAATTAGACACTATTATAATAGCGAAATATACTACATAGTAATTAGTTTAACGGACCCTTAAGAGATGTGAATCCCGAGCATCTTTTAAGTTACTGCACTCATATTTATCTCTGTTGATTTAACTTACATAAGATCTTTTAGTTCTGACTCGGGTGTTTTGTCTTTTCAATTCGCTCCGGTTAGTCCGAGCGTTTCAGGATTTGAAGTTTTAGCTCTGGAGGACGAAGACGAAGATTTGTATTACTATTATCTACTATTATTCCACCACACTATTTAATTCCGCTGCATTGATATTTATTGGTATGTGAACTCTGATATTTATTGTATAAAGAAGAATTAATTTTTTTGTAAACAGTTTTATGAACTGTATGTTTTTATTATATTTTATCCTCCGCTGTGAGATTCTGTTTTATTTTATTTCTTCTCTATTTTTCTTATTTACCCCATAACAATCCGCCCTTCCGTATGGTTTAAATTGGCACGTGTGTCGATTTGAAGCGTGCGAAAAGGTGGGACGTTACAGCGTGGTATCAGAGCGAGGTTTAGCGATAAACCTTAGCTTTGTGGGGTCTGACTCTTTATTAATAGGGTAGTAATACCCTATGGGAGTCGCTGAGTGTATGTATATGAGAGAGCATATTTGTTAGTGTCATAAAAAGGTTTTTATATTGTGTTAATCTATTCCGTTTTGTATTTATAAATTCTGGTTGGTGCATGGGACGCTGTGTCATCAATAGGGATTTCTAAGGACTTAATAGGACAGACTGACATAATATTTGTTTTTAATATAGTGAATGAAATAATTTTGCCTATTATATTTTCTATATATAAAATAAAATTTTCAAATGATGTCTATATTTGGCTGCAATAGATTGGTTGTTAAGTAATAAAATGTATAAATAATAATAGAAATAAGATTTAAAAATAAAATAAATGAAATTTGGAAATTTAGAACTTAAGATCCAGGGCTTGAAATTTTTTTGAATAAATTTTGGAATATAATAATATGGTTTATAAGTATTTTCTGATATAAATATTTCAATATAATTCGGAAGAATTGTCTTAAAGAAGATTTTGGAGAAAATAAGTTTTGTACTTTCCTCTCTGTCGCTGAAAAATAATTTCGATGATGGCGGCCGCATCATCGACTTTCATTTTCGAGTTTCGAAGGAGGAAGGCCACTGTAGTAGTTCTACCGCAGATTCATTTTTGAAAAATATATAAATTTTGAATTGTTTTAAATATAATTAGAGATATATAAGTTGTAAGAAGATATTTATCTATTGTTTTAAAATAAAATTGAAAATTTAACCCGGTATTAATTTCTTAAATTTCCATTAATTAATTGTTTCAATTATTATAGTGAAATGAAAGGTAAGTAATTAATAATTGAAACCTCTAATTTAGGTAAGGGATTTAAGGTTAAGTTATAAAGGAAATGGAACAAACTTGTATAACTTTCAAATTACACCCTTAAATAACATATATATAACTTACCAAATATTAAAAGTTGAAATGTTTAATAAGAGCTTGTAATAGAATATTATACAAGTAGAAATTTGAAATAATGAAAGTATTCAATGAAATTGCTGTTAAATGAGAATTTAATGTTATAAACTTAAGTTTAAATTGATAAATAAATGAAATAAAGCAGTGTAAATGAATGATAATGAACTTAAGTAAACAATTGAAGCTATTTATAAATAAAATTTGCAGGAAAATGAATACTGTAATAAATAAATGAGGGCATGCAATAATAAATGAATGAATAGTTATAACGAAAAAAAGGGAACTGGCATGACCCGAGTTAATGGAATTGAATAATTGTAAGTAACAAGTAAAAATAAATGAAGCAAACATTTAATGAGTAAATGTAAATTTAAAAGATAAATCACTGTATAAATAAAAAGAAAATCAAACAACAAAGGTATGAAAAAAAATTAATAATAAGTTAAGTTGATTGTTGTTTGGATTTGTTATTGATGGTTGTTGGGCAAGGATACTTTAAAAATTGGATTTGGGTGAATGAATAATCTATTTAGTTTTATCTAAGACTGTTGAGTAAATGATGCGTTAGTAGTTTATTCTTCATTCCGTGCAATTTAAAAGTTTTGAACCCGAACAACTATTTGTTTGTTTGATTGAATGGTTGTTTTGTATTGGTTGTGTATGCTGTTTGTTGAAATTGATGGTTGTTGTTTTGATTTGTTGTTAGTGATTGAAACCACTTAAATATTTCACTTTATATAAATTGTTAACCCTTTGGATTTTATAAGTGAAATGCAGGTTATGGAAGCAATTGCTACTGCTTTTGTTTCCATAAAATAAACGTAAATTGCCCGACAATTAGGTACGTTTTCGGATTTCGGTTTATAGCGCTATTTTATATATTTTCATGTGTTGGGATATAATATTTTGGGTATTATATGTGATATTTTGTTATATTTAATATTTTATTTTCTCCCGAGCCTCTCCGTACAAAAGAGACTCTGCCAAAATTTTCCGTAAATTTTGGACTTCGAAAAATTTGAAAATGTTTTACAAAATTTAATAATTTATGTATAAAAGATTTAAATGGGTATAAATCGGTATATTTTATTTTAAATTATTTTATTTTGTAAATTTATTTGTTTATAAATTTAATATTTAAGAAAGATATATTGATCTCTCATTTCTTCTTTTCCCTTCTTTTCCTTTTCGGGGATGAAAAGTTTTGAGTGGGGAAGATTGTAACGACTCGTAAATTTCGTTAATTAAATTTGTCATATTTGTAAGATTTTGGAATTAAATTATAAAGAAATATAATTGTCATAATTGGTAACGAAGAAAATGTTAATAATTAACCTATGAAATATTTCATTGGTTGTAATAGACTTAATTATAAAAATTGAATTTAATAAATCCTATTTATTTGGAACCTTGTTTATTGATATGCAAAAGTATAATAAATGAGTTATTACCAGAGATTGAAATTTTAAATAGAATTCTAATAAATGAATAGTGGAAAGGATTATACAGGTGTATAATTTAATTCGAGAAAGGAAAGTATTTAATTGATTTTGTAATAAAAAACATTGTAACGGTAATTGGAATAAATTAAGGAATATGTTAGTATAAGTTAGTTATTAATAACTTGAAAGGAAATCCAACCAATTCAAGTTAAAAGTTACACTTGGTTATAAATATAATATAAGAGAACTTATAAATATTGAATAAATTTTGGAATAAGTAGTAATAAATGTTAATTGAGTAAAACCAGTGTTACGTAAGTAATTACAATATTTGGAGTGTAAATAATGAACCCTAAAAGTGTAATTAAGAGTTAATGACAATATTTATTGTACGTTACTTATTTTATTAGGTTGTCAAGTTAATTTGTAATCAATTTCAATTAATTCACTAAATTATAGCAGTTAATGTGAAATAAATGATAATTCCATTCATACCTGTAAGTCGTGATTATAAGTTGCATGTTGAAATGGTTGATTGAATTAGAATTTTAAATTTAATTTATATATATATATATATAGGTTTACAATAACGGAATTTAGGAAATAAGGTTAGAACAAGTTGATAAGTAATAACCAAAATAAGGGAATAGTATCAATGTAAATAAAGTTGAAACAAATTGGATATAGAGAAATAAATGTAAGCATTTAATATACTAATTAATGTTGGTTTGATGATAACGTTACTTGGTGATTAATTATAGAGTAACGGATGTGTAAACGCAAAGTAATAAAAGCGTAGATTTATGTTTTATGTTAAGTAATAATTTGTGGATCTGGGGAATAAGTTGAAATTTTGATAATTAAGAAATTAATATGAAAAAGTATGTAAAGTAAGTTATAGAATGTAGAGTAAGTTATAGAATGTAAAGTATTTGAAGACCGTAATTTATGTGTTCAATATATAGAAATACACATTTAAAAAACATAATATTCCTTCAAATTTAAAATGTAAATAGGTGTATATTTAGGTAATGAAATAAAATTTGCATGGAAGATGAAATTGAGTATATCAATGGAATGAAATGTGAGACAAGTGTTAATTGTGGTATAGAGTAATAATAGACTCAATTTAAGGGTTGGAATTAAATCTAATCCGTTTAATTGGAAACTTATTAAAATAAATTGGATTCAATTTATAATAAGGTATTATTTTAAGAAACTGAAATAAATTCTATAATGAATGAATTAAGTTAGTTTAAATTGAGATGGAACTGGGTTTAAAGAATTATAAATTTATAAGTAAATCAAGATGAGAAACAATTATTATAGTAAGAAATATATAATTACTATTTGTATCCAATAGTGTATTAATATGTTTAAATTACTATTAGATAGGAAATAATTGGTATACTTCTCATTACATTCATTTAGTCCATTTTGAAACTTAATCAACTGAAATTAATGTAATTGAAAATTTTCAATTAATAGGAGCGAGAATACGAATTGTAAATTAATAGGTGTAAACAAAAGCAGCGTATGTTTTATGAAAATATAGGGAAAGTTTGATTTAATAAAAAGAAAATTTACACCAAATAAAATGAATGTTTCATTTGTAAATGTAGGTTTAATTTCATTAAAATAAAGAATAGAAAGATTGATTTTAAAGAAAGAAATATATGTTTATTTGAACTCTGTTTTAGCTTACAGACTGATTTCAAGAATAGGAAAATAATCTATTTATTACTCTTGTGTATAAACAATAAATTTATAAAAGTGTTTAAATAAACAATTGTTCTATTTTTTTATCCATTATAGTGTCTGTTTTAAAATTTAACTTTGTAAGTAACTGCAATTAATGTAATTCAAATATTTCAATTAAAAGGAAAGGAAACGTTGATTGCAATTAATAGATTTAATAAAAGAAACGCACGTTTTGTGTTAAACAAAAAGGGTGTTTTAATGGAAATAAAAGATCATTTTGAGAAAACAAAATTTGAACGTTTTCATTTTTAAGGTAAGTATAAATATTTTATTATGCGTAGATAAAAAGCTAAATGCATACAAATTTGAATATTATTTGAGTTAACGAAGTTAATTTGGTTACGTTACAAAAAAATTAAATTTCAAAAGGTTGTGTGAGGTACATGGTCCCTTCATTTTTTTATTATTAACTGTTGCATGAACGTTTTAAATAGTTACCTTATTATTAATAGTTGATCCTTTTTTTTTCTTTTCTCCTTCTGTTTAAGCCTGGACTCTTAGATTGTATTTATTTCTTTCCACCTCATTTTCACGTATACAAAATTTTACTTCCGTTTGCAAACTTTTCCATTCCTACATATATTTCCTTACGCACTATTAATGCTTGAAGCTTTAAAAATAAAAAGTGACATTTATTTTTGTCCCTCCACGTTCATTTCCTAATTATAAATAATCTACATCTTATTTCTTCTTTTACATTTTGTTTCTCCTAACACATCATATTCAAAAGCTCTTATTCTTGCAAATCCAAAAGCATTCTTTTACAAAAATGATTCTTTTTCATTTTTCGTACACTTCCTGTCCTCATCTTAGTTGTTCTTCAATCTTTTCCTGAAGCCTCATCTTGAGAAAACTTAAGTATTAATTTTTTTTTTAATTTTTTTAATTTTTTTAATGCGTACTAATTTTTATTTTAATAACACTTCTTGTAACATGAATATCTTTGCATATAAACTTTGGTTCACGCGCGATTTCTTCTGTTGGATTCAAATTTATATTCCGGACAACATGAAATTGATTTAGTTGAATTTGGAGATTGTTGAGTTTTGCGCTTCTGTTTGGATTTTTGTGGGCTAAATCCCAAAGGTGAGTGTTTTAACCCACTCGCAACTTCTAAGTTTTCTTATGTTTGTTGAATTGATTTAAGATATAAGTAGAAATTTATTTATGACTGTTTTGCATATTTTATTCATCATCTCAGTTAAATTGCATTTATTTAATTTAACTGTTAATTAACGTTATTATTGCATAAAGATTGACAGTTAAGATTTATTTATTTTGCATATAAACTGCTTGTTAAACAGTTATTTATTTATTTATATTTTGAATATAAACTTTTCGTTGATACTTGTTATATTTTATATGCTCTATATGGATGTTTGTTTAAATTGGATGATGATCGTAATAAATGGTTGATGATTGATATTTGGATGGATGGATGATATATTTTAAATTGTATAAACTGCAAGTTAGTATGCATTTTATTACATTCGGGATTGCGGTTTGAAATGATATATAACCGCAATTTTATTTTTAAATTGTGGATTGAAATGATAAATATCCGTATCACTTGACCATAGGATAGAAAATTTTATACAGGCACCGCGGTCTATATATAAAATACTTCAAAGTGATTTCTATGTTTTGGATAGGATACGGTTTAATGAATATTAAATTTTGGTTTTATATAAATATTATTTTATATATACATATGTAGTTAAATTTTTGAATTTAAGCTATATATAAATCTGTTAAATAAAAATAAATAAGTGGAATAATGGAGTCTGTTAATTTATATTATATGGTTAAGTACAGGTTTAAGATATGGGGGTTGTGTGTATGTGTGTGTATAAAGTTTAATGATTTAAATCAATTAAGATTGGAATGTAAATTGGAAATTTATTTGGAATTGAGCTTATTTAAAAATTAAACTCCATAAGTTGATGTTAAACTTATTAAACTTGGAAATTTTAAAGAATGATATTTATAACTGGATTTTATTCAAGATAAATTTAATGAACATTTCTAGTATAAATAAATTGAAGGAAATGTTTAGTAGTTAGTAATTGGAGTTTATTTTAAATGATTATGGATTTATTATGTAAATATTTCAAAAATAATAATAGGACATTAAATTGTTGAATAGAAATTTCCAACCTTAGTTCCAATTGTGTAATATTCAAAGTATGAAATAATATTAAAACTGAAGTGGTTTATTGAAACCGGAAGTGAATTTAAAATTTATGGATTTAGACTTAATTTAAAGAAAATAAAATTCTAAAGTCGTGGAAATTATTTACTTTATAAAGTAATTTTAAATTCAAACCATTTTATTTATATACTGTTGAATATCCAAACCATTTAAGTTGAAGCTATGTTTTTAAAGCTATGGATTCGAAGTATTATGTTTTAAAGAGTTATAATTTAAATGGATGGTTTCGAGATATTATAAATTTTAAAGTGGTTGTTTTTATAAAAAGATATATTTGAAATGATATCAATATTGATTTGATTTTTAAAGAGGAAAATGATATCGTATTTATATGGTTTTAAAAAGGGATATTATATTCTGGTTTTAAGTATAAATTATTTTTAAAAGACCGCGGTGTTATAATAACGTTTGGTTGTTAAAGAGACCGGGATCGGAAGTTGTCATACTCTCGGCCAACTCCAAAAACCACTTTAACAACCATATACGCGGTGGAGATTCCAGAATGAAGTAGGATGGTGGCGACGTTTTCCTTTGAAGTAATTACGTGGACCCGACTCCCGTGAGTTGGCATAAGGTGGCTAAAACAGGAGCGATTCTCCGGCCAATGAGGTCATTCCTCTGATCGGATACTCCTCTTCGATACTATACTCTGACTTTGGATTGATTCGGTAGCCACCTTCACTTTTGATTTCTTTGATTTGGGGGAGTTTGGCCGAGGTGGGCGGTAATAGCAGCTACGCGTTACCACCAGCTCGGATGCGTAATTGGTATATCTACCCTGGCATTGCGTAGTTTTTCCGTGTCACCTACCCTATCGCGCCTTGTACAAGTTTGGATTTCTCCCGTAGCCCGTGTGGTATCCTCTGGTGGCTTCCCGATCAGGAGGGACTACGATATTGGATGGACTACTGGGACTATTATTGTGTTAAGGGGGAGATTGGATAACTTCTTAATGCTATTTAAATGTAAGTTTATTTTACAATTAGACACAATTATAATAGCGAAATATACTACATAGTAAATAGTTTAACGGATCCTTAAGAGATATGAATCCCGAGCATCTTTTAAGTTAATGCACTCATATTTATCTCTGTTGATTTAACTTACATAAGATCTTTTAGTTCTGACTCGAGTGTTTTGTCTTTTCAATTCGCTCGGTTCAGTCCGAGCGTTTCATGATTTGAAGTTTTAGCTATGGAGGACGAAGACGAAGATTTTTATTACTATTATTCCACTACACTATTTAATTCCGCTGCATTGATATTTATTGGTATGTGAACTCTGATATTTATTGTATAAAGAAGAATCAATTTTTTTGTAAACAGTTTTATGAACTGTATATTTTTATTATATTTTATCCTTCCGCTGTGAGATTCTGTTTTATTTTATTTCTTCTCTATTTTTCTTATTTACCCCATAACAATCCGTCCTTCCGTATGGTTTAAATTAGCACGTGTGTCGATTTGAAGCGTGCGAAAAGGCGAGACGTTACATATGGTTTGTTTGTTAATGCTATTAATTAACATAACTCAAACCATCAAACTATAATACAACAAATAAACCACCTATCAATTCTCATGAAAATGAAGGCAAGGCAAAAGCTATTTTAAGCATGATCTATTTACTATTGTAACTAGTAATACAGATCATCAAATTTCATTTTTACTTTCATTTCAAAATCAAAAATTAATTAGCAAATGATAATGTAGATTGTGTTTATGTTGAATAAGAATAGCTCATTTTCATAAGCAATATACACTATCAAACCCACTTGTATAAACTTACGTCAAAATTCACTTTCATGGAGCACAAGCTAAAGAGATCATAAATCATTAAAATGTTGAAATTACATAATATGTGAGAGCTTCATTACCCTTAAATTGAAGGGTTTTAGCTTGTAACAACCCGCATATTTATCGAGTTTGTATTTAAATATTTTATTTAAATATTAACTCGTTAATCGGATTTTGGTCCGAAAAGCTACTTTTTGCAAACGGTCAAATTAGCACTCGAGACCACTTCCGTTGAGTTCAAAATGTCGTTTACAACTTTTTTAAGTATAAACATCGATAGGTTTGGAGTTAGTGAAATTTCACTAACTTTTCCCGCTTTGGACTTTGGGTTAGTTTAGCCTATTAAGCCCAAGTTCCAACCCTCTTCTCCTCACTCTTCATAAATTTCCTAACTAATCAAGCTTTGGCACTAATGGTGGAGGGAATGGGAAATTAAAATTCCAAAACTCAAATTCAATTGCAATCCATCTTTCTACTCCAAATTCAAGAAGAAGACATTGGATTCAAGCTTCTTGTTCTTAGATAGAAGAAGGATTGATTCTTGCTTGCTTAAAACTTCATTTTCATTGATATTTGGTGCAAAGGTGAGATTTTTATCTCACAAATCTAGTCTATAACTATATTGGACTGTTGGAAATGATTCCCTATCACTTTTGCATGCACATTAGCATTTGGTTTGGATTGGATTGGCGAAAAACTCCAATTTTTAGCGTTTTGGTGAATTTTCTGCACTTAGGTCGTTCTGGCCATTTTTGGTGTTCGGAGTTAGGTCGCTCGCGACCTAACCCTTAGGTCGTTCGCGTGTTATCGCGCTAAGTCGCACTGCCTTGAATCTTCACTTCGAAGTTAGGTCGTTTCACGTTAGGTCGTAGGTCGTATGGCTTTTAGGTCGTAGGTCGTATGGCTTTTAGGTCGTAAGTCGTATGGCTTTTAGGTCGTAGGTCGTATGGCTTTTAGGTCGTACGTCGTATGGCTTTTAGGTCGTAAGTCGTATGGCTTTTAGGTCGTAGGTCATTGGCCTTTTGACCGTTAGGTCGCATGTCTTTCTACTTCGATAGGTCGTTCGGCCATGCTTTCTATTTTTAGGTCGCGACATCTTTAGGTCGTGTTACCTATATACCCTTAGGTCGAAAGACCTTAGGTCGTGCACCTTTAGGTCGCGAAACCTATTAGGTCGCGAACCTCTTTAGGTCGCCTGTCGCTTAAGCAGTTAGGTCGTTCGTCCAGTGATGCCTTAGGTCGTTTGACCCGTGTTACGTTAGGTCGCTTGACCTTGTTTCCTGTTAGGTCGCGTGACCTTGTTTTCGACCTTAGGTCGTTTCACTTTTAGGTCGCATGACCTTTAAACCGTTAGGTCGTTAGACCTATAACTCGATGGGTCGTTCCCCTTTAGGTCGCGAACCACTTTAGGTCGCATGACCTCGTCTCCGTTAGGTCGTGAACCTTGTTAGGTCGCTCATCCTTAGCCCGCGAACCTTGTTAAGTCGTTCGCCTTCCTTAAGTCGCTCGACCCCTCCACACTAGGTTGCTCGGCTTGCTTGAGTCGTAGGTCGTTGGACCTTAAGTCGCTTGCCTCCCTTAACTCCAGTTAGGTCGCTCGGCCATTTTGTTAGGTCGCGTGAACTCTTAGGTCGTTAGATCTCATTTTGCTTTAGGTCGTAGGCCGCTTGTCTTCACTTAGGTCGTACCGTTTTGGACGGGGCGCTGCCCCCTGGACCCCCACGACCTGACCGGGCAGGTCGAACCCCGTAAGCGGTGGCGTTGCCCCCGCACCCCCACCTTGGGGGGTTGCCACCCCCCCTGGACCCCCCTTCCGTAGGGGATCTTATCTGAAAAACATTGAGCTGATTTCCTTGGATTTTATTCACATCTCCGTATGCGATTTTTGTGACTGATTATTTCTACAATTGCTTCTGTATTTTGCCACTTTATAATATAAAGGTTTCAATACTAGTAGTAAATATCAAAACTCTTTTAACAAACAATTTCAACTCTATTTTTAACAACAAAGCTCTTTTCTTAAACCGTTTTCCAATCTATTAGTATATACAAACATTTACCTCACTCGGATGAGAAATCTAATTAAACGACTTAGTAAAACAAGTGGTATGAAACGCTTGCGTTCACTTCGTCGGCTAATTCTTGGACTTGTTCGATTGAACCTCTTGTGACAATTTTATTAGTGAAGATTTACAGTTTGTTCGTAAATATTTAAGTTAAGCAAGTGGTTATGGGACATGAAGCTAAACTTCTATATTTACTAGCTTAGTGTAATTGACACTTCTCGTTGATCATGACGATCACTCTGATGATTTAGACTAGCAACTGTGCGATGTCTCTTGTTGCGAGGTTAGACTAGACACCACTTGTGTGATTCCACTCACACATACCTTTTTACTTTTTGGTTAGTCTGGACCTTAATCTGTGTGATTCCATTCACACATGTGGGGTAGCTCCCCTTGGTCTTCGGACCGTCATGTGATAGGCCTCTTTCTCTTTTCTATGATTTCTGGACTTCTTGCATTGATTTCTAGAATTTATGTCATTGACTTGTTATGAGTACAAGTTTGGGGTATGATGCCCTTTCCGAATCTTTGAGAAGATTCTTGTGATATTGATTATCTCTTATTGATTGATCTTCTGTTGATCATTATTTACATACTTATAGTGGTATGTCATTATGGATGTTTATGTTTATGCCATATCTTTTATGTTATATCATGTCATCTGATATTTATAGCTAGACTGACCCGTTTATTATTTTCTTAAATAATACTCGGGTCAGACCGAGATTTTACAGGTGCTTCTGCTTGACTTCTTCCCAGGGATTCATCACTCTGACTTTTGGCTAACTGTTTAGATTAGTAGTTTTTGTTGTATACACTTGAGATATAGACTCATAGTTGTATTCTTTTGTATAGCACGTGTTGCTATTCTTTTGTATTATCGTGGATCTTACTGACCACTACTCTGATGTACACTTTCATGTGTTAGTTATATATTCATATCTTCTTCCGCCTTTGTGATATGGATATCTGTGACTGATTTGTGATATGATTATTTCTATGTTTGTTTCCGAAGATTTTTTTTTATAGCCACCGTGTGATAAGCAATTACATGGATGGTCGCTCCTCAACAGCCTTATTCTCCGTGCTAGTTGACAGCACTACTCCGGAGTGTTCTTGGCTAGCGTGGGTATAGAGGTGGGGCGTCACATAGCTACTCATTTGTGTTATCAAATCAATACATGTAAGTTTCAACATTAAAAAAAAAGAAATGAAAACTATGCAAAGGAAGAAAGGGAGATTAACTACTAGCTATTTGCATAAAAATTAAAGATACACTACTTGCATGAATGTAAATCTAAGCTATGAATATAAAAAGAAACAGAGCATAAAAATAAACATTAACAATAAAAAAAAGCATGTAGAAAAGAGAGAAGAAAGAGGCTTATAAGCCATTTTTATTTCACTTTGATTTTTGCTTACAACTTGCTAATTTCCTAAGCAAATATATGGGAGAGTAGAAGATATTTACATCTATACAAGAGAGTTATTTATACATGCACAAAACCCTAATTCAATTTTTAGGGTGCTTTCTGAAACGCCTTTAGAAAGTGTGGTGACCAAGTAACCATTAGCCAATAATTAATCCCTCAATGAATGTGCATGAATCTTTAATCTCCACTTAGTTGTCCATTAGCTTCTAATTGTAGATTTAGACAAGTGGGTGGGGTCCTCCATGATCTTGTACTTGAATTATTTTCTTCTTATTTCCTTTGTATTTATTTTGTGCGTGCAAATATCTTCATGAATCTCTCTTCCATATGCATCAAAATTTCCTATAAAAATCATAAAAATGTCCACGTATAAATTCTCAAATTGACACATGCACAAAAATGACCATTTTTCCCCTGAATGAAGATGAATATATGATGATTTGAAAAAAAATGAATTTTGGTTTTAAACATGTTAAAATGCCCAAATATGATATTTATTTAAATAAAAAGAGAGAAAATATGGATGTATATATATGCACATTTACGTGCACATCAAATACCTCCACACTTATCTTTTTATTCATCTCCAAATAAAGGAGAACTAAGATAAATCCATTTTCGTAGGGAGCACGATTGCATTGAGCGTATGCAAGAAGCCGTTAAACCTTTGGGTGTCCCCAATAGGACGAGTGTTGTCTCGTGAGGGTTTTCAGCAGATACTAGCCACAAAATTCGAATGTAAAGTGAAAATACTTACAAAATGCAAGATTTATTTATAATCAGATGAATGCGAGTTTTTGAATTTACAATAAAGGATTTACTTTTAAATCTCAATAAATAAGTTAAATACAAGTTTGGATCATTAACTTCAAATTTTAAGTCATTTACTTTTCAAAATTTTCAATAAAAATCAAGTTGTCATAACAGATAGACCATAGTTTGGCTAGTTGTTTCGGATGGTAACATAATGTAATTATGAAATGGATCCTTAGTTGTTTATCAAAATTTTTTCAAAGTGTTATTCTCATTTATTTTCAATAACAAGTTAAATCAAAAAAGTAAAAATAGTGCTTAGATTTCGATTGCTTACTCTCTCTTATTTGAAAATTTTATTGATATTTACATATGCCTAACTCAGGTAAACTGAGGCCAGATATATTACCCGTACGCTGCCTTGCGGACAGATGTGAAGGGAATACATTGTGTAGCGAGTGAACACACAAGTGTGAACACTTATCGACTATATGCGTTATTAAAAAGATTTTTTATATACATACACCTAACTCAGATAAACAAAGGCCAGATATACCAATTGTGCACTGCCTTTCGGGCTTATATGAGAAGGGTACAGAGCATAGCGAGTGAACACACGAGTGTGAACACATGACTCTAGGTGTTAAAAATATATACATATATACAAATGTTTTTTTTACTTATATATTTTTTTTGTTTTTTTTTGTAATAATTTTTCTTAGAAGGAGAGAGTTTTGAAAAATCATCTTAGCACCATTTAACTTAGAAGATAAAAATGTTATATCCTTTACTTTAAATTTACCACTTTTTAAACAAAGATTTTCAATTAGAACATACTTCATAATTAACACATATGAACCTTCATATATACTAGTTAAACCATTGTTATTTGTAATCAAACTTCACTTTTATTTTTGTTAAGACAAATAAATTTTCAAAAATTTCAATTTATCGACCAAAACTTATACTTATCCCATAGTATTTCTTCAAAATAAATCAAAATTCTAAAAAGAAAATGTATTTGAGATATAGAAATTCTGAGATTTTTTATAGTTAAAATAAAATGAAAATTCAAAAATGCCATGAACTAAAAAAAATGAAAATGAGACTCCTCCCAAACTTAATTTTAACTGTGTCCCCACAGTCAATGCATGATATAAAAAACTATATACATATTTACAAAAGAGGGTTAACATTCTTACTAGACGTCGCTTGGCTCATGAAGGATCATGAGCTCCTCTTCTCGGTTATTTGGCAATTCCAAGAAAGGTTTCAAATGATGACCGTTAACTTTGAAAATCGATCCATCCTTGAGGTTTTCTATTTCAACGGCACCATGTGGAAAAACAGTTCGTACCACAAATGTTCTGGTACATCTTGATTTAAGTTTTGCAAGGAATAAACGAAGTCTCAAGTCATATAAAAGAACTTTCTGGTTAGGCGAAAACATTTTCCTTAGGATTGACTTGTCATGAAAAACTTTTGTTCTTTCTTTGTAAATTTTCTCGTTCTCATACGCGTCATTCCTAAGTTCTTCTAGTTTGTTGATTTTTATTTTTCGATTTTCGCTAGCTTTCTCAAGATCAAAGTTTAAGTTCTATATTTCCCATAACGCTTTGTGTTCGATTTCAATGGGTAAATGGCAAGCTTTACCGTAAACTAAACGAAATTGGGACATCTCAAGGTTAGTTTTAAAAGCAGTACGGTAAGCCCAAAGCGCGTCGGTCAATTTCTGAGACCAATTTTTTCGATTTTTGTTAACAGTTTTTTGCAAGATTTATTTTATTTGTCGGTTTGAAATATCAACTTGGCCACAAGTCTGAGGATGATACGGAGTGGATAACTTGTGGGCTATCAAGTATTTTTCATTAAAGTTTCAAAAGAATGGTTACAAGAATGGTTCCGTAACCATTGATTATTGTGCGAGGTATGTCGAACCTCGAAAAGATGTTTTCTTTGGGAAATTTCACAATTATTCTATGGTCATTGGTTTTGCAAGGAATGGCTTCAGCCCATTTTGAGACGTAATCGACCACGAGAAGGATATATAAGTTTCCAAAAGAATTGGGAAAAGGTCACATAAAGTCGATACCCCAAACATCAAAAATTTCGATCGTAAGAATGGGGTTTAAAGGCATCATATCTCGTCGAGAAAATCGTCCAACCATTTGACAACGATCGCAAGTTTTAGAAAATTCAAATGAGTCTTTGAAAAGAGATGGCTAATAGAAACAACAGTGAAGCGCCTTTTCCGTAGTTTTTCGAGGACTGAAATGTCCACCACATGCGTGATCGTGGAAAAATGGAAGTACACTCCCGATCTCATTATTTGGAGTGCAACGCCGGATGATTTGTTCGGGACACTATTTGAACAAGTATGGATCATCCTAATAGAAATATTTCACTTAGGACATGAATTTGTATTTGTCCTGTTTGGACTAAGATGAGGGAGTTTCTTTAGTGACTAAGTAGTTCACTACATCAACGTACCATGGATCGATAGAAATTGAAAGAAGTTGTTCATCAAGAAAGTTTTCATTGATTGGTAAAGAAGATGGTGTGTTCGGAAGAAGAGATAAGTGATCGGCTTTGACGTTATCGGATCCTTTTTTTCTTTAATTGTAAGGACAAATTCTTAAAGTAAAAGGATCCAACGAATCAAATGGGATTTAGCATTCTTTTTAGCGAAGAGATATCAAAGCGCAGAATGGTCCGTGTACACAGTAATGTGTGACCCGATCAAGTATTGTCGGAATTTTTCAAGAGCAAAAAAGATGGCTAGAAGCTCTTTTTCGGTTGTTGTGTAGTTAAGTTGAGCGTCATTCAAAGTCATACTCGCGTAGTAAATGACATGAAGGATCATGTTGATGCGTTATCCTAAGACAGCACCAACTGCAAAGTTTGAAGCATCACACATTATTTCAAATGGTAGATCCCAATTGGATGCGCAAATAATTGGAGTAGAAATGAGTTCGTTTTTGAGATGTTCAAAAGAAGGAATACCCTCAGAGTTGAAATTGAATGGAACGTCTTTTCCGAGAAGAGCCATTATAGGACTAGCAATCTTGCTAAAGTCTTTCACAAAGCGTCGATAAAAGCCAGTGTGTCCTAGAAATGATCGAATGTCCTTAATAGATTTAGGAATTGATAGGTTTGCAATTACGTCAATTTTCGCTTTTTCTACCTTGATGATTTATTTGACATGATGTGTCCAAGGAATATGCCTTGTTTGACCATAAAGTGGTATTTTTCCCAATTCAAAGTCAAATGTTTTTCTTTACATTGATTTAAAACCAACTCGAGATGATGTAAACATTGGGAAAAGGAATCACCAAAGATAGAGAAATCGTCCATTAAAACTTCTAGAAAGCGTTTAGTCACGTTGGAAAAGTTTAACCTTGCATCATTGGAAAATAGCAGGAGCGTTACAAAGTCCGAATAGCATACATCGATAAGCAAAGGTAGCAAATGGACACGTGAAAGTCATTTATTCTTGATTTTCAGGGGCGATTGGAATTTGGTTATAGCCGGAATAACCATCGAGGAAGCAGTAGAATTGTAGCCGGCTAAACGTTCGAGCATTTAGTCAATAAAAAGAAGAGGGAAGCGATCCTTATGTGTTGCGGCATTTAGTTTTCGATAGTCAATGCAAACACGCCAACTCGTTTGAGTACGAGTTGGAATAAGTTCGTTTGAATATTGACAATGGTTAGCCCAGACTTTTTCAGTACAACGTGAATTGCGCTAACCCATGAACTATCAGAGATTGGATAAATGATTCCCTAAGAATTTCATCATGTGCTGCATCTTTCATTTTTGGATTAAGCCTTCGTTGCGCGTCCCGAATAGGCTTGGCATCGTCGATTAAATGGATGCGGTGTTGAACAAGAGCGGGACTAATTCCCTTAATATCGGAGATTAACCGTCCAATCGCTTCCTTATTTTTTGAAAGAATAGAGAGAAGAGAAGCTTTTTGGTCAATAGAAAGATTGTTAGAAATATAACAGGACAAGTTTCGTTTTCACCTAAATATGTGTACTTAAGGTGATCGGAAAGTGGTTTGAGGTCTAACTTTGGGAGTTTCTCGATCAAAGAATTGGATTGAGATTCGGACTCAACCAGAAGTAACTCAAAGGGAAGAGTGTATTCAATTTCGTTGGGAATTTCATGAAACAATTTTTCGTACTCGGCTTCGCGTTCGTCGTTGAGGTCTACTGTCTTGTTTTCGAAGTTTTCGTGAATAGCACTAACTTCCAACGTTAGGTCACGAGGTTCGTTTGATTGGCTTTCAAGATTGAAAATGTTGAGATCCAAAGTTGTGTTTCCAAATGAGATTTTCATCGAACCGTTACGACAATTGATTAAGGCATTTGAGGTGGCTAAGAATGGTCGGCCTAAAATCAATGGAATTTGACTCATGGGATTTGTCACAGCTTGTGTTTCGAGAACGATAAAATCAACGGGCCCAACTCGAATGAGTGTGTCTTTGATTTCTCCTCGGAATTCTTAATGGAACGATTGACAAATTGAAGCATAACTCTTATGGGTTTAAGCTCACCTAAGCCTAATTTTTTATACATAGAATATGGAATCAAGTTGACACTCGCGCCTAAGTCAATCAAATATTTGTTAATTGTCTTGTCTCCAATTGTACACAAAATCGTAGGGAAGCCAGGATCTTTATATTTAACGGGCATGGATTGGGACAAGACTTTGCTCAAACTAGCGGCCAAGAAGATTTTTTTTGGCACTTAAATGTGTCGCTTTTTGGTACACAAGTCCTTAAGAAATTTCACGTACGTGGGGACTTTCTGAATGATGTCAAAAAGCGGGATGTTAACTTTCACTTGTTTAAAAATTTCCAACATCTTTTCCATTTAATCCGAGTGTTTCTTTGTCCAAAGAGGATGTGGAAATGGACATGATCCTCGATAGGCGGGTCTACTCGAGTAGAAGAAGAAGAATTTTGATTGGCATTCGACTCAATGTTTGGCTCCACGTTCTGTTCATATTCGTTTGTTGTTTTAGAAGTGTCGGTAGAGGTTCCGGTAAATCATTTGGGTTAACGACTTGATTATCGATTTTCATATCGGAACATAAAATTGTGATAGCATTCAATTGGGTGACGTTGCTATCATGGGTTCAATTTGAATTTGCGTTTTGATTTCTGGGATTTGGAAGGGGTTCGTTTGGGAATGTTCCTCATTCGCGTTCACTTACAGACATGGCTAATTGACTCATTTTCATTTCAAGTTTTGTAATCGATTGGTTTGTGTTTTGCATAGATGAGGTCAATACGTTTTTCAAATTGTTGTTTGATTGAAGACTTTGGGTAGTTGCTTTAGCCAAGGTTTCAAGAGTTTTCTCAAGCGAAGTTAAACATTTATCGTCTTGGGAAGGATGAACAGAAATTGGTTGAAAATTTGATTATTGCGGTTGATAGTGAGACGGATTCGCAAAGTTTAGTTGAAAACTGTTGAGCTGAAAGGGAGGATTCAAAGCATTATTTGGGAATTCTTGAAAACTGATCCGAACCGTCTTCGTGTTGGGATTGTTTTGGTTCTAAGCAAAATTTGGGTGATTTCTCCAACCAGAGTTGTACATTGGAGAAAACAGATCATTTTTGGCTTTATTGAGAGCATTGATTTGTTCGACAGAATTGGGACACTGATCGGCTATATGATTAGGATCGTTGCATTTATAACACATTGGTTGGGAAGCTTGGTTCATTTGATTCGATGAGAAAACGTTATCGAATTTTTTAATCATTGCGTCGATCTTAGCTTCCAAAGCAAAAGAAGATCTTATTGAGTGCACACTCGATCATGAGTAAATTGATTTTTCGTTCGAACGTTCCCATTAGGATGATTTTTCGATGAGGTTTTCAAGAAATTGCCAAGCATTGTCGTGATTTTAAGCAAGAAAATCGCCTTGGCACATTGATTCGAACATGATTCGTGAGCTTTTTTCGAGTCCATCGTATAATATTTGGCAAATCGTCTATTTTTCAAGTTATGGTGTAGACATTTTAGTAAAAGCTCTTTGAATCTTTCAAAATATTTTCCGAATGGTTCTCCTTTGAATTGATGAAAATTTACAATTTCATTTCGAATTCTACTCATTTTTCCAAGGGGTAGAATTTTTTTAAGAAAGCTTTTACAAATTTTTCCCAAGTTTTAATCGAGTTTGATGATATGATGTACAATCATTTTTTAGCATAATCCGTAAGAGTGAATGGGACTAATCGAAGTTTGATTCCACCATCAGAAAGTTGTTGGAATTTAATGGTTGCAAAACTTGTTCAAATTTAGTCAAGAAGATGTGTGGGTCATCGTGCTCAAAATTGCCAAATTTTGGAAGCGTGGCAATATGGTTCGAGTGAATTTCGAAATGGTTACTCGTAGGGGTGGGTAACATGTGAAAGATGGAATAGAAACTATATCAGGAAAGATTTAATCCATAAGAGTTCGAGAGGCATTTTCTTTCACCAATTTGGGAGGATCGTCTGTTCGAGTTAAACGATTAGTTGTTAAGTCGCGAGTCCAACAATTTATTGTTATGTCACGAGTCTAAGTACTTATGCACAAGTGAAAGTTGAGAAGAGAAAGAAGTTAGATTCGAGTTTTGATAATGAAAGAGGATTCGAAAAATGAAGTGAAAAATTGTTTTTGTTTTTGTTTTTTTTTTTTCCTTAAAAAAGAAAGGAAAATATTTACGAAGTGAAATTTATTTTCAAAAGAGAAGTTTGATTTTTGTTTTGTATTGGCTTTTCAAATTTTTTATATGTTTTTGGTTTTTGTATTTTTTTTTTAATTTTTCAAATATTTACTTAAAGGATTTCTGTTTTGTTTTTTTTAAGAAAATGGAAATTTTATTTATGTTTTTGCTTTTGAATTTTTGAATTTTTAAATTTTTGAGAAGATTTTTTTTTGGATTTTTTTTTTGATTGAAAATGTTCAAAGAAAACAAAAAAGGATATTTTTTATTTTTAGGATTAAAAACTAAGTTAAAAAAAATTTACAGATTTTTTTTGGATTTTGGATTTTTTTGTTTTTTTTAAATATGCATGAACTAATGCACCTGAATTAATGCAGAGGACTTAATTATAGTTTTTTGTCCTTAGTAGCTCCTAACTGAAAATTGTATCATCATACTTTGTCTTAAATCAACATAAATATTTCTCAGCCAGGTAACGTGCAGGGGTTATCGGTGCACCACGAATCGCCACAGCAATATAGCCGAAGGTTTAAGTACCTTTAGAGGAACAACCAGTATAATATTTACGAATCGCCGTAATTTTTGAAACCAGTTATTACTCTGTCGTAGCCTAGGCACCAAGAAATAAAATTATTCAAATAAAACAATTGTGAAGATACAATTAAGCCCTAGATAAGCTCGCGACACCCTTAAGTCGAATGTCTAACCTTTATTATTAGTCAAATTCTACGATGAAATGCGTTTGCGGGCTAAGGAAATGGTGATGAAATCCCTCACCTTATGTGAAGATGAGATGAATGCAAAGTAAAAATTAAACGTGAATTTATAATGCAACTAAAATAAAGTTTATTTTTGTTTTTAGGTTTTGAAATTTTTTATATATATAAATGCAAATGCAAGCGTCCAACAATGCAATTCAGATGATAACAAGGGAAAAGGGCGCGATACCAGAGCGTGCAGATTATTTAGCAATTTTTTTTAAAAAGCGGCGATTTATTTATTTTAAGCAAGTAAAGAAAAGCCTCTTGATTTTATGCTTTGACAACCTAAAATAAAACTAAAACAACTGAAACAAAAAACTGGACATCAAGAGATATGTACAGTCTTTTTATTGTTGTAAAATAACAAAGAAGAAACCAAAACAATTGAAAAACTAGATCAAACCAAATCAAAATAAATTCAAAACAACCCCCTTTTTCAACAAATTGAAAAGTTTTTTTTAATCAAGGAAAAAGTAAAACAAATTCAAAATGAAATAACTTGTTTTTTATTAAGAAACAATACAAACGAAACGAAAACTTATCAAGAAAATAAAAGTTGAAACCAAAACAAATTATTTTAAAAAAAACTAATTGCTTAAACAAAGTAAAAACTAGAAGCTAAAAAAAGGAAAATAAGAAACACTACAAGCTAAAATCTGCCCGGCCCTAACAAAGGCACCCATAAATCGATTATTACCCTTATCGTTCGCCCTTCATAAAAAAGAAGGAATGAAAAAAAGGCAAACTTCAGCAAAGAAAAACAAAACACAGAATCGCTAAAAAAATCATGTTCAAAAGGCGTATTGTAGTGGTTGATCATGTGGTTGCAGGAGATGATTGAATTAGGTTGAAATCGCTAGTCATCAACATTGTATTCAAGTATTGGTGAAATCCTGAATCTTGACGCTATGTGCTATATGAAAATTGAGATATGTTAGTAGTCCTTGGCATGATCATTGAACAATGTCCTCTAAGTGCTACAGAGTGCAATGCTGCTTTAGCACAATGTTGATTTTCTTCGTGGTTGTTGACGATATTACTTTAGTTTCTATAAGTGAATATCAGTGCTGATAGAATCCAACATAATGAAGCGTGCTATGGGTCACTTTGACACTCATTAATGGCTTATGATGTTGATCACTTGCGATGCTTAACTACGATGTCATTGTTTCTTGGCTACAATGATCTTTGCAGCATTGGCTGTAAATGGTGGATAACATTGCCGAAGTTGGAAATGTACATAGAATTACTTGGTAGCTGATATGGAGGAGTGACACTATTGACAAGTTTTTTGTTGTGATCGTAGGTGAATAGCGGCATAGATAAAGCTCAACATCAATGAAATGCGTCGTAGGTCTCCTTGACACTCATTGATGGCTAATGATGTTGGTTGAGCTCGATACCCTTGCTCCTTTGGTTACACACGACGTTGTACACATGTCCTTAATGTTAATCTACCATCATGTTCCCGATGTTGATTATTAGCGCCATAAGTGCATTATTGGTTGTATGTCTTCGAGAGTAATGATGGAAGGCGGCGTGGTTAAGGAATAGTTTTCCATCGTGAAAGTCAACATCATATCCATATCTTATGATGTATGTCTTCAAAGTCAACACTTACCATCACAAAATCATAGACACTTCCTCTAGTGATAAGGTTCGACGTCATCTCCTTAGAACTTTGAATCAAAAACCATATTCTGTTAAGAAATTATGTGGATAACAGGGTTGATGGCACCACTTGAGGTTCCCGAGTGGAAGTGGGAACTAGTTTTGATGGACTTGATCAACAGCTTATCAAGGAACAGAGTAGGGCACGCTTGCATTTGGATTATAGTTAATAGTTTGATGAAGTGTACCCGATTCATAACCATCAAGTCTGGTACAATGGCATCCAAATAGGACAAAATTGTATATGAAATGGGTAGTGGGATCTATGGTCTGCAGTTGCCAAGACCCTTTAATTGCTAGTGGTTTTGAGAAAAGCTTACAAATGTAGTTGGGGATGGAGCTGCATCTTCGACAGCTCATCATCTACAAAATAATGGGCAGACCGAGAGGGTGAATTATATTAAAGGATCTGTTGCGAGCTTGTATTCTCGATTTTGGTGGCTTGAGGGATGATCACTTGCATTGTTGGAGTTTGCATCCAACAGTAGCTAACAGTCTAGTATCGTCATGGCACTGAACGAAGCATTGTATGGCCGACCGTGTAACGCTCCTTTCTGTTGGTGGGAAGTAGGCGAGAAACTGATACTCATGCCAAATATTATCGGAGAGACGTCAAAGAATATAGAGATCATTTGGGAACGAATAAAAGCTGCTTAGGATAGGTAAAAGAGCTATATTAATAAGCGACGTCAAGACTTGGAGTTCTCTGTCAGAAATATGGTGTTTGTGAAGATTTCTCCACTGAAGAATTTTGTTCTATTCGCTAGCAAGAGGAAGTTAGAGCTGAGATTCATAGGTCCTTTTCCGATAGTAGAGAGAATTGGGACCTCACATATTTGGTTGAATTATGTCAGAAGATAGAAGAAGTGCACAACATGTTCCATATCTCTCACTTGAAAATTTTGTGCACATGTCAAGCGTGATGATTGCACTATATCAACTTGATGATATTGAGTTTGAGCCAGAAGCTTGAAGATCACGTAGCCAACCTATACTGTCGGATGCGATCCGAAATAGCTTAAGAAGAAAATGGTGGTGTTACTGAATGTTCAGTAGGGTTAAAGCGAAAGTAATTATATATGAAAATCTGAGGAGATCATGAGGTCTACATATGCAGAGCTCTTTGCATGGTAAGACCTACTATTTATCATATTTACTTTCACTTTCGATATCATATAGAATAGTTTAGTATCTCGGTTTATCTACCATTGATTGTACGGTTGCCTGACATGTTTGATTGTTACACATGATTATTAGGCATGCATGGTAATTATTGTTGACTATTTCCATGTCTTACTTAGGGATTTCGGAGGCAAAATTCTTAAAAGGGGGAGAATGTAACAACCCATAATTTACGTATCGAAGGATCATAAAATATTATTATATAAATCATATAAGGTTATATGACAAACTTTAGGGAATAACAACTAGGGACATTTTCCATACTTCAAATTTTTATTGAACGGTTTGGACGAAGAAATTTTTATAATGCCTATAAATTTTGATAGGATTGAATAAGGATCTCAAATCATTTCCATTAGATCATGCTTGTAGTTTCACTTTTCATAGAGTGGTCATAATAGAAAAATGGACTTACAGTTTTGGAGATATGACTATTTTAAATTCTGTCTGCTGCTGGATGGATTGGTGGAAAATTAGCCTAAGCACATACATAGGCCTACCAAGTAAAATTTTATAATATTGCCTAATTTACGAAGATGGATAGATATAAATCATTTCCCACTTTTCCAAAATAATTCCAAACCTCCATTAATCCAAATTTCATCAAAAATTTCATCATTTCCTTATTAATCCTATACATATCTATCAATAGAAAGGTAATTAACAAAGAGAGATCATAGATTCATCATTTGATGCTTTGGATTCGGATTAGCAACTGTTCATATCAAATCTAGGGTTTTAAGTTGGTAATCTGGGTATTAAGTGAGTGGTTATTGATCTCTCACTATCATATGCTTGTCTATATAGTTAAATTTGATATTTTTGATATAATTTCCATGTTAAAATAATTTTAAACTTTAATTAAACCTTTAAAAATGTATGTGGCCAAAACAAAAAAGTTAAATTTGTTTTTAAAGGTTTTACAAACCATTGTGGATCATAATGTCATTTTAGTGCAAAATTAGATCTAGCAAAATTTTGGATGTTCATCGTGATTAGATTGATTATTTATGTTAAATGAATTCATATGAATGATATATATGTTTGGTTGAATTGTTTTGATATGGTTTGCTAGTGCTTTAGTGTAATTAGGAAAAAGGCCCTAGATTTAAGGAAAATGAAGGCAAAAATGCATAGAATTGGATGGAACTTGGTGGAGAGGTCCTAGAGGACGTGGGAAGGTTACATTTCTGATCTCAAAACATTTAGAGTTGATTTGGGCATTCAAGTTCAAGTCGGGAAAGAAGTAAAGAAGTGGTCGGTAAAAGTCCCAGGTCGATGTAGGGCGTGCTTTAGGATTTAGATCACAAAATCTAGAGGAAGGCTTCGTGCTAGTGTATGGATGGAGTTCCAGGAGTCCAATTGTCAAAAATTGGCTAAGTACTTGGGTCGATACCGACCTTTTTTGATTGGTACCAAGTTCTTTTCTTCATAACAGGTTGGAGATGGGGATTTGGGAGTTTAGGAATAAAGCAAGAGGTTCTACGCATGTCTAGGAGAAGTATTTGGGGAGACAAATACTTATCTAAGATTTGACTAAGTATAAGTTATTTTTTTTATCGGTATTGTCCTCTTTTGGTCGGTACTGACATGAATTTATGGTAGCGGGGTTGGTAAGACTTCTAGGGAAAGATGCAGGGACTCTGCAAGTCATATAGAAGTAATTTTTTGTTTTCTTGAGGTTTGATGGCGATGTGGAAGCATGATAAAGGATGATAGCTTTGGGACTTCGATGATGGTAATTTGAAGGTGAATGGAGTTAGGTTTTGATGATGGTGGCTTGATGTTGAAAGGAGTTGTGATAATGATTATCTATAAAGGGTGTGTTCTAAAAAGGGTGATCCATGGATAAAATGTTGAATGGTTCTATCGTGGAAATAAAGGAATGTTGAATGTTTCTTTGAGAATTAGTGGAAACTAGATGGAGAAAGGAAAGGACTCGAATACAGATGCTAAGGGATTGTTGTTACTCGAAGTATTTTTCCGATGTACCCAAAAGTAGGGTTATTGTGAGGACGCTCATTGTGCACTTGTAATGGCTACCCTGGACTGGTGGAATGGATTTCTATACCCTGGACCAGTGGAGAGATTATAGTATCAACTTTGGGCTACGAGCAAGCACACCGAAAAAAATGAGGTTTTTCTATTAACCCCTAACGGAGGAATAATCATACGAGTTATCATATATCTAGGGCACATTGAGCAACAGTGAGGATTATTTGATGAATTTCATGTTTGTTTTGTTGCTTTTCTAATAGGATGTCACTCTAGGGATGTCTTATGATATAGAGAGTATGGATGCGGACATCTAGACACCCGACATTGTATTTAGGATGTAGTACACTTTTATGATGTTTGTAGAGTAGCATAATATGTTTGTTATGTGCTAACCCTTTTGTTGCAAGGACAAGTTAGGTATGATTCATAACCCTTGTTCCTTACTATTTCGACTTATTTAGTATTTTGAGGTTCTTATTGCTCACAAAGGATTGTTATCTAACTCAAGATTTTGTGCTTTACTTCTTCTTATCTAAGGTACTCTTAAATAACCAGACAAGATAACTGGTCTAGATGGTAGGCAGCAGTAGTGTGAGGATGAGCAGGATGGACCTTTCTCATAATACATATGGATTACTATTGCTTATTCCGATGTGCTACAATGTAAAGCCTAGGCAGTGTTCGTCTATTACATATTAGAGACATTTTGAGTTCATTATCATCTGTATAAACTCTATCATCATTTTATATAAATTTATGAACCTATGTACTCTGGTTATGGTTTATTTTAGTTATTATTGTCATGCTTGTTTTATATCTATGATATATATAATATTTCATTCGATGATGTGATGTGAGATATACGCCAGGTTGTGTAATGTTTCTATTCTTTCAACCCTTGGCGATCATCCTACATCGGTAGAGCACTACAGCAGTGCACTTATATTTATATTGGGTACTAGAGGTATAGGGTGGCCATCACAGCCGACCTCTGCCGCACGGTGAGCACGGTGCGTAGCAAGCCATGCTCCGCACCTGTTATTAGGCTATTCAATAAAATATGAGCTTTTAAGTGCTCATGTACCTTGTTCGGGACCGTCAACTTATGTTGCCAAGTGCGTTTCGATCCATGCTCCCTGCTTGCTGACTGGATATCCACAAGGGTGAATCACTATTTATTCATTTCCTTTTCGAGGACCACCAACCTCTGTCGCATGGTGCATTGCGAGCCATGCTCCCCAACTGCCTCTAGGCTATCCAATAAAGGATGATTTTTATATGCTCAAGTGCCTTGTTAGGGACGGTCGACCTATGTCGCTAACTGCGTAGCAAGCCATGCTTACCGCTTCCGGATTAGCTATCCATAAAGGTGAATTATCATGCATTCACTTCCTTGTCGAGGCGACCATTCATACTGCACCTGAGATACTTTCAAGATAATCTCAATTTTATATAGGATTATATAGTTAAGCTCGATGCTCAAATGCCGGCCTTAGCTTCTCACCGACAATATTAGGTGATTTAATAAAAGATATAGGACCAAGACATGACCGTCGTCCGTCGCCTAACTCCGCATCTACCATTGAAAACACAAGTTCAGGCGCTAGAAGATACCAAATTACTCAAAATGTACCCCCACCAATTAAGAAAACAAAGACACATCCAACACATGAAATTTCGATAAAGGGAATATATTCATATACAAAAGTACAGCGATACATAACCCACCTAAACAGACTCACAAAGGGGATAAAAATATCTACAAGTATAAATCCTCAACTGGCCGATATTAGGAGTCAATTTGCTTCCTGGTCCAAATGACTGACTCGACTTCCCAAACAGCCACCATCTCCTCCACAACCTCATCCTATGTAGCTCTAAGCAGATCAGCGTTCGGTTGGCTCATGGAAACTGGTAGATCATAGTTCTCAAGGCTTTGATCATGTTAGTCAGATGATTCTATCATTGGTCCTCCTCCTTCTTTCGAGCGGCCTCCACATCAGTTGGGGACATACATTCTGGGATATAATGGGTAAAATTTCCCTCTAGCTTATCCAGCCTCTCCTTAAAGCTTGCCATCTCCCTCTCCACCTGCTCCTTGGCAGAGATCATTTCTCCTGCTGCCACTATTGCCTCCTAGACCATTTGTTCGACCGACATTTGAGCCTTCTTGCACTCCTTAACTTCGGTCGTAAGCTCCTTAAAGTCATCTCAAGGGTAGATCAAGAAATAGGTAGCGTACAAAAGCAAACCAATAAGAAAATCCCACACAATGTAGAGGGTTCGAAGAAAAAAGGAGGGAGAATTTTACAAACAACGCTTCCTAGGAATGAACATCCATGGCCTCCTCTCTTTCATGGAATCCCCACCTGGACCGAGCACGATGGGAAGACCCTGGAAGCTCGATCGAAATCTCTTAAATGACCACAGTAGGCGATCTAAGTCATTATGATCCAAGGCGATAACAAGCTGTAATAAAACACGCCATACTTGTTCCCTCTCCTCTCCATAATAAAGCCCCTCCATATCATAAATGGGCATCTTCCTGGTAAAGAGGGCAAGGGGTCCCTCATGCTTAGATTCTCCAACCCTCCTCCTCCTTATGGACCCCTAATCTAGGGGACTTTCCTCCTTGCTCAGACAGACCATGATGACCTCCTCTCTCTCCTGCTCCATTCCCTTCACATTGTTTTCCAAGCTAACAACAGTCATGACTACCTTAAGGGTGGAGGCAGACTGATCAAAGGCACAAAAGTTAAACCTCCCGACTATAATATTTGTAACGTGCCCGACTTAGAGGCCTAAAACTAACAACTACGGATGCTATAGTCATCCATGGTTATTAATCTTTGATGATCAAATATGGTAATGTTAGATACATTGATACACAGAAACACATGAATATGGAAAAAAAGTTAAAATATCAAACAAGTTCCACATTCCGTTTCAAAATATTTCAAATTCATTACATAATCCAAATTCGAGAACCACATTCAGAGAAAATATACTTATTACAACATATGCCAAGAGCAACATATGAAGATGCCCCCTTGGATGATCAGAGTATATACAGGAAATTTAGCAACTTTGCCTTTACAACAATAACACAGCGAAATCAAAATGAAAGAGTACCCGAGATAGCTATCATATCTCATGCATGTCTTTGGAAGCTTATTCGTCTAAAGAGTTAACTGAAAACCTCAACTCTCAAACTACTCAAAATCAATTGAGTGCTCGAGAGTTTAAGGGGAAAACATAAACTTCAAGTCAGATATAAAGCCTAGTATGAATAATATTCTACCATCTCAAACCATTTAGATAGCTAGTGAGATCACACACGCTTAACGAAACTATTTTCCCTTCACTATTATCCTGAAACCTTTATAAAACCATATACCGTGTTCCTACATCCATAGTGGTTAAAACATCTCAAAATGATATGATGATATGCAAACAAGTAAAACAATTCTGGATTTCCCATCCCCATTCATTTCGGACTAACTGTCTCATTTATAGTTTTAGGGTCACTATTAACCTATTAGTTTTCATGGGCTTACTAATAACACGTTTAACGTTTATGGACTCCCTATCCAGTTTCATATTTTTCATGGGCTTACTATTAACCTGTTTAAATTTATGGACTCCTGTCCTATTTCATAGTTTTCATGGGTTTACTAAGAATCTACTGGCCTCTGCCAATAACATCATTATTTCATGGGTTCTCCCCGAGCCTGTTGGTAACTCCAACAACTTCCCTTGTATCCTAGTTTTCATAGGTTGACTAGGAACCTATTGGCATTTGTAAATAACTTAATCCAGATATAATTTTTATGGGTTCACTTCAAACTTATTGGCCCTGCCAATAATTCAATCTAACAATAGTTTTTATGGGTTTACTATGAACCTATTGGCCCCTGCCAGTAACTTTTCCTAAACATAGTTTTCATGGTTTTATTATGAAATTGTCTCCCGGACAACTTCTTTTAAACATAGTTTTCATAGGTTTACTATGAACCAATTGGCCACTACCAATAATTTTACCTAAACATGGAATTTATGAGTTTACTATGAACTTGTCTCCCTGAGAACTTCTTTGATTAATATTTTAGCATCCTATATTCTGGTCTTTCTGACCTCGTGGATGCAATTCTACTCATTCAGGAGTTTACTTAATTTATATTCACTACTGGGTCAACCTAGTTGGTTATTCTCACCTTTCCTAAAATATGGTTATAAGTTCATTACAATGTGAATATATACATATATGAAGAATCAAACATAATAACTTGGTTAATCCCTTTAACCTATTGATCAAGGAAAACTTCTTCAGAACTCCATACTTAAAATCGTTTCCAAAACTCTTTATTTATGCCATGGTTTTCCTTTAAAATGATAATGAGTTATTTGTTTTGAAAAACGAAGGCTTTTGAAACCTTCAAAACTTTTCTTTCGACCTCACTAGATAACCTCCTTCGAAAGCATATAAATTTCTTTTCAAAATATTAGGCCCCTGCCTTTTGAAACACTTTAAAACCTCTCTTACAAAACCTTCTACATGTAATAAAGTATTGCTTATTAACTCATAGAAGCATAGCTTCAAAACCATTGAAAGTACCCCTTTCGAAACCTTTGAAAGTACCCTTTTAAAACCTTTGAAAGTACTCATTTCAAAACCTTTGGAAGTATCCCTTCTGAAACCATTGAAAGTCCCTCTTTCGAAACCATTGAAAGTCCCATTTTCGAAACCATTGAAAGTCTCTCTTTCGAAACTATTGGGTTTATATTTAAAATATCATTTGGGTCAAAGTGAATATAAACGAAAGTATCTCTTTCGAAACTATTATTTACCATATAAAAGTATTGGGGAAAACTTGTTGGCACCGGCAACACCCTTTCGAAAGCATAAATTATTTGGGTGAAAAACTTGAAGGTCGGCTTCGAAACCCCGTTCGAAGCCATTGCCTTCAAAACCATTAACCCCTTTTGAAAGCTATAGGAAGTGACTTATATTTTATAAAAAAAGACTATCTTCTGAAAGCATTGATATCTTTATTATCTTCAAAAGGCATAAGGTCGCAGAAAGGGTTTCGACTTGGTCGAAACTACCCCTTTCGAAAGCTTTAGTTTCAAAACTAAGTAGCTTGGTTGGAAGCTAATACTTTGAATAATAAGGCGGAAACTCTGTTTCAAAAGCTATTTAGAAGACCCCCTTCCAAAAGATTGGTTTTGAACCCTTCGATAGCAATTAATAAAACATGCAAGCGCTTTTATTTAGAAAACAAAACTAGGACTTCAGCCCCGTCAGAAGCTATGTTTTGACACCATGCCTTCAGCCTTTCTCCAATCCACTTTATACCAACAATGTTGATACTATGTGCATTGGTTTCGACATAGTTAGTTTCAACCGAGTAAGTTTCGAATTGATTGAAGGCAGATGCTTTGGGTTGAAATGCTCTTCCAAAGGAGGCGGAACCTACTTTTCTGGGTAAAAAGCTGTTTTTACCAAATAAATTAATCGTTTTATAACTAACTTCCTATGTGTAAACATTTTATTACTTGCCCTAAACTTTTAAAATTATTTTTCGAATAGTTTCCGCATAATTTCAGATCTAAATAAAGATTAACTTTAACATATAAGCATTTCCATTAAGTTAAACAATTAAATCATTTAGGTCCTCCTTTTAAAGTAATTTAATTTCCATACTAAATCTCTTAGTAAAAATCCCCAAAAATCACAAAAGTTCATTTTTAATATGTTATCTAATATGTAATAATTTTAGACCCAAATTCATCATAAAATATCCAAAATTAATTTCTAAACCCAATTAACCATGTTTTCTTTTGAAAATTCATAATAATCTTTCATAACTTGAAAAATTATCAAAATTAAAACCCAACTCCAAAATCATGTTTTACATAACATATAAATTCCTCATGGCATTCAAAATCAATTATAATTGATTTTATCCCTTAAAACCATGAAAAATCATATTTAAACAATCTTGTTTAGATCTAACATGTTGTGATCCAAGAATATCATCATCCAAATCATCATAAAAATGAATTTAGTCTTAAATCCAAAAACATACATTCATAAAACAAAATAGAGATGATATAAATTATTATTCACATTAATTAAGATAAGAAGATTTGATTGAGATTGAGATTTATTTCCCTTGCTTTAATTCTTAGCTTAATTTGAATTTTCTTCTTCCTCTTTCTTTTAATGGCCGGCTTCTTTAGCTTTCTTTCTTTTGTTTTAGTTGTGATAAAATGAACGTGAATGGTATGGTAACACGAGTATAAAGGTAAGGTAATATGGGGCGATAATTTACCCTAATGTTCATGTGTTTATTACTTAACAATTTACCATTGATAAGCCCATTCTTTTTAATTAAGCACAACCTCTATGTTTATTTAGAAATCTCAGTCCCCTTATCACTTTTCTATTTACATTATTCTATTTAATTTATATATTTAAATCTTATGAATAATGTTATCAAAAATTTGGGGTGTTACAGGATCCCCTCCTTAAAGAATTTCGTCGTCAAAATTTAGTAAGGATTAAATACTAAACATAGCAATCATCTATAACGACTCCTAGCAACCATACTAGTCTACCTGACTAGCAACTATCTATATAAATCTAATATTGACATACCCTCAAAGCATATCGAGATAAGTATCTCGAATCATGTCTTCTATCTCCCAAGTACAGTCCTTCTCGTTCTCACTCCACTGAACTTTCACTAACTTGACTGTCTTGGTCCTCAATCATTTCTCATCTCTCACTACAACTTGAACTGGTTGTCTAACAAAATTCAAATTAGGCTTTACTATCAAATCTTCCAACCCTGTCGGAGAAATAGTAGTCTATGTATCATGCACATATATGCGAAGATGAGACACATGAGATACATTATGGATGCGTACCATGCTTCTCGACAACTCTACTCTGTATGCGAGCTTTTCAATTCTCTCGATAATTTGGAATGGTTCAACATATCTCAGTGCCAGCTCCCCGACCTCCCGATCCATACCACACCCTTTATAGGTGATACTTTAATGAAAACTTTATCTTCGACTGAGAACTCTAGGTCTCACTACAACAAAATTAATCTTTAATTGCAAGTGGGGATGGTGTTGTACCTGGAGTTGCTATGTTTAATGATTAGGGTGCTAAATAAACAGTGTACTTATGCTGTCACATTGAATCCTCAGTCCTGCTAATAAAAAACTTAAGTGGCAAAACCTTTTATCTCCCTCTCATTTATCTTGTTCCATTGCACTACACAACATCCCTAGTTATGTCTTCTTCTTCACAAAAACCACACCTTTGCTCCTCTCTTTACTAGTCTAACCTATGGATCATCTGTACTTCACTGTACTCAGCCCATGGTAGCTTCTTGCAACCCATTTTCTTCATCAATCTAACCTTCAGATCCGACGATGACTTGTTGCACGTAACTATAGATGCATTATTTAATCAATACCTCGTATCTATTGTTCAAGATTTTCAGGTCAGTTTTTTATTTGAATTTTTTTGCACAATTTAATAAGTGATTTTAGGATTTGAAATTTTAATTTATTAATTTAGCTTTTTTTGCAATAAGCAAGCGTTTAATTTATTAATTTAGCTTTTTTTGCAATAAGCAAGCGCTTAACGATCGTTTGGAAAAACCCTAACTCAATTGTTGTTATTACTTGTTATTCCATTAGTTCGTCTCGCCTATTGTTCCTTGAAATTAACTTTTGAATTGTTTGCTAAAACTGTTATTTGTTGCATCACGTGCAATTAGGTTTTAATGTAGAGGATTTGATTTCAGAAGAATTTGGCATCATGATTCCTTCTTCATTTTTATGAAAAGGAATCATTCATTAGTTCGACAAAGGTGGATTAAACAATTGTTGCCCTTGATGTAAACATACCCATGTAGCACTGTTTTCATTAGTAAATTAAACTCATATATCACTTTATAGTATATTCCATACTATTTTAAAATTTAAGCTTCTTACTTTTATCCAGTGCTGTTTTAAATAAAAGTTTAATTAATTTCAAATTATTAGTAAGTTGAACTCCTTTATCACTAAATAGCAGATTCAATAGTTTTTTAAAATTCAAAACTAAATATGATTTTTGTTAATTGTCTAGTAGTGTTTCAAATGAAAGCTTTGTTAATTTTAAATTATTAGTTTTTTTAGTTGCAAGTGAATGGAAAACAAGTTATTTCATTTATCATATCGTTTATTTCATTTTGCAAGTGAACGAAAGTTGGTTAGTTTAAAAAAAATTTGGTGACTATGGACTATTTTGGTTTGGTGGTTTGAAGTGAAGTATTTGTAAGTTTGTTTAGATGTCATTGCTTTATTTATGATATTGTTGCCCATAATTGGATATTATATGCTATAACCTAATATTGAGTCTAGGCCAAGATGATTTGGAACGCCTTAGCTATGTCAAGTAATTGTGCTCCATATAGATGGCCTATTTTTTCCTGTATTATGTGTTTTCATAACATTTACATTCGATTTCATTTGTTTTAGTTTCTCATTCAGTGATATTTCAATATGGCTTCAAGTCATTGGTGAATGGAAAAAGTAAATCAATGTATATGCAACTTGTTCTCATAAGATAGTCATACTTCATGGACTTTTGTTTCTTTTTTTTAAATTATAATGGTAGCTATTTGATTTTTTATAGATGATTATTTACTTTTTGTTTTTGCAAAGATTCTTTTTGTAAGTTCAATTATGAAACTTTGGGATTTTCTAATTGCTACTGGCTTTAAAATTTTCTACTTGGTTAGATTTTTATGTGAAAATGTAAGTGATAAATTATGATTTTATGATTGAAGTCATGGTGATAAAATTTCTTACTATGAAGCACAGTTGAGCAAAATATTTGTGCAAATTAATGGGTGATGCTTTCATGTTTCAAGCAATGGTCTTATAATAAACAATTCCAAGTATATATAGTTGCACAAGAAGTTTTGATGAAGTACACACCTTAAACCGGAGCCGGCCTAACGCCACTTCTCCACGACACACGATTCAGTCCCCTCACCGACTCACAACTCAACTTCATCCCCAACCCACGACTCAAGCTCACTCAACTCCCCACGACTCAAGCTCACCGATCCACGACTCAAGCTCACCGATCCACGACTCAAATCCCCATCACGACCTACGACTCATCAATATCACGGCCTCCACCCTAGAATCGCCCTTCCATCGCTCCTTCCAAAACCCTAAGTCGCGACTCTGCCATGAGTCGTTAACGACTTACTCCCAGCTAAAGCCCTAAATCCATATACCATACGCGAGCTACCCTAAGTCGCGATCCAATCCCTAACTCGCGAACGACTTAGACATCCTTAAGTCGCGAATTTCTTCTCCAGCCTAGGTCGTAAACCGTGCTATTCCTTATGTCGCGTGCGCCTTCAATAAATCGCTGCCGAGCTTTTCAAAGTCGCGTGAACGAGCTCCTTAGGTCGCGAGCTTCCATCTCATCTTCACTGTAGGTCGCGGCCGACTTATTATCGCTATGGGAGAACATTAAGTCGCGAACGAGTTATCCCCTGAACCAAAATTGCGTGAGCGAGTTTCCTTAAGTCGTTACCGAGTTATTTTAAGTCGCGTAAAGCATTTTTTTAGGTCGTTTGTGTGTCGCTGTATTGTTTGTATGACATTTGCTTGAGTCGTTTGCTATGTAAACCGTTCGTGTTGTAATTCTGTTAAGTCGTGAGTGTGTTGTACTATAAATAGGGGTGTACGTGTCATTTGTAATGGTTGTTGACTTTGAATCAAATTTCCATTTGATTGCTTTGTGCTTTCTCTCAATTGGTAGTCGAGTGTGATCTCCTATCTCCACTTACGTCATTCGAGTGCGCTCGAATCCACGTTTGTTGAAGCCAATTCACGGAATCTTGTGCGCAAGATCAACGTCGAAGAATCGTAGATCCTTCATCACGGTATCGTGCGCGATCAACGTGTTAAGGATAGCTCGAATCCGGTATCTCTTGAGATCAACGGATTTGGCATTTCAGTATCATTCAATCCACCGATTGCTAATTCCATCGACATATCAAGTTTTTGTTAATCCGCTGCGTCAGTTTTGGTATCAGAGCTACACTTAGCCAATCATAGCTAAGTCGATCTTGGAGCCGAAGTTTGAAATTGTGTTCGTCGTGTTCATATTGAAGTTGCAACAAGTTTGGAGTATTTGATCCATAACCTTTTGGATCAAAGTGTGCAATAGTGTTTGAATTCGAGGGGAAGAATGTGCGCGCCAAAGTATTTTGAAGAGGGTTTTGAGGCCGAGCCGAGTCAAAGCATAGGCCGTGCCTTGTTCTTGTGTTGAAGGGTTGGAGTGTGCTTGTTGGAAGCAAGCCAAGATAGAAGTTGAAACCGAGCGACTTAATCTTTAGGTCGTTCACCTTATTCGAGCTAGAGACCGTGAATTAAATTGTGTGTAGAGACTTTGAATTTTTGAATAAAGGGTTAGTTGAGTCGTGACTTGTTTGAATTTTGAGTTGAAGTTGAAGTTGTTTGAAGATTTTGAAGATTTGTTGAATTATTTGTTTGAAGTTCAATCATGCCTCCGAGACGAGCTCAACGTCATCGCAATATTAATGCTTTGTATGGAAGAGAAGAAGCCGATGAAATGGAGCAATGAATCAACGAGAGTTTTACTGAAAAGTTGAATGAAGGGATTGGTCGATTAGAGAGAATGATGCTTGAAATGAATCAAAGTAGAAGAAGAGTTTCACCTGAATCGAACCATGGGGGAAGTAGAACTTCGATACATTCAGATCGAGAGAGAAGAGAAGAACAAGATCATAGAAGTGTTGACAATCGTAATAGGAATGTTGATCGAAGGAGTGGTAGTAGAGATGTTGGAGGTCGTGATCGACATCGATATACATTAGACTTTGATGAGGAGTTTGATGGTGAAAGAGGAAGTGTTCATTATCGAGATAGAGATCCGGCACGACGTCAGTATCGAGATGTAGTGGATGATCATCGATGGGAATCGGGAATGAAGATGGAGATTCCAGAATTTAAAGGCGGAATGGTTGCAGAAGAATTCTTGGATTGGTTATCTAATGTTGAAGAAATCTTTGATTTCAAGGAAGTGCCGGAGAATCGTCGAGTGAAGTTGGTTGCTACTAGGTCGAGGGGAAGAGCTTTGGCGTGGTGGTAGCAAACTAAACTTACGAGAGAGAGAATGGGAAAGTCAAAGGTTATTGAGTGGGATAAGATGAAGAAAATGATGAGAGCTACATTTTTACCATACAACTATCAATCACTCATGTACCAGAGATTGCAGAATCTACGGCAGGGGACGAAATCAGTTAACGACTATGCAGATGAATTTTACCAACTCATTGCCAGGAACGATATAACGGAAACGGAAGAACAGTTGACTGCCAGGTTTGTTGGAGGGCTGAGCATGCAGATCTAGGATATGGTTAATATGCTCGATCCAAGATCTGTGGCAGAGGCACATCAAAAAGCGTTGGCTTGGGAAAAGCAGGGAAGGCGTGGAGGTGGTGTGTTTACTAATTCTAACAATCAAGTGAAGAGTGTTAGCGGAAGTTCTAATGTTTCTAAACCCGTCAGTAAACCCGTAGTAAAGGAGGGTGAGAAGGCGAAGGTTAAAAATGGTTTCAAATGCTACAATTGCCAGGAAATGGGTCATAAAAGCAATGAGTGTCCAAAACCGAAGAAACGAGCTATGATAGCCGAAGTTGAAAGTGAGGATGCTGTTGAGGGTGAAGATAGTCCAGTTGAGGAGAATGAACAGGATATCGCATCGGGGGATGAAGGATGTAATCTAATGATAGGAAGGTCTTGTTTAATGCCCAAGCAAGAAGATGAGTCTAGTTGGTTGAGGAGCAACATTTTTCAATCTACATGCACTATTCTGGGAAAAGTGTGTAAGTTTGTGATTGATGCAGGAAGTTGTGACAATATTATTTCTACTGAAGCTGTGAGGAAGCTGAAGTTGAAGACGGAGAAACACCCTAATCCTTACAAGTTAGCGTGGCTGAGAAAAGGAGGAGAGGTGAAGGTGGATAGGCAAGTTCGAGTTCCATTTTCCATTGGAAAGAAATATAAGGACGAGATTTGGTGTGATGTAGTTGAGATGGATGTTTGTCATTTGCTTTTGGGTAGACCGTGGCAGTATGATCGAGCGGTGCAGCATGACGGTCGAACCAATAGCTACAGTTTTATGTTTGAAGGCGTTAAGATTATTCTAGTTCCAAAGAAGAGACAGCAGGGAGAGAGTAAGTCTGAGGAGATTGAAGAGCTGAAAACTTTGTTAACTTTGAAGGAGTTTGTTAAAGAAGTTGAAGAGGAGCCTGAAGTCTATTTGTTGATTGGACGAGAGAATCATGAAGAGATTGAAATTCCAGAAGAAGCAAAGCCAGTTTTGAAAGAATTTGAGAACGTATTTCCAGAAAAGTTGCCTAAGGAGTTACCGCCACTGAGAGACATCCAACATCAAATCGATCTTGTTCCGGGAGCAGTATTACCGCATAGACCACATTATCGAATGAGTCCGAAGGAACATGAAGAGTTGAGGAGACAGGTGGAAGAGTTACTTGAGCAGGGACGTGTGCAGGAAAGTTTGAGTCCATGTGTTGTGCCAGCTTTGTTGGTACCAAAGAAGGACGGAACGTGGAGGATGTGCACTGACAGTCGAGCATTGAATAAGATTACGGTGAGATATAGATTTCCAATGCCAAGGTTGGATGACTTGCTAGATCAGTTGAGTGGGGCAACTATCTTTTCGAAGATTGATTTAAAGAGTGGTTATCACCAAATTCGGATTAGACCTGGAGACGAATGGAAGACAGCCTTCAAGACGAGAGAGGGGTTGTACGAATGGTTGGTTATGCCCTTTGGTTTATCAAATGCACCTAGTACATTCATGCGGGTGATGAATCAAATCTTTAGACCATTCATTGGGAAGTTCGTGGTGGTTTATTTCGATGATATTCTGATATATAGCAGGAGTATGGAGGAGCATGTTCAACATTTGAGGGAAGTGCTGATTATTCTTCGTGAGGAACAATTTTATGCTGCTACGAAGAAATGTGTGTTCATGACGCATAGTGTTTTATTTCTGGGTTATGTCGTTTCAGGAGAAGGTATACAGGTGGACCAGGATAAAGTTGAAGCAGTCAGGAATTGGCCACAGCCAAAGACAATTACGGAAGTGAGAAGTTTTCATGGGCTAGCGTCATTCTACCGAAGATTCATTCCACACTTCAGTAGCGTGATGGCTCCAGTTACTGATTGCATGAAGGGTAAACAGTTTTCGTGGTCAGAGGGAGCCGGGGTTGCTTTTGAGAAGATCAAGGAATTATTGACGACAGCACCGATTCTTGTTTTACCAGATTTTCAGTTGTTGTTTGAATTGCATACTGATGCGTCGAAGGTGGGAATTGGTGGAGTTTTAAGTCAGAATGGAAGGCCAGTTGCTTATTTCAGTGAGAAGTTGTCAGGAGCAAAGATGAGATATAGTACTTATGATGTTGAATTCTATGCTGTTGTACAAGCTATTAAGCATTGGAGACACTATCTATTTCAGAAAGAATTTGTTCTTTATACTGATCATGAGGCGTTGAAGCATTTACAAGGACAGGACAAGATTTCGGCGAGACATGCATCGTGGATTGCCTATTTACAGCAATTTACTTTTGTTGTCAAACACAAGTCTGGGGTGATGAACCGTGTAGCTGATGCTTTCAGTAGGAGGAGTCATTTATTAACAACAATGAAAGTTGAAGTGTCAGGTTTTGAATTATTGTCAGAGCTGATTGAAGAAGATCCTTACTTTGTAAAGTTTGTTGAGAAAGTTAAGGATGGGAATACTGATGAATTTGTGTTGGTTGATGGATTCTTGTTCAAAGGGAATCGTTTATGTATACCAGATTGTAGCTTGAGAATGAAGATTATCAAGGAATTGCACGAGGAAGGACATGTGGGTCGTGATCGTACATTGCAGTTAATTACACAATCTTATTTTTGGCCTTCAATGAGGAAAGAGGTCGAGAGATTTGTGGAAAGATGTCATATCTGACAGGTTTCGAAAGGAACTGCGACCAATGCTGGGTTGTATATGCCGTTGCCTGTACCCGCTAAACCATGGGTTGATGTGAGTATGGACTTTGTTTTGGGTTTGCCAAGAACTCAAAGGGGGAATGATTCTATATTTGTTGTGGTGGACAGATTTTCAAAGATGGCGCATTTTATAGCCTGTAAGAAGACAGCAGATGCAGTTCGAGTAGCTCAATTATTCTTTAAAGAGGTGTATCGATTGCATGGTTTACCTGAATCTATTGTTTCTGATCGAGATACTAGATTTCTAAGCCATTTTTGGTTGAGTTTGTGGAAGATGGTCGGAACGAAGCTGAATTTTAGTAGTGCTTACCATCCGCAAACTGATGGACAAACGGAGGTGATTAACCGATCGTTGGGGAATTTATTGCGATGTCTGGTGAAGGACAATCTGAAGAGTTGGGACATGAAGTTATGCCAGGCAGAGTTTGCTCATAATCATGCAGTAAATCGTAGTACGGGTTTCAGTCCATTTCAGATGTACATTCAAGCTTACCGAAGGGGCCGTTGGATTTAACAGCAGTACCACAACCGAAGAGGGCAGTTAAACGAGCTGCTGATTTTGTTGAAGAGTTGACGGAATGTCATAGAATCGTTCAGGAACGATTGGGAAAGACAAATGAGAAGTATAAACAAATGGCGGATAAGAAACGAAGAAGTGTAGTCTTCAAAGAGGGTGATTTTGTTTACGCATTTTTAACGAAAGATCGTTTTCCAGTTGGAACTTACAACAAATTGTAAGCACGAAAAATTGGTCCAGTAGAAATCTTGAAAAGGATCAATGATAATGCATATCGATTAAGATTGCCGGAAAATATTCATACTTCTGATGTTTTCAATATCAAACACTTAGTTCCGTATTATGGGGAAGAACTTGATGAAGATGACGAGAGTGTGAATTCGAGGACGAATTCCTTCCAACAAGGGGAGGATGATGAAGTACACACCTTAAACCGGAGCCGGCCTAACGCCACTTCTCCACGACACACGATTCAGTCCCCTCACCGACTCACAACTCAACTTCATCCCCAACCCACGACTCAAGCTCACTCAACTCCCCACGACTCAAGCTCACCGATCCACGACTCAAGCTCACCGATCCACGACTCAAATCCCCATCACGACCTACGACTCATCAATATCTCGGCCACCACCCTAGAATCACCCTTCCATCGCTCCTTCCAAAACCCTAAGTCGCGACTCTGCCATGAGTCGTTAACGAATTACTCCCAGCTTAAGCCCTAAATCCATATACCATACGCGAGCTACCCTAAGTCGCGATCCAATCCCTAACTCGCGAACGACTTATGACATCCTTAAGTCGCGAATTTCTTCTCCAGCCTAGGTCGTAAACCGTGCTATTCCTTATGTCGCGTGCGCCTTCAATAAATCGCTGCCGAGCTTTTCAAAGTCGCGTGAACGAGCTCCTTAGGTCGCGAGCTTCCATCTCGTCTTCACTGTAGGTCGCGGCCGACTTATTATTACCATGGGAGAACATTAAGTCGCGAACGAGTTATCCCCTGAACCAAAATCGCGTGAGCGAGTTTCCTTAAGTCGTTACCGAGTTATTTTAAGTCGCGTAAAGCATTTTTTTTAGGTCGTTTGTGTGTCGCTGTATTGTTTGTATGACATTTGCTTGAGTCGTTTGCTATGTAAACCGTTCGTGTTGTAATTCTGTTAAGTCGTGAGTGTGTTGTACTATAAATAGGGGTGTACGTGTCATTTGTAATGGTTGTTGACTTTGAATCAAATTTCCATTTGATTGCTTTGTGCTTTCTCTCAATTGGTAGTCGAGTGTGATCTCCTATCTCCACTTACGTCATTCGAGTGCGCTCGAATCCACGTTTGTTGAAGCCAATTCACGGAATCTTGTGCGCAAGATCAACGTCGAAGAATCGTAGATCTTTCATCACGGTATCGTGCGCGATCAACGTGTTAAGGATAGCTCGAATCCGGTATCTCTTGAGATCAACGGATTTGGCATTTCAGTATCATTCAATCCACCGATTGCTAATTCCATCGACATATCAAGTTTTTGTTAATCCGCTGCGTCAAGTTTATTCAACTAATCTTTATGAAATAATGCATTGCTTAGGGGAGATTTTTTTTTTTCTACCATGCTCATTTAAACAACTTTCTTCTTAGTTAGTAACATCAAGCTCATTTGATTCTTTTAACTCACTTATATGATTTGTACTCTACTTTCTTCATAATTAGAGCTTTCATATCTATTATGAAGAGATAAAGACTTTGAAACAATCTCCGTCTCCGTCTCCGAAAAGATTTCTTTTTCTTTTAATTTTTTAAAGTGCTAGCTGAAACTCCTCCTGTGTGCAAAAGGGAAAAAAACTTCAGTAGAAGTATCTGCTTCTAATCAAGAATTTGGTAACTCCAGAGAGATATATTACCTTATGGTTAAGTCCGCAAATCCCGTTCTGGAAACTGGATTTTACCTCCAATATGGTTTTTTCTGGCTCCACTATTCTTGCAATATCATTATTGTATTCTTCATAAAATCTTTTGCACTTTCACAGCCATTGAATCGCTTTGCAATTTTACTAATGTATATATTGGGGGTTCAGTGCATACAAATGAACCTTAGTTTGGGTTCAGTTTGGATTTTTTTTTAAAAAAAGGAAAAAGAAAAAAAAAACGATTAGAATTCTCATATGGTACTTTTTACATATCTGTTATAGAAAAAGAATGATACTGAAAAAAAAGTTACATATTAGAGTGCAATTGTCAGTTCCCTTCCAGTACAACCATTGAAAGGTCAAAATTTGGGTATTTTATACACTTAGAATGTGACATACAGCTAGTCACCTTTTTGAGGCTTCAAGTCTATGGTTATACGGCATTTTCAAAGATACTTTCTGATTTTCTTTCTTTTTGATTAATCTGGACTAAGAATATTATAAGTTAAAAGAAGAAAAGGAAAAAGAAACTTATCGAAGCATATTCATATCTTTACACAATTTCAAATATTTGTACCATCACATAAAACTTCAAATTTCATTACAATTTACACATTCATATCTGATGCATTTACCGAAGATGTGCTATGTATAGCTTATAAATTAACAATTAAACAAATAAATATTGATTCCACAAAGAAGATTATTGTATGTGTCATGAGTAATACATAATAGCCAATTAGTCAAAGAGATCAGTCGAATCCAGAAGTAATAGTTTAGCTCTAACTCCAGGAGAAATACGAACAGGGCGATAGTTTTTGCCAAGCAATACTATTTCTGCTTCTGCCTGTAATATTAGCTCATTATCTGGTATTCTGAAAATGTAAGTATCAACATAAATGCTTGTAGTTGAGATACATGAAACTTTCACTTTCACTGAAAACTTATCGCCATGTTTTAATGGTGTATATATCTTGGAGGAGAAGTTGGAAAGAGAGGTAGATTTGCTATTTCCACCTATTGCTAATCCGACATGCTTCATCATTTCATCATGCCCTTGTTGACAATAGCTAGAGTAAACATTAGCTTCCACAATGTCGTTTGAATCAATGTCCTCTTCTTTCACTTGTAGTTCTACTTCATAGTATTTGTTCATCCTTTATGAAACACAACAATTTAAATTCAAGTTCAAATTCAAGCATTCATTCAAAAGCGAAAAAAGAAAGAAAAATCTTGGTAATTAAACACTAACCTCAAATCTTCTTCATAATCGTACAATGACGACATTTGAGAAGTGCTGATTGCCATGTAACTAATGCTTAAATTGTTTTTCTTATATTCGAGACTGCCGGGAGAGCTTTGTTTAATCATCTTCACTGGAAATTTCCCAACTTTTAAACGTGTAGAATGTTCTTCATGTTTACGGTAAAAGGAAGTAAAAGAGTTAGAGGCTAGGACAAGGGATTGCATGTTGATGATGGAGTAATAAACAGAATCAACTATTGATTGGAAAAGTGCAGTAGAAGAAGTATGTATTTTTGTGATTACTTTTCTGCATATAAGTGATATTTATAGTGTGCAATAATGTACAATAATATGGTTGCCCCAGCAGATGATCAAAAAATAAGTAAAATAAATAAATACAAATAAGAAGAAAATAAGTTAATTTCTAGGAACAGTGTGTGCATGCATGGTGGTAGTTTCTTTGTTTTCAATAATGGCAGGAGAATTCAACATTCAAGTAAAAAAGATTCATCAATCACGTGCTGCCTGGCACGTAAAAATGTGGGAATTTGGAGGATAAAGTTAAGTTTAAAGTCAATATCATCGTCAAACTTAAAAGAAAGTCCAATTACTTAGCTCGAACCCACTTAGATAATTTAACTCATCCCTAGCTGTATGTCAGGATCAAATTGGACGAACAGGATCCTGCTATGTTCAAAGTTGTAGACTGATATTGAACTCTGGCGAATACTTTTGACTACAAAAATTTAACTTAATCAACCAAAGATAAGTTCATCATGTTAAAATTTCACTTCTGATTCAACTTTGTATGCTATTCAACGTTTAATTTATGCACTGTGATTATAAATTTTTTAATATCATTGACCAAATTCCTACTTTAATTACTCTTTGTTCTATGTTAATAGTAGTAGCTGTAATTGTTAATCTTATAATGATGTTTCTCTCACATTTTCCCATTGGATTTCTTGTATACACTTAACGCATATGTTTATGAAAATTATAATTATATTGTTTTATGTCCACAAAAGTGTGCATGTGTACTTGATTATTTGACCTTATATGTTAATGCATATGCTTAAATGTTAGTTCTTCTCATATCCACTAATCATTCAGATCATATTGCGTTCTTTTATACATCAATTAATTAATTACTAATTCCTTATCAAGTCAAGTCTGCAGCGATTGCCAATGAAACACACTTTTAAAGTTCCAATCTTAACTTCAAGGCAGAAAAAGATGAGATTCTTAATAACTTGGCTATATAACATTTGAATTTGAGGTGTTAGGGTGGAATTGCTAAATAAATGATATACTTGTTATTCTTGTAATAGAGTGATACATGGCTACTGTACTTTTACATCTTGATTATGTAAAAGAAAATTCAGAGAAAGGAGATGGTTTGTTAGTGGTGTAAGAAAGAGGAAATAACAACAAAGCAGGAGCTTGAATAGCCTATTTGTAGCCTTTCTTTTTCGATCTTCATTCTTCTTGCTCAAATCTCATATACTCATTTTGCATGTCTCATGTATATTTCAACCATTGATTCATTCATCATCACTTTATTTTATAATATAGCAGATCCTAGTTTCTGAACAAATCAATGTGATATACAGTTAAGAAATGAAATATTCACGAACTCGTCCTATTGAAGACTTTGTATATAACAAATATCAGTATTATTTAGTGTAATGGGTCCGGGCCTTTGGTAACATCCCAATAGCATAATACTTTGTACATAACAGAACTGAAGATGCATGTAACATTTTAAATTTTTCTCTGATCAGTACAATTTATTTATTTTGCTCAATTCTCTCTGTATTTCAACAATAGCTTAAATCCGTGATCTATATTACATCAACACTATCAAAATCTAATATGGTATCAGAGGCATACAAGCCTTACGGCAACGGCATCAACATTTAAAGCTCAAGCAATCTTTAAAGCCTACCGGCAGCAGTCTCAATACAAGATCCATACTCAAAGCTTCATCAGAAAAATATCATCATTTGAAAAGCTTTTTTAACCCATTAGGTGATATCTCATCATTTGGGTTAATTATTGAATTTGCTATTTTTTTGTGAAAAACAGGTACCATACCAAGAAATCATTTAGATTTCTGATTGCAACAAGTTTTTCATTAAAATCAAGAAAATTCGTAGCAAGAAAGTTCAGAAAGTCAGAAAACCAATTTAAGAAAGCAGTCAAGACATAAAGAAAGTAATTGCCTTGCCAAGACTAATCAGAGCTAATTCATCACCTAAGTCTTGGCTGCAACTAACCTGTTCTTGTCACTAATAGAGGGATTTGAATTAGTAAATCTTCTGAACCATCAGTTTCTTGCATCTGTCTTAGAAATCTGTAATCATGACTGAATGAGATAATGCTTGAGCAACTTCAGATAACACCAACAACCCACAGCAGCAAACTTTTACTGATGCAACAGAGAGGCTAACCAAAACTGTTATCAACCCTCAAAGCCAGCTAAACACTGTACATCTAGAGGAAGACAACTATCTCTTATGGAAATTACAAGTTGAAACAACAATGCAAGGATATGTGCTAGAAGGCTTTACTCTTGGCTCAATTCCAATTCCTCCAAGATTCATCTGTGATTCACAAAATAAGATGATCAGCAATGAAGAATACACAAAATTCTACGGACAAGATAGATTAATAAGCTCTTGGCTTCTATCATCAATTGACACAAAGTTACTGTCATAAGTTATAGGCTGCAAATCAGCAAATGATATATGGATTGATTACTAATGAAAGAATATTCAATACTCAGTCTGTTGCTAAAATTATGCATTATAAAAGACAATTGCAAAACATTACTAAAGGAAATCGGCCAATCACAAGTCAATAACATTTGCAATATGTTAGAAGCAGTAGGACACAAAGTATCTAAAATAGAGCAAGCACTAAGCATCTTGAATGGACTCGATGAAGAATATGAAGCAGTTGTTGCAGTTGTGTCATCACAACCAAATCTGCCACCTGTATAGTATGTTCATGCCACACTTCTTGCACATGAAGCAAGAATAGATCATAACAAATCTTAAGAAACATATCTGTCAATCAATTATACTTTCAACTCAAGGAACAAATGACAGAATCAAAACAAGCAAGGTCAATCTTATCAAAGAGGAGGTAGTTCAAACAGATCTAGAGGCAGAGGAAGATGGAATAACAACAATAACAGGTCTAAGAGTCAAATTTGTGAGAAAATTGGCCATACTGCTGGGAAGTGCTACTTTAGGTTTAATGCCAATTATGTACCAAATCAGAATCAAAATAATCAAGGAAATGGAAAATCTGGTGCTAATATGGCTCAAATACAGTCAGACACTAACAGCAATGATGTAGCCAATTAAAGCACAACTACAACATCAGAACATATACATGATGAAAGCTGGTACCCAGACTCAGGAGCAACCAATCATATAACAAAAAATCTTGACAATTTAAACCTTGCAATAAGGAATATAGAGGTAGACAGTCTATATGCATTGGGAATGGTGAGTTAGTTAATATTACTCACATTGGGAAAACCAGTATTAATGGAAAAAGACAATTATATTTAAACAACTTGTTGAGAGTACCAAAAATAAAGAAAAATCTCATGAGTGTGTCACAATTTGCAAAAGACAATATCGTGTACTTTGAATTCTATCCAGATTATTGCTTAGTTAAAGATATACCGACTGATGAAAATCTTCTACAGGGTGAAGCAGTCAGAGGACTATACAGATTCAATCTTCAAAACAGTAGCAAATCTGAGGGAAATCAGAGGTGTTGTAATATAGGTGAAATTGATCGGTCAAAAGAAAATAGAAGTGTGTTTGATTTATGGCACTACAAACTTGGCCATCCAAACACAAATGTTGTGAAATAAGTACTCAAGAAAAATAAAATTGTATTTGGTGATATTTCTTTACCATATGTGTGTACATATTGCCAAATGGGTAAAAGTCATAAATTACCTTTCAATGACTCACTAACCAAGTATTCAAAACCTTTAGAATTGGTTGCAACTGATTTATGGGGACCTCCCCCAATTTATTCTGACTATGGTTATAAGTATTACATATCTTTCATTGATGCACATTCTAGATATACATGGATATACTTTCTAAAGGCTAAATTAGAAGCTTATAATGCAGTGATAACACTTTATATTATTAGCTGAAAAGCAAACTGGCAATCAAGTTAAGATCATTCAGTCAGATGGTGGTACTGGGTATAAACTCTTAGTAATTACTTTGCTAAGAAGGGAATTGTACACAGAATCACATATCCCTATACATCTGAACAAAATGGTCTAATAGAGAGAAAGCACAGACACATTGTTGAAACTAGGCTAACACTGCTTGCTCAAGCATCATTACCACTAAAGTGCTGGCTTGATTCCTTTAATACTGCTGTTCATTTGATTAACAGACTTTCCATAAAAGTTCTTAAAGGAATTAGACCAGTAGAGAAACTACTAGGTGTTAAGCCAGACTATCAAAGTCTAAAAGTGTTTGGATGTTTGTGCTTTCCCCACATAAGACCATATAATAACAATAAGTTATGTTTCAGGGCTAAACCATGTACTTTTATAAGATATGGGACAAATAAAAAAGGGTACAAATGTCTAGATGAAAGTGGTAAAGTTATAATTAGCAGACATGTTGTGTTCAATGAACATGTTTTTCCCTTTAGAGATACAGGTATTAAAACAACTCAAAAGATACAGAATCCAGAATATTCTATACCTAGTATACCTGTTTACAGCGATGGTCTTCATCCTGAGGTGATTGAAAGGACTGTTGAGACTCATGGTCCATAACTCACAATGTCTGATCAAGCAGGTCATGAATCACTGAACTCACCCAGCTATCTCAGTCAAACTCCTGCACATTCAAAACATCAAACAAAGTCAGCTGATGAAAGAGAATCTGAAACCATACCAGTACAATCAAAAAATGACAACAATCAAACAAGTACAGATGTATCACCATAGGCTAGAACAGGTCATCCAATGATTACAAGGTCAAAAAGTGGAATCTTTAAAGCAAAACTATATACAGCTGCATCAAATTTAGAGGAATCAGAGACCTTTGAGCAAGCTGCAAAGGACAATCACTGAAAGGCAGCAATGGATGAAGAATATAATGCCTTGATAAAGAACAATACATGGGAACTTGTACACCCACCAAATAATAAAAACATCATGGGGTGCAGATGGACGTACAGATTAAAAAAGAATCCTGATGGAACAGTATCAAGATACAAAGAAAGACTGGTAGCAAAAGGCTACACACATCAATATGGGTTTGATTTTAATGAAACTTTCTCTCCAGTAGTCAAGCTAACTACTATAATAATTATTCTAAGTATTGCTTTATATAATCAGTTGAATATCAGACAATATGATGTCAACAATGCCTTCTTGAATGGAGCATTACAGGAAGAAATATACATGGAGCAACCATAAGGGTACAGGGAAATACAAGTCATGTGTGCAAACTGAAAAAGGCTATATGGCCTTAAACATGCTCCAAGAGTCTGGTTTGATAAACTGAAAGCCACACTAATTTATCTTGGCTATCAGCCTACAAAATCAGACAACTCTTATTTATTAAAAACAACAATAAGACTAGTGTCTACATTTTAATATATATTGATGATCTTGTCATTACAGGAAATAATGAGGATGAAATCAAATGTCTTGCTCAATATCTAGACAAGGAATTCTCCATCAAAGATTTGGGCTTACTAAACTATTTCTTAGGCATAGATATCAAGAGAAAATCAAAGTCAGAATCATTCTCAGTCAGAGAAAATATATTCTAGAGCTATTGGAAAAGACCAAGATGAACAATGCCAAGCCTCAGCATACCCCAATGATAAGCCATCAATACTTATCTAAAAACAGGGGAGAATACATAACAAACATTAAACAATACAGAAGTGTTGTTGGTGCTTTATAATATTTAACTATCACAAGGTCTGACATCTCTTTTAGTGTTAACAAAGTTTGTCAATTCATGCAGGAACAAGAGATGATCACTGGAAAGTAGTAAAGAGAATCTTGAGATACATAAAGGGAACTACAAATTATGGACTGTTAATGAAGAAAAGTAATCATTTGAATATAACTGGATATACAGATGCAGATTGGGAAAAAGACCCAGATGATCGTAGATCAACTATAGGGTACTGTATATTAAGAGACAATCCAGTGTCATGATATTCAAAGAAACAATTTGTAATCTCTAGATCCATCATAGAGGCTGAACACAAAAGCGTTGCAAGTGCAACTGCAGAGATCATGTGGATATAGTCTTTACTACATGAATTAAACATCAAATTACAAGCCGAACCAACATTATAGTTTGATAACCAAAGCACGATATATATGTCAGCGAATCCAATACTACACTCGAGAATAAAGCATATAGAGATAGATCTCTATTTCATTAGAGAACAAATACAAAGAGAAAACTTGATTGTAAATCACTTACCATCAGTTTACCAAAGGGCCGATACACTTACCAAAGCCTTGTCATAGCAAAACTTCATCAGATTCAGAAGTGAATTAAAGGCGGTTGCGATTTTCACAAATTCAAGTGAACCGGAAGAAGCTGCATAGTCTCAATGGAGGAAAGTCAAGAGCTTTAACACATAGAATAGCAGATCTATCAACAGAACTGACATTGAGACAAACTGAAGTACGGAAATTTACATATCAACGAAACCACTCAGTTTTACTTGAAGGAGCATGGTATAATGATGAAAGTACCCAGATCTATGCTATTTTTCCCTAAATCTGAGTAAAACTCATCTTTTTTTTGAGGCGGCGCAAGGAGAAGTCGCCATGAAAAAAAACCCTAATGTTGGTTTGAGGGGACGAGTTAAGAATTGAAATATTCATGAACTCATCCTATTGAAGAATTTGTATATAACAAATATCAGTATTATTTAGTGTAATGGGTCTGGGCCTTTGGTAACAGCCCAATAGAATAATACTTTGTATATAACAGATTTGAAGATGCCTGTAATATTTTAAGTTTTTCTCTGATCAATACAATTTTTCATTTTGCCCAATTCTCTCTGTATTTCAACAATAGCTTAAATCTGTGATCTATATTACATCAACATTATCAAAATCCAATATATACGAATGAGATTCAAATGAATATAAACTATATAAAATTAATCTTTAATTGCAAGTGGGGATGGCGTTGTAACTAGTGTTGCTGTGTTTAATGATTAGGGTGTTAAAAAAACATCGTATTTATGCTGTCATATTGAATCCTCAATCTTGCTAATAAAAAAATTAAACGAAAAAACATTTTATTTCCCTTTCATTTATCTTTTTCCACCGCTCTACACAAAATCCCTCGTTGTGTATTTTTCTTCACAAAAACCACAATTTTTCTCTTCTCTTCACTGGTCTAATCTTTGGATCATTGGTACTTCACTGCACTCAGCCTATGGTAGCTTCATGGAGCCTATTTTCTTCATCAATCTAACCTTCAGATCTGGCGACGACTTGTTGCAGGTAACTATAGATGCATTAAAGTGGGTATGCATGAAAGAAAAAGCTATGTTCAACTCAATCCCTATAAGTCCAGGTGTGATGGAGATGGATCAGTCAGTAAATTGACACTTGGTAAATACCTGAAAGCATTGAGCAAATTCCGATCATTATCAAGTTCGACGCCGGCATCGATGATTCTCTGTTGTCTTTCTTCATTGAAATTGTTCCTGTAAAATCAAACGTTGGAAGTGAAATGATGAAAAACAATCTGGCTGGTGGTATATTTTCTAGGTTGTTTCAAGTTTCACATGTGAAGCCTTCACCTACGGTAGTTGGAGTTGATGGTGATCGTATGGTTAGGATCATGGGGTGCAGATGTCTTCGCCTTGTGTTCCTCTAGTAATGATCAAGAGAAGGTAAACTATAAAAACTATGTTACAGTTTTCTAGGTTCATAATTTAGCTTATTTTTGTTGGAAGTCTTAATGAGTATTCAATGGTAGTAATGAGTAATCATTATTATTGCATTGGAAAATGAAGCATTCATTGTATTGGAATATGAATAGTCCCACATCTTAAATAAATAATAAACAATATAGGTATATATATTAAGATGTGGTCCCTATTATAGTTACAATGAGACAAGAAGAGTGATGTGAACTAGACCAAATTGGCGGGTGGTGCAACGCACCACCCCGCACGCGCGCGCGCGCGCCCGTGCCCGTGCCCGAGCCCGAGCCCGAGCCCGCACCCGCACGCGCGGCGTGGGCGAATGGGCGTTTGAGGCGTCTTGTAGGCACTTAGCACTTTCCAAACGACAACGGTTAAATACCAACGGTAATTACTGTTTAAACTGACACACCATTTGGTAAAGGGTCGCAACCTTTCCAAACGGTCGCGTTCTACTCCTATAAATAGCAGATCCGAGAAACGACTTGATGACCGAATTTCGAATTCTCTGATCTTACTCCTTCTCCCACAAACACAGTTCTTAAGCAAATTTTTTACTTGCGTTCGCCGAAGCTTTGCATCGCTTGCGCTGCCCTGCAAAGCAGAATCCGTTTTACCTTGGGAAACAAATTGCCGACCAACCCCAACGCGCCATTAAGGGGGAGCAATATTGTTTTAAGGGAACAGTGAAGAACTGGACTCGGATTACTACATTCTACAGGAACGGATTACCACTACGGTACACATTCTGTTCTGTTATTTGTTTTACGCCTGATTGTGAATTGATTTTGCCTCAATTTCTGAATAAGGGATTACTGATTCCTAACAATCTTAAAACAATATTGCGTTGCTGTTGTTTGCACAGGCGAATATGTCTCAACAAAGCAACAACTCCGCACCGACGCTGACTGTGACTCAGCCTACAACAGTCGTTCCACCGGTGGCGCTCACTCCTGGCGAAAGGCCTGAGAAATTTACTGGCATTGATTTCAAGAGATGGCAGCAAAAGATGCTGTTCTACTTGACAACTCTTGGCCTTGCGAAGTTTCTGACAGAAGATGCTCCGAAGGTGGCTGAATTGGAACCAGATGCAACTAAGGTTGAAGCACTCAATGTCTGGAAGAATGCCGACTTTATGTGCAAGAATTACATACTCAATGGCTTGGACAACTCTCTGTACAACGTCTACTGCACTGCTACAACTTCCAAAGAATTGTGGACTGCTCTCGATAAGAAGTATAAATCAGAGGATGCAGGGATGAAGAAATTTATAGCAGGCAAGTTCCTCGACTTCAAGATGATTGACAGCAAGACTGTTATTAGTCAGATGCAAGAACTTCAAGTCATCTTTCACGAATTAGATGATGAAGGAATGACTCTCAGCGAGTCATTCAAGGTTGCGGCTGCAATTGAAAAACTTCCGCCTTCGTGGAAGGATTTCAAAAACTACTTGAAGCATAAACGCAAGGAGATGACGGTTGAAGAACTGGTTGTTCGACTAAGGATTGAGGAAGACAACCGAAAGTCAGAGAAAAAGGGGTCCTTCAACATGACAGCAAAGGCCAATGTAGTTGAAGCAGAAAAGCCGAATAAAAGAAAGCGCGAAAATGGTCCAAATAAAAAGGCTAAAAGGTTTCAAGGCTCGTGTCACAACTGCGGCAAGAAAGGACATAAGGCAGCGGAATGTCGTGGAAAGAAGAAGAAGACTGAAGCAAACATGGCTGAAGTCTCCGATGGCATTACAGACATGGATCTGTGTGCAGTGGTGTCTGAATGTAACCTTGTTGGCAACAACAAGGAATGGTTTGTGGATACCGGAGCCACTCGCCATATTTGTGCAAACAAGTGGATGTTCACGACTTATAAAGCCACTACCGAAGATGAACAATTGTTTATGGGCAACTCATCCGTCTCTGCAGTTGAAGGCAAAGGAAAAGTAGTCCTAAAACTAACTTCTGGAAAGGAACTCACATTGAGCGATGTCCTTCATGTGCCAGACATTCGCAAAAACCTTATTTCTGGATCGCTTCTTAGCAAGCATGGTTTCAAACTCACATTTGTGGCTGATAAATTTGTGTTATCGAAAAATGGGGTGTATGTGGGAAGGGGTTATGTTAGTGATGGCTTATTTAAAGTCAATGTAACTACCATTGTACCAAAGGATGATATGAATAAAATTGAATCTTCTGTTTATATCGTAGACTCTTCTAACATTTGGCATTCTAGATTAGGGCATGTGAACTTTGACACATTGCGAAAACTAATTAATCTAGACTTTATACCAAAATGTAACATAGACTCCAACTATAAATGTCAAATTTGTACAGAAGCAAAATTGACTAGAACCTCGTTCCATCATATTGAACGAGAAACAGAACCTCTAGACTTAGTACACACAGATGTGTGTGACTTAAAAATGTGTCAAACTAGAGGTGGAAAAAGGTATTTTATTACCTTCATTGATGACTGCACTAGATACTGTTATGTATATCTCCTTCGAAGTAAGGATGAAGCATTCGAAATGTTTAAACAGTATAAGGCTGAAGTTGAGAATCAACTCAACAAGAAAATAAAAGCTTTAAGAAGTGATAGAGGAGGAGAATATGAATTTCCATTCGCAGAATTCTGTGCTGAGCATGGTATTATTCACCAAACTACTGCACCATATTCACCTCAATCCAACGGTATAGCCGAACGGAAAAACAGAACTCTTAAAGAAATGATGAATGCTTTGCTACTTAGTTCTGGCTTACCAGATAACTTTTGGGGAGAAGCTATTCTTTCAGCAAATCATATTTTAAATAAAATACCCCGAAAGAAAACTTCTAAGTCGCCCCACGAACTTTGGAAAAATAGACCACCATCATACAAATACTTGAAAGTGTGGGGGTGTCTAGCCAAGGTAGAAATTCCTAAACCAAAGAAGGTCAAAATTGGACCTAAGACAATAGATTGTGTATTCATTGGATATGCACAAAATAGTGCAGCTTATAGATTCTTAGTACACAAATCGGAGATTGATGATATTCATGAGAATACCATCATTGAATCGAGAAATGCTAGATTTTTCGAACACATCTTCCCTTTAAAACTGGAAATTGAAAAGAGACCGAGAGAAGATGAAATAATCAACTCTCCTGAAGAAAATATGGATAACGTTCAGCAAACAACTGCTGATCAACAAATAGAGGAACCGCGAAGAAGTAAAAGGCAACGAATTGAAAAATCGTATGGACCTGACTTCTATGCCTTAATGTTGGAAAACGAACCTCTAACTTATAAACAGGCAATGACCTCCTCTGAAGCTCCTTACTGGAAGGAAGCAATTAATAGTGAGATAGAATCCATTATGAATAATCATACATGGGAACTTGTAAATCTACCTCAAGGATGTAAAGCATTGGGTAATAAATGGATTTTCAAGAGAAAATTAAAACCCGATGGATCAATAGACAAGTATAAAGCAAGACTTGTGGTACAAGGTTATAGGCAAAAGGAAGAGTTGGATTACTTTGACACTTACTCACCTGTGACACGAATAACATCTATTAGAATGTTGATTGCAATTGCATCTATATTACAATTGGAAATACATCAAATGGATGTTAAAACAGCATTTCTGAATGGTGAACTAGAAGAAGAGATATACATGAAGCAGCCTGAGGGTTTTCTAAAGAAAGGAAACGAAGGAAAGGTGTGCAAATTGGTAAAATCTCTCTATGGACTTAAACAAGCGCCAAAACAATGGCATGAAAAATTCGATGATACTATGATATCAAATGGATTTCATATAAATGAATGTGATAAATGTGTTTACACCAAAAACACAGATAAAGGCTATGTCATAATGTGTCTATATGTAGATGATCTACTCATACTTGGAAGCAATAAAGATATAATAATATCTACGAAAAATATGTTGTCTGCCAAGTTTGATATGAAAGATCTTGGGATTGCTGATGTGATCCTTGGAGTAAGGATACATAAAAATCCACAAGGGTATATTTTGTCTCAGTCACATTATATTGAAAAAATACTCGACAAGTTTAAACAACATAATATAATTGATGCAAAGTCACCTGTAGATTTGAACCAAAATTGGGTCAAAAATAGCGGTGATGGAATTTATCAACTTGAGTATTCTCGTATATTAGGAAGCATCATGTATGTTATGAATTGCACTAGACCAGACATAGCTTATGCTGTGAGTAAACTCAGTCGATATACGAGTAACCCAGGGAAGAATCATTGGAAAGCCATAATTCGAGTATTAGGATATCTTAAATACACACAGAATTATGGATTGCATTATTCGAAATACCCATCTGTAGTAGAAGGATATTGTGATGCAAATTGGATTACTGGGTCAGCAGACACTAAATCCACAAGTGGTTGTGTGTTCACTTTGGCTAATGGTGCAGTATCTTGGAAATCTTCCAAACAGACTTGCATAGCAAGATCTACTATGGAATCTGAATTCATTGCCTTAGACAAAGCCGCAGAAGAAGCTGAATGGCTTCGAGGCTTCTTAGAAAATATTCCAAGTTGGGAAAAACCTGTGCCACCAATAAGTATACATTGTGATAGCCAATCTGCTATTGGAAGAGCTAAAAGTAAGCTCTATAATGGAAAGTCTAGACATATACGTCGTAGACATAAAACCATTAGACAACTTCTCTCGAATGGAGTTATCGCTATTGACTATGTAAAGTCAAACGATAACATTGCGGATCCACTAACGAAAGGTTTACCTAGAGAGAAAGGAAAAATCTTATCGATGGGAATGGGCTTAAGGCCAATATCTTTAGAAAAGTTTATCTCAACGGAAACCCAACTGTTTGCGTGAAAAATGGCCGCAAACACCCGAAGTCGTATGAGTCGGTTGATTTTAAGTTATATTTAGTAATTTGGGTGATTTATGCAAATATAGAAAAAGCAGGGGCTGAAATGTAAAAGACACACAGATTTATAGTGGTTCGGCAAGAAGGTGCCTACGTCCACTTTATATGTTATTCCCCTTTTTTCCTTTAGATTACAAGTACAAAGCTTTGATTACAAGTATCTAAAGTTGTTTGAGAGTTCCTTCCAGGCTTGAGCTCTCAAACTTGTCTCAAAACTTGTCCCCATTGTTGTACCCCTGCCCCTCTATTTATAGAGTGAGGCTGGGGGCAGGGGTCTTGGATGTTTATAGCTGCTGGTGGGCTTGGGCTGAAGCAATCTGGCCTGGCAGAGTTGGTTCGGCAACACATTGGTTCGGCGGTGAGTGGTATGTTGTTTGGACCGGTGGTAGGTTGTGAGGAAGTTGGTTCGGTAGTGGTGGTCCGGTGATGGTGGGAAATGAGTTGGTCCGGTGGATTTGGGGGATGATTCGGCAGGGAAGAGATTGGGAATGGTCCGGATGAGGTAGGCTCGGCGTTGGGTTGATTCGGTGGAGCTTTGGATCGGTCGTAGAGGAGAGGGTGGTTCGGTATATGTTTGGACCGGTGTGCCGAATGGAGTTTGTGGAGTGTTGGTTCGTGGCCGAATGGGGATGACCGAATGAGCCTTTGCCGAATGAGCCTTCACAAATGCCGAATGCCGAATGAGCCTTAGTATCTGAGAACGCCGGATGACTCTGGTGATGATTACTGAATGGATCCTTCAACCTTTAATGCCGGATTGATTTTTATGCTTGAGCTTTGAGTGAAATCCCCGCTTGCTTGCTTCTTCCTGGTTCCGGCCGTGGTGGAAATGCATACAATCTTGATATTCCAGTTTTGTCCAAAAAATGGGATAACACTTTGCCCCCCAAAATATGCCTTGCGGTAGGAAGGCGTGTTTTGTAATGCCATGAGCTGGATGTTCATATCCTGTCATCTACCTGTAAAGAACTTGATAGTTTATATGGCCCCAACTGATGACCGTTCGGGATCGAGCTATTTGGGATGAAGCGCGGCCGTTCATGGTCAAGCGCCTAACTTCAAATGACGATCGTTCGTGATCAAGTCATTCGAGGGAAAGTGCGACCCTGCGCGGTCAAGCGCGTAAATCCATGCGTCGATTGTTCGGGATCGAGTCATCTGCAGTGAAATGTGACCGTTCAAGGTCAAGCGCTTTACTTCAAATGACGACCGTTCGGGATCGAGTCATTCGAGGTAAAGTGCGACAGTGCGCGGTCGAGTGAGGACCGTTCAAGGTCAAGCGCTTAACTTCAAATGACGACCGTTCGCGATCGAGTCATTCGAGGTAAAGTGCGACAGTGCGCGGTCGAGTCTGTAAGTCCACGCGTCGATCGTTCGAGACCGAGCCAGTTGTGATGAAATGTGACCGTTCAAGGTCAAGCGCCTAACTTCAAATGACGATCGTTCGTGATCAAGTCATTCGAGGTAAGGTGCGACAGTGCGCGGTCAAGTGGCGGTCCTCAAATGACGACCGTTCGTGATCAAGCCATTTGAGGTAAGGTGTAGTAGTCAGTGATCAGGTAGCGGACCTCAAACGACGACCGTTCGCGATCGAGCCATTTGAGGTAAGGTGAGTTGTGCCGTTCGAGGCGAGTTGTGCCGTTCGAGGCGAGTTGTGACCGTTCGCGATCGGGTGCCGTTCGAGGCGATTTGTGACTGTTCGAAGTCGGGTGCCGTTCGAGGCGAATTGTGACTGTTCGGAGTCGGGTGCCGTTCGAGGCGAGTTGTGACTGTTCGAAGTCGGGTGCCGTTCGAGGCAAATGAGTGTGCCCGGGGGGGACTTAATATTATCAGTGTTGGAGTTATTGTTTGGGGGAGTTTTCGAATCAAAGATTTCGGCAGTTCGTTGCCATGCAATAGGTGCTCGTGGACCGTTCGCGATCCAACGGGCATACAAGTAAATAATTTTTCCATGGAATTGTAAATGTCAAAGCAATAATCATACGAGTTCCACAGTAGGAACGTTCAAATAAAAATCAAAGCGGGAGCAAGACGAGGATGTCAAAGTGTAAACTCTTACTATGGTGCGGTCTATAGTCATTCAGAGCATGCCTATGGATCGTGCGCGATCGCTCACATGTGTAAATGATTTAACCGTGCTAGTGAGAGGTTTGCGACTTATTCATTGCTTTCGACCTGCCCCCGAGTTCATGAGGGAATTTTACCTGCCCCCTGACTGGACGTTCATTCCTTACCAGGTTGCTCAGAGGCATCTATCTTACTCTTTGGGATTGGATCAACTGGCTCCAAGCGTGGTGCCCCCATGCGGGATCGATGCCTGATTGATAGTCGTCTGCTGATTAGGGGTTGCCCCCTGCTGAGCCATTTCATCTGCTTGCTGTTTGAGCATTTCTGATCCAGCTACATGGATCTGGGTTCCGGCGTAATGTTGTCTGAGAAGAGCTTGCGTCACCTCCTCTTGTCTTTTCATTCTGACTTTCATTTCCTCTCTGGTGATGTAGATGGATGCTCATGTAGATGGATGCTCCTCCTGCTCCATTTCTAGAAGAAGTCTCTTGATTTTCCTTCATGTTCACATTTCTCTGCCCTTTTGCCTTCTACTTGTTTGTCTCGTCATAACTCTTAGATCTAAACTCTTAGATTTTCAAATTCAACTTCTATCCGTGTAGCGGAAGCTGGTTCCCTCTCAATGAAAGCACCAAAATGTTTGCGTGAAAAATGGCCGCAAACACCCGAAGTCGTATGAGTCGGTTGATTTTAAGTTATATTTAGTAATTTGGGTGATTTATGCAAATATAGAAAAAGCAGGGGCTGAAATGTAAAAGACACACAGATTTATAGTGGTTCGGCAAGAAGGTGCCTACGTCCACTTTATATGTTATTCCCCTTTTTTCCTTTAGATTACAAGTACAAAGCTTTGATTACAAGTATCTAAAGTTGTTTGAGAGTTCCTTCCAGGCTTGAGCTCTCAAACTTGTCTCAAAACTTGTCCCCATTGTTGTACCCCTGCCCCTCTATTTATAGAGTGAGGCTGGGGGCAGGGGTCTTGGATGTTTATAGCTGCTGGTGGGCTTGGGCTGAAGCAATCTGGCCTGGCAGAGTTGGTTCGGCAACACATTGGTTCGGCGGTGAGTGGTATGTTGTTTGGACCGGTGGTAGGTTGTGAGGAAGTTGGTTCGGTAGTGGTGGTCCGGTGATGGTGGGAAATGAGTTGGTCCGGTGGATTTGGGGGATGATTCGGCAGGGAAGAGATTGGGAATGGTCCGGATGAGGTAGGCTCGGCGTTGGGTTGATTCGGTGGAGCTTTGGATCGGTCGTAGAGGAGAGGGTGGTTCGGTATATGTTTGGACCGGTGTGCCGAATGGAGTTTGTGGAGTGTTGGTTCGTGGCCGAATGGGGATGACCGAATGAGCCTTTGCCGAATGAGCCTTCACAAATGCCGAATGCCGAATGAGCCTTAGTATCTGAGAACGCCGGATGACTCTGGTGATGATTACTGAATGGATCCTTCAACCTTTAATGCCGGATTGATTTTTATGCTTGAGCTTTGAGTGAAATCCCCGCTTGCTTGCTTCTTCCTGGTTCCGGCCGTGGTGGAAATGCATACAATCTTGATATTCCAGTTTTGTCCAAAAAATGGGATAACACCAACCTTGTTGACTGGAGATCCCAAGATCTAGGTTCAAAGGGACAACTAAGTTCAAGATAAACTTAGTAAGCACTGCATTATTCAAACCATTCCTATGATAAGTCAGTGCACAACTCGCCGGAGGATAGGTTAAGTTTAGCTTTTAATGATTCTATACTTGGTATGAAAAAGAACCAAGTGGTGTATTGCGGGATACACTTTATAGAATCACCTACGTGAGTGTGAAGGCGCCGCTTCAGAGAGAATTACTAAAGGCCAAAATTCTCTAAAACACTCATGAGACCAAGCTGGTGTTCATGGCATAAACGAACACAAACAGAGAACCAAGGAAAATAAGATATATTACTGTGTGTCATCTATAGTCCAGATTTACACAAAAGCTTACAGTTCAAAGACAAACTAGTCTACTGATTCGCTAGTAAATCATATAGATAGTCACTAGGAAAGTTCAAAGCCTCGTGCTACTTTAACCAAATACAGTAATATTTCGTTGCAAAAAGAACAAACTAAGTAATACTCATTAATGTGGGGGATTGTTGGAAGTCTTAATGAGTATTCAATGGTAGTAATGAGTAATCATTATTATTGCATTGGAAAATGAAGCATTCATTGTATTGGAATATGAATAGTCCCACATCTTAAATAAATAATAAACAATATAGGTATATATATTAAGATGTGGTCCCTATTATAGTTACAATGAGACAAGAAGAGTGATGTGAACTAGACCAAATTGGCGGGTGGTGCAACGCACCACCCCGCACGCGCGCGCGCGCGCCCGTGCCCGTGCCCGAGCCCGAGCCCGAGCCCGCACCCGCACGCGCGGCGTGGGCGAATGGGCGTTTGAGGCGTCTTGTAGGCACTTAGCACTTTGCAATGTGCAACTGTCAACTGGCAATCAGGCTACTGGAATTGGTTCACGTCTAAATATATTTTTAGGAGCCGAAACAGTAATTACCAACGGTAATAACTGTTTGAAATGACAACGGTTAAATACCAACGGTAATTACTGTTTAAACTGACACACCATTTGGTAAAGGGTCGCAACCTTTCCAAACGGTCGCGTTCTACTCCTATAAATAGCAGATCCGAGAAACGACTTGATGACCGAATTTCGAATTCTCTGATCTTACTCCTTCTCCCACAAACACAGTTCTTAAGCAAATTTTTTACTTGCGTTCGCCGAAGCTTTGCATCGCTTGCGCTGCCCTGCAAAGCAGAATCCGTTTTACCTTGGGAAACAAATTGCCGACCAACCCCAAAGCGCCATTAAGGGGGAGCAATATTGTTTTAAGGGAACAGTGAAGAACTGGACTCGGATTACTACATTCTACAGGAACGGATTACCACTACGGTACACATTCTGTTCTGTTATTTGTTTTACGCCTGATTGTGAATTGATTTTGCCTCAATTTCTGAATAAGGGATTACTGATTCCTAACAATTTTTTCAATATGGGCAGCTTTAACAAACCAATTACAACATATATATTACATATATTACTTTTTTATTGTACGTTTGATTAAGTGCTTAAAACCGACAATTATATTATAAAAAGATTTGTTAGTTTTGAATAATAAGTTAGGGGATTGAAAATTTTTGAGCTTTAGAACAATACGTTATTCTGCTAACCTATAAGTGTGATTTAGTTATATTTTATAATGGTGGAAAAATATAACAGAAAAAGTCTAGCAAAGAAAGTGGTGTATTCCTACACCAGCAGCAGCAAGTAGTAGTGGTAGTAGCAATAGGCCAAGTAGTGTATTATTTCTTATCGCAATTTCTCTCCTACTTTCTTTTCTTTTCTGTTATTATGCGTGTGTATGTGTGTGTATGCATTGTGCTTGTTTACACGCTTTTTATGTTCAGTCTGAACAAAATTAAATATATGCACTATATATATCTGTCCTATATACCTAGAAATGCTTCAAAACCACAAGTTAGCTATATAGGCATGAATTATCATCAAGCTCATTCTTTGCACATCTTATGAAACAAATTGCACTCTTGCAAATATTACTTGATAAATAATATTGAAATTTGCACCTTTTGCATAATCACATAATTCTTTTATAGATTTACACCCTAATTATTCCCTTTATTTTGCTATATAGGTACACAAAATGTAACAACCGTGATTCTTGACTACGGTTGAAATATAAATTTAAAATAGAATTTTTAAATTGAAATTTGAAAATTTATAATTTACAAAGTCAGTTGCAAACAGCTTGGCTGTGTTGAATAATAACCAAGTTATAATTTCATTTTTCTTTCACGTGTGTATATGGTCTAATTCAAAAACAAAATTGGAACATTACTTTGCCTTGCTATCACAAATTTTCATAGAGAAAGTGGAACACATTTTTGCCTTTTTGCTGTCATAACATTTTTGCAAAGCAAATCCATTTTTTTAGTCAGTGAATAATGCTTCATAGTGATGCATGTGGAAATGCATTACATTTCCTTTTTGTGTATATGAGTGACAGTCCAACTTAAAATCAAATATAAACTCTTTTAGCTTACTGTCACAAGTTTTGATAAAGCACAACTATCAGAACATTTTGCTGTCACCAGTTTTAAAAGCAAGCAAGTGTTGAACACATTATTCACCACCATCATTTTATTGCTAGCTTGTCCTTGTTTCTACAATTGGGCACGTCTATAATTTAATGCGTTTGTACAAAAATTGCCAGCACACTTTTTGTTTTGACTTATATACATTTTTGGAGAAAAGAAAATGGTATGCTGCAAACATTCCTTTATTCATTTTCCAAGTAGCACTGCATCACTCTTTTGGTTCGATTATTTTCCAGAGCTCGGTAGAGCATTAATGGTGTTTTAAAAGAAGAAAATTATAGCTACTTTTAGGATCTTGGTAGTTAACTGATTGGAAACGAATTAATGGTGAGTACTAAACTCACAAATTCTAATTTACTCATCATCTCCATTTTCATTTAATTTATGCCATGCGTGAAAATGCATTATCCAGAGCATTCTTTTTCATGCGCGCACGTAGCTAACGCATGCGTACAAACATTTATGCGAAAATAGAGTCCAGATTATTTCCACTACTTATTCCTTTACACAACATGCAGGGTATATTTTCTATTTTTATTTCATGTGCAAAGTAGTATTGCGTGAAAACATAGCCTAGACTGGGTCATTGCCATTTTGATCATTCGCGAGTGTGAATCATTTATTGCATAAGTCATTCTCGTCTACATCTGTTGTATTATAGCCTAGACCACGGTGCGTACATGTGTTTAAGTTTTTTTTTTTTTGAGTGCATACTTAGTGTAAAAGCATTTCTGCTCGTGTGCATCTATGTGTATTTCAAAAAAAAAAAAATTATGTCCAGGCAAGACAAAGTTGTAAAACATGTACTTTGTAAAGCAAGGATCGCCTATTTTTCATTTACAAATTGATACGCATGTCAGTACTCAAACATTTTCTCATAGTGTTGAGTGCGAGCATACTTGTGTACATGAAAATAGCATTTCCAGACATTTTGAAACCAATTTGAATGCGTGCGTGAATAAGAGCTAGTCAGGCCATTTTTGTGTTGCATGAAAAAAGAAGAAATGATGAGAACATGTTACTTACTTTCCCATTTTAATTGATTTCATGCGGCCATACTTTTGTTTGTGCATGCTATGCATAGCCAGGTTGTTGTTTTATCCACGTAAACTTATTTTAGTACAAGTGTAACACGTATATGCCTATTTATTTCATGCGTGCGTGATATATTGTCCAAGTTATTCTAAATGTTCACCTATTTCATTTTGTGCAAAAATGTTTTAAAGTGTATGTTGAGCAGTGCAAAATATTTTGATGAAAATATAGTGGTGCAGTCCATTATTTAATTTACATTGAACCGGTGTTACATTTTAAAACGTATTTTGCGCCGTTATTTTTATAACGGAATTTTTACTCCGATGTTAAATTTTTGAAGCGTGTTGTTTTGACGATATTTTTGACGAAAAGAAATCACTGTTACTTTGACTTCAGTAACCGTTAATTTAAAGTGAATTTTTAAGCGGTTATCCCGCAATGCTGTTTTAGAATCCGTTTTTACGGTGTTTTGTGAATCGTAATTTTCTTGTCGAAATTGCTATAGCTGTTGCTGCTTTAATCACACGTTTTAAAAATCATTTTAAAATAAAAATTATTTCCAAAATTTTACAGTTTGTGCTTTCAGAAGAATGAGGAAGCGATTTAAACGCTTCAGCAAAATTGAGGATTATGAACCCTTAGTTTTACTGATTCGTTTAATTCCGAACTTGTCCGTTTGAGAACATAAATTTTATTTATATAAAGTACACAATTTTGCACTTTCAAGAAAACGATGAAGTGATTTAAACGAGTTAGCAAAAACTGCGGAATATGGAACAACGCTTTTAGTAATTTGGTTAATTCCGGACTCGTTGATTGAAATAATTATTGTGGATTTGTTGTTTGATGATTTTGATGATTTTTGTTGGGCTTTCGAGCCACTATGATGGACCTTCGGGTCAATTACCAGTACTAGACCTTCGGGTCTTATGTTGGACCTTCGGGTCATTTGTTGGGTGCCAAAAATTATGATGACAGTACTTGGTAGGCTTCGGCGATATGTTGATGCACGTGGGCGTAGCTTAGACTCGCCATATGCTGGGATCGATCCACTTTTATGCTGATTTTTCTAGTTATCTATTTTTGGTTTCTAGATTTTGAGAATTGCAGTTTTGAATTCAATTTTGAATTTGAAAGTGATTTTGATGGAGTTTAATGAGTTGAATTGATGGAGTTGAATGAGATTTCTTCATTTAAACTATGCTGATTTCTTATGTTGAATAGTCTCATTCGGGACTATTATTATTTTGCTTTGATGTTGTTTATGATGCATTCACTTCTAAGTTTAAATTAGACTGATCCGTTTAATATTTATTTTAAATAATACTCGGGTCAGACCGAGTTATTTCAGGATAATCACTATCTCTGATTCAGTTGCAGCTTCAGCTTTTGGGATTTCACATCATCTTTTGTCTAGTCTTCGAGGTGTACTTTTGGTATATTGACTATCGTCTCATGTATGTATTGATGGATATGTATATGTACATTTGGTTCATGTGAACTATCGATTGTTGTAGCATGTATCCAGACTTGTCTTCCGCTATATATCTGATATTTCTGTTCTGATGTGATTATACTATCTGTGTTGTTGTTATTATGAGTTGCTCTGAATTTCTCATTAGCCTTCGTTTTAGATTTGGATTGAATATATATCTTTGGGAGTAATTTACACAACTCTTATCGATGTAATCAATACTCATCTAAAGCATAATTTATGGATGGTCGCTTCTAACAAGCCTTATTTTTCGCAATAGCAGACGTTATTCTTTATAATAACCTTTGGTATTGTGAGCGTAGAGGTGGGGCGTCATAGCTTGGTATCAGAGCTGAAATTCAGAACAAATTATAATGAAACACAAAACAGAAGCAGAATGAAACATGTGTTACAACTATTCGAGGGTTTTATTCGTGCCTTTCTAATCTATTCTTCCACTTTAACATGTGGAGTATGTCTAGGAATAAATTTCATATTCCGTAGTATTCCATTTGTTAAAATTCTTATCAATTGTGTGCTGTTTTAACTAATCCTTGTCTTCTCTTGTTCTCTCAGCCTATGGCTGGAAGAGGCATAGGGAAGCGTTCTTCTGCAGGCCCGTCTAGTGGTTCTCATCCGGACGGAGTTTATATGTCAGCTAATCAGTTTATGGAGCTATTTCGGGGTACTCAGCCTTCTGTTGCTACTCCCCCAGCTCCTACTCATAAGTCTGCTTTCGCCCGCATGTGTAATGACTATTCCCACCATGGAGGCAAGATTATCAAGGGATCGGAAAGTGTCTTGGAGATTCATACTTGGTTGCGCGCTTGTGAGCGCATATTTTCTCGGATGGATCTTTCTGATCATCATCGTGTTCTCGTGGCATCTAGCATGTTGCAAGAGCGTGCACTTGATTGGTATGAGCTTTTTATTGCGGAAGTTGATGAGTCCTCTCTCTCATGGATTCGGTTGAAGGAACGTTTCGAACTTAAGTTCTTTCTTGAATCAGAAAAGGCTAATCTTGCTCGTAGTTTACTTGAGTTGAAGCAAGGAAAGTCCTCTGTTTCTGATTATGTTGCATCTTTCGAGGCCTTGTCCAAATACAGAGTTGGGTTCATTAACACTCCGCGTAAGAAGAATCTTCGTTTTGTAGATGGTTTGAAAAAGTATTTGAAGAAAGTTCTTTTGCTTCAGCTTCAGCTTCCTTTTGAGAAACTTGTTGATTTGGCTCTTTACCTTGAAGCTGCTGAAAAGGAACGTGATAGTTGTGATGAGGTTGAGGTTTGTAAGAACCCCAATAAAAAGCGGTTTCCATTTCATAGGCCTAATTCTTCTTCCAACAACAAGAAGAAGAAGCAAGCTACCTCTATTTCTCAGCCTAGTAGTGCACCTTCTATTCAGAGGGCGTGCTATAATTGTGGTTCTTTGAATCATTTCCTCCGTAGCTGTCCTAAGCCTCGCATTTGTCGTTATTGCAAGAAAGAGGGTCATTGGGTTTCTGATTGTCCTACTGCTCCTAAGGTTTTCAAATCTGGAAAGCTTAATGTTACTAAAGCTTCTGGTGATTCTTCTAAGCCCAAAGGTATTACTCCTTCTGTTTTGGAAGGTTTTATTTTATTTCATGGCCGTTCTATTAGAGTTCTTTTCGATACGGGTGCATTGCATTCATTCGTTTCAAAGGAGCTTGTTGATGTTATTCCTTTGGATGTTGTTACTATTTGTGACCCTTTGAGGATTGTAAATCCTATTGGTGGATCCGCTACTCTTGGTTTGTTATGTGTTGATGCTGAGATTATTCTTTGTGGTTTTTCCTTTCATGCGAATCTGCATGTTATGGATCATCTTGATTTTGATATGATATTGGGTATGGATTGGCTCGTCCGTTATGAAGTTTAAATCCTATGTCCCGAAAGAACTTTATATCTCAAGCATCCTAATGCTAGCGAGCAGTTATCTATTATATTTGGAAGCATGGATCATACTTCGAATGCTCTCATTTCTTCCTTCGAATCGGAGGATGTCATTGATAATATTCTGGTTGTTTGTGATTTTTCTGATGTTTTCGAGCCTATTTCGAGATTGCCGCCGAAGAGGGCAATTGAGTTCCGTATTGATCTTATCTCTGGTGCTCATCCTGTCTGTCGTCCTCCCACGAGGATGTCTGCTAAGGAAAATGAGGAACTCAAGCAACAATTATCTGAGTTGGAAGCCAAGCATTTTATTCGTTCTAGTTCATCTCCTTGGGGCGTCGCCGTTGTCTTTGTTAAGAAGCCAAATGGTACTCTTAGGCTTTGCATTGATTATCACAAGCTTAACGAGCTCATTATCAAAAATAGGTATCCATTACCTAGGATCGACGACATGTTCGATCAACTAAGTGGCACTAAAATGTTCTCCCAACTCGATCTTGCTACCGGTTTTCATCAGTTATGAGTTGCGGAAGATAGTACTCCTTTTACAGCATTTCGTACTCGTTATGGTTCTTACGAATGGCTTGTTATGTCATTCGGTTTGACGAACGCTCCGACGTATTTTGTTGATCTTATGAATCAGATATTCCGAGAATATCTCGATAAGTTCGTTTTGGTTTTCATTGATGATATTCTTATTTATTCCAAATCTGAAGCCGATCATATTCAGCATTTGGAGACTGTTTTGAGCACTCTTCGTCAGCATCAGCTTTATGCCAAATTCTCCAAGTGTCACTTCTGGGAGAATAAGGTGAAGTTTCTCGGTCATATTGTTTCTTCCGATGGTATCACTGTCGATCCAACCAAGATCGAATCTATTCAGAATTGGAGGAGGCCCGAGACTGTTACTGAGATCCGCAGTTTTCTTGGATTGGCGGGTTATTATCGTCGGTTTATTAAGGACTTTTCTCGTATTGCTTTACCGCTTACCACTCTTGCGAGAAAAGCTGTTCCTTTTATTTGGTCTGATAAGTGTGAGACTTCTTTCTTGAAGTTAAAAGATCTCCTTACCCATGCTCCTATTTTAGTGGTTCCCGAAGGGAATCATGATCTTGTTGTTTATACCGATGCCAGTGGTTATGGACTCGGTGCTGTTCTCATGCAAAAAGATAGAGTAGTTGCCTATGCTTCTAGACAACCAAAGCCTAATGAGATTTGTTAGTCTACCCATGATTTGGAGTTAGCCGCCATAGTCTTTGCTCTAAAGATTTGGCGACATTATTTATTGGGCGAGCGTTTTATTCTCTACACTGATCACAAATCTCTGAAGTATTTATTTACTCAGAAAGAACTTAATATGAGGCAACAGCGTTGGCTCGAATTTCTTGCTTCATATGATTTTGATATTCAGTATACCCCTGGTAAGGGTAATCGAGTTGCTGATGCGCTTAGTCGCAAGCAGCAGGTTGTTGTTTCCATGATGCTAGTAAAGTGGAATATATTGGTAGCTTTATCTCATTGTGATATTAGAGACCGTCCTTCAGTTTCTTATTCTCCCGTGCTTTTATTTAGCATGGAAGCTCGTCCTAGTTTGTTGGATCGGATTGCCGATGCCCAGAAACAAGATCCAGATCTTGCTTATCTTATTCAGAGTTGTAAATCGGAATCCCGAAGTGATGATCTAAAGGATTTCGATATGGATGTTCATGGTTGTATCCGGAAGAAGGGTAGATTGATCATGTCTAATGTTTCTAATCTTAGAAACGATATTCTTGAGGACTATCATCGATTTAAGTACACTATTCATCCAGGTAGTAGTAAGATGTATGCTGATGAAACGCTTATACTATCAGGAAGGTATGAAGCGTGATGTTGCAAGTTATGCAAGTCGTTGCATGACTTGTCAACTTATTAAAGAAGAATACCAGTGTCCTAGTGGTCTTTTGCAGCCTCTTGAGATTCCATTATGCAAAAGGGATCGGATTTCTATGGACTTCCTTGATGGTCTACCTCGTTCGAGGTTGGGCCATACTAGTATTTGGGTGATTGTTGACAGATTAACTAAATCAGCCCATTTTATTCCTATCAAGTCCAATCGGACTGCTCCTTTGTTGGCTAGGCTTTTTATTAAAGAAGTCGTTCGACTTCATGGTGTGCCTAGTTCTATTGTTAGTGACAGAGATCCGCTTTTTACTAGTGGTTTCTGGCAGAGCCTTCAGAAAGCTTTGGGCACTAAGCTCAATCTAAGTACAGCTTATCATCCACAGTCTGATGGTCAGACTGAAAGGGTGAATCAAGTCTTGGAAGATCTCCTTCGAGCTTGCATTCTTGATTTTGGTGGTAGTTGGAAAGACCACTTATCTCTTGTTGAATTTTCTTATAACAACAGTTTTCAATCCAGTATCGCTATGGCTCCTTTTGAAGCTCTTTATGGAAGGCCGTGTCGATCACTATCTTGTTGGTTGGAATCGGGGGAACAGTTAGTTCTCGGCCCCGATTATATTCGTGAATCTTCTGAGAAGATTGATATCATTAGACAGAGAATGAAAGAGGCTCAGAATAGGTAAAAATCCTATGCCGATCATCGTAGGAAGCCTTTGGAATTTTCTGTTGGCGATCTCATATTCATTTGTGTTTCTCTGATGAAGGGTGTGGTGCGTTTTAGTAGCTTTGGAAAATTGGCTCATTGATATATTGGACCGTTTCCTATTACGGAATGCATTGGCCCTGTTGCTTATCGCGTATCGCTACATATCCAGTATTCGAGAATTCATGACGTATTTCATGTATCCTAGTTTCGTCGATGCCTTCGAGATTCGGATTCTATTATTGATCCTCATGTGTTGCGAGATCTTGTGATCTCACCCGACTTGTCTATGGTGCAAATCCTATTCGTGTGCTAGCTTCGGAGGTTAAACGCCTTCGAAATAAAGAAGTTCTGCTTGTGAAAATTCAATGGTCCACAAACCCCAAAGATTGCACTTGGGAAACCAAAGAATTCATCGAGCATTCTTATCCCAGTTTTCTCTCCTCTTCGGGTGGGGGTGAGCATTCTTATCCATTTTTTCTATTTTAATCTTTGTTGAGATAAATAATTGGTGTTATAAACAACTTCTAGTATAAAAATTACGGGGACGTAATTTTTATAAGGGAGGACTTTGTAACAACCGTGATTCGTGCCTACCGTCGAAATATAAATTTAAAATAGAAATTTAAAATTGAAATTTGAAAATTTATAATTTGCAAAGTCAGTTGCAAATAGCTTGCCTATGTTGAATAATAACCGAGTTATAATTTCATTTTTCTTTCACGTGTGTATATGGTCTAATTCAAAAACAAAAATTGGAACATTACTTTGCTTGTTGTCACAAATTTTCAGAGAGCAAGTGGAACACATTTTTTCCTTTTTGCTGTCACAACATTTTTGCAAAGCAAATCCATTTTTTTTTAGTCAGTGAATAATGCTTCGTAGTGATGCACGTGGAAATGCATTACATTTCCCTTTCGTGTATATGAGTGACAGTCCAATTCAAAAGCAAATATAAACTCTTTAGCTTACTGTCACTAGTTTTGATAAAGCACAAATATCAGAACACTTTGTTGTCACCAGTTTTAAAAGCAAGTGTTGAACACATTATCCACCATCATCATTTTATTGCTAGCTTGTCCTTATTTCTACAATTGTGCACGTCTACAATTTAATGCGTTTATACAAAAATTGCCAGCACACTTTTCATTTTGACTTATACACATTTTTGGAGAAAAGAAAAGGGTATGCTGCAAACATTCCTTTATTCATTTTCCAAGTAGCACTGCATCACTCTTTTGGTTCCATTATTTTCTAGAGCTCGGTAGAGCGTTAATGGTGTTTTAAAAGAAGAAAATTATAGCTACTTTTGGATCTTGGTAGTTAATTGATTGGAAACGAATTAAAGGTGAGTACTAAACTCACAAATCCTAATTTACTCATCATCACCATTTTCATTTAATTTATGCCATGCGTGAAAGTGCATTATCCAGAGCATTCTTTTTCATGGTAGTAGTAATAGGCCAAGTAGTGTATTATTTCGTATCGCAATTTCTCTCCTACTTTCTTTTCTTTTCTTTTATTATGCGTGTGTATGTGTGTGTATGCGTTGTGCTTGTTTACACGCTTTTTATGTTCAGTCTGAACAAGATTAAATATATGCACTATATATATCTGTCCTATATACCTAGAAATGCTTCAAAACCACAAGTTAGCTATATAGGCATGAATTATCATCAAGCTCATTCTTTGCTCATCTTATGAAACAAATTGCACTCTTGCAAATATTACTTGATAAATAATATTGAAATTTGCACCTTTTGCATAATCACATAATTCTTTTATAGATTTACACCCTAATTATTCCCTTTACTTTGCTATATAGGTACACAAAATGTAACAACCGTGATTCGTGACTACCATCGAAATATAAATTTAAAATAGAAATTTTAAATTGAAATTTGAAAATTTATAATTTGCAAAGTCAGTTGCAAATAGCTTGGCTGTGTTGAATAATAACCAAGTTATAATTTCATTTTTCTTTCACGTGTGTATATAGTCTAATTCAAAAACAAAAACTGGAACATTACTTTGCCTTGCTGTCACAAATTTTCATAGAGCAAGTGGAACACATTTTTGCCTTTTTGCTGTCATAACATTTTTGCAAAGCAAATCCATTTTTTTTAGTCAGTGAATATTGCTTCATAGTGATGCATGTGGAAATGCATTACATTTCCTTTCTGTGTATATGAGTGACAGTCCAATTCAAAAGCAAATATAAACTCTTTTAGCTTGCTGTCACAAGTTTTGATGTAGCACAAATATCAGAACAATTTGCTGTCACCAGTTTTAAAAGCAAGTGTTGAACACATTATTCACCACCATCATTTTATTGCTAGCTTGTCCTTGTTTCTACAATTGTGCACGTCTATAATTTAATGCGTTTGTACAAAAATTGCCAGCACACTTTTCATTTTAACTTATATACATTTTTGGAGAAAAGAAAAGGGTATGCTGCAAACACTCCTTTATTCATTTTCCAAGTAGCACTGCATCACTCTTTTGGTTCGATAATTTTCCAGAGCTCGGTAGAGCATTAATGGTGTTTTAAAAGAAGAAAATTATAGCTACTTTTGGGATCTTGGTAGTTAACTGATTGGAAACAAATTAATGGTGAGTACTAAACTCGCAAATTCTAATTTACTCATCATCTCCATTTTCATTTAATTTATTCCATGCGTGAAAATGCATTATCCAGAGCATTCTTTTTCATGCACGCACGTAGCTAACGCATGCGTACAAACATTTATGCGAAAATAGAGTCCAGATTATTTCCACTACTTATTCCTTTACACTACATGCAGGGTATATTTTCTATTTTTATTTCGCATGCAAAGTAGTATTGCGTGAAAACATAGCCTAGACCGGGTCATTGCCATTTTGATCATTCGCGAGTGTGAATCATTTATTGCATAAGTCATTCTCGTGTACACCTATTGTATTATAGCCTAGACCACGGTGCATACATGTGTTTAAGTTTTGTTTTTTTTGAGTGTACAAGTTGCAGTGCATAAAACAGGGTAGATTGCTATGAATTATTTGCATGCAAGCATGTTATATATGAAAATATGGGTCAGGTGATTAATGCTTATACGTGTAAGCTAGTTAGTGTGATGCATGAGAAAAATTTAGTGCGTGTGCGTGATAATGTGATATGCGTGCATACAGGGGGAGGTGCGTGCATACTTAGTGTAAAAGCATTTCTGCTCGCATGCATATATGTGTATTTCAAAAAAAAATTTAGGTCCATGCAAGACAAAGTTGTAAAACATGTACTTTGCAAAGCAAAGATCGCCTATTTTTCATTTACAAATTGATACGCATGTCAGTACTCAAGCATTTTTTCATAGTGTTGAGTGCGTGCATACTTGTGTACATGAAAATAGCATTTCCAGACATTTAGAAACCCATTTGAATGCGTGCGTGTATAAGTGCTAGTCAGGCCATTTTTGTGTTGCATGAAAAAAAAAAGAAACGATGAGAACATGTTACTTTATTTCCCATTTTAATTGATTTCATGCGGCTATACTTTTGTTTCGTGCATGCTATGCATAGCAAGGTTGTTGTTTTTATCCACGTAAACGTTATTTTAGTACAAGTGTAACACATATATGCCCATTTATTTCATGCATGCGTGATACATTGTCCAGGTTATTGTAAATGTTCACTTATTTCATTTTGAGCAAAAATGTTTTAAAGTGTATGTTGAGACAGTGCAAAATATTTTGATGAAAATATAGTGGTGCGGTCCACTATTTAATTTACGTTGAACCGATGTTACGTTTTAAAACGTATTTTGCGCCATTATTTTTATAACGGAATTTTTACTCCGGTGTTAAATTTTTGAAGCATGTTGTTTTGACGACATTTTTTACGAATAAAATTCACTGTTATTTTGACTTCAGTAACCGTCAATTTAAAGTGAATTTTTAAATGGTTATCCCGCAACGCTGTTTTGGTATCCGTTTTTTACGGTGTTTTGTGAAGCGCAATTTCCTCGTCAAAATTGCTATGGCTGTTGCTGCTTTAATCACGCGTTTTAAAAATCATTTTAAAATAAAAATTATTTCCAAAATTTTACAGTTTGTGCTTTCAGAAGAATGAGGAAGCGATTTAAACGCTTCAGCAAAATTGAGGATTATGAATCCTTACTTTTACTGATTCGCTTAATTCCCGACTTGTCCGTTTGAGAACATAAATTTTATTTATATAAAATACACAATTTTGCACTTTCAAAAAAACGATGAAGTGATTTAAACGAGTTAGCAAAAGTGCGGAATATGGAACAACGCTTTTAGTAATTTGATTAATTTCGGACTCGTTGATTGAAATAATTATTGTGGATTTGCTGTTTGATGATTTTGATGATTTTTGTTGGGCTTTCGAGCCACTGTGATGGACCGTCGGGTCAATAACCAGTACTAGACCTTCGGGTCTTATGTTGGACCTTCGGGTCATTTGTTGGGCACCAAAAATTATGATGACAGCACTTGGTAGGCTTTGGCCATATGTTGATGCACGTGGGTGTAGCTTAGACTCGCCATATGCTGGGATCGATCCACTTTTATGCTGATTTTTCTAGTTATCTATTTTTGATTTCTAGATTTTGAGAATTGTAGTTTTGAATTCAATTTTGAATTTCAAAGTGATTTTGATGGAGTTTAATGAGTTGAATTGATGGAGTTGAATGAGATTTCTTCATTTAAACTATGCTGATTTCTTATGTAGAATAGTCTTTCGAGACTATTATTATTTTGCTTTGATGTTGTTTATGATGCATTCACTTCTAAGTTTAAATTAGACCGATCCGTTTAATATTTCTTTTAAATAATACTCGGGTCAGACCGAATTATTTTAGGATAATCACTATCTCTAATTCAGTTGCAGCTTCAGCTTTGGGATTTCACATCATCTTTTGTCTAGTCTTCGAGGTGTACTTTTGGTATATTGATTATCGTCTCATGTATGTATTGATGGATATGTATATGTACATTTGGTTCATGTGAACTATCGATTGTTGTAGCATGTATCCAGACTTGTCTTCCGCTATATATTTGATATTTCTGTTCTGATGTGATTATACTATCTGTGTTGTTGTTATTATGAGTTGCTCTGAATTTTATTAGCCACCGTAGTTTCGTTTTAGATTTGGATTGAATATATATCTTTGGGAGTAATTTACACAACTCTTATCGATGTAATCAATACTCGTCTAAAGCATAATTTACGGATGGTCGCTTCTAACAAGCCTTATTTTTCGCAATAGCAGACGTTATTCCTTATAATAACCTTTGTTATTGTGAGCGTAGAGGTGGGGCGTCACACAAAACATTTCTTTGCTACATGGAAGATTGGTAGATAAAGTTGCTAATAAAAGGTTTGTTTTTTCCATTTGAATGTGTATGCTGTTATAAAGTATATTTTGTTATATATGATATAAATCTGATCTTGTTTTGATTGTGTAAATGTATATTGAATTGGGGTATGCGAGAAAGCACTAACCATACAAAAGTTGTGCTGTCGAAAATTCATGAAATCCGATAAGTTTATAAAAAACTACAAAGTTTATAAGAATTAACTAAGTTAACCAAGTTTTATAAAAATTAAATATTTTTCTAAAAATTAACTAAGTTTTGTGGAATTAAATTAATATCCAAATATTAATAAAATTTTATAAAAGTTAAATAAATTTATGAATATTAACTAAGTTTAGAAATTTAACTAAGATGACTAAGTTATATAAAAAATAACTAAAATTAATTTTTTTACTTACTTTATAAAAATATACTAATTTTTATAAAAGTTAACTACGTTACCAAGTTTTATACAAATTTAATTAGATTAACTAAAAGTTTATAAAAATAAACCAATTCTTATAACATTTAACTAAGGTATATAAAAATTAACTAAAATTTATTTAACTAATTTATAAACTAAGCCTTATAAATATTCAACTAAGTTAATTAAGTGAGTTTTACAAAAATTAATTAAAGGATATAAAGATTAACTAAGTTATTTAAAAATTAACTAAGTTAATTGAGTTTCCTAAACATCAACAGAATTTAAATTATTTTAATTAAATTAACTAAAGTTTATGACAATTAATTTAGTTTTATAAAAATTATTTTCTCTATTTTGAAATCTTTGTTAAATTGTTATAAATTTTTTAACGATCTACCTTTTTGGATGGTTTAAATCGACAATAAACTACACATGTCAACTCAAACCATTCAGAAGGGAGGATTGTTAATAGGGTAAATAAAAAATAAGATAAAAGAAAGGAAAAAAACACAAAATCTCGTGGCGGAATGACAAAATATAATAGTCAAATAAACAGTTCATGATGTTGTTTACAAATAACATTTGATTACACTTCTACAATACAGATCAAAGTTATACATACAACAGGAATAAATAGATAATGCATCAGAACAACATGATGCAGTGGAATAAATATAATCAATAGTAATAATATACTAAATCTTCATCCTCGTCCTCCAGAAAGATAGTCATCAATGTGCTGAAATACTCAGGCTGACCCGAGTGTAATGAAAAGACAAAGCACTTAAATTAGAACTAAAAGATCTTATGTTATTTAAATCAACGATAATTAAATATGAGTGTAGCGGCTTCAGATATGTTTACGGGATTTTACATCTTCTATTCAGTGCCTAACGTGCGTGTAATAGCTTAAGTGATGCTCGGGATTCCATCTCCTAAGGATCCGTTAAACTATCTACATATATAACATAGTACGCTATTATAATATGTCTATAGTAAAGTATTCAAATTGCGTTAAAGTGTTACCCATATCTCCCTTAACATATTTTTATATAAGCATCATAGTCTATACAGCATTGTAATTCCTCCCTAAACTGGAGGGCTGTCAGAGGGCACTCCATAGGTAATGACACAAATCGAACTCGTAGTGGGGTCGATCAGGATAAATATGACAAAACACATGAGGCAATGCCCAGGGTAGGATACTACCATTTTGCAGAACCGGCTTGGTGGTAACACATAGCAGCTACTACCGTCCACCTCGAGACACACTCCCAAAATCAAATCAAAGGGTGGCCACCAAATATAATCACAAAGTAATATATATGGTTTCGAAGAAGTATGATCGATAGGGGGAGCGATCCCACTTAGCCCAGGTATAGTTCCCGTTTTAGTCATTTTAATTATGACCCGAAAGGCATGGCTATCCATCATCGTTCTCTTACTTCATTCCAATAGCATTCACCAAACCATCCTACTTCATTCTGGATTCTTCACCATGTGCATAGTTGTTAAAGTGGTTTTAGGTATTGGTAGAGAGTATGACAATATCTGATCCCGATCTCTTTAATAACCAAATGCTTATTTCACAATGGTTGGTTTTTTACGTTTCCAAAACTGATTCATAACTGATATCAAAATATCATATTCACTTCAAATCATATCACTTTCGAAACCATATTCACTTTAAATAATATTCATTTTTTAAATCATAAGCACAAAATAGGTTAAACCATTATATCAAAATACTCACATTTAAATCAATTAAATTTAAATCATAACAGTTCCAACTTTAAACGGTTTGAATATTGAAGTAGTTTATATATTGGAATAGTTATACATTAAAAATAGTATATATATTAGAAGTTGTTTATAAATTTAAAATAATATATATTAAAATAGTTTATAATTTAAAATAGGTTATAGATTAGAATAGTTATATATTAGAAATAGTATATATGTTAAAATAGGTTATAGTTTAAAAATAGTTAATGTATTAAAAATTATTAATATATTAGAACGGTTTATATGAGAAAAATAGTTGATATGTTAAAAGAGTTTGTATATTAAAAGATTTTATATCGAAAATAGTTTCAAATTAGAATTGTATCTTCTAATTTCACAAATCAATTCAAATCAACTTTAGTTCCAAAAATTCAATTTAAATCAATCTCAGTTCAACGATTTTAAATCAAAAAGGCTAAAAGTTTCAATTCAAATTCCTATTAAAACCATTTAAATTTATATCGGTTTCAAAACCATGTTTGAACTACAAATTTAAACCACTTCAAATTCAATAGGTTTCAAAGTTTAAATATCCAAACATTTACAATAACTCAATTTTGATAAATTTCATTTATATTTCAAAATTCAACTTTAAGATTTCAATTTAAATTCGTTAAACAATTTATTTAAACCAATTTCAATTTCAACCTTTTAAAAGCTTGGATTTTGAAAATAATTTAGTTCATATAAATCTAATTTTATTTCATAATATCATTTAACTAGATTTGAAATTCAAGGATTTAAAATCATTTAATTTAACCAATCCGGTGTCCGTATATAATTTTCTTCCCTATGGTCAAGTGATACGAATATATATCATTTCAACCTGCAATAATTTAATTTTTTGAACATATATAATTTCAACCCGTATCCCGAATCACAATTTCCCAAATCCTTAAAATTGCTAGGGTTTATTATTTCAACCCATAACGATTTTTTTCTAATCTATAAGATCATTCAGGTATGTATCATTTCAACCCATAGTGATTTTCTAACAATAATTAAGGGAACTTTCAGTGTGATAACAATATATAAAATAAACATAACTTCAAACCATCCAAAATGTCAACAATTAAGCATCCATCATGATCATCATTCAAATCAACCAATAAATCACAACAAATAAACCAGTTATCATTATCAGGTATTTAATTGGCAATTAATTTCAATATTAATTCAAATGGAAATTAAATTCAACATAAATTCAAATTAAATTTGAATGACAATTTAAATATACCAAACGACAATCAATAAAATTCTAATGACATTATAAATTTAATTTAACTAACATAAGATGGTTTAGTATTTGTGAGTGGGTTAAAACACTCACCTTTGATTTTTACACGATATAATTCAAGTAAAGCCCAATAATTTAACAGTCTCAGAATGTAGCCAAACCAGTCCTATATCGTCTGAAATTCTAATACGAACCCAAAGTAAGAAACTGCGTCCAAATCCGAGCTTGTATGAAAAAATAATTTAGGTTAGAACATTTGAAAATTAAATTTAAAATAAAATAACAGAGGGCAATGTTGTAAATTAGACTCTCACCTTCTAACCCTAACAGCCAAGTCGCGACATCGAACACGAGACACGGTCACTACAACTTGATCAACTACTGCGCTTCCCACGATCGACCAAACCTAAATATGAAGTCGTTGCTGCTTCCTCCACCTCCGGCAGCGCTTGACTATGGTCGCACGACCATCTCAGTCGCCTTGATAGGCCAACACCGCTGGCCCTATAATTTCCTTTTTATGGCGAAATTCGACACATACGACATGCCCTAACCACATGGATTGATTCGCCTAAGCCTCCTCTACGCCGCAGCACCACTCGATCGAACCATCGTCGAAGATCCACTATTAACGAAACCATGGCCTACGGACGGCCGAAACTTCCTCATCATTTTTTGGTCAAATGATGTATCAAATCGAAATCCAAATTGCAGCAGTAGATTACACTCGGCAAGAACTTTCCAATGATTTATTATATGACATAGTTTGAGGAGTTAGAATTTTTGGGTTTGATTTTGATTAGCAATTGAACTCGGGAATTAGGGTTTCTGCCATTTGGAAGGAAGGAAGGAGAAGATGGGAATAAACAGTACGCAAAAAAATCAAAAATAGGGGCTGCTGAGGATAGAAAATCTATTTATATATACAGAGATAGATAAGAAAGAATGGACAGATCGAATTTGGTCGACGGGATAATGATGACCCGAAAAGCCCGTTTCGTTTGCCAAAACGAAAGTGGGTCATCCAATATATCAAAATATAAGTTTTCGATATTTTTAAATTCAGTGAAACTAGTTTCAAACCCTAATTCCATTATATGCAGAAGTTAGCTTTTAAAATCAAATTATTTCATTTAAATTGCATCAATTGATTTCTACGCGTTTCAAGCCCGCACGGTCAAACGATAAATCCGATCGCCATAAAACTTGAAATCTTGTAAAAATTCACTGTTACGGATCCGATCAAACTAGTTTCGTCAAAATCCAAGACAGTGGCCAAAATGGCTATTTTCACGTTAAATAAATTATTAAATTGATTTAATTAGTTTTAAATTCAAATTTAAAAGTTAACAATTTTATCACTCATGATTACATAGAAATCCATTTAAAATAAATTTCCTATGTTAAATCCACTATTTAAATATTGTACAAATTTCAGCGTTCAATTACAATGGTAATAGAATCCTAGTTAACTATAATTTTATTTCAACCAGTTTCTTTTATTTCGATTTACACTCCTTTTAGTGAATCAATTATTACTTTATGAATATAATTAACATTAGTTTACATCTTGTTATACTAATATTTTACAATTATCAACTTTTACCGTATTAATTATAATATTTCAATTGCATTATTTTCGTTGATTTCCAAACTAAACCCAAATATATTAAATAATGAGATGATAAATAAACAATTGTTACTTTTAAGTAATTTAATCACATTTAATTATTTATTGTTTATGAACAAAGATTATGACTACTTACCACATCATTGATTTCGTATTCTATATTAACCAATTTCCATTAATTACATATAATTTCAATATTAAATTCAGTATTTAATTTATTTCCTTATTTACAATTATAACCAAACTAACTTTACAATTATTTTAATCTATTGAGGTTACAGTAAAATAGTTATCAATTACATTAAACCAACATTATAAAATATCACAATCTAGTCATCTTTCCATTTGTAAATCATAAATTTTGATTTCTCTCAATGTTGAATTTCAAAATCTTATTTGATTTAATATTTTTAATTATCGAAAAATACGGGTTGTTACAATCTGCCCCACTTAAAAAATTTCGTCCTCGAAAAAGAACAAGAAGTGATTAAGAACTTGGTAACATTTTATTCAAAATAATCAATTATAAACAGTTCAAACTTAAATAATTAAATATTTTAAATCAAATATATCAATTTATAAATAATTAAGCCTTTCATATTCAAGTCTGGTAAAAGTTTGAAAGTATTTTCACTTTCACAAAAAAATTCTATGTCTTAAATTCACGAAAATTTTTGGCAGAGTCTTCTTTGCGCGGTTAGGTCCGAAAAAATAACAATATCAATAATTGCAATATATATATATATATATATATATTATATTTCAATAATAAAATATCCCAAACCATGGAAAAAACAATAAAATATCATTGCAAAACCATAATCTGAAAACTTACCTATTTTTCAGGAAACAAACATTACTATGAAACCAAAAGCCGTAGCTATTGCTTCCAAAAACCTGCATCTCACTTATGTAGTCCAAAGAAGTTAATAATTATGTAAAAAGAATAATATTTTAGTTGTTTTAATTCAATAGCACAGCAGCATACAATATACAACAATCCTATGCAAATAAAAAGAAGACAACCATCATATGTAACAAAAGAAATCAATCATACATCCATAGCAACCAAAACGAATGGTTTGTTCAGGTTCAAAGACTTTTAATCGTGTAAGGGTGATAAATAAACTATCAAGTGTACCCTTCGCTCAACCGCCTTATATAACAACTTAATAGATTATTCATAAAACCTTAAACAATTAGAAGTATCATTTCCCGAACTTCCCATAAGCCAACAAGAAGGAATTTCAAATATTATTTAAGTTTATTCTATTAGTTTCTTTTCACATTATTTACCTTTTATTTATTTTCATTCATTCATACATACGATGATGACTATTATTATTATTATTATTATTGATTTTCATTCATTTACGTACATAGGTTATTTTGCATTCAATAATTTAGAACATCAATAAATCAAAATTCTTAAAATATTATATAAGTTTCCTTGCAGTTTAATTCACATTCATTAGCTTATATAATTGGATTTCAAATTAAGATTACTATTCGTTAGTGAATCAATTCATACTTAAGTTCCCCTACCTTTTTTCACGCTAATTCCTTCGTATATAACATCTATTAATGAATCATTTCAACATCTTCTTAAGTTTATAATTGTCTACTTAAACAGTATTCACATTTATCTATCAATTTAATTTTTTAAGCATTTCAAGACATTAACTCGTGTTTGTAACATTTCCTGTACATCTTAATTTTTCATTTATAAACATTTGTTCATTTTTAAGCACTTTGTTATTAAGATTTTGCTTGTATAAGATTCTATTACATATCCATATTAACATTTCAAATTATAAACTTTTTTGATATGTTATATATATGTTTTAGAATGTAATTGTGTGTTATACAAATTATCTTATTCATTTTAGTTAACAAAAATATTCAATAATTTACATCTTCTTAATTTTCATTATCCTTTAATTTATAGGTTCAAATCTTTAATTTTTTTTACAGTTTCATTAATCAATTAACTTCTAATTTCTTATTTTTCATTTTAGAAGTTTGCGATTATTAAAATTTCACTTTATTTCTACATCTAAAAATCACTAATTTAACAGAAACTTAAGAACTAAATACCGGGTTCATTTCAAATCATTTTGAAATAATATATATATTCATATCCTTTATAGATCAAATCATATTTAGGAATTTAAAGTTAAGATTTATTTATCAAAACAAATGTGTAGTAAAACTACTACAACGGTCTTTCCACTTTAAAACTCGAAAATGAAAGTCGATGATGCGCTCGTCATCACTGAAATTATTTTCCAATGATAGAAGAGGGAGTATGACTTGTTTCCTTTTTAAAATTCCTTTAAAACATTTTTTAAATCGCATTGAAAATATTTATATTTAAAAATACTTACAAATAATACTAATATATATTCCAAAATCTTTTGAAAACAAATTTCAAACCCAAGAATTCAAGTTCTCAAATTTCCAATTCATATTCACTTTATCTGTAGTTCTTATTTTTGAAGCCAATATTTATAAAATTTCACTTCCTAACAAACCAACATATCGCATACAACTATATCCATTAATAAAAATTATAATTTCATATACAAAATATAATACTAGGTAAAATTGTTTCATTTACCTATATTTCAAAAACAATACTGTGTCGATCTGCCCTATTAAGTGTTTAGAAATCCCTATCGATGCCATAGCGTTCTATGTACCTACCAGAATTTATAAATACTAAATAGAGCATACTAATACAATATAAAAGCATTTATATAACACTAACAAGTATGCTCCCTCATATACATGCACTCAACCAACTCATTCTAGGTTATTACTACCCTATCTCTAATGAGTCAAACCCCACAAAGCTAAGGTTATCACTAAAACAAAGCTCTGATACAAAATGTAACGACCCACATTTTTGGACAGTTTAAATCGACAACAAACCATATATGTCAACTCAAACCATTCAAAAGGGAAGATTGTTAATGGGATAAATAAGAAAATAAGAGAAAAGAAAGGAAAAATAAAACACAGAATCTCACAGCGGAATGACAAAATATAATAATCAAATAAACAGTTCATGAAGCTGTTTACAAATAACATTTGATTACACTTTTACAATACAGATCAAAGTTATACATACAACATGAATAAATAAATAATGCAGCTGAACAACATGATGTAGTGGAATAAATATAATTAATAGTAATAATATACTAAATATTTGTCCTTGTCCTCCAAAAAGATAGTCTTCAATGTGTTGAAATACTCAGGCTGAACCAAACTTAATGAAAAATTAAAAACACTCGAGTCAGAACTAAAAGATCTTATGTAAGTTAAATCAACAATAATTAAATATGAGTATAACGGCTTCAGCGATGTTTACGAGATTTTACATCTCCTATCTAGCGTCTAACTGTGACGACCCGGAATTTTGAGCAATATCAATTTAATAATCTTTGATAAAAATTAAATTGATTTGATCATTTTATATTATAAATTGACAAGTTAAATTTACATTAAAAATAAATGATAATAATTTGTTAATATCTATTCATATTTTTCTTTACAAATATGAATAGGCAAGATAAATTCTTTTGAAAGTTTATAATAATCTGATTTGGAAAATACTTATTTTGATAAATAAGAAGTTTTTAATGTAATAAAACTTTGTATTCAAATTATAATATATATGAATGTATATGTTGTGATTTGATATTTGTTTTAAAATTTAATTTGGAAATTAATAAATTTAATGTTAGAATGTTCTATTTGAAATGTGTATATATATTTGTATATATATGTTTGAAATAGGAAAATTATTAAATTGAATTTAATAAGAATTTTCAAACTTGAATATGTTTAGTTTTGAATTTAAAATGATAATTTGATTTAATGACTTTAAATTGATAATTGAGATTTAAATTTAAAATATCAAAGTTAATTCCTTATTTATGATAAATATGTACTTTAAGTTTTTAAATAAGATTTAATTTAAAATAGAAATTTCAAACATATAAACATGATTGAATTAAAAAGGTAAGCTACTTGATTTCACATGAATATTTATTAAAATATAAGTATGTACATTTTATATTACATAAATACATATATATAAGGATTTAATAAATTGTTAAAGAAATAACATTTAAAAGAAAAACATTAATAAAACAAGTATAACACTTGTAAACATTTTAGGGTTCATTAAAGACAAATGTAAATTTAATTGCTTAGGTGTAAATAGATTAGAGTTCTTTGTGACAAATGTCTCTCCTTTGTAAAATTAAATTTAAAATTTAACTTAGAAATATAAAACAAAAGTTTTACTTCAGTTAAAACATTTTCTTCAAAACTCAAAATAAATACAAATCTGATAATCAAAACAAAGTTCAAATAATTAAAAGAAGAAACCTGGAATAGTGAAGTCAGAAAGCAAAGATAAACTCAAACAAAGAATATGCAAATCTGTAAATCTGGATTCAAAACAAAATGCAAATTCTTCTTCAAGAACAATCAGTAATCAAGCATCAGGATGTAAAACATTAATGCAAGAGCTAGAATCAATCAATTCAGCAAAAAAATCAACATGCAAAAGGAAATTGAAGCCTGGAACAATCATGCAGATGAATTCATTAGCATGCAAGATAATTGAAAAGCCTGGGAAACAGTTTTCTTATCTACTCTCTGTTCTTTGCAAAGGTGAGTAAATGAATTTTAAAAACAGATTTAAACTTGAATCTTATCTTGGATTGTGAATGAATATCATGCTATTACTTGATTGAATTTAATGCATGATTGTATGTGGGTGTTTGATTTCATGTTTGAGTATATGTTTGAAATACCTGTACAGTTTAAAAATTACAGTATTTATAAATCAGGCTCAACTTCATAAATAAAATCAATAACTTGAAAATGGATTCGAATTTGACTTTGATTTGTATATAAAAGATGTTTGTAATCATCTAACTTATCATCTAAAAATACTTGTAAGTTTTAAAAGTAAATAATTAGTATTCTTTTTAAAATTTACAGTAAAATATAAAGATTGGGTTAAAATTCGATGGATTCAATTTTAAGTTTTGATTGTATAAGTGGATTTCAAATGGAAAACGATGATTTTTAGTACCTGAATGATGAATTTTAGTGGAGTAATTAGTGAGCATTTTGGGGTTCTTTGATTTGGGGTTTTTGGCCAAATCACGGCGAACGGCGGCGAATTGATCGCCGTGGGTGAACTCGAAGATGGAGTAGGCTGTAGGGAACGCGCGAAAAATGGTCCACGAATTTTTAGATGAGTGGGATGGCCGTAGTTCGATGAAGTAGGGTTTTATTGCCTGATTATGTCGATGGGTTCATCGCGACTTCGAGGTGTCATAAGGCTGTCGGAGTTGATCGCGAGCATTGCCATGGATCGAGGAAGACGTGGGGAAGCTTCGGAGGTGGTGGTGTGGTCTACGGTGAAAGGGATGGTCGGCGATTGAAGGTTTTTCTGGCATGGTATTTCGAACAGTTGGGTTCGAATGTTGAAATGTCGTTTTTCGTTTGTGTTTGGATTTCTAGGTGTAGCGTTAGGAAGTTGGGGTCGAGGATGACTTGTCGGAGCTGCGGCGATGGTCGCTGGTGGAATGGTGATCGGTGCACGTTGCACGATGCACGGTGTCATGGGTTGATATTGGGTTCTGGAAATATGAGGGGAGAAGGAATAGGAAACTCGAAGGTTGCTCCGGGTTTTTGTTGTTTCAATTCGAAGCATGAAGGCAGCAGGGGGAACTCGGGGTAATCACTTGGTTTCTGAGTAGTTTACTCGGGTGTGGCACGAGTTGAAGTTTGGTTTCTTGAGTATTTAGGTATTCAGGTTTTAGTACTGAAGTTTGTTATGATTAATGCAAAGAATATTTGTTTTAGAAATTTAGTTTTTAAATCAAAGGTTGAACAGGTTTCAAAATTTAGTTGTTTCAAAGTTATGTTTTAAACAAGTTTATATATTTTAAACATGGGAGTTTTAAATATAATATGTAGATTTGAAATAAAGTTTATATTAAACTTTATTAAATAAATGTGGAAAGGTTTTTAAAGACTTAAAGATTCAATTTAAAATATGTTTAAATTTAATTGATTTCTAAATCATTATATTTTATTTAAAATAAGTTTAATGATTTAGAATTTGATAATCAATTGTAATAAGAATTATCTTTAGTTATTTTGAATTTGATTTAATTAAAGATAATTAAATTTGTAAAGATAATTGAGATAATTAAATTAATTTTAATTATCAAGTTTTTATTGTTAATAAATGATGTAATTAAGATAAGGTTTCTTAATTAAGAATCTTTTATATAATAAGTTAAGAATCATTTAATTAATTTGAATGATTAAGTTAAATAGTTAATTAAGTAATTAACTTGTGATTAATTAAGATAATCACTTTGGGTTAATCTAATATAATTACTTGGGAAAGTAATTAAAGTAATTAAGTGGTTAATTACTAAGGGTAATTAAATAAAGGATAATTACTTTATTAAAAGTAATTAAGTAAATGTGATTAAGAGTTAATCACTTTAGTTATTAATTAAAGACTTAATTAATAATTGATTAAAGGTTTAAATTACTTGATTAATGATTAATTAATTAAAGAATTAAGAGTAATTAATTAAGTAATTAATTACTTGTGAAAGTAATTAATTAAGAAGGAATTTAATTAATGATGTAATCATTAATAAATGAAAATAATTAATTAATTGTTAATAAATAATTTAAGAATAATTAGTTTATAATTAAGTTTTAATTACTAAATGTAATTAAAGTAATTAATCAAAGGTGATTAATTAAAAGTAATTAATTAAGTATGATTAATTAAGAGTAATTAATCAAATGTGATTAATTAAAAATGATTAATCAAGTGTAATTGATTAAAGATAATTAAGGAATAATTAGAGAATAATTAATCAAGGTTGATTAATTTAGAAAGTAATTAAGGGGTAATTACTTAATATAATTTGGAGGTAATTAATCAGGATGATTAATTAATTTGGTAATTAAGTAATAATTACTTAAGTAATTAAGTGATAATTAATCAGGGAGGATTAATTGAAGTGGATAATTAAGTGATGGTTAGTTAATTAATTTGTAATTAATTAATGAATAAGAAGTTGGATTGAAGATAATCCAAGTGTTTAATTAAGGATTAATTTAATTTAAGGATTAATTAAATTAATCAAGTTTGAATCAATCTTGTTTATGAATGGTTAATGATTGGATGATTTATATATCATTGAATGAGTTAATGATATTGGATGTTGTTGGATGGCATTGATTGATGGATGATGATATGTATATGCTATATCTGATTGTGATATATATGCTGCTTTGTGATACGTATAGATGCATGTGATAATGAATGCTTATCTATCTGTGTTGTGAATACATCCATTTATGTTAAGTGATATTTCTAAATATCTATTGTCTAAAATCCCTTAAGTACAACTTGGACATTAAAATGGCGTTTGGTTTCGATGAGACCGGGATCGGGTTTCCATATTTGGAATCCGAAAACCACATCGATTCCAATTAAACGTTAGGTCGTTAATCCAAGTGGAGCAAGTGAAGACTCGAGGTGTAAGGGCTATACGTCGGTATAACTCTGTGGGTGATTCCGTAATGAGTTTGACGGAATAGTGCTTATAGATTCGAGATGGTAAATCAGAGTGCAAGGGCTATGGTCGTTGACTCTGAGGGTGATTCCAAAATGAGTGCAACGAGATAGTGCCTTCGGTTTCGTTCGAACCCGGAACGAACTTGTATGGATTGAATGCTTTCAGAACATCGTCAGGCGGACGATGAGCATTCTAAGATAATTGGTCCTATAAAGGTAATCGAAGCCTCAAGCCTCATCAACCGGGAATGGCTAAAACAGGGGAGGTGCAGCAAGGCTTCGTGGGTCGCGCCCACTGGAGGGCAAGATACATCCCTGTCTAGAGGTCCCTTTATATTTCGGCTGTGTGGGCAGTTGGTCTGCAGCCAACTGCGGGGTGGTCTTGTTCGGGACTGTTCAGTAAGGAATGGTGCCGGTCTTGTGTTGCAGGGGATGAAGGGAGTAATCCTCGGTACGGTGATCTAGGCCACGTACTGTGACGGGCGGTACCCCAGTAGCCCTGCCATTGTTGGAAACCCATTTTCCCTACGAGACCCTACGGTTTTGTTTGTATTACCCACTTTTGTGGCTAGTAGCTGGAATTTAATGAATGTAACAATTTCGGCTATTTCATATTTACTTGAAAACCCTAGACACTATTATAATATCACTGGATTTCCTATAAAATGTTTTGGTTAGCGTAAGGTAAAAACTTTTCCATGTTTATGTGTGGGAAGTCTTACGTGATACCTTTTGTTTTCAAAGGATTTTCTAAAGTTAAGCAATCTTAAACCGTTTACTCACACCAGACCCCTGTCTGACCCGAGTGTTTATTTTCTGTTTTATTAAACTCTTGGGTACTCATATTATATATGAGTAGTCAAGTGATTCAGGTTATCTCTTGACGAATTCTGGAGGAGCTTTGGAGCAGGAGGCTTCAGCGTGTAGATATGATTAGAGTTTCCGCTGTGTTGTTGTCTGTATGATGTCTTGTATTGTATTAGACAGAAATGATATAACTGTCTAAATTGAGATGTTTAGTTGTGTACTCTGATGTATATGATACTCTGTATATGTTCTATATTATATTTAAATCGTTCCGCTGTGAGATTCTGATGTGTTGTTTTCTCTTTCTTCTCTTTCTTTTCTTCTTCTATCCCTTTCTTTCTTAATTAGCTTCGCGATTTTCCGGTAGTGGAATTTCGGGTCGCTACAGCTGGTATCAGAGCGTTAGGTTGAGTGAATACCTAGGCTCTGAAGTTTGTCTTTCTTTAGGAAGCGTTAGGTTGAGTGAATACCTAGGCTCTGGAGTGGTGTCTATCTTGAGAGAGCGTACTTGTAATTTTTATATAAATATATATTTATATAACTACCTAATCTGTTGGGTTATCTGTTTGGATTTTCCAACATAGGTTATAAAGGTAGATAAGGTAGGAGTGTGTGTAACACAACTACCACTATTGGTTGAGGTTTATATGTTGTAGTTGGAGGTGTTTATCGAGATTGTAGATCTAATACTATCTCGAATAAGTTTTGTGGATTGTAGAAAGGATTTCTTTGAGTCCAGAGGAAGTCTTTTTCCAAGAATTGGAGTATATTCTTGTAGTGTGAGGATGATTTGCTCTCGAGTGAGCGGAATTTCCAAGAGTTGAGTTTGTCAGCTTAATAGAAGCAAGTGGTGACTTCAAGAAGGAATAGCTGTGTGATGAGATGCAGTATCCACAGATGGTTCTGATGATGTTTGGTTTGGAGCCGAGTTTCTTTGAGGAGATATCTACTCGTCTCAAGGATGTTTTAGAGGATTTGGATGTTAGTATTGAGTTTTCAAGGAGCTTTTGGTTAAGGATGATCTTTTGGTTTAGCTGTATCATTGAAGTGAAGTTTGGAAGCAGCAGTGTGGATCTGTTTCTTCGATGATTCAGTAATCTTTGGGATTCTACTATCAGCAGACCCGGCAGATAGTGAAAGCTTATTTTTCTTTGGAGGGCTCAACAGAGCGAGATATTTGTTGGAAGTGATCTATCAGTTTCTAATAGGTGAGCTATTCTTGAAGATTGGTCTTGGAAAGGAAAAGCTGTTCTGGTTGGGAGACAGTTCTTTGGAATCTGAACTGAGTAGGATCGCAAAAGTGACTTGCGATTAGTTTGGGAATCTTGGAGCATTCCTTGGTTTGATATTGAGGCATCTCAAGTAGAGGTGGAAGCTATGGAAGTAGTCGGAGGTTCTCTAGATGTTTTTGGGGAAATCTGAGGTCTACCTGAATCGGAGATTGAGATTTCTTATCGACTTGGATTTTTAGGAGCAGTATTGATGGTCTAACCATATAGTGGGATGACTCTTGGAGCGAGGTGAGTTTGGTGAGGCGGCTCAGGATTCTTTGGGTGGATCATCTTATTCCGAGTTAAGATTCTGCTAAGATGTTTTGACCAAGTGGAATGGTCACTGAGATTTTTATGAGTCGGATGAACTGTGTATGGAGAAAGATTGTGCTTGTGTCCTTCGATAGCATTCTTATCTGCTCTAGATCAGAGTTGTGCAGCGGAAGCAAGTTGGGGATTATTCTAGTATGGGAGCAACCGGATGTTGCAGTAAGGAATTTCTACAGGAAATTCAAGTAGGAAGGAATTTTCTGAATTTGGAAGGTTTGGTTGTCAAGTACAACTGTTTGGCTATTTAGATTTGAGATGTAGGTTTGAAGTCCATTGATGTTTATGGTATAGAGCTGTGGAATGGATTTCAGCAAATTATTTTTGGGTAAGCCATTTTGTTGAGTAGGACCTGGAGATTTGGTTTGAGTTGGTGCTGTTGTTTCTTGAAGCAGTCAGCAAGAGTTAGGCTGATCAGGAATATTGAAGGTGACTCAGAGCATCTGAAGAGTTGTGCAGATAGAATTGAGGAGATTTTGGAATGTGCGGTTAGATTTTTGAATATTGATTGGGTTTTATCCAATCAAAGGAGATACAAGAATGGGTAATACTGGAGAGTTAGCTTTGAAGGTATTTGGAGTTTTATCTGTGATCTCTAGAGATTTGATTTTGATCTACAGGATTGAATTGCCAGTTTGGACAGCTGGAATTCATTGTATTTCACATATCTTTGAGGAATATGTGTATGATTCTTTGAGTGATAGAATCAGCAGTTCAGAAAGGAATCTGGTAGTTGAGTTGGTTTTGGGATTAGTCTGGTATCTTGTTCAGATTTGTAGAATCAGATGAGGGAGTTCTTGGTTTTAGTAGTATAGTTAATTAAGATTCTATAGAGCGAGTATTCCAGTATAGGTATCTGGAAACTCTAGATAATATTAGGAAGTTCTATTCAGAATTTTTCTGAATAGATAAATTGTTTGTTTGTTTGAATTGGTTGCTATGATTGATTGTTTGATTTGCTGATAGGAATTTAAAATCTTTATCTGGGTTATTAAATTATCTTTGCTTTTAAATTTCGGGGACGAAATTCTTTTAAGGGGGGAGGAATGTGACGACCCGGAATTTTGAGCAATATCAATTTAATAATCTTTGATAAAAATTAAATTGATTTGATCATTTTATATTATAAATTGACAAGTTAAATTTACATTAAAAATAAATGATAATAATTTGTTAATATCTATTCATATTTTTCTTTACAAATATGAATAGGCAAGATAAATTCTTTTGAAAGTTTATAATAATCTGATTTGGAAAATACTTATTTTGATAAATAAGAAGTTTTTAATGTAATAAAACTTTGTATTCAAATTATAATATATATGAATGTATATGTTGTGATTTGATATTTGTTTTAAAATTTAATTTGGAAATTAATAAATTTAATGTTAGAATGTTCTATTTGAAATGTGTATATATATTTGTATATATATGTTTGAAATAGGAAAATTATTAAATTGAATTTAATAAGAATTTTCAAACTTGAATATGTTTAGTTTTGAATTTAAAATGATAATTTGATTTAATGACTTTAAATTGATAATTGAGATTTAAATTTAAAATATCAAAGTTAATTCCTTATTTATGATAAATATGTACTTTAAGTTTTTAAATAAGATTTAATTTAAAATAGAAATTTCAAACATATAAACATGATTGAATTAAAAAGGTAAGCTACTTGATTTCACATGAATATTTATTAAAATATAAGTATGTACATTTTATATTACATAAATACATATATATAAGGATTTAATAAATTGTTAAAGAAATAACATTTAAAAGAAAAACATTAATAAAACAAGTATAACACTTGTAAACATTTTAGGGTTCATTAAAGACAAATGTAAATTTAATTGCTTAGGTGTAAATAGATTAGAGTTCTTTGTGACAAATGTCTCTCCTTTGTAAAATTAAATTTAAAATTTAACTTAGAAATATAAAACAAAAGTTTTACTTCAGTTAAAACATTTTCTTCAAAACTCAAAATAAATACAAATCTGATAATCAAAACAAAGTTCAAATAATTAAAAGAAGAAACCTGGAATAGTGAAGTCAGAAAGCAAAGATAAACTCAAACAAAGAATATGCAAATCTGTAAATCTGGATTCAAAACAAAATGCAAATTCTTCTTCAAGAACAATCAGTAATCAAGCATCAGGATGTAAAACATTAATGCAAGAGCTAGAATCAATCAATTCAGCAAAAAAATCAACATGCAAAAGGAAATTGAAGCCTGGAACAATCATGCAGATGAATTCATTAGCATGCAAGATAATTGAAAAGCCTGGGAAACAGTTTTCTTATCTACTCTCTGTTCTTTGCAAAGGTGAGTAAATGAATTTTAAAAACAGATTTAAACTTGAATCTTATCTTGGATTGTGAATGAATATCATGCTATTACTTGATTGAATTTAATGCATGATTGTATGTGGGTGTTTGATTTCATGTTTGAGTATATGTTTGAAATACCTGTACAGTTTAAAAATTACAGTATTTATAAATCAGGCTCAACTTCATAAATAAAATCAATAACTTGAAAATGGATTCGAATTTGACTTTGATTTGTATATAAAAGATGTTTGTAATCATCTAACTTATCATCTAAAAATACTTGTAAGTTTTAAAAGTAAATAATTAGTATTCTTTTTAAAATTTACAGTAAAATATAAAGATTGGGTTAAAATTCGATGGATTCAATTTTAAGTTTTGATTGTATAAGTGGATTTCAAATGGAAAACGATGATTTTTAGTACCTGAATGATGAATTTTAGTGGAGTAATTAGTGAGCATTTTGGGGTTCTTTGATTTGGGGTTTTTGGCCAAATCACGGCGAACGGCGGCGAATTGATCGCCGTGGGTGAACTCGAAGATGGAGTAGGCTGTAGGGAACGCGCGAAAAATGGTCCACGAATTTTTAGATGAGTGGGATGGCCGTAGTTCGATGAAGTAGGGTTTTATTGCCTGATTATGTCGATGGGTTCATCGCGACTTCGAGGTGTCATAAGGCTGTCGGAGTTGATCGCGAGCATTGCCATGGATCGAGGAAGACGTGGGGAAGCTTCGGAGGTGGTGGCGTGGTCTACGGTGAAAGGGATGGTCGGCGATTGAAGGTTTTTCTGGCATGGTATTTCGAACAGTTGGGTTCGAATGTTGAAATGTCGTTTTTCGTTTGTGTTTGGATTTCTAGGTGTAGCGTTAGGAAGTTGGGGTCGAGGATGACTTGTCGGAGCTGCGGCGATGGTCGCTGGTGGAATGGTGATCGGTGCACGTTGCACGATGCACGGTGTCATGGGTTGATATTGGGTTCTGGAAATATGAGGGGAGAAGGAATAGGAAACTCGAAGGTTGCTCCGGGTTTTTGTTGTTTCAATTCGAAGCATGAAGGCAGCAGGGGGAACTCGGGGTAATCACTTGGTTTTTGAGTAGTTTACTCGGGTGTGGCACGAGTTGAAGTTTGGTTTCTTGAGTATTTAGGTATTCAGGTTTTAGTACTGAAGTTTGTTATGATTAATGCAAAGAATATTTGTTTTAGAAATTTAGTTTTTAAATCAAAGGTTGAACAGGTTTCAAAATTTAGTTGTTTCAAAGTTATGTTTTAAACAAGTTTATATATTTTAAACATGGGAGTTTTAAATATAATATGTAGATTTGAAATAAAGTTTATATTAAACTTTATTAAATAAATGTGGAAAGGTTTTTAAAGACTTAAAGATTCAATTTAAAATATGTTTAAATTTAATTGATTTCTAAATCATTATATTTTATTTAAAATAAGTTTAATGATTTAGAATTTGATAATCAATTGTAATAAGAATTATCTTTAGTTATTTTGAATTTGATTTAATTAAAGATAATTAAATTTGTAAAGATAATTGAGATAATTAAATTAATTTTAATTATCAAGTTTTTATTGTTAATAAATGATGTAATTAAGATAAGGTTTCTTAATTAAGAATCTTTTATATAATAAGTTAAGAATCATTTAATTAATTTGAATGATTAAGTTAAATAGTTAATTAAGTAATTAACTTGTGATTAATTAAGATAATCACTTTGGGTTAATCTAATATAATTACTTGGGAAAGTAATTAAAGTAATTAAGTGGTTAATTACTAAGGGTAATTAAATAAAGGATAATTACTTTATTAAAAGTAATTAAGTAAATGTGATTAAGAGTTAATCACTTTAGTTATTAATTAAAGACTTAATTAATAATTGATTAAAGGTTTAAATTACTTGATTAATGATTAATTAATTAAAGAATTAAGAGTAATTAATTAAGTAATTAATTACTTGTGAAAGTAATTAATTAAGAAGGAATTTAATTAATGATGTAATCATTAATAAATGAAAATAATTAATTAATTGTTAATAAATAATTTAAGAATAATTAGTTTATAATTAAATTTTAATTACTAAATGTAATTAAAGTAATTAATCAAAGGTGATTAATTAAAAGTAATTAATTAAGTATGATTAATTAAGAGTAATTAATCAAATGTGATTAATTAAAAATGATTAATCAAGTGTAATTGATTAAAGATAATTAAGGAATAATTAGAGAATAATTAATCAAGGTTGATTAATTTAGAAAGTAATTAAGGGGTAATTACTTAATATAATTTGGAGGTAATTAATCAGGATGATTAATTAATTTGGTAATTAAGTAATAATTACTTAAGTAATTAAGTGATAATTAATCAGGGAGGATTAATTGAAGTGGATAATTAAGTGATGGTTAGTTAATTAATTTGTAATTAATTAATGAATAAGAAGTTGGATTGAAGATAATCCAAGTGTTTAATTAAGGATTAATTTAATTTAAGGATTAATTAAATTAATCAAGTTTGAATCAATCTTGTTTATGAATGGTTAATGATTGGATGATTTATATATCATTGAATGAGTTAATGATATTGGATGTTGTTGGATGGCATTGATTGATGGATGATGATATGTATATGCTATATCTGATTGTGATATATATGCTGCTTTGTGATACGTATAGATGCATGTGATAATGAATGCTTATCTATCTGTGTTGTGAATACATCCATTTATGTTAAGTGATATTTCTAAATATCTATTGTCTAAAATCCCTTAAGTACAACTTGGACATTAAAATGGCGTTTGGTTTCGATGAGACCGGGATCGGGTTTCCATATTTGGAATCCGAAAACCACATCGATTCCAATTAAACGTTAGGTCGTTAATCCAAGTGGAGCAAGTGAAGACTCGAGGTGTAAGGGCTATACGTCGGTATAACTCTGTGGGTGATTCCGTAATGAGTTTGACGGAATAGTGCTTATAGATTCGAGATGGTAAATCAGAGTGCAAGGGCTATGGTCGTTGACTCTGAGGGTGATTCCAAAATGAGTGCAACGAGATAGTGCCTTCGGTTTCGTTCGAACCCGGAACGAACTTGTATGGATTGAATGCTTTCAGAACATCGTCAGGCGGACGATGAGCATTCTAAGATAATTGGTCCTATAAAGGTAATCGAAGCCTCAAGCCTCATCAACCGGGAATGGCTAAAACAGGGGAGGTGCAGCAAGGCTTCGTGGGTCGCGCCCACTGGAGGGCAAGATACATCCCTGTCTAGAGGTCCCTTTATATTTCGGCTGTGTGGGCAGTTGGTCTGCAGCCAACTGCGGGGTGGTCTTGTTCGGGACTGTTCAGTAAGGAATGGTGCCGGTCTTGTGTTGCAGGGGATGAAGGGAGTAATCCTCGGTACGGTGATCTAGGCCACGTACTGTGACGGGCGGTACCCCAGTAGCCCTGCCATTGTTGGAAACCCATTTTCCCTACGAGACCCTACGGTTTTGTTTGTATTACCCACTTTTGTGGCTAGTAGCTGGAATTTAATGAATGTAACAATTTCGGCTATTTCATATTTACTTGAAAACCCTAGACACTATTATAATATCACTGGATTTCCTATAAAATGTTTTGGTTAGCGTAAGGTAAAAACTTTTCCATGTTTATGTGTGGGAAGTCTTACGTGATACCTTTTGTTTTCAAAGGATTTTCTAAAGTTAAGCAATCTTAAACCGTTTACTCACACCAGACCCCTGTCTGACCCGAGTGTTTATTTTCTGTTTTATTAAACTCTTGGGTACTCATATTATATATGAGTAGTCAAGTGATTCAGGTTATCTCTTGACGAATTCTGGAGGAGCTTTGGAGCAGGAGGCTTCAGCGTGTAGATATGATTAGAGTTTCCGCTGTGTTGTTGTCTGTATGATGTCTTGTATTGTATTAGACAGAAATGATATAACTGTCTAAATTGAGATGTTTAGTTGTGTACTCTGATGTATATGATACTCTGTATATGTTCTATATTATATTTAAATCGTTCCGCTGTGAGATTCTGATGTGTTGTTTTCTCTTTCTTCTCTTTCTTTTCTTCTTCTATCCCTTTCTTTCTTAATTAGCTTCGCGATTTTCCGGTAGTGGAATTTCGGGTCGCTACACTAACGTACGTGCAATAACTTAATAGATGTTCGGGATTCCATCTCCTAAGGATCCGTTAAACTATCAACATATGTAATGCAGTACGCTATTATAATATGTATACAGTAAAGTAGTAAAATAGCGTTAAGGTGTTAGCCATATCCCCTAACATATTTTTATAGAAGCATCGTAACATATACAGTACCGTAATTCCTCCATAAAATGGAGGGCTATCAGAAGGCACTCCGTAGTGTACGATACAAACCAAACTCGTAGTAGGCTCGATCAGTATAAATATGATAAGGCACACGAGGCAATGCCCAGGGTAGGATACTACCGTTTTGCAGAACCAGACTGGTGGTAACACATAAGAGCTAATACTGCCCATGTCGAGACACTCCATAATCAAATCAAAGGGTGGCCACCAAATCAAATCATAAAGTAATAGAAATGGTTTTTAAGAAGCGTGCTCGATAGGGGGAGCTACCCCATTTGGCCCAGATATAGCTCATTTTTTAGTCATTTTAATTATGACCTGAAAGTCAAGACTATCCATCATCGTTCTCTTACTTCATTCTAGTAGCATTCTCCAAACCATCCTACTTCATTTTGGATTCTCCACCACGTGCGCAGTTGTTAAATTGGTTTTCGGTATTGGCAGGGAGTGACAGTATCTGATCCCGGTCTCTTTAACAACCAAACGCTTATTTCATACCAGTTGGTTCTTTTACATTTCCAAAACTGATTCATAATTGGTATCAAAATATAATATTCATTTCAAAATCATATCACTTTCGAAATCATATTCACTTCAAAATCATGTCACTTTCGAAATCATATTCACTTTAAATCATATTCATTTTCCAAATCATAACCACAAAACAGGTTAAACCATCATATCAAAATATTCGCATCTAAATCAATTAAATCTAAATAATAATAGTTCCTACTTGAAACAGTTTGAATATTGAAAGTATTTTATATATTGGAATAGTTTTATTTTAAAAATAGTATATATATTAAAAGTTGTTTATAAATTTAAAATAATATATATTAAAATAGTTTATAATTTAAAGTAGGTTATAGGTTAGAATAGTTGTATTTTAGAAATAGTTTATATATTGGAATGTGTTATAGATTAAAAATAGTTGATATATTAAAAATTATTAATATAGTAAAATGCTTTATATGAGAAAAATAGGTGATAGGTTAAAAGAGTTTGTATATTAAATGAGTTTATATTGAAAGTAGTTTCTAATCGAAATTGTTTCTTCCAATTTTATAAATCAATTCAAATCAACTTTAGTTCTAAAAATTCAATCTAAATCAATCTCAATTCAACGATTTTAACTCAAAAAGGCTAAAAGTTTCAATTCAAATTCTCATTAAAGCCATTTCAATTAATATTGGTTTCAAATCCATGTTTGAACTACAAATTTAAACCACTTCAAATTCAATAGGTTTCAAAGTTTAAATATCCAAACGTTTACAATAACTCAATTTTGACAAATTTCATTTATATTTCAATATTCAACTTTAAAATTTCAATTTAAATTCTTCAAACAATTCATTTAAACCAATTTAAATTTCAACCTTTTAAAAACTTGGATTTTGAAAATAATTCAGTTCGTATAAATCTAATTTTAGTTCGTAATATCATTTAACTAGATTCGAAATTTAAGGATTTAAAATCATTTAATTTAACCAATTCGGTGTTCGTATATAATTTTCTACCCTATGGTCAATGATACAAATATATATTATTTCAACTCGCAATAATCTAAATTTTCGGATATATATAATTTCAACCCACAACACGAATCTCAATTTCCAATCCATAAAATCACTCGGGTTTATCATTTCAACCCATAACGATTTTTCCTGAATCTATAAGATTATTCGGATATGTATCATTTCAACCCAAAGTGATTTCCTAACAATAACTAAGGGAACCTACAATGTGATAATAATATATAAAATAAATATAACATCAAATCATCCAAAATGTCAACAATTAAGCATCCATCATGATCATCATTATAATCAACCAATAAATCACAAAAAATAAACTGGTTATCATTATCAGGTATTTAACTGGCAATTAATTTCAATATTAATTCAAATGGCAATTAAATTCAATGTAAATTCAAATTAAATTTGAATGACAATTTAAATATACCAAACAACAATCAATAAAATTCTAATCATATCATAAATTTAATTTAGTTAACATAAGATGGTTTAGTAGTTGTGAGTGGGTTAAAACACTCACCTTTTATTTTTAGTCGATACAAAATCCAAGTAAACCCCAAAAATTAACCGTCTTAGAATGTAGCCAAACCAATCCCATATCGTTTGAAATTCAAATATGAACCTAATGCAAGAAACTACATCCAAATCCGAGCTCGTATGAAAAAGTTATTTATGTTATAACATTTGAAAATTAAATTTAAAATAAAATAACAAAGGGCAATATTGTAAATTAGACTCTCGCCGTCTAACCCTAACAGCCAAGTCGTGACATCGAACATGAGACAGGTCGCCATAACTTGATCAACTACTGCGCTTCCCACGATCGACCAAACACAAATATGAAGTCGTTGCCGCCTCCCCCACCTTCGGTCGTGCCTGGCTATGGTCGCACGTCCATCTCGGTCGCCGTGATAGGCCAGCGCCGCCGCCCCAATAATTTCCTTTTTATGGAGAAATTCGATAGATATGACACGCCCTAACCATATGATCGAATTGCCTAAGCCTCCTCTACGCCGCAGCACCACCTGATCGAACCATCATCGAAGATCCACCGTTAAACGAAACCATGGTCTATGAATGGTCGAAACTTCTTCATCGTTTTCTGGTCAAACAATGTATCAAATCGGAAAAAGAACTGCAGCAATATATTGCACTCGTCGAGAGCTGTAACGCCCTGCCTTTTCGCAAGGTTTAAATCGACGATAAGACACACACGTACAAAAAGACGGATTATTATGAGGTAAATAAGAAAAAAAAACGAGAAAGAAATAAAACAAAACAGAATCTCACAGTGGAAGGATAAAATATAATAATCAAATATACATTTCATGAAGTTGTTTACAAAATATTTAATTTTACTTATACAATATGTATCAGAATTGCACATACCACCAAATAAAATCGATGCAGCGGAATACAATGTAGTGGAAGATAATATAATAATAATAATAATGAAATCTTCGTCTTCGTCCTCCAGGAATAAAGTCTTCGATCCTGAAATGCTCGAACTGACCCGAGCGAATTGAAAAGACAAAACACTCGAGTCAGAACTAAAAGATATTATGTAAGTTAAATCAACAGGAATAAATATGAGTGCACTAACTTAAGAGATGCTCGGGATTCACATCTCCCAAGGATCCGTTAAACTATTTACTATGTAGTAATATTTCGCTATTATAGTAGTGTCTAATAGTAAAATAAACTTAATTTAAATAGCGTTAAGGCTTTACATTTTCCACCTTAACACATTTATATATTCCCATAGTCTATACAGTACCGTAATCTCCCCCGTACTGGGGGTCGTCAGAGGGCACTCCATAGGTATGGTACAAAACCAAAATCGTATGAGGCGCGATAGGGTAGGTGACATGGCACAACTAGGCAATGCCAGGGTAGATATAACAATTACGCATCCGGGCTGGTGGTAACGCGTAGCCACAGCTACCGCCCACCTCGAGCCACACCCCCAAAAAGAAAATCAAAAGTGGCCACCGAATCAATCCAAAAGTTAAAGTATACAATCGAAGGGATGTGTCCGATCAAAGGTGCTACCTCAATTGGCCTGAGAATCGCTCCTGTTTTAGCAACGTTATGCCAACTCATGGGAGTAGGGTCAACGTATTTACCTCAAAGGGAACGCCGCCTCCATCCTACTTCATTCTGGAATCTCCACCGCGTACACGGTTGCTAAAGTGGTTTTCAGAGTTAGCAGAGAGTATGACAACTTCCGATACCGGTCTCTTCAACAATAAAACGTTATTATAACACCGCGGTCTTTTAAAAATAGTTTATACTTTAAAACCAGAATAAAATACTCATTCCAAAACCATATAATACGATATCATTTCTATTTTAAAACCCAAATCAATATGATATCATTTTTATTTCAAATATATGTTTTTCCAAAATCATATTACTTTCAAATATATATGTACTTTAAACCCATAGCTTCGAACATAATTTTAAATACTTAAATGGTTTAATAATAAATTACCTTATGCAATAAATTAGCTTTTTTTCTTTCTTAAATCAATTCCAAATACAGATTTAAATTACCAAATAAACCATTTAAATTTCCATATATTTCAAAGTTTCAAATATTTCACCATTTCAAAACTAATTTTAATTCATATATATATATATATATATATATATATATATATATATGTCAAATTCTCTTTACTATTATTCAGTTTTGAAATACTTGCTTAATAAATCCAGTATCCTTTAAATAAAACTTCCAATTTCAATAATTGAATATTCCCCAATTTATTTAGACTAGATATATTCACTTAAATCATTTTAGACCCGAATTTAGTTATAACACCGTATTCTTTTTAAATCTAAATTTCAAAACTATCTTCTTAACTTTGATTTATAAAAATCAATATAAACTCTATATTGGAATATAATTTTAGTAAATACTTATCCATAATATATTCCACTTTATCATTAAACTTACTTCATACTTTAAACAATTTTATACATAGTTTTAAACCAAGAATTTAACTATATATAAAATAACCTTTAACAAATATCCGTCATCAATATTTCATGAAACCATATATATATTTCTTTACAAAACCATACGCCAAATTATTTCAAAAATAATTATATATATATATATATATATATATATATATACCGCGGTGCCTGTATAAAATTTTCTATCCTATGGTCAAGTGATATGGATATTTATCATTTCAATCCGCAATTTAAAAATAAAAATGCGGTTGTATAACATCTCAAACTGCATTCCCGAATGAGATGAAATGCATAATAACTTGCAATTTATAACAATATACAATACAACATCCATTCATCCAATATCATCCATCAACCATTTATCAAAAACATCATCAAATTCAAACAATACATCAATATATAACAGGTAATAAATAACAGGCATTTACTGGCAGTTTATTATGCAAAATAAATTAACTGATAATTTAACTGGCAGTTTATATGCAAAATAAATTTACTAATAATTTAACTATCAGTTTATATGCAATAATGAATTTAACAAGAAATTTAACTGGCAGTTTATATGCAATAATGAATTTAAATGACAATTAAATTAAATAAATGCGATTAACTAAGATGATGAATAAAAATATGCCAAACAGTCATAAATAAATTTCTACTCATATCATAAATCAATTTAACAAACATAAGAAATTTTAGAAATTGTGAGTGGGTTAAAACGCTCACCCTTTGAATTTAAATTGAATTTAAATTCAGTTTAAACCCAAAAATTTGACAGTCTCCAAATTCGTCCAAACCAGCGTCAAAGTGTCCGGAATTTTATTACGATCCTAACAAAAAAAATTCAACGTGAAACGGAATTCGTGTGTAGAAGTTATAGCGATAATTGCGAGTTGAAATCAAATAAAAATAATAATAAAAAAAAAGAACACTTTTACCCAAAGCAAGAATCCACGTCATCATCTCCAACGTAAACTACAGCAAAACAAACGCACGCTACAGGAGAACCCATTACATGCACGCAACCCTCACGCACGCACGTCGAACGAGGCAGAACGGCATCGATCAGAGGCGATTACGACATGCACCTCTCAGAGCTCGGCCCACGCCCCAGGTGCGGCCCCCCTAGTGCCTCCATTCACGCGTAAAACGAGAAAGACTACTGCAACTTCAAGGCCAGATATTGGTGAATCCGTGACGAAATAGCACAAATCAACCGTCGGATGTGAAGAGCTCGACGATGTCTATCACTTTCTGTTTGGAAGTTTTTGATTTCGTTGAACGGATGAGGAGAAATCAAGGAAAAAAGTAAGGGAATTCTTGGCCATTGGAATAAGGAGCGAGCGACGGCTACGGTTTTTGGATAAAATATTATTATGTTATCGTTTTGCGTGCCTATTTATAACTTGGGGTCCAAAACAGCCCGAACTCCAAACGAAGTGTGCCGCCTGGCGTTCCTAATGTAAAAAAGCCTTCTAAACGCAATGATACTGGTTTCGAAGCCTAATTCCATCATTTTCGTAGGTTACTGTTAAAGTCAAATTGGTTTGAAATGACAATAATGGCCCGAAAAGCCCGTTTCGGCTCTGGAACAAAAACGGATCATCCCATATATCAAAATAGATGTTTTAAAATATTTTAAATGCGATGGAATAAGTTTCAAGTCCAAATTCCATCGTATGAAGAAGTTATGCTAAAATCAATATTTTTTCAAATTGATTTCAATTTATCGATTTCAAAGCGTTTTGAGTCCGTACGATCAAACGACAAGTCTGATCGCTACGAAACTTGAAACCCTACAATAATTCACCATTACGGATCTGATGAAACTGGTTTCGTTGAAATCTGAGTCAGCGGCCAAAATGGCTATTTTTACACTAATTAAACAAAGGGGGAATTAATTTAAAGGACAAAGATTTGTATATTTTTTGCCTCAAGGACACGACCTCAATATTTTATCATAAGGACAAACATTATTCTAAAAATTATTTATAAGGACAAACATTTTTCAAAATTATTCATAAGGACAACAAAACTGCTGCCGAGCTAAAAACTGATACCTAAAAACTGCTACCGATAACTACAAACTGATACCTAAAAATTGCTATCAATAAATAAAAACTGATACCTAAAGAAAAGTTGTCCTTCAGGATAAAATATTGAAGGTATGTCCTTGAGGCTAAAAAGCTGTGAAATTTTGTCCTTGACAATAATTTCCTGTTAAATAAATTTATAATTAATTGATTAAACCAAATTTAAATTTCAATTCTAGAAAATTTTATCTCCCTTATATTTCTCAAACATTTACAATGATTTAAACAAGTTTAAATGTAAATTTTGAGTTGATTAATTCATAAATTCAAATGTGAACCTTAATTTCAATATTTATTAAATTTAAAATAAAACTCCAAAAATCCATTTATTAAATTCTTAACCCTTGTTATTTGAGTCTTATTACAATTAGAATGTAGCTAACATTGCTTTTAAGTCTTTGTTCCTAATATCCACCCATTTTGACTTAATTTCAATTAACGTACAAATTAAATTACCTTTAACTGCAATTAATCATATTATTACAATTTAAATTCTACATAAATTAATAAATAAATTAATAATAAGTTAATTAAATCAAATTTACAATTCAACTTTAATTATTTGCAAATTTTGTCAGTTTGGATTACTTGGTAAATTTAGAATCCTTTAAACAACTTTCTAAATCAATTTATCATTGAATAATTCACAATTTACAACATTAAATTACATTTTCAATTTATCCAGTAATTAAAACTTAAATTCCCAATGAATTTATTTATTTAGTTTTTAAATCCTGCTATTCATTAAATTGTCATCTCATAGTTATAATTCACATTGGTTTGTCTTTATTACATTCACACCTTTTAGTTATAGCGTAAATTCTCATTAATATACATTAAAGTTCATTTAATTCCAATTGATTCCTATTTTAATTATTAAACCAAATAAACGGGTAACTTATAACATGTGTTGCCATGATTTTAATTACACCTATAAATTCCCTTTCCATTTATCCATTTATTAAGTTTAAATTAATAAATCTTTTCTTCCATTCCTCAAATTCAACAACTAATTCTATTATGAATACCGTTAACGTAATTTCCATATATCCCTTAATTAACATTATCGTAAGATTTTATTTATTTTTATTTCAATTGATTCAAAATTCAATTTCTAAGTCTTAACATACTCTATAATAACAACTTCTAAACATGGTATTACTTCTCATATTAATGTAACTTATAATATATGCTTACAATCCAAATATTACACCCATTGTCATATTCTGAATGGAGTTAGCATTTAATTTCAAAATTTATCTAAATTTTACATTAAGATAATATTTAATTACCTTTAATGAAATTAAATCCCCAGTTTATTTAATGCAATCAATTTTGACCTTTCAGTTATTTCAATTAATTGGGTTTGCGCAAATTAATTATTTATGAACTTAAATTAACATAATTTCATTAATTTACATTCAGTTACAAATAAATAATACACTGATTTCATTTGTAAATTAAATGCTTACCTTTATAAGCTTTCATTCCCAAATAATATTTCAATTACTACATGACATTGATTTAATTCACTTTACTATTTAATATTATTGATTCATTAAATAAATTCACTACTTACCTTTGTTTTCTTATATTCAATTCTTAGCCTAGTATAACAATTTACATCACTTCAATTTATTTGTTATTTTACTTCAACTGTTAATACTTAGCTTTAATTTCCATGGTTGCATTTCATTTTCAACATTTGATTCATTATTAATTATTAATTTTTTATTTGTTTCTAAATTAAATTACATAAATATTATTAAAATGAAAAATTTAATTAACGAAAATTACGGATCGTTACAAGAGCTTTCCAACGATATATTATATGACATAGTTTGAGGAGTTAGAATTTTTGGATTTGATTTTTATTTTGCACTTGAAATTGGGAATCAGGGTTTCTACCATTTGGAAGGAAGACGAGAACAAGCATTACATACAGAAATTAGAAATAGAGGCTGCTAGGGTTAGAAAATCTATTTGTATATACTAAGATAGATAAGAATGAATGGAATGATCAAATTGGGTCGAAACGATAACAACGACCCGAAAAGGTTTCGTTTCCAAAACGAAAGTGGGTCATCAAATATATCAAAATATAGGTTTTCGTTATTTTTAAACTCAATGAAACTAGTTTCAAATTCTAATTCCATTGTATGCAGAATTTATATTTTAAAATCAATTTATTTCATTTAAATTACATTAATTGATTTCTATGCGTTTCAAGCCCGCACGGTCAAGTGATAAGTTCGATCGTCATAAAACTTGAATTTTTATAATAATACGTTGTTACAGATCCGACGAAACTAGTCTCTTCGAAATCCGAGACAGTGGCCGAAATGGATATTTTCATGTTAATTAAATAAATTATTATTAAATTGATTTAATCATTTTTAAATTCAAATTTAGAGGTTAACAATTTTATCATTCATGATTACATAGAAATCTATTTAAATAAATTTACCTTGTTAAATCCACTATTTAAATATTGCGTGAATTTCAATGTTCAATTACAACTGTAATAAAATCCAGTTAATTATATTTTAATTTCAATCAATTTCTTTTATTTTGATTTACACTCCTTTTAGTAGATCAACTATTACCTTATGAATATAATTTCGTTGATTTCCAAATTAAGTCCAAACATATTAAATAACGAGATGATAAATAAACAACTGTTACTTTTAAGTAATTTACTTACATTTAAAAATTTATTGTTTATAAACAAAGATTATAACTACTTACCACAGCACTGATTTCATAATCTTTATTAACCAATTTTCATTAATTACATTTAATTTCAAAGTCAAATTCAATATTTAATTTATTTCCTTATTTACAATTATAACCAATTAACTTTACCATTATTTCAATTTATTGAGGTTGCACTAAAATAGTTATCAATTACATTAAACCAATATTACAAAAAATCACATTCTAATCATCTTTCCATTTGTAAATCATAAATTTTAAATTCTCATAATATTTAATTTCATAATATAATTTGATTTAATATTTTTTATCGAAAAATACGGGTTGTTACAAAAATTGACTAAGTTTTGTAAAAATTATCTATTTTTATATAAATTAACTAAGTTGGCTAGGTTTTATAAAAATATATTTAAGTTTATAAAAATTAACTAAATTAAAAGAATAATAATAATATAATATAATAATAGTAGTAGTAATAAAATAATATATAATAATGATAATAAATTAACTAAGTTTAAAGTAAGTAACCAAGTTAATTAAATTTTATAAATTAAATAAGCTAACTGTTTTTTTAGAAGTATTGCATGTCACATTGAAATAGTAAAAGATATCATGGAATGATCTGAATCTGCAAAAGCCTAAATTCAATAGTTTGTCAACTTTGCATCGATTTTGGCAATATTCTAGTAGAATCAGCATTGCGTGTCACATTGAAATAGCAAAAGATAAATAAAGATTTCAAAATATAGACATAAACCTCATGTTAGGACAATGAAATACTCGTACTTCTGAACATTATGTAATATATACTGTTATTCCTAATCTTCCTTCTTTTTGGCTGACCAATCTATTATAATTTTAATGATGTCTCTTTAGTCCTATGAATGTGAATCTTCTATTTTCCATAAACACTCCTTCCTTAGAGGTGAATCAGTGAATATTGCTCTGATGAAATCTTTAACCTGCATTTAAATATACATTAGAAACTGCTGCAGTTTTGTACCAAATACAAATAACAACATTTCGTATAACAATATGTTGCAGTTTACGCAAATGAATTTTTTTTCAACAGAAGACTGTATAAATATCCATAATAGAATAATGTATCATTGGTTTACATAACAAATAGATGTTTCTGAATTTATACACAGAAATAAATTCAAATTACCGTTACAGTCACCTGTCGTATGAAGAAGCTAAAATAATCAAATTGCCGTTATAGTCACCTGTCCCTAAATACAAAGAAAATGTATGTAAAATGGCTATCAGCATTCATAACTTATTGCTAATTAATAATTACAAAGAAAATGTATGTAAGCAAACAAAAGATAAACATCTACCGATTTAGATGCAATTACCCTGTAGTTCACTATTCGAATAATGAAGACTGCATTTTGCAGTTATTTATCTTGACTTAATTATGCGCTTATTCCTTATTTTAAACCTCTTTAAGACCCTCAAAACCTCTACTTATTGAGATGGAACAAATCTAAATGGACTCCAATTAAAATGTATTTTATATAGAAGGTTTGTTATTTTTATAAATTTTCTTAATAAAACCTCCACTTACTGAGAGGGAACAAATTTACAGGTCTTCCAAATAAAATAGGTTTTATATAGAATGATGCAGCGCGTACCTCGACCTCGCGAGCGACCTACCTTTGTTGCGAAACCCTAAATCGTGAGGAAGAAGACGTTTAAGAATTCCTTAGGTCGCGAGCGACCTACCTTATGTCGCGTGCTCTTATGCCGCTCCAGCTAAGTCGCTCCAGCAAAGGTCGCAAACGAGATAAGATCGCGAACGAGAGATTCGATATGTCGTTCCCACATTCCTTAGGTCGCTGAAGATTGCCAAGTTATGAACGCATTCCTCAGGCCGCCTTTCTTATGTCGTTCCAGCATAAGTCGCGAAGCAGAGCAGCTTTCCTTTAGGATGCGTACGAAGTCCAGAAGGTCGCGAAGCCTAAGTCGCTTCTTCCTTAGGTCGCGTACGACATTATTTTGTTGCTGAAGATTCTTAGGTCGCGAAATCTTATGTCATTTGTGTTGTAGTTGTGTACCGCTTTTCTTAAATCGTTTGTGTTGTATTTGTTAAGTCGTATTATTGTTGACCTTTGTTAAGTCATGTGATATGTAACTCGTATATCGTAGGTCGCATGTATTGAGCCGTGTATGATGTGTTGTAAAACCCTATAAATAGGGGTGTTGGTCATTTGTAAAAAAAGGTTCATTTTGAATAACTTTTGTTTGAGTGCTTTGTGCCTCTTTAAAATTGGAAGTTGAGTGTTATCTACTTTCTCCATCTTTGGTTATTCGAGTGCGCTCGAATCAACGATTTTGAAGCCGATTCACGGAATCTCGTGCGCGAGATTAACGTCGAAGAATCGTAGATCTTCTAACACGGTATCGTACGCGATCGACGTGTTAAAGATAGCTAGAATCCGGTATCTCGCGAGATCAATGGATTTGGGCATTTATCCTGGGCATCATCAATCCATCGGTTCATCTTTACATCATTCCATCGTTGTTTTGTTATTGTTGCATCATTTGGTGCCAACTTGTTGTTAATCCGCTACGTCAATTTGGTATCAGAGCTAGACTTAGCCAATCATAGCTAAGCCGAGCCTGTTCAGAGCCAAGTTGTGTGTAGATTTTCCTCATTGAAAGTTGTGCTAGTTGAAGTGTGTGTTTGGATTTGTTGAAGATTCGACAATGCCTCCAAGAAGAGCTAATCGTCGTCAGAATGTTGCAGAGGTGTATCGAAGAGAAGATGCTGAACAAATGGAGCAACGAATTAGTGTTAAGTTCAATGAGAAGTTTGATGAGGGAATTGGTAGATTGGAAAGGCTCATGATGGATATAAATCAAACTCGACAAAGAGCATCGCCAGGTTCAAATCAAAGTGGTCATAGAATTTCGCCATCAAATTCCGAGAGGAGAAGAATGTCACCACTATCGGATCGGGAAAGAAGAGAACTATCAGTTTCGGGAGAAAGAGACGTGCGTGGTAGCAGAAATGTTGATGGTCAGTATCGGCATCGACATACGTCAGATTTGGAGGAATCCAGTGATTGTGATAGTAGATCTTGTCGAAACCATGGCCAAGGACGAAGTCGAAATAGGGAGTTCGAAGATGATCGTCGATGGGAGTCGGGGATGAAAACGGAGATTCCAGAATTCAAAGAGGGAATGGTAGCGGAGGAGTTTCTTGATTGGTTATCAAATGTTGAAGAAATTTTTGACTTCAAGGAAATACCCCGAGCATCGTAGAGTTAAGTTGGTTGCTACACTATTGAGGGGGAAGAGCTATGGCATGGTGGCAACAAACTAAACTTACACGGGAGAGAATGTGAAAGTCGAAGATTGTTTCATGGGAAAAGATGAAGAAGTTGATGAAGGCTACTTTCTTGCCTTATATTTATCTGTCTCTTATGTATCACAAGGGACAAAGTCGGTGAATGATTATGCAGATGAGTTTTATCAACTGATTGCTAGAAATGATATCGTGAAGATGGAGGAACAGTTGAAATCTAGATTTGTTGGAGGATTGAGAATGCAAATTCAGGATATGGTGAATATGTTTGATCCAAGATCCATTGCTGAAGCACACCAGAAGGCTCTAGCTTGGGAGAAGCAAGGTAGAAGAGGAGGTGGCGTGTTTATAAATTCAATCAATCAGATGAAAGGGGCTAGTAGCAATACTAATGTTTCCAAGGCTGTTAGTAAACTGGTTGTCAATGAAGTTGCTAAGACCAAGGTCAACAGTAATTTCAAGTATTATAACTGTCAGGAGTTTGGTCATAAGAGCAATGAACGCCCGAAGCCTAAGAAGCGAGTGATGGTTGCTGAGGTTGAGGATGAGGATGCAGAAATAGAATGTTCCAATTCACCACAAGTTGAGGAGGAAGAAGAATTATTGGCAGGAGATGAGGGATATTCTTTAATGATGAGGAGATCTTGCTTGACGCCAAAGGAGGAAGAGGAGACACGTCGGTTGAGGAGTAACATTTTTCAGTCAACGTGCACTATTTTGGGAAGGGTTTGTAAGTTTGTTATCGATACAGGAAGTTGTGATAACATCATCTCTACAGAAGCTGTAAAGAAGTAGCATTGAAGACAGAGAAGCATCCTAAACACGACAAATTAGCTTGGTTGAGGAAATGTGGAGAAGTGAAAGTTAGTCGAAGAGCTTGTGTAACTTTTTCCATTGGAAAGAAGTATAAGGATGAAATTTGGTGTGACGTGGTAGATATGGATGTATGTCATTTGTTGTCGAGGAGACCGTGGCAATTTGATAGAGCCGTGCAACACGATAGTAGGACTAACTGCTATAGTTTCATGTTCGAGGGCACTAGGATCACTTTAGTTCCTAAAAAGCGACAACAAAGTGAAAGCAAGTTGGAGGAAATCGAAGAACTAAAGACTCTGTTATCTTTGAAGGAGTTTGTCAAAGAAGTAGAGGATGGACCTGAAGTATTTCTGTTGATTGGATGTGAAAGTAGTGAAACAGTTGAAATTCCTGAAGTAGTTAAGCCAGTGTTGAAGGAATTTGAAGATGTATTTCCTGATGAATTACCGAAAGAGTTACCACCGTTGAGAGACATACAACATCAGATTGATCTTGTTTCGGGAGCTGTGTTACCGCATAGACCACACTATAGAATGAGTCCAAAGGAGCACGAAGAATTGAGAAGGCAAGTGGAGGAGTTACTTGAACAAGAGCGCGTACAAGAAAGTTTAAGTCCTTATGTAGTACCAGCTTTGTTAGTACCAAAGAAGGATGGAACTTGGAGGATGTGTACAGATAGTCGAGCACTAAACAAGATTACAGTGAGGTACAGATTTCCAATGCCAAGATTGGACGATTTGTTAGATCAGTTGAATGGAGCTGCTATCTTTTCAAAGATTGATCTGAAGAGTGGGTATCTTCAGATTCGAATTCGACCAGGGGATGAATGGAAGACTACATTCAAGACGCGGGAAGGGTTGTATGAATGGTTGGTCATGCCATTTGGTCTTTCGAATGCACTTAGTACTTTTATGCGAGTAATGAATCAGATCTTTCAACCATTTATTGGAAAGTTCGTGGTGGTATACTTTGATGATATATTGATATACAGTGGAAGCACAGAAGAACATCTACAACACTTGCGGGAAGTGTTGATGATACTTCGTCAGGAGCAATTTTACGCGGCAACAAAGAAGTGCATGTTCATGACACACAGTATTTTGTTTTTGGGGCATATGTTATCCAAGGAAGGAATCCATGTAGACCAAGGTAAAGTTGAAGCGATCAAGGATTGGCCACAACCCAGGACTGTAACTGAAGTGAGAAGTTTCCATGGGTTAGCATCATTCTACCGAAGGTTTATTCCACATTTCAGTAGCGTAATGGCACCAGTGACAGATTGTATGAAAGGAAAGAAGTTTGTGTGGGCTGAAGAGGCTGATTCTACTTTCCAACAGATCAAGACACTCTTGACTACAACACCGATTCTTAGATACCCGGATTTTCAGTTGCTCATTGAGCTAGATACTGATGCGTCTAAGGTTGGAATTGGTGGAGTATTAAGTCAGAAGGGTCGACCAATTGCTTATTTTAGCGAGAAACTTTCTAGAGCCAAGACAAGATACAATACCTATGACTTGGAGTTCTATGCTATTGTCCAAGCCATAAAGCATTGGAGACACTACTTGTTTTATAAAGTGTTTGTGCTGTATACCGATCATGAAGCATTGAAGCATTTGCAGGGACATGATAAGATTGCAGCCAGACATGCTTCATGGATCACATACTTGCAACAGTTTACATTTGTTGTAAAGCATAAGTCAGGAGTTACAAACTGGGTGACAGATGTATTGAGCAGAAGGAATCATTTGTTGACTACGATGAGAGTTGAAGTGACAGAGTTTGATGTACTTCTAGAATTGTTTGTTGAGCATTCTTACTTTGCTAAGATTATAGATGAAGTCGAGAAAGGAAAGACGGATGAGTATGTGTTGGTAGATGGTTTTCTCTTCAAAGGAAATCAGTTGTGTATACCCGAGTGCAGTTTAAGAATGAAGATTGTGAAGGAGTTGCATGAAGAAAGTCATGTGGGAAGAGATCGTACCTTGCAGTTGATTTCTCAATCATATTTTTGGCCTTCCATGAGGAAAGAAGTTGGAAGATTTATGCAGAAATGTCATATATGTTAAGTTTCCAAAGGCACAGCTACGAATGCAGGATTGTATATGCCATTGCCCGTGCCTACTAGACCATGGGTTGATGTTAGCATAGATTTTATTTTGGGTTTTCCAAGAACTCAACGAGGGAATGATTCTATATATGTTGTGGTGGATAGATTTTCGATGATGGAACATTTCATAGCTTGTAAGAAGACCGCTGATGCAGTCCGTGTTGCTCAATTGTTCTTTAAAGAAGTTTATCGACTACATGGGCTACCTGAGACCATTGTTTCTGACTGGGATACTCGATTTCTAAGTCATTTTTGGTTGAGTCCGTGGAAGATGATTGGACTAAGCTAAATTTTAGTAGCGCCTATCATCCACAAACGGATGGGCAAACGGAAGTGGTGAACAGATCTTTGGGAAACTTGTTGAGATGTCTTGTGAAGGATAATTTGAAGAGCTGGGATGTGAAGTTATGTCAAGCTGAGGTCGCACACAACCATGCAGTTAATCGAAGTACTGGATTCAGCCCATTTCAAGTAGTATATTCAGCAATTCCGAAGGGACCGTTGGATATGTCGATAATTCCACTTCAGAAAGGGTTTGTTAAACGAGCTTGTGATTTTGTGAATGAGTTGCAGGAGTGTCACGGGATTGTTCGTGAACAATTACTTAAGTCAAATGAGAAGTATAAGCAACTGGAAGATAAGAAGCGAAGGAGTGTGGATTTCAAAGAGGGTTATTTTGTTTACGCGGTATTGACGAAAGATCGTTTTCCAGTTGGAACTTACAACAAATTGAAAGCTCGAAAGATTGGTTCAGTAGAAATCGTAAAGAAGATTAATGACAATACTTATCAGTTGAGATTACCGAATCATATTCATACTGTTGACGTTTTCAACGTCAAACATTTAATTCCATATCATGAGAACAAGCTTGACGAAGGAGAGGAGAGCATGAATTCGAGGTCGAATTCTTTCCAACCAAGGAAGGATGATGCAGCGCGTACCTTGACCTCGCGAGCGACCTACCTATGTCGCGAAACCCTAGATCGTGAGGAAGAAGACGTTTCAGAATTCCTTAGGTTGCGAGCGACCTACCTTATGTCGCGTGCTCTTATGCCGCTCCAGCGAAGGTCGTAAATGGGAGAAAATCGCGAACGAGAGATTCGATATGTCTTTCCCACATTCCTTAGGTCGCTGAAGATTGCAAGGTTATGAACGCATTCCTCAGGCCGCCTTTCTTATGTCGTTCCAGCCTAAGTCGCGAAGCAGAACAGCTTTCCTTTAGGACGCGTACGAAGTCCAGAAGGTCACGAAGCCTAAGTCGCTTCTTCCTTAGGTCGCATACGACATTATTTTGTTGCTGAAGATTCTTAGGTCGCGAAGTCTTATGTCGTTTGTGTTGTAGTTGTGTACCGCTTTTCTTAAATCGCTTGTGTTGTATTTGTTAAGTCGTATTGTTGTTGTAACCTTTGTTAAGTCGTGTGATATGTAACTCGTATGTCGTAGGTCGCATGTATTGAGCCATGTATGATGTGTTGTAAAACCCTATAAATAGGGGTGTTGGTCATTTGTAAAAAAATGTTGATTTTGAATAAACTTTTGTTTGAGTGCTTTGTGCCTCTTTAAAATTGGAAGTTGAGTGTTATCTACTTTCTCCATCTTCGGTTATTCGAGTGCGCTCGAATCAACGATTTTGAAGCCGACTCACGGAATCTCGTGCGCGAGATCAACGTCGAAGAATCGTAGATCTTCTAACATGGTATCGTGCGCGATCAACGTGTTAAAGATAACTAGAATTCGGTATCTCGCGAGATCAACGGATTTGGGCATTTATCCTGGGTATCATCAATCCATCGATTCATCTTTGCATCATTCCATCGTTGTTTTATTATTGTTGCATCATTTGATGCCAACTTATTGTTAATCCGCTGCGTCATAGAAGGTTTATTACTTCTGTAAATTTTGTTAATAAAATTGTGATATTGTCCCTTCTATCTTTAGTAACTTCTCACAATATTCATTTTCAATCTTCTGTAATCTAAGGAAACAACAATATAAAAGTCCATCATGTCAAACTTCAATACATCACTAAACTCCATCGTAGCTCAACATAATCTAGTATGATGTAGTTAAACTAAACTTATTTACTGTAATTTTAGTTTTTCTTAGCTTTCTGTATACAAATAAAATAGGAATTTATCACTTATCACTCACTATTCTATAGTATTCGATAAATGAGGTATGCACTGTAATGAGTAAGAAATTGAATAAAAATAATTAAATTAATCGAATATGGTACTTAATTATCTCTTAATTTTGTTTTGAGTCCTTTAAACGATTCCCTAAATTTATAAGGTTATTATAAATTGTTCAGGATCAAGAGATTTTAAAAGCCGCTTGTTACTGACTTACTGTGTGAGCGCGTTGTGGCTTTTCTTAAAGCCCTGCAGATATCAACACTTATTTTGATGTGAGTATAAAACTGCAGAAAGAAACAAAAGTAAAAGAATATCGAAGAAAAAAATCATGGAAGAAGAAACCATGGCCAACAACACCATTAGAAGTGTAACAAGGCCATTGTGCCATCTTATCATTATATTCATAAATAGTGCTATTTATTTCCATAAGAGCAACATGTAGTATAAGAAGTTTTCGTAGATACATGTTTATGTAGATTTGTGAAATGCAACAGGCAGTATAAGAAAACATCTCAAATTAAAATATGTTGTTACTTCCCAAAACTTTTCATACCCCGCTATAGTATTGCATGCAGTACTGCTGTTAAGTATACCCGCTGTAGTACAAACTTCTCCATATTAAATATAATACTATTAAAGAAAAGAAAAAACAGATTTACAATTGCTAGAAAGCTAATACACCATAAAAGAAAAAGGAAAAACCATGAACCTTGTATAAAGAATTGGGACCAAAGTTTCATAGAGTATATTTAGAGTACTTTCATCTTATACTCCCTGTTTTTGTAACCCAAGAATGTTATTATATAAGATTGGTGAAAAATATATGTATTTATGATCAAAACTAAATGTTCACAAACTTCCAAATTATGATATATGCAAGTTCTCAAATACCATCTTTCGTAATAACAACTATTGCTCGGTACAGAGCCGTGATTTAAGGATGGAGTGCCAACGCTCGGTTGCCAAAAAATTCATGCATTATTATGAAAATACCAAGTTTTCTCCTAAATATTTAATAGTTTTATGGTTAAATAAGCATAAATTCTTGTGGAGCACCAGTGGTATATATAATAAGAACCAATGAAAAGTGTGCGAAAATTTTGACATAAATGAACGAATTTTTTGATCTGCAGGTGATACTTAAAACATAATTATAGTAATAAGTATAACAGTTCTAAATTATCAAAAGAGCACATGCAAACTAACCAATGCTCTTTATCGATTTTTTCACAAAGACATGAATGAGTGATGTTATAGATCATGAATAAAGTTGTAATTTCTTGTTACTTTTTGCTTATGACGTATGGAACACTACACTACACTTATCAGATTCAAAGAGAGCGATCAGAAATATTCACTCCATCCATGGTAAACATTATTTTTTTCAAACTAGAAGAAGAATACAGCAAACATTTTTTTACAGTTCTTATTCCCCTTACAACCAGATGGTCCATATGAAATATGTGTATTACTGCTGTAGTATTGCCTGTAGACATAAGACTTATCCCAAACAAGGCCTGTAGTGCTCACTACCATCCATGATTAGACTGTAGTATTGCTATTAAGTTAATTATGTTATAACGGAGTTTCGTTATGTTACTCATATCTAACTTTTGTAGTCTGTAGTAATGCTGTCAAGTAATTATGTTACTCATATCTAACTTTTGTAGCCTATAGTAAAGTAGAATTAAAGTCATGTACCCATTATAATGAAGCAAACAAAATAGGGTTTTCTTTATTATACGAAAGCACAGATAGTTATCCAGATGGAGTACTCCAGAGAGCATCACAGCCGTTCTTTTATTACATCGGTTCAGATACATTGCATTGCTTCACATGGATTGCAAACTGTATTATGGGCTTATATACTCAGCCCATCATTATGTATATAAATAACATTTCATGTAGCAATATTAGCATTATGAAAAGAGATTACCGCTGTATCAATAAAAGTGTTTTTCTTCTCTTTTCTATTTTGGTATCAGAGCAAAGATAGCCGAAAGACATATTCACCCAAAAAAAAAAAAAAAAAAAAAACCAATTCAAGAAAATCAAAGGGATTGGGTTATTTGACTCCCCTCAGAAAAGTGTCATCATCGGGGAGGTATTCCTTCCTCTCAATCTCATTAAGATCCATTCTATCAGTCCTACACTTTTCTGTGCCGTCCTAAAGGAAGAAATCAGATATACATCATCATCTATCTTCTTTGGTTGCACAGTTTCTTTTTACTGTCATTGATGCACATTACTGTTTCATGTTGAAACGGTAATATACATAATAACAGATCTTTTGATTTTCATCCCTGATTTGATTCTTGGCTGCTAAGTTAAAACTTAGCCTCGCCATTTCACTTCTTGTCATCAAGAAACCGGCATTTCAAGATTCTTGAATCACCATGGCACTTGAAGAAGAAGATGTAACATCAGGAACTTTTGGAAATCCACAAAGAGATCATCAGAATTCGGATCTGGTCCTGATCAAAACCAAAGGTCAGGTTATCAGTACATCTTTAGATGAAGATAACTATATTCTATGGAAATATCAGGTTGAGATTGCATTAAAAGGATACGACTTACATGACTATGTCATAGGTACCAAGATCATCCCACCACCTGTTATCACTGACAAGGAAGGAAAAACCATCAGTAACCCTGAATACAAACTGTACCAGAAGCAAGACAACCTATTATCATCATGGCTATTATCTTCAATCAGCCAAAGTTTATTATCACAAATTGTAGGATGTAATAGTTCCTATGAAATATGGTCAGCAATTCAACGTATTTTTAGTTCTCAATCTGCAGCTAGAGTCATGCATTACAGAAGGGAACTGCAAAATGCAAGGAAAAATGACATGCCCATGAGAGACTATTTTGCAAAGATCAAAAATTTATGTGACAAATTGAAGGGTGTTGGTCATCATATCTCTGACAGTGAACAAATCCTAGTCATCACCAATGGATTAGATCAAGATTATGAATCTATAATTACATACATAGCAACACAACCAACTCTGCCAGATCTTGACTATGTTCACACAGCCCTCCTCGCTCATGAAGGAAGAATTGATCAAAGAAAGTCCATGCAAGAAGATTTTAATGTCAATTATGCAACAACATCGAAGAACAAAAATCAAAAAGGTAATCAATACAGGCAAGACAGTCACAATCAGAGAGGTGGCTATACACAAAGAGGCAGAGGCAGAGGCAGAGGCAGAAGCAATTACAATAATAGAGTCAAATGTCAGATTTGTGAAAAATTTGGGCATATGGCAAACAAGTGCTATTTCAGATACAAGGAAGATAATAACAATGACCAGTCATCTTATGCCAATAAGCAAATTAATGCAAATATGATTCAATCACAACAAAGGAGTAATGGAGACAATGTCACAGATGACACAGCTAAAACAAATGAGTATAGCACTGATGAATGGTTTCCAGACTCTGGCGCTACAAATCACATCACCAACAATCTACAAAATCTAAACTTGGGTGGCAAGGAGTACACAGGTAATAAATCTGTTCTTATGGGAAATGGTGAAGCTACAAATATAACGCATGTTGGTACTGGCTGCATAAAAGGTACGAGGTTACTCTATCTAAATAATTTATTAAGAGTGCCAAGTATCAAGAAAAATCTTGTTAGTGTTTCACAATTAGCCAGTGAAAATAAGGTGTATTTTGAGTTTCACCCAAAAATCTGTCTAGTTAGAGACTCATTAAGCAAGAACATATTGTTACAGGGTAAACTGGATAATGGCCTATGCAAATTCAGCAACATGGCAAATAGTGAGGCTTCTAACAAGAAGATATAGTCAAATAATGTCAGTATAAAGCATGATAATGATGTAAAAACATTTCACAAGTGGCATTGTAGACTTGGACACCCCAGTTATAATATTGTAAAACAGATATTAATGCAAGATGATATTTCTGTTCCAAACATATCTGATTTACATTTATGTGATCACTGTCAAATGGGTAAAATGCATAAATTACCTTTTTCCATTTCTGAAACCATATATGAAAATCCACTTGAGTTAATTGCTGCAGATCTGTGGGGTCCAACACCAGTCAATTCAACTCAGGGATACAGGTATTATCTATCACTTGTATGTGCACACACCAGACACACTTGGTTATATTTTCTCAAGGCAAAGTCTGATGCTAGAAATGCTATTATACAGTTCATCACTCTCGTAGAAAAACAAATTAATAAATGTGTTAAAATTTTCCAAACTGATGGTGGGGGGGAATTTAAAACACTGAAAGATTTCTTTACCCAAAAAGGAATACTTCATAGAATTACTTGCCCTCACACATCAGAACAAAATGGTTTGGTAGAAAGAAAATACAGGCATATTGTGGAGTCTGGTTTAACACTCTTGTCTCAAGCATCACTCCCACTGAAGTATTGGAGTGAAGCCTTTATTACTGCAGTATACCTTATAAATAGGATGCCAACAAGAGTATTAAGCAATGTTTGTCCACATGAAAAACTTTATGGAACTAAACCAAAATATGATCATTTAAAAACTTTTGGGTGCTTGTGTTTTCCTTACACTAGACCATACAACAAGCATAAGTTATGCCTTAGATCCAGTCCATGCACATTCTTGGGATATACACATAACCAAAAGGGATACAAGTGCATGGACAGTGGAGGCAGGATTTATGTTTCAAGGCATGTAGTTTTTAATGAGGATGTTTTTCCATTTGCAGATAAGGAGAAACATGACAGGAAAATCAATAGTAAAAAAACACACATCATGCATATTCCAGAACTATCTCAACATGCTAAAAGCAATGATCAGCAAATTCTCAACAATCAAAGACTCAATGATGAAGCTGCATCCATACCAAGTACTGCATCTGGATACAGCACAGATCATGACAATGAAATCACTAGTCTTTTTCCAAGTGATACAAATAATGAACAGTGTACCAGTGAGCTAAACAATGGGAAGAGCAGTGATCAAAATCATAATACATCCAGCAACAGTCAGAGAAATAATACAGAATCAGGCAATGATAATCAATTGAAAGCTACTGATGATCAGCATGCTGGAATAAAGCATCCCATGATCACAAGGTCTAAAAGTGGGATTTTTAAGCCTAAAATATACACAGCACAAAAGGGTGATGTAGAGCCAACTTCAAATAATCAAGCCATCAAGCATGAGAAATGGAAGAAGGCTATGGATGAAGAATTCAATGCATTGATTAAAAATGGAACCTGGACTCTTGTCAAACCACCAAGACACAAAAATATAGTAGGGTGCAGATGGACTTATAAAACCAAAAGAGATGCAGATGGCAACATAATAAAAAATAAAGCCAGGTTAGTTGCTAAAGGGTATTCTCAGCAGTATGGCTTTGATTTCACAGAGACCTTTTCCCCAGTAGTTAAACCCACAACCATAAGAATCATGTTGACTTTAGCACTTCACAAAAATTGGAGAATAAAGCAACTAGATGTGCATAATGCCTTTTTAAATGGTGAGCTATGTGAAGAGGTTTACATGCAACAGCCAGAGGGATATAACTCAAATACTGGTGAAGGTCTTGTTTGCAAGCTACATAAGGCCATATATGGACTGAAGCAAGCATCCAGAGCATGGCATGAAAAATTAAAGAATACTCTTGCACAATTAGGGTTCAATGCTACAAAATCAGATAACTCACTCTACTTAAAGAAAAGAAAGCATATGAGCATATATATACTGGTGTATGTGGATGACATACTCATTACAGGAGATGATCAACAGGATATTGATCAAGTTATCAAACTTCTCGACAAGCACTTTGCAATTAAAGACATGGGTGAGCTAAAGTTTTTTCTGGGAATAAATATTCAAAGAAAATCAGATAATGAGATCATCTTATCACAAAAGCAATACATTAGTGACATTCTAGTTAGGGCCAACATGGATAAAGCCAAACCACTACCAACCCCGATGACTAATCACAAACAATTATCCAAAAGCAAAGGCGAACCTATTGAGAATGTCAAACAATATCGAAGTATCGTTGGAGCACTTCAGTATGCCACAATCACTCGACCCGACATATGCTTTAGTGTAAATAATGTGTGTCAATACATGCAAAATCCATTAAGTGAACATTGGTGTGCTGTAAAGCGCATTCTCAGATATCTCAAAGGGACATTGGCATACGGCTTACATTTAAAGACATGCAAAGACATAAATATACGTGCTTACAGTGATTCTGACTGGGCTAATGATGTTGATGACAGGAAATCCACTTCTGGATTCTGCATCTACCTTGGTCAAAATCCAATATCGTGGTGTACAAAGAAACAGTCCACTATCTCTAGAAGCAGCACAGAGGCCGAGTATAGATGTATCGCAAGCACCGTTGCCGAAATCATTTGGATCGAAACCCTAATTGAAGAATTAGGGTTCAAATCAACTCAGAGACCCACTATTTGGTGTGATAACCTCAGCGCCATATCATTATCTATGAATCCAGTCCAACATGCTTGCACAAAGCACATGGAGATCGATCTCCACTTTGTTCGTGAAAGAACAGGCAGCGGGATGCTCGCAATCAATCACGTCCCCTCATTCTATCAAAGAGCTGATTTTTTAACTAAGGCTTTATCAGCAAAAAACTTCAATCGCTTTCGAGATGATCTCAGAATTTTTTCAACCGATATAAAAGTAAAGGAAGACATAAAACCCTAGTTTCATTTGAGGCGGCGTATAATGAAGCAAACAAAATAGGGTTTTCTTTATTATACGAAAGCACAGATAGTTATCCAGATGGAGTACTCCAGAGAGCATCACAGCCGTTCTTTTATTACATCGGTTCAGATACATTGCATTGCTTCACATGGATTGCAAACTGTATTATGGGCTTATATACTCAGCCCATCATTATGTATATAAATAACATTTCATGTAGCAATATTAGCATTATGAAAAGAGATTACCGCTGTATCAATAAAAGTGTTTTTCTTCTCTTTTCTATTTCCCATAATTTAAAACTGAGCACCCGACAGGTGTTTTATTCTTTTTGACATATGTTGTAGATGCTTTTGAGGTTGCTACATGATGTCGCACTCTTTCTCCTTCAAATCGGTCATGTTTGCATTAATGTATTGTCTATCGACGTTCATACGTCTTTATTTTTAGTCTTTATCGTTCTGGTTAGCTACAGTTTTATGTATTGTTACTTTTTGTCACAAATATTTATATGCTTTATACTCCATGTATGAAATATTATGGATATATATATGTTGTGGTTTGGCTTATGACTCCATTTGATTACGTACATTACAATGTGTAAGTGTGGTTTTTTGAATTGTTATAATATATTAGTTGAAATAAGATTAGTATAATTGAAAATTATAAGCTTAAGGTATATGGCAATAAAAAAATACAATGGAATTTTTTTAGAGCGTTTCAACTATGATAGGAAAAGAAAAATTGTTGCAGTTTTGTTATACTATAGCATCATGCTAGTGCTATGCAAAATATTATGTAAGAATTAAATAATTTTCATAGCAAAAAACAATGTCTACAATAAGTGGTACCGAATTTTCTGTAGCGTTTCAGTGCATCATAAAAGATTGACATAATATTTCCATAGTGTTTTCAGACGCTATAATAATATGGCATGTCAACGAAAAGAAGTATCTATGTGGCCTGTGTAAGATGGCAACAAAAACACTGTTAAAAGTCCATTTTCCATCGCAATTTTGAAACTCTATTGTATCTATCAGACTTATTACAACTTATTGATCTATGGCGTTTATAGAAACACTATAGAAGGCTTTAATAGTTGTTTTTAAATGCTATAAAAAGGTCTGTATGTTGTAGTGTCTTTATGCCTCTTGTCTGCGTAACTCTTCTGTCTGGACTAAGCTTCCTTCATTCTTTCTTTGACTAACTCAATCTTCTCTGACAACTCCCTAACCAAATCCAGACCTAAGACCAATCTGTCTCTAACCAACATGCTAGTGTTTGCATGGTCTTCCATACAAAGCTTCAAAAGACACCATCTCTATACTAGTCTGATAACTATTATTATAGGAAAACTTAACCAAATACTGGTGATCCTCTCAAGATCTACTAAAGTCCAATACACAAGCTCTTAGTAAATTCTTGAGTACTTTATTGACTCTCTCTATCTGTCCATTGTCGAAGGGTGTTATGGTGTACTCATCTTGAATTTAGTGCCTAACATATCATGTAGGCTCTTTTCAAATTCATTAGTAAACAAAGCATCTTTGTCACTGACTATGTTAAAGTCTAATTATATTCTTTATGAACAACTTAACTAAAACAGGTGCCATTTTGGTTGACTTAACTAGAATGAAATGAGCACTCTTGGTCAACCTGTCCGCAATGACCTATATACTTTCATTTCCTCCATTTGACCTTGGAAACCCATTTATAATATCCATGGATATCGAATTCCATTTACAAATTGGAATCTGTAAAGGCTGAAGCAACCCACTCGGCTTCTGATGTTCGGCTTTCACTTGTTGACAGTTTGCACACTACCTAACCCACAAGCCAACATCCCTCTTCATACCTTCCTAATAGAACCTCCTCTTCATATCTTGATACATCTTGGTCCCTCTAGGATGAATCATAAACTTAGACCGATGGCATTCTCGAAGAATTTTTTTCCTTAAGTTCTCAACATTCGGAACATACAACCGTCCCTTCTTTCTCAACCATCCTCTCTGGTCAGGACTAAAATCTTTCGGATCATCGCTTTAAGTTCTAACCCTAAGCCATCTAATCTTTTCGGCTAATACTGGATCCTCTTCCTGCTTAGAAGCAATCATTTCGATCAACACTGGTCGAACTTCCAAATAGGACAACATGGCAGTACTCTGACTAGAACTAGTAGTCGATCTTAACTGTACTATACAAGTAGTTAAAATTTCCAAATCTTTTCATTCTACCAGCATAGCTAACACCACATTCTGATATCTGTTGCTAAGAGCATCTGTTATCTTATTTCCTTTCCCAGGAGTATACATTATACCAAAATCATAAGCAGCTAAAAACTCCAGCCAGCTTTGCTGTCTCATATTTAGATCCTTTTGAAAGAATAAGTATCTTAAAGACTTATGACCTAAGTATAGCTCAAATCTCTCACCTAAGAGATAATGCCTCCAAATCCTCAATGCGAATATCACCGCAGCCAACTTCAAATCATGAGTAGGATATCTCACTTCATATGGTCTAAGCTGTCTAGAAGCGTAGGCAATCACTTTACCCTTCTGCATCAACACAGCTCCCAATCGAGTTCCATATGCATCGGTATACGCCACCAACCCTTGATTTCTATCTGGAACTACTAACATAGGTGCATTGGTCCAAAAATGCTTTAACTCAAGAAATTCATCCTCACATTTGTCGGACCAAAAAAACTTCACATCTTTTCTGGTTAGCTTCATTAAAGGTGTTGCTAGCCGCGAGAAATCCTTGATGAATATCCAATAATAGCCAGCAAGTTCAAGTAAGCTTCTAATCTCAGTCACCGTCCCTTGTCTCTTCCAATTATTAACAGCTTTGGTCTTATCTGGATTGACTGACAACCCTTTCTTTGAAACCAGGTGACTAAGAAACATAACCTCTTTCTTCCAAATAGACACTCGAAAAACTTCGCATTTAGCTGATGCTGCCTCAGCGTTTCATGCACAGCTTTAAGATGATCCTCATGCTCCCTTTTGTTCTTAGAGTATATAAAAATGTCATCTATAAACACCAACACAAATCTATCCAAGTACTCTCAGAAAACTCGGTTCATCAAATCCATGAAGAAAGCAGGTGTATTCGTTAACCCGAATGGCATTACTAACCAACCATACGAACCATACCTATTTCGTAATGCTATCAAAGGAATACTGTCCTCTGCCAATCTTAAATTATCGAAACTTTATCGCCAAATCCAATTGGGAAAACACTCTAGCTCCACCCAACTGTTCAAATAGATCATCTATCCTCGGCAAATGATAATTATCGTCAAATTCAACTTACGATAGTCAATACACATCCTCAACGACTCATTTGGTTTCTTCACGAATATCGCGGTCGCTCCCCAAGATGATCTACCTGGACTAATAAAATTCCTTCCTTCTAGATCCACTAGCCGCACATTCAACTCTTTCATTTCAGTCGATGTCATCCTGCTAGGTGATCTGCTCACAGGTTCAGCTCCTGGCACAAGATCTATTCGAAACTCAACAGCTCATTTGATTGTAGTCCTGTAACTGGCTTAAATACATCTGCAAAATCCTTTGTTACTAGAACCTGACATGACTATTATCCCACTTCCATTGCACTTAACAAAGCAAAACTACAATAGTCAGAATTCTCCACTGAAAATATAATTTGGTTATGACTATCTGGGTGTTTCGACGATATCTCCCCATCCTAGAAAAATATCCCAGCCTCATACTTACTCAACCAATCCATACCCAAATGATTCAAAAATCTAAAAAAACGAAAACATACAGACTACATGCAAACTTATGACCAAAAAATCAACCTCTAACTGGTCATATCTGTAACGACCCGCCTTTCATTTCACATAAAGACGCATCATTAAGAAGAAAGAAAGGGATAGATAAGAGAAAAGATAGAGAAGAAAGAACCAAACAACATCAGAATCTCACATCGGAACGAATAAATTATATTTATCAAATAAAATATTACATAGTATCATATACATCAGAGTTATACAGCTCAAACTACACAAACTAGACAGTTATAACACCTGTCAAGAAATTACAACTCAAGTACAACACAAAGATACAGATACAACTCTAACACATCAGAATACTATACATATATCTACACGCTGAAGCCACCTGCTCCATATCTCCTCCAGAACTCGTCAAAGCTAACCTGAATCCCTCGACTACTCATACATAATATAAGTACCCAAGAGTTTAATAAAACAGAAAATAAACACTTGGGTCAAACATGGGTCTGGTGTGAGTAAACGGGTTAAAATTTCTTAACTTTGAAAATCCTTTGAAAACAAAGGTATCACGTAAGACTCCCCACAAATAAACATGCGTAAGTTTTTACCTTAGGCTAACCAAAACATTTGATAGGAAATCCAGTGATATTATAATAGGGTCTAGGGTTTTCAAGTAAATATAAAATAGCCGAAATTGTTACATTCATTAAATTCTAGCTACTAGCCAAAAAAGTGGGTAATACAATCAAAACCGTAAAGGGCATGTAGGAAGAATGGTTTCCATCAATGGCAGGGCTACTGGGGTACCGCCCGTCACAGTACGTGGCCTAGATCACCGTACCGAGGATCCACCCTAAATCCCCTGCAACACAAGGCCGGAACCATCCCTTACTGGACAGTCCCGAACAAGACAACCCCGGCAGTTGTCATGATCAACCACCCACACAACAAAAATAAAAAGGGACCTCTAGACAGGGGTAAATCTCGTCCTACTTGGGTGCTACCCACTTAACCTTGCTGCACCTCCCCTGTTTTAGCCATTCCCGGTTGATGAGGCTTGAGGCTACGATTACCTTTATAGAACACGTCTATCTTAGAATGCTCATTGTCCACCTAACGATGTTCTGAAAGCATTCAATCCATACAAGTTCGTTTTGGGTTAGAATGAAACTGAAGGCACTATCTCGCTACATTCGTTTTGGAATCGCCCTCAGAGTTAACGACAATAGCCCTTGCACTCTCAATCTTCATCTCGAACCTGAAAGTACTACCCCCATTAAACTCGTACTGGAATCACCCTCAGAGTATTAACGACAATAGTCCTTACACCTCGAGTCTTCACTCTTCACTTGAGATTCACGACCTAACGTTTAATTTGGATCGATGTGGTTTTCGAAATTCCAAATTTCATAATCCGATCCCGATCTTATCGAATCCAAACGCCATCATAATGTCTAAGCGATTTAAGTTTAACAAATTAATTCAATTTAAAACATTGAATTCACGTAGCATCATTCATAGATAAATATCACACATTTATCACGGATATATCAAATATCATATTACAGAATATCATAACATACCATCCAATAGATGTCAACAAATCCAGATATTCCAAAAACAAACATCCACAAACAAGCATCATTAACCCTTTTATAATTAATTTAATCAACTTAAATTAAATTAATTACTTGAGAATTAACAACTAATCATGCTTAAACAATCATTAGTTAATTATAATTAATTAACCAATCACTCTTTAATTACCTTCACAATCCAATTAATTAATCTTCAATTACAGATTAATTATCCTTAAATTATTCCTTAATTAATTAATCATCCTTGATTAATTATTACTTAATTACCTTAAGTAATTAGTCTTTAAATTAATTGTACAAATTAATTAATATTTAATCATTAATTAATCTTAATTAATTTCTAATTAATAAATTAACTATTACATTAATCTTTAATTAATTACGTTAATTAATTATTACTTCTTTTCTCACTTCATTGATTAATTTTCTTATAATTAATCACATTTATTAATTAATTAACAATTAGTTATTCATTAATTACATTAATTTATCACTCTCTAATTACTTTATTAATCAATTGTTCTCATAATTACATTTAATAATTAATTATAAACTTAATTACATTTATTAATCAAACCAGATTAACCACAATCAGTAATTAACTTACCTTAGTTACTTCATTAATTAAACCAACTCCTTGATTAATTACGTTAATAAATCCTTTAATTACATTGAGTAATTATCACTTACTTACTTCCCTTAAGTAACTATCCTTTAATTACTATCCATCAAGTAATTTCCTTAATTAATTATATCCAGTAATTATTCATTAATTACTTCACTAGGTAATTACACATCTTTAATTACATTAAGTAATTATAATTAATCCCATCATTAAGTAATTCTTTTTAATTAATTAAACTTAATTAATTAACTAAAATTATCCACAATAACTTAATTAATTACACTGAGTAATTAATTCTTTAATTACTTTATTAAGTAATTATATTTAATAATTCTTCGTAATCATTAAGTAATAAACTTCTTAATTACTTATTACTTAATTATTTCTTAATTAATTAACCTTGATTAATTAATTTTTAATTAAGTAATTAATAACACTTAATTAATTTCTCAACTAATTTACCCAAATTTAATTATTCATATTAACACTTAAGTTAGTTAAGTAATTACGCTTTAATTACCTTTAAAAATAAAAATTGATTAAGATAAACCATACATTCCATTAACTCTTATCAACCATTTTAAAATTAAAATTTTAAATTCAAAAGCTTGTATTTGGTTTACACAAAATCATCATCTTTTAATATATCATTATCCTTTAATTTATCTAAGTTAAACATCTTACTTTAATCACATTTAAATCACTCCAATAACATCTTTATTTGAAAACATTTAGAGATCTATTATATAATTTAACAAAGCATTATTTATAACCAAACTATTTTTATAAGTTTATATTTTGAAAATCCAAATTTTAAAACTAAAATTCCTTTTAAGTCGAACATTCATTCATTATAAAACTAATTAAACACTTTGTTCAAAATTCAACTTGCCTTCAAATTTTGAAAATTCATTTTATATAGTACAAAGTCCGGATGGTACTAAAACTTTTAAAACAAACTATTTTTAAAGTAAGATTAACTTTAAAATTCTATACCCTTAAAACGTTAACCTGTTTAAATGCCAAGTTTTAAATTTAAACATTCAAACATCTTTAAAACTGTTTAAAACTTTGTTTTAAAAATTTAGATTGACGCAATCACCACTGATTCCGAAAAAAAAGGCTTCAGCACTTCAACAGGAAATGAAACTCGACCGAAGAAAACTCTACGGTCGGCAAATCCCACCACCGGAGGGCCTGCTACCTTGACGGAAGACGCGCTTCGAACCCTTGAAACCTTTTCCCCACAAGCGATTCGACCCGAAGCATCGACGACGACAATCTTATCTCGATTCTGATCCAAACAAAAAGCAGGTTCAAAACCCTACTTCGCCATGCACCGATCACCACAACCATCAGATAAGCCTTCTACCATTTTTCCTGCATTCCCAGGCACCATGGCCACCTTCATGCAGAACCTCGACCTCCCCTTCGATGCTGATCAACAGCAATCGACCTAAAACCTAAATTCGTGAAATCCTTAATTTCTCTTTGAATGCTAAATTAAAAATTCCCAAATTCATGTTAAAATTCATGATTTTGTACATCAATTCAGGACATATGATCAAAACTTAAATTATTGAGATTGATTTTCATTAAATTTTGAGATCATTACTGTTAATTTGCTTTCCAGGCTAATTTCTAAATATAAAAATTTTGAAACAAAATTTTAAATTATCAATACACTGCTATTGTCATTTTTCATTTTCAAATCTTGGTCTAAATTCAATGGTACGTGAAGATGAGAATTTTTCTAACAAAATCTGGAACAAGAACAGAGTTTAAAATTTGCTTATCTACAGATATTCACAGTCCATGTTATATATATATTTGCATTCATCTTCAAATTACACATGCAGACATTGATATTATGTTTACTATAACATCCATTTCACAGAACATTCATATGAAGGATTTAAAACTGTTTTTATAAGGTGTTTACTCACTAAAATTTTAGAAGCAGAGAACACTGAATTTGACAGGTATTGTTTTGATCTCAGCTGAATTTTGAAACCTGATGATGCTCACATCTATAAATTTCTTTGATTATCTTTTGAAAGCTTGCTGTTGAATTTGCTGTTAAATATCTTGCAGTAGATTCTTCATATAGAATTGCATGTTCTACAAGCTGAAATTTTGGATCTGAAGTTGTAAAATAGCTTCAGATTTTTTATTACAGTTGAATTTTGCTTTGGGTTTCTTTTTTTTAAGAAGAAAGCTAAAGAAAGTTTTGAGCTAGAGAAAATATACAGACCTTTTTTATAAACATTAATTAAAAACAAAATTTTCCTTTAAACAAAGATTTGCCACTTGTTTCTTGCATAAATCCATGTATTTACAAATGTCCAAACTTAAATTATTATGTATACAAGTGCATTCTCATAAATTCCTAAGTTGCCAAGTGTTTTTAGATTTGATTATTAAATTATTTTCTTATTATTACAAATGATTTACACCTTAATTAAATATTATCCTAAATACTTATGTTTTATATAATTATGAAATGTATTTATCTTTATGTTTTATTTATTTATATTTTTAAAATCCATTTCCTAAAGATAAGTTTAAAAGAAAGAAAATAAACATTTATTTAAATTTTATCTAAAAGTTTAAAATTAAGTTATTATATCTAACATTGATATTATATATAAAAACTAAATTTATTTTCAAGAACCAATTTAAAAGAAAACAAATTATACTTTTATAATAACATACTATTTTTAAGTTATTATACTTTTAATAAAATAAACTTTTCTTTAAGTGTTTGTAAATATAAAATTAATTTTTAAATATCTTTTGAAAAGCATTTTATTAAATCAAATCTAAAAATCTTCTAAATCACCTTATATACATATGTATATTATAATTTTGAAAACACATTTTCTACTTAAGTTTAATCCATTATTTTTCTATTTACAATATATATACAAATATATATATATATATATACATTATAAATAGAACATTTTAAATATTAACTTCAGAAATTATTTGAATTTTAAATAGAACTTCAAATCACAATATATATATATATATAAACATATACATTATAGTTTGAAAATATTTTTATTAAATTTAAATTGAAACCAATTTCCTATTTACAATGTATACATATATACATTACAAATAGAATATTTTTATTAACTTAGAAAGATTAATTATTATAAATTATATATATATATATATATTATTATCTTTTGAAAAGAATAAACATTCCAAATTAAATCATGATTATTAAGTTTTGAAAAGATAACATTTGTTAAATTAGATTAATTATTAGTTTTGGAAATATAACATTTTGTTAAATTAGACTGTTCAATCAATATTACATATTTTAAAATAATTAAAAATGGAAATTATTAAATAAGTATTGCCCAAAATTCCGGGACATCACATTTCTTCCCCCTTAAAAGAATTTCGTCCTCGAAATTAAAAGCAAAGATAATTTAATAATCTCATACAGATTTTAATTTTAAAATAGCAACATATGCTATAAACCATATACTAAAAACCGTAACATCCAATTCAAACAATCAATTCTAACTATCTAGACAAAATTCTGGACAGAATTTCCTAGAGTTTTCCAGGTACAAACACCGGGATACTCGCTCTACAGAATCTAAACTAGCTGCACTACTTAGATCTAGAACTCTTATATCTAGATCTACAATCTAAACAGGATACCGGACAACAGACAAGTCTGATTCAACTTCCAAATGTCCATGATCTGCTGGTTCTAAAACCAGTGATAGATCAAACACATACTCCCTCGAAGATACGTGAAATACCTTATGAATCTCAGCCATCCGAACTGGCAATTCAATCATGTAGATCAAACATTTATCCTTAAGAGAATACAGAAAGATTCCAATACACTTTTGAGCTAGCTTCCCGTCTTATCCAATCTCATTGCTCTTATGATCGGAGAAAACTTATCCAAAAATTAAATCTCCTACTTCGAATTCCGAATCTCTTCGTCTCTTGACCATAACTTCCGCCGATCCTGGGCTGCCCTCAATCTTCTTGATCAACCAAACTTCACAGATGCTTCTCAAATCAATACTGGATCAGGAATAAGATAATCTCTTGATTCTACTCAACAAGATGGTTCTCCCAAAATCCATCGAAATTCAGAACTCCAATCTACTATACAAGCATCAAAAGACTTCAAACTTGCTTCTCCTATCCGGAGAACTGAACAAATGCTCTCAACAACCAAGCCTTCAGATCCCAAAGAACTTCCTGATGAAATCCTTAAATCCAAGAAAAACACAAATCTTTCGATGAATCTGAGGTTGCTTCTCTTCTTGAATAGCTGCCACCATGCCTCCGCTGCATAACTCTGATCCGAAGAAGATGAGAATGATTTTGATGATCACTAGCACAAACTTGATCAACTCATCCAGAAACATTGTCCATTAAATTCCATAAATGCTTAGAGACATATCTGATTTGGTCATAAATACTAAAGCAGAAATCCATTCGAAAAAAGTAGATCCAATCAATCCTGATTGCTCACAAAATCCTGTCTCATAGAGCCTTCTCTTTACTAGGTTAAACCATCGGAAAATCCAAGAACCAAATCGAAACAGGACTCCATATCCCAATGCGAACACACTCCTTTGACTACCTCGAAGATATTCAGAAAGTCTCAAACCACTTCGATAACTCCGACATTCTTTAGAGATGTCTCAAACCAAACAAAGATTACTAAAAGAACTTTCAAACCATCACAAGTCACTTTTGCGATAATACCCAGTTCAGATTCCAAAGAAACTATTCTCACTTATATAACAGAACAGCTTAAGCCCTTCAAAAGAAGAAACTGATGGTCTACCTCAACCACTAACATCTTACCCAACTGAGCTTCCAGAAGAAGTGGACATGCCTTCACCATTTTGTCCGGCCTACTGTCAGAAGAATCTCAAAGACTTCTGAACCATCGAATAAACGAACCACACAACTGCTTTCGAACTCCACCTCTAGGATACTACTGAGCTAAGAGATCTTTCTGACAGCACACTCAACACCTCTGAGCTTCCACTGCTACCAAAGACTTCCTATCCAAAAGCTCCTTGAATCCCAAATCTATATCAACCAACTCCACAAAAAGAGTTTTTAAGATGAGCAGAAACCTCTCAAGAAACTCGGGCTTCAAACCAAGCATAAACACCTAGCTGAACTGAGTCTCCCACTCCAATACAGATAAGACTCCTTCCTATGGTTGCCAAAATACCATTACTTGCTTCAGTACTTCCGACTGATCCCAATTCTAGAAAATCCGCTCGCACGAGCGCAATCCAAACTTATACTCCAAAGATAAACTCCGAACCTTTAAAAGGTTTCCTTCAGAGATCGAAGAAATCCATACACCAAGCTGCTAAGCTTACTCAAGATGCCTAAAACTGCCGTGGCAGACACAGTTCTAACCTCAGTTACTCAGACTTCTTCCATTGATAGTTGTTCTATACACACCACTATCTCTCCTACTTCTAGAACTTATGTTGGAAAACCTGAACAGGTAACCCAACAAAATAGGTTGGTATATTGATATATATATATATATATAAATAAAAATACAAGTATGCTCTCTCAAAAAAGAATCTACTCCAAAGCCTAGATAATCACTCAGCCTAGCGCTCTGATACCACAATGTAACGACCCGCCTTTCATTTCACAGAAAGACGCATCATTAAGAAGAAAGAAAGGGATAGATAAGAGAAAAGATAGAGAAGAAAGAACCAAACAACATCAAAATCTCACAGCTGAACGAATAAATTATATTTATCAAATAAAATATTACAAAGTATCATATACATAAGAGTTATACGGCTCAAACTACACAAACTAGACAGTTATAACACCTGTCAAGATATTACAACTCACGTACAACACAAAGATACAGATACAACTCTAACACAGCAGAACACTATACATATATCTACACGCTGAAGCCACCTGCTCCATATCTCCTCCGGAACTCGTCAAAGCTAACCTGAATCCTTCGATTACTCATACATAATATGAGTACCGAAGAGTTTAATAAAACAAAAAATAAACACTTGGGTCAGACTTGGTCTGGTGTGAGTAAACGGGTTAAAGTTGCTTAACTTTGAAAATCCTTTGAAAACAAAGGTATCACATAAGACTCCCCACAAATAAACATGGGTAAGTTTTTACCTTACGCTAACCAAAACATTTGATAGGAAATCCAGTGATATTATAATAGGACCTAGGGTTTTCAAGTAAATAGAAAATAGCCGAAATTGTTACATTCATTAAATTCCAGCTACTAGCCACAAAAGTGGGTAATACAATCAAAACCGTAAAGGGCACGTAGGAAGAATGGTTTCCATCAATGGCAGGGCTACTGGGGTACCACCTGTCACAGTACGTGGCCTAGATCACCGTATCGAGGATCCACCCTAAATCCCCTGCAATACAAGGCCGAAACCATCCCTTACTGGACAGTCCCAAACAGGGCAACCCCGGCAGTTGTCATGATCAACCGCCCACACGGCCGAAATAAAAAGGGACCTCTAGATAGGGGTAAATCTCATCCTACGTGGGTGCTACCCACTTAACCTTGCTGCATCGCCCCTGTTTTAGCCATTCCCGGTTGATGAGGCTTGAGACTATGATTACCTTTATAGAACACATCTATCTTAGAATTCTCATCGTCCACCTAACGATGTTCTGAAAGCATTCAATCCATACAAGTTCGTTCCGGGTTCGAACGAAATCGAAGGCACTATCTCGCTACACTCATTTTGGAATCGCCCTCAGAGTTAACGACAATAGCCCTTGCACTCTGAATCTTCATCTCGAACCTGAAAGTACTACCCCCGTTAAACTCGTATTGGAATCACCCTCAGAGTATTAATGACAATAGTCCTTACACCTCGAGTCTTCACTCTTCACTTGAGATTCACGACCTAACATTTAATTTGGATCGATGTGGTTTTCGGAATTCCAAATTTGGAAACCCGATCCCGGTCTCATCGAATCCAAACGCCATCTTAATGTCCAAGTGATTTAAGTTTAACACATTAATTCAATTTAAAACATTGAATTCACACAGCTTCATTCATAGATAAATATCACACATTTATCATCGATATATCAAATATCATATTACTGAATATCGTAACATACCATCCAATAGATATCAACCAATCCAGATTTTCCACAAACAATCATCCACAAACAGGCATCATTAAACCTTTTATAATTAATTTAATCAACTTAAATTAAATTAATTACTTGAGAATTAACAACTAATCCTGCTTAAACAACCATTAGTTAATTACAATTAATTAACCAATCACTCTTTAATTACCTTCATAATCCAATTAGTTAATCTTCAATTACAGATTAATTATCCTTAAATTATTCCTTAATTAATTAATCATCCTTGATTAATTATTCCTTAATTACCTTAAGTAATTAGCCTTTAAATTAATTACACAAATTAAGTAATCTTAATTAATCTCTAATTAATAAATTAACTATTACATTAATCTTTAATTAATTACATTGATTAATTATTACTTCTTTTCTCACTGCATCGATTAATTTTCTTATAATTAATCACATTTATTAATTAGTTAATTAGTTATTCATTAATTACATTAATTAATGACCCTCTAATTACTTTATTAATCAATTGTTCTCATAATTACATTTAATAATTAATTATAAAATTAATTACATTTATTAATCAAACCAGATTAATCACAATCAGCAATTAACTTACCTTAATTACTTCATTAATTAATCCAACTCCTTGATTAATTACGTTAATAAATCCTTTAATTACATTGAGTAATTATCACTTAATTACTTCCCTTAAGTAATTATCCTTTAATTACTATCCATCAAGTAATTTCCTTAATTAATTACATCCAGTAATTATTCATTAATTACTTCACTAAGTAATTACACATCTTTAATTATATTAAGTAATTATAATTAATCCCATCATTAAGTAATTCTTTTTAATTAATTAAACTTAATTAACTAACTAAAATTATCCACAATAACTTAATTAATTACACTAAGTAATTAATTACTTTAATTACTTTATTAAGTAATTATCTTTAATAATTCTTCTTAATCATTAAGTAATAAACTTCTTAATTACTTATTACTTAATTATTTCTTAACTAATTAACCTTGATTAATTAATTTTTAATTAAGTAATTAATTACACTTAATTAATTTCTCAACTAATTTACCCAAATTTAGTTATTCACATTAACTATTAAGTTAATTAAGTAATTGCACTTTAATTACCTTTATAAATAAAACTTGATTAAGATAAACCATACATTCCATTAACTCTTATCAATCATTTTAAAATTAAAATTTTAAATTCAAAAGCTTGTATTTGGTTTACACAAAATCATCATCTTTTAATATATCATTGTCCTTTAATTTATCTAAGTTAAATAGCTTACTTTGATCACATTTAAATCACTCCAGTAACATCTTTATTTGAAAACATTTAGAGATCTGTTATATAATTTAACAAAGCATTATTTATAACCAAACTATTTTTAAAAGTTTAAATTTTGAAAATCCAAATTTTAAAACTAAAATTATTTTTAAGTCAAACATTCATTCATTATAAAATTATTTAAACACTTTGTTCAAAATTCAACTTGCCTTCAAATTTTAAAAATTCATTTTATATAGTACAAAGTCTGGATAGTACTAAAACTTTTAAAACAAACTATTTTTAAAGCAAAATTGACTTTAAAAGTCTATACCCTTAAAACTTTAACCTGTTTAAATGCCATGTTTTAAATTTAAACATTCAAACATCTTTAAAACTATTAAAAACATTGTTTTAAAAATTTAGTTTTCTTTAAATTCAGAAATTCATTTTTCAACTTTAAAACTGGACAGAATTGAATCCTGGAACAAACTTCAAAAATTTTGCTTTAAATTTCACTTTACTATAAACTGGACATACTTTAAATCTGGAACAAACTACACAAGGCAGCACACGCAAAAATCCCGAGTCACACCACTACAATCACGAGGCAAGCTTCGAGAAAAACAACGAAATAAACCCTGGGCTAACTCTTCTTCCCTAACCAAAAATTCCAGATGCACAAGTTCGACACCGTGCACATGCACGCTGGACTTGGTCGACGGCGACCATCACCGAAATGCTCCACAAGTCATCCTTTACCTTGTCGAAACCACAACCCCCTTAGATTGACGCAATCACCACTGATTCGAAAAAAAGGCTTCAGCACTTCAACAGGAAATGAAACTCGACCGAAGAAAACTCTACCGTCGGCGAATCCCATCACCAGAGGGCCTGCTTCGTTAACGAAAGACGCGCCTCGAACCCTTGAAACCTTTCCCCCACAAGCGGTTCGACCTGAAGCATCGATGACGACAATCTTATCTCGATTCCGATCCAAACAAAAAGCAGGTTCAAAACCCTACTTTGCCATGCACCGATCACCACGACCATCAGATTAGCCTTCCACCATTTTTCCTGCATTCCCAGGCACCATGGCCACCTTCATGCAGAACCTCGACCTCCCTTTCGACGTCGATCTACAGCAATCGACCCAAAACCCAAATTCGTGAAATCCTTAATTTCTCTTCGAATACTAAATTAAAAATTCCCAAATTCATGTTAAAATTCATGATTTTGTACATCAATTCAGGTCATATGATCCCAAACTTAAATTATTGAGATTGATTTTCATTAAATTTTGAGATCATTACTATTAATTTGCTTTCCAAGCTAATTTCTAAATATAAAAATTTTGAAACAAATTATCAATACACTACTATGGTCATTTTTCATTTTCAAATCTTGGTCTAAATTCAATGGTATGTGAAGATAAGAATTTTTCTAACAAAATCTGGAACATGAACAAGAACAGAGTTTAAAATTTGCATATCTACAGATATTCACAGTCCGTGCTATATATATATTTGCATTCATCTTCAAATCACACATGCAGACATTGATATTATGTTTACTATAACATCCATTTCACAGAACAATCATATGAAGGATTTGAAACTGTTTTTAAAAGGTGTTTACTCACCAGAATTTTTGAAGCAGAGAACACTGAATTTGACAGGTATTGTTTTGATCTCAGCTGAATTTTGAAACCTGATGATGCTCACATCTATAAATTTCTTTGATTATCTTTTGAAAGCTTGTTGTTGAATTTGCTGTTAAATATCTTGCAGTAGATTCTTCATATAGAATTACATGTTCTACAAGTTGAAATTTTGGATTTGAAGTTGTAAAATAGCTTCAGATTTTTTATTACAGTTGAATTTTGCTTTTGGTTTCTTTTTTTTAAGAAGAAAGCTAAAGAAAGTTTTGAGCTGAAGAAAATATACAGACCTTTTTTTAAAACATTAATTAAAAACAAAATTTTCCTTTAAACAAAGATTTGCAACTTGTTTCTTGCATAAATCCATGTATTTACAAATGTCCAAACTTGAATTATTATGTATACAAGTGTATTCTCATAAATTCCTAAGTTGCCAAGTGTTTTTAAATTTGATTATTAAATTAATTTCTTATTATTACAAATGATTTACACCTTAATTAAATATTAACCTAAATACTTATGTTTTATATAACTATGAAATGTATTTATCTTTATGTTTTATTTATTTATATTTTAAAAATCCATTTCCTAAAGATAAGTTTAAAAGAAAGAAAATAAACATTTATTTAAATTTTATCTAAAAGTTTAAACTTAAGTTATTATATCTAACATTGATATTATATATAAAAACTAAATTTATTTTCAGGAACCAATTTAAAAGAAAACAAACTAAACTTTTATAATTACATACTATTTTTAAGTTATTATACTTTTAACAAAATAAACTTTTCTTTAAGTGTTTTGTAAATATAAAATTAATTTTTAAATAGCTTTTGAAAAGCATTTTATTAAATGAAATCTAAAAATCTTCCAAATCACCATATATACATATGTATATTATAAATTTGAAAACACATTTTCTACTTAAGTTAATCCACTATTTTTCTATTTACAATATATATACAAATATATACACACACACACATTATAAATAGAAGATTTAAAATATTAACTTCACAAATTATTTGAATTTTATAAGAGAACTTCAAATCATAATATATATATATATATATATATATATATATATATATATAAACATATATATTATAATTTGAAAATATTTTTACTAAATTTAAATTGAAACCAATTTCCTTTTTACAATGTATACATATATACATTACAAATAGAATATTTTTATTAACTTAGAAAGTTTAATTATTATAAATTATATATATATATATTATCTTTTGAAAAGAATAAACATTCCAAATTAAATCATTATTATTAAGTTTTAAAAAATAACATTTGTTAAATTAGATTAATTATTAGTTTTGAAAAATATAACATTTGATTAAATTAGATTTTTAAATCAATATTACATATATTAAAATAACTAAAAATGGAAATTATTAAATAAGTATTGCCCAAAATTGCGGGACATCACATTATCTTACCCCCAGCGTTGCAGGGTCTCCAATTGGATTTGCAATCCTTAAGGAAGTAATAAGGTATGTGGGTTCTAAGCATAACCTAGCTACCAAACACTAGGATATAAATGAATGTGATGCACTGGTATCAAATAGTATCCTAACTGGTATACTCTGAATCAATGATGAACGTATTTTTCTGCATTTTAAACAGTTTGTTTCATATTTTTTTATTTTAATAAAGCGATATTATACAGGTATTTTGTTGTAGTTTTGCAGATTATAGATTTCGAAGTGCAACGTTGAAATTAATCAGTTGTGCCGCCCAATGGTTTAAATGACACGCAAAAAAAGAGTGCAGAATTTTGAGTACCGAATAATTCGAAGAGAAAGTACATATCATTCATGAACAAATGCATCTCACGTCACCAACATGTGTACTATTCATGCAAGAAATCAATTGCAAATATTGAAAATACACTTTCAAAGTTTAGCCTAAAAATCTCTCAAAGCAAGGCCACTTGTTAATCAAATAACAAAGCAAAGACCAATTCAAAGTGAGGTGGCCTTATTATTCTTCAAATATCAAGCACATGGACCTAAATAGTAGGATTATTTTTGGAGGCTGAAGTCTTTAAATAGAGAGAGCAATGCAGATGGAAAATCTCTCTTACCCCATCACTCTTCTTGAATTTTAATTTCAAATTCAGCAATGTTTTTATTTTCGAACAGAATACGTAGAATTGTTAATTAGATTTAGCAATTTATTTATTCTTGTTCTTAGTTATTTTCTGCACTCTTTCTAGTTAGTTAATAAATTCAGTTCATTTTATTTTAGTTGTTTGCTCTATTATTTTCTTTTAAGCACTTTTATTTTCTGCTCTGATTTCTACAATTTTATATTTTAATTGCAATGTTGATTAGATTCGAAATCAATTTGGAGTATATTATTGTTTTTATTTCGTATTCAAGACCCACCATCGAATTTGTTTAACACTCCTGAGATTTAAATAGAGATTTCAAATATTTTAAAACACAATTCCCTGTGTTCGACTTGCATACTACACGCCTGTGCGCTTACAGAATTAATTAAAATTTATGCTTTTCTAATCAATAGAAAAGTCGCAACAAGTTTTTGATAACAAAAAAAATAAAAAATTTAACACGAATAGACTAAAAAATAGAAAAATTGAAAATTTTCAAAATAGCAATTTGTCCTTCTCCTTCTTGAGGAGTTTGGGCATCTATAGGAAGATGTGATGGGTCAACGCCAAAAACTTGTTGCGACTTTTCTATTGATTAGAAAAGCACAAATTTTAACTAATTCTGCAAGCGCACGAGTTTTCAAGTTTCATATTGGTTTTTTTATGTTCGCTGCATGTTTTCAAGTTTCACATTGGTTTAGTTTCTGTTTCAATTGCTTTTCGCGCTGCATTCATCTACAGGTTGGTTGCATTGCTATTTTGGTTTTCACACGTCAGTGGCATATTCATTTACTCATTCACCATATTCACATAGTTGCATTTTTTAGTTTCTGTTTAAGCTTGCATTATTTACACATAACCACTTAGTTGTTTCCATGTAACCATTTCAATGTTACATATTTCATACAGCTTAGTTTTCACACTTTCATTAGTTTGTTACTTGCATTAAATCAGCTTTTGTTCACGTTTCCATTCTTATACTCACTTAATATCCAGTAGGTTGCATATATTAATTTACTTGAGTAACATAGCAGTGTCATTAGCAGTTTCATCTTTCATTTAGTGCATTGTTTCACGTTTACTGATTATGGTTGCTTTATCTATTTATTGTTTTATAAAAAAAGTCAGTTTTTTTTCGTTTTTATTCCAGTCACGTTTTAGTGATTACAGGTAGCATTTTCGTTTTTTTCGTTTTTAGTGATTACAGGTAGCTCAACTAAGTAAATCTCAGCCATTCAACACAAGGATCTAGGGATCAAGCTATTACAAACAGTGGAGTTTGAATCACTAGCTCTGCTCAGTTGCACTGGACGGACTGCCACACCCCTCTGTAAGTAATTTTCTACTCTACAGCTACCCAACTGAAAACTGTTTAAATTTACTTTTGGCTACTACACCTTGATTTGTTTATGCGCGTTTGGGAAAAAATAATTTTAACCATTTAGAAAGCCAAAATATCTCATTAAACAAATCAACAGAAATTTCAAATCAAAAAAATATGAGTAATCATGGTTCACAACACAGTTCACATCACAGTTCACCAAAATCGTCACCTAAATCACATGTTGAAAACAATGAATTTCATGAGAACCGACCATTATCTCTTAGAGACCGATGCTATCCAACTAGGACTGTTCAACCTTCGGTTATTTCATTTCCACCTGTCGAAGGAAATAATTTTGAGCTAAAACATTCTTTTATCAAAGGGGTACCAAAATTCATTGGGTCTGAAAATGCATATGAATTTCTTAGTGAATTTGAGTTATATGCTTCTACAACTAAAATGCAACAACTTTCTACTGAATCCATCAAGCTAAGGCTTATTCCATTTGCACTTCTAGAATGTCCGAAAAGATGGCTTAATTCTCTTTCTAAAAATTCAATTAAAATTTGGGACAATTTCGATACTATATTTTTGAAAAAGTTTTTTCTTTCACAAAACTCTTAAAATTCGAACTGAAATCAACCAATTCTCTCAGAATGAAGGAGAAACTTTTTCAAAATATTTTGAAAGGCTCAATCAATTGTTATATAGTTGCCTACATCATGCAATCCCTAAACATGTTTTGTGCCAAATCGTTTATGAAGGGATTAAGTATCAAACGAGATCCCAACTCGAATCAATGTGAGGAGGAGAATTCATGGCAAAAACTGACGAGGCAGCTTGGGAATTTTTAGAAGAGTATTTGGAAAAGGATATGCAATGGGAAACAATTCTTGTTCCAATTCGTACTCCAAACAGAGGAGTACATGCCATTGACCCATCACATCTTCCTATAGATGCCCAAACTCCTCAAGAAGGAGAAGGACAAACTGCTATTTGAAAATTTTCGATTTTTCGATTTTTTAATCTATTCGTGTTAATTTATTTTATTTTTTTGTTATCAAAAACTTGTTGCGACTTTTCTATTGATTAGAAAAGCACAAACTTTAATTAATTCTCCAAGCGCATAGGCGTGAGTATGCGAGTCGAACACAGGGAATTGTGTTTTAAAATATTTGAAATCCCTATTTAAATCTTAGGCGTGTTAAACAAATTCGATGGTGGATCTTGAACACAAAATAAAAACAATAATATACTCCAAATTGATTTCGAATCTAATCAAAATTGTAATTAAAATATAAAATTGTAGAAATCAGAGCAGAAAATAAAAGTGCTTAAAAGAAAATAATAGAGCAAACAACTGAAATAAAATGAACTGAATTTATTAACTAACCAGAAAGAGTGCAGAAAATAACTAAGGACGAGAATAAATAAATTGCTAAATCTAATTAACAATCCTACATATTCTGTTCGAAAATAAAAATACTGCTGAATTTAAAATTAAACTTGAAGAAGAGTGCTGGGGTAAGAGAGATTTTCCATCTGCATTGCCCTCTCTGTTTAAAGACTTCAACCTCCAAAAATAATCCTACTATTTAGGTCCACATGCTTGATATTTGGAGAATAATAAGGTCACCTCACTTTGAATTGGTCTTTGCTTTGTTATTTGATTAACAAGTGGCCTTGCTTTGAGAGATTTTTAGGCTAAACTTTGAAAGTGTATTTTCAATATTTGCAATTGATTTCTTGCATGAATAGTACACATGTTGGTGACGTGAGATGCATTTCTTCATGAATGGTATGTACGTTCACTTTGAATTATTCGGTACTCAAAATGTTGCACTCTTTTTTTGCATGTCATTTGAACCATTGGACGGCACAGTCGATTAATTTCAACGTGGCACTTCAGAATCTATAATCTGCAAAACCACAACAAAATACCTGTATAATACCTCTTTATTAAAATAAAAATATACGAAACAAACGGTTTAAAATACAGAAAAATACGTTGATCAATCAAAAACGTACCTTCCATTACAATCTTCCCTTTAATGCTGCAGTAGGCCTAGTTGATGCTGGTCCAATTGCAAAAACCTTTCCTCTGTCCGCCCCTAATTGGCTTTGGACAATGGTTCTTATAACGCCCAACTTGATCACAGTTGAAGCACTTCACCTTCTTCTTTTCTGTAAAATTCTTCCCCTTGCCTGACCGGCACTCATTAGCATAATGGCCCTTCTTGTCACACTTGAAGCATACTAAATCAGCTTTAGTCTTCTTGGCAGCATCTCCCTTCTGGGCTCCCTAAAAAATTTCTTTTTTTTCACCGAGAACCCTTGGTTTCAACTGGCTTCTCTCTAGCACAAACAACAAACGTCTCTTAATGGAGAATTGTCATCTCCACCACTACATTACAAAGGATCATGAAGATGCGGCAGGATCGCCTTAGCAATCTCGGGTCTCGGTCCTCTAATGAACCTCTCATTTCTTCTGATAATAGTATCTATGGTAGCATATCCATAATGGGACAATTCATCAAACTTAGTGCCATACACAACAACCGACATCTCTCCCTACACCAAATCCATAAAATTCCTCATCAACACTGACTTAGCAACTTTAGACAAAAACCACTGTTCAAATCTCCTTCGAAAATCATCCTAAGTCAATTCCTCCTTCGAAACTTCAATAGTAACACTGTTCCACCAATTAGTTGTAACGACCCACAAATCCGTACCCTTTAAATCGATAATAAATGGCACGTGTCCAACTCAAATTGAATAGAAATACAGATCCTTAGGGTGGTGAAGGAAAAGATAGAAGAAACAAAATAACAATACACATAATCTCACAATCGCAGCGGAACAAAATATAATATAATAATAGATTTTTATACAAAAGAATCTATAGCTGATTATACATACAATCATCAGAGTACAACAACTAACAAATCAATCTGAACATTTATTATAACATGTCCTCACCAGTGTTGACTATACAGTCTGCACACACATCAGAATATAATTAAACACGTGGATTACGCCTAAGTCTTCTCCAGCTCATCTCCTGAGCTCTGTAGAATTCTAACCTAAATTTGTAACACTCCGTCTGACCTGAGCATTATATTAAAATAACATCTGAGTCAGTTTGGAAACTAGTGTGAGAAAACACACTCAATTTGAATTATTAATGTTATTAAAATCCTTTAAAACCAAAGGTATCTTGTAAGACCACGTCACATATAAACACAATAGGTTTTTACCTAACGATAGCCAAAACATTTCATATCAAAATCATCTGATATTATAATAGTGTCTATAAAAAGTAAACTAGAAAACAGCTGAAATGCTTGCATCTCACATTTCAACATAATTGAGCACAATCAAAACCGTATGGCGCTTATTGGAGAATGGAGTCCATACTATGACCAAGTAAGAAACAACCATTCTATGAGTGCATCTCTAGACCAATGTACCCGGGTCCGATAAGAACAACTTGTAACCTACCACACAGGACCAACCTAGCACTTGACTACCAGTACTGAATATGCTATCACTGCAGGTGTTCACGCCCTTATTGAGTTCTCTCTTTCCATAGACAACCATTCCCATAATTTTAATACATTCGAGGGTATCTAGAAAAGTGATAACATACTCTAATGGGAGCGACCCACTTAGCCCTGCTGCATGCCCTATTTCGGTCATCTTCCCGGTTGATAAGGCTTTAGGCTCCGTTTACCTTTAGAATAGTATTCATATATGGAATGCTAACAGTGCCTTCCAGCCAACAATGCAATAATAACATTCAACCATACAAGTTATTCTGGTTCTGAACAAACCGAATCTCCTTCAGTATCACCATATCATTCTCTACGAGATATCATAATTCGTAATGTACAAAACAGATCGAAATAGTTTTCGGATAATTAAATTCGGTCTCAGTCTCTTCAAAACGATCAACGATTTGGCCAAATTTGATAGTCGGTTATTTAACTATCAAATAACATCCATAAGCAGTCGCTAGGTGTATATCATAAATTTTTCCAAAAATATTTAGTTCATATATCTTTACAAAGATATATATTTAAATCTCTTCCAGTATATTAAATATTTTAAACAATTTAAAATACTTGTATCGATAACAGGATATTTCCAAATCATATCCATACTTAGAAATATTTTCTTCCAGTTCCATTTATAATTCAACACTTTGAAAATATTTCTATAATAATAATATTCCCGTAGTAAAATATTTCAAATCCTTCAATTTCAATATTTAGGAAAATAATTGTAAGTATATTATTTTCCAAATCATTTTGTTGCCAATACTTAGGAAAATTCTCCATTCATTTCATACTTCTCGAAATTCTTTTCAATTTATTTGTTATTTCCTTAAACCAACGAATTCGTTTCATGCATCAGCGTTGTTATTTCCTTAGTAAAACACTTCTCGAAATTTTTCATTCATTACATACATCAGCCTTGCTCCACCATGCACATACCCAAACAGGCCCATACCTCGGCCAGGCCCTCTACCAGTGCCGCGTCTTCTACGAGACATCCAAAGCAACCCCACATGAACTCGAACCTATCCATCTCATCTCCATTGCTACCGAGGAGCCGCTATCTATTTTGGCCTCCTTGCGCGCGTGCTCAATCAGACATCGCGACCGCCAATCACTCGAACATGCCTCCTCCACATGGCGCGCTACAGCTCCCTACCGAAGTCGAAGTCGCGATAGATTTCGATCGTCTTTTTTTCTTCTGCCGCGATTTTTATATAACAGGTTAAATTCGATTTCTTGAGAGAAGAAAGGAAATAACATATGTGATTTTATCTCCTGCTTCTTTTTTTATATCCTTCGTCGACTCAAAACTGAAGTGGGAAAGAGGAGACAAGCTTGCGATTTTTTTTATTTGTTTCTTTCGCTCGAATTCCTGAAGCAAAAAGAGGGGAGACGAATTTTAAAGGAAGCGGCATGTATGAGGTAAGCTAGTGAAGGGTAGGTCGGCTTGTTATCAATTGTAGGGTGGCTGATGGATAAACTTTTGTAAGCTGATGTGAAATAAAGGTAAATAAATATTACTAAAATTCCAAAAATATCTAGATATTTTTTTCGAACCCCAATTGAGACATGCTGCCTAGCGCTTATAAAGTTATACTGCTATTTCAAACCCGATGGGAACAAGTTTCGAGTTCTTATTCGATCGTATATAGAAAATAGCTTTTTGAACCCAATTAAAATATTAAATTTTCGATATTAATTTAAACACATTTCTATCTCGTACGACCAAACGGTAGAGCCAAACGCTACGAAGTTTGAAATCCAATAATAATACACTATTACTGATCCAATGGAACTAGTTTCGTCGAATTCTAAGACTGTGCCCCAGATCGCTATTTTAATGCGTCGATTAAATCGACTTTTCAAAAATTTGTGAAATCCCTTAAAATTCCAGTTTTAAAAACTTATTAACTCAATTATAAATTCCAATAAAATTTATTGTAACATTATAAATTGTTTTTTATTCATATTCAACTCAAATCTCAATTATTCACCATTCCGTATTTCGATAAATCGCTATAATTGAAATTTAAATCAGATTTTACGAATTCAACCATATTAAAAAATAATTTATATTCCAACTTTAATATTTAAAATCATTTAAATATTCAAAGTCAAACGGCGAAAAATCTGGGTCGTTACATTCCTCCCAATTTTAAGTAGCGCAAACACATAGATTTCACAACTAAACAAGTTATAACAAGAATTTATCAATAAACACAAGGCCCCAACATTCGATTATTTATTTCCGTCGATTTATATATCATTTCATTCAATTCGAATGATTTACAACCTAATCTACTTGCATTCACCTCATAAACACACATTTATATCCATTCCAAATTTTTTGTTTACTTCCGTTTTCGTCAAACAACAAATTTCCCTATGCGAAATCAGTGATATTCAAGTAATAAAATAACCACTTAAGCTTATATCTATTTTATATTGATTCCAAGCCAATTTATATTTAGTTTTATTACATTTCAAATCGACTCTCCATCAATTCATTTGCATTCCATTCATATTCAATTTCATTATATTCAAATCCATTTTATTCGACCGCATTTCCAAATATATTTAATTCACTTACAATTAAGTCGGATTTTATTCATAACTCAAATTCTACATTTGAGTTCAATTTCAATCCACAATCCAATTTACTTAACCAAGTTAAGTTCCATTTCTATATGCAATTAATTAATTAAATTATCTAGTTAGTTCACTTCAATTTGATATTATTCCTAATCCAATCCAATTTAATTTAATTTAAACTTCAGTTTTTTTTAACCAACACTGCAAATCATATTCGAATTATTCATACTTAAATTGAATTTCACTCCAAGCAAATTTATTTTTAATTCACTCAATTTCATTTCACTATTTATTTTATTACCATCTACACATTACAAACCACATTTAACTCGTTTTTTTCCTTTAATTCGGATTCTATTGTTAACTCGAGTCCATATTTAAATACTAAATCCTATTTGATATTCCTTTCAATCCATTCCAATTTATTTAACTTAGCTTGATTTATTTTTTCAATCCATTTAAACTTACTCATGTTAAATTTTAATTCCAAGATTCAATTTCACACTTCTTTCCTTTTTAATATCCTTTTCAACTTATAAGTTCAAAACTTATTTTTTGATATTTTCCTAAAACATTTAAATAAGGATTTCTAAAACTCAAACACCCGTTATTTGTTTCAAATCATTTTGAAATCGTATATATATAGCTCCTTTGGTTTAACAAACAATTTCATTGGAATTTTCAGAATCAACTTGGTTTCATTCAAAATAGATTTCCTTTGGAATTTCTGAAACAACACTTATTTTTACTCCATCTCAAATTTCTACGGTAGCAAATCTGTCACCTAGAGATCAAAAATGAACACTGATGATGCCACCGTCATCACCAGAGTTATTTTTATAACGATTGTAGTGAGTTAAGTGCTTCATCACTTCCAAAATCCACTTAAAACCAATTTTCTATTCAAAGACCTTTCTAAAATAATGCTATTTAATTCTCACAACAGTTTAGAAAATATTTTCCAACTTCTCGGGATTTTAAATTTCCTATTCTGGCTTGAATTCAATTTTAGTTTTAACTCATTTGTATAATTCATACTTATACAATTTAATTTGGGTTTTTATAAACCATTTCCAATTTTATAATCTTGTTTTAATTATAATAATACCATCCAAACACTCCAAATATACCACAATTATTTTTGAAAATTATTTCTTTTATATCAAAATATAATTTGGTCAAAATTATTTCATTTACCCACTTCAAAACCATACTATGTCGTTTTACCCGATTCAAGTGTTTAGAAACTCCTATCAATTTAGTGGCGTCCCACTACTCGACCAGCACTTATAAGCCACTCAACAGATAAATCAACACAATATAAAACAATTTATATTCACTAAGAGATACATGCTCATATCTACTATTACACTCAAACTCATTCTAGGGTACTACTGAACTTATCTTTAATGAGTAATCCCCATTAAAGCCAAGGTTCTCGCTTAACCTTTAGCTTTGACACCAAGTGTAACGATCTAGGCTTTTCAACCATCGATAACGGCCACTTTCTGCCGTAGCTTACACATGTACCTCGAAATTTGCTTTTACAGCCAGCCACTCGATTGCAACCAACCACTCAGGGACATGTGGGGGTAAGAGTCATCCATTCACTACCTAACAAAAAGCGAGTACTCCCTATCATGCGTGAAACTATCAAAAAGAAAATCCGATCCTCGGTCTCTTCGAAACAATCAACAAAATTGGTCAAATTTGATAATCGGTTATTTAACTATCAAATAACATCCATAAGCAGTGACTAGGCCCATATTATAAATTTTTTGAAAATATTTATTCAAAATATCTTTATAAAGATATATTCAAAAGTATATTTAATAACTTAAACAATTTCAAATACTTATATCCATCATAGGATATTTCCAAATCTATCCATACTTAGAAATATTTTCTTCCAATTCCATTTATAATTCAACGCTTTGAAAATATTTCAATAATAATAATACTCTCGTAGTAAAATATTTCAAACCCTTCCAGTTCAACATTTCGCAAAATATTAATAAGTATATTTTTTTCAAAATCAGTTTATTTCCAATACTTAGGAAAATTTTCCATTCATTTTATACTTCTTGAAATTCTTTTTAACTTGTTTATAATTTCCTTAATCCAACAAATTCCATAGGTTTCCAGAATTCATAAATTAATTTCCTTTAAAATTTTCAAATCGATTATACTCGTCTATAATCACAACTACTCATTTCTAACTTTTTTTATGAATTCTAATTCATTTTCAAAGTTTCTATTTTTAATACTTTAGAAATTTCCTTAAGTTCCCAGAATTTCACTATAAGATCTCTTATAAAAATCATATCCGTTAAATAAACTCCATTTACAAATCTCGAGAGAATTTATATATAAAATTCAATCATTTCAAAATTATGTATATTTAATAACCATTTAATAATAATTCATTTTAAAACATATTTAAGTAATTATTTGAAATATTAAATCACTTTAAATAAACGTCGATAATTCGTTTCCAAATCATTTTTAAATAGACTAATTAATTTACAAAGCTGATTATAAATTTTTTAATTTATGTTAATAAATATTAAACATTTGAATAACTAACTTTTTTGAAACATTTTAATCTGCGTAATAGTTTTTAAACTACAAAGTTATAAGTAAAAATCTCATTTAAAACAATTTTAATTACATGACAAAATTTATTTAAAATCCAATATTCCAATTTCAATTTATAAATCCCTCTCGAATAATTTCACATCGGTTACATCTTAATTTCACAATCATTCTCATATTTAAAAATAGATTCCACTATGTCTTTTCTAAAAACGATTTCCGTAACTCGATATAAATTTAGATTGTAAATTTATATTTGCAATTCATCAACCAATATCATTTTTCCTTATTTATAAACATCGTTTTTAAGTTTATACCCTCTTTGAGTTTCACTTGTTGATAAAAATAATCTTATTATAAAATTCCATTTTATAAATCCATTTCCTTATAAATTCCATTTAATTTGCAAATCTATTTTAAATATCGATTCAACCCCTTTTCATATTTTTTAGGGTATCATTGGAAAATCCCTTATATAAATTATTTTTTAAAAAAATCCCTATTTAAACAATTTACTAATTAGTTAAGTACATCCGAAAATCAAACTTTGTTTAATCCAATCGATTTCCTTTTAAATAAATCAAATTTTGATATAATTATTTTTACATCCAAAATCTCATTAAATTTTCTTCAAATTCAAAAATAATATTATTTTTTTGGTATTTAGAATATCGAAATTATTGCAAGTGCTACTATAGCATTCAATAATCCAAATCACCACATAATCTATAACTTATTATTCATACACGTCATATATCACTATATATAAAAATTAAATCAACATTTTTGAGAAATCCAGTTGGATCCCTCCAACCTGTTTCCCTACGTCCATAGATGTTATACAACATAAAAATACCAATCCCACTTCGAGGGGGATATCGCGGTAATATAAGGTCATCCGCTATTATGCGGGGCGCATAGGGTCTCATCCGCTCCAATGGGCGGGAAATATATCCAACAACTAATATATATACTAATATATATATATATATATATATATATATATAATATAACATTGAATTGATAAAAATATATCAATCCAACCAATCATCTAATAATTAATGTTTAATTAAATCTAGTAATCCAAATGAGTGAGATTTACTCACCTTTATTTTAGATTATGCCGGACATCTAGATTTTAAATATTAATTCTATTACGTAGATTCCACAGCTACGAATCCCACACAGTTGATTTCGCTTGATTTAACCTTGTATAAGCAAATAATTAAATTAATAAGCATTTGGTTTAAATAAAATAATTATCCTCTTTAGTCACAAGATTAACGAACTTTGTATATATTTTAACCCATAATTACCATTAATAATCTTTTAAAAAAATTAAAATTTCCCTCACAGAGCTTCCCTTTTCTCATACCAGTATGCTACAACCACAGGGAGAAACGCATGCCTACATCAGCCTTGCTCCACTACGTGAATACCCAAATGGCCCCAGACCTCGGCTGAGCTTTCTACTAGTGTCGCGTCTCCCACGAACATCCAAATCAACCCCATACAAACTCGAACCTATACATCTCGTCGTTGTTGTCTTAGAGTTTCCGCTATCTATTCTGGCCTCCTTGCGTGCATTCTTGATTAGACATCGCGGCCTTCAATCTCTCGAACATGCCTCCTCCACACAGCACGCTCCAGCTCCCTACCGAAGTCGAAGTTCCGATAGATTTCGATCATCTTTTTATTCTTCTGCCGTAATTTTTATGTAGTGGGTTGATTTTGATTTATTGAGAGAAGAAAGGAAATAATATATGCAATTTTATCTTGTGCTTCTTTTTTTATAGCCTTCATTGATTCAAAACTGAAGAGGGAAAGAGGAGATAAGCTCATGATTTTTTTTGATTTGTTTCTTTCGCTCGAATTCCTGAAGCAAAAGGAGGGGAGGCGAATTTTGAAGGAAGCGGTGCATACGAGGTAAGCTAGTGAAGGGTAGGTCTGCTTGTTATCAGTGGTAGGGTGGCCGATGGATAAATTTTGTGGGATGATGTGAAATGGAGATAAATATATATACTTAAAATTCCAAAAATATCTAGATTATTTTTTGAACCTCGGTTGAGGCATGCCACCTTACATTTGTAATGTTATACCGCTATTTCGAACCCCATGGAACACGTTTCGAGTCCTTATTCGATCATATGGAGAAAATAGCTTTTTAACCCAATTAAAATATTAAATTTTCAATATTAACCTCAACGCATTTCTATCTCGTACGACCAAACGGCATACCCGAACGCTATGAAACTTGAAATCCGATAGTAATACATTATTACAGATCCAATGGAAATTGTTTCGTCAAATTCCGACACTGTGCCTCGGATCACTATTTTAACGCGTCAGTTAAATCGACGTTTTTAAAAATTTATGAAATCCCTTAAAATTCCAGTTTTAAAAACTTATTGACTCAATTATAAATTCCAATAAAATTTATAGTAACATTAGAAATCCTTTTTGATTCATATTCAACTCAAATCTCAATTATTCACTATTTTCGTATTTTGATAGATTGCTATAATTGAAATTTAAATCAGATTTTACCAATTCAACCAAAATTAGAAATCCTTTTTGATTCATATTCAACTTAAATCACCAATTCAACTCAAATCTCAATTATAGATTGCTATAATTGAAATTTAAAATCGTTTAAATATTCAAAGTCAAAAGGTGGAAAATTCGGGTCGTTACAAGGGCTGACCCTTGAACTTCCTAGAGGCCAACCTTTTCTTTTGCTCATCATCTAAACCCAAATCAGCAAAGATACATACACATTACAATAGCCAGTTCTCAACCTCAATAGCATTCTCCGTTCCCATAAACGGTTTTCCACCCAGACTGGTGTAGTCTCCGCTCAGCATAGCCTAAATATTCCCAACTGGAGCCACATGATTAGCTCCTCCAATATTTCCAACAACTCCAGTAGCAACTCTTGCTTGCGTCATATTGACGAAGAGCTGTTAAATTGCCTCCATGTCCACTGGTGGATTTCCTGCACCACACTGGCATCAGCATTTTGTTTAGCATTAGCCTGTCGACCCGGGTTCCTTCCAGTGAGTTGAGCATTTCCATTGGTTGTGGTGCTTCCTCCATCGAGATTTCCTCTTCCGTTTCTTACTTACATATCTTCTTTCTCGTAAATCTGCATGTGAGCCTTAGTAATACATAGAAGAATGGTCTAAGATAGAGGGGGTACGCACTAATATATATATATATATATATATATATATATATATATATATCAAATACAAGAACGTTACTATAGCCATAACCCAAACCTCGATTTTATTTTTCAGATTCATTGATTTTTTTGAAAATATTTTAGGTTTAAATTTCTTTTATGTTTTATAAACGTATGCTCTATACCAACTCGTAACATCCCCCACTTGGAGGCCCAAAACTAACGGCTATGGATGCTGCAGTCATCTATAGTTATTAATCCTCGGCAACCAAATACGGTAATGTTAGATACATTGATACACAAAAAAACATGAATATGGAAAAAATTTAAAATATCAAACAAGTTCCATATTCCATTTCAAAATATTTCAAATTTATTACATAATCCCAATATGAGAACCACGTCTAAAGAAAATATACTTATTACAACATACGCCAAGAGTAAATTATGATGATGCCCCCTTGGATGATCAGTATGTTAACAACTTTGCCTTTACAACAACAATACAGCGGAATAAAAATAAAAGAGAACTCTAGATAGCTATCATGCCTCCTGCATGTATCTAGAAGCTTATTCATCTAAAGAGGTTCCTGAAAACCTCAACTCTCAAACTACTCAAAATCACTTGAGTACCCAAGAGTTTAAGGGGAAACATAAACTTCGAGTCAGGCATAAAGCCGGGTATGAATAATAATCTACCATCTCAAACCATTTAGATATCTAGTGAGACCACGCGGCTTAGCAGAATGGGTTTTCCTCTTACTAGTATCCTAAAACATTTTTAAAACCATATACTGTATTCCTTCATCCACGTTGGTTAAAACATCTCAAAATAATATGATGATATGAGAACAAGTAAAAAAATTCTAGATTTCCCATCCACATTCATTTCTGACTAATTGTCTCATTTATAGTTTCTAGTGTCATTATTAACCTATTAATTTTTGTGGGCTTACCAATAACTTGTTTAATATTTATGGACTCCCTGTCCTATTTCATTATTTTCATGGGATCACTAAGAACCTATTATCCTCTTCCAATAACATCATTGTTTCAATAAATCCTCTGAAACTATTGGTAACTTCAATAACTACCCTCTTATCCTAGTTTTCATAGGTTGACTTGGAACCTATTGACATCTGTAAATAATTTAATTCGGATATAGTTTTCGTGGGTTCACTACAAATCCACTACAAACCTATTGTCCCATGTCAATACATTAATCTAATCATAATTTTCATGGGTTTACTATGAACCCATTGGCCCCTACCAATAACTTTTCCTAAACATAGTTTTCATGGGTTTACTATGAACATGTCTCCCTTACAACTTCTTTTAAACATAGTTTTCACGGGTTTACTATGAACCTATCGGCCCCTTCCAGTAACTTTTCCTAAACGTAGTTTTCATTGGTTTACTATGAACATGTCTCCATATTAATCAATATTTTAGCATCCAATATTCTGGTCTTCCTGACCTCCTGGATATAATTCTACTCAACAGGAGTTTACTTAATTTATATTCACTACTGGTTCAACCTAGCTGGTTATTCTACCCATTCCCCAAAATACAATTATGGGTCAATTACAATGTGAATATGTACATACATGGAGAAGCAAACATAATAACTTGGTTAATCCCTTTAACCTATTGATCAAGGAAAACTTCTTCAAAAGCTCTAAACTTAAAATTATTTCCAAAATTCTTTGTTTATGCCATAGTTTTCCTTTAAAATGAGATTGGGTTATTTGTTTTGAAAAACTAAGGCTTTCGAAATCTTCAAAACTTGGCTGTCGATCTCATTGGATAACCTCCTTCGACAGCATATAAATCTCTTTTCAAAACGTTAGGCCTCCGCCTTTTGGGACACTTTAAAACCTTTTTTTCTAAACCTTTTGAATGTAATAAAGTATTACTTATTAAATCTTAGAAGCATAGCTTCAAAACCATTGAAAGTAGCCCTTTCGAAATCTTTGGAAGTACCCCTGTCGAAACCTTTAGAAGTATCCCTTCTGAAACCATTGAAAGACCCTCTTCTGAAACAATTGAAAGTCCCTCTTTCAAAACCATTGGGTTTATATTTAAAATACCATTTGGGTCAAAGTGAATAAAAATGAAAGTGTCTCTTTCGAAACCATTCTTTACCCTATAAAAGTACTGGAAAAACTTGATGGCGTCGGCACCACCCTTTTGAAAGCATAAATCATTTGGGTGAAACACTTGAAGGCTGGCTTCGAAACCCCTTTCGAAGCCATTTCCCTCGAAACCATTAACCCCTTTTCGAAAGCTATAGGAAGTGGATTATATTTTAACAAAGACTACCTTCTGAAAACATTGATATCTTCATTACCTTCGAAAGGCATAAGGTCGTAGAAGGGTTTCAACATGGTCGAAACTACCCCCCGAAAGCTTTAATTTGAAAACTAAACAGCTCTGTCGGAAGCTACTACTTTGATCAATAAGGTGGCAACTTTCTTTCAAAAACTATTTAGAAGACCCCTTTGAAAGCATCGGTTTCGACTCCTTCGAAAGTAATTAATAAAACAGGTAAGCACTTTTATTTGGAAAACAAAACAAGGGTTTCGGCCTCTTTGGATACTATGTTTTGACACCATGCCTTCCGCTTTTCTCCAATCCACTTTGTATCAACAATGTTGATACTATGTGTATTGGTTTTGGCATAGTTGGTTTCGAACGAGAGGTTTTGAATTGATTGAAGCAGAAGCTCTTTGTTGAAAGGCTCTTCCAAATGAGGCGGAACCTACTTTTCTGGGTAAAATGCTGTTTTTACCAAATATAGCAATCTCTTTATAACTAACTTGCCTATTCGTAAACATTTGATTGGTTGCCTTAAACTTTTCAAATTATTTTTCAAATAATTTCCACACAATTTCATATCTAAACAAAGATTAATTTTAACAAATAAGCCCTTCCATTAAGTTAAACAATTAAATCATTTAGATCCTACTTTTAAAGTATTTTAATTTCCATACTAAATATCTTAGTAAATCTTCAAAAATCACAGAAATGCACTTTTTAGTATGTTATCTAACATATAATTTTAGACCCAAATTCAATATATAATATCCGAAATTAATTTCTAAACCCAATTAATCATATTTTCCTTTGAAAATTCATAATAATCTTTCCATAGCTTGGAAAATTATCAAAATTAAAACACAACTCCAAAATCATGTTTTACATAACATATAAATTCCTTATGGCATTCGAAATCAAATATAATCGGTTTTATCCCTAAAAACCATGAAAAATCATATTCAAACAATCTTGTTTAAATCTAACATGTTGTGGTCCAAGCATATCACCATCCAAATCATCATAAATATGAATTTAATCTTAAATCCAAAAAAGCATGATCATATAACAAAATTGTATGGTACAAATTATTATTCACCTTGATTAAGATAAGGAAATTGGATTGAGATTGGGATTTATTTCCCCTTGCTTTAATTATTAGCTTGATTTGAATTTTCTTCTTTCTCTTCCTCTTAATGGCCGGCTTCTTTAGCTTTCTTTCATTTGTTATAGTTGTGATAAAATGAACGTAATGGTATGGTAACATGAGTATAAGGGTAAGGTAATATGGGGCAGCAATTTACCCTAATGCCCTTGTGTTTATTACTTAACAATTTACCATTTATAAGCCCATTCATTTTAATTAAGCATGACCTATAAGTTTATTTACAAATCTCAACCCTTTATCACTCCTCTATTTATATTATTCTATTTAATTTATCTACTTAAATTTCTTGAATAATGTTATCAAAACTTGAGGTATTACAGTATCAATAAAGGAGGAAAAGCTAAGCTATAATTCAAAGAAAAAAAACAAGTTGAAGAACAAGCAAAACTACCCCTTCTACCGTCTAGACCTCTATTTCTTATAAGGAGCGAGCATAATGAGGCCAAGCTATTAGCACTAGCCATGTACGTCCCCATCAAACGCTCGCCCATAGCTCCCTTTTAGTATCTCGGGAGCAAGGGATCATATGTGCGAACTAGCTTTAAAGACCCGCATCCATGCCAACACTCAACCTTTTCTCTCTCTTAGAACTACTTCCGCCCAAACCTGACTCAGGGTTCCAATCTACAGGCATCTTTTGACAACGAGGGATAGGGACGTCAACTAGCTACCGAGGTTTAAATTTCTCCCACTACTTTAACACAACATCAACTAACTTATCTAGATCTATGTGTTGCCACTCTTCTGTCTCTCACCCATGTCCAGGTCATCGTTCCCCCAGTTGGCATTAGTTAGGATTATTGAACCTAATTCGGACCAGTGCCTCTTCGGCTTTGCCGACTTTTCCCTCTCAACCGCCTATTTGGAGTTGCTCCTCCTCCGTGGCTCGTCGGCCATTGTCCAGCCTTGCCTCAACAATCCAACCCTTTAAAGATTGTTGTCTATTAATAGCAGCCTTATGTCTTAATGCTAAGGGCCATGCACCTTCAACCGCTCTAGGTTGTGGTCAAGATGGAAAGTCCAATGCCAAGGTAATTAGAATTTCTAATCAGTAGAAAAGGTAAGTAAAGGAAAACAATGAAAAGAAGAAATAGAAAAAAAAATAAGGCGTAGGCTTACGAGGGGAGAAAAAGGAGATGGTCTCCAAGTTGGGATTAACCCCTTAGGGCACAAAGAAGTAATTTGTCCACCAGCTATGGGATTCCTTGCTAAGGGTGGCCAAAAAAATCACAGGTCTACTGATGGCCTAAAAATTATAAAATGTGCCAGCAGGATAGTTGGCCTCCTTTTGCAATCTAAAGTCCAACTTCAACAAGGTTAGAATTAAAGTCTAGAAGACCTACAGAGACACAAGAAGAGTAAATACCTGATAGAAACTGATAACTTTTCAGCGTCAACTGCTCGGGGGCAAGTTGGTATGCTTTGAGAGTAGAGATAAAGAAAGGGTAGAGGGCAGCATAACCCCCACGTTAAGATGACCGACTGAGAATGCAAAGTAATCCGCCAAGGGCCAATGGGGATGTTCATCTGTATTAGCATAACTAACCACCCCTTTAATAACCTCATGACCAGCCAAATTTAGTCGGCTCAGTGTTATTCAACCTTAGTATGGAAGCTTGGAAAGTAGAGCCCCGGTGAGGATTTTTATTGGCAGAAGTGGAAGCCAAAGCAGTAATTTGAAATACAAGAAACTAAGTTATATAAAATGATCGAAATTCTTGCAAAACCAGAGGGAGTAACACCCGTAATGCTATGATCTCTAGACAATAGTCCCCATGGCACACCCATGTAGGATGCCCAATGTAGGCCGGCCTTCCTCTCCCTTCTTGAGACAGATATTCGGCCTTATGGCTCCTATTACTCTTATGAAATTACTAAGCCTCATGCTTATGCAATTGGGTTTGGCCCATGGCCCATTATTAGAATAAGCGCTACATAAAAAACATAGGTTCACTTGCAGGCTCATTCAAGCCCATCAGCATCAATCAACTACCTCTAGCAAGGTGCCAATGGTTGATTGATGTTAAAAGGACCAAAAAAAGAGTGGTTTTTAAACTATTGTTTGAAGAAAACCCATGCTTTATAGTCGTATGGCGTTTATGGCCATAACAAGGCTTTCAAAAAAAGCATGGAATAATAGAAAGAAAAAGAATGGCAAATACCTAAATCCCCAACTTATCCACGACGCTTAATATCGTGAAGGTAAGGTGGAGGCATACTTACTTTTCTACACGAAGATCTGAAGAACTCAAGGTTTAGAGAGCGCTTAAGTTTTTGGGATGCCATTAGGAACTTTTGTAAAAATGAAAAGGAAGGGATGGAAGGATTTTATAAAACTACCCCCTAATCTCCACCGTGGGATTTGAATCGACCTCGAATGTCAACTGTCTAGGTGCAATGAATGCACCCGTCACTTTATCCATACCCAAAAGCTGACTTCCCTCCTACCACGTTCAAACAACTAATCATCATAGCCAATCATACAGAGCCATGTAGAAAGCACATTAAATGCACTATAGAGCTGTCAATGAGTAAGATTTGTATAATATTTCAAGCCCACACCAACAAGCGAATATGGACATGGGGGTAAAATGTTACTTAATTTTCTCATAAGTAGTTAGCAGGTAAATTAAATGCATTGTGGCCCAATTAAAGCCAGCCCAATTGATCTATCATCAACCTACAAAGGCTAGCCCAATTGCATGTTGGTCTCAAACCAACCTTTCTACGCAGTAATTTGCTAGGATAAGACCTGATAGTCCCATCCTAAAGCTACCTTCACACATACACTAAGATCTGGACCAGGTCCGCCTCGGTCTTGACCGACTCCATTATATCGAACATTTCTAATATAAGCTAAAGCCAACACAATTCCCCTGGCATCATATCAGTCGACGGTCAACACCTATCCAAAATCACCCTAATAGATGACACATCAAACAAGAATGGTCGTTGCATAACTCATCTTAGCATGGCTTCAGTACAACCAACTCCAATTGGCATCAAGCCTCCCTCCCGACTACACAGCTTCAATACATCCAATCCCTATTTAATCCAATTTTAATAAATATATATGTGTTTATCTACTCTAGTATAACTAGTATATCATACACACACACACCCATATATGATAAATATATGGATCAAAATTGCATTATACGAAGAGAAAAGCATAAACCACTCATAACATTTCTCCTCAAGGCCTAAACCTTGATTGCCCATCCCGTTGTTCCGTTTTGCTTTAGAATTCCACCTCTAACATGATGTAGATGCATAGTCCTCCTTGCTAGCATCATGATACTGCCGGTACCACATGATTTCATTTAGTTTTGAGGGAGTTATAGAAGTTTGAATTTTGTTTGTAAAGAGGGGGAAATAGGAAGAAGAAAGAGTGTGTCAGTTTCTAAAAACTTAATTATGAAGTACGTGACTTTTCTCCCAAGTAGTTAGTAGGCCAATTAAAGGAAGTTGGGCTCAATCAAACTAGCCAAATTGATTAACTACTAGTCCACAAAGGCCGGCCCAAGCCCATGTTTTTCTTAAATCAACCTTTCTACTCATCAAGTCGCCAAGGTGTGACCCGACCCACTCATTCCAAAGCAACATTCACATAGACAATTGGACCTAGACATTGTCCGTCTCAGTCTCGATCGATTATGTCGAACTACTTCCAACAGCAGCTAGAAGCCAACACAATTCGTCTAACATCATGTCAGTTAATGGTGGACTCCTATCCACTCTCGTCCTAGTGGATAGAACATCAGACAAGAATGGCCCTAGCATGGCATGTCTTTAGCATTGTTTTAGTATAGCCAACTCCAAACGCATTAAGCATCCCTCTCATCCATCTTGCACTTTGTCATTAACCATTTACCCTAAATGGTTCTCAAGAAGACTTTAAGTCTCTTCTATGTTGCCAATAATCGGTCGGCCAGCTCAGTCATGTGGCGCTCAGTGAACGACAAAGCAACTCATCGAAACCACCATAGTTGGCCAACTGAACTGATGTGTCTTACCATCAACACTAAATGCATGTTCAATGCAAGCCAACACTTGATACATAGATAAATGGGTATATTCTCATCCATTATACATCTTCTAACACACTTTACAACTATCGACCATCTACCTCTATAGTTAGATCACTGGTTAAGCACTTTTCCTGCTAGCTCTTATAATACCCCTAAAATTTTCAAATAACATTTTAACTAAATAATAATGGTATAATAATACGAAAAATAGTGGGATTAATCACTTAATTAAATTAAGGAGAAAAATGGTCAATTTTAAGGCATTGGAAGTTGGCAACAAAACTAGCTCCATTACGACCGCCTTATCTTTCTAGTTCACATAGCATATTTATTTGTATCATTTGGAGCTTGTTTGAAAGAGAAATGATCAAAAACGTCATTCGATAAATCGGGTATTATGCGGTTTAAAATTTAAATTTTAAAATTGAGTGGTGAGACAATTATCAAACCAACCTTAAAACTAAAAAAGTATATATCTTTTCTCGTTTTAGAAACTAACCCTGTTTCTTTCTTCTTCCCTAACTCTTTGATCAAGCCTTAACCCCCTAAGTTCAAGATAAAATCGAGAAATTGGAACACCAAATCGAAGAGAAATAATAAATGGATTTTGGTTAATTAAGTGAGTTAGTAAAATGATATAATGCATATGTGATTATTATATGAAAAGTTAGGCAAATTAGAGACATATTTGAGACATATATTTGAGAAATTCGTAGTAAGATGAAGGAGATTATAAAAATAAATTCATAAGAGGATGAAATTACAAAAATAGATTCCTGATATCATATATGATATTAGCAGGCCTAAATATAGTTCTTATGTACTTTTATGTAATTCATATAAATTAATACAGTGATTTTTCATGTTTGTACAAGGCAGTCAAAATTTATGAATTTAACGATTTGGGATACTTAAATATATCAAATTTACATGAAATTATTTCTTAGATTAGTTATGACTATGTAGGTCTAAAAAGTACTTTTATAATTTAATTTATACGAATTTATAATATATTTTATAATATGTGAAAACTAAGCCAAATTTTTTATAGTAATGATTTGGTATATGTAATCATATCAATATGGCATGAAAATAATTTTTTAACTTAAAGTATGAGTTTATATGAATTTAGAAAATATATTTTAGATTTATAGGGTTTATTGTATGTGATGTAATTTATTTAGCAAAATACTATAAATGGTGAAAATGTGTATATGTGAGTATATACATGATTTACATATATATATATATATATATATATATATATAATATGTATAAAATTACATAAAAATATTTATAAAGTGCAAAACAAGATATTAGGTCATACTATGATTTTATTTCGAATTTATAATGATTTTTAATGGGGTGTGTGTATGTGTGTATGAAAAGGTTATATTTCTTCTTCCTGAAAACTCTTTTTGAAAGCCCGATGTATACTGCATATTTGAAATAATTTTGATTTAAACTTATTGATCAAATAAATGTAGAAAGGTAGTGGAGAAACATATCTACAATTGAAAAATAGGGATCAAGAATCAGATCAAAAATGAGTGAGAAGCAAGCAAAACAAAAACTTAAAAATATATATAAGTGCACTCAACATGAGCCGGCCGCCCCTGTTCAGCCGTCCACCACAAGTGCACCTGTGGGCATTTACTAGGTCAGGTTTCTTGACCAAACAGTCCCAATTGATGGAATTTTGATCGTGCGTTCTTCCACGGTACTCGAGCAAAGCTTAGACTACGTTTTTAGACTTGAACTTCATTTTTGATCCGATATAGTTTGGTTATTCGGATATTACATGCCTTTAGTTTTTACTTGAATTCAGGGTTCTTCAGGGGTAGAAGACGTATTCTAGCCCAAGCGGCAACCCATGTTAGTGCATGGATGTCACATGCCTGCATAGGGCGATGTTTATAATTTATTCGATCTAGCTTGGTTACTAATATGAATAGATCTGGAACGGGACGGAGTCATTACTCTGGATGTTGCAGGTTAGCTGCAACACAATTGTTTTTTTGGTATAGTAGGGTTCACGGTTTGTCTGGTTTATCCATGATACGACTATACAACTTACGTAGGTATAAGTGTGAAAGCAATCATCTCATTTAGAACAGATATTGTAACGACCCGTAATTATTGAGTCTTCGAATATGAATATTTAATTTATTTAAATATTTGAATTTAAATATAATAAAATATATGTTTCGAATAACAGCTTGATTTTTGGTGATGTATTTTAAATTTAATTTATAAGATTTTTCCATAATTTTTAATTTGGAAAATAATTAAGTTTCCATTTGATGCATTTTGCAGCAAATGCAGGTACTTTTTAATTTCACAGAATAAGATAACTGGCTCATTTTATTTTTGTTTTATTTTCATCTCAAATTATTATGCATGATCGTATTTTTATTTTTGTTGTTCGCGGCTGGTACGTGAATGTTTAATTGTGTGGCGAGGTACCACAAAATCTATCATTTCAAAAACATAAGTATAGATTCATGCACATACACATAACATAATCTCAACACTGTACCACCTTCACCATAATTTTCCTCCATCCCTTTCTTTTTCAACCTTGTCCTTAGCCCATATTCTTGCTTGACTTTTGTTTACTCAACTTTGAAGAAAAAATTAGCTTATATATAGGAGAGGCATGAAACAATAAGGGGGCATGCCAAAATGAACACACAAAACTTGTACATATTTTCCTTCCCCTTTTACTTTCTTTTCTCTACATTTTTGTATGTCTGGTGTGCATTCGTGTGTACATGGCTGTGTGTGTATGTGAGTATGGCTGTGAAGGTTGCATGCTTAACCATGAGTGAATAAATGTGCAGGCGTTGGAGGGGAAGGAAGTTCGGTTTGTTTGTGCATGGCTAAACTTGTATAGGGAGATGGAGTAGGAAGGGAGGTGGGCTTGCATGGGATCGTGCATGAGAAGATGAGAGAGAACGGAGGAGGGCATGAGTTACATGGTGAAACATGGATATAGGCTGCATTAAGAAGAGAGCGAAGAATTTACGGTTGCAGATGTTTCCAACCTTGGGCCTTGGCTATAATGGGTGAGAGTTTTATTATTTTAGATATTTAATTTTAGTTAACAAATGTAACAAGTTGGTATTTCGAACCATTCAAATCGACAATCATCCACTCATGTCAGACTTGAATTGCTCAAAATAATAGATTGTAAATTTATATTTGGCGAAACTTAGCATGTACAGTAAATAAATCAATCACAGAATCGCAGACACATAGTAATAGACAATAAGCAGCGGAATAGATAAACAGTAGTTCATGAAGCTACTACAGAACATCAGAGTTTAAAACAAAATACAGCAGAAATCCCGAATTCATAGAAGTCTCAATACGTAAGCAGATGACAAGTCTGAACAGAAACAACTGGAAATAACTGCAAAGCCGAATGGGTAATAGATAGATCTCCAAGCAAAGCTCCAAACTCCAAAGGTGAGTCTCAAATGCTCTAACACTCAGTCTGACCCGAGCATAAAGCAAAACACAAAACACTCGACTCAGGATTAACATTCTTATACTAGAAAATAAACTCAAGTGAAATGTCCAAGTGCAATACAATATAACTTAAAGGATGCTTGGAATTTCCATCCTCTAAGGATCCTGGAACTATCTACTACGTAGTAAGATACGCTATTATAATATATCTAACGTAAAGAAAATTATTAAAATAGCGTAATGCATTACCCGTATCCCCTTTAACACATTTTATATAATGCCGTAGTCTATACGGTAGTGTAAACTCCATCAAACTGGTTGGCTATCAGGGAGCACTCCATAGGTACGACACAAACCAAAATCGTAGCAGGCTCGATATGGTAGATGACAAGGCATGCGAGGCTATACCCGGGGTAGGATTCTACTAATTTACACCTTCGTGCTAGTGGTAACGCATAGCCGCAGCTACCGCCCACCTCGTACAACATTCCCAAAATCAAAGGCGCATCCAATCAAATCACAAAGTAATAGAAAGGTATCGAAGAAGTGTTTTCGATCAGAGGAGCTACCACACTTGACTCATCAATTGCTCCTATTTTAGTCATTTATTTAGGGCTTGTTTCATACCTCAATGCAGCAATGTCGTCAAACCATCCTACTTCGTTCTGGATTCACCACCGCATACACAGTTGTTAAAGTGGTTTTCGGTATTGGCAAAGAGTATGACAATATCCAATCCCCGTCTCTTTAATAACCAAAAGCGTGGTCATTTCTTTTCAAATAGTTCATACTTCATATCGAAATATCATATTCATTTCAAAACCATATCAATTCGATATCATTATTCATTTTAAACCATATTCATTTCTAGAATCATAACACTTTAAAAATTATAACAATTTTGAAATCACAAAAGTTTCGAGATCTTAACACTTTTAAAATCATAACACTTCCAACTTAAACAGCTTAGATATTGAAAATAGTATATATATTAAAATAGTTATAATTAAAATAATTTATATATTAAAATAGTTATAAATTAAAATAGTTCATATATTAAAATAGTTATAAATTGAAATAGTTCATAAATTGAAATAATTTATATATATATATATATATATATATATATATATTAAAAATACTTTATATAATAAAATTAGTTTCCTCCAACTTCACAAATCTATTTAAATCAACTTAAATTCCTAAATTTAAATAATTTAATCAATCCCAGTTCAACAATTTCAATTTAAAAGGTTAAAGATTCAATTCAAATTCTCAATAAACCAATTCAATTTATATCGATTTCAAATCCAAGTTTGAACTATCACTTCAATTCCAAAAAGATTTAACGTTTAAATATTCAAACATTTACAATAAAAGTTTCACCTATATTTCAACATTCAATTTTAATTTTATTCAAATTGGAAAATATTCACTTAATCATTTTAATAATAATTAATTAAATTCTCAATTTATAAATTTAAATCAATATTAAATATTCATTCTCAATTTTATTTAAAGTGAGAATATTTATTTAATCACTTTTCATCAAATCAAGTTATAAATCATGCCATACAAATCTCAAAATCAATAAGTTCAAATAAATTCCATCATTAACCAATTTAAATTTCAAGTCAATTTTACTTTATTTTTCAAACCTCTATTTATTTAAAGTTATTACAAAAATCTATTTAAAATATTAACGTAAATATTTAAACATATTATATATATACTAATTCAATTAAGTTTTATATAAATAAAATATATTAAATTAAATATTATTAATAAATCTATTTTAAATCTTATTTTATAAGTTTTAAAAATAATAAAATTATAAGTAAAATCCTAAAATTTATATTTTCAAAACTAACCTATAAATTTAAAATTTCCAAACATATAATTTTAAAATCTAATTTTACAAAATAAAATATCTTTATATTATATTTAAAAATCAATATTTAATAAAATCCACATATTTCCTTCCAAAACTATAAAAATTATTTTTCAAAATAGACCTATGGTGTCTGTATATAATTTTTCTGTCCTATGGTCAAGTGATACATATATTTATTATTTTAATCAGCAATTCAAATTTAATATTTTACGGGTACATATCATTTCAACCAGCAATCCCAAAATTTCAAAATCAATGAAAATCGCTTGGGTTTATCATTTCAACCCATAATGATTTTCCCCTAATCTACCAGATCGTTCGGGTTTGTATCATTTCAACCCATAGGGAATTCTAAACTAACAAGGAACTTGTAGAGTGAGAACAAATATGATAAAAATATAACATATCAACAACATGCATATATGGTCAGTAACAAATTTAATTTTAATATAAACAACATGTGATGGTGTCAGATGTTATATGTGAACAATTATAGATAATGGTATATCATATATAGTAATCAAATAATAAACAGACAGTTCAACTATAACAGCATATTTCACTTGTTAGTTCAATGTGAATTAAATTTATTAAATATAAGAATGTTAATCATGAGTGATTTCTCAACTTTTGCGGCTAGAGAACAACGGAAACGAAAAGCAATGGACACGGATACGCACATGGATGCGTAATTAAAACTGTGACACAGCTAGAACTGTTGTTGTAAATCTGGATAGCGGAGAAACAAGGTAAAGTGAATTCAGATTTGATGGATCAAGTATATATACAATATATATACTTATATATATATATATATATATATATATATGAAGAGACAACACAAGTCAGCTCTGATTCAGTAGATCAACATATATAAGTACGCTTACATATACACTTATATATGAACAAAGCGAAAAATCCGGATAGCTGCTATGATTTACTAGATCAATACATATAGTTATACTTGTATTTAAAAGCATGGATTGAGAGAAACAAATATATATATTTATATATATAAGTATACTTATATATATAAGCCTTTGATTATATATATTTATAACAGAGAAGCAGCGAACTAGATTTAGAATATACGATGGGTACACACACACACACACACATATATACTGTCCTCAAATCAATATATACTGACACATTCCCCTTTATATTTTTTAAGAGAAGGCAGAAGCGAAATGAAATAAATCCCGGTATAGGGAAATCTAGCAGGAGCAAGTTACGGTCAACGAAAAAAATATAATAATGCTACTCAGGTAAATATATACGAATGTTATATAAATATAAATATACATACATACATACATACATACATATACATATACATATATATATATATATATTTTACAAAGAGGGAGAGGTTTTGCAGGTGATGGAATGGTGACTCATGGTAATGAACAAAGAAAAGGAATAAAAACATGCTCAAGCAAAAATACAACTTGTATATATTACCACTTCTTAGCAAAATTGATCAGAAATAAAAAAAGAGGAGCACGACAGGCTTTTGGAGGTGCAGGTCCCGGGTGAGGCGAGCAGCGCTGATGGGATGTACTCGGCTGAGAGAGAGGATGATGTGGGTAGAGGAGGGGCAATCAGCTATGGAATGAGTGCATGGAAAAAGGGCTATCAGGTGGCAAAGAGCAGATGTCTAGTGGGAGAGAGGGGGGACAGTGGTGGCCATGGGAGGCATGTGGAGGGTGCGACGCCACCAAAGAAAGGGCGGTGGCTTCACATCAGGGAGAAGATGATGCTCTTGGCTGTAGGACGAGGTTGAATAGATGCCAATTGGGAGAGAAAGTAGGTTTAGAAGTTTCGAATAATATGCTTGAAGCTTTTTTTTGAACGAAAAATGATACAGGAATAACGGTTTATAGGAATGAAGGGATAGGAACGAGAGGACGATGAGGCAGAAGGGTTGGTTACAGGCAAGAACAAGATGAATATGCGAATGGAGGGGAAGGAGTGGTTTTCTTAAGAAAATATCAGCTATATATATTGTTATTATATTTTTCAAAAGAAATGTACATACTGAAAAGAAAAGCAAATATAATTTGAAGGTAGGAATAGCAAAAGTTAGAAATAAATTCTGGAAATAACAAAAGGCAAATGGCTATTGGTATTATATAGAGAATAATTGAATGGTCATGGAAAAAAATAGACTCGAATGGGTACCGATACGGTGAACTATTTCGCAGATTTCATCGAGTACGGAACTTCGAAATGCACAAATGAATATACTACGGAGATCGGCATGACGAGACAAACAGAATGACAATATCCTTTTTCATTCTGGATTCACCACCGCATACACAGTTGTTAAAGTGGTTTTCGGTATTGGCAGAGAGTATGACAATATCTGATCTCAGTCTCTTTAACAACCAAACGCTTATTTCACACCGTGGTCATTTCATTTGAAATAGTTCATACTTCATATCAAAATATCATATTCATTTTAAAACCTTATCAATTCGATATCATTATTCACTTTAAATAATATTCATTTCCAAAAACGTTACACTTTCAAAATTATAATGCTTTTGAAATCATAACACTTTCGAGATCATAACACTTTTGAAATCATAAAACTTCCAACTTAAAAAGTTTAGGTATTGAAAATAGTATATAGATATTGAAATAGTTATAAATTAAAATATTTTATATATTAAAATAGTTATAAATTAAAATAGTTCATAGATTAAAATAATATATATATATATATATTAAAAATACTTTATATAATAAAATTAGTTTCCTCCAATTTCACAAATCGATTCAAATCAAATTCAATTTTAAAATTCAATTTAATCAATCCTAGTTCAACAATTTCAATTTAAAAGGTAATGATTCAAATCAAATTCTCAATAAACTATTTCAATTTATATCGATTTCAGATACAGATTTGAACTATCACTTCAATTCTAATAAGATTCAATGTTTAAATATTCAAACATTTACAATATGAGTTTCACTTATATTTCAACGTTTAATTTTATTCAAATTGGAAAATATTCATTTAACCATTTTAATAACAATTAAATAAAATCTTAATTTATAAATTTAAATCGATATTAAATATTCAGTCTCAATTTTATTTAAATTTGTGAATATTCATTTAATCACTTTTCATCAATCAAGTTATAAATCATACCTTTCAAATCTCAAATCAATAAGTTTAAATAAATTCTTATTTAAATTCAATTATTAACCAACTGCAAGATGAGGTTGAGTAGATGCCAACTGGGAGAGTAAGATGGTTTATAAGTTTCGAATAATATGCCCGAAGCTTTACTTTTTTAGAACGAAAAATGATACGGGAATAACAGTTTATGGGAATGAAGGGAAGGGCACAAGAGGATGATGAGGTAGAAGGGTTGGTTATAGGCAAGAACAAGATTAATATGCGAATGGAGGGGAAGGAGTAGTTTTCTCAAGCAAATATCAGCTATTTATATTATTATTATATTTTTCAAAAGAAATGAACAGACTGAAAAGAAAAGCAAATATATTTTGAACGATAGGAATATCAAAAGTTAGAAATAAATACTGGGAATAATAAAAGGAAAATGGCTATTGTATTATACGGAGGATAATTGAATGGTCATGGGAAACAAATAGACTCGAACGGGTAGCGATACGGCGAACTGTTTCATAGATTTCACCGAGTACCGGACTCCGAAATCCACGAATGAATATGCTACGGAGATCAGCACGATGAGGCGAACAGAATAGTACATAGATATCAGCGATACAACCATCCTATCAAAAGTCGATATTTCGTTGCCAAAATGCTGCTAAAACGCCGAAAATAAGATATAACGAAGCTAGAGTAGTCCAAATTGGACGAAACGAAATATGACACCTCACTAAGAAAATAATTTTCATTTTTATTATGTAAAAATATTCAGATTTCGAAAATATTTTATTTTCATCAATTCAACTGATTTAAATTTAAATAAAATTACACAAAAAAATAAATCTCAATATTCACTGATGAAAATCTTACATCTGCTACGTTTAAATAGACGCATTACAAATAACAAATTTTCATTGCTAGATTTAATTGTTATATTTTCAAGAAAAATTCAGTTACTTATGTTATAAAAATTGTTAAAATTACCGGGTCGTTACAATAAATAGTTAAGTAAATATTTTAAACTTTAGAAATTAATAACTTCCCCATACGAAATTTGTTTAACCTGCGGTTTTGGGTACTAGATTCGTAAAAGAAAAATAGAACACATTAGTAAAATTATTTGACACAATTAATGAAGTATAAAATATTGATAAAATATTTTTTATTTAATTTAGTTATGATTAACATAGTTGAATAATTACATTTCATTAGTGATAATCAATTAGTAGAATAAAACAACATTCTATTATAATTAAAATGAAAAGATTATATTGGACATCTATTAAGCGAAATGAATCCCTGTTCATTAATTTAGTAGTTATAGTGATGTGTTAACATTTATTATTATTGCTGTTGATGAATTGTTTAGTTGTTTGAATTATGATCGGCCAGTTTATGAGACTTTAATTACCTATTTTTATTTAGCATGGGTGGGTAGAAAATAATTATAGTCGAACACTTTGTGATTAAAATCTCACAGTTTGATTATAAGGTGCTCAATGAAAATATTTGACTAAGTAATAGTTATAATAAGAGATATTTATTATAATTTTAAAAATATTTATTTTTAAAGGAAATGGTTTCTTTGAAAAGAAATAGTAATATTTTTAGAAATAAATATTTATAAAAGTGGTTTCCCATATTTTGATATAAAAGATATTTTGGAAATAAATGTTGATTTAAATATTTTGGAACAAAAATAATGTAAAATACTATTATTTCGATAACTTAAATGCTAGTGTTTTTGAAACTGATTTCCAAAAGATTTTGGGAAGAATAATGATTGTATGATTGAAAGTATTTATGAGCTAGTATTATTGTGACATATGAATTTTTTAGTGAAAGTATATTTATATTTATTGATTTGGATTTTTGTGTATTGTCCATTCAATGGGATCTGTTGTCAGTTGGTATCTACGATTTTTCTATTTTCATGTAGCGATTGTCATTATCATATACTTGAGAGGGGTATTATCCTAAGGGAAGTTTATTATTTTAGTGAGCATTTGCTTGTGGCGACATTACTTTGAGTGATATTTCCTAATCTTTCGATACGCTTTAATATATGTATTCTGATAGAGGAAATTTAGGAAATTGGTTCACAAAATATAGGTTATAAGTTAAACTCGAAAGTATGATTTGATATGAAAAGTTTATATTATTATTTCAAAAGGATTTGAAATGAAACCGAGAATTTAGTTTAGAGAGATTATTTTCAAATAAGTCTTTTCAAAAGAGATTATTTCTGAAAATATTAAAGTTAATTAGATTTCAGAAATCTAAATGTACAGATCAAGCCTAACTAGATAGTTTGGGAATTGCATCTTTGTTTGTGCGTGGTAAGCTCCTTGAGTTTTGTTTATGAATAGGAAAACTACGTTGGCATGAACCAATATCTAACTGGATATCCAATTAGATAGGGATACGTAGGCAGTCACAAGTGGAAGTGATGCGGCCACAATAATAATATGTCTTTTTCCTGTTTATTTTTTGCTACATGTGATGTTGTATCTTTACCACTTACCATTTAATTCCACATTGACATGTTTGTTGAGTTTGTAGGAATGACTATCGTTATCTCTCTCATTAGAGTTGTGTAGCAATAGATTTATAGTATGAGTACGGTATGTACTAAAGCACACCTTATAGAATAAAGGATTACTCTAATAAGTTGTATTACTAAAGTTGTATCCTATACATTTAATGTTGTTGTATATTTATCAAGTGATAATATGTATTAAATTGGTTGTTTTCATTTGTTTGTTTTGGAATGGATTAGTTATCGACGATTTTGACTGGTACGAAAATCCGGGTTGTTACTGCTGGTATCATGGCTTAGGTTAGATGCCTAAGTAAAAATCCATCTAGGATTAGTAAATTAACCTAGGAAATTTAAAATAAAACTACCTTAATTTGATAAATAAAAATGGATAGGATAAGGAACCGTACCTTCGACTGGGGTTATGGGTGATATTATTTTTGCTATGCTGAACTTTTGTTAATTGTTTGACTTTCGTTATCTTTTTTCTTCCTTGGAATTTTGGGGGTGAAATTATTTTAAGGAAGAAAAATGTAATGACCCTTAATATTTGATTTTTCAAATTTGAAATTTTAATTTATATAAATATTTGAATTTAAGTATAATAAGCTATATATTACGAATAACTGCTTGATTTTTGCTGACTTATTTTTAATTTAATTTATAGGATTTTTCCATAATTTTTAATTTGGAAAATGATTAAGTTTTCGTAACGCATTTTGATGCAAACGTTGGTATTTTTTAACATGAAATATGATAACCCATGTATTTTATTGTTGTTTCATGATTGTCTTAAATTATTGTGCATGATCGTATTTTCATTTCTATCATTCGTGGCTTGTACCTGAACATGTTAATGTATGGAGGGATGCCATGAAATCTAACTTTTCAAAAAAAGTACATATTCATGTACATATAGCACAATCTCAACACCGTACCTCCTTTATCATACTTCTCCTCCATCCCCCTATTTTTCAACCTTATCCTTGGCCAATTTTCTTGCTTGATTTTTGTTTACTTAGCTTTGAAGAAAATTTAGCTTATACATATGAGACGCATTAAACAATATAGGGGGAAAATTCTTTCTTTTCTTCTCTGCATGCCAAAATGAACACACAAAACTTTTACATATTTTCCTTCTCCCCTTCCTTTCTTTTCTCTGCATTTTTGTGTATGGTGTGCGCATGCGTGCGTATGTGGTAGTGTGTATGACCATGAAGGTTGCATGCTTGACCGTGAGTGAGGTAGTGTGCAGGCGTTGGAGGGGAAAGAAGCTTGGTTGGTGTGTGCATAGCCATGTTCAAGGAGATAGGGAAGGAAGGAAGGCTGGTTTACATGGGTGCATGCATGAGAAGATGAGAGGGAAAGGAGGAGGGTGTGAGTTAAAATTATGTTAATTAATAAAAATAATTAAGTGTTAATAAATTAATAATATACGTGTGTAATGATATATGTATATATAATTACTATAAATGTTATAGCCAATTCTGAATTTTAAAATAATTAAAAAAATTATATTAATTAAAGTGTTAATTAAATAAATAGTTAAATTAATTAAATATGATTCAATTGATTAAATTAAAATTAAATTAAATACGATTTAATAAATAGAGTGGAACAATAAGAAACCCAAATTAGATTTAAGGAATAAATACATATGTATAGTACGTATGCCATGATTTCAAATGTGTCTCACACTTGAATCATGAGGGTATTTCATAATACATTATTCCATAAGTCATTATCAGTCAATTAAGTATATTGAAATTTATGAATCTCTAATATTAATGTACTCTTTAATCATTTATATATTAATAAATTACTTGCATACTATCTAGTATTGAGATTACTCAAAGTAGAGATGTTATGTGTAGTATATTTGATATATTGACTAGATGATGTAAGATAATTGTACGTATTTATTGAGCAGACTCATGTACATACATCATACTTAAGACATCATGAAATGGTGGTTATGTGTGAGTAATCTTTTCAATTTGTTGACCAAAATTAAGGTCAAAATGAGATTAGGAAAAAGACTATGGGTTGGGAGTTGTATATGATACAATCAATAAAGTGTTATCCATCGATTTTGGAGCTATTTGCTGAGCAAACACAAGTTCAAATCCTAAGGAAAATAAGTTCCATTAGAGAAGTCAAAAGACTTCTCTACTACTCTTTGGATTTTGAGAAATATAAAAATCTAGAGGGACCTTCTGAGTAAAATGAAATAATATATTTCTGTTTACCAATAATATCAGAACATTTTCTTTGTATAAATGTCCTAATCTACTTAATTAAATTTGTAGAAAAATTTCCAAACCAAAATTATATTCATAAAATGACAAGCGCACTGAATCTCATACATAGACTGGTTAAGAGCAATTAAAATAACGCTAACCTTTGGGCGCTTATGGTCATCAATACATGAACTTCCGAAAGGAAAAACCTATTAAAGATATGGATCCCTAATTAATATTTTCTTATAACAAATGTATGGCTATTGTAAAATTGCCCAAGTTTACGTGTTGTCTACATTAGACAAAGTTGTATAGATAGCCCAAAAACATGACTATCCATAACATCTTTGATAGTTTCAAAGCATTGTTTGGGAGCAATTTCTTTCCACGTGGTATGAGATTACTAAGAAATCGAACGTGACAAAGGGCATGCTATAGACGAATAGATCTTATTAATAAAAGGCTATATTGATATGTTTTCCCAATCAGACATTATGAAAGCAATGAGTTACAAGTGGATTTGATCCCAGGGTCTCTTATTGCATAGTTTGAGCTTTTCAAATTGAATTACAATGTGAACAAAATGAAAGTAAGCCTCACGGAGCCACTTAGTATGTTATGATGAGTCGGGTCTTCATCCAAAGATCAAGGCATAATTCCTACTATAAAGGGAAAGGCATGGTTCAAAGAATAGAGAGTGAGTAAATCAGAAGAGCAAGAAGAGTGACCCTAATGACAAGGATGAATGTCATCATTATCATAAGAAAGAGCATTGGAAAAACAATTGTCCAGACTACCTTAAACTTGTCAAAGAGAAGAAAGAGAATGATTCTACCGCTCCTATAGGTATATTTATGTTTAAAAATTGTTTTGCAATCAATAAACTGTCTTAGGTTTTAAATACTCCATCTAAAGCTCATAACTATATATAATCGCTATAAGGACTTAGGAATAGGCGACATATGTAAAAGGGTCAAATGAGGCTTTTAGTTGTTGATGGATCTTTATTAGATACAACTAAAGTTGGAGACTGCCACTTGGCTTTGTTGAATGGATTTGATTTAACTATAAATAATTGTTATTATGTTAAAAACGTTATTTGTGGAATGATTTCTATATTTATATAGCTTGAAACATGATATGTTTTTCATTGTGTTGAAAATGTTATAAACATTATGTTTGATGGAAATAAAATTTGCAACAGCGTTTTGGATAATGGCATTTATGTACTTAATTCTTATTATATATGTGTTATGAATAATTCTTTAAATGTTGGCATTAATAATAGTTATCCTCAATATTATAGACTAGGTCATATTAGTGAGAAACAACTGCACAAATTGGAAACCAAAGGTTTTCTATCATTATTTGATTTTGAATCATTTGATACATGTCTTAAAGGAAAAATAACAAGCACCCCTTTAGTGAGAGTTATAAAAGAGTTAATAAACTCTTAGGTCTTGTACATACTGATGTATATGGCCTAATGCCTACTACTACCAAAGATAACCCTACTTACTTTGTAACTTCTTCTGATGATTTCTTAAGACTCGGATGTATATACCTTTTGAAAACTAAATCTAATGTCTTCGAGAAATTTAAACACTACAAGGGGAAACGTGATTTCCGACGGCTGAAAACCGTCGGCGGCCGTCGGAAGCCGTCGAGGGCCGTCGGAAAAAGCCGTCGGAAATGACGGCGTCGGGGAACAGTACTTCCGACGGCTACCGATGGGGGCTGCCGTACAGATTACCGACGGCTTCCGACAACTTCCGGCGGTTTCCGACGGCTTCCGTCGCCCGTCGGAAGCCGTCGTAAACCGTTGGAAATCTGAAGCTACAGACCGCCGGGAATCGTCGGTAGCCGTCGGGAGCCGTCGGAAATCTGCTGTTTTTTTTTAAAATCTGCTGCAAATAGAGCCTTCCAACCATATTTCTCTTCCAAACACTACAATATCAATACTGCACAATCCAATAAACAATAATCCAACCAAACATGCAAACCAATACTCCAAAATATTCAATAAACACAGAAATAAACAAAATTAGAATAAAAATAAAATACAAAATATACATAACATTCCAACATTAACAATAATCCTAACAATAACTGTTCTATCAATCATGCATATCCTGATACAGCTACAGAACCAAGTGTATTATACATAATTATACATAACAACAATTAATTGTTCCATCTACCAAATCATTCTAAACTAAAACAAAACATACCTGCACGAACGAATCAGAAAGCAATGAATCAATCTGCTCCAGATCCAGAGCCGGCCGATGAAGGGAAGCGGCCACCAAACTGCTGCATGTACTCAAATAACTGTGCCGTCTGCATGGCCTGTTGGCGGTTCTGCTCCTCCAACTGCTGAACTCTAGTCTGCAATTCTTCTATACGTGCTAGCTCACTCTGAGGTCTACTCCGCCGTCCCCTACTCTGACTACTGGACTGCAATAATTGAAAAATAAATAAAATCAAAGTTTATTGTTTTGAAAAGGTAAAAATATCATATTTTAAGTATTTAAAGAAAAAGTAAATTATTTACCGCTAAATTGCCAAATCCGTATCGTCGACCATGCTCTGGTGGACTCATAACGGACTCAAAAATAACGTCCTCTTCATCGGTCGTCAGCTGCTCTCGACCCGTATCAGAAAGGAGTTTCTGTCGCTGCTCCATAAACATCTCCTGCATTGACAAATTAATAATATCATATCTTATTTCATAATAATTTGACAACTAAAACAATTACTAATACTGAATAAAATGAAATATGCTTACATGGCTTTTACTGGATTTATCGTCCTGCCATGTGTACGAAACAGTCCCGTCTGGGTTAACATGCTCGACAGCATGCGTACGGGTGAACACGTCCATATAGCTGACAGGACCATGTGCCTCGGCTTCCTGAAGTTGATTGTTACATACAATTATTATACATTTAAAATCATATAGCATAAACTATTTACATTTATTATTCAGTAAATTTACCAACTCCTGCTGATACTGCTGAAACGACTTCGATCCTCCGCGATGAGTGACGGGATTCTTATTTCTATTTGCAGAGTTTCTATCCGACTCTGCCTGTACATTCAAAATTTGATACATTATTTTCCAATCACGTTAAATTAATAATTCAAAAAAAATTAGTATACTTGCCTTCGCCTCGTCCGTCTCCCAGGAGCTCAACCAAGCTTGCCACACGCTCTTCCCATCCACCGTGGTCTCTTCCCGGATTTCTTAACCTCAGATATCGTGTCCCTGTAGTTCTTTCGCATCTTCCTCATCCAGTATGCTCGTGCCAGCTGCATATCATCTGTCTGGATGTCTATCTCAGCCTGTGTTAAAAAAAGATTACACTTTAAACGATAAACGGTAGAAAAACGACAAAAACGAATTAAAAATGGAAAACATAAAAATTACACATACTAGGACATCCTGCCATATGCACTCTATGATGTGCGGAGGGATGGTATCCCACTTCGGCCAGCACGCACTCATCCTACTACGATATGCTGCTCTGGAGACGTCCAGCACTACCTTAGTGGGTAGTAGCTCGAACCCTCTGTTTTTAAGTACGATACAGATAAGTACGTACGTATAGTATAGAAAAAATAAGAGATAAATAAAATTTAATTTTTACCCATCTGCTTTGGGGACTAACGATACAACTGGACGCTGTGGCGCTTGCGATGGGCCACTGCCATCGCCTCCTGAAGAATGGGATGAGCTCCTCCCTCTATGTGACATAATGATAAACCTGTGACGTTTACACATCATTATATAAGAGAATAAAAACATGATAATGAAATATATTTCATATGAAAATGACATCAACGGTATAAATTGCTTAATTATAATGACTGAAATGGAAATAGAAATGTAAGTTTGTTATACCAGATTCATAATGGGTGTACTCTTCCTACGATAAGCAGAGTTCATTGCATTTTTAATAAAAATTGCTAAATAAATGACAAATTGAAATAACATAAAACAATAGTAAACGGATTTAGTTTCATAGTTACATCAATTTTATAATACATCAAGAATTCAACATAGTTACATCAATTGCAAAAAAATAGATTCAAATTTATATCAGTCATCATCGTCTTCTGATTCAGATTCGGTATCGTTTTCGACGATATTTTCCTCTGCACTGTCAAACGCTTCTACCAAAACATTTGATTCATCGCTCAATGGACCAAAATCTATATGATTGTCTGTAATTATTATTTCGTTATTTTGCTCAAGATCTGCCTGATAAGCTTGTTCGTCCGGAATATTCTTCCCATCGAATGTGAATCTGGCCTTTGTTTTAAAAACTGCAGACCAATCTGCTTTATCTCTTTTTAGAGACGGATAAGGAGCGTAATAAACTTGCAATGCTTGTTTGGCTAGTACAAACGGATCATACTTATGATAGTGCGATGTATGCTTTATTTCGATAAGATTATAATCCTTGTGCACATTAATTACAGAACCTGGAACATTGCTAAACCAATTGCATCTAAATAGAAACACCTCCTCCATGGGTCTTGAGAAATATGTCAGTTGCAAAATTTGTGTTAGAACGCCATAAAAATCATTTAAATGGTTTTCTGGATCGTCACTACCTTTAACAAATACACCAGTATTATTTGTTAATTTTTCTGCACCGTATTCTTTGGTGTTAAATTTGTATCCATTGACGAAATTTATTGGATATGTCTTGACCACTCTTTTTGGTCCCATTGCAAGATGTTTCAACCCTTCGTCAACAACACAATTTTTCGGCTCATAAACGTAATTTGAAAACCAACGGGAAAATTCTTTACTGAGATCTCCGTTCGGATATTCCCGTTCATAAACACTGTTTATATAAACAAATTATTACATTAGGCTATACACGCGCATGCATTACAGAAAAGAAAAAAACGAAAATTATTATTTCAGATTACCTAACAAATGGTGCAACCTCGGCACAATTTAGAAGAATATAAGTGTGTGCTACACGAAGATCTCTATCGTCTAGCCATATTTCCACACATTTTCCAGAAGGACGACCATGTTGTCTAAAAATAGATAACATTGCTTGAGAGGACTCTTGTTCGTCGCCTTCATCATTACGAGGAACACTTTGAAATGAAATATTCACATGGTCACTGAAATAGTGAGAGAAAAAGAACGAAGCTTCTTCTTCGATGTAAGATTTACATATCGAACCTTCAACTCGTGCTTTTTGTCTCACTTTTTTCTTCAGATGATTCAAATATCTATGCAAAATTAATTTATATTAACTTCATCTTTCAAATGCAATTAAATTACGTTATAACATATTACATACCTCTCAAATGGATACATCCATCCGTATTGGACAGGACCTCGAAGTCGTGCTTCAGATGGAAGATGAACAGGTAAATGTTCCATCACATTAAAAAAACCTGGCGGAAATATTTTCTCTAATTTGCAAAGCAATATAGGAATGTCCACTTCAAGTTTACGTAAACATTGCACTTTTAAAGTAGTCGAACAAAGCTCTTTGTAAAACATACTAAGCTCCGTTACTACCTTCCAAACTTTTAACGGCAGTAGTTCTTTGAACATAACGGGTAATAAATTTTCCATCATTATGTGACAGTCGTGACTTTTCATTCCGCTCAATCTACCATTTTTAAAGTCAACACATCTACGAAGATTTGATGATATCCCATCAGGAAATCTTAACCCTTCCACCCATTTTAACACAGCTTTAACTTGATTATTATCTAATTCGTAACAAGCTTTTGGTTTTTTACTGTCATTTGGTTTCATATGAAGCTCGGAACATTTGCATAATTCTTCTATATCACGTCTTGATTTCAAATCATCCTTCGTCTTCCCTTTCACATTCAAAATTGTGTTAAACACATTATCAAATACATTTTTCTCATTGTGCATCACATCTATGTTATGGCGAAGCAGAAGATGTTTTCAATACGGCAACTCCCAAAAAATAGTTTGTTTGCACCAGTTATGAACAACTGATTTTCCTTCAATTTCTGTTTGCTCCCCCGTTTCATATATCTTTGGATAGTCCTTAACAAGTTCATATATGTGTGCGCTTGACCATATCGTCGGTGGTTGTCTGGTTTCTACTCTATTAGCTAAAAAGTTTTTCTTGTCTCCTCTGAAGGGATGATTTACATGGAGAAAATATCGATGACAGTCAAATCATGAAATTTTCTTACCATGAGGTAAAGAAAACGCTCGTGTTTCATCCATGCAATATGGACATGCTAGACGACCGGCAGTACTCCATCCCGAAAGCATTGCATAGGCAGGAAAATCACTTATAGTCCACAACAAAGAAGCAAACATACGAAAATTTTCTTCTTTGACACATCGTATGTTTCTACTCCTTCGTTCCACAGTATTTTTAACTCCTCAATCAACGGTTGTAAATATACATCGATTCCTTGTGTTGGATCGTCGGGGCCAGGAACGACAATAGTAAGAAACATATATTGCGTTTTTATGCACATCCATGGAGGTAAATTATATGGTGTGACGATAATGGGCCAGGATGAATATTTAGAACCAAATTGAGAAAATGGAGAAAAACCGTCCGTACATAATCCTGACTAACATTTCGACTCTCCGCTGCAAAATTTGGATACGTTTTATCGAAATGCTTCCATGCTTCTCCATCGGCCGGATGTGTCAACGTACCCTCTTCCTCTGTTCTCACGCTATGCCACCTCATATTAGACGCAGTTACAGAAGATGCATATAATCTTTGAAGTCTTGGAGTTATGGGTAAGTAGTGCATACGCTTGTACGGAACTTCCTTACCCTTCTTTTTTCTTGGTTTGTATCTCTCATGGTTATAAATTTTACAATTTCTAAGGTTTGCGTCTTCTTTCCAAAACAACATGCATCCTTTTAAACATGTATCTATTTTCTGATACGGTAAACCAAAAGCCGACATAAGTTTTTTAACTTCGTAGTGATTTTCACACATTAGATTATCGGGCGGCATATGTCTTTTTGCAGCTTGTACAACATCCGTAAACCCAGCTTCAGTGATGTTGTATTTTGACTTCATCGCAATGTATTCTGCGATTACTGACAGCTGCGTGTCGCTTTCACAACCATCCCAAATAGGTTTCTTAGCTGCATCTAGTAAATCATAAATTTTCTTAGCTTCAATATTTGGTTCTTTAACATTTCCATCATCGTCGTCAACTTCAACCATAGGAAACATTGATCGTGCTGCATCTTCGACCATATTTTCTATACGGGTCGTTCAAACTATTTCGTTAACGACACTTTCAGACTCTACAGAAGTATTTGCTACAACTTCTCCATGCCGATCCCAAACATAATATTTGGGTGTGAAACCGTGTTGGCACAAATGAACTTTCACAATATCTGGTAACAAAAACTTCAAATGTCTACACCTACTACACGGACAACGAATTTCTGGATCGTTTCCATTATTACTTAAGGCGAATTCAACAAACACGTTTATACCATTATAAAAATCTTCTTTTATTAAGCCACTCAGTCCTTTTCTTTGGTACATCCATCTCCTTCGATCAACAAAATAATCAATCATTTTTCCTATTTGACAAAATGAGAAGTTCAAAATTTAATATTTATTTTGAAGAATACATATTCGAAAAAGATTATTTTCATGTTCGTATAATATTTTGAATTTAAAGAACAACTTCACAAATTTAAAAATATTTTCAAATAGGGCACATTTCATTTTTTAACGTAACGATTTAAATATATATATAATTTTTTTTCATTGGTCAGGCATCCTACTTCCCATTACAAACACAGTAAGCATTTACATTTCGTATATTACTTCGTCTCAAACGATTCAACAAAATTTCGGCAGCATTTCCCTTTTGTTCCCTGCATTGTACACAAATGCGTGTACGCAGGAAACAAAAAAGAAAAGTTAGGCCGAAATTTTATGAACCGTTTGAGACGAAATAGTATACAAAATGTAAATTCTTACTGTGTTCATAACTTGTCCAATACAGGGACAAATCCAACAAACATTGTACCAGATGAATATAAATGGTCGTTTTCCAAAAAAACGACTATTTATACAACAATCATGTACAACACTCGTCAGACGGAGCCAAAAACTCTCTAAGGGACATTTGTTAGTTACATGCATGCATTTTACGAAAAAATACAGTTTTACTCACTGTTCACATTTACAAAAATATAAATTAATTTAACACAGTTATTCGACGTATTACGCATCAACTTAAGGCTGTTTTAACATTTTTATCATTTTTCAATACACACAATTGTAATTTAGAGTAATAATTTTTTTTTGTTTCATAAGTAAATATGTGCACAATATAATACTCCTAGTTCATTCAATCATTTTATCTTATTCCAAATAACGTATACAATCGCCGAATCAAGGCATACACAACAATTTACATATACATGAACAACCCCAAATTATAGGTGTTTTTCACAATTTCACGATAAAAGATGAAATCGGTATACCATGTGATGCTATAAACCACTATTACGCTATTGGAAACAATTGCAATCGCTAATTCGGCCTAATTTACCAATTTATGCAAATCTAGAAATAGGGTAAAAACTGAATTTTTTACAAAAATAAGAGATTATACCTGAGATGAAGAGTAATGGAGTTTGATTAGGCAGCCGTGGAGGATCCGAAAGCTCGAAATCAAGGATTGGAAGCTTGAAGAGGGAAAATGGGGGATTTTGGAAATAATTTTCGTATGGTTTGGGGAAGAAGAAGAGCTCTTGGCTGAAGGTATAATCGCAGTTTTCCGACGGCTTCCGACGGCCGCCGACGGCCCGTCGGAAGCCGTCGGAAAAAGGCCGTCGGTAGCCGTCGGTCTATGCTGTCGAAATTGAAGCCTTTTCTAGTAGTGAAAGAATATAAGAATGAGGTTGAAAATCAAACGAACCATAAGATTACAAAACTTTGACCTGATCGAGGAAGTAAATATATTAGATAAGAACTCCAATAATACTTAATAGATTACGGGATTATCTCTCATGATACTACACCATATACTCGAAAACACAATGGTATTTCAAAAAAGAATAATACCCAATTAGATATGGTTCTTTCCAATATGGGTAAATTTAGGTTACTTATTTTCTATTGGTGTATGTATGGAAAACCACAATGCATATGTTGAATTCAATGCTTATTGAATTTGTGCCTAAGACCCATATGAGATGTGGAAAGAAATCCAAACTTTAGTATTTGAAGGTGTAGAGCTCTCCAGCCTACTAAGAACTTTGGCTCCAATAAACTTGAGCCAAGATCGGAATTTTGTAAATTTATCGGATATCACAAGAATTCAATGGGACATATTTTATACAATACCAAGGAATAAAAGGTGGCATGCTTTCTTTTTTGGAAAAGGAATTTCTTATGAAAAAACTAATAGTCAGATTGTAGACTTGGATGAGATCTGAGAAATTAACACAGAAGCCGAACAGGTAGATAAATCATGTTCACAAAAGTACAAAAATACACAACCTATTAAAAGGTTTAATTGAAAATCTCTTGCACCATAGATATACTATGGTTTTCTTGTGGATGGTGAGAAAGAGTAATGTATCTTAGAAGATAATACTCCTCTCTTATTCAACAAGCACTGTGGAGTAAGGACTCTATAATTTTTCTTGAAGCTATGAAACCTGAAATGGATTCCATATATGACGAAAAAGTATGGACTTTGACCGACACATCCCGAGGGACAAAACCCATCGAATGTAAATGGGTTTTAAGAAAAACCAAATTACAGATGTACAAGTCGACACTTATAAAGCATGACAAGTTGCAAAAGGGTTTTGTTGAATTCAAGGTATTGATTACGAAGAAACATTTTTACCCGTAGCCATGCTTAAGTCCATTTGGATATAGCTATTCAGTATCACATTCTACGACTATGATAAATGGAAAATGAACATGAATAAGACATTTCTAAATGGTGATTTAGAAGAGACCATTTACATGTTGGAACCTAAGGGTTTCAAGGTCAATGGGAGTGAGGGCAAGGCTTGCAAACTGTTAACATTATTTTATCGTCTTAAGCATGCTTTAAGAAGTTGGAATAAGTGCTTTGATAATGTAATCAAAAAGTTTGGTTTTTATCAAAATACAAAGGAAGCATGTGTAAACCAGAAAGAACTAGGAAGTGTCATTGTATTTATAGTCCTATATGTTGACAATATACTACTAATTGGCGTTGGCATTGTGTTGCTCCAAGCAATGAAAGCATGGTTATCCAAGAAGTACCCATGAAGTATTTATGAGAAGCAGCCTATGTACTTGGTATTAAGATCAATATAGATATATTTAAATTGTTGTTGGAAGTCACAATCCCTATACATTGATACCATACTGAAAAGGTTCACTATGGAGAGTTTCAAGTGTGGAAATGTTTTGATCTAATATGAAATCATCCTTTCTGAAAAGGACGCTCCTCATACTGATAACGAGAAAGAGCAAATGAAGAGTATAAAATATGCATTTGCAATCAATTCCATAGTATATGCTATGCTATGTACTAGACTGGATATGGCCTACGCATTAGGATGCATAAGCCAATACCAGTCTAATATTGGTGATAAGCATTGGACTGCTATAAAATGTACACTTAAGTATTTGAGAAATACCATGGTCTTATTTTGAATGAAGACCTCCTTATGAAGTGGTATGTTTATATTTTTTTTCAGATTGATATTATCTGTAGTAATTCTGTATTAGGTTATTTCTTTACATTAAACGATGGTCCGTTAGTTGGAGAAGTCCTAAACAGGAAACGGAAGCTGACTCAACAATGGAGGCAGAATACATCGCCCTCAACAAAGCGGCTAAAGAAGCTATCTGGATGCGCAAATTTATGGCTGAGCTTGGAGTAATTTCGAATAATAAAATATAATAAATTGTTTTATGACAACAATGCTACAACGTATATCACAAAGGAATCAAGTGCTCAAAAGTAATCAAGGCACTACATACATTCCACACTATTAGAGAATTTTTCGCATATAAAAAGTAATGATTGATAGAGTAGATACCAAGGACAATGTAATAGATCCTTTCACGAAGGGACTAGCTCAGTTGATTCTCGACAAACTAATCAATGGGATAGGATTGAGATGCCATAATCGATCCTAAGTGCAAGTGGGAGATTGATTGAGTTGGACATATGCACTAAGGACAATTCTATAATTCATGCTAAATTATTGAATCTGTAGTGGTATCTCATTCGAAATAAAAGATGTTTTTTCTTATTAACATTTGTCACACTATAGTATGATAATTAATTATTTAATTTAAGTATAATAAATAGAAAATATTTATATATATGTTATATGATAGTAATTACAATGTGTTATAATCATGAGAAGTTTATCACATAAAAAATAACATATTATTTTAAATATTCCCAGTCAAGATTTGAGATATGATATCGATACACCCGTCGAGTACAAATGTTGGGAAATGCATTACTCATGGCTTCTTAAGACACCAAGGGTTTGCTATCGGTTGATGGATAACCATGGAATGACTCTGTCGAGATTTTTCTATTGATAAATATAACTAAGGTCAAACATGGAATCTTGAAATGCAATATTACACAGCTCTATTGACTTGATAATACTATTGAAGTTCAATGTGGACACTCAACTTTAATTATAGTTTAAATTATGGAATGATGTCCTTTGAAAGACCATAGTTGGGTCTGAGTTAAAACATTGGAAATGAAACACTATTGAATAGGGCATTTGTCTCCTCGACAAACGTTGTTAGTGTTACGATCAAGTATACTCAATTCAAAGTCAAAGTCACTGGCCAAAGTAGTATGATTAATGTAATTGTTATTATTGAAATGAGGACTTTGTGTTCGTACTAAACAATTTGGATATGGACAATACTTGAATTTAGATCAAAACCCGAATTCCATCAGTTCTTTGACAGAGAGAGACAGTGTAAATAATTGTTACTACCGGGTACCGCTTAAAAAAGTAAAAGTGGATTTTTACCAAATAAAAGTGATAAATTCAACCAAACTGTCACACCACTAGTTTAAATAATGTGTGAACTTTAATATTCAAATCGTTCGATATTAATCGTCGAATGAATTTACACCTTCGAGTCGAACAATCATAATGATAAATACTCTAAAACACCACATGATTCAATTAAATTATAATTGTTATGAATTAAATTATATCCATATTTATGAATTATGAATTATTAAATTTTATTTTATTTTTTAAATACTATTAGTATTTAATATCACATGTATGTATAAGTTATATATGTACGAATCAATATACGATATCGATAAATATTTAAATTTGCTTTAAATAAATTATTTGCTAAGTAGTTTAGGAATTTTTTATGGGCTCCTTATGCCTATAGTATTTCTAGCCATAGGAGAAGGGTGGATATTTAAATGCTCAAATGTTGGTTTGAATTGGTAGATAAGATTGAGTAAACAAATGAGATTAGATCTCAACTTTTGCGCTACCTAGATGCCTATTAAAACTATTCAGCTTTATTCATTTTTTTTCTACTGCTCTACCTTACCTTAACCACAACCTTCAAGGGATTATAGCCATTAAATTTCCAAAACAAAATTCATAGAAAATCATTTAAATAAAGAGTGGTATTCGTCTCTAGTCTACTGCAATTTCTAGACGATGGTTCGATTGGATCTAGGAGTTGGATCTTCACTCAAGATGCTTATCATAGGCTATAGGTGTTGGCAATATTTAAATTTTAATGTTATTTATAATTTTATATGTTGATTATTGTATTTATGATGTTTAGATCTTGACTACAACAACGACTTTTTATATTTATTTATCGTCCAAACAGATGTGCATGTGTATATACACATAATTTTTTTTAGAAAAAGTCAAAAAAACTATATATTTACATATTATTTTTACTATACTTTAAATGTTTAAAAATAATTATTTGAAATTTAAAATGATTTTTAATTAGTTTTAAGGATTTTATAATAAAATATGTGTAATTATACATTTATAAAATAGATGTTTTATGTATTAAATTAGGGGTTTATAGGCATAGAGAAGAAGTTGCAAAAACATTTATTCTCAGGGACAGAAAGTTTGTTTCTTAGTCTGAAGGACACTTTATAGTGTAAATCACAGAATGATAGTTGCAACTTATTTGCACAAAAATGGGCAAACACCTCCAAGTCGTATGATTTAGTCGATTTTATGTTGTTCTTAGTGATTTGGGTGATTTATGCAAATATGTAAAAAGCAGGGACTAAACTGTAAAAGACGCACAGATTTATAGTGGTTCGGGCAGAATGTGCCTACGTCCACTTCATATGTTATTCTCTTTCACTGCTCAGATTACCAGTACAAAGCTTTGATTACAAGTGTATGAAAGTTGTTTGAAAGTTCTGTCCGTGCTTGAGCTCTCAAACTTGTATGCCATTGTCGTACCCCTGCCCCACTATTTATAGAGTGAGGCTGGGGGTAGGGGTCTTGGATGTATATAGCTGTTGGTGGGCCTGGGCTGATGTGATCTGACCTGGCATTGTTGGTTCGGTAGGGGTAGTATGCTTCTGGTTCGGTAGTGGTAGTATGCTTCTGGTTCGGTAGGGCCTTCTTCGTGTGGGTTCGGTAGTGTTTCGGTCCGGTGATGGTTTGAGATCTTGGTCCAGTAATGAATGGCGTGTGGATTGATTCGGTGGTGAGAGGAAGGTGGATTGGTTCGGTGGTGAGTGGAGTGTGGTTGTTTCTGCCTTGGTTCGGTAGTGGGGGTGTTCGGTCCTACTTTGGTTCGGTAGTGGGTGTGGTTGGTCCGGTAGTGGGTTGGTTCGGTAGTTCCTTCGTTGTTTGATTCGGTGGTGCCTTCGTTGATTGATTCGGCAGCATTGGTCCGGTGGCCCTGGTCCGGTGGAAACACACCCAACATTTGCCCCTCCCCCAAAGTGGGGCATATGCCTGCATATGTCGCGCTTTGTTTTTCCTTAGTTTGGACACTTTCATTCGGCCCAAGTGCCGAACCAATTGGTCCGGTCATCCTCCGCTTGCCTATAAGTATGGGCTTCACGCCTCTTTCATTCTTTACCATCTGAAAGAGCCAGACCAAACCTCTGTCCGCCGAATCAGGTGAGGTCTCCTTCTGCCGAATGAACTTTATGAAGTATGAGTGCCGAATGAACTCTAAGACTCGGACTACCGAATGACACTTAGGGAACATGAGTGCCGAATGAACTCTAAGACTCGGACTACCGATGAAACTTTTATGTTTTGAATTATGAATGAGATTCCAGGCTGTAGGTATTTGCTTTTTTATATCTCTACATTCCTTGTCCTAACAATATGTTTTCTCGTGCTGCAGACAATGTCTCATAAAGTAAAAACTCGTTCTGATAAGAAGAAATCCAAGGAAAAAGGAGAGTCCTCCATAGTGCCCCCAGTTCAGGTAGAACCAGAACGACATGGACCAACCTCGAGATCGTTAGTAGACGGGTATGGTCCTCAAGAGCTCTTGAACTCACCGCCTGACTGCTTTCCCAGCTCCCTCGAAGATGAGCAGCTTGACATTATATCTAGATCTTTTGGAATCGACAGAGCGCATATGATGTTTCCGGGGAAAGGAGTGATGCCGTATAACCCCCCTGAAGGATATTTCGCTTACAGTAGGTATCACTGTATGTGCGGAGCCACCCCTCCGATCAACGCTTGGATAGTTAGCTTTATCACATACTTGAAGGAGGCCCATTTTCAGCTTCAGCCCAACTCCTATGCCATCTTGGTGAGTCTGTTTATTATTTTCCAGAGAAAATACGGGCGTCCCCCTGCCAACTGGGAAATTCGATACCTGTACAACTTGAGAGGCTACAAGAAGGGGTCTCCGTATATTAGCTTAGAATCGGCCGTGTCTTTCAAGCGGTCCTGGACTTATATTCAAAATTTAGCATGTTCAAGAAGGAATGGTTCTTTGTCAAGGATGACTCTGTTTCTTTCCACCGCTTCACCTCTGGCTGTAAGTTGAATCTCATTTATAATTTCCGTTCTAACTACAATGCTCCTCCTTATGTGCTTTGTTTCTTACTAATGATAGGTGGCTTTGCGGTTGTAGAGAACGATCGTCTGGTTCAGATGGCTGCGAAAATAGAAGCCATTCCGAAAAAAGAGAGGGAAGCTTCTTATTTGATCAGGAATGCTACTTTTTTGGGGCACAACTTGATTCTGCCACCCCAGTCAGTGGTCAAGCAAAGAGACACAACTGAGGAGAGGGCCGCCAAAGCTAAAGGAGGGGCTACGGCGAAGAGCAGTAAAAGGAAACCCTTCTCGAAACATCCAATTGTCGGAGGGAAGAAACTTAAGAAGTCCGATGGACCCTCCCCCGACACATGTCCAGATGTCCCGGAGGAGGAAGATGTGGAGGAGGAAAGAGACGAGGATGAAGGAGGTGAGGCGGAGAGTGGAAGTGGTGGAGAAGGTGATGGTGATGGTCATAGCGGTGATGGTGGCGACGGACAGAGTGGTGATGACACTGGGGCTTTGTCTTCTGAGAAAGCAGATGTGATCCAGGAGTGGATTGATGACGCTTTCCGCCTAGCTTTTGAAGGGTTGGAGGAAGGATCGGCTTTAGTGAGAAGCCTAAAAAAGCTGACAAGGCCGGGACCGGCGCCGATTCATCTTCTAAGAGCGCTTCAGCTAAGGCAGTTCCTGCGATTCAAGGTGAATTTTTTACTCCTGCCGACTCCATTTATGATAAGGATTTAGGAATATTTTATGGTCAGCTCCCGTCCTGGAATGAGATGTAGGACTTATTGCAATATCCTACTCCTCCCCAGGGTTTGTATAACAAAAGCGTCTCTTTACTCTTCTTAACTTGATATATTTCTTGAATTATAGCTCAATGTATGCTTGTAACACTTGGTTTTTATCACAGAAGCGGGTAAGGTGGCCAAGACATCAGATGTTCGGCACCGTCTTGAATAATACAAACTTCTCAAGGCTTCTACTAAACCAAAGCCTCCGACTAACCGCCCTGGAGACGTAGTCGGCTACCGTCCTCTTCTTAGAGTTATTGAAGAGGATATCCAAAAGAAGAAGAGGAGTCGCTCCTTGTTTGAATCTTCACCTGGTCCCCAGCCCCCATCTCAACCCCTGCAGGATACCACGGAGGAGAATACTGAGCTTATACCTTCTCCGCACCCTTCTGATAATCCTACCGTTACCCAGGTAGATCATCCCGGCTTGGCTCGTAATCCGTTTGCGGGTCATCTGGATCTGGATCCGGGTTCTCGTGATATTAACTTTGATGAGGCTACCGGTGAGCACCTTCTCCCTCGTAATCCTATGGTAAGAGTACTAGATGAAGCTAAGTGTCTGGACCTTGATTTGCTTACCACTCGGGTCATAACTTTGGGGGATGAAGCTAAGGCAAACGTTGACCGGGTTTCTGAGGAAACCAGAAAGCTGATGGGGCATCATGCCCGACTGGTCAAGGCTGGGGAAGAAATCGAGAGTGCTAACATTCGACTGCGGTTAATGGTTTCCGATCAGGCCAAACAACTCATTGATCAGGCCATTCAGATCTCTCAACATGAGGCCGCTTCTAGGCAATTAAAGAAAACCATGGAAGAGGCCAGCAGGGCAGAGTTACAGAAAATGGAGGCTGCTTGTAAGAAACGAATTGATATGGCTATTGCAACGGTGGATGAGGTTCGGAAAGAAGATCTCGAGCGGGTACAGGAGTTTTCCGTGAAACTTGAAGCCGCAGAGCTTGCTCAAACCAAGCTGAAGGAGGAGATGGAGGCGATGAGGAAATCCTTTCAGGCTGATTGCTCGCGATACCAATCGGAGAGGGATGCTGCCACTGCAAAGTTGTTGGCTTCTGAGGACCGAATAAGAGAGTTCGAGGAGAATGAGGGGATAGTAGATGAGATGCTTCAGGATATATACTTTCGCACTTGGAAACAGGGTAACTTATCTTGGATGGATGATTATCCCCGAGTCATGGCCAGGATTTATCTCAGGGCCCTGGAGGAGGCTAAGGCTGATGCAGATAAGGAGGGTTGCGTGGCCTTTAGAATGGACGTGGTTACGACTCAATTCACCAAGGAGGAGAAAGTGGCGCTGAAGGAGGGTATGCGGCTGCTTACTGCTGAGGAGGTAGGTGTGCAGTTAGAGGATGATGATCAAAGAGCAGATGCTGGTAAGTCTTCCCTTTTAGCTTTACGTAACTTGATTGCTTATTGTTTATTTAATGGATTCTTCTCCTGAATTGGAGGCGGGACCTCTGAAGCACCAACTACCTCTGGTTAACATGCTGAGAGTTCCAATCCTGCGGTTAAGTAGATCTCGGAGGGCCAGTAGGATAGAGGTGAAGCTCCGATGCATCCGACTCCTTGACTTGATCTGGATATCTTTTGGTTTACTTGACATTGCTGTCTATGGTAGTCCCAAAACATTAATGTAATTTTTAGGCTGTAATTATGTTATTCATAACGAATGACTTTATTCTTGGCATGTAATTTTTAACTTAAGCTGATTCTGTCGTATTTGAATGCTATCGTTATTTTGGTGTGTTGCATAAGAAATATAGCTGTGCCCATTCCTGTGATTCAATTGTGTTTGATTTCAAGTTCTTGCTTAAAACATAATTTCATATCTTGCAATGTTAGTGTGATGTGCGAATAAATAACAGCTACGTATTCATATACAAAAGAAGAAAATACCGCCCTTCATGTTTTAGTCGTAGACGGTTGCTTTGAATGTCTTATATGACTGAGCATGGAATGCAGCTGAGTGACCTGTCATCCAGTTGCGAGTTTCCATTCCCATTAGCGAGCGTCTCCTATTTTGTGTCCTGTACTTTAGGGAATGTTACAGAGGATATGAGGAAAGTTTTTAAACAAAATAGAAATATAAGAAATAGTAAAATTTCCAATCACGGAAGGCCTGCGATGTGCTTAAGTTCGTGGAAAACGGATTTTGTAGTCACTTTCCCTAGCTGTGCATCTTGGAGACATTTGTCACCCATCTTACGCCTCTACGGGGAGTTTCTCTTTTTTACCACAGCCGTACTTAAGACAACTGGAGCTGAGATCGCGCACAGTAACTACCCATGCCATTATGGCCCGTAATGGTGGGTATTATTTTATTTACCGTGGCCAGCTAGCATGGGTGCCGATCGTCAACTGTGAACTACCCCTAGCTGGCCACACCTTATGTTGGGGCTTAAAGTAGGTTCACGGTTGCCGGCGAGCCGAATGCCGTAATGAGCTGCCTCGGCTATAGTCGGCCTTGTCGGTGGGTTATAATCGGCTCATTACAGTTGGCTTTAAGGGCCGACTGCGAGCAACGAGTTAACACGCAGCAAAGGGATGCTGGAGCCAAAGTGTCTCATTGGCGAGAGCATAGATTCGTATAGTACTTGCTAGGTCTTGTCCAGGTGAAGTCGCGCTGTGATGTGTCTTGAATGGAAATGCCATTACACAGGATTTTGATCAACAGAAAAGGATAAAGTTAACAAGCAGCTAAGATATAAAGGAACAAGTTAAAAAAGAGACAAGTTTTTAAAGTGGTTCGGCACGAAAATGCCTACGTCCACTGATTCTCTTTGTTAATTCACCTCATATGGGCATTACAAGTTAAGAAAAGTATTGACGAAGGTGTTGGATGTTCCATGCCCTTTGGAACACCTCTCCGTCCACTGTTGACGAAATATAAGCTCCGTTGTGGAGATCTTTATGAATTACATATGGTCCGTCCCATATTGGATCTAGTGCACCGGGGTGCAGGAAGATTCGCTTGAGGACAAGATCTCCTTCTTGTAAGCTACGATGCTTGACTTTGGAGTTGTATTGCGCTGCCACTTTTTGCTTGTGAGCTGCTGCTTTGAGTTCTGCATCGTTTCTTCTCTCTTCAATTAGATCCAAAGATATGTGAAGGAGTTCTTCGTTCTCTTCTGCGTTATAGTGGATCCTACGGTGGGAAGGCACTATAGTTTCGACTAGGAGCATGGCCTCCGATCCGTATGCTAAAGAGAAGTGAGTATGCCCCGTTGATGTTCTGAAAGATGTGCGGTAGGCCCAAAGTGCCGTAGGAAGTTCATCCACCCAAGCGCCTTTTCACTTTTTAAGTTTCTTCTTGATTAGAATTTAGAGAATTTTGTTGACAGCTACGACTTGTCCGTTTGCCTGGGGATAAGCTACAGATGAGAAGCTTTTGTGAATTCCATGCTCTTGGCACTAGTCGGCAAACTCCTCGCTATCAAACTGAAGTCCATTGTTCGATATGATTTTGAGTGGAACTCTGTACCTGCATAGAACATTTTTGAATATGAAGTTAATAACTTTTGCCGAAAATATTTTATTTAGAGGTTCTGCTTCCACCCATTTGGTGAAATAGTCAACTTCCACTATAGCATATTTGGCTCCGCCTCGGTCCACTGACAGTTCGCCAATCAAGTCAATTCCCCATACTGCAAAGGGCCAAGGGCTGGTCATTTGAGTAATCTCATTTGTTCGTAGTCGAGGAATCTTGGCAAATTTCTGGCATTTGTCACATTTTTTGACGAAGTCTAAGGCGTCTTTGTTTAAGGCAGGCCAGAAATATCCATATCGAAGTATTTTCTTTGCCAGAGTCTTCCCTCCAGTGTGATCTCCGCAGCTTCCTTGATGGATGTTGGATAGGATTTCCTTAGCTTCCCTTCCAGCGATACACCTTAATAAGGGGTTAGAGAAGCCGCGCCGATAGAGGATGCCTTCTTGTATTGTGTAGCGGGAAGCTTTCCTCAAGATTTTCCTGACTTCGTTACGCTCGCTGGGCAGTGTGCCATCTTGTAAGAATTTTCGGATGGGAGTCATCCAAGTTTCCTCTTCGATTGCAGCTATCATATTCACTTGCTCGAAACTCGGGGTTAGTTGCTTTGAGATGGCTACTGTTTCGGAAGCGGTACCGTCTTTCATGCTAGCTTGCTTTGCCAGCTCGTCGGCTTCTTGGTTCTCTTCTCGAGGGATGTGTTTGATTAAATAGTGATCCAATTGATCGAGTAGCAGCTTGGTCTTCTTTAGATATGCTGTGAGTCGTTCTCCTCGAGTCTGAAATTCTTCTAGCATTTGGTTTACAATAAGTTGAGAATCACTATGAAGACATAATGAACTGACTCCAATCTCTAAGGCAAGTTCTAATCCAGCTATTACTGCTTCATATTCTGCATCATTGTCGGTGGCAGCGAATTCCAACCTTAGAGCATAGTGTAGTTTCCTTCCCGTGGGAGTGATTATTACAATACCTGCCCCTGAGCCTTGTTCGTTTGATGCTCCATCCACAAAGAGATTCCACTTAATGTCTTTTGCTATTTCAGATTGCTCCTTACCTTCTTTGGTAGTGAATTCGGCAATGAAATCGGCCATGGCTTGTCCCTTGATGGCGGTGCGAGGATGGTAGGTGATATCATATTGACTCAGTTCAATACACCATTTAAGTAGTCGTCCAGAACTGTCGGGACGATGGAGTATCTGCCTTAGCGGTTGATCGGTTAGAACTCTGATGGAATGAGATTGGAAATAGTGTCGCAGTTTCACTGACGTGATTAGTAAACAGTATGCTAGCTTCTCAAGTTTAGGATATCTGGCTTCTGCCCCTTAACCTTTTGCTTACAAAGTATACCGGCCGTTGCGCGCGGTTGTCTTCTCTCACCAAAGCGGCGCTTAGAGCATGAGATGACACAGCAAGGTATAGGTATAGCTCTTCACCTTCGTTTGGAGTTGAGAGTACTGGTGGTCTCTGGAGGTGTTCGATTAGGTTAAGGAAGGCTGTTAAGCATTCGTCGGTCCATTCGAACTTTCCATTGCCTTTCTTTAGAGCCTCAAAGAAGGGGACACACTTTCCAGTCGCTTTAGAGATGAATTTGCTTAGTGCGGCCACCTTTCCATTTAGGCTTTGCATTTCTCTTCGAGTGGAAGGTATCCTGATATCTTTCAGGGCTCGTACTTGTTCGGAGCTTGCTTCAATTCCTCTGGCATGGAAGATGAATCCCAAGAACTTTCCTGATGATACTCCGAAGGAGCACTTTAGGGGATTTAGCTTCATTCCATATTGGCGAAGTACCTGAAACATCTCGCCCAGGTGGCTTACGTGATCGTCGGCTTTCCTTGACTTTACTAGCATGTCGTCCACATAAACTTCCATAGTTCGTCCTATTAGTTCCGCGAACATCTTGTTGACGAGGCGTTGATAAGTAGCTCCGGCATTTTTAAGTCCAAAAGGCATTACTCTGTAGCAGTACAATCCCCGGTCAGTGATGAAACTAGTGTGGTCTTGATCGGGAGTGTGCATAGGAATTTGGTTATATCCTGAGTATGCGTCCATAAAAGATAAGAGTTCGTGCCCGGCTGTGCTGTTCACAAGCTGATCGATTCGGGGGAGTGGGAAGCAATCCTTCGGGCAAGCGTCATTTCAGTTGGAGAAGTCAATGCATGTTCGCCACTTCCCATTAGCCTTCCTTACTAGTATCGGGTTAGCGATCCCCTCTGGGTAGATGGCTTCTCATATGAAGTTATTGGCAAGTAGGTTCTTTACTTCTTCATCGAGGGCTGCTGATCGTTCTGCCCCTATACTTCTCATTTTCTGCTTTACTTTCACCTTGGTAGGATCGATGTTTAGTGCGTGGCATGCTACGTCTGGGGACATTCCAGTCATGTCAGCGTGCGTCCATGCAAATACATCCAAGTTGTGGCGGAGAAAATCAATGAGTTGATCCTTCAATTCTGCTTTTAGCTGAGATCCGATTTTCAACAGCCTACTTGAGTCGCGTTTGTCTACAGAAACAAACTCCATAGCCTCTGCAGGCTCGGCGGTGGCCTCCTCCTCTTTGTCCCTGGGGTCTAATTCATTGAAAGGATCACTGGTATATCGAAGAGGAGAGGCTTTCTTTAGTTGCTATGCTTCCAAGTTTTTCATGCAGAGAGTAGTCTCTGTATTTTTTTCCCTTTATCCTTCCTATGGTTATTGCGAAGTTCAGTTACATAGCAATCTCGAGCGGCGTCTTGATCTCCCTCTACTTCCCCTAATCCATTGTCTATTGGAAATTTGATCTTCAGGCACCACGGGGCCAGGATATTTTGGAAGTCAGATAAGGCTGGTCTTCCTAAAAAGGCGTTGTAGGCCGAGTGGTTATCTATTAGAACAAATGTTTGTTTCCTCACAACGGAGCAGGGGTGACTTCCTATTTCAACAAAGAGGTCCAGTTGCCCGAGGGGCATCTTCGCATCTCCAGTGAAACCGTGTAGTGGTTTGTTGCAGGGAGACACATCCTTCATTGACAGCTTCATTCTGTCGAAAGCATGCTTGAATAGGATATTTACTGAGCTTCCAGTGTCTATTAGAATTCGGAAAACTTCGGCTGGACTGAACCAGGCAGAGATGACCATAGGATCCATGCGAGGGTACTGCCTTCCCTCTAGGTCACGCCTATTGAATGTAATGTCATCATTCTCTTTTCGCTTCGGGTGGAATTCTTCCATAACAGAATTAATGCAGCCTTTATTGTTTCTAAGTGATTTTCTGTATCTTTCCATCACTGTCCAGTTACTGTCGGCAATGTGTGGTCCTCCCGATATGGTATGACCACTATCTTCTCTTGACTGGAGCAGCTGGTGTTGCGATTTCCCCCTCCTATTTCCGGGAGGGGTAGCCTTGGGTTCTCATTGGCAGGAGTTGGAGTCATGTTCTGACCTTTTACATAGCATTCCAATCTCTTCCTTCTGATGTGTTCTTCAATTAATCCCGGAGATGATGGCATTCATTGGTATCATGCCCATGAGATTCGTGGAAGCGGCAGAACTTTCCAGACTTAATTGTATTATCTGATTCCTTCTTGTACGGGGGGCGTTTGTATTTAACTTCATCTTGGGTGGCCAGGAAGATTTTTTCGATTGTTTCATTCAAGGGAGTGTAAGCGTCAAATCTCGGTCCTGACCGATATATACGCTTTTCTCCGTTCTTTCCCCCAGCATTGTCTCTAGAGTCATTTCTTCGGACGTCCTTCACTACAGCGGGTGTGCTGCCATGAGCTGCCTTAGTTTGTTGCCCTTTCTGTCTTTCAGTGGCAGCGTCTTCAAGTCTCATATATCTTCCGGCTTTATGGAAGAAATCGGGTACGGTAGCTGGTTTTTCTTTCGTTAATCTTCTAGCAAACTTAGTATCCGGATGCACACCATTACAGAGGGCCATTAAGATGAGTTTCTCATCGGCATCTTGGACTGCGGCCGCTGCAGCATTGAATTGGGTTAGATATTGCTGCACTATCTCTTCGGGCTTCTGTTTGATATTAGATAGGGAAAAAGCATCCTTGGGTTGTTCCACATGAATGCGGAACTGGCTGATGAACTTTTCCTTCAACATTTCCCATGAGCTGATGGATCCTTGGGGTAGATGGCGAACCAGGAGGTAGCTAGATCTTCCAAGAAAAGCGGAAAGCATTTGCACAATACTCCTTCTGTGGCTCCGCTCATGAGCATATGATGTGTGTACCTCTGTAAGTGTACAATGGGGTCAGAGATTCTCTTGTGAGGTTCCATTGTTGGCATTTTCCATTCTCGGTGGGTGATGGCAATTTCAATATTACGGGTGAAAGGGCTGGTTACCCTAGCGCCTATCCCTCGATCTCTTTGATCCCGTTGGACGCACTCTCTGAACAATCGCGCCATCCTTTCATCAGAATTTGGAGCAGATAGAAATGAGTTTGGTTCTTCTCTACGGGATTGATTCCGTCCAGATGATCTGTAGGGGTGGTATCGTCTATCACTCCTAATATTTTTCAGTGGCTGTCTCTGGTCTTCTGAGAGCATGCTAGGGTCATCTGCAGTTGGCCCTTGCCGTGATCTTCCCCTGCTGGGTTCTGTTCTGAGCACTTCCGCAGGCCCAACTTCGGGCTGGACTCTAGCTCAGCCCCGTTCATTGGTGTTTCCATGGCTAGGTAGCATGACTGGTTCAGCCACAGCCGACCCTCGCCTGGTACCTCCCCAGTTGGGTTTGGTTCCAAGTGTTTCCTCGGGTCGGAGTTCGGGCTGAGTTCGGGCTCGGCTCCTATCATTGTTGTTCCTGTTTCTAGTTTCTTCGAAGAAGAAAGATCTTTGTCGCCTCCGAGATCCTCCCGACTGGGACTCATTCCAGGATTCAGTGTTGCGGTTGGATTCTTCAGCATCCCTTAAGCGTGACATGAGTTGGTTCACCAAGGCTTCTTGTTGGGATGTGAAGCGGTCAGTCACTTCAGCCACAACCCTGTTTAGATCTGCCCTAGTAATTGCTGTCGGTTGTTCCGTGGCAGAGGCTGTTGGATTTGCCTAATTTCCATTTTGTACTGCTGTTGGAACGGGACGATTCTCTTGATCTGTGATCACTGGATCTGGAATGCTGCTAGTTGCGATGTTCTTTCCTTTGCTAACATCTTTTTCTGCTTGGGAGGCATGCCTTCCAAGCAAAGAGCGATGCTGTCGGAAAGAAGTTTAAGTGGGAGAAGCTGAAGCTTCTAGCTCGAGCTCTCAATGAAAGCACCAACAATGTTTGCACAAAAAATGGGAAAACACCTCTAATTCGTATGATTTAGTCGATTTTATGTTGTTCTTAGTGATTTGGGTGATTTATGCAAATATGTAAAAAGCAGGGACTAAACTGTAAAAGACGCACAGATTTATAGTGGTTCGGGCAGAATGTGCCTACGTCCACTTCATATGTTATTCTCTTTCACTGCTCAGATTACCAGTACAAAGCTTTGATTACAAGTGTATGAAAGTTGTTTGAAAGTTCTGTCCGTGCTTGAGCTCTCAAACTTGTCTGCCATTGTCGTACCCCTGCCCCTCCATTTATAGAGTAAGGCTAGGGGTAGGGGTCTTGAATGTATATTGCTGCTGGTGGGCCTGGGCTGATGTGATCTGGCCTGGCATTGTTGGTTCGGTAATACCTTCTTCACTTTGGTTCGGTAGGGGTAGTATGCTTCTGGTTCGGTAGTGGTAGTATGCTTCTGGTTCGGTAGGGCCTTCTTCGTATGGGTTAGATAGTGTTTCGGTCCGATGATGGTTTGAGATCTTGGTCCGGTAGTGAATGACGCGTGGATTGATTCGGTGGTGAGAGGAATGTGGATTGGTTCGGTTGTGAGTGGAGTGTGGTTGGTTCTGCCTTGGTTCGGTAGTGGGAGTGTTCGGTCCTGCTTTGGTTCGGTGGTGGGGTGGTTGGTCCGGTAGTGGGTTGGTTCGGTAGTGCCTTCGTTGTTTGATTCGGTGGTGCCTTCGTTGATTGATTCAGCAGCATTGGCCCGGTGGCCCTGGTCCGGTGGAAACACGCCCAACACAACTATCATTTTCTGTTTACACTATAAGGTGTCCTTTAGACTAAAAAATAAACTTGTTGTCCCCGAGACTAAATTTTTTTGCAACTTCTTCCCTGTGCCTATTTTTTTGTAATATATATATATATACATATATTGTTCTTTTAAATGAATTAATGTATGTATTATTTCAAAATGTTAAGTTAAAAACATTTTGGTAAGAAAAAATCAACTTTTAATCAAATATATATATATATATATATATATGAATTAAATTTTAAAATAGATATTTATCTACATTTAGATCTGTTTTTGAATTTTAAAAATTAATACAAGATATTTTAGATATTAATTCAAATTATTTTTTACTAGTCAAAATATTTAAATAAAAAATAGTTATAATAATAATTATTACATATATATTTGTACATAATATTCAATCATAATTGTGGAAATATATATATATATATATATATATATATATATATATGTATGTATGTGTGTATATAATGTGTGTGTAGGGATACATGTGTCCATTGCAATGTAAATCCTAATACCTATAAATGATCACATTAGCCATGTACATCCCTTACATGTTCAATGTGCACCATTCACATATAAGTGTATATGGTACGCTTATAAAATCCAACTCAACTAAACTAAATAAATATTTTATAAATAAACAAAATAAAATAAGGATTTTATTTAAAATATTTTAGATTGGATCTAACATCAAGTAGATTTTATAGCTCATATAAAGATCAAAATTGATTTTTATTAGTTCACCTATACAGTGTATTGCGATCGACCCATTTCCTTTGATGGAGTGCTACTAGTGTCAATAGGCAGAGAAAAGCATGCAATAGTGGTTGTGGACTACTTTACAAAATGGGTTGAAGCAGAACTGCTTACAATGATCACTTAGGTGAAGCTGATGAACTTCATGGTGAAGAATATTTTATGCAGATTCGGATTCCACAGATGATAATGATGAATAACGGAACTCAATTCGTAAGTGTGGAGTTTTTTGAATTCTCCACTCAGTATTAAATTAATAAAAGCTTTGTAGCGGTGGCACATCCATATGCCAATAGGTAAGTGGAGGCGATGAATAAGATCATCAAGTCCAACATCTATGAAAGAATGAAGAGTGTGAAAGGCTATTGTATGGATGAGTTACCATTTTCATTCAGGCTCATCGGACGACGTAGAAGTCCACAAGTACTCATACTTCATTTGCTTTCGCCTACGAAATTGAGGCCATGACAGTGAATAAAGCAAAAGTCCCTTCTCATAAAGGATTACACTATGATCCTAAGGTGAAAGAGATACTTTTTCTTGATTTCATTGACTGGGTTAAAAAGAAACAAGAATAAGCTAATCTAAGGGTAGTTACTCACCAGCAAAGAGTAGTGAGACAGTGCAACGCCAAAGTCAGAAATTGTAATTTCGAGAAAGTGATCATGTTTTGAAACGAGTATTTCCAGGTATAGGGCATGTTTGGATTGGGAATGTCCTTACATGGTTGCATAAAAGCTTGGAGAAGGAACTTTCAATCTATCAACTATGGATAGGATCACAATTCTATGAGTGTGGAATACCGAGTGTCTATAACACTACCTCAATTGATGTTCATTTTGTAAATGAGGCTTCCTAATTATTAAGATTTAATGTAATAAGGAGATAATTTCCTATTGTTCATAAATAAAGTTAGAATTTAAAATCAGAAGAACTGTATTCTTAAAGTCTGGCTTTGTGCTATAAGAGCAGTGGTGCAATTTGAAATTATGTGTTTTGAAACCTAGATGCCTAGGTTTTTGGAGATAGGTACTGAAGAACTCCCTAGATACATGATCTACTTGTTGGAGTATAATCGGACCATGGCACGATTGGCTAATTCAGCTGTAAACATTACATTTTCGACCAAGGCCATGAGCTAGTCCTGGTCACGGATGAATGCCAAGAGATTGGCATCGAAGAAACTAACTCCTAGGAATAAGAATTAGTGTATAAATGATTTTTTCTTACAGGTGCGCTATTGAGTTATGTTGACAATCATCTTGCATAAGCTGATATATCATGTACTCTAAGTTGCATTGATAGAGCACAACTTGGTTTATAGTCGAACGAGATATGCTCAACCAATGATAAGCAAGGTTAAATAAAGTTGTACAGTTTTATCTAGTTTAACAAGAAATGTTTGACTGATAATAAGCCAAAACAAATAACAGAGCAATATTGGGCAGCTGTACAAATTTATTTATGTGTAAAGAGTTTCAGTAAATAAAGAGCAATGCATGTATCACATGCACAAACAAGTATAACATATAATTATGTGCATTACCGGTATTTATTTATTTATGCATGCATACAAGTACATGGCAAGAAAATAAAATGCAATAAAGTAAATAATATAGAGTAGAAAAGAAAATGATCTTTTATTTACGATATTGATTTTTAAGGTACAAAATTGCAGGGGTCGTACCCGCACATCAATGACCTTTGTACATGAATGCCTAGAAAGCAAAATGCCATAAAGCTGAATCCAACAAGCCATAAAATCGACTACTTCTTTGGTTTCTTTAGCTTATTGCCACCTTTCCTAGATCCCGCACTAGCCGATTTGCGCTTACCCTTCTTTAAAGACTTAGGTAGTGGCTTATCTTCATCTATGTCCCAATCACAAATGGATGAAGAAGTAGGAGTCTTTTGCGAGTTAAGGATAGCACTTGATACTAGAGTAGAGGGCAACAAGGTTGGACCAGATGAGGGCTGGAGCATAATGTTTAGAGATAGGAGAGACATGGATATCGAAGTAAGGATCTTCTCCATGTATGGTGTTAAACATTCTTTAGTTTCTAGAGGTTGATCACTTCCTTCTCCACCATGGTAAGTTTCTCAGACCCCTTCTTATCAATGGTCATCAAGTCATTGTCAATGGAGATGTTAATGTCCTCCAAACTCTCTAAGGTCCCTATCTTCTCAGAGTTAGGATTAGGGCCGTAGCAGATGGCTAAGCAATTGTGACATCGATCGATGTGGTTGTAAAAGTACTGGGACCTAGGGTGATTATAATAGGTGCGATGGCAATAATGTTGAGAATTAACCTGTAAAGTGAAAATAGAAGGGTCAAGGTTAGCGATCTCCCTAGGAGATACTTGAAGCACCTCAAAAACTATAGATGTTATAGATATACCTTTTTCGAGTGAAGATTTATGCGGAGGAGATTTATTGATTTCCTCTTCCTCAAGAGCTATGGTAATTGGCGGTAGAATGGGGGAATCCTCGGTGGAATGAAGGCTGAAACTTATAGATTGTAAATTTCTAAGGTAATAATGGTCGTGTTAAGAGTCATGGATGAAGATGTATTAGTCATGATGACCTCATAACTAGACAACATAGAAATGAAAAATTCGTTCTGAATTCTTTTGGGTAGGAGCAGCATCATTTGTACAATTTGAGTAGCTTTGATCTAAAAGAGTCTTGGCAGACACCTACCTAGATGTTGCAACTTCAAGTGCTCTGATCGCTATGCCTTTTTCTAGGGCCCTTAAATCTTCATCGTTAAGTAGTTCAACCTTTACTTTTCCTCATCATTTTCTTGGCCCTGATATCTTGCTTTCTTAAAGATCTCATCTCAAACTTCAGCAAGAGTTGATGGATAAGCTTTCCCCATCTATTTGTGGCCCTTTGTCTCGATGATGCTGTTGAAGAATCCCAAATCGGTGGGGTTGATATTCTTCGTTCTCCTATTAAACTTCTCTTTATACTAGGGAAGAGTGGCTTGTAAGTCAATTATCTTCTTCTCAAAATCAGTTAGTTTGGTTTATAGGTCTATAGTTTCCACAATGCTGCACTGAGCAAGATTTTAGGCTTGCTTCCTTAATTGTTTATCTGTTTGAAGTCTTATTTAAGTCTACAATCTTAGATTTGAGAGTAGCCTTCTGGGTCTATATAACTTTGACCTCCTTTTCAAGGCTTGTAGTCCCAATGTGCGGAGTCCTTTGGTACTCGTTGAGAATGGTACATTTGGCTTTGTATGTAGCGACCTAATCTTCAAATTTCTTTTCGGCCTCTTTAACAACATTATCTTTGGCCTTTGTCTCCCTCGAGAGTTTGGCTAACATTTTATGGCAGTCCTCGCAGATCCTATCACGGTCAGCTCTTTCCATGCTAAAGCTTTTGGCCTCAGCTATTTGTTCTAATTAACTTCAAAAAGTACCTTGGTTAGCCTCCTCCATTGATTTTACTATTCCATGGCCTCTAGGTTTCTAAACATGCCCTCCATTAGATAAATTTTGAAGACCTCCTTGATATAGCAATTGAACAGGACCCACGTTAGACAAAGTTCGAGGAAATTTGGCTTGCAACTTTATTGTAAATACCGAAGGTTGACCTTGAGTAGGGCTGGTGGAATAGTCTAGCTAGCAGATGCCTCCTTCCCAACACTATGGGATTAGTGAGAAGTGGAAAAGCTAGATTGTTTTAACTAATGATAAGGGGTAGCAGGAGCCTTGGTGCACTCAATAGTGGATGTAACATGAGCTTGTGAAATGGAGGAAGGTCGAACCGAAAGGGTTAGATTTTTGGGAAAGCGTGTGTGGGAGAGTGTTTTTGATGAAGGGTATCAAAATCGTGCCTGGGGCAGCCATGTGAATATCTATGTTAATTTAAGTGAAGATGCCCCTCCTTGGTGTCATGTCTTTCCTGTTCTTTCCTTCTATGCTTTCACTGTCAACTTCCATATATATGCCGAGGTAAGGGCACGAAATGCTTTATGATTGGGAGTGATAGTTGCCAACCCTATGGCAAACTCTATCGAAGTGGCCTTGTTTTAAAATTGCACATGAAAAGAGGAAAACTAATATCAGGATCTATGGATTGAATCAAAAATGAGTGTAGAGTAATTATGTCTGTGGTCCTTAAAGATCTGCAGTGAAGTGCAGGCATGTCCTAAATAATATACAGACCATAATCTTGGGGTTGCAGGGATGTAGTTTCCTCCTTTTGGAGTGTAGTGGCATTCCCATTAAAGGAAAGTTTAATTCTAATGGATTGGATGCTAAAAGGTTGTCAAAGTTGAGATCAATTGGGGTAAAGTTTGAGATGCTCCTGATGTCAGTGAGTGGAAGATGGCAATAAATGTGCCCAGAGGGACTGATTCCCTAATAGGGTCCTAGTAATGTTTGGGATCAGGGAGAAAAGTCTTGCTAATGAGTAGTCTAGGTATAAGGGCAAGTGTGAATGGAATGTCGTTAGGGGATGTTTCCTTGAATGACTCATCCTCTTTTGCATCATCATTTTAACGACCTGCGTTTCCGTACCATTGAAGTTGACATAAACCACACATATCTAACTCTAATCGAACAGAAAGATGGATAGTTACGAGAAGGAAAGAAGAAAGAAGAAGAGAATTATAAGAAAAAAGAAACAAGAAACAACACAGGATCTCATAATCGCAGCGGAACAACATATAAATAATATCAATGATTTTACGAAAGAGAACTTCATATACATACATCCATCAGAGTATAACAACAATCGTAATTAGTAGCTTGGACATTTTAACAACCTGTCCACAAAATTGCCGATAGCTTCAATAATAGAGTAGGGAATAATAAACATATATGAGAATACATTTTGAAGACCACTAACTCGTCTCATGAGCTCCAATGCATCTAAAGAAATCTATAAATTTGCTCAGTCTGACCCGAGTATTATAATAAAATAACACCCAAGTCGGTCTGGAGAACCAGCGTGAGAAAAACACATCCAACTGGATTTTCAAAGTTATAAAAACCTTTGAAAACAAAGGTATCTCATAAGACCATGTCGTACATAAACATGGACGGGATTTTACCTTACGATAAGCAAAACATTTCATATGAAATCCTCTAATATTGTGGTAATGTCTAAAATACAATAACTTATTAATCATAGCCGTGATTGTTACATGATTAAATTCCAGAATATTAGGTTCTACAATCAAAGGCAAAGCCGCTTGTTGGAGAGTGGATTCCAAGTATGAAATGGTAAGGGTCTACCCACTGGATCCGTACACCTCTAGATAAAATGTGTGGGAGGTCGCAATCGCAACTGCACCTCGGCTACTCAGGACCAGCACTACCCCATACTAGATATCATCAAATATGATTACCCTATGGTTGATAAACAACCACTATGGGCCCAGAAGGATACATAGAGATATCGACACTAGAACTTGGAATGATCATACCCTAATGGGAGCGACCCACGTAGCCCTGCTGTATGTCCATGCTTTAGTCATTTTCCCAGTTGATGAGGCTTGATGCTACGATTACCTTTATTTAGCACTTTCCACTTGGAATGCTAACACTAGCTTCCAAGCGACAATGCTATGCCAGCATTCATACGTACAAGTTCATTGTGGGATTGAACGAAACACTTGAGAGCTCCGTCTCTGAATTCCCATCATCCTCAAGATGTCTTCGCTTTGCAACGCTTGAGTTGGATCGAAGTGGTTTTCGGATAACATACCCGATCTTGGTCTCTTCAAAACAACATTCGACAGTTTCGATAAATGCAACTCTGGTTCTTTAGGAAATAAATAGCCAAAGATAAGAGCGAAGATCACCTCCTGACCGTTAGTTGATGAATTTCCTTATCACTGCCCTATAAGTAACCAAACAAGATTTATATGCATAGTACATCATCATTGGAGATGACTATGCCATATAACTCACGTGTTTCTCCTAGATATTTCCAAAGTTACTTTTAGGTCCAAATTCGATAGTTGGTTATTTAACCATCGAATAAACAAACATTTAAATCATATATTTCATTTTCCATGGAACTTACCGAGCTTCACATATATTAATTTGAAATCACTTTTCAAATACTTGGAAATCACCTCTATATACTTATCTCAACAGAATAAGTATATTCACAAAATGCAATGTTTTTTATATTTAGAAAATATAACCATATACTTATATCTTAACATTATGAGTATATTTTCAATCATTCATTTCAAAACTTGAAGTACCTTTTCCATATACTTACAAAATAGTATAAGTATCTTAACCAATCACCTATAAAGATTTACTTATTTCAAGATCATTTAAAATGATTTAAACACAAGTATCCTTTAAACAAAAATATAAATATTCTAAAATACCCTTTCTTTCTCTAATTATCTTTTCTTTTTATTTTAAAATTCTTTTTTATAAATTCCCACAATCTATTTATAGAATTCCTTTAAATCTCCAAATTTAATTTATCAAAGTATTTATAAAAGTACTCTTTTATAATCCCCTGACACATTTATAAAATTGTCCTTTTTACTAACCATTTAAAATCCTCTTCCCAAGATTTAAAATCCTTTAAATAAAACATTTTTATAACAATTCGTTTATTTTTATTATTTTATTTATTTATAGTAATTGAACTAAAACATCATATACTTAGCTTTAATCATTTTTAAATAATATAAAAGAAATATAACTAATAACATTTTTAATAATATAATAAATAAACTCTTAATCTTTTAAACACCTCCGATAGATAAATAAAATGAAAAACTTTAAACAGCATTTTAAATAAAATTAAGAATTTCCAACAATATTTTTAATGAAATAATCATCTAGTTTAAATAACTAATAATAAAATAGTTATTACCTTCAAAAACATAAATAAAATAACTTATTTTAAAACACTATAGATAATATAGTAATTAACTTACGAAAATAACTTAAACATTTGTAATTATTATTAATAGAGCTACTTCTATATATAAATAATTAAAACATTTTTCTTCCAATTTATAAAATTAGAACTTAACCAAAGCCAAAATTTCCAAATCTAAAAAGGCTCGGCGATCCCAATGGTACTTAACAAGCTGCCATTACCTTCTATTCAACTTCTCAAGTCAAATTGCCAATATTTACATAAACAATAATATATGTAAACCAATCTATAATTGACGATCAGTTGACACTTAAATAAATTTTCAAATTAATATATTAATACAACGGGAATTTATTCTGCTAACCAATGTCATTCAAAGGTAAACCCTTACATTTATTAAACAATGTCTATTTGGCCAAATAGATAACACCAGGAAGTATACTTACATTAATTACATTATAATTTTAAACAATGTAACTATATTAATCAAAATCGATATCAAATTATCACCTCATATATTATCCATTGTTTAAAACAAGTTTAAATACAAATTTAAAACTCAAACAATCTAATAGCATTTCAAGATGCTATATCGCGATCCTAGATCAAACTCAACCAATCTAATAGCATTTCAAGATGCTATATCATGATCCTAGACCAAATTTCAATCAACCGGAAAATTCAAATAATGCAAACAGATATAAATAAATTTAATCTACACAATATTACACTGGTAAATCAGAAAGGCGAGTTTAACTCACCATTATACCTGCTGTCGCTTTTGCATTCAGTTTGGTCTGTAGCTCCAGATTCAGCTAGTTCTAAACACAACCAATTCAACTCCATCGCATGGGGAACGTTGACATGATTCCAACGCGACTGACAACGTCTCAATTGGACCTTGTATGAAGAAGATATACATTATATTTGGATACTTTTAAATTAATTAATTACAAATTGATTACTAATCACATTATTAAAATCCTAATTATCCAGCCAGTCATCTTCCCTCCCTCTCACCAATTCAAAAAGTCGCACTCCTGAGCTCACCATGGCCACCATTCACTTCACCGATACTCCCCCATTCCTCAACTATTTTCAAAACCAACTTCGTCTTTTATTCCCCCTCCGCGAGTCCACATCCTCATCAACTCCATGTTCCACTTGGCCTCTTATATGAAAACGCGTCAATCCTTCCTCACTCACTGTAGCACGACGTCGCGACCACCATAATGATGCCGCGTGCCACCGAAACTTGACCAAAAGTGCGCCCCATCACCACGAACCTATTTCACCCATCCACACGGCCTCCCATCGACCATAGCTAGATCGATTGCTAAACCTAGTTCCATAAGATCATTTTCAATCTATTAGATCATCAAGTCCTAACTTCTAACATTCAATAACTAGAAAGCATACCCCAAACAAAGCTAAGGATACCCTTTTTATTATCATTATTTTCTTTTGTTTTGATTTTGCTTTGAATTGATTTTGTAACTTTAAAATAATCAGTCATGAACATGTTTTCGAACTACAGTGAAAACAAATGGGGAAGGAGTAAGAAAATGAGATAGAATTATGTGCGTGTATGTACTAAACGTCTTGAGTATGTTTTATAGTTCAAAATTCCCACTACCGTACCATATAGATTTCTCGTTTACGTACTGACCCTGAAAAACCAAATAAAAATGTGGTTGTGCTTTAAACAACGATGCGAGTCCAACACGATAATAATATACACAGGTTATTGAGTTCTGTAGAATCACAAAAGACCGTCGTTCGTCGATAAATCGTAAAACAGACAATTTCAATATTTTCCAAATTAAAAATTATGGAAAAATAAAATAAATTAAAAATACGTCAATAGAATTCGAGACGTAAAAATAAAAATAAATATTTTGATTATTGATTTTAACCATTTATTAATGTAAATAACTTACAAAGGAATTCACCGATAGCATTTAATAATTAAAAAGTAGTTAAATAAGTCTATTAAATTCATTAAATAAATGTTCAATTAAAATTCCAAATATTTAAATCATCATACAAATAATTATTCACAATTCAAAGATTTCAAACAATTATATATTTTAATCGAAGTTTTTAAGCTTTATAACCAGTATTTTAATAAATATAATTAACTAAATATTCAAAATCAAATGACTAAAATCCCGGGTTGTTACACTCTCCCCCTAAAAAGAATTTCATCCCCGAAATTGTCAACGTGAGGAAAGTGCCTCCAGATCCATTAACTTTTCAAAATCAATTAGTTGGAAAAGGTTATTAAAAATTTTTAGGTCTTAAAATTACTGAAAATTTCGACAGCGTCTCCTTTCCGCGGCTTAATCGAAAAAACTACAAATCACCATTACGAGCCTAAACCAATTAAAAGAAAACAAAAGCCAAGTGACCTCTCACATCTAGGGCATAAAATCATCAATCCATACGACAATGTAAATATTTACCTATTTTTCAGGCGAACAAAATCAGCTCACGAAACCAAAAGCATCAACCAGCCTTTGTTTCCATAAACCCACATCTTACTTACACATAATATTCAAACAAATGACTCATAGCCATACAATATTGCATTTCCAATGCCAAAACATATAATTTATTAAAGCCCATACGATGAACATATATCATCTATACACAATATCAAATCAAATCTGATCGCTCACTTGATCCTTCTCGCCTCCGCTAGACTATGAGCGACGGTTGATTTCTAAACATTAAATCCTTCATTTCCTTTGTTAGCGATTATGTTACCATAATGCTTTGTTTCGTAATACAGAACCGTTATCTAACCAACCTCGCGGTTATTCCTGTTTGGACTTTTGAAAAAAATTCTTTTGAACATGTATTTATGCTTCTTCTTTAGGGACTAGCTGTTCCGAGTTCCTGTATTTGGGCAGTCGTGAGAGATAGAAATCTATGAGGCGAATTGCCCAATTGCTTCCGGTCTAGCTCTCAATCCCATTCTGGAAGTGAGGATGTTCGGAATTTTATTTTCCACCTTTCATGATTGCTCCTATTTGTTCTTGGGTATGCATGCTCTTCTTGGTTGCTGATGTTGTCACAGAAGTTTTGTTCATATATCAAATCTTGTCTTTGAGAATTGATAACCCAGTTGTTTGGTTCCAAGAAAAATTTCCTCGAGGCTGCCTATCTTTCGATTGTGTCTAAGTTCTTTCTAAGTTGAACTTAGGAAATTTTGTAGTGCACTATCTTTCATCCCTATAAACTAGTACATGGGAAATTCAATCCTAGGATTTCCTTTCGACACTGCTTTATTCCTGTGCAGTGGCCGATTCCTATGATAAAAGGTCGATTCATTCGGCTGACCTATAAAAGAATATGTCTATTTGTCGTTGCCTGTCATGGGGAAATAGTAGTTTTCAGAAGAGAAGGTAGAAACTTGGTTGAGGACCAACTTCTATTTTTGGAAGCTAACGTGTCGATGGTTCACTACGATGAGTGTTTTTATCAGGCCTGCAGATTAAAGTTTTCCTAGCATTGTCGGGGCAATACCAGTACTTAGTGAGCAGAATGTTTCCCGAAGTTACCTGGGCAACACCGGTACTAATGAAATAGAAAGTTTCCTAGCATTGCCGGGGCAACACTGGTGCTTAGGAAATAGAAAATTTTGCCGGCATTTCCAGGGAAACTCTAGTACTTAAAAGATAAACGAAGGCCTTGGCATTGGTGAGGCAACATCGACACTCAAGAGGCTAGAATCGATTTTCCCCGTTGATTCGGCGGTGCTCTTAATCCAGTTGGGAACTAGTTTCGACCTTTGGAAACTAGCACTTCGATGGTTGGATTGTAGAAGTATTTTCTTACCGCTGCCTGTCTTCGGGAAGTGTTAAAGTCAAGTTAGTGATGGTTGAATCATCCATCCGATCCTATAGAGTTGAGTAGATTCCTTTTAACCTCAACGATGCTATTTTCTCAAAGTTACTTAAATTTGGGAGATGCCATGTTTTGGAATGGTGAGAATCCCATGCATTTCTGCTACTTAGCATTATTTATAATCGTCAAGTATTATCCTTGGAGATGCAAGGCTGCTGCTTAAAAAATTCCATAGTTATTCTTCCTTCTACTGGTTTTTGTTATGATCTAACGACTATCTATGGAACCCTTCAATTTCTAGGTGTCAAACTCTAGGTTCTTATAGGACATTCGAAATTGTGGAGCAAGTCATCACAATGCCCCCAGTATGACCGTATTCATTCCTATACTAATCATGGACCAGTAGAGTTTGGTAGTGTTTTTCTTAAATCCATGTCACCTAACCTTGATTGTTTTAGGCCACATGAATTATGCTTGGATGATAGGATTATTGTTGATACCAACCTTATTAGTTGGTTCCAATCTTCGGGAATCAATGGTTTAATTGCTCGATTTCGAGCGTTCTCTACTTGTCATGGTCTTTCTTTGGATAACAGCCGGTTTTCTGCAAGTTAAGGTTTGATACCTCAGTCGAGCACCTACTTCTATTCTTTGGGAAAATGGTGTTGATGGTTTGATTCTGGAACAGCCTTCCGTTATTGTTTATCTCTTGATGGCGGTAAGTTCCTCCATTTATTTCAAGTCGAAGCGATCTTTTATCCCAACTAAGTGCTAATTTGTGTTGTGCCCCTTGGTCCATAGGGCTGATTATTCAGAACAATTTATGTGAGACTTGACTTTTTGGGAGGCTCCCTGGATGCCCCCAGTCAAAGGTCTGGGAAGTCATGACTTGGATGTCTTGAATTTTGAAATTTTGTACATTAACTTTGGCCAAAAATCAGATCTCTTTGCTGACTTCTTGGTTTGTGAGCTTTGTGTTACTACCGAAGCAATGTCGGTTCTTTCAGATAGTGGGAGTTGATCCCTATTAATTGAAGTGCCCGACCTTTGAGAGTGTGCGACTTATGAAGTTCCTTTGTGTTGCCTATCTTCGGGCAACGTGAGGGGTTTAAGCTCTTTAAGAGTTAGTGCGCCACTTACGAGATGTGCGGCTTTCCATACTACTCGGTGTTGCCTATCTCCGGGCTACGCGAGGAGCGTCTATTTTGGTGTGGCTTTTGGAATGCATGCTTTTGGTGCTTCTCGAAGTTACCTATCTCCGGACAACGCCAGGAGTTAGTCCTTGATGCTTCTCAACGTTGCCATTTTTCGGGCAATACGAGGAGTTGGTCTTTTAGTCCTCCTTAGCGTTGCCTATCTTCGGGCAATGCGAGGAGTTAGTTTTTCAGTGGTCCTTGGCGTTTTCTATCTTAGGGCAATGCAAGGAGTTGGTTTTTAATGCACGACTTACGTGATGCATGTAGTGGTTTGGACTTTCCTTGTGTTGGAGGAGTGACACCAGTTCATAGAAAGTTCGAATCGAGTTTTCCGATCAACCCGGCAGTTTGGCTTCGCTGGAACATGATTTTGTCGGTTCTAAGAGATAATTAGTTTTTAGATTGGGTAGTCATGACTTGGTTATGAAGAAAGAGCTTATGGGAGTTCGAGGCAAGACTCTTAGTTTTCGGTCCAAATTGTAATTAGAGAATTGGTCTTTGACTGGCATATGGTCTAGGAAAAAGAGGAATTGGTCACCAAGAGTGGTAAAATAATAGTCGGAAAGCAGTGGGCAAGTATTATTCTAGTATTTCATTTGTTTCACTAGCTAGGTTATTAAGTCTACGACTTCTAGAATGCCAGAATTTTTGATTGGGCATAATAGAACCGTGGTATGATTAGTCTAGGCCTTTCTTATGGCTATTAAAGTATGTGTGGTGCTCCCAAGCCATAGGGATATTGGCACGCTTGAACTATATCCATGGTTTCTCCACAACTCATTCGATTGCCCCCATTCCAGTTGGAGCGGTTCTTCTAAGTTGTAAGTCTTATCTTAATTCGAGTCAGCCTCTGATTAACCACAAGTTCGGTTTAGTTTTGACTTAATTCCTTTGATCGACTTTGAATCTATGGGGTTCAGCACTGTTTGTTTCATCGATCATTTAGTCATGCTGAGTGACTGATATGATTTTCGATTATGGCCCTAGAGCATGGCTTCGTTGACTCCAATGGGCTTTGGATTAGATAATTATTGATCTTCCAGTTCACCTTCATTAATATCAGTTGTACATGAATTTTGCTGATCTAGCGATTCACCCTTACGACGCTTTAGTTTGTTAAATACCTTCACGTTCGTGAAGGGTTTTTTTGGATCAGATACCCCTCATCTATCTGTATACCTTCAAGACGCTCTAGTTCGTGAAAGCCTTCAAGTTTACGAAGGGCGTTTCTAGATCAAATGACCACTGATCTACTGGTTTACCTTCAATATGCTCTAGTTCATGAAAGACCTTCACGTTCGCGAAAGGTTTTTGGATCAGATGACCGCTGAGCTACCGGTTTACCTTCATGATGCTTTAGTTCATGAAAGACCTTTACGTTCGTAAAGGGTTTTTTTGGATCAGATGAAAGCTGATCTACCGGTTTACCTTCAAGAATCTCTAGTTCATGAAAGACCTTCATGTTCGCGAAGTGTTTTTTGATAAGATGATCGCTGATCTATCGATTTACCTCCACGACACTCTAGTTCATAAATGACCTTCACGTTCACGAAGGGTTTTTTGGATTGGATGAATACTAAACTACCAGTTTACCTTGATGACGCTCTAGTTCATGAAAGACCTTCACGTTTGTGAAGGTTTTTTTTGGATCATATGAATGCCGATCTACCGGTTTACTTTCACGACGCTCTAGTTCGTGAAAAACCTTCACGTTCGTGAATGGTTTTATTGAATCAGATGATCGCCAATCTACATGTTTACCTTCACGATGCTCTAGTTCATGAAAGACTTTTACGTTCGTGAAAGGTTTTTTGAATTAGATGACCACTGTTCAACAGGTTTACCCTCATGACGCTCTAGTCCATGAAAGACCTTCAAGTTCGCGAAGGGTTTTTTTGGATCAGACGACCGCTGATCTATCAATTTACCCTCATGATGCTTTAGTTTGTGAAAGATCTTCACGTTCGTGAAGGGTTTTTTGTGGTCAGATTTCCGGCAACAAGACGGCCTCGGAATGATCATTTAACGATTCCAAGGGAAGCTTTGGGTTGTGTGTCCGACGGTCCGGTGGTCTTAAAGAAATAATTCATCGACTTCAAGAGGAATTTTTTGGATTCAACATGAGGGAATACAGTTTTATTGGTTCCTGTAGCCTAAGGTGTTAGATCTATTTGTTCAGCGATCCTTTGGATAAGACTTCTCGACGCCTCCAACAATGCTGGTTCTCAAAAGGGGGATAGACATGACTCGTGGAGGGCATAGAAGCATTTCTGTTGCCATGCTGTTTGCAATAACCCTAGTGTCCCACCTTGACTCATTTTGAAAAGGAGAGTAGACGAGGATGGATGAGAAGGCAAACCCACAGCTCTTAACCTTATGGTCGTGGGTTCGAGCACCATGGTGGGCGCCTCCTTCTAATTGACTACTTCTAGTCTTTAGAACTGATTTGTACTTTTTTGCCAATTTTTTGTTGGAATTACTGAAGTAGAGAACGGTTGAAACTCACTCATTGGTTCATGGAGTTTTCATTCAAGTCTAAATTCTGGGAACTTAGAGTCATTCTATGAGCAGTCGACTCGTGCTAAATTTGTGTTCATACTTCGATCCGTGCTTCGGGGACCTAGAGTTTTTCATTATGGGCAGTCGCACTTTCCCGAAATTGTTTATACTTTAGTTTGTAGTGGAGGACTGAGAGATTTTTTTTGAATCGTTTATACTCTATTCCATGGTCCGTGGACTTAGAGTACTCTAGTCCATGCTCTAAGGACTTAGAGATTTTTTGTAAATCGTTTATACTCTAGTCCATGCTCCTAGGACTTAGAGTATTCTAGTCCACGCTCCAGGCTTAGAGTGCTCCAGTCCAAACTCTAGGGACTTAGATATTTTTATTGAGAGCACTTGTAATCCACCCATTGGATTTGTATTTTGTTTACCATGTCGAGGTAAAAGTTGTCAAATGAACGGTCGAATCATGTTCATTCATGGAATGGGATTCTGCCTCCAGCATTTAGGATGAAACTTGGCAATCAGAGATCAATTCGCATCCACTTGGTAGTTGCAGCTCTTCCCATTAAGTCGAGAAAAAGGAAGGTGATGAATGACTAGATCACATCCATGGGATCGAATGATCGAGTATTGAACAATTTGCTTCGTATTCTTTCTAGCAAGTGGAGGTAATAAGTTATTAAGCGGGTAATTAAGTTGCATCTATTTCAAGCTGCAATCATGTCCATTTGCTGAAATCTAGGGTTGATCAATAGGCAGCAAGTGGCGACTACTTTGAGTCTAATGTAAAGGTTGTTGAGTGGACAGCCAGTCATGTCTATTTTATATTTTATTCTGAACTTGTCGGGTTCTATATTTTGCACCTCGGCGTCCCAAATCAGGGGTATGTGGTAGCTGATGAATGATTGAATCACGTTCGTCTTGATGAAACTCCATAGGTTCGATCACGATATATGGAGATTGGCTAGCGGCCAATTCTAATTATTTAGTCGCATCTCATTGATATGTGAAGTAGCATCATGCGCTCGCTATTCCACGTTGCCCCTAGCTCCTTTTAGCAGGATGCTGACCATCAATGGTCCAATTGATAACCAAAGTTCTTTATTGACAGGAATTGGATGTTTGCTACTTACCATTCTACGGTCGGTTAGGAGTCGTCACAACATACCGCAGGGGCTTGGCATTATAATCGATCTTGGTTTGTATCATATCTTCTAGGTTCTTCTGCCTTTAGGAATACCGTTCAAGTAGCAGTTCCTCACCCGTCTCTTGGCATTATGCAACAGTACGGGTTCTAAAGCTTCATCTTGCACCTTGCATGTTGGCATTTTCATCAAATTTATCTTCCATAAATTGTTTGTCATCTTCAGGGGTGAAGGGAGCCATTATTATATCCTTCTATGGGGTTTTCACTCCTAAGTGCAGGTTTATAGCCGACCCTTTTGCAATAGGTGGTGTGTTAATGTTTTCTTCCATCATGATTCTTGGAGCACCACTCATTGCTTCCTTTTGATTATATCCCCTTCGATCGATCCAAACGGTGATCCATGTAGGTCATTGGAGATCCATGTAGGTCGTTGGCGATCCATGTAGGTCGTTGACGATCCATGTAGGTCATTGGTGACCCATGTAGGTTGTCAGCAATCCATGTAGGTCGCTGGCGACACATGTAGGCCATTTGCGATCCATGTAGGTCGTTGGTAATCCATGTAGGTCTTTGGCGACCTATATAGGTCGCTGACGATCCATGTAGTTTGAAATTTAGTGCACTTTGCTTTCTGGAGTTTATGGCCGTCTGTGAAAAGGTATGGGTCGCTTGCGATCCATGTACTTAGTTGATTTCTGAGCTTTGCCTTTGGATCGCTTCTACTATCTCATGTTGATGGTCTCCATCTAATTTCATAGCATGTTGCCTTGTTTTGATGATGATCCATTGGCTGGTTGCATTGGACTGCTATTGCATCATGATGCAAGGGGATTAACATCTTCTCCAGCTATTACTGCCCCTATGGATCTTCCAAAGGCAATTCTTCTTCTCCCAAGAACCATTGATTCCGAGGGGTAGGTTCTTCAGGCAAAGATTAGGGATCTAACTAGATCTATGGGATCCAAAGTAGATAGGTAGATCTGGATCCTGAGTTGGTTTCTCAGTGAAAGAACTATAAAGTTGACCCAAAAATGGACTAACACCCTAGTTTGGTTTTGAAAGCACCAACCATGTTCTAACAGAGCAATATAATAGATAATAGGATAGAAATAGAACAGTAAAAGAAAGAAGATGGAGAATTTTTATAGTGGTTCGGCTATTAATGAAGCCTAAGTCCACTTTATAGCTTTACTGTAGACTGATTGTTGTTACAAGTGTTGTTTGATTATAAGGCTTTGATGGTTTTCTAGCTAGATTGCCAGAGTTGGAATCCACTGGTGAATCACAGTGTATTCCTTTGGAGATTGTTGTGAGGGAGGCAGAGAGTGAAGAACAATTCCAGCAACCAGTCTGGAGAAAATATCCAGTTTATGTTGTAAGTAGGATGGTATTTGTAAGGATCAGAGAGCTTCTGGGCCAGGTCATATCATCACCAGCTAGTAGACAGGTAGGAGACGATATACGGAGTATTTGGCTTACAATACAAGGCAGAACCATGGGTCGTTGGCGACACATAGATTTGGTTCGTTGCAAGCCAATTGTGACGATCCGGAATTTTTGAGCATTTGAAATTGGAATATTTAATTGATTTTAAATATTTAGAAGTTAATTTTTAACCTAAATTCAAATATCACTATTTATTTGATACTCAAATTATTGAATTAAATAATTTGAAGTTGGGTAAAATATGAAACTTGAGTTTTAAGCGCGTTAAAAATAATTTAAAGGCTTGTAAAATTTATATTGATAGCACTGAAAATAGTAAAAGTGTTAGAATTGAATTTGGAAGCATTTTGTTAAGTTTTGAAATTACATCGTTTAAACTGAATTTAGAAATAGCCTTCCGAGGCACGGTCTCGGATTTCGACGAAACCATTTCCATTGGATCCGTAATATTACATTATTGTCGGAATTCAATTTTCGTAATGTTTGGTGTGGTTGTGTGAGCGTACGATAAGTAAACGCGCTGAAAATTTGATCGAAATTTAATATAATGACTGGGTCCAAAAAGCTATCTTCTCCATACGATCGAATTAGGACTCGAAACCTTTTCCATTACGTTCGGGATAGGGGTATAACATTATAAACTTCTAGCGGCATGCCTCAATAGGGGTTTGGAATTTTGGAGTGTGTAATCGAGATAATTTGAATTTGAATTTAATTAAATATATATTTATTTATATAACCTAAGTCAACAGCAAGGATTCTCTCCCCAGCCTGCTTTCCTTCAACATCACAACTTTTTTGCCTTCTCTGTAGCAGACATTCAATAGACAAGACATCATGTTCATCGTTTTCCCCCCTGTGCAAAATCTTTTTAGCCGACTATCTTCTGAAGCAAACCATTCTCCTAGTTTTTAAATCGCGTTCGTTTCTTTTCTTTTCCCATTCTCAAATCAAATTAAAAAAAGAAAGAGAATACAGGTGCTTTGGAATTTTAATGGCCGAAGTAAACAAATTAAATAAAATGGCCACTCTTTCTCTTTTAATCCAAATCGAAATCGAGCTCTCTCTATTTCGAAATCAAACATCCAAATTCAATCAAAATCACTGCTCTCTCAAAATCAAATCAGGTAAAGGCAGATCGTTTTATCTTCCGTCCCTCCTTCAATCTAAAAATTTAAGTACCAAGCCACTTCAAAAAAAAATCAAACCAAAGCCATGTTCGAAGTCAGAGCTATTTGAGCACGTGGATGCGTGCTAGATGCGATCGAATCGTGCGCTGAAGGAATGAGGAGCTTTGCGACTTGGATTTGGGTGTCGTGCAATTTGCTGCAGCAAGTGACGAAGTAGATTGGCGTCGAAGTGGGTTAGGGTTTCGAGTCGCGAGGGGTTGATCGACCTGGTGTTCGGCTACGTGGAGACGAGGTGGCGATTTGGTGACTCGCGAGTCAATTCGTAGCCTGGAGACGCATGGCTGGTGGCCGGCGTCGATGATGCAGGCAAGTCGTGATTAGGGCTCTGTTCGATTGGAACTCGTCTGTGAGGTTTTTTGACAATCTATCTGTAATTAATGAATTTATTCTAGGATGAAATTTATAAGAGGAAACAAAAAGAAAAAAAATCTATTTCAACAAGAATAAGCAATTCTGTTTTAGATATATATAGGTCAAGAAATTATGGACAGCAAGATAAAGTTTGTTTGTTTTGTTTGTTTAATAATAATAGTAATGATATGGATGAACTAGTTAACTTTTAAGGTAATTAGTATATCTGTTTGAGGAATTAGGACATAGTTATAATTTTTCATAAAATTTATAAATTTGGAAAAAGGAAAATGTAAATTTGGTCGGTCCAATTATCATTTGAAAAATTAGATTAAAATTAAATTATTAGTTGAATTAATAAATGGTAAATTATTTTAGATTATTTCAAATGTTAATAAATCATAAATTGCTTATACAAGGTCCCATAATTGTGAAGAACAAATCGTAAAGTAAATGGACTGCAAAATCAAAGGTGATTTAATCTCACTCATCTGGATTATTTAAATAGTTAAATTTAAATAATTGATTGAATGTCTGAATTGTTTTGGATGTGCTATATTATATATATAGCACATTACAATATATCTTGAATGATTCCGCATTATATAGCCGATGAGACCCTATGCGCCGCATAATAGCGGATGATGTTTTATTTAAATCACATATACCACGATATTCCACCTCGAAGTGGAATTGGTATTTTATATTATGCTAACATCTGTGGATGCAGGGAAACAGGTTGGAGGGATCCAATTGGATTCCTCAATATTATTTACATTGTTTAATATTCCCTGTTATGAATATTCCATATTTTGTGATGAATATTTTTGATAATTGGAATATAGAATGTTATGGTGTACTTGAATATATTACGACACACTGAGTTATCAAAATATATGGAATTGGATTTTTGGAAATAAAAAGAAGAGAATTTGTAAGTGAAATAATTATAGAGAGTTTAAATAAATTAAGAATGAACTGGATAAGAATAATATGGTTTTAAAACTCTAATAAATAAATTCCGTATATGAAAAGGGAATTTTAAATAAACAGGAAGATAATGAATTTTAAACTTCAGTGTTATTATTTAAAATAATAAAGCATTTATTTTAAATTTAAGAAATTTGAAAAATTTGAAATTGGTATGTTTCAGTTAAAAGATTTAAAATTAAAATGAAGAAATAAAATCTGTAATTAATGGATTTTAAAAAAATGAGTAAGTAAAGGAATTTATTTCAAAATGGAGTAAATTGAAAATCAATTTGGAAATTGATTTAAATATTTGAAATTGGAAATTTAAAGGAGAATGTGACTATGAAGTTTATAAACTGTATTTATAAAAGTAAGTAATATATCAGTGGATATTTGGAAAAATAAATCCACAATGGAAAGTTATTAAAGTAATGAGAAATTTTGTTCAAACATAAATAGAGATTTATTTTTAAAGGATTTGAAGAGAAGTATATTTCCCTGGATAGCCAAGTACGTTTCAAAGTAAATTTTAAAATATAAGTTAGAAGTTTTCATGTCGTTTTACAAAGCATGTTTTAGAAAATTTATTATTTTTAAAATGTTTAAATTCTAAAGTAAGTATCTTTCAAATCTATTTATAGCAGTAATTATTTAAAGGTGGCTTGGTATTCTGTTTTAAAGGAGAAAATCTGGTTTAATATTTTATAAAGTAACCTCCTTTTCAAATATCCCTATAGTATGTATTAAAGTATATATTTTGAATAAGTGTTAAAGTAATCTTTAAGTTAAATGTTTTAAAGTATATTTTATAACAAAGAGTTCTAAATTATTTTTAAAAATCTAAAGCTTTGTACTTGGTGTTTCCAGTGGAAATAAATATTTGGAAATTCATTCCATGAGAAGAGTATGGTTTGTAACTGTTTTCAAAGGGTTGAAAATAGAAATATATCTTGTGAAGATATTTTGAGGTTAATAAATAATTTGGGAGATTATTTATTGTTTAATGGATTTTTGTGAATGTTAATTGATAGTTAAACAACCGACTATCAATATTGGCCAAATGCGCTGATCGTTTCGAAGAGACCGGGATCAGGATTAATTTTCCGAAAAACACTTCGATCCGGTTTGTACGTTTTTGTGGAAAAACGAGTTCGGGGTCGAAGTAGAGAAGTGAAGTGCAAGGGCTAGTCGCTACTAATCCTAAGGATATTTTCAAAATGGATGTAGTAGGAATAGTTCCTTCGGTTCCGTTCAAACCCAGGACGGACTTGTATGGATGAATGCTTTCAAAACATCGTAAGGGGGACGATGAGCATTCTAAGAGAAACGATCTTAAAGGTAACGCTTAGCCTCAAGCCTCATCAACCGGGAATGACTGAAAATCAAGGGTTATGTAGCAAGGCTAGGTGGATAGCACCCATTTCAGGGTGAGGTCATCCCTGTTCAGATGTCCCTTTTTATTTCGGCTTAGTGGTGCGGTTGCTGATCACAACTTTGGGGTGATCTTACTCGGGATTATCCAGTAAGGCGTAGTCCCAGTCTTGTGTTGCAGGGGATCGGGAGTGATCCTCGGTATGCTGATCTAGACCAGGTACCATGACAGGTGGTACCCCAGTGCCTAGTCATTAGTTGGAAATCCATTATCACTACACGCTTTTACAAGTTTTGTTTGTATTACCCACTTTGTGGCTAGTAGCTGGAATTTAATAGATGTAACAATTTTGGCTATTTTAATAAGTATTTGTAAATAGACCCTATTATAATACCAGAGGATTTTAATAGAAAGTGTTTTAGCTATCGTAAGGTAAAAACCCGACATGTTTATTTGTGGTGTGGTCTTACGAGATGCTTTTGACTTTCTAAGGATTTTTGAAATTTTAATAATCAATTTGAGTGTGATTTCTCACGCTGGTATTCCAGACTAACTCGGGTGTAATTTAACTGTAATGCTCGGGTCAGACCGAGGATTATAAAATACAGGATATGATGCTGTGGAGCTCAAGAGACGAGTTGGATGGCGATACGTACTTCCGTACTTGATTATTATTCCGCTGTGTATCCAGTTGTATGTTATTGATGTTGAACTGTGATTGATGTACTCTGATGATGTAATATATAAACAGATATATTTGATTTTGTGTAAAGATCATTTATTATCTATTATATTTTATTCCGCTGCAATGGTTAGATTCTGATGTTGTTTCCTATTTCCTTCTTCTACCTCTTCTTATTTAACCCAAATGTTTCATATTTCCGTTCAGCTTGAGTTGATTGATGTAGATTAGTGTTGACTCAGGTGTATGGATTTGCAGGTTGATACAGTTGGTATCAGAGCATAGGTTGGTGATAACCTTGACTCTGGTGGGGATTACTCATTTAAAATAGAGTCTGTAGTAATCTAGAATGAGTTTGAGTGTATTAATAGATATGAGCACGTAATTGTTAGTGAATATAAATTGCTTTAATATCGTGTTGACTTATTGGTTGAGTGGAATATGAATTCTGATCGAATAGGTTAGCCGCTATTCGAAAAGAGTTTATAAACACCTGACGCGATAAATTGACACGGTATTGTTTTAAAGGTGGGTGAATGAAATAATTTTACCCAAAATATATTTTGATATAAAAGAAAAGTTTTGGAAAACTATTTTAGCTAATATATGGTTGCATGGGTATTAGGAATGATAATATTAAATTATTATCATTGTTGTGTGAAAATTTAAGTAGAAATTAAAAATATAACTAAAGGTTAAGGAAATAAATTCAATTATAAAATGAAATTTATAAATGTGAATTATAAATGTGATTTATAAATTGAAATATAATCAAATAGGAATTTGTATGAGCATAAATTATACAAATGAATTATAGTTAAAATTTGATTTAAGCCAGAATTTGAAAATTTAAAATCCCGGAGATTTTGGAAGTGATTTTGGAAGTGTTTTGAAGACAAATTATAGCATTATTATTTTGAAGGTATTTCTGAAAGGAAATTGTTTCAATTAAATTTTGGGAAGGGATATAGCATTGAACTCACTTCAGTCGTTGGAAAATAACATCGGTGATGACTGCAGCATCATCGATGTTCATTTTCGAGTTTCTAATTGACGGATTGCTGCCAAATTGATTTGTTCAAAAGAATTAGTTTGTTTTTGAAATTTCAAAGGAAATTTGTTGGAAATAAAAACCAGGATTGGTTTAAATTTTTGAGAAGTGTGATTTTGAGATGTTGGAGATTTCAAGATGATTTGAAACCAAAAGCCAGGTGTTTAAAAATTCGGATGAGGTAGGTTATAAACTTGGAAAATTGAGATGATTTTTAAATCAGAAAGGAAATATGAACTTTGAATGTTGGAATTTAAATTTAAAGTTGAAATTGAATTGAAAAGGAATAAATGGAGATATATATGATATTAAGTGAAAGTAAGTTCTTACTTAATTTAAATTCAAGTGGATTGAGTGGATTAAAGAAGATTAAATCGAATTGAATTAAATAAATCTGAGTTAAAATAGAATTGAATTAGAATAAAATTCAGTTGAGTTATGGGTGATATTAAATGGAATTAGATCCTTACTTAAATAAATGGAAATAAGTTGGATAAGGATTGGATTGGAATAACTTATAAAAGAATTAAAAATCCATGGAATAAAAATATGCTTGGGTTATAAATAAGCGTAAATCTTGAGTTAAAAAAATAAATGATGAATATATTCAAGCCTAAAATGAATGCAAAAGTGTAAAATAATAAGTTGTGACTTATAAAATTTAAAAGTGGAATAGAAAACCCAAAATAAATATTGTTTGATGATTTGGAAAAAAAAAATCAAACTTAAATTATAAATAGGGGGAGAACTAATTGGATAATAAATTAGTTAATGAAATATGTAAACAGAACCTAATGTAGTTAAATAGAAGCTGAATTTATGAGTTAATTTTTGAAGTTTGGAAATAAAACTCAAGTTATTAATCAAATTCGACTTGAATCGTTAGTGAAGTAAATATAATTGAAAATGTTGCCAAATAAAATGAAATTGAATTAAAATAGGGATGGTTTTAGTTGCAATAAAACCGAGATGAGTGGGAATAAATAGAAAATGGCCTTGTAATTAATTAAATGAATTGAGAATGAATTGAATCTGGAAATTTAAAATTTATATGAAACAGATGAACCGATCAAATAAATTTGTAGTTCGAAATGAGATTTGATTAAAATAGAATCAAGTTAGATCGAAAAGAAATAAATTTATTTGTAAAATGAAAATGAGCTTAAGTGTGAAATTTGATTAATTTGAAATAAATTAATTTAAGTTTAAAATTAGTGGAAGCTTGGCTTCGAGTAAGGGTAAAAGTCCATTAAATAAAAATTTGGGTAAATTTAATTTGGGAAATGGTTATCAATATATAAGTATGAAATGGTTCGAGCTAAATATAATGGTTGTGAATGAATTAAAATAGAAGGAATTAAATAATAAATTGAGTTGGAACCAATTTAAAATGATTATAAGCTTAGTAACTGTTATTCGCATGAATAACATCAAATTTGCACAGAAAATTAATCATTCTATCGTAAACGAAAGTAAATGTATTAACAGAGGTGAATATAGTTGTTTTTTAAATCAATTGGAATAATATGGTTTTGTTTAAAATTAAAAATGAATTGAATGTAAGCAAGTGGGTTGTAAACCATTCAAATGGAATGAAAATAGTATATGAATTAATTGAAAACAGTTGAATTAGTATTAAAACTATAAATTGCTTACGGAAAGTGTTTGGTGTGCATTGCTTTTAGAATTCATGTGTTTAACTATTGCAAATAGGTGAAATGTTGTTAAACTTCATATATATGACACTTACATGTTTTAGTTGAGTAACTACAGGTTCAGCGAAGTCATTGGGCTGGATTTGATTGCGCAAAATGCTAAGTAAATAAGTTGCTTGCTTAAAAATGTTAAATAAGGTACGCCTACGCAATAAAAAATAGGAAATGTGAACTGTTTTTGTTTTTCCGACCTGGTGGGTCGATGTATATATATTTATATCTTTTGTCAAATTGCAAAAGCTCCTCCGTACAAAGGAGACTCTGCCAAAATTTTCTGAAAATTTTGGGAGTTATAAAATTTTTGAAAATTTTTGGGAAGTTTTTTTTTGTTAGCGACAAAACGATTTCAAATTGGAAATTGAAGTAAATTAGTGAATGAAACTAATTTAAAATAACACTATGAATCAGTTATAAATGGAAGATAAAATTCAATACTCAGACTTGAAAATAAATTGAATTCATATGGAAATGGGAGAATCAATTTGAATAGAAATGGATATAAACTAAAGTGGTAAAGTGAAAATAAATATAAGAAGCCTATAAAATTCTTGTAGTGAACTTAAGAAGAAATGGGAAGATTCTTAAGTAATATGGGTGTCGGAAAAATATATAAAGTGAGCATTGGAGTGAAGATTTAATAAAATGTTTTTGAATGCTATGATTGGATATTATTGCTAAGTAGGATATGCAGGTATTATAAAGGGAAAGGAAAATTGGTTTTGATTTCAGAAGATAAATTTGAATTGCTCGACAAAAAGGTATGTGTTTAAATTTCTGTATGAAATTTGATTAGGTTTTTGATCTAGCCACTTGGCTTTTTGTTTCCTTTTGGAATTTGGAAGCCCGTAGAGGCATTTTGTAGTTGTACCGAGCTAGCCGCGCATAGGAGACGCTGGCAAAAATTTTCAAAAATTTAGGGAGTTGGAAAATTTTTGAGAAAATTTAAAACTTGGTTTTTAATTATAATTTGAATGGTTGAATAAGTAAAGTTGTTAGGGAACTATGGAAAAGTTTGGAAAGTTAGTTAGATGGACAGGGTGTCTTTAATAAAGATTGTTTGGTTATTATTAAGACTGTTACCTTTTGAAAAATAGTAATGGGTATGAGATCATTCTCCTTAATTAGTAATTTCGGGGACGAAATTCTTTTAAGGGGGGAGGAATGTGACGACCAGGAATTTTGGAGCATTTGAAATTGGAATATTTAATTAATTTTAAATATTTAGAAGTTAATTTTTAACCTAAATTCAAATATCACTATTTATTTGATACTTAAATTATTGAATTAAATAATTTGAAGTTGGGTAAAATATGAAACTTGAGTTTTAAGCCTGTTAAAAATAATTTGAAGGCTTGTAAATTTATATTGATAGTACTGAAAAAAGTAAAAGTGTTAAAATTGAATTTGGAAGCATTTTGTCAAGTTTTGAAAATACATCGTTTAAATTGAATTTAGAAATAGCCTTCCGAGGCATGGTCACGGATTTCGACGAAACCAGTTCCATTGGATCCGTAATATTATATTATTATCGAATTTCAATTTTCGTAATATTTGGAGTTGTTGTGTGAGCGTACGATAAGTAAACGCGCTGAAAATTTGATTGAAATTTAATATAATGACTGGGCCCAAATAGCTATCTTCTACATACGATCGAATTAGGACTCGAAACCTTTTCCATTACGTTCGGAATACGGATATAACATTATAAACGTCTAGCGGCATGCCTCGATAGGGGTTTGGAATTTTGGAGTGTGTAATCGAGATAATTTGAATTTGAATTTAATTAAATATATATTTATTTATATAACCTAAGTCAACAACAAGGATTCCCTCCCCAGCCTGCTTTCGTTCAACATCACAACTTTTTTGCCTTCTCTGTAGCAGACATTCAATAGACAAGACATCATGTTCATCCTTTTCCCTCTGTGCAAAATCTTTTCAGCCGACTATCTTCTGAAGCAAGCCATTCTCCTAGTTTTTAAATCGCGTTCGTTTCATTTCTTTTCCCATTCTCAAATCGAATTGAAAAAAAGGAGAGAATATAGCTGCTTTGAAATTTTAATGGCCGAAGTAAACAAATTAAATAAAATGGCCACTCTTTCTCTTTTAATCCAAATCAAAACCGAGCTCTCTCTATTTCGAAATCAAACATCCAAATTCAATCAAAATCACTGCTCTCTCAAAATCAAATCAGGTAAAGGCAGATCGTTTTATTTTCTGTCCCTCCTTCAAGCTAAAAATTTAAGTACCGAGCCTCTTCAAAAAAAAACCAAAGCCATGTTCGAAGTCAGAGCTATTTGAGCACGTGGATGCGTGCTGGATGCGATCGAATCGTGTGCTGAAGGATGAGGAGCTTTGCGACTTGGATTTAGGTCTCACGCAATTTGCTGCAGAAAGTGATGAAGTTGATTAGCGTCGAAGTGGGTTAGGGTTGTGAGTCGCGAGGGGTTGGTCGACCTGGTGTTTGGCTACGTGGAGACAAGGTGGCGATTTGGTGACTCGCGAGTCCGTTCATAGCCTGGAGACGCGTGACTGGTGGCCGACGTCGGCGATGCAGGCAAGTCGTGATTAGGGCTCTGTTCGATTGGAACTCGGCTGTGAGGTATTTTGACAATCTATCTGCAATTAATGAATTTATTCTAGGATGAAATTTATAAGAGGAAACAAAAAGAAGAAAAATTATTTCAACAGGAATAAGCAATTCTGTTTTAGATATATGTAGGTCAGGAAATTATGGACAGCAAGATAAAGTTTGTTTGTTTAATAATAATAGTAATGATATGGATGAACTAGATAACTTTTAAGGTAATTAGTATTTTTGTTTGAGGAATTAGGACATAGTTATAATCTGTCATAAAATTTATAAATTTGGAAAAAGGAAAATGTAAATTTGGTCGTCCAATTATCATTTGAAAAATTAGATTAAACTTAAATTATTAGTTGAATTAATAAATGGTAAATTATTTTAGATTATTTCAAATGTTAATAAATCATAAATTGCTTATACAAGGTCCTATAATTGTGAAGAACAAGTCGTAAAGTAAATGGACTGCAAAATCAAAGGTGAGTTAATCTCACTCATCTGGATTATTTAAATTTAAATAGTTAAATTTAAATAATTGATTGAATGTCTGAATTGTTTTGGATATGATATACTATATATATAGTAGTATATAATATATCTTAGAATGATTGATTTCCCGCATAATATAGCGGATGAGACCCTATGCGCCGCACAATGGTGGATGATGTTTTATTTAAATCTCATGTACCACGATCTTCCACCTCGAAGTGGAATTGGTATTTTATATTGTGCTAACATCTATGGATGCAGGGAAACAGGTTGGAGGGATCCAACTGGATTCCTCAAAATTATTTATATTGTTTAATATTCCCTATTATGAATATTCGATATTTTGTGATGAATATTTTTGATAATTGGAATATTGAATGCTATTGTTTACTTGAATATATTTCGGTACACTGAGTTATCAAAATATATAGAATTGGATTTTTGGAAATAAAAAGAAGAGAATTTGTAAGTGAAATAATTATGGGGTGTTTAAATAAATTAAGAATGAACTGGATAAGAATAATAGTGGTTTTAAAATTCTAGTAAATAAATTCCGTATATGAAAAGGGAATTTTAAATAAATAGGAAGATAATGAATTTTAAATTTCAATGTAATTATTTAAAATAATAAAGCATTTATTTTAGATTTAAGAAATTTGAAATATCTGAAATCGGTATGTTTCAGTTAAAAGATTTAAAATTAACATGAAGAAATAAAATCTGTAATTAATGGATTTTAAAAATAAAATGAGTAAGTAAAGGAATTTATTTCAAATGGAGTAAATTGAAAATCAATTTGGAAATTGATTTAAATATTTGAAATTGGAAATTTAAAGGAGAATGTGACTATGAAGTTTATAAACTGTGTTTATAAAAGTAAATAACATATCAGTGGATATTTGGAGAAATAAATCCACGATGGAAAGTTGTTAAAGTAATGAGAAATTTTGTTCAAAAATAAATAGTGATTTATTTTTAAAGGATTTGAAGAGAAGTATATTTCCCTGGATAGCCAAGTATGTTTCAAAGTATATTTTAAAATATAAGTTATAAGTTTTCATGTCGTTTTACAAAGCATGTTTTAGAAAATTTATTATTTTTAAAATGTTTAAATTCTAAAGTAAGTTTCTTTCAAATCTATTTATAGTAGTAATTATTTAAAGGTGGCTTGGTATGTTGTTTTAAAGGAGAAAATCTGGTTTAATATTTTATAAAGTAACCTTCTTTTCAAATATCCCTATAGTATGTATTAAAGTATATATTTTGAATAAGTATTAAAGTAATATTTAATTTAAATATTTTAAAGTATATTTTATAATAAATAGTTTTAAATTATTTTTAAAAATCTAAAGCTTTGTACTTGGTGTTTCCAATGGAATTAAATATTTGGAAATTCATTCCATGAGAAGAGTATGGTTTGAAACTGTTTTCAAAGGGTTGAAAATAGAAATATATCTTGTGAAGATATTTTGAGGTTAATAAATAATTTGGGAGATTATTTATTGTTTAATGGATGTTTATGAATGTTAATTGATAATTAAACAACCGACTATCAATATTGGCCAAATGCGCTGACCGTTTCGAAGAGACCGGGATCAGGATTAATTTCTCGAAAACCACTTCGATCCGGTTTGTACATTTTCGTGGAAAAACGAGTTCGGAGTCGAAGATGGAGCAATGAAGTGCAAGGGCTAGTCGCTACTAATCCTGAGGATATTTCCAAAATGGATGTAATAGGAATAGCGCCTTCGGTTCTGTTCGAACCCAGGACGGACTTGTATGGATGAATGCTTTCAGAACATCGTCAGAGGGACAATGAGCATTCTAAGTGAAACGATCTTAAAGGTAACGCTTAGCCTCAAGCCTCATCAACCGGGAATGACTGAAAATCAGGGGTTATGCAGCAAGGATAGGTGGGTAGCACCCATTTCAGGGTGAGGTCATCCCTATCTTGATGTCCCTTTTTATTTCGGCTTAATGGTGCGGCTGTTGATCACCACTGTGGGGTGATCTTACTCGAGATTATCCAATAAGGGGTAGTCCCGGTCTTGTGTTGCAGGGGGTCTGGAGTGATCCTCGATATGCTGATCTAGACTAGGTAACGTGACAGATGGTGCCCCAGTTCCTTGTCATTAGTTGAAAATCCATTCTCCCTACGCGCTTTTACGAGTTTTGTTTGTGTTACCCACTCTGTGGCTAGTAGCTGGAATTTAATAGATGTAACAATTTCGGCTATTTTAATAAGTATTTGTAAATAGACCCTATTATAATTGTTATCCCAACATTTGGCAAAGCTGAGATACCCAAAAATTAGCTGAAAATCAATGATTACTATTCTTGAATATCAACTATGCATTGCAGGATAATCATGGATATCGATGAATTTTGTCCGAGTCCGGATCGGGCCGCAATTGACAAGACATGATGAGCAAAGCTATAGAAGCCAGCGTTTCAAATTTCAAGTCAATCCGAGTTCGTACGCTCAAGATATGATCGATACAAGTTAGAAAGAATACGCTATTCGTATCCATCAGCGTTCGTATTGGTCCATGTTCGAATCGATACCATTCAAATCCGTCATTACAGGGTAGCCTCATTCCATTCGAATCCATCAGGAGTTAGTCACTTCGAACCGACCTCTGTTCGTATCCATCGGTTCAACTCCATCTAGTTCGCAACCATCAGCAAGCACTCGTTCGAATCGGTCTAGGTGTGCCGCTTCGTATCCATCGGCAGGTCGTGTTCTTCGTATCGGTCATTCATCAACAAATAAACCTTGGTTCGAAACCATCGGATTAGCATGTATTCAAATCCACCAAGTCCCCCCTACTTCGAATCCATGAAGTTTCTCCACTTCGAATCCATATATAACAACTTTGTATCGATCGACCAGAGCATACCACGATCGATACGAACACGCCTCTGTTCGAATCCCTGAAAGACCTCGAATCCACTAAGTCAAAGTGGCGAAAATCATGGAGTCGACCCAGTCAACTCGGAGTAAATAGAGGATCGACACGAAGAAGGCGCACCACGTCATCACGAAAGCGCGTGAAGCCATCGAGTCGAACCCATCGATTCAAAGGGGATCGAGTCGAAGCAAGCAACCTGCTCGAGAATATCAACTCGAATCGACCATATCTTGCAATCTACAAGTCCAAATGCAACGAAATTTTAACAGGAGCTTACCTACACATTGAAGAATGTCCACACCAAATTTCGTCTCGATTGGATGATTTCTTGATCGATTCGAAAGGAGTTCGAATCGATCCCAAGTGGGCCCAAATTTCCTGAGGCCGGGCATGTGGGCCCCCTCACGTGCCAGAAGTGGTCTATCGGATTTTTAGGAGAAATATCAGCCTTCGACACCTATAAATATAGCCCCAAGTCATTCAGAAAAGGGGGATCGGAATTCTGAAGCGCGAAGACTATACCGGGTTCAATTCTACGCCTTATCATCGCCGTTGCGTTCAAGTTTCAGAGCTACAATCCAGGATAACTTGCGGTAACCAATTGTAATCATCAAGTGAACATCAATAAAAAGAAAAACCTTTAAAGTGGACGTAGGCCAGAGACAGCCGAACCACTATAAATCGTGTGTCCTTGCTCATTATTCCTGAATTGCTACTTATTGCTTGCTTAAATCTGTGATTTGTATTTGAATATTGTTGATTTATATTCATACACTGGTGCTTTCACAACACTTGGGGTTTGTGACCAATTTCGGCGCAAACACTTTGGTGCTTTCACTGAGAAGGACCAGCACCCGCAACATCGGATTGAGGTTCAGATTTGAAAGTTTAAAGGATTCGTATTGATTCAACAATGACTCGACAAAACAGTAGAAGGCAGAGGGCTGAAAGTAGCCAACAAGGAGGAATCCTCTGGAGCAGGAGAAGGACAAGCTTCCGTCTACGTCACTAGAGATGAGATGGAGGCTATGGCCAATTCGATACGCGAAAGCATGATGAAGACTCAACAGGAGATGCTGCAGAATTTCCTCGAACAAATGAGGGCGGCGAATGTGCAAAACCTTGGACCAACTACGACAACTGCAAGTGCGGGACAAAGAATCAGGATTACAGAAGCTAATGAAGGTCAGGTTCAAGACCAGAATAAAGGAGCTGAAGATGATCAACAAGGGCTTGGGGGCAGACCCTCATGGTCCGATACTGGAAGACCAATAGACGGAACTCAACAAGCTGGAGTCGATGCTTACACTAACGAGCCACCCGAAGAGTATGTACCCGAAGAGTATGTACCAGAATTCACTTAGACGATAATTTCGATTATCACAAAACAAGCTGAGACTTATTCCCCTTAACTTATCTAAAGAAAATACTTTTTACTTACATTTTCACTCCCAAAATCTTAATTCGTGAACCAAAATTTATTTCAAATAATACTATTATTACTTTTCAAAATCTTGAAAATCCTTTTTAAAAGCCCGGGATTAAAAATCCTCAAGTTTCCTACTTAAATTCTTTTTAATCAAAAGATACATCTTGGATATTCATTTTATCAAATCAACACTTATAAAACCATTTTTTAAATACTTATTCAAAATATTCTTTGACGCCCCACCCAAGGACCCACATTAACAAAGAGCATTACTGGGTAATACTATCTGCTAATGCAAAGAATAGGGCTGGTTAGGAGCAACCATCTATAGCTTTATCTTAAACGTCTATTAAATACGTTGACTTAATGCTCTATTTTTTTTTATCTCAAATGAATCGACATATTCAATAAATTCTTAATACAAAACTATAGTGGCTAATGGATCTATCAAAAAAATACAATAACGAAATGTACATCAATCACAGAATAGCAAACAAACATATATGTATAAACACATAAACTGATACATCTAGTACAATACAAAATGCTATATCATAAGTGGTTCGAGGACCACAATGTACGGAACGAGTCAAACAATAGATACATACGAGAGTCAAGCAAAAAGGCTACAAAACTAGAAAAAGAGACAAGCAGATATCCAAGGCAGAAGCAGTAAAGCAATGTCCAATAATAGGTATCTAACCTAAAACAACTCGGTCTGACTCGAGTATATAAAATACAGGGTCAGTCTAGCTTAAAAAACTGATTAGTATGAACGAATGAAGCATAAGGTAAAGGGGTGATTATTCTTCTCGAATGAGAAGAAGTAATGGTAAGAATATGTCATTACTTCAAGTGAGGTAGTATCACTATGTATAAATCCTCAAAAGAGGTAAACTCAACAATAAAAGCAACTAAGCATAAAGCATGCCTCATATCATCTGCATAATCCCAAAAGCAACTATAATGGTTTCTCTAAACCATACTCCTAAATAGGAGAAATCTCAAAACTCAAAACTCACCGTAAATGGCAATCACAAATATATTCTCAAAATAGAGAAGTTCCAAAACTAAAGATATGCCAAAAATGGCAAACACATATATCTCCAAAAAGGAGCTTAGAAATCTCAAAATAAACGCCAAAGATGGCAAACCCAAATCTCAAATATAGAACTCGCTAGGAATTCAATTTTCAAAAATGTAATCGCCATATATAATGTCTCGAACGGCTCAAATAGCCAATAATGGCGATAAACTTGGAAAATCTCAAAGAAATCAACGAAATCATCTCAAAGATATAGCACGTGCTTATAAAATAGCCGAAGCCCACTAAGTACTCTTCTCTCAAAAGATTGCTCCACATCTCAAATGGGAAAACGTCCCCAAGGACAAATCCTGAAGGATAAATACGTCTCTTAGAAGAATATCCCGAAGGAAAACATCCAGTGGGAAAAATACGTCTCAATGGACAAACGTCCCGAAGGGCAACATCTTGAAGGACAAATGACCCAAAGGTCCAGTATTGGCAACTCGAGAATGTGTCATAAACTCTTAGATACGAAACTAAAAAGTGTTAACAGTGTGTCCCGTACCACGTTTCTCACTAATCGGTTTACAAACCGCTAATCAATGCCACACCAGAAATCAGTAAAAATATTCGCCTGATTTCATTAGCAAACACGACCCGATGGTCCAAACGTTCAAACGGACAAGTTAAGAATTAACCAAAAAGATAAACGCACGTTTCTCATACCAGTGTTTTACCAAATCGTTTAATTCTCCTTTTCATACGCTCAAATAGTGCAAAAAAGTGTATTTTATATAGAAACTAATTTATTTGAGAAAATAAACTTTTAAAACAATTTTCGAAATCGTTGTTGGAAAACCAACTTTGAAATTCCCATATTATAGAGAATATAGTTTTTAGGGCTTGAAAATAATTTATAAATACAATATAATAATTATTTCAAAAGCCATTTTATTTTAAAAATTATTTCAAAATTATTTAGAAAAACCCATGCTCGAAATCAAGGAAAAACATTTAAAATTCCCAGAAACCGACATCCGAATTCTTCTAAAAAAAGATTCATTTTGAATCACAAATTCTCTAAAATTTTGGCTAGCCTATTGATAGGAATCATAGCCTTCAAAACAGTTTAGAAATATCAAAAACAAAAGATTCAAAAGTCAGAAATCAGACGGAAAAAGAAGGTAGAACACAAAAATGCACATGCAAAAAATATGCCCAGGTCTAAAATCTTCCTCGGTTTCAACTTTCAGACATAATTTGAATGGATTAATGGTCTAAAATTTGATATACAAAAAGTAGAACAATTTATCTACGAACTGGATAAATATTCACTGAATTCCGACATGAAATGGTAAAGATATGTAATTTCAAACATGGACTCGGCCATGTTGAATTCTGCCAAGTCTGAAAACCCTCTCGGGTTCAACTTGCATGCATGAAACAGATGACCAAACAACCTCAGATTGAACTGAAAATTATTATGCACATTGTAAAACACTTTAAATTTCAAATAAAAAGTGAATCAATGAATTCTAATAGGAAATGAAAAAGATACGCTATCTCAAATATGGACTCAGGACATGTTTGCAGCAGCTCGTAAAATAGGTGTACAGGCCTAAAAACCATCTCCGGTTGAACTTACAGGCATGAAACAAAAGACCAAACGACCTCAAATTGAACTGAAAATTGGTATGCCCCTAGTAGAATACTTAAAATTTCAAATAAAAAAGAATCGATGAATTCCGATTTAAAAATAAAAAGATATGTTGTCTCAAAAATGGACTCAGGCCATGTTTGCAGCAGCTCAGAAAATAGAATGCGTATAGGCCTAAAAACCATCTTGGGTTCAACTTACAGGCATGAAATGGAGGATCAAACTACCACACATTGAATAGAAAATAGGTATGCATATTGTATAAAAATTTATCTTCAAGTAAAAAAGAATCGATAAATTTTGACAGGAAGTGGAAGAGATATGCTGTCTTAAACATGGAATCAGGCCATGTTTGCAGCAACTCAGAAAACAGAAATGTGTACTGGCATAAAAACCACCTCGGGTTCAACTTATAGGCATGAAACAGAAGACCAATCATTCTCAGATTGAAATGAAAATTGGCATGCACATAGTAGAAAAATTCAACTTTTAAATAAGAAAAGAATTAGTGAAGTCCAACATAGGAATAAGAAGATATGGTCATGCAAAGTAGCTACTAAGAACAGTTTTTACTGTAATGTCAAACAATACAAATTTCAGTTAAAGTAAATGATTTTTGGCATTTTCAGCTTGCATTTAGCTTTGTTTAAGCTAGCACTTGTGAGATTATTACTCATCTTGCAAAATACTTAAGCTACAAGTGCAAATCGAAAAAACAGTGCAAGCTTTGGCTTCAAAGAGCTTCAGTGACCTGTAAAAGTTAAAAACAAAAGCATGCAAACCTAAAAGAAGAGATTACAGACAAGCCCAATAATACAACTTAGATTTTGATGTAATGATTTAGTCTTGGAATAGATTACATGTAGAAGTAAGCTTTAATTTGAAAAAAACAAGTTTTTGATTTAATTTGGAGATTTGGCTTAGATTTGAAAATGGAGATAGTTTCTTTCTTTCTTATTTTCAGTTTTTTAATGTAAGAAGAAGAAATGAACATAGAAGAGTAGATGTTTTCTCTTCTCTCTATAGACCAAGGAAAATAAATGGGCTTGGACCCAAAATAAAGAAAATTGCATAAGGAAAAATTAATTTTATCACTTAATTCACAAAGATACACTTATACACTTATGTAAATATCAAAACAACCTATTTCAATAAAATTTCTTTACACGAAAATTTACACAAATACATCTTCGTGTTTAATAAAATATTTTTAAACTAATAAAAAGATAATTTTAGCTATAAAAATATTTTTACTATTAAAAACTCTTATTTTTAAATAAATAACCAATTTACACAAATATATACATATAACACTATTTTTAACTTCAAAAATTATACAAAGATAATTTTCTTGTGTAATAAATATAACAAACCATTTTCCATCAATTTTATGATCGAAACTTATTTTTAAATCAAATTTCAACTTTGTATTTAAATAAACAACATTTTAAACAAATATTTCCTTTAAAATTATTACAAGAAGGATTTGGCAATAATTACAAGAATTATTGCATTTTTCTCAAATAAAAATCATATTTCACTCGTTATTAACACAAATAACCAAATAAAGTTTTCAAAACTTTATATTCACATTTTATTTCTAAAATCCATTGTTTATTCCAAATAAACAATTTGAATCTCTAACTTATTTTTAATTCTCAATATTAAATTATAACCACCATTATAATTTAATATTTACAGGTAATTACCAAAACCAGAGTTGTTACATATTCTAACTCTTTTTTTATAAACATCTTTCATTAAATCAATTTCTACTCCAACATTATCATCGAACACCTCATAGTCAAATTTTGAAACTTAATTCACAAGGTGTTCGTTTTAATGGTTTTCCTAATTTCTATCTACCCAACACATATCTTAAAAAGGGAAGCTACCAATACACACTAATAATAGTCAATTCTCAAACTGGACGAGCATGACCAAACAAACTCTGAATGATAATAATAAAATATTATTATCTCCTAACAACCTACACTTCGAATAACTATACCATACTATACTAATTTTAAAAATTATTCTTTATATAAAATATATCCTACGTAAAAAAAAATGATTTACCAAATTTCAAAACAATAGTATGTCAGTTGATCTTGTTTAAGTGTTTTGGAATCTCTATCCACAAAGTTGATCAAGCGCGTCAACCAAAACTTATAAACCACTCAACTGATCAAACAACACAACATAAACATTTTTATATCACTTAACAAATACACATTCACATATATACACTCAAACTCATAATAAGGTAATGAAGGCATTCATTACCTTATCTCTTAATGAATTACCCCACCAAAGTCGAAGTCTCATTTAACCTTGTGCGTTGATACCAAATGCAACAACCCACCTTTTCAAACCCTATACGTCAACACTAATACATCCATGGTATTCATGTGCCGAACAATCAAGTGCCGAAATGACAGATTGTTCGGGGAAAGAAAAAGATAGAATAAAGAAGAAAGGAGAGGCTAAAAATCAGAATCTCACATTGCAACGGAACAACATATATTAATCAAAATAATTCTTTACAAAGTCGTTTCCAAAATGATACATCAGATTCATACTGATACAATTCTATTTTAGGATAGTTATAACAGCCTATACCTACCTGACAGATACAATATACATATAATATAGCAGAAACAAGATAATAACTAGTTACCAATGAAGCCTCCTGCTCCAGCTCATAAAAATTTAATCACCCAAGAGTTTTAGGGAAAGAAAATAAAAATCCGGATCGGACAAGGGTCTGGTGTGAGTAAGCTCAAAGCAATTGGATTATTACTTTTAAAAATATTTTAAAATCAAGGGTATCTCGTAAGACCATGCCGCACATAAACACGGATGGGTTTTTTACCTTATGATAACCAAAACACTTTTAATATAAAAATCTATTCCTACTTGCCAAACTTACTATCATATTATATTGGAGCATATCCAACTGTTGATTACAAATCAAAAAATATAACATAACCCTAAAAAGCAATGCAACAAAGTACAGAAATCTAACAGGTTACAAAATAAGGTTGAACGGCCAAGAACAATAATATACTTAGAAGCTTGTTGAACAAATGCCCAAACACGAGGCATCTATTCAACAAGTGCCTTACTGAGGCGCTAGTTGAACAGGCATCTCGTATTTGGGCACTTGTTTAACAAGCATCTAAATATATTCTCCCCAATGGCTCTTCCCTCCCCCCATCTTCAAATACCATCCATCTTTACTCTCTTCTCCATACATAACACTCTACAACCTCAAAAAATATTCCATTCTCAATTCTCTTATCTCATAACGTTTTCTTATTTTGACGACGATGCCATAAGGTGTAGTTTCGAAGGATTCGATTTAGAAGATAGTACAGTTTCGATTGGTTGAGCATTAATTACTACTAGTTGGACTTTGGCAGAAGACTACGACTTATGTTATATTTGGTGTGCACTCTCAAGTGATCTGATCTGATGTACTGACCAAGTGGATAAGCATTTTGGGGTAGAGTTACAAATTGCTATAATTAGAAGAACATTGATCGCAAAAGATCATTATCTTCGATCAGAAGTCCATTTGGAAAAATTAATCGTCAAACACAATCATTTAATTCACAAATGTTTAAATTAAAGCAAACAAATCCTAGTGGATTTGAAAATGAAACGCATTTGGTAAGATTTCCTAATTTTTATATGTCTATAATTTTTTCTACAGTTCTTTATATATTTCAGTAATTTTTTTGTAGAGGATAGAAGTAAATAAATTTTTTAAACAAATCAACAGACCTAAGAATAAACAAGTAGATCATTTTTTCCATTCTGTGCATGTTTACGACCTGCTAATTAAGCATGTAAAATAAAGATCTTCTCTTTAGAAAACCATTCAAGACGTCCAATCAAACAACTCATGAGGTAAAGCGCAAAGAGTTGGAGAAAGCTCTAGCCCTGGGGAGTTGCTCGGAAGTCAGGGTACTGGGTCGAAAGAGTAGCTAAAACCTACAGAAGATGATTTTGTAAAGCCTCAGGTAGCCAAAGTAGCCAAAATATAGTTGGTAGTTGGGGCGAACCAAGTAGAAATAAATAACTTTACTGGAATCCAAAGATAGGTATAATCTGCAATGGAGTTTTGGGCTGCTCAACACAAAGAAAAAATGTAGAAATTGAGTAGACTTCTTGTTGGAAAAAACAGAGAGATGAAGACACAATAATGTTTTTGGATACATCGAATGTGTCTGAAGAACAAATAGAGTATACAGAATCTAGGGGGGAAGAAATTATGAGACATAGGCGTAAAGAAGGGCTGTAGTTGTATTCATATTTTTAGAACTATTATATTTTTGAATTTTTAGTTGATGTACCAATTTGAAATTAATCCGATAATTTTATAAGTATTACAACCAATTAAGTTTGTTTCATTTCTAAATAATACAAAATAAAATTGTGATACATTACATGATATGAAATGCCACAGAAATATAATACAATAAGATAAGAACAACAACAACATTAAGAACAGGAACAACAAAGTTAACAAAGATAATAAACTTTTACTGATTGCCATAAAAATTTAAAAGACTATTTACTAGATCATTTTGCAATCTTTGATGGAGTTGAACCATACGATATGACGTTTGGCTAGAAACATTAAAACTTGAGTTCCATTGCATTTCCAATAATATCGTTGTGCTATACGATCGGTAATGCTATTGCACCCCCATGGACAAAGTCAACTTGCATGTCTTTTTCATCCCCAATAATCATGCTTTATAAAATGACACGAGTGTACATTATTTTTGCCATTTTAAGTGATGACCAAAATATATATGGACTGTTGATTATGACAAATTGTGATATCCAGAAAATTTTAGCAATATCAATTTAATAATCCATATTTAAAATTAAATTGATTTGATAAAATTTTGTTAATAAAATTTACTTGATTGAATAATCCAATTAAATAAATGTTTAATTGGTGAATCTTATCTTTTAAAAAAAACTAATAAAATGTTTTCCTATCTATAATGTGTATATATATATTTATATATATTGTAAATGGATAAGTTTTGATTTGAAATATAATAAACAAATAAAATCTTGTTTTTAAATTCTAATAATCATTTTGAAAATTTGAAAATTATATAAGTAAATTTAAAATACCATTTATATATTAACATTAATTCATTTAATTAAGATAAATAAGAAAAGTAATTTATAACTTCTTTTATAAATTATTTAAATTGGATAAATATGTTATTTTCAAATAATAATAAATGTATAAATATAGATATGTTTTAAAAGACAATATTATTATTTTTAAATTTGATATGTTGATATAAATTAGTTTTAAAATTGGATTTTTAAATGTATAAATAGAATTTGAATTTATTTTGAATTCAAATGAATAAACATATATAAATCTGGTAAGTAAACTTTCATCATTTATATAAATTGTTTTACCTCATTTTCTTTAAAAAGTAATGTATATACATTTACTTATGAAAATAACTTATACATAAATAAATACAAATAAAGAAAAAGGGTTTTTATTTACTTTTAAAATAAATAAGAAAAAAATAAGAAAATATGTATAAAACAAGTGTTAATATCCTAAGTAACTAATGAGACATGTGTTATCATATTAATATAAGTTTGAGACAAGTGTCCTTCTTATTTTGATTTTCTTTTAATTTTTAAATAAATCACTTATACACTTATAAAACATGTTTTCTTTATTCCCTCATGCTTCTTTTATAAATCTTTACTTTTTTTCAAAAGTTTAGAAGATAAGATTTCAGCTGAAACAAATTTGTTTCAGAAAACTCTCAAACCTGAAATCAAACCTGAAATCAAATCAATATCCTATAATTCTTTTTCAAAATCAAGCCTGCAATCCTCTGTAAAATCATTTCCAAATGCAAAAGCATCTGCCTGTATGATTAAACCTGTAATTCCCTTTAAAGGATAAATGTAAAGCCTCTACATTCTTTAAAAATCTGGGAATCAAGTATATGTTTGCATTTCGACATTCTAGAAACCAAACCTGCAAAGGCATAAACCTGCATGCATCCTTCAACCTGAGTTTTAATCATAAACATTCAAAGTTTATTCAATCATGCAACTGCAAGCTTGTCAAATTCAAGCATTTTCAAATGGAATTTGGGGATTTTCTTCTGCAAACTGGAATCTTAGACCTATAGGAAATTAAACAGCATCACAAGTTAAATCAAGCATCAGCAACTAATTTATAATCAAAGAAGTAAAAGTTTTTTCTGGAAAGTCGGTGCTCTGTTCATGATATACCAGGTGAGTAACTTTTTCTTTTCAAAATTTTAAGTATTAAAATGTTGCCTGATTATGACTTATGTGTGTTACCTGGATTTTATGTTGATTTGTATGATTTACCTCATTAGTTTAAAACCCAAGAATAGTATGATGATGTCTGTTGTTCCTATAATATGATTTGTATTGAGTGTATGGGTTTAAGCTTATGTTTTATGATTTTTACAGTATTTACTAAGTTACAGGTCCAAAGTTTAAAAAAGAAAACTTAAGTGTTTTTTTTAAATTAATCTTTACTAATACAAGAGATTTGGTCAATGTATGTTTAATATATCATAAATGACAAGTTTAAGGTTTTGTTCAAGATTAAAAAAAAGAAAGAAAATAATGACTGCAGTTTTACTGGAAACAAATGTAATAGCAAAGTAAACTGAAATATAACAAAAACAAGATGATTATTTCTTAGTTTCAGGTGTTTGAATCAAAAGTTAAAACTAAATTGTGATTCTTAAAACCAAAATTACAAATTTTTACTGTTGAGATTGTGCATTGCTGTTTTCCTCTGGGAAGTGAAAAGGGGAAAAGTTTTTATAACCTAGTTTTAGGCTCTGCATTGATTCGATCTGCGGGGAGACCACAATGGACCGAGTGTTGAGATTTTTGGGGTGATGGTTGCTTGGGTGTCGAAGAGGTGTTGGGCGGCGGTGCTAAACTTCCTATGGCAGGAGGAGATAGGATGAATGATTTGACATGTTTTGGGGTTTGAAGCTTAAAACGGTTGACAGGCTTGGTTTAGGGATACTCGAATCTGACTTCGAGTGGATTGAGGGGTTTTGATGGTCGCACAGTGATTCGAGGATTGTCGGCGACTTGCTCGTTGCCTGGGTAGTGGCCGAAGGTGGCTAAGACCACCGTGCATGTGCACGGTGAAAAGAAGTATGTCAGGTGTTCAATTGTTTAAGGGGATGGTGAACTCGAGTATCACTCGGGTGATTTGATTTATTGCTCGAAGTAGTTATTGGTTTTTCTCGGAGTAGATAAAGAGAGACTCAGGTATTAAGTTAGTAACAGGTTTCTGGGTAAAACCTGTTTTCTTTCAAATTAAATCTTAATTTTAAAAATCTGGAACAAGGTTTTAAACAGAAATTAAAACCTAAATTTAAAGTCTAAATTTTAAACTAGATTTGAATTCCAGTTTTAAATTTAATTTAAACTTTATAAATTAAAATGTTTAACAGTATAAAAAAAATTTAGATAATTTAACTTAAAGATAAAGCTTTAAAATTAAAGTAGAAGATTTAAACATAAGTTTAAATCTGGAAACAAGATTCAAATTTGAATCATGTTTTGAAAATAAAAGAAGTCTTTAAAATTTTGAAAAGAATTTGGGTTTAAATTTCTTTTAACTTCTTTTATAAAATAAGAAAATCTTTAGCATAAGTTTTTAAAGGGTTTTGAAATGTTTTTAAAACTTGTTTTAATTAAGTTTGATTTCTTTTTATATTTAAAATTTAAAATGTAATTTGAAAACTATTTTAAGTTAAATTGTTTTAAATTACTTGTTAATGATAAAGAAATCATTAATAAGAAATGTTTTATTTTTAAAATAAATTAAAGATTTAATGATCTTTGTTTCATTAAAATTAGTAAGATAATTTAAATAATTTAATTAATTAATTTGTTTAATTAATTAAAGATTTGAAATAAATTAATTAAGGTTAATTAAATTTGTAATTAATATTAATTAATTTAAGTTAATTACTTAGAAAAAAAGTAATTAAAGAATTGATGATGAGTTAATAAAGGTCATTAACTTGTGATTATTTATTAATTAATTAATGTAATTAATTTTGATAATTAATTGGATTAATTAATTTAGATAATCAATTATGGAATTTGGTTAAGTATGATTATTTTGTGAAGTTAAATAAAGTTATTAATTACTCATTGTAATTAATTAATTTATTTGATTAGTTTAAATTAATTAATTTAGAATAATCATTGAATGGGTTGATAAGTAATTAATGAGGAATAATTACTTAGAGAAGTAATTAAGATAAGTAAATTACTGGAGGTAATTAATTGAAGTATGGTAGAATTTTGGGATTAATTACTTTGTGTAATTAATATGAAGGGTAATTACGTAGTGGAGATGATTAATAATTAATTACTTAGTGTAATTAATTTAAGCATTAATTGATTAAGTCATTTGAAAATAACTAAGTGATGTAATTAATTAAGAGTAATTAATTACTAATGAGATTAATCAAGTATGATCAATTAATATAATTAATTATGAAATGTAATTAATTTAGGGGTAATTAATAAAGTAACTAAGATTAGTTAATTACTGAATATGATTAATCCGAAGTGATTAATAATTTTGGTGTAATTATGATTAATTACTTAATGTAATTAATTTAAATAAGTAATTAATTTAAATATAATTAGGAATCATTAATTCATATGATTAATGATGTAATTAAGGATTTATTAATTAAGAGTAATTAATCAATGATAAGTGATTAAGGAAGTAATTAATTAATGTAATTAATTAAGCATTAATGTAATTAATTAATGAAGTAATTAAAAGTTAATTACTGATTTTGGTTAAGGATGATTAATTTGTAAAATTAATTGAGGATAATTACTTGAATGTAATTAACTGATAATTAATCAAGGGTGATTAATTAAGGTGATTAATTTGAGGATAATTATTTAATTAATTAGTAATCAATTAGTGGTTAAGTAAGCAAGATTTAAAATGAGGAAGTAATAATTTAATTCATTTTAAATTAATTAAAGATAGGTAATTAATTTAATTCACTTTAAATTAATTAAAGATAGGTGATTAATTTAATTCATTTTAAATTAATTATAGATGGTGATTATAAAATCACAGCTTACGTATGGATGATATGGTTTACCTTGAATGGTTTGAATCTCAGATATGAGATTAGTATTGTGTGATATGGATGCATTGGTTGCATTGTGATGATAATATAAGTTATCTATTGGTGATGAAAATATAGATTATCAATTTGTGATGATTACCTGTTTATGATAATAATGATGACTATCTACTGTGATGATGTGAATTATCTATCTATGTGTATATATAGATGATAAAATTGAATTGTTTTAAACTTAAAACAACTTGGACCTAAAAGACAAGCTTTGGATTTTGATGAGACCGGGATCGGGTTTCCATATTTGGATATCCAAAAACCACATCGATCCAAATTAACGATAGGTCGTGATCTCTTGTGAAGAGTGAAGACTCGAGGTGTAAGAACTATAAGTTAGTATAACTCTGTGGGTGATTGCGTAATGAGTTTGATGGAATAGTACTTATAGGTTCGAGATGGTGATTCAGAGCGTAAGGGTTATCGTCGTTAACTCTGAGGGTGATTCCAAAATGAGTGTAATGAGATAATGCCTTCGGTTTCGTTCGAACCCGGAACGAACTTGTATGGATTGAATGCTTTCCGAACATCGTCAGGCGGACGATGAGCATTCTAAGAGATGTGTCCTAAAAAGGTAATCGTAGCCTCAGGCCTCATCAACCGGGAATGGCTAAAACAGGGGAGGTCCAGCAAGGCTTCGTGGGTAGCTCCCACTGGAGGGCAAGATTTACCCCTGTCTAGAAGTCCCTTTTTATTCGGCTGTGTGGGCGGTTGATTCGCGACAACTGCCGGGGTTTTCTTGCTCGGAACCGTTCAGTAAGGAATGGGTCTGACCTTGTGTTGCAGGGGAGTGGGCGTACTCCTCGGTACGGTGATCTAGGCCACGTACTGTGACGGGCGGTACCCCAGTAGCCCTGCCATTGTATGGAATCTAAAATCCAATAAGTGCCAACGGTTTTGATTGTATTACCCACTTTTGTGGCTAGTAGTTGGAATTTAATCATGTAACAATTTCGGCTATTTCATATTTACTTGAAAACCCTAGACACTATTATAATATCATCGGATTTCCTATCAAATGTTTTGGTTAGCGTAAGGTAAAAACTTTTCCACGTTTATGTGTGGGAAGTCTTACGTGTACCTTTCTTTTCAAAGGTTTTACAAATTAAGCAACTTTAACCTGTTACTCACACCAGACCCATGTTTGACCCGGAGTTTATTTTTGTTTTTCATAAACTCTTGGGTACTCAAATTTTTACGAGTAGCCAAGGGATTCAGGTTAGCTTTGACGAATTATGGAGGAGCAAATGGAGCAGGAGGCTTCTCCGTTGTAGTTATCTAGTTTCTGTTGTGTTGGTATCTCTGAGTCGTTTGTTTGAGTTGTTTTGTACTGTGTTGTAATAACTAGACAGGTGTTTATAACTGTCTAGTATGTGTTGTATTACCTGTGTACTCTGATAGTTGTTATATATCTATGTAATACTTTTGATTATTAATATAATTTATTCGTTCCGCTGTTGAGATTCTGATGTGTTGTTTCTTCTTTCTTCTCTTTCTTTCTCTGTCTATCCCTTTCTTTCTTATTAATGATGCGTCATTCTGTGGAGACGGATGGCGGGTCGTTACAGTGGTATCAGAGCATTAGGTTGAGTGAATACCTAGGCTCTGTAGTGGTGTCTTTCTTGAGAGAGCATATTTATAGTTTTGATATATATATATATATATATATATATATATATATATATATATATATATATATATATTATTTCTACCTATCAGTTGGGTTACCTGTTCGGGTTTTTCCAATATAGTTTATAAAGGTAGATAAGGTAGTGGTGTGTGTAACACGATCACTACCATTGGTTGGAGTTTGAATATTTGAGGTTGGAAGTGTATCTATCGAGACTATAGACGTAATACCATCTCGAGTGAGTTGTGCAGTGGTGCAAGGATTTCATCGATCTCTGAAGGAAACCTGTAAAGGTTCAGAGTTCATCTTTGAGGATGGATGAGTTGAGTTTGAATTTATCGGTTTGGCAGAAGAGCGTAATGGTATCTTGATACCTTAGGAAGTTGTAACTGCGTGATGAGATGCGGTGACTATGGATGTGTCCGAAGATGTTTTCTTTGGAACAAGGTTTAGGAGATATGTCTGCTTCGGTGATGTGGCTGAGTTTAGCTGGTTGTTTGTGTTTGGCCTTGAGGTCCAAATTTCTCGAAGAGCTTTGGGTTAGGAAGTTTTTGGCATCGGTGTCGGCAGTTCAGCTCGGAGTGTTCTGTGTTGGCAGGAAGTTTTCTGGTTAGCAGTTTTTCTGAGGAGGAATTCAGAAACAGCAGAATGGACCCGTTTCTTCGGAGGATTGGCTAGTTGAGTGTAAGCTGTTCTGTTTAGTCAAGGGACAACAGTTTCCTTGGATTTGGTTTGGTGAATCGCAAAAGTGACTTGCGATTGTGTGAGTATTCTCTTAGGTTATCTGAGTTTTTATGAATATCTTCACGGAGTTAGAGTTTTGTTCGCATCTGGAAATTGGGTTTCTTTATCAACTGGAATTTTAGGAGTGGTACCGGTGGTTCAGCTTTATAGAAGAATGATTCCAGGAGATTGAATTGGTGTAGCAGCTCAGAGTTTTGGAGCAACTTCTGAGTTTTCTTTTATAGATCTATTGAACCATATTCTGGGATATGTTGTCCAGTCTGTGTTCGTTTTCTTCATCAGCAGTTTCTTCTTTTCCAGATCAGAGTTGTGCAGCGGAAGCAGTTTGGGAGTGTTGCTGTTTTGTTTTTTCCGGATAGAAGAAGTGAGTTTGTTCTTCTGAGGTTTGTAAGGTAAAGTTGTGTATCTGATTTTGGATTGATCTTGAGGAGATCGTTGTGTTGGATTGTTTTTGGTCCAGCTTGTTTTTAGAGGCATCAGCTAAGGTTAAGCTGATCAGGAAGGTTGTGGGCAGCCCAGGATCGTTAGAAGATTTTGTGGTTTAGAGACGAAGGAATTTGGATTCCGAAGTCGGGGATTTGTTTTGGCTCTCTTTTGTGTTTTGGTTAGATTAGTGTTTGGTTTTCAAGATTTGAATTGCCAGTTGGATAATTGGATTCAATGAGCTTCACGTATCTCTGAGGGGGTATGTGTATGAGTTATTTTTTGGTTGTGGAACCAGTTGTTCAGGAGGGTTGGTTGTTGAGTCAGACTCGTTTGTAGTCTGATATCTTGTCTAGTTTTGTATATCTGGATGAGTAGGAGCTCTATAGCTTAGTAGTTTTGATTGTTTGGATTATGTAGGGCGAGTATCCCGGTATATACATATACTTGGGGAAACTCGTGGAAATTTTATCCAGAATTTTATCTGGATAATTAAATTTGTTTGATTAGATAAATCGGTTGCTATGGTTGTTAGCATATAATTGATATATGCTTGTGTTTAAATTTAAATCTTTAATAAGATTATTAAATTACCTTTGCTTTTAAATTTCGGGGACGAAATTCTTTTAAGGGGGGAGGGATGTGATATCCCGAAAATTTTAGCAGTATCAATTTAATAATCTATATTTAAAATTAAATTGATTTGATAAAATTTTGTTAATAAAATTTACTTGATTGAATAATCCAATTAAATAAATGTTTAATTAGTGAATCTTATCTTTTAAAAAAAAGTAATAAAATGTTTTCCTATTTATAATGTGTATATATATATATATATATTGTAAATGGATAAGTTTTGATTTGAAATATAATAAACAAATAAAATCTTGTTTTTAAATTCTAATAATCATTTTAATAATTTGAAAATTATATAAGTAAATTTAAAATACCATTTGTATATTAACATTAATTCATTTAATTAAGATAAATAAGAAAAGTAATTTATAACTTCTTTTATACATTATTTAAATTGGATAAATATGTTATTTTCCAATAATAATAAATGTAAAAATATAGATATGTTTTAAAAAACAATATTATTATTTTTAAATTTAATATGTTAATATGAATTAGTTTTAAAATTGGATTTTTAAATGTATAAATAGAATTTGAATTTGAATTTATTTTGATTTCAAATGAATAAACATATATAAATCTTGTAAGTAAACTTTCATCTTTTATATAAATTGTTTCACTTCATTTTCTTTAAAAAGGAATGTATATACATTTACTTATGAAAATAACTTATACATAAATAAATACAAATAAAGAAAAAGGGTTTTTATTTACTTTTAAAATAAATAAGAAAAAATAAGAAAATATGTTTAAAAACAAGTGTTAATATCCTAAGTAACTAATGAGACATGTGTTATCATATTAATATAAGTTTGAGACAAGTGTCCTTCTTATTTTGATTTTCTTTTAATTTTTAAATAAATCATTTATACACTTATAAAACATGTTTTCTTTATTCCCTCATGCTTCTTTTCTAAATCTTCACTTTTTTTCAAAAGTTTAGAAGATAAGATTTTAGCTGAAACAAATTTGTTTCAGAAAACTCTCAAACCTGAAATCAAATCAATATCCTATAATTCTTTTTCAAAATCAAGCCTGCAATCCTCTGTAAAATCATTTCCAAATGCAAAAGCATCTACCTGCATGATTAAACCTGTAATTCCCTTTAAAGGATAAATGCAAAGCCTCTGCATTCTTTAAAAATCTGGAAATAAAGTATACGTTTGCATTTTAACATTCTGGAAACCAAACCTGCAAAGGCATAAACCTGCATGCATCCTTCAACCTGAGTTTTAATCATAAATATTCAAAGTTTATTCAACCATGCAACTGCAAGCTTGTCAAATTCAAGCATTTTCAAATGGAATCTGGGGATTTTCTTCTGCAACCTGGAATCTTAGACCTGTAGGAAATTAAACAGCATCACAAGTTAAATCAAGCTTCAGCTACTAATTTATAATCAAAGAAGTAAAAGTTTTTTCCTGGAAAATCTATGCTCTGTTTCATGATATACCAGGTGAGTAACTTTTTCTTTTCAAAATTTTAAGTATTAAAATGTTGCCTGATTATGACTTATGTGTGTTACCTGGATTTCATGTTGATTTGTATGATTTACCTCATTAGTTTAAAACCTAAGAATAGTTATGATGATGTATGTTGTTCCTATAATATGATTTGTATTGAGTGTATAGGTATAAGCTTACTGTTTTATGATTTTTACAGTATTTACTAAGTTATAGGTCCAAAGTTTAAAAAAGAAAACTTAAGTCTTTTTTTTGAATTAATCTTTACTAATACAAGAGATTTGGTCAACGTATGTTTAATATATCATAAATGACAAGTTTAAGGTTTAGTTCAAGATTAAAAAAAGAAAGAAAATAATGACTGTTGTTTTACTGGAAACAAATGTAATAGCAAAGTAAACTGAAATCTAACAAAAACAAGATGATTATTTCTTAGTTTCAGGTGTTTGAATCAAAAGTTAAAACTAAATTATGATTCTTAAAACCAAAATTACAAATTTTTACTCTTGAGATTGTGCATTGCTGTTTTCTTCTGGGAAGTGAAAAGGGGAAAAGTTTTTATAACCTAGTTTTAGGCTCTACATTGATTCGATCTGTGGGGAGACCACAGTGGACCGAGTGCTGAGATTTTTAGGGTAATGGTTGCTTGGGTGTCGAAGAGGTGTTTGGCGGCGGTGCTAAGCTTCCTATGGCCGGAGGAGATAGGATGAATGATTTGACAGGTTTTGGGGTTTGAAGCTTAGAACTGTTGACAGGTTTGGTTTAGGGATACTCCAATCTGATTTTGAGTGGATTGAGGGGTTTTGATGGTCGCGCAGTGATTTGAGGATGGTCGGCGACTTGCTCGTTGCCTGGGTAGTGGCCGGAGGTGGCCAAGACCACCGTGCATATTCACGGTGAAAAGAAGTGTGTCAGGCATTCAATTGTTTAAGGGGGATGGTGAACTCGAGTATTACTCGGGTGATTTGATTTATTGCTCGAAGTAGTTATTGGTTTTTCTCGGAGTAGATAAAGAGAGGCTTGGGTATTAAGTTAGTAACAGGTTTCTGGGTAAAACCTGTTTGCTTTCAAATTAAATCTTAATTTTAAAAATATGAAACAAGGTTTTAAATAGAAATTAAAAACTGAATTTAAAGTGTAAATTTTAAACTAGATTTGACTTCCAGTTTTAAATTTAATTTAAACTTTATAAATTAAAATGTTTAACAAGTATAAAAAAAATTAGATAATTGAATTTAAAGATAAAGCTTTAAAATTAAAGTAGAAGATTTAAACATAAGTTTAAATCTGGAAACAAGATTCAAATTTGAATTATGTTTTGAAAATAAAAGAAGTCTTTAAAATTTTGAAAAGAACTTGGGTTTAAATTTCTTTTAACTTCTTTTATAAAATAAGAAAATCTTTAGCATAAGTTTTTAAATGGTTTTGAAATGTTATTAAAACTTTGTTTAAACTAAGTTTGATTTCTTTTTAAATTTCAAATTTAAAATGTAATTTGAAAACAATTTTAAGTTAAATTGTTTTAAATTACTTGTTAATGATAAAGAAATCATTAATAAGAAATATTTTATTTTTAAAATAAATTAAAGATTTAATGATCTTTGTTTCATTAAAAATAGTAAGATAATTTAAATAATTTAATTAATTAATTTGTTTAATTAATTAAAGATTTGAAATAAATTAATTAAGGTTAATTAAATTTGTAATTAATATTAATTAATTTAAGTTAATTACTTAGAAGAAAAAAAAAGTAATTAAAGAATTGATGATGAGTTAATAAAGGTCATTAACTTGTGATTATTTATTAATTAATTAATGTAATTAATTTTGATAATTAATTGGATTAATTAATTTAGATAATCAATTATGGAATTTGGTTAAGTATGATTACTTTGTGAATTTAAATAAATTTATTAATTACTCATTGTAATAATTTATTTGATTAGTTTAAATTAATTAATTAAGTTTAATTAATTTAGAATAATCATTGAATGGGTTGATAAGTAATCAATGAGGAATAATTACTTAAAGAAGTAATTAAGATAAGTAAATTACTGAAGGTAATTAATTGAAGTATGGTAGAATTTTGGGATTAATTACTTTGTGTAATTAATATGAAGGGTAATTACGTAGTGGAGATGATTAATAATTAATTACTTAGTGTAATTAATTTAAGCATTAATTGATTAAGTCATTTGAAAATAATTAAGTGATGTAATTAATTAAGAGTAATTAATCGCTAATGAGATTAATCAAGTATGATTAATAAATATAATTAATTATGAAATGTAATTAATTTAGGGGTAATTAATAAAGTAATTAAGGTTAGTTAATTACTGAATATGATTAATCCGAAGTGATTAATAATTTTGGTGTAATTAAGATTAATTACTTAATGTGATTAATTTAACTAAGTAATTAATTTAAATATAATTAGGAATCATTAATTAATATGATTAATGATGTAATTTAGGATTTATTAATTAAGAGTAATTAATCAATGATAAGTGATTAAGGAAGTAATTAATTGATGTAATTAATTAAGCATTAATGTAATTAATTAATGAAGTAATTAAAAGTTAATTACTGATTTTGGTTAAGGATGATTAATTTGTAAAATTAATTGAGGATAATTACTTGAATGTGATTAAGGGATAATTAATCAAGGGGGATTAATTAAGGTGATTAATTTGAGGATAATTATTTAATTGATTGGTAATCAATTAGTGGTTAAGTAAGCAAGATTTAAAATGAGGAAGTAATTAATTTAATTCATTTTAAATTAATTAAAGACAGGTAATTAATTTAATTCACTTTAAATTAATTAAAGATAGGTGATTAATTTAATTCATTTTAAATTAATTATAGATGGTGATTATAAAATCATTGCTTACGTATGGATGGTATGGTTTACCTTGAATGGTTTGAATCTCAGATATGAGATTAGTATTGTGTGATATGGATGCATTGGTTTCATTGTGATGATAATATAAGTTATCTATTGGTGATGAAAATATAGATTATCAATTTGTGATGATTACCTGTTTATGATAATAATGATGACTATCTATTGTGATGATGTGAATTATCTATCTGTGTGTATATATAGATGATTAAATTGAATTGTTTTAAACTTAAAACAATTTGGACCTAAAAGACACGCTTTGGATTTCGATGAGACCGGGATCGGGTTTCCATATTTGGATATCCGAAAACCACATCGATCCAAATTAATGATAGGTCGTGATCTCTTGTGAAGAGTGAAGACTCGAGGTGTAAGAACTATAAGTCAGTATAACTCTGTGGGTGATTCCGTAATGAGTTTGACGGAATAGTACTTATAGGTTCGAGATGGTGATTAAGAGTGCAAGGGTTATCGTCGTTAACTCTTAGGGTGATTCCAAAATGAGTGTAACGAGATAATGCCTTCGGTTTCGTTCGAACCCGGAACGAACTTGTATGGATTGAATGCTTTCAGAACATCGTCAGGCGGACGATGAGCATTCTAAGAGATGTGTCCTATAAAGGTAATCGTAGCCTCAAGTCTCATCAATCGAGAATGGCTAAAACAGGGGAGGTGCAGCAAGGCTTCGTGGGTAGCTCCCACTGGAGGGCAAGATTTACCCCTATCTAGAAGTCCCTTTTTATTCGGCTGTGTGGGCGGTTGATTTGCGACAACTGTCGGGGTTGTCTTGTTCGGAACTGTTCAGTAAGGAATGGGTCCGGCCTTGTGTTGCAGGGGAGCGGGCGTTGTCCTCGGTACGGTGATCTAGGCCACGTACTGTGACGGGAGGTACCCCAGTAGCCCTACTATTTTATGGAATCCAAAATCCAATAAGTGCCAATGGTTTTGATTGTATTACGCACTTTTGTGGCTAGTAGTTGGAATTTAATCATGTAACAATTTCGGCTATTTCATATTTACTTGAAAACCCTATACACTATTATAATATCATCTGATTTCCTATTAAATGTTTTGATTAGCGTAAGGTTAAAACTTTTCCATGTTTATGTGTGGGAAGTCTTACGTGATACCTTTCTTTTCAAAGGTTTTAAAATTAAGCAAGTTTAGCCTGTTACTCACACCAGACCCATGTCTGACCCGGAGTTTATTTTTTTCATAACTCTTGGGTACTCAAATTTTTACGAGTAGCCAAGGGATTCAGGTTAGCTTTGACGAATTATGGAGGAGCAAATGGAGCAGGAGGCTTCTGCGTTGTAGTTATCTAGTTTCCGCTGTGTTGGTATCTCTGAGTCGTTTGTTTGAGTTGTTTTGTACTATGTTGTAATAACTAGACAGGTGTTTATAACTGCCTAGTATGTGTTGTATTACCTGTGTACTCTGATAGTTGTTATATATCTATGTAATACTTTTGATTATTAATATAATTTATTTGTTCCGCTGTTGAGATTCTGATGTTTTGTTTCTTCTTTCTTCTCTTTCTTTCTCTTTCTATCCCTTTCTTTCTTATTAATGATGCGTCATTCTGTGGAGACGGATGGCGGGTCGTTACACAAATATTGATTGAATAACACCAATGCTCTTTTACTGCCATTTCTATGTCCTTCTTGCACTGTCGCTAATTATGATTATTATTTATTAATGGGTTAGGAATTTTCTTAACAGTGGTACACCATTTAGGCTATATACGATTGCCAAGATAGTATCCATGATCGTATGTGTTGCTTCCTTAACTAAAGGAACATGGAATTGCTATACCATTATCTAAATCATTAAATAATGTTGATCATTTGACTACATTTAGGTCATTGTTTAAAATTGGCATTTCGAAAAAGGCATACTAGATCCATAAGTCATATGAAGCTACCTCTTCAAGAATAATTGTTGACCTATGAGACATACCTTGATAAGCTTCGGCATAGTCATTTGGACAATTTTTTCACTCCCAATCCATACAATCTATACTACCCAACATTCATGGCCATCCTCTACTGCCATGTGTTCCCCTTAATCTTGTATGTCAGCTTCATTCAGTATACATAAGTATTGATCGCCATAAATATCGACGATAGTTAGATAGAAATGGTCTAATGATTCTAGTACCATGCTTTCCCCATACGCAAATTCTCATCGAGAGCGTTTGCTGGTCCTGCATATGCGAACATTCTAAATGCAGTAGTCCTTTTTTGGTGACCAGTCAATCCTTGAGTACATGATGCATTGGGTTTCAAGATGAAGTGTAACATCCCCCTACTTAGAGGTCCAAAATGAACGGTTATGGATGTCACAGTCATCCACAATTATTAATCCTTGGCGACCAAATACGACGATGTAAGATACATCGATACATAGAAACACATAAATATGGAAAAAAATTAAACATATTAAACAAGATCACATTTACAACACCCACATTGACTTCTGCATTTTGATTACCGTTAGCCCGTCGACCATGGTTCCTCTAGGTGTTAGGTCGAGCATTTCCATCGGTTGTAGTGCTTCCTCCATCTAGATTTCCTCTTCCATCTCCTGCTTCCATATCTTCTTTCTCATAAATCCACATATGAGCCTTGGTAAGATACAAAAGAACGGTCTAAAAGAGAGAGGAATACGTACTTATATATATTATATATATGTGTGTTTGTGTGTGTGTGTGTTTGTGTACACACACACCTATATATCAAATACAAGTACATTACAAAAGCGTGAACCCAAACCCCGGTCATATCTCTAATTCATTTGATTATGTTTCAAAAAGCTTTTAGGTTTAAATTTGCTTAAGTTTTCATAAACCTATGCTCTAATACCAACTTGTAACATCCCCTACTTGGAAGCCCAAAACTAACAGCAATGGATGCTGCAATCATCCATAGTTATTAATCATTGGCGACCAAATGCGGCAATGTTAAATACATGGATATGTAGAAACACATGAATATGGAAAAAAATTAAAAACATAAAACAAGGTCACATTTCATTTCAAAACATTTCCAAATTCATTACATAATCCCACCCTCGTTAACCACGTTCAGAGAAGAAATATTTATTACAACATACGCTAAGAGCGACGTATAAAGATTCCCCCCAGATGATCAGAGTATATAAAGGAAATTTTACAACTTTGCCATTACAAACTACACGGCAGAATCAAATAAATGAGAACTCTATATATCTATTATGTCTCCTACATGTCTTTGGAAGCTTTATTCATCTAATGAGGTACCTGAAAATCTCAACTCTCAAACTACTCAAAATCAATTGAGTACCCGAGAGCTTAAGGGGCAAAAATAAAGGGTGGTATGAATATTAATCTACCATCTCAAATTACTTAGATATCTAGTGAGATTACGCCACTTAGCGGAATGGATTTTCCCTCACTAATATCCTAAAACTTTTTTATAAAACCATATATTGTGCTCCTGCAACCACAATGGTTAAAACATCTCAAAGTAATATGATATGATGATATGCCAAACAAGTGAATCAATTCTGGATTACCCATCCCCATTCATTTTGACTATCTGTCACATTTATAGTTTTCAGGATTACTATTAACCTACTAGTTTTCATCGGCTAACTAATAATTAGTTAAATGTTTAAGGACTCCCTATCCAATTACATAATTTTCATGGTATCACAACGAAGATATTGGTACTCCAATATCTTTTCTTTTATCCTAGTTTTCATATGCTGAATAGGAACATATTGACTATCTGTCAATATCTTAATTTCTTATCCTAGTTTTCATGGGCTGACTAGGAACCTATTGACTATCTATCAATATCTTAATCTCTTATCCGGATATAGTTTTCATAGGCTAATTATTAACCTTTTGGCCCCTGCCAATATCAAATCATAGTTTTCATAGGCTAACTATAAACCTGTCTTGCTGACACCTTCCTTTTAACATAGTTTTTATGGGCTTACTATGAACTTATTGGCCCCTGTCAATATCTTTTTCTATACACAATTTTCATGGGCTTGCTGAGAACCTATTGGTCCCTGCCAATATCTTTCTTTATTATTTTAGCATCCTATATTTTGGTCTTCCTGACCTCCTGGATGCAATTCTACACATTCACGAGTTAATTTATTATATATTCACTATTGGGTTAACCTAGTTGGTTATTTCTGCCCTTCCAAATTACAATTATGGGTCCATTACAATGCGAATATATACATATACAGAGAAGCAAACGCAAAAGTCTTGGTAAACCCCTATAACCCTTTTATCAAAGAAAACTTTTTCATGACACTTATTTATTTATACCATGGTTTTCTTTAAAAATGAGATTGGGTTATTTGTTTTGGAAAATAAAGCCTTTCGAAACCTTCGATACCTTGTTTTCATCCTCATTGGATGACCTCCTTTGAAAACATACAAATCTCTTTTCAAAACATTAGGCTCATGCCTTTCGAACACTTTAAAACCTTTGTTTCGAAACCTTTCGAATGTATTAAATTATTAGAATTTAACTTTAGAAGCATAGCTTCAAAACCAATTAAAAGTGCCCCATTCGAAACCATTGGGTTTATACTTAAAAATATCATTTGGGTCAAAGTGAATTCAAATGAAACTATCTCTTTCAGAACCATTCTTTATTATATAAAAGTATTTGAGAAAACTTGATGGCGTCGGCACCATCCCTTTCGAAAATTCTAAAACATTTAAGCAAAACACTAAAGGATAGCTTCGAAACCCCTTTCCGAAGCCATTGCCTTCGAAGCCCATGAACCCTTTCGAAAGCATTTAAGAAGTGGCTTAATACATCTTTAAAATAAACACTACCCTTCGAAAGCATTGATAACTTCAATATACTGAAAAGGCAAAAGAACAGTAACAGTGCTTCGTCTAGGTCTATAACTAAAGGAACTCATTTGAAAACCATTATTTTAAAAAAAAAAATGGCAACCCTTTCGAAATCTATTAGAAAACTACTTTCGAAAACATATGTTTCGACTATGTTGAAAGCTTCAATAAAACAAAGGCAGGTGCTTAGCTTTTTTAAAACAAACCAAGGTATCGACCCCATCGGGAGCAACACTTTCGACACCATATCTTCCACCTTTCTCCTATCCACTAGGTAGCACATAAATGATACTCTGTGTATTGGTTTCAACTTAGTAGGGTTTCGACTTGATTAAAGGCAAAAGCTATGAGTCGAAAGGTATATCTAATACAGACAAAACCTTTTTTTTCTGGGTATAGTGTTAAATAAAGCAATTTATGTCAACTGACTTACCTACGTGTAAACATATAATTGGTTGCCTCAAGTAACCGCCTCTTAATTTTGGATAAGCATCAAAAAAAATTTTTTTTTCAGATAAGCTCATCTGTTAAAATAAATTAAATCATTTAGATGCTCCTATCAAATTAATTTAATTCATACAGTAAATCACTTAAAAAAATTCCAAAAAATTATAGAAATTCGCTTTGATAATGTTATCTAACATAAAAATTTCAGACCTAAATTCTTTATATAGTTTTTGAAATAAATTTCTAAACCCTGTTGACCATATTTTCCTTCGTTATTCTTTCCATAACTTGGAAAATTATCAAAATTAAAACCAACTCCAGAATCATGTTTTTCATAACATATAATTTTTCCATGGCATTTAAACATAAATTTCTATTGGTTTTGCCCTAAAACCTTATAATCTAATTTAAAAAATCTTGTTTAAATCAAACAAACTTTTTAATTCAAGCATATCATCATCATCCAAACATCTTATATACGAATTTAATCTTAAATATGAAACATATATTTATAAAATAGAGATGAAATTATTATTCACCTTGATTAGGATAAGGAAAGTGGATTTAGTTTGAGATTGATTTCCCTTCTTTAATTTCTTTAACTTTTCTTCGAATTTCTCTTTCTTTTCTTGTTAATGGCCTGCTCCCCTTTTACCTTCTATTTTTGTGAGTAAATATAATGAACGTGAATGGCCTAAGTACTTATATACATATATATATAAGGGTGAAGGTTATGGGTGGCTAATTCTTATTATGCCCTTATATGATTTAATTAGTTTATAAACCATTCTTAAGTCCATTAAGTAATTGATTAAGCATGACCATTTAATATTTATTCAAATCTCAATCCCCTTGTCACTTAATATTTTCATTATTCTGTTTAATTAATCTTATTAAATCTCTTGGATAATGTTATTAAAAATTAGTAGTGTACATGAATTATTTATAATGTTGTTTAATGCATTACGGAATCCTAAGTAATAAAGGTCGGTGCATTCCAAATCTTCTTTTAAAATCACTGTTAGTAAAAGTAAGATTTGAAATACAATAGTCTTACATCAGTCTTTCATTATACCGGGCATGTTTGTGATTTTTGTAGCGATGACCACAATTGATTCACCATATTGCCCATTAGATTGATCAACATGTAGCACAAACACGGCCATTAGCTCTCTTTCAGGATGAAAATGATCTTCCATCATTTCATCAAAGCTATAGTTGCAATCATTGACAAATATAAGATCTTTAGCTGACATTACTTTTTTAGTTGTCAAAATATAAGAGCTGAATGAGCATGAAGTAACAAGACTATCAAGGTATTTATAGTTGCCAAAATATTTGATTAATGGAGACAGAGTGGCTCAATGTCCCATCATATCAAACATTGTAGCTATGTTGTACAGCTTTCGACATGTCAGCTTGGTTAATGGAGACAGAGTGGCTCATTGTCCCATCACATCAAACACTATAGCCACTCTATATATCTTTCCACATATGCTAGCTTCGTTAATGGAGATAGAGTGTCTCAGTGTCCCATTACTTCAAATACCGTAGCCACATTGTATAACTTCCCACACATGCCAACTTGGTTAATAGAGACGGAGTGGCTTAGTGTCCCATCACATCAAACATTTGTAGTCGCATTATACAGCTTTCCACATATGCCAGCTTGGTTAATGGAGACATAGTGACTCAGTGTCCTATCACATCAAACGCTACAGACATGTTGTGCAACTTTTTATACATGCCAGCTTGGTTAACGTATTGTATTATATATGTATATATATATATATATCATAGTGCTTGCCATACTACTCTGCACTCATATCATACCTGTAGTATAGTAAAAATGGTGGATTAAAACTATTCTTCATTTCCCTCATCATACTCATGTGAAGTTAGCTTAAGACACAATACATCTTCCACCAACCGAGTAGTGTGTTGAAATGGAGGAAAGACGCTATAATGATGTAACAGAGCATGTGAGAAATTTGCAAGAGCGCAGGGTTCTAGAGGATGGAAGAAGGCAAAGAGCATAGTAGTGTAGCCACAACTTTGTAGATAGATGTGAACTTTGGCAATCGCTTGATGATCCATTTCCTCATCGAGCAGTTGTGTATGCCACTGAATTTAAAGAATAATTGAAATGCTTAATAGGAGATTGAGTTCAATTCAATTATAAAGTTTTTTTAGACAATTTTTTTAATCAATCCATGTGTTTATTTTTGTTCTATGTTTTCATTACTATTTCAATGTCTATTGTCTAATTTGTACTAGTTTAGTTAAGTATTTGTCACTTTCTTATCTTAGGTACTTACTTTTGAATTTCAGTACAGAGAACCTACCTAATCCAAACAACGTACTCAACTTGAATGAATTCAAAAGTACATAGAACTTTCTCAAGGTAAATAACTTAATTAACTTACTTGACTTGAATTCGATAGCAAAAACAACTTGTCTAACATAGCTATCCCTAACATCATTCAAATTGTCTAACATAGCTAATCATGTGTAGAACATCCATCAAAATTAGTATGATACTCCCACAAATATCGTGAATCAAACATAGATCATGTTAACTGAAATAGGTCTTCTTCCTCCTCTATATTTATAATTCTTCTTTATCTTGGACAAGCTTTAGTAAACATGAAGTAAGTACTCAGAGTTTCAAGAATCCTTTGAATTAATCTACAATTTGGATGATTATTAAATGTTATGTTTAGAGTAGCCTAAAATATTGATCCAACTCCTCTTTTATATGCCATAATCGGCATCTATATATGCTTTAATTAGTACTAATTAATCTTATAGAATCCAATTTTCATTTTTCCATTAAATAGTTATAAACTTCCAATATAAAACTTTCATTTAAATTGAAAGTTCATAATTCATGTCATCCGAATCAAGTGTCATCTGAATGACTAAATGGCAAACATTTGTGAAGTTATGAAGAAACAAAGATAGGTGTGATTGTTTCTTCACAACTATTTCTTCATGACTATAATACAAAATGAATATGTACAAACATATAAATATAGTACAAAATGAAAATAGAATATGAACCGTCATTATACAACTAATAAAAGAATACATACATGAGCATACATAATGTCACCATTAACATCCTAAATACACTAGGAAGCAACATGTATGAAACATTAAAACAACATCAATCTATTTGAGAGGACCTAATACCATTCTTCACTTTATCGATAATGCCCCCATCGTTCTCATTATTGACATCATCAAAGTCATGTGGCTTTGTTGGAGGCTAATGCTGCTATTGAGATGCTGAATCTAAGTCTGGTAATCATGTATCCAAGCCTCATATTGAGTCTCTACTGCTGAAAGCAGTCTGATAATCCTGTTACATAAGCTGAGTATAATCAAGCGTTATGCGCACAAATTCAATAATCAGCTATCTATAATGATTCATGTACTAAGCATACTATGATGTAAAAATGGAAAACTATACATATATTATGGATGCACTTGATAGCGAACTATATAAAATTTAAAATTCGCAGTACCTAATGCGGATGATATAAACCAGCAGAAGGTATACCCTGAACATCCTCATCTATAAGATACAGTAATGGATACTCAACGACCTCACCTTATAATATGTATGCTCTGAATGCATGCCGAGAAGGATCGAACATAGAAGGTCATGTGTATTGAGATGATGTAGGCACAAAAGCAGTTAGTGGTAATGGTACTCTATCGGAAGAGATACACGAGCCAATATGATAGGAGTTCAAAAACCATATATAGTCAGGTAACGAGTAAGCATGTGGGGCTATTCGAGTCCAATATCCATCGAAATTTCTAGGTACAATAAAAGGCACATCATCTACCCATACCATGGCCCTCGTACCAGTAATATAAGCCGGCCGACCTAATAGATTTGTACATATCATCCCATGGAAGTGGGTCAAAGGAATGCGAACTAAACCATACAACTACAACCAACACCACACCCCTAAATACTATTTGAAAGGACATATAGGAACTTGAAAGCAAATCCTACATCTTGACATAGAATAATGGAAAGTGATGGGATGATCATCGCCGGGTTCCATAAACTAAATATTCTCCTGCCAAGGACGAATGATAATGTTATTGTGTCGTCTCATATCCATCTATTATTTGGTCTCCATCAACTCATTATGCACCCCCAGTACAACACAGCGCACATGCATAACATTTCCCCAATGACGTAATCCGGGGAAGCAAATATATGGTGTAGTGTTTGGTTCATTAATGAGTCATGGGTGCATGTTAGTTATATATTTATAGTACCAAAAGGGAGGACGTACCAAAACCAAACATTTGTTGGACTGTTATCGCACATAGGTATCCAACGCTACATATAGATATCTAAGGATGGAAGTACTATAACCATATATATGATGCCCATCTACATCTACCAATCCAGCCAGATATCCAAGTCTAATCATGCCTTTATTTTTTGAACAAATGTAGAACCAAACAGATATAATAAAAAGGAATGTATAATAGGATTATGCATCTCTTTAGCGTATATGTAAGTATAATAGCACCTCCTATAACCTCATCATTGACCAAAGCTGATAGATACACAACATATGACGTAAAATCTTCAAATTAACTATCAAAGGTACCAAAGCATGTTTTAATCGACAACCTCTATACACATCGGCATATAAAAATCTAAAGGAGTCGATCCCTATTCAAAATCTAGAAAATGAAATGTATAAGTGGTAGACCGCCGTCTCTTAATAAGGGCCTCTACCATACAATGTTTTAGGTGTGCAAATGTTAATAAATGCAAAAAGTCACTGAAAGTTGATGCATATAGCCTAGCTTTGATTGGCTTAATTAATGTGAAAAATAACTCAATAATGCATATATGCCAATTACAATGCATAACTATGTGATCGACCTATATAAGTAAGTATTAGTTAACGTTAATGGTAAGCTAAGTAAACCAATAACATTTATAGTTTATGATAGATATGTTCTTCTAGTAATTATTTATTAAAATTATACCTATAGCGTCACTAGCATTGCACTCGGTCGATGTACTCTCTTTGAGGGCAGCTTGTGCAAGCATCGTAGATCATCTACACTCACGATAGAATTTAGAATGATATGAGTTGCATCAGTGTTAAAACACCTTTTAAGAAGGTAGTATATAGCCGTATTTAACCCAATGGAGTCCATGATCATCAAGGCGCGAAGCCCAAAGAAATGGTTGTCAGGCTCAGAAATCGGCTATGAACGTGACAATAGACGTTGATCAGGGAGACTCGGGTCGGATGCCTAATATTTGTCCCAATCAAGGTGAAACTGATATGAAGTGATAAGGAAGGCCTTATGAGGCTATATTTCAAATTTCAAATCGATCGTAGTTCATATGCCCGAATCATGGCAAAAGAAGAGGGATCAGTCATATAAAACTCAACAGCACAACTCAATGATGATCACTCCATAACTCAATAACCACAAGGCGGATTAAAGCGAAACTTTAGAAACAGAAAGAGGGGACCCTTAGGATTCTACACAAGGGATTGCATGGCATTTGAGGAGGTATGGAGGGATCGGCATCTATCACTTAATAGGGAATGGCTAAACCCAACTTTAGAGCAAAGATCGAACAATATCTTAACATCTACACATCCAATTGATATGAAACTTGGAGGAAAAGCTAATTACAACAAAGGGTAGCTCCCTTAGGGATTGCATATCATTTGGAGCAATTTGGAGTGGTCGGTACCTATCCCTCCATAGGGATCGACTATAATCAGCCTTCACAACATATTGCAACAAAGATTGATCAATAACTCAAGTTTTTAATCCAATTGGTGTGAAACTTGAATTCTAAGAATGATACAACATAGAGAAGCCCTCCTAGGGATCGCATGAAATTTGAGGTGATTGGGGGGATCGGTACCTATCCCTCTAGCGGGATTGGCAGAAATTAGAATTCAAGCAACACTACTTCACAGAAAATGCGATATCTCAAAAACCGTATATCCAAATTGCACTAAATTTGGAAAGCGGTTACCTAACATCATTTAGCACCACTCAGAGGGATCGTAGCCCATTTAAATGCACTAATGGGACATATCCCTATTTTGGGCTCCAATGGACCTAGAAATTTTTAGGTGGCTTCGTCTTGGTCTCTCGAACCGTCTGTCAAAATTTCAGCTTGATTTGTGCTAGTCTTTCCTTGTAAATATAGCATGAATGATGTCAGAAAAGGATAATTTTTTCTACTTCTTTTTATCTTCAACCTAGGCTACACTCTGCAAATTATGTTCTTGAATTTGAGATTGTAACTATAAACAAACTTCGGTATAATAAAAAGGATTATTTGGAAGTAGACGTAGGTCGAAGTTAGCCGAACCACTATAAGTCTTGTCACTTTTTACTTGCTTTCTGATTGTTTTAATTTTATTATTCATTTATTTCTCTTCATATTTTTATGATTGGATTGGATATTGGTACTTTAGCATAACTGGGTGTTGGTGGCCAGTTTTGATGCCAACCTTTTGATGCCAACCTTTTGGTGCTTTCACTAAGAGGACTTGCGCCTGTAGATATGGAAGCTAGGATCTTCGATTTGGAAGCTTGGATACTTGGATCTAAGAAGCAATGGCTAGGCAATCGACAATAAGAGTGTTTCAGAAAGGAGCGACCATGGAGGGAGTTGGGAGGCTTCCTCAGGAGCTAGAGCTAATCAACCATTTATCTACATCACTAGGGATGAAATGAAAACGATGATGGATGCTATGTAGGAGAAGATGATGAAAATACATGAGGAGGCGATGCATAATTTACTCCAATATATTAGAAAAGCTAGCGCACAGAATCAAAGGAATAGAATAGCAGGAGTTAATGACAACATAGATCAAGAAGTTGAAGCAGCAGGAATCGTTGGAAATCAAAACCAGAAACATGGAAATGGAGCCAAAGGAAAAAGGAACGGAACAGAGAAAACAGGGTCAGTCTTCGGCTATCTTAGAGGGATCGACATTGATCCACAATGGCAAGAGGGCATTCCCTCGGGTCTGGTTGATCGCGGTGTTGGAGGACCTACGAATAATCCCATGGATCTTGTTGCGAATCAGAATTTTGATGCTCATTTGGAAGAATATGTTCCAGAGTTCCTTTATAAACTTAGGGGACAGCTTGGACATGATGATGGAAGATTACCACTAGAAGACAATGGAAGGTTTATAGAGATGATAAGACGAGCTATGTATGGAGGATTAGTGAACACGGATCTCGCGTATGTAAATAGAAGTCCATTTTCTCCTACTATCAGGAATGCTAGGAATCCACCAGAATTCAAACTACTAACACTGGAAGCTTATGATGAAAAGTCGGATCCAACTATGCATATGATGAGATATATACGACACATAGAAGTACTAGGGGCATCGAAACAGGTCATGGTGTGATGCTTCCCTTGTACTTAATGGATGTAGCTGCGTTTTTGTTTAAAAAGTTGGAAAGCGGTTCTATTAGCACATGGATGGAATTGGTCGAAATATTTATGAAGAAGTTTCGGGTTCACATTATGACATTGATGTTTGTATTAGTGGGTAGGAGAATTACTCAAGAATTTCTTAACCTGGTTTAATGCGGTAGTTATTTCGGTGGATCGACCAGATCCATCAATAGTTTTGATGGCGATAGTGCCAAGAGTTGCAGATAATTTAGATTTTAAGATATTGCTGACATAGGATCCATTGATGGATCTTGGGGATTTCTACGATGAATCAGAAAGGTTTCTACGACAAGAAGATGTGAAAGCCAATAAATTGGCAACTGATGTTAATACGATACGGGGTGGAGAACCGCCCGGTGAAAGTTCAGGAAAGGGCAACGGTAAATGGAACATGGAAAATAGCTTTGATGGATCAAAGCGTTAAAAGGGAGAACCCAAATTCACTTCTTACCTGGAATTGAATGAAACCCTAGAATGGATATATCTGGATACTCGAGGACGCCTTCCATATAGAAAGTCGGCAAGGAGGGAACCTTTCGAACGCGAACGGACATCAGGAAAGTGCCATCTATTCCATGAGCAGGATGGGTACAATACAAATGACTATAGGCATTTGAAGCATACCATTGAGAAACACGTGAGGAATGGTCAGTTACAATAATATGTAAGGACTCGGGCTGCGGTGGTGGAACATGAGCAGTCGTAGTCCACCTCGAATGAAAATGGCACCGGATCAAGGTATCTTCGTAAACTTGTCATCGGTTGATCAGGATGGCATGGAATAAATAAAAAACTCTACATATGACAACTAAGTCACTTACACATGTATGTCATCGAGGACGATACCTAGGCATGCTCTGAGACGATGATAAATTGTAGTGCTTGGATTTGTGGAATTTTTTTATTCTTATTTGCTTCAAACTCTTGAACTCTGGTTTATTGGTTGTACGCACTCTTTTTTTATATTTTGGCAAATGGACTTAGGAAAGCTTAGATTTGGATCAACATAATGGATAATACAGGTAGCGGTTATGATCCTAACCGGAGAGACGGGATGACAACCGCAAGGTACGAATCTTTTCGTCGCCGAACACGACAAAACAGACTCGTGCAGCATGGATTAATTCCTCAACTGGTTATCAAGGCCAAAGAATAAAACCCAATAGTTTATCGTGTATGGAATATGCCTAGCAAGGGGTAGGTCGTTTCGCCCAAACGTGAAGGATCAACCTACTCAGGTCATCGAGTATGGATTGTGCTCGATAAGGATCCGGGGAGATCAAGATCGTTAGGTATGGACTATGCCTGGTAAGGGGTAGGTCGCTTCGCTCAAATGCGATGGATCGACCTACTTAGGTCGTCATGTGTGGATTGTGCTCGATAAACATCCAAAGAGATCAAGATCGTAAGGTATGTATTATGCCTAGCAAGGGGTAGGTCGCTTTGCTCAAATACGATGGATCCGCCTACTCAAGTCGTCGAGTATGGATTGTGCTCGGCAAGGATCCGGTGAGATTGAGGATTGGGATTAGGACAACAACCCAGAGAGGTTAGTGATTTGGATATCAGTTTCGAACAGCAATGGATTTGGCTTTGGATGGATGCAGATTTAAATAAAATGATATGGAGAGATCGTGATTTGGATTGGATTCTGGATTGGAAAATACGGCTATCAATGTGTTATGGAGTACGGATTTTGGATTTATGGAAATTCAAAACACACCTTCCTATCGCAAAGCATGTTTTGGGAGCAAAGTGTTAACCTACCATTTATCAAGATAATACACAAGTGGATTTAAACCAACGGACTTCATGATCATCGAGGTGGAAAGCCTGGAGAAACGGTTGCCAGGCTCGAAAATCGGCTATAAATGAGACTATGGATGATGATAAGTAGTATTCGGGTTGGATCCTTAATCTTTGTCCTAATAAAGGTACAATAGGTTTGAAGTGATAATGAAGGCCTTATGAGGCTATATTTCAAATTTTAAGTCAATCGGAGTTCGTATGCTCGAGTTACGGGCAAAAGAAGAGAGATTGGACCGTATTCAGCTCAGCAACACAACTCAACGGTGATCACCCAATAACTCAACAACCTCAAGGCGGATTGAAGCAAAACTTTGGAAACAAGAAGAGGGTACCTAGGGAGTCTAATTTTGGGAGTGCATGGCATTTGGGGAGGTTTGGAGGGATCCGCACCTATCCCTCAATAAGGATCGACCCTCTTCCCTCTTTGGGATTGACTATACCCAACTTTATAGCACTCAACATCTACACATCCAATTGACATAAAATTTGGGGGAGAAGCTAATTACAACATAGGAAAGCTCCCCTAGGGATCGCATATCATTTATAGCAAGTTGGAGGGATTGTTACCTATACCTCCATAGGGATAGGCTATAATCAGCCTTCACAACATATTGCAACAAAGATTGATAAATAACTCAAGTTCTACTAATCCAATTGGCGTGAAACTTAGAGGCTAAGCATAATGCAACATGGAGAAGCCGTTCTAGGAATCACATGGCATTCGAAGGGATTGGAGAGATCGGTACCTATCCTTATAGAGGGATCGACAAAAATCAGAATTCAAGCAACATTACTTCACGAAAAATATGATATCTCACAAACCGTACATCGAAATTGAACAGAATTTTGGAAACATGTTGCCAACATCACAAGGCACCCCTCATAGGGATTGCAGCCCATTTTGATGCACTAATACGAATTGGTACCGATCCCTATTATGGGCTGCAATAGGCCTGCAAATTTTTGGGTGGCCTCGTCTTGGTCTGCCAAACCTTCTATCAAAATTTCAACTCGGTCAGTGCATGTCTTTCCGTATAAATACAACAGGAATAACTTTAGAAAAGGGACTTCTTTCTGCTTTTCTTTATCTTCAACTTAGGCTACACTCTATCAATCTTATTCTTGGATTTTGGATTGTAACTGTAAATAAACTTCAATATAATAAAAAGGATTATTTGGGAGTGGACGTAGGTTGGAGTTAGCCAAACCACTATAAGTCTTATCTCTTCTTACTCACTTTCTGATTGTTTTAATTTTGTTCTTCAATTATTTCTCTTTGTATTTCTGTGATTGGATTGGATTTTGATACTTTTACATAATAGGATGTTGGTGGCCAATTTGGTGCCAACAACCAATATTTTCATCGATTATGTAATGTACAGTCCGTCTACCTATTTTAATGGATCGTGATAGCATTTCGACGTCTTGGTAAACAAAAAAGGAAATTATAAGGGAGGGGAAGGTAAAAAGTGAGGTATAATGTTAGATAAAATTTTCATCAAACTAACGCCATAGTGTTCTCATAAGCTTGTTCCAAGAGGATGAAGGTAGATTAATTAAACGTCGAAACTTAAATAGAAAATAAGGTCGAAAGGTAAAAGAGACATGATATTTATAGTGGTTCGGGACCAAGATCCTTACATATACTTTGAAGATTCTGCCGTGAGCTTTTATTCCTCAACTTGATGTACAAATACCTTTGATATTAAATCCTCCATTAATGATCTTTTAATTGAAGCTTTTTTTAAAGGAGCAAAGAATACTGAATGATTGTAGAAAATCAGAAATTCATTCGCCGTCTATTTTTTAGTAGCATGTGGCCCTCTATTTATAGCAGATTAAGGTTCTTCCATTGGTGTAGGGGCTTTAACTTGGATTGATGACCTGGCTTGCTTTAGGCGGCTTTTATTCAAATACTTGTCATCATATGGTGAAAGTATTTTGATACGGATAGCTGACATGATACTTTTATATATAGCTTCTTTGATTCCTTTCGTCTATATAGTCATTGATCTTGGTTTGGGCTACCTAAGCCGTTGATTGTTGAGATTTGTTGGAATTTTCTAATGCTCGGCAGCTGCTGCTCTCGGTTAGGCTTCTTGCTTTATTGGGACAATAATCTCGGACTTTATTGTTGCCTTAACTCATGTTCTCATAGTATATGCTCTCGGGTACTGAGTCTGATGCCTGAGCTCTCAATGGAAGCTAAACGATGGGTTACAGAAAGCCAAGGAATTTTTTTTCGTAATAATAATTTCATGGAAATTATGGTGTAACAATGCCCACCAAAGTTCACCTCAAAGTTCACCTTATATGGTTGATATGAGGTGGACATTGGAAAGAACAAAGTTATGTTGTGTTTAGTACTTGGCTTGTTTATTGTGCTCCTATGATAACATCGATCCTGAGCTTCAGTGCAGAGTAGAATTTTGAGAACTCTCTAAAGCATTGCCTTACCGAGATGTCTTTATGGCGATCTGACCTTGTTTCGGTAATAATTTAAAAGCTAACCTCATCTAAAGGGTTTTGAAAATAATTAGTAATCTACCCTCATCTAGAGGGTTTTGAAAATAATTTGAAACGAGTGTTTGGACGCGAAACTCTGAAACCATGCTTCAGTCATCTATACTTGGTTTCACATAGGTATCAGGTTTTAGAAAACTATTAGTGGCAGTATAACGCCTGTATTTTTCCCACGACTGATGTGCTCACTATACGGCGCCATGCATGGTACTTTTGACCATGGCTCACTCTCTGCATGACATGATTTAGCCATGGCTCACTCTTTGCATAATGCCATGGTTGTAACTCACATGGTGCATTCGGCACAACGACATTCAGTGACTCACTCTTTACATGACACTATGGGTCGTGGATCACTAGTTGTACGATAGTTTTCGACCATGGCTGACTATTTACATGACATTATTGGCCATGGCTCACTATCACCGAGAATCTACCCAACGCATGGTTCTGCATAATCATGATTTTGTATTATTGGGAATCTATCCACTATTTTGACTTTCTTTGGAATATACCCACTTTTGTAATCATTTGTGAATCTACCCATCTTTCTAATATTATCGAAAATCTACCTAGTGCATGACACTACTTGATCATGGCTCACTCTATTGAAAATCTAACTAACATATTGTATTTCACTACCGAGAGGCAAAAATCTAATTTGAGACTGTGAGATAAAAACTTTTGGAAATCATGGTTGACACTTGAAGCCATTTAAACTAAGTGAAAAATGAAACTATTTTGGTGTCGAGAGGCAAAATTTAATTTGAGACCGTGAGGCCAAAACTTTCAAAAATCATGCTTACACTCAAAGCATCTAGAATAAGTGAAAAGAGAAACTATTTTGGCGAGTAAAAGATTAAATTGGATTTCAAGGTGAATTATTTCTTTCTATAATTCGTCTAAGGATAAAACTTCATTATGATCGGGAAGAAAAACTGAATAACCGCTGGGTGGTGAAATAATTTACCCGTCTAGAGGTGAAAGCATGGTTTTGGAATTCACATAATGTAACGACCCGTATTTTACGTGTCGATAAATCGTAGAATTTACAGGTCGTTAGTATTGTTTATGTTGTCTCTAGCATGAGTCGAATGGGGAGTTAACTCATGTGTAGTGTTGAGTCGTGACCGACTTATAGGCTTAGCCGAGTTAAGGAGGTTAGTGGTTTAAAGGTTGGCCGGCTCATAAGGGAGACCGACTTAACAGTGTTGCCGACTTAACGGGATAAGTGGTTTAGGGGTTTGGGCAACCTTAAGAAGCGAGCGAGTTAAAGTTTGGCCGAGTTAAGAACTGACCGACCTAAGGGAGTTACTGGTCTAACATATAGCGACCTAGTGGTTACCCCTGTATGTGGTTAGGTCGGTAGGTCGGGTATATTGCTAGGTCGGCAATGTGGCTTTGGGTTGGGTCGGCATCTGGTTTAGTTGATAAGTCGGCAAGGTGTGTTAGATAGTTGGGTCGGCAGTGTATGTTGAGGCGTTGGGTCGGTTAGGCCGTGTTATAACTAGGTCGTGTGGCCTCGTGTCTTTTGTTAAGTCGCAGAACGACTTAGTGTTAGGTTGGCCATGTGGTATCTCTGTTAGGTCGTTAGGTCGTGTACCTGTTGAGTCTTGGAGTGGTTTATGTGTTAGGTCGGCAGAGTGTTGGGTCGGCAAGGTTAGGTCGGCGAGGTTAGGTCGGCGGCGACTTAGGGACGGCCGAGATAAGGGTTTTTCCAGCCTATAAATAGAGGGGTTCGGCTCACTTTTTGGCACCGGTTTTTGAAGCAACGAAGTGCTGCCATTTTGGGAACTCGACTACAACATTTCTTCATCTTCTTTTCTCCATTCCAATCTAATTCTAACATCCATCCAAGATCAAAGATCGAGATTGAAGATCCAAGAGACAAAGTTGAAGATCTTCATCCAACGAAGCTAGATTTCATCGTTTTAAGCGAGATTTCGCCGGATCAAGCCTTGATCTTCGCTGTCCAGATCTGAAGTGTTTAGTTTTTGAGGTGTTTAGGTGATTTGGTGAGTGGTAGTTATCTCTCACGCGGACCCAAAGGAGTATATTGGATTGGTGGTTTGTTGGAGTGTTGTAGATAGTGATTTTATGCATTTTCCTTAGATCCAAGTATAGATCCATTGTTGTGAAGATATTTATCTATGCAAGTTCATTTATTAAGTTATAGAAACAAAACTCATGTTTTATATTTGATAGATCTATGCTTAAAACTATGATTTCATGTATGTTAGACTTATGCTTATTTATTTACGAAATTGCCACTATAGTTAATATTGCTTATTAGATCTTGTTTGAATGCTTGAATGTTTGGATGTATGATTGATTAGATTGTTTCAAGTTAGCAAATGGTTGATTTGGAGCAAGATGGTGGGAGATGATTCAAAAGCTAAGTGGAAAGGCTCTTGAATGGTGAAAGCTGCCGGTGACATATGAAGCGGATGTGGAAGCTCATATGGATGGATTCGATGATGATGGTCTTTGCTATGATGCGATGAAGCAAAGTGTGATGTTGAGATGGGACGGGTCATGATGACATTCCAAGCACGTGCTGCGACGACGTGCAAAGTTATGTTGATAACTCGGTGATGCGATCCGGGTTGGTGATAATGGTTAGCTTGAGAGGTGCTTGAGCTATTATGGAAATAGTCGTCGAGGAGGATGACTAGGAGGCTGAGATCTTATCGTTGTTGAAGGTTCTAGCATGCTCAAAGCAAGAGTACGTTGGAACGGGCTGCGACGACGTTCCAAGCACGGGCTGCGACGACGTGCTAGTACTCTGGGTAGTTGCGAAAATTCCTAGGCACGGGCTACGACGACGTGCGGAGTTATGTCTAGAACCGGGGTTACCATTAGCCCTTGACGGATGGTCATTCAACTAACGGTGATATCAAAGCAAGGATAACAGTGATAGCCAGAGTCATGGATGTTTGGACGTTTGGTTGTATCATCATTCGGTCTCAAGAGCGGTATTTTCTAGGTGCTTATCTAATCTTGGTTTAGGCCTTGGGGGTTTGTATTTGAAAAATATCGCCCTTGACTCGAGTGATTATTGCTTTACCTTAATTATCTGCTATGTTATGCTTACTTCTCCTTGGTGTGTGTCTGGGGGCTATCACTGTAGAAAGAGGTGGAGTGGGATGGTTTGGTTCCTATTCCTTTTATCCCTTATGCTCTTTTGGTATGTTTGATAGTTGATTTACTGCTCACTAAGACTTTGTCTGACTCAAGGTTTTATGTCTCCCCTTATTACCTTGGGCTGTTCATCCATGTTGGGATGGGCAGACTAGGTAGCAGGTGACAGGTGCTGTTCTTAGAGATCTACGCTGATGATGACGAAGACGAGCAGGAGGCTTTGCATACTAGTTTTCTTACTATATGTACTGGGTGTTCCGCTGTTATATCTGATTGAGTGTTTGTAGTGAGGCTTTGATGTATGGATGATTCATGTTTGTATAAAACTTCTACGATGCTTATATGATGATTTTTCCTGTTATGGAGCTTCACTATATATTTCTCTATTGTATTTTATCCATGCGCTGAGAGTTGTACGATAGAGTTTGCTGTTTTATTTTACCTTGACTATCGTCCATGGCTACCTGGCACGCCTTTCAGCGCACTATTTCCTTGTTTTGGTGCAGGAGTCATGGGCGGTCGTCACACATAACCCTACTAGATTAATGATGTGCACGTAAATGTGCGTATATTTACATCAATATTTTATCTATTTTTATTTCAATAAATGTCATATTTGGGTATTTTAACATGTTTAAAACCAAAATTCAATTATTTTCAAATCATCATATATTCATCTACATACATGTGCAGAATAGTCATTTTTGTGCATGTGTTAATTCGAAACTTTTTACTTGGACATTTTCCATAATTTTTATAGGAATGTGGATGCATATGGAAGAGGGTTTCATGAAGGTATATGCATGCACAAATGAATACAAAGGAAAGATGATGGAAATAATTCAAATACATGATCATGAAGGACCTCATCTATTCACTTACTTAAATCTACAGTTAGAAACTAATGGATAACTAACTGAAGGTTAAAGTTTCATGCACATTAAATGATAGATTAATTAGTGGCGAATGATCACTTGGTGACCACACTTCCCACAAGGGCATTTTGGGAAGCACCCTAAAAATTGAATTAGGGTTTATGCATTTATAAATAGCCTTCTTATTTACATGTAAATATCTTTCTACTCTTTAAAATTGAAAAGGAAATTATGCAAGCAAGTTGTAATGTCAAAGCTTCATGAAATAAAAATGGTTTCTAAGCATCTTTCTCTTCTCTTTTCTACTTGCTTTTATTTACTTTTATGTTGATGTTTATTTCTATGTTTTCTCTCATTGCATGTTTATAGCTTAGATTTACATTTATGCAAATATTGTCGCTTTAATTTTTGTGCAAGTAGTTAGTAGTTAATCTCTTTTTCTTCCTTTTCTTAGTTTACATTTCTTTTCCTTTTAATGTTGAAATTTACAAGTGTTGATTTAATAACACAAATGAGTAGTTAAACCCCTTCAATTTAGAGGCAGCGAAGCTCTATAACTTTATGTAATTTCAAAATTTTTATGATTTATGATCTCTTTTGTTTCCGCCACATGAAAGTAGATTTTGATGTAAGTTTATACAAGTGAGTTTGATAGTTTATGTTGCTTTTGCAATTGAGCTATTCTTATTCAACATAAACACAATTCACATCATCATTTGCTAATTGATTTTTGATTTTGAAATGAAAGTAAAAAACAAAATTTGATGATCTATATTACAAATTATAATAGTAAATAGATCATACTTAAAATAGCTTTGCTTTGGCTCCATTTTCATAAGAATTGATAAATGGTGTATTTGTTGTATTACAGTTTGATGGTTTATTGTTAATTGATAATATAAATAAACCATACTTAAGATAAATACATCAATTATTTCACTTAATATCAAAAACAGAGATCACAGGTTATTTGATTGTTGATTTACAAGAATATAAGAGTGGATTTGCCTCTAAATTGTTCCCTAATCTCGTAGTTTTTAATCTCATTTTAATTCTAGTTTTAGCTTCATTTTGCTTGTAGTTTACAATCTTCTCTCATTTTGGTCTAAATTGATTGATTGGAAATTTTAAAATCTTAAAAAAACTCTGCGGATCGACCCGTACACGCTACTTACTATGATAGTACGTCATGCGCTTGCGGTTATTTTAATTTGAAATTTAGCGGCGATTTTCTAATTCGATAGAAAATTCGTCATTAAACAAGTTTTTGGCGCCATTACCGAGGAATTTGCTTTGATTTTAATTTCAATTCTTCAAATTATTTGATTTTTATGTGTTTTTATTTTGTGTCTTTGTTTGCATTAAAAAAAAAAAAAAGAATTTTGTTGTGTGTTTGCTTGCATACTGTTGCTTTTCTATTTTGCATTTGCAATTTTCATTTTAAAAAAGAAAAAGAAAAAAAGCATACACAATTTCCAATAAAAATAGTTTATTGCATTTACACTTTTACGTGTGCATTTCATTTTCATTTTCTTCTTTTATTTACATTTAAAAAAAAATTCAAACTGTGCAATGTTGCACCTTTGTGCATATCAACATCTCTGCCTTACTGTTTCTACAACCTGTACAACTCACCACCACTGTGCTGTGCACATTTTCTTGCTTCTGAGCACCCCACCACCAACTGCCACAGTGCTTCCATCAACATCGTTTCAACCTACCTCGTCCCCCTACATTTCCACCTTACTGCATTCAATTACAGTCATAAGTCAGTGCAGTTCACCACCCACAACACAATTGCCACAATTCTTACTTCCTTCACTACATCCTCATACACTCATACAAGCCTGCCATTGCATCTTCATCATCTATAGCTGCTTCCAATTTCATCATCAAACCCATATATACATCATACACTCATATAAGCCTGCCATTGCATCTTCATCATCTATAGCTGCTTCAAATTTCATCATCAAACCCACACATACATCATACCACTCCTGTATACCACTGTTGTGCCATTTTCACACAGAATCGCTTTATTGTTCAATTGCCTTGAACATCTCTGACCACATCAACTTACAAAAATTTCATTCAACAACCAGTCAATACACCTCATCATCATCTCACCAAATTCAACACACAAGCTACTGCGCCTCTGCCTCTTGCTGCGCCTCACCACTTCCTCACACAGTCAACAAGCAAACCACTGAGCAACTATCACTAAACTTCTGCTACAACCCTTTTACTGCCTTCAACATCACAAGCCCCAATAGCAAACATCAATATACAACACTTCACACAAATCATTTGCATCACATTTACCACAACATCCCTTCTCCATTCACTGTCAACAAACATTCAAACTCACAGCAGCTATCTTATTTCAATCTTCAACTCCATACAACAGACTGTTTCATACTTCATTCACTATCTTATTTCAGTCACCACTTCACTCCACTACTCACAGCAACTCTCATTTCCCAATCACCATCCACCAACTTTTCACCACAAACAACTCTGTCATATCACGTGTGTCACTGCTCTGTCATCCCATCACCACCATATTGCCTGGTCATTCACTGTCTACAACTACACCATACACACTGCTGCAACGGAAAAAAAATTGATACAAGCTCTGATACATACACCACTACAACATTCACCTCCATCCATAACTGCAACGTTCCCCACATCCTACTCCCAACCACTGATACATGCACAGTGATACCTTCATTTCACTTCACCATTGACACACCTGAACTACCTTCCAACTCATTGTCATCAATACACGTCCATATGAACATCAGCCACCACTGCATCCTTACTTAATCACTCCTACATTTCATTACTTACTCCGCCTATCATCCACTACAATTTCAAACTATTGCTTCCTCCATCTTCAAAGACTCCACTGCAGCCACCATCCACTGACAAGCAACATCAGATCACCCAAACTTCATCACCCTTCAACTGTTACAACACATCAAACTCCTCTTGCCACTGACAGAGCACCTGTCCAAATAACAACCACCCACCACTTCATCTCCAAATACTTGCCTTCGACCATAATTCCACTCACCTTCCTAACAGACCAACCCAACAATACACATCCACCGCCACTCTCATACTTCCAAATACACTCTGCAACATCGCCCCAATACACTCTGCAACAAAACAATCAAGGCACCAAACTCCACCAACAAGCACAACTGAAATTCCACTTCAACTCTACTTGCATCATTTATACGATCACCACTGCAAACTCAATTCCCACTGCTCCTACTCAACAAAATAAAAAAATAAAAAATAAAATAAAAAAATAAAAACGGATCTTCTTTTTACAACGACTATACTTCAATCGAACAAACTTCCAGTCATCCACCTGCCACCGGTCATACGCGCCTCCTTTGAACATTTCCTTCGAACCAAACTTTAAACCACGACCTGAATCTCCAGCCACTACTTCATCGCATCTCTTTCAATCTTGCAACCGAACCCACTACTGCACGAAACCCCAATTCGCCAAAACCAAATCAACTCCACTTCCACCACCAGTTTCCATCGTTACCACTCATTTGAACACGAGCAACCTCAGAGCACATCGCGACTGCCTCCACTCACCTAAATCGACTAATTGAACTCTAACACCAATCACCTCCCCAAATCACTCGCAACTTCCTCGACGTGAACAACAAATGCGGTCGCGAATACTAATTCAATTGTGATTGTTGCAAAATTTGGTTGCGAAATTTTTGGATTTAAAGATTTTTGGAAGTTAGAATTCGGGTGTTTTGCCGTGGCCAAATCGTTTTCTTTTAATAGAGAAGTTAAAATCATGTTACATTCCTTTCCCATTGGGCCGCGCCGTGTTAATAAAAAAAATTTCTTTTCTACTTTTTCTCCTCTTCTTTTTATTTATTTAATTAGTTTGAGTTTTGAGTTCTTTTCTTGTTTAAAAAAAAAAAATTAAAGAGAGCAAATTTTCTTTCTTTACTTTGTTTGGATTTTTGTGATATCCCGAAAATTTGGGACAATATCAATTTAATAATCTACACTAAAAATTAAATTGATTTGATAATATTTGTAAATAATATATGAATTGATTTATTAATCTTCTTTTAAATAAATATTTAACTGATAATTTATCTTTTAGAAGCTAATCAAATTGCCTTCTATTTATAATGTATATATATATCTGTATATATATTGTAAATGGAAAATCTTTGTTTTAAATTTAATAAATATGCATGTTTTTAATTCTAATATTTTTGATAATTTAGAAATTTGATATTAAGCTATTTAATAAATGATCATATGATTTTAAATTACTCAAGATTTAAGTTTAGTTTGTTTAAAATAATTTTAGCTTACATTTAAATTTAGCAAAAGGTTTGTTTAATTTGTTTTAAAATTTAACTTGATAAAAATAAGTAGTTTATTAATAAAGAGATAAATTCTTTTATAAATCATTTTGACTTAATAATGAGCTCTATTAATAATGAAATATCTTTAAAATGGATTTTAAATGAATCGAAATTTGTTATTTTAAACTTATGTATAAGTATATATATATATATATATATATATATATACACACACACACACACATACTTTGGGAAGCTATGATTTGGGTTATAAAATAAATTCTTTTGAGAATGTTTAAGATAAAATAAATTTTATAAAATGTTTAAACAAAGCATAATAAAAACAGTTATGTATATAGGATATAAAGCATTTCCTGGCATGTGAAAAACATTTATATGTAACTTGTAAAAGTTTTGAATGCAAGAAACAAATCAGGTAAGTATAAAAGCAAAAATGATTTGTGTAAAATAAAAAAAAATAGAAAGAATAAGGCCTGTAAGTAATTTGTAGTGTAAGCTAATGCAAAGTAAAATTCAAAACACATGCTTGTAAGTATGCAAGACAAAATAATAGAAGTATGCAGGCAAGAATAGAAAAGAAAAAGACAAGTATGCAAAGCTAAATAAAATATCTTCATTCTAGTCAAATGAAATTGGTCAAAGTATGAAAATAACAGCTCACTAAAGATGTATATTATAGTTCAAACTAAAAAAATAAAATAAAACAAATATCTATAACAAGTAGCTTCATATACAAGCTAAGTCTTGATATGCAGGTTATATACTTACATGCATATCTTTTTGCAGCTGTACATAATCATACTTATGTCAGCTAATAGAGGAACCAAGTCTTAATTACTATCATCTTAGCACATAATTTTGTCAACTCAAGTGAATATAAATCTGTACTCTCAGATAAAAAAAATCTGCTATATCAAAAACAAGTAAAACTTGTACATATGGTAACCTACAGCTGTTCAACAGTTTTTCCTATTTATATATCATGTTCTCTTTTATATTTTCATTCGTTCAACTCAACATAGCAAGCCTTTTTATTTTTATAACTGAAGCTTTGTATAATAACAATACATCACTGCAAACAAGATGAATTTAACAGGAAAATCAAAGAAAACCATTTTCCAGTTTTGACATCCAAAGTTTTACAAATAAAAGTGCTCTGTCCATCTCCATCACTGGTGAGTAACATAATTTTTAAAGGTTTAAATTTTAAATATGGTTGCTTGGTTGATGTCTGTAGTATATATATTGTTTGCCATATTTCTGCAGGGATGAGTGTAGCCATTTCTGTACATTTTGTTCTTACTTCAAGCCTCAGTGTGATGAAAAAATCATCATTTTTTTTCTTACTTGCTATTTGGATTAGGAATTAATCTAAAGTTTTTGAATTAGCATAGATGGATGGTTAGAATTTATAAGAAAGTTAAATACAAATTTGAGTAAGCCTTAAAAGAGAAAAAATGAAGTAACAGAGAAAATTATAAAACAAGTCAAAATTCAGTTGTCACGATCCATCAATTCAAGTTTATAAACTGATTACTAAATCAAAATTAGGATTTTTAAAACTCAAATTACATTTTTTAGTTGAGCTATGAACATGCTTTACTGGGTTGAACAATTCGAGCATTTTGGGTTGCCTCTGGAAGTGTAGTTGATCGGAGGGCTTGAGGTTCGTTTTGGAGGTAGTTGGATGGTCGGTGAGGCCAGGAAAATTGTCAGGAAGTTGATCTATGACCGGAGGTGACGATGGTAGCTAGTTTTATCTCCTAGACCTAGTTTTGGCTATGGCTGGAAATTTGATCGTTTTGGGGCCAAGAAGGGATCGAGTTCGATGGAACTCTGGGGAATGGTTGCGGGGACATGGTAGAAGCTGTAGCCAGAGGCGGTGGTACTCCGGTGGTCGGAGTTTGAAGAGCGGTGGAGGTTACAGGTTTTGGGGGCTGTTGCTTGTTGTGTTTCCAGGTTGCAGAGGAGAAGGTGTGTTTTTGTTTTCGAGCAAGTGGTTAGCTTCTGGGGGTTGTGTTAGGATTTGGAGGTGACTGGCGTCGTGTGGGAGTGTCAGAGGATGGCCGGAGGTGGCTGGGGCCACGGTGCACGTGCACCGTGCCAGTGAAGTATGGTGGTGTTGATTTTTTGGGTGCAGAGTTTTGAACTGGGAAATCACTCGAGTCAATCGAGTATGTAACTCGAAGCAAGGTGGTGGAGGACTCGAAGCACTGAAGTGGTTTGGTAATTTAGATGGTTCCAGGTTTGATTTGTCTCAGTTTTAGTGTGCAGGGTTTGAGCTCGGGGAAAGTCTCGGGTTAATTGCATTTTTACTCGAAGTAGGGAGGCAGTTGACCCGAAGCATTTTGTTTTGGTCTCAGGTGGGTGTTGAATTGCTACAGGCTGTATAAACAACCTGTACATTTAAATTTAAACCCAATTTAAAGCAAAATGAAATGTAAGTTAGTTGAAATCATGATGGAATTGAATTTAAGTTTGTCAACTAAGATTTAACAAAGCCTAAATCTAATTAGAAGTATGAATTCAAATTTATATTTGGAATCAAAAATGCAGTTTTGAAATATTTAAATGAGTTTCAGATTTAAAACTTGATAATTTCCAGAAATTAAAAATTTGACCTGAAACAAAAGTGTTGCTGCAGTCAAATTTGATTTTTGTTAAAGGTTTTGATTCAAACGGATATTTGAATCTTAAAGTTTAAAATGGATTTGGATTTAAAAAGGCAAGTTTCTAATTCTGGTTGTTAAAAGAGAGTTAAATCGAAGTTTTAAATCAAGATAAATTGAGAAATTCAAGTTTACTTAGAATTCAAAATCTGAAAGTTTAAATCAGTTTAAATATGAATGTTTTAAGAATGAGTTCAAATAAAATAGTTGAAAAGTAAATTATTTCAATAAGAATTAACTTGATTTTTGAGAATTCTTTGATTAAAGATTTTTGAATGAAAAATAAATAAATTGCTTAACTTGAGGTTTGCAAGTTAAATATTAATGAAATTTGGAAATTTAAATTTGAATTAAAATTCAAGTAGTTTAATTTAAAAGATTTTCTTATGTAAGTTCATGTGTAAATGTTACTTACATTTATTTAAAGATTTTAATTATAATCATTTTGACTCATCAATTCAAACGATATTAGAATTTAAATTTAAAATGTAATGTGAATGAAGTCATGAATTAAGAAATAAATTATCTTAAGGATAATAGGGTCATTAAGGAATGACTTATGTATTTAAGTTAATAATTTAAATTAATTTATAACTAAAGATCAACTAAGAAGTAAATCAAGAAATGATATTAAATGTAGACAATTAACTAAGGATTATTAATTAATTAATATATAGGATTAATTTTGGATAATTAATTAGATTAATTGGATAAACTATTGTAAATTGTTAAATGCAATTACTTGATAAAAGTAATTAAGAGATTAATTACTTATGGTAATTAATAAGATGATTAATTTAAGTTAGTTAAGTTACTTTAATTAATTTAAGAAAATCATTTGATAAACTGATAAGTGTAATTACTTAGTGTATGCAATGGAGCACAATTACTTAAGAAAGTAATTAATGTTAATTACTGAATGTAATTAGTGAAAGATGATATGTTAATAAAGTAATTTGGATAATTACTTTTGTAATTAATCAGAGGATTAATTAATGGATATAATTAATTATGGGATAATTAATTTATTTATATGAGTAATTAAGGATAATTAATTACTAGTTGATATTAATCAAAGGTGATTAATAATTGTGTTTAATACAAGATTAATCACTTAATGTGATTAATAAAGTAATTTAATCTGAATTAGAGATCATTAATTAATATAATTAATGATGTAAATTAAGAATTGTTTAATTAAGAAATAATTAATAATGTGGAGATTAATTGATGTAATTAATTAAGAATAAATGTAATTAATTATAAATGAAGTAATTAAAAGTTAATTACTAGGAATAATTTAGAATAATTAATTTGTAAAATTAATTAAAGACTAATTACTTACTGTAATTAGAAAATGATTAATTAGAGGAGTAAATCAAGATAAATATCTAGAGATAAATTAATTAATTTGTATAAATTTAATTATTGGTTGTATAAGCAGGATTTATAGATAAAGTAATTAATTTAATTTACTTTAAATTAGTTAGAGATAGAAGTAGTTAATTTAATTCATTTTAAATTAATTACAAATGGTATGATTATAAATCATTGCTTATGAATGAATGATATTGATATTTCATTTGATGTTTGTGATCTCAGATATGAGATGGGTAATATCTTGTGATATGAATGCTTGGTTTAAGTAGGATAATATTTAATTATCTGATGGATGATAATATTGATTATCTGTATGTGAGATGATGTGATTATTTATTGTGATATTATGAATTATCCATCTGTGTGTATATTGATTATGTTGAATTAAACTGTTAAGACTAAATAGACAACTTGGCCTTAAAAGACACGTTTTGGATTTCGATGTGACCAGGATTGGTTTTCCTTATTTGGAACATCCGAAAACCACATCGATTCCAAATTAACGATAGGTCGTGAATCTGAAGTGAAGATGAAGATTCAGAGTGCAAGGGTTGTCGTCGTTAACTCTGAGGGTGATTCCAAAATGAGTGTAACGAGATAATGCCTTCGGTTTCGTTCGAACCCGGAACGAACTTGTATGGATTGAATGCTTTCAACACATCGTCAGGTTGGCGATGAGCATTCTAAGAAATGTTTTCTATAAAGGTAATCGTAGCCTCAAGCCACATCAACCGGGAATGGCTAAAACAGGGGAGGTGCAGCAAGGTTAGGTGGGTCATGCCCAAGCAGGACAAGATTTTCCCCTGTCTAGATGTCCCTTTTTATTCGGCTGTGTGGGCGGTTGGACGTACACCAACTGCGGGGTTATCTTGTTCGGGACTGTTCAGTAAGGAATGGTTCCGGCCTTGTGTTGCAGGGGGTCGTGAGTGATCCTCGGTACGTTGATCTAGGCCACGTACTATGACGGGCGGTACCCCAGTAGCCCTGCCATTGTATGGAATCCACAATCCAATAAGTGCCAACGGTTTTGATTGTATTACCCACTTTTGTGGCTGGTAGCTGGAATTTAATAGACGTAACAATTTCGGCTATTTTCTATTTACTTGAAAACCCTAGACCTATTATAATATCACATAATTTCCTATCAAATGTTTTGGTTAGCGTAAGGTAAAAACTTTTCCATGTTTATGTGTGGGAAGTCTTACGTGATACCTTTTATTTTCAAAAGATTTTCAAAGTTAAACAACTTTAACCTGTTACTCATACCAGACCCATGTATGACCCGGAGTTTATTTTTGTTTTTCATAAACTCTCGGGTACCCAAATTTTTACGGGTAGCCAAGGGATTCAGGTTAGATTTTGATGCATTTTGGAGAAGCAATGGAGCAGGAGGCTTCAGCGTTGTAGATGTATATATAGTTCCGCTGTGTTGGTATCCCTGAGTTATTTGTTTGAGTTGTGTTGTATTAACTAGACAGGTGTTTATAACTGTCTAGTATGTGATGTATTATCTGTATAACTCTGATCGATGTTGTGTATTATGTAAATACTTATGTGATTATTATAATTTATTCGTTCCGCTGTGAGATTCTGATGTTGTTGTTCTTTCTTCTCGATCTTTTCTATTTTCTCATCCCTTTCTTTCTTTAAGAACGATACGTCTTCCTGGGCGTAGGAAGTCGGGTCGTTACAGTGGTATCAGAGCGCTAGGTTGAGTGAGTACCTAGGCTCTTGAGTGATTTCTTTCTTGAGGGAGCATATTTGTAATTTTGATATATATATATATATATATATATATATATATTTGTTTCTACCTATTTGTTGGGTTACCTGTTCAGGTTTTCCAATATGTTATGAAGGTAGATAGGTAGTGGTGTGTGTAACACAACTATCAATGGTTGGAAGTGTAATTTTCAAGACTGTAGGCCTAATACTGTCTCGAGTAAGTTTTGGACGGTGTAAGGATTTCATCGATCTCTGAAGGAAACCTATTAAGGTTCGGAGTTCATCTTTGAAGTGTAAGAGTTTGGTTGAGCTAGAATTTGGATCTGTCGGTTGGGCAGAAGTAAGTCAAGATATTTTGATACATCAAGGTGTAGTAGCTGTGTGATGAGACACAGTGACTATGGATATCTCCGACGATGTTTCTTTGGAACAAGTAAGGAAGAGTGAATGCTTCGGTGTTGTGGCTGTGCTCAGCTGGGTGTTTTGTTTGTTTTGAGGTCCGAGTTTCTCGAAGAGCTTTGGATAGGAAATCTTAGCATCTGTGGCAGTAATGCAGCTTGGGATGTTTTCGGTGTTGGCAAGAGATCTTCTGGCTTAGCAGTTTTTCTGGAATGGAATTCAGAAGTAATTATGTAGACCCGTTTCTTCGATGGATTGGCCACATAAGTGTAAGCTGTTCTGATTTGTAAAAAGAGAAAGAAGTATCTTTGGAATTTGGTTGTATCGATCGCAAAAGTGACTTGCGATGGTTTGGGTGTTCTTTTGGGATTTCAGAGATTTGTCTAGATGTCTTCTGGAAGTTAGAGTTTTGTCAACATCTGGAAATTGAGTTTGGTGAAGCAGCTCAAAATTTTGGAGGAACTTCTGAGTTTTATTTTTGGAATGTGTTGACCAGTCCGTGCTTGAGTTCATAATCAGCATTTTCATCTGTTCAGACAGAGTTGCGCAGTGGAAGCATGGTGGAAGCTGTTTTAGTTTGGAAGCAATTGGATATTGCAGTGTTTGGATTAGAGAGTTCTATAGGAAATTTTTCAGGATCTGAGACTAGATTGGAGTGCACCTGTTTTATCTCTCCGAACGAGAGATGTGAGTTCTGTTTTCTGATTTTGGAATAGAGTTGTGTTCTGAGTTTTGGTTGATCTTGGAAAGATCCATTTGTTGGATTGTCTTTGGTTCAGTTGTTTATAGGGCATCAGCAAGGGTTAAGCTGATCAAGAAAGATGAAGGAAGCCCAGGATCGTCCGAAGAATTTTGTGGACAAGAGACGAAGAAATTTGGAGTCCGTAATCGGGGATTTGATTTTGGATAAGTGTTTGTTTCAGAATTGGATTGTCAGTTTGGATAACTGGAATTCAGAGTGTTTCACGTATCTCTGATGGAGTACGTGTAAGATCTATCTTTGATTTTAGAGTCAACAGTTCATGGAATTTCGGTTGTTGGGTCAGACTTGAGTTTGGTCTGATATTTTGATTTGTTTTGTAGATTTAGATGAGTGGGAACTCTGTAGTTTAGTAGTAGTATTGGTTGTTTGGATTCTATAGGGCGAGTAACCCGGTATTTATACTTGGGGAAACTCGAGAAAATTTTATTTAGAATTTTGTCTGGATAGTTAGATTTCTTTGTTTGGATGAATTGGTTGCTATGATTGTTAGTTTATGTTGATATATGCTTGTGTTTCAAATTTAAATTTTTAATTGGATTATTAAATTACCTTTGTTTTAAATTTCGGGGACGAAATTCTTTTAAGGGGGGAAGAATGTGATATCCCGGAAATTTGGGACAATATCAATTTAATAATCTACATTAAAAATTAAATTAATTTGATAATATTTGTAAATAATATATGAATTGATTTATTAATCTTCTTTTAAATAAATGTTTAACTGATAATTTATCTTTTAGAAGCTAATCAAATTGCCTTCTATTTATAATGTATATATATATATCTGTATATATATTGTAAATGAAAAATCTTTGTTTTAAATTTAATAAATAGACATGTTTTTAATTCTAATATTTTTGATAATTTAGAAATTTGATATTAAGCTATTTAATAAATGATCATATGATTTTAAATTACTCAAGATTTAAGTTTAGTTTGTTTAAATAATTTTAGCTTACATTTAAATTTAGCAAAAGGTTTGTTTAATTTGTTTTAAAATTTAACTTGATAAAAATAAGTAGTTTATTAATAAAGAGATAAATTATTTTATAAATCATTTTGACTTAATAATGAGCTCTATTAATAATGAAATATCTTTAAAATGGATTTTAAATGAATCGAAATTTGTTATTTTAAACTTATGTATATATATACATACACATACTTTGTGAAGCTATGATTTGGGTTATAAAATAAATTCTTTTGAGAATGTTTAAGATAAAATAAATTTTATAAAATGTTTAAACAAAGCATAATAAAAACAGTTATGTATATAGGATATAAAGCATTTCTTGGCATGTGAAAAACATTTGTATGTAACTTGTAAAAGTTTTGAATGCAAGAAACAAATCAGGTAAGTATAAAAGCAAAAATGATTTGTGTAAAATAAAAATAAAAAAATAGAAAGAATAAGGCCTGTAAGTAATTTGTAGTGTAAGCTAATGCAAAGTAAAATTCAAAACACATGCTTGTAAGTATGCAAGATGAAATAATAGATGTATGCAGGCAAGAATAGAAAAGAAAAAGACAAGTATGCAAAGCTAAATAAAATATCTTCATTCTAGTCAAATGAAATTGGTCAAAGTATGAAAATAACAGCTCACTAAAGATGTATATTATAGTTCAAACTAAAAAAATAAAATAAAACAAATATCTATAACAAGTAGCTTCATATACAAGCTAAGTCTTGATCTGCAGGTTATATACTTACATGCATATCTTTTTGCAGCTGTACATAATCATACTTATGTCATCTAATAGAGGAACCAAGTCTTAATTACTATCATCTCAGCACATAATTTTGTCAATTCAAGTGAATATAAATCTATACTCTCAGATAAAAAAAATTTGCTATATCAAAAACAAGTAAAACTTGTACACATGGTAACCTACAGCTGTTCAACAGTTTTTCCTATTTATAAGTCATGTTCTCTTTTATATTTTCATTCGTTCAACTCAACATAGCAAGCCTTTTTATTTTTATAACTGAAGCTTTGTATAATAACAATACATCACTGCAAACAAGATGAATTTAACAGGAAAATCAAAGTAAACCATTTTCCAGTTTTGACATCCAAAGTTCTATAAATAAAAGTGCTCTGTCCATCTCCATCACTGGTGAGTAACATAAATTTTTAAAGGTTTAAATTTTAAATATGGTTGCTTGGTTGATGTCTGTAGTATATATATTGTTTGCCATATTTCTGCAGGGATGAGTGTAGCCATTTCTGTACATTTTGTTTTTACTTCAAGCCTCAGTGTGATGAAAAAATCATCATTATTATTTTTCTTACTTGCTGTTTGGATTAGGAATTAATCTAAAGTTTTTGAATTAGCATAGATGGATGGTTAAAATTTATAAGAAAGTTAAATACAAATTTGAGTAAGCCTGAAAAGAGAAAAAATGAAGTAACAGAGCAAATTATAAAACAAGTCAAAATTCAGTTGTCACGATCCATCAATTCAAGTTTATGAACTGATTACTAAATCAAAATTAGGATTTTTAAAACTCAAATTACATTTTTTAGTTGAGCTATGAACATGCTTTACTAGGTTGAACAATTCGAGCATTTTGGGTTGCCTCTGGAAGTTTAGTTGATCGGAGGGCTTGAGGTTCGTTTTGGAGGTAGTTGGATGGTCGGTGAGGCCAGGAAAATTGTCAGGAAGTTGATCTATGACCGGAGGTGACGATGGTAGCTAGTTTTATCCCCTAGATCTAGTTTTGACTATGGCTGGAAATTTGATCGTTTTGGGGCCAAGAAGGGATCGAGTTCGATGGAACTCAGAGGAATGGTTGTGGGGACATGGTAGAAGCTGTAGCCAGAGGCGGTGGTACTCCAGTGGTCGGAGTTTGAAGAGCGGTGGAGGTTACAGGTTTTGGGGGCTGTTGCTTGTTGTGTTTCCAGGTTGCAGAGGAGAAGGTGTGTTTTTGTTTTCGAGTAAGTGGTTAGCTTCTGGGGGTTGTGTTAGGATCTGGAGGTGACTGGCGTCGTGTGGGAGTGTCAGAGGATGGTCGGAGGTGGCTGGGGCCACGGTGCACGTGCACCATGCCAGTGAAGTATGGTGGTGTTGATTTTTGGGTGCAAAGTTTTGAACTGGGAAATCACTCGAGTCAATCGAGTATGTAACTCGAAGCAAGGTGGTGGAGGACTCGAAGCATTGAAGTGGTTTGGTAATTTAGATGGTTCCAGGTTTGATTTGTCTTAGTTTTAGTGTGCAGGGTTTGAGCTCGGGGAAAGTCTCGGGTTAATTGCATTTTTACTCGAAGTAGGGAGGCAGTTGACACGAAGTATTTTGTTTTGGTCTCAGGTGGGTGTTGAATTGCTACAGCCTGTATAAACAACCTGTACATTTAAATTTAAACCCAATTTAAAGCAAAATGAAATGTAAGTTAGTTGAAATCATGATGGAATTGAATTTAAGTTTGTCAACTAAGATTTAACAAAGCCTAATTCTAATTAGAAGTATGAATTCAAATTTATATTTGGAATCAAAAATGCAGTTTTGAAATATTTAAATGAGTTTCAGATTTAAAACTTGATAATTTCCAGAAATTAAAAATTGAACCTGAAACAAAAGTGTTGCTGCAGTCAAATTCGATTTTTGTTAAAGGTTTTGATTCAAACGGATATTTGAATCTTAAAGTTTAAAATGGATTTGGATTTAAAAACCCGAGTTTCTAATTCTGGTTGTTAAAAGAGAGTTAAATCGAAGTTTTAAATCAAGATAAATTGAGAAATTCAAGTTTACTTAGAATTCAAAATCTGAAAGTTTAAATCAGTTTAAATATGAATGTTTTAAGAATGAGTTCAAATAAAATAGTTGAAAAGTAAATTGTTTCAATAAGAATTAACTTGATTTTTGAGAATTCTTTGATTAAAGATTTTTGAATGAAAAATAGATAAATTGCTTAACTTGAGGTTTGCAAATTGAATATTAATGAAATTTGGAAATTTAAATTTGAATTAAAATTCAAGTAGTTTAATTTAAAAGATTTTCTTATGTAAGTTCATGTGTAAATGTTACTTACATTTATTTAAAAGATTTCAATTATAATCATTTTGACTCTTCAATTCAAATGATATTAAAATTTAAATTTAAAATGTAATGTGAATGAAGTCATGAATTAAGAAATAAATTATCTTAAGGATAATAGGGTAATTAAGGAATGACTTATGTATTTAAGTTAATAATTTAAATTAATTTATAACTAAAGATCAACTAAGAAGTAAATTAAGAAATGATATTAAATGTAGACAATTAACTATGGATTATTAATTAATATATAGGATTAATTTTGGATAATTAATTATATTAATTGGATAAGCTATTGTAAATTGTTAAATGCAATTACTTGATAGAAGTAATTAAGAGATTAATTACTTATGGTAATTAATAAGATGATTAATTTAAGTTAGTTTATGGTAATTAATAAGATGATTAATTTAAGCTAGTTAAGTTATTTTAATTAATTTAAGAAAATCATTTGATAAATTGATAAGTGTAATTACTTAGTGTATGCAATGGAGCACAATTACTTAAGAAAGTAATTAATGTTAATTACTGAATGTAATTAGTGAAAGATGATATGTTAATAAAGTAATTTGGATAATTACTTTTGTAATTAATCAGAGGATTAATTAATGGAGATAATTAATTATGGGATAATTAATTTATTTATATGAGTAATTAAGGATAATTAATTACTGGTTGATATTAATCAAAGGTGATTAATAATTGTGTTTAATACAAGATTAATCACTTAATGTGATTAATAAAGTGATTTAATCTGAATTAGAGATCATTAATTAATATAATTAATGATGTAAATTAAGAATTGTTTAATTAAGAAATAATTAATAATGTGGAGATTAATTTATGTAATTAATTAAGAATAAATGTAATTAATTATAAATGAAGTAATTAAAAGTTAATTACTAGGAATAATTTAGAATAATTAATTTGTAAAATTAATTAAAGACTAATTACTTACTGTAATTAGAAAATGATTAATTAGAGGAGTAAATCAAGATAAAAATCTAGAGATAAATTAATTAATTTGTATAAATTTAATTATTGGTTGTATAAGCAGGATTTATAGATAAAGTAATTAATTTAATTTACTTTAAATTAGTTAGAGATAGAAGTAGTTAATTTAATTCATTTTAAATTAATTACAAATGGTATGATTATAAATCATTGCTTATGAATGAATGATATTGATATTTCATTTGATGTTTGTGATCTCAGATATGAGATGGGTAATATCTTGTGATATGGATGCTTGGTTTAAGTAGAATAATATTTAATTATCTGATGGATGATAATATTGATTATCTGTATGTGAGATGATGTGATTATTTATTGTGATATTATGAATTATCCATCTGTGTGTATATTGATTATGTTGAATTAAACTGTTAAGACTAAATAGACAACTTGGCCTTAAAAGATACGTTTTGGATTTCGATGAGACCGAGATCGGTTTTCCTTATTTGGAACATCCGAAAACCACATCGATTCCAAATTAACGATAGGTCGTGAATCTGAAGTGAAGATGAAGATTCAGAGTGCAAGGGTTGTCGTCGTTAACTCTGAGGGTGATTCCAAAATGAGTGTAACGAGATAATGCCTTCGGTTTCGTTCGAACCCGGAACGAACTTGTATGGATTGAATGCTTTCAACACATCGTCAGGTGGGCGATGAGCATTCTAAGAAATGTTTTCTATAAAGGTAATCGTAGCCTCAAGCCTCATCAACCGGGAATGGCTAAAACAGGGGAGGTGCAGCAAGGTTAGGTGGGTCATGCCCAAGCAGGACAAGATTTCCCCCTGTCTAGATGTCCCTTTTTATTCGGCTGTGTGGGCGGTTGGATGTACACCAACTTCGGGGTTATCATGTTCGGGACTGTTCAGTAAGGAATGGTTCCGGCCTTGTGTTGCAGGGGGTCGGGAGTGATCCTCGGTACGTTGATCTAGGCCACGTACTGTGACGGGCGGTACCCCAGTAGCCCTGCCATTGTATGGAATCCACAATCCAATAAGTGCCAACGGTTTTGATTGTATTACCCACTTTTGTGGCTAGTAGCTGGAATTTAATAGATGTAATAATTTTGCTATTTTCTATTTACTTGAAAACCCTAGACCTATTATAATATCACAGAATTTCCTATCAAATGTTTTGGTTAGCGTAAGGTAAAAACTTTTCCATGTTTATGTGTGGGAAGTCTTACGTGATACCTTTTATTTTCAAAAGATTTTCAAAGTTAAACAACTTTAACCTGTTACTCATACCAGACCCATGTCTGACCCGGAGTTTATTTTTATTTTTCATAAACTCTCGGGTACCCAAATTTTTACGGGTAGCCAAGGGATTCAGGTTAGATTTTGACGCATTCCGGAGGAGCAATGGAGCAGGAGGCTTCAGCGTTGTAGATGTATATATAGTTCCTGTTGGTATCCCTGAGTTATTTGTTTGAGTTGTGTTGTATTAACTAGACAGGTGTTTATAACTGTCTAGTATGTGATGTATTATCTGTATAACTCTGATCGATGTTGTGTATTATGTAAATACTTATGTGATTATTATAATTTATTCGTTCCGCTGTGAGATTCTGATGTTGTTGTTCTTTCTTCTCGATCTTTTCTATTTTCTCATCCCTTTCTTTCTTTAAGAACGATACGTCTTCCTGGGCGTAGGAAGTCGGGTCGTTACAATTTTCCTAATTGTTTTAGTCTTGTCTATCCAAAAAAAAAAATGTTTTGTTTTGTTTAACTTGTTTTGAATTGTTTTAAGTCCATCCTTATTTCAAAAGGGAATAAAACAAAAATTTATATATATATATATATATATATATATATATATATATTTTGAAATTTCAGGTTGTCAGAACAGAAAATCAAGAAGAACCATTTTGCTTTGCTAAAATAATCGCCGCTAAAAAAAATAATTTGCTAATAATCTGCATGCTTTGAATCGCATTATTGGTTGCTTGCATATATATATATATATATATATATATATATTTCAAATCCAAAAATAAAAAAACAAACTTCATTTTAGTTGTATTGTAAATTCACTTTAATTTTTATTTTGCATTCATCTCATCTTATTTTTATATTCTAAGGGAAATACCCCAATTCACATTAAGTGGAGGATTTCATCACCCTTTCCTAACCTACAAATCAATCGCATTTCATCGTAGAATTTGACTAATAATAAAGGCAAGACATTTGACTTAAGGGTGTCGCGAGCTCATCTAGGTCTTAATTTATATCTTCACAATTGTTTTCTTTGAACAGTTTTATTTCTTGGTTTGTTGGATATGACAGAGTAATAACCATTTATAAATATTAAGGAGATTCGTAGATATTATAGTGGTTGTTCCTCTGAATGTACTTAAATCTTCGGTTGCATTGCTACGGTGATTCGTGGTGCATCGATAACCCCTGCTCGTTTCCTGGCAATTTTTTTTTGATTTAAGACAAAGTGTGGTTATATAATTTTGGTTTAGGAGCTACTAAGGACAAAAAAATGTAATTAAGTCCTCTACATTCATTTAGTTGCATTAGTTTATGCATATTTAAAAAATCCAAAATCCAAAAAAACCTTGTAAATTTTACTTGACTTAGTTTTTAATCCAAAAAAAAGATCCTTTTTCCTTTCCTTTGAAAATTTTTAGTCAACAACAAAAATCTTAAAAAAATCTTTTGGAAATTTTTTTTATGAAAACAAAAACATATAAAATTTGAAAATCCCAAAAAAAAAATATTCAGAAACAACTTTTCTTTTGAAAATAAATTTCACTTGGTAAATATTTTTCTTCCCTAAAAAAAACAAAAAAAAAATTCACTTCATTTTTCAAATCTTGTTCCATTCTCTAAACTTGATTCTAACTTCTTTCCCTTCTCGACTTTCACTTGTGCAAGCGTACTTGGAATTATGACATAACAACAAATCGTTAGACTCGCGACTCAACAACTAATCGTTTAACTCGAGCAGACGATCCTCTCGGAATGATAAATGAGAATGCTCCTTGAACTCTTATGAATAGAATCTTTCCCGATAGAATTTCTGTTCCTTCTTACATCACGTTACCCGCCCCAACGAGTAACCATTTCGAAATTCAATCGAATTTTGCAATTTTGAACACAATGATCCATACATCTTTTTGACGAAATTCAAACAAGTTTACACAACCTTTAAACCCCAAAAACTTTCTGATGATTGAATCAAACTTCGATTAATCACATTCGCTCTTACGGATTACGCTGAAAAATGGTTGTACAGCTTACCACTGAACTCCATTAAAATTTGAGAAGAATTCATAAAAGCTTTCTTAAAATGTTCTACCCTTGGAAAAAAACGAGTAGAAATGAAATTGTAAATTTTCATTAATTGAAGGGAGAACCGTTTGGAATATAGTTTGAAAGATTCAAAGAGCTTTTGATAAAATGTCCATACCATAACTTCGAAAAATGGACGAATTGTCAAATCTTATACGATGGACTCGAAATCATCTTACGAACCATGCTCGAATCAATGTGTTAAGGCAACTTTCTTGCCCAACATTATGACGATGCTTGGCGATTTCTTAAAAACCTCATCGAAAAATCATCTCAATGGGACCGTTCGAACAAAAAATCAATTTACTCACAATCGAGCGCACACTCGATAGGATCTTCTTTTTCTTTGGAAGCTAAGATCGATGCAATGATTAAAAATTCGATAAAGTTTTCGCATTGATCAAATGAACCAAGCTTCCCAACCGATGTGTTATAGATGCAACGATCCTAATCATATAGCCGAACAGTGCCCCAAATCTGTCGAACAAATCAACGCTTTCAATAAAGCCAAAATGACTCATTTTCTCCAACGTATAATCCTGGTTGGAGAAAGCATCCAAATTTGGCTTGGAACCAAAATAATCCCAACACAAATACGATTCGTCCCAATCTTCAAGCATTCTCAAATAACGCTTCGAATCCTCCCTTTCAACCTAATCATTTTCAACCAAATTTTGTGGGTTCGTCTCATAATCAACCGCAAAAATCAAATTTTCAACCAAATTCTACTCATCCTCCTCAAGACGATAAACGTTTAAGTTCACTTGACAAAACTCTTGAAACATTGGCTAAAGCAACTACTCAAAGCCTTCAATCAAACAACAATTTGCAAAATTTATTGACCTCATATATGCAAAACACAAACCAATCGATTGCAAAACTTGAAATGCAAAAGTGTCAATTAGCATATCTGTAAGTGAATGCTAACGAGGAACATTCCTAAGCCATCCTATTCCAAATCCCAGAAATAAAAATGCAAATTCAAATCAAGCCCATGTTGTTCAAGTAGCAACATTACCTAATCGAATGCTATCACAACTCTTCATTTTTAAAAGAATCGATAATCAAGTCATTAATCCAAACTATTTTTCGAAAACCTCCCTCGACGCTTCTAAAGCAACAAACGAATCTGAATAGAACGTAGAGCCAATCATCGAATCGAATGCTAATCAAAATTCTTCTTCTACTCAAGTAGACCCGCCTATTGAGTATCGCATCCTATTTCCACATCGTCTTCGACCCAAGAAACAGTCGGACTAAATGGAAAAGATATTGGAAATTTTTAAACAAGTGAAAGCTAATATCCCGCTTCTTGATACTGTTAGCAAGTCCCCACTTTCATGAAATTTTTTAAGGACTTGTGCACCTAAAAGCGACACATTCAAGTGCCTAAAAAAATCTTCTTAGCCGCCAGTTTGAGCTAAGTCTTGTCCCAATCCATGCCCATCAAATACAAAGATCCTGGCTGCCCTACGATTTCATGTACAATTGGAGACAGGACGATTAACAAATGCTTGATAGACTTAGGTATGAGTGTTAATTTGATTCCATATTCCAAGGACGAACAATTAGGCTTGGATGAGCTCAAACCCACAATGGTCACGCTTTAATTCGCCTATCGCTCCATTAAAAAGCGCATGGGAGAAATTGAGGATATGCTTAGGGCAATTCACATTCCTCATTGATTTTATCGTTCTCGAAACACAACCCGTGACAAATCCCGCGAGTCAAATTCCCTTGATTTAGGCCGATCATTCTTAGCCACCTTAAACGCCTTAATCAATTTTCATAACAGATCGATGAAAATCTCTTTTGGAAACATGACTTTAGATCTTAAATTTTCAATCTTGAAAGCCAACGAATGAACCTCACGACCAAAGGTTGGAAGTTAGTACCATTCATGAAAACTTCGAAAACGAGACGATTGGCCTTAATGATGAACGTGAGGCCGAGTACGAAAAATTATTTTACGAAATTCCTAGAGAGATTGAATACACTCTTCCTTTTGAATCGCTTTTAGTTGAGTTTGAATCTCAACCCACGTCTTTAATTGAGCAAATCCCGAAGTTGGACCTCAAACCACTTCCTGATCACCTTTAAGTATGCATACTTTGGTGATAACGAAACATCTCCCGTCATAATTTCTACGACTCTCTCTCTCAATCAAGAAACTTCTTTACTTTCAGTCATGCCAAAAACAAGGAAGTAATTGTATGGTCGATCTCCGATATAAATGGAATTGGTCCCGCACTTGTTTAACATCGCTTACATTTAATCGACGATGCCAAGCCTGTTCGTAATGCACAACGAAGGCTTAATTCAAAAATGAAAAATGCGGTGCATGATGAAATTCTTAAACTTCTCGACAACGGAATCATTTACCTAATCTCTGATAGTTCATGGGTTATCTTAATTAACGTTGTACCGAAAAAGACTGGGCTAATCATTGTCAAGAACGCTTCAAACGAACTTATTCCAACTCCTAATCAAACGGGTTAGCGTGTTTGTGTAGACTATCGAAAACTAAATGCTGCAACACGTAAATATCACTTTCCTCTTCTTTTCATTAATCAAATGCTCGAACGTTTAGCCGACTGCGAATTCTACTGCTTCCTTAATGGTTATTCTAACTATAACCAAATTCCAATCGCTCCCAAAGATTAAGAGAAAACGACTTTCACGTGTCCATTCGGTACCTTTTCTTTTCGACGTATGCCATTCGGACTTTGTAATGCTCTTGCTCCTTTCCAACGATGCATGATTGGCATTTTTTCGACATGATTGAACGCTTTTTAGAAACTTTTATGGACGTTTTCTCTATCTTTGGTGATTCTTTTTATCAATGTTTGCATCATCTCGAATTGGTTCTAAATCGATGTAAAAAAATTGACTTTGAATTGGGAAAAATACCACTTTATGGTCAAACAAGGTATAGTCCTTGGTCATCTCAAATAAAGGCATTGACGTAGATAAAGCAAAAGTGGATGTAATTGCAAACCTACCCATTCCCAAATCTGTTTAGGACATTTAATCATTTCTAGGTCACGCTAGCTTTTACCGTCGCTTTGTGAATGGCTTTAGCAAAATCACTCGTCGTTTGACGACTCTCCTCGAAAAAGACGTTCCTTTCGATTTCAACTCTGAGTGTATCTCTTCTTTTGAACATCTTTAAAAAGAAATCATTTCAGCTCTAATCATTTGCGCACCCAATTAGGATCTCCCATTTGAAATAATGTGTGATGCTTCGAACTTTGCAGTTGGTGCTATCTTAGGACAACGCATCAAAAAAGTCCATCATGTTATCTACTACGCTAGCATGAATCTGAACGACGCTCAACTTAACTATACAACAACTGAAAAAGAGCTTCTAGCAGTAGTTTTTGCTCTTGAAAAATTCCAACAATATTTGATCGGGTCACACATTACTGTGTATAAGGACCATTCTGCGTTCGATATCTCCTGGCTAAAAAGGATGCTAAATCCCATTTGATTCGATTGATCCTTTTACTTCAAGAATTTGACCTTACAATCTAAGACAAAAATGATCTGATAATGTCATAGTCGATCACTTATCTTGTTTTTCGAATGCACCATCTTCTTTGCCAATCAATTAATACTTCCTCGATGAACAACTTCTTTCAATTTCTATCGATCCATGGTATGCTGATATAGTGAACTACTTAGTCACCAAAGAAACTTTCTCATCTTGGTCTAAAGAGGACAAATACAAATTCATGTCCCAAGTGAAATATTTCTACTGGGATGATCCATACTTGTTCAAATATTGCCCCGACCAACTCATCTGGCGTTGCATTTCGGATAATGAGATCAGGAGTGTTCTTTCATTTTGCCACGATCAAGCGTGCGGTGGACATTTCGGTCCATGAAAAACTGCGAAAAAAGTGCTTCAGTGTGGTTTCTATTAACCTTCTTTTTTCAAAGATTCATTTGAATTTTATAAAACTTGCGATCGATGCCAAATGCTTGAACGAATTTCTCGACGAGATATGATGCCTCTAAACCCCATTCTTATTATCGAATCTTTGATGTTTGGGGTATCGACTTTATGAGACCTTTTCCCAATTCTTTTGGAAATTTGTATAATCTTCTCGTTGTCGATTACTTCTCAAAATGGGTCGAGGCTGTTCCATGAAAAACCAACGACCATAGAATTGTTATGAAGTTTCTCAAAGAAAACATATTATCGAGCTTCGGCACACCTGCACAATAATCAATGATAACGGAGTCCATTTTTGCAATTGATCTTTTGAAACATTAATGAAGAAATACTCGATAACCCATAGGTTATCTACTCCATATCATCCTCAAACTTGTGGGCAAGTCGAAGTTTCAAATCATCATATAAAACAAATCTAGGAGAAAACGGTCAACAAATATCGAAAAGATTGGTCCCGGAAATTGACCGACGCACTTTGGGCTTATCGTACTGCTTTTGAAACTAACCTTAGGATGTCTCCGTTTCGTTTGGTTTATGGGAAAGCTTTCCATTTACTGGTTAAAATCAAATACGAAGCATTGTAGGCAATAAAGAACTTAAGCTTTGATCTCGATAAAGCTGGCGAAAATCGAAAACCACAACTCAACGAACTAGAAGAACTTAGGAAGGACGCATATGAAAATAAGAAAATTTACAAAGAAAAAAAAGTTTTTCATGATAAATCAATCCTAAGAAAAAAGTTTTTGCCTTACCAAAAAGTTCTTTTTATAACTCAAGACTTCATTTATTCCCTGGGAAACTTAAATCGAGATGGACCACTCCATTTGTGGTACGAACTATTTTTCCACATAGTGTTGTTTAACTAGAAAACCCCAGGATGGATCAATTTTTAAAGTCAACGGTCATTGTTTTAAACCTTTCTTGGAATTTCCCAGTAACCAAGAGGAGGAGCTCATGATTCTTCATGAGCCAAGCTACGTCTAGTAAGAATGTTAACCCTCTTTTATAAATATGTACATATTTTTTCCCATTACACTTATTATATCGTGCATTGACTATAGGAACACGGTAAGAATTAAGTGTAGGGGGAGTCTCATTTTTCATTTTTTTAAGTCTTATGGCATTTTTTTGAATTTTCATTTTCTTAACTAAGAAAAAAGTCTCTCAAAATTTCTAAATCTCAAAAACGTTTTCTTTTTAGCATTTAGATTTATTTTTGAAGAAACATTATACGATAAGTACAGGTTTTGGTTAATAAATTGAAATTTTTGAAAAAAAAAATTGTCTTAACAAAAATAAAAATGAAGTTTGATTACAAATAACAGTGGTTAACTAGTATATAGGAAGGTTCATATGTGTTAATTATGAAGTATATTCTAAATGAAAATCTTTGTTTAAAAAAAGTGGTAAATTTAAAGTAAAGGATATAACATTTTTATCTTCTAAGTTAAATGGTGCTAATATGATTTTGCAAAACTCTCTCTTTTCAAAAAAAATAGAGAAAAGAAAACACACAAAAATATATATATATAAGTAAAAACAAATTATATATATATATGTATGTATGTATTTTAACACCTAGAGTCATGTGTTTACACTCATGTGTTTCTTTCCATTCTCTGTACCCTTCTCACGTAAGCCCAAAAGACAGTACGCAATCGGTATATCTAGCCTCGGTTTATCTAAGTTAGGTGTATGTATGTAAAAATTCTTTTTAATAACGCCTACATCCAATAAGTGTTCACATTTGTGTGCTCACTCGCCATGCTCTGTATTCCCCTCACATCATTCCGTAAGGCGGTGCATGGGTAATATATCTGGCCTCAGTTTATCTAAGTTAGGAATACGTAAATATTACTAATATTAATAAAATTTTCAAATAAGAGAAAGTAAGCAATTGAAATCCAAGCACCATTTTAACTTGTTTGATTTGACTTGTTATTGGAAAGGAATGAAAATACCACTTTGATAAACCTTGATAATCAACTAGGGATCTAGTTCATAGTTACACTGTATTATCGATCGAAATAACAAAGTAAACGATAGCTTATTGGTTACGATAACTTTGTTTTTATTGGAAAGTTTGACAAGTAAATGACTTAAATTTCAAGATAATGACCAAAACCTATATTTAACTTTTTTTTTTTCAATTTAAAAGTAAAACCTTTATTGTAAATATTTTCAAAAACTTGCATTCATCTCTTTGAAAATATATCTTGCATTATATAAATACTTTCACTTTGTATTTGGATTTTATGGGTAGTATCCATTGAAAACCCTCATGAGACAACATTTGACCTACTGGGGACACCCAAAGGTTTAATCATTCGCCATAAGGACTGGGGCTCACGGCAACCGGCTTGTTGCATATGCTCAATGCAATTGTGCTCTCTATGAAAACAGATTTATCTTAGTTTTCCTTTATTCGACGATGAATAAAATGATAAGTGTGAGGGTATTTGATGTGCACGTAAATATGCATATATTTACATCCATATTTTATCTACTTTTATTTAAATAAATCTCATATTTGGTATTTTAACATGTTTAAAAATAAAATTCAATTATTTTCAAATCATCATATCTTCATCTACATTCAAGGAAAAATAGTCATTTTTGTACGTGTTAATTTGGAACTTTTAACTTGGACATTTTTCATAATTTTTGTAGGAATTTGGATGCATGTGGAAGAGGGTTTACTGAAGATATATGCATGCGTAAAGGAATACAAAAGAATGATAATGGAAATAATTCAAATACATGTTCATGGAGGACCCCACCCACCCTCTTACCTAAATCTACAATTAGAAGCTAATGGACAACTAAGTGGAGGTTAAAGCTTCATGCAAATTAAATGATAGATTAATTAGTGGCTAATGGTTACTTTGTGCCCACACTTCCTACAAGGGCATTTTGAGAAGCACCATAAAAATGGAATTAGGGTTTTACGTATGTATAAATATCCCTCTTATGTACATGTAAATATCTTTTTACTCTTTAAAATTAGTTAGGAAATTAAGCAAGAAAGTTGTAATGTCAAATCTTCATGAAATAAAATGGCTCCCAAGCCTCTTTCTCTTCTCTTTTCTACTTGTTTTATTTATTTTTATGTTGATGTTTATTTCTATGCTTTCTTTTATTTCATATTTATAGCTTAGATTTATATTTATGCAAGTAGTGTAGCTTTAATTTTTATGCAAGTAGTTAGTAGTTAATCTCTTTTCATCCTTTGCTTAGTTTCCATTTCTTTGCTTTTTAATGTTAAAATTTACAAGTGTTGATTTGATAACACAAATGAATAGCTAAACCCCTTCAATTTAATGCTCTCTACCTTTATATAATTTCAATATTTTTATGATTTAGATCTCTTTTATTTATGCTTCATGAAAGTGAATTTTGATGTAAATTTATACAGTGGGTTTGATAGCTTATGTTGCTTTTGCAAATAAGCTATTCTTATTCATAAACACAATTTACATCATCATTTGCTAATTGGTTTTTTATTTTGAAATGAAGGTAAAAAACAAAATTTGATGATCTATATTACTAATTACAATAGTAAATAGATCATACTTAAAATAGCTTTTGCTTTGGCTTCATTTTCATAAGAATTGATAAGTGGTGTATTTGTTGTATTATAGTTTGATGGTTTAAGTTATGTTAATTAACAACATAAATAAACCATACTTATGATAAATGCAAAAATTATTTCACTTAATATCAAAAATAGAGATCGCAGATTGTTTGATTGTTGATTTATAAAAATATGAGAGTGGATTTGCCTCTAAATTGTTCCCTAATCTTATAGTTTTTAATCTCATTTTAAATTTAGTTTTAGCTTCATTTTGCTTGTAGCTAACAATCTTATCTCATTTTGGTCTAATTTGATTGATTAGAATTTTTAAAATCTTTAAAAAAATTCCCTACGGATCGACTCGTACTCGCTACATACTACAATAGTACGTCGTGCGCTTGTAGTTATTTTAATTTGAAATTTAGTGGCAATTTTTTATTTCGATAGAAAATTTGCCGTTAAATAATCAGGGTAGTATCATTACTAAAATATTTGGTACAAAAATTGCATGATGTTACTTGATCAGGGAAATAGTCATGACGAAAATGCTTTGATGCAATGTTTGATTGGTGCATGATATCGTTTGATCACGACAATAATCATGACTAAAACGTTTTGATGCAATGTTTGAAAGTTAAGTGATATTGCTTGATCGCAGTAATAATCACAACTAAAATATATTTTTTCAATGTCTGAAAGTTGTGTGTTATTGGTTGATCTTGACAATAATCAGGACTAAAATATTTTGATGCAATATTTGACTTGAAGTCTAATGTGACGTACCTGAGGCATGTCAAAGATATTGGTTATTTTCCCGAAATTATGGACAAAACTTTTCATGGCTTTGAAATGGATATAAGTACACCACTTAGAAGATAGCCAGAAATTACTATCCTCTAATACCGTTCTTAAATAAAATTTATACAATTATATATGTATAAACCAAAGTGGAACTGAAATGAACCCAAAAACATTTTTGGAACAAGTACGTATGTAAAGTATATATATCATGATTTCAATGTGTCCTACACTTGAATACCGAGGGTATTCTTAAAAGAAACATATTATTCTTCAAATCATTATCACTCAATATATATATATATATATTTATGTATGTATGTTATGAATCCTTAATATATAAGTTGTCCTCTGCCATTTATATATTAACAAATTACTTACATGCTCTTTGGTTATCGAGCAAACTTAGGTGTGAGATGCTATGTGTAGTACTATTAATATATTATTAGACTAGGTAAGATTCATGCATGTATTTATTGAGCAGACTCAAAGTACATGCATTAGCATTAGGCTGTGTGACATGGTGGGTATGAATGAAAAACTTATTTCAATTTATTAAGAAAACTAAAATCGAGATTGAGATTAGGACAAATACCACGAGTTAGAAGTTGTAAATGAGACAACTGTTGACCATCGCTTGTGGGCCTATGCTTTGTTAAGCAAACTCAAAGTAAGAATCCCAAAGCAGATGATAACTAACACCCATGTAACATCCCGTAACACCAACCTTATATAAATTGGATAATTTAAATAAGATAAGATATAAAAATGAAATTTTACAGAATTAGGAATTAAACCACGAAAATTATGTCATCGTGTTCATGGCGAAATTCTAATCGATTACCATATATACAATATTGAGAAAGGAAAAGTTATGGACATTCGAAGTTTTTGGATTCAAAATAATTTAATTATAATTGAAATTTAAATTGATATTTAATTCTCAAATTTGAAATTCAAAAATTAAACGTAGGTAGACTTGGTTGTTAAGTAAACATTAATATTAACGTTCACATTAAACTATAATTAAGGAAGAAAATAAACATATATAAAAAATAGCATAATTCCTTTTGAAAGTGGATGAAGAGCTAGAACCTCTGATCTCTATCGATCGACCACCAGCGGTCGCTCGGTAGTATTGGGGAAGTCGACCACATCTTATTAAGTGGTGGCTAAGGTTTTTAATTTTGGATATTCTAGATTTAGTTATCTAAATCTGATGATCCTGGTGCTTTCTCACCACTATAAATAAGACCTTAGACCCCCTCACTTTTATCACATAATATTTTAGGAACATTAGCAAACCTTTGTTAATTTATCTCTTCAAGATTTAGAAAACTCCATTAAGTTTTCAAGTAAGAAATCATTCAGATCTATCTTTCCTTTTATTCATTTTCTTAACTTCTTCTCCTCTAAACCTTTAATTTTTTGTATCTAATGTATATACAAATCTCTTGCTATATATATGTATCAAAAAGAAGATGTCTTATAAGAGATCGTCAAAGGCGTGTCAAATTCAAACGAGGCAAAGCTAAGACTATACTATGAATGGAAATCTTTGCTTTCCTATTTTAGTAATTGATTAGTGTAATTTGTGTTTGAATATGCCTTGGGGAGTTTTGTTTTGCGAAAACATCATATTATAAAAACCCAAAACTCCTTTAGTGTGCAATGTCAATTTGTTATGTCAAAATAATGGAATTCTGTAAATTTGTAATTTTATAATTTTACCTTCTATTCCACTCCTTATTCTTTTTCTTTGGATTTGATTAAAGTACTTTGATTATGAAATAGTGTGTAAAGTACAAATTTTATTCGTAGTTTGCATGGTTGGTTTCCACAAATTAAATTCAAATTCTTCATTCATTTTTATGTGAAAAAGGAGTTGAATAGAGCATAAAAATGAACTATAAGTTTCTATTAGCAATATATTTATTATTTTGATGTAATAAGTTGAGTTTAAATTTTAATTGTATACAAGTTCATTGATTGGAATTTTTGGTTATGAATATTGGAATTTTGGTATTGATATGGAATGAGACTTGTATAATTATTAAAAGAGGTTGACATTTAAACGAGGTTTAGGGCGTATATTTCGCACACTTGGAAATTACTAGACACACACACAGATACACACACACACACACATATATATTAGCTTAATTAACGTATTATTATAACGTATAATTGCATTATTAAATAGGTTATTAATTTTATTAAATCCCCCTTAGGAAGGTAATAAGTGTTAAAGGCGAAATAAGAAAGATTTCTTATAAGGCCTTGATTATGGAAGTGGTGAGATGTGTGATAATATATGTAGAGTGTGGTATAAATTATGACTAAGTTATAGGCATGCAAGGTCACTCAAAAGCACACGGAAGTCTTCCCAACTAATTTGGCTACCAGCAGCATGACTTTAGGGCTAATGTGAGACATTGCCTATAATAAGTAACTACGATGACGCGAGATTAGTCCCAAATTCCTTAGGATAAATCTTCCTAGCTAATCTGGCTCAGTACCTATGAATAGTCGGCTTAATGTGAGAGTCGCTAGGGGTATGGGTCATAATATGGAGGACCTGCTTCAAAGATTGAAGATATTAAGTGGCTATGTGAGGGCCTACCTCTTCTCAATATTGGAAGTAGTAAATGGTTGGGGTTAAGGTTTGGCACGATAGAGGATACCTTGGAAAAGGTCCCCTTTAATATGCAGTATTAAGCTGCTGAAGAGAATCCACACGATGTCAACTAGATAGTTAATGGTGAGGAATCCGCCTTGGGATTATTAGGTAGTAAATAACGTGGACCTACCTTAAATAAGGTATTAAATGGTCGGAGTCTGCCTAATCCTCGTTAAAAGGTATTAAGTGACTTGACTATTATCTCTTACATTGATAGGACATTATTGACAGTAGATATGCATTATTGGGATGATAGCAAGTTATCCATAGGGTTATGTTTGGAAATCCTTTTTATTTTTTGGAAAATCCTTTGGGCTTGTATTTGGAAAGACTTATGCTGTAGGTAAAACATACGACATATCCCTATTTGAATTATACTATCCAAATATAAATATAGTAACGCTCGAGATTTTTGATTCCCTCATCTTTACAACGTAGGTTAGAAAAATGATGATATTGAAGGCAAAGCCGTAGAATAAGCTTCTAGTAGTATGTATATTTATCTATTCATGTTATTTTCAAATGTACCCATTGAAACCGTTGTCTTTTAAAAATGATGTACCGCAGATATGTAATAGTGATTATGGATATTTTGCTATGATTTTTAATGCATTTTGAAGTTTGAATAAAATGGGTACTATTGTTATTATTATATTTTATCCTTCTTCTGTGAGGTTCTGAATGTGTAGATAAATAACTCTATGTTGTTCTTTTTACCAACCAACATCCAGTTTTGAGATGGTTCTACGTTTCGATGGACCATTTCTGGATCGGATTTTGGTCCATCTCAGGGACGGTTGTTACAACGCACTAGAGAAAAAAAATTCTATGTTTTTTTAGGGTTTTAAGAAACATAAAAAAACATAGTATGAACCTTATTAGAAAAATGAAATGGTAACATTTTACCATTCCAATTTTGTAAGAGCACATACTATGTAAAGTTAAAATAATCTACATTGATAAATCTGTGCGACTAATATAAATTTACGAGATCATATTCATATAAGGTATGAACTGATAAGAAATTCCAATCTTAAATAATTTAAGATGTATGGTTGTCTAATTTTCATTATGAACATAGGCTTTATAAACTTAAAATAAAACACATACCAGTTCATAAATTAATTTTGAATGCCTGTTTCGTCGTATTGAGAAACAGTTGTTGTTTCAAGAAACACCGCATTCATTATTGTAGGAATTTCTTTTATAAATTAGCGGCAGTATAATGAATTGGATATGATCTAGAGACTCAGATATATAAACTTATTACACAAGATGAAATAAAATTAAGCAAGCCTAAAACGTACACACAACATATTAGAATATCTAATAATACTTTTTGTACGTTAAAAAGAAACAAGGGAAATTATGTGGGTCTCATCAATGTCAAGAATTTTTTTTATTAGAGGTAATAATTTCCCTAGTTTTCAATACGCCATAAAGAGTATAGACTCTACCATATGGCGTAATGCTTCATATCCGAAATGGATTCAAATACTATAACGACTCGAAATTTCGAACACTTTATATTTAAATATCTGAATTATTTAAATATTTGAATCTCGGATTTAATGTTACTAAAATTGATTTGATAAGCTTGTTAACCCTCTTTTTAAATCATAACCAGTGATGGTAAAAAAATTGGAAAAATGTTTACAAAAATAAATACTTTAAAAAAATATCGATAATGTGATCGAAAATCGTTTTATCTATATACTCTTTACTCATCAAAAGTCGTTAAAACTTTTTTGCATACATTTATTTTCTTAGGAATTAATAAAAAGAAATAATTTTTTTCACCATTTGTGGAAATAAACTTTTTGAATGATGTCATGGGTGATGTCATTAGTGATATTATGAAAATAGGCTTTTAAGGAAAGACTTGACTTTTAAGTGTTATGTAAAGGAGAAGTTAAGGAAGGTGAGCCTTACATGACATTAGAGAGGGTAAGAAAAAACTCAAATAACATCATTTGAAGCTTATAAAAGGAGGGGCACACTCTTGGTAATAAATCAAAAGTTCAAAAAGCATGGAATGAAGTAAGGAAATAAAAATGGTGGAAGTGCTTGAGCACTAATCCACTAATTCTTCTCTAATGTTTTCAAATCTAAACGAAATCCACTCTAATATCTTCTAAACTTTCTCTACCACCTTAGAAAACCTTAGGAAGCTTTGACCTAAAGTCAAAGTGAATGGAAAGTGAAAGGGGGAGGTCCTTGGATGGGCCATGAGTAATGGAGGAGGAGGGGAAGTGTTTCCTTGGTTTGGAAGTGCTAAAGGTGGAATATTTAGGAGTTTGGTGATGGATGGAAGTTTCTTGAGTTGGGTTGTGCTTAAGCATATGCCTGGCTTGGATCTAAGTGAGTTATCTCACTATCCTATTTGTATATTGTGTGTGTATATGTTTTGTTTAAAATGTAAAGTTAAAGTGACATTAACTAAGTAAAGTTATAAACATTGGACCACTCTTGCTTTTGAAAGTAAATGATAACTTTAAATTGTATGATATCAATTGTATTACCATCCTAAACACGTGACGTGGCCTTGATGTGATGTTTAAATGGTTGTCTGACTTGCGTGTTGAATTGAAGTATGTTTGAATGTGTTTGAAGTGAGAATAGTCGTTATAAGTGCACTCTGATATCCCTTAACTTTAACTTGTGTAAATTGGATATTTATGATCTTAACTTGGAATAATTTGATTTGATTATTCCCTAAACATATTTTGGTATATTGGAAAGTAAAGAACTGGTTTGGATATTATACAAATTGTGTACCAAAGTTGTGAAAGTTGAATCAAAAATGAGGTTATAAATACACTTTGTAAATGTAACCTAATTTCAAGAATTTTTATAAATAAATGGAAAGATGTTCTTAAGGGTTTATTTCCATTGTTTTTAAGTACCCTAAGGACGGTACTTACTTTTAAAATTCCAAGCCTTGGATCATTTGTTTAAGTGGTGAAAATTAGTCATAAAGATCGTGCTTTTCAATGTTGTTTTTAACAATGACTTTTAACAACATTTATAAATGTTGTCCTAAGTCGTTTATGGCTTAAGTGTTTGAAAATGATAATTAAATTCGGTATTTTGTCTAATATCTTTAGAGATGTTTTCAAACCCATTTTGAAGTATTTTACCGTTGATTTGAAGTTTAAATATGTTTTTAAATAACTATATGTGTATTTTCAAAGTAAAGAATTTTTATAATATAAAACATGTTTTTCATCAAATTATAAATTAGTTATTTTCAAGTAACATTTACAAGTGTTTTTAAAGTATTTATAAGTTAAAAAGGTAACTGATTAGTGTTAACGTTAAAAGCCGATGAGGTAGATTTCTCTATTTGTGAGAGCTAAGATTGATGTCGAGTGGGGGCGGAGCAATAAAGCTCTAACCTACCAGCTTTCCTTTTATTTGAGAAATAGTAAAGTCAAGAATGTGGAAAATGTGTTAATTATATTGTTTTCTAACTCATTTAAGAAAGTCATTTATACTATACTTAACACTAAAAGTCAACGAGTAGATTTATCTATTTGTTAGATTCAAGAATGAAGTGTCCAAGCAAGGCTTTGATGCAACTAGTGCTCTATATTACCTGGCTTCACTCTTAAATGAGGAATAGTTAAGTTGAAATCTCAGATATGAGTTAAGTATATGATCATTGATTTGGGTAAGCAATTGTTTTAAGTTGATAGCCAATTAGTCGACCATCGAACTTAGCCAATATTATTAACTTAGATCTTTAAAAGAATATTTTAAAGATAAGCATAAGTATGAAATGGTTTTAGGTTTGTTGTGACAATGTGTTAATAACATTTATTTTTAATCCTTTTTATTATACTTATGAATGTAATAAGATCTTTAAAAGAATGTATTAAATATGATATAAGTATAAGTATAAGTGAAATTGTTTTGGGTTTGCAGTGACAACATTTAAATAACATTAGCCTTAAACCTTTTGAATGGTTTTGTGTAAGTACTTAGATCCTTAAAATTGATATTTTGAAGGAAATTACAAGTAAGGAATCTTTTGGAAAAAGATAGAAAGAGCAAAGGTTTAAAGTAAGAAATCTTGTTAATGATCTGTGAATATGCTTAAACCATTTGAGATAAGTATATGAATAAGAAGTTTTACTAATAAAAGAGTTTTTAATTAGTAAAAGATTAATTAACTAAAAATGGGATCAGAAGTTGCTTATGTGATTTGATCGTGCTTTTTGTGACTTGATCGTGCTTTGTATGTTTGCTCGTTTATGGAAAGCATTTAGTCGTATACTTAGCACTAAAAGTTGATAAAGTGGGCTTGTCTTCCTATGGGAATTAAGGCTGATGTTCTTGTAGGTATATGAGCAATAGAGTTCTAATCTACCGGCTTTGAAACACCTTACACCCCTTAATATACCCAAAAGAATACATTAAAAGGCATGGTGCATTGTAGAAATAACTAAAGCTAACAAGACTAAGATTCACAAGAAAAAAAGAGATAAAAAGAGCAGAAACTTAAAATAATAACTTAATTAGAAACGAAACTTCATAATTGCTTCATAAATAAGTCAAATACCACATATATGTTTAGAAATCCAATATGTCTCATGAAATAAAAACTCATAGTCTCAAAAATCAAAGTACATAATATCCCTCATAATAAGCCAGTACATAAAAAGCTGAAAGAAAAGAAATACATTGTAGAAAACTCCTCTAAGAAATCTCCAAGCAACTGCGATTTACTGTCCCCTTCCTTGACTGCATAGAGGGGAAAAGGGAAAAAATAGAGGAGCGGGTCAGACAAAAATTTCGGTGAATGATAGTTTTTACTAGAGTCTTTAAGCAAGATAAAAGTAATACAACAGTTCAAGTACATAAATTAAGGAAATAATAAGAATAGGAAAGAGACAAACTGGAAATAAATACGATTAAATGCTGCTCAATTTATAAGATAGGTAAATTTTGATTGCTTGCACTTGTCCTTGATTTCTGCTTTGATTAGGCTGAATTCCTAATCTTGTAATTAGGATGTAACCCAAATTCTACTCTTTTTGATCGACTTGCTACTCCATAGACTTTACTGCAGACCAGACGCTATATAACTCCCTACACAACAACCAATGGTATCTACGAAAGATGCACAAAACACCCACTATGGATCCGGACGACATATATAACTCCATACACAGAAGGGAATGGTGCCTACAAAAGACACCAATACGAAGTGCTTAGAACTCATAACGATTACTAAGCACTAGACTGGAAGTCGCACGCGTAACTGCCACGATGCGCATGCTACCATTTTCTCCACCTATTGGGTCTTTTTATTACCTCAGACTCCAGCATAAGCGTTCCCCTAATCTCACTTCAGGAAAATGTGAGACAACCGTGTGTCCATAGAAAATAGGGGAAATGACCCGTCATCCAAACAATATCTAGTTGCGCCCCTTATCCAAATCCCCCGTGATTTGGACTTCTAATTGACCAATTACTACCATTTTTAGCATAACTGTGCCCTCATCTCTCTTCAGGCTAATGTGAGACCACCATTTTGTCTAATAGGGAATGCTATTTGCTACATGTCCTACTTTCATCATTGCTTATTAACTTAGATAAATTATTTAAATAAGCTTTTACACTTTTCTCTACAGTTTGTGCTTATTAATTTATTCTAAGTCTTAAAATAAGCCTTATTCTGTTCTTTTTCTTATTATAACCTACGTTATAATCAACCTAATTACTTAATCCAAGGTCTAAGTGTGAAAATAAGTCTCTTTCATCTTTTACTCCTTTTAGTTATAACTCTAAGTTATAACTAGGCCAATCTTTATAACTCAGTCCAATTAATGTCATAATTATGCATAATTTCGGTCCAATTCTATTTATATCACAATCCAATTCCATTATTTATTACAGTCTTTATAATTGACATCTTATTTTCTCCATTCAATATTCTTACTTATATAATCCATATTCGCATTTAATTTATTCTAGTCCATACGAGAAGAGAAGAAGGAAGAAGAGAATAGATGCTTGCATAAAATCCAAAACGTAGAAAAAGATGTAAATAAGCAATAAATAACAGTAAATAAATTTAAGTACTGTAAATAAATAAAAATCTATGCTTAACAGTAATAAATTATTATTAACTGAAAAAGAATAACTAAAGGGGAATAGACTGAAAAATAGATCTAAAACTAGTAAAAAGGCTATTCCAAAATCGTAGTAAAACTACAACTATTGGAAACCCTGTTATTTTAAATTACTTAAAGAAATCTTAAAATAATTACAATCACTCACCTCTAGTCATTAGCACTTCCCTTTAGGCTTTCACGGATCCACTTGGGATTGTTAAATATTTTTATTTAAAATGATTTCCTCCTTGTAAAATTATTCCGCTTAGGGCCCTTCCTGAATAGATGAACCCAAATGGAGAAAATCTAAGAATGATAAAAACTGTTACGCCTAGGGTTCTATTTATAGAGGTAGAAGTGGATCTCAGACCGTTGGATTTGGGGATTAAGTAGAACGCAACCACGTCATAGGCTGAATAGTGGTCATCGAATGCATGAATGGAAGGACCAAATCAGTTTAAACAATGAAAAATACATGTTCAATCATTGCCGAATAATTCGAACGAACGTTCGTTCGCTTGCCAAAAGGCAAGGCGGGTCGATCGGGCGGTTGGCCGCCCCCTTGCCTAGGTCGACCGACCGGTTGACCTGTAGTATATTTTTTATGATTATTTCATTCTTTGCTCATATTTACTTGGATTTTGACGTTCTATATATGGAAATTAACCATAAAATTACCACGGTCACAATAGTGCAACTCCCGTGGCTCAATTCTAATAATTTCATAAATCTATTTTATTACTTAGTTAATTAACAAATTAATAATTATGGGTTAAATTTTGGGTTGTTACAGGCTTCACTCTTGATCGAGGGATAGTGTGAGATAATTATATTAGAAATGTGACAAGTATATGAGACTTGGTTTCCATATGTGATCGTCCTCGTTATTGTTGAATATGACCAAATTTGTCAATTTACCTTTGAAGAGACTAGGATCAATAAGTGTTTTACTTATCGAAAACCACTTCAAGGCTGAGATACATGTTTTATCTCTTGGAAGTGGATATGTTCAAGATGTAGAAATCCATGTAAGGTTTCGAAATCTTTTCGAGATGTGGGAATCTAATTGGAAATTCTTTTTTTCGAATGATGAAGACTCATGTGAAAGATGCCGAACATAGCCTCGATATCGAAAATCGCTAAAGATAGAGTATGCTGCATAATCTGGGGTTTGGATGACCCACGAAAGGGTATTATCAACTCCAAATCTAGAGTATGCTTATCGATGTTGCGCGTGGGAGTTGATGGTATTTGGTACCATGTTGTTCATGTTTATGTTCGAGCTTGGGCCTTTGTGTTTTCCTTATGGTAGAGATGTACGATGCTTGGAAGGTAACTTTTGATCCGTATGTATGGAGTTTGAATTCGGCTTCTATGAAGAGATATCCATGGAAAATCCATAATGCGAACGTTCCTTATTGGGTTTGATTATAACACCTAATACGCTGTTGAATGTAACCAATGTAACCATTCCAACTATTTTATATTTATATTATTCCCCCTAAAGATTATCTAATATATCTCCTTATGTACATGTTATTACAATTATTATTTCCAAAGATATGCGGCATGTAACATAGCTATGACACCAAATCAATTATCAATGCCGAAAGAATGGAAATGAGCCAACGCCAAAGGCCTACGATGTCATCCCTCATCAACATGGGTTAATATGTAGTATCACATGTCATCACTGAAGCCAAGGACACCAAATGACATCAGTGCTGCATACCATCTATATAGTTGGGCGGTTAATATCGAATTTCAAACATCACTAAGCAATGCTGGATAGAATCAATGTCGTAATTCATCAAGGAAGCAGTGATGTCGAACATAATCAGTACCGTAAGCGGTCAGTGTTATAACAGAATGATTTATGTCGCATCTCATTAATGTCGTATTTTGTCAATGCCGCCATTTTCCTATTAAGATGGAATGGATGTCGTATTCTATCAATAGTTAATGTCGCATCTTATTGATGATGCACTATTAATTACTAGAGGATACCGCGCATCTACAAACGTGATATTGGTGCCGCAAGTCATCAATATCCATAAAGGCTATTAAGTCAGATGCAATTTTAATTAATATAGTTTCTTGTTGATGTCGCTCTATATTGATGTCATTTCCTGCCAATAAAGAGCATTGAAGATCATCAATTCAAAGTACACTACTGATTACCATGAAAGAGGCCACCAATATCGAAAGTCACTGATGCCGAATGCCTTCACTCCTGGAACAACGCCGTAGTTCTACTATGCACCAAGGAATGTCGAAGATCATCATTGAATAATTTCTAGCCATGTAGCATTGATGTTTCCAAAACTCATGAATGTCGAAGCAACGTAGTCTTGCTGCACTTTTACCCCTATAAATATGGATCTAGGGATATGAGAGAAGGGGCGAATCATTTTTTTCTCATCTCTTACATTTTAACTTTGTAACCTTAAATCAATTTGGGGATTTTAGTGTCAAATGTACTATTGCACATAGGACCTTATACATTCAAATATTAAATGGAATACGACTAAGTTGTCTTGAATTATGGATTGCTCTCGAATTCCTAAGCACTTGTGATTTCTTCTAATTGCAACTTTCTTCGAATTCCAAAAGCACTCATATTCCTGATTTTCGTTTTTGCATACAACTGTCTACATAAATTGACTTCAAGAACCTATGACCTCAATATGATCGTGCTTATGGCTTCATCATGGACCTAAGCCTGCTTACTCACTACTCTTAAGCCTTAATTCGACCAAATGTTTCTTTTTCTTACACCCGCTAAGGTTAACCAATGCTCTCCAAAACCTTCCATTAACCAACGTTTCCTTTCCTTACACTTTATAGGGTTGAAGAAATTCGTTAACACTCTAGCACTAGAAGGAGGATTTGTACCTCCATCCGTTTAATCCATAAGTGAAACTACGATAGCCTGCATATATAAGGCTTAGAGGACTTATCTCTACCAAGCATATCCCATTAGGGAATGATTTTCAAGCTAGCCTACCCTTGATCTTAAAACAATTTAGTAGCATCAACAAAGCTTTGCTTAGTTATGCCAATTAAACATGTTAAATTCTCCGAACGAGGATCCTTTGAGCCTCGAACAATTAGGCCAACTTAACAAATTAGAAGTGATCCTCGGCTTCATGAAGAACAAGTATTGATGCTCATGGCAAAAAAAAAATCATGGAGCATAAAAAGAGACAAGTGCCTCCTTATAATCCGGACAAATGGAGTTCGAATCCATTCCATGTAGGGCCAATACTGTGATATCTCGGAAATTTGGCAATATAAATTTAATAATCTGTGTTAAAAATTAATTTGTTTTATAAATTTTGATAATAAATTTTGAATTGATTTAATAATCTTCTGTTAATAAATATTCAAATTGATAGATTTTACCTTTTTAAAGCTAATAAATTGTTTTCTGTTTATAATATATATAATTGTATATATTGTAAATTGATAAACTTTGATTTGGAACTTAATAAATGAATCAATTTTCTATTTTCTAATTTTAATTTATTTTTGGTAAATTGGAAATTTGATTTAAATTTAACATTTAACTTTTCAACATAATTTAATAAATAATTATATGTTTTATGCTTAGAGTAAATCTTATTTGTTTTAAAATATATTTAATTAACTTAAATATGAATTTAAATTAGATTAACATTAAAAGCTTTGTTTTATTTTATTTTTAAATATTGCTTGAAATTATATATAAGATTTAAAATACAATTTACTTAAGATCTTAATTTATTAAGTAATAGAAGTGATTTATAATTACTTTTATAAATTATTTAATATTGTTTAATTTGTTATTTTCAAATAATAATACTTAGTTCTTATAAACATAAATAGATTTTTAAAAAAAATTAGGATTTGTTATTTTTAAATTTAAAAGAGTTATATATGCATCTATATATAACTTGATTTTTAAAATTGGATTTGATAAATTAATTTAAATTTAAAATTTTGATTTAATGTTTTGAAATTTAATAGAATAAATACTTAAATATTTTTGAATAAGCTTATATTAATAATTTGTTTGTTTCATTTCTTTTTAATTTAAAAAAAGAAGATAAATTCATTTATTTATACATAAGAAATAATAAGTTTAGATTTAAAAGTTTTTACAAAACAATTTAGATTGAAATTAAAATACTCTTAAATTACATGTGTTAATCTCTTAACACTTAATAGACATGTGCTAGTCATATAATAAAACAAAGTGACAAATGTTTAAAATTAGAACAAGTGCCTTTTTAGTTTTCTTTTTATTTTCTTTTAATTAAATCAAAAAAAAATTCTTATATAAAAACTTTGTTCCTCGTTCTACCTTCTTTTCTATTCTTCTTTTTTTCAAACTTAAGAAAATTTTCAGTCAAAAATCTGCAAAACTTCTCTATTCAAAAACAGAGATCTTGATTAAAATCAAAATCTGTTTTCCCCTCAAATTTAAATCGAAAACCTGTTCTCTGTGTTGGTATTTTGTTTGAGTTGTATTGAGTTGTAATAACTAAACAGGTGTTTATAACTGTCTAGTATGTGATGTTTATTCTGTGTAACTCTGATTAGTGTTGTATACTATGTAATATTTATACTATGTAATATTTATGTTATTAATATAATTTATTCGTTCCGCTGTTGAGATTCTATTGTTGTTTCTTCTTTCTTCTCTTTCTTTTCTATTTTCTATCCCTTTCTTTCTTCAAGATGATGCGACTTTTTGTGGAGAAAAAGTCGGGTCGTCACAGTTGGTACCAGAGCGCTAGGTTGAGTGAATACCTAGGCTTTGAAGTGATTTCTTTCTTGAGAGAGCGTATTTGTATTTTTAATATATATTTATTTATTTACTTCTACCTATTTGTTGGGTTACCTGTTTGGGTTTTTCCAATATAAGTTATAAAGGTAGATAAGGTAGTGGGGTGTGTAACATGACTAATACCATTGGTTGGAGTTTGAGTGTTGAGGTTGGAAGCGTATCTGTCGAGACTGTAGACCTAATACCGTCTCGAGTGAGTTGTGCAGAGAGTAGAGATTTCATAGATCTCTGAAGGTAACCTCTTAAGGTTCGGAGTCTATCTTTGATTTGGATGAGTAGAGTTTGGATCTGTCGGTTAGGCAGAAGAGAATAATGGTATCTTGATACCTTAGAAATTAGTTGTTGTGTGATGAGACGCAGTGACTATGGATGTCTCCGAAGATGTTTCTTTGGAACAAGAGTGAGGAAGTGCGTCTGCTTGGTGTTATGGCTGAGTCCAGCAGGGTGTTTCTGTTTGCTTTGAAGTCCGAGTTTCTCGAAGAGCTTTGGATTAGGAAGTTTTTGGCGTCGGTGTCAACAGTGCAGCTCAGAGTGTTCTGTGCTAGCAAGAAGGTCTTCTGGCTTAGCAGTTTTCCTGGAGATGGAGTTCAGAAGCAGAGTGGATCCATTTCTTCGATGGATTGGCTGGATAAGTGTAAGCTATTCTGATTGGTAAAGAGAGAACAGTTTTCTTTGGATATTGGACTGGTTGATCACAAAAGTGACTTGCGATAGTTTGAGTGTTCTCTTGAGCTATGAGATGTTTGTCCATATTTGGAGGTTGAGTTTTCTTATCGACTAGATTCCCGGAGTGCTACCGGTGGTTTAGTAGAAGGATCAGATAGGGCATCTGAATTTTCTTTTATGGATCTGTTGGATCATATTTATGAGATGGGTTGTCCAGTTTGTGCTCGAGTTTTTCTTCTACTTCAGATCAGAGTTGTGCAGCGAAAGCGGTTTAGGAGTGCTTTTGTTTTGTCTTTCTTGATAAGGAGAAGTAAGTCGGTCTTCTGATGTCTATGGAGAAGAGTTGGTGTTCTTGGTTTTGGGATTCATCTTGAGGAGATCATTCTGTTGGGTTGTTTGGCCCTATTTGTTTCTAGAGACATCAGCGAAGGTTGAGCTGATTGAGAGAGGTGAAGGCAGCCCAGGATCGTCAGGAATGTTTTGTGGATAAGAGACGAAGGAATTTGGATTCCGGAGTCGGAGATTTGATTTTGGGTAAGTTTTCTTCGATCTAAAGAGTTTTAAGATTGAGTAAGACTGGGTAAGTTAGCTCCGAGATATTTTGGATCTTTTCTGTGTTCTTGTGAGAATTGGTGTTTGTTTTGCAAGGTTGAATTGCCAGTTTAGATAACTGGGATTCGATGTGTTTCACGTATCTCTGAGGGAATACGTGCATGATCTATCTCTGGTTGTGGAACCAGCAGTTCAGGAGGATGTGATTGTTGAGTCAGACTTGTCTGTAGTCTGATATCCTATTTAGTTTTGTAGATCTAGTTGAGTAGGAGCTCTGTAGCTTAGTAGTATTGATTGTTTGAATTCTATAGAGCGAATATCCCAGTATATATATATATATACTTGGGAAACTCGGAGAAATTCTATCCAAATTTTTTGTCTGGATAGTTATATTTGTTTGATTGGGTGAATTGAGTGCTATAGTTGTTAGCATATGATTGATATATGCTTGCGTTTTAAAATAAAATCTTAAGATAGATTATTAAATTACCTTTGCTTTAAAATTTCGGGGACGAAATTCTTTTAAGGAGGGGATGTGATATCCCGGAAATTTGGTAATATAAATTTAATAATCTGGGTTAAAAATTAATTTGATTTGATAAATTTTGATAATAAATTTTGAATAGATTTAATAATCTTCTGTTGATAAATATTCAAATTGATAGATTTTACCTTTTTAAAGCTAATAAATTGTTTTCTGTTTATAATATATATAATTGTATATATTGTAAATTGATAAACTTTGATTTGGGACTTAATAAATGAATCAATTTTCTATTTTCTAATTTTAATTTATTTTTGTTAAATTGGAAATTTGATTTAAATTTAACATTTAACTTTTCAACACAACTTAACAAATAATTATATGGTTTACACTTAGAGTAAATCTTATTTGTTTTAAAATATATTTAATTAACTTAAATACGAATTTAAATTAGATTAACATTAAAAGCTTTGTTTAATTTATTTTTTAAATATTGCTTGAAATTATATATAAGATTTAAAATACAATTACTTAAGATCTTAATTTATTAAGTAATAGAAGTGATTTATAATCACTTTTATAAATTATTTAATATTGTTTAATTTGTTATTTTCAAATAATAATAATAATACTTAGTTCTTATAAAAATAAATAGATTTAAAATAATTAGGATTTGTTATTTTTAAATTTAAAAGAGTTATATATGCATCTATATATAACTTGATTTTTAAAATTGGATTTGATAAATTAATTTAAATTTAAAATTTTGATTTAATGTTTTGAAATTTAATAGAATAAATACTTAAATATTTTTGAATAAGCTTATATTATTAATTTGTTTGTTTCATTTCTTTTTAATTTAAAAAAAAGATAAATTCATTTATTTATACATAAGAAATAATAAGTTTAGATTTAAAAGTTTTTATAAAACAATTTAGATTGAAATTAAAATACTCTTAAATTACATGTGTTAATCTGTTAACACTTAATAGACATGTGTTAGTCGTATAATAAAACAAAGTGACAAATGTTTAAAATTAGAACAAGTGTCTTTTTAGTTTTCCTTTTATTTTCTTTTAATTAAATCAAAAAAAATTCTTATATAAAAACTTTTCTCCTTATTCTACCTTCTTTTCTATTCTTCGTTTTTTCAAACTTAAGAAAATTTTCAGTAAAAAATCTGCAAAACTTCTCCATTCAAAAACAGAGATCTTGATCAAAATCAAAATCCATTTCCCCCTCAAATTCAAATCAAAAACCTGTTCTCTGTGTTGGTATTTTTTTTGAGTTGTATTGAGTTGTAATAACTAGACTGGTGTTTATAACTGTCTAGTATGTGATGTATATTATGTGTAACTCTGATTAGTGTTGTATACTATATAATATTTATCTTATTAATATAATTTATTTGTTCCGCTGACGAGATTCTGTTGTTGTTTCTTCTTTCTTTTCTATTTTCTATCCATTTCTTTCTTCAAGATGATGCGACTTTTTGTGGGGAAAAAGTTGGGTCATCACAAATACCCATCTTTTCCCTAAGGAGGCGGTACAAAAGGATAACATCTTCTCGAAAATGAGAAAGGAAATCCAGCTCAAAGACAAGGGAACCATTTTCGAAAAATAAATAGAAATAGGACTTGAATTGATTTACCATAAAATGAAGGAGTGTGCTTGATTGATCCTATAAAACAAATAAAGCACAAGGCTCCCTAAATAGGAAATGAGTCATCAAAAATGAGGAGTCTATCTCAAGCAATAAAAGAATTAAATGCCAACCAAGAGGATCATTCACCAAAAGATCACGACTTTCCAAGAATTATTCCCTTACTACTTCTTATGAAAATATCCACTTCTTTCCAAAGACAAACTCAATTATTTGCCTTCGCAAAAGAAGAAACCAAAGAATGAGTGAGACCTTGGAGGATTACATTGCCTTTATCATTATTTTAGTAGGCATGACATGAATTAATGTCGAAGCTTAGAAAGAATAATCAACAATTTCCTAGGATAAGGAAAGCTTGATGAATTTATAATTAGATATTAACAAGTCAGCAATAAAAGAAGATTCTCTACTTAAGATAAGTGTATCAACATGGTTAAGGAGAGAAAGAAACACCTAAAATAAAGGATAAAGCCTTTGATCCTGCCACGACGGCCTAGTTAAAGCGCCTCCTAGAGGAAGAATGGAGTAAGCCTTTAGTCCCGCCTAAGATGGCCTGGCCAGAGCATAACTAAGCCTTCAGTTCTGGCTACATTGCCTAGCCAAAGCGTAAGCCCTTATTTCCGCTTGAAAACGACCGGTTTAAGGCACCTTCTAGAGGTAAGTCGGAGTTATCCCTTGGTCCCACCTGAAAACGGCATGCCCAAGGTATCTGCAAGCCCTTGGTCCCCTTACTACATAGTCATAGTGCCTCCTAGAGGGAGGATGGAGTAAGCCTTTGGTATTGCCTAAGATGGCCTGACTGAAGCACCTCTTAGATGAAGGTCGGATAAGTATTTGGTTTTACTTAAGGAAAGTTAAGCAAATGCACCAGGTAACAGACCTAAATCTTCACCTAATATTATAATAATGGATTAGATCAAAGTTGAGATCATTACCTAAAATGGTGCCAAAGAAATCAATTCAACTCAAAAGCAAAAACAATCTTCTAGACGAAGACCTATCAAAAATGAGCCATTTGCACTCCAAAATCCAAAAACAATCTTCTAAAGGAAGATCTATAAAAAGTGATCCATTTGTGTTCCGAAACAAATTCAATCAATTTTCTAGAGGAAGATCTGTTGAATATGGGCTGTTTATGCTCAAAGTGAAAGCAATCTTCTATTATACCATATGGGTTTTCTGGTCTTCCATTTCAATTATCGCCAGATGGGTTTTCTGGTCTTCTATTCATACCTAGATGGGTTTACCAGTCTTCCATTTATCAGATGGATTTTCTATTCCATGTTACTACCAAAGAGTTTCTAAGGAAAGCGGAGCTTCATTAAATCAGCTCTCAATCTTTCAAATTCAAATTAGAATCCATCTTTCTTAATCAAACAGGAATCTCCATTACTAAACAAGTGGTTGAATGTCTATTAATAAAGTGGCAGACTCTTACATTAACATCAAAATTTATGGTCTTCATAATTGAAATGCTAAATACTCAATCAGCAAGAATCTTGGTTCTCTCAATAAGGAATTTTTAACTTATATGATAAAAGCTAAAAACATTGGAAAGAAAGATATACATCTCAAATAATTCAGCACATTCAAGAGTATATATAATGCATTCAAGGTAACACTTATTTGAGTACAGATTCATTTATTATCTAATATGTTGTATACCAAAGTCATAGCGACATAAATTGAATTTCTAAAAGGGAGTCTACTTAAAGACCTATAAGTAATTCTCTATTAAAGTTCAAGGCTCTATGACATTTTATCTATACCTTCAGCAACCAATGAAGAATCGGTAATGTGGCGATTGGCCACATCCAAAGGTTCTTTGAGTTTATTCTCTTTCCTTCGAATGGTGTTTGCATAATCAACTAATTTAGTTTAAGTCCTCAATGCATGCTTAAGAGTCTTGTTGGCTCCTTTTAAGATTTGGACTATGCTCTTTAATTCTTTAATCTCCTGCCCAAGAACGTGTTTTTCACGCTCAAGTTTTTCAACCTGACTTGCATAATCATTAAGGTGTTGAGAGACTTTTTCATTCCTTGTCTTATAAAGAATTGCATGCATTCGAATTTGACTTGCCTACCCTATTGGGAGATCACTTCATTACTTAGACCTGGAGGTGGGTTAATAAAGTGGGAAATTCTTGGCTAACTAAAGACTGATCTTGTCATCCTCCTAAAAGTAGGAGTAGGAAGGCTAAAATCACCTTCGCTCGCAATGAGTTCCATTGATTGGCAGGATACTTGACTCTTCATTAAATCTACTTCAATATCTGAGACTTATTGATGTATTTTAGCCATTTCTATATCAGTATCGACTGAAGGCCCAGACCGTTGGACCGTGTCAGTCTTTATTTCAACTCTTAAAATTCTTTGTCCTTCTATTGAATTCGATCCTCTTAGCTAGAGGTCATTTCTTTATAGTTTCTAAATGTTGATCTTGACTGATAATATTTCCCATGCTACTCATGCGCTTCTAGATTGTCCAAAAACCGTAAAGCGGAAATGTCTCGAGAAGACCGCCTCTTTTCGATATAAACTATCAGTTTATCTTTGATCATGTTCAGTCAGGAAAGAGCATCTGTAGAATTAAACGCAAGTGCTAACTAGCTTTCCTATTTAGAATAAGTTTAATACATGAAAAATAGACTCTTACATTATAAAAGAAAAGTTTACAAACAATAAATAAATTCAAATTACATCAAAATTCCATTTTTGAACATTTAAATAACTTTTAAAGTTTTGAAACGTTGGTTTTAGCCTTTTCAAATGACTCGACTGACAAGGTACGGGTAGAATCAAAAGAAGTCTTAATCCCTTTTAGGTTATTAACTAGGGGTAATTGATGATAATCCCATTTTCTGGCTGAAGGGCTAATGTGACTACACAACAATTTGGCATGATAAGTTCAAATTTCACTAAGTAGTTTGTCATTCTTATCACACAGAAAATTAAAATGAAAGTAAGGGAATTGTGTGTATACTTCTTATAGATCTCATAGAAAGCAGTGCCTTGCCAACTGAGATGTTCTAATGATTAAAGACTTCTTCTTAAAATATCACTTTAACTTTGTGAACTTACTCAAAAGTTCCATAGCAACAAGACTATTGGGGAGTTCCTTAATCTGTAGAATATGTGAAGATTAGAGAGACAAAAGGGACAAAGTATATAAACAATTTAAATTACACATTATAATTATACAATCACTCGGATTTGTACAAAATTGATTTTTTATAAAATTGAGAAACAAGTCTCTTCCAATTGTTTTTGAGTTTTTCGGAGGGGAGAGAATGAGAAGAAATAGGGGTGAAGCAACTTTTGGAGGATTCCTACATGTCTAGGAATGAGGATCAGACCTATATTCGTCTAAGTATCGGCGATGGAAGAACCTAAGAAAACCCTCGTAGTTGTCGCCTAAGTAAGACAAATCAACAAATATACCTTTGGAATAAACTCAGTAGACAAGGCATTCCTATCATTGGTTGGCATCCAAAAAGGGGTCATAAGTTCCGCATTCTCAGTAAAGAGTCTCTCTTGATGAAGATGTGCATTCTTCATACATAGAGCAATTTTCCTTTCTTTGAAAAATATTAATTTTGATGCACTAGCAGTAAGATTTTTGTATTTCTCAGACAGTTTATTTTGCTTCTTTGAAAGCCTATCCAATTCACCATTTAGTTGATTTATTTCCATGCTTCTTTTCAAGCATAACATCATAATAGTATTTTGAATTTCTCCTTAACTAAAATAATTAACATATTAATTAAAAATTGCTTGATAACTTAAAACATTTAAACAAATAGATCCATGTCTGAGATAATGGAATTTGAGATGAAGAAATTTATTCTCCTTTGGACTTATCGCTTTAAGGAGCATTGACTTTCCAAGGTGAATCTTTAGTTGAGGAATCGGGAATTTCAGTAACTTATGTACATTGGGCTATCGAGTCTAGGTTAGTGTCTCCCGATCTATCTCTCTCATTTAGTGGTAAAAGGGGATCCTTTCTATCACCGCCACCATTTTCATCATTACCGCCATCATCACGACCCTCATTGTCATGACCATCATCATTCCTATTCTCATCATCATCCTTCTTTTCCTCATCGAACTCCATCTCCTCGTCTGCCAGAGGATCATCAAAACTTAGCATCGATCTCCTCTTCCTCATCAAAGGACTCCTACTTAGATCCTATTCTCCAGCAATGTAATGAATTTATTTTAAACCCTTTGTTCCAAGATGGAAGAGAGAGAAAGTCCAAATCTAGACACTTGTGAATATTGTTGGCATATGCAATCTATAAGGCCCTGTTATAGCATTTCTCGATAATGGAATCGAGAGCCGTGTTAAGAAAATTAGAGACCTTCTACTTTGCATCTTTAATCATTCCAGTTGATTCACTTAGGAAGGTTATTTTCCTATGAAGCTTCTTCTTTAGAAGTTCATTCTCCTCTGCAAGCTTGGCCTCTCTTTTATCGGCCTCACCAAGTTATTCTTCTACATTCCTCACCTTATCCTCTAGTGCTTTCTAGCACATTTCTCTTCATTAAGGGAGGAGGAAAGTTTTCCATTCTCATCCACGGCCTTATCCTTCACCATTGAAAGGTCAATTATGTTGGTATTAAGCGATGAAATCTGCTCTTTTAGCTTAGGCACTCTTTCGAAGACCCTTGGAAAGCTTTTGGAAGAGACACATGTGCTTAGCTGCCTGGAATAAGTAACAAGTATAAGTTAGAACATTATATATAGAGTAGAGAACCTAAAACAATTATATAGAGAAAGGCTCATAATGATAAGAACTGCTTGAGAATAATAAAGAGGTGATCTTGGGAATAAGAAGAAGACTATGGAGATTTAAGAGAAGTAAAAGATAGAGAGAGGATGACCAATTGAAGATGGTCATCAAAGTTATTAATAGAAGTTTTTCCTAAGACTAAGAGGGGAGTGGATCTTCTGGGGTTAGAGATAGACGAAGATCCTCGCACATATGATAAAGAGCCACAGGAGTATTTGGTAAATGGATATTCATAAGCAAGTCCTAAGGCTGCTCTACGTCTATTGGTTGTTGAGCCATTTTCCCATGAGAGTTAAGATTTAAGGCCTCAGGACTTCCATCGACGTTTACATTCTGTTCTTCATCAAGAACTACAAGGGTATGCTTATCCCCAACCTTTAATTTGTTATTAGGGGTTGAAGTGGCAATAGTAGGACCATCACTTAGTTTTCTTTTCAAAGTCTTGAACGCATTAGTAATGGAATCTTTTACTAAAAGAGGTTTGGTAACCTAAGTCGAGGCAGGACCGTCATCTTTATTCCCTTTCTCTTTGGAAGCATCACTTATGATTTCATTTTCTTTGGAAACAGTAACTAGGAAGATGAGCTTGAATCAGATACGAAAGCTTATAAGATAATATTACAAGAGGTTTTGTATAAGTTGTAATGGTAACTCACCAGAAGGTTTGAGTTGGACCGGAGAACTAAAAGAGAAAAATCTTAGCTTGCCCATTACTAATGATCATCTTTCTTGGGCATTTGCCTTTGATCATTAGAGGATCCCCCAAGATTTTGTGATGACCCAATATTATAGAATATTGAAGGTGCTTTGCTTGTGTTAGTAGCATAAGTCTGTTGCCCATCGTTTTTGATGTTCGAGTTAAAGACTGGATAGTTTCCTTTGTCGTAGAACTTAATTACTTTAGAGAAGCACCTAAAAGAAAACACTCATTAGTAGAGAACATAGAAAAACATGTGTAACAAGAAAAAGAAACTTATTGGCAGTGTAGAAAGTTCCCTCGATGCTGGAATAACACCTAACATAGAAGAATTACGTCTTCCATTCCTCGGTCTTATTAACATTGTCAGTAATTAGGCTTTTAGGGAGGCGAATATGGGCCAATGGATTATCCTACTGATCGTCTATTCTTGCAGGATCAGCTATAGAATGGAGGACTTCGATGCTAAAGGAAGGAAGTCCAGCTTCCCAAGCAAGGAAGTCTAGGCATGTCAGGTAAGTATATGCATTTGGAGTGAACTGGATCGGGGCAATGTTTAAATGCTCCTGGAATCTCAAAAGAAAGTCAAAAAAAGAAGATAGCCTATATTCTGGATATGGATTGGGATGAAAGCAAAATACCCATCTAGAGGGTTATAGATGCTGCCAGTAGGACCAGTAAGAATATCTTCAATTCCAATAATGAAGAATTGCTCTAAGATAGAGTCTACTCCAGCCTGAGTTATAATATATAAAGGATTCAAGAGATGGCCCTTCTTATTAGTAGAGGGTGAAGCCTTGCGACTTGTGTTGGTCTTTTTGACAGACATCTTGGTTGTCTTTTGGCCTTCCATTTGCCTATCAGGTGACATTGTTCAAAATTTGAGAAACAATTGTGCTTATTATACAGATGGATTAGTATAACTAATTTAAAAGGCATGTAAATGATTTATTTGTCATAGAAAAATATTAAAAATACAAAGGCTAACATAGTATTTACACTAAATCAATGACCATTGAGTAGTCAGTATTGAATTCATGAAAAACTCGAATTGTTAGGTCGATTAAAAGTGCACAAGTAAATATTAAACTTATGATAATAAAGTAAGCCTATGGGAGTGCATGAAATCTAAATAAAAGTTAATATAAAGGTACTTTAAGTACAATATTACATCAATAAACCCACATCAAATGGATATACCAATGCTAAATGTCATATGGGTCATACTATAAAGCAACAATGTAATGCCAAACTATAAGGTTGCCGATGTCAATAAACAATCCTAAATCTATAAACGACTAATAAGTTGCTACAACAATTATGTTTGTAAATTATGGTGTCCAATAAAGCTTAATTTATAATGTTAAAAGTGGCTACCAAAAGATAATAACAAATATTCAAGTTATCAGTATCAAACCATAACCCCCTAGGTCAATATCAAATATAAGCGGCAATATTTTTTGTTAACATCGAACTTATTAATGTCGCGCCTAGTATATATAGGCTTTCCTGTAACAATGACTCCTATGTCCCTAAAATAGGTTGTCACACTTCTCTTAGTCATTAACAATATGAGAAATTTGGCGCTATAGATTTTCTAAAACTTAGTATTAACTATCAGAATAATAGATAGACGTAGAACTTAATTAATATCGAGCATCGTATCAATATCATAAAACATCATTATCAGCATAAAAGAAAAGAAAATAAGTCACTATTGAATATTATAATGATGTCATAAAAACTCAATGCTGACATAGAACGAAGCGGTATTGGATATGGGATCTAGTAAACTATCCCCCACGTTATTAAACTAAGAACACCCAAGTTTTCATTATCAATTTTACTTAATTAACCTAAAATTCCTTCAAGTAACATAGAAATTTAATGCTAAATTAAACTACAAGCATAAACCATTTTCAGTCCAATCATTTGTATGAACATCGCAGCTATATACTCGAACCTAAATGCTAATTTGAAATCGGCAATCCCAATTAAACCCTTGTAATGATTTTGATTCTAGGTTACCTGATTTGTCCTATTAATTTAATCAATAAAAGGAGAATCATACCTTATTTTACTTTATTGTCGAAAAGCTTAGATACGTAAATAATTTTGTTACTTTTGATTTTGTTTGCTCGAATTTCTAATCACAGGTAAGAGAGGAATCAAGAGAAGCTCACCTACTTATAGAGAAAAAGGAAGACATGCAGTTACCATCGATTCTATTCAAATGAACGATTAGATTCACTTGGGATACCAATAGGCGGCAAGCATTACTAACGAGATTGTTTACCTGAAAGGTCAAAATTTCATTACACTAGTGGTGGAAAATGTTACTATAATTATTGTTTTCAAAGATGCGGCATGTGACATAACTGTGACATCACATCAGTAATGAATACCAAAAGAATGGTAATGAGCCAACGTCGAAGGCCTATGATGTCACCCCTCTTCAACGTAGGTTAATATGCAGTATCACATGTCTTCAATGAAGCCAAGGACACCAATGAATCAATGTCGTACACCATCTACAAAGTTGGATGATTAATATGGAATTTCTTACATTGCTAAGCAATGCCGTAATTCATCAAAAAAGCAGTGATGTCAAACATAATCAGTACCGTAAGCGGTCAGTGTTATAGCGGCATGATTTATGTTGCATCTCATTGATGCCATATTTTATCAATGTCGCCATTTGCCTATAAAGATGAGACGATATATTCTATCAATAGTTAATGTCGCATCTTATTGATGACATACTTTATCAATTACTAAAGGATACCACACATCCACAAATGTGATATTGATGTCGAAGGTCATCAATATCCATGAAGGCTAATAAGTCAGATGCCATGTTGATTGATATCAATCGTTCCTTATTGATGTAGCTCCATGTTGATGCTGCTTCCTACCAATAAAGAGCATCGAAGATCATCAATCCAAGGTATAATACTGATTACCATGAAAGAGTCCACCAATGCCAGGAGTCACTAATGCCGCATGCCTTGGAACAATGCTGGAGTTCTACTACGCATCGAGGAATATTGAAGATCATCATTGAATAAGGCCTAACGCCATGCGGCATTGATGTTGTCGAAAGTCATGCATGCCAAAGCCAAGCAGCCGTGCTGCACTTATAGCCTTATAAAACTGGATCTAGAGGTATGGGAGAAGGGGCGAATCATTCATTTCTCATCTCTTCATTTTTAACTTTGTAGCCGTAAATCAATTTGGGGATTTCAGTGTTAAATGTACTATTGCACATAGGACCTTATACATTCAACTATTATATGGAATATGAATAGGATGTCTTGAATTATGGATTGCTTTTGAATTCCTAAGCACTTTTGATTTCTTTTAATCATGACTTTCTTCGAATTCCAAAAGTACTCATATTCTTGATTTTGATTTTTGCATATAATTGTCTACATAAATTGACTTCAAGAACATATGACCTCAACGTGATCGTGCTTATGGCTTCATCGCAGACCCAAGCCTTCTTACTCACTCCTCTTAAGCCTTAACTCGACCCAGTATCATTTTTTCTTACACTTGTTGAGGTTAACCAAGGCTCTCCAAAACCTTCCATTAACCAAGGTTCCCTTTCCATGCAGTTTTGAGGTTAATGAAGAAATTCATCAACATTGCTTATTAGACGGTGGTTCTCTTTAGAGTATAACCATTATGGCATTCCATGCGCTCCCTAGAGTACTATTATATGATGTACACATATTTTTTGAGTTTCTCATACCAACTTATGTCTGATGCTTAGTTTTTGTTTTCCCTAAATTCCTCACGTACACTTTCGAGTAGTTTGAGAAAGGCAGGTTTCCGTTGATGTTATTTGGAGCCCGAGAAGACGAGCTGGATGTTTCACCTGCCTAGTATTCTTATTTCCACTACATTACTATATTGTAAATATCAGCATTTGTGAGGACATGTTGTTATAACTGTCTAGGCCGATGATAGTTCTTATGTTTTGTAACTCTAAAATTTCTATATTGGAGTAACGCTTTGTATTATTCTTTTGATATAATATATTACCATTCTGCTAGTGAGATACTGATATTGTGTTCCTTCTTCCTTTTTCTATTTCTTTTTCCTTTTATTTTACCTTAACTTTTCTCCTTTTCGACACTAGAGTGATCGGCATATGAATACCGTAGATGTATTAGTATCGACATTCAGGGGTGGAAAAGGCAGACTATCACATGTGGTATCATAGATGTAGGTTAAGTGCGAACCTTAGCTTTGGTGGGGTATGTCTCATTAGAGATAGGGTAAACGACACCCTAGAATGAGTTGAGTGTATTATACATACGTGAGCGCATTTGTATTTGTTATAGACGTATACCTTAATGGTAATTATAACTATGAAAATTAAAGATCTTATATAAGGTAACTTACATAAGTGTGAATTATTAAAGTGTAGCTTGATTAATAGAAGGATTAATGGTGTTCATTTGTTACCCCACATTAATTTGTTTAGTCATGATTTGCTAATTTATGAGCATTGACTTTCATTTGTTGACTGTTGATTTGTGCTCAACTAGTTTGTAGGTAGCTTTACCTTTTCACCGCATCGGTTGGGTAAACAATAAGTATAGATGCATTGAAACGAATACCTAGTGAATTATGTTTAATTATTGATTATAAGGCATTCAGTGATAATATTGGGATAAAAGTTATATTTTGCAAAAGATGTTTATTTCAATCCAAGGAAAGATAAGGCATTTTGTAAAGCAACTATTTGTGAAAAGATTTATATAAGAAAGTGATTTTATATAAGTATGGCTCATAAAACATGAGTTATAAACAAGAAGGATTTAACTGATATTTTGATAACTTAAATACCGGTGTCTTTGAAAATGTTTTTCAAGTTTTTGGAAAAATAATAGAAGTATTATTTGAAAGTAAGTATATTGGGAATTTGGTTTGTGAAATTGGGATCATGATACTTAGTAATATTTACAGAGTATTTGATACCATTTTGAAATGATTTTGGTTAAGTCCGAAAGACATGAATTGGATGTTCTGAACTCACTTCTGTTGCTAGAAAATTACTCTGGTGATGACTTTAACATCATCATTGTTCATTTTCAGGTTTCTAAGTAGGGGATGCTACAATGTTGTTTTAGTAAAACGGATTCTGATTTGATTTCCGAAGTATGATTTGTTGTACAAAAGATATATGTACATATTATTATTTCAAAGCGATTTGAAATAAAACCCAGTGATTAGTTCTTAAGTTTTTCTTTTGAACAAAATTTGATATGAACTTTTTAATGTAGAAAAGTTCTATATGTATGCTAAGGTGCCTGAGTGGTAGTGACATAGCTTGGAACAAATGTGGGAACTTTTCATATTTTCTCTTTTGGGTAAAGTGTGTTTAATAAATAAGTGAAAATTGTGTTAACATATTTATGGACACCTGTAGCATATGCATTAGAATTGTATAGATGTATATCATGTTATGATATGTTGTTTAGTATATTTCATTTTTTAAAATGAAATGGGAATTTTTGATGATTTTGGATAGTCGAAAACTTCTGAATTGCTATAGAACTTTAAAAAGTGCACTGTGAATATATAAAAGTTGAGTTTATATAACACTTGAGTTGAGAAGCTGGTAAGTTTAAAAGTTTTGGATTGGTTAAACATCCTTTTTAAGTAAACAGAATTTAATGTTTTATATATACTCTTATAATGTAGTGGAGTATTATACGAATATGAACTTAAGTTGCAAAATGTTGATAAACTTGAAGTTATGTTTTATGGAATGATTCGTAAATGATTTAAGTATTGAATGAAACATACTATTTGTATAAAAAAATGTGATAAAAGATATTAGTATAGTTTAGAAACCAATAACATAAGTAGTACGTAGGCTGTTCTAGTCGCATGACTGCTCTTGATCCAATGTTCGAGTACATGATTTTGAGGTAGTTTACACTGGTTCGAACAAGGGTTTTTCGCTAGATTATTGATGGTGAACACTTGATAGGGATTATTCATAAGATCCTAAAGTTTCCTATCATCGTATATGGCTACATAAGAATAATAGAGGTTTCTAGTCAAGGAACCTGATCAGAGTTTGCACTAGAGATGTTAAGTGACCTATACTAGTTTGAAAGTGAAATTTATGCGATCAAGCAAGTGATCGGAATCAATATTATGTACAGATGGTCCATATACATCATAACGGATTTAATATATTTTCATACTATGTTTTAATTGGCTTATGTGGAGTTTAGGTGACAAACCTTCGATTTGCTATGAGGTAGCACGAATGGTCTACTAAGTAAAAACCTGAGGCTGTTGAGCATACGATACACCTAGTAGGTTATTTATCATCCTTATGCAATGAGGATGTTATGAACTTGAGAAAAGCATGAGTTTTGTTTGTTGGTGATTAAATACTATTAAGCACTGCTCTATGATTGTTTCTTTTGTTGCTCGTGTCGGAATTTCGAGGACTAAATATTCTAAGTGGAGGAGAATGTAAGATCTAGAATTTTGGACACTTTGTATTTAAATATTTGAATTATTTAATTATTTAAAACCTGGATTTGATGTTATTAAAATGATTTAGTAAGCTTTTTAACCCTCTTTTCAAATCATAACCGATGATAGTAAACTTGTTTTGGAAAAATGTTTACAGAAATAAATACTTAGAAAAAATATCGATACTGTGACCAAAACGTTTTATTGATAAACAGATTTTTACTAGTCAGAAGTTGTTCGAACTTTTTCGCATACACTTATTTTATTAGTAAATTAATAAAATGAAATAAAAACTTTTTACCATATATGGAGATAAACCTTTTGGATGATGTCATGGGTGATGTCATCAAAGATATTATGAAAATAGGCTTTTAAGGAAAAACTTAACTCTTAAGTATTATGTAAAGGAAAAGTGATGGGAGGAGAGCCTTACATGACATGAAAGAGGAGTGAAAATAAGTTTACACAACACTAGTTGAAGATTATAAAAGGAAGGGGCACACCCTTGATAATAAATCATAAATTCACAAAACTTGAAAAGAACAAGGGAATAAAAATGGTGGAAGTACTTAAGCACTAATCCACTAATTCTTCTCTAACCTTTTCAAGTCTAAACCAAATCAACTTTAATCTCTTCCAAACTTTCACCAACACCATAGGAAGCTTAGATCTAAAGTCAAAGATGGAGGAAAGTGAAGGAGGAGGGGTGATCTTGGATGGGCCGTGAGCAAGGGAAGAGGAGGGGAGGTATTGCCTTGATTTGGAAGTGCTAAAAGTTGGATCTTAAGGAGTTTGTAATGATTGGAAGTGTTCATGAGTTGGGTTGTGCATGAGCATGTGTTTGTCTTAGATATAACTAAGTTATCTCACTATCTTTTTGTACATATTGTGCATATATACGTTGTGTTTAAAATATAAAGTTAAAGTAACATTACTAAGTAAAGTTATAAACTTTGGACCCTTCTTGCCTTCGAAAGCAAATGATAACTTTATATTGTATAACATTACTTATATTGCCCTCTTAGACATATGGTGTGGCCTGAACTTGATGTTTAAATGGTTGTTTTACTTATGTGTTGAATTGAAATACTTATGTGTTGAACAGAGATTACCCTGACAGTTTGATTCTTGGATGGGCTTGACCCTTTGTTGTTTTTTCAATTGTATTTTTATTGTTTCTTTTCTTCTCTTTTCCTTTTTCTTCTTTGGTTTGTATTTTTATTGTGATGCAATAAAACTGGTAGGGGTCCAGTCAACCCCGCTGGCTTTGCCAAAAAAAGTAATTTGTTTAAAGTGTTAGAAGCGAGTATAGTCGTTATAAGTGCACTTTGATATCTCTTAACTTTAACCTATGTAAATTAGATATTTATGATCTTAGTTTAGGATAATTGATTTGATTTGTTTGTTCTCTACACATATTTTGGTGTGTTAAAAAGTAAATAAATGGTTTGGAAAGTTATAGAAAATGTGAACCAAAGTTACGAAAGTTGATTCAAAAATGTTTTTATAGATACCCTTTGTAAATATAACCTATTTTAGGAATTTTTATATATAAATGGGAAGATATTCTTAGAGGTTTCTTTCTATGTTTTTAACTACCCCAAGGGTAGTACTTACTATAAATATTTCAAGTCTTAAGTCATTTGTTTAAATGGTGAAAACTAGTCACAAAGATCGTGCTTTTCAATTTTTTTAACAAGGACTTTTAACAACATTTATAAATGTTGTACTAAGTCGCTTATGGTTTTAAGTGTTTGAAAATGATATTTTTATTTGGTATTTTTCTCTAATATTTTTGGAGATTTTTTCTTACTATTTTGAAGTATTTCAAAGTTGGTTTAAAGTTTAAATATTTTTTTTAATAATTATATATGTATTTTCAAAGTAAAGAGGTTCTGTAATATAAAACATGTTTTTCATCAAATTATAAATTAGTTATTTTCAAGAACTATTTATGGAGATATCTAAAACCAATGTATAAGTATATTTAAAGTATTTATAAGTTCGAAAAGGGTAATTGACTAGGCTTAACACTAAAAGCCAACGGGGCAGACTTCTCTATTTGTGAGATTAAGATTGATTTCGAGTAGGGATGGAGCTGTAGAGCTCTAACCTACCAGCTTCCCTCTTGAACAAGGAATTATTAAGTCAGGAATGTCAAAAACATGTTAATATATTGTTTTCTAACTCATTTATGGAATTCATTAATACTATACTTAGCACTAAAAGTCGATGAGTAGATTTATCTATTCGTGAGATTCAAAAATGAAGTGTTTAGGCAAGGCTTTGATTCAACCAGTTCCCTAACTTACCTAACTTCACTCTTGAATGAGGAATAGTTAATTTGAAATGTTGAAAAACCAGCTAAGTGTATGAATATTGATTTGTATAAGTAATTGTTTTAACTGAGTAGTCGACCATTGAATCTAACCAAATATCATTAACTTAGATCTTTAAAAGAATGCTTTAAAGATAAGCATAAGTATGAAATGGTTTTGGATTTGTTGAGACATTGTGTTAATAACATTTATCTTTAACCCTTTTTAATTATACTTATGAATGTAAATAGATCTTTAAAAGAATATTTCAAAGATGATATAAGTATAGGTAAAATTGTTTTGGGTTTATAGTGCCAATGTTTAAATAACATTGGTCCTAAACCTTTCTAAATGGACATGTGAAGGTACTTAGATCCTTAAAATGGATATTTTAAAGGAAGTTATAAGTAAGGAATCTTTTGGAAAAAGACAGAAATAACAAAGGTTTAAAGTAAGAAATCTTGTTAATGATCTGTGAATATATTTATACCATTTGAGATAATATTTGTCTTTAACACTTTTTGATTATACTTATAAGTGTAAATAGATCTTTAAAATGATGTTTTAAAGATAAGCATAAGCGAAATGGTTTTGTATTTGTAGCGATAATGTTTGAGTAACATTAGTCTTAAACCTTTTAAATAGATTTGTGAAAGCACTTAGATCTTTTAACATGGATATTTTGAAAGAAATTATAAGTATGGAATCTTTTGGAAAAAGATAGAAAAAGTAAAAGTTTTTAAGTAAGAAATCTTGTTAAATGATTTGTGAATATGCTTCTACCATTTGAGATAAGTATACAAATACTTTTTAAAGTATTGAAAGAGTATAAATGAATAGTATAAATTGGTAAACAATGCTTTAGTAGATAAAAGAAGTTTTACTAATAAAAGAGGTTTTAACTAATAAAAGATTAAGTAAATAAAAAGGGGATTAGTAGTTGCTTATCTAGCTTGATCATGCTTTGTATGTTTACCTATTTATGGAAAGCATTTAGTCATATACTAAGCACCAGAAGCCGATAAAGTAAGCTTGTCTAATTATAGGAATTAAGACTAATGTTCATATAGAGGTATGAACAATAGAGCTTTAACCTACCAGCTTCACTCTTAATCGAGGGATGGTGTGAGATGAAAATATCGGAAATGTGTTAAGTATACAAAACTTGGTTTCCATATACAATCGTCCTCATTATTGTTGAATATGACGAAATTTGTCGATTCAATCTTGAAAAACCAAGATCGATAAGTGTTTCGCTTATTGAAAACCACTTCAAGGCTGAGATATATGTTCTATCTCTTTGAAGTGGATATGATTGAGATGCTAGAATCCTTGTGTGGTTTAGAGATATGTTGATGTGGGAATCTAATTGAGGATTCATGTTCCGTTTGAGTGATGAAAACGCATGTGAAAGATGCTAAACGTAACCTCAACATCGAAAATTCCGAAAGAAAGAGTAGGCTATACAATCTAGGATTTGGTTGACCCATGACAAGGTATTATTAACTCCAGATCTAAAGTATGCTTAAAGATGTTGCGCATGGGAGTTGATGGTATTTGGTACCATGTGGTTCATGTTTATGTTCGGGCCTGGGCCTTTATGTTTTCCTTATGGTATGTTTTATCTAGAGATGTACGACGCTTGGAAGGTAACTTCTGATCCTTGTGTATGGAGTTCGGATTCAACTTCTTCAAAGTGATCTCCGCCGAAAATCCATTATGCCAACGTTCCTTATCAGGTTTGATTGTAACCCCTAGTATGTTGTTGACTGTAACCAATGTAACCATTCCAGCTATGTTATATATTTATATTCTTCACCCTAGACATTTTCTAATGTATCACCTTATGTACCTATTAGATGGTGGCTCTTTTGATGGAATTACCGTTATGGCATTATATGCGGTCTCAAAAGTACTGTTATATGTTGTACACATATTTCTTAAATTTCTCATACTAGACTTATGTCTGACGCTTGGTTTTTATTTTCCCTAAAATGATTGCATACTCTTTCGAGTAGTTTGAGGAAGTTTGGTTTTCGTTGATGCTCTTTGGAGCCCAAGAAGATAAGCTGGATGTTTCACCTACCGTAGTATTATTATTTCCGATGCACTACTATATTTTACATATAAGCATTTGTGAGGAATGGTTACTATTACTGTCCAGGCTGATGATAATATTTAGGTTTTGTAACTCCGAAATTTCTGTATTGGAGTAACCCTTTGTAATATTCTTTTGATATTATACTTTACCGTTCCGCTAAGGAGATTCTGATATTGTATTCCTTCCTTATTTTGTTTCCTTTCTTTTTATTTTAGCCTAACTTTCGCTTTTCCGGCACGTGAATACCGTAGATGTATTAATGTCGACATTCAAGGATCGAAAAGTGGGGACATTACAAACACATTGTCAAAATATGATTTTGATAGTTATGTCCGAATGGGTATGACCATTGGCTGCAATTGTTTCTTCTTGAAGATTAATATGGTTGAAATTTTGTAAAGCATTGTTAGGAGGAAATCACTTCATCGATTTCAAATGTTGAAATCAGCGATGTAATTTTTCTAGTTAACATGCTCAAAACCATTCAGATTTAACACACTATTATTACACAATTCAGTTTTAAGTTTTTTTTCATTTTGATACTGAAAAAACTTCTAAATGATGATTTAGAAGAGGTTGTTTGCATAAAGACCAATATTTCTTAAAGTCGGTAAGAGCGATTACTTGATTTATATGTTATGGATATGATCCAAAAGTGGATACAGTGATGGCATGCGATAAGCATTAGAGTCAAACATGTATTTTGATAGAGAAATCATTTAGTTCAGTTTTTCAGTCAAAATGCAAAGGGTGCATTTATTTATACGAAAGATCATTAAAGCTACTACAGTATTCCTTTAAAGTATAAGTAGACAATAAACTTATGATTATTAACAGTGTACCACGTTAAATCATTTTAGTTTGTTGTTTAATCCTCGACATTAGATTTTAAAATGACACTTTTATAATATTATAAAAGGATGTTGTGACAATCTGATATGATATACATAGACACTATGTTAAAATATTTAATATGGAGCATATGTGGCATATTTCTTATGCATTCATAATATAAATTATCACATATGCAGTGTAGTCTATTGTGTCTCATTTCACTTATGTGCTTAGTACACTAAAGGAATATCAAATTCGAATTAAGATCACTAAATGACAGTTAAGAATATTCTCCTGTATATGAGAAATACATATGAAATATTTGTAAAAACAAAGAATTCCTTATGAAGGGGTACTTGGACTAGAACTCCGTAAGTGATATCAAGTATAATATGTCGATTCAAAATTCATGTTCAATCTTACTTAAGGAGCGTTAAGATGGAATTGTTCCAAACGAAAGTTTATGGCTGAATCAACAAAAAAGCTAAGTACATCGCCTTGAATAACGCCGTAGCAAAATTTGTATCCATATATAATGCATAAATTTATAACAGATCAAGGGATAATTCCAAACATTGATAATCCCATGACTTATGAAAACAATATAGTGAAATGGGTTATGAAATAAGTTACACCTCACTAGGAGTTGAGAAACAGACTTTGAAAAGTTCCACACAATAAAGGCATTTTATCAACATTGGGGAAAGTTGATTAATAGAGTAGATAATTAAGACAACATTATGCCACAAGGTGAATTAGACAAAAGTGATCATATGGAAAACCAACTATTGCGTGTCATAGCCCGTGAAATCTTTGTTCTATTAAGATTTCATGCATGCCATTTTGACAACATTTTATCTGTTGTCTAATTGAAATTATCAGAAATTTCATTTTGGATCATTATCAAAATTTTGGTTTCCCTCTCAATGTTGCCTAGATTATTTCGTGGTCGCGTTCTTTCAATTATTTCCCCCTCTTTCTTTCGTTTCTAGAGAAAGAAGGCATTCGTTCCTTTAATTATTTTCCTCATCACCTTCGCCTATCACTCCTCCTAGCCATCACCTATTGCCGACCCTAGCCTTCTTCCATCCCGTCGATGTTCTTCGATAAACCTAGGGTTTTCTAATTAGAACCGCCTCTTTCATCTTCGTTCTGAAATTAGGGTTTCACGAAAGCCACTGCTTGAAAGTTAAGCTTGGAATCACCTTTCTCCCTTCCTTCCTATAGTTGCGGCTCCTCCTTATTGAGTGTTCTTCGATTGATATTGATATGATTTATGTACCTTTCATTTTATATTGTTCTTGACTTCTAATCTCTGAATGGTGATGATTCAGGTTTCTTATATAGGAATTTGTTTCCTAACTATTCCTATATATGATTCGATTTGAAATTTTCAAATAATTTTTCTCGACTGTCGAATAATTTTTGAAAGCTTTTGATGATTTTTTGATTCTTGAATTTCTTCTTTAGTTTCTGTTTGCTAATTTGATTGCTACGTTAGACCTTTTTTCACTATGTTGCCTGACATGTGCTCTTGACTTCATGTATGAGTTAGTGGATTGCCATGTTGAACCTAGTTCCTCAAGGCAGTGTTGACTGGAACTGCCTTGCTCAAGGCAACGCACTTCAACACTGAACATCTATTGCATATATACATGTACATGTATATATGCATGTGTGTGTATGTGCGTATGGGTGATGCTCACTATACTTGAACTTATGTGCTTGTGCACTTTCATGTGCTTGTGCCTTTACTTCTTTTACACTTTCATGTGCTTGTGCCTTAACTTCATGTTGTTCTGTTTGGTTACTTTTGTGTGCTTTGGTTTCTTTTATACATTTTATATGCACTTTGTTATTCAAATTAGTGTCTTGTTCAATTTTGTGGCACTTGTTCAGTTTGTGTCTTATTTATTTTGTGGCACTTATTCAAGGCAGTGATATAAAATTGTTAGTGATATGGGCTTATTAATATTCAATTTGTGGAACTTTTTCAATTACAGACATGTTTGTACCTATGAATCTGGTTTAACTCTTTTATATGCCATCAATTTTATTTTGTGACTTTAAAGATTTTTTTGATGGGGCTTTACTTTGGTTTGATGGTGCACTACCACTGCCATGTTCAAGCTAGTGCACACTGGCACTTTCTGATCTTTTTGAACTTTGTCAGTCTATGTCACATATATGTGTATATACTAAACATGTGTATACATGTATACATGTGTTTATGTGTGTATCTACATGTGTTTGTGTGTGTATCTACATGTGTTTGTGTGTGTATCTGTGTGTGTGTTGCTCAATATACTTATACTTGAACTTATGTGCTTGTGCACTTTTGTATGCTTGCGCCTTTACTTGTTTGTGCACTTTCATGTACTTGTGCCTTTACTTCATGTTGTTTTGATTACTTTCACGTGCTTTCGTTTCTTTTATACATTTTCATGTGCACTTGGTGGTTTGAATTTGTGGTTAGTGTTAGTGTCTTGTTCAATTTTATGGCACTTGTTCAATTTGTGCCTTGTTCAATTTGTTGCCCTTGTTCAAGGTAGTGATATTAAATTGTTAGTGACATGGACTTATTATTATTCAAGTTGTGGAACTTGTTCAATTACTGATATGTTTGAACCTATGAGTCTGGTTTAACTCTTTTATATGCTGTCAATTTTGTTTTGTGACTTTGAAGCTTTTTTTAAGGGTGCTTTGAATGGGATTTCTCTGGTTTGACGGTGCACTGCCACGTTCAAGATAGTGCTCACCGGCACTGTTTGATCATTTTGATCTTTGCTGGTCCATGTTGTTGAATTTTTGAAACTTGTTTTTGCTTTGAACTTCCATGTACATACATACATACATACATACATACATACATACATACATGTGTATATAGTGAATGTTGGTGGTTAATCTAGTTTGTGCACTTTCATGTGCTTGTGCCATTACTTGTTTGTGAAAAAGTCCGTGAGACTTAATCGATGCCCATTCTTGTGAAATTCACGGTGATACACTATGCATATCATAAGTTATCAGTGCACATATATATTTGTCCCTGTTTAAAACATAAAGAGAAAACAAACCCATGAACTGAGGCAAAATTAATATTCAAATTCAATTTAATTAATCAATTTAGGTTTGTTTCCTTTTCCATTTTATTGATTGTTTATTTGACAGGTATAGGAGATGGCTGGATACAAGTTGGAGCAAGAAAATCAAGGTCGACACATCAAAAGTAAACTCAAGTGAGCATAAGTGAGAGCGAGTAAAAACATGTTATATATGGGAGTGTAGAGAAAAGTCGTATATATGAGAGTGGTAGTGAAAGTTGTATTGCATTTGGATTTGATTTGAAATAAAATATTTGTTTAAATAAAATTGTGATTCATTTATTTTATTTTTCAAATATAATATAAGTGTCATTGGTATGCATATTAGTCAATATATATGTTGTATAATAGAAAATTCTATAAATGATACAACAACATTAGACAACATATGGTTTTTTTTGTCTGTTAATGTATAGCAGACGACGGGGCATATCAATGGTCTAATGTGAAATAGGACGACACTTGATTTAACGACAGATGGATATGAAATTAGACAACAAAGCATATCTGTCGTCCGTTGCATTTTTTCTCATAGTACAATGTTGCATATCCATTCACGAAGGGAATGGATTAGTCAGTTCTGAGCAAACTAATTGAAGGGATGAGATTGAGGTTCAATAATTGGCCCTAAGTCCAAGTAGAAGATTAAGATATTTAAGTGTATGCCCTAGGGAAACCTACAATTTATTTTGAATTATTAACTCTGCAATAAAATTTCATTTATAATAAAATGTGTTTGTTTTCTATTTTATACTTGATATATTGTGGTATATTAATTAAGTAATTGATCCAATATGTTAAAATAGAAAATTCTTAAATGACATGTTATGTGATAATTATTACAAGGAGTTGTAATAATGATAAATTTATCATAATATAAAAAATTTATCATTTTAAATATTTCCGATCAAGATGTTTCCAGAAAGGATATCGATGCATCCGATGAGACCAGAGTGTTGATGCACTTTAAGTGTTGGGTTATTCATTATTCATGGCTGTTGGGGCACCAAGGAGTTCTGTACTCATAGTTGTTGGATAGCTATTGAATGACTCCTCCAAAAGTTGTTACATATATCTAGCACCATGACCAAGGGGTATGCCCAAGGGGCAATTATGTAATTTGTTACATATATCTAACACTATTACCGAACTTGTTCATAATAAAGGTATTTATTTTCTATATATACTTTGCTTCATAGTGATACAATTAATTAAATAATTAGTTTAAAGTATATTAAATAGAAAATTCTTAAATGATATGTTGCGTGATAATAATTATAATAGTTTATAATCATGAGAAAATTATCACAACATTAAATAACATATTATTTTAAATATTCCAGGTCAAGATGTTTTGAGAAATGATATTGATACATCCATTAAGAGTAGAGTATGTAATGCTCTCCAACTTTTAGGCAGTGTATTACTCATGGCTATTAGGACACTAACTTGTTATGTACTGATAGTAATTGGATAGCTATTAAATGATTCGCTCGAGAGTTTTCTATTGGTTTATAATAATTAAGGCCAACTAGGAAATATTGAAGTAACAGTAGAACATAGTTCTCTCGACTTAAGAATACTGTTGAACCTCAATGTTGATACTCCATCTTGATTATAATTAAGTCACAACATGGCTTCATTGAATTACTATAGTTGGGCCAAAGTTGAAGCATTCAAAGTGAAACACTATTTCATATAAATTTTGGCTCCCGGTTATATGAGCTAATATCGCAATCAACTATAGTCAACTCAAAGTCAATCTCTGGGCAGAGTGCTGCGGTTAATAATAAATATTATTATCGAATCCTTTGTTATGGACTAACTGAGTTGAATGTGGAAATATTGGAATTTTGACCAAAACCAAATTTCATAAGTCTTAAAGTGATATACTGTTAAAGAAGAGAACCGGTATAAATAATCGTTACTAAAAGATACCGCTTAAAATTATAAAACTGTACTTTATCGAAAAGATATAAGTAATAAATTTGGACAAACTTTCACATCACTAACCAAGATGAAATATAAACATTAATATTCTAATTGTTTGATATTAATTGCTAATAAAATTTATAGCTATGAGTCCCACAACATCATTGATAAATTCTACAAAATACCACATGTTTTAATTGATTTATAAATTATTGTAAATTAATTTAATTGATCGATATTTATTTATTTGATGTATTAGGTGCCATTAGTATTTTCTGTGAGCCATTAGTAATTATTTAGGTGCGTATATATTTACTAATCAATATTTCGATACACATTTGAATTTGAGTTAAAAATAATTAATTGCTAAATGTTTTGGAATATTTATGAGTCCATCTAGCCTTGTCTGGCCGGTTATGGAATAAGAAAAAGGATTTGAAAATCCAAAGGATCGATCAACGATATGAAAGAAAGGTTTTATGGAACAATAGGAGACAATTAATATTTGATTCCCTCTATCAACACTATACTTAACATGTCATTTCCTCTTAGAATTACCCTCTCTATCAAACCCTGGCCTCCATCTTCCACTTGCATTATTCCTGCACGAAATCTCAAATAAAAAAATAAAAATAAATTTTTTAATGCCATCCAATTGGGTCTATCAAATAAAACTTAATTGCCCTTCTCTCGTAAAATAGGATTTGAGATTTCAAATCTAGGAGCAACTCTTTCAATCAATGTTCATCAAAGGTAGGGTCAATAAAATCGAATCTAATGATAAATTTATACTTCATAAGCTTAATAAAGATCTAAATAAGAAGTTTTTTAGAATTTACCCAACTTACCTACTGCCCAACGATCTAATTCTGTCAATTGTACCATAGCTTAATAGCTTATGGAGCTTAAATTAGTCAATATATAGGACAATTAAATAAGATTACCTATCCAACGAGTGTCATAGAAAAGTAGAGTCTAAGCTTGATTTGAATAATCAAATATGCCACCCTCCTTGGTAAATAGCCCGGCCCAAGTGATAGAATAAGCCTAAAAGGTTGACTCAAATAGAAGATCCAAGTTGACTTGGGCCTTGGACAAATTTTCAAGTTCAGTCAAAAAAATTTCAAACATATTTTAAGTTTAAAAGTTAAGTTCAAAATGTAAAATAAATTTTATAAACGTTAGAAAATGAAAATTTTGAAATTTTAAAAATTGTTTTGAAAATAAATTTAATATTTTTGAAAGTTTATTTAACATATAGTTAATTGGATTAATTAAATAAACAGTTAATTAAAAGCCAAATAATTATAAGTATACATATGTAATGAGATAAGTATGTATATTTATCCTGAATTATTTAAGATAATTTGTAAATTAAACTTTTAAACTATTAAACATATTTAATTAAAAAAATTAAGTAAATATATGTTTTATTTGATAAATAAATAAATTAAATGTTAATTAATACATAAATACATACACACACACATATATATAGTGATATATGCATGTAATTATAATTGTTATGTCATATATTTATCTTAAATTTGTTTAAGATGAATACAAATAAATTTTGACTTAATTTTGTTATTTAATTGAAACGTGTAGTTAAATAATAGAATTTATCATATAAAATTAAATGAAAGTTAATTAATTAAAATGCATACGTATATTGATATGTATATATTAACAACCTCTGAATTTTATTATTGATTATATATCTTAAATAGTTTAAGGTAAACAATATAAAGTTTTAGAAAAGGTAAAAGAAATTAAATGAATTAAATATGATTTAATTGATAAAATCAAAACTAATGAATTATGATTTAATTAATAAGATATATACGTGTATGTGTATTGTAATGACTTGCCTTTTCACTCTCAAAAGTTGATATTAATACATCAATGATATTCACGTGCCGAACATCTAAATGCCAGAAAAACATATTATTAGGGTGAAAGAAAGAAATAGACAGAACGGAATCTCACATTGTGATGAGGAATATACAATATACAATAGATCTTTTCAAAGGAAAATTTGTCTTATACATACATCAAGAGTAAACTAATCCTATCTCCAGCCTGGACAGTTATTATAACAACCCGATTTTTAGGAGTGCTTAATAATAATTTTTTAATTAATTAAAATGGAACTTTTATGAATAATTTTCATTTTTTTAGACTATCGGAGTTTTATGGAAGATAATTGGTAATGAAATTATATAATTTTGAGAATAGATGTTTGTATAAAGATTGAAAAATAAATTAATTTGGAAATTTCTTAATATCCAATTTAAAAGGAGAATAATAAACGAGAATAATAAATGTTTGGAATTTTATGGTAATTTTTTTAAAATAGAGAAATAGTTTTGTAAAGAAGAAAAGAAATATATATACATATTTTATATCATCAAGGCACAAGTCCAACATATTTAAACCCGTTCATTTTAGTTATTATTATGGAGTCCAATATATATTTTCAAAACATTTTGCTAAATCATGTTTCTAGATTTTTTTCTTCTCTTGATATTTCTTCACATTCTATATATACAAATCATTTCATTCCTTTTAGCGAACTCCACGATTCCAAATTCTAACCAAAAATGCAATTAACATTTTTCCTCTTTGCCTAGTGTGTATTGTAACAACCCACCTTTTCACCCTCGAAAGTCACTAATAAATCTATGGTATTCACGTGTCGAGCATCTAAGTATCGGAAAAATTGGTTGTTTGGGTAAAAAAAAAGACAGAACAGAATCTCACATCGTGATGATGAGTATATAACATACAATAGATCTTTTCAAAGGAAAATTTGTAATATACATGCATCAATTAGAGTAAACTAGTCCTATCTTTAGCCTGGACGGTTATAACAACCCGAATTTTAGGAGTACTTACTAACAATTGCTTAATTAATTATTTATGAATAATTTAAATTTATTTTAGATTATCGGAGTATTATGGAAGATAGTTGGTGATGAAATTATATAATTGTAAGTAAATATTCGTTTAATTATTCTTTGTAAGTAAATATCATTCAAATGGGGACTACTTATATATGTGATGATACTCGTTGCAGTGAGTATATTTTAGTCACGTGGTGTGGGTATAGCCATGTGTCGGCATTGGATTAGAGCTCTAGTATATTATTGTCACGTGGTGACTTATATGAAGTCGTGGGCCCGCTTAGATCTAGAGCTATAGGTACATATAGGATACGAGTACTATATGTCATCCACTTGTGCCTTGCTCCCTTTATGTTTTGGGAGTGACCAAATCGGTCAGTTTCCACCCTGGTGGGCTAATCATTGGGATGAGCCCCAGACTCGCAACACCATTGTTATTTATGATATTCGATGCACATCACGAGATTGTTAATTGGTTACTCATTGCATCGCTTAAAACAGCAGTCAGTTACCATAGGGGCATGTCAGTAGTCGTGGCGAAGGCTATGCCATTTCGAGTCTGTGGATCATTGTCAAGCTACCGAGTGAGGAGATGTAATATAACCGATGACTGTAGGAGCATATCTGGCTATTAGTGGAGGGCCAGTACACATTGGGTTCCTAGAGCATGCTTTGTGCTATCAATCTCTCTTTTGAGGGCGTTTAGTTCAAGTAGAATTTATGGAAGAATAACTTCGAAACCATTTGAAAGTATCTCTTTCAAAACTATTGGATTTAACATTAAAAATAACTACTAGGTCGAAGAGCACAAAAGTGAAAGCTTTGCTTTCGAAAGCATTAATCTTACGAAAAAGAATGGGGGAAGATGATAGCTTTGAAACCATATTTTCGAAACCATTGCCTCTGAAACCATTTATCAAAAGGACCATTTTGACTGCATTGGGAAGGGGGTTTCAATATTAATAAAATGAAAACCTACATTTCAAACTCATTGTTATAAGGCTATAAAGAAAAGCAGCCTATGACTAATATGAAAGGTATGAGTGCGACAGTTAAGTATCGAATTAGTTCAAAATACGATAACTCTTTCGAAGGCCTCTTTTAGAAACAACGACGATTTGGATTGATTCGGAAGCTTATAAAAATGGCTTTAACCACTTCGAAAGCATGATTTTGACACAGTCCCTTCTGCCTCTAATACACTATGTATCAATGGCGTGATACCATGTGCATTGGTGCGAAAGGTCATTGGCGGAAGTATGGTAATGGATGCAAGCAAGTGGAAGTAGCGAAGTTGTAATTTGAAACAAAACTAATTTTTGTGCCTTTCATAGTAATTCCTTTTTACCTAACTTGCTTAATATATTAAAATATGATTGGTTTCCATTTTTTATCAAAATTCTTTTCTAAAAAGGCTTCCAAATTCACAATTAACAAATGAAATCATTTTAACAGATAAGCACTTCCCCTTAACAAAACATTTAAAACATTTTAAGTCCTTTATCTTAAATAATTTAATAACCATAGAAAAGCTCTTAGCAAAAATCCCCAAAAATCACAATTATTCACTTTTAATATGTTTTCTAATATATAAATTTTAGACCCGAAAATGATACTTTATTACCTTAAATAATTTAAACCCAAATTTATCTATTTCTTTTATTAAAAATTCATAATAAATTATCCATAGATTGGAATATTATAAGAATTTAAACCCATCTCTAAAATAATATTTTACATAACATATTCGAACACCATGGTATTCAAAAATCAATTTACACGATTTTAACCTTTAAATCAAATTATATCATCCTACAAAATCCTTGTTTAAATTATAACATGGCATACAATCAAAGCATATCATCATCCGTCCAACCAAATGGTTTTAAACCTTAGAATCAAATTTAAACATTCAAAAGACATATAAGACATGGTTTAGATTATTACTCACCTTGTTTGGATTAGATGCTTGAGATTTGTTCTTCACTTTAGCCTTCCTAGCTTGAATCTTAGCTTCTAATTGATTTTGAGCTCCTCTTCTCCTAGGGTTATGGCCAGCCTTATTTCTCCTTTGTTTATGTTTTTGATTTATGAAAATGTGAGTGAGAATGAGGTAAGGGGTTTAGGGGTTTAGGAGTTATGGGGTTTGGCTCTTCCCATATTGCCCTTACCATATTATCTTAGGTATTGAACTTATAATCCATTTTTATAAATCTATTTAGTTAAGTAACGACCCTAATTAGATCTCAAATCTCAATTCCTTTATCACGCTAATCTTTACATTATTCTATATAATTTATCTAATTAATTCTCCTGAATAATGCTATTTAAACTAAGGGGTGTTATGGGCTCCATTCCTTAAAGAATTTCATCCTTGAAATTCAGCAAGGACTGCATACTAAGCGTAGTAATCATCTGTAACATCTCTAAACTACCATACTAGCTTATCTAACTAGCAAACAGTCTATATATAACATATATAGAACATACCCTTATAATAGATCTGGATAAGTATCTCTAATTTTATCTTATATCTTCCAAGTATAGTCCCTCTCATTGTCACTCCACTGAACGTTCACCAACTTAACTATCTTATTTCTTAACCTCTTCCATCTCTTGCTACAACACGAACTGATTTCCTAACAAAAGTCGGATCAAGTCCTACTACTAAATATTTTAGTGCAGTTGGAGGGATAGTTGTCTTTGGATCATGTACATACTTACAAAGATGAGACAAATTAAACACATTATGGAGACCTACCAAACTACTAGGTAACTCTACTCTATATGCAAGCTTTTCAATTCTCTCTATAACTGCGAATGGTCCAATATATCTCGGTGCCAGTTTCCTTGACTTTTCGATTCGTACCACAACCTTCATCAATGATACTTTAGTGAAAACTCTATCTCCAACTGAGAACTTTAAATTATTACGCCTCTTATCTGCGTAACTCTTTTTCCTAGACCGAGCTTCCTTCATCCTACCTAAGATCAACTCAATCTTCGCTGTTTTCTCTCTTATCAAATCTGGACCTAAGACTAACACACAAGCTCTTACCTTAGATTTCAACTCAATATATTACACAAGCTCTTCATAGATCCTTGAGTACCATGTTGACTCTCTCTGTCTGCTTATCGGTCTGTGAGTGATAAGCGGTACTAATCTTAAGCTCGGTACCTAACATTTCATGCAGACTCTTCCAGAATTCACTAGTGAAGAAGGCATCTCAGTCACTAACTATACTATTGGGAATCCCATGTATTCGAATAATGTTCTTCATAAACAACTTAGCTAAAACAGGTGTCGTTCTATGACTTAACCGAAATGAAATAGGCACTCATGGTCAACCTGTCTGCTACGACCCATATGCTTTCATTTCCTCAATTCAACTTTGGCAATCCTTCTATAAAATCCATGGATATCGAATCCCATTTCCAAATTGGTATCTCCAAAGGTTGAAGCAACCCACTCAAATTATGATGTTTGGCCTTCATTTATTGACATTTCACACACTGCTTTACCCACAAGCCAACATCCCTCTTCATACTTTCCCAGTCGAAACTCCTCTTCATATCGTGATACATCTTGGTTCTCTCAGGATAAATCATAAATTTTGATCGATGACATTCTCTATGGACCTACTCCCTTAGGTTATCTACATTTGGGACACACAATCATCCCTTCTTTCTCAACCCTCAAGACTAAAATCCTTCAGGTCATCAATATTGGTCCCAACCTCTAACCATCTAATCTTCTCAACTAACACCGGGTCATCCTTCAGCTTAGATGCAATCCTTTCGATCAAAACTGGTTGGACTTCCAAGCAGGATAACATGGCAGTGCTCAGACTAGATCTAGCAGTCGATCTTAACTGCACATGTTGGGTGCGTTTCCACCACCGAACCAAAGAAAGAAAGCATCACCGAACCAAAAGGGGGAAGGCCCTACCGAACCAATCCACTCTCCACTAACTACCGAATCAACTCACCACCGAATCAACCTCCACCGATCCATGGCCTCACTGGACCAGCCTCCACCGAATCAACCACACCGAACCAATCTCATCTCCTCTACCACTGGACCAAAACGCTAGTCCAACCATCTACTACCGAACCAACGTTGCCAGGCCAGATTGCTTCAGCCCAGGCCCACCAGCAGCTATATACATCCAGTACCCCTACCCTCAGCCCCACTCTATAAATAGAGGGGCAAGGTTAAAACAATGGTAGACAAGTTTGAGAGCTCAAGCATGGATAGAACTTTCAAACAACTTTCATATACTTGTAATCAAAGCTTTGTACTTGTAATCTGATCAGTAAAGGAGAATAACATATAAAGTGGACGTAGGCACACTCTGGCCGAACCACTATAAATCTGTGTGTCTTTTACAGTTTAGTCCCTGCTTTTTATATATTTTCGTAAATCACCCAAATCGCTAAGAACAACAAAAAATCGACTAAATTATACGACTTGGAGGTGTTTGCCCAATTTTTGTGCATACATTTTTGGTTCTTTCACTAAGAACGGAGCTCGAAGCTTCAGCTTCTCCCACTTAACCTTTTTCCTATCAACATCGCTCATTGCTTGGAAAACATGCCTCCCAGGCAGAAGAAAGATGCTAACAAAAGGAAGAACATCGCAACTAGCAGTATTCCAGATCCAGTGATCACTGATCAGGAGAATCGTCCCGTTCCAACAGCAGTACAAAATGAAAGTCAGGTAAATCCGACAGCCCCTGCCACGGAACAACCGGCAGCAATTACAAGGGCAGATCTAGACAGGGTTGTGGCTGAAGTGACTGATTACTTCACATCCCAACAAGAAGCCTTGGTGAACCAACTCATGTCACGCTTAAGGGATGTTGAAGAATCCAACCACAACACTGAATCATGGGGTGAATCCCAGTTTGGAGGATCTGGGAGACGACAAAGATCTTTCTTCTTCGAAGAGGCTAACAACAGAAACAACAATGATAGGAGCCGAGCCCGGACTCAGCCCGAATTCCGACCCGAGGAAACACTTGGAACCGAACCCAACAGGGGAGGTACCAGGCAGAGGTCGGATGTAGCTAAGCCAGTCATGCTACCTAACCATGGAAACACCAATGGACGGGGCCGAGCTGGAGTCCAGCCCGAAGTTGGATTCGAGGAAGTGCTTAGAACAGAACCCAGCAGGGGAAGATCAAGGCAAGGGCCAACTGTGGCTGACCCCAGCATGCCCCCGGAAGACCAGAGGCAACCATTGGAGAATGTTAGGAGTGATAGATGATACCACCCCTAAAGGTCATCTGGATGGAATCAATCCCGCAGAGAAGAACCAAATTCCTTCCTATCCACCCCAAATTCCGATGAAAGGATGGCACGATTGTTCAGAGAGTGCGTCCGACGGGATCAAAGAGATCGAGGGATAGGCGCTATGGTAACCAGCCCCTTCACCCGCAATATCAAAATTGCCATCACCCCTCGAGAATGGAAAATGCCAACAATGGAGCCTTACAAGGGAACCTCTGACCCGTCATACACTTACAGAGATACACACAGCATATGCTCATGAGCAGAGCGACAGAAGGAGTATTGTGTAAATGCTTTCCACTATTCTTGGTAGATCTAGCTACCTCCTGGTTCCGCCATCTACCCCAAGGGTCCATTAGCTCATGGGAAATGTTGAAAGAAAAGTTCGTCAGCTAATTCCGCATTCATGTGGAACAACCCAGGGACTCTTATTCCTTATCCAATATCAAACAAAAGCCCGGAGAGACAGTGCAACAATATCTTACCCGGTTCAATGCCGTAGCGGCCGCAGTCCAGGATGCCGATGAGAAACTTATCCTAATGGCCCTCTGCAGTGGTGTGCATCCGGATACTAAATTTGCTAGGAGATTAAAGAAAGAAAAGCCAGCTACCTTACCCGATTTCTTCCATGAAGCCGAAAAATATATGAGACTTGAAGACGCTGCCATTGAAAGGCAAACAGGGCAAAAAGCTAAAGCAGCTCATGGCAACACACCCGCAGTAGCAAATGACGTTCGAAGAAATGACTCCAGAGATAGTGCTGGGGGCAAGAAGGGAGAAAAGCGTTTATATCGGCCAGGACCGAGATTTGAAACTTACACTCCTTTGAATGAAACAATCGAAAACATCTTCCTGGCCACCCAAGACGAAGTTAAATACAGACGCCCCCCGCACAAGAAGGAATCAGATAACGCAATTAAATCTGGAAAGTTCTACCATTTCCACGAATCTCATGGGCATGATACGAATGAATGCCATCATCTCCGTGACTTAATTGAAGAACACATCAAAAGAAAGAGACCGGAACGCTATGTAAAAAGCCAGAATAGGACTCCAGCTCCTGCCAATAAAAGCCCGAGGCTATCACCCCCGGAAGTAGGCGGAAGAAACCGCAACACCAGCGGCTCTAGTCAAGAGAAGATAGTGGTCCATACCATATCGGAAGGACCACACATCGCCGACAGAAGCTGGGCAGAGATGGAAAAATATGGAAAGTTGCTTAGAAACAATGAAGACTGCGTTAATTCCGTTATTGAAGAACGCCACCCAAAGCGGAAAGAGAACAATGACATCACATTCGGTAGGCGTGACCTAGAAGGAAGGCAGTACCCTCACATGGATCCTATGGTCATCTCTGCCTGGTTCGGTCCAGCCAAACTTTTCTGAATTCTAGTAGACACTGGAAGCTCAGTAAATATCCTATTTAAGCATGCTTTCGACAAAATGAAGCTATCGATGAAGGATGTGTCTCCCTGCAACAAACCGCTACATAGTTTCACTGGAGATGCGAAGATACCCCTCGGGCAACTGGACCTCTTTGTTGAAATTGGAAGTCATCCCCGCTCCGTTGTGCGGAAACAAAAATTTGTGCTAATAGAAAAACACTCGGCCTACAACGCCTTTTTGGGAAGACCAGTCTTGTCCGACTTCCAAATTGTCCTGGCCCCATGGTGCCTGAAGATGAAATTCCCAACAGACAATGGAATAGGAGAAGTAGAGGGAGATCAAGACGCTGCTCGAGACTGCTACATAACTGAACTTCGCAATAACCTCAGAAGGGAAAAAGGGAAGAATGCAGAGACTACTCTCTGCATGAAAAGCTTGGAAGCATAACAACTAAAGAGAGCCCCTCCTCTTCGATATACCAGTGATCCTTTTAATGAGTTAGACCCCAGGGACAAAGAGGAGGAGGCCACCGCCGAGCCTGCAGAGGCTATGGAGTATGTATCTGTAGACAAACATAAATCAAGTAGACTATTGAAAATCGGATCTCAACTAAAAGCAGAATTGAAGGATCAACTCATTGATTTTCTCCGCCACAACTTGGATGTATTTGCATGGATGCACGCTGATATGACTGGAATCTCCCCAGACGTAGCGTGCCACGTACTGAACATCGATCCTACCAATGTGCCAGTAAAGCAGAAAAAGAGAAGCATGGGGGCAGAACGATTAGCAGCCCTCGATGAAGAGGTAAAGAACCTGCTTGCCAATAACTTCATACGTGAAGCTATCTACCCAGAGTGGATCGCTAACCCGGTACTAGTAAAGATGGCTAATGGGAAGTGGCGAACGTGCATTGACTTCTCCAACTTAAATGATGCTTGCCCAAAGGATTGCTTCCCACTCCCCCGAATCGATCAGCTGGTGGACAGCACAGCCGGGCACGAACTCTTATCTTTTATGGACGCATAATCAGGATATAACCAAATTCCTATGCACGCTCCCGATCAAGACCACACTAGTTTATCACTGACCGGGGATTGTACTGCTTCAGAGTAATGCCTTTTGGACTTAAAAACGCCGGAGCTACTTATCAGCGCCTCGTCAACAAGATGTTCGCAGAACTAGTAAGACGAACTATGGAAGTTTATGTGAACGACATGCTAGTAAAATCTGGGAAATCCAACGACCACGTAAGCCACCTAAGCAAGATGTTTCAAGTACTTCGCCAATATGGAATGAAGCTGAATCCTCTAAAGTGCTCCTTCGGAGTATCATCGGGAAAGTTCTTAGGATTCATCGTCCATGCCAGAGGAATTGAAGCGAACCCTGAACAAGTCCGGACTCTGAAAGAAATCAAGATACCTTCCATTCGAAGAGAAATGCAAAGCCTAAATGGGAAAGTGGCCGCCCTAAGCAGATTCATCTCTAAAGCAACTGACAAGTGCGTCCCATTCTTCAAAGCTCTAAAGAAGGACAAAGGAAAGTTCAAGTGGACTGACGAATGCTTAAAAGCCTTCCTTAACCTAATCGAACACCTCCACAGACCACCAGTACTCTCAACTCCAAATGAAGGCAAAGAGCTATACCTATACCTTGCTGTGTCATCTCATGCTCTAAGCGCCGCTTTGGTAAGAGAAGATAACCGCGCGCAGCGGCCGGTATACTTTGTAAGCAAGGGATTTACGGGGGCAGAAGCCAGATATCCTAAACTTGAGAAGCTAGCATACTGTTTACTAATCACATCACGGAAACTGCGACACTACTTCCAATCTCATTCCATCAGAGTTCTAATCGATCAACCGCTAAGGTAGGTACTCCATCGTCCCGACACTTCCGGTCGACTACTTAAATGGTGCATCGAGCTGAGTCAATATGATACCACCTACCATCCTCGCGCCGCCATCAAGGGACAGGCCATGGCCGATTTCGTTACCGAATTCACTACCAATGAAGGAAAGGAGCAATCTGAAATAGTGGAAAACATCAAGTGGAATCTCTTTGTGGATGGAGCATCAAACAAACAAGGCTTGGGGGCAGGTATTGTAATAATCACTCCTAGGGGAAGGAAGCTACACTATGCTCTAAGGTTGGAATTCACTGCCACCAACAACGATGCAGAATACGAAGCAGTGATAGCCGGATTAGAACTTGCCCTAGAGATTGGAGTCGGTTCTTTATGTCCCCATAGTGATTCTCAACTTATTGTAAATCAAATACTGGGAGAATTCCAGACTCGAGGAGAACGACTCACAGCATATCTAAAGAAGACCAAGCTGCTGCTCGATCAATTGGATCACTATTTAATCAAACTCATTCCTCGAGAAAAGAATCAGGAGGCCGACGAACTGGCAAAGCAAGCTAGCATGAAGGACGACACCACTTTCGAAACAGTAACCATCTCAAAGCAACTAGCCCCAAGTTTCGAGCAAGTGAATCTGATAGCTGCAATCGAAGAGGAAACTTGGATGACTCCCATCCGAAAATACTTACAAAATGGCACACTGCCCGACGGGCGTAACGAAGTTAAGAAAATCTTGAGGAAAGCTTCCCGCTACACAATACAAGAAGGCATCCTCTATCGACGCGGCTTCTCTAACCCCTTATTAAGGTGTGTCGCTGGAAGGGAAGCCAAGGAAATTTTATCCAACATCCATCAAGGAAGTTGCGGAGATCACACTGGAGGGCAGACTCTGGCAAAGAAGATACTCCGATATGGATATTTCTGGCCCACCTTAAAAAAAGACGCCTTGGACTTCGTCAAAAAATCTGACAGATGTCAGAAATTTGCTAAGATCCCTCGACTACCAACAAATGAGATTACTCAGATGACCATCCCTTGGCCCTTTGCAGTATGGGGAATTGACTTGATTGGCGAACTGCCAATAGACCGAGGCGGAGCCAAATATGCCATAGTGGTAGTTGACTATTTCACCAAATGGGTGGAAGCAGAACCTATAAATAAAGTATCTTCAACAAAAGTTATTAACTTCTTGATCAAAAATGTTCTATGCAGGTACGGGGTTCCACTCAAAATCATATCGGACAATGGACTTCAGTTTGACAACAAGGAGTTTGCCGACTGGTGCCAAGAGCGCGAAATTTACAAAAGCTTCTCGTCCGTGGCTTATCCCCAGGCTAATGGACAAGTCAAAGCTGTCAACAAAATTCTCAAAACTCTAATCAATAAGAAGCTTGAAAAGTCAAAAGGGGCTTGGGTGGATGAACTTCCTACGGCACTTTGGGCCTACTGCATGTCTTTCAGAACATCAACATGGCATACTCCTTTCTCTTTGGCATACGGATCGGAGGCCATACTCCCAGTTGAAACTGTAGTGCCTTCCCACCGCAGGATCCACTACAACCCGGAAGAAAACGAAGAACTCCTCCATATATCTTTGGACCTAATCGAAGAAAGAAGAAATGATGTAGCACTCAAAGCGGTAGCTCACAAGCAAAAAGGTGGCAGCAAAATACAACTCCAAAGTCAAGCATCACAGCTTGCAAGAAGGAGATCTTGTCCTCAAGCGAATCTTCCCACGCCCCGGAGCGCTATATCTAATCTGGGACGGACCATATGTAATTCATAAAGATCTCCACAATGGAGCTTATATTTTGTCAACAGTGGACGGAGAGTTGTTCCAGAGGGCATGGAATATCCAACACCTTCGTCAATACTTTTCTTAACTTGTACTGCCCATATGAAGTGAATTAATAAAGAGAATCGGTGGACGTAGACATTTTTGTGCCAAACCGCTTTAAAAATCTTGTCTCTTTTTTAACCTGTTCCTTTATATCTTGGCTGCTTGTTACTTTTATCCTTTTCTGTTGAACAAAATCCCGTGTTTCTATTCAAGACACATCACGGCGCGACTTCACCTGGACAAGACCTAACAGGTACTATACGAATCTATGCCCTCGCCAATGAGACACTTTTGCTCCAGCATCCCTCTGCTGCGGGTTAATTCATTGCTCGCGACGGCCCTCAAAGCCAACTGTAATGAGCCGATTATAAGCCACCAAGGAGGCCGAAAATAGCCTAGGCAGCTCATTATGGCGTTCGGCTCGCCGGCAACTGTGAACCTACTTTAAGCCCCAACATAAGGTGTGGTCAGCCAGGGGTAGTTCACAGTTGACGATCGGCACCCACGCTAGCCGGCCACGGTAAATCGAATAATACCCACGATTACGGGCCATAATGGCCCTGGTAGTTACCGTGCGCGATCTCGGCTCCGATGTGTCTTAAGTACGGCTATGGTAAAAAAGAAAACTCCCTGCAGAGGCGTAAGATGGGTGACAAATGTCTCCAAGACCCACAGCTAGGGAAAGTGACTACAAAGCCCGTTTGCCACGAACTTAAGCACATCGAAGGCCTTCCGTGATTGGAAGTTTTACTATTTCTTATATTCCTATTTTATTTAAAAACTCTCCTCCTATCCTATATAACGTTCCCTAAAGTACAGGGCACAAAATAGGAGACACCCGCAAATGGGGATAGGAACTCGCAACTAGACGAGAGGACACTTAGCTGCATTCCATACTTAGTCATACAAGAACTTCAAAGCTACCATCTACAACTAAAACACGAAGGGCGTTACTCTCTTCGTTTGTCTATGAATGCGTAGCTATAATTTATTCGCACATCACACAAACATTGCAAGATATGAAATTATATTTTAAGCAAGAACTTAGCATCAAACACGATTGAATCACAGACATGTGCACAACTGTATTTCTTATGCAACACATCAAAATAACAAAAGCATTCAAATATAGCAAAATCAGTTTAAGTTAAAAGTTACATGCCAAAAATCAAGTTGTTCGTTACATAATTACAGCCTAAAAATTACATTAATGTTTTAAGACTAACATAGACAGCAATGTCAAGTAAACCAAAAAATATCTAGATCAAGCCAAGGAGTCGGCTGCATCGGGGCTTCGCCTCTATCCTGCTGGCCCTCCGAGATCTACTTAACCGCAGGATCAGAACTCCCAGCATGTTGACCAGAGGTAGTTGGCGCTTCAGAGGTCCCACCTGTCCAATTCAGAAGAGAAATCCATTAAATAAACAATAAGCAACCAAGTTATGAAAAAGCTAAAAGGGAAGACTTACCAGCATCTGTTCCTTGATCATCATCCCCCAACTGCACACCTACCTCCTCAGCAGCGAGCAGCCGCATACCCTCCTTCACCCCCACTTTCTCCTCCTTGGTGAATTGGGCCGTAACCACAACCATTCTCAAGGCCATGCTACCCCCCTTATCCGCATCAGCCTTGGCCTCCTCCAGAGCCCTGAGATAAATCCTGGCCATGACTCGGGGATAATCATCCATCCAGGATAAGTTTCCCTGTTTCCAAGTACAGAAGTACATATCCTGGAGCATCTCATCAATCATCCCCTCGTTCTCCTCGAACTCCCTCATTCGGACCTCAGAAGCCAACAGCTTTGCAACGGCAACATCCCTCTCCGACCGGTATCGCGAGCGGTCAGCCTGAAGAGATTTCCTCATTGCCTCCATCTCCTCCTTTAGCCTGGTTTTAGCAAGCTCTACGGCTTCAAGCTTCCCGGATAACTCCTCTACCCACTCGAGACCCGCTTTCCGGACCTCATCCACCGTTGCAATAGCCATATCGATCCGTTCCTTGCAGGCAACCTCCATTCTCCGTAACTCTGCTCTGCTAGCCTCTTTCATGGTTTTCTTTAGTCGTCTGAAGGCGGCCTCATGCTGAGAGATCTGGATGGCATGATCGGCAAGTTGCTTGGCCTGGTTGGAAACCATTAACCGCAATCGAATATTGGCGCTCCCGATTTCTTCCCCAGCCTTGACCAGTCGGGCATGATGCCCCATCAGCTTCCTGGTCTCCTCAGCAACCCGGTCGATGTTTGCCTTAGCTTCGTCCCCCATAGTTACAATCCGAGTAGTAAGCAAATCAAGGTCCAGGGACTTAGCCTCATCAAGCACCCGTACCATAGGATTGCGAGGGAGAAGGTGCTCACCAGTAGCCTCGTCAAAGGAAATATCATGAGAGCCTGTATCCAGGTCCGGATGACCCGCAAACGGATTACGAGCCAAGCCGGAATGATCTATAGGGGTAAAAGTAGGGTTTTCAGACGGGTGCGGGGAAGGTATAAACTCAATATTCTCCTCCGTGGTATCCCGAAGAGGTTGAGTTGGGGACTGAGGACCAGGTGAGGATTCGAACAAGGAACGGCTCCTCTTCCTCTTTTGGATGTCCTCTTCGATGACCCCAAGAAGAGGACGGTAGTCGACTACGTCTTCGGGGCGGTCAGTCGAAAGCTTCAACTTAGTAGAAGCTTTGAGAAGTTTGTATTGTTCAAGCCGGTGCCGAACATCTGATGTCTTGGCTGCTTTGCCCACTCCTGAAATAAAAACCAAGTGTTACAGGCATACATTGAGCTATAATTCAAGAAACGTATCAAGTTAAGAAGAGTAAAAAGACGCTTTTGTTATAGAAACCCTGGGGAGGAGTAGGATACTGCAATAAGTCCTAGATCTCATTCCAGGACGGGAGCTGGCCATAAAATATTCCTAAATCCTTATCATAAATGGAGTCGTCGGGAGTCAAAAATTCACCTTGAATCGCAGGGGTTGCCTTAGCTGAAGTGCTCTTGGATGATGAATCGGCACCAGTTTCGGCCTTGTCAGCTTTCTTTGGCTTCTCCACCAAGGCCGATCCTTCCTCCAACCCCTCAAAAGCCTGGGGGAAAGCATCATCTGTCCACTCTTGAATCTCCCCTGCCTGCCCAGAGGACAAAGCCCCAGCGCCATCACCGCTCTGTCCTTCGCCACCATCATCACCATCACCTTCTCCATCACCTCCGCTCTCCTCCTCGCCTCTTTCCTCCTCCGGGATGTCTGGACATGTGCTGGGGGAGGGTCCATCAGACTTCTTAAGCTTCTTCCCCCCGACAATTGGAGGTTTTGAGAAGGGTTTCCTTTTGCTGCTCTTCGCCGCATCCCCTCCTTTAGCCTTGGCAGCCCTCCCCTCAGCTGTGTCTCTCTTCTTGACCACAGACTGACGTGGTAGAATCAAATTGTGCCCCATACGAGTAGCACCTGATCAAGTAAGAAGCTGACCTCTCCCTTCCCGAAATGTCTTCTATTTCCGCAGCCATCTGAACCAGGCGATCGTTCTCCACAACTGCAAAGCCACCTGTCGCTAGCAAGAAATAGAAACACATAAGAAGAAGCATTGCAGTCAGAATGGAAATTATAAATAAGCTTCAACTTACAGCCAGAGGTGAAGCGACGGATAGAAACAGAGTCATCCTTGACAAAAAACCATTCCTTCTTGAACATGCTGAACTTCGAATATAAGTCCAGGACCGGCTTGAAGGACACGGACGATTCTAAGCTAATGTAGGGAGACCCCTTCTTGTAGCCTCTCAAATTGTACAGGTACCGAATCTCCCGGTTGGAGGGGGGACGCCCGTACTTTCTCTGGAAGATGATAAATAGACTCGCCAAGATAGCATAAGAGTTGGGCTGAAGCTGTAAAGGGGCCACCTTCAAATAGGTGATGAAGCTGACTATCCAAGAATTTATCGAGGGAATGGGCCCACACATACAATGGTACTCGCTATAAGCAAAATATCCTTCAGGAGGGTTATGCGGCATAACTCCATTCCCTGGCAGCACCATGTGTGCTCTGTCAATCCCGAAAGAATGAGATATAACATCAAGCTGCTCCTCTTTAAGGGAGCTTGTAAAGCAGTCAGGTGGCGAGTTCAGGAGCTCCTGAGGGCCGTACCCATCTACTAGTGATATCGAGGGAGGTCCATGACGTCCCGATCCTGACTGAGCTGGGGGCACTGTGGAGGACTCTTCTCTGTCCTTGGATTTCTTCTTATCTGATCGAGTTTCCACTTTACGAGACATTTATCTGCAAACACAAAAAGTGCATCGTTAGAATGTGGGAAGTAAACAAGCAAGTGCATGAAGTCTAGAATTTCATTTATAAGTTAAAACATAAAAGGCATAAGGTTCATTCGGCATTCAAACTCCCAATCTCATTCGACAATCATACTCCCCATGGTCATTCGGGAATTCAAGGCTGAAAGATCATTCAGTACTCGGAATCTCCGGGTTCATCCGGTAATTCAAGTATTTAAGTTCATTCGGTACTCGGAATCTCCGGGTTCATTCGGCAAGTCAAGTATTTAAGTTCATTCGGCCCTCGGAATCCCCAGACTCATTCGGTAGTCCAAAAACATAAAAGCCATTCGGCGAGAGAAGGCTAAATCACCTGATTCGGTAATCTAACGTGATTCGGCAGTGCGTTTGATTCCGCGGGAGAGAATCTGATTCGGCTATTTCAGTTAGTAAGGAATGACGAAAGCGTATGGCCCATACTTATAGGCAAATAGACACGACCGGACCGATTGGTTCGGCGCTCGAGACCGAATGAGAATTTCAAAGATGAATGGCCTAAAACAAAGCACGACATATGTTGGCATATGCCCCACTTTGGGGGGTAAATGTTGGGTGCATTTCCACCACCGAACCAAAGAAAGAAAGCATCACCGAACCAAAAGGGGGAAGGCCCTACCGAACCAATCCACTCTCCACTAACTACCGAATCAACTCACCACTGAATCAACCCCACCGATCCAAGGCCTCACTGGACCAACTCACCATCGAATCAACCTCCACCGATCCAAGGCCTCACCGGACCAGCCTCCACCGAATCAACCACACCGAACCAATCCCATCTCCTCTACCATTGGACCAAAACGATAGTCCAACCATTTACTACCGAACCAACGTTGCCAGGCCAGATTGTTTCATCCCAGGCCCACCAGCAGCTATATACATCCAGGACCCCTACCCTCAGCCTCACTCTATAAATAGAGGGGCAGGGGTATAACAATGGTAGACAAGTTTGAAATCTCAAGAACGGATAGAACTTCCAAACAACTTTCATATACTTGTAATCAAAGCTTTGTACTTGTAATCTGATCAGTAAAGGAGAATAACATATAAAGTGGACGTAGGCACATTCTGGCCGAACCACTATAAATCTGTGTGTCTTTTACAGTTTAGTCTCTGCTTTTTACATATTTGCGTAAATCACCCAAATCGCTAAGAACAACATAAAATCGACTAAATTATACGACTTGGAGGTGTTTGCCCAATTTTTGTGCAAACAGCACACTATAAGTAGTCAAAGCCTCCAGGTCCTACTCTGCTAGCATAGCTAACATCAAACTCTGATGTTTTCTGCTGAAAGCATCTGCTAATATATTTATTTTGTATACTCTATATCAAAATCATAAGCGACTAAAAACTCCAACCACCTCTGCTGTCTCATACTTAACTCCTTTTGATATAATAAATACCTTAAGGAGTTATGATCTATGTATAACTCAAATCTCTCCGCTAAGAGATAATGTCTCCGTACTTTCAATGTGAAGATCACCATAGCCAACTCTAGATCATGAGAATATTCACTTCATGCTGTCGTGAAGCATAGGCAATAACTTTACCTTTCTGCATCAACATATCCCCAAATCTGGTTCCATATGGATCGGTATACACTACTAATCCTTGATTCCCATTTGGAACTACTAACACAGGCACGTTGTTTAACAGATGCTTTAACTTAAGCAATGCTTCTTCACATTTGTCTGACCAAATAAACTTCACGTCCTTCCTGGTTAGCTTAGTTAAAGGCGTTGCTATCTGCGATAAATCCTTAATGAATTTCTGGTAATAGTCAGCGAGTCTTGGAAAACTTCCGATCACAGTCACCGTCTTTGGTCTCTTCCCGCTGTTAGCAGCTTCGATCTTATCCAAATCAACACACAAACCCCTCTTTGAAACCACATTGCCAAGAAACTTATCTTCTTTCTTTTAGAAATGATACCTTGAAAACTTTGCTTTCAGTTGGTGCTGCCTCAACATCTTAAGCACTACTCTGAGATGAACTTCATGCTCTCTTTCATCCTTGGAGTATATTAAAATGTCATCTATGAATACCAATACGAACACATCCAAATGCTCTTAGTAAACTCGATTCATCAAATCCATGAAGAACGCTTGCGCATTCGTTAACCGGAATAACATTACTAACCACTCGTACGAACCATACCTAGTCTGAAATGCCATCAACAAAATACTGTTCTCTGCCATTCTTAGCTGATGGAAACCGAATGGCAAATCCAATTGGAAAACACCTTGGCTCCACACAATTGATTAAATAAATCATAGATTCTTGATAAATGATACATATTCTTGATCGTTTTCTCATTGAACATATGATAGTCGATACACAACCTTAAAAACCCATTCGGTTTCTTCACAAACATCGTCGTCCCTCCCCAAGGCGAACTACTATGATAACCTAGGTTTTTAGACATTTGATAATTGTATATTTTAACTGCTTTTCACTTGTGAGGTTCTAAATTTATTTTAAATGATAAATAAATTTCAGATAATTAAAGATATCTGAAGATGTATAAATGAATTTGGAATTATAATAAGTATTGGAATTATAAATGATAAACCTTATTAGGAAATTAATGAATTTTCATAAGTAGATATATGCGAAACTTTATAATAGTGAAATTTTCCAAATAAAAATAAAGTATCAATAGGGATTGTAAATAGAATTTTGATTTAGAATAAATATCTTATAATGAAATATGATTTATTAACTTCATATTTTCAAGGGAACAAATAATATGATATTAAAAACAAGAGTTAATAAAATCTTTAACATACATACATACATACATACATACATATATATATATCTTTTGAAATATAATTGGTTTGGATATTGTAACTTAAGTTTAATTTTTTTTTAATAAGATTGGGAAAAAAGAATTCATATTCTTCCTTTCTAAATACACATGAGATAGATTGAATTTTTATATATGTAAACCTTTAAAACATAAGAGATAAATTAATTTACATTTTAAAATGATAGTGTTTAAAACATAATTTATAAATAAATTTAACAAAAAGGTCTGGGAATAAAAAAACACCTATTTGTGACAAATGTTTAATAAGTAAAATAGGTAATAAACAAGTGTAAACAAAATTAACAAGTGGTAAAAATAATTTTTTTTGATTTAGAATTTTATTGAATATGTGAGAAACTAGGATATTTTGACTTCAAAACTTCTTTCTTCATCTTCATCTTTTAAAACAAAGAAACCAGGAAATCAAAATCTCTAAACAACCTCAGCCTGATTCAAAGTTTAAAAAAATTTTATCATCTCAACTGAAAGCTTCAGATTTAACTCAGTAATCAAAGTAAATATCAACATCAAGTTTCATAACCAAGGTCAAGATTAAATTCAAAATCCAGAACAGTTTTCTAGCTTTCAAAATCAAATTCAACTTCCAGGTTTCAGGCCTCTGTCCAGGATAAGGTGAGTAAACGAAATGTTATTTTTAATTTTTTTTTAAGTCTGTTTAATCCTATCGCATGTAGTAAACTTGAGTATAATATTGGAGATAATGGTTTGCATGTTGAATTTAATGATTATATGTATATGAATATCTCTGTGTGCATGTCAGTGTTCCTCGATTCTTTAAGTTTCTAGGTGCTAATGTAATTCAAAAAAATCAAGTATTCTTTATGAAAACTCTTATAGGCTGAAGTATTTAAACAAATTTTGTTTGTTTAAATATAATCAAGGTTTCTAAAAAATATTTGAATGAAATAAGTTAGGAATTTTTCTGGAAAACAAAAGGGACCGTGGAAAATGTAAGAATGGGTTAAAATCAATCACAATGGTTTGTTAATTCAAGTATATAGCCTGAATCTACTTCGAAAACTAGAATTTTTAAAATAAAAATCTCAATTTTTAGTTGAGTTTTGGACGTGCATTTTGAAGATGATCTGAAAATAGGTTTTGAGCTTTTTCTGGTGGTCGAAGGTCTCAGGGTGGTCGAGATTTCTTCTAGAGGTAGGAGGAAGCTCGGCGATATCGGCAAATATTCCAGGTGATTTTATTTTTCACCGTGGCGACGGCGATCGATCGATCTAGGGTTTAAAACCCAATTTGGGTCGAGGTCGGGAAATTCGAGCATACGACGTCTCTGATTGATTGAGCTTCACCAGGACTTGGGTAATGGTAGCATGGAGGCCAGTGAGGGTGTGGCCAGAGTTTGGAAGGGTCCAGTGGTTGACGTCGGCGGTTTGAGAATATTTCAAGCGAAGGTTCTGTTCCAGATTTGACTTTAGGAGCTCGATTTCGACTCCGAGCGTATGTTTGAATTTGGATGGTTGGGATCGAAGGTGGAGGCAGTAGGCGACTTGTCGGAGGCGAACTTAGAGGTCGGATCATCGTCGATGATCGGTGCAGGTGTACGCCGGGTCAGTGATGTCAGATTTGGCTCGTGAGGTTTTTCTTCGAGTTTGTCTTGCCGAAAGAGAAGGGTGGGCTCGGAGTTTGATTCGAGTACGTGAGTAGTTTTAAGTATAACAATTTTAAAGATTTAAACAAGTTTTTAAGAAAAATAAAGAGAAGGAAGCTTGGAAAAAGGATGAGGAAACTCGGATATTTGTTCGAGTAACCCTAGGATTTTCTCGGGTATAATGGTTATGTTTCAACTGTTAAAAGATAACATAATTAAGTTTTCTATTAATTCACCTAAATCATTATTTTAAATAAAGGTGTTTATTTAATTGTTAATTTAATTAAGTTGATTCTTAAAGTTGTTTAAAACTTAATTAATAATGTGATTAAATTAAGAAGATTTAATGTGTTTAATCATTAATTTAACTTCAGGGTTAAGTTAAATTTTAGATTTATGATAATTTAGTTCAAAGTTTGTTCGGTAAGATTTTTAATGAAAATTAAGAAGTTAATTAAGATGAATAACTTATCTTTTAATTAATTAAGGTTTGGGAGATTAGGATTTATTAATTTATTAAATATTAATTAAAATAAGTAAGTAATGATTAATTAATTAGCAATTAAAGGTTAATTAATTATAGGATAATTAATAGGTGTGAATAATTAATGATTGATTAAGGTTAATTAATCAATGTAATTAATAAAGTTAATTAACAAATGTAATTAATAAAAATTACTTAATATCATTAATTACGGAGGGTAATTAATTGGTGACTATAAAAGGTGATTTATTTAATGATAATTAGTTAATGAAAGCAATCAAGGATTAATTACTTAGTGTAATTAGTTTAAGTAAGGATTAATTAAGGAAATTAATTAAGGGTAAATTACTTAATATAATTAAAGGATAATTAATCAAGGGTGAATAATTAGATGGATAAATAAAAGATGATTATTTAATTGATTTGTAATTAATTAAATGTTAAGTGAAGGTGATCTAAGTGATTAAAGTTAGTAATTAATTTAACTAGAGATTTATTAAATTAATTGGGAAGTGATCAATCTTGCTTAAGAATGATGGAATGATATTAAATGCCTTGAATTGGTTGATATCTCTAATATGAAATGTTGTGTGATATGATATGATTGGGTGGACAGTAATAATGTGGTTATCAATCGATGATAAATTGTTGGGTAAAAGTGACATCCTGTAATTTTAATTGAATTATATTCACTTGAATAACTTGGGTTAAGATGACATTGGGTTCGAAGAGACCGGGGTCGGGTATCAGCAAATACCCAAAACCACTTCGATTTGTAATCTAAATAGTTCTATATAGGTTTGATATGTGAGATCAACAGGCTGGAATTGGAATAAATTATGTAATTTGGCCTTTAATTGAGTAATAGTTATTGAATATTGTTTGAAATAAGTGATGGACTTTGAGAACTCATAGAAAGGTAGTTACCCTGGTATTCACATATGTTATAGCTTGGTATTTCATATTATATGGGTTTACTCACGCTGGTTTCCAGCCTGACCCGGGTGCTACTTTGATGTAATACTCGGGTCGGACCGAGTATTACAGATTTTTAGGTAAGGACGTTCTAGAGCTCAGGAGGCGAGCAGGATGGCAGGAACGTATGGAGTGTATTCTGTTGTGATATATTGTTATTTATCCGGGACAAGTTATTTTAACTATTTCAGTGATTGTGAAAGGTTGTAACTCTGATGTATTGATGTAAATTAACTATTACAGTTTTCCTTTGTATAACTGCTATTTTATTTGATATTATATTTGATCCGCTGAGAAAGTGAGAATCTGTGTTTCATTTCTGTTTCTTCTTATATCTCTTTTGTTCTTTTCCTAACTATTTGGAATTTTCGGGATCGAAAATTTTCGGTCGTTACATTTGGTATCAGAGCCAAAGGTTAAGCAAGAACCTTGGCTCTAGTGGGTTTACTCATAAAGGATAGGGTCAATGATACCATAGAATGAGTTGAGTGTATATATATATGAGAGCGTACTTGTTATTTTCTTATATACAGATTTTAATTGGTTTTAAAAATAAATGATTTTATATAAGATTATATTTTGATATATAAAGCAATATTTCTTTCTAATGAATGTTAAGGTAATTGGTTGTTGATTATTGGAATTAAATAAAATTAAGTGGAAGTAATAGTACAACCAAATTAAAATTTAATGAAGATAAGTTTGAAATAGATCCAAAATTCAATCCTGAATTTGTTGAGTATTTTCAAAATAAGATAATAGTGAATTGGTTTCTAGTTTCAATAACCTTGGTTATTATCATAAATGGTTGTTGTATTTAATAATAAAATGTGTGTTAATGAGTAAGTAAAATGAAATTTTTTAAGGAAGTAAAACATTTAGGTGAGTATGACTTATAAATTGAAACTGAAGATGATTTAAATTGTGAAGTTTTAAATCTAGGTCCAGAATTTGAAAATTATTTCAAAGTGATAAAGAAATAATAAATAATATCATTTAATGTATTTGAATGAAGGGTCCTATTACAAACCAGAGTTGTTTGAAAATTTAAAGGAATTTGTTTTGAATTAAAAACAAAGGTGGTTTGAAATTTAAAGTAACTTGGTGTGTAAAGGGAATAAATGTGTATAAATAAGGATATACATAATACCAAATATGATTTGACATAAACTCTAAGTGTTGAGTTTTAAATTTTTATTCGGAATGTGATGTGAAAACCTAAAGTGACAAGTTTTTAAACTTATTAGTGGGAAGTTTATTAATATAAAGTTAAAGTATGAAATGGGAATTCAAATTTGGGTAGGGTTGACTGGATTAGGTAAATTGAATTTAACTTTGGGAAAGTTAAATAAGTTAATAAATAACTAGTATTGAGTATTTCAAGATAAAATTGAGATTTAACTCAGGGAAGTTAAATGATTGGTTTAAATGGGAAGTTATGTGTGATCTCCAAATGGGTTTGAAATCTGGAAATTGGAAATGGATTGAGGTAATATATCCATTATTGAGATAAAATAAAAATTTAACTTTAATTTGAAATCAAGGATATGGAATCACTTTGAACTTGAGATTTGAAAGTGAAGAATTGAATTTGTAAATTAAAATTGTTTAAGAATTGGTTTCAAAGTTGGAATATAAATTGGGTAATAAATTGAATTTTAAAGATAAATTTTTTCTGACTCTTGTTTGGACTTTGAAATAAGTTAAGTAAAGATGATTTAAAATGGAGAAATTTGGACTCAAAATTAAATTGTTTAAAGATTTAGATTGTTGATTTAAAAATAAAGGTTAATTTGATTTAAGGGATTAAATCAATATTTAAAATTTAACTTGAATTTATATAATTCGAGATGGTTGAAAACTGAGACTTAAGTTATATTAGTTCAAAATGAATTTGATTTGAATTAATTAGAATTGTGATTGAAGATGGATAAGTTAAAAATTCAATTGGAAATTTTGAATTGGAATAATTTGAAATGAAATTAAAGATTGAATGCATTCAAATTCAAATAGGAAGTTGATTTGAATTTGGGATGGGAATGAAAGTTAATTTAATTTGAATTGAAATTGAAAGTTAATTGAAAATTGGCAATTGATTGGAATTAGAGATTGGAAATTGAACAGTTTGGCTCTGGACTGATTTAAAATAAATTATTTTAATATATATGTTTTTAAATCTGTTTTTCCTAGCTATTTACTATACAACCTTTCTTTTTAAAACCCAAAACTATCTTATACTTATTTTACAACTACTTTTGATACTATTTAACTATTTTACACAATTTTACAACTATTTTATAACCTATTACTATTTTACAACTATTTTGCAATAACCTAAATATTCTATAACTATTTAACTATTTTCCAACTATTTTACAATTACTTAACTATTTTATAGCTATTTTACAAACTAATAATATCTTTTTCAACTATTTATCTATTTTTAACTTTTCAAGCTATTTTATAAATTTAAGCTCGTCAGAGTGCAAACTGTTTATGATTAAATATCCATTTGAGATAAGAATTGAGGTGATAATCCAAATAGGGTTTAAGGCAATTGTGAATAAATGAATAAGAATCTAAGTGAAAGTGAACAGAAAGAGAATTGATTTGGCTAATAATCAATGAAGATGAATACGCACGATGTACTTATGTTATTCTATTCTCATAGTGATTTGATCCAGATTCGAGCACAAAATTTCGAGATAGTGTATCGATCCGAGTTGGGATTTTTCACTCGATTTTCGACGGCGAACCTGGATATGGATTTTTGATTGATTCTGGATCCTCTCTATCATAGTTAGGATATGCAAGGAGAATGACGGTTTCATACCAAGAAACCAGATCTGAGTCCGCACTAGGAATTCGAGTGGACGATACTAGTTCGGAAGTGAAATTGTGTGATCAAGTGAGCGATCAGATTGATACTGCGTATGGATGATATATGTACATCGTACGGGTTTGAATAAAATTTATATTGAAAATTTGTAGATAAGAATTGTAAAATGATTTATGAAATGGAAGGTATATTTTGAGAAATAAATGATGAAATAAAATGGGAGATCGATATTTCTATGATTAGAGCTCATTTATAAGAGTAAGTAAGATGCTAAGTGACTTTATAAAGAATCAAACTTAAATATTGGTTTGGTATAAACAAAGTGATGTATATATATAATGATAAACTCCCCTTGTTGAATCTATTGCCAGAAGTAAAGGTTTTTTGAAAATATTTGAAGTATAAAAAGGGAATTTATACAAGTTTGAAGTGATCCAAAGATTTTTAAAGTTATCTATATCTATCTATATATATGAAGGATCTTATGAGAATGGTTTTGAGGAAAGGTTTTTGGAACCTATGGATTTTGAAAAGGCTTTTGATTTTCGAGAAAAATCAATTTTGAAAATTTGGAAAGCCTAAATTGAGAATTTTCGATTTTGGAATAATCGATTTTGAGAAAAGGAGATTTATATAGGATTCATACTAGGTGTATGATTTGGAAGATACCATATGTGTATAGTATAAAGTGCTTTGAAAGTGGCTCTGGAGAAAAAGGCGTTCCCTTGAAATGAACTTCTTAGGAGTACCACAGGTTGGTACTGCCTTGAGCCTCAAAGGGGGGAGATTCTAAAGTGGATCCTGTGAGGAAGTCCGGACAAACTGAAGTTCTTGAGGATTATTGGGTAGCGAAAGTCGAGGTCGTTGATGCCTATAGAGGCATTTGGGTTATGCTGTGATAACAGTATAACTCGATGTCACTACGATCTACTGTAGACCATGGAGGAAATCGTGTGGAGGTGAGTGTCAACGGTCTATGTTTTATTTTGCTGGGAAGGCAACGTAACATCGGTAGAATGAGATCTATGGTCGAGTGGAGTGGAGAAGTTTCATTTTTTGGCGGCGGAATTCGAGGGCGCTGATGCCTGCAGTTATATGGGTTTTTCTATGATAGCAACGTAACCCCAGATGTAGCTGCGATCTGTAGCGAGTTCCATGGCGTAATCGAGGGTCGTGGAGTGCCTGCAGTTATCAATGGATTTTGCCGGTATAGCAACGTAACCATCGGGTAAACTGTGACCATGATGGTGGTGATGATTTCCAGAGCATTCTCACCAAAGATATTTCCTCTATTTCATAATGTTTTCTATATTTTCCTAAATTTTTCGAAAATGTTTTTCAAGTATTTTCACTGGGTATTGAAAATGGGTCTGCTAAGTACTTATAGAATTTCAGTCCGACGCCTGATCAACGTATGACCGAATTTCTTTGAGAACAAAGAATGGACTTGTTGTAACATTGAGTTATGAAAAAAATATTTGTATAAAAATTATTTTATAAAATAATATTGATTTCTAAAAAAGGTTTGTAAAGCGATCAAAGAAAATTTATCTGATTTTAAGCATTTTAATAAATTCTGGTTTCATTCCTTTTCGAGGACGAAAAGATTCAAAAGGGGAAGGAATGTGAAAACCTGGGTTTTTGGACATTTGATAATCGTATATTTTAACTGGTTTTCACCTTTTAGGTTCTAAAGTTATTTTAAAAGAAAAATAAATTTCAGATAATTAAAAATATCTGAAGGTGTATAAATGAATTCGGAATTATAATAAGTATTGGAATTATAAATGATAAACCTTATTAGGAAATTAATGAATTTTTATAAGTATATATATGCAAAACTTTATAATAGTGAAATTTTCTAGAGGAAAATAAAGTTATCAATAGGGATTGTAAATAGAATTTTGATTTAGAATAAATATCTTATAATGAAATATGATTTACTAACTTCATATTTTCAAAGGAACAAACAATATGACATTAAAAACAAGAATTAATAAAAACTTTAACATATATATATATATATATATATATATATATATATATTTTTACACATATATCTTTTGAAATATAATTGGTTTGGATATTGCAACTTGAGTTTAATTTTTTTTAATAAGATTGGAAAAAAAAGATTTAATATTCTTCCTTTCTAAATACACATGAGATAGATTGAATTTATATATATGTAAACCTTTAAAACATACGAAATAAATTAATTTACAAATTTTAAAATGATAGGGTTTAAAACATAATTTATAAATAAATTTAACAAAAGGGTTTGGGCATAAAAAACATACCTATGTGTGACAAATGTTTAGTAAGTAAAATAGGTAATAAACAAGTGCAAACAAAATTAACAAGTGGCAAAAATAAATTTTCTTTTGATTTAGAATTTTAATGAATATGTGAGAAACTAGGATATTTTGTCTTCAAAACTTCTTTCTTTATCTTCATTTTTTAAAAATAAAGAAACCATGAAATCAAAATCTCTAAACAACCTTAGCCTGATTCAAAGCTTAAAAATTTTTATCATCTCAACTTAAAGCTTCAGATTCAACTCAGTAATCAAAGCAAATATCAACGTCAAGTTTCAAAATCATGATCAAGATTAAATTCAAAATCCAGTACAGTTTTCTAGCTTTCTAAATCAAATTCAACTTCTAGGTTTCAGGCCTCTTTCTAGGATAAGGTGAGTAAACGAACTGTTATTTTTTTAAATTTTTTTAAATCTATTTAATCCTTATTGCATGTAGTAAACTTGAGTATTATAATGGAGATAACGGTTTGCATGTTGAATTTAATGATTATATGTATATGAATATCTCTGTGTGCATGTCAGTGTTCCTCTGTTCTTTAAATTTCTAGGTGCTAATGTAATTCAAAAAAATCAAGTATTCTTTATGAAAACTCTTATAGGCTGAAGTATTCAAACAAATTTTGTTTGTTTAAATATAATCAAGTTTTTTTTTAAAAAAATATTTGTATGAAATAAGTAAGGAATTGTTCTGGAAAAAACAAAAGGGACAGTGGAAAATGTAAGAATGGATTAAAATCAATCACAATGATTTGTTAATTCAAGTATATAGCTTGAATCTATTTCGAAAACTAGGATTTTTAAAATAAAAATCTCAATTTTTGGTTGAGTTTTGGACGGGCATTTTGAAGATGATCAGAAAATGAGTTTTGAGCTTTACTGGTGGTCGAAGGTCTCGGGGTGGTCGGGATTTCGTTTGGAGGTAGGAGGAAGCTCGGCGATGTCCGGCAAATATACCAGTGATTTTATTTTTCACCGTGGCAACGGTGATCGGTCGATCTAGGGTTTAAAACCCAATTAGGTCGAGGTCGGGAACGCGGCGTCTCTGATTGATCGAGCTTCACCAGGACTTGGGTAATGGTAGCGTGGAGGCCAGTGAGGGTGTGGCCGGAGTTCGGAAGGGTCCGATGGTTGGCGTCGGCGATTTGAGAATGTTTCAGGCGAAGGTTCTATTCCCGATTTGACCAGAGGAGCTCAATTTCGATTTCGAGCGTATGTTGGAATTTGGATGGTTGGGATCGAAGGTGGAGGCAGAAGGCGACTTGTCGGAGGCAAACTTAGAGGCCGGATCATCGCTGATGATCGGTGCAGGTGTACGCTTGTCAGTGATGTCAGTTTTGGCTCGTTGGGTTTTTCTTCTGGTTTATCTCGGGGAAAGAGAAGGGTGGGCTCGGAGTTTGATTCGAGTACATGAGTGGTTTTAAGTATAACAGTTTTAAAGATTTAAACAAGTTTTTTTCAAAAGAAAAGAAAGAGGAGGAAGCTCGGGAAAAGGAGGAGGAAACTCGGGTATTTGTTCGAGTTACCCTAGGATTTTCTCGGGTATAATGGTTATGTTTCAAGTGTTAAAAGATAACCTAATTAAGTTTTCTATTAATTCACTAAAATCATTATTTTAAATAAAGGTGTTTATTAAATGTTAATTTAATTAAGTTGATTCTTAAAGTTGTTTAAAACTTAATTAATAATATGATTAAATTAAGAAGATTTAATGTGTTTAATCACTAATTTAACTTCAGGGTTAAGTTAAATTTTAGATTTATGATAATTTAATTCAAAGTTTGTTCAGTACGATTTTTAGTGAAAATTAAGAAGTTAATTAAGATGAATAACTTATCTTTTAATTAAGTAAGGTTTGGGTGATTAGGATTTATTAATTAATTAAAGATTGATTAAAATAATTAATTAATGATTAATTAATTAAAAATTACAGGTTAATTAATTATAGGATAATTAATAAGTGTGAATAATTAATGATTGGTTAAGGTTAATTAATCAATGTAATTAATAAAGTTAATTGATAAAAGTAATTAAAGAAAAATTACTTAATATCATTAATTAAGGAGGTTAATTAATGGGTGATTACTAAAGGTGATTTATTTAATATAATCACTTAATGAAAGTAATTAAGGATTAATTACTTAGTGTAATTAGTTTAAGTAAGTATTAATTAAGGAAATTAATTAAGGGTTAATTACTTAATATAATTGAAGGATAATTAATCAAGGGTGATTAATAAGATGGATAAATAAAGGTCGATTAATTAATTGATTTGTAATTAATTAATTGTTAAGTAAAGGTGATCTAAGTGATTAAAGTTAGTAATTAATTTAATTAGAGATTTATTAAATTAATCGGAAGTGATCATTCTTGCTTAAGAATGATGGAATGATATTAAATGTCTTGAATTAGTTGATATCTCTAATATGAAATGTTGTGTGATATGATATGATTGGGTGGACAGTAATATTGTGGTTATCTATCGATGATAAATTGTTGTGTAAAAGTGACATCCTATAATTTTAATTGAATTATATTCACTTGAATAACTTAGGTTAAGATGACATTGGGTTCGAAGAGAGCGGGATAAAGTATCAGCAAATACCTGAAACCAGTTCGATTTGTAATCTAAATAGTTCTATATAGATTTGATATGTGAGATCAACAGGCTAGAGTTGGAATAAATTATGTAATTTGGCCTTCAATTGAGTAATAGTTATTGAATATTGTTTGTAATAAGTGATGGACTTTTAGAACTCGTAGAAAGGTACGAGTTACCTTACATATGTTATAGCTTGGTATTTCATATTATATGGGTTTACTCACGCTGGTTTCCAGCCTGACCCTAGTGTTACTTTGATGTAATGCTCTGGTCAGACCAAGTATTACAGATTTTTAGGTAAGGATGTTTTGGAGCTCAGAAGGTGAGCTGGATGGCAGGAACGTATGGAGTGTATTCCGCTGTGATATATTGTTATTTATCATGGACAAGTCATTTTAACTATTCCAGTGATTGTGAAAAGTTGTAACTCTGATGTATTGATGTAAATTAACTAATAAAATTTTCCTTTGTATAAATGTATTTTATTTGATATTACAATTTGATCCGCTACGAATGTGAGAGTCTGTGTTTCATTTCTATTTCTTCTTCAATCGTTTTCTTATTTTCCTAACTATCTAGAATTTTTGTGATCGAAAATTTTGGGTCGTTACAACTGCTTAGTCGAATGAAATTATTTCTTTCTAAATCCACTAGCTACACTGTCAATTACTTCATCTTGATAGGTGTTATCCTACTAGGTGGTCTACATACAAGGTCTGCTCTTGACATAAGATCTATCCAAAATTCAGTAGCTTGCTTGGGTGGTAGCCCAATGACTGGATTAATAACATATGAAAACTCTCTTGCTGCCAAAACCTAATTCAACTCTTCTTCGACTTCCATTGCATTTAGTAAAGCACAAGCACTTGAGTCTAACTTCTCCACCGAGTATATAATTCGGTTATGACTTTTGGAATGTCTTAGCGATATTACCCTATCTTGGCAACATATCCTAGCATCATATTTTTCTAATCAATCCACACCCAAAATGATCCTAAAGCCTACGAAATCAAAAACATAAAAATTGCGTACAAACTTATGACTTAACAATTCAAGTTCTAACTAGTCATGTCTCATCTCCAGAGTTGCATACCCTCCTATCGGATTCACAACCCTTAAGGAAATAACAAGGTATGAGGATTCTAAACATAACTTATCTACCAAACACTGAGATATAAATGAATGCAATACACCGATATCAAATAGTACCTAACTAGTATACTATCAAAAGCATACCTTCCATCACAGCCTTTCCCTTTCCAATAACAGTCGGTCTAGAAGAAGATGGTTCCAAAGCAAAAACCTTTCCCTTGTCTGCTCTGATTGGTTCTGGACACTGGTTCTTGTAGTGTCCAAATCTGGTCACACTTGAAGCACTTCACTATTTTCTTATCTACAATCTCAGTTCAACATTCATGAGTATAATGTCCTTTCTTGTCGCACTTGTAGCAAACTATATCGGCCTTCCCTTTCTTGGCAGCTCCTACTTTCTAAGCTCCTTTCTTCTTAAAGAATTTCCTCTTCTTGCCCGGAGGATCCTGGGTTACAACCTGCTTCTCCTTTCCATAAGTAGAAATCATCTCTTTATTCCTGATTTCCATCTCCACTACAACTGTACTTGGAACATGGAGATGTGGCATAGTCGCTATAGCAACCTCGAGTCTTAACCCTTGAAGAAATTTCTCGTTCCTTTTAATGACGGTGTCAATGGTAGCATATCTATATCTAGGCAACTCATTATACTTTGTAGCATACCCAATCACCGACATTTCACCTTGCACTAAATCTATGAACTTTCTCAGCAATACTGACTTGGCAATTCAGATAATAAACTATCTTCAATTCTCCTTCGAAACTCCGAACAAGTTAGCTCTTCCTAGGGAACTCCTACAGTAATACTATTTCACCAATAAAGTGCTGTTCCCTGCAACTGTGTAGAAGCAAGTCTTACTTCTGCTTGTCATTCAATCCAAAAGTCAGCGAAATTTTTTTCACAGTGCAATAACTAATTTTCTATTTCAACATCAAACTCTATTTCCAAAAACGGCTTTCCACCAAGACTGGTATAATCCCTGTTCAGCTTGGCATAGTTATTGCCAACTGGGGCCACGGGATTAGCTCCTCCAACATTCACAGCATTACCCTTAGCTACTCGTGCAACTGCCCCAGCTCCTCCTGTAGCTGCCAATTGGGGCCACGGGAATCCAATGTAGTCAAACTACATTCTTTATAAACAGCTTAGCTAAAGCATGTACTGTCTTGGTTAACTTAATCGGAATAAAATGGGCACTCTTGGTCAAATTATTCACTATGACCCATATACTTTCATTTACTCGATTCGACCTTGGAAACCAGTCTATGAAGCCCATAGATATCAAATCCCATTTCCAAATGGGTATCTCCAAGGGTTGAAGCTATCCACTTGGCTTCTGATGTTCGACTTTCATTTATTGATAGTTCACACAATGATTTACCCATAAGCCAACATCCATCCTCATACCTTCCCAATAGAAACTCCTCTTCATATCTTGATACATCTTAGTTTCCCCAGGATAAATCATAAATTTTGATCGATGATATTCTCTAAAGACATTCTTTCATAGGTTTTCTATATTCGGGACACGCAATCGTCCCTTCTTTCTCAACCATCCTCCATGGTCAAGATTGAAATCCTTTAGGTCATCAATATCGGTTTCGGCCTCTAGCTTTCTAATCTTGTTAGCCAACACTGGGTCGTCCTTCTTCTTAGATGCAACCCTTTCGACCAAAATTGGTTGGAATTCTAGGCAGGATAACATGGCGGTGCTCTGACTAGATCTAGCAGTTGATCTTATCTTCACACTACAGATAGTCAAAGCCTCCAAGTCCTTCAACTCTGCTAACATTGCTAACACCACATTCTGATGTTTTCTGCTAAGAGCATCCATTACTTTATTTCCTTTCCAGGTGTATACTCTATACCAAAATCATAAGTGGCTAAAAACTCCAACCACTTCTCATGTCTCATATTTAACTACTTCTGAGAGAATAAATACCTTAGGACTTATGATATATGTATAACTCAAATCTCTCCCCTAAGAGATAATGTCTCCATACTTTCAATGCGAAGATCACCGCAGCTAACTCTAGATCATGAGTAGGATATCTCACTTCATGCGGTCTAAGCTATCGTGAAGCATATGCAACAACTTTACCTTTCTGCATGAACACAACCCCTAATTCAGTTCCACATGCATTGGTATACAACCCTAATCCTTGATTCCTATCTGGAACTACTAACACAAGATGTTGGTTAATAGATGCTATAATTTAAGGAATTCTTCTTCACATTTTTGTGACCAAATAAACTTCACTTCCTTCTCAATTAGATTAGTCAAAGGCGCTGCTATCCGTGAGAAATCCGTAGTGAATCTCCATTAATAGCTAGCGAATCCAAAAAAACTTCTGATCTCAGTCACCATCTCTAGTTCTTTCAATTGTTAACAGCTTTGATTTCATCTAGATCAACTAACAAACCCCTCTCTAAAACCATGTGACTAAGAAACTTAACTTCTTTCTTCCAGAAATGATATTTTGAAAACTTTGCTTTCAATAGGTGCAACCTTAGTGCCTCAAGGACTAGTCTAAGATGAACTTCATTCTCACTTTCATCCTTAGAGTATATTAAAATATCATATATGAATACCATTATGAACCTATCCAAATGCTCTTGAAAAACTCGGTTCATCAAATCCATAAAGAAAGCTGGCGCACTCTTTAACGCCAATGGCGTTTCTAACCACTGGTACGAACCATACCTAGTCTGAAGCGCCTTTAATGGAACACTGTCCTCTGCCACTATTAGTTGATGGAAACCGATCTCCAATCCAATTGGGGAAAACACTCTGGCTCTATTCAATTGATCAAATAAATTATCGATTCTCGGTAAAGAATGCCTCTTGATCGTTTTCTCGTTTAACTTATGATCGTCGATACACATCATCAACAACCCATCTGGTTTCTTCATGAACACCGCGGCCGCTTCCCGAGGCAAATTGCTTAGTCTAATGAAACTCTGTCTTTCTAAATCCCCTAGCTACACCATCAATTCCTTCATCTCGGTAGATGTCATCCTGCTAGATGGTCTACTTACTGGTTCTGCTCCTGACACAGGATCTATCTAAATCTCAATGCTTGCTTCGGTGGTAGCCTTATGACTGGCTTAAAAACGTATGCAAACTCTCTTTCTATCAAAACCCGATTCAAATCTTCTTCCACTTTCATTGCATTTAGCAAAGCATAAGCACATGAGTCGAACTTCTCCACCGAGTGTATAATTTGTTTATGACTATTGGGGTGTCTTAGCGATATTTCCATATCTTGAAAAAATATCCTAGCATCATATTTTTCTAACCAATTCATACCCAAAAATGATTCCGAAGCCTACGAAATCAAAAATATAAAACTTCATGCAAACTTATGACTTAACAGTTCAAATTCTAACTAGTTACATATCATTCGCAGAGTTGCATACCCTCCTACCGGATTCGCAACCCTTGGAAGTAATATGTTATGAGGGTTCTAAACATAACTTTTCTACCAAACATTGAGATATAAATGTATGCAATCAACCGATATCAATAGTACTTTTACTGGTATACTATGAAGCAAAAACATACCTTCTATCACATCCTTTCCCTTCCCTACAACAGTTGGTGTAGAAGAAGCTGGTCACAAAGCAAAAACCTTTCCCTTATCTGCTCTGACTGGTTCTAGACACTGATTCTTATAGTGTCCAATCTGGTCATAGTTGAAGCACTTCACTCCTTTCTTATCAACAACCTTTTTCCTTTTTCTAGTTTGACATTCATAAGCATAGTGTCATTTCTTATCGAACTTATAGAAAACTACATCGGCCTTCCCTTTCTCGGCAGCTCCTCCTTTCTGAGCTCCTTCCTTGTTAAATAATTTCGTCTTCTTGCCTTGAGGATCCTGGGTTCCAACTTGCTTCTCACTAAGTATAAAGCATCTCTTTATTGTTGATTGCCATCTCCACTACAACTGTACTTGGATCACAGAGATGTGGCATGGTCGCCATAGCAACCTCGAGTCTTAACCCTTGAATAAACTTCTCGTTTCTTTTAATGACTGTGTTAATGGTAGCATATCCGTATCTGGACAACTCATCAAACTTCATAGCATATTCAATCACCAATATTTCACCTTGCACTAAATCCATGAACTTTCTTAGCAATACCGACTTGGCAACTTCAGATAAGAATCTCTCTTCAAATCATCTTCGAAACTCTGCCCAAGTCAACTCTTTCTCGGGAACTCCCATAATAATACTATTCCACCAATAAAGTGCTGCTCCCTGCAAATGTCCAGAAGCAATTCTTCTCTTTCGCTCATCATTCAATCCCAAGTCAGCGAAAATTCTTTCACAGTGCAATAACCAGTTTTCTACTTCAGCAACATCCTCTATTTCCAAAAACGGCTTTCCACCAAGACTGGTATATACCCTGCTCAACTTGGCATAGTTATTGCCAACTAGATCCATAGGATTAGCTCCTCTAACATTCACAGCATTACCCTGGGCTACTCCTGCAGTTGCTGTAGTTTGCATCATATTGGCAAAGAAACGATACATCATCCTTATATCTACTGGGGTTCCAACACCTACGCTGGCATTTGCATTTAGATTAGCACTTTCCTATCAACTCAGATTCCTTCTAACATTGGGTCGAGCATTTCCGTTAGTTGTGGTGCTTCCTCCATGTAGATTTCCTCTTCCGTTTCCTGTCTTCATATCTTCTTTTCTTGTAAATCTGCATACGAGCCTTGGTAAGATCTAGAAGAACGGTCTAAAAGAGAGAGGAATTACGTACTTATGCACACACGCACACACGCAAATGCAAGTACATTATTATAGTGCTAACCCAAGCCCCTTGTCTCATTTTTTGATCCTTTTGGATTATGTTTTGAAAATCTTTTAGCTTCAATTTCTTTTAAATTTACATAAACCTATGCTCTGATACCAACTTGTAACATCTCTCATTTAGAGGTCCAAACTGGCTGCTACGGATGCTATAGTCATCCATAGTTATTAATTCTTGGTGACCAAATTTGGAAATGTTAGATATATTGATATACCGGAAACATATGGATACGAAAGATTTTAAATTCAATTTTTGAAACATATTTCTCATTTCAACTTCAAATTACATTTTAAATTCTTTACATAATGCTACTTCGTAAACCAGTGCAGAGAAATATAATTATTACAAAATACGCCAAGAGCGGCATGTGAAGATGCCTCCTTAGTTGATCAAAGTCTAAATATAGGCACTAAAAAGCTTTGACATTACATCCAAAACATAGCGAAATCAAACAAAAAGAACTTCTATTAGCTTGCTTGCCTTTTGCACGTCTCCGGAAGCTCATTCGTCTAAAGAAGAACCTAAAAACCTTAACTTGAAAACTACTCAAAATTAATTAAGCCTCTTAGAGTTTAAGGGAAAAACATAAACATCGAGTCAGATTAAAAGTATGATGTGAATAATAACCTACCATCTCGAACAATATAGATATCTAGTGAGATCATGCCGCTTAGCGGAATAGGTTTTTCCGTCACTAGTATCTTATTCCAATTTATAATAACCATATAATGTGCACCAGCATCCACAATGGTTAAGACATAACATGACAAAAATGTATCTTGATGATATGCAAACATGCAACATGCTTTGGATCTCCCATCCCCATTTGCCTGGCTATCTATCTCAAGTTATAGTTTCTAGGGTCACGATTAACTTATTAGTTTTCATAGGCTGACTAATAACTGGTTCCAAGCTTATGGACCATTTGTCCAGTTACATAATTTTCATGGGACCACTGAGAACCTATTGATATTTACTAGTAACATCATCAAATCATAGTTTTCACGAGGTCATTAAAAACCTATTGGATTCTCCACTAACATCTCTCATGTCATAGTTTTTATGGGATCACTATGAACCTATTGATCTCTTTCAATAACTTACTCTGGACAGTTTTCATGGGATCACTATGAACCTACTTTCAATAACTTATTTCGGACATAGTTTTCATGGAATCTCTAAGAACCTATTAGCCTCTGCCAATGACAATCTCCATACATATTTTACATAGGCTTAATAAGAACCTGTTTAAACCACTAATCCTTTTATCTGTCTTTGGGCATCCTATATTCTGGTCTGTTTGACCTCTTAGATGCAATTCTACTCACTCAGGAATTAACTCAATGTATATTCACTATTGAATCAATCTAATTGGTTATTTTTCCCTTAGCACCCCAAGATGCGGTTATGGGTTAATTATGAAGTGAATTTGTTTACAAAAACATGCCTGATAAATGATCAAAACACAATAATATAAACGTCCTATATTCTGCTTTGTTTTCCATTTGCTAGTTTAATTGCTATGTTGGACCTTGTTTTTCCCTATGTTCCTTGACTATGTGCTCTTGACTTCATGTCTGAGATAGTGGATTGCTATGTTAGACCTTGTTGTCCAAAGCAGTGTTGACTGGAACTGCCTTGTTCAAGGCAGTGCACTTCAACACTGAACATATGTTGCATATATACAAGTATATATATAAGAGTGTGTGTGTCTGTGTGTGTTGCTCGCTATACTTTTGAACTTATATGCTTGCACACTTTCATGTGCTTGTGCCTTTACTTGTTTTGCACTTTCATGTGCTTTTGCTTTTACTTCATGTTGTTCTGTTTGATTACTTTCATGTGCTTTGGCTTTTACTTCATGTTGTTCTGTTTGATTACTTTCATGTGCTTTGGTTTCTTATATACATTTTCATGTGCACTTTGTGGTACGAATTTATGGTTAGTGTTAGCGCCTCGTTCAATTCTGTGGCACTTGTTCAATTTATGCCTTGTTCAATTTTTGGCACTTGTTAAAGGCATCGATATGAAATTGTTAGTGATATGGACTTATTATTATTCAATTTGTGGCACTTGTTCAATTACTGACATGTTTGAACCTATGAATATGGTTTAACTCTACTATATGCTGCCAATTTTGTTTTGTGACTTTGAAGCTTTGTTTGATGGTGCTTTAATGGGGCTTTACTTTGGTTTGATGATGCACTGCCACTACCCTGCTTACGGTAGTGCACACTGATCTTTTTGATCATTTCCAGTCCATGTTGTTGAATTGTTGAACATTGGTTTGCTTTGAATTTTCATTTATATACATGCACATGTATGTATATATTGGGAACATGTGTTGCATATATACATGTGTATGTGTATGTGTATGTGTATATATGTATATGTGCGTTGCTTACTATACTTATACTTGAACTTATGTGCTTGTGCACTTTCATGGGCTTGTGCCTTTACTTGTTTGTGCACTTTTATATGCTTGTGCCTTTACTTCGTGTTGTTCTGTTTGATTACTTTCATGTATTTTGGTTTTTTATATACATTTTCATGTGCACTTGGTGGTTCGAGTTTGTGGTTAGCATTAGTATCTTGCTCAATTTTGTGGCACTTGTTCAATTTGTGCCTTGTTCAACTTGTGGCGCTTGTTTAAGGTAGTGATATGAAATTGTTAGTGATATGGACTTAGTATTATTCAATTTGTGGCACTTGTTCAGTTACTAACATGTTTGAACCTATAAGTCTGGTTTAACTGTTTTAAATAATGTCAATTTTGTTTTGTGACTTTGAAGCTTTGTTTGGTGGTGCTTTGATGGGGCTTTGCTTTGGTTTGATGGTGCACTGTCACTGCCCTGTTCAAGGCAGTACCCATTGGCACTTTTTGATCTTTGCTGGTCCATGTTATTGAATTGTTGAAACTTTTTGTTACTTTGAATTTCCATGTATATACATACATATGTATGTATATATAGTGAATGTTGGAGGCTAATCTGGTTTGTGCACTTTTATGTGCTTGTGCCTTTACTTGTTTGTGCAACAGTCCGTGAGATTTAATTGATGCCCAGACTTGTGATATTCATAGTGATACGATGCGTATATCATAATTTGTCCGTGCACATATATATATTTATCCAAGTCTAAAACATGAAGAGAAAACAAACCCACGAACTTAGGCAATATTAATATTCAAATTCAATTTAATTATCCAATTTATGTCCGTTTCCTTTTTCATTTTACTGGTTGTTTATTTGACAGATATATAAGATGGATGGATAAAAGCTGGAGCAAGAAAATTAAGATCAACATAGCATATCCATGCCCGAACTTAAAATAAACTCAAGTGAGTGTGAGTGGTGAGTAAAAAAGGGTTATATATGAGAGTGTAGAGAAAATTAGTATATATGAGAGTGATAGTGAAAGCTGTATTGCATTTGAATTTGATTTGAAAAAAAAAATTGTTTAAATAAAATTACGATTCATTTATTTCATTTTGAAAATATAATATAAGTGTCATCGGTATGCATATCAGTCTATATGTATATCTATATATGTGTATATATATATATATATACATATGTTTTATAATAGGAAATTCTAGAGATAATACTACAACATTGTACAACATAAAGTTTTTTGTATTAGTGCATATCCTACGATGGGGCATATCTATGGCCTGAAGTGAAATGAGACGGCATGGGATTTAATGACATATAGATATGCAATCAAACAACAGAGCATATTTGTCATCTGATGCATTTTTCCCTATAGTGCAATATAACATATCCATTCACGAAGGGACTGGCTTATTCGGTTATGAGCAAACTAATTGAAGGGAAGAGATTGAGGTTCCATAATTGTCCTAAGTCCAAGTAGAAGATTGAGATATATAAGGGTATGACATAGGGCAACCTATAATTTATTTTGAATTATTAACTCTGCAATAAAATCTCATTCAAAATAAAATATGTTTGTTTTCTATTTTATACTTATTATATTATGGTATATTAATTAAGTAATTGATCTAATATGTTAAAATAGAAAATCATTAAATGGAATGTTATGTGATAATTATTACAAGGAGTTGTAATAATGATAAATTTATCATAATATAAAAAATAAATTATTTTAAATATTTTTGATCAAGATGTTTTGAGAAAGGATATCGATGCATTCATTGAGACCAGAGTGTGTACTCTTTACGTATTCGATTATGTATTATTCATGGCTATTAGGGGCACCAAGGGGTCGCATACTCATAGTTGTTGGATAGCTATTGAATGACTCTTCCGAAAGTTTCATGTTGGTTGACAATGAGTGAGTTAAGGGTATGCCTAAGGGGCAATTATGTAATTTGTTATATATATCTAACACCATGACCGGACTTATTCATAATAAAGGTATTAATTTTCTATATATACTTTGCACATGGTGATACAATTAATTAAGTAATTAATTTAAAGTATAATAAATAGAAAATTCTTAAATGGTATGTTATGCGATTACAATTATAAGGGGTTGTATTCATGAGAAAATTATTACAGTATTAAATAATATATTATTTTAAATATTCTAGGTCAAGATGTTTTGAGAAATGATATTGATACATCCATTAAGATTAGGGTATGTAATGTTCTCCAACTTTTAGGCAGTGTATTACTCATGGCTATTGGGACACCAACTGGTTATGTACTGATAGTTATTGGATCACTATTGAATGATCCGTTTGAGAGTTTCATATTGGTTTATAATAATTATGTTCAACTATGGAATTTTAAAGTAACTATATAACATAGTTCTCTCGACTTGAGATTACTGTTGAACATTAATGTTGATAGTCCATTTTGATTATAATTAAGTCGCAACATGGCTTTCATTGAATTAGTATAGTTGGGCCAGAGTTGAAGCATTGCTTCAAAGTGAAACATTATTAGTTACAAATTATGGCCCCTAGTTATATGAAGTTAATATCATAATCAATTGTAGTTAACTCAAAGTCAAACTCTGGGCAGAGTGTTACGGTTACTAAAAATTATTATTACGGAATTCTTTGTTTATGCACTAACTGAATTTAATGTCGAAAATATTGGAATTTTGACCAAAACAAAATTCCATAAGTCCAAAAGTAATATGATGTTAAAGAAGAGAATTGTTATAAATAATCCTTAATAAAAGATACCGCTTAAAATTATAAAAATGTATTTTACCGGAAAAGGTATAAGCGATAAATTTGGCCAAAATTTCACATCCCTAAGCAAGGTGAAGTATAAACATTAATGTTATAATTGTTTGAAATTTATTGCTGATAGAATTTATAGCTGTAAGTCCCACAACTGCATTGATAATTTCTACGAAATAACACGTGTTTTAATTGATTTATAAATTGTTATGAATTAATTTAATTAATTATATTATACTATTTGTTGTATTAGGCACCGTTAGTATTTTCTGTGAGCTATTAGTAATTATTTAGGTGCATATATATTTACAAATCAGTATATCGATACACATTTGAATTTGATTTAAAAATAATTAATTGCTAAATGTTTTGGAATATTTATAGGTCCATCTAGCCTTGTCTTGGTCGACCATGAAATGAGCAAAAGGGTTTGAAAACCAAAATTTTGACCTACGATATAAAAAAAAGGTTTTACAGAACAATAGGAGACACTTAAATTTGATTCCCTCTATTAATACCATACTTAACGTGTCATTTCCTCCTGGATTACTCTCTTTCAAACCCCGGCCTCCATCTTCCTCTTGCTTCATTTCTGCCCGAAATATCAAAGTAAAAATAAGATAATCTTTTTAATGGCATCCAATTAGGTCTATCAGATAAAAAGTACTTCTCCTTCTCTTGCAAAATAGGATTTGAGTTTTCAAATCTAGGAGCAACTCTTTCAATCAATGTTCATTCAATGGCAAGATCAATAAAACCAAATCTAATAATAAATTTATACTTCATAAGTGTAATGACCCATAATTTTACCATATTGGTTTGTTGGATGTTAGTTGGATGATAGTTGTTTGATTGCTGGATTTGTTGCTTTTGTTGCATTTGCCCTATTGGCATATATAGTTGTTATATTGGTATGTGTTTATATTGATATTACTTTCTATATACATGTTTCTCATTGTTTGTTGGGTATTTAGTAGGTGCGGATGACGTATGCTTCGCATTTGGAGCCCGCTTTCATGCTATATTAGTTGTATATGCTCGCTAATAATATATAAGGTACATATCTCGGATTACATATTGTTCTTTTATATTTTTTCCCTACGGGATACCTCATCCTCGAAGATGAGATGTATATTTGTGATATATATATATATATATGTTGTGATCCTACTACGATCGAACCGTGCAAAGGAGACGATGGCGAATTTTTTAAAAATTTAAGGCGCTAGAAAATTTTTGAGAAAATTTGAATTTTTTTTTATAATATTGAGTTATAATTTGAAATGATAGTAGTTGGTTTTGAAAAGATAACTAATTATGAATTAAAAATTTAGAAAAGTTTTTATAAGAAGTTTAACGAATTGATTTTGGAAAAGTTAAAAGTTCTAAATGAATTTGACATCTAGTTTGAATGAGTTATTTTGAAAAAGTAGTGGATTTTGTGACTTTTTCTTACTTGGTAATTTCGAGGATGAAATTCTTTTAAGTAGGGGAGAATGTAACGACCCAGAATTTTAGTCATTCGAAATTCAGATAATTAATTGATTTAAAATATTCAAAAGTAAATTTTAAGTGATTGATGTAAGTATATACAGTTTCTATTTTGTAAAGATCATTGATATTATATTATATGTTTTTCGCTGCGATGTGAGATTCTGTATTGTTCTGTTTGGTTCTATCTTCTCTCTTTATTCTCTTCTCTTCTTCTCTCTTCTTTTATTTCTCTTGACTTTCGACCAGTCATGCTTGATTATGTTCAGCATGATAAGGGGTTCTCGCTTTGTGAATAGTGATGAAGCTTAGACTCTTACCCCTACATGTCCCTAGTGTGAAAGGGTTGGTTATAATCGAGAGGCTTGCCGTAAAAGCAGATTCGAGGTACCACATATAGTCACATCCATGTTGAAAAGCAGGAGTGCCTCCATGTTGAAAAGCAGAAAGGTAGCGGGATGGTTGAAAAGCCTACCGAGACGGGTTCGAAAAACCCGTTCGTTACATTTGGTATCGGACCTTAGATTTTGTATATTCCTGGGCTTTGATGTGTACTAAGTATAGATAGGGACAATTGCACCCTAGATTGAGTTGAGTGTATTATATATATGAGCGCATATTTGTTAGTGATATTTTGTATTTACTTATTCATTGAGAAGTTTGTGAATTCTGGTCATTATGTAGGACGCCATGTTATCGATAGGGATTTATAAACACTTAAACGCGGCAAGTCAACATAGTATTATTTTTAAATTGGGTAAATGAAATAATTTTACCTCCATTATATATTATATATAAAGGAAATAATTTTTTAGGAATTATTATAGTATATATAAATTGATTATTTGGTTGTTTGAAAATGTAAGTATATATAAGTTAGTAAAAGCTGTTTGAATAATCTAAATAAAAAGTAACAATCGTAAAAGAATAAATTATATAAGCAAGTGAATTATATAGTATGGAATTATAATTAATATGATTTACAATTATGAAATAATCTTATATATAGGAAATGAAACAATGTGAATATATTTGTAAACATGAGTTATAAATAAAAATGAATTTAAACTAAGAACTTCAAATTTGAATTCCGTTGATTTTTTTGACAAAATTTGTAATCCTCTACGCATAGAGGAGAGCACACATGCGAATATATATAACACGAACATAAGGAGCTGACAACATGCCTGGCAGGTAACAAGAGCAAAAATACATATAGATAATCTCAGTTACTCCTAAGATGAGTTCCGGCAAGGCCACCACCCATCGCACCTCAATATCAAGTTCCGGCATGGCCACCACCCGATATCAAGATGTTAGAAGACCAAAAAGGCTAAAGAAAAAAATCAAAAGACCGAGAGACGATTCCAACTAATAAGAAAGCTCCAAAAGTCCGAACCAGAAGAAGTGAATAAGCATCTGCTCTGAAGAGGATCTACTGAATAGAGAGACCACTCTGAAGGCTCTGAATAAGAAGAAGGAGTGCCAAACTGGAGAATAAAACATCCTGAAAAAGAACTCCATAGTGAAGATAACAGAATCCTATATCTGAGGGGAGATCTGCAAGAAGTCCAGGATGAAGAAACTCTGCTCTGATGACCTCTCTACAATCTGAAATCCAGCAATCGGAAGACAAGAGAAAGACAAGAGAAACCTGAAAAATGAACCTGATATCCTATCTCCCAAAACTTATATCTGAAATAAGACGGGGAAAAAACAATTAGAATGATACATATATATGTATATTTATATAGAAAATATACATATAAATGTATTTATAAGGAATGAAATAAAAACCTAAATAAGATTAACAGGACAAAAACTAAAGGAATGAATAAACTGTAAACAAAAAACCAAACAGAGACTAGAACAAAAATCGATACGGATCAGAATTATTTATCTTTAATCATAAGTAAGCTATGATTTAAAGTGAGATTGTCTTATGAATTTGGAAAAATATTAATAATAGTATTATTAGTGCTATAAAAGTTTTTGTTATGTTTAAAAAAGTTAATATTATAACTAACCTTGTTAAGATACCGATTGAAAAGAATATTTTTAGCTAATTTATATTTTGGGATTAGAAATCCAATTTAAAAAAAATGTAGAAATTGAAAAAATCAATTTGTTAAGATGATTATTTTTATTCTTAAAAATTCTTTGATTTCTCTCAAACCAAATAAACCAACTGATAATAATAAGTAAAGTGTCTAGTAAAAATCTAATATTTTTATTGAATTTGAATCTATAATTTTTCCAGTAGAATCCACAATTCGAAATTTTGTTTATTAAATTAAAATTAAAATTAAATTTTTTAAGAGAATTAATAAGGATGTAATTAGAGTCCAAACAATCATAATATAAATGATTAATGTCCTCAAGATGCAGATTGCAAAAATAACATTTATTATTGTTTTGAATGTTTTTCTCTTTAAAAGTTCTGTTGTATTAAGTTTTCTATGAAGTATTAACCACATGTGAATTTTGGATTTAGGAGGAGCATTAGATTTCGTCATGTATTAAAAAGAGTTATTTAAAGTACTCGAAAAATTAATAAATCTATAAAAAGGATTTAGAGTATATTTCTTACTCTTATCCCATTCCCAACTAAAAAAATCATTATCATTATCAATGTTATAAAGATTTAATCTAGCATAAAGCAAAGAAAGTTGCCTAAGGGTAGATCCAATTAAAATTTTGTTAAAACTGAAATTCCAAGGACGATCATTTTTCGAAGAAAAGTTGCAAATACATACAAATCCTTAAATTCAAACTTAAGGAGCAATATCGAAATCCAACAGTCATGCCAAAAAGAAGTACAATTTCATGAATATACTATGTCTTAGTACCTAAGTTAAAAATTTCAAAACATTTTAAAATGTTTTTCCAAAAATTAGAAAATTTATGGGAAAAAGAATAATCAATTTGGTGTAAATTGATATTACCGTTATAATAATATTTGGAAATGAACTCTTTCCAAATAGCGTTATCATTTATATCTTTAAACTTCCAAAGCCATTTACCTAAAAGAGACAAATTCATGTTGCGCAAATTTGTAACTCCTAAACCACCCTCCTTTTTGGCTTTACAAACAGTATCCCAGTTAACTAGACAGTTTATACAAAAGTGGGTTTTCAAAGTTAAAGAGATTATATTATATTGTAAATCTAAATATAAATAAATTTGGAATGATCTTATCTAAGTGAAGTAAAATAGTGAAATTATATAAGTATAAGATTTATCAATGTGATTTATGAAAATAAAAAATAATTTTAAAAGAATATAAAGCACTAAACTCATTACCGTTGTTGGGAAATAATAAGGACGATAACTGCAGCAGCATCTGTATCATTTTCGAGTTTCTGTGCGATTGATTTGCTACCAATAGTAAATTGAAAATTTGAGTTTTGTTATGATAAACAAATTTGTATTTAAAATCCAAGTTGAAATTGATAAATATAAGTAAAATGAGTTTTGGGCTTATAATATAAAAAAAGTTTTAACTTTAGTAAAGTTGAAATAAATTTGAGTTAGCATAATAAATATATGATTTGAAATCTAACTAAAGGAAGGTTAAATAAATTGAACTGGATTTGATAAGTTATTGAAATGGAAAATAAACTTATGAGGCAAGTGATTATATAATATGAATTTGGAAGTTTGAATAAAAAGTGTTATAACTCATAAAATGAGAAAATGCAAGTAAAACCAATTGTTAAAAAAGTTGAACAATTTTGTTAAGCAAAACAGAATCTAAATTTGAATAGTGAAATGAAATTTGACTTATGTAAAAGTTAAATAAAATGACTTTAGAGATGAAATTTAAGTTAAATCAAATAGAGTGAAATGTAACTCAAGTAAAAGAAATAAGGTAATGAAATGAGTTGAATAAAGTAGAATTTGAATTAAATTAGTAGTGAACTAAAGTTGTATAGCGGAGGTAAGTGTAAATGAAGTTGAAATGAAACATAACTTAAGTAATGTTGAGTAAAGTTGAATAATAAGAAGCTGATGAAATGAAGTCTTTAAATGAATTTGAATTTGAGTTATGTAATGAAATTCAACTTTAGTTGTAAAATGTGAATGTAATGAATAGTAGAATTCAATCTAAATCGAATATTAAACCAATTGAAATTAAATGTGCTAAACCAAATTGAAGGTAAACTAAGTAAATATGGATGTTGAGTGTAAATTAAACTAATTTGGTAATGTTGAATATGCATTAGTTGTTAGAACGATGTTAGTTGATTGTATAGAGATTCATTAAATGTTAATGAAGTTGAATTAATAAAATTGAAAGCTAAATAACTGAATCCAAATTGGAAGTTAAGTGAATCCAATTGAATTTGATTGAATTGGAAGTGAACAAACTTGAATGTAATTAGTGAACGTAAACTAATTGGATATGGATAAATGAATGCTAGTAAAATCCAATGTTAATGAATCAAATGTGAATAAATTGAAAACTAATTCAGTGAATATTAATGGGAAGTGAATTTATATTTATTTGGTTATGTATTGATTGGGTAGATATTGGATGTTAGTTGGATGATAGTTGTATGATGGTTGGATTTGTAGTTTTTGATTGCATTTGTTATATTAGTATATAAGTAGTTGTATTGGTATATGTTGTATATTGAGATTACTTTCTATATACATGTTTCTCATTTGTTTATTGAGTGTACAGTAGGTGCGTATGGCATATGCTTCGCATTTGGAGCTCGCTTTCATGCTATAATAGTCGTCTATGCTCGTTAATAATATATAAGGTACATATCTCGGAGTACATATCATACTTTTATATTTTTTCCCGACTTGATGCCTCATCCTCGAAGATGAGATATATATTTGTGATATGTGTGTGTGTGTGTTGCGATCCTACTACGATCGAACCGCGTAAAGATGGCAAATTTTTTTGAAAACTTAAGGCGTTTGATTTTTTTCTTTTTGAGAAATTAGAAATTTTGCGATAACTAAAATTTTGATCTTGGCTTATAATTTGAAACAATATTAGTGATTTTGAAAAGATAACGAAGTATGGATTCGAAAACATAGAGAAGTTTTTATAAGAGGTTTAACTAATGGATTATGGAAAAAGTATAAAAAAGTTAAAAAGGTTTAAATGAATTTGATATATAGTTTAAACGAATTATTTTGAAAAATTAAAGGATTCTGTGACTTTTTCTTGCTTGGTAATTTCGGGGGCGAATTCTTTTAAGTAGGGGAAGATGTAACGACCTAGAATTTAAGTCATTTGAAATTCAGATATTTAATTGATTTTAAATATCCACGAGTTAATTTTATGAGCTGAATAACTTAAATTTCAAATATAGTAGTTTAATTGGATAATTAAATGGTAAATTTAATATTTGAAATTGTGGAAATAATTGATTTTGAATTTAATGTGAATAAAAATGATTTATAATGTTTTTTTTTAAATTCTATTTGAGTTAGAATGATGTTAGAGAAATTTTAAAATTGAATTAAAAGTTAAATTATAGAAGTTGAATATTTTAATATTTAATCAACGTGTAAAAATAGTCATTTTCACATATTCTCGGATTTTTACAAAACCAGTTTCATTGGATTCGTAATATTATATTATTGTAGGATTTCAAATTCATGTCGACCGGATTTATGATTTAGTCGTGGCAAGCTGAAACACATAGAAATTTGTTTAAGTGAATTTTTAATTTAAATAATTCGATTTGAAAATCTATCTTCAAAATACGATTGAATTGGCTCCCGATATATATTCCATTGTGTTCGAAATAGAGGTAAAACATTATAAACACCAAGCGTCACGCTTCGATTGGAGTTCGAAAAAATTTCAGGTGAATAGTGTCGTGAAATTTCTATAAAAGGACGTTATAATTTCCATTTTTCTCAAACCCTAATTATCAAACCCCAGCCGTCATTTTCTGTTTAATGGCCGAAATCACTCGATTCTTTCTCCCTTATTTTCTTCCAATCCATTAAATATTATTGAAAACTTTCTAAAGCGTAACTAAAGGGCTTCTCGAGCTCTCCCATCCACATGGTTTTGATCAACATCGAAGTATTATGGAGGACAAATTTTAGCCGTGAATTCACCACGTTCGAGTGTGTCTATCAAGAGATGGGTGTGGTCGAGCTTCTTGTGGTCGGGGATGTAGAAGGAGTCGACGATGGGCTGCAGCGTGGTGGTGTTCGATCGCCTCCTTGGCGATCGTAGAAGGTGCGATATTTGGTTATAGTTCGGCGGCGTTGGGCTGTTTCACGCATGAAGATGCCTGAGGGGAGAAGAAAACATGATCGACCTGGATCTGTTTTGATTGAATCGAATGGCCCTGATTGAAAGTACGGTTTTAAAATTAAAAATAAATTGTAAATTTTATTTTATAAATTCGTATAAACTTCTAAAATGCATAACTTCTTCATACGAGGTCCTTTTGACGAAACAAGTTGCATTGGTCAATATCGACGAGCACTATATTTTAGAGCTAGTTTAGAGTTGATTGGAGATAGTAAAATTTTTGAGTAAATAAAATGCCTGTTTAATTTTATTCGGAACAGAATACTGCAACTGCTATTCGAACCAAAGTGAGTACAACTCACTCTTTCTGACTCACTGATATTTTTATATAAGTGAGAATAAATTTGTTTTATGCTGATTGATGATTGTTTGGATGATATATGATATATTGTATATATATTGATTGGTATTTGGATATATTCCTGCCTATTGGAGCAGATGAGACACTGCACATTCCTATGTATGAGCGGATGAGCCTTTGTACGCGCGTCTGCCTCAAAGCGGACATTGTACATATTTTCGAATATGTATATTTGTTGCAGATGACAGTTGGGGGGATCTAATTGGATTCCTCACCAGTATTATTTTATTTACAGATATTGTGATATATGCTGTTATCATGTGATATATGATGATTTGGATGCCGCGATTGATGTAGTTAGTGCTGTTGCAGCATTAGGCCTATTTTTGAATTTTAAAAATATAAAGTGATGGTTTCCAAATTAAAAGGATTTCCAAGTGATTTTGAAAATAGATGTTCTATTAAATTTTTAATTTTTATGTAAATAAATTTATTTTGAATAAATAAGTATTTATAATTTTTATGTTATAAAAATTATGATTTTTGTGAGATATAATCAGAATTTGATTTTTGGAATATGGAGTTAACTATTTTGTAAATAGTTTAAATTGAGATTTTGAAATTATTATAAATGGTTTATATATAAAATTTATAAAATTGAATTTTTATAAATCAAAAAATGACTTATAAAGAAGTTTTATAAATGTTTAAAATGAAGTTGTATTTAAATCTTATAAGTAAATAAGATTTATAGATTTAGGAATTGATGAAGTTATAAAAATAATGAATTTGCAAATAAATGATTTATAATTGAATTAACTTATAATTTGGATTTTAGCATATAAATGAGATAAATGGAATTTGTTAATAAAGGGATTTAATATATGAAAGTTTTATAAAATAGAATGTGAATTTATAAACATTATTTTATAAATTTGAAATCAATTTAAATTGATAAACCAGATATAGAAGTTTATTAAAGGAATCTCATCCACGATTTTGGACAGTGGATAATCCTTTAATTAAAAGTGCAATAGTAATGAAGTTGGTTATGAATTATGTCCACGACTTTGGACAGTGGATAATCCTTTAATAAATGTATTGAAGCGATGAATTTGGTAAATGAATTATATTCACGATTTTGGACAGTGTATAATCTTTTATATTTAATAAATATTTTGGGAAGTGATATTATAAAATGGAGTTAAATGGTTTGAAGATGTTTTAAAATGTGCTAAGTATAGAATACACATATTTCAACATTTGTTGTTGAAATAGACGTTTTCAAGAAGTACAGGAAATGATGGACTATAAAACTGTTGTTATAATAAATGATTTTCGAAAAGAGATATTTTATATAGTATGTGGGATTTATATATCGATCTAACATTCGAATCCCTATACTAGTGATTTTGGGTTGTCGTAACGATGTTTTACGCAACATTCGTTTGACCCAAATAAATATGTTTCAAAGAATGTTTTCCTTAAAGAATAAAACATATACTTAATCCTGATTTAGGTATATGTAATATTTTCTAAGTGTTGAAAATAAATTGGTTAATTACTTAATATTAAATAAGTATGTGGAAATGTTTTCCAATATTGAAATGGTTTTGAGAATATATCTTTTTAAAGATAATTTGAAGTGAATATTTGGCAAGTGATTTAGTTAATAAAAGATTAATTAAAAGGGCCTAGTGATTGCATATGGTGCTAGATATTTGTTTATTTGCTTTGATAGTTAAATAACCAACTATCAAATTTGGCCATTTTTGGTTCCTCGACTTGATGTGGGAACTATTTAATCGTACATTTAGTAGGTAGCCATCTCTGTAGGCTTGATTATCATTTGTGTTGAGGATGTTGATTCGTATAGTGCAGAATATTACTCTAATCTATCGGGCTTCCTTCTTGGCCGAAGGATAGAAAGTTGAAAGTTGGAGACATAATAAGTTTATAAGACTTAGTTTCTATATGAGGTCGAGAAATGCTTTTGCGTTGTTAGTGCAAAGAGACCGGGATCAGATTTATCCGAAAACCACTTCAGACCAACATTACGCGATGATTGTGCAGGTTGGTTGTGATGATATTGATATTCAAGATTTTCATAATGGATGACTGCTTGTTGATCGTTTGGGGTTAAAATCCCACTATACATCCAGTAGCAGTATCCTCTTCGTTATGAAATATCCAATGCAAGGACTATTCGCTACTAATCCTAGGGATTTCTCGACACGATGTGGTAGGAAAGTACTTTCAATTAGTCCTATTCCTAGACAACTTGTGTGGATGTTGGTCCGACATTGCATTTTTAAAGATTACATGCATTGGTTTTTACAAACGTAGATTAGTGGTAGGGAGAAGGAAGCTTCTCTTAACTTAAAACCCTCCTTGAGAAGTATGAGCTTAAAGGTTGTATTTTTGTGGAAGGCAATTAGTAGTCAACGAAAATGGTCGTATGGCATTCAAAGAGATGTGATATGTGATGTGTGAAAGGTAATCGTTACCTCAGGCCTCATCAACCGGTAATTACCAAAACAGGGTTAGATACGGCAAGGCTAAGTGGGCTGCTCCCAAGTAGGATATGACCATCCTCTTCTAGATATATCTTTACACGCTATGACGTCGTGTATCTGAATTAATGTGGTTTGTATGCTATGAGAGACCTCGGAAAAGGTCGGTAACTATCAGAGGATGACATATTCGGTACTATCTAGTTATAGAGGTAGTCCGGTCTTGTGTTGGTAGAGGAACTTTGTGATGGTTTCTCGGGACATCCATCTAGAGGTATACCCATCGCGAGGTAGTCCCTTCACTTGGTCATTTATATGGAAATCAAAACTCCACTACGTGCCTGCCATTTTAATCGTATTACCCATTTTGTGCTATATATTGGAATTTAATCAATGTAATAATTTCAGCTGTGATTAATATTATTTGTGCAAAAGACACTATAATAAAATAAGAGGATTTGATATGAAATATTTTAGTTATCATAAGGTGAAATTATGTCTCTATTTATGTGTGGGAGCATCTTACGAGATACTCTTGTTTTGAAAAGTAAAAGTTTGTTAATTTAATAAATTTAGTTGAGTGTGTTTCTCACGCTGGTCAACCAGACTGATCCGGGCCTTCTTCCTTTTCAATGCTCGGGTCAGACCGAATATATTTACAGGGTTAGATTTGGTGCTTTTGGAGCTTCAACAGGAGAGCTGGAGATTTCCATTTCGTATTGCTTATTCGTTTCGCGCATTGTTGTCGTATGTTATCAGCAATTGTAAGGATGGGTTATTATAACTGTCCAGGATGATGATTGGTGATTAATTGTTGAACTCTAATTAATGTATATATATACAGTTTCTATTTTGTAAAGATCATTGATATGATATTATATGTTTTCCATTGCGATGTGAGATTCTATGTTGTTCTGTTTGGTTTTCTCTTCTCTTCTTCTCTCTTCTTTTCTTTCAATTGACTTTCTGTCAGTCTGTGCTTTTTGGGGAAAATATGTGTGGTTTATTGTCAATTCAAAAGGTATAGATTTACGGGTCGTCACATTTGGTATCCGAGCCAGGTTTCGATCCGAGGACCTATGGGTTGCAGATCATCCCATTTGGTATCAGAGCCAGGTCGGACAGGAGTGATTTGCGAGTCGCCATACGTAGTATCAGTGCTTAGATTTTATATACTCCTTGGCTTTGATGTGCACTCGGTATAGATACGGACAATAGCACCGTAGATTGGGTTAAGTGTATTATATATATGAGCACGTATTTGTTAGTGATATAAAAATGTTTTATATTGTGTTTACTTATGCGTTGAGCTGTTTGTGAATTCTAGTCGGTATGTGGGACGCCGTGTTATCGATGGGGATTTTTAAACACTTAAACGAGGCAAGTTGACATAGTATTATTTTAAATTGGGTAAATGAAATAATTTTACCTCTATTATACTTTGTATATAAAGGAATAATTTTTCAGAAATCATTATAGTGTATCTAATTGATTGTTTGGTTGTTTGAAAATGTAAATATACATAAGTTAATAGAAGCTGTTTGAATAATCTAAATAAAAACAACGTAAAAGAATAAATTATATAAGAAAATGAATTCTAAAGTATGGAACTATAATTATTATGATTTATAATTGTAAAATAATCTTATATATAAAAAATGAAACTAAATGAATATATTTATAAATATGAGTTGTAAGAGAAAATGAATTTAGACTTAGGATTTGAGAAATTGAATTCCATTTATTTTGATAGTTGTTTTCAAAATTTAAAGAGGTTATATTATTATAAATCTAAAAAAGATAAATAAATTTGGAATGATCTTATATAAGTGAAGTAAAATTGTGAAATTATATAAGTAAAAGATTTGTAAATGTGATTTATAAATATAAAAAGGATTTTTCAAAATAATATAAAGCACTGAATTCACTACTGTGCTAGGAAATAATAAGGGTGATGACTATAGCATCATCAGTATCATTTTCGAGTTCCCGTGTGATGGATTTGCTATCAATTGCAAATTGAAATTTAAGTTTTGTTGTGATAAACAGATTTGAATTTGAAATCCAAGTTTAAATTGATGAATATAATGAGTTTGGACTTATAATATGAAATAATAAATTTGAGTTAGCATAATAAATATATGATTTGAAATTTAACTAAAGGAGAGTTAAATAAATTAAATTGGTTTTAAACTAGATTAGATATGTTATTGAAATGGAAATTAAACTGAAGTGGTAAGTGATTATATAATATGAATTTGGAAGTTTAGATAATTAAGTTTAATAACTTATAAAATGGGAAAATGTAAGTAAAACCAAATATTAAAATGGTTAAACAATTTTGTTAAGCAAAACGAAATCTGAATTTGAGTAGTGATATGAAATTTGACTTAAGTAAAAAGCTAAATGAAATAGAATTTGAATTAAATGACAAATGAACTTAAGTTAAGAAGTGTGAATTAATAATAATATTGGAAATGTTGTATAGAAATGTGATTATAGTAAATACCAGAGTTCAATCTAAACTGAATATTAAATTAACTGGAATTGAATGTGTTAAACCAAATTGAATGTAAATGAAGTAAATATGGATGTTGAGAGTAAACTAAATTAATTTGGTTATGTTAGTTGTGCATTGATTGTTAGGTGGATGTTAGTTGATTGTATAAAAATTCATATGAAATTGAACTAGTAAAATTGAAAGCTAAATAACCGAATCCAAATTGGAAGTGAAAGTAAATAGAATTAAATTTGATTTGAATTGGAAGTGAACAAACTTGAATATAAATTAATGAATGTAAACTAATTGAATTTGAATAAATGAATATTAGTAAAATCCAATGTAACTGAATCAAATGTGGATTAATTGAAAATCAATTCATTGAATATTAATGAGAATTAAATTTATATTGATTTGGTTATGGATAGATTGGATAGATATTGGTTTGTTCGATGTTAGTTGGATGATAGTTTTTTGATGATTGGATTTGTCGCTTTTGTTGCATTTGCTATATTGGCATATATAGTTGTTATATTGGTATGTGTTGTATATTGATACTACTTTCTGAGGTACGAATGACGTATGCTTTGCATTAGAAACTCGCTTTCATGCTATATTAGCTGTATATGCTCGCTCATAATATATAAGGTACATATCTCGGATTACATATCGTATTTTTATATTTTTTTATCCTATGGGATGCCTCATCCTCGAAGATGAGATGTTATTTGTGATATATATATATATATATATATATTGTGATCCTACTACGATCGAACCACGCGAAGGAGACCCTGGCGAATTTTTTGAAAATTTAAGGCGTTGGAAAAAATTTGAGAAAATTTAGAAAAATTTTGATAACTAAAATTTTGATATTGAGTTATAATTTGAAATGATATTAGTTGGTTATTGAAAAGATAACTAAGTACGAATTGAAAAGTTAGAAAAGTTTTTATAAGAAGTTTAACTAAATGATTTTGGAAAATTTAAAGGTTTAAATGAATTTGACATCTAGTTTGAACGAGTTATTTTGAAAAATTAATGGATTGTGTGACTTTTTCTTACTTTGTAATTTCAAGGACGAAATTCTTTTAAAAAGGGGAGAATGTAACGATCCAGAATTTTAGTCATTCAGAATTCAGATATTTAATTTATTTTAAATATTCAAAAGCAATTTTTAAGAGTCGAATAACTTATATTTCAGATATAAGGCTTTAATTGGATAATTAAATTGTTAATTTAATATTTAAAATTATGTAAATAATTGAAAATTGAATTTAATGTGAATGAAAATGATTTATAAAATTAAAATAAATTCTATTTGAATTAAAATGATGTTGGTAGACTTTTTAAATTGAATTAAAAGTTAATTTGTAGAAATTGAATATCTTAATATTTAACTAAGGTGTAAAAATAGTCATTTTTGATACAGTCTTGGATTTCGACGAAACCCGATTAATTGGATCCGTAATATTATATTATTAAAGTATTTCAAATTTCGTATCAATCGAATTTACGGTTTACTCGTGCGAAGCTAAAATGCGTAGAAATTTGTTTAAGTAAATTTTAAGTTAAATAATTCGATTTAAAAATCTATCTTCCAAATATGATCGAATCGGCTCCCGATATATATTCCATTGTTTTCGGAATAGGGGAAAAAATTATAAACACCAGGCAGCACACTTCGTTTAGAGTTCGAAAAAATTTCGGATGAATAGTGCACGAAAATTTTCTATAAAAGCCCTCACTTTTTCCCTCTTTTCTCAAAACCTAAGGTTCCTTAACCTAGCTGCCGCTTTTCTGTTCAATGGCCAGAATTCGATCATCTTTCCTTCTCGATGTCTTCCTTTCCATCCACCTATTTGAAAAATCTTCGATTACAAACTTAAAGAGCTCGTCGAGCTCGACCAATCTAAACAGTGATGATGAATTTTGAAGCAACGAAGTGGCGACAGTTTGAGAATGAAGGTCATGTGCTTCATGGAGTGCTAGGATGTAACAACCCAATTTTTCGACGCCCGAAAGTCGACATAAATGTGTCCACTATATCAAATGCCGAACAATCGAATGCCGTAAAAGCGAACCGTTAGGGTTAAAGAAGAAGAAGATAAAAGAAGAAACAGAAACAATAACAGAATCTCGCATTTCGCAGCGGAATAACATATAATAGATAAATGAATAACTTTAAAACAAGGACTATATCAGTTTTACATATATCACATTATCAGAATTTACAACGACACCAAACACAACACTAGCGTTCATTAGAACTTGCTTATATGAAACTTGACTTGCACCAACGCATACGCATCAGACACTATATAATATAAGTGATACGTCTCGCCATCCAGCTTGAACTCTATATCTCCACAGCATACTTCTTGATTGACTTCGCTCCAGAATAATGATAACCTGGCTCTAGGCTACGCGTGTGGAAAATTATGGGCTCCCAGAGTTTAGAAAGGGAACAATAAACTTCAAGTCAGTCATGGGACTAGTGTGAGATATTAAAAACAGTTATTTTCACAAAGAAAGGAAAAGAAATGCGCTATGATTCTGGAAAATGAAACTACCATAAGGCCTCTCCGCACACACACAATGCAAGCGCACAATTGGAGAAGATTTCTCTTTATGATAGTCAAACATGCTTGATACGCAAAATCTCTTTCGTATTATTATTAGTGTATATTATGGAAAACATTTTGAAAGTATAATATAAATCTTAGACAGCATAGGTACCATTATATTATGCCTGCTATAGCTACCTCATGAGGAGGCACGTTATACAATTGCAATCGTAAAGGGCTCGTATTGTTTCTTTAGATTTCCAACAAATGGTCAGGCTAAGGAAATTCTTATTGCCACATGGGTACGCCTCTGGATGGACTCTCCAAGAACTTAATCAGCTCTCTACCAATACAATGCCGGGTTACCTCTGTAACTAGGTAACTACTACACGAGTATGCCATCCCCCAATCATTTGCGACCTTTATCCGAGGATCCCCAACCACAAAGCAACAACCACAAAGTAATAAATTTGCAGCAATAACATAGGTAAAATATCTAGGCTCCATACCATGATACTATCCTTTTCTAGAAGGAAATGACATACCCTCAGAGGGCACTACCCCCAAATAACCTTGCCGCATTCTTCCAGTTTCGACCATTTCAGGGTTGTGAGGTCCGACGAAGTCTCGTCCATAAAGCTACACTTTTCACAAAGCCATGCTTCGATCAACAAATGATCAACAGCACTTCGTATGCCACATTACCAAATTAGGAATGTATCACTAGTAACCATTAACTATATAACCTCTGAGCTCGTACATCTCAGAGAAGGGTATTAAGCTAAGAGAATAAATTCTTCGCCACCAACAGAAATGTATTTGATAGAAACCAGCTTTACATCTTAAAGTGTAATGTCAGACACACATCCATACAAGTCCGTTCCAGGATCGAACAGAACTGAAGGAACTTCAAAGAAGCCCTTGCAATCCGGATATTCACTAATCACGTCCGTAATCCCCATCAAAATGGGTGATAAAATCTCTATACCGGAGCAACCCGGTGCAGAGACATTCGACAGGTAATCCTTTCGCTTTTGAAAATACCTGGTCTTCAACACCATCTTCAAATGCAATCCCATTTCGTCGTATCATTATTCGGAATGGATTTTATACACAAAGATCTCTCCCGGCTAATTCGAATAACGAGCGCATTGAAAGTGTATAAGACCGTATATTATGGATAAACGGTAATACAGAAGTATAGACAGTAAATATCACAGAATAAAAATGCAGTAAATAAAATGACACCAGAGATTTTATACTGGTTCGGAGCACCGTCCTACGTCCAGTCCCAGACTAACTTCTGGCTTTAACTAACAATACCCTCACTTAACTCAGAGGAATAGGTAAACAACACCTGAGCAGCAGAACATGATTTTTGCCTCAGCAGCAGAAGAGGACTTTCCCTTGCCTGAGCAGCAGAACAAGACTTTAACAAAGTATAAATGTAGTTGACTTAATGTGTTCTTGATAACACGGATTTGTCTATTAAGATTACAAACTTCCTATAATCAATTCCTTAAGAATATAAAGAGTATGTGAAGATTTGAAAGGAAGAATATTGCTAAAAATTAAAGTATATGTAATATAATTCAAAGATTCAAAGCAATGGAGAATATGAATGCACTAGAATAATCACAAGAGAGAATATAGAGAATTAGAATCAGAAACTGGTGATTATGAAGTGAGTGATGACTCCTATATATAGCTTTCAGAGAGATGATACTCTTAGTGAAGAGTTTTAGCCAAGAGAGACATCTATTCATGCAGTGCATCCCTTCATGGAAGAAGATGTCCATTCAGAATTTTTGCAGTTGAAGCCGGTTCAATCGACTGGTATGTTGGGTCAGTCGACTGGTGTTTGAATATTTAAAAATTTAAAAATATTGGCCGTTTCAAAAATATGAACAGTGTTCACTGTTGTGCATATGCACAGCCAGTCGACTGGCAAGAACAATCAGTCGACTGGCTATGCATATATTGCACAGTGAACTCTGTTTGTAAAGAAAAATTTAAAAATTGAAAACTTGAGGATTGATTTTAACATATGTCTAAGACTCAATATCTATAGTAGTTACTTTAAGCCTAGAGATCCTCTGTTGTCTTCTTTTAGTCATGAATGAATGCAAATTCTTCTTTAGCTTCTGAACTGTCTTGTCATGAATCAAAACTAGTAATTCAACATTCTCCCCCTTTTTGATTGATGACCACTTGTATATATGTTGGAGAGAAAATATTTCTCCCCCTGAATGTATGATATCTTTTTCCTGCATCAAATATGTTAGTGCACATACTTTTTCTCCCCCTTTATCATCGACAGAAAGGAGATTCAGCAAACAAAAATATAAAAGAAAAGTGCAGAGTTATATAAAAGATAGACTATTTAGTACAAGTCTCAATAAATAAATAAGTTGCAAGTTTTCTTATGTTTAAATTGTCAATAGAGTTATAAATAATTCATATCCAACTTACTTAAGAAAAGAACCTACCCATCTCCCTCTGGTGCAGGCTCCTTTCCAGGTCTAGAAGTTCCATGAGCACCACTTCCTGTGCCACTAGTATCGCTACTAGTATGCTCTTTGGAAGTTTACCATGTAAATCTTGGTTCTGGACGTTTACCGTGTGCTATTGAAGAAGCAGTTATGGAAGACGAATATGAAATTGCATCCCATAGGATAGAAAAGAATACTTTTACTTTGTCTAATTTTTTATCTACTTTCTTTAAACGAGATCTAAGTATTTGTTGATTTCTAGAAAGGATCTTGACGGATTCTCGCAAACTAGCTGATTGTGCAAGATGAATATCGTCGTCTTCTTCGGGATGAGACGTTCATTCTTGAATAATTGGTCCGCCTGATTGACGTTGATGTTGCTGACGCCATTCTTTATAGGAGGTAAATATCGGAGGAGCTGACGGTAGTTTCATGAGGCTTATTGTGCGAATGTTGATAACTCCAACGGAAGAAGTTTCGGATTCCCGTTGAGGTGTTTCCACATTTAAAAGCAATCGCATTATATATTCACCGAAATAAATTATTCTCATGTTACCGTTGTTGAAGGAGAGAAACTCATCCAATATTCGTCGTAACCAATTTACTTGAATTCCTCCCCATACCGCATATAAAGCTTTGAAATTTTCTAGGTAGATAAGTTCATATGACGCTGTTCTTGGAAGTATATTCCGCATTAAAGCTTTGTGAAGAATTCTAGCTTTTGGTTGAAGGAGAATAGATTTTTGTTCCGTCATATTATCTCCCATAAACATATGGCTAATCCGATCCCTTTGTCGAATATTACATTCGACATCATCTAGTGGAATGCCATGGGAGTTTGAAGTATATGTGCCATTCGATCTAAGGAGAAGAATACTTGTTGACCACACACTAAACTCCAAACACAATCATCCCTATTCGATGGACGTTGATGAGGAAGATTTATATTAGCACAGAATAACTTTACCATGAGGTGGTTGATCTTGAGAGAATTGGCATTCAAGTCAAGTAGAGATTCCAATCCGTATTGACGCATAAGTTCTTGTAAACCTTAAGCCGCAAAATCGCTGTAGACCATGAATGAACCTTCAAAGATCCTTGAGTTTTTCATTTTATGCCATCTTGTTACAGCCACATCATTGTATAGCCATTGTGCAATTTGGGCATCGGTAGGATCGATGGAAGAAGAGCCTTGTCTTTGACGTTTTGGAGGAGCCATTTGATTGAGTTTTTAGTGAAAAAATTGAGTGTAATTTGGAACTTAGGGTTTGTTTGCGAAATAAATTAGGGTGAAAACTGAGAAGAGTAAAGTGAAATTTGGGAAAATGGTAAGTAAATAGGAAAGGTAAAGGCAGTTTTCACACAGCTAGTCGACTGGTAAAAACATTCAGTCGACTGGTGTACTGTAATTTACCAAAAATTTTGAATAGCCAGTCGACTGAACGTGTTAGGCCAGTCGACTGACTGGTTTCCCGAGAGTTTTGAAACCCTGCATTCAGTCGACTGGAGTTTAATTTCAGTCGACTGACTGGAATTAAAAATTGCAGTGAAGCTGAGAAATCAAAATTTTATAAAGAAGCAAATATATAATTGAAATACAAATAATCAAGAACAATAATATACAATAAATGTTAATTATTTTGGAGTTTTTGGAGAGGATTCTTGTGGTTCAACCTTGGTATTCTCAACAAGAGGTTGCAAAGGAGACCAATAATTTTGGCGTTCCCATGAGTTCGGAGATGTCAGAGGTTGAGTTGGAGATTGTTCCCAGTTATTCCAGCCGGATGAATTTGCCTGACGGGATGTTGAAGGTTGAACAACATCATGCTTAGATGATTTGCCACAGAACTTAAGTGCAATAGATTCTATAAGGCTAAGACGATTTGAATTCATCCGTTGTTCGTAAAACATTTTCCTCTGTAAATTGACTTGTTCCTGTTGGTAGTGATGGATTTCATTCAATTTTTGTTTTTGTTTTTGGGGAAAGAAACAACGATCTTCGAGACTTCTTTGGTTTTGGTGAAAAACCGGTGTGATATCTTCCTGGTTCATGAGTAGGGGTAGGAGTTGGCAATGATAGAGTCGAGCTACTGGATGAATCATAGTTACTCGAAGAGGTTGGAGTAGCAACGGATAATTTTGAATTAGAGGAATCATGAGAGTTTTGAGAGGCCATTGAGAAGATTATAGTTTGTAAAGATTTTTTAAAAAATTTGTAATGATGATTAATAACCGAGAAGAGTGCAGTTTATATAGTTGAATATGAGCTTAGAATGAATGGTTATAGACCTTCAAAAGTTGATAAACAGAGATTAAACAAAAAAAAATAGTGGGGGAGAATAATTGAAGGATATGAAGAATATATGGTTAAGGATGTATGAAACATATGACTCGGCAGGAAATGCAATCATAGCATAACTGGTAAGCTATGGAGTTACCAGCTAGGAGACCCACATTCAAGTCCCAGTGGCTATGTTATTTTGCTTTTTTTTTGAACGAAAATATTCAGAATAAATAGAACCAATCTTCTATATGAAACAAGAAACAATCATAGCTCAAATGGTAAGAAGTATTTGAAAACATAGGAGTGGTTACAATTTCAAGTCTTGCTAGGTCATAAAAAAATTTATTTTTTGTTTTGATAAAATTTGAGTGAAAATTTTATATATATATATATATATATTGCCAAGATGTGTTATTAGAAGCTACAAATATATATATATATATATATATATATATATAATTTTATAAGTTTTTAAAAGAAATAATACCAAGCTCTCGTCTTAAATTAACAAAAGTATTTTCGTTTAAAGGTTTTGTAAATATATCTGCCAATTATTTATCAGAGGAAACAAATTCTAGATTTATCAAATTCTTTTCAATATTATCACGAAGAAAATGATGAGGAATGTCAATGTGTTTTGTTCGTGAGCGATTAACAGGATTTTTAGATAAATTAATAGCACTAGAATTATCACAGTAAATAGTTGATTTAGTTAAATTAAAACAAAAATCTTGTAGTGTTTGTTGCATGTATATAACTTGAGCACATGCCAGGGCGGCAGAAATATATTCTGCTTCACATATCGATAATGAAACACAGTATTGTTTCTTACTAAACCAAGTTATAAGAGATCATCCAATAAAATGACAAGTCCCACTTGTACTTTTTCTATCTATCCGACTTCCTCCAAAATCAGCATCACTGTATAATACCAATTCAAAAGGACATTCCTTTGGATAGAATAGTCCAAAGTCCTTGGTTTTATTAAGATGCCGTAATGTGCGTTTCACTGCTCGTAAATGTGATTCTTTGGGATCTGCTTGAAATCGTGCACACAAACAAACACTCATCATTATGTCAGGTCTACTAGCTGTTAAATATAGTAACGATCCAATCATATTCGATATAATTTTTGGTCAATACATTTTCCATTTTCATCTTTATCAAGATGTATGGTTGTACTCATAGGATTTGGTTTGGTAGAAGTATTTTCCATACCAAAACGTTTAATTAGATTGTTACAATATTTTTCTTGATTGGTAAAAATACCATTTTATAGTTGTTTTATCTGTAAACCAAGAAAATAGTTTAACTCACCCATATGTGACATTTCAAATTCATTTGTCATTATCTTAGAAAATTCTTGACAAAGCTTTTCATTTGTAGATCCAAAAATTATATCATCAACATATATTTAGATAATCAGAATATCATGCTTATTCCTTTTAATAAAAAGAGTTTGATCAACCTTTCCAATTTCAAAACCAGAATTTATTAAATAACTTTTAAGACGATCGTACCAAGCATGGGGTGCTTGTTTTAAACCGTATAAAGTCTTTTTGAGTTTATAGACATGGTCAGGAAATTTTTCGTGTATGAATAATGGAGGTTTGTTCAACATAAACATTTTCTTTTATAAAACCATTTAAAAAGGCACTTTTGACATCCATTTGATATAATTTAAAGTTATGAAAACATGAAAATGCTCGTAAGACTCGTATTGCTTCTAGTCTAGCAACTGGAGCAAATGTTTCTTCATAGTCAATTCCTTCCTCTTGATTATAACCTTGAGCAACTAATCTAGCTTTATTTCTAGTAATATTTCCTTGTTCATATGCTTTATTTTTAAAAACCCATTTTGTACCAATAATTGATTAATCACTAGGCCGTGGAACTAAATCCCAAATGCCATTTCTTTCGAATTGGTTTAGTTCTTCTTGCATAGCGATTAACCAGTTTTCATCAGTAGATGCTTCTTTAATATTTTTAGGTTCAATATGAGAAAGAAAAGCAACATGACCCATTTGATTTAATTGACTTCTTGTTCTAAGGATGAATTTAGTTCTCCAATAACATTAATAGAAGGATGATCTCTTAATACTCTAGGTGGAGATCTTAATTCATTGTTATTGTGAGCAATGTTTCCATTAATTTCAAAAGTTGTTTCTGTATTTGTGGTATTATCAGGGAAATCTTCATCATCTATTATACTTGGAGTTGGTTTAAAATTTTCATCAAAAGATACATGAAGAGTTTCTTCGATGATATTTTTTCTTTTATTATAAATTCGATAGGCTTTGCTACGATCCGAATATCCTAAAAAGATTCGTTCATCGGATTTTGGATCAAATTTACCAAGCTGATCTTTTGTATTTAACATAAAACATTTCAAACCAAAAACTTTAAAATAGGAAATATTTGGTTTTCGTCCATTAAGAAGTTCATAAGGAGTATTCTTAGTTAGTGGTCGAATAAAAACACGATTCAAAACATAACAAGCTGTTGCAACTAATTCAGCCCAAAAATGTTTTGGTAACGTACTTCCATTTAACAAAGCCTTGCACATTCTTGTAAGGTTCTATTTTTACGTTCTACAACCCCATTTTGTTGTGGAGTTCTAGGAAACGAAAAATTATGGGATATTCCTTTTTTCTTACAGAAATGTTCAAAGGATTCGTTTTCGAATTCACCTCCATGATCACTTCTTATGTTTTTGATTTTCAAACCTTTAAAATTTTGAATTCTTTTGACAAACGATTTGAAATTATCAAAAGTATCGCTTTTATTTTTCATAAATATAGTCCAAGTATATCTAGAAAAATCATCAACAATTACAAACACGTATCTACTGTGATTAATGGATTGTACTTAAGTTGGTGCAAATAAATCCATATGCAGTAATTCAAGTGGTTGTAAGGTTGAAATAACCTTTTTAGATTTAAACGATGATTTAGTTAATTTTCCTAACTGACATGCATCACAAATATGATCTATTAAAATTCATTTTTGGTAAACCTTTCACTAAATCATTTTTAGAAAGCTTATTTATAGTTTGGAAATTAATATGACAAAATCGTCTGTGCCATAACCAAGGATCATTTTCTTTGGCTATTAAACACATATCTGAATTATGTTTTATTTTCATATTCAGAACATAGATATTTCTGTCTCTATTTCCTTCAAAGATAAGATTTTGATTTTGATCAAAAATACTACATTTGTTTTCAGAAAAAGTGATTTTGAATCCTTTGTCACACAATTGGCTGGTACTAAGTAAATTATGTTTTAAATTTTTGACAAGTAAAACATTTGAAATAAGAGGTAAATTTGAAATACCATTGTTGCTCACATCGCCTTTGCCGATGATATATCCTTTAGAGTTGTCTCCAAATGTGACGGAGCCTCCATCTGTGTAAATAATATTTGATAGCATATCTTTGTCTCCTGTCATATGTTTTGAGCAACCACTGTCGAGTATCCATTTTCCTCTTTTCTTGAGTGGGACCTACGAAAAATATAATATTGGTACCCACCTTTTTAATAGGGTCCTAAGAGTTAAATCTTAGGAAACCAAACCCAAGAGGGCTCAGTGTCCCATTTAAAAATATAATCTTTATTTTTATGAACAGTTTGTAAAAAGGTGTTTATATATTTCTTTCTAATCAAACTGCTGTTTGTTTTAGAAACCCAAACTTTTATGCTTTTTGAGTAAGAATTTCTTTTTGTCTGAACTTTAGTAGGATTAATATTTCTCCTAATTTTCTTTTAGATGGAGCTGTTGTTTTCTTAACATATCCTAACCTTTTCTTACATGACACAGATTGAGAGTTATCAATAATTTTTGATAATGTTTCTCTTCCTTTATTAAAATTCGAAACATTTTTGGCGATGCTTTCTAACTAAGTTTTGAGACTAGTATTATCCAATTTTATCAATTTTATTTTTGTTTTTAATTCATGATTTTCAGAAACAAGAGCATCATTTTTCTCTTTTTGAGTTTCAATTTCTTGACTCAAAAGAGTGAGTTGAGAATTGATATTAGAGAATGATTCTTGTAATTTTTCAAGTTCTTCCTCTAATATTTCATTCTCATCTTTAAGCATATCTCTTTCGAATTCTGCTTTGTTCTGATATTCATGAGTCTCCTTATATTTTATTTTGAGATTTTTTAGAGTGTCAACTAGCTCCGAATTTATCTCAATCATATCATCAAAAGTAAAATCACTAACCTCGTTTTCAGTAGCCATGAAGCAGACATTTGCTTGTTCGTTTTCACTGTCACTACTGTTTTTTGATGAAGAAGTGTCTGAATCACCCCATGTTACTGAGAATGCTTTCTTTTTCTTATCTTTTCTTCCTTTGAAATATTTCTTCTTTAATTCTGGGCATTCCTTCTGAATATGACCTTTTTTATGACAATTGAAACATTCTAGAACCGAGGATGATGGTTTGTTTGGAAAATTCCTTTTTCCGTTATTTTTGTTATTTTTTCGGAATTTCAAGAACTTTTTGAAATTTTTGGCAATAAATGCTAGATCTTCTTCATCCGAATCTTCATCTTTTTCTTCTTCAGCATGAAAAGCTACGTTCTTTTTATCTTGTGCTTGTACTCGTTTTGCCTGCAAATTCACTTCATAGGTCATTAGATTTCCTATTAACTCTTCAGGTTTTATGGTAGAAAGGTCATTAGCTTCTTCAATAGCTAAGACTTTCCTCTCTCATTCATCCGTTAAAGAGTTCAGGATTTTTGATACAATATCAAAATCAGTGTACTTTTCTCCTAATCCTAATAGTGAATGATAGATATCTTGAAATCTAGAGTACATCTCATTGATGGATTCATCTTGTTTCATTCTAAAGTTTTGAAACTGATTTTTGAGCATGGAGATTTTGTTTTGTTTGACCTTGTTAGTTCCTTCATGAGTGATTTTAAGCGTTCTCCATATTTCATAAGCAGTTTGGCACATGCTAACACGATTAAATTCATTTCAATCTAGTGCATAGAATAACATGTCCATAGCTTTAGCATTGGCGGTAGCATCTAGTTTTTGTGTGTTTGACCAAGTGGAATATTCTCTAGTAGGAAGAGTGTATTCGTTTTGTGTGATATTCCATGATTCAAAACTATTTGATTGCATATAGATTCTCATACGAGTAGACCAATAATTATAATTTAAATCATTAAAAAATGGAGGTCGTGCAGTGGATTGACCTTCAATAAAACTAGTGGTAGTGCTGTTGTTATTTTCCATATTAGTAAGATATCAGATAACTTTGTAACGGTTATAAGATGCATCGCTCTGATACCAAATGAAAGTGTATAGGACCGTATAATATGGATAAACAGTAATACAGAAGTATAGACAGTAAATAACGCGGAATATAAATGTAGTAAGTAAAATGACACCAGAGATTTTATACTAGTTCGGAGCACCGTCCTACGTCCAGTCCCAGACTAACTTCTGGCTTTAACTAACAATACCCTCACTTAACCCGGAGGAATAAATAAACAACACCAGAGCTGCAGAACATGATTTTTGCCTCAGCAGCAGAAGAGGACTTTCCCTTGCCTGAGCAGTAGAACAGGACTTTAACAAAGTATAAATGTAGTTGACTTAATGTGTTCTTGATAACACTGATTTGTTTGTTAAGATTACAAACTTCCTACAATCAATTCCTTAAGAATATAAAGAGTATATGAAGATTTGAAAGGAAGAATATTGCTAAGAATCAAAGTATATGTAATATAATTCAAAGATTCAAAGCAATGGAGAGTATGAATGCACTAGAATAATCACAAGAGTGAATATAGAGAATTAGAGTCAGAAATTGGTGATTATTAAGTGAGTGATAACTCCTATATATAGTTTTCAGTGAGATGCAACTCTTAGTAAAGAGATTCAGCCAAGAGAGACATCTATTCATGCAGTGCATCCCTTCATGGAAGAAGATGTCCATTCAAAAATTTTGCAGTTGAAGCCGGTTCAGTCGACTGGTATATTGGGTCAGTCGACTGGTGTTTGAATATTTAAAAATTTAAAAATATTGGCCGTTTCAAAAATATGAACAGCGTTCACTACTATGCATATGCACAGTCAAACGACTGGCAAGAATAGTCAGTCGACTGGCTATGCATAAATTGCACAGTGAACTCTGTTTGTGAAGGAAAATTTAAAAATTGAAAACTTGAGGATTGATTTTAACATATGTCTAAGACTCAATTTCTATAATAGTTACTTTAAGCCTAGAGATCCTCTGTTGTCTTCTTTTTGTCATGAATGAATGCAAATTCTTCTTTAGCTTATGAACTGTCTTGTCATGAATCAAAACTTGTAATTCAACACGCTTATTTTAAAAATAAGTGTTACATTCAGATTTCAAATTAATCACAACAAATTTCCACTTTGATCTTTTAAACAAAAGATCCATCACAAAGATTCGATGTGGTTTTTGAATATCCATTTGGAATCCGACCGACGTGATGGGAAAGCCGAGTTGAACAAAGCTTTGGCCATAGGGGGAGGTCGCTATCGCCGTTTGTATGAAGGTATTGGATCGTCGTCTCGATCAATGAAGTGGCTGCGGCAATTAGGTTTAAATGGAGGCTATGAGTTATATTGCGTACGTGATTTGGGGAAGGAGGATACGCGCATAGAAAAGAAGCTTACATGTGGCCTGGATTTGCTTTGATCAGATTGAACAGCCATGACTAAAAAGGGTTTGAAAATATAAATAAAAATTTGTAAATTGATTTATATATAAATTGCATAAACTTCTAAATAGCATAACTTCTTCATATGAGGTCCGTTTTTGACGAAACAAGTTACATAGGGTTCGTATTGACGGGAACTACATTTTAGAGCTGGTTTGGAGTTGATTGGATCTAGTGTAAATTTTGGATAAAATTAAACACTTGTTTAATTTTATTCTTAATAAAACACTACAATTGATATTGGAACCGAAGTAAGTACAACCAACTCTTTCCTACTCACTAGTTTTTTTATATAAGTGTAAATTTATTTTATGCTAATTGATTATTGTTTGGATGATATATGATATATTATATATATTTATTGGTATTTGGATATATTCCTGCCTATTAGAGCAGATGAGACCTTATACGTTTCCTTGTATGAGCGGATGACCCTTTATACGCATGTCTGCCTCAAAGCAAACATTGTACACATATTCTAATATGTATACTTGTTGTAAGTGACAGGTTGGAGGGATCCAACTGGATTCCTCACCACTGTTGATTTATTTACAAATATTGTTATATATGTTGTTATCATATGATATATGATGTTCGGATGTCGTGATTGATGTATTTATTGCTGTTGCAGCATTGGGCCTATTTTTGATAATTTAAAAATGTTAAAGTGATGATTTTCTATATAAATGGGATTTTCATGTGATTTTGAAAATATATGTTAGTAAAATTTAAATTATTGAGGAATGAACTTATTTTAAATAAACAAAAATTATAATTTTTATGTTATTAAAATTATGATTTTTGGGAAATATAATTGAAATGTGATTTTTGAAATATAGAGTTAACTATTTCGTAAATAGTTTAAATAGAGATTTTTGATTTATTATAAACAGTTTATATATAAGATTTATAAAATTGATATTTTGTAAATAAAAATAATGGGATTATAATGGAGTTTGGTAAATGTTGAAATGGAGTCATAAATGGATTTTATAAGTGAATAAGATTTACGAATTGTGAAGTTACTAAATGAATGATTTTGTAAAATAAATGATTTGTAAGTAATTAACTTATAAATTGGATTTTGGCATGTAGATGAGTTATATGTGGAAATTGTTATTAAAGGAATTTATAAATTGAAGTTTTTATAAAATAGAAACGTGAATTTACAAACATTATTTTATAAATATGAAATCAATTTAAATTGATAAACTAGATATCGAATTTATTAAAGGAATTTCATCCATGATTTTAGATAATGGATAATTCTTTAATTAAAAGTGCAATAGTAATGAATTTGGTTAGAAATTATGTCCACGATTTGAAAAGTGGATTGTCCTTTAATAAATGTAAAGAAATATTGGATTTGGTAAATGAACTATATTCACGATTTTGGGTAGTGAATAATCTTTTAAATTATAAGAAAGGTTTTGGAAATGCCATTTTAAATGAAGTTAAATGGTTTGAAGACGTTTTAAAATTTGTTAAGCATCGAATACATAGATTTCAACATTCATTGTTGAAATAGATATTTTCAAGAAGTAAGGAAATGATGGACTATAACATTGTTGTTATAGTAAATGATTTTCAAAAGGAAATATTTTGTATAGTATATGGGATTTATATATCTATCTAATTTTCTAAACCCTATACTGATGATTTTGGGTTGCCGTAACGATGTTTTATGCAACATTCGTTTTGACCCAAATAAGTATGCTTAAGTGTTTTCCTTAAAGAATAAAATATATACTTAACCCTGATTTAAGTATATGTAATATTTTCTAAGTGTTGAAAATAAATTGATTTGTGAATTACTTATTAACTAATTAAGTATATGGAAATGTTCTCTAAATAGTGAAATATTAAAATAGCTTTGAGATTATGTCTTTAAAAAGATAATTTGAAGTGAATATTTGGCAAGTGATTTAATTAATGAAAGATTAATTAAAAGGGCCTAATGATTGCTTATGGTGCTAAATATTTGTTTGTTCTCTTTGATATTTAAATAACCGACTATCAAATTTGGCCATTTTAGTTCCTCCACTTGATGTGGGAAGTATTTAGTCTACACTTAGTATGCAACTTTTTGTGTAGGCTTGATTATTGTTTGTATTGAGGATGTTGATTCATGTACTGTGGAGTATTACTCTAATCTATCGAGCTTCCTTCTTGGCCGAAGGATAGCAAATTGAAAGTTGGAGAAGTGATAAGTCTATGAGACTTAGTTTCTATGTGAGGTTGAGAAGCACTTTTGCGTTGTTAGTGCGAAGAGACCGAGATCGGTTTATTTGAAAACCACTTTGGACCAACATTTATGCGATGATTGTGCAGATTGGTTGTGATGATATTAATATTCAGGATTTTCATAGTGGAGGACTACTTATTGATCGTTTGGGGTTAAAATCCCAATATACATCTAGTAGTAGTAGTCTCTTCGTTATGAAATGTCCATTGCAAGGGCTATCGCTACTAATCCTTGGGATTTCTCGACAGGATGTGGTAGGAAAGTACCTTCGGTTTGTCCTGTTCTTGGACAACTTATATGGACGTTTGTTTGACATTGCATTTCTAAAGATTATGTACATTGGTTTTTACAAACGTACGTCGGCGGTGGCGGAGAAGGCAACTTCTCTTAGCTTAACACCCTCTTTGAGACATACGAGCTTAAGGGTTGTATTTTATTGGAAGGCAATTAGTAGTAAACGGAAATGGCCGTGTGGCATTCAAAGTGATGTGATTTGTGATATGTGAAAGGTAATCATTACCTCAGGCTCATCAACTGGGAATGACCGAAACAGGGTTAGATGTAGCAGGGCTAACTGGGTCGCTCCCAAGTAGGATATGATCATCCTCTTCTAGATATATCTTTAAACGCTATGACGTCATGTATCTGATTATTGTGGATTTTATGCTATATGGTTCCTCGAAAAAGGTCGGTAACGACCAGAGTATGACATATTCGATACTACCAGTTATAGAGGTTGACCGGTCTTGTGTTGGTAGAGGAACTTTGTGATGGTTTCTCGGGAAATCCATCTAGTGGATGCACCCATCGGAAGGTAGTCCCTTCACCTGGACATTAGTATGGAAATCCAAACTCCATTACGTACCTACCATTTTATTTGTAGAGCCTACTATGCTGGAATTCAACAATGGTAACAATTTCGGCTATTTTGATTATTATTTGTATACTAGACACCAGTATGATATAAGATGGTTTGGTATGAAATGTTTTAGTTATCGTAAGATAAAAACATGTCTGTGTTTATGTATGGGCATGTCTTAGGAGATACTTTTGTTTTGAAAGGAAAGTTTGGTAATTTAATAAATTCAGTTGAGTGTGTTTCATGAGCTGGTTTACCAGACTGATTGAGCATTCTTCACTTTTAATGCTCGGGTCAGCCTGAGTATATTTACAGGTTCAGATTTGGTGCTTTTGATGCTTCAGCAGGAGAGCTAGAGATCTTTATTTTCATATACACGTATCTGTTTTGATTATCCGCTTTACGCATTGTTGTTATATATTATCAGCAATTGTAAGGATATGTTATTATAATTGTCCAGGCTGAAAACTAGTGATTGATTGTTGAACTCTGATTGATGTATGTATTTATAGTTTCTGTTTTGTAAAGATCATTGGTATGATATTATATGTTTTCCGCTGCAATGTGAGATTCTGTATTGTTAAGTTTGGTTCTTTCTTCTCTCTTTCTTCTCTTCTCTTCTTCTCTCTTCTTTTTTTCCTCTTGACTATCCATCGGTCTGTGCATTTTGGGTCAGACGTGTGTGGAATATTGTCAATACAAAGAATACAGATTTGGGGGTCGTCACAATAAGCCTAATAAAGATCTAAATAGGTAGTTTTTTAAAATTTACCTAATTTATCTACTGCCAACAGCCTAATTCTATCAATGGTACCAGAGCCTAGTAGTTTATGCAGTCTAAATTAGTCAATATATGGGACAATTAAATAACATTACCTATCCAACGAGTGTCACAGAAAAGTAGTGTCTAAGCTTGGTTTGAATAATTAAGTATGCCACCCTCCTTGGCAAATAGCCTAGCCCAAATGATAGAATAAGCCTAAAAGGTTGACCCAAATGGAAGATCCAAGTTGATTTGGGCCTTGGATAGATTTTCAAGTTCAATCAAAAAAATTTAAAACATATTTTAAGTTCAAAATGTAAACTAAATTTTACAAATGTTAGAAAATGTAAATTTCGAAATTTTCAAAATTGATTTTGAAAATAAATTTAATAATTTTTAAATTTTATTTAACATGTAATTAATTGGATTAGTTAAATAAATAATTAATTAAAAGCTAAATAACTATAAATAAACATATATAATGAGATATGCTTGTATATTTATCCTGAATTATTTAAGATAAATTGTTAATTAAATTTTGAACTATTAAAGATATTTAATTTAAAAAATTAATTAAATATATGATTTATTTGATAAATAAATTAATTAAATGTTAATTAATACAAACGTACATATACATACAAATATATAGTGATATATGCATGTAACTATAATTGTCATGTCATATGTTTATCTTAAATTTGTTTAAGATAAATATAACTATATTTCGACTTAGTTTAGATATTTAATTGAATCGTGTAATCAAATAATAGAACTTATCGTATAAAATTGTATAAAGTTAATTAATTAAAATGCTTACGAACATTGATATTTATATATCAATAAACTATGAAAGTTATTGTTGATTATATATCATAAATAGTTTAAGGTAAACAATATAAAATTTTAAAAATAGTATATAAAAGATATTAAATGAATTAAATATGATTTAGTTAATAGAATCAGAACTAATGAAATATGATTTAATTAATAAGATATACAGGAGTGTGAGTGTGTATTTTACCGACCCGTCTTTTCACCCTTAAAGTCGACGCTAATACATCTATGATATTGACATACCAAGCATTATAGTGCCAGAAAGACAGATTAGAATCGCACATCGTGATGAAGAATATATAATATACAGTAGATCTTTTTAAAGAAAAATTTGTAATATACATTACATTAATTAGAGCAAACTAAACCTATCATCGATCTGGATATTTATTGTAACAACCCGGTTTTTAGGGGTAATTGATAATAATTGTTTAATTAATTAAAATGTTATTTTTATGAATAATTTGAATTTACTTTAGATTATCAAAATTTTATAAAAAAATGGTTGGTAAAGAAATTATATATATTTGAGAATAAATGTCTGGTCAAAGATTGAAAAATAAATTAATTTGGAAATTGCTTAATATCCAATTTAAAATGAGAATGATAAATGTTTGGAATCTTATGGTAATTTATTTAAAATAGAGAAATAGTTTTGTAAAGATAAAAAAAGAATATTATATATATATATGAGAAAGTCTATTTAGACACAAAATGTAGACACAATTGGTGACATAATGGATTTGCACCATTGGATTGCCCCCTGATTTCCACCTCCCATATAAGGAAAAAAATATCCAACGGCCATGATTTTTTGTATCCTCAATTTGTGTCCAATTTTGTGTCTAAATAGCCACCCCCTATACACGCACACACACACACATATTTTCTATTATCAAGGCCCAAGCCCAACATATTTACACCCGTTCATTTTAATTACTACATTGTCCAATATATATCTCCAAAACATGTTTCTAGATTTTTCTTCGCTAGATATGTTTTCACATTCTATACATACAAATCATTTATTTCCTTTTAGCGCACTCCGGGAATTCAAATTCTAACCCAAAACGCAATTTACATTTTTCCTCTTTGCTTGATAATTGCTACTTCAAATGGAAAATAAATAAATAAATAGAAATAATAATAACTCACGTGCGGCTTATCTCGACCACGTCGATATCCGATGCAATCGGAAGGAGGCATGAGTGGAGATGAGTCCGAAGGGGAGATGGAGTTCACATTCTTGGATTCTTGATGCGATAGGAGCACGACATGTCAAACCTCGCAGCGATGTTTGCGATATGAGCGCAAGGAGGGGTGTGATTATACTTGGTGGTGGCTGAAGACGATGTCTGTGCTTGGCAGAGGTCAGAGACACGTTGATGGTGCAGGCGGCAGTGAGATACTGCTTGTGGTAGGGATGGTGGAAGCAATTTGTTATCGCGATTGGAACAGACGAATACGGATGTAAGTGTGTGTAAGATTGGGTGCAAAGTAGGCCGCTGCTGACAAAAGCATTGACCGGAGTAGAAATTGATTCTAGCATTCGTCGATTCGGTGAGTTTTCACTCACAAAATCTTTTTTTAATCCATATATGTATAGGTATAAATTGTGTTTGCTATGTTCAATAGTGTGTGCGCAAGTAAGTGCTGGGTGTGTATATGTAGATATGCATGTGATAGTGTAAATATATACTTGTATGTGTTTGTGAGCTGTTAAGTGGGTGTGTACATTAGTACATATCATTGATTGAATATATAAATAAGGTGTTTGTTCGTTGTGTGTAAGAGCAGCAGAAGATGAGTATTGTAAGGTGTTTGTGAGTGTGTATCATCTATTTTTGTGTTTGCACTTACATATCTGGGTCTATGCATATATATAACACTCTTATCCTTTCTATGTCTTTTATATGGTCCCTGCCAATGTTTATAGAGTATCGGGTTTTCTAATTCTCAAATGATAACATTTGTTTTTTTCCCATAATTTATAAAGAGAAATGTATATTTCTTTGCCAATTGGAAGCCAACTTGCAGGTTTGTATGCTTACACTTGAGTTACATTAGTGTACTCTTTCTATTGTCTAATAACTCCTAATATAATAAATCAATAATATAATAAGTCAATTATATACATCGTGGGATAAGTTCAGTCCTTCGCTCTGAAGCCTTTATATACAGTAAACTATGTAGTGTAATTATATTACTAACCTTTGAAGAATGAATAAAATTTCTTCTGCCTCTTTCTCTAATTGCTTCTGCTCTTATTTCTTTATAACGTATTCTTATTTGTTTATAACACGTTGTCAGCACGATCTCAAAATGACCTAGTTTTATAGATCTCACTCCATTGTTCCACTCCCCACCTTCACATCATACCCCACCTTCACATCGTAGCTCGCTCTTCCTTGGAATAATGGCCGCTCTTATGTTTGAAAACCAGAATGACTACTTCTCCTTCAATTATACTAGCACAATGAATTTCTAAAATCTCCCTCCTCTCAAAATGCGTCTATTCCTCTCGAACCATATATGATAGATCAACACCACTTGAAAAAAATGCAAGGCTTTTGGAAACATTGTTCTGGAGAAATTTTGCTTTGTACTGACTCAGCTGTTGAGTAGTTAAACATTCGACATAATGTGAGAGCCCTAGCTTCGGTTGTAAGAAATTAAGCGAATAAGCATAATACTGATGGTGGAAAATAGATGGTGATGCGATTCCTCCAACTGACGACACAAAACACACAAGCTGTTGACTTGAATTCCCCAATTCCGAAGGTGGTAAAAGGAAGGTAAGCGATTCATAACTGCTTTGTAAGCATAGATCGACATATTTTTCGAATTAATTTGATGCCCTATAATGGAATGCCAATCTACATACTGATATCGTAACCTCAAGTTGTTCCAAACATTTTGAAAACTAAATTGTTGTTGCCCCACTATTGTCTAGTGATCCTCATTGTATTTGTCAGGTATGTTTACTATTGCTATAACTACACTAAGTTCTCTAGTTTCTGGCATTAAGTCAGGTCTCCTTTTTTATGCTTCTGCTTATTCCAAATTAAACAAATATTGGTTGTATATTTAATTTAGATATAAGATTTATAATTTATTATTTTCCATCTATTATTGATTAATTGAGAAAAGTTGACTTGTATTGTTTGAGAATATACAAAATAAAGTTTTTTCCCCTCTTTAGATCTTAAAAGTATACAAAGATTCGGTCAAGGAATTTTCTTAGATCATATTGTTGATATTTTCAACGTATGAAACATGTAGATATGAGTAGTGCTTTATTTATTTGTTTAGACCGAGTCATGATCCCTAACACTTTTTATTATATGTTGGATAATAATAATATCTAATCAGTTCTTTGTTTTCAAACTTTGTCCATGGATTCAGTTTGTTCTAAATGACACAGACTTCTGGTTTCTTTGCGCATTTATATTAGCTATTCTAATAAAACTTTCTTCATAATTTCTTGAGTGTGCTGAAGATAATAAGGTATTATATATTATACTATGACGTACGAAAGACATTTAGTGTTAACAATTTTTATTTTTATTTTTGATAAGCCCAATGATATATTTTTTCTTCTCATCTTGATTGCTCTATGGAATCGTTTCTTGTGAGACTCAAGTTAGATTCATAATATGTAACATAGAAAGATCCACGCAATAAAATGGCTGCAAAAAGAAATTACAATCTGCCAATTTTCTTACGTTTGATATTAGCTGGACTGTTCACTTTTCTTGGTTAGAAATTTGAGTATAGATCAGAACGCAACCACTATTGTTAAAAAAATCTTCTTTCAATTGTATATAAAATTATGGAGTTGATAATAGTACACAATTTTTTTTAAGGTGCTAGTATTAACACCTAACCTCACACCCACATAAAATAAAAATGAAATCAATTACCAGGCTTTGTAATGCCACATAAAAAGGTCTTATGTACGTATTTCAAAAGTAGGTACAATAAAAATCTCCAGTAGAGATATTTTACGCTACTTTAAAAGTAGCAACTATGCAATTTATGTATTCAAAAAAAGTGATGCTGTATATTGGAACGGTATTTAAAAAGTAATGCATGTAAAATATCTATAGAAGTGATATGTAACACTACAGAAATGGCGATGATAAAATATCCCTAGAAGAGATTTACATATTTTCCCTAAAAGAGAAAATATGTATTACCATAATACTCACAAGTAGACTTTTGGCATGATGATTTTACTATTACACTACAAAATTGTGGTGATAAAATATCCTCAAAAATGATGTAATACCTTTTTATAGCATCACAAAAGCATTGCTTATGAAACATTTTCAAATATGATATAGCACTTCAAGAAGTGACATGGCGATAAATAACCCAAAGAATTTGTAAATCAAAATAGAACCACAAGAAAGGGATGCAAAATACATCTACAAAATTCAATCTACCATTGTAATGGACCTGTAGCTCCATTAGACAGATTTAAGAGAAAATAGTGATATGCGATATATTCTTTTTCGTAAATATACCATGAATTCAACATCAAATGTATAACTACTCTTAAAGAAATATCTTTAGATATCCTCCTAAAGAGATAATCTATATGTCATATCATAATTTCCACGAAAATTAAAATACAGTCTTCAAGAGATCATTGTGTGTTACAAATATAATTGCATATTTCTATAACATTTCAAGTGTCCAGAAGATACACTTATTTCTATTGTAATTTTTTTATTGAACTCTCAGGAAGAGATGTCTATATGTAATTCGAACTATGTATTCTTATAGATATATTTATAAATAATGCTTAAAACGGATATTTGAAACATAATTGAAGAATAAATTTTAACAACTCGAAGTTGTATAAATAATTTATTTGAACCAGAAGTTCGACATAGTTGGAATAGAAGACCATTAAGTTATATTTGAATTATTAAATCGAAGGACGTTTGTTTGCACCAAAAATGGTCACAAACACCCAATACCGTGAAAGCACCCGTTTATCAACGCAGATCAGCAATATCAAACACAGAACTCAGATCTAAGAGATAGTAAATGCAGCAAATCACAAGTAACAGTAAATGACACAGGATTTATAGTGGTTCGGCGTTCGTGCCTACATCCACTTTGAAGTTTATCTCTTTATTGATTCACTTAATGATTTTCAATCGTTTACAGCAGATTACAGCAAGTTGTAGCTTTGATACTTGATTACAATGATGTTGGAAAGACTTAGAATTGAATCTGGCAGAGTCTGGGCTTGCTTTCTCTCTCCTCAATCTCTGACCCCTTTTCTGAATGACCAGGGGCTCTATTTATAGGCATGGAAGGCTGAAATCCCGCCTAAAACTCAGGGAGGCCGCTTGGCACGTGAGGGGGGCCCATGAGCCCGCGTTCTCGGGGTCCGTGCCCAATTTGGGATCGATTCGAAGTAAGGTTCGAATCGATCAAAAATGCATCCAATCGAGGCGAAATTTGGTGTGGACATTCTTCAGTGTATAATCAAGCTCCTGTGAAAATTTTATGGCATTTGGATCATGGGATTGAGAGATATGATCGATTCAAGATGGGGTTCTTCGGCACGCTGTTTGCTTCGAATCGATCCTATGGGTTCGTTCGAATCCATATGGTTCGAACCCATAGGTTCGAATCGATCCTTTTGCATGTGGAGGCGACGACGAGGTGCTCACTATGTGGATTGGATAGTTTCGAGTGTTGGATTCGAACGTATGCTTCGAATCGTTGGAGCCAGTGTTCATTCGAATCGATCAGAATAGGCTGGTGTGAATCGATTCGAAGCTGCCTCTGTTTGGGGATTCGAAGATGAGTTTTGGGATGGAGCCGGGGCTTCTTCACTTGCATGGATTCGAGGAGACCCTTGGTTGATGGACTCGAGGGAATGGATTCGAGGCTAGGTGGCCTGGATGGATTCGAAGGTAAGGTCTTGCACGATGGAGTCGAAGCAAGGATGCTCCTCATCAATTCGAAGCGAGGATTCAGAGGGGCTTCAGTTGGATGGATATAAAGCTAGGTGAAGTCATGGATTCGGAGCAATATGTACCTGATGGATTCGAACTAGGGCCTACGTGGGTGGATTCGAACCATTGCTAGGATGATCGGTTCGAACTTCATGGTCTCGAAGGGAGGATACTTGATGGGTTCGAACTTCGTGTTTTCGAGGCAAGGATATCCGATGGGTTCAAAGTACTCCAAAGTGATGGGTTGGAAGGTGATGGTTTCGAACTAGTGAAGGGGTGATGGATTCGAACTGAGCAGAATCCATCTTTCTCAACTTGAATCCATCATAACTTGAAATTTGAGATGCTGGCTTCTATGGCTTTGCTCATCATGTCTTGTCGATTCTGGCCCAATCCAGACTCGGACAAAATTCATCGATATCCATGGTCATCCTGCAATACATGGTTGATATTCAAGAATAGCGATCATTGATTTTCAGCTGATTTTTGGTATCTCAACTTTGCAAAAAGTTGGGATAACAACGTTGTTCTTTAGCATATTCAAATAAAATTTTGCATAAAGTCTCAATTATATTACATATCTGCATAGATTCATACATTTAAGTGTACAAAAATGTATATAAAGTTTGAAGTTTGATAACGGAAAAAAAGGAGTTATATGAAATATTGCAAGTTTTATGCATTATCAAACCAGAGGCTTTGATAATTATTACTAAGAAAATTTTGACTTCAATACTAAAGCAAGATCGCTGAAATTTATTGAGATTTAGATCTTGAAATTATTATTATTGCTAGCCAATGGTAACTAGAAGTTATAATATATTCTATAACTAAAAGTTACAACATATCAAATAACTTGAAGTTATTATTGATAAGTCAAACTTGATGCATTGTATTTTCAAACCAGAAATTTTGGAAACTACCATTTAATCTTTAAGGATTCACATTTACAAGGAGTGATTAAAAAATTAATAGCCTGGATCCTTATAATAGTTTGTTCTAAAAATCACTAATTCAAATGAAAAAGAATATGAAAATTTATAATATAAATGTAATACGTGGACTTACATATATATCCATATATGTAAATATTCACCTGATAACCTGAAGTTTGTTATGAGCTCATCTTATAGATTATGTATATATATTATTTAGTGATATAAATTCAATTGGCAAAAATGTCGAATGACCTGAAGTCACGTATGTATTCAGATGATCTATACAATAAGTAAATTCCTCTAATTGGCTAGATCAATGAATTGGAACAAACTCTAATAAGAAATATCAATGATCACATTTTATCAACTGATAAAAGAATTATCCTCCTGTTATTAATATATATGGTGTATTTGCTAGTAGCAGTGTAATAATGGATTAAAATAAGATTCCAAAAAGGATTATTATTTAATGTGACAATGTTTGTCAACATTGAGGGGAAGGATAAAGGGATACAAGTTCATTTTGATCATCAGTGTTAAATGTTTGTCAAAATATACAATAATGCAAAATATTGAGTAACTTGAATAAATTATCAATAATATCCCTATTAGACTTTCTCCAATATAGCTTTGAATCCCTGAAGGATCAAAAGGTGTAAACCACATCTGAAATGTGGTACAAAAGTCAGATCAAATATTTTTGGAGTAAGTAATAAAGATGCCAAATAAAAGAGGTGAATGTTCTTGAAGAACACTTAAGGGTGCTTTGAAAGAGATCCATGACATGATTGTCAAATAACCGTAGAAGTGGTTTAGGTACCTAAAACATGATAAATAAAGAGATCTCAATAAATCATATGCATAATCACAATAAGTATTTATCGATGAAAAATTTGTAAATAATAAAGCAATAATGTTTATAAATGGATTAAAGATCATGGATTAGAGAAAAACATGATTGACCATCATGATATTTTCCTTAATGAGAAATGTATATAAAGTACACTAAAATTACTAAAGCACATAGTGTCAATGACATGTTAAGTGCCATGGGCATGATATATTTGGAGATAATTGAATTGATTGAAGTACTGAAAGTGTTTGAAACACTTTAAATACCCCGAAGGTATAAATATTGTTTAAATCATTCTAAACAATGAAAGTATAAAATTCCGAAAGAATATAAATAACTTCGGTGGTTATAAAGAAGGTAAAGAACAAGGAGCGTAAATTACAACTTTTTTTAAGTATTGTTGTAATGAAACTCTTAATATCCATTGAAATGGTAGTTGCAATATGAAAAAACTTATTAAAGCGCACAAATTCATGAAGAATATATATATAACTTTTGTAGTTATAAAGAATGCAAAAGACATGAAGCGTAAATTACAACCTTCTTTTGAGTATTGTTGTAATGAAAATATTGATATACTTCAAGATGAGTAGATTACTTCTTGCTTTTTAGTATTGTTATATTGAATTTTTTTTAATATTCATCAAAGATGTATAGTTCCAATACGCAAAACTGATTCGAAGCACAAAAATGAAAGCACATTGAATGTTTTTCATAAAAGTAGCATACAAGATGCATAAAATGCAATATATTTTTGGAAGAAACGATTTCGAAAATTTCGATTGTATCGAAGGAAACTATTAATAGATTGTATTGTTAAGGAGATACATATTTATGGATCCAGAAGTATCTATAATCAATTTGATTTATCGAAAGTCGAATACGAATTCAGAGGAAACTTCTAAATCAAGGGAAGCATCCATAAGTATTTTATAATGCACTTTTTTTTTCCTTGACTAAGTTTTTTCCCACTAGGTTTTTATTAGTAAGGTTTTAATGAGGCATTATCTTGATTCAGGAGTATCAACTCGATAGTAACATTTGAAAATAAGTTATAATGTACTCTTTTTCCTTATTTAAGATTTTTCCCCCGGATTTTTCTTACTAAGGTTTTAAAGAGGCATAATCCTGATCTAGAAGAATCAAATATCTTTTCAAGATATAATATCTCAAATATGTTTTTTAAGTTAAATTGTATTTTTATCCTTGACTAAGGTTTTTCCCATCGGGTTTTACTATGTATGGGTTTTAATGAACTATTAGATTGATCCAGAAGTATCAAACTCTATTTGATGTTGTAAATTATTGAAATATGTCATATTATATTGTACTCTCTTTCCTTCACTAAAATTTCTCCCTTATGGTTTTTCTTAGTGAGGTTTTAACGAGGCATTAGCTTGATTTAGAAGTATCAAACTTCATTTGAAGAAATAAGAAAATAAAATATGTCATTGTACTCTTTTTCCTTCACTAAGATTTCTCCCATTGGGTTTTCTTAGTAAGGTTTTAATGAGTCGACACTATTCTCCATCAATCAACTCAAGATGAACAGAAATACGAACCATTTGGGTTAAAGAAGAAGAGGAAGAAGATGAAAATAGAAAACAACATCTGAATCTAACCATCGCAGCGGAATAAAATATAATAGATAATAAATGATCTTTATATAAAAAATCTTTTTATACATTACATCATCGGAGTAAACATAACACACAACTGGACAGTAATCATAACCTGTCCTCATAATCTGAATACATAGCGGAATATCTCATACAAGTACGGAAGTACGTATCGCCATCCAGCTCGTCTCTTGGGCTCCACAACATCCTTTACTGTACCCTATAATACTCGGTCAGACCCGAGCATTATAGTTAAATAACACCCGAGTTAGTCTGGAATACCAGCGTGAGACAACCACACTCAATTGGATTATTAAAGTTTCAAAATCCGTTGAAAACAAAAGCATCTCGTAAGACCACGCCACAAATAAACATGTCGGTTTTTTTTCCTTACGATAGCCAAAACATTTTTTATCAAATCCGTCTGATATTATAATAGTGTCTATAGAAAGTAAAATAAAATGTAGCTGAAATGCTTGCATCTCACGTTTCAGCAATAGTTGGGCATAATCAAAACCGTACAGGTGCGTAGGGAGAATGGATTTCCAACCAATGACTAGGCACTGGGGTACCACCTGTCACAGTACGTGGCCTAGATCACCATACCGAGGATTACTTCCAATCCCTTGCAACACAAGACCAGGACTACCCCTTACTAGATAATCCCGAGTAGGATCATCCCATGGTTGGGATCAGCAACCGCACCACTAAGCCGAAATAAAAGGGACATCTAGACACGGATGACCTCACCCTAATAGGTGCTACCCACTTAGCGTTGCTGCATAACCCCTGATTTTCAGTCATTCCCGGTTGATGAGACTCGAGGCTAAGCATTACCTTTTTAGAACATATCACTTAGAATGCTCATCGTCCACCTGACGATGTTCTGAAAGCATTCATCCATACAAGTCCGTCTCGGGTTCGAATGGAACCAAAGGCACTACTCCTACTACATCCATTTTGGAATCACCTCAGGGTTAGTAGCGACTAGTCGTTGCACTTCACTGCTCCACCTTCGAATCCAAACTCTTGTTTTCCACACGAAAACGTTCAAACCGGATCGAAGTGGTTTTCAGGAAATAAATCCCTACCCCGGTCTCTTCGAAACGATCAGCACGTTGGCCAATATTGATAGTCGGTTATATAACTATCAATTAACATTCACAAACAACCATCGACAATAAATAATTTCACCAAATTATTTATTAATCTCAAAATATCTTCACAAGATATATTTTCACTTTTCAACCCTTTGAAAACAGTTTTCAAACCACACTCTTCTCATGGAATGAATTCCCAAATATTTATTTCCACTAAAAACACCAAGCACAAAAACTTTAGATTTTAAAATTATTTAAAAACACTTTATCATAAAATATACTTCAAAACATTTAAATTAAAAATTACTTTAATACTTGTTCAAATTATATACTTTAAGAATATTTAAAATAAAACTACTTTGTACAATATAAAACTGAATTTCTAACTTTTAAAACATAATACCAAGCCATCTTTAAATAATTACTGCTATCAATAGATTAAAAGAAAATACTTACTTTAGAATTTAAACATTTAGAAATAATAAGTTTTCTAAACATACTTTTTAAACAACTTAAAACTTTTAACAAAATTTGCTTCGAAAACGTACTTGGCTATCCAGGGAAATACACTTCTCTTTCACATATGTTAAAAATAAATCACTATTTGTTTTTAAACAAATTTATTCATTCCTTTAATAAATTCTCACCGGGAATTTATTCTTTCAAATATCCACTGATATATTACTTTATTTTTATAAACCCACTTTGTAAATTTCATAGTCACATTCTCCTTTAAATTTCCAATTTAAACACTTAAATCAATTTCCAAAATTGATTTCCAATTTATTCCATTTTGAAATAAATTCCTTTACTTACTCATTTTATTTCAAAATCCATTAATTTCAGACTTTATTCCTTAATTGTGATTTAAAATCTTTTTAACCGAAAATACCAATTTCATGTTTTCCAAATTCCTTCTTTATCCTTGAAAATAAATATAAACCTTGAATTTCAAAATAAATTCTTTATTTCTTGAAATAATATAGCTTGAGTTTAAAAATAAAATTATTTATTCCCATTTATTCAAAATCCCATTTTCCATACTTGGAATTTTATTTATCAGAATTCACAAATCATTTTTTATTCTTTCCAATTCATTTTTAATTTATTCAAATTTCTATGATTATTTTACTCAAAATTCACTCTTTTATTTACTTTACAGAAATCCCATTTCTATAGATTTTGATAACTCGGTTCATCGAAATATTTTAAATCAACCATAGTATCCAATACTTCCAATTATCAATATAATACATCACAGGATAGCAAGTAATTATATCACAGAATATTTTAAAAAATCTACATATTTTAAGGAATCCAGTTGGATCCCTCCAACCTGTTTCACTGCATCCATAGATGTTAGCACAATCAAATACCAATTCCACTTCGAGGTGTAATATCGCGATATATGGGTTTATATAATATCTTCCGCTATTATGCGGCGCATAGGGTCTCATCCGCTATATAATGCGGGAAAATCAATCACTCCAATATATACTATATATACTACTATATATAACATAGCACATCCAATCAATTCAATCATTCAACCAATTATTTAAATTTAACCATTTGAATTTAAATAAACCCAGATGAGTGAGATTAACTCACCTTTGCTTTGCTTGCGATCCAATTCAAACCGTCTCGTTCTTCATTATTTTTGACCTTGTATAGAGATTATGCAGTTTATTAATATTTGGATTCATCGATCAATTAATTCCTAATACATTGGTTTTAACTATTAATTTGGTTATAAATAAATTTTCTTTTAAATAAAATATTTGAACTGATTAAAAAATCACTTACCATTAATTAACTTAATTAGCTAAGGCTTTAGTTTTAAACTAATTTCTCTTTAATAAAATATTTAACTAAAAATTAACTTTCAAAACTAAATTATATAAAATAACCTTTTGTAAAAATAATTAAATAAGTTTTATTAAATAAAACTACCTTTATAATATATCTATATATATAAACTGCATTTAAAATCTTTACCGTAACTAAATTTTTATTTTTATTTTTTTCTGCTTGCATGTTAAAAACTGAAGACTGCATATTATTATATATATATATTCAATCTATACATACTAAATTAAAGATGAAATGTACATACCTCATTGATGACAGCCCACCGATCTCGACCATCCTCTCGTCGCCACCCGACCCACCCACGCGCCCTTCCACCAGCGACGCCTTCGCGAGAATGAGATCTGAACACGACAATCCTAAACCATGCCGAATTCGATCGTGATGCCACCAAACGCTTGAAGTAACAGCGCCGCCCTTTGCTTCCCATCGCGAGCATCGACTTCGAGCATAAGCTCCTCCAGCGACCTCGCGACTGAACTACATGGAATGGCCCCTGGCTTCTCATCCTTGCCCACGATAGAGCTGCCGCGCGCGACTCCCAATGATCGATTGCGCCCTCCTATATTACAATTTGAACGAAAATTGATTTCTTTCTTTATTATGATTCGAATTCGCGAAGCGACGAACAAGAAGAAGATCTTAATTTTATTTTTGAAAAGGGGGAAATCTGGGTTTGACTCATTTTTTTAAAAGAGGAAGAGAAGAGGATCATCTCGACCTTCGGCCATTTTAAAAATTTTGAAATCGATCTTGGGAAAATGAAGTGAAGAGACGAACGAAATAATTTTCCTTTAATTGCTCGGCCATCTATCCTTTTATTTTCTTTCTGCTGAAGCTTCCGCAAAAAGGAACAAGGGCGAGAATAAAAAAAAAGGGAAACGTGTTTGAATTCCTTTGCATGCTCGAATAGGCTTGCTACGGTGATTGATAAGAGGGAAAAAGTTTGGACGTGAAAGGAATTTTGACCAGAATATAAATATTTTTAATTAAATTTAAATTGTCTCGATAAATGCAACTTAACATTTCAAACTCCTATCGAGGCGTGCCGTTAGACGTTCATAATGTTATACCCATATTCCGAATGCAATGGAAGAGGTTCCGAGTCCTAATTCGATCATCTGAAGAAGATAGCTTTTTGGACCCAGTTATATATTAGATTTTCGATATAAATTTCAGCGCGTTAATATATCGTACGCTCACACAACAACTCCAAACATTACGAAAATTGAAATTCAATAATAATACAATATTACGGATCTAATGAAACTGGTTTCGTCAAATTTCGAGACTATGCCTTGGAAGGCTATTATTAAACGTTAATTTAAATGATATATTTTCAAAACTTAACAAAACATTTCCAAGTCCAATTTTAACACTTTTACTATCTTCCGTACTATCAATATAAATTTTACAAGCCCTTTAAAATATTTTTAACAGGATTAAAACTGAAGATGCAATAATTTACCCAATTTTAGTTTATTAAATCTAATAACTTAATTGCTAAATAATAATAATATTTGAATTCAAGTTAAAAATTAACTTTTAAATATTTAAAATCAATTAAATATTCCAATTTCAAACATCCAAAAATTCCGAGTCGTCACATTCCTTCCCCCTTAAAAGAATTTCGTCAGCGAAATTACTAGTTAGGAAGAATGGTCCAATACCCATTTACTATTTTCCCAAAACCAAACAGCTTTTAACAACAACCAAACAATCTTTATTAAAGACACTATATCCATCTTACTAAATTTCCAAACTTTTCCATAGTTCCCAAACTTTTCCATAGCTCCCAAACAACTTTACTTATTCAACCATTCAAATTATAATTCAAAACCAAGTTTTAAATTTTCAAAATTTCTCAAAATTTTTCTAACTCCCTAAATTTTTGAAAAATTTCGCCAGCGTCTTCTTTGCCCAGCTAGCTCGGTACAACTACAAAATGCCTCTGCGGACTCCCAAATTTCAAAAGAAAACAAAAGGCCAAGTGGCAAGACCAGAAAGTCATCAAATTTCATACAGAAATTTAAATACATACCTTTTTATTTGGGCAATTCAAATTATCTTCTGTAATCAAAAACATCCATTTATCCTTTGCCTTAACACACCTGTATATCCTATTTAGCAATAATGTCCAAATATAACATTTAAAATCATTTTGTGCATTTCCTTTAAAAAAATTCAACTAAACAATTAGTTCCAGTTTCCATTTCCAAAATCCCTTATTCAATTCCAATTTGAAATCGTTTTGTCGCTAACAAAAATTTTCTCAAAAATTTCTAACTCCCAAAATTTTCGAAATTTTTTGGCAGAGTCTCCTTTGTACGAATGAGATTTTGCAATTTGACAAGAGATATAAATATATATACATCGAAAACACGGTCGGAAAAACAAAAACAGTTCATATTTCCTATTTTTATTGCGTAGGCGTACCTTTATTTAGCATTTTTAAGAAAACGGCTAATTATTTTAGCAATTAGTGTGTCCAAATCCAACCAAACGGCTTCTCGGTACCTGTACTTACTTATTCAAACATGTAAGTATAAAATATAGGGAGTTTATTTACATTTCACTCATTTTCAATAGCTAACACATAGAATAAGCTATGCATATTAAACAATTCTTACAAACAATTTTAAGATTTCGACACTAATTCGAATAGCTTCCAACCAAATTTTTTATTTAGTTAGAATGGTTTATTATTCAATCGCTTATATTCAATTCCTTTTTAATCCAAACAAACCTAATTCACTTCAGTTGATTTCAAAAATCAATTTTTATTAAAGTCTCTTCACATATTAACTTATTTACAAGCCATACACATGCATTTCATTCCATTTCTGCAATTGTTTCATTCAAAGACATTTGATTAAGCTTGGCACATTCAATACTTAAAAGTTAATAACCATTTCCCAAATTAATTTAACCCAAACTTTTATTTACTGAACTTTCACCCTTCCTCAAGGCCAAGCTTCTATAAATTTTAAACTTAAGTTAATTTACTTTAATTTATTCCAACTTCAAACTTAAGTTCACTTTTATTTAATTTGATTCTCATTAAATCAAATTCCATTTAATTCAGTTAGCCCATTCATTTTAATTTTAATTCACCTTCTCAATTTATCAAAATAATATCCAAGCACATACTTAACTCATTTATACTCGAAATGAATTTTATTTGTAAATCAAATCATTTTGATTATAATCCAATTCCATCTAATTTTTACAACATCTACACTTATTTTAATTCATTATCAATCCAAGTCGAATTCTATTTATAATTCGATTTTATTTTCACACTTCATTATTAACTTATAATCCATTTTATTTAACCGAGTTAAATTTTATTAACGTACTCTATCAAATAATTTATTTAGCTAATTAGCTTACTTCCAACCTTTAAATCAATATTCGATTTTATTACAAAAATCACTTCATTAAATTTTGCTGAGTTCAATTTTTTTATAATTCCAGTTTGGATTTTCTTTCATTTTCCAAAATTCCAACACTTTTATTTCGGCCTATTTATTCCCTTTTTACATTTTTATAAGCTACTCACTTATTAATATTCATTCTTCTCCATCCATTTACAGTTAATCGCATTCACATTTCACTTTTATCTAGAGACCATATATATTTTTATTTCAATGCTTTTCAATTCTTTTATAAGCTTTCGAAGCTTATTTATTCCAATTCAATACTTACTTAGTTTATGCTTATGTATTTAAGTAAGAATTTTATTCCATTCAATATTATCTATAACTCAACTGAATTTATTCAATTCAATTTTATTTAACTCAACTCCAGTTAAATCTAGCTACATACCATTCTTTTGAATATTATTAAGCAAGGACTTAATTCCATTTAATATCATCCTACATAATTCACTTTTATTTCATTTCAATTCTTTTCAATTACTTCAAATTTAACTCATTATTATTAACTTTGCTTAAGTTAATTTAATTCCAACATTCAAAGCTCATATTTTCCTTCCTTATTTAAAAATCATCCCAACTTTACAAGTTTATAACTTACCTCATCAGGATTTTCAATTCAAATATGGATTCAGGATTTCAAACACCCGGCTTTTGGTTCAAATCATTTTAAGATTATCTTAAAATCACACTTCTCAAAATTTTAAACCAATTCTGGTTTTTATCCCCAACAAATTTCCCTTGAAATTTCAAAAACAAAATTAGTTCTTCTGAACAAGTCAATTTGGCAGCAATCCGCCACTTAGAAACTCAAAAATGAACATCGATGATGTTGCAGTCATCACCGAAGTTATTTTCCAGCGATTGAAGTGAGTACAATGCTATATCCCTTCCCAAAATTTATTTGGAACAATTTCATTTCAGAAATACTTCTAAAACAATAATGCTATTATTTGTCTTCAAAACACTTCGAAAAACACTTCCAAAATCTCCAGGGTTTTAAATTTTCAAATTTTGAATTAAATCAAATTTTAACTTTAATTCATTTGTATAATTTATGCTCATACAAATTCCCATTTGATCATATTTCAATTTATAAATCACGTTTATGATTCACATTTATAAATTTCATTTTATAAATGAATTTATTTCCTTAACCTTTGGTTATATTTTCAATTTCTAGTTAAATTTCCACACAACAATGATAATAATTTAATATTATCATTCCTAACATCCAAGCAACCATATATTAGCTAAAAGATATACAAAAAACTTTTCTTTTATATCAAAATATATTTTGGGTAAAATTATTTTATTCACCCACCTTTAAAACAATACTATGTCAATTTATTGTGTCGCATGTTTATAAACTCTTCTCGAATAGCGGCCAACTTACTCGATCAGAATTCATATTCCACTCAACCAATAGGTTAACACAATAACAAAACAATTTATATTCACTAAAAAATACGCGCTCATATCTATTAATACGCTTTAACTCATTCTAGAGTACTACAGACTCTATTTTCAATGAGTAATCCCCACTAGAGCGAAGGTTATCACCAACCTATGTCTGATACCAAGTGAAACGATTCGCAGTCCTGTACCCCTTGAGTCGACACTATTCTCATCAATCAACTCAAGATGAACGAAAATACGAACCATTTGGGTCAAAGAAGAAGAGGTAGAAGAAGAAAATAGAAAACAACATTAGAATCTAACCTTCGCAGCGGAATAAAATATAACAGATAATAAATGATCTTTATACAAAAAAAAAATTGTTTATACATTACATCATCAGAGTATACATAACACACAACTGGATAGTAATCATAACCTGTTCTCACATTCCAAATACACGGCGGAATATCTCATACAAGTACGGAAGTACGTATCGCCATCCAGCTCGTCTCCTGAGCTCCACAGCATCCTTTCCTATATCCTATAATACTCGGTCTCACCCGAGCATTATAGTTAAATAACACCCGAGTCAGTCTGGAATACCAGCATGAGACAACCACACTCAATTGGATTATTAAAGTTTCAAAATCCGTTGAAAACAAAAGCATCTCGTAAGACCACGCCATAAATAAACATGTCGGGTTTTTACCTTACGATGGCCAATTTTTTTTTATCAAATCCGTCTGATATTATAATAGTGTCTATAGAAATTAAAATAGAATCTAGCTGAAATGATTGCATCTCACGTTTCAACAATAGATGGGAACAATCAAAACCGTACAAGCATGTAGGGAGAATGGATTTCCAACTAATGACTAGACACTGGGGTACCATCTGTCACGGTACGTGGCCTAGATCACCGTATCGAGGATTACTTCCAATCCCCTGCAACACAAGACCGGGACTACCCCTTTCTGGATAATCTCGAGTAAGATCTCCCCACAGTTGGGATCAGCAACCGAACCACTAAGCCGAAATAAAAAGGGATATCTAGACAGGGATGACCTCACCCTATTGGGTGCTACCCACTTAGCCGTGCTGCATAACCCCTGATTTTCAGTCATTCTCGGTTGATGAGGCTCGAGGCCAAGCGTTACCTTTTTAAAAAATATCACTTAGAATGCTCGTCATCCACCCAACGATGTTCTGAAAGCATTCATCCATACAAGTCCGTCCCGGTTCGAACGGAACCGAAGGCACCACTCCTACTACATCCATTTTGGAATCACCTCAGGATTAGTAGCGACTAGCCCTTGCACTTCATTGCTCCAACTTCGAATCCAAACTCTTATTTTCCACGTGAAAACGTTCAAACCGGATCGAAGTGGTTTTCAGGAAATAAATCCCGATCCCGGTCTCTTCGAAACGATCAGTGCATTGGCCAGTATTGATAGTCGGTTATTTAACTATCAATTAACATTCACAAACAACCATCGACGATAAATAATTTCACCAAATTATTTATTAATCTTAAAATATCGTAACAAGATATATTTCCACTTTTCAACCCTTTGAAAACAGTTTTCAAACCACACTCTTCTCGTGGAATGAATTCCCAAATATTTATTTCCACTGAAAACACCAAGCATAAAAACTTTAGATTTTAAAATTATTTAAAAACACTTTATCATAAAATATCCTTTAAAATTAAAAATTACTTTAATACTTATTCAGATTATATACTTTAAGGATATTTAAAATAAAACTACTTTATACAATATAAAACTGAATTTCTAACTATTAAATCATAATACCAAGCCATCTTTAAATAATTACTGCTATGAATAGATTAAAAGAATACTTACTTTAGAATTTAAACATTTAGAAATAATAAGTTTTCTAAACATACATTTTAAACAACTTAAAACTTTTTAAAAAAAATTCTTCGAAAACGTACGTGGCTATCCAGGGAAATACACTTCTCTTTCACATCTTTTAAGAATAAATCACTGTTTATTTTTAAACAAATTTACCCATTCCTTTAATAAATTCCCACCGATAATTTATTCTTCCAAATATCCACTGATATATTACTTTATTTTTATAAATCCAGTTTATAAATTTCATAGTTATATTATCCTTTAAATTTCTCATTTCAACACTTAAATCAATTTCCAAATTGATTTCCAATTTATTCCATTTTGAAATAAATTCCTTTACTTACTCAGTTTATTACAAAATCCATTAATTACAGACTTTATTCCTTAATTATGATTTAAAATCTTTTTAACTAAAAATACCAATTTCATATTTTCCAAATTTCTTCTTTATCCTTGCAAATAAATTCAAACATTGAATTTCAAAATAAATTCTTTATTTCTTGAAATAATATCACTTGAATTTAAAAATAAAATTACTTATTCCCATTTATTCAAAATCGCATTTTCCATACTTAGAATTTTATTTATCAGAATTCACAAATCACTTTTTATTCTTTCCAATTCATTTTTAATTTATTCAAATTTCTATGATTATTTTACTCAAAATTCACTCTTTCATTTACTTTTCAGAAATCCCATTTCTATAGATTTGATAACTCAGTTCACCGAAATATTTTAAATCAACCATAGTATCCAACACTTCCAATTATCAATATAATATATCACAGGATAGCAAATAATTATATCACAGAATATTTTAACAAATCTACATATTTTGAGGAATCCAATTGGATCCCTCCAACCTGTTTCCCAGCATCCACAGATGTTAGCACAATGAAATACCAATTCCACTTCGAGGTGGAATATCGCGGTATATGAGTTTATATAATATTATCCGCTATTATGCGGCGCATATGGTCTCATCTGCCACATAATGCAGGAAAATCAATCACTCCAATATATACTATATATACTACTATATATAATATAGCACATCCAATCAATTCAATCATTCAACCAATTATTTAAATTTAACCATTTAAATTCAAATAAACCCAGATGAGTGAGATTAACTCACCTTTTCTTTGTTTGCGATCCAATTCAAACCAGCTCGTTCTTCATTATTTTTGACCTTGTATAGACATTATGCAGTTTATTAATATTTGGATTAATCGATCAATTAATTCTTAATACATTGGTTTTAACTACTAATTTGGTTATAGATAAATTTTATTTTAAATAAAATATTTGAACTAGTTGAAAAATCACTTACCGTTAATTAACTTAATTAGCTAAGGCTTTAGTTTTAAACTAATTTCTCTTTAATAAAATATTTAACTAAAAAATAACTTTCAAAACTAAATTAAATAAAATAACCTTTTGTAAAAATAATTAAATAAGTTTTATTATATAAAACTACGTTTATAATATATACATATAAACTGCATTTAAAATCTTTACTGTAATTAAATTTTTATTTTTATTTTTATTTTTATTTTTTTCTGCTTGCATATTAAAAACTAAAGACTGCATATTATTATATATATATTTTCAACCTATACATACTATATTAAAGATGAAATGTATATACCTCACTAACGACAGCCCACCGATCTCGACCATCCTCTCGTCGCCACTGTGACCCACCCACGTGCCCTTCCACCATCGTCGCCTTCGCGAAAACGACCATCCCAAACCACGCCGAACTCGATCGCAATGCCACCAAACGACCTCGCGACTGAACTACATCGAGTGGTCGCTAGCTTCTCATCTTTGCCCATGATAGTGCTGCCGTGTGTGACCCCCAATGATCGATTGCGCCCTCCTATATTACAGTTTGAACGAAAATTGATTTCATTCTTTATTATGATTCGAATTCGCGAAGCGACGAACAGGAAGAAGATCTTAATTTTATTTTTAAAAAGGGGAAATCTGGGTTTGACTCGTTTTTTTAAAAGAGGAAGAGAAGAGGATCATCTCGACCTTCGGCCATTGTAAAAATTTTGAAATTGATCTTGGGAAAATGAAGTGAAGGGACGGACGAAATTTTTTTCCTTTAATTGCTCGGCCATCTATCTTTTTATTTTCTTTCGGCTAAAGCTTCAACAAAAAGGAACAAGGGCGAGAATAAAAAAGGGGAAACGTGTTTGAATTCCTTTTGCGTGCCCAAATAGGCTTGCTACAGTGATTGATAAGAGGGAAAAGTTTGGACGTGAAAGGAATTTTGATCAGAATATAAATATTTTTAATTATATTTGAATTGTCTCGATAAATGCAACCTAACATTTCAAACTCCTATCGAGACGTGCTGTTAGACGTTCATAATGTTATACCCCTATTCCGAATGCGATGGAAGAGGTTCCGAGTCCTAATTCGATCGTCTGAAGAAGATAGCTTTTTGGACCCAATTATATATTTGATTTTCGATATAAATTTCAGCGCGTTTATATATCGTATGCTCACATAACAACTCCAAACATTCTGAAAATTGAAATCCGATAATAATACAATTTTACGGATCCAATGAAACTGGTTTCGTCGAATTCGGAGACTGTGTCTCATAAGGCTATTTTTAAACGTCAATTTAAACGATATATTTTCAAAACTTAACAAAACATTTCCAAATCCAATTTTAACACTTTTACTATCTTCAGTACTATCAATATAAATTTTACAAGCCCTTTAAATATTTTTAACAGGCTTAAAACTGAAGATTCAATAATTTACCCAATTTCAGTTTATTAAATCCAATAACTTAATTGCTAAATAATAATATTTGAATTCAAGTTAAAAAATAACTTTTAAATATTTAAAATCAATCAAATATTTCAATTTCAAACATTCAAAAATTCTGGGTCGTCACATTTTTCCACTGGGTTTTCCTAACAGAGGGTTTTAACGAGGCAACTGACAATCTCTATATCGACTGAATGGATAAATACAAGCAAGATAATGATGAGAGAGAGCAATCACATACATGCTTCAAAAGGGGACAATTTTAAGTTATCGGAGCATTCAAGATTTTGAAGACGCATATTCAAGGGGGAGTGTTATAATATATGTAAATCATGAAGTGAATATGCTTGTATGTTGTTTTGTTTAGTCCCACGACGTGGGATAAGTTCAATCCTTAGCTCTAAAGCCTTTATATAAAGTTGGCTATGTAATGTAAATATATTACTAATCTCTGAAGAATGAATAATATTTCTTCTCCCTCTTTCTCTAATTGATTCTGCTCTTATTCCTTTATAACCTATTCTTATTTGTTTATAACGCTCTTATCTTTTCTATGTCTTTTCTATGCTCTCTGCCAATGTTTATAGAGTATCAGGTTTTCTAATTCTCAAATGATAACATTTGTTTTTATCCTATAATTTATAAAGAGAAATGTATATTTTTGCCAATTGGAAGCCAATTTGCAGGCTTGTATGCTTACACTTAAGTTACATTAGTGTATAAATGTATATTTCTTTGCCAATTGGAAGCTAACTTGCAGGTTTGTATGCTCACGCTTGAGTTAGAATAGTGCACTCTTTCTATTGTCTAATAACTCATAATATAATAAATCAATAATATACAAAAATTAAGATGAACTACCACTGCCCCTTCTTTTAAATCTGTTTCACATGAATTTTTATCATTATACCTGTATGTTTGAGTTTTAGTCTGCATAAGTGTTTATATAACTATATTATTTTAATATTAATATTTAGTGAACTTATTTTATTTTATTTTTGCTTTTCGATTATATATCTTTTATTATATACATTGACTCAAATTATATGAATGATTCACCGTTGAGATAGTTTTGATTGGAGTTTTAATATGAAATGGTGATGACATCTTTTGAAACGATTTTGTCTCATTCTGAATGGATTATGATATTTTGTCGATTTTGTTTCTTTGTTACAAGGAATTTGAATAAATGGTTTAGTAAGACCATCTGGTATGAGACTTTCGATACCACTTTTCATGTTATTCATCGGACTTGTTACATAGAAATATCTAGTGTGGATTGAGCGTAGTTTATGAACAATGAATAATAATCCGAGTAACATGCAGTGGTATGAGATGTTGTTATGTTATTCGTTTGATTATTCTTTGTAAGTAGATGTCATTTAAACGGGGACTACTCATATATGTGATGATAATCGCTGCGGTGAGTATATTTTGGTCACATGTTGTAGGTATAGCCTTTTGTCGGCATTGGATTAGAGCTTTAGTATATTATTTTCACGTGGTGACTTATACGGAGCCATGTATCAGCTTACGTCTAGAGCTATATGTGGATATAAGATATGAGTACTATATGTCGTCCACTTGTGTCCAGCTCTCTTTATGGTTCGGGAACAAACCAGATTGGCCAGTATCTACCCTGGTGGCTAATCATGTCGTCATGCCCTAAATCCATGACACCGTTGTTGTTTATAGTATTCCATGCGCATCACGAGATTAGTAGTTTGTTGCCCCATATGTCGCATAGGCCAACAGTCAGTTACCATAGGGGCACATGTCGGTAGTTGTAACCGAAGAGGCTATACACGTTATCGAACCTATGGTGGATTATTACCACAATACCAAGAGGGTATAGGTAATGGTAACTGATGAGTCTTGGAACAGATCTGGCTATTAGAGGGAGGCCAGTAGACATTGGGTTCCTCGAACATACTGTGTGCTATCAGCCTCCCTTTCTGGTTCAGGGTTGTGAGTGTGTTGTAGATTGACATATGTTATTCAAAGCCTTATGAGGTGTCCATACTAGAGATTGGATGCGTCTAAAGTGTAGTCGGCCCCCGCCATATCTATACTATTAGATGATTTGATATTTTGAGATACCCTAGATTATTTATTGTGATTTGGATTATGTTGGATTATTTTTATGGTTTGTGTATTATTGAATATTATTTGGACGATTTGATGAGCTATCTTGCATTATCTATTGATTCGTAGTTTTATTGATATTATATTTAAGCATTGGTATGTGTTAGACTTATTCATCTGATGATTTCAATTTTCTATAATAAGGTTGATTTTTATTGATGATTCACCCAGGGGTTATAGTCTTCTTAATTTCTATTGGCGTGTTTCTATATAGGTGATGGCATCTTTTGATATTAGTGTTGAACTGTTTTCATATGAGAATTGAGATATTTGGATGATGCGATATCATGATGATTGTTTATTACATTATACATATTTTCTACAATTATATAAATTCTTGACATATCATTTAATGAAATATATTTAGAGGGTTTATGTATTAGGATTGTTGTACGTTATTTATATGACACTATTTGAGTCATGTTGTACTATTATTGTATTCTTATTATATATGTGTGTGTGTGTATGTATATGTGTGTGTATATATATACCGTTGTGATTCTGACAATGTATTCTATGCGTATTCTGTATATTATGTATTGTTTCTATCCTGTAGGAACACGAGCTTATTCCTTTGTGTCATTATTGTGTACTTGTAGCTGAGCTATTTATTTAATGTTTTAATACAAACCAATGTTAGTCCAAAGGAATATTCACATATGTATCCCCACATAGCCTTATTTTTCATATTGTCTAATAGTATTACTCTGTATACTCTTAGATAGTAAGGGTGTAGAGGTGGGGTGTCACAGTTATAATAACATATCCTCACAAATGTTGCTAAATACAAAAACAACAAATCAACATAGATAAAATACACATGAATACATCTTAGCGTCATCCAACTCGTCTCCTAAAGCTTAAAAGCATCCATAACTAAATCTAGAAATATGTTCGGAATGACCTGATCATTATAAGAAAATAATGTCCGGAATAGTCCGGTAAACCAGCGTGAGAAGCACAAATCATATGGATTTTTAATATTATCAATCCTTCAAAATAAAGGTATCTCGTAAGACCAAGTCGCAAATATACATGGACATGATTATACCTTATGATAACCAACCCATTTTATATTGAAAATCCCATAACATTATAATAATGATTAGAGTTTAAAATAAATATTGAATCATAGCCAAAATGGTCACATTAATTACATTTCAACATATTAAGTATACAAATAAGTCCGAAAAGCGCGTATAGGAGATTGGATTCCATACAATGAAAAGGTAAGGGTATACATTCTGTACAGTACACCGCCGGAGTGAGGTTGCAAAATATTTATACCTCTGCTACTCAGGACCGACTTACCCTTCCTAAATATAGTATCGAATATGATTACCCCTCAGTTTCCTACCAACAACCGTATCGAGTCACAAGCATACATAAATCCATAAATGCCAATCTAGATCAGGCGATGAACATATCCTAATGGGAGTGTAACATCCTTTATTTTAAGATCTGAAATTAAGTGCTACAGATGCTGCAGTCATCCATTTATTAATTTCGATGATAAAATGCGGCTATGTTAATCATATCAATAATCAGAAGCACATGAATATGAAAATTTTTAAACGTAATTTAATTGCAAAATTTCACATTTCATATCATATATAACATTTCATGTTCATTACAAAATCCTATTCACAATCCCAAGTTCATAGAAAGTATAATTGTTACAAAATACTCCAAGAGTGACATATAAAGATGCCCCCTTGGTTGATCATAGTCTAACACCGGTAATTATATAACTTGCCATTACATCCATATAGACAAAATGAAACAACACAATGGATCAGATAAGAACTCATAAAGCTAGATTGCCTCCTTCACGTCTTTGGACATCTAATTGGAAACCTGAAATCCCTTACTCTTGACTTATGCAAATGAGAAACCAAGGGTATAAGTGGGAAAAACAAAACTTTGGGTTAGACGAACAGTCTGGTGTGAGTAATAACCTATAATCTCGAATTAATAAATATTTAGTGAGACAATGCAGCTAAGCAGAATGGACTTTCCCCTCACTAGTACTTTAACCAAAAAATATTAATCATATACCGTGCTCCTACATCCACAATGGTTATATATAGAAAACAAGCATTTGCAGTCATGCAACATATACTAGATTACCTATCCCAATTTATTAAACTATCCGTCTTACTTTCATTTAACTATTTGTCTTAAACTTATATGAAATATCCATTTCATAAATAAACATTTTTATGGATTATCTATCCCCTCTCTTATGGACTATCCATTGCACATGGTTTCATTATCAAAGTTATGTGGAGTATCCATTTCACATATTTCATTGAATTAAAATGACTTGGTTTCTCAATCACACATCCCATAGTTTTCCTATAATGACTGTGAACCCTTCATCAACCATATAGAAACTATCCTTCTTCGGTAGGATGTGGACTATCCATTACACATCCCATAATTTTTCTAGGATGACTATGAACTCATAACTTATCAATTTAATTCATGTTTAATCCAAACATTCAACCTATGTCTATTGGTGTCCCCAATTAGGTTGTATACCCATTTAACTTATACATCTCAAAATGATATGCATTGGTATCCCCAATGATCTATGTCGAAGTTTTAAAATGATATACATTGATATCCCCAATGATTAATTTCAATTATAAAATAATGGTTTCAATATGACATACATTGGTATTCCTAATAAACAATGTCAAATTTCTAAAGCATATAGCGTGTCAAAGTTAATCTACATTGGTATCCCCAATGAACAATGTCAAATATAATTTATGGTTCACCACCGTTAATATAGAAAATATGCGCATCCATGCCACACTGTATAATGTCAAAACTCAATCCAAGATGAGAAAACAAAAACTAAATTTTATAAATAACGTAGCTAATTGCTAGAATCATAAGGTTATTGATCTTTTTAAACATAGGCTAGCTTCCCTCTTTAAAACATACTTTCAGTTAGCACAAAACAAAGCCTCACTGATGTTGAAATAAAGAGTATCGGCATCAATGCCACTTGGCATTATCGTCAAAATCAATCACTTGGGGCATTAATACTGTAATGTCGAAAAATATAGTACTTCGGTTCTATGCCGTAAAACATAGGATGTCGGCATTGACAACCCATGATATTAATTTGCTTTATACCTAAACCAAGTAATAGCGGCATCATCGCCATAAAATAATTATTATTGAAAACATTGCTTATGGCAACACTGCCTCAAGCTTTGGGGTCGATATAGAAAACATGCGGCATCGTCGCCTTAATATAGTTGATATTAAAGTAGCGTTATGCGGCATCATTTAAAACTATGGTGAAAACCTATGGCATTGCCATACGACATTGATATGTAACACAAAGACATGAGGCATTAACGCCAAATGGATTAGATTTCAAAAAAAAGACCAAGGAGGTCGAGATGGTTCTGGGTGATTTACGAGATTGCAATGCCACCTTTGATAGGAGGGCGATATGGTCCACGTCGACATGGTTGGAATTGTTCCATAACTATTTAAGTAGTTATCACGGGCTTCTCTTTATATCAACGTCGACACTTATGGCTGCGGTACTGTTTTGGCTTCGACGTCGATATATGCGGCATGACATTATCATAATTACCATAAAAACAATTTTAATTCTATATAAAGAAATTTCTTTACACCAACTCTAATTCCTTGTCAAATATCTATTAGTTAAAAACAACTTTTCCTATTTTCTTTGTAGAAAACTATCACAATCAACTTTTACTTTTCAAAATATATATCAACTTTAATATTAATATCCTTAATTGATTACTAATTTAAATGCTCTTCAAACATAACAGATCCATAGCTCAATATAACATCATACTTTAGTTTGCATACTCAAATTCATATTTGCCTGCTCAAATTACTATAAAGTCCAAACAGTTATAAAACTTTAGTTTCACAATGATCCAATTTTTTTAGTCATTATTCCTTAAATGATTTTAATCCAAATTAAATAAAATTTTCTATATAAGTACAAAATAAAACTATATTCAAATCAAGAGAGGAAAGAAATTATATTATTAAAGTAGAAAAAATGGCATCTTCTCAAGAATCTTGCTCTCGTAATCGTCTTCACACTAGTTCTTCTTCTTCCCAAATCTACTCTAATCTGACCAATCGATTCGCTCTTCCCTATTCCTATGCCCCAACCATCAAGGACCACCTTCCTTCTTAACATCAAGTAATGCTTATTCATAATCCAAAATCTAATTGGATCGATTCGAGAAAGCGAAAGAACTACTGTTACAGATGTGGTGATTTCAACCATGTTGCAAAACTCTGCGGAGATCCAATCAGATGTTTTGCATGTGGTGTCTTCGGTCATAAAAGAAGGGATTGTGTGAAATCGATTTCCTTTGAATTTTCTTCGTCCTCCATAAATCATGTTTTTCGATTTGTATTGAAATTCTTGAATCAGAAGGTTTTGTTGCTTGATCATCATTAGTTTATGAGAGATATAGTAATCAATTATCTGGAAGAGTTGCTATATCATTTCGACATTGTTAATGAGCCGAATATAGGAAGAGGTTATAAAGAAAAATTTGGAAACCCAGAAGATTATTTCGGCAAATTTGAAATCTTCCCCAAGCTTAGTTAATCACGGATTGCAGTTTGCCTTAAAAATTTTGTATCTTAGGGGAATTTTGGCTGATCATCTTTGGTGTAATAAAGAGGCAGGAATTAAGCTTCTTGATGAATTGTATTACCACTTTGACATAACAAATTCATCAATTATCGATATTAGTTTCACCGAAAATTTTGTTAATATCAAAGGGATAGAGGGAAATTCTGCAGAATCGTATAAATCTGTTTTCTCTGAGGATAGCTTAATAGATTCAAGCATTCTTTTGAAACCTGCTACTAGTGATGTTGTCTCGGGATTCGATCCTTTGTTATTTGATCCAGTTGTTTCTGCTTATTGTGATGTGTCTTCTTCGTCATTGAATGTCTTGGAAGTTTTTGATGAGCAACTAGATGTTGTCGAACAGAAGGATGGATTCACTTATATTAATTGTAATCATCAAAAATTTATAGCCCAAGTTCATGATCGTTTTGAGTTATCCTTATCAAATAAATTCGACTGTCTTTCTTCTAGATTAGATTATGATAGTTCAGATGTTGATGGGGGTTCGTTGATCACCTTTGAACAATCTGGAAATGATTTATTAATTGATTCGCATAAGCAGGTTTCCGGTGATCTCATGAGTTTTGATATTGAGATCTTTGATGATTATCCAAAGAATGGCGTAAATCTTGATAAACAGTTGGACACAGATTGTTTATTTGTGGAAGGATCAAATGTAGAAGATAACAATGTTGTCAGATGCCACTCTGCTATTGAATAAGTTGTTTCTGATGTTGTAGGTGCTTTAGTGGATATTCATTTGTTCGAATTTGAAATTCTTCGAGATTGGATATTGTTTTTTTAAAAACAGAAGGAGGATGTCTTAACTTCTGATCTTGAGTCTCAATTATCAGCTGTTTTTTCTAATTCAATCTTGGATCCTCTTGATGATGTGCACACTGTTGATGGTGTGCATGGTACACAGTCTCCTATTTATGTTAAGGGAATTTTTTCGATCGGGATATAACATTTTTTTCTGATGCTTCATCTCCATCAGTCGTAGACAGGACTGCTTATAATATTGAATCTGAGTTTGTTGAACTGGATTTTCTTCTGTCCTTAGATCATCAATTTGATGTTGTTACTGTAGAGTTAGAGCATAGATCTGATGTTTTTGCTAATTCTTTGTCTGCTCCTCTAGATGATATACACGTCTCCACTGTTGTTTGCAGAGAGAACTATTTTGCTTCTTCTAAACCAGAGTTGAAAGTTGATTTAGTAATAGTAGCTTCGAATGATTTGAAGTCTGACAACATTGCTTCCTGGAGCTACTCTGATATTGAACTTGCTATTATGGATGAAGTAGGTGTTTCAGGTGATATTCGTTTGTTTGAATTTGAATTTTTTCGTGAGACTTTTGAGAAGTAGAAGGAAGTTGAATTAACTGCTGAACTCGAGTCTTGCATTGCTGCTGTGTTTGATAATTCTACCTTGTTTCCTTTTGATAATGTGCACGCTTTTGATGGTGTGTATGGTGCACAATTTTCTCTTCCAGTTGTGGAATCTTTTTTCGATAAGCCAGTTGCATTTTCTGGTGATGCTTCCTTTTCTTCTGTCGTTGACAGGAATGTTTATAATATTGAAGCTGAGTTTGAGGAACTGGATTTTCTTTTGTCCTTCAATCATCATATTGATGAAGTTGCTGCTGATTTAGAACGCAATCTTTCTCATGGTTTTGTAGCTGATTTCCATGATTCCTCTATTGTTTGCGGAGAGAATCAATATGTCTTTTCTAAACCAGAATTGAATGAAGAGTTTGCTATAGTTGCTTCAGATGCTTTGAAGTTTGATAGGTCGAAGATTAATATTTGCTCTATCCCTAACACTACATCTTCGAAGAGAGGAAAGCGTGAGCGTTCAATAGCTTCTAGCGGTTTAGTTCGTCGAATTGCTAGAATCCACAACTTTCAGTCTTCTCCCATAGGTGAGTTACCTGGATCAAGTACCATGAATGGTACTACGTATCCAGGCTCAGGTACGAGCTCTTCTTTATGTAGTTCGTTTTCTACTTATGCTTTAGGTAGTCTTTCTTCTACTAAATTTAGTCGGTTAGCTAATGACTCATCTTTTATTTTTACTGATATTGAGTTAGATCGAGAGTTTATTAGATGTAGGGAATTAGAAAGGGCTAGTTCAGTTCATATATGAGGATCACTTGTTGGAACATTAGAGGTTTGAATGTTTAAACAAATGTGATAAGGTTAGAGTATTTTTAAAAGACTATTCTATAGATATTGCTTTACGTCAACAAAATAAAATTAATTATCTTGATGTTCGTTTCTTTAGAAGATTAGGTGGTTATCATTTTAGGAAATGGGTTTTTTACCATCCGTTGGCTCTTTTGGGGGATTAATGATAAGTTGGCGTGATAGCTATTTCAAATTACTTCAGTGTATTGTTAAGCAACATTCTCTTCATGTTATTCTTATTAATCTTTCTAATAACTCTTTATTAAATATTTCTAATGTTTACGGGCCTAATTCTAAAATTAATAGGAGAATTTTATGGAATGAATGCCTTGAATTTAGATCCCTTGCCCCGGGTTCTTGGATTATGGGGGTGATTTTAATGTTATGCGTTTCATAGGTGAGCGTTTTCCTATGGAAGGGATTACTACGCTATGGAGGAATTCGATCAATTTATTTTTAACTCTAATTTGATTGAAGTTCCTCTTTCTAATAGAGAGTTCACTTGGAGTAATGCTAAAGAGTCTCCTTTCATGGCTCTTCTAGATAGACTTTTTGTTAGTGATGAAATTGAGGACAAATTTCCTATCTGTAGAGTTAATGGCTTACCATATACCTTTTCTGACCATTGTCCTATTATCCTTTCTTGTGAGTATCATAGAGTTATTATTAACAATTTTAAATTTGGAAAGATGTGGCTTTTAGAATCTAATTTTGTGAACTTAGTTATTTGTAAATGGAATTCTTTGAGTTTCCACAATTTCAGAAATAAGGATAATTCTGCTAAAGCTTTTATTTCTAAACATAGCGATCTTAGGATTTTTCTTAAAAATTGGAACAAAAATGTTTTTGGCAATTTAAAAATTAGAAAAGATAATATTCTTAATGAAATGCTTAATATAAACAAGATAGAAGAATCTAGACCTCTAAATCTAGGTGAACGTAATGTTCTTTCTAACATAAAAGATGAACTAAATTCTATTTTAGAAAAAGAGGAGGTGATCTGGAAGCAGCGATCCAGAATTCAATGGACCAACGAGGGTGATAATAATACCAATTTTTTTCATCATATTGCTAATGGTAGAAAATGTTCTAATACAATTAAATCTATATTTGTTAACAATATAGAGTTAGGTGATCAAGGAGATATCAACAGGGCTTTTACATACTATTATAAGGATATTTTTGGTTCCAAAATCAAACATAGAATCAATGTTAGATGGAAAGATTTGTATCCATCGGATTCTATTGTTGATTTATCAGAGTTAGATAATCCTTTTTCTAAAGAGGAAATTAGGAAAGCTATTAATGATATGCCAAGTGATAAATCTTCGGGATCTGATGGGTTTCCTATTTTATTTTATAAAACTTTTAGGGATGTTTTAAAATTTGACTTAGTTAATTTTTTTAATGATTTTTATAATGGAGATTTGCAATTAGGGAGATATAATTTCGCAAATGTTATTATCCTGCATAAAAAGGTAGGTGCTAATAACTTAAAATATTTTAGACCTATTTCTTTGATTAACTATTCAGTTAAAATCATTTTTAAAGTTCTAGCTAACAGACTTAGCTCAAGAATGAACGAGTTAATTGATTGTTCACAATCGGCTTTTAATAAAGGGAGAAATATTACTGATGAAGTGGTTGTTGTTCAAGAATATATTAATTGTTGTTGTAAGAATAACATACCTGTGCGATTTTAAAAATTGATTTTGATAAAGCTTTTGATTTAGTAGATTGGGATTTTCTTGTAGATATTTTTCATGCTAGAGGATTTGGGCATAGATGGATTAGTTGGATTTTGACTTTGCTTAAAACTGGAATCTCTAATATTATGGTAATGGTATTCTAGGTAATAAAATTCAGTCAAAGAGAGGTTTAAGGCAAGGGGATCCCTTATCACCTCTGTTGTTTAACTTAGCCGCTGATGTTTTTACTAAAATTATTAAGAGAGAAGTGTATAATGGATCTCTAGGAAGTTTTGGAAATGACATATTGCGTAATGCGGTTCTGCAATTTGCGGATGATACCTTACTTTTTCTTCTCATCTTCCTAAACACATTATTGCTCTCAAGTTTATACTTTATAGTTTTGAGCTTTTATCTGGTTTAAAAATTAATTTTGAAAAAAGTTCAGTTCTTGTTGTAAATGATTTTGAAAAAGTAGAAAACTTTGTAGCTAATACTCTAAATTGCAAAAGTATGAGTTTTCCTTTTGAATATCTAGGGTTTGTGATTAGACCTACAAAACTCAAGCATGATGATTGGCTTATTATTATTGATAAAATTAAAAATAAGATATCTAATTGGAATGGGAGATTTCTATCTAGAGCAGGTAGGCTTATTTTAATAAACTCGGTTTTATCAGCCTTACCGATCTATTGGATGTCTATGCATCTGTTTCCAGATTGGGTTATTGATAAAATCGATAAAATTAGAAGAGATTTTTTATGGAGTAGGGATAATATTAATAACAATATAAAATGTTTAGTTAACTGGAAAACTGTTTGTAAAGCTAAAAGGGAGGTTGGTTTAGGAGTTATAAATTTGTGTAACATGAATTTGTCTCTTTTAGGTAAATGGCTTTGGAAGTTTAAAGATGTAAATGATAACGTTATTTGGAAAGAGATCATTTCCAAATACTATCATAACGGTAATATCAATTTACACTAAATTGATTATTCTTTTTCCCGTAAATTTTCTAATTTTTGGAAAAACATTTTAAAATGTTATGAAATTTTTAACTTAGGAACTAAGACAATAGTGCATTCAGGAAATTGTACTTCTTTTTGGCATGACTGTTGGATTTCGATATTGCTTCTTAAGTTTGAATTTAAGGAATTGTATGATATTTTTAACTTTAAGTATGCTTTAATCAGTGAAGTTTATTCTCCGGAAAATGATCCTCCTTGGAATTTCAATTTTAACAGTATCTTAATAGGATCTATCCTTAAGAAACTTTCTTTGCTTTATGCCAGATTAAATCCTTGTAATATTGATAATGATAATGATTTCATTAGTTGGGAATGGGATAAGAGTAAGATATATACTCCAAATTCTTTTTATAGATTTATTAACTTTTCGGGAACTTTAAATAACTCTTTTAAATACTTGTGGAAATCTAATGCTCCTCCTAAATCCAAAATTCACATGTGGTTAATACTTGATGGTAAACTTAATACAATAGATTTTTTAAAGAGAAAAATCATTCAAAATGATAATAAATTTTATTTTTGCAATCTGCATCTTGAGGACATAAATCATTTATATTATGATTGTTTGGACTCTAATTACATTCTAATTAATACTCTTAAAATTTTTAACTTTAACATAATAAATAAAATTTCGGATTATGAATTTTACTGAAATAATTATAGATTCAAATTCAATAAAAAATATTAGGTTTTTACTAGACACTTTATTTATTATTATTAGTTGGTTTATTTGGTTTGAGAGAAATCAAAGAATTTTTAATAATAATAATAATAGTCATCTTAACAAATTGATTTTTTCAATTTCTACATTTTGCTTTAATTGGATTTCAAATCCCAAATATAAATTTGCTAAAAATATCTTTTTCAAACGGTATCTTAACAAGGTTTGTTATAATATTAACTTTTTTAAGCATAACAATAACTTTTATAATACTAATAATTGTATTATTAATATTTTTCCAAATTCATATGATAATCTCACTTTAAATCAAACTTTCTTATGATTAAAGATAAATAAGTCTGATCCATCTCAATTTTTGTTCTTGTCTCTGTTTGGTTTTTGTTTACTGTTTATTCTTTTCTTTAGTTTTTGTCCTGTTGTCGTATTTAGGTTTATATTTCATTTCTTATAATTACATATATATGTATATTTTCTATATAAATATACATATATATGTATCATTCTAAAAAATTTCCTAGTCTTGTTTCAGATACAGGTTTTGGAAGATAGGATATCAGGTTCATTTTGCAGGTTTCTCTTGTCTTCAGATTGCTGGATATTAGTTTGTAGAGAGGTCATCAGAGCAGAGTATCTTCGTCCAGGACTTCTTGCAGATATCCCATCAGATATAGGATTTTGCTATTTTTACTATGGAGTATTTTTTCAGGATGTTCTTTTCTCCAGTTTGGCATTCCTTCTTCTTGTTCAGAGCCTTCAGAGTGGTCTCTCTATTCAGCAGATCCTCTTCAGAGATGATGCTTATTCTCTTCTTTCAGTTCAGTCTTTTGGAGCTTTCTTTCTAGTTTGAGTCATCTCTCCGTTATTTGGAGTTTTTTAGTACTTCTAACATCTTAATATCGGGTGGTGGCCATGCCGGAACTTGATATTGAGATGTGATGGGTGGTGGCATTGCCAAAACTCATCTTAGGAGTACCTGCGATTAGCTAAATGTATTTTTGCTCTTTGTTATCTGCTAGGCATGTTGGCAGCTCCTTATGTTCGTGTTATATATATATATATATATATATATATATTCACATGTGTGCTCTCCTCTATGCGTAAAGGATCACAAATTTTTCTCAAAATAACATAACAGATTCATTATAATTCATAAAGATTGGGAAAAATCGTCAAAAATCACAGAATCAAAAATATCATATTCTCTACCATATAAAATTTTCAGCGTCCAATTTTTTTCGATTATTTTTAATAATTAAAACCCGAAATAAACCATATTTCCTCAAGAAATTCATAAAATATTCATTTTAACTTGGAAAATTACGAAATTAAAAATCCATTTCCAAAATACCGTTATACTCAACATATCAGAAAATAAAATCGATTGGAGAATATAAACTTAAGATTTACCCTTAAAACCCATTCAAATAATTTAATACAAATTCCTTATTACATTATTATATCCAAACAATGAACATACAACCAAAACATGGCATACATTATCAAAATAATTCAGGTATTACCCATAGTCGAATTCAAAAAACGAATAATAGAAATGGTTCACTTATTATTCACCTCAATTTAGATGTTGGAGTTGAAAATTTGATGGAGTTTAATTCCCCGAATCTTTATCTTCCAAATCCCCTTTGATTTCACTTCCTTCTACCTTAATTAATGGTCGGTCCTATATCTTCCATTTTGACTATTTGTGGGTGTGAAAAATGAGAAATGAATGAGAAGGTGAGGGTTTGTAACGACCTGTAATTTCACTACTTCGAAAATGAGAATTTTGTTTGTTTTAGATTTAGAAAGGTTTAAAACTTAAATAAATAAGTTATATATATATTAGATAATAATAAAGAAATTATTTTTCCTTATAGTTGATTGTTATCCCGCCTTTTAGCAAGGCCAAGATATCAAGGAACTAACTGAAAACCAGTGATCGCTCATCCCGATATCGAGTGCGCACAGGTTCACCATGGATATCGATGAATTTTTTCCGAGTTCGGATGAAGCTACAATTGACAAGACACGACAAGCGAAGCCATGGAAGCCAATGTTCCAAGTTTCAAGACAATCCGAGTTCATGTGCTCAAGTTATGATCGATGCAAATTGAAGGAAATAATTCCACTTCCTATCCATCATTGTGCCTCAGTTCGAATCCATCGTCTTTCTATCGATCAGAGCAGCAACAACTTTGCATCCATCTTTGCGTCTCAGTTTGAACCGGTTCGTATCCATCGTAAAGCCTCGGTTCGCATCGGTCGCGTTCGAATCCATCTCGGAGCATCAGTCCGTATCGATCAACCATTGCCCATTTCACATCGATCAGTCATCCTCTAGTTCGCATCGATAAAGAAGAGTTTACTTCGTATCCATCCTAGAGAGCCCCTGTTCATATCCCTCATATCATGACTATTTGTATCGATCGAGCTATCAATATTCGAATCCACCTGGCCACTCCAGCTTTGTATCGATCGACTAGTATCATCTCTGATCGATACGAACATGGCCATACAGTCAACGTATCCATGTGTGTTCCATCGATACGAACAGAGTTTATTTCATCGATACGAATAAGGTCGTCTTCCATCGATGTGAACTAAGAAACTACTGTCGGTACGATCGAGGCGAAAGTTTTGGAACGACTCGGTCAACTCAGCGTAAAAGGTGGATCGATCCGAAGAGTGCGCACCACGTCATTAACTAGGAACGTGCATTGATCGATTCGAATAGATCGATTTGACTTCATTGATTCGAACCAAACAGCCCACCGAAGAACAGCAACTTGTATCGATCGTATCTCACAATCCACGAGTCCAAATGCTATGAAATTTTCACAGAAGCTTACGTACAAGCTAAAGAATGTTCACACCAAGTTTTGACTCCATAGGACAAGATCTTGATCGATAGGAATTACGTTCTTATCGATCACAGATCGAGTAGAAACTTCATGGGATCGATCGCGTGGGCCCACTCACGTGCCCGAAGAAGTCTCTCGAGAGCTGAGCGAGATATCAACCTCCTATGCCTATAAATAGAGCCCCAAGGCCTACAAAAGAAGGAACTTTGGACTCTCCAATGTCCAGACTCTGTCGGATTCAAGTTTGCACTCCGTACTGCTGTTGTCCTCAAATTCATAATTGTAATTCGCTACAATCCACTACAATCGATTGTAATCGTCCAAAGAACATCAATGAAATCATCAAACTTCGTAGTGGACGTAGGCAACACGCCGAACCACTCTAAATTGGTGTGTGTCTGTGCATTTACATATCTGTTATTGATGTTTTTGTTAGATGATCTACATTTTACATTTCTATTCTTCATTTTTATCTCTTCATAGACTTCCAAAGAGTGTTGTGCCCATTTTTGGTACAAACACTTTGGTGCTTTCACTAAGAACACATAGCTTTTCTCCTACTCCTTGGATCTACTGTCGATACCGGATTGCATAAATCCAAGAAGAAGATCTAGATCTCAAGTCCAAAATCCTTCCAACCTATTCAAATTTGCATAAAATCTAGGAAAGGACTTCACTTATCACAATAGTTAGCACAAGGACCGCCTTCACTGCTGTAGATCAAGAAGGACAGGATAGACAGAATCCTACACAATTGCCTCCATCCAACCAAAATCCTACCGTACCGTCAGATCCGTCAGGCCCGGTTACAAGACAAGAATTTCATATGCTGCTTCAAGAGTTGACCCGAGTCCACAATAATTGACTGAACAGCTACGCGCCATCGCTGATTTGACTAACCAACTAAATCGCTAAAGGCGTAGAAGATCCAGAAGAGATCATGCTTCTCATTCCTCCATAGAAAGTTCATCTTGTCTGACTACCACCATATATCCACCCATCCCCGGCTAGAGGGAGTTACACACAAGCCACTGGACATTAACCTGCAATGACCGTTGGACAACTGAGAGTTGGCCCATCGGCCAGTTTCCATACTAGACCCTCCTCCTAGGGAGGTACTGTTCCTCAATACATCATAGACAACCGTGCTACCACTGTCGTGGTTGAAATAGGGGTTGATGCCCAGAAACGGTTAGATCTGAACCATCATCAGCGTGGATGTACTCCTGAACCATACGTCCCAGAAGACTTTGAGCCAAGGAGGCGAGACATGGACCGTCGACAGCGCTCGGTCCAGCCTCGTATTATGGAACCCGACCACACTTTGGCTCAATGTGCACAGAATGTCCAGATGACGGATACTCCAACTATGATTAGGCAAATGATTCGAGAAAGCCAGGGTCTCATTAATGAAGACTGGGGAATCTTCCAGAGTCATACTCCCTTCACAAAAGAGATACTTTATGCCAAACCCCCTCAGTGATTCAAGATGCCAACTCTACCAATGTATGAAGGAAATTCTGACCCCAATAACCATATCCTGAAGTATGAATGGTCAATGAGTGCTGCGAGAGCTGATGATGCAGTGAAATGTCATAGTTTCCCAATTCTTTGGGGGGCATTGCTACCATGTGGTTCACAAGATTGCCACCTCGATTCATTTCTTCCTTTGACCAGTTGGCCACTAAGTTTGTAGAACAATTTTGAATGCATGTTGCGAGGCCAAAGGATGTCAATACTCTATCTACTGTCACCCAAGCTACCGGAGAGACACTCAGACGCTATTTAGAGAGGTTCCATGCTGCATGTGCAGAGATTAGCAATCCCAATGACAACTCAATTTTAATGGCATTGACCAAGGGGATTGACCCTGATTCTGAGTTTGGAAATTGGTTGGCTGGGAAACCTCCCGCGTCATTGGACCTTTTCTACTCCAAAACTGCCCAATTCTTGAGAAGGGAGGACACAAAACAGTCTAGGAAGCAGGATGACGCGGGACTCGATATGGAAGGAATACAAAGTAATGTTGCTGTTAAGGAGTCCAAAGAGAGTTCCAAAATAAATACAGTTAAATATCCAGAACACGCAAACTTAGTAGACGAATAATGGCAATCAAAATAAGAAGCAAGATCAAAATCGTGGTCCGCGACGTAGGGTTCCAATGTTCGATAACTACACTCCATTGAATATGTCGCTAGAGAATGTATATCTGCAAACCTGCAATACTATGCAATACAAGATTCCTGCTTCGAAGCCGTCATCAGAGAGCCAGATCCAGACGGGAAAGTTTTGTAGGTTTCATGAGAGTTATGGCCACAACACAAATTAGTGTCCTCATTTGCAAGATCTCATCGAAAAACTGATTAGAGAAAGAAAGTTGGATCAGTTTGTGCGGGCGTCGCAGTCAGGTGTTGCAGGCCTATCAACTCAAAATCGTGTACCGAATCAAGAAAGGCAGGTGGAACCCGCTCGTACTGGCGGGAGTTAGTTATTAATACAATAAGTGGCGGTCCCCATCCAGCAGACCGAAGCTGGGGGAAATGGAGTCGTATGCCAGTTCTATCAGGAATGCGGACTTTGAATGTTGTAGCATTTGTGATGACGGGGCTCCGGCCATGCAAAAAGGACGATGACAGATGACATCGTGTTTAGAAACAGAGACGTTGATAAGGTCGAAGCCCCTACTATCGACCCACTTGTCATATCTGCCCATGTAGGTCCTACTTGGATGAAGAGGATCCTGGTTGACAGTGGGAGTTCTGCGAATATTTTATTCAAGTGAGCTTATGATTTGATGAAGATGGAAGCCAAGAATTTGAAATCTTGTCAATCTCGAATCCATGTCTTCAATGGAAGTGCTATATACCCATTGGAGTGGTGGAACTGCCAGTGGAGTTGGGGGTTGGAGAACGTCAGAGAGTTTGGAAATTGCAGTTTGTCGTATTGGGCATTGATTCACCTTATAACGCTTTTTGGGTCGATCGGCCCTTGTTGAATTCAGGGCAGCTATTGTTCCGTGGTGCTTGACTCTGAAATTCCCCATCGATCGTGGGGTCGGAGTCGTTCAAGGAGATCAGGCTGCTGGGAGAGCCTGTTATGTTGCTGAGCTGCACGGGGCGCAGCGAAGAGAGAAAGGAAAGGGCGTAGAGGAATCTCCCTGCGTCCGTTTTGCCGATAATTGACAATTGATGCCTAGGCCCAGGCCTGGGCAACCCAACCAATTCCAGCAAGATCTTGATCCTAGAGAAACTGAAAGTAAAGATGAAACTAAAGATAGTCAAGCTTCCCCGGCTGAACTGACGATCGATGTTCCGATCGACGATGATGACGATTCAAAGGTGATAAAGATTGGATCTCAGTTAAGCCAACAGACGCAGTAGGAATTGGTTGAATTTCTCCGGGTAAATCTCAACGTATTTGCCTGGACGCACTCTGACATGTGTGGAATCTCGTCGGACATTGCGAGCCACACCCTAGATATTGACTCGCGGTGTATCCTGGTCAAGCAGAAAAGGCGTGGTATGGATCCAGAGAGATCTGCCGCCCTTAAAGAAGAGGTTGGTAACTTGAAATCAAGTGGGTTTATCCGAGATGCTTTATACCCAGAGTGGGTATCCAATTCAGTACTTGTCCGAACGCTAAATGGGAAATGGAGGATGTACATTGATTATTCTGACTTAAACAAAGCTTGCCCGAAATACAACTTTCCGCGTCCCTGAATTGATCAGCTTGTAGATTCGACGGCTGGGCACGAGTTATTATCTTTTATAGATGCTTATTCCGGCTACAAACAAATACCCATGCACTTAGCCGATCAAGAGCATACCAGCTTTGTGAGTGATTTGGGACTCTACTGCTAAAGAGTCATGCTCTTTGGACTCACGAACGCCAGAGCAACGTACCAACGCCTGGTCAACCAGATGTTCGCCAACCAGATTGGAAAAACAATGGAAGTATATGTGGACGACATGATGGTAAAGTCGAGATTCTCCACTGATCATGTAAGAGACTTGGAATCGATGTTCAACATCCTTCGAGAATACAAGATGAAACTCAATCCACTGAAATGTCACTTTGGAGTTGCATCCGGAAAGTTCCTTGGTTCCATCGTCAATGCTCGAGGAATAGAAGCAAATCCCGAAAAGATCTAGTCTATCAGAAATCTGCAAACTCTGAGAACCATAAAGCAAGTCCAGAGTTTCAACGGGAAAGTAGTAGCACTGAGCAGGTTCATTACAAAGTCCACTGACAAGTGCATTCCCTTCTTCATTCTGATCCGAAAAGGAAAGCGAAACTTTAAATGGACCACGGAATGTGAAGATGCATTCAGGGCACTAGTTCAACATCTCTCTACAACACTGATTTTGTCAAAGCCCATCGACCACGAGCAATTTCCTTTACCTGGCGGTATCAGAAAATGCAATTAGTGCTGCCTTAGTTCGGAAGGAAGACCGAGTGTAGAAACCGGTCTACTATGTTAGTAAACGACTAACCGAAGCTGAGAGAAATTATTTGAAGCTCGAGAGATTGGCTTATTTTCTCTTTATTGCCTCAAGGAAGCTCCGTCCATACTTTCAAGCTCATCCTATCACTGTTTACACCGATCAGCCGTTATGACAGGTCCTTACGTGGCCTGAGACGTTTGGTACGTTACTCAAGTGGAACATTGAACTGAGTCAGTTTGATATCACTTATACTCCACGGGGAGCTATTCAAGGACAAGTCCTAGCAAATTTCATAGCTGAATTTACCGCTCCAGAGGACTCTCCCGAGACCAGTAAATCTCCCGAATACATCTGGAATCTGCATACCGTTGGTGCATCCAACGATCGGTGCTCGTGTGCTGGGGTAGTACTCGAAACCCCCGAAGGCCGATCCATATTCTATGCTTTGAAATTTGATTTTCGCGCTACCAATAATGACGATGAATATGAAGCTTTGCTTGCTGGATTGAAGCTAGCCAGCGATTTGAGAACTATTGCTGTGGAAATTTATTGTGATTTGCAATTATTCGTATGCCAGGTTTGGGGTGAATACCAAGCCAAAGATCGAAAACTAGCTGCTTATCTAACTCGAGTCCAAGGGATACTTGATCAGTTTGACTATTATTCCATCTTTTACATACCCCACGAGCGCAATCAAAAGGCTGATTCGTTGGCAAAGTTAGTCAGCACAGGTGAAGCACAACAAATAGGACTCGTTTCTATTGAATCTTTATCCTCCCCAAGCATTGATCAGATGGAGACAGACTTTGTATTTGAAATTGCTCCTAGTAAAGAGTCGTGGATGACTCTGTACCGAAATTACATCGAGCATAGAACATTGCCTAAGCGCAGAAGTGAGAGAAGAAAGATTCTTCAAAAAGCCTCGCAGTTCACCATTCATAATGGATTCATGTACAGAAGAGGATATTCTGTTCCTCTCCTCTGATGTATCGCACACGATAAAATTAAATGAATGTTACGTGATGTATATGAAGGAGAATGTGGCGACCACACCGAAGGGCAAGCTCTCGCCAAGAAAGTACTCTGATATTGGTATTACTGGCCAACTGTAAACTATGATGCAACAGACTATGCAAGAAAATGTGATAAATGCCAGAAACATGCTTGAATTCCTAGAGCCCCACCTACTGAGATAACCCAGATGTCGGCCCATGGCCATTTGTAGTGTGGGGCATTGATATCATTGGCTCCCTACCTCTGGCCAAAGGTGGTGCGAAGTACGCCATCATCGTAGTTGATTACTTTATCAAATGGGCTGAAGCTAAACCTCTTGCAACAATCACAATGAAGAAAGTGATCAACTTTGTAGTTTGCAACATTATCTGCCGATTTGGCCTCCCTCATACCATCATCACCGTTAACGGAGCCCAGTTCGACAGTGTTGAGTTTAAGGATTTCTATCATGGATTCCATATCCATAAGCGAATGGCCAAGTTGAAGCGGCTAATAAGGTTATCAAGTTTATTCTGAAGAAACGACCGGAAAAGGCTGGGGGCAAGTGGGTTGATCAACTTCCTATGGCTTTATGGGCTTACCGAATGACCCATAAGTCCACGATCGGACACACTCCATTTTCTCTATCTTATGGCTCTGAAGCTGTCATTCTAGTCGAGATGGAAGTACCTTCTAATCGTGTGACTTACTATGATTCAAAAACAAATGCCATATTACTTGCTGAGTGCCTAGATCTATTTGATGAGAAGCGTAAAGAAACTGATTTGAGGGCAGCCGCATATCGGAGTGAAGTCGCCCGATTATACAATTCCAAGGTCCGACCATGAACCTTTGAACTTGGCAATCTCATCCCCAAGAGAATTTATTCGGGTCCTTCACACATGAAGTCAAATTGGGAAGGACCGTATATGATTGCACGAAAACTCGAAGATGGCACGTTTAAGTTATCGATCGTTGACGGTCTTACCCTCTCGAGAGCCTAGAACAGCGAGAGTCTCCTTGCTACTATACATAACAAGCTTTATTTATTTAGTTCATTCTTTTATTTGTAATTTGTTTCCGCGTTTCGAAATGTGAATTTGTAATAAGGCAACTAATTCTGCCGTATTTTCTTATTTCAGCAATAGAATGTCATCTCTTCGAGCCAGAGCTGTGATTATTGAATGTGACGTACAACATCACGATGCACGGAGAGCTAAGTTCCATCATACAGTGGAATTTGTTCAAATAGGGAGTGATTGTGATACGACCGGTCACTTACTAAGTGAAATCCAAGCTCGGGAATAAATCATTACACTAAAGTCAAAAAGGATTGATATACGACAATCCTTTCACTAACTCCAAACTCCCAGAGTGCAAGTTGGATCATAAACTCATAAATACGGCCTTGAAGAGGGTGGACCCGTCCATCTAACGACTTCGACCATATCCTAGCCAAGTTTGAGGAGGATGGATCTGTCCATCTAACAACCTCATTTGTTAACCTGGGGTGGATGTGAACTGACCATCCACGATACCAATAAATGCATCATTTCCAAAGTGCGAACGAAGTCCTAAAAATCTTAAACAGATGTGACTGACCATCTATCGGTCAACTCTGAATTCCCAGAGCATGAATTGGAGTATAAACATCAACTCTAGGTTCCCGGAGTGCAAACCAGAGTATAAACACCAGCTCCAAATTCCCATGGTGCGAATTGGAGTGTAAACATCAACTTTAGGTTCCCGGAGAGAAAACCAGAGTATAAACGTCAACCCTGAATTCCAAAGTGCGAATTGGGGTATAAACGCTAAATCCAAGTTCCCGAAGTGCGAACTGGATTACGAACATCGATTATCTCCGAATTTCCAGAGTGCAAACTTGATTATCGATTGCAACTAACTCTAAGCCCCCGGAGTGTGGACAAAGTATAAACACGACTCGAGTGCGAACGACCACTCAAAAACTAACTTAAGTCCCTAGAGTGCGGACATGTACTTAAAACTTCAATAGGCATGATTGACTGCGGAAGTACAAATGCAGATCCCTAGAGTGCGGATGTGACCATTTATGAGTAAGCAGTGTGATTCGACCGCTCGACTCTCACTTGTTTTAGCAACGATGCAACGATGTTAAATTCGAAGAAATAAAGACAAATTGCGATCGCTAGCCGATCCTTGAAACTTGTCCCCGGAACTGGAGGCAGGATTTAAGTGTTAATCATTGGCCAAAGTAGTGCAGCATCAAAGTCCAACTCGATCTCTTTGTGATTTCCAGACTTCACAAATAAAAGCAAATTCAACCTAAAGGTTGAAACTCCACAAGTGCATTGAACTGAAATTCAAATGCTGCAACAAAGCATAAAGATAGTAGCGATAGAGTCAAAGCCAAAAAAGCAAAATTTCATTTCAAATAATTGTAAATGAAGATTATATACAAGTTTTCCCGAAATTCCTACTAGTAGGGGCCGAACCCGCATCTATACACGGCCTATGAAAGGAAACCAAAAAAAAGTTCCTAACTACCAAAAAATGCGTCGAAGGGGCCTATCTAATCCCTTTTCTTCTTCAGCTTCCTCTTCGGTGTGGATCCTCTGGAACCGCTAGTGATTTTTCGCTTTAAGCTTTTTCCCTTTGGCGGATCGTCTCCAGATGGAAGCATGATTTCAGCATCCTCCGCCGAACTTGAATGTAAAGGAATGCTTCCTGCAGGATGGGTCGGAGGAGTCGGATCTACAACAGGGGGCGGAATGGGTACACTGGTATCAACAAGTGTACCTCCAGATGATATCATTCTTAGCCGAGCTGGGCCAGGCACCACCATTCCACCCTCAGAACTACCACCATGTGCCGCTACCTCCAACTCAGCATTGATTTCAGCCAGTATTTCTTCTTCGCGAATAGATTGAGCTTCGCTGGGGGCAGCAGTGGTCTGTGTTGAAGAACCAGAAGCGGGCGCGAGTCCACTAATGAAAAATGGCAAGTCTAGGAAGGGGTCACTGTGTCAACCTAGAAGCTCATTCATCATCTGCTTTTCGAAAGAAAGTGAGCTCCCCTGCATTTCTTCGATCGGTGCAGTCGTTGTTGTAGTGGTCGCTTCGGTAATAATGGCCTCCTGTGCTTGACGTAATTCTTGGGTTGCAGGAGGTGCTATCGGTGTAATTCTAGTCACTGAACAAAGAAGAAGAGACACTGTTAGCAAGCGTTTCAAGGAAAGTTCCCTATTTCGAACACATATAAGATTTGTTCAGAGTACCTTCCTCAATTTGGCTCACGGATGGTTGAGCGGCTTTGGAGGTGTGCTCCTTAATAGGGGATAGCTACGGCTGTTCTAGATTATAAGCCGGGACAGACTGAGGCTCAACCGCTGGTATAGGCGCAGATCGAGGTGGAGCAGTAATATCAGAACTTGTGGCGTGATGCTCGACACCTGAGCCTTTCCCAATTTCCTAGTGCTGGTTGCTGGGTTTCTCCCTTTCATGTGAGATGATTGAGTCATGGAGAATTTTCCTTTCATCTTCGATCAGCAAGCAATTCTCAAACTCGAACTCGATTCACCTAGATGCACCGCCTTCTCTTCCTCCACCAATTGGCTCCAGACATTATAGAGATGTGTCGAATGTTTTCAAGCCAAACCAAATTTCTATGTCTCAACACATTATCATTGTAGGTGACGAGATGGTCTTCAATGTCAGCCTCCAGCTTGGACTCCACCTTCCGAATCTTTTCCTTAAACTCAACTTCCATTGCACGAACTCTGTCCATAGCCACATCCCTTTTACTTCGAAGTACCACCGTTTGATCACATGCCTCTTGTACTGAAGTGTTGGCGGCATCCCTCCCTTTAATGATCTCATAAAATTGGGACTTAAGTTCGTTGAGCTCTTTGAGGGCCGCGTCTCGCTCGGCAGTGACGGTGGTGTTCCGATGACCCATGTTTGCCATCATAGCATAGTGAGATTGTCTCATCCTCTCCATGGCTGAGTTAGCCTCATCTACCTTTTTGAGAGCCTCTATTTTTGATTTTCGGGAGGACTCGACCTTAGTATTGAGCACCTGGATGATACGTTCTTTCTAAGCCAGCTCCTTCTCCAACTTCTCAATCACGGCTGCCTGCTCAAAAGCTACCTTCGATGCTTTTTTCACGGCTTTCGCCCACTCCTTATATTGGCAATAAATATCTACAACATAGTCATGAACAGTGTTCTTAGCCTTCGTCAGAATTCTCTTTAAACGTGGGGGGGAAAATATAACCGTTGAAGTAGATGTCGGGAAAATCTTTCTTCAATTGAGAAAGTTTAATTGCTCCTTTCCCCTTAGGCTCGGCAAGAACCTGCTCTGCAATTAAGGAACCTGCTACTTCAGTTCTATATTGTTGAGTTTCAGACCTTGAAGCATGAGAAGACGGCTTGTGTCATGAAGTTTCTGGAGGGCTTAAGACGTAAACCAGAGGCTGTACAGGATTTCTAGGAGGAGGAGAACGAGATCGAGATCATTGTCTATACTACTTATCTCTATCATACCGCTCCTGACTGGAGTACCCATGATCGTATCCTATATCTGCTTCTCTTCATCATGCCTTGTAGTATATTGAATATCGGCAAGCCTTCCGAAGACTGCTAAACATCGAGTCCTGACTGGACATTGTATCTGCAAAGTAAAAGAAGAACAAAGTTAGTAATCTCCTGAAGTGATCGTCCTATAGTCAGGAATAATGTAGTGCCATGAAGTATGTATGTATGTACAACCCCCCGACCAACCGGAAGTGTCGATCACGCTAGTGGGAAGGGACTAACTTAAATCTAAAGCGTGTTGAAGTTCCTCCAATCCGACATCATGTTGGAAGGACACGTAGTTTAGGATTGCGATATTGGCGAGCCCTTCGAAAAGATTTTCCACTCGCGGAGGAGAAGCCTCCAACATTCTAACTCTAGGAACGGACGGGGACATGACCACATATTTCCATCTCCCAGATTTAGGACCTTTAAAAGCAGTTGCCTTGCCTTTTCTTTTCCCTTCGGAATCTTGAGGGGTATCATAGATCACGGCCGTAAGTTCATCATCAGTAGGTGTTCTCCCCGGATCAACCTCCTCGGTTATACCAAGCCGGGGCGTCTTACGCTTAGTTCGTTTCTTCGAGACGGATCTTAGCGTTCCCTCAAGCCTAATACTTTAGTTCCGCTCAATCAGTCCGACAATTCTCAAATTCCTATTCGTTAAAACTAAGTCAATGTTTCTCTCTTTGCTTGGGATTTCTTGAAGGATCCGAACTATCTCTTTGAAATGAACCCTTTTAGATCGCTGAATTACAGCTATAAAGAAAAGGAGATATAAGTTTGACTTCAGTTATAACTGTCTTATTAGCTACTTGAGAAGACTACAATACTTACGTCTGAATAACCATCAACTGGCAAATCCTGGAGGTAGAACCACTCTGTCTTGAAATAACTTAGCCCGGTCCAAGACCACGTTACAATTTGATAATTTCTTACTACCTCCAGGAACGTGAAAGACGAGCTATCTCCCCAGCTCTTAATATTGAATAGATATCTGATCTTGATCGAGATCGGTGGTCGAAAGAGATGCTCCATGAACACAATGAATACACTGTTCAACAACATGTATCCGTTGGGGTGTAGTTGAGATGGAGGATCCCAAGGAAAGACAACACTTCCCTGATATATGGTTAAACGGAGGAAGCATCCTGGCTGCGCACACATGATGATTGAACGCGGTATACCCTTCAGGTGGATAGTGCGGTTTGTCATTCGATCTCGGTAATAACACGTCATCCAGTGACAGTCCATGCCTTAAGCATATCTGTCCCAACATGTCTTCGAAAACATTGGAAGGAACGGAATCTGGCGGATTACCGATGAAAGATGCACCAGGTACCTCATCTGGGGTTGGATCTATGACTTTGGCCGCGATGACCGGTATCTCGATTATTGGAGGAGATGAACTCTGAACTTCGTTATACTGTGAGCTTGAAGGTTCCATAACTAACTAGCTTATGAGAAGTCATCATTAGACAATAATAAGCCCGTGCATCCCATTGTGTGAAGTGTGTGAATGTGCGGTGCGGTGCTGTATATTACTTGAAAAAATTCAACAGAGTATGAATAAACATGCAAATGATAGGACTTCGAAATTCAGCTGGAATAACTGTCATCACTGACTGTCACATCCATGCCATCCAGATATTAGCAGTCGATCCAAGTTAAAGTTCGTTATAATTTTGTTAACCTACAGTTCCATCGGCGATCTTTGAAGGATAGTCAAATATGTTGTTCTGCAATTAAGTCCAGATACGCAGGAATGAAGCTCGCTGAAGTCAAGTGTCCAATTTTCAAAAGTTTTCCAAATTCATTAAATTTCGACTTCGTATCGATCACCAAAGTTCAAGTTCGTATTGGTCAAGGAGGCCTCAATTTCGTATCGATCTTGTTCGAATCGATACGTATCGATCATGAGAGCATATTTCGTATCGATCAAGTTCGAATCGATACATTTCGTATCGATCATGAGAGCATATTTCATATCGGTCATGGTATGCAACTTCGTATCGATCACCAGAAAGTTCGTTCGTATCGATCCAAAATGCTCCAATTTCGTATCGAACATCAGCGGCATCTTCTATCAATCACTAGAACCAGATCTTCGTATCGATCAATCTGGATCAATACGAACTCCCATTACCAATCGATACAAGACTGCTCGCCCTACCGATACGAAATCCCATCGTTTTCAAATTGATACAAAAACCCTTTCCTTCATCGATCGGCATGAATACTCCCTTCGTGTCCATCTGTCCTTCTTCTCAAAACGGCACAAACGCCATTGCCTCCTCCTCAATCTTGCTCCGTCCCAAATCCAACACCAACTGCGTTGGAATTAGCCACGACTCTGGGTGATTTGACGTTAAAAATCGAGTCTCGTCGTTTACGCGTTGGATTCCTTCGATGGATTACCTAAATTTGATAGCTGATTCAAGGGATTGAAAGTCTGGATTGGTTCGAGGGCACGCGAGCTCTACTTTTTCCAAGTTTTCAGAGCAATACAAAGGCAGAGAGAAAGAATGGCAAATGAAAAAAAAGGCTAAGTCCAGAGTATTTATATGGACTCGAGTGTGAAGGGAAAAGGCGTTTCGCCTCCCCATAGACTCGACCGGTGACATCGATTCCACCAAATCGATTCGAACAAGCTAATCGAATCCATAAGCTTGGGCCTTCATCGAGACGAAATTGTCAACAGGGATTTTTTCTGAGTCACCAGGGTACGTCGATACGAAAATGTTGTTCGTATCGGTTGTTTTCGACCTTGTTTATATCCATCCACAGTGCATCGATACGAACTATACCGCTCGAATACATCAAGGCACAACCTCCAAAGGCCCGTATCCATTGATGCGAATTGACTATTCGTATCCAACAACACAAGGTTCATCGATACGAAGCATGCGACAAACGGCTTTCTAAAAGCATTAAACTCCATCGATACGAAATGCTTATTTCGTATCCATTGCTCAACCCACAAGATCACAAGTTCATCAACACGAAATCGCAACCTGATACTCACTATATTGGACTCGACCAAAGCTCGTATCTATCGATGCGAACGTTCATTTCGTATCCATCGTTGTGAATCGCATTAATACGAAAATTGCCTTTTAACCTTTTACATCGATTAAGGAGAGGATCGATACGAAGGAACATTCAAAAAACAACCATCAAGCATTGCTGCAACTCGAATTTCACACCGTTTCAGGAGAGGATCGATATGAAATTCGGTATGAAAGAACTGACAATGGCTCGTGAACGTGCAAAAGTTAACGAGAGTCAAATTAGCATATATGCGTATATGTCGGACTAATATCCAATTTTCAACATCCACAAGAATTGAATACTCATCTGATAATGATTATGGCGACAAACTACTAATCACTATCATAGAACAATCAGTTACAACAGTACAGGGTACAACATTCGACGATCAACAATTCACATTACTGAGAAAATCAGTCAAAGATTACAACTTTCAACGAAAAGACGATAACTGTTCAGAGTGAAGGATGCAGATTTTCAAAGCACGTCACGTTTCCATAATACGTACTTTGAGGGGCAAATGTTATCCCACCTTTTGGCAAGGCTAAGATATCAAGGAACTAACTGAAAACCAAGGATTGCTCGTCCCAGATATCGAGCACGCACAGTTCACCATGGATATCGATGAATTTTGTCCGAGTCTGAATCAAGCTACAATTGACAAGACGACAAGCGAAGCTATGAAAGCCAACGTTCCAAGTTTCAAGTAAATCGGAGTTCGTGTGCTCAAGTTATAATCGATGCAAATTGAAGGAAATAACCCCACTTCGTATCCATCATTGCACCTCAGTTCGAATCCATCGTCTTCGTATCGATCAGAACAGCAACAACTTCGCATCCATCTTTACGCCTCAGTTCGAATCGGTCCAGTTGGTATCCGTCGTAAAGCCTCGGTTCGCATCGGTCGCGTTCGAATCCATCTTGGAGCATCGGTCCATATCCATCAACCATTGCCCATTTCGCATCGATCGGTCTTCTTCTAGTTCGCATCGATAAAGCAGAGTCTATATCATATCCATCTTAGAGGACCCATGTTCGTATCCCTCATATTATGACTATTCGTATCGATCGAGCTATCAATATTCGAATCCACTCCAGCTTCATATCGATCGATTGGAATCGTCTCTGATCGATACGAACAAGGCCATACAGTCAACGTATCCACATGTGTTCCATTGATACGAACATAGTTCATATCATCGATATGAATAGGGTCATCTTCCATCGATGCGAACTAAGCAACAACCGTCGATACGATCGAGGCGAAAGTTTTGGAATGACTCGGCAACTCGGCGTAAAAGTGGATCGATCTGAAGAGTGTGCACTATGTCATCACCTGGGCACTGCATTGATCGATTCGAATAGATCGATTTGACTTCATCGATTTGAACCAAACAGCCTACCAAAGAACAGCAACTCATATCGAACATATCTCACAATCCACAGGTTCAAATGCTATGAAATTTTCACAGGAGCTTACGTACAAGCTAAAGAATGTACACACCAAGTTTTGACTCCATTGGACAAGACCTTGATCGATACGAACTACGTTCGTATCAATCACGGGTCGAGTCGAAACTTCATGGGATCGATCGCATGGGCCCACCCACATGCCAGAAGAAGTCTTCCGAGATCTGAGTAGATATCAACCTCCTACGCCTATAAATAGAACCCCAGGGCCTACAAAAGAAAGATATTTGGACTCTCCAATGCCCAGACTCTACCGAATTCAAGTTTGCACTCCATACTACCGTTGTACACGAATTCATGACTGTAATTCGCTATAATCCACTGCAATCGATTGTAATCATCCAAAGAACATCAATAAAATCATCAAATTTCATAGTGGACGTAGGCAACATGCCGAACCACTCTAAATTGTTGTGTGTCTATGTATTTAAATATCTGTTCTTAAAGTTTTTGTAAGATAATCCACATTTTACATTTCTATTCTTCATTTTTATCTCTTCAAAGACTTTCGAAGAGTGTTGTGCCCATTTTAGTACAAACACTGATAATTTAAAAAAAGTATAAATTTGGATTTTAGAGCAAATCAACAAAAGTTAAGTTTTGTTAAAAATAAATAAATACTTAAATAAATAGGTTTAAATATTTATTTAAATATATAAATCTTTTTTAAAATATTTAATAAAGATAATAAAAGTTTATTAAAATATGTAAAAGTATGTTAATGATCGTTTTACAGAAATAACCAAATTTGTCCCATTTTTTCTGTTTTACATACACTGTAAAATTAGAAATTTTGATATTATTTAAGTATGATTTTATAATAAACAGAGATATGTTTTAATTTATTTAAAGAAGTGAAAATTTCATTTTTAAATTGGTTTACATAGATAAATATTTTAACTAAAACGTCAAAATGTGACCATAAAATATTTTGTCGAAAATCAACGTTTAGTCGATTAAAAGTTGTCGTAACGTCGTCATATCTTTATTTTCTTATATAGAAGCATATATTCAAATAGTGTAATTATTAATTAATTCACTAATCAAGTTTACTTTTGCTAAATAAGGTAGAAAATTCAAGAATATAATTAACAAAATGTAAGCATAAAAAGAGAAACATGTCGTTTCAAAGCAAAAGGTGAACATCAAATCAAACCAAACATAATTATTATATTCTTTACTTAATACTTAAGTGAAAATGACATAAAATAATAATTTGAAATGTGATGTTGAGTGTTGGAAAAATAAGGTTGCTTAAAAAGTAAGTAAAGGGTATTTTGGTCTTTTTACAAAATATTATTTTAATCTAAAACTTTTTCTATAAATAAGCATCCACTTTCTCACCTTTTCTACTTCTTCTTCTTCCTTTTTCAAGCTTTTCTTCCACTCTCTAATGGCTTCTTCTCTTCCATTTCCTCACTAACTTTTTCAAAACTATATCAAACAAAGTCAAAACTCTACCAAACTTTGCCAAAGACCTTAAAATATCACCAAAACACGGTTTAGCATCTAAGAAGTGAAGAAATGATGGAGGAAGGGGGAAAATAGATAAAGGCCGAACCTATAAAGAGAAGGAAGCAAGTTGGAAAGCTCCGGAGCAAGGAAAAGAAAAGAAGGTGTTGCCGAAATAAAAAGTAAAGTGTACGAAAAACATTGGAGGAGTGAAACTAATCGTGAGTAATCATATTTACTAACTAATCCATAACTTATTTCAAGTATAATGATTTAGAAGTTTAAATATGTTGAATAATTAAATGTTTGATACCTTGGATGCAAAATTGGTTGATTATATGATTGTCTGTGTGGTTGATAACTTGTTTGATAAATGATAAGAGAAATGATTAGTAGTTAACCATAGTTAATTAAATGAGAATTAAATCCATACAAATCTATGTATGGAAATTATTTAGCCTCTTAATGATTCAACATATCTAAAAAGATTGGAAATGATATTATAATAGTATAATATTATAGTATGAAATGAAATGAAAAATGAGTTTGAAATGATGAAAATATTGTTTTAAACGAGTTAAAATATTTTAAATATGATTTAAAACAAATTTGAAGTGTTTCGGACAAGTTTCTAAGAAATTCACAAAATTTGGCAAAATCGAGTTCGTCCCGTAGCGGTAGTTCTTAAATTTCGACCCGTAACTTCAAATTAATGTAGAGAATGATTTATAAGTCGGATTTTTTTGAAATAAAAATTCATTGATCCACAATGATAATAATTTTCCAACAAAGAAAGAAAATCAAGATTTCATTAAGTAGATTTTGAAATATGTCCAAAATAATTTTCTAAAAATATAACGGTTTTGCAGTTCGAAATACAAAAAGAGATTTCTTTATAAATGATAGATTTAAATGATTAAAAATATGAAATAAATTTTATAAATCTATTAAAATGGTTTAAAGAGATTTGGAATGGAAAATACGAATTTTCAAACATTAAAAAGTTGTTTAAATCAAATAAGCTTATATAGCACTTTCCGCAGCACTTTTATGCTGCGAATTCTATAACCTTTTGAATATGAGTTTAAACGTAACAATTCTTATCCAATTATTTCGTGAATGATTTTAAAAGAATAGTTAAGTAATTTGAAAATAATTTGGAAGTTTTTTTTAAGAGTTTGAATAAATGATTAAGAGGAATTGTTTATACCACGTAAACAAAAAGTTAAGAATATTGAATGTATTAACAAAATAAGTATGCGGAAATGACTAGTACATTTGTCCCGTCTGTGAGATCTGAGAAGATAAAACAAGGTGTTTAACTAAGGTTAGGGATGGAGCAACTTACCTGGCCTATGTTTTCTCTTTTTAGGCGAGGGGTGGAATAGATCGAAAGGAAAGCCCGAATACTCTAAAATATCATATTTAAGTTTTTTCAAGATAAAAGAAAAGAAACAAATTCTTTGAATGTTAATTAAACACTTAACTCCTTTTATTCGATGATTTGTATGAAGGAACCGGGATCAGATTAGGGTGATTCCTGTCCGAAGAACCGAGATCGGATTTGGGTGATTTCTATCCGAAAACCCCTTCAAACTAATTTTCGAAATAAAACATATTAAAGACAAAGATCATTGATGACAAAGATCTTCACAATGTTGGATTACTTGCCATTAGTCCTTGGAGGTGAAATTTACCATATCTAAGATGGCAGTAGTGCTCTATTATAAAAATCTTCGATTTGCAAGAATATGATTTAAAGTTAAGAAAGAAATCTTTGATTAGGATTTAATAAATGATTTGGGAATATTTTTCCTAAATTAAAAGTATAACTTGAATATAAGAAATCTTTGATTTAGATTTAATGAATGATTTGGAAAGGTTTTTCTAAGTAAAAGAGAAAATGATTTGGAATTGTTCCAAGGTTTAAGAAAGGTTTAAATAAATCAAATGATTTAATAAATAAGGCTTAATGATTCCATATACATTTGAAAAGAAAATGGAATTACTTGAAAAGAATATATTTAAGAAAGATATTTTATAAAAGATAAAGTAATTGATTGATGATTGATATTCACATACGAACTAAACATCTTTTAAATCGATGATTGGCTTCGAAGGAACCGGAGTTGGATTTGGGTGTTTCCTATTCGATAACAACTTCGAACTTATGTATACGTTTGAAAGTGAATGTAAGTTGAAGATGATGATTATTGAAGACCGAGGATCTTCATAGCGTGAGCACTACTTATTGACATGCTCTGGGTTGCTTCCATTATAGAGTTATTTATAGCAGTGGTCTCCTCGTTGTGCACATTTTTTGGATTGCAAGGACTACTCGCTACTAGTGGTAGTAGGAGAGTGCCTTCGGTTTCGTTCAGTCCTAGAACAAACTTGTATGGACGAATATTTGACATTGCATTTTTAAGACACAAAGTTTGACTTTTACAAATGTACATCTGCTTGGTGGCGGAGAAGGAAACTTCTCTTAGCTTAACACCCTTCTCTGAGACATACGAGCTCAGAGGTAGTATGTTTGTGGGAGTCAAATAGTGATAAAAGGAATGGCAGTGTGGCATTCAAAGTGGAACATGTTATGATCAAAGTATGGTTTTGTATAAAAAGTGTGGCTTGAAAGAAATTGAGCATAGCCTCGCGAGCCTCACACCCTAGTTATGATGGGATTCTATGTGGTCAGACGTATGCTCGCATTTCGGATAGTAGTAATTTTGGTTATCAGATGTTCTGAGCCCTAGGTACCAGATATGTCTGGGCCTCATGGCAGGGATGCGCAATGTCCGAGTCCTTGATGTTAATTGCAGATTGTATCCACTTTTAGCCATTTGTGTTTTTGTATAACGGCGTCTGAGTCTTGGACGTAAGCCATGGATACATATTGATTTTTTCACTTATTTCCGATCATATTGGAAATCCAATCCCAATACGAGCTTTGCGGTTTTGATTGTATTCCCCAAATAGCTGTAATGACTTGCAAACATTTTAGCTACTACTTTTGGTATCATATATTCCGTTCGGTATATTCCATTGACCTACTCCAGATATACTTCCTTAGACTTAGTCTAGATATTGATACCTTATTTGAATAAGTTTATTTGAAAAGTGTTTTCAAAAGAATGTCATTAAAAATTATATCAAATGTATTTTGGTATAAAAGTGTTTTGGTTATCATAAGGTATTCCTGTTTATATGTGGGCATGGTCTTATGAGATACCATTCTTTTCAAAAGTTTTGATAATATATTCATTTTAAATTTCGAGTATCTCATGCTGGTTTATCAAGCCTGATCCAGGTATTTTTAATACTTGGGTTAGATCCGAGTAGTTTCAGGTTTAGTTGAAGACGGTTGGAGTTTCCAGAGGAGAGCTGGAGATCTTCATCATCGTAAGGACGTATTCTATAATCCGCTTATTTGTGTAATTTGAGTTGGACATGTGTGGTTTATTATCGATTCAAAGGGTACGAAAAAACGGTTCATCGCATGGTTTAAGGAATAAAAGATTAGTCTATTTCTATTTTACCCTTCTCATTAATTCCTCCTTAAATTAAGTTCAAATACTCTTACTTAGTTGATTAATCATGGCTCGACCCTATCAGTTATCAAACCTCATCCCCATCTCCCATTACATTATTTTATTTAACCTATCCAATTAAATTTCAAGAATAATGTTAAACTAAAATTATGAATGTTACAGGCTTCCCTCCTTATCCTCGAAATTCTATAAGGACCACATAAAATGTATATTAAATATGCAAACAATGCTAGTATAACCTACCAGCTACAAAGTCTGTATATAAAAAATATAGAACATATCATCATAACAACTCAGGATAAATATCCATAATCTTGTCCTATGTCTTCCAAGTATAGTCTTTCTCGTTGTCACTCCATTAGACATTCACCAAACTGATTGTCTTGTTCCTTAGATTCTTCTCATCTCTCGCTACAACACGAAATGGTTGTTTAAAAAAAGTCAGATTTGATTCTACTACTAAATCTTCCAATGCGGTCAGAGCAATAATGTTCTCTGTATCATGCACATACTTTCTAAGATGAGAAATATGAAAAATAGTCATGGACTCCCACCAAACTACTTGGTAACTTTACTCGATACATGATTTTCCCTATCCTCCCTATAATAGAGAACGATCCAATATATCTCGATGCCAGTTTTCCTGACATTCCAAACTGTACTACACTGTTCATTGGCGATACGGTAATAAAAACATGATCTCTGACTGAGAACTCTTGATCCATATGCCTCTTACTTCGTTTATGCCTAGACTGAACTTCCTTTATCCTAATGATGTGCACGTAATTGTGCATATATTTACATCCATATTTTATCTTTTTTTTAAAATAATCATCATATTTGGGCATTTTAACATGTTTAAAACCAAAATTCAATTATTTCCAAACCATCATATTTTCATCATCATTCAGGGGCAAAACGGTCATTTTTGTGCATGTGTCAATGTAAGAATTTTTACTTGGACATTTTTTTGATTATTTTTATAGGAATTTGGATGCATATGGAAGAGGCTTATATGAAGATACATGCATGCACAAGGAAATACAAAGGAATGAAGAGGAAATAATTCAAGTTCAAGATCATGAGGACCCCACCCACTTACCTAACTTCCAATTAGAAGCTAAGCACATGCTAAAAGGACTTAAAGCTTCATGTACATATTAAGTGGGGGATTAGTGAATGTTAATGATTACTTGGAGGCTACACCACCTCAAGGGTATTTTGGGAAGCTCCCTAAAAAGAGAGTTAGGGTTTTATACATGTATAAATAGCCCTCTTATGTACATGAAGATCATCATCTACTCTTTCATTTTACTTAGGAAATTAAGAAATCAAAGTGTAAGCTCAATGTTCTATGAAATAAAAATGGCTTCCAAGCCTCTTTCTTCTCTCTTTTCTACATGTTTTTCTTTGTTTTATTGTTAATGTTTATTTATATGCTCTCTTTCTCTTTATGTTCATAGCTTAGATTTACAATTATGAAAGTAGTTAGTAGCTAATCTCTTTTGCTTTCTTTGCTTATTTTCTATTTTCTTTTCTTTAATGTTGAAACTTACTTGTGATGCTTCAATGCCACAAATGAGTAGCTAAACCCCTTCAATTTAAGGGTGAGGAAGCTCTCTAACTTTATGTAATTTCAACATTTTTTATGATTTATGATCTCTTTGTTTATGCTTCATGAATGTGAATTTTGATGTAAGTTTATACAAGTGGATTTGATAGCTTATATTGCTTATGCAAATGAGCTATTCTTACTCAACATAAACACAATTTACATCAACATTTGCTAATTAATTTTTGATTATGAAATGAAAGTAAAAATGAAATTTGATGATCTATGTTACTAGTTACAATAGTAAATAGATCATACTTAAAATAGTTTTTGCTTTGGCTTCTTTTTCATGAGAATTGTAAGTGGTATAATTGTTGTATTATAGTTTGATGGTTTGAGTTATGTTAACTAATAACATAAACAAACCATACTTATGATAAATGCAATGATTATTTCACTTAATATCAAAGTTAGAGATCATAAATTATGTGTTTGTTGATTTACAAAAATTTGAGAGTGGATTTGCCTCTAAATTGTTCTTTAGTCTAATAATTTTTGAATCGCATTTTCTAGTGTTAGCCTCATTTTATTTCTAGTTAACAAATCCTCTTCGACTTTGGTATAATTTGATTGAATAGATTTTTTTTTTTAAATCATCAATTCCCTATGGATCGACCCGTATTCGCCATGTACTTCAAGTGTACGCCGTGCGCTTGCGGTTATATTTCAATTTGAAATTTTTCGGCAAATTTCTAAATCAATAGAAATTTTGTTGACGAACAAGTTTTTGGCGCCGTTGCCGGGGAATTGTTTTGAATTTATTTTTCTATTCTTCGAATTATTTGTGTTTGATTTTAGTGTGTTTGTTTTGTGTTGTGTTTTCTCAAAAAAAAAACAAATTTGTGTGTTTGTTTGAGTGTTGTGTACATTTGTTAGTGTTCTTGTTTGTTTTGCATTTTCATTTGCATATGCATATTTAAAAAAAAAACTGACACAACTTCATTTCTAGAGAAAAAAAAATTCACTTCATTTTGCATTTACAACTTTCATTTTACAAGTTTTTCTTACAATTTCATTTTCTTTTTCTACATTTACATTGTCAAACACTGTGGCTTCTCTGTCTACAATCCCTCTCTGTTACAAAACTGCAGTCTCTCCTCTCTGTTACACTGCAGTCCACAACACATCTCCATTCAAACCACCCATCTTCATATCACTACTAATCTCCTCTGCAAACATACATACAATCCACTGCCTCCTTCCATCCAAACCAGTCACAACCTGACTTCTAACCATAACCATCAGACTTTCAAACATTCTCATCTCATCTGTTTACATTCACATGACCTTCTAACCCCACTCCTTCATCCAAGCTTCAACACCACAACCATTCAAACTAGCCTTCCCTCTGATCAAATTACAATTTTCATCAAAAATAACATCACCAGACAACCAGAACAATCTCCCACTTCATCACCACCATCACAGTGCATCTACATTGACCATACTCAAACCCATTTCAACTACCATATCCTACAACACCTCCCCACACTGCAACAGTGCCCAACCACTACACTTCCCATTTCTACCATAACTTACATCTTCACTCACCAACATTCCACCTCCTGCAATTCACCACTACACTTACCACTACTCAAACAACCCACTTACCACTACACTTCCCTCCACCATTCACTTGAAACTGCAGCCACTCCTACATACCACAAACATCACAAATACTTGCCTTGCAATTCATCTCATCATCCAGAAATTTGTCACAAATACTCCCACTATTGCATCTGACACTATTACAACTGAACCACCACTTCAACACAGTGCACAAGCATTCATTTCGACCAAGTTTTCAACATCACTTCCTTCACAAGCTGCTGCACACTTCACTCAACTCAATTCACCATTAAACTGAGCCATATCTGTGCATATAATCAACCAGCATCATCCACTGATCACCATCCTCAACCCATAAGACTTCACTGCAGCTAGCTGCCTTCTTCCTCCACCACATAGCAAGAAACCATCATTCATCAAACCGAATCAACCACATTTCATTGTCATTCAACTACGACCTTCAAATACATCAACAACCAAGCACCCACTACAGGCAAGCGGTCCTCGACCTCAACCAATTACCGCAACCAAAACGAAACAGCCTCGTCCCCAATTCAATCCCATTGCCCAATATCATCACTGCTCACTCTGAATTCACAAATTTCAACTCCTTCCCTCACCACCACACAAATCTGCTGTCAAATTAACCATACCCAACCTCTGCACAGAACCACCACCACAACACTCTTCCTGTCATCTCCGCCAACCTCACCTCTGCACTCGTCTTCGCCACTTCACGCAATCGCCTCCACCCAAGTCGATCAACAGTCCAACATCGAAATCCCCTACCACTTCAAGCCAACCACAGCCACTAGAACTCGAACCACCCAACCCCTAATCGCACCCACCACCACTTGAAATCGTTAGCCTCCTGCACAAAAGACCTGCGCTTGCTCAATCGCCTTGAATCGATTAACACGAACAAGTTTGTGGAAATTGGGGAATTGGTTGACGACATGCGGTTTTGAAATTCATGATTTTGCAATTGTTACGGGAATTGATTTGGAAATGATGATTTGTGTTAATATCAGGAGAGTTTGGATTTGTTTTTACCTGGGCCGGGTTGGATGTTTTTAAAGCTTGAGTGAATTATTATTTTATTTTTATTTTCTTTTCCTATTGCTTTGTTTTAACTTATTTAGTTAAATTGTCTTTAGTTTAGTTTTGTCTTGTTCCTTTAAAAAAAAAATAGAAAAAATTTGTTTTGTGTTGTTTCAATTTTTTTTTTTTTTAAGTAAAACCCTACTTTTAAATTTCCTCTCCAAAAAAAAAATTCATTAAGTAAAACCCAATTTCGTGTACAATTGGAGAAAAGACGATTAACAAATGTTTAATAGACTTAGGCGCGAGTGTCAACTTGATTCCATACTCCGTGTACGAACAATTAGGCTTAGGTGAGCTCAAACCCACGAAAGTTACGCTTCAATTTGCCGATCGTTCCATTAAGAAGCCCGTGGGAGAAATCGAAGACGTGCTCATTCGAGTAGGGCAATTCATATTCCCCGTTGATTTTATCGTTCTCGAAACACAACCCGTGACAAACCCTGCGAGTCAAATCCCATTGATTTTAGGCCGACCATTCTTAGCCACCTCAAACGCCTTAATCAATTGTCGTAACGGTTCGATGAAAATCTCTTTTGGAAACATGACTTTGGACCTTAACATTTTCAATCTTGAAAGCCACTCGAACGAACTTCGTGACCAAACATTAGAAGTTAGTGCCATTCATGAAAACTTTGAAAACGAAACATTTGATCTTAACGATGAACGCAAGGCCGAGTACGAAAAATTGTTTCATGAAGTCCCCAACGAGATCGAACACACTCTTCCCTTTGAATCGCTTCAAGTTGAGTCTGAATCTCAACCCAATTCTGCAATCGAAAAACTCCCGAAATTGGACCTCAAACCACTTCCCGCTCACCTTAAGTATGCATACTTAGGTGAAAACAAACTTGTCCTGTCATCATTTCTAACAATCTTTCTCTTGACCAAGAAGCTTCTCTTCTCTCTATTCTTTTGAAAAATAGAGAAGCAATTGGGTGGTCCATTACTGATATTAAGGGAATTAGCCCTGCTATTGTCCAACATCGCGTTCATTTGATTGATGAAGCCAAACCCACTCGTGATGCACAACGGAGGCTTAACCCGAAAATGAAAGATGTGGTTCGTGACGAAATTCTTAAGCTCCTCGATAACGGTATCATATACCCCATCTCCGATAGCCCATGGGTTAGCCCAATTCATGTTGTGCCTAAAAAGTCCGGACTTACTGTTATAAAAAACGACGCTAACGAACTTATTCCAACTCGTACTCAAACGGGTTGGCGTGTTTGCATTGACTATCGAAAACTAAATGCCGCAACACGTAAGGATCATTTTCCTCTTCCATTTATCGACCAAATGCTCGAACGTTTAGCCGGTCACGAATTCTATTGCTTTCTTGATGGTTATTCCGGCTATAACCAAATTCCAATCGCTCCCGAAGATCAGGAGAAAACGACTTTCACGTGTCCATTCGGTACCTTCGCTTATCGACGTATGCCATTCGGACTTTGTAACGCTCCTGCGACTTTCCAACGATGCATGGTTGGAATCTTTTCTGACATGATTGAGCGCTTTCTAGAAGTCTTTATGGACGATTTCTCTATCTTCGGCGATTCTTTTTCTCAATGTTTACATCACCTCGAGTTGGTTTTGAATCGATGTAAAGAAAAACACTTGACTTTGAATTGGGAAAAATGCCACTTTATGGTCAAACAAGTCATTGTCCTTGGACATATCATCTCAAACAAAGGCATTGAGGTAGAAAAAGCGAAAATCGATGTCATTGCAAATCTACCCATTCCCAAATCTGTTAAGGACATTCGATCATTTTTAGGACACGCTGGCTTTTATCGACGCTTCGTGAAAGACTTTAGCAAAATCGCCCGTCCTTTGACGACCCTTCTTGGAAAAGACGTTCCTTTCGATTTTAACTCTGAGTGTATCTCTTCTTTTGAACGTCTTAAGAGCGAACTCATTTCTTCCCCAGTCATTTGCACACCCAATTGCGATCTTCCTTTCGAAATAATGTGCGACGCTTCAAACTTTGCCGTTGGTGCTGTCTTGGGACAACGCATCAACAAGATCCTTCATGTCATTTACTACGCGAGTATGACCTTGAACGACGCTCAACTCAACTACACAACAACTGAAAAAGAGCTTCTAGCAGTCGTTTTTGCGCTTGAAAAGTTTCGACCTTACTTGATAGGTTCACACATTACGGTCTACACTGACCATTCTGCGCTTCGATATCTCTTCGCTAAAAAGGATGCTAAATCCCGTTTGATTAGTTGGATCCTTTTACTTCAAGAATTCGACCTTACAATCAAAGACAAAAAAGGATCCGATAATGTCATAGCCGATCATTTATCTCGTCTTTCGAACGCACCATCTTCCTTGCTGATCAATGAAAACTTCCCCGATGAACAACTTCTTTCTATTTCTATCGATCCATGGTACGCTGATATAGTGAACTACTTAGTCACTATAGAAACTCCCTCATCTTGGTCCAAACAGGACAAATGCAAATTCATGTCCCAAGTGAAATATTTCTATTGGGACGATCCATACTTGTTCAAATATTGTCCCGACCAAATCATCCGACGTTGCATTCCGGATAATGAAATAAGGAGTGTTCTTTCGTTTTGCCACGATCAAGCGTGTGGTGGACATTTCGGTCCTCGAAAAACTGCGGAAAAAGTGCTTCAGTGTGGTTTCTATTGGCCTTTTCTTTTCAAAGACTCGTTTGAATTTTGTAAAACTTGTGATCAATGTCAAATGCTTGGACGAATTTCTCGACGAGATATGATGCCTTTAAACCCCATTCTTACGATCGAAATCTTTGATGTATGGGGTATCGACTTTATGGGACCTTTTCCCAATTCCTTTGGAAACTTGTATATCCTTCTCGCTGTCGATTACGTTTCAAAATGGGTCGAAGCCGTTCCTTGCAAAACCAATGACCACAGAATTGTTGTGAAATTTCTTAAAGAAAACATCTTTTCGAGGTTCGGCACACCTCGCACAATAATCAGTGATAATGGAACCCATTTTTGCAACCGTTCTTTTGAAACTTTAATAAAAAAATACTCGATAACCCACAAGTTATCCACTCCATATCATCCTCAGACTTGTGGCCAAGTTGAAGCTTCAAATCGACAAATAAAACAAATCTTGGAGAAAACTGTCAATAAAAATCGAAAAGATTGGTCTCAGAAATTGACCGACGCGCTTTGGGCTTACCGTACTGCTTTTAAAACTAACCTTGGGATGTCCCCTTTTCGTTTAGTTTACGGTAAAGCTTGCCATTTACCCGTTGAAATTGAACACAAAGCGTTGTGGGCAATAAAAAACTTAAACTTTGATCATGAAGAAGCTGGCGAAAATCGAAAATTACAACTCAACGAACTAGAAGAACTTAGGAACGACGCGTATGAAAACGAGAAAATTTACAAAGAAAGAACCAAAGTTTTTCATGACAAGTCAATCCTAAGGAAAAAGTTTTCGCCTAACCAGAAAGTTCTTTTATATGACTCGAGACTTCATTTATTCCCTGGGAAACTTAAATCAAGGTGGACCGGACCATTTGTTGTACGAACTGTTTTTCTACATGGTGCCATAGAAATAGAAAACCCAAAGGATGGATCGATTTTCAAAGTCAACGGTCATCGTTTAAAACCCTTCTTGGAATTTCCCGGTTACCAAGAGGAGGAGCTCATGATCCTTAATGAGCCAAGCTACGTCTAGTAAGAATGTTAACCCTCTTTTGTAAATATGTACATATTTTTCCCCGTTACACTCATTATATCATGCATCGACTGTGTGGACACAGTCAAAATTAAGTGTGGGGGGAGTCTCATTTTCATTTTTTTTTTTTAGTTTTTCATGGCATTTTTGAATTTTCATTTTCTTCAAAAAAAAAAATCTCAAAACTCCTAAATCTCAGAAACATTTTCTTTTTACCATTTTGATTTATTTTTGAGGAAACACTATGGGATAAGTATAAGTTTTGGTTAACAAATTGAAATTTTTGAAAATTTATTTGTCTTAACAAAAATAAAAATGAAGTTTGATTACAAATAACAATGGTTTTACAAGTATATAGGAAGGTTCATTTATGTTAATTATGAAGTATGTTCTAATTGAAAATCGTTGTTTAAAAAGTGGTAAATTTAAAGTAAAGGATATAACATTTTTGTCTTCTAAGTTAAATGGTGCTAAGATGATTTTGCAAAACTCTCTCTCTCTTAAAAAAAATATATAAAAAAAAACAAAAAACAAAATAATAACATCCAAAGTATTCACTCTCATTTAAAAGTCCTCACGGTTATGCATGGGTGAATTACTTGTAATCTTTGATTATGTGCTTTCATACTCATTTAAAAGTCCTCACGGTTATGCATGTATGAAACACATATTATAAAAAAAGAACAGACCTAATAAAAACCACCTACGGTTGATAGGTGTATGCACGAAAGTGTGTACACTCGCCATACTCTGTACTCCCCTCACATAAGCCCGAAAGGCAGTGCATGGGTGGTATATCTGGCCTTAGTTTACCTGAGCTAGGTGTGTAATTTTTCTTCCAAATAATGAGAGAGCAAGCAATTGAAATCCTAGCACTATTTTAACTTGTTTGACCTAACTTGTTATTGAAAAGAAATGAAAATACCACTTTAATAAACTTTGATAATCAACTAAGGATCCATTTCATAATTACATTGTGTTATCAACCAAAACAACTAGCCAAACTATGGTCTATCTGTCATGACAACTTGATTTTTATTGGAAATTTTGACGAGTAAATGACTTAAATTTTCAAGACAATAACCAAAACTTGTATTTAACTTATTCGTGTCAATTTAAAAATAAATCCTTCATTTGTAAATATTTCCAAAAAATTCGCATTCATCTCTTTGTAAATAAATCTTGCAATTTGTAAATATTTTCATCCTGCATTTGGATTTTGTGGGTAGTATCCGCTGAAAACCCTCACGAGACAACACTCGTCCTACTGGGGACACCCAGAGGTTTAACGGCTTGTTGCATACGCTCAATGCAATCGTGCTCCCTACGAAAATGGATTTATCTTAGTTTTCCTTTATTCGAGGACGAATAAAAAGATAAGTGTGGGGGTATTTGATGTGCACGTAATTGTGCATATATTTACATCCATATTTTATCTCTTTTTTTAAAATAATCATCATATTTGGGCATTTTAACATGTTTAAAACCAAAATTCAATTATTTCCAAACCATCATATTTTCATCATCATTCAGGGGCAAAACGGTCATTTTTGTGCATGTGTCAATGTAAGAATTTTTACTTGGACATTTTTTTGATTATTTTTATAGGAATTTGGATGCATATGGAAGAGGCTTATATGAAGATACATGCATGCACAAGGAAATACAAAGGAATGAAGAGGAAATAATTCAAGTTCTAAGCACATGCTAAAAGGACTTAAAGCTTCATGTACATATTAAGTGGGGGATTAGTGAATGTTAATGATTACTTGGAGGCTACACCACCTCAAGGGTATTTTATGAAGCTCCCTAAAAAGAGAGTTAGGGTTTTATACATGTATAAATAGCCCTCTTATGTACATGAAGATCATCATCTACTCTTTCATTTTACTTAGGAAATTAAGAAATCAAAGTGTAAGCTCAATGTTCTATGAAATAAAAATGGCTTCCAAGCCTCTTTCTTCTCTCTTTTCTACATGTTTTTCTTTGTTTTATTGTTAATGTTTATTTATATGCTCTCTTTCTCTTTATGTTCATAGCTTAGATTTACATTTATGCAAGTAGTTAGTAGCTAATCTCTTTTGCTTTCTTTGCTTATTTTCTATTTTCTTTTCTTTAATGTTGAAACTTACTTGTGATGCTTCAATGCCACAAATGAGTAGCTAAACCCCTTCAATTTAGGGGTGAGGAAGCTCTCTAACTTTATGTAATTTCAACATTTTTTATGATTTATGATCTCTTTGTTTATGCTTCATGAATGTGAATTTTGATGTAAGTTTATACAAGTGGATTTGATAGCTTATATTGCTTATGCAAATGAGCTATTCTTACTCAACATAAACACAATTTACATCAACATTTGCTAATTAATTTTTGATTATGAAATGAAAGTAAAAATGAAATTTGATGATCTATGTTACTAGTTACAATAGTAAATAGATCATACTTAAAATAGTTTTTGCTTTGGCTTCTTTTTCATGAGAATTGTAAGTGGTATAATTGTTGTATTATAGTTTGATGGTTTGAGTTATGTTAACTAATAACATAAACAAACCATACTTATGATAAATGCAATGATTATTTCACTTAATATCAAAGTTAGAGATCATAAATTATGTGTTTGTTGATTTACAAAAATTTGAGAGTGGATTTGCCTCTAAATTGTTCTTTAGTCTAATAATGTTTGAATCGCATTTTCTAGTGTTAGCCTCATTTTATTTCTAGTTAACAAATCCTCTTCGACTTTGGTATAATTTGATTGAATAGATTTTTTTTAAATCATCAATTCCCTGCGGATCGACCCGTATTCGCCACGTACTTCAAGTGTACGCCGTGCGCTTGCGGTTATATTTCAATTTGAAATTTTTCGGCAAATTTCTAAATCAATAGAAATTTTGTTGACGAACACCTAACTCGAATTAACTCAATATTTTCTGTAGCTTCTCACACTATATCCGGACCAAGGACTAAACAGTCTCCGGTCTCTGGTCTCTAATCAACATGCTGGTGATTTGCAAAGCCTTCCATACAAAGCTTCGAAAGGCGCAATTCCTATACTAGTCTGATAACTTTTATTGTTGGATAACTCAACTAAGTGCAAATGGTCTTCCCATGACCCACCAAATTCTAGTACACAAGCTCTAAACAAAATTTAAGTACCATATTGGCTCTCTCTGTCTGCCCATCCATCCGTGGGTGATAAGCGGTACTCACTTTAAGTTTGGTAACTAACACTTCTTGTAAACTCCTTTAGAATTTACTAGTGAACAAAGTATCTTCACAAATTACTATACTACTAGAAATCTCATGCAATCTAATAATATTTTTCATAAAAAACTTAGTCAATACAGGTGCCATCCTAGTTGACCTAATGAGAATGAAATGTGCACTCTTGGTCACTCTATCCACTATGACCCAAATACTTTTATTTCCTCTAATTGACCATGGCAAATCGTCAATAAAATCCATGGATATCGTATCCCACTTCCAAACTGGTGTATTTAAGGGCTGAAGCAATCCACTTGACTTTTGATGTTCGGCTTTTACTTAATGGCAATTCAAACACTGCTTCATCCATAAGACTACATCCCTTTTTCATACCTTCCTAAAGAAACTTCTCTTCACATCTTTATACATCTTAGATCCTCCAGGATATCTAGTAAACTTCGATCGATGACATTCCTTAAGAACATCCTTCCTTAGGTCACCAATATTTGGAACACATAACCGTCCCTTCTTCCTTAACCATCCATTTTGGTGAGGAATAAAATCTTTTAGATCATCAATCTCAATTACACTTTCCAATCTTCTAATCCTTTCGGCTAGTAATTGATCATCTCTTTACTTAGAAGCAATCCTTCCGATCAACATTGGTCAAACTTCTAAACATGATAATATGACGGTACTTTGACTAGAACTAGTAGTCGATCTTAACTGCACACTACAAGTAGTCAACGCCTCTAATTCCTTCCATTCTGTCAACGTAGCTATCATTATATTCTGATGTTTCCTAATAAGTGCATCTGCCAATTTATTTCCTTTCCCTGGCGTATACTCAATACCAAAATCATAAGCTTCTAAAAACTTCAACCACCTCTGCTATCTCATACTTAACTCTTTTTGAGAGAATAAATACATCAAAGACTTATGATCCAAATACAACTCGAATCTCTCTCCTAAGAGGTAGTGTCTCCTCGCTTTTAATGCGAAAATCACGCTGCCAACTCCAAATCATGGGTCGGATATCCAACTTCATATGGTCTAAGCTATTGAGAAGCATAGGTAATTACTTTACCCCTTCGCATCAACATAACTCCTAAACCTATTCCACATGCATCTGTATACACCACTAAATCATGTTATCATATGACACAACTAACATGGCATATTGGTCAACAAATGCTTTAACTTAAGAAATGCTTCCTCGCATTTATCAAACCAACCAAACTTTACGTCCTTCCTGGCTAGTTTAGTTAGGGGTGCTGCTATCCGCAAAAAATCCTCGATAAATCTCCGTCAATAGCCAGCTAATTTAAGGAAACACCTTATCTCAGTCACCATCTCGGGTTTCGTTCAATTACTTACAACTTCAATCTTAGCTGGATCAATAAACAATCCTTCTTCTGAAACTACATAACTAAGAAATTTCACTTCAATTTTCCAAAAATAACACTCTGAAAACTTCGCTTTTAGTAGGTGCCGCCTCAATGACTCAAGTACTATTGTAAGGTGAATATGATGATCACTTTCATCCTTAAAATATATCAAAATGACATTAATGAACACCAATGTGAACCTATCCAGGTGCTTTCGAAAAATTTGATTCATCATGTCCATAAAGAGATCTAGAGCATTAATTAACCTGAATGACATTACTAACCACTAATATGAACCATGCCTCATTCGAACGCTATCAAAGAAATATTGTCCTCTGCTACCCTTAATTGGTGGAACCCTGTCGCCAAATCCAACTAGAAAAATACTCTGGCTCTAATCAACTAGTCAAATAAATCATCAATTCTTGGCAAAAAATATCCATTCTTTATCGTCTTCTCATTCAGCTTACGATAATCAATACATAATCTTAACGGGCCATTAAGTTTCTTCACAAACACAACGGCTGCTCCCCAAGGCGAATTACTTGGTTTAATAAAATTCTTCCCTTACAAGTCCACTAGCTGCACCTTTAAATCCTTCATCACGATAGATATCATCCTACTAGGTGGACTACTAATGAGTTTAGCTCCAAGTACAAGATCTATACAAAACTCAATAGCTCGTTTCGGTGGTAGTCCTGTAACTGGCTCAAAAACATCCGCAAATTCTCTTGCAACTAAGACCTAATTTAGCTCATCATCCACTTCTATGGTGCCCAGCAAAGCACAAACTTCTAGATTCGAATTCTCAACTGACTATATAATTTAATCACTACTATCAGGGTGTCTTAATGATATTTTTCTATCGTTAAAAAATATCCTAGCATCATATTTGCTCAACCAATTCATACCCAAAATAATCCCAAAACCCATAAAATCAAACACAAACAAACCAGAGTGATCACATTTCATCATCGAAGTTTTATACCCCTTATTGGATTAGCTACCCTTAAGGAAGTCAAAAGGTATGATGTTTCTAATTCAAATTTATCTATCAAACAGTGAGAGATAAAAAAATGCGATGCACTGGTATCAAATAATACTCTAACAGATACGTCATGAATCAAAAGCATACCTCCCATCATAGCTTTTCACTTCTCTTGTGCTATTGGCATAGATGATGATGGTTCCAAAGCAAAGACCTTTCCCTTTCTTGCCTTGGCCTCTTTTAGACATTTGTTCTTATAACGCCCTACTTGGTCATAGTTAAATCATTTTACATTATGCCTTCCCACAGTCGTCTTGCCATCACCAGATCGACACTCATTAGCATAGTGTCCTTTCTTATTACACTTATAACAAATAATATCTTCTTTCCCTTTCTTGGCAGCTCCACCCTTCTAAGCTCCTTCTTCTTAAAGAATTTCCTCTTCTTATTCTGAGAACTATGGGTTTCCATTGACTTTTCTTTCCCAAAGTCGCATACATCTCCTGAACACTTATCGTCATTTTCACTACTACGCTACTCGAATATCGAAGGTGTGCCATGGTTGCTTTAACGACTTTAGCTTCAGACCCCGGATAAACATCTCATTTCACTTAATCACATTATCATGGTAGCATATCTAGACATAGAAAAATCATCAAACTTCATAGCATATTCCAGCACCAACATTTCTCCTTGCTTCGAATCCATAAACTTTTCGATCAACATTGATGTGGCTGCTTCAGATAAGAATTTCTCCTCGAATCTCCTCCAAAATTCAGCCCAAGTCAATTTCCCTTCCGGGACTCCAATGGTTACTCTATTTCACTAGTACAAAGTAGCTCCTCGCAACCGCCTTGAAGCCTATCCTCTCTGTCATGCAACCCAAATTCGGCAAAAATTCTCTCACAGTGAAACAGTCAATTCTCCACTTCAATAGGATCTTCAGTTCCAAGAAAAGGCTTTCCTCTAAGACTAGTATAATCTCGGTTCCGCTTAGCATAGTTATTATTAATCAATACAGCGGGATTAATTCCATCCGCATTAGCAGCATTCCCTCTTGCTAAACCCACAGCTGCTCCAACTTGCATCATGTTGACAAAGAACTGATACATAGTCCTCATATCTACTGGTGGGGTTTCAACACCTACATTATTAGTTGCATTTTTATTAGCATTTCCTATCGACCTTAGTTCCTTTTGGTATTGGGTCAAACATTTCCATTGGTTGTAATGCTTCCTCCACCAAGATTCACTCTTCCATTTTCTGCTTCTATATCTTGATTTCTTGTAATCTACATATGAGCCTTAATAAGATATAATAGAATGGTCTAAGAGAGTGGGGAGAGTTCATACTTATATATATATATATATATATGAAATACAAGTACGTTATTATAGAGTTATCCTATATCCCAATCTTATTCTCTGATTCATTAGGATTATGTTTTCAAAAACAATTTAATCTTTTAAATTTTACATAAAACTATGCTTTGATACCAAGCTATAGCATCCTCCATTTTGAAACTTGAAATTAAGTGCTATGGATGTTGCAATCATCTATAGTACAAACGTGGCTATGTTAATCATTTCAATAACAAAAAACACATGAATAAGAAATTTTTTAAACACATTTTAATAGCAAACTTTCATATTTCATTTCATATATAACATTTTATATTCATTACATAATCCCATTCGCAATCCTACGTTCAGAGAAAATATAATTATTACAAAATACTCTAAGAGTGATATACGAAGATGCCCATTTGATTGATCATGGTCTAACACTTGGCAGTTATACAACTTGCCATTACATCCATACAGACAAAATCAAATGACACAACGTATTAGATAAGAACTCCTAAATAGCTAGATTGTCTTCTTCACGTCTCTGGAAGGTTATTCGTCTAACTGGAAACTTGAAACCTCATACTCTCGACCTACTCAAATGAGTGCCCAACAGTTTAAGTGGGAAAACAAAAACGTCGGGTCAAACAAACAGTCTAGTGTGAATAATAATCTACCATCTCGAATTACTAGATATTTAGTGAGACCGAACCGCTGAGCAGAACAGGTTTTCCCCTCACTAGTATCCTAACCAAACCACATTAACCTTATGCTGCGCTCCTACATCCAGAATGGTTAGAACATAGAAAATAAGCGTTTACAGTCATGCAACGTATACCGGACTACCCATCCTAATTTATCAGACAATCCATCTTAAACTTATGTGGACTACACATCTCAAAAATAAACATTTTTATGGATTATCTATCCCCTTCTACGGACTATCCATTGCACATGGTTTCATTATCAAAATTATGCGGACTATCCATCTCAAATATTTCATTTAATTAAAATGTTATGGACTATCCATCACATATCTCATAGTTTTCCTAGGATGAGTATGAACCATTCATCAGCCATATAAAGACTATCCATCTCCAACATGATGTGGACTGTCCATCACACATCTCATAGTTTTCCTAAGATAACTACGAACCCATCACTTACAATCCAATTCATGTTTAACCCAAACATTTAACATATGTCTATTAGTGTCCCAAATTAGGTTATGTACCCATATAACTTATACACCTCGAAATGATATGCTTTGGTATCCCTCTATGTCGAAATTTTTAAATGAAATACAGTGGTATACCCAATGATTAATATCAATTCATAAAACAGTTGTGTCAATATGATATACATTGGTATCCCTAACAAATAATGTCAAATCTCTAAAGTATATAACATGTCAAAGTTAATCTTCATTGGTATCCCCAATGAACAATGTCAAATAAAATTTACGGCACACCACCGTTAATACAGAAAATATGCAGCATTCATGCCCCATCTATAAAATGTTGAACCTCTATCTGAGGTTAGAGAAAAAAGCTTGCTTTATTAAATCATGTGGCTAACTTCCAAAATCATAAGATTATTGACCTTTTTAAAAATAGGCTATCTCGCCTCTTTAAAACATACTTTTAGTTTGCACAAAACAAAGCCTCGCCTTGTTGAAATAAAGAGTAGCGGCATTAAAGCTGCTCTGCATTATCACCGAAATCAGTCACTTGCGGCATTAATACTATAATGTCAAAAAACATAGTACTTTGGCTCTATGCCGCAAAACATAGGGTGTCAGCATTGAAAACCCACGATACAAATTTCCTTTAATCAAAACCAAGTAATAGGGGCATCATCGCCACAAAATAGTTATTATCGAAAATATTGCTATCGGCATCACTGCCTCAAGCTATGGTATTAATATAGAAAACATGTGGCATCACTGTCTTAATATAGTTGGTATCAAAATATTGATATGTGGCGTCATTTAAAACAATGGTGAAAACTTGCGGCATTGATATGTGGCACTAAGACATGTGTTATTAATTCTGTATGGCTTGGATATCAAAACCAAGATAAAGGTGGTCGAGATGGTTCTGGGTGAGTTACGAGATTATAATGCCACTTTTGATAGGAGGCCAACATTGCCCACATCGACATGGTCAGAATCGTTCCATAACTACTTAAGTATTTATCATACACTTCCCTCCATACCAAAGTCGACACTCATAGCTGCAGCACTGTTTTGGCTTCGACATTGACATATGCAGCATAGCATTACCATAATTACCATAAAAAATATTTTATTTCTATATAAAGAAATCTTTTTACACCAACTCTAATTCCTTATCAATTTCTATCGGTTAAAACAACTTTTCCCATTTTCATTGCAGAAAACTGCAGCAAAAATTTTTTACTTTCCAAACACAAATCAACTTTAATTAATTAATTATTCATTTAAACGCTTTTTTAGCATAAAGAGTTCATAATAATTCATAAATATTTGGTAAAATCCCCAAAAATCACAAAAGTTCAAAAATATCTTATTCTTTACCGTATAAAAATTTCAAGGCCTAAAACTATATTTAGTTATTTTTAATAATCGAAACCAAAATAAACCCAATTTCCTCCTCTAAAATTTTATAAAATATTCATTTTAATATGGAAAATTATGAAAATAAAACTCCTCTCCAAAATAATGTTTTACTCAACAATTTAGAAAATCAAATCAATTGGAGATTTAAAACTTAGGTTCTACCCTTAAAACCCATTCAAATAATTTCATAAAAATTCTGTAATCATTATTATGTCCAAACAATGATCATACAACGAAAACATTGCATAAATTATCAAGATAACTTGGGTACTACCCATTGCCGAATTCAAAACAAAAAATTAGAGATGGTTTACTTGTTATTCACCTTAATTTAGTGTTGGATTTGAGATTCGATGGAGTTTAATTCCCTTAAGCTTTATCCTTTAAATCCACTTTGATTTCTTCTTCCTTCAACCTTGATTAATGGTCAGCCTTATATCTTCCTTTTTATTGTTTGTGTGAAAATGAGAAATGAACGAGAGGGTTATGGTTTAAGGGATGAAAAATAGGTCTATTCCTATTTTACCCTTCTTATTTATTACTCCTTAGATTAAGTTTAAACAAGATTAATCATGGCCCGACCCTATTAGTATCAAATCTCACCCATATTTCTCATCACATTATTCTATTTGATCTATCCAATTAAGTTTCTTAAATAATATTAAACTAAAATTAGGGGTGTTACAAGGAGCGACCTACATAGCCCTACAGCACACCTTGCTTTAATCATTACTAATTATAAGGTCTGAAACTACGTTTTACCTTTTTAGCAAATCCCAGTTAGAATGCTAACACTACCTTTTAGGAAACAATGCAATGTCAACATTCATCCATACAAGTAGTTCTAGAACTGAACATACCGAAGGCACTACTTCTACTACATCCTCATGATTAGTAACAAGTAGTCATTGCACTTTAAAGAATTCCGTCTTCGATTATTTTCAAGATGTCCCTAATTTGAATGCTTATACCGGTTCAAAGTGGGTTTTAGATAATATATCGTAGCATGGTCTCTCAAATCGACAACGACAGTTTCAAAACTAGCTAAGATTTGATAGTCAGTTATTTAACTATCAAATAAACAAATAATCAAATCAAAGATTTAATTTTACGTGTAAACCAAGCATGGGTAAACACATAAGAAACCCCTAAGGCTCTTTAATTAATCCTTTCATTAATTAAAATCACTTTTCAAATGTTCGCATTTCAATACCTTTTCACCATAAAATCTCTCCACTCTTTTCAATACCTGAAAATATTGATATATTTATATCAATTGTAAAAATATACTTGCAAAACATTTCACTTTCAAACTTAGGAAACTTTTCCATATACTTATATCAACAGTATAAGTATATTCATAAAACACCACATTTTCAATACTTATAAAATGTATCTATATGCTTATCACAACTGTATAAGTATATTCAAAAATCTTAAGAAGGATTTCATTTTCCAAAACCATACTTATTTGGGTAAAACAAATGTCATTTAAAAACATTGATAACAATAAGCCGAAAACATTTCCCGTTTGGTATAAGTAAACGGGTCGTATAGAAAGTAGACAAAATATACCCACCACCTCTAATTTCAAACAGTACTATTACTCGATTAACAATGAAATCAGATAAGTTAGAAAACCATCATTGCCTCGACATACATTCTTAATTCTCGAGATAGAGATGACTTTTCATACCTCGGGATTTAGTGTCAAGTATGAAAAGAATATTTTCCATACCACCATAATTTAAAATGATCATTAATAGAAATCAAATCTCATTTCATTTCATAAAATACCATTTTTTAAAACTCTTTTAAAACGTTTACAAAAAAACCTTTATAAATCCCCTTTTTTATTTGTAAATTTTTTTTTTTTATAAATCTCCAAATATAATCATAAAACTCTTTTTATAATCTCTTTTGTATCTATAAAACTTCTTCTATAAATCTCTTTCATATTTATAAACTCATTTCTATAAATCTCTTTTATATGTACGAAGCTTATTTCTATAAATCGCTTTTATATTTATAGAACTCATTTATAAAACTCCCTTTATAAATCTTTTTATACTTAACACAAATCTTTTCTCTCAAAATAGGACCAAATAATTTTCATAAAACGATCATTTCATATATCACTATAAATTCGCAAATGTAATTTATTTTCCAATTTATCAAAATCATATTAATTCCCTTTTATAAATTATCATTTAAAAATACATTCTTTTATTTATAAAACTATTCTTTTATATAACATTTTTATACAAAGCATTTCACAACTACTCATTTCAAATTATTATGTCTTCTTTTAAAAAAACAGAATCACTTTATTCTAAACAGATAAATTCTCCTTTATTTTCCATTAAAATGAACGGTCATTGTTATATTAACCTTTTTATAAAATAAATACTTCCCAAAATACTTAAAATATTTCCATATATATTAGAAAAGTCTAATAAAAAGGTTGAAGTAAAATAGGGAAGTTCAAAACCCATTTTAAGTAAAATTTCACAAAAAATCTAAAATTTAGATTTAAAATCATTCTTCGAATCAAAACCATTTTCTAATCATAATGTAAACCATAGTATTTAAAAATACTAAAATGAGGCCCACCATAGTACATAACTAATGCTACTATTACCTTTATTACTAAAATTGTTCAACTTTTAACGCATATCGATGTCATATCTAATATGGCCAACAACCAACTTTTAGCATTCAAAAATTTATACAACAAGTATATAAATGAAATTAAAATCAATAGGTATAAAACTAAAATTTAAAATCACAACAGCGAGAAATCCAAATTTCTCTACAAAATTCCCTATATTTCATTTTATATGTCAATCGCTTTTCTGAGCGAATAATTCAACCAAAACAAACCAATAAATCATTCAAACACAATTTTTTTTATTATCTACTACATATCATATAGTATTCAATCAGAGGTGCGTTAACTTGCAAAAAATTCCAGCAGATGCTTTAGCGTTGCGGTTTGATCTAAAATTGCTCAAAATTTCACTTGCTCCAAACTTGACGAAATCAATTCTAATGCGTATATATCGCTCATACAAGCGCAACGCAATAGACTGTGTCATCTCATATGAAGAAGTTGTGCATTTTATAAGATTTTGAATTAAATTATATTAGTTATACACTAATACTGTACTTAAAACAGTTACCCACCCCTAATCGGCTTCTCCAAATACTAAGCATGCACAGTTGACATATCGATACCCAAATCATGCCACTTCTCCTATCGATCTCTCCTCATATGCACCACTAATCGAAAAATGGTCAATTTCAACGCGTCGCCCTTTGTCATTTTTCTACGACACACCACTCTCATCCAACTCGATCTACTATAGAAAAATATGATCGCAATCTGCACCTTCGACCTGCGAAATATCACACTCCCCAAAAAATGACCGCAACCCACCAATCTTTGCCAATCGAAGCTCCTCTATATGATAAACACAATGCCACCCTCGATATCCCCTAACTCTACCTAAATCTCACTAATTCCAAAAACCTAGTTCACCGTATTCACATCGACCATCACAAATCCGACCACACATGTCCAAACTCTATAGACTTGAAGATCTCATCATCGCGAACATAATGGATCCAAAATTATATTTTTTTTGTTAATCAGATTATTTGATTTGGATTTTTGTAAGGGGAGACCATTTTTATTTTTGATTACAGGAAGATGAAACAGAAAGGGAGGGAAAAATGAAAAGTCAAGAGGGGAAAGAAAAAGTAGAGAAAAGTCTTATGATGATGTCTGTTTATTTTGCAATTTTCAACACTTCGCCACATAGAATTTCATTTGCATACGAACCACGAATGGAAAAACCAAAAATCAATCACATATAAAATTGCGAGGCAATTTCATAACAATAATAAAATATGCTGGTTGCCTTATTCTATAAAATTTCAAAAATACTAGCATTTTCTATGAAATACATCAAATGATAATTTCAATATTTACCAAATCAAAAATTAGGGAAAAATCCTATAAATTAAATTAAAAATATGTTATTAAAAATCAAGTTTTTTTAATTAAAAATTAATTCTATAATTATTTACCACATTTGAATCAAATGTGAATATTTAAATAAATTAAACCTTCCGGTTTGAAACGTTGAAAATTCTGGATCGTTACATTCTTCCCCTTAAAAGAATTTTGTCCACGAAATTCCCAAAAGAAAGAAAAATGCCTTCACACATTTAAACTTTTAAAAACTAATTAATTAAAATGATTATTAATCCTTTAGAATCCCATATGTTATGGATAATTACAACACATCAACTCGCCAAAACTGGCCCAAATCAACAAAGAAAACAAAAGCCTAAAGGTGGCCTTCCATATCTGAGGCATAAAATCATTAATAACAGTATATGCTTATAATATATCCTATAGAGTGTGTATGACATATAGCAAACACACCAGTTAAGCATAAACATGTACTTATTGTCGAGCAATCAAACTCTACTCATGAAACCAAAAGCAACTAGCTAGAATTTGCTTTCAGAAACCTATATCTCACTTGCGAATGCCATCAAACCACATAACTTGCATTTCTAATGAAAGAACCATATACCAAATTAAAGCCAGTACGATGTACATGTGTCATTCGTACAAAATACCAAATTCGATCACTGGCTCGATCATACAAATTTCACTTCCGAACTAGTACCACTCACCAGGCTTTCCTAGTGCGAAATCCGATCGGATTTCTTGATAAGAAACCTCTGTTCTTCTTGCATAGTCATATGCTAAGATAAAAAACTTCAAAATCTTATCAAAAATCTATATCAACTATTCGCGGTCAAGATTCGAGTGAAAAATCCTTGTTTGGATCAATGTAAATCACCTCAAAATCATGTATTCGAACTTGGATCAAGAACAGTTATGCAAATAAAATGATCTACATAGTACTTACAAATTTATTCCATTGGTTTGTTAAGTATACCCATTTATTTTCATTTTAAATCACATTCAAATTTTACTTATAGTATATTTCCTTTAATAATAAATCGTTTAGTTTAAAACCATTCCATACTTAAGTTTATAAATATACAAGACATAAGTTCATGTCCGTATAATACTCCGTTACATCCTAAGAGTATATATCCAATATCAGATTCGTTTTACTTAACCAGGATTTTGTAAACTTGTTCTTGACTTACTATCTTCTCAAATTTATAAGTTTCAAAAACTTATTCTCTTATATTTTCACAAATACACATAGCTTCAATTCCTCAATTAATTTGGAAGTTTTCGACTGTCCAAAATCGTTGAAAATTTTATTTTATTTCAATAAATGAAAACTACCAAACAACATATCATAATGAGATGCACAAAACAAACTACCCTAATGCATAGGATACTTGAGTCCATATAATACCTTAACTGAAAACTTTAGAATTAAACAACCGGGTTTTATTTCAAATCAATTTGAAATAATAATATACATATCTTCTTTTGTATATCAGATCATACTTTCAAAGTTTAAAACAAAATTTGTCTTACCAAAACAACTCTGAAGAAAACTACTATGGGAGTAATCCCTTACTTAGAAACTCAAAAGTGAATGCCAATGATGTGGTGGTCATCACTAGAATTATTTTCCAGCGATAAAAGTGAGTTCAGTGTTTTCTATCTCCTTTAAATTTTTTTTTTTTTAAATATTTCTATTCATAAATACTTTCGAATAATACTATTTTTTTCTCCTAAAGCTTTGGAAACAATTTCCAAAAGACTAGGATTTGAGTTCTCAAATTCTTAATTTTAAATCCTTTTATTTATAAACTATATTTACAAATTGTACTTATAAAATATTACTTCCTTTTAACTATTGAATATGCTAGTATATGATTTTTGCTTAATGATAAAAAACATATATATTCATTTAAATGTTTTTGTTATTGTACTATTTTATTTTCACATAATTAAATAAATATTTGCTATATATAATAAATAACACAGAATTTAAATTCAAACGGATATTTTATTCAAACAAATTTTTTATTATAATTTTTGAGTACTACAAAATTTGAGCTCTCACTGTATATACATTTGTCAGTTACAATACAATTTCAATTACATCTCAAATTTCAATTTACATAACTTTCCTCACTACATATAACTCGTTCACTCATATTTGTTCTTCAGTTGTATTCCAATTTGTATCCAACATCTGAATTATCTGCAAAATAAATACTGATGTAGTAAAATTGAAAAAGAAATATTTTTGCAGTGTAAAATAGAATGTTTTTTAAAATATTATTTTCCTCAGTTGTTTGGGTTATTCGTCACCATTTTCATTTGAATCCATTCATACACGAACAATCTGTAACATGCACAGTGTATCACTGTACATGCCACAAGGCCATACACACTGATATACACTTGATAAAACTGCAGGGAATGGTGAGCATAAGGTCAAATCCAAGCCAAAGCAAGGTTCAACTCAAGTGCAATACAAATAAAGTCACGATATGAGCACAAGGTCAAACCCAAGCCAAAGTTAGATTCAACTCAGGTGCAATACAAAAATAAAAATAGAATGGTCAAGATTTAATCACTGGAACAAGCCTCGACAAAAAATTCAATGTGTACACATGAAAACAACTCAACCATTCAAACTCAAGCATGAACCAAGACGACAACAAACACCAGACCAAATTCAAGTATGAACAGAGTTGTGCCTAGACCACTGACCATATACAAACCAATGTACAATAGATACTCAAGTGAAACAAGTCAGTACACCATGAACTACTCGAACACACCGACTTGTGTATATGCAAGCGCATGGTGTACGATTGTAGCACGTATGCGAGTACGAGTCGATCCACAGGGAATTGTTTAGATTTTGAAATTCTATTCAATCAAATTAAACCAAAGTCGAGTGATTGTTAACTAACCAAAAAAAAATAAAAACATACTAAAACTAAGGAGAATAAAAATATAAGATTAAAGAGCAATTTAGAGGCAAATCCCCTCTCCTGATCATATAAATCAACATAATGAAATTATCATCTCTTTTTTGTCATTTGTGAGTTTAGTTGATGCATTTATCATAAGTATGGCCTAATTGTGTTATTAATTAACACACTTCAGCCATCAAACTTTAATGCACCCTCTAATCCACTTACTAACTTTAATGAAAATGATATGAAATTAAAAGTAGAATCGATTTTAAGCATGGCTTATTAACTATTGAATTAGAAACATAAACCATCAAATTTTGATTCTAAATCCACTTCCATTACCATGATCATATGTAGATGAAGAGGTAATTGGTGATTCATATGACTAAGCATAGCCTATTTTTTTGACAACATAAGCAATCAAACTCAATATTAAACACAAAATGACACAATCATCTAACTTTCATTAAGCACAAAAGAGACATAAAAGAAAAATTACGTTGCATCTGCATGATTCAAGAGAGCTTTATTACCCCTAAATTGTAGGGATTAGCCTATCATATTTGTTATTAAATCAAAAAATGTACAAAGCAACTTGAAATAAACAAGAGGAAAAAGAAAAATACATACTGAAAAGAGAACTAATGTAATTGCATAAAATAAAATCTACAATACTAACATGAAAGAAAAGATGGCATTTAATTAAAATAAAACACTAATTCATTGCATAAAAAAAGGAGAAGTACATGAAATAAAAATGGCTAAGTAACCATGAAAATAAAGAAGAGGGCTTTTCTTTTATTTTTGAGCCTAAAACTAACTAAGTGGAAGGTTACATGAAACATAAGGGGTATTTTTACATATATAAAACCCTAATTCATATTTCTGGGGAATGCCCAAAATACCCCTGAGGTAGTGTGGCCACCAAGTAATCATTAACATGTCTTAATCCTCACTTAAATGTACATGAATCTTTAATGACTTTTTAGCATGTGCATTAGCTCTTAATTGAAAATCAGGTAAGTAGGTAGGTGGGGTCCTCCATGTTCATGAGTTTGAATTATTTTCATCTTCATTTGTATTGTTTCCTTCTGTGCATGCATATCTTCATGAAGCCACTTATATTTGAATTCAAATTCCTATAAAACAACATAGATATTTTCAACTGAATTTTAGAAAATTAATATATGCACAAAAATGACCATTCTGCCCTTGAATGAAGACGAATATGTGACGATTTGAAATAATTTGAATTTTTGGTTTAAACAAGTTAAAATACCCAATATGATCATTTATTTAATTTAAATAGATTAAATATGGTGGTAAAATTATGTACATTTACGTGCACATCAAATACCCCTACACTTATCTTTTTATTCGTCCTCGAATAAAGGAAAACTAAGATAAATCCGTTTTCGTAGGGAGCATGATTGCATTGAGCGCATGCAACAAGAAGTTAAACCTCTGGGTGTCCCCAGTAGGATGAGTGTTGTCTCGTGAGGGTTTTCAACGGATACTACCCACAAAATCCAAATATAGGATGAAGATATTTACAAAATGCAAGATTTATTTACGAAGAAATGAATGCGAGTTTTTGGAAATATTTACAAATAAAATATTTACTTTTAAACAGACAAAAATAAGTTAAATATAAGTTTTGATCATTATCTTGAAATTTAGGTCATTTACTCATCAAAATTTCCAATAAAAATCAAGTTATCATAGTAAATAGACAATAGTTTAACTCGTTGTTTCAGTTGATAACAAAGCGTAACCATGAAATAGACCCTTAGTTGATTATCAAAGTTTATCAAAGTGGTATTTTCATTTCATTAACAAATCAAATCCAATAAGTTAAAATAGTGCTTTGATTTCAATTGCTTACTCTCTTTAATTTTTTTTATTTGAAAATTTTATTGATATTAACAATATTTACATATGACTAACTTAGATAAACAAAGGCCAGATATATTACCCATGCACTACCTTGCAGACTTATATGAGGGGAATACAGAGCGTGGCGAGTAAATACATAAGTGTGAACACTTATCGACTATAAGTGTTATTAATAAAAGAAATTTTTTTATATAACACACGTAACTCAAATAAACTGAGGCCGGGTATACCGATCATGCACTGCCTTTCGGGCTTACGTGAAAAGGGTACAGAGCATGACAAGTGAACACATGACTCTAGGTGTTTATCAAGAAAAATAAACACAAGAATTTTTTATTTTCGGCTTTTTTTTTGGTTGCTTTTTTTTTTGTTTTTTTAAAGAGAGAGTTTTGCAAAACCATCTTAGCACCACTTAACTTAGAAGACAAAAAAATGTTATATCCTTCTATTTGAATTCACCATATTTTAAAACAAAGATTTTCAGTTAGGATATTTCATAATTAGCATATATGAACCTTCCTATATACTAGTTAAACCATTGTTATTTGTAATCAAACTTCATTTTTATTTTTGTTCAGACAAATAAACTTTCAAAATTTTCAATTTAATAAGCTAAAACCATATATTTATCCTATAGTGTTTCTTTAAAAGTAAATCAAAAATGCTTAAATAAAAATGTTTTTTTTTGATATTTTTTTTTTTAAATTTTGGAAAAAATTGAAAATAAACCATGAAAAAAAAAGGATGATGAGCCTCCCCCCTCACACTTGATTTTGACGATGTCCCTATAGTCAACCAAAGTGAAAGGAGAAAAATAAAAATAAAAATGGACTTTATTTACATGAAAATGAAATGATTATTATTTACAAGAGTTTAGAAAGTATATCGTCAAAAAGTAAATGAAAGGTCGTGACGCCCCACCTCTATACCCATGCTAGCCAAGAACACTACGGAGTAATGCTGTCAACTAGCACGGAGAATAAGGCTGTTGAGGAGCGACCATCCGTGTAATTGCTTTGTGCGAGCACCGATATGCCAGATGAAATATAACATGCATTTATTTTCAAGAGGAAATCCGACATACCGACACAAACTCAAAGCTACTACACAGTGGCTATAATGTCTTCGAAAACAAATATGGAAATAAACATAACATAAATCAGTCACGGATAATTCATATCACAAAGGCGGAAATAGATATGGATATATATAACGCATAAAAGTGTTCATCAGAGTAGTGGTCAAAAAGATCCACAATAATACAAGAGAATAGCAACACGTGCTATACAAAAGAATACAACTATGAGTCTATATCTCAAGTGTATACAACCAAAAACTACTAAACTAGAGTAGTTAGCCAAAAGATCAGATGATGGTCCGATAAGGAATCAAGCAGAAGCACCTGTAAAATCCCAGTCTCACCCGAGTATTATTTATAAGAAAATAATAAACAGATCAGTCTAGCTATAAATATCAGATAACATGATATAGAATAAGAGATATGGCATAAACATATAATACCCATAACGGCATACTACTATAAGTATGAAATAGAAAATCAACAAGAGATTAATCAATATCACAAGAAGCTTTTCAAAGATCCAAAGAGGGCATCATACCCAAAACTTGTATTCACAACAAGTCGATGACACGAATTCCGGAAATCACAAGAGAAAGGTTGGCCAAGACATTGATGTAGTGCAAACGGTACATCCAATGAATCAAAAGCAAAGACATTGATGTAGTGCAAACGGTACATCCAATGAATCAAGAACAAAAGGGTATGTGTCAGTCGGAATCACGCCCATGGGGTCTAGTCTAACCTTGCATACAAAGAGACATCGCACAATTGCTAGTCTAAATCATAAAATGACCATCATGATCATCAAGAAGTGTCAATTACAATAAGCTAGTAAATATATGAGCTTAGCTTCATGTCCCATAACCACTAGCTTAACTTAAATATTTACGAACAAATTGTAGATCTCCACTAGAAAATTGTCACAAGAGATTCAATCGAACAAGTCCAAGAATTAACCGACGAAGTAAACGCAAGCGTTTCATACCACTTGTTTTACTAAGTCGTTTAATTAGATTTCTCATACGAGTGAGGTAAAGGTTTGTATATACTAGTAGATTGGAAAACGGTTTAGGAAACGATCTTTGTAATTGAAAATAGAGTTGAAATCATTTTGATGAAAAGGGTTTTGATATTACTGCTAGTATAGAAAACTTTTATATTTTTAAAGTGACAACTCACAAAGAAGATTGCAAGAACAATCAATCAGTAAAATTCACATTCGAAGACGTTAATAAAATTCAAAGAAACCGATAAAGAATCCATCGAAATGGATATTCAAAAATCCATAAAAAGGAGTCATCAAAGTCATAATAAATGATAACAACAAATAGGATCATCACGAATCGATTTAAATTGGAATTCTCAAGCAAATAGGCAAATAGGCAAAATAGTGCTGATTCAGACGTCTGAAATCAAGGATTCAGACGTCTGAATCTGGAAAATAAATATTTTCCAAAGACAGAATTCAGACGTCTGAATCCTTGGATCCAGACGTCTGAAATAGGCACTTTTAGCCTATTTCCTTTCTCGTTCCAAAAGAACCAATTCAGACATCTGAAACCATATATTCAGACGTTTGAATCTGGGAGTAGAAATCTTCCCAGAACAATATTCAGACGTCTGAATATTACGTTTCAGACGTCTGAATGAAGGGTTCAGGGCATTCCCTGAACCTAGGCCAAAAATGGCCAAACGAATATCGGAAACGATCGAACGAGCAAATGGCGATGACTAAGGAATTACGTCAAACGACAACCCAGCCTAAACGGCTCTTCGATACGCCTCAAATATCAATGTCCAAATATCCATAATAGGATTTTCATAAATTGGACCAAAACACCAAAAATTGGAATATACACGAAATCAATCCAAACCAAAATCAATTGCACATGAATAAACGTTAGGAATTCATACCTAACAATCGTAGATAATTATAGACAAAGATGTGAGATAAAAATCTCACCTTTGAACCCAAATCAATGAAGGAGAAGCTTTAAAAACAAGCTAAGATCAATTCCTCTTCAATAACAACTCAAGAAGCTTCAATCTAAGCTTAAAAGAGAATCATTTCCTAAATTAGGTTTAGGAATTTTCTGAAATCAAAGAGAGAATGAGTTGGAGAAGAAGAAGGAGATGCTTACCAATGGGTTCACTTAAGTTTTGAGCAAGAAGATGGATTTGCTAATGGAAACTAGGGTTTAGGATTTCCTAATTCTTTTTCTCTTCCCCCATTTTTGATGAAGCTTGAATGTATTAGGAAATTATGAAGTAATGAAGAGGAGAAGGAGTTGGGACTGTATACATAAGTGGCTCAGCCCAAACCAAAGCCCTAAGTACAAAGTAGCAAAAATCAACTTTCTCCAAACATATCGAAGCTTATACTCAAAAAGGTCGCAAACATCACTTTGAACTCAATGGGGGTGGTCTCGAGTCATAATTCGGCTGTTTGCAAAAAGTAGCTTTTCGGACTAAAATCCGACTAACAATAAAATATTTAAATAAAATATTTAAATATAAAATCGATAAATATGCGGGTTGTTACAGACTCCCCTCCTTAAAGAAATTGCGTCCTCGCAATACTTAAGAGGAAAATAAGAAGTAACAACCATGGAAGCATATCAACACAAAAGAAAATTGAAATAAGAAGTTCACCATAAAGTGCACGAAAGAGTTAGCAAGAACGGGATCGCTCAATGAATTCTCTAGATTCCCAAGAGTAATCCCTAGGATTTGAGAACCATTGAACTCTCACAAGAAGAACATCTTTATTTCGAAGTCGTTTGAGCTCCGAAGCAATAATTCGAATAGGATGTTGCTCAAAAATCAAATCTGGTGAAACTTCAACTTCCACAATATCACCGAGCTCAAGAATGAAAACCGGAATCCCTAAGGCATTTCCATAGATAAAAGACGTGGGGAACGTCAAGAATAGCAGAAAATTGAGCCGGTGCAACGGCGTAGTATAAAAACGGTGCGCCCGAGGAACTAGAAAATCAAATAATTTGGGACATCAGCGTAGTACAAAAACGGTACGCCCAATGAACCAAAGCAAAGACATTGATGTAGTACAAACGGTACATCCAATGAATCTAATAGCAAAGACATTGATGTAGTACAAACGGTACATCCAATGAATCAAATAGCAAAAACATTGATGTAGTACAAACGGTACATCCAATGAATCTAATAGCAAAGACATTGATGTAGTACAAACGGTACATCCAATGAATCAAATAGCAAAAACATTGATGTAGTACAAACGGTACATCCAATGAATCCAAAAGCAAAGACATTGATGTAGTACATACGGTACATCCAATGAATCGAATAGCAAAGACATTGATGTAGTACAAACGGTACATCCAATGAATCGAATAGCAAAGACATTGATGTAGTACAAACGGTACATCCAATGAATCAAATAGCAAAAACATTGATGTAGTACAAACGGTACATCCAATGAATCCAAAAGCAAAGACATTGATGTAGTACAAACGGTACATCCAATGAATCCAAAAGCAAAGACATTGATGTAGTACATACGGTACATCCAATGAATCAAATAGCAAAAACATTGATGTAGTACAAACGGTACATCCAATGAATCCAAAAGCAAAGACATTGATGTAGTACATACGGTACATCCAATGAATCGAATAGCAAAGACATTGATGTAGTACAAACGGTACATCCAATGAATCGAATAGCAAACACATTGATGTAGTACAAACGGTACATCCAATGAATCCAAAAGCAAAGACATTGATGTAATGCATACGGTACATCCAATGAATCGAATAGCAAAGACATTGATGTAGTACAAACGGTACATCCAATGAATCGAATAGCAAAAACATTGATGTAGTACAAACGGTACATCCAATGAATCCAAAAGCAAAGACATTGATGTAGTACATACGGTACATCCAATGAATCGAATAGCAAAGACATTGATGTAGTACAAACGGTACATCCAATGAATCAAATAGCAAAAACATTGATGTAGTACAAACGGTACATCCAATGAATCCAAAAGCAAAGACATTGATGTAGTACATACGGTACATCCAATGAATCGAATAGCAAAGACATTGATGTAGTACAAACGGTACATCCAATGAATCAAATAGCAAAAACATTGATGTAGTACAAACGGTACATCCAATGAATCCAAAAGCAAAGACATTGATGTAGTACATACGGTACATCCAATGAATCGAATAGCAAAGACATTGATGTAGTACAAACGGTACATCCAATGAATCAAATAGCAAAAACATTGATGTAGTACAAACGGTACATCCAATGAATCCAAAAGCAAAGACATTGATGTAGTACATACGGTACATCCAATGAATCAAATAGCAAAGACATAGATGTAGTACAAACGGTACATCCAATGAATCAAATAGCAAAAACATTGATGTAGTACAAACGGTACATCCAATGAATCCAAAAGCAAAGACATTGATGTAGTACATACGGTACATCCAATGAATCGAATAGCAAAGACATTGATGTAGTACAAACGGTACATCCAATGAATCAAATAGCAAAAACATTGATGTAGTATAAACGGTACGTCCAATGAATCCAAAAGCAAAGACGTTGATGTAATGCATACGGTACATCCAATGAATCGAATAGCAAAGACATTGATGTAGTACAAACGGTACATCCAATGAATCTAATAGCAAAAACATTGATGTAGTACAAACGGTACATCCAATGAATCGAATAGCAAAGACATTGATGTAGTACAAACGGTACATCCAATGAATCAAATAGCAAAGACATTGATGTAGTACAAACGGTACATCCAATGAATCAAATAGCAAAAACATTGATGTAGTACAAACGGTACATCCAATGAATCAAACACCATAAAAGAACATCAGACGCTAGTCCATAAAAGAAATGAGATGAAACTCAATAAAACGAAGTACATCAAAACGTCTAATGAACTTAATAAAAAGATAATTCCATTCGAACAATCATCAAAGAATCAACCACTTGTTGCCTACGACTAAACGCATTTGCAACACGATTTCCCCTCCGGGAATAAAAGAATATCAAGATCATAAGATGCCAGGAACTCGAGTAAACATGAAGTTCCTTATGAGAAAATAAATATTCCAAAGATTTTATGATCGAGGTGGAGAACAAATTTCTCCCCCAAAGATGATGATGTCAAACTCTAAAAGCGAAAACAATGACCGCGAGCACTAGATCATGAGTGGCATACCTAGCCTCAAACGGCTTTTAATGATTTAGAAGCACACGAGATAGCACGTTCTCCTTTGTAAGAGAACGACATCCAAACCAATACGACTAGTATCGGTACAAATAGCAAAGTCTTGGTTCCCCTCCAGGAATCACAAGAATAAGAGTATCGAAAAGAAAGAATTTCTTTTAAATAATCTTCTTTCCTGAAAAGTTAAAACTTTCAAATTACATTTATCATTATGTAATAATCTTTCTAGAAAAATTTACTATTTTCAAGTTAATATACTGTGTCTGATTGTCTCATCAAAGCGTTTAGGAAATTCCTATCGATAACGTTGATCAAGCGCATCGACCAAAATTCTTAAAACACTAAATGGGCAATACAATCATAAAATCGTATTCTATAGGATAAGTAAGTTTCTCAAAAACTTCTAAGAATATTCTTTGTTCGTTTTAAGAACAAAAATCCGGTTATACTTCTAAATAAATCTTATGAAAAAGATTTTGCAAAATTTTAAATTGCTATATTCATCCAAAAATCAATAAATAAAAGAATGGTCTCATCGAAATATTCATAGGATATTCGATTTATAAAATGGATGAAATAAGCTGGACAAACTGAATGGCATAATAATTCATTCATAGGAATCATAACGAGTGCGGAGTGCGTAAGTGGAATGCTAACTTCCGCAACTCGTCGCCAAATGAAAATCGGTGGCAAGGTCGAACTAAAGACCTTAACATCACACAAAAGATTTCTTAGGTGATAATTCTAAGACAAACTCAAAAATACCGGAAAAGTTTCACAAATTATTTAGATAAGAGAAACAACACTTTCCTTATAAGTGGGCTTAAGGAATAAAATGATGCCATCAAGTTGGAATCAAAATCATAAAGGAAAAATAGAAATCTGCTTAACAGATTGAAAATGTCGAAGAGGAATAGTCCACACGAGAAAATAGGATATGGGCTTCACAACGATTAAGCCAATCCTTACAAAAATCAATTCCGAAGCCTAAGTAAAAATATCGGCTGGGAAAGATAAATCACATAAAATAATTTCGACATCAATAGAAAGCAAATTGAGTGTTGCGGATCAACCATCCGGATTCGCAGCTCTCAAAGAAGTCATCAAGCCCAAAATATTCAAAGAAAAGAATCTTCAAGTTCTTTTGATATAAAAACAATGAGATGAACCCATATCAAAAAGAACTCAAATAGAAAGTTCATGAAATAAAACAATGCCATCAAGGATTGAATGAAAATACCTTGACCAAGAAAAGAGTTGCCAGGGGCTTGCATCTTTCCTTCACTCTTTCTTGGAAGCTTAGGACACGAAGATAAAAGATGACCCGAACCTTTGCAATAACGACAAAAAGGGGTTTCGGGCACTCCCTTGCATGGTGGTCTGTGGAACCACAATTGTAGCATCGTCCACGACTAGAGGTAGGAACTTTTGCTACCAGAGTTTGTTGCTTCCCTTTCTTATTGGAATCGGGGCCTTTGAATTTGATAGGCCTCTTCAAGTTATTGTCGAAGTTCTGTTGAGCACGCACAACTTCAACATCACCTTCATTATCGGCCTCTTCAAGACGAAGAGCGATATCAATAAGCTGATCAAATGAAACCTCAAGTTTCAGAAGTAATGGCTTCTTAAGATTCTTATTCAAGCCATAGACAAATCTCTGATTTTTCTTCAATGGGGTATTAATGTACTCAACCCCGTATTTGGACAGAGATTCGAAGGATGCGACATAGTCAGTCACAGAAGATTCACCTTGAACAAGGTCAATAAAACGCCGGGCCAAAGTTACTTTTTCAGCCTCCGGCACAAATTTCAATTCGAATCTTTCCCCGAATTGCTCCTAAGTGAGATCCGCCTCAACGATTTTAGAAATTAAAAGCTCATACCAATCTAACGCTCTTTCTTGGAGCATGCTAGAAGCCACTTGGACTCGATGAAGGTCAATAAGGTTCATGTGAGAAAAGATTCGATCGCATGATTTGAGCCAAGCTTGAATTTCTATAACACTCTCGGATCCTTTGAATGGCCTTCCACCCAAATCGGTATAGTCTCTATACAAGCGTGCAAAACCGGATTTAGGATGAGTAGGCTCTGGAATGGGTCCTGCACCTTGAGCGTTCTTCACGAGATCTAAAAGCTGCCGAGCAGACATGAATACTCCATCCAGAGGAGTAGCACTAGATTGACCGGCGCTGGGATGGCCTGGTCTAACCATTTCTCTTCTTTAAGAAAGAAAGAAGGAGGAAAGTTATTCTCAAAATAAATATCAAGCAATCTTGATAGATAAAACAAGGAATCATAAAAGAAAATAGGATAGGATGGTACGAAGACCCGAATAAAATCCTAAAGCACGACTCCTAAGATGGACTTAGGACGATGATCCTTGTTATAATATTCCATATTGTTCCGAAGTTTGGCTTTGATACCATGCTGTGACGCCCCACCTCTATACCCACGCTAGCCAAGAACACTACGGAGTAATGCTGTCAACTAGCACGGAGAATAAGCCTGTTGAGGAGCGACCATCCGTGTAATTGCTTTGTGCGAGCACCGATATGCCAGATGAAATATAACATGCATTTCTTTTCAAGAGGAAATCCGAAATACCGACACAAACTCAAAGCTACTACACAGTGGCTATAATGTCTTCGGAAACAAATATGGAAATAAACATAACATAAATCAGTCACGGATAATTCATATCACAAAGGCGGAAATAGATATGGATATATATAACGCATAAAAGTGTTCATCAGAGTAGTGGTCAAAAAGATCCACAATAATACAAGAGAATAGCAACACGTGCTATACAAAAGAATACAACTATGAGTCTATATCTCAAGTGTATACAACCAAAAACTACTAAACTAGAGCAGTTAGCCAAAAGATCAGATGATGGTCCGATAAGGAATCAAGCAGAAGCACCTGTAAAATCTCAATCTGACCCGAGTATTATTTATAAGAAAATAATAAACGGATCAGTCTAGCTATAAATATCAGATAACATGATATAGAATAAGAGATATGGCATAAACATATAACACCCATAACGGCATACTACTATAAGTATGAAATTGAAAATCAACAAGAGATTGATCAATATCACAAGAACCTTTTCAAAGATCCAAAGAGGGCATCATACCCAAAACTTGTATTCACAACAAGTCGATGACACGAATTCCGGAAATCACAAGAGAAAGGTTGGCCAAGACATTGATGTAGTGCAAACGGTACATCCAATGAATCAAAAGCAAAGACATTAATGTAGTGCAAACGGTACATCCAATGAATCAAGAACAAAAGGGTATGTGTCAGTCGGAATCACGCCCATGGGGTCTAGTCTAACCTTGCATACAAAGAGACATCGCACAATTGCTAGTCTAAATCATAAAATGACCATCAAGAAGTGTCAATTACAATAAGCTAGTAAATATATGAGCTTAGCTTCATGTCCCATAGCCACTAGCTTAACTTAAATATTTACGAACAAATTGTAGATCTCCACTAGAAAATTGTCACAAGAGATTCAATCGAACAAGTCCAAGAATTAACCGACGAAGTAAACGCAAGCATTTCATACCACTTGTTTTACTAAGTCGTTTAATTAGATTTCTCATACGAGTGAGGTAAAGGTTTGTATATACTAGTAGATTGGAAAACGGTTTAGGAAACGAGCTTTGTAATTGAAAACAGAGTTGAAATCGTTTTGATGAAAAGGGTTTTGATATTTACTGCTAGTATAGAAAACCTTTATATTTTTAAAGTGACAAATCACAAAGAAGATTGTAAGAACAATCAATCAGTAAAATTCACATTCGAAGACGTGAATAAAATTCAAAGAAACCGATAAAGAATCCATCGAAATGGATATTCAAAAATCCCTAAAAAGGAATCATCAAAGTCATAATAAATGATAACAACAAATAGGATCATCACGAATCGATTTAAATTGGAATTCTCAAGCAAATAGGCAAATAGGCAAAATAGTGCTGATTCAGACGTCTGAAATCAAGGATTCAGACGTCTGAATCTGGAAAATAAATATTTTCCAAAGACATAATTCAGACGTCTGAATCCTTGGATCCAGACGTCTGAAATAGGCACTTTTTAGCCTATTTCCTTTCTGGTTCCAAAAGAACCAATTCAAACGTCTGAAACCATATATTCAGACGTCTGAATCTGGGAATAGAAATCTTTCCAGAACAATATTCAGACGTCTGAATATTACGTTTCAGACGTCTGAATGAAGGGTTCAGGGCATTCCCTGAACCTAGGCCAAAAATGGCCAAACGAATATCGGAAACGATCGAACGAGCAAATGGCGATGACTAAGGAATTACGTCAAACGACAACCCAGCCTAAACGACTCTTCGATACGCCTCAGATATCAATGTCCAAATATCCATAATAGGATTTTCATAAATTGGACCAAAACACCAAAAATTGGAATATAAACGAAATCAATCCAAACCAAAATCAATTGCACATGAATAAACGTTAGGAATTCATACCTAACAATCGAAGATAATTATAGACAAAGATGTGAGATAAAAATCTCACCTTTGAACCCAAATCAATGAAGGAGAAGCTTTAAAAACAAGCTAAGATCAATTCATCTTCAATAACAACTCAAGAAGCTTCAATCTAAGCTTAAAAGAGAAACATTTCCTAAATTAGGTTTAGGAATTTTCTGAAATCAAAGAGAGAATGAGTTGGAGAAGAAGAAGGAGATGCTTACCAATGGGTTCACTTAAGTTTTGAGCAAGAAGATGGATTTGCTAATGGAAACTAGGGCTTAGGATTTCCTAATTATTTTTCTCTTCCCCCATTTTTGATGAAGCTTGAATGTATTAGAAAATTATGAAGTAATGAAGAGGAAAAGGGGTTGGGACTGAATACATAAGTGGCTCAGCCTAAACCAAAGCCCTAAGTACAAAGTAGCAAAAATCAACTTTCTCCAAACATATCGAAGCTTATACTCAAAAAGGTCGCAAACATCACTTTGAACTCAATGGGGGTGGTCTCGAGTCTTAATTCGGCTGTTTGCAAAAAGTAGCTTTTCGGACTAAAATCCGACATACGATAAAATATTTAAATAAAATATTTAAATATAAAATCGATAAATACGCGGGTTGTTACTAAGGTCTTCCAAAGACCGATCATTTGTCTCGTCAAATATGCGAGACAAAACTTAAGCTTGGAAAACCATACCGTAAAAGATTTCAAAATTGAATGTTGATTTGGAAAAATGAATGTCGTTTAATTAAAAATCGTATGAGTTGTTTTATTTTGGATGATTTTTGGGGTTGATAAAACAATTGGTTGAAATTCAAGTTTATTTTCACCATTTTGAATTTCCAATTTAACATTGAAAACTCCTTAAAAATTATTGATTCCAAAATCGAAATGGTGATTTAAATCTTCCCCTTCAAAACTAGACAACTCATCTTCGAAAAGTCCAATAAATTTGTGTTCGTTAAATTCATCTTCCTTTGTTGGATTATCAACAACTTCAATGCGTATGTCAAGTTCAAAATCCAAAGTTGTTGTATTCAAATTTTCGAAATCGAAAAAAGGAAGATCGAATTGTAAATCATGTTTTTCACCCTCAAAAGAATAAATCCAAGTCAATTACCAAATTTTCAACAACTTCGTTAAGATTTTCATTTTCAATTTCAAAAGTTGTTAATTGAAGATTGTCGATTTGGGTAAAAGGTGGATTATCACTTGACCCGTCACACATTGGGATTTGATTTTGTTTATCACGTTGTTTCATATATGTTTCAATCAACAAATCTGCGTGATTATTATAAATTTCGTCCATTTGCTCAACAAAATCCAACATATAGTTATTAGCTTGAGAGTTTTCAATTTGGATTTGTTAAGAACAAATATTTCAATCATAACGTTGTAAGATTATTCCCATTAAATTCTGTTGAAAAGTTATTTTGAGTTTGAAATTCATTTTGGAGTTCGAGATTGGATTGGCATGGGTTATAATCAAAATCATTTGAATTTGAAAGTGAACGCAGATTTTGAAATCCTTCAAAATTTTGACATCAGTTATCACACAAATAAAAATTACACAAATCATTTATCATTTGATTCTGTTGTGTAGAGATTTCAAGTAAAGATGAAATGCTATTTTCGAGATTCGAGGGTTGTTCATCATTTTGAAATTGTGGTTCAAAATTCGAATCGTTTAAACAATAGTTGGTGTTAAAATATCCATACGAATTTGGAGTGAAATCGTATGTATTATATGATTTTCACAAATAAATTCAAGTGAGTAAGGAAGGGGTAACTCGAACATTTTGAAGAATTTTTTTTTGGTTTATTTTTTTATAAAGCCAATATATTTACAAATAGAATTTATTTTTTTCAAAATGGAAAATTGATTTTTTTTGAAAATATTATATATATTGGATTTTTTGAAATTTTAAAGGAAAAGGATTTAAAAATTTCAAAGGAAAAAGAAAAGGAATATTTGCATTTTTTTTAGTTTTGGATTTTGAATTTTTTTTTTTAAAACACGCATGAACTAATGCAACTAAATGAATGCAAGGTTAATTACGAATTATTTATCCTAAACCAAAATCGTATAATTACACTTTGCCTTCAATCAACAAGATATTTCTCAGCCAAGTAACGAACATGATTTATCGGTGCACCACGAATCACCGTAGCAATGCAGCCGAAAGTTTAAGTACCTTCAGAGAAACAATTCAATATAATATTTATGAATCAGCGTAATATTTATAGCGGATTATTGCTCTACCGTAGCCTAGACACTAAGAAATTAAATTGTTCAAAGAAGACAATTTGCCAATATAAAATTAAGTGTTATCGATTTCTAACCTTTATTATTGTTAATCAAAATTCTAGAATGAAATGCAAAGAAAAAAATTAAACGTGTACTTACAGTGCAACTACGAATAGGTAATTGTTTTTGTTTTTGATTTTCTAATTTTTTTTTTCATATGCAAGTAAACAACAACGCAAGTCAAACAAAAACAATAGATATATACAATGCAAGGAAAAAATTACAAATAAGCAAGCAATTTTTTTTGGCAGGCTCAGCAAACAAGTAATTTATTTTAGCAAGCACTTCTGCTCCTTCTGCAATTTTTCTTTGGCAACCTAAAATAAAAACAAGATATATACTAGTTTTTTTTTAAATGATAAGAAAATAATAGAAATGGAAAATGATAAGAAAATAGTAGAAATTAAAGGTAATTACAAACTCAAATTCTTTTTTTTAAAAAAGAGAAGAAAATATTTTAACAAAGGAGAACAAAAAAAATTAAAATAAAACAAAACAATTTAGTTAATTTTAGCCCGCCAACAAAGCAAATTATTCGACTCACTCCCCCAAATATTATTATCCCATTTCACTTTCATGAACACCTTCTAGTAAACCAATCAACAACTAATTCCAACTTTCAATTCCCCAAATTCTTAAGTTTCAAAATTTCCCAAAAGCAATCCCAAACGTTCAATTCTCGAAATCGACTTATTCGTTTCACATTTCCCCGATACAATTGTTCGGTCTTGGGTATTCGAAGCTTGGGTGTGGGTTTTCTGGTGTTCGACTTCGATTTTGCGATGTTGGATCAAGGTGCGATGGGGAATGGCGATTGCAGGCGAAACTTTTGCAGGCGGGTATGGTGATGTTTCGTTGTTGGTGGTAGGCGATGGTGATTGGAGAGGAATTGTTGTGTAGCAGTTGTCAAATGGAATTGCTGGAGGTGGTTTGTTGGATGGTGGTGGTAGATAGTTGTGTCAGGTGGCAGTGTGATCCAATTTCAGGTGGCTAGAGGCTTGTGGTTGTTTGTAGATTGATGTGGGTTGACAGTATTGTTGCAGCAGTGAAGTGTTTTGCAGTGTGATGTCTTGAATGGTATTGCTGTGCACTGGAACTCGATGTGCACTATGATAGTGGTATGAAGGTGGTAATGAAGTAGGAAGGAATGAAGCAAAGTTGGAGGAAGTTTGCGAGGTGGCAGAAAAAGCGGAGATGTACACTGGTAGTGATGAGATTGTATGTGGTGGTTGATGAATGTTAGACAGAGATGGTAGGATTAAACAGTAGCAGTTATGGTTAAAGTAACTTGCAGATGACGTTGAGTGGTACTTTGATGATAGGACTTTTGTGGTAAGGAAACTGCTGCAAGGTGGTGTCGATGTAAGTAGATGTTGATGATGGTGTTATGGTTTTTGTATCTATATGGTTGTCGAATGTATGTATACGTAGCAGATGTGGGATGAAACTGGTGGTTGAAGTTGTGTGGTATATGCAGTTGATTGTTATGGAGTGTGTTGTAGTGATATGTTGATCAGGTGGAAGTATTGAGTTTATGGGGATGGTGATGAGGTCAGTGAACTGTGATATGGTGGGTTGATGTTGGCAATGATGCAAAGTTGAACAGTGGCTTGGTTAACAAGGGAAGGCAGAGATGGAAAATGTGGTTTATGTTAGAGGCAGTTTGTGATTGAAAGTGTGAAGAGGAAGGAAGTTGAAGAGTTTATATTAGCAGCAAGAAAGTGAAGTTGGTCTAAAGTATGAGAAGCAACAGAAAGTGTGGGTAAGTAGAATGGTCTGAAGACTTGTGGTGGAGGAGGTGATATGCAGGCTTGTGGAAAATTTGTGGTTGACAGAGTTGTGTGGTAGAGCAGTGAGGTGTTTGAAGTATATGGTTTAACTTGTTTGATGAATGGTGTGGCGTAAATTTATGGTGCAGTCAGTGGTTGAAAGTAGACATTGATATTGGTTTAAATGTGGTGACTGATCCTCGGATGGCTTGTGGGAAATGTTTGCAGATGAACAAGGAAGGCTGTTGTACGATGGTGGATGTTATGGCTGTTATGGCAGAACTATGCAGAAATGTTTGTAGATATATGTTCAAATGGAAGAAGTGGTGACAGGCTATGTGGAAGTGACAGGCAGGGTGAAAAGCAATGTTTTGTGATGGCTAAGAGATGAATGTTGCAAGTTGATGTTATGCAGTGTCGAACAGAAGTTGGCAGTGTCGAATTGATGGTAGAGGTTAGATGAGGCTGTGCACTGAAGATGGTCAGTGTTCTAGTTGAAGGAGTGGGTTGTGAAGGCAGATAAGTTGCATGTGCACAGTATGGTGATGTGCACAGAATATAATGTGCTGTCAAGTGGTGATGCAAGAGTATAATGGTGGTGATACAAGCTGTGAAGTAGTGGATGAAGAGGTGCAGTAGCTTATAGTTCAGTGGCGATGTTGAGCTAGGGGACAGTGGTGCGGCAGGAGTTTGAGGAAGGTAAAGGTGAATATGCACCGCAGCAACAGACAGTTGTATGTAGAGAGAATATGTAGAAAAACAGAAAGTATGTTCAAATGGAAAATTGTAAATAAAATTGTAAAAACAGAAAGTTGTACAAAATAAAATTGTAAATGAAATGGAATTTTTTTTTAATGAACTTGTGTAATTATAATTTTTTTTGAAATAGAAATGCAAATGCCACTAGAAAACTAGAACAACATGCACACAAACAAATGCAAACAAAAATCACACAAACACACTATTTTTTTTAAATGCAAACATACAAAAAATAAACACACACTAAAATCAAAATAAAAAAATAAAAAGAAATTGAAGAATAGAAAATAAAATCAAAGCAACTCCCTAGCAACGGCGCTAAAAAATTGTTTAACGACGGATTTTCTATCGGATTAGAAAATCGTCGATAAATTTTGAAGAAAAAAAATAACCGCAAGCGCACGGTGTACCATTGTAGTACGTATGCGAGTACGGGTCGATCCATAGAGAATTGTTTAGATTTTGAAAGTGGAGTAAGTTTAGTCAATAGTGGGTGTCGTAAATTTACGTGTAAGCGTCTGTCTACTTAATTTCTACTAGAAACCTTGGGGGCAACATGTAGGCAGAGTTTTGCTGAAGCTGGGTAGATTTCTGTTGTTCTATTTCTGCTATTTATCTGTGTTTCCGCATTAATTTTTATAGTTATTAGTATCACCCTACCCACTCTCCCCTTTAGGGTGAAATCGATCCTACAAGTGGTATCAGAGCGAGGTTCAAAAGCCAATTTTTGCTTTAAAAATTTGATTTTTCAAAAACAAATTTTTGTTTTAAATTATTCTAAATTGTTTCTCTTAATAATGCTTTTGCTGAGGGTCAGTCCATAGTTAGATTACCCATGTTCAATGATGAATATGCTTATTGAAAAAATAGAATGAAATTTTTTCTAAAAACCATTGATGCTTGGAATATTGTTGAGACAGTTTATAGGACCCCAACTATAATTATAGATAATCAGGAAATTAAAAAACCGATGGATCAATGGACAGATCGTGAAAATAAACTACAGAATGCTAATGCTAAAGCTATGAATTCTATTATATGTTCATTAGTTCAAATTAAATTTAATCGTGCCTTACATTGTCTAACTGAGCAGGAAATATGGCACACACTTGAAGTGACTCACGAAGGAACGTCTCAAGTCAAAGAATCTCGCCTCACCATGCTTTGTAGCGAATATGAGAACTTTACAATGGCCAAGGATGAAAATATCAAAGAGATGTATGGACGACTTTCCACGAAGTTTTGAAGCAAAAGTTATTGCCATTCAAGAATCAAAGGATTTGAAACAAATCAAAGTTGAAGAACTCATCGGAAATTTCACCACTTATGAGCTAGAAATGAAATTTAAGGAAGAACGAGAAGGAGGTGATACTCGAAAGAAATCAATAGCTCTCAAAGGAACAAAAGAAAGTGATGATAGTGACGATGATGATGGAGCAGCTGAATTGGCACCGATAATAAAGAAATTCAATAGGTGGAATCACGAATACGGAAATCTAGCTCTAAACCAACAATTGAAAAGCAGAATAGCCAAAGTACTAGACAATTCAGAAGAGCAAGGGATCATATGTCACAAGTGCAATAAACCGATCATTTCAAGCCCAATTGTCCTCAAAATCGATTCAGCCAAGGAAAGAAACAGAAAAGGAGAAGTTTTGCAGCAACTTGGGATGAAACCGATGAAGGTGATAAAAGCACTGGCAGTGAGAGTGAAAAAGAAAATTTGTGTATTCAAGGAGAAACAACTGACCGTGATGATGACGAGCCAAATGAGATATCAAAACTAACTTATTCGAAATTACTTATATATTTTCATTAAGTAAATGGCTATTTTGTATGACGTGGGGAGAAATATGATAAAATCGAATCACAAAGAGATACTTTGGTAGAATTAAATAAACAACTTGACCAATTAGCCAAAAACTATGGAAATAAATGTCCCAAGTGTGACAAGTGTCCATCATCCGAAGAATAAATTAAAAAATTAGAAATTAAAATTAAATCACTTGAAAATGAAATTCTGATTTTGAAAGAAAGTGAAAACACGAGGAGAGAAAATTCTATTAAAAGTGCACTCAATTATTGAATGAAAATGAATATCTTAAAACACAAGTCCAACAACTGTCTACAACTATAGAAAATTTTTCCAAAGGAGAAAGATCATTAAATATGCTATTAGGGAAACAAACAGTTAATACAGTTAGACAAGGACTTGGATATAATCAATCTGAACTTATTAGAAGCAAAATTAATCAAGTCAAATCCGAGTGCACAATTTGTAAAAAAATTGGACACAAGCAAAACCATTGTTGGTATAGACCCAAAAACGTGAAAACCATTCCAATTTGGGTTCCAAAATGCACGAGTATAAAATCCATTAAAGTCAAACAAATCTGGTGCCAAAAGGAACAAATATAAATAGTCTTGGGTCTACACAAACATATTTTTCAAAATCATTTGCCACTAACAATCATGGACGTATTAAAACAAATAAGTCACAAAATTCCTTTCTTGTGTAGGTGTGGTGGCAGGCTAAGGAACAATAACAGTGTCACCTAGATTCTGGCTGTTCCTAGCAGACAATGGACGACAAAGCAAAGTTCCTTAGCTTAGTATGGAGGTGGCATAATCACAATGAGTAACAGCGAAAAACTATCGTGAAGGTAAACTAGATAATAGTATATTTATCTTGAACGATTTATTAAATGAGAAAATCTGCACCATAATCTGATTTAATTCGGCTAGTTATGCGATAATGAAATAAATGTTGATTTTGATTTTAAAAATGTTAACCAATCATCTTTGAACTATTTCATATAGATTTGCTTGGACTAACAATATTGAAAGTTTAGGTGATAAGAGATAGTGTCTTGTTTTGGTTGATGATTACTCTAGATACACGTGGATATATTTGTTTATCTTACTGCTTCTGGATCTGACACTATGTTCGCTGTCTGTTTATTTGCATGGTTTCAATTCAAATCCAAAAGAATTTCATGTAAAAGCTGTAAAAAGGATTTTAAGGTATTTTTTGCATACTCCACGATCTGGTCTATAACATCCAACTAATGATATTCTTGAGTCAAAGGGAAATTCGAATGCAGATTATAAGAAAAATTTCTAGTGGAACGTGTTTTATGTAGATACATTCATTAGTTTCATCACATTTTCAAAGAAAACATTTGCATATTTTTCATTTCAACTGATTTTCAAATTAGCAGACATTTCTCTAACCCCTTCATGAAAATAGTTTTTTTGTTGACCTTGTTTCAGATTAGTCTGTTTAGAAAATTTGATTTTATAATTATTTTTGGATTTGAATTTAAATGATTATACTAACTAATCTAACTTCCTACTGCTTATCAGAAAGATAATAGTGATTGAAAAAGTGATGAGTGTTGATATTGACCATATATTATAACTCGGGAAAGTATATGTTTAGTAAATTTCCTTAAAAATTTGAACAAGATTTATAATAACTCTTGTTTGGTAAAAATTCCATGACCATCTAATTTCTATCATATTTCTAACGACCATCACTCATTAAAATCCAATATAGCATGTCAAAATATAGTATTTTAAACAGGGAATTATTCGTTTTTATTTTATCTATTTTAAAAAAAAAATCTAAAGTATTCACTCTCATTTAAAAGTCCTCGTGGTAATGCATGGGTGAATTATTTGAAATATCTGTTTATGTGCTTTCATGTTTATTTAAAAATCCTCACGGTTATGTATGTATGGAACACATATCAAAATTGATTATTTGACAGACAAGTTGATTCTAATCCCATATAAAAGTCCTCACGGTTATACACGGTTAGAAGATGCTTGAATTTATTTTTTATTTTTTAAATTTGGGAATACTACTAATCTCATTTAAAAGTCTTAACAGTTATGCATGGTTTGTAGATATTTAAATTCCTGATATAAATATACCACAAATAGACACAACTATATGGTTTTATATGTTGACATCATTCCTATTATTTTAATGTGGAATATGAATCAAACAGAATATTTATGATTTTTTTTATTTTTTGTTGAAATTTAATATTTATACTCGATTTGGTATTAATATTGTATTAGCGTCTATCACTTTATCTTTATTTTTCTAACACTATTACTCTTTTGCTGATAACAAAAGGGGGAGAGAAAAGTTATGATTTTAGCAAATAAAGGTCAAATATTTTATTTTTTATTTGCATATTTCCATCTAGGTCCATTTACATATTTTTATTTATTTTCATGCAATGATGAAGGAGGAGCTTTGTTGTAGAGAGGAAGCATTCAAATAAGGGGAGCAAATTGAATAATCAAATAACTTTAATAAACTCAAAATCTTAAAATAAATGTTTGTTATCATCAAAAAGGGGGGATTGTTGAATATGCTAGTATATGATTTTTGTTTGATGATAATAAACATATATACATATATATATATTCATTTAAATGTATTTGTTATTGTACTATTTTATTTTCACATAATTAAATAAATATTTGCTGAATAAAATAAATAACATAGAATTTAAATTCAAACAGATATTTTATTTAAACAACTATTTTATTACAATTTTTGAATAGTACAAAATTTGAGCTCTCACTATATATAAATTTGTCAATTACAATACAATTTTGATTGCATCTGAAATTTCAATTTACATAACTTTCGTCACTACATATCACTCGTTTACTCATATTTGTTCTTCAGCTGTATTCCAATTTGTATTCAGCATCTGAATTATCTCCAAAATAAACACTGATGCAGTAAAATTGAAAAAGAAATATTTTTGCAATGTAAAATAAAATGAAATATTATTTTTCTCAATTATTTGGGTTGTTCGTCATCATTTGCATTTGAATCCATTAATACGCAAACAACCTTTGACGTGCACAGTGTATCACTGTACATGCCACAAGGCCATGCACACTGATATACACTTGATAAAACTGCAGGGACTGGTGAGCACAAGTTCAAACCCGAGCCAAAGATAGGTTCAACTCAAGTGCAATACAAATAAGTTACGATATGAGCATAAGATCAAAACCGAGCCAAAGCTAGGTTCAAATCAGGTGCAATACAAAAATAAAAATATAATGGTCAAGTTTTAATGATTGTAATAAGCCTCGACCAAAAGTTCAATGTGTACACTTGAAAACAACTCAAACTCAAGCATGAACCAAGATGGCAACAAGCTCCAGATCAAATTTAAGTATGAACAAAGTTGTGCCTAGACCACTGAACACATACAAACCAACGAACAATAGACACTCAAGTGAAACAAGTCAGTATTCCATGAACTACGCGAACACACAGACATGTGTATATGCAACTACAAGCAATAAAACAATGAGTAGCACATTGGCTACAAGTGCAATCAAGTAAAACACACATATATACATACATATATGTATGTATATATGTATGGAGACCATTAACCAAAGTGCAAAGAAGTTCCAAAATCAAGATGAACCCAGATCAGAAGTTCAAAGTGAACCCGACCAAATTGAAACAGAGACCAAAATAGTAACATATATACACGTATATCAGTGCAATGATTCAGTGCCTTTCGGCAAGGATAACACAAATGAATTAACATGAATGCAAAGTTTTAGAGGAAACTGAAACCCAAAACTGCAACCATACTAGATTCAAGAATATAAGTCCAATGAGATGGACAGTTTCAAAGTAACATGATTACCATAACATGAATGTTCAAGCTAGGTAGACAAATGAAAACGCACAACACATATATCCACACACACACACACACACACACACACACATATATATATATATATATATATATATATATATATATATATATATATATATATATATATGTACATACATGGTGCTCGACAAATTGCAACTGGAAAAGAAGCCAGTAGAAAATACTTCCAAGACCCCAAATGTACATGAACACATACGAAGATCAATGAAAATTCAACAAATGCATAAACCAAGATGAACCAGAACTATCAAGACATCAACTCAGAGGATTGCAACCAAGACCAGACCAGTCGAAGCAAACAATGCAATCAGACTTAAATAAGGACAGACTCAAGTTTAACTCGAAGTAACTCGGGAACCTCAACTGACTAGAACAAAGCACTACACAATGCACACTAGAGTAGGCAAGCATTTAGAAATGAAATGCAACATGAAGACCAACTATATTCAAGAAACTAGCATACAAGTATAACATGGATGTGCCGACTCTGCATGTACAAAACTCAACTAGACCAGAACATGCTCAAGGAAAACCATGAACATGCTGATTTCAACCAGACAAGTTCAATTAGTTCAAATTCGACAACAAAGCCTTAAGCATTCAGTCATGTTTCAAAAGGAAATGATAGAACAACAGTCAATAAAAATTTGAATCAAAACTGTGGTAAACAAGGTTGAGTTAGAACAAGTCAGAGTAAAAGGAAAGTGATAACGCAATTTGAATAAGTCCAGATTAACACAAATTTCAAATGGTCGAAGTCAAATCTTAGAAAAGAACGGAACAAAATGTAAAGCAAATTCATGAAGCCATGGTGACCAAGCAAGCATAACAAAAGAAAATATACGAATTGAAAAAGTCAGAAAACATCACCAACATTTAAGTTAAATCGAACGGCCAAGCTTATCAATTGAAGAAATCAAATAAAATATATAGGAATGATATTATGGGACTTCGAATCCTATTTAACACAATCTCATCATCGGCTACTAACCATTCGATTTTAAGCAAAACAGAGAGAAATAAATCATTAAACTTGAATCAAAGTCGAGAATAACCAATAATCAATAAAAGGCACTCACGTACCAATTCACGCATCATTCGAATTCGACAATTTGAAGCAGCCGAAGCTAAGAAAAGAACAAAGATCGAAGAAGCATTAAACTAAATTGAAGTTCGACATAAGATCGATCAAAGACCAAGCGGCAGCTTCAAAGAAAAATAACGACCTAAAATTTTGAAAGAGGAACGAAGTACAGAACGAAAGCAAAAGGAATCGGTAGAAAAATTAAAAGATAAATGGAAATAACTTATTTTATTTCCTTTGAGCCGAACTCTTTTTCTTTTGGGCCAATCTATTTCAGCTTTAATGGTTATGTAGGGTTTTGTATTTAAATTTTTTTTATTTTGTAATTTCTTTTTAACTTTTGTAAAATTTTAGTCGTGCGACTAGAGGACGAATTATGGTGGTGTAATTCGAGAATTCGAACTCAGTGGCTGAGTTGTGGCAGAGTTTTGAGCAAAGAGTTAGAATAGTCGATAGCGGGTGTCGCAAGTTTAAGTGTGTAAGCGTTTGACAACTTAATTCTAGTAGAAACCTTGAGGGCAGCATGTAGGCAGGGTTTTGCCGAAGCTGTGTAAATTTTTGTTGTACTATTTCTGCTTTTATTATTCTGCTATTTACTTGTGCTGCAATTATTTTATATATTTCCGCACTAATTTTTATAATTATTATTATCACCCTAATCACCCTCCTCTAGGGTGAAATCGATCCTACAAGTGGTATCAGAGCGAGATTCAAAAGCCAATTTTTGTTTTAAAATTTTGATTTTTCAAAAACAATTTTTTGTTTTAATTTTTTAAATGGCTTCTTTTAACAATGCTTTTACTGGGAGCCAGTCTATAGTTAGACCACGAATGTTCGATGGTGAATATACTTACTAGAAAAATAGAATGATTTTTTTTTTGAAAACCATTGATGCTTGGAATATTATTGAGACAGGTTATAGGACCCCTACTATAATGGTAGATAATCAGGAAATTGAAAAACCGACGGACCAATGGACAGATCGTGAAAATAAACTATAGAATGCTAATGCTAAAGCTATAAATTCTATTATCTATTTATTAGATCAAATTGAATTTAATCGTGTCTTACATGTCTAACTGCGTAGGAAATATGGCACACACTTGAAGTGACTCACGAAGGAACGTCTCAAGTCAAAGAATCTCACCTTTCTATCTTAGTAGTGAATACGAGAACTTCACATTGACCAAGGATGAAAATGTCAAAGAGATGTATGCATGACTTTCCAATCTCGTATACAAATCAAAAGCTCTTGAAAAATCAAACACAGAGTTGGGAATAGTCCGAAAATTCCTTAGTCTTTCCACGAAGTTTTGAAGCAAAAGTTACTGCCATTCAAGAATCAAAGGATTTGAAACAAATCAAAGTTGAAGAACACATAGGAAATCTCACCACTTATAAGCTAGAAATGAAATTCAAGGAAGAACAAGAAGGAGGTGATACTCTAAAGAAATCAATTGCTCTCAAAGGAATAACAGAAAGTGATGATAGTGATGACGATGGAGCAGCTGAATTGGCACTGATAATAAAGAAATTCAAAAGGTGGAATCACAGATACGGAAATCCATCTCTAAATCAACAACTGAAAAAGCAAAATAACCAAAGTACTAGACAACTCAAAAGAGCAAGGGATCTATGTTACAAGTGTAGACTCTATATGTACAAAACTCAAGTAGGCCTGAACATACTCTAGGAAAACCATGAACATAGTGACTTCAACTAGACAAGTGCAATCAGTTCAGTTTCAACAACAAAGCCTCAAGCAGTCAAAATAATGTCATGTTTCAAAAGGAAATGAAAGAACAATAGTCAACAAAAATTTAAATCACAACTGTGGTGAATAAGGTAGAGTTCAAACAAGTCAGAGTGAAAGACAGGTTATAGGGCAAGTTGAACAAGTCCAGATTAATACAAATTTCAAATGGCCAAAGTCAAATCTCAGAAAAGAATGTAACAAATCTAAAGTAAATTCAAGAAGCCGTGGTGACCAAGCAAGCATAACAAAAGAAAATATACGAATTGAAAAAGTCAGAAAACATCACCAACATTCAAGTTAAATCGAACGGCCAAGCATATCAATTGAAGAAGTCAAATAAAATATATATAAACGAGATTATAGCATTTCGAATCCTATTTAACCCAACCTCGTCATCGACTACTATGACGACCCGCAAATCTGTACCCTTTGAATCGACAAGAAACAATACATATAATGCCCCACCCCGAGACCCACATTAACAAAGAGTATTATTGGGTAATACTGTTTGCTAATGCAGAGAATAGGGCTGGATATGAGCGACCATCTAGCTTGTCTTAAATATCTATTGAATACGTCGACAAATGCCATATTTTTTTCTATCTCAGGTGGATCGACATATCTAATAAATACTTAATACAAAGCCATAGGTGGCTTATAGGATCTATCAGAACAAAATACAACAACTCGAACACATCACAAAACAGTAGATCATCACATGTACATACATATACAGATTCATAATAAAGTATACAAATTGATACATCACATATGTGGTATGACGACCACAATACAAACACGAGTCAAAATAATATACATATTAGAGTAGCAACGAAAAGGACTAAACAAAAGCTACAACAAAAAGAGCAAGCAGAAAAGTCCATGCAGAAGCAGAATAGGCTAAGTCCAAAGGGCACCTAACCTAAAACACCTCGGTCTGACCCGAGTATAAAATACACGGATCGGTCCAGCCAAACAAATCAATTTACAAGGATAAGCGATAATATGAGCATAAGGATAATGTGATAGTATTCCCGAATAGGAAGGAACAACCTAAAGTGTATGATTACATCAAGTGATAATATGGTATCACTACATAAACATATAATCTCAAAAGAGATTAAAATAACCCATAAAACACTAAAATTAGCGAGCGCCGTGTCATCGGCATTCATTAAACATCAAATATACTTTAGAGGAAAATCTAAACCCACCATCTTGGCAAACCCAAACATGCATAAAGAGATCACATCTCAAACATGCCATAAGGCAAATATATCTCCAAAGAGGAGAATAAAATCTCAAGTAAACACCAAAAGGCGAATCTCATACAACGCCGGTGTAGGCAATTCAAAACTCAAAAATAGAACTTCCAAGAGTTCAAATTCCCAAAAGGTAATCGCCATAAAGATATATTGAATATTTCAAAGGACCAATTCTAGAAAAGGGGAGATACACTAGGGAATATAGTCAAAGAAACCATCTGAAAAGTGTTCTCACGTGCATATGACCGAAGCCTTTTTAAGTATTGTTATCTCAAATAGGTACCTCGTCCAAAGGAAAAATGTTAGAATGACAAATATGCCATAATGGCAAATACGTTGCAATGACAAAAGTCTCGAAGACAAAAACGCCGCAATGGCAAACGCCGCAATGACAAATGTGTCATAAACTCTCGAATAGGAACCCAAACAGTGTTAACGTGCGTCTCATACCACACATTTTCACTAAACGGTTTTCTAACTACCAATAAATTTCACACTCAAAGCAGTAAAAAGTTTACCTCATCTCGTCGGTAAAATCGACTCGAAGGTCGAAACGATCAAACAAACAATTCAGGAATTAACCGATAAGACAAACGCATATGTCACATACCACGTGTTTTACCAAACCGTTTAATTCTCCTTCTCATTCACCCGAATAGTGCAAAAACGTGTATTTTATATATAAAATAATTTATTTGAGAAAACAATATTATAAAACCATTTTTCGAAATCAATTTTAAAGACGATATATGAAATTTCCCTTGTTATAGAGAATAATTAGACTTATAGCTTAAAATAATTTAAAAATGTTACATAATAATTATTTTAAATGCCAATTTATTTTAAAAATTATTTCAAAATTGTTTGGAACAATCTGTGCTCGATATCAAAGAAATCACTCAAAACTGTCATTCAAATTCAGTTCAAATTTGAATTTAAAATTCATCAAAACTTGGCTAGCCTATTGTTAGGCATCACAGCCCTCAAAAATTTTTATAAATATCACAAAAACATGAAGTAAATGTCAAAATTCGGTTAGAAAATTAACATAAAAACGCTTGGCAAAATAATACCTAGGTTTGAGATCTTCTTTGGGTTCAACTTTCGAACATAAAATAGGTGGCCAAACGACGTTTGATTAAACTAAAAATTGGTGTGCACAAAATAGAACTTCATCTTTCAAACAAAAAAAGAATCAATAAATTCCGATAAAAAATGAAAAAGTTACGCTGTCTCAAACATGGACTCAGACCATGTTTGTAACAGTTCAACAAGAATGTGCCGAGGCCTGAAATTCCCTTTTGGGTTCAAATTTCAGGCATAAAACAGAGCAAGAAATGGCATCAAATTGTGCTCAAAATTGGTGTGAATATAGTAGAAAACTTTATCTTCCAAACAAAAAAATAAATATACAATTTGGATAAACTATGAGAAAGTTATGATGTTTCAAAGTTGATCCCAAGCAGTATTTTCACTGTAAAACTCTGGGCAAAAATATGCTCCGGATCAAAGTTCGAATCATATTTCTATATGCTATATAGTTCGAAATAACCTTAAGTTTGATATGCTTATAGTATAAAAATTTATCTTTCGAACAAAAAAAGAATCAGGCAATTCGTGCAAGAAACGAAAAAGATATGCTGTCTCAAACATGGACATGTTTGCAGCAACGCAAAACAAAATGTTTACAGATGATTTCCAGGCTGTGCATTGAATTCGCAGCAAGGTTTTTAGGTAACTAAATAAAGGATTTTGATTTGAATTTTTTTAGATATATACTACAACACATGAACTATCAATAGAAGAAAATCCGATAGCATTTCGTTGCCGAAATCAAAAGCTATAGGCATTCAAAGAGGCAATATGAAACAGATTTCAAACAGAAAACTATAAATTTATCAACAAAAGCTAAATTTTTGATTGCTTTTGCAATATTTTAAGCTTGGCTTAGCTAGATTATATGAGTATTTCAACTCATCTTACTGTATGAATGCAAAAGCTTTGATTTTGGCTGCAAATTCGAATCTTTGGCTTGAATATAGACCTCTAAGAACCCGTAGAGGAGGTAAACAATACATGCAAGAAGAAACAAACAGTAAATTAGGAAAACATTCACTATAACAATAAATTATTTGATGAAACCTTTGATTTATCTCTAGATTAGAAAAAGACTTTAATTTGGTGAATTTTAATTGAGAAATTGGTTGGATTTTGCAATTTGGAGGAAGGGTTTTCTATTTTCTTATTTATTGGTGGAAGAGGAAGATGAGTTGAGAAAAATGAACTGCTAATTAGTTTTCTCACTTTCTTACCAGGTTAAGGGATAATGCCCCAAATGGGTTTAATAATAAAAGAAAATAAATTTTCTTAAGGTTTAATTAATCAACACTTAACAATATATGTGCATATATCACATACATACAAACAAAATGCATTTTCTCCATATTTACACATAATAAAAATATGAAACTTGTTTACGTACAAAATAAAACATTTTCTATCATATAAACAGATTAATTTGTATTTTTAAAATATTTTTATTATTAAATTCATTTATTTAACAAAAATGCACTATTTACTCAAATAAATGAATAAAAGCTTGTTTTTAACTCCTAAAATTCCACAAAATTTATTTTATCACTTAGAAAAGTATTTCAAACAATTTCAAAACATTATTTATAGCCAAAACTTATTTTTAACCCAATTTCCACTTTTTATTTCAATAAGAAACCTTTTAAATATCAAATACTTCCTTTAAAAATTATTAAAACAAGTAATTGACAATAATTAATAAAATTATTGCATTTTTTCTAAATAAAAATTATTTTCCATTCATTATTAACCCAAATAAATAAAATAAAGCTTGAAATTTCATTTTCTCATTTTAGATTCCAAAATTCATTGTTTATTCCAAATAAACAATATAATTTCTCCAATTTTATTTTAATTCACAATATTAAATCATAACTACCGTTATAATTTAATATTTACAAGTAATCTATAAAACCAGGGTTGTTACAATATATGTCCGACCTAAAAAGCATAGACTGATGGAAAGTCAGGAGAATGAAAAGAAGAGAGATGAAGATAAGAGAAAAAAAGAGAAGAGAGAACCAAACAGAACAATACAGAATCTCACATCGCAACGGAATAACATATAATATCATATCAACGATCTTTACAAAATAGAAACTGTATACATGTACATCAATCTAAGTACAATAATCATCACTATTCAACAGCCTGGACAGTTATAATAACATGTCCTTACAATTGCTGACAATATAAACAATAAAGCACAAAGCGGATAATAAACATCATTAAGAAAAATAGATACATGTATATGAAAATGAAGATCTCCGGCTCGCCTTCTGAAGCTCCCAAAAGCACCAAATATGAACCGGTAAATATACTTGGTCTGACCCGAGCATTGAAAGGGAAGAACGCCCGGATCAGTCTGGTAAACCAGCATGAGAAACACACTCAATTGAATTTATTAAATCCCTGAACTTTTCTTTTTAAAAATAATAGTGTCTTGTAAGACACTCCCATACATAAACATGGACATGTTTTTACCTTACGATAGCTAAAACATTTCTTATCAAATCATCTTATATTATAATAATGTATACTAATCTTATATTATAATAATGTCTAGTATAAAGATAATATTAATCATATCCGAAATGGTTACCAATATAGCATTTCGGGGGTATTCATTACGCCATTACAAACAAAACCACAAGATTGTAGTGGAGTTTGGATTTCCATACAAATGACTAGGTGAAGGGACTACCTTTCGATGGGTACACCTCTAGATGGATGTCTGGAGGCACATAACATCTACCCTCTACCAACACAAAACCGGCCTATCTTTATAACTAGGTAGTACTGAATATGTCATCCTCCGGTCGTTACCGACCTTTTCCGAGGGCCCTTATAGCATACAAACCAAAAATTTTTACATCCCGAATGTTATAGCGGGAAGAAATATATCTAGAAGAGGATGATCATATCCTAATGGGAGCAACCCACTTAGCCTTGCTACATTTAACACTATTTCGGTCGTTTCCGGTTGATGAGGCCTGAGGTAATGATTGCCTTTCACATATCACAAATCACATCACTTTGAATGCCACATGGCCATTTCCGTTGACTACTAATTACATTCCACAAAAATACAACCCTTAAGCTCATACGTCTCAAGGAGGGTATTAAGCTAAGAGAAGTTGCATTCTCTGCCACCATTGATGTATGATTGTAAAAACCAATGTACGTTATCTTTAGAAATGCAATGTCAGACAAACGTCCATACAAGTTTTTCAAGAATATGACAAACGGAAGGTACTTTTCTACCACATCATGTTGGAAAATCCCTAGGATTAGTAGCGACAATCCTTGTATTGGATTTTTCATAACGAAGAGACTACTGCTACTATATGTATATTGGAATTTTAACCCCAAATGATCAACATGAAGTCTTCCATTATGAAAATCCTAAATATCAATATCATTGATAACCTGTACAATCGAATGCACATATGTTGGTCCGAAGTGGTTTTCGGATAAACCGATCCCAACCTCTTTGCACCAACAATGCAAAAGCGTTTCTCAACCTCATACAGAAACTAAGTCTCGTAGACTTATCATGTCTCCAACTTTGAACTTGCTATCCCTTGGCCAAGAAGGAAGCTCGATAGATTGGAGTAACACTCCGCACTACACGAATCAACATCCTCAACACAAATGATAATCAAGCCTACATAGATGGCTACGTACTAAGTGTACAACTAAATAGTTCCCACATCAAATCGAGGAACAAAAAATGGCCAAATTTGATAGTCGGTTATTTAACTATCAAAGCAAACAAACAAATATTTAGCACCATAAGCAATCACTAGGCCTTTTTAATTAATCTTTTATTAATTAAATCACTTCTCAAATATTCACTTCAAATTATCTTTTACAAGATATATTCTCAAAAGGGGCATTTCACTAGAAGGACAAACTTTGCAGTCCAATTAGTTTCTAGTACATGCATCCGCAGAAATTAATTTCAAGGCCAAAGTCAGCAGGATTACTACTTTAAGGAAAAAATCAGCAGTCCAATTACTTTCAACGACATAATTTCATAGGATTTTTGGCCTTAGAAACTAATTATTTTGCATTTTGTCCTTAAAAATAATTATTTCAGTTGTGTGTCCTAAAAACTAATTGCACTCGCTAAAGAGGCCCTTGTGGCTAATTTCCACTTCTCAAAACCATTACAATATTCTATATTGGAAAACATTTCCATATACTTATTTAATAATAAGTTATTCACAATTTAATTTATTTTCAACACTTAGAAAATATTACGTGTACTTAAATCAGGATTAAGTATATATATTTTATTCTTTAAGGAAAACATTCTCTTTTTAACTTATTTATTGGGGTCAAAATGAATATTGCGTAAAACATCGCTACGACAACCCAAAATCATCAGTATAGGGATTCAATAATTAGATAGATATATAAATCCCATATACTATACAAAACATTTTCGTTCGAAAATCATTTACTATAACAATAGTGTTATAATCCATCATTTCCTTACTTCTCAAAAACGTCTATTTAAACAATGAATGTTGAAATCTATGTATTCGATACTCACACATTTTAAGACATCTTTCAAACCTTTTAACTTCATTTTATAATATCACTTCCCAAAAATATCCATTTTATTTAAAAGATTATTCATTGTCCAAAATCGTGAATATAATCCTCAAACAAAATTCAAAATTCTACACATTTAATTAAATGATTATCCACTGTCCAAAATCGTGAATATAATTTCTTTAATAAACTTTCATATTTAACTTATCAAATTCAATTGATTTCATATTTATAAAACAATGTTTTTAAATCATATTTATATTTTATAAAAACTTCCATTTATAAAATCCCTTTATGAACCAAACTCATTTATCCCGTTTATATGCCAAAATCCAATTATAAGTTAATTTACTTATAAATCTCTCAGTTACAAATTCATTCCTTTTATAACTTCATAAATTTATAAATCTTATTCACTTATAAGATTCGTTTATAACAACATTTTAACACTTATAAAAACTCCCTTTTAATTCCATTATTTTTATTTATAAAATATCAATCATATATATAAACCATTTACGATAAATTCAAAATTCTCAATTTTAACTTATTTTTCAAAGTAGTTATCTCCATGTTTCAAAAATCTTAATTAAGTATAGTTCACAAAATCATAACTTTTATAACATAAAAACTACAACCTTTTATTTATTTGAAATAAATTCATTTCCTTAACCATTCAAAAATATATATTTCCAAAATCACTTGAAAATCGTTTTTAAATTGAAATCATCACTTTAACATTTTTATATTTCCAAAAATAGGCCCAATGCTACAACAGAACTAAATAAGGTGATACACATCAATCATATCATCCAAACATCATATGTCACATGATAAAGCATATATATCAATATCTATAAATAAAATCAAAACTGGTGAGTAATATAGTTGGACCCCTCCAATCTATCACTGCAACAAATATACATAATAGAAAATATATACAATGTCCGCTTCAAGGCAGACGCGCGTATAAAAGGGTCACCCATTTATACGCGGGGACGTATAGGGTCTCTTATGCTCTAATAGGTAGGAATATATCTAAATACCAATCAATATATAAATAATATATCATATATCATCCACACAATCATCAATCAACATAAAATAAATTTATTCTCACTTAAATAAAAATATTAATGAGACGGAAAGAGTGAGTTGTGCTCACTTTGATTTCAATAGCAGTTACAGCGTTTTATTCCTAGTAAAATTAAATGGGCGTTTAATTTTACACAAAATTTTCACTAGCTCCAATCAACTCCAAACCAGATCTTAAATGTAGTGCTCATTATTACGGACCCAACACAACTTGTTTCATCAAAAAGGGCCTCGTATGAAGAAGTTTTGACATGTAGATGTTTATACGAATTAATGTATAAAATTTCAAATTTTTTTAAAAACTGTATTTGATCTAGGCCGCATGTTTCTTCACCATCAAATCCTGGCCATGATTTTCATCTTCTTCACCAATGTTTTGTTCACGACCGAAGAACCCAATGCCGCCGATTTTCATTTAATTTTTGTGCCCGTCGTACGGAGCTTAAAGACGATCAGAGACCCCAATGTTGTATCCCTAGCCAAGCCCTACCATTGACCAAATATCAGCCAAGCTCGACTCCTCCTACTCCTTGTAAAACATGCATGAACGGCCCGCGTTCAAATGCAAATCACCGCCAATCCGCTTCGCCTTAAACGATCATCACCGTTGGATAACTAGATCTCGACTAGCTCTATCATTTTGTAATTGAAGATTTCTCGAATAGGTTGATGGACTGGAAGAAAATCGAGGTGGAAGGAGGAGAAATTCTAGCCATTATAATGTTTAGTGGCGGCTAGCCCTAGTTTGGATTGGGGTTTGTGAAAATAGAGAAAAATTGGGCCATTTATAGAAAATTTCACGACGCTATTCACCCAAAAAAAATTTGAACTCCAGATTAAGCTTGCTGCCTGGTTTTATAATGCTTTACCCCTATTCTGAACACAAAGGAATATATATTGGGAGCCAATTCGATCGTATTTGGAAGATAGGTTTTCAGATCGAATTATTTAAACTAAAATTTACTTAAATAAATTTCTACACGTTTCAACTTGCCATGAGTAAACCGTAAATTCGATTCACACAAAATTTGAAATCCTACAATAATTTACGTTACGAATCCAATGAAACTAGTTTCATCAAAATCCGAGACTGTGTGAAAAATGACCATTTTTACACGTTAATTAAATATTAAAATATTCAATTTCTATAAATTAACTTTTAATTCAATTTCAAAAGTTCTCTAACATCACTCTAATTCAAATAGAATTAAATTCAACTTTATAAATCATTTTTATTCACACATCTATAGAAATTAATTCAACTTTATAAATTCAAATTCAATTATTTCTGCAATTTCGAATATTAAATTAACAATTTAAATATGGGGAATTTCACTATAAGGACAAACTTTGCAGTCCAATTGGTTTCTAGGACACATATCTACAGAAATTAATTTCAAGGCCAAAGTCAGAAGAATAATTATTTTTAAGGACAAAGTCAACTGTCCAACTACTTTCAAGGACATAATTTCATAGGTTTTTAGGCCTTAGAAACTAATTATCTTGCATTTTTTTCCTTAAAAGTAATTATTTCAGTTATGTGTCCTATAAACTAATTGCACTTGCTAAAGAGGCCCTTGTGGCTAATTTCCACTTTAAATATTATATTCGAAATATAAGTCATTCAACTTATAAAATTAACCTGTGAATATTTAAAATCAATTAAATATACGAATTTCAAATGACTAAAATTCTGGGACATTATAGATACTACCCATTTGAGTTCAAGATAATCAGAGATAAATAAATCATTAAACTCAAATCAAAGTCGAGAATAATCAATAATAAATAAAAGGCATTAACATACCAATTCACGCATCATTCAAACTCGACAATTTGAAGCAGTCGAAGCTAAGCAAAGAACAAAGATCGAAGAAGCATCAAACTGGATTGAGGTTTGACAGTAAGATTGATCAATGAATAAGTGACGGCTTCAAAGAAAAACAAAGCCCTAAAATTTTGAAAGAGGAACGAAGTACAGAACGAAAGCAAAAGGAATTAGCAGACAAAATTAAAAGATAAAGGGGGACAACTTTTTATTTCCTTTGGGCCAAACTCTTTTTCTTTTGGGCCAATCTATTTGAGCTTTGGTGGTTATATAGGGTTTTCATTTTAAATTTGTTTTCATTTTCTAATTTCTTTTTAATTTTTGTAAAATTCTATTCGTGTGACTAGGGGACGAACTATGGTTGTGTAGTTCGAGAATTCACAACTTAATGGCTGAGTTGTGGCAGGGTTTTGAATGTAGAGTTAGGTTAGTCGATATCAAGTGTCGCAAGTTTACGTGTGTAAGCGTCTGACTACTTAAACCTTGGGGCAGCATGTAGGCAGGGTTTTGCTGAAACTGGGTAAATCTATGTTGTTCTATTTCTTCTTTTATTATTCTACTATTTATCTGTGCTGCAAGTATTTTATATATTTCTGCATTAATTTTTATAATTATAAGTATCACCATAGTAAACCCCCCTCTAGGGTGAAATCGATCCTACATTAACAAACAATAGTCAATGCTCCTAAACTGGACGAGCATGACTAATCAAACAATAAATGATAATAATTTAATATTATCATTTTCTAATAATCAAACACATCATAAATAATTATATCAATTTTTGAAATTATTTCTTTTATATATAAAACGCAGAATCGAGGTAAAAATATTTCATTACCAATTTCAAAAATAATACCATATCAGTTTTCCTTGTTCAAATATTCAAAAACCGCTATATATAATGTAGTTCATTCTATATCGACCAGAATACATAACCACTTAATAGATAAATCAACATAATATAAAACATTTTTATAGCACTAACAAATACTCACTTTCATACACATACATGCTCTCAACTCATTCTAGGGTGTTACTAACCCTATCTTTGATACTACATGTAACAACCTGCCTTTTTGACCCTCAAAAGTCAACAGTAATACGTTCATGGTAGTTACATGCCGAGTATCCAAGTGCCAAAAAGATAGATTGTTGGGGTGAAAGAAAAAAAGACAGAACACAATCTCACATCACAACGAGAATATATAATATGCAATAGATCTTTTCAAAGGAAAATTTGTAATATAAATACATTAATCAGAGTAAACTAATCCTATCATCAGCCTAGACAGTTATAACAACATATCCTTACAAATGCCGATAAATACAAAAACAAGAAATGTAATGCAAATGACATATATGCGAATATGTCTTGGAGGCATCCAACTCATCTCCTAAAACGCCAAAGCATCCATAGATAAATATGGAAACATGCTCGGGCTAATCCGAGCACTATAAGAAAATAATGCCCATATCAGTCTCATAAAGCAGCATAGGAAACACAAATCATATGGATTTTTAGTATTATAAATCCTTTCAAAATAAAGGTATCTCATAAGACCACACTGCACATAAATACGGACGGGGTTTTACCTTACGATAACAAACCATTTTATATTGAAAATTTCATTATACTATAATAATGTTTAGGGTTTAAAATAACTACTGAATCATAACTGAAATGTTTATATTAATTATGTTCCAACATATTAAATATATAACTAAGTTCGAAAAGCACGTATTGGAGATTGGATTCCATACAATGAAAAGGTAAGGGACGACCTTTTGTACAATACGCATATAGAGAAAATGTACCGAGGTAGCAAAACATTTTCACCTCTGCTACTCGGGATTGGTCTCCCCCCTTTCGGGATAGTACCGAATATGATCACCCTTCCGTTGCTGGCCAACAACCATACCGAGTCATAGGAACACATCAATCCATAAATATCGATCTAGATCAGGTGATGATCATACCCTAATGGGAGCGACTTGCTTTTCCCTACGACACGTCCCTGCCTTAGTCATTACCAGCTGTGAGTTTTGAGGCTACATTTTACCTTTTTAGAAAATCCTACTTGGAATGCTAACATTGCCTTTAAGGCAACAATGAAATGCCAACATTCATCCATACATGTTGTTTTACGACCGAACAAACCGAAGGCACTACTTCTACTACATCCTCGGGATTAGTAGCTAGTGGCCTTTGCACTTCAAAGAATTGCATCTTCGATCATCTTTAAGATTGTTCTAATTCAACGCTTTTGCCATTTCGAAATGGATTACAGATAATATACCTATCTGGTCTCTCCATACTAACAACAATAGTTTCAAAACAGGCCAAGATTTAATAGTCATTAATTTAACTATCAAACAAACAAACAGTTAAATCAAAGATTTAATTTTACACGTAAACCAAACATGGTTTAGCACATGAGCAACCACTAAGCCTCTTTGATTAATCCTGTCATTAATTAAAATCACTTTTCAAATATTCGCGTTTAAATACTTTTTCAAAAGATATATTCATAAACTCTCTCTACTCTTTTCAATACTTGAAAATATTTATATACTTATCTCATTGTATAAGTATACTCACAAAACATTTCATTTTTAATACTTAAGGGACTTTTCCACATATTTATGTCAATAGTATAAGTATATTCACAAATCTTAAGAAAGATTTCATTTTCCAAAGCCATACTTATTTTAGTAACAAATGTCATTTAAAAATATCGATAATAATAAACCAAAAGCACTTTCCTTTGATTTGAGTAAACAGATCGTATGGAAAGCAGAATATACTTTCGACCACTTTTCAATTTCAAACAGCATATCCTTTGATTAACAAAGAAATCAAGCAATTAGATAACCATCCTTTCTTCGACGTACATTCTTAATTCTCAAGAAAGGAACGAGTTACATACCTCCTTAGGTATGAAAAGAATATTTTTCAAACCATCATAATTTAAAATGATCATTAATAGAAATCAAATCTTATTTCCTTTTATGAAATTCCTTTTCATAAAAGTCTTTTAAAATATTTACAAAACTCCTTTTGTAAATCTCTTTTTTTATTTGTATATCTCCATTTATAAATCTTCAAATATAACTATAAATCTCTTTTTATAATATCTTTTCTATTTATAAAACTTCTTTCATAAATCTCTTTCATATTTACAAAACTCATTTCTACATATCTCTTTTATATTTACAAAACTCATTTATAAAACTCCCATTATTAATCCTTTTGTACCTAACACAAATACTTATTCTCAAAATATGACCAATTTTTTTTACAAAATTATCATTTCATATATCACTATAAATTCACAAATGTGATTTATTTCCAATTTATCAAAATGATATTAATTTTCCTTTAATAAAATATCATTTAAAAATTAATTTTTTATTTGTAAAACACCATTTATAAATCTATTCTTTTATACAACATTTGTATAAAGCATTTCACAACTATTTATTTCGTAATATTATATCTTCTTCTAGAAAAAGAATTACTTTATTATAAATGGATAAGTTCTCCTTTATTTTCCTTTAAAGTAAACTATTATTATTATATTCAGTGGTGTAGGCAGGTTTTTCCTAACGGGGCCACGATTTGTAAACATGAGGAGATTTTGGCAATGATAGCTATCGAAATTGGCCGGTAACAATAATAATGAATTTTCTTAATATAATTACCGAACTAAATTTTTATAACCAAATATTAATAAACATTACAATATATATTAACATCCTTATTCACAGTTGAATATATTTGTATTTTTTTAACTTATTATTTCAGTTGAACATAAGGTTTATATTAGCATGTAGCTAGTTTGGCCTAGCTGCATCAAGTTTATTACTTGTAATGTGCTTAGAATCATGATTTATATACCAATGTTATCATAATCTGAAATATATAAAAATGTATTATTTGTAATCCTGGTAGGGTTAAGTGACCTTACCGGCTCTCACATCCCTCCATCCCCGATTATATTAACTTTCCTATAAAATAAATACTTCCTGAAATACTTTTAAAACATTTCTGTATATATAAAGACTAATAAAAGGGTTAAAGTAAAAATAGATAAGTTCAAAACCTATTTTTAAAAAATATCACAGAAAATCCAAAAGTCAGATTTAAATTCATTCTCCAAATCAAAACCTTTTTCAAATCAAAATGTAAAACATAGTATTTCAAAATACTAAAATGAGGCCAGAGCAACCATAGCACTTAACCAATGCTACTAGAACCTTCATTACTAAAAAGGTTCAACTTTTAACACATATTAATGTCATATCCAATATGGCCAAAGCAGCGCTCGAGATTTTCGACCCTCGAAAATAGGCTCTAATACATCCTCGTGCCACATCCAAGTGTCGGAAAGCTCGATTGTTAGGGGAAAAAGAAAATAAAAATAGAACATAATCTCACATTAATGGAATAAAATATATTATTTTAATATATAATCTTTAAAGTGGAAAATTTTGAATACAATATCAGAGTCTAACCTGGATTCATCTTGGACAGTTATAAACCCCTGACCTTACAAATGCTGACAACCAAACAAAACAAAAGCAGTATATGCAGTGGATAATAGAATACGTCCATACGTAGAGAAAGAACTCCAACTGTCCTCTGAAACTCCAAGCATCTTCAACTAGACCTGAAACTACTCTGATCTGATCCGAGTATTGTAGATACCCGCATCAGGCTTGATAAACTAGCGTGAGTACTCGATTTAAAAATTGATGCCAATTAAAAACCTTTGAAAAGAAGGGTATCTCATAAGACCACGCCTACACATAAATACGGATGGGTTTTTTTATCTTATGATAACCAAAATACTTTATATCAAAACATTTGATATTATTCATAATGACATTGGTTTGAAAACACTTTTCAAATAACTATATACATAATGAAAGTATCAATACCCGGACTAAATCTATGGTAATATATCCAGACTAGGTCAATATGATATAAGTGGATGGAATACATGTTACCAAAGGGGTAGTTGAAATATTTGTAAAGCATTATAGCTATTTTGGGAATACATTCAAAACTGTAAAGCTTGTATTGGAATTTGATTTCCAATATGATAGGGAACTAATGGCCTTTTCCTTCGATCCACACATAGCAAACATAGTTCCCGCGGTGCCTTTATCGCTTTTCTCAAGCAAGCCACTTGGAACTGCACTTGCTACACTACCAATACCTAGTAGCCTTATCACTTCTAACAAGCAAGCCACTATATTAAAAAATGCCTTGAGGAACTAGACTCACTGAACTCCCCATAATTATACAACCGATAGCCTGAAATATATGTCTTACAGACCACATAATTACCCGTATCATCTCCAGGATTTGAGGCTCGTGAGGCTATGCTTAATTTTAACAAAGCCAAGCCTTATTCTTCCATAAATCACATTCCACTTAGAATGCCACACTGCCATTCCTTCGATCACTATTGATTTGCACGAACGTACTCGTACATTCCAGAAAAGGGTGTTAATCTAAGAGAAGTTTCCTTCTCCGCCACCAAGCAAATGTAAGTTTGTAAAAGTCAACGTTGTTGTCTTAGAAATGCACTATTAGACATTCGTCCATGCAAGGTCGTTTGGGACTGAACAAAACCAAAGGCGCTCCTCCTACCACATCCTTTTTTTGGGAATCACCCCTAGGATCAGTGGCGAGTAGTCCTTGCATTATGAAGATTTAAAAACACAACATGACCACTGCTATAATAAATATCTCTACATTATTAGTGACCCAGAGAATGTCAACAAGTAGCGCTTTCACTACGAAGATCTTTGGTCTTCATTACAACGACGCCACTGCCATATAAATATAATATGGGTAAACCCCTGGGACTCATGATAGCAATCCCTACATTCTAAGGATCTTCGGTCTTTAATAATCATCATCTTCAACATGTCTTCACTTTCGAACGTATACATTGGTTTGAAGTGGTTTTCAGATTGGAATTTCCCAATCCGACCTGGTTCCTTCTCACCAATCATCGCTTAAAATATGTTAAGTTCATATGTGATTATCAATCATCAATCAATTTAGTTCATCTTTTTATTCATCCATAAATATCTCGGAGAGATATATTATTTTAAATTATTCCATTCATCTTCTTAATAGTAGATGGAATCATTAAGCCTCATTTATCAAATCATTTGGTAAATTTAAACCTTTTTAATCCTGGAATAATTTCAAATCAATTCACCTTTTACTTAAAAATATATTTCAAAATCATTTATTTAAATCTCATATTGAAAAACATTATTTTAAAGCACCCAAGTTTTCCCTTCGATCTGTTCCACCCTTCGTCTAAAAGAGAAAATAGAGGCCAGGTAAGTTCAGGGCACTGGTTTCTCCATCCTTAACATTAGTTACACACCTTGTTTACCGTTTAGATCTCATAGGGGTGCCTAAATGTACTAGACATTTCCGCGTACTACTTTAATTTTTAGAAATTATTTATAAAACTTCCAAATTAGTATTTAAAACATTTATTCACTTATTTGGAAATATTTAGGAAAGAATACTTAAGTTTAAAGATATTTTTTAAAAGTTATTAAAAACTGCTGCAAAAAGTGTTGTGAATAGTGCTTTAGAGGCTTATTTGATAAAAAACGACTTCTCTATCATTTTGAAATTCATTTTCATAACTCAAATCTCTTTTAAAATGCTTTTAAAAGATTTATAACATTTATTTCATATTTTTAAACATTTAAAATATTCATTTTAAATCAATTTCAAATTCAGGTTTTAAACTGCAAAATCGTGACTTTTCTGAAAACTTGTTTTACTCATATTTAAAAATTTACAAGATGAAATCTTTATATTCTTTCTTCATTTAAAAGCTATGAGTATAGTAGTCTGGAAAATTAATATCTCGAAGAATGTCGAGCTATATTCCATTTGATATACTCATTTGAAATCTTCGGTGTGAAATCGTGAACTACTGTTACGCGATGCACCTAGTTTTGACTTATTTTTCAAACTTCATGGAAACACTTTTATGTGTTTATATAACATTTTTAAACCATTTTAAACTCATTTTAAACAATATCATCATATTTCATTTCATTCCATATTATAATACTTATATTATTATAATATCAATTTCAAACTCTTTAGATAATTTAAAATCGTCAAGAGGCTAAATAATTTCCATACACGTCTTTATATGGATTTAATTTTCATTCAATTAACTATAGTTAATTACTTATCATTTCCATTATGATTTATCAACCATCTTAACATCCATATAAGCAATCACATTAACACCCAAATTATCAAACATATAATCATCCAACATGTTTAAACTTTCACATCATTATTCTTGAAATATTTTTAGAGATTAATTAGTAAAATGTTAGTACTCACCTTTAGCCAACTCAAACTTCCTACCAACATTCAAATCACTATAATACTTTACTAAACTATCTAAAACTTAATCTTAACATCACCAAACAACTCCCCTTCCTTTCTAAGTGGTTGGCCACTACTACCTATTCTTCAAGATTCATGGCCAAACCCTCCACCTTGCTCTGCTCTCGGCCACAACTCCAAAATTAAAGTGCTTACGGACACAAGGCCATAACTCCACCAATCTTCACTTAATTGCCTATGGCTTCCATTACCATACACAAGCGTTCACCTCCACCACCCATTTTTCTCTTGGCCTCACCTCCTAGCACCATCTACTCACGGCCTAATGCCTTTAGAAGAGAGGAGAAGGAAGTTTAAGAAGAAGGAGAAGTAGTGAGGATGTATGTGTATGTATATATATATTTAAATTATTATTTTTCTATATATATTTTTTTCCATAAATTTCTAAGGAGGGAAGCCATGGAAAAGTAAGAGAAAGAACTTTAAAATGAAGGGAAGAAATTATGAAAAGGAAGAGAAGAGGTGGTGGGTACGTATTTATAGGAATAAAAGTTTACAAAATATCTTTAGGTAAAAAGACCAAAATACCCTTTCCTAAATATTAAGTAAACTCCATTTTTTCAACACTTAACATCACCTTTCACTTCACAAATTTATGTCTTAATCATTTAAGCTTTAAATAATAAAGTAATTATTTTGTTGGATTTGGATGTGATTGATTTGATGTGTACTTTTTACTTTTGTTAATTACCTTACTTACTTTTACTAATGATATTCTAGGTTTTTCTAATGATACTTAGAAATAGTAAACATATTTTGTTATTACAATGTGTAATATATATGCTAAAATATGTTAGCAAAGGTGCAACAAAGTTGCGACAAATTATTTTGAACAAAACGTTTATTATTGACAAAATGGTTTACGATCATATTTTGACGTTTTTGTCAAAATTCATATATTTGTAAACAAAACTTTAAAATAAGTTTCTTATCAATTTTAAATAACTAAAAAAGTTTATTTTAGTTATAAAACCATGTTTAATAATTTTAAAATCCAAATAAAAAAACATGACGTCAATTTGTCAAAATGCGATGAATTTTGTCAATCTTTATAAAACAAGTTTATAATTTATAAAACCATTATAAATCAAATTACTATTGTTATATAACCATTTAAAAAATAATTATTTACCATTACCAACAATTATTCGAATGTATATTAAATTTTATCAAAAACCGGCTTTTGTCAATTTTACGGCAAAACGTCAAAATCTCCATTTAATTCTAAAAAAATATGTTTATCATTCTTATTTGTCAAAAAAAACATGAACATTAAGTTCGAAAATTATATATTTGAATATTTAAATTTAATTAAATATTTCATTTATACGGGTCGTTGCAGCCAACTACCAGCTTTTAGCATTCAACAATTTATACAACAAATATATAAATGAAATTAAAATCAACATGTATATAACTGAAATTTAAAATCACAATGATGATAAATCCGGATTTCTCTACAAAATTCCCTATATTTTATTTTGTATGTCAATCGCTTTTCAAAGTGGAAAATTTAAACCAAACCAAATCAATAAATTATTCAAACATAAAAACAATAATTTATCATCTCCTATCTATCATATAGTATTCAATCAGTGATGAGTTAACTCAGCAAAATTCCAATGGATGCTTAAGCATTGCGGTTTGATTTAAAAACGAACAGCAATCAATTTTAGCTCAAAAATTCACTTTCTCCAAACTTAACAAAATCAATTCCAACTCATAGATATCGCTCATATGAGCATAACACAAAAAGCCGCGTCTCGATTGGACCTCGTATGAAGAAGTTATGCATTTGATAAGATTTTGAATTAAATTATATTAATTATATACTAATCACTTTACTTTATAATTACCCACCCCTAATCATCTTCTCCAAATACTAAACGTGCACAAGTGACACACTGTTAACAAAATCATGCAACTTCACCCATCGAGCCCCTGGCTCAACATCAAGGATCAGTACCGACCACCACTTAGGACTCGATACCGACACCCAAAATAGTAGGCCTAGGGCCCATCCTTTGGAAGGCAACGTGGATGTCATCCCTGAATGTGCTATTGAAGGTCTGATTATGGAAAATCACAATACTGTTGATGATGCTTTTCGTGGGAAACAAACAAGGGTAATGTTGGACGAATGGGTCCTCCATAGTTTGTGGAGTTTAGGTATCGAGCACCTTCCTGAGAGCATTCGTTGGGCCGAAAACTTGAGGCAGGACCGATTTACCACAGTTTAGTCGAACCTGTTGATCTAGACTATTTGGAGGATATGATTAAGAGGTTGGTTAGTGAAAAAATTCTAGAACTAATGATGATTAGGAAACTTATGCCAGTCGGAACCCGTTTATGAAGGATATCCTTTACACAAGACATACTCGGAGATTCAACATGCCAATGATGTCGTTATATGGAGGAATGACGAATCCTGGGCAACACTTATTGAGATATGAATGGCATATGGATTCAGTTAGGCTTTGGATGCCATGAAATGCCATTTTCCTAATTTTCTTAGAAGGGGTAACTACGATGTGGTTCACTCGGCTTTCGCCGAGGTCCATATCATCTTTTGCTAAATTGTCATGGAAATTCATGGAGAAATTCCATTTGCACACCTCACATCCAAAATAGGTGATGTCATTGTGTAATGTTTATCAAGCCAAAGGAGAGTCGTTATGGGAGTATTTGAATCGGTTCCACACAACTATAATGGAAATAACAGATCTAAAGGAAGATGTGGTGTTGATGGCACTTTGTAGAGAGTTCATGCCAACTTGGATTTTGAGGATTGAATAGAAAGGAAGCAACTATTGAAAATGGAAGTTTTTATAGGAAAGCCAATGAATATTTGCGTCGGGAGGATGCACAAGAGTCCACAGAGGACCGTTGCTGGAAACAAATACAAGGTTATACAAAAGCAACGTTGTTGTAAAGTAACCAGAGGTAATCCTGGTAATATAGATTTGAAGGTTGTTAACAAGAATGACAATCAAAGAAAGCTGAATCCAATTCCAGGCGGCCAACGCAATGAAAACAGCGAGTGCCTAAGGAGCTCGAAACATGAGGAATACACACTCTAAACGATACGTTGGAGAATATCTACCTTACCACACAAGGGATGGACAATTTAAAAAGCCGTCCCAAAGAGAGGCGACTGATGAACAAAAGCGTTGGGGAAAGTATTGTCATTTCCACGAAACTCATGGACACAATACTAATGAATGTCGACATCTGAAAAATGTGATTAAGGAACTGATAAAAAAATAATAGGATCCAACAGCATGTTAAGTAACAAAGGCAAACTAATGACAGACTGGTCATTAACTATCCGATCACTTGGGGATGAAGCAACAGCCGACAGCCATGCTGCCATATCTGTCACTATATGGTTTCCCTTTTTGCAAATAAGCTTCCCAAAGATATAGGGAAACTGTAATAGGTAGGACATGCCATTACTTTCACTTATTAATGAAATTAGCTTCTTGAACCAATAAAACTGTGTTCTTACAAGCGGGATTTCTGTGCCTTGAAGCCATCGGCATGACCACAGAAGCGAGCCTCAGTCCTTGAATGGCTAACGGGGAGTGCAGACTCACAAACTACTGGGTTGGCAGTCACATTGGACCCCTAACCTTCTAATAACTATCGGTACTCCAGTAATGTCGGGAAGGTCTAAACCGCCGGATCGACAATCACATTTGACCCCTAACCTTTTGAGAATTCGCGTTTCTTCGGTAATGTCGGGAAGGAAAAACCGCTAGGTTGACGGTCACATTCGATTCCTAACCTTTTGAAAACAAACGTTGCTCCGGCGATGTTTGGAAGGCTCGAACACCTAGGTTGACGGTCACATTCGATTCCTAACATTATAAGAATTGACGTTGCATCGGAAGTGTTAGGAAGGTCCATGGAATAACTTGTATTTTCTTGTCTTTGATACAGCGGCTTTCTGAGTCCAACACCCTATCTCTCTGTTGCTCAAGAGTCAAAACTTGACCGACTCAAATGAATTTGTTGTGATTAATGCTAATATGTAGGTACCCGAAGATTGGTGCAACCCAAAACGGTCCATGATTAGACCATAGAGATTCAACCACACTTGACGTTTGATGATAGATGGCAATTAACCCCGCCCTTAACATATGAGCAAGAGTATATACTCAAAACACAGGTGATATGACCGTCGATGGCTAACTCTTGCCTACAACGTGAGGGTAGGAGTATGAACTCAAACTAGACATGACATGATCGTCCGTACACTAACTCTTGCCCCAATGCTATGGTAGAAGTATAAACTCAAAATGGACGTGACAAGACCATTTGTACACTAATTCCTACCCCCAACGTGAGGGCAGGAGTATAAACTCAAATCGGACAAACTCTCGCTCCTAACGTGAGGGTAGGGGTATAAACTCAAACCGAATGTGACATGAATGTCCATATGCTAACTCTCACCCCTAACACATGGATAGGAGTATAAACTCAAACTAGACGTGACATGATTGTCCGTACACCAACTCTCGCTCGCAACACAAGGGCAGGAGTATAAACTCAAACCGGACGTGACATGATCGTGCGTACACTAACTCTTGCCCTAAATGTGAGGGCAGGAGTACAAATTCAAACTGGACATGACATGACTGTCTATACACTAACTCTCACCCTTAACACGAGGGTAAGAGTATAAATCAAAGCGAACATGATACATCCATTACTTATTTAAATCTTGTCCCTGGACTGAAAGCAGGAGTATAAACAAAAATTGACATGAAAGGACTGTCCAATCCTTAACATCTTGCTCCAAAATTAAAAAAACGAAAGATCCATGCCCAAAATAAGGCAAGATCTAACTTTCAAGCCTTTACACGACGTCTGAAGGCAGACATGGTCGCATTTAAAGTTCCTTCAAAAGGAATGCTTGAATCAGCTTTCTAGGTGATCGAAGTTCGACCAGGTACCAAAATGAGATATGGTTACATGTAAATGACCAGAGATTGGCACTTCAATGATTTCTTTATGACAAAGGGCGTGCAAAGCACATAACAGGCTAGTGACTTAGTCTAACAATATTCCTGATAATAAATGGATTGCAAGTACATTGAATGGAAAGCGCATTTCTCAAATACTTAGACAAATTCACACAAAGATTGGACGAAATAAAATTATTTGTTATTCACATTCAAAATAGAACTTAGGAAGAAAAGTATAAGTTTTTATCTACACCTAAGCTGAAAATAAAAGTGGTGGCCGAACCCACACAATGCCGGTGTAAAACAAAAACAAACTCCCACGATTGCATAGCAAAGGCGAGTCTAGCTACACAAATAAAACAACTACAATGACGAAGATGATGACCTACATATTCCTACATGAGTACGTTCACATGGTCAAGTACTTCTACAAGGGAGTGCATGTATATACTTATACGTAATCATCTTCGACACCCAATGACTAAACTCAAAGAAAGGTAGATATATACCTAGAAAATTCATAAGAGAAACCAGTTCATAATTACTAAGCACGAAACAATAGGTCAAGTGAGCACTCTCCAAATTTATAACACTGGACGCTGGTGTCAAGCATTTAGACAAATACTATGGACATAACTCTTCATAAAGGCGATCCACAAGAAGGATAACGATCATTCAAAGAACATAGTGGAATACTTTACAGTAATCCTGACTTATCTCGATTCGAAGTACGTCATGTTCGAAACAAGATGTACTTTGGGGCAAATGTTATCCAAAATTTTGACCAGGCAATATGCGAATAGAATAGATAGGTTGAACTTGAAAGTTATCAAGGTAGGAAGCTCGAAGAGATAGCCTAAAGTCTAGAAACTAAGGACAGCCGAGAATTCACAAGGCATACTTTAAGGGGCAAATGTTATGACCGAATTTAACGTAGTCTTCGAATAGACTTAAACGATCGAATCGAACGAGCGAATGATAGAGAAATGACCCAAGGACTTTGCGAATTTCATAAAACGGAAAGAAAAAAGAAATGTAAAAAATGAGCTAAAAAGTTGAAAATGTGGAAGTTTAATTTTTTGGGAGAGCCTGCCTAGAGTAAACCCATAAAATTCTTAGGTCAGACTCGAAGCCGAATAAACTTGAGAAATCTCCAAGTCAGGCCTGAAGCAATCCATAAGAAACTCGATCTAGCTCCAATCGTGACTCGATACCAACTCTCAAGCACAACTCGGTACCGACTCCTGATGGCTCGAAGCAACCGAAGGAAAACTCAAGACATCAAAATCTCTGAGAATATTCAGGTCGAGCCGCAGGTAAATACTCAAATTTCTCATATCGAAATCCAGGCAAGTTCAACCAAAGCCAAAACAACCGAAACCAAGGAGAACAATAGTCCTCTAAGTTAGGGATCGGTACCAACCCTTAGGTAGGGATCGATACCAGCTCCAAAATCCTTCTTCGGTGGACCCCATCTTCTTCCTACAATCCTAATTTGGCATCGAAAGCCTATTTCCAAAGTCACTTTGTTGGTACAATGCAATTCTCCATCGATCTCCATGAATACTTAAAACTACAACTTTGATCTCCCATAACTCCATCATTTGGACTCAAGAATAAGCTAATATTGGTACAAACAACTACAAAATTATGAAGCTAATTATAATACGATCCAGGATGAAGAGTTGTAGAAGACCAATTAGGAATCGGTACCCGTTGGCTCGGTATATTAACACATGAGAAAGACAGCGGCAGAAGAAATAGGAAAGAGAATGCACCGAACGAGGTAGTGCAAGCTGGAATGCCGAACCAAACATTTGGTTTGGCATCCCTGGAAGTGCCAGACCAAATATGTGGTCCGACACAATACTGGATTGCCTGACCAGATATTTGGTCTGGCACGACATTGGATTGCCGGACTGGATATCTGGTCCGGCACATCATTGGAATGCCAGACCAGATATCTGGTCAGACAAAGCATTGGAATGCTGGAACAGACATTTGGTCCAGCACTACTCCCAAACACCAAACCAAACATTTGGTCCATTGCATTATCTTGCCGGACCAGACGTTTGGTCCGGCTAATCAACATCTTTAACTCAAGGCAGTAGCAACTTCAAGAACCCCCCTCTCTCGCTACCGAACCAAAACCAATTGTATGCTATGCCAGTCCAGATTCTCATTACCGAACCAGATGTTCTTCCCCCATGCCGGACCAAACTCAGGAAGTCATTATAGTCACAAAAACTTCATAGGATCAGAATAGGAAAGTAACTTAAAAGTAGTAAGTCACACAAGTTTTATAGCGTTTCGGCCAGAACATGCCTACGTCCACTGTCCATCTTATCATTCCACTTTGATTTAATTACAAGTACAAGTATGATTGGAAAGAGAAAAAACTTAGAGTAGATGGAGTGATTGAATCTCAGCAAAGTTTTTCCTTCCTTTTCCCAAGTGTTCCCAATATTGTCGAGAAGCTCTGGTATTTGTAGAGTGAAGTTGTGAAGTGTGGAGGCGGTGTTATAATTTCCTGAGTTTTGTCCGACATGGGAAAAGTATGTTTGGTTCGGTAGTGAGAATCTGGACCGGCCTAGCATTGGATTTGGTACGGTAGCGAGAGGGGAGGGGAGTTCTTGGAGTTGCTTGTGCCTTAAGGTAGAGATGCTGATTTGCCAGACTAAACATGTGGTCCGACAAGCCTACGCACTGGACCAATTTTTTAGTCCAGTGTTTAGGAGCAGTGCCGGACCAAATGTCTGGTCTAGCATTCCAATGTTGTGCCGGACCAGATATCTAGTCTGACATTCCAATGTCGTGTCGGACAAGATATCTAGTCCGGCAATCCACTCACAACACAGAATATCAAAATGAATCTCGATCTGGACAGTCCCGTAGGCAGAACAGATCCCCTTCTAAGAGGAAATCAGTTAAGAAGATATAAGAGCTCGAAACCGAGCCAGGACTCAGTCCGAAGCCAGGTCCGAGAGAGCGCCAAGTGCTGGGCCCAGCCAAGGGGCATGAGGCACAAATCGGCGACGACTGACCCTGTCATGCCTCGATCCTATCATCGCCAATCCAATATCAACCGAAGTTTGGGACATCATCGGTATCGAAGGGAAGCCCCAACTTCTCCCAAGACTGCCCCAGAATCCAAGGAAAGAATGACACGCCCTTCAGGGAGTATTTCAGACGTGAACAACACGAAAGAGGGGTAGGAGCAAGGGTGTTCAGCCCGTTCACCAGGGACATAAATATACAACCGCTCCGCAGGAATGCTAGATGCCCACCATGGTTCCTTACATAGGTACAACCGACCCAATCATCCACGTACAGCGTTACACTCAACACATGCTCATGATTTGAGCAACCGAGGGTGTGTTGTGTAAATGTTTCCCATTGTTCTTATCATACCTAGCAACCATTTGGTTTTATCGGCTGCCTCAAGGTTCTGCTAGATCTTGGGAAATGTTGAAGGAAAGGTTCGTAAGTCAATTTCGAATCCACGTGGAACAGCCCAAGGATGTCTACTCCTTATCATACGTGAAACAAAAAGCAGGAGAACTGCTACAACAATATCTTACCTACTTTAACGCTACCGCAGCAGCGGCGTAGGACGCCGATAAGAGGCTTACACTGATGGTGCTGTGCGGAGGAATCCACCTAGATTCCAAACTCGTAAGAAGATTAACAAAGGAGAAAACCCTAACTCTTTAGGATTTCTTTCATGTGGCTAGGAAGTATATGAGATTGGAGGATGCGGCGGCCCACCGGCATAGCAAGCAATCGGCAAAGGCTTCCAACTTCCAAGGAAACGTGGGTGCCGCACGTCGAGGGGAAGGTAACAAGCAGAATAGTGAAGTTAAAGGTAGAAACCAAGGCAATATTGGGAATGAAAAAGGCAATAAACGGTGATACCGACCCAGACAAAGATTCAAATCATACACACCTCTAGACGACACAGTTGAGAACATCTACATGGCTACTCAACATGAGTTGAAATACAAACGCCCTCCGTATAAAAAAGAATCAGAGGCCGCAATTTGAACAGGAAGATTTGCCGCTTACATGAGTCCCATAGACATAACACCGAAGAATGCCATCATTTACGGGATCTCATTGAAGAATATATCCTGAAAAAGAAGCTAGAGTGATACATATAGAAAGACCACATCTCTTCTGCTCTAGCCCACGAAGGATCTAGATAACCTCCGCAAGGTAACAACAGGGAAGGAACAAGTGCGAGCCGCTCTAACCAAGAAAAGATAAATATCGATACCATATCTGGAGGCCCGCATACAGCTGACAGAAGTTGGGCAGAGATGGAGAGATACAGAAAGTCCTTAAGGGTAGGGAAGGGTAATTTCATTCCATAATTGAAGGTCGGGTCACGAAACGAAGAGAAAGAATTAACATAACCATCAATGATGAAGATTTGGTTGGAAAACAGTATCCTCACATTAACACCCTGGTTATCTCCGCCTAGATTGGCCCGACCGAGGTTTTTCGCATTTTGATCGATACAGGAAGCTCGGTGAACATTTTATTCAAACATGCATTCAATAAAATGAAGTTCTCAATGAAATATGTATCTCCATTCCATAAAACTTTACATGGGTTCACCGGAGAGGCCACAATGCCACCTAGACAGCTAGATTTATTTGTTGAGCTTGGAAGTCACCCCCGGTCAGTTGTGCGGAAGAAAAAATTCATACCGGTGAATGGGCACTCCATCTACAATGCCTTCTTGGGAAGACCTGCATTGTTAGACTTCCAAATAGTATTAGCACTGTGGTGCTTGAAGATGAAATTCTCGACAGATAAAGGAATAGGAGAGATGGAAGGAGACCAAGACGCGACTCGCGATTGTTATGTGATTGAACTTCGCCAAAATAAGAAAAAGGAAAAAAGGCATGGGGGTAAATCCTCTATGCCAAAAATTTAGAAGCATAGCAATCAAAGATGGCCCTTCTCTTGAATATACCAACGACCCATTTAACGAATTGGACCCTAGAGGTAAAGAGGAGGAGGTCAACGCTGAGCCTGTTGAGGAAATGGAGCATCTGAAAGTAAACGAACACGACAAAACACAGATTTTAAAGATAGGTTCTCAACTAAATATGGATCTCAAAGTTCAGCTGATAGGATTCCTGCAAAGGAACTTGGATATGTTTGCATGGACGCACAAGGATATGGTAGGGATATCCCCGAAGATAGCTTGTCATGCTCTCAATGTTGACCCAACTATGGTCCCTGTCAAGTAAAAGAAAAGAAGCATGTGGATCAACCCTCTCAACGAGGAAGTAAAGAACCGGTTCGCCAATGGTTTCATCCATGAAGCCATTTACCCAGAGTGGATCTCTAACCTGGTGATGGTGAAGAAACGTAATGGAAAGTGGCAAACATGCATTGACTTCTCCAACATCAATGATGCTTTCCCCCGATGACTTCCCTTTGCCCCTAATCGACCGATTGGTGGAAGGAACCGTGGGGCATGAATTATTGTCATTCATGGACGCGTAACCGGGACACAACCAGATTTCCATGCACGTGCCAAATCAAGAACACACTAGCTTCATTACGGATGTAGGCATGTACTGTTACATAATCAAGCCCTTCAGGCTTAATAATTATGGTGCTACCTATCAACGTTTGGTTAATAAGTTGTTCGGATGGAAAATTTGTTACTCCATTGAAGTTTATGTTGATGACATGCTTGTCAAGTCAAGAAGAGTAGTGGATTATCTGAGCTGCCTAGACGAGATGTTCCAAGTACTGCGCACATACTAAGTGAAGCTAAAACTACTAAAATGCTCTTTTGGGGTGTCATTGGGTATGTTCTTAGGTTTTGTTGTACATGCTAGAAGAATAGAGGCAAATTCTGAAAAGGTACAAGCTTTAAAGGATTTTAAACCCTAGCAACATGAAGAGAAATGCAGAGCCTAAATGGGAAAATATCCACTCTGAGAAGGTTTATATCCAAAGCAACGGACAAGTGTGTCCCATTCTTCGAATCCCTCAAAAGAGACAAAGGGAAATTTGAGTGGATTGACGAGTGCTACTCTGCCTTCCAAAATCTACTCAAACATCTACAGAAGCCTTCAGTACTCTCCACTCCGATGGACAAAGAGAGCCTTTACTTATACTTGGCTGTATCCTTCCATGCTTTAAGTGCAGCACTAGCATGAGAAGATGATCATATCTAGAGGTTGATATACTTCATTATCAAAAGGTTCATGGGCACAGAAGCAAGATACCATAAGATTGGAAAATTGGCTTACTGTCTGCTCATAGTATCCAAAATATTGCGCCCCTACTTCCAACCTCACTCAATTAAGGTTCTGAAGAATCAACCCCTGAGACAAGTTCTGCATAAACCAGATACGTCAGGGTGTCTATTGAAGTGGTGCATTGAGCTAAGCCAATGCGACATCGCGTACCATCCATACACCGCAATTAAAGGGCAAGCCTCGGCCGATTTCATTGCTGAATTTACAATACAAGCCGATGAGACGGAAGTAAAATTTGAGGAAGTAGTCAAATAGAATTTGTTCGTTGATGGAGCATCGAATGAGCTACGCTCGGGGGTAGAAGTCGTAATAGTCACACCCCAAGGAAGGAAGTTATGTTGTGCACTAAGACTAGAATTCGCTGCAACCAATAATGAAGCTAAATACAAAGCAGTGATAGCTGGCTTGGAGATCATTAAAGAGATAGGAGTTAGGTCAGTATGTATTCACAGTGACTCTCGGTTGACTGTGAACCAGATCATCGAAGAATTCCAGGCTCGTGGATAGAAGCTGATGTCTTACCTCAAAAAGGCCAAAACCCTCCTCAATGAGCTATTAGACTATATGTCATCAAACACATCCCGCGGGGAGAAAATCAAGAAGCAGATGCCCTCGCCAAAGAGGAAGCGTAAGAACCGAACCAATATTGGGGGAAACCCCCGTCATAAGTCAAACCACACCAAGTTTCGAGTGTCTTCCAATCACAACAACCGCCAGTGGAGAAGGGACATGGATGACCCCCATCATTAGATACCTACAAGATGGACCCTTACCCGCAGAATGGAATGAAGTCAGGAGGATTCTAAGGAAAGCATCCTGCTACACCGTTAAGAACGACATGTTGTACCGTCGTGGTTTTTCCAATCCATTATTAAGGTGTGTTGCTGGAAATAAGGCTAACGATATCCTTAATAACATCCATCAAGGAAGTTGTGGCAATCACACCGAATGACAAACTCTAACAATGAAAATTCTTCGATATGGATACTTCTGACCCATACTAAACAAAAATGTGATAGAGTTTGCTAAAAGTATGACAACTTCCAAAGATTCGCCAAAATCCCAAGGCTACCACCTACCAGTTTGACCCAAATGGTCAGCCCTTGGCCTTTTGCAATTTGGGGGATTGATTTGACCGGAGAGCTCCCAATGGGTCGAGGAGGGGCAGGGTACACCATAGCGGCAGTGGATTATTTCACTAAATGGGTGGAAGTGGAATCCTTGAACAAGATTTCATCTGCCAGAGTGATAAACTTCCAAATATGAAACACCCTATGTAGGTATGGGGTTCCACAGAAGATCATATTAGACATCAGATTCCAATTCGATAGCGAAGAATTCTCCAGTTGGTCCCAAGAACATAAGATTGCTCAAAGCTTCTCGGTTGTAGCTTATCTTTAGGCCAACAGACAGGTCGATGCAATAAACAAGGTTTTAAAAGCACTGATAAAAAAGAAACTGGAGATATCCTTGGGGGCATGGGTCGACGAACTACCTACTACACTGTGGGCCTACCAAACCTCCTATAAAACAGTGACATGGCATACGCCGTTCGCATTAGCATACAAGAAAGAAGCCGTGCTCCTAGTTGAAATGATCTTCCCATCACATCGAAGAAATACATTATAATCCAGATGAAAATTAATGACGCTACCCTCAAAGCCGCCGCACATAGATAAAAAGTGGCAAGGAAGCATAACTCCAAGGTGAAACCTCGAGCACTACAAGAGGGGGACCTGGTACTCAAGCGGGTCTTTCCACATCCAGGAGCGTTAGACCCAATCTAGAAAGGGTCATTTATTATCCATAAGGACCTTGATAATGGAGCTTACATTTATCAACGTTCGATGGGGAGGTGTTCGGGAAAGTTCGGAATCTCCAACACCTTTGTCGTTATTTCTCTTGAATTGTAAGGAAGCATGTATTAACCGAAGCAATAAAAGAAAGACAGTGGACGTAGCCATTTTCTGGCCGAACCACTATAAAAATTGGTGTCTTGCGTTGATTGCCTTATTTCAACTTTTTTTTTACTTAATTGTTTATCTGATGCTATTCCTATCGCAATCAATCGCAAGCACTCGCCGGCAGTAGTGAGAATAAGATAGCCTTGACAAAAGGCATGAGACAAGCTTGGGCAGTTCACCACTACTTATCAGCCCACCAAGCAGACAATGATGAATCAACTATAAGCAACAGATTAGGCACGATTTATGGCCTAGGTGGTTTATCATTGGCGTTAGGCTCACCAGCAACTGCGAACCGATTATAAATCCCATGATTAAGGCATGGCTGCAGCCAGGGATAGTTTTCAGTTGACAATCGGCACCCGTGCCAACAATAATAAATTGAATTATACTCATGACACGGGCAATAGCTCGAGTAATTATTGTTCACGATCGACCCTGAGTATGGCAACATTATTGTGGTTTCCGATGTCTCAAAATACAATGGAAATTAATGAAATCATAAGAAGTTCATAAGCAGGCAAAACAAGCTATAAAATCGTATGTCACAAAAATCATTTCAGAAAAACATACCAAAAAACAAAAATCGAACATTATAAACACCGAGTCTATGTGTACAACATAAAAAATATATACAGGACGACCCCACATACTCCAAATTAATATAACAAAAAATAAGGAAACATTCTCGACTAAGCTGGAAGGACATCTTTATTTCTTGGCCCACTTCCTCTGGAAATGTCCTTTGAAGGCTTGGCTCGCTCAAGGGACTCTGCCTCTTTTAGTGGCTCCCCACCAGTCCTCTCTGAAGGTAGGGGTGGCACATGTTGTCCTGAAGCCATCCCTACATGAGGCAAGCGGGAAAAGTCATAAGTCTTATAGTTGTGACAGGAGATAACGAAGCTAAAATAAAAAGACAAGGTACCTATGGTGATGTTCAGTGGATCACCAGACCCTCATGATCCGAACCCTTCATCATATTTATCCTCTGCAAGCAGCTCGTATCTTCTAGCAAACTCCTTAGTCACTTCCATCGTGAACTGACAATTCACCATCCCAACATCATACACAGCTCCTTCTTCCTAGCAATTACGGCCTTGGTCTCCTTGATGAACCTAGTATGAATCTCAGCCATCACTTAAGGGTAATCATCCATCCACCGAAGGTTCTCATGCTTCTAGAACATATAGTAGGTGTCCTTCAGCATCTGATTCACAGTCTTATAGAAGTCGCTAGACTTGTCGACTTCAGCTTGAAGGGACGACACCTTGTTCATGTATTGTTTTTTTATCTCTCCTCAACCGGACCTGCTCTGCCTTCAGTGCGTCGATCTTAGCCTTGTAGCGTCTTTTTCCTTGCGCCACTCACCCTGGCAGTCCTTCAACTCAGCCAAGACTTCCTGGAACTTCTCTATCTTTCCCTTAAGAGACTGGATCCACTCCAAGTCCTTCTGCCTAGCCTCGTCCACTGAGCTCACAGCTTCATCGATCAATACTCTACACAATTCAGTGGCCTCCCTCATTGCTTCCTCCTTGGCTTTCTTTATCTTAACCATATGAGACGTCTCAAACACCTCCAATTTTGTATCCTTCTCCCTGAACACCCTATGGAGATCCTCCACCTCCAAACGCAACCTCACATTGACACTCCCGACTTCCTCACCGGCCTTGGCCAAACGAGATTGATAATCAACAATTTTCCTGGTCTCATCGGTGATATGGACCAATCTTGTTGTCAAATTAGCAAAATCGAGAGTTTTGGCCTCGTCTAAAATTTGAATCAAAGGATTATGAGGCAGGAGGAACTTGGTATCAAGATCCTTAGGATGGCAATCGACATAACTAGGATTGATATCAGGATGATTCTCGAATGGATTCCTCGTCGACATTTGAATGTTTGAGAAGTAAGCATCGAGGTTTTCTTCCCTTTGGTCATTAGGAACCTCATGCACTTCGATGTCAGACAGATTTAGACAATGGCGACGAGAGGAGGTGTGAGAGCTAGTGGCATCTTTTTAGGCGACCTTACATGTTTTTGAGATGACTCGTAGCTTTTCCCTCTATTGCCAGACTGAGTCCCCTCAATGTTTTCATGTGCATGCCTTTCTTTTTAGGAGGTAGTGTTCGGAGGAATGGAGGCTCACTTTATCCATTTGAATTGACTAAGTCTCCTAGACATCTCTTTCCTTTTTGGATTTCTCCTTTTTCCTATGAAATAGATAATAAATTCATAGCAAAGAAGAGAAGAGTGCATGAACACAGGGTATGCAAGACACTTGGGCACTGCAAGCTACTACAAACCCTTTGGGGAAACTGGATCAAGTGGCTAGGACAGGGTCTCACTCTATTAGGGAATACACTAGGACTAGACTCGACTCAGAGGATGGACACATTGCGACTGGACCTCATTTGACTGGGGAGCAAGTCGAGGCTGGAACTCGTCTAAAAAGAAAAAATCTCAATATGTACCCCAAAGTCCATATAGAAATCGAAAGTGCCTTGAGAAAGCCCGAATGTCTCACCGATTCTTACTCCGGTTTGAAACGGGCGAATAGGCACTCCGCTCAGGTCATCTACCACCATATTCTCTTGAGAAGGACCGACAACCAAAGTTGGCCTAGATGCCAGCTCAAATTGATCTAGCTACTTGGGCCACTCCCGCATGGCCTCGGTGTTCTTTAAAGGAGTTGTGCCCAGATCTTTGCTACCCATAAATACTACATCCTGAGAAGCTTGAAACTCCGAATCTGTCGCCTCGTAATCTCTCTTTGAGCCTCCTCATCCTTGCTATCATCTTCCAAAGGCGAACCCTCCTCGCCTTTAAGAGAAGGAGAGTCCCTTATATGCAAGGACTTCCCTAAACAGGGAGGACGAACAACGCTCTTCTTGCATCTTAGTTTCTTCGAAGCATCGGCTCCTTTGCCCTCTTTCGCAATTTTCATTCCATTGCCAGTGCCTCCTTCCTCTCCTTCGACTGCTTTAGCCCTCTCTACAGAACTTGACCTAATCTTAAACATGGATTAACCGTGACCAATCAGATTATAGAAGCGGAGTGTTATGTCGCAAAGCAAGAATGTGGCTTCTCTCCCAGCTTCAGGAATAGCCAGGATCTGTTTTGCCATCTTCTCCAGACTATCGTCCTCTGTCACCTTTACAACCTGAAATACGAAGCATTAAGAAGCCAAGTCAGCATAAAATGTAGAAAAGGATATAAAGGAGACTTACATCTAGAAGTGAAAGCATGCTGAGGAACGATGTCATCAAGTACAAAGAAATACTCCTTCTTAAACATGCTGAATTTCGAATATAAGTCAAGGACAGGCTTGAACTTATGGGCTGACTCTAGGCTAATGAAGTGGCTCCCTTTTCGATAAATTATCACATTGTATGAGTACTCGATCTCTCTATAGGTAGGAAGTCCCTGATAGTGCTTCACGAATATAAGATATAGGTAGGCCATGATTGCATAAGAGTTAGGTTAAAGATGCAGAGGTGCGACCTTCAGATAGATCAAAAAATTGGAAATCCAATGGGTAAGTGGGGGAATTGCACCACACATATAGTGGTATTTGATATATGTCATGTATCCCTCTAGGGGAGAGGATGCCCTATCGTTTGGCCCGGGTAGCAGCATGTCCTGGTGAGCAATTTCGAATGTCGTAGCTATGGAGTTAAGTTTCTCAACGATCAAAATGCTAGGTAGCACTCAAGAGGCTTCACCAATGTCTGGTTGGGGGTGTAACCCGCCACCAAAGAACGTGGAGCTGGGTTATCTGAGAGGATTAGCAGGAGCATCAAAGGAAGAAACGTCAGCTTCGGCAGGCTGTGAAGATGCATGTTTAGACCCAAGTTCACGACTAGACGACATTTTCTTTCCTGCACAAGGAGTAAAAAACAGGCATATGTTCAATACCCCAATTGCTATGTGATCGCAACAAGAATAAAGCAGTAGCAATGAGTTTAACACATTAGTAATCGTGCAATCATAGCAGGAAAGTAAACGCTCATGAAAAGCCTCCTATCATTTGGTCCGGTTAATACCACGCACTGAACTAATCCATACAAAACTCGGGCTACTATTCGAAGGATTTCCCTCTTGGAATGGCAAATCCATGATCACCAAACATTAACTAATCTGGTCCGACATCACTCTATCTTCGGTCCAAAATAAAAAAATGTCATGGTGCCGAACCAAATCCACTAAGCACAATAATTGCTTTGGTCTAATGCCTACTCTCCAACAACCTTGCCGCATTCTCTACCATTCCATCTAGAAACCTCTCTCGTGCCCTATCCTAACACATAGAGATGCCAAACACGATATGGGGGAGCTCCTTCCACCTACCACTGATAAAACACAAACTCTTTCCGCCATTGTTAACCACAACTACCTCACCTCTCCCGATCATAGATTTTGCCTTCGTTGAATCATTCCAAGGCTGCAACACTCATTCAAATGAGATTCCTTCCTTTGATTCAGAACAAAGCACCCTCTCCACTTACAAAAACTACAAAATTCCCCTAGAATCGAACCATAGAGCACCGATAACCCCAGAACAGAAATCAAATTTAAGAACTAACCTTATCTTGGATAATGTTGAAGTGGAAAAATCAAGAAATTCGACCATTGAAAGCTTCGAAGGACTTGAAAGGGATTAAAGAACTTTGGATTCGAAAAGCAGAAGAAGGGGAATGAGAAAGAAAGATGAGTTAAAAGAAAAGGAGGGGTAGCCGAACAGTCAGGGAGTTTCCCAAGGCTTCAGATCGGTTGGTGGAGCTTTGTGCCGAAGCAAACAAAGCACATCATGTAACGACACTACGTACTTTAGCAGGCAAGTGTTGGATCAGTATGATGACATAAGAGATAGCGGAAAAAGAAATGGGAAAGAGAAAGCACCGGATGAGGTAGTGCAAGCTGGAATGTCGAACCAAACATTTGGTTCGACACACCTCGAAGTGCCGGACTAGACATCTGGTCCGATACAACATTGGATTGTCGGACCAAACATTTGGTCCGACACGACATTGGATTACCAGACTAGAAATCTTGTCCAGCACGACAATGGAATTCGGACTAGATATCTAGTCCGACACAGCATTGGAATGCCAAACTAGACATTTAGTCCAATACTGCTCCTAAACATCGCACCAAACTTTTGGTCTAGTGCATAGGCTTGCTGGACCAGATGTTTGGTTCGGCAAATCAGCATCTCTACCTTAAGGCAGAAGCAACTCGAAGAACCACCCCCTCTCACTACCGAACCAAAACCAGTTGGATGTTATGCCAGTGTACATTCTCACTACCGAACTAGATATGCTTGCCCCATGCCAGACCAAACTTAGGAAATTATAACTCCACCTCCACATTTAACAATTTCACTCTATAAATACCGGAGCTTCTCAATAATAATGGGGACACTTGGGAAAAGAAAGGAAAAACTCTGCTGAGATCCAATCACTCCAGCTACTGTAAATTTTTGCTTTTTCCAATCATTCTTATATTTGTAATCAAATCAAAGAGGAATAGTAAGATGGACAGTGGACGTAAGCATGTTATGGCTGAACCACTATAAAGCTTTGTGTGATTTACTGCTTTTAAGTTACTTTCCTATTCTGAGCCTACGAAGTATTTAGTGATTGTAATGACTAATTGATGACAAAATGAGACAGTTAAAACAACATATCAAACAATCTAAAGGCAATTTAACTAAATTCAGGCATGGAGTTGTTTGCCCAATTTTTATGCAAACAGTACCGACTCCCAAATCCTGCAGATGTGGCTCCTATTTTTATGGAGGAATCAATCTAAATCAGGTACAATGGCTAAAAGATATTATATGAAAGATTTCAGGCTCTCTACCTCTATAAATAGGTGGATAGTGCTCGTTTTTTAAGATCTTTTGGCCCTAGTTCTATTATTTCTTATATTCTTGTAACTCTGAAATTCTAAGTGTTGGAGTGTACCGACCTCCAAGATATTCTACCCCAAACCAGATATAAGCAATAAAACATCAAAGTGGACGTAGGCCTTGCTTTTCCGAACCACTATCGACGATTATGTCGTGTTATTTCCTCATTTTCATTTTATTTTTCTTCATATTTTAACCTCTTCTATGACTAGGTGTTTGTGTCATTTTTGGTTCAAACACCTATAGATGTCTTCCAATTCGAACATAAAGCGATTTCCCAAATTGCATCCACAACGATTGTTTTTCTTTTAACTTTTTACAACTTTATTCAATTATTTCTGCAACATTTGAAGCCAAATCTTTAGTGTCCAAAACACTAATAGAAGTGTAGCGAATAACCAAACTATATTATCCAATAATATACATATACAACATTAATTTATAAAAGGTTAAAATACAAGAGATTCAAAGTGCTTCATAGCGACTTTCTCGCTTCAAACATTCATAAACACCTTTTACATCGCATACAACATATCCAAACATGTATTAATCAAGTCATGACCACGTTAGAAATTTGTAGAGGGATAATAAGAGAAGTTATAATATGTATATGTTCTCATTTGGTTTCAAAAGCAAGAGGGGTCAAAAGTGATAACTTGCATTGGTTTTCATTTAGCATTTTGTATTTTTTCAAAAAAACATTACATCACGACACACACTTGAAAGATAGTGAGATAACTCACCTAAAATCCAAGCTAACTTACGACACAACCCACTGGACTTGAGGCAATGCATCCTACAATCATCCAAAGCCCAAACGATCATGCTTTTGCCTTCCAAAACCAATCCAAGCCTTCCTCCCTATGCTACTTGCTCATGAATTAGGTGGAGATTCCCCATTTCTTCATCGTTCTTCCATTTCGTGGATGCTACATGTTCTAATGATGATATAAGTACATTGGTAGAATTTGGTAGCGATTGGAGTTGATTTGAATATGTCTAGAAGAGTTAAAGAGGAGAAATAAATGATAGAGTTTAACGGCTTTTGATTTTTTATGTGAATTGGTAATCAAAAGAAAGGAGCCTTGCCCAATTATTTATAAGCTAGAAAATGAAGTTCCAAAAGACCACAAACCCCCTCTACCTTCTCTCCATGCACGCAGGCAACACCCTATTCACTGAAAATATCCTACATGCGGAGTACACAAGGAGATTCAACATTCCGTCGATGCCTACCTATGAGGGAAAAACCAAGCCCAGGCAACACATCATAAGATGTGAATGGATGATTGATTCTGCACGAGCTGATAATGCAACAAAATGCATATGTTTTCCTATTACTCTCTCTGGCATAACAACGATGTGGTTTATGAGATTACCCCTATGATTAACTCTAGATTTGATCGCTCCAAAGATGTAATGTCCCTAGCCAGAGTGATTCAGAATGGCTGAATGATTAGTTGAAGAGATTTCATACGGCCGTCATAAAAGTCAGTAATATGAATGTCCATTCAATATTAATGGTGGTAACAGGAGGGATTAACCCAGAATTTGACTTTGGCAACTGGTTAGCTGGTAAACCACCTACAACATTGGAGCATTTATATGCAAAAGCAGCTCAGTATTTGAAGGAAGAGGAAGCTAGATGCTTTAGGAAGAATAATATTGTGGGACCAAGTGGAGAGAGAATGCATAGTAACATTGTAGTGAAATAGTATGGGAATAATTCTGGGAAGGTTCAAGTAAATGACCAAATGAACAAAATCAACAAAAGAAAGGCAGTGCTTGGAACCATGAATGAAAGAGCGATTCTGTATGAGGAAAGCCTAGAATTCCAATATATGATATCTATACACCACTGAATACATCTCTAGAGAATGTCTACTTGTCTATGTGCAATATAGGAAACCCATATCCAAAATAATCGATAGAGAAGCAAAAAAACTTGAAAATATTATCTATTCCACAAATGCTATGGTCATAACACGAATGAGTGTAGGAATATCTAGGATATTATCGAGATACTCATTTGGAAAGAAAACTACAGCAGTTTGTTAAAGCCTTACATGACGGTGGGCGGGGGATATCCGATCCAAGCCGAGGACAAGCGCCGCATAGGGCCGAGGAGCATGCACAGACCGGTGGAAGATAGTGATCAATACAATAGTCAGAGGACCCCATTCAACAGATAAGAGATGGCATGAGATGGAGCGCTATGCTAGCGCAATCAGGCATATGATTTTCGAGTGTTTTTCAAGTATATAAGATGGGGCTTTGGCAAAACAACAGCGCACAATGGCGGAAGTCATTGTATTCAGAGACAGAGGTGCAGACAAGGTGGAGGTGCCGATGATCCACCCAATGGTCATTTCGGTCATGATCAGCCCGCTTTAGTAAGGAGGATCCTGGTTGATTGTGGAAGTTCCGCAAATATAATTTCAAAAAGGTTTATGATCAAATGAGTAAGGAAGTTAAGGATTTGAAACCGTCTAAAGCTTGCATTCATGGCTTTAACCGTGTTGCAACCGAAGAAGTTGGCTATATCGTATTACCCATAGAGTAGGGACAAAGTGACCATAGAGTGCATGAGTTTGGCATATTATTTTCTTGGATGTTGATTCTCTATACAATGCTTTCGGGGCCAACTAGCATTAGCTAAATTCTAAGCAGATCTTATCCCATGGTATTTGACTTTGACGTTCCCAACTGATAATGGTATTGGAGTTATGCATGGTGATCAGTGATAGGATGTGCCTGCTATGCTGCTGAACTGAGAGACGCTCAACGGAAGGAGAAAGGTAAGGGTATGGACAAGTCTCTCCATATTCAAACCATAGAAGATTGAAAACCAATGCTTGGGCCTTAGCTCAGGCCCCATAGTCGATTCTATAAAGACATAGATCCAAGAGAGGACAAGGAGGAGCCTAAAGAGACCAAGGCTGTACCGACTGAGCTGACGATTGACATCATGGTCAGCCACGATGACCCATCATGTTTCCTAAAGATCGGATCATAGCTCAGCCCCTCGATAATGAAAGAACTTGCTAGTATTCTCCAACCGAATCTTGATGTGTTTTCTTGGATTCATTCTGACATGTGTGGGATCTCGCCTACCATTGCGAGCCATGCATTAAATATTGACCCAAGGCATGTCTCGGTGAAATAGAAAAGGCATGGCATGGATTCAGAGAGATCTGCTGCCCCTCAAAGAGGAGGTAGATATGATCAAATGCAATGGGTTTATTCGCGACGTCCTCTACCGTAAATGGGTTTGTGAGAATGGCGAATGGAAAGTGGCTGACATGGGTTGACTGCTTGGAATTAAACAAGGTATGTCCAAAAGAAATTTTTACCCTTCGAAGGATCGACCAGCTGGTCGATTCAACCACAGGGCACGAGCTGCTATCTTTCATGAATGCATAATCTGGATATAACCAAATCTGGATGCACATTCTCAACGAAGTGCACACCAACTTCATTACCGACATTGGATTGTATTGCTACATAATAATGCCACTTGGATTGAAGAATGCTAGAGCAACCTATCAACTATTAGTCAACTGAATGTTTAAAGATCAGTTCGGAAAGACAAGGGAGGTACACATGGTTGATATGCTCTTGTAGTGACGACAATCAAGCGACCGCATTAGAGACTTAGCAGAAACCTTTGATATTACAAAATGAAGATCAATCCTCTAAAATGTTCTTTTGGCATAGCATATGGAAAGTTCTTGGGTTTCATCGTCAATGCTCGTGGAATCGAAGCTAAACCCTAGAAAATTCGAGCAATTCACAACATTCATGTGCCAAAGACCACCAAACAAGCACATAGCTAAAATTGGAAGGTTGCCGCCCTAAATCTATTTATTTCTAGAGCCACCGATAAATGCATTCATTTCTTCGATTAGATTAGGAGAGAGAAAAGGACCTTTGAATTGACAAAGAATTGTGAAGACGAATTTCAAGCTTTGGGGAACCACTTAGAGAGGACTTGGAATAACCCAAAATTCTGGTCATTTGATTTTAAATGTTTAATTAATTTTAAATACTTAAATAATTGGATTTTGGAATTAATAATTTATAATTCAAATATAGGGAATAAATAAATATTTGAATTGTGAATTAAATGGATTTAATAATTTTAGTTAACTTGTTTTAATTCATAAAGAATATTGGTGAATTCAATTTGTGAAATTTATTTACAAATATAAGTAAATAAAATAAATATCAATAATTAAATATAAAAATATATTTAAATTTGTAAAATTAGCCTTTCGGGGCATAGTCTCGAATTTCTGTGAAACCAGTTTCATTGGATCCGTAACAGTTTATAATTTGCCATTAAATTATAGGGCGATCAGACGTATCGTTTGGTCATACAAGTTCGAAATGCATTGAAATTAATATCGGAAATTTAATATAATAACTGGATTTAAAAACCTATCTTCTGCATACGATCGAATTAGACCTCGAGACCAGTTCCATTGTGTTCGGAATAGTGGTATAACGTATAGAACGCCAGGAGGCATGCCTTGTTTGGAGTACGAGATTTTCGGGTATGTTTTGTCGAATATTTTAAAAATTATACAATATTTGTATCCAAACTTACCATGCCTCGACCATGCCCACAGCCATACCCAGCCCCATACCCCACATTCTATGCCCATACCCTTCTCCGTCTATTTAAACCTACCTGGATATGAAGATAGTGCTTTTCTTTTAAGAAATGGGATTCAAAAAAATTAAACTATGGTGTTATACACCTCTAAAAATCATGGAAAATATATATTTGGGTTCGTGTGGTCATAGGTTTCTACCTTATAACCATGATAGAGCTCGTCGCTATGTCCTGGGTAGTGGTCGTTTTAGGGACAATAGCTAAGTTTGGATTTTTAGGGGATTTTGGCCATCGATTCGCCGAGGGGGAGCTTGGATTTGAGTTTAGGGATGAAAATGGATGCTTTGGTTAAATTTTTATGAGGTGTGGCCTTAAAATGTAGATCTCGACTTGTAGGAAGCGACAAGGTAATTGGGTCAGGTCGCGACTTGAGCAATGTCCTTTGGGCATCGTGGTGATGTCATTCGGGTCAAGTTCGCCAATAGAAATCCATTGGCGAAGAGGGAATTTGATTTTGTCGACTATTGCTCCTTATTTGTGCATATGTGTGCATGCGTGAATGGGTTCCCTATGTCTCTGTGGAAGTTTTTTGTTTCGGTCGAGGAAGATAAAGTTTATAGTGGAGAGGGTAAAACTATAAATTTATATAAGTTGTTAATTTTTTAATTTAAATTTTATCGATAACTAATAAAATTCATATCTCATTCGTATGAGGTTGAATTCGAACATCGTTTTTTCTATTGGACTTGTGTTGTCGAGATCTTGCGATTGGGTTGGTTTGGTTGGATTTGGAGCTTGTTGAAATTTAGGCTAAAATCGAACGACCGTTCAGTTTTGGCCCAAAATCAGGATGATTCGGCGAAAACGAAAATCAATGTGAGTTTAACTCACATTCAATTTTATTATATCATATCAATGATGTTATACATGTTTATTGATTGCTCGGATGTTAGTTTAATTATTTGATCGCTTGTTTGGTTGCCGATTGGAAAATGGATGACATATCAATTTGATCGTTATAAACCCAGATGATTATCTATATATTATCCATAACCATTGTTTAGCAGGAAAAATTTATAAGGAGACTCAATGGGTTTTCTCGCTAATAAATTATTTATTTTCATCTTTACACTGTTATAATTGAATTGAATCTTGATATTCCATTTAAATTTTTAATTGGCCTTATAGTGATTTCTCTGTATTGTCATTTATCAAAATTCCATCCCCAATACCTTGTTATATGAACTTGAGCTTATCTTTCCACTAAAAAGAATATTAAAAATTCATTAGTCATTTTGACTAATGATAATCTAAATTAATTAATCATTTAACCAATGATTTTGAAATTTATTCACCAATTTAATCAATGATTTTTAAATTTGGTTTATTTTTAGATTTACTTAATCATTTTTGCCAATGATGTTTTATAGTTAATTAATCATTTTAACCAATGATTATTTGAGTTTAATTCATTCTTTTAATTAAAGATAATGGAGTTTAATTAATTTATTGAAATTAATTAATTATTTTAAATTAACGATGATTGGAATTTATAATCGTTTTAATTAATGATATTTAAAAGTAATTAGCCGTTTGAAATGATGATATTTGAATATAATTAATCGTTTTAATTAATGATTGTTTTAAATTTAATTAATTGTTTTAACTAATGGTATTTGGAATTTAGTCAATTCATTTTAATTAATGATGTTTTATAATTAAATAAATCATTTTAACAAATAATGTTTTTAATTAATCATTTTTGGCTAATGAAGTTTGAATCTAATTAATCCAATTAATTTATGGTTATTTGAACTTAATTAATTGTTTTAATTAATGGAATATTAAAATTTCTTATCATTTTAATAAATAATGCTTGAGATGACTTATTCATTTTTAACCAACGATTATTTGAATTTAATTACTCTTCGTAATTAATGATAATTAAAGTTAATTAATCAATTTAGTAAAAGTGATTAAAGTAAGTTAACTAATACAATAAAATTGCTTTAATTAACTGTTCTAAAGTTAATAAACTGATTAAATAGAGATTTTAAAGTTAATTTGCCAATGTTATAAAGTATTTGGAAATAATTATCTATTAAAGGTAATAGATTTATTTATTTAAAAGATATTTTAAATGTGATTAATTATCTTTGGGGTAATTGCTACTGTTTTGAAGTTATAGAAAGGAATTGGAACTCGACTATTAGGATGTTAAGTTGGACAATCTTCTGGGTGTTCGGTCTGATGTTGGTTTAGGCCTTCAAGGTTGCGCACTTGAAAAATTTATTCTCTTAACATTTTAACAATCCGGAACTAATTCAAAAGTTTTTTACCGATGTGCAAATATGGAAATCAAACACAAGTTCAGTTCGTTTTTAAAAAGAAAAGGTTTGATTCTGTTTTGGAAATGAATTACTATAAAGCGAATCACTTATATGAAACCTATTTACTTGTCTAATTAGAACTAAACATCGAAGAAGTAAACTTGTCGCTATTTCAAAAGTTAAGAATAAACGTTGGACATGACTTTGAGGTAGCACTACCTTAACTTGTTCGGTATTAATGTTAACCAAGAAAGTACAAGTTTGAATTCAATGAGTTATGATAAGTATATAAGACATAATTTATGTATACGATCGTTTTATTTTCTCGATAGTTAGTATCTCACCTATCAGTTAGTTCAACTTCTTTGTTATTGTCATTTTAAGATGATTTATCGCTCGTTTTGAGCATTGATATCGAACATCGAAAAAAATAAAACCAAGGAACGAGTGGGAGCCAAGCCATATGGGTCACACCCATCAGGGTATGTTCACATCATCTAGAGAGGTTTCAGCATTTATGCATTGATGTGAAATATCAGATGCTCGTGCGAAGCGGGGTCTAGCTTAGAAGTTTCTGAAAGTGATGTGTGTGCTCTCTTGTATATTTTATCTAGAGGTATACTTTCGTGGATGAAAGAAGCACCCTCCTAGTTACTTACATCGGATAAATTCATTCTGCTTATTTATTCGAACCTTTGAATCAGTATCTATAATTGTAACTGGGAGAGTCAACCACTCTTCACGATGTTTGATTATATTTTTTTGTCCATTCCATCAAGTTTGGATAGTTATTTTGTTTTGTCTATTCTATCAAGTTTGGACAGTTATCTTGTTTTATCCATTCTGTCTAGTTTGTATTTTGCTCAGATTATTTTCATTCTTCCAAGTCTGATTTTAATATTATATATTCCCATTCTTATTTAAATTTTTCTCCTAATATTTATTTCTACTCCTACCTGTATCGATTTTATTCTTGCAAGGTAAAAACCCGTTCCACATTAGCAGCTTGGTCTCATAGCTTTTATATATATTCCCCATTGTTCGAGTAATCTCACGCTAGTATTCCCAGACTGATCTGGGTGTTATTTATTTATAATGCTCGGGTCAGACCAAGAATTTTCCCAGGTTGTCCTTGGTGTTATGGAGGTCTTGAAGGTGAGCTAATCAGTCACCTATTGTAGAATTTTTTTTCCGCTGTATTATATAGTTTACCTATCGGCATTTGTAAGGTCACGATTTCATAAATGTCCAGCTGATAAGGTTTTTTTTTAACTCTGATATACTATATATGTTTGGAGTGACAGTTTTACTATCCTTGTTATATTTTATGTTTTCGATTCTGCTGTGAGATTATTCTTTTCTCTATTCTCTGTTCATTTCTTTTTATTTACCCTAATAATCTTCCCTTTTATTGATTTGATACCGACATTGGAAAAATGTGGTAGTGTTCGGTGTCGATTTTTGATGGTCAAAATGGAAGGTCATTACAGGCCTTTCATCTTGTCAAAGCTGATGGAACATGCTATAAGTGTCGCACTGCTTCCTGAGGAAAATTGGATCTAGAGACCGGTCTATTATGTTAGCAAGAATTAACAAGAGCTAAAAGGAATTATCTAAAGAGAGAGAAATTGGCATGCTGATTGCTTTATGAAAGCTCCGCCCCTATTTCCAGGCTCATCCCATCAATATTTAAACCGATCAGCCATTACGATAAGTCCTCCAATGACCTAAGACATTTTGAAGATTTCTCAAGTGGAACATCGAACCGAGTCAATTCGACATCACTTATCTTCCTCGGAGAGCTGTCCAGGGATAGGCACTGACAGACTTTATAGTAGAATTCACTGTATAGGATGACCTACCAGAGAGCGATGAGGCCTTACCATTCGGTGGAAAATGTATACGGATGTAGCATCCAATGATCATTGTTCTAAAGCTTGAATCATGCTAGTAACCCCGGCAGATCGATCAATTTGCTACGCTTTAAAGTTAGACTTACCTGCAATGAACAATGAAGCTGAGTGTGAAGCTCTGATTACTAGACTCAAACTTTCCAGAGAACTGGGGGTAAAATCGCTTGAAATCTATTGAAATTTATAGTTTGTAATATACCAAGTCATGGGAGATTACCAAGATAAAGGACAATGGCTCGCTCCATACCTTATCCAAGTCCAAGGGCTATTGGCCGGGTTTGAGTATTATGACATCACGCATATTCCCAAAGTTGAAAACAAAGAGGCCGACATATTAGCAAAGTTTACTAGCACTAGGGATGCACAGCAAATGGGCTTAGGCCCAGTCAAAGTGCTAGATGCTCTGGGCATAAACCAATGGAAATCGACTGGTTATTAGGAACAAAGCCTGAGAAGGAGTCGTGGTTGTCTCTAATTAAAGACTATTTGCTACAAGGAGTCTTTCCCGAACAGAGGAACGAAAGGTGAAAAGTCCTTTGCAAAGCTTTACGGTATATCATTCAGGAAGGAGTAATGCATAGAAAGGGTTTTTCTATTCATCTGCTCCAGTGTATCGCTCATGATGAAATAAAACGAGTCTTAAAGTAAGTTTATGAAGGGGACTGTGGCAATCACAATGTGGACAAACCTTAGCAAAGAAAATACTCCGTTTTGGACATTATTGGTCGACTGACAACCGAGATGCTACTGAATATGCTAAGTAATGTGAAAAGTGCTAGATGTATGCAAAAGTTTCGAGAGCCCCACCAATGGAAATCACACAAATGGTCAGTCCATGGCCGTTTGCCATTTGGGGTGTAGATATTATCATTTCCTTACCGATCTCTAAAGGTGGTGCGAAGTACATCATCGTCGCAGTTGATTACGTCACCAAATGGGTCGAAATGGAACCTTCAGCTGCAATCATGACAAAGAAAGCAATCAACTTCATTGTCTGGAACATCATCTGTCATTTTTGTCTTCCACGAACCATTGTAACTGATAATGGGATCCAATTCGACAGCGCTGAATTCAAAGATTTCTACTGTCGGCATCATATTGAAACAAGATTTGCGGCAATTGCTCACTCTCAAGTAAATGGACAAGTTGAAGAAATGAATAAAATCATAAATTCCATTCTGAAGAAGCATTTGGAAAAGGCTACAGCAAGTGGATGGATGAACTCCCAATAGCATTATGGGCTTAGAGAATCACCCATTATTTCACGACTGTCCATACTCTATTCGTCTTTGCTTACGGCTCCGTCATTCCTATTGAACTCGAGGTCCCTTCCCATCCAGCAACCTACTACGATCCCAGAATGAATAGAGATCTCCTTTTAGAATCTCTAGACTTTGTAGATGAGAAGCGCGAAGAAACTGATTTGAGGGTAGTTGCATGTCGACATCGAGTCGCCCAATACTACAACACTAAAGTCTGGCCTAGAACCTTTGAAATTGGCGATCTTATCTTGAAACGGGTTTTTCCTACTCCATCACACATGAATCCTGCTTAAGGAGGACCTGTATGTCATTGAACAGAGGCTTGGAGAGGGAACTTTCAAGCTAGCGACTATTAATGGCGTCACATTCCCATGGGCAAGCAATAATGAGCATTTACGATGCTATTGCACTTAGTTTATTCTTTCATTTGGTTGTATTAAATTTTCTAATTTACTTTAGCATTTGATTTTCCATATACGTAATAATACAAATTATGTCATTCCTTCCCATCTGGCAAATAAAGTTTGAAATTTCCTTCATATCTGTGATTGTTGTGGTATTACATACTAGTTACAATACCCGACTAACTAATATTAACATGCCCAAAAAGGTTCCCAGAGTTTGAAGCTAGCTGATTACATAAGTTCACATTTGAACTAAGCAAAATGAGCATGGTTCGACCATTCATTTGATGATTCTCACTAGCAACCCGATAGACGGAATACCTAACAAGGAATGGATGTGACCTGACCTTCCAATAACCAAATTCATCCTACTGAACGATGGGACAAACATAAATCAAAAGCAACCGGGATACGATCGATCGCTCACTAAGTTAAACCTCAGACTTAGGGAAATCAATCAATTAAGGAAAGTACGGTCTGACTATTTTTCAAAATAACTCTAAGTCCCTAGAGTTTAGACTGGAGTATAAACATGAATTGGGTTCAATCCGATCACCCGCCAACTAATTCTTATCCCAAAAGTGCAGATATAAGTATAAATAAACAGTCGAGTGCGAATGGACCACTCATTAAACCATAAACTCCGACCTGAAATAGACAAGAGTATAAAATCACTAAGGATGGAGTTTGACGATCCGCTATCAAACTCCGCTAACCCAAGACCGGAAGCAAGAGTATAATTGCTAAAATCGCTGAATCCAACGGCATAACACTAGGTCTTGAGCCAAGTATTTGATAAAACTTGAGGCCATGACCATATGGAGGCTTTTAGTGAAGATTAACGGGCGATTATCCAAACTAACGCGCAACCAATTACAAGTACATTTAATGGAAAAGTAATAGCTCAACTACTTAAGCAAAATTCACATAAGAGTCGACGAACTTTTATTTGCACATTAAAATTGAAAATAATGGTACTAGTTTATTCAAAATAGGCGCCGTACCCGCACAATCACGGTCGATAAAAACAAAAATAGCTATACAAGCTATATACAAACTAAGCCGATGTGACGGCTATTTCGTTTACCCATTTTCTCTTTTGGATTTTCCATCTGTTTATCTTTTTTATCCTTTACCACCCTTGGTAGAAGAGTTTTCAGAGGTTGGACGGAGTTCTTGGGAACCAACCCATCGGGTGGAATGACTTGTTGTGGAACGAGATTTGGATCGTCAATGTCCACATCAATGGGTACATCTTTAGCTTTTTTCTCTAGTAACTCCTCAATCTCGATGCGCTCCTTCAGGCTGAGCTCATTGGTATGTTCGAAGGCACCAGCGATCACGACATCATTTGATTCATTTGGCAGCGGTTGTTCGTCGGCTTTTTCATCATCAAGTTCCCAATAACTTGAGCATCGAGCCCTGGAATGTCGGTAGCCGTCGGAATTTCAATAAATGTCGATTGTTGCTTCATAGCGACACTGCTTTCTAGAATTTGGCTGGGACCTGGAAGACCTACAAATTTGCAGAAATAAGAAACTAAGCCCATGAATATTGGGCATGAGGAACGAAATCTCTTGAATAATGGAGAATAAAGAGGGATATTGCTGTCTAGTTGACTTTTAATTGTCGTTGGAGTTCTCCCCTCTAGAATAGGAGACAACACCATTGATTGATAACCAGGTCTATCTGGATCATCGCTCAGATCCTGTCTCGTACGAAGTGAAACTGATACTCCGGTGGTTTAAAGTGAAGGGGGGCCTTTGGGATCAGACTCCAAAGCCTAAGTAATGTTTTTCCCTTTGCTGGAGGACGCTAAAGTATTAAAGTATTAGAGCCTCGCAGTAGCAAGGTCTAAAAGTTCATCCCCAAGAAGAATCTCCCATATCAGTTTCTCTTCATCTAAATCAGCTTTGCCGAGGACTATCTTCGTCATTTCAACAATATATTCCCAAGCCTTGAAGAGCGATTCGAAGTATCCCTCTCCAAGAAAACTCAAATCACGATGGATTAGGACTTTAGTATTATATTCAACGACCAGAGGATCAAATATGTCCTTAATCTTGTTCCAACCAGCTACTTTGGCATATTCTAACTGGGTCTCGATCTGCTCTCTAACCTCATTGCGACCAGCTTCCTTTGCCTCTTCCTTAAGGCCTTAAATTTAAGCGAGTTGCTCACCAATTTTTATTTTGAGTCCCCGAGCTTCGACGGCCTCTTCGCAATAACTTTGAGACTCCTCCTAAGCTCCAATTTTTTCTTCCTTCTCTTTTTTAAGGAGTTCTTCGAGTTCCTCAATGCTACAGATAGACTGTTTTTTATTTTTGCAGTGTATCCTTCTCGAAAGCAAGCATGCCACTGCAGTTGAGTGTAGCATTCAGCTCCGTTTTGTGAGCTATTTCAAATGACTAACCACCTCGGATGTTTCTTTGGCACTCTTCACTGCCACGGTTAGCTTTGATGTAAACTCTGAGATCTTATCACCTTGTTGTTTAGTTATTTCTTTATTATGGATTGCCTCTAGCTTGAGATGATCGATTTCATGCTGCCTCTCGATATACACCTTGGACATTTTTTCGGCTAAATGTTAGAATGCTTCATGCTACACAAAAACATAATTGATGCATAAAAGTGAACTCACTTTAGCACTCCTTAGAATTGTATGGATAGAAGGAAGAAACTTTAATCTATTAAAGAATTTTTTGGGAAACTGACCTTAATTTCGACCAATCTTTCCGCCATCGAGGCTTAAGAAGTATGGTAGTCAAAACTGGAACAGAGGTGGCAATTGGACATTTGCTTGACCTGCGTTCGTGGGACTATCTAGAACTAGATGAACCTAAATAATGATCAGACAGGGCAGTAGTTTGGGGAGCATGGGAAGAGGTCTGATCACCGCTATGTACAGGAAGATTGGACTAAGCGTCTAGATGAGATGATTAAGATTGGTTCTTATGTTTGGAAGATGAAGACTCCCTCAAATGATGACTTCTTTTCCAACAGTCATCTCTCTCTCGACACCTGCACCAGTCTGGAACATGACTGGATCACTACCGTGTTAAGAAGCCCCTCAAGTGATCGAAAGCATGTGATTGAGACATAACACCTGCAAACCAAACAAGAGTTTATAAGTGACCATAAAATAAAAGACAGACGAAAATTATGAAGTCAAGTGTGCATGATCGTCAGTGTACTAGTGTCCCAATGACAGGCCAGTTATTGTAGCCTTACCCATAGAAGTTTCTTCCTATCTACTAGTGGGAGAAGTGGCGTCATCAGTCCTTATGGGAGAATTAAGCCCCTTACTGATTTTGGGGAATACATAGGTCATGATATCATCAGGGATCGGGAGATTCGAGAACCCTTCCTTCGAACTTTCTAAATGTTGAGGGAAGGCTGTTCTTCAACAAAGGTGATGATGAACTCGGGCTCTTTAGTATTTTTTCTCCTATGGAGTTTATAAGCAAGCTTTTTTCCTATCTTTGTTGGCATGTGAGATTGCACGCCATATGATGGTTCGACCACAGGCACACTGCCCGGACCTGCATCAGCATCGCCAAGCTTGTTGGCTTCATCACCTCTAAGTTCACCCTCTTCAACGTCATCCTGAGCCCCCACGACAGGGGGCACGGCATGGCTATTTGTTCCACCTTCTTATCCTGCTGCATTCCTTAGTGGTGCAACGATTCCTGGGGCCCAATGCAGTGACCTTCTTTTGATAGCCCAAAAGGAGATAACCAATCGCCGTAACAAGGGATCTGATGTCTTTGTCCTCAACTGGGGTGGAACGGAATGTAGAAACCGCCCTAGAAAAACTATCGCCTTTTGGATGTGGATGGACACCTGTAAATTTTCTAAGTATTAGTTAGTTTAAGACGCGACTTAGGCTAAAGAATTTGAAAATAAAGTCAAGGAAAATCTTACATCCTTCCAACCATCGGCTTGTGAATCCAAGTGGACAAAGAACATAGAACCATTCGTGTTTAATGATTTTGAGCTTGTTCCAAGTGCTGGTTTGAACTTGAAAGTTGGGCGAAGGCTCTACGAAAGCATAAGAAAGGCTTCCTATCCGTTGTTTGAATTGTAAACGAACCTGATGTCCTCAGGGGATGGCGGATGAAAAAGAACATCCATAAATAGCAAGAAAGTGTGCCATGAATAAAAGCATAGATGTTCGGATTCAACTGAGCCGGAGCTATTCCTAGATAATTTAACATCTCTAAGATCAACGAATTGAAAGGCGCCACACATCCGGTCCAGCATAGGAATTTATTGCATCTCCAAACGGAATCCAATGTTAAGAGCATAGTCTACAAAGAGAGACCTCTCCAATTCTGGAGGCTTATAAATCCGTCTGGGTTATCTAGAAATATAATGTCTTCAATAGTGTTTGTGACAGGGATTGTCTCCTCTACTGAAGGAAAGGAACATCATAGAAAAGTTCGACCAACGGTCGGAAACCCCCGATTGCTCGATTTAATGGTCAAGGGGAAGTCTGTCGGATATATTTGCAGAAATCGACTTGACTCTGGGATTGCTGTGTTGTGAAGGTTGTCGAGAAGGCATTGCGGATAAATGTTCTTAGTGGTTGGAGCCCATATAACCTAAACTTAGTAGATAATCGAGATTAGAAAATTTTACTTGTACCCCCATGCTAAGTGTAAGCTAGTGTGGTGTAGTGTTGTGCAGTGTAGAGATAAACAGTTCAAAATTAAAAGCAAAAGAAAGTTTCAAGACTTTGGATTTCGACTAGAGTGACTGTCATCATTGACTGTCTTAGATTGATCGTTTATTTAAGCTTATGGATCGACCATCAACATATCGAAATGTGAAGTCCATATTAAAGTCCATTTGTTAAGTTTTAGTTTATATTCTAAGTCCTAGAAGTTTGGTAATTCAATTTCGAGTTCAATATTGGATACGCAAGTCCTGTTGTTTATTATCATCATATGTTCAAGTTCATTAAGATAGGATTGGTTCTAATAGTTCATGCAAGTGAATATGGATTGGTTTTCAAGTTTAATTCAAATCTTAGAGCCAGCTACCATAGTTCATCCCTCTATCTAAAAATAACCAATCCCTCTTACGAAGCATAGAACCGATCCCTCTTATGAAGCAAAGCAACCAATCCCTCTCGGAACCCTGCAACCGAACCCTCCATCCTCAAACACAACACCATTGATACCTTTAGTTAGCCGCATTCACGCTTCTCTTAAAGCAAAATAGTCGATCCCACTATGCTCCACTTAATAATGCAACCGACCCCTTCCTCCTCAAACTTCAATACTGATCCCTCTACTTCAGTGTTTTCATACTTCCCTCAAACATTCACTCCGATCCCTCTCCTTTACCTACATTCCAACCAATCCCTTGCTTAATCCATAAGCCTCATCTTCCCCAAACAATATCGATCGTCTCCTCTCCATCTAACTACAAATTTACAACTCCATATGTATCGAGCTCTAACGCATCCAACGACGTGATCGAACCCATTATCTCATCACAAATTAAAGATTAAATGCAAGGGAACATACCTAAATGTGTAGAATACGAGTTGGTCAAGGGAAGGTGTTAGATTTCTATTCAAATTGAGGATGGAGTGGTGGTCTAAAGCAAGACGAGGATGGCGAGTTTAAGGATGGAAGTGATATTTGATTTGAAGGGAAGGGATCGCGTTTCAAGTGGAAGGGGAGTTCGAAGGTGAGTTTGAAGGAAATAAGAAAGTTAGATAAACGAAGTTAAGTGAAGGTTAGAGAAGAAAATGTTAGTTTATATATGAAGCTAGAGTGATAGGCATGTCTTAATTTCTTCACAAAGCTATGCAGTGTCCAATGTTAAGCGGAATCGGGTATGATCCCTACCCAAGGGGGATCCATCCGATCCATATCAACGTGCATATACAAAAAAAGAGAAAAGAAAGAAAAGAGGAGATCGGCTAGTGGAATGCCGATCCCTATAAACAGAAAAAAAGAGAAGGGATCGGTTACGAGCCCAATGTGCATGCAAGCATGTACATCAAAAATTATATAAAGTAAGTAAATATAAAATGCAATGAAATTGCATCTAACTCAATACAAATTGGTGATGACTCGTGAGCGTGCAAATGCATCCGGGAACCAACTACAAGAACGTATACTTGAACATGCACATGTGCATTCTTAAAGTTCAATTATTGAAATCGATAGAAATTGAATTGAAACCTGAAGCTTTCAAGGTCGAGACTGGATCAAATAGCCAAAGCTTACTAGTTTCGTAGAACTGAACATAGATATCAACTGATGGAATATAATCCTGGATTTATACTATTGGAAATCAACTAAGCATCATGACGACTAAAGAGAGATATGACACTTTGGGAAAATAATTCGACAGAAGGATAACGACTATTCAGAAAATTGGATGGAGTTCTTGTCGACAACTTTAACTTGCTTCAATTCAAAGCACATCACATTCAGCACAAGACGTACTTTGGGGGGCAAGTGTCATTCGGCATTTTGACCCAGCTATATCCGAAGTGATTGGACACGTTAGATTCGACTATCATCAAGGTCGGTAAGTCCCGAGCGATGATTATGGGGTCCAAAAATCAAGTACATATAATAATATGAAGCCATGATTGAATAGAATTGAGTGATATGTAATGCAGATGTTCAAAGTATGGAATATAGTTTAACATAGAAAAGGGATCGGCTATAATCCCTCTCAGTCATATTGATCAATATATTTCAACCAAATAAATGCAACTCAATGATAACAATCAATATCTCAAGATCCAGATGTTCAATGTATATGAAACTTTGGGAACAAGATCTAGGGACCTTAGGGAGCCTACCCTAGTGATCGCACCTCAAAAGGACTTAGAAAGAGGGATCGACCCTCTTCCCTTAATAGGGATCGACTAGAATCAGGTAACAACTCACATTACAACAAACATCGAGCAATAACTCAAATTCTACCAATCAAATTGGCGTGAAACTTGGAGGCTAAGCATATTATGACATGCAAAAGCTCTTATAAAGATTGCACCCCCAAATTCATCCAAAATAGGGATCGGCACCGACCCATATTCCTTGGGATTTAGGCCATGTGATCCCTCTTATGGGTCCATGTGGTTTTGTAGATCCCTCTGTCAAATTTTCAAGGAGATATTTCGTCATCTTCCTCTATAAATACATGCTTGATTGTTTATTTTTGGGGCTTTTACACTGCTTGTTGCTTTGTACTCTATTGTAACTAATGATCTTCATCTGATCCTTATTGTACTTAGTTACAAAATGATTAACAAAGCTATCTATTCAAAGTGGACTTAGGCAAACAACGCCGAATCACTATAAATTGTTGTGTTTTTGCTATTGCTTTGATTTTTTTTATCATTTAATTACTTCTTTCCTCTGTTTTCTTTTATATTATTCATTTATTTCTCTACAAAATCTCTATTCAGTGTTTATGCCAATTTTTGGTGCAACCGCACATGCACACCATGCCTAGGTAAAAGTCCATGCATTCTTACACACCATACCCCTAAATAACTCCATGATTCACGGGTATTTATTCCCTTAGTTTTTCTATTAACTTAAATTTTCAACATGTTATTTATGTGTTCATCTGCTTCTAAGACATTTATAAGAAGTTCGAACAACTTTTGTTTAGCAAAAAGTCGTCTACTAATAAAATGGTTTTTGCTCACATTATCGATATTTCTTCGAACTATTTATTTTTGTAAACAAAATTCGAAAATAAGTTTTCCTTCGTTAGTTATTATCTGGGGTTTAATAAGGTTACAAAATTATATATTTTCACAATAAATCCAGGACACAAATATTTAAATAATTCAGATTTTAAATATGAATTGTTCAAATTTCCAGGTTGATATATTCTCCTCCATTTAGAATACTTCATCCTTGAAATTCCAATACAAGTAACCAAAGCAACAATCACACATTAGTACTTAACAGTATTCAAAATTACTAGCAAACAAAGCTCACGGTTTGACCAGGTTTGAAATCTTCTTATCGCACAAGGATGATAAATAAACCATCAAGCGTACCTTTCACTCAATAGTCTCAGGTTATTACCTAGTCGATTATTCATGTTACCTCAAACAATTCGAATAGTCATCACCTAAACTCTACATAAGCCAAAAAAACACAGCATGCAAATATATTAAAGCCTGTATGATGCACGTGAACCATCCATATGTTGATCACTTGCTCGATCACATAAATTCCACTTCCAAACTAGTATAAATCACTTGACCTCTTTAGTGCGGACTTGGATCCGGTTCCTTGATTAACAACTTTCGTTCTCCTTACACAGCCATATATTATGATTAGAAAACTTTAGAATCAACTTAAGAATTAGTATAAAATCTTCGTCCTCAATAATCTAGTGAAAAATTCTTGTTTGGACTTGTGTAAATCGCCTCGAAATCATGTACTTGAATCGTAGATCAAGAACTATCATGCGAATAAAATGTTCTACATACAGCTTACGTACTTTATCTATTGGTTTCCTAACTAGACCAATTATTTTTTAATTCACCTTCATGTACTTATAGTCTTTCTCAATTAATTTTAAAATCATTTATGAAACATTCCATAAAATATTACTTAAGTTTATAAATATTTCATAAAGTCTAATCATTGTTTATGAAACATTTCATTAATGCACAATGTCATTTTAAAACATTCCAATACTGAAGTCCATTACTCGTATAATACTCTGCTACATTCGAAGAATATATACAAGACATTTATATTTATTATTTAAAACATTTTAAGTTTTGCTACCTTTTAAATTTTAGAGTTATTAAAAATTTAACTTTTATATTTCAATATCAGATTTCTTTAAAGAAAACTTTAAAACTAAACACGAGATTTCATTTCAAATCATTTAAAATAATACCGTAAACACATATTCTTTTATATCAAATCTTACTTTTCGGGATTAAATCAAAATCATTTTCAAAACCACTTTACAAATTATATTCATTAAAATCCAGAGAAAATATAAATATAGATTGAGTAACGCCAAAATGATGCAAGGAACTGGGTCCTACCAAATAGTACCATATATCTCCTTTACTAAGAAGGTTAATGGTCAAGAGAAGTGCTTACTATCTGAACACATCTCTTGCCCATTTTATTCACTTTCGATCCACGCGAACTAGATAACATAAAAATACTTTATTTCTGAATCGACTTGTCGATTCTACGAGCAACCTTAAACTCAAACGAATCTTATAACTCTATTTTAACATTATTCTTTTAAAATACTTTAAAAATATACTATTATTAATTACTCTAAAATCATGAAAACAATTTTCAAAAACATCAGGAATTAAGTTCTCAAATTCTCAATTCAAATCTTTTTCTTTTATAAATCATATTTTATAAACCATATTTATACGAAGTTCTATCTTATGTAAAATAATTTCAAAAATATTTGTTCCAAAATATCATTATTTCTTTTAGATTATAATAAACATCTTTTCTTAAAGTCAACCTTTTAACCTAATATCGTCACCATTCACCTTATAGTCAAACTATGAAACTAAATTTATATGGTGTTTGTTTCAATATTCCACAATACTATCTACCCAAACCCATGTTGTAAAAAGGTCAATTATTTATAAACTTGTTAAAAACAAAACAATAATCAACAAATAATAGTAAATTCTCATAAAATGGCCGAGCGTATCTAACCAATCAACAAAAGATAATAATGCTTGTAAAATGGCTAAGCAATTTTAAGTTAATAATCCTACAAATGATATTAATGCCCATAAACTAGTTGAGCATGTATAATCATTCTACAAAGGATAATAATGCCTATAAACTAGTTGAGCATGGCTAAACTAATTAACGATGGGTAACAATTGAACATCATTAATCCCTACATTAATCAACTACACACCAACTTATACTTGTATTACTAATATATATCAAATACATATATGCTCTCATATATATAATACACTCAACTCATGCTAGGGTATTCCATTATCCTATCTCTTAATGATTTATACCCCACCGAAGCTAAAATTCTCGCTTAACCCTCAACACTCATACCAGAATGTTATGAATGCCCTTTCGACCCTCGAATTTCGATACTAATACATCTTTGGTATTCATGTGCCTAACACCTAAGTGTCGCAAAGATAGAACATTAGGATCAAGAAAAAGAAGAAAAGAAAACGAACAAGAAAGAGAAGAATGAAAACATCAGAATCCCACAACGGAATGTTAACATATAATATCAAAAGATAACACATATCAACTCTAATATACATAGAATTTCAAATTTATTAATTAGATTACTGTCACTAGTCTAAACAGCTATAACAATCTGTCCTTACAATTGCTAATATATATACGAAAAGTAATGTAGTGGAAATAAATACTACGGTAGGTAAACATCCAGTTCCGCTCCAAGTGCTCATTGAACATCAACTAAAATCCGACTTTCTCAAATTACTTAAAAGAGAACCCATGGAAATAGGGGAAAAATAAAACCATGGTTAGACATAAGTCTAGTGTGAGAAATTCAAAAAATATATGATCAACATTTAATAGTACTTTTGAGAGCATGGAATGCCATAACGGTTATCCCCTCAAAAGAATCACACATTTAATAAGAAAATAAGATGATATAATAGATAATGTATAGGATGAAGAATATATTAAGAAAAATAGTTGTTGGTTCTTATATTAACCACACCACAACAAACTTATAGTTATATAAACAAAACTGCAAAAGGTGCGTTTGCGTAATGGATTTTTCATGGAGACCTCCCTAGCAAAATTCATTAATAAACTGCGACCGATCTCCTATGATAAGGGTCAGAATTTACTTTTCGACTGTCTTATATCTCTAGATAAAATATATCATAAGGTAAACATAACTGGTCTAACATCCAAACACTTTCTTGAACGACATGAACCAAGTACCATCAACTCCCCGTGCGCAACATATTGATAAGCATACCCTAGATATAGAGTTGATCGCCTAACCCTTTGGGTTAGCTAAACCCAGGATTGTGCATCCTACTTCGTCTTTAGTCATATACCGATAGAGACAATAAGTCTACACACGAGCCATCAACACTCGAACATATCGTGAATCTCCAAATGGATTCCAACATCTCAAATAGGTCGACTTCCAAGAGATAGAAAATGTATCTCAGCCTTGAAGTGGTTTTCGATAAGTAGAATAATTACCGATCCCGGTCTCCTCAAGAATAAATCGATGAGTTATCAGAAACGATTGCATATGGAAATCAGGTCTCATATACCATCATGTTTCTAACATTTTCAAGTTCTACTATTAATCGGTCAAGAAGAAAGCCTGGTATGTTGGAGCACTATTGCTTCTACACAATACTCGAATCAACATTCTTCACTCTCATAGAGAAAATCATGTCTACTTTATTAATATTTAGCGTTAAGCACACGACTAAATATTTTTCATATACAATTAATCACACAAAGCACTATTAACACACGCAAAGCACATCAAGTCACATAAACGACTTTTAATCTTTTTTTATATTTTAATTAGTATTTCATTAGTTAAAACCACTTTTATTGGTAAAACTTATTTATCAAATAAAACTTCTTCATTTAATTAAAATTCTTTCTTTAAATTACGACTTCTTATTAATCTAAAAATATCTTCCTTTAATTAAAACTTCTTTTAATTAAACATCTTTCATTTATTAAACACCTTTGTGAATTAAACTTATATATTAATTAAACTTCTTATTTAATTAATCTTCTTCTTAATTAACTTCTCTTGTTAATTAAAAATTCACTTATTTAATTAGTAACTCAACATATTAATTAAATTTCTTATTAATTTTGTATATAGATTTAATTTCTTTTTATAAAGGATATATACTTTTATTCTACTATTCATGTATTACTCTTCATTTATACAATATTCTTCTATTTATTTATAATGTATTTTACTATTCACTTATATTGTTTCTTATACTTCAAAAATATTCATATATTTATCTCAAATGGTATAAGTATATTCAAAAATCATTAACAAGATTTACTTACATTAAAATATATAGATAAAAACAAATGTTATTCAAATATTGTTACTATAAACCTCATTTATTTTATAAGTCAAACATTTAATTTTTCTTTTTTTATAAAAGATACCATACTTGTTATTATCTTTAAAACTCCATTATTAAAGATCTAGGTAAAATCTTAAGGGTTAAAGAAAAGTTTTTTTAAACATTGTCACAACACACCCAAACGCATTTCACTTTAACCATTTTCTTTAAACTTGTTTTTAAATATTTAATACATTTAAGGCTTTAAAACAATTGTTACTCTAACAATGTCACAACAACCCAAAAAAATTTATTACTTTAAATATTATCGTCAAAATATTAATTATTAAATGTCTAATTATGTTCCTAATTATAATTTGATTATGGTCTTAATTTAATTAACAAGAGTTAAAAATAAATGTCACTTAAACATTGTTTATTATAACCCAAAACCTTTTCCTTATGTTATCAAGTCAAGTTCTAAAGTCGATTGCTTATGGAAACTAAGGTTCGTATACTTAACACTTTTTCGACGTTCAACTTAACAATTCCTCGATCAAGTGGAAAGCAAAGGTAGGTTGGAGCGCTATTGCTCATCCCTACTTGAACATCAATCTTGACTCTTACAAATAGAGAAGTTTACCTTGCTTGGCTTTTATTCTTAACTATTGTGACAGTATCATTAACTTTAAAGCATTCATTTTTAAGTCTAAGCGTATGTACACTTATTGATTAAAGTAATACACTTTTATTTAACTTCACAAAACCATTTATTTAAGCTTAAGAGTTAAAGTCTAATCCTCTTTTATACTTTAAAAAAATTCTTAACTTACTTTTTAAAATTTATATAAATACACCTAAAAATACTTATAATTATGTTTTGGAAACTTATAGAAAATACTATGTAAAAATACAAAGTTTTGAAATTCAACAAAAACGGAAAATATACATGTTTTACTTAAAAACCTTAACTTTGAAAATTCATAACTAATTATTAAAAATACATTTTAACTTGAAAATACTTTTAAAATACTCTTCTAAATGTTAGAAAATACTTCAAAAAAATTGGAGCTTAAACATATTTATCCCACTTTTTTTTCCTGAAAATCCAAGAGAATCCGGCAGGCGGGTAAACTCCTGAGGAGGGTACAGTAAAGCCATCCGTTGATCCAAGCCCCCATACCCCCGGGTAAATTTATGTTTATCCAACTTAAAACAAGTTATTTTAATGAACTGCTGTTATAACGACCTTTTTACTTCAAACTTTCTTAAATTTTTTTGACTAGTTTTATCAAATCATTTTAACTTGATATTTTTACACTAGTTAGTACTTATATTTTACTTTTTAAAATCACAAAGAAAACCCTACGGACATCTTCCAATGTTAACTTTAAAATCGAAGAACACAAAGAGATTGCAAAGTGCATCCATAGCGACTATTTCGATTCTAACTTTTTACAACTTAATTCAATTATTTCCATAACTTTTCAAGACAAATCTTCATTGTTCAAAACACAAATAGAAGTGTAGAGAACAATCAAATTGTATTATCCAATAATATCCACATAAAACATCATTTTAAAGCAGATTAAAATACAAGGGATTCAAAGTGCTTTCATTGCGATTTTCTCACTTCAAACATTTACAAACAGCTTTTACATCACATACAACATATCCACATGTATACATCAAGTCATGGCCACGTTACAAGTTTTAGAGGGATTATAATTGAAAGTATAATACATAAATGTTGTCATTTGCTTTCAAAAGCAAGAGGGTTCTAAAAGTGATAACTTGCATTGGTTTTCATTTAATATTTTATTTTTTTTCACAACAACGTTACATCCCAACACACATTTGCAAGATGGTGAGGTAACTCACCTTAAAATCAAGCTAACAAACATCACAAGCCACTAGAGTCAAGGCAACACTTCATCCCATCACCCTAATCCTAAATATCAATGCTTTTGCCTTCCAAATCCAAGCAAAAACTTCCTCCCCATGAAAGTTGCTCACGGCCCAAGTGAAGATTCCTCATTTCTTCATCATTCTTCCACTTCTTGGATGATAGTATGTGTTCTAATGATGTTATAAGAACTTAGGTAGTGATTGGAGTTGATTTGAATATTTTTAGAAGAGTTAAAGAGGAGAAAGAAGTGTTAGAGTTTAAGAGCTTTTGATTTATTTATTTTATGAATTAGTAAACAAAAGAAATGAGCCTTGCCACTTATCTATTTACTAGAAAGTAAAGTGACAAAGATCACAAACCCCCTCCACCTTCTCTCCACGCACATGCACACCATGCCTAAGTAAAATTCCATGCCTTCTTGCACACCACATCCCTAAATTACTCCATCATTCAAAGATCTTTTTTCCCATTTAGAAGCTTACTCTAATTAATTAATTTTTTTATAAACATTACTCCATCATTCAAAGGTCTTTTTTCCCATCTAGAAGCTTACATAGATTAATTAATTTTTCTATTAAATTAAATGTTTCAACTTGTTATCTATTTGTTTATTTTTTCTAACATGTATGAGAAGTTCGAACAACTTTTATTTAGCAAAAACTCAGTTATTTATAAAATGATTTTCAGTCACATTATCGATATTTCTTCGAACTATTCATTTTTTTTTAAAATTCAAAAATAAGTTTTCGTTCATTAGTTATTATTTAAAAGGAGGTTAATAAGGTTATAAAACCATATTTATTCACATTAAATCCATGACACAAATATTTAAATAATTAATATATTTAAATATAAAGTGTTTGAAAGTCTATATCATTACAGGTCACCTCTTCTTCATAAAGAGACATAGGAAATGAGAATTTTGTAAAATACTAAAGGATACTTAATATAGGATGAGAAATGTTATATGGTCTTAAACTAAGAAATTACATGAAAGTTAATATTAAGTATCATTTCTAAGATATTTTGAAAATTGTTTCCCATGAAAGTTATTTCTTCTCGTTCAAGATATTTGGTCTTAAACTCTCGACTATAAACTAGTTACAGTATATGAAATAAAAACTTATAATAAGTGGTTGGATGAAGCTTTGAATTTTGTTTTCTATTATAGTTATGGAAGAAATAGTATAAATATACCATATAACGCTTCTTAGTAAATTCATTAAGTTTCGAAAAATTATTTTTGCAAACATACCTAATATTTTATATGAAATAATAATTGTTTCCATATTGACTGAAAATAGATATAGTTTTATTTTGATAAGAATACTGTAATTAAATATCTGTTATAAAATAAATATATAATAATTGTATTTATAAAAAAAGTGATGCATTAGGAAATACAGAATTATTAGGAATTTTTACAATTATATTAGAATTAAAGACTAATCCATAATTTTGAGGAATAATTCTTAGATCTATGGGTCATATAATATTGATGAATTATATCTTAAATGATTAAGGCAAAGCATTCATTCAGTGGAAGTGACATAAGATTTAGTGAAATCTTTATATTGATATGTGCGGATGTATGCAACCATAAGTCTAATGATATCAAAACAGTTCTGCACACTTTGTTAAATCCACTAATGAATTAATCATATACATGAAACGTGGTATGTTTATAAGTAGTTCATAGAATAAAAATGGAAATAATAAAATAACATGCAAAAGAAAATAAATATCCAATTTGATCGAATATGTGAGTGCATTGGAAAAGGTTCCAAAAGTACTTGCTAATAGATAAGATTCAATCTCAAAAGTCACTCTTCATTATGATACATAATGATATATCCAAAAGGAGTAATTGAACTTTGTTGGACAGTACAATTAACGATGAGTGAAGTTTGGTTAACTTCTTCCTGTAATGTAGTATACTTAAATGCAAGTATTTAAGGTTAAAATCACTTTCATCTACAACATAGTCTACGAGAACATACAAGATAATTTATAACAAACCACTACTATGCTAGGTTAATGGGCTGACAAGTTATTTGAGTGAGAGGCTGAAAGTAATAATTGCTCATGAGGATCTGGTGTGGACAACCCCTTTGGAGCTAGGGATCAACCAATATTGGTTGGTCAATTTGTGTTATGAACATAAGTTTCGTAAACTCGAAACTAAATGTAACATCCCAGTTCGAAATTAAAATAACATAAATATATAAAATGGATTTTGGGAATGTAATTAGATATTTTAATTATAAATTCATATATTTGAATATAAAACACGTAGATTTGAACTAAGTTTAAATGTTGAATAAGTGTTTTATAAGGATAAATAAAGTCAAAAATTTATTTTGGATATTTTATTAAATTAAATTTTGTAAGTTGAATTTTGAATTTATTTAATAATAAGTGAGAAAATTAAATTAAAATTGATATTTGAAATTTCAATTGTGTCTTAAATATATAAAAGATGTCAATTTATTTTGGAAAAATAAATAATAATTGTGAAATTTTGGAATTGTTTGAGAACTAATACACTTACTATAAATTTTCTTGAGCTGGAGCGCAATATTTTGATGAAGGAATAAAATCATGAAACATTTTATAATGGCTTGGATAAAATTTTAAATTAATAAGGCCTTTGATTTGAATTAAATTTGGAAGTTAGCTTTGCAAAATTGAATTATAACATGATTTTATTTATTTCATGAGCTTTTGAATTCAAGCTTAAACCAAATTATTCTACAATTATCCTTATCTAAATCTTACCTACACCTCTCCCTTATCTCAATTAGAACACCTTCCTCCCTAATAAAACCTAAACCCCATTTTTATTCCTCATCCTATTCATTAAATTAAAACAGAAAAAAAAAACAATGTATGCAGGCATGCATTATCGGGGGACTAGTGACATTGAGGATGTGAGGCGACAGGATGCTCGCGGCACAGGCGAAGGATGTGCGATAGGCTTTGGAATGTGAAATGGAGAACGTTTGAACAATTTTGGCAATGGCCAGATGTAGCTTAGGAAATGGGTTTTTTTGGCTTGTGATCTAGGCCTGAGCCGCACCGTCGAAGGACGAGAAGCTATGTGTGATGGAGGTTGGACAAACATTGAAGGGGGAAGGATTAGTTCTAGCATATGTGCATTCATTGGAAGTTGTCGGGGGATGGTAGAGGTCACATTGGTAAGCATAACTTCCTCCTTAGAATTTGTAGTATATTTATCTGAATTGAATATCTGCAGTGAGTATAAATTTGATTTATATTATATATACGATAGTTTGATTTACTATGAAGTTATATTAAAAATAGTTTGTTGTTATGATCTTGTTAATACCTGCAACTAAGTTGAATAAGAGAAAATATGAATTATTTACTTAAAATGAATGAATTAGCTAAGTGAGAGAGTATAGCTTTGACTTGAATACAATATGTATGAAAATTTGATTAGCTATGAAGTGATATTGATAATATCTTGCTGGTTTAATTTTGAATTGAATTATAGGTGATGTTAATTATTGTAAAATGAGATAAAATACTTGTTTTTATTAAGTTACATTCATGATATAGTATATTCAAATGAAATTACTTCATAACAAATTGATTTTAGGGTAATGCATATCGAACTGAATTTGCAAGTGGTTTGTAGTTTTTAAATTATAGGGATTTAAACTTTCAATTTATTTTGAAAAGAAATGAATATTATTTCATCTTATATTTGAAATAATAAGTAAAATAAAATGCAAAGTGTTTTGAGTATATATGGAGATTTAAAGTGGGATCGGAGTTATGTGTGCTCTCCTCTATTTCTAGAGGATCACATATTTCTCAAAAAAAGTGGAATCGGATTGAATTTGATAAAAATCTTTAAAACCGAAACTTTAGTATATTCGAGAATGATTTTTAAGTTAATCTTAAATTTATTTTTATATGATTTTATAAATGAGAATCAAATCAGTTTTATATAATGTAAATCATTATTGATTGATTTTGAAGATAAGTTCTAATTCTTTTTATAGAATATATAATATGAAAGCTTTATATGAAAAGAATTTTATGGAATTAATGAAATATGATATTGAAAGCATTGAATAAGAAGTCATCAAAAAGGTGTTTTATAAATGAATTTGAATTCATTTAGTATATAAATGTAAGTATGTGGTTTTGTTATGAATACCACTCGGTATTGATAAATAATTAGTTAAATTAAGTAGCTGCATATGATTTTAAAAAAGAATATCAAGTATATTTATTTTTTGAAACATGAATACCGAAATGAACACAAGAATGAACATACTCACATAAGACTATATACAAAAAGCAGATGCATAGATAAGAATTTATGCTCATGGAAATATATAAAGAAGCGTCCACAAGAGTAAGTGCTTAAATATACAAAACAAGAATCAAGTCAAATAAAATCATCTTATGTTAAAAGAGTATCAAATTCATTTTTTCAAAATTATTACTTTGTAATACTCTAAAATTAAAAATACTAACCCCAAACAATTCATTAAAAAAATATGAGTTAGATATACCAAATTTGCTGTAGTTCCATTATCCATAAATATTCATTTTCCATCATATGTTTGGAACATTTTCTATTCGAAATCCGCTCATCTTTTGTCTTGCTTAGATGCTTACAAAAATTATATTTTATATTTCGATACCCGATTCCTACATTAGTGTCTAAGGAGTTAGATTGAAGGTAACCATGCCCAAGAGGGTTTGGTGAAACCTTTGAAAATAAAATTTTCATTATTAATTACTGTATCAAAATAACCATCAATGTATTTTTCTTTGTTTTTCCAATTAACGAAAGCCCAAATACTTAGATAATTTTTGTTCATGTTTTCTATCAATGGTTTTTGTAACAACCCTGGTATTGGTGATTACCGATGATATTAACGATAGTTATATTTTAATATTGAAAAAATATGTAAATGTGGAATGTATGTATATAGTGTAAAATAGGTTAATATGTATCATAACCTTGCATTTTCACTAAGCGTATTTTTCTCTTGGGCTTATTTGGGTAGAAACTAGTTCCAATAGCCCTTAATAGAACCATCTGGCTTGAGGGGAAAAAAATCCTATACGTAATTTTCAATTGGCTCATCTTCTCTAAAACATTCAGAAAATAAAAATAGAAGAAAATAATGGTTGCTTTCATCTAAATCCAATTTCTACCTTATTTTTCCACAAATTAAAGAAGGAAATCATCTAATTAAGAATAGAAAGGTAATCTCCTTCAAATACCAAGTAGTTTTCATCAAAATTTTACAACTTGAGACGTGAATTGTCTTTAATTTGCTTTTGTTTGTTTTGCATGTCAGTTTTCAAGTTTCTACAGAATCTTAGGGCTTTTATCTTCAGCAAAGATCAAAACTTCGTACCCAATTCGATGCTAAATCATAAGGTGAGCATCAATCACACAAAAGCTTGATCATGCAATGCTAAAAAATCGCAAGTTGAAATCAAAAATTTGTTAAAAAATTCATTTCTGAACAATTTTGATTGTGTAAACTGTCTTGAATTGCAACTTTGTGCAATCCTATCTCTCTATTCCCGCAACGAAATGCTACCAGATTTTTTTTGTAGATCATGTTTTGTAGATCAAGTATACAAAATTTCTGGTCATTTCGACCTACATAGCTTATAGAAATATGTTGCCGAACTTTGATTTGGAGCATGTATTTGTCCAGATTTTTACAGTGAAAACACTATCTAGGTTCAATTTTGAGACATCATAACTTCCGCATATCTTGTCTAAGTTGCGTGATTCTTTTTAATTTAAAGTATAGTTATTGAGCTTTACGCTGTTAAATTTCAGGTCATTTCAACTTATATAGCTTATAGAAATATGCTACCAAACTTGGATCCAGAGCATGTTTTTGTCCAGATTTTTACAGTGAAAACACTGCCTCAGTTCAACTTTGAGACATCATAACTTTCTCATACCTTATCAAAATTTCGTGATTCTTTAGGCAGTTTAAAGTATAGTTGTTGAGCTTTATGCATGTTAAATTTTAGATTATTCTGACCTATATAACCTATAGAAACGTGTCGTCAAACGTTGAATTGGAGCATGTTTTGCTTTAGCTATTGACAGTGAAATCTGGCTGCAAGTCCAACTTTGATAGATCATACCTTCCTCGTTATTGTTCAATTGTATATATTCTTCTTTTTATTTAAATTAGAGTTGTTGAAATCTATGACCGTAAGATTTCAAGGCTTTTAAACCTTTGTAACTAGTTGAAATTTGTTTGGAACTTTGAGTCGGAGCATGTTTTTCTCCAACTGAACATTTAAATTGTTTTACATGGATTTTTTTCATTGATGTTTTTGATCGGCTTGATCCTAAGATGGAAGAGCCAATATTACCACTTATCCGTATTTTGGATTAATGAGTTTTTGGGAGATTTTCGTATGACGATTTTGAAAGTCTATAGAGTGGATGGTGTAGTGTATATGCAAGTATATATGACTAACTATATGATGCAACTAAGACAAAATTAATCTAGGTAAATATAGAATAAGCACACCAGGATTTTATATTGGTTTGGGCGTCCCGTCCTACGTCCAGTCCCGAAGCTCCCCTTCGAAATTTGACTATCAAACACCCTCGCTTTTCCCGGAGGAATAGGCTTGGTTACAATAGCTTATTCTTGTCAAGTATGTGTTCTATAACACACATATTGACTATTAAGTACAAATGCTTCCAATATATATATCTAGAGAGTATTGATTGAGGATATCTGAATATATATGGAAGAGTGAAATACAAGTATAGATTGCTAGAGATCAAGAATATAATAGAGTATATGAGTAAAGGTCGTAAGTAATGTGAGTTCTTCTCTTTGATTTTTGATGTTATATATAGTGGTAGAGAGATTCCTTGAGTAGTTGCATCAATTAACAAGTGCTCTATAGTTGCTTCTAATGGTGATGAAGAGTTGCAGTGAAGAGAAGTGAAGATGTCTTTCCAAATGTGGCAGTTGTAATTTGAATTTTAAATTCCGAGTTCAGCATCAGACATCTGGTATTAGTTTCAAACGTCTGGCTATATATATTTTTGTATACAGTAGCCTTTCAGACGTTTGAGTGCATTAACCAAACGTCTAATCCTGTCTGATTTGAATTCCAGAGGATTTCTTCAGACGTCTGGCTAGTGCACCCAAACGTCTGAAACCTGCGCATATTTACTTTGTGCATCTGTCTTGTTGCTCTATTGATCCTATCGACTTGTAGTCTCTTGTAACATTTTTTGAGCCTTGTTCTTGTCTTTCTAGTGATGTTACTCTATCAAGTACCTGTAAATAGAAATATATATTTTCATATTCGATTTCCATTGTATAGTTGTTGTTATCGAAACCATAGATTTGATCTCCTAACAATCTCCCCCTTTTTGATGATGACAACTACACAATGTACTTATATATAATTTATATTTCTCCCCTTTTGGCACTATCAAAAAGAATTCTAAAATTTTAGCCAATCATCAAGGATAACACAAAATGTGAATTTCATTAATAATTTGAAATTGAGTACATTCATAGATATTGTCAAGTGTACATAAGTTGAAATCCTAAAATGTATGAGTCTTTCAGAGAAGCTTTTTCTTGATCATCTCCTTTATCTTCTTTTTACGAAGAGCTAGGTTACTTTGTAGGAGATGTCGAAGCTTGTTTTAGAGGTTTGTCCTCAAAAAATTTAGAATGATTCGAAAGAGTTGAAGGCACTGGGGGTGGCTAATCTTCAGAAGGAGGTGTCGGACCGTGAACCCGTTGAAGAACCTCTTTAAGAACCGATAATACAGTTGAAAGTGATGTTTCAACTGTTTTTAGGCGTATGGAAAAGGATGTTTCAAAGTTGTCAATACGCTTAGCCAAAACGTTTTGATATTAAGACAATATATGTTGATTTTTAAGAGTGAGATCTCGAACGCTTTCATTTGGAGTTGTTTCTGTTCGAGTTTCCAAAATCTCATCCTAGCTTGTATAATCAAATGGTGCGAGAGGAGGAAGAGTTGTCTCACGATGTTATTCCTCCTCTTGTGATGGTTCATTATGTGGTTGAGTTGGAGGCCCAACTTGTCTAGCTTAAAGATTGTGCGTCCAATCTTCAAAAGCTATAAATTTTGTAGGAATTTCCGGTAGGTGCATTAGTGAGAAAAACTTTATGGTATTTTGGAGAGATTTCTTCAAAAGTTGATACGTAGGAGGGGATGTTGTGAGCACGTAGAAGTCTCATGACATATGTGGGGTAGATAATTGATGGCCATGATCAAGTCCAAAAATGTTTGAGCTCGTCAAAAATAAATTTAGCCCAATTTACCCTTGTTCCGCTAAATAAAGCATATAAAGCTTTGTGTTCTAACTCAGTTATATGCTCATGACCTCCCAGATGGGGAATGATGGTATTGAAGATCATCCAAGGAAGAAGTTTTGCCTTTGGTCGTAGATATTTGGATGCAAATTTATCCATTACATCCTCCCATATTTGATGTATTATACTGTTCCTTGGTTTGAAATGCATATTGGGAATATTATATAGATCTTCGCCCATGTCGGAACATCCTAGAGTTCTTCCTGTTATGCCTAGAGTGAGTCTAATTGTGTTGCTATAAACACTAGACCATAACCAATTGTCTTCATTTTCAGTGTTCCATACAGCCGTGCTATCCAAATTTGCACAAAAAAGAAATATAGCTAATTGATCGATTTAGATGTCACTGGGAGTGACTGGTATCAATGTTTCTAGACCGGCATTCTTACACAATTCATCCGAATCATACATTGGAAACTTAAGTAAGTTATAAAATGGACTGTAAGAAGTTTCTTCTTCTGTATATCCTCATGTCTCTTGAGAGAGTGTGGTGCTCAATTCATCCATCTTTTGATTTGATCATATGCGCAAACTTGAGAATTTGAGGAAGTTGGTTGATCTTGTTTTCTTTTGGATATCTTAGGGTTTTTAGTTCTAGGAGGCATTATAATCGAGCGGTTGTAAAAAGGAAAAGATGTTTTTGAGTATAAAAAATCGTCGATGAAGTATAATCGGTTGAAAGTAGAAGTGAAATTAGAAAAAAAATAGACATTATCCGGGTGTTTTAAAGCGTCGATTGAATTTCACACGTTAGGAAGCGAATTTAGACGTCTGGTTTATCCTAATTCAAACACAGTAAATAATTTAGGACGTCTGGTTTAATAGGTAGACGTCTGGTTTGGTCGAGTTTTTAAAAAATTGATAGTCAGAGAGATTTTTCAGATGTCTGGTTAAAATATCAGACGTCTGAAATAGGTTGATTTTTATAAATTGGTGGCAGAAACATAATTCAGACGTCTGCTTCAATGTTCGGATGTCTGAAATAGTCTAGTATCAATTTCAAAGAGGCAGAGCAAATTTTCAGATGTTTGGAGAGTTATAATAGACGTCTGACATATGCACAGTGATGAAAAATCATGGTATATCAGAGTGCCAGACATCTGAAGTCACTATCCAGACGTCTGAAATTACAAATTTTTCAAAAATAGACTAATTCTAAAGAGTGTTGCTTATTGCACGACTTTCTATTGTTTGAAACAACATGTGTTATTATTTTTGTGAAAAAAAACTACAAAGATACAATTACAATAAAAAAATATAATCTATTTAGATGGCGATGGAATTTTGTGATCGTCTGACTTGTCATCCCTCCACGGTTTGAGTGGAGAACTTAAATTTCCTCGTTCGTACGTTCTCAGGGAACCAGAGAATCGCCTTGGTGAAGCGTCCAAAGGGTATGATACGAGGAAGAGGTATCTAAGGAACTGCAAGGCCTTGGAAGTGGTTCATGGACATCTTTCTTCCGTGAAGTACAAAACTTCATCGCTACTCGCTCCAAAAACCTTAGGCGATGTGCCGTGACTTTTTGCTCAAAATATAATTCTCGTTATAGAACTATTTGTTGTTTTTGATAGTGATGTATCTTATCAATTTTCTCCTTTTTGTTAGGAGAGAAAAATAAAGATCGTTTGGACTTCTTGTTATCGGGAGTGAATCCCGTGTGATAGGTGGACCACCTATACGTTGGTTCCTGATTTGGTGTGGGTGTAGGAAGCCGTAGTGGTGTATTCACCGAGCTATCCATTGTAGGTGTCGAGATGGATAGATAAGAATTTTCAAAGGCCATGATTATGTTATGTTAAAAAAGAGTATGTATTGTGTATATATTTTTTCTTTCTTGTTATATGAATATTTATATATAAGTTTGGAAAATTATTTGTAGATAATTTTCTGAAACTAACTAACTAAAAATCTAAAGATGAAGGATTTATCAATTATAATTTGTGGATAGAAGATTATTAGCTAATCATAGCATAAATAAAGGAGTGATTATTAATTTAGAAGATCATTAAGACAGCATATCCCTAAATCGCGTCAGAGTTTAATAAAAGTTTGTTCATTTAGCGGTTTTGTGAAAATATCTGCTATTTGATTTCCGTATTTACGAATTCTAATGAAATAATTCCTTTTTCAACATTGTCACGTAAAAAATGATGTTGTATATCTATATGTTTAGTTCGCGAGTGATTTACAGGGTTTTTTGATAAATTTATTGCACTCGTGTTATCACAATATATTGGGAATTTATTGGTAATTTTGTCGAAATCCGTAAGTGTTTGTTGCATGTATATCACTTGTGCACATGCTAGAACTGCTGAAATATATTCGGCTTCGCAACTAGAAAAGGAAACACAATTTTGCTTTTTGCTAAACGATGAAACTAATGATTGTCCGATAAATTGACATGTTCCGCTAGTACTATTACGATCAGTTTTACATCCAAAGAAATCCGCATCACTATATGAAACTAGTTCAAACGTTGATCCTTTCGGTAAAACAAACCGTAATCTCTAGTACTAGATAGATATCATAAGCTACGTTTAACAACTCTTAGGTGAGATTCTTTTGGTTTTTCTCGAAGTCGAGCACAGAGACATATACTCATCATAATATCGGGTCGACTAGCCGTCAAATAGAGTAAGGAACCAGTCATGCTAAGATATAATTTTTCATCGAAATCTTTTCCATTATCATCCTTTTCTAAGTGAACAATTGTACTCATTGGTGTTGGTTTTCTTGAAGTTCTATCCATTCAAAACAACGTAATAGATCGTTACAACATTTTTCTTAATGAATAAAAATACCATTTTCAAGTTGTTTTATTTGTAAACCTAAGAAGAAATTTAATTCTCCCATGTGAGACATTTCAAATTCATTTTCATAATATTTGAAAATTGATTACGGAGATTTTCGTTGGTTGAAAGAAAAATAATATCGTCAACGTAAATTTGTACAACTAAAATATCGTTATTTTCTCGTTTAACAAATAAAGTTGTATCGATTTTGCCTATTTGAAAGCCAGATGTAATTAAGCGAGTTTTAAGACGTTTGTACCATGCACGAGGAGATTATTTTAATCCATATAATGCTTTTTGTAATTTAAAATGATGGTCGGGATATTTTTCGTGAACAAATAATGGGGGTTGTTCAACATATATGTTTTCTTCCATAAAACCATTTAAAAAGGCACTTTTGACATCCATTTGAAATAGTTTAAAATTGTGATGATTTGCAAAAGCGAGTAATGTAGGAATGGCCTCTAATCTTGCTACTGGAGCATATGTTTCGTCATAATCGATACCTTCATGTTGATTATAGCCTTGAGCAACTAAACGTGCTTTATTTCTAACAATATTTCCGTTTTCATCTGCTTTGTTTTTAAATACCCATTTTGTTCCTATAACCGATTGATCTTCTGGTCTTGGTATTAATTCCCAAACATTATTATGTTCAATTTGATTTAAATCTTCTTGCATAGCTATTGTCCAAAAATTATCATTTGAAGCTTCTTTGTAATTTTTTGGTTCAAAATTTGACACAAATGCTATATGGCTTATTTGATTAAGTTGATTTCTGGTTACTCCAGAATTGAGATCTCCAATGATATTATCTTTTGGATATTCCTTAAGAATTCTAAGGGATGATATTAAAGTATTATTTTGCACATTTGTCTCATTATTAATAGAATTTGTTTTATTTGTTATTGAAATTATTTCTTCATCATCATTGGTACGATGGTTAAGAAGATTTTCGTCGAGCGAAACATGTAAACTTTCTTCAATAGTGTTATTTTGTTTATTAAAAATTCTATATGCTTTGCTGCGATCCGAATATCCAACAAAGATTCCTTCATCGGCCTTCGGGTCAAATTTTCCTAAATTATCTTTTGTATTTAATATAAAACAGTTTGATCTGAAAGTTTTAAAGTATGATACTTTAGGTTTTCTTCCAAAAAATATTTCAAAACAAGTTTGTTTAGTCATAGGACGTATGGTTACTCGATTCAACACATAACAAGCTGTGGCAATAGCTTCAGCCCAAAAATGTTTTAGTAGACCACTACTATTTAGTAGTGTTCGTGCACATTCATGTAACTTACGATTTTTTTCTTTCTACTACACCATTTCGTTGAGGTGTGCGGGGAAAAGAAAAAATTATGACTTATTCCTTTCTTATTACAAAAATTAGTAAAAAGATCGTTTTCGAATTCTCCACCGTGATCACTTCGAATATTTTTAATTTTCTAATCCATTTGTGTTTTAATTCTTTTAGCAAATATTTTAAACATACCAAAGGTATCACTTTTATGTTTTAAAAATAAAGTCAATGTATATCTCGAAAAATCATCAACTATTACGAAAACATATTTGTTGTGATTTATAGATCGTACTTGCATTGGACAAAATAAATCTAAATGTAATAATTCTAATGGTTGTTTTGTAGAAATATTATTTTTAGGTTTAAAAGAACTTTTCTTTAGTTTTTCAATTTGACAATCGTCACATAAATTTTCTACTTTGTAATTTATTTTAGGTAAACCTCTAACTAGCTCATATTTTGCTAATTTATTAATACATTTAAAATTGATATGACAAAATCATTTATGCCATAACCATGGATCGTCATGTTTGGCGGTTAAACAAAAATTTGAATTTTTATTTATATTCATGTTTAAGACATAAATATTTTTGTTTCTAAAACCTTCAAATATAAGTTGTTTGTTATTATCGAAAATATTACATCTATCTTTTTCAAAATTGATTTGAAAACCTTCATCGCATAATTGACTAATACTTAGTAGGTTATGTTTTAGATTTTCTACTAACAAAACATCTGTAATAATAGGAGAGTTAGAAATACCAGAGTCGATGACTTCTCCAATGCCCACGGCATATCTTTTTGAGTTATCTCCAAGGTTACCGTTCCACCATCGATGTGTGTTATATTTGATAATATTTTTGAATTTCCGGTCATATGCTTGCAGCATCCGCTATCTAGTATCTGTTTCTCCTTATTATTTTTTTGGGTACCTGCAAAATAAACGATTTTTAATTGGTACCAATATACTAGGGTCCTAGAGGTTAGGAGAAGTAGGTAGCCATACTCAAGATGGTTTGGTACCTTTATGAATATAATTTTTATTATAGACTACATTCTCTAAGAAATTATTTATATTTTTTGTCTAGTCGTATTATTATTTGTCTTAGGAATCCAAGTTTTCATATTTTTGGTATTCATATTAGACTTAGGTGAACTTTTAGTTTTTTATAACTATATTTCTTAACATCATTTCCACTTTGTTTAGGAGTATTTTTAAATCCTATTTCATTTCTATTTCCTGATGGTTTTGAAGTTTTGATAATATTTTCCAAATCTTGTCTTCCTTTATTAAATTTTGAAACATTATTTGTAATTTTATCTAATTTTTCTTTTAATTCTAAATTTTCAATTTTTAATATTTTAATATTACACTTCAAGTTGACATTTTCTTTTAACAAATTATCCTTTATTACTTTAGTTTTATCAAAATCAATGGCAATACCCTCATTTTTGACCAAATTATTTTTAATTTTTTCTTGAGATATTTCTAGTTCCTCTTTTAAAATAATTTTTTCATCTTTTAACATTCCTACTTCAAGTTCTAATCTATTTATTTTGGCTATATGTTCTTTGTTCAGTTTTTTTAATTTTCTAAATTTATCATCTAATTCCATGCTACGTTCTAATAATTCGTCAAAGCTAAGTTCGGGACATACCCCATCAGTTTGTGCCATAAAACACATATTAGCTTGTTCTTCGTCACTATCGCTATCACTACCAAATGATGAAGAATCCGATTCATCCCATATTTACTTTGAAAGCCTTCTTCTTTTTGAACTTTTCAAATTTGTTCTTCTTTTTATCATTATTGAGCTTGAGATAATCTTTCTTCATATGTCCAAATTGATCGCATTCATAGCATTTGATTGATGTTTGATTTGTTGAGCTTGATTTTCCTCCTTTCTGAAATTTAATCATTTTCCTAATCTTCTTGAATTTGTTGTAATTTTTGGCAATAAATACAATTTCTTCTTCATCTATGTCGGAGTCTTCATTTATTGTTGGAAATGCTATGCTTTTCTTTTTCGAATTTAGTTCTTTTCGTGCTTGCAAGTTAGCTTCATAGGACACTAAATTTCCTATCAACTCTTCAACTAAGAGTGCTGAGAGATCATTAGCTTCTTCGATAGCTAATACTTTTTCTTTCCCACTCTGGAGTTAAAGAATTGAGTATTGTAGGTACTAAATCAAAATTTATGAATTTGACTCTAAGTGCCTGTTTGCGCCAAAATTGGTAACAAACACCCAATATCACGAAAGCACCCGTTTATGTACTCAAATCGATAACAATCGACACAGAACTCAGCAACAATCAATATAAAATTCAGCTCTAAGCAACAAATCACAATAATTCACAAACAACAATCACAAATACAGGATTTATAGTGGTTCGGCGTTCGTGCCTACGTCCACTTTGAAGGTTTTCTCTTTATTGCTTTGCTTGATTAGATCGATTACAACGGATTACAATTGATAATAGCTTTGAAATCTGAATACAACAGTGATTCTGATGAGTAGAATTAAATCCGGCAGAGTCTTGGTGTTCAATGGCAGAAGTTCCCGGAAGATCCCCTTTTCTGAAGGCTTCAGGGTGCTATTTATAGGCGTTGGAGGCCCAGATCTTGCTGAAACTCCGGGAGACCTCTTCTGGCACGTGAGTGGCCCGCGCGACCGACCCCACCAAGTTTCGTCTCGATCTGACATCGGTTTGAAGTCATTTCGAACCCATCAAGGAAGGGTCCAATCGAGCTGAAACTTGGCAGGAACAATATTTACCTTGTATGGAAGCTACTGTGTAAATTTGGTTACATTTGGATGTGTGGTTGAGGAGATATGATCGGTTCGAAATGGTGTTCTTCGGTTGGCTGTGGAGTTCGAAATGATCACTTCGAAACCACGTACTTCGAATCGATCGGCTTACGTGACTTTGCGTTGAGGCAGCGCGCGTTTCTCGAATCGATTCGGATTTATCTCCGAGTGGACCGCTTCGACTCCGTGAATTATGGCGACTTCGTATCAATGGAGTGACACGTTATTCAAACCAGCTGACTAGGTGGATTCGAATAATGGAGTATCCCCGGCTTCGAACTGACCGATTCGAATCGAGGAGTCCCTATGGGTTTGAACTCGATCGATTCGAACAGGGTCGGTTCGAAGTGACATGGACTCAAAGCTAGAGGGTTTTTTATGGACTCGAACATACTGGTGAGGATGGATTCGAAGTAAGGGCTTGCATGGATTCGAAGCAAGGATACGAAGGGGCTTTAGTTGGATGGATGCGAAGCTGGGTGACATCATGGATTCGAAGGACTTCTACTCGGTGGGTACGAAGGAAGGCTTCGGGATGGGTTCGAACCGGATGGGTTCGAACTAGATGGGTTCGAAACAAGGACATTGGATGGGTTCGAAGGTGATGGTTTCGAAGCACTCCAACGTGATGGGTTCGAACTAGACAATGACTACCTTTCTCAAATTGAATCCATCATATCTTGAACATACGAACTCGGATTGACTTGAAATTTGAAATGACGACTCCTACGACCTTTCTTGTCATGCCCTATCAATTGTGACCCGTTCTGGACTCGGACAAAATTCATCGATATCCATAGCAAAGTGAAGTATAACCAATCTCTGAGACGAACTGTCTTTTGTTTTCGACCAATCTTTTGGTATCACGGCTTTGCCAAAAAGCGGGATAACATTTTGCCCCCCAAAACATGCCTTGCGGCAGGAAGGTGTGTTTTGTAATGCTTTGAGTTGGATGTTCGTATCCTATTATCAACCTGCAAAGAACTTGATAGTTTCATATGGCCTCAAATGACGATCGTTCGGGATCGAGCTATTTGGGATGAAGCGCGGCCGTTCGTGGTCAAGTGCTTAACTTCAAATGATGATCGTTCGTGATCGAGTCATTCGAGGTGAAGTGCGACCGTGCACGGTCGAGCGTATAAATCCATGCATCGATCGTTCGGGATCGTATGCTGCTTGAGGTGAATCGGGACCGTTCGCGGTCCGTGCCGTTCGTGGCATAGGATGGAATAGGACCGTTCGCGGTCAATGCCGTTCGCGGCAAATGATGAGATGGGACCGTTCGCGGTCGACTGCCGTTCGTGGCAAATGATGATCGTTCGCGACCAGTGCCTTTTAAGGCGAATAGTGACCGTTCGAGGTCGGATTTCATAATTAGTGAACCATGACCGTTCGCGGTCGGTGCCGTTCCAGGCAGAAAGTGATCGTTCGCGATCGTGTGCCGTTCGAGGCGAATTTGTGACCGTTCGAGGTCGGGTGCCGTTCGAGGCGAATTGTGTGCCCGGGAGGGCTTGGTGTCATCGATGCCAGGGTCACGTTTGGGTGAGTTCCTGGATCGTTTGTCAGGGCGGTTCATCGCAGTCTCAGAGCATCCCTAAGGATCGTTCGCGACCCCATACATGTGTAGGTAGCTTAGCCATTCCAGAGTTATTAGAATCAAATATCTATTAAACGAATGAGTTTCAAAAACAATGTCCAAACAAACAAAGTCTAAATGTTCAAATCAAAACGAAATGAAAGCAAAGCATGGATGTCAAAGTGTAAGTTCCCACTACGAAATGGTCAATGATCACTCAGAGCGTGCCTGGAGATCGTTCGCGATCTCGCACATGTGTAAATGATTTAATTGCGTTAGTGGAAGCTTACAACTTGTTCATCGTTATTTCAGTCAATTGATAACCAAACGGTGCCTTGATTCAGGGTCGCCTCTAGCTGATGTGGACGGTGGCCGTTCTGGTTCCGCCACAGGAGCTCGCCTCCTTACATATTGAAGGAGCATACCGTTCCTGATATGCCCTTCCACCTCGTCCTTCAGGTGCCTACAATCATTAGTGTTATGACCATTTAATTCATGGAATACACAGAACTTATCTGATTTCCTTTCGTCGGAGGTTGGATCCCTTCGCATTGGCCTACGATACGGAATCTGTTCTTTGGTATCCTGATAAATTCGTTCCAGGCTCTCATTTAGATCAGTGTAGGTGGTGAATCGCGGCTCCCTCCGTTGCCGCTTTGATCTGTCTCCGTCATTCTCAATCCTCCTTTTACCTTTATCCTTGTCCGAGTCCCTTCTAGGGGGCTTTTCGTCTTTGAGTGCATAAACTTCTATCCCATCTCCTTCTTCTCTTTCCGCATTTGCATCCTCTAATCATAAAAACTTTTCTGCCTCATGATAGAATTCTCCCAGATCTACGGGTGGATCCTTAGTTAATGAATTTTTGAACTCCGTTCCGTCTGCTATTCCGGACACAGCCGCCATCATAACCATGGATGGATCCGGTCTATCCACCGAAGCTGCCGCCGCATTGAACCGTGTCAGGAAACTTCTCAATGTTTCTCCAGCCTTCTGTTTTAAAGTCGCCAACGTCATCACATTCTTGGATCTTGTAATGTGAACCCTGAATTGCCTCATAAATCTCTCAGTTAAATCATTCCATGTTCCAATGGATCCACTATCTAATTGCCTGAACCATAACGCCGCAATATCCGCCAAGTACAGTGGAAAGCACCGGGCCATAACCTCCTCTGATGCCCCCAGCACTTCCATATGCCTCATATATTTTGTCAGATGGACCGTTGGGTCCGTTCTCCCGTCATACATATCCAGCGATGGTAATTTGAAATCCGGTGGGTTCCTAGCTTGCCTGATTGCTGAAGTAAAAGGACTTCTATTAACATCCTCCAAATCTTTGTTCACCAAACCGCCTCTCAAAGCTCGCCTAACCATCTCTGCCAACCTGTCGTTGTCTCCAAGATGTAATCCTCGTTCACTACTTTCAACCTGCCCCCCGAGCTCACGAGGGAACTCTGGGATTTGCCCCCTTGACTGAGCGTTCACTCCTCTACTACTACCGGGTTGCGCAGATGCTCCTCTTTCTCTCTCCGAAACTGGATCAACGTTCTCCATGGGCGTGCCCCCTAATCCAAGTGCTACGCCGGATGGTCCTGCTCCGTTCTGGACTCCACTGGCTTCCCTATTCTGTGCTCCAAGCTGTCCTATCTGGTGGAATAAACTCTGGATCAATTCCTCTTGCCTCTTCATCATAGTCTCCATCTCGTCCCTAGTGATGAAGATCGATGGTTGATTCGCTCCTGAGGAAGCCTCTTGACTTCCTTGATGTTCGCTTCTCTCTGGCCTTGGCCTTCTACTCGATTGTCTCGTCATAATTTCTCAAACCCGAACTTTCAAACTCTCTCTGAATCTACTATCAATTGGTAGAACTCCTGAGTTCAATTCTCAGTGAAAGCACCAAAATGTTTGCGCCAAAATTGGTCACAAACACCCAATAGCACGAAAGCACCCGTTTACGTACTCAAATCGATAATAATCGACATAGAACTCAGCAACAATCAATATAAAATTCAGCTCTAAGCAACAAATCACAATAATTCACAAACAACAATCACAAACACAGGATTTATAGTGGTTCGACGTTCATGCCTACGTCCACTTTGAAGGTTCTCTTTATTGCTTTGCTTGATTAGATCGATTACAACGGATTACAATTGATAATAGCTTTGAAATCTGAATACAACAGTGATTCTGATGAGTAGAATTAAATCCGGCAGAGTCTTGGAGTTCAATGGCAGAAGTTCCCAGAAGATCCCCTTTTCTGATGGCTTCAGGGTGCTATTTATAGGCGTTGGAGGCCCAGATCTTGCTGAAACTCCGGGAGACCTCTTCTGGCACGTGAGTGGGCCCGCGCGACCGACCCCACCAAGTTTCGTCTCGATCTGACATCGGTTCGAAGTCATTTCGAACCCATCAAGGAATGGTCCAATCGAGCTGAAACTTGGCAGGAACAATCTTTACCTTGTATGGAAGCTACTGTGTAAATTTGGTTACATTTGGATGTGTGGTTGAGGAGATATGATCGGTTCGAAATGGTGTTCTTCGGTTGGCTGTGGAGTTCGAAACGATCACTTCGAAACCACGTACTTCGAATCGATCGGCTCATGTGACTTTGCGTTAAGGCAGTGCGCGTTTCTCGAATCGATCCGGATTTATCTCCGAGTGGACCGCTTCGACTCCGTGAATTATGGCGACTTCGTATCGATGGAGTGACACGTTATTCAAACCAGCTGAATCGGTGGATTCGAATAATGGAGTATCCCTGGCTTCGAACTGACCGATTCGAATCGAGGAGTCCCTATGGGTTCGAACTCGATCGATTCGAACAGGGTCGGTTCGAAGTGAAATGGACTCAAAGCTAGAGGGTTTTTTATGGACTCGAACATACTGGTGAGGATGGATTCGAAGTAAGGGCTTGCATGGATTCGAAGCAAGGATACGAAGGGGCTTTAGCTGGATGGATGCAAAGCTGGGTGACATCATGGATTCGAAGGACTTCTACTCGGTGGGTACGAAGGAAGGCTTCGGGATGGGTTCGAACCGGATGGGTTCGAACTAGATGGGTTCGAAACAAGGACATTGGATGGGTTCGAAGGTGATGGTTTCGAAGCACTCCAACGTGATGGGTTCGAACCAGACAATGACTACCTTTCTCAAATTGAATCTATCATATCTTGAACATACGAACTCGGATTGACTTGAAATTTGAAATGACGACTCCTACGACCTTTCTTGTCATGCACTATCAATTGTGGCCCGTTCCGGACTCGGACAAAATTCATCGATATCCATAGCAAAGTGAAGTATAACCAATCTCTGAGACGAACTGTCTTTTGTTTTCGACCAATCTTTTGGTATCACGGCTTTGCCAAAAAACGGGATAACAGTGCCGTTAAATCATGTTGAATGGTTTGGAATCTAGAGTACATATCTACTATAGATTCATTTTGTTTCATTTTAAATGATGAGAATTGATTTTGTAAAATTGAAGTCTTAGTTTGTTTAACTTTGTTTGTGCCTTCGTGTGTAACTTGTGAGGTACGCCAAATATCAAATGTAGTGTTACATAATATGACACATGAAAATTCATTTTTATCTAGTGAGAAAAATAAAATATTCATAGCTTTGGCATTATTAGAGGCTGCCGTTTTTTGTACATTGGTTCATGTGTTCATAACAATAATAGGTGCTTCATATTTATCTTGAGTGGCTGACTAAATTTTTAGATCATTAGCTTCCATAAAAATTCTCATACGTGTTGACCAATATGCATAGTTAGAGCCATTAAAAAGTGGGGGTCGTACTGTGGATTGTCCTTCTTGAAAAATACTTGCCGTATTAAAGTGATTCAAAAACGTGATACTGTACTTTGATCAAACCTTGCTCTGATACTAAATGAAAGTCTATAGAGTGGATGGTGTAGTGTATATGCAAGTATATGTGACTAACTATATGATGCAACTAAGATAAAATTAATCTAGGTAAATATAGAATAAGCACACTAGGATTTTATACTGGTTTGGACCTCCCGTTCTACATCCAGTCCCGAAGCTCCCCTTTGAAATTCGACTATCAGACACCATCGCTTCGCCCGGAGGAATATGCTTGGTTACAATAGCTTGTTCTTGTCAAGTATGTGTTCTATAACACAAATATTGATTATGAAGTACAAATTCTTCCAATATATATCTAGAGAGCATTAATTGAGGAGATCTGAATATATATGAAAGAGTGAAATATAAGTATAGATTGCTAGAGATCAAGAATATAACATAGTATGTGAGTAAAGAGCGTAAGTAAGTAAGGTGAGTTCTTCTCTTTGATTCTTGATGTTATATATAGTGGTAGAGAGATTCTCTTTTGTTCAAATGCAGCAGTTGTAATTTGAATTTTAAATTCCGAGTTCAGCATCAAACGTCTAGTATTTGTTTCATACGTCTGGCTATATATATATTTTGTATACAATTGCCTTTCAGATGTCTGATGCATTAACCAGACGTCTGATCCTGTCTGATTTGAATTCCAGAGGATTTCTTTAAACGTTTGGCTAGTGCTCCCAGATGTCCAAAACATGTGCATGTTTACTTTGTGTGTCTATCTTGTTGCTTTATTGATCCTATCGACTTGTAGTCTCTTGCAACGTTCTTTGAGCTTGTTTTTTCTTTCTATTGATGTTGCTCTAGCAAGTACATGTAAATAGAAATATATATGCATATTCGACTTCCATTGTATAGTTGTTGTCATTGAAACCATAAATTTGATTTCCTAACAGATTTTATGAATAATTTCATTGAATTTTCGTCGATTTCCATTGTTGCTTTGCACGTGCTATCTAAACCATTTTCGAAAGATTTTTTTAGCTTTCGAAATAAATATTTTACAATATTTATAATTAATTTAAAGCAACTTAAATTATATATTATCTATAATAAGAGAATTTCAAAAGTTATTTTCCGAACGATTTCGAAAATAGTTTTATAAGCTTGTTTTCTATAATAAATTATTTTCTATATAATAATACTTGTTTTTGCACTTTTTTGGCATATGAGAAAGAGAATTAAATGATTTAGTAAAACACATGGTATGGGACATGCGAGTTTACGTATTTGGTTAATTCTGGACTTGTACGATCGAAACCACTTAAGTATATTGTTTTGAGTTGATAATTGAGATTTATAATTCCCATTATAGGAATTATCTGAGTTAACCAATATTTGGTGAATTGAGAGATTCGAGATCTCCTATTATAGGGGTGATAATCGATGAGAACCACTTATATATGTTGTTTTCCTCGCTGATTAGATGAGGCGAGTCCTGAGATGAGATTTTCCTTTTTGGGAATTATGGGTTATGAGAAACCACTATGATATTTATTTGCACATGCCGATATACGAGGCAAGATATATGAGTATTTTGTGATTTCTAAGGTTTGAGATTTTATTTTTTAGATGTGGAGTTAACTAGTGGTTAGTAAACTATTTAGTGCGAACGTGTGGTATGGGAGACACATTAACACTTTTCGGTTTCCTTTCCAAGGGTTTGTGAAACATCCACGAGTATGCTAGTGCTATAGACCATCAGGTCATCTGAGTTATGTGACTTCGGTCACCGCGAGTTATATGACATTTGTCACTACGAGTATGACCTTCGGGTCCACGAGTTAGGTACCTAAATTATAAATAGCATTAAACAAGAATTTAGCATGTGCATCATTGCTTCAGCATTGTAATCATGGATTTGGCCAATCCGGGTTTTCTGAGTTTTTTGAGTTTTATATGATTTCATCACTTTGAGATATTTTTGTTACATCGATAACCTAGTGCTACATGAGATGTTATATAGATTGATTTCATTTTTATGAGATTTGAACCCTATCTTGAGTTCCATGAGATTCATATTGGAATTTTGATGAGTTTCTCTTATGACTTTTGTATGATTCCTTGCATTTGAGTTGAACGCCATTAAATATGGATTTATTATGTTAAATTAAACCTATTCATGCGACAACCCTTGGTGAACATGTACCATGCATTGAGATTATTCAATACTTTTACCCTTCCTTTATAATTAAAAGAAGAATTTCCTTATGCACTTATATTCCTCTTATCTTATGCTAATATCAAGTTTTAGCTAGACTGATCCGTGTATTTATTACTCGAGTCAGACCGAGTTGCAGGTTAGGTAGTTGGACTCTTAGCTTGCTTTACCTTTTGGACTTCACCATGACTTAGGATATGACATAGTATTCGTATAGTAGTCTTTTCTGTTGGGAACTTGTGATGTATATATTCTTTCATGGGGAACGTATGTATATATTGTGGTTGTATACCACTAGTGGCTTGTTGTATTACATTTGATGTATGTATATATGCATCGTGTCTATGTTGTTGTTCTGTGACTTGTAATTGATATTGTTATTATGTTTTGTTTCTAAATCTGAAGCCACCATAGTAGAGTATTAGATAGGAATTAAGTATGTCGAATACTTGTGATGGAAAAAAAGAGTACAAATATCGACTATTTAGCTCTTATCTAATGCAAGACTATGACGGTAGCCCTTAACCAGCCCTATTCTCTGCATTAGCAAACAGAATTACTAAGTAATTCTCTTTGTTAGTGTGGGTCTCGGGGTGGGGTGTCATAGTTTTGTACTTCTAATAAAATAAGAAACATTATTATTCATAAGTACTTGAATTTCTATAAAAATTGAATTTTGATTTCTCTAAAAATCTAGTACAAGCATTAACATTTTCATTATACATAAAAGCATATATAATAACATTTCTACGGTTAGTTTTATTATAATCTAAACCATTTTTATTCTTAAAAGGATTAGTATTTGATAAAATTGAATTTAAAACATTTGACCTTTAATAAAATTTGTGACTTTTTTGCTAATATTATCAAATTTTACCTTATAATTACCAACCTCTTTTTCATAAGTTTTAATTTATTTTTCAAAAGTATTAATTCTTTTAATTAATTTCAAATTCTCATTCTTTAAAGCGCAATTCTCATTTTCAAGAGTCAAAAATTAATACTTTGAATTATTTAAGGAAATTTCAAAATCATTTTTAAAATTTCCAAATTTCTTTGAAAACTTTTCATTTTCCATTTCTAAGGAATTATTTATTTTTTCATGATGATCCAACTTAGAAACAAAATATTCCAAAAACAATTTAAAGTGCCATTTTCATTTTCTAAAATATATTTTTCATTTTTTAACATATTAATTTCTAGCTCATATTTATTTATCCAAATTTTATTTGTCCTCCTTTCTAATATTTATAAATTCTTTAAATAAAACACAGCAAAACTCATGTAATTGATCATAAGTAGCTAATACCTCATCGATGTTTGGTGTGGTGGTGCATTCGACCTCGGTCTCGCTTGCAGTCATGTTTGTAGCAATGTAACATGCATGATGATCTCTATAACTTGTAGTGCTTCAATTAAATCTTCTTTTGGCCATTGTTCTAAGATGTTGTTACGATCAGTAAAACGCCAAGCTCTGATACCAAATGAAAGTTCAAAGGATCTTTAATATGGCCAACTATTATTCATGTGTAAATAATCAAGTTAGATAATAACAAAGTTGAATAAAGTAAAAAGCATTAACATCCAGATTTTTATACTGGTTCAGACCTCCTATCCTGCGTCTAGTCTGAAAGCTGGGTTTCAGACTTCTACTAAACAAATAACCTAACTTGGCCCAGAAGAGTAGGCATTACAAAAGTTTGCTGATTTGACAATGATATGTTCTATTAACATGGATTTGACTTTTGTTACAATCTAATTATAATCTTTTTCAATGATTCACTGATGCATGCAATATGATCAAGGAAGTGCAAGGAGTAATTTTTGAGTGAATAAACAATATTGATTTTTACAAAGCAAATAGTCACAAGAGAGTTTGGAAATCAAGATAGCAAGTTTTACTTAAAACTTATTGTCTAGGATTATTTATAGTGGTTAATAGTTACTTTGAAAAGTTATTTAAGTTCAGAAAGTCATAACCCTTTAAAGAAGGGCATTTGAAGAGTCATATCTCTTCAAAGTGTTGTTTTAGAACACATAGCCTTTATTATTCATTTAGTCGACTGGAAATGATGATAAATCAACTAACTATTTGTAGAGTACAACCTAGAGAAGACCGAAATTAGAAGGCTAAATATTTAGGTTAGTCGACTAGTTTAGTTGATTGGATTTAAATTTAGTTGGCTGCATTTGAATTCAGTCAACTAAACCTTCATATTTTGGTTTTTTATTTATAGCTTTGTAAAAATTTAAGTATAACTACTTTTGATCTTTGTTCTGAAAATGTTATGTACCAGTGATATGTGTATATGCATATGAATCATCTAGAAGATTTTACAAATTATTTCTAAGATCAAACAAATATACTTTTTGGCTAACATACTACATAGAAAATTTGATATTCGCTAACTCGTTAACCTCCCTTGAAAATTAGAAATTATCTTCTTTTCCATAAAAAACCATTTCCCTCTTCCAATCAAACTTGCAAAATATTTTAAAAATTTGAAACTCTAAAAGAATTTAAACATACTTTTTTTCAAAAGCATTCGGACCCTATTTTTTCGAAAGTAATTGAACATAACTTTTCAAAACATTTGGCTTTCTGTTCTTAGAACAAACCATGCAAAATTTTAACGTAATCGGGATTTAGTCAATGAGTTAATGCATATTATTGACCCTAGTATTACATAATAAATTCTAGATTTATAAAACCTATCCTTTTATTTGAAATAACGACACACAAGCTTATTTAGAAATTTTATCTTTTTAAGGAACATGGAAAATGACCTGTGATTTCGCAACAATCTTTACATGTCCCTCACGCGCTAAATTTATTATAAACTTCTAGTCCTACTTTGCATTTATCATAAGCTAAGTGTCTATATGAGATTTCCATACTTATACGGTTTTTTTTAATATATTATAGCGGTCAACATATCCTGAAACATTAACATAGTAAATAAATAAGAACACATTTATTAGTATACCGTACGTGATTTTTTATACAAATAGGCAAATAATGATTACAACCCAAACAAACTAAAGAAAAGGAACAAATGCTGGAAGACAAATAACAACAACTACTAATAATCCTAAATACTACCTTAGAGCTAGAGGATGGTATCAATCCCCTACAGGAGTTCGAACCATTATCGTGAGGTCGTGTTCCCTGAATAGGCGTAGCATGAGAGCTATGCATCTTAGCTCATGGCTCGAGTGCCGCCTCTTAGCTCGTATCTTTAATAGTTCAACCTTAATCCAGAGCTGAGAGTCATGGATCGCTACTAGCTCGAGGCTTTGAAATCTTACAGCACTCTATCCTTGTTCCACTGCCTGCTGCTTCTGCTCCTTTGTCGGCGCCTCTACTATCCCCATTCTCCTAATGGAGGCCCTATCAAAGAGACCAAGGGACTTCTTCTGGACCTGCTCTGCATGAAGATTCACTCTGTATCGCCTGAAGACATAAGTGAAAAGATGGTAATATGTAATGTAGCTCCGTGGAGTCCCTACTCCTAGCTCCATGCGGTTGCTCATGATAGTGCGAGCCTAATTCACGATTGTACCACCTATGATGGCATAGGTGATCTTCTACACTAGCAGATAATCTGGTCAAAACTTCCCATCTTCAAAATGATGTTTTATTGAACAAAACGATCAATGAGGAGGGCTATAAGTTGCAAGTTGTTTGGCCTCCAAACACCAACAACTTCAAGAAAGATCCACTACAAAATCTGTGGATCATTAGTCTCAACATCCACCAAATCTACTGCTTCCGCGATTATCCTAGAATATCTCAACTATAACCATTTGTCCGATTGATTGGTACCCCTTCACCTCTGATGTAAGACTACTGATGTCTTCATTAAACTCGTATCGCAGATTGACGTCAAACAGCCGCATGCAGCACGGGTAGCACTCGTGCTCAAAAGTATCATGGTTAATAGATCCCCTAGTCCATAGGTGGTGAAGCCCCCGAATTCACCTGTCATCCTTGAAGAGAGGAAAAGTACGCCGATGCTACGTAAATGGAGATTTTTTGATCATTTCCATCAAGCCATGCAACCTCTTGGGGAGTAAGGTTTGTGTGGCGTGTGGATTTGCCAATGTCTCATAGTGGTGCTGTGGAATGAGTTATCGCTGGGATGGGAAGGTTTGGGTTCAGATCTGGACTGAGTGAGAGGGCTGGATCTGAAGTTCCCTTATTGTCCTTGGGCTTGGGGTGGAGGCACTTGCAGCTGTCTTTGAGGAGGAAGTTTATGCTCGCTAATTATTGGAGGGAGGAAGAGAGAAGGTTAGGGAGAGAGGAGAAAGAAAAATGGCGGGATGAAACCTGAATGCAGCTATATGCCACATTCAAGGTTTGGGTTCTGCGATTTACTTGCCAACAAGTCCATCACTCTAGGATTAACCGATCGACCACCATCGGTCAACTGGTTGTCCATTTTCGGGCCCAGGTTGAACCTGGACAATATGCTGATCATGTTAAATCTATTTATATAATATCGTTTCATTCTGCCTTTTTCTTCTTTAATCCGATAAGATCCTTATTTCTTTGAGAAATCCATGTCTACTAGATGATGGTGACTTAGCTTTCCATCTAGATTGACGGGTTCTCCTTTTCCTTCCTTGACATCTTTCCCTTCTTAGTTAATTTTGTAATACACTAACTTATAATGCTTTGGCCATCAACATTGTTTTATCATAAAGATATTTCAGGTGTAATTCTCTATATTTTCCTTATATAAGTATATTCCTTCTATCTTCTTTATCGGGCGTTCTCACCCTCGCTTGCTGTTTACCCTATTTAACTAAAGTATCGTATCCATTTATCTACCCCTTAGAAAGAATAAGAGGCTTCCAAGTTTATAAAAATAAGAGAAATCATCGAGCCAAACATATGCTCTCTTTTTCGCTTATCCCAAAACCTTTTGAACTGAAAACTTTTGACTCAATCAATTTTAAACTAGGAATTTCTAAATTTCCTTGCTTTTTAAACCAACAACATTCCATAAATCCTTTAAAAAACCTGTTCAAATGTTTCGATGAATTTTCAAAAAAAAATCTTTTTTTCAAATTATTTCACATGGAATAGGACTCGGAAATGGACTTTAATTGTCCTTTCTTTTGGACCTTTCTTCCTTTACTTTTACTCTCAACTTCTTCTTCTTAAGAGTATATAATAAAAATCCGACCATCCCCTTGTGATGATTAGTGCACACCTTTATACAAGAACTTGCTCAATCCCTTTCCACTTCTTACTTTCGGATGCTTACAACATATAAGCTCTTACTTCTTATCTATCTGGATGAAACGTACATCTTAAATTGGAAACCCATCAAAATCCACAATCATAAGGAAACTTAGGCCAAACAAAAGAGTCAAGTACAATCCAACATCTGGGGTCCTTCTATATGTCATGCTCAAACTATACTCGGTTTATGCCCTATGGTACGACATACACTCCATGGGAGGGAAGGTGCATAAATTTAACTGTATTTATTATTCCAACTCTTTTCAAAGTATGATCGCAACTACTTTTATAGTCAGAATTTGCAGAGTTTGGCGTATGATACATATAGGTTAAAATTCAAATACATTCACTCAGCATATACTTATTCCTATGATCGATTAACCTAAGCTCTGATAAAAATGTAATAACTAACACCTTAATGAACCCACATTTCGACTAAATTGCAACCCATGTCCATTAGGATACAGATTATAAGTTTTGATAACATGTTGTAAAATAAGCATATCAAAGAACGAACTCATAGTGGAATAGAAAATATAATAGAACTTACATGATGACTAAGGCTAGTACCTTGAAATTAATATTAGTCCTTTAGCATGTGATTACCATACCAGTGCTGAGTATAAATGAGAAGAATTCACCATCTACCATTCCCATCTTGCACTAGTAGTTTGTCACTCTAAATTTATCATGTTGATTGTAATTAGAATGGATCAGAATAATGTTCCAGTGAATAGAAAATTACATATTTTATCCATAACACATATTTATGCTGATTGATTTTTGTTTAAGTTTTATGTCTACTATTCATGACTGTTCTGTGTAATTCCATCTATATGTACGATATATCGTACCTTCTCCAAGATATAATTATATATATATATATATAAATTTTATACTACATAAAAGAAAACCATGACCTTTTAATACTTCTTAAATATAAAGGAGGCAGATCTAACGACCATTTAATACCTCAAGCCCGAAGCGCGCCTTACGTAATGTAATCGCTCGTCAATCGGCTTTAGCTATAGAGATCGATGATCTCTAGATACTATTTTATAATTTAATTATTGTATTACTAATGCATCTCAAAGACTTATCTAAGGGTTTATTAGCATATCTCTAACAAATAAATAACTAACCAATTAGGCTTTTAGGTCTATGTGTATCTCACATGGATTCGACACTAGTAGGAAGCGAAATTCGTTAGGACATAACCTAAATCTTTGCTAACGAAAGCTCGAGACTGCTGATGGTCATAGCCTATATTCTAACCCTGCCATACAATGTTAGTACAATAACAATACTAACATATCCCGTCGACCTCCCACAGCCAAAATCTCATTTGGACTAACCTAATGTAAGTCAAGGAGAATGCATATTCTAATTACTTAATACCTCCTATAAGAATTAAAGAAGACCCCATTTCCTTATTAATTATCATCGTAGGTTATTTGAGACTTCATAAATAGGGAGGAGGCTGACCCAATGGCCATTTAATACCTTTCATCCTGAAGTAAACCTCTTTACATCCCCAAAGATACCGAGTCATTTAATACTTCAAATCTTATGCGAACCCTTGGTTATTTCCTCCTACCTATATGCAAACATGTATCCCTTCCCCATGAGTCCAATGGCTGGAGATGTCCTACATCAACGACAAGTATACACAGCAACCGGTAGCCACTAAGTAAATGGCACACTTTTGTTGTGCAACTCTACTGACCAGGCATCACAACCCTTACAAGCCAAACCAATTAACCTAAGCCTAAATATTAGGCTAGGCCCACTGATTCACATTCATCCTAAACATATTATTAAGGTTATATAATTTCCTACTTTGAAAATTATACTGCCTCCTAGTATTTATTTCTTATCTAATACGCTTATCACGTATATTCTCTGTTTCCCTCTTATTTCCCATAAATGTTAATTTTTCAAAATAAAGGGTCATTATTATTCAAATTGGACAATCACTAATGATATTTATTTATTCGTTTTAATTTAACCTATTATGCCTATTTCATTTTCCTACAAATGCCATATTAAACTCTTTAATCAGTCTCATTAAATGCATATATGTCTCCGTTTAATTTCTGTAACTCCTATTAACTACATATTTGTTGCCCTACTAATTTTGGAGTTACTATCTTTTTTCCAACTACACCTCGTAATCCTACAATTTACTACGTTATTAATAACTAGTCGTCCTAATTATAACTAATACAAATATTATTGTATATTGTGCTATATATATTTATTTATGTTTATTCGATATATATCTTTGTATGTATGTATGTATATTCCTATCTCTAACTCATTAATTCCTACACTTAAGAATTCCAAAAAATTTATTTTCTCATTTTAATATATTAGAGTTAACCTTCTCAAAATGGATTTCCGTCATAACTTTCATAAATTAAACAAAGGTGAGACTTTTCTTCGTTTGAATTACAAGGAATTTTTTTACCAAAATAGACTGCAAACTATGGAGGAGAACACATATCTTTACATTTTGTTATATTCCTTAATATTTCAAACGATGAACTTTTATACAATTAGATAATTTATGGAAATTGCACAAAAATAGATGTAATTAAATTGTACCCACAATGCTCCCAATAAACTAAAACATAGAAATTCACAATTTAAGTCAAATTAGGAAATCTAAGTTAATACTAATAAATTACAATCCAACTATCATATGTCTGGAGTAAATCTTACAATCTTATTAACATTCTACTTTAATAAATCTAGGGACCGATTTTCAAATTTCCAAATTTTTTAGTTCAAGTCATCAAACTTACAGAATATGTAGGCGAGATTCTAATTGAATACGTTCTTCCTAAGCCTACAATTCAACAGATTTTGCATAGGTGTAATTATTAAATAAAACCTAACGATATAAATTTCAATGTTATATATAAATCATATAATTACCAGTCACCATTTAAGCTTTTTAAATCTCTCAAATCTGAATTAATCCCATTAATTGACTCCTTTTCCATTCGAATCCAAGAGAATATGTATAACGAGATATATACATACTTTTAGAATTATAGATAGAGAAGAGATTTGGGGTTAATGGGAATACAGATTTACAATTATGGAATTTACCTTTTCTATGGTATTGATTCACTCCTTTTCTTCTTCACTTCTATTTTCTACCCTTCTTCGATTATACACACACACCCACATATATATATATTATTTTATAGTTACCAAAAATATTAGATAAGGGAAAATGGCAGAGCTCCGCTACTTTGATTAGAAAATATAAGTAGAGAAATGGGGAGCTATGCCTATATTTATAAATGCTCGAATTGTTGAATATGCGCTTATATGATTTGTGTTTGATGATAATAAACATATATACATTCGTTTAAATGTATTTGTTAATATACTATTTTATTTTCAAAGATTAAATAAATATTTGTTGAATAAAATAAATAACACTGAATTTGAATTCAAACGAATATTTTATTCAAACAAATATTTATTACAATTTTGAATACTACAATTTCAAGCTCTCACTATAACTATACAAATTCAATTACAATACAATTTCTGATTACATCACAATTTCATATTTACATTTAACCTCACTACACATCACTCATTCACTCAAATTCGTATTTTATCTTCAACTTCATTCCAGTTTGAATCTAGCATCTGAGCAATCTGCAAAATTATTCACTAAGCAGTAAAATTGAAAATAAAATATTTTTGCAATATAAAATAAAAGATGGATTTTGAAAATATTATTCGCCTCAGTTATTTGGGTTGTTCGTCATCATTTAAATTTGAATTCATCACACACGAACAATGTGACATGCGCAGTGAATCACTGTACATACCACAAGGCCGTGCACACCGATATACACTTGATCGATTTACAGGGATAAGTGAGCACAGGTCAAACCCAAATACAGGATTCAACTCAAGTGCAATAAAACAATGTCATTCAGCACAAGGTCAAATCCAAGCTGGATTCAGCTCAGGTGAAAATTAGAAAAATAAACAAAATGCAAAGGTCAAGTCACTACTCAACTCAATGCATCAACAAAAGTCAAGGCCGCAACAAAATGCAACAAAAGCAAGCCGAGCCTCAGTGGTGAACCAACAACAAAGCACCAGTAAAACAACCAGAAACATGATCAACACAGCAACAATGGTCAGGCAGTATGCATCAGGCCAGACCAACCAGAAAAGGTGCAAACCAAGACACAGTGCATATATGAAGTACACAAGTGCAACTACATCAACTAGCAAATCAAACCAGAATGCATCAGTGTACAGTGAGCCCGACAACAAAGTGACTCAAGACTGCAACAAACATCAGCAGGTACAAGATGCTCAACCCAAATGAATATCAATGCAAATCAGCAGGTACAAATGCACAAGTATGATCGGTGGTACACATGCAAGCTCGATTAACAGTGTTTCAGCAATGCACAAAGACAGAGCTACATCACTAGGCCGAAGCAGTGCAATGACTTAACAGTATCAATATCTAGATTCGTACCAAATCAAAACAATATCAAGCAGCAAATTTTCCAAAAGAAGCAACAGGAAAATCAAGCAACAGTCGACAGGCCAGAGGTTCAAGTGTTAACACGACTCAGTGCAACGGAGAGTATGCAACATGACTAGTGCTCAATGATCAAACATGAAAACAACATGTACAGTGATATGCAGCAAGGTAAACAACATTTTGAATGAAATCGAGCATGTGGATAGTTCGAACAATATCCATAAGGTTCCAAATTACCAAAGTCATAATGAACATATGTATATGCAACAAAGCTGCAGATCAAATATCCTCGGGGACGAATACAAAAATGAACAGAGTCGAAGCAACACAACAGCAATTTGTTAAAACATGCAAAACAAGAATGCAAAGTTTACAAAGTATCAATGACTAAGACGATAAATCAAAATATATAACCAAGTCAAAGCCGGTGGTCATCACAAAATCCAAGTCGAAGTCAACCAGAGAAAATCATCACAACAACAAGTCGAAGTCAATGTCGAACCTTTCTTAACAGTTCAAAGCAACTGGCCGAAGTGAACAAACCAGAAGAAAACCACTAAACCAACATGAATAAAGATACAGTGAAGCATGTACACGGGTAAACAGCACAAACAAACTCACCAATTAAGTGACAGCAAAACCAAAATGAACTCAGGGATTCACAGAAGCAAGAAAATACAAGAAATCAAATGACCGAAGTAAACACTCAAGTCAAGGCCGAAGCAGTAGCAATCAAGAAGCCGACCAAGTCAAAGCCGTAGTCAACAACGTGATGACCAAGGAGTTAAAATCAATGCCATGGGATTCAAGCAACAAAAATATACGTATATGAATAAGTCAGTGAAATCATAAACATCCATACGAAAATCAACGATCAAAGCAATATCAGTTGACAAATTCAAATAGAGAATATACGACGCAAACCTAGGGTTACAAACCCTATATAAGCAAAACATCATCGGCAATCTTATCATCAGAGTTCCAATACAAAAATAAATAAATAAAGCATCAGAGCAAAAATTCTTATCGAAGCAATAATCGAACTCATCGAAGCAACCGAAGAAAGCAACACGAAATCGATCGAGCCAGGCTAAATCGCACACAACCAACAACGATCGAATTAGTATCGGAGCTTCGCAAAAGCCCTAATTTAGAACAAAGAGCGCAAGGAGCAGAAGCCCTAATTTGCACAAACGAATACAAGCCGCCATCATTTCAAAAAGGAACGAGCCAATGATAATAATAAGATAAAGAGAAAAGAAAGCGTGGGCCAGCCTTAATTTAGAGTTGAGGTTTTAAAATTTATAATAAGGGTTTTATTTTAAAAATTAGGGTTATTTTATTTTACATTGCTTTTAATTTGTATTTCATTTTTTAAACCGTTTATTTTTCTAGTCGTGTGACTAGGGGACAAGCTATGTGGCGTAGCTTGAGAATTCAGAACTCAGTGGCTGAGTTGTGGTAGGGTTTTGAGCGTAGAGTTAGATTTAGTCGATAGCGGGTGTCGCGAGTTTATGTGTGTGAGAGAAGGGCTATCTAATTTCTAGTAGAAACCTTGGGGGCAGCACATAGGCAGGGTTTTGCCGAAGCTGGATAAATTCTGTGTCGTTCTATTTCTGCATTTATTATTCTGCTATTATCTGTGCTGCTATTGTTCTGTGATCTGTGTTGAAATTATTTTATAAGCTTCCGCAATTAATTTTATAATTTATACTATCACCCTATTCACCCTCCCTCCCTCTAGGGTGAAATCGATCCTACAAGTGGTATCAGAGCTAGGAATAGAAGTCATCATTTATTTTTAAAAATTCGTTTTTTCAAAAAATCTGTTTTTGTTCTCAAAATTTGAATTTTTAAAATGGCTTCTTTTAATACTGCTTTTGCTGAGGGTCAATCCATAGTTAGACCACCAATGTTCAATGGTGAATATGCTTATTGAAAAAATAGGATGGAAATCTTTCTGAAAACCATTGACGCTTGGAATATTGTTGAGACAGGTTATAGAACACCGACTATAACTGTAGATAATCAGGAAGTAGATAAACCAAAGGAACAATGGACAGAACTAGAAAATAAATTACAAAATACTAATGCTAAAGCTATGAATTCTATTATCTGTTCATTGGATCAATTTTAATTTAATCGTGTCTCACATTGTCTAACTGCGCAGGAAATATGGCACACACTAGAAGTGACTCACGAAGGAACATCTCAAGTCAAAGAATCTCGCCTTTCCATGCTAAGCAGCGAATACGAGAACTTCACAATGCCGAAGGAAGAAAATGTTAAAGAGATGCATGGACGACTTTCCAATATCGTATATAAATCAAAAGCTCTTGGAAAATCATACACGGAGTTGGAGATAGTCCAAAAAATCCTCACAGTCCTTCCACGAAAATTTGAAGCAAAGGTGACTGCCATTCCAGAATCGAAAGACTTGAAACAAATGAAATTTGAAAAACTCATCGAAAATCTCACCACTTATGAGCTAGAAATGAAATTCAAGGAAGAGCGTGAAGGAGTAGATACTCGAAAGAAATCAATAGCGCTCAAAGGAACAATCGAAAGTGATGATGATAACGATGATGATGATGGAGCAGCAGAGCTGGCGCTACTAATAAAGAAATTCAAAAGGTGGAATCGCAAATACGGAAATCCAGCTCGAAATCAGGAATTGAAAAGAAGAATAGGCAAAGCACTTGACTACTCAGAAGAACAGGAGATCATCTGTCATAAGTGCAACCAACCCGGACACATCAAGCCCAATTGTTTTCGAAATCGACGCGAATTTGGAAAGAAACAGAAAAAGAAAAGTTTTGCAGCCACTTGGGATGAAATGGATGAGAATGATAAAAGTACTAGCAGTGAGAGTGAGAAAGCAGAATTGTGTCTTCGAGGTAATACAATTGACAGTGACGATGACGAGCCAAGTGAGGTATCAAAACTTACCCATTCTGAGTTGCTTATATATTTTCATGAAGTAAACGGCTGTTTTGAACGACTTAGGGAAAAATACGCTAAACTTGAATCACAAAAAGACACTTTGATAGATTTAAATAAACAACTTGACCAATTAGTTAAAACCTATCAAAGTAGGATCCCTAAGTGTGATAAGTGTCCAACATTCGAAGAAGAAATTAAGAAATCAGAAATCAATATAAAATCACTTGAAAATGAAATTCTGATTTTAAAAGAGAATGAAAATACTAGGAGAGAGAATTCTATTAAGAAGTGCACACAGTTGTTAAACGAAAATGAATCTCTCAAAACACAAATCCAACAATTGTCAACGACTTTAGATAAATTTTCAAAAAGTGAAAAATCGTTGAATATGCTATTAGGAAAGCCAACAGTTAATACGGTTAGACAATGACTTGGATATAATAATTCGAAATTTTTTGAAAACAATATTAATCAAGTTAATTCTATGTGCACAATTTGTAGAAAATTTGGACACGATCACAATAATTGTTAGTATAGACCCAAACATGTGAAAACTATACCGATTTGGGTTCCAAAAGGCACAAATATAAAATCTCTCAAAGTTAAAGAAATTTGGGTGCCGAAGGGAACAATTATAAATAGTTTTGGGTCTTCACAAAATTATTTTTCTAAATATTCTGCCACTAATAATCATGGACCTATAAAAACAAATAGGTCACATAAATCCTTTTCCGTGTAGGTGTGGTGGTAGGCTAAGGAACAACAATAGTGTTCTCTAGATTTTTGGCTGTTCCAGAAACACAACGGACGACAAAGCAAAGTTTCTTAGCCTAGTTCAAAGGTGACAGAATCACAATGGACAACAATGAAAAATATCGTAAAGGTAAAACAGGTAAAGGTATATTTATTTGTACGATATATTAAATGTGATAATCTGCACCATATTCTGAATTAAAATCAGCCAATATTGAGATGATGAAAAGATGATGATTTTGATTCTGACTTATTCAACATAGTTGGCGAAGTATATTCTTATGCCAAAAACACTATAATAATCTCTAGATTCTTTGAATTACTTCATATATATCAGTTTGGATTAAAAATAGTGTTTTGTTGGATAATACAATTGGTTATAATACGGCTAACTCTATATTCACGGTTTTTGATTATTAACACGGCTTCATTTCAAATTCAAGAGAATGTCGTTTAAATTGCTTTTAAAATTGAGTTTGAAATTTTTTGGTGCACACTTCATGGTTTTGTCTACCAAATTCAATTGATGATAATTTTGAGTGAAAGAGAAATTCAGATGCAGATTACACTGGTAATCTAGTTGATAAAAAAATTACTAGTTGAACGTGATTTTTGAGACATTTAGTAACTGCATCATTTTTTCAAAGAAAATATCTGCATATTTTTCATTTCAAATAATTTTCAAATAGCAGAAAATTTTCTTATAAAACCCCCTCGAGAAAATCATTTTTGACCATATTTTCATATTAGTCATTTTGAAAATTGATTTCGTAATTACTTTTGAATTTGATTTTAAATGACTATTTTGACTAATCTGACTCCCTAATGATTATCGAAAAGAAAAATAGTGATTAAAAAAGTGATGAGTGTTGATATTTATCATATATTATGACCCGAGACGGTATAATTAGTAAATTTCTTTAGAAATTTAAACAAGAGTTATAAAACTTTTTGTTGGTAAAAAATTCCATGACCATCTCTATATCTATCATATTTCTAACAACCATCACTCATCAAAATTCTATATAGTTTGTCGATATGTGGTACTTTAAACAGGAATCATTCGTTTTTCATTTACACATTTTTTTTAAAAAGGATAATAAAAAAAATAAAAAATAAATAAATACCAAAGTATCCACTCTCATTTAAAAGTCCACACGGTTATGCATGGGTGAATTACTTGGAATTTGTTATGTGCTTCCATGCTCATTTAAAAGTCCTCACGGTTATGCATGCATGGAACGCATATCAAAAGTTGATTTTTAAAATAAACAAGTTGATTCTAATCCCATTTAAAAGTCCTCACAGTTATGCGTGGTTACAAGATACTTGAACTCTTTCTTTTTAAAATAAAATTGGAATACTACTAATCTGATTTAAAAGTCCTAACGGTTATGCATGGTTAGTGGATATTCAAATTCCTGATATAAATATATCACAAATAGACATAACTGTATGGTTTTATATGATGACATCATTCCCATCATTCTAAAAGTGGAATATGCGCCTAACAAAATATTTATGATTTTTGTTTGATTTTTTATTGAAATGTAATATTTATATTCAATTGAGTTTTAATGTTGAATTAATATCGACCACCTTATCTCTATTTTCTCTAACACTATTATTCTTTTGCTGATAACAAAAGGGGGAGAGAAAAGTTAAGATTTTGTCAAATAAAATCAAGCAAAGGTCAAATAACTTTCCATTTGCATCTAGGCTCTTTTGCATATTATTTAATTGTATGCATATTTGTAGGGGGGGCTTTGTGTAGAGAGGAAGCATTTAAATAGGGGGAGAAATTAGAGTATATCAATGATCAAATACATTTAATATATGCAAAATCTTAAATATATGTTTGTTATCATCAAAAGGGGGAGATTGTTGAATATGCGCTTATATGATTTGTGTTTCATGATAATAAATATATATACATTCGTTTAAATGTATTTGTTAATATACTATTTTATTTTCACAGATTAAATAAATATTTGTTGAATAAAATAAATAACACTGAATTTGAATTCAAACGAATATTTTATTCTAACAAATATTTATTACAATTTTGAATAGTATAATTTCAAGCTCTCACTATAACTATACAAATTCAATTACAATACAATTTCTGATTACATCACAGTTTCATATTTACATTTAACCTCACTACACATCACTCATTCACTCAAATTCGAATTTTATCTTCAACTTCATTCCAGTTTGAATCCAGCATCTGAGCAATCTGCAAAAATATTCACTAACGCAGTAAAATTGAAAATAAAATATTTTTGTAATATAAAATAAAAGATGGATTTTGAAAATATTATTTGCCTCAGTTATTTGGGTTGTTCATCATCATTTAAATTTGAATTCATCTCACACGAACAATGTGACATGCACAGTGAATCACTGTACATGCCACAAGGCCGTGCATACCGATATACACTTGATCGATTTACAGGGACAAGTGAGCACAGGTCAAATCCAAATACAGGATTCAACTCAAGTGCAATAAAACAATGTCATTCAGCACAAGGTCAAATCTAAGCCGGATTCAACTCAGGTGAAAATTAGAAAAATAAACAAAATGCAAAGGTCAAGTCACTACTCAACTCAATGCATCAACAAAAGTCAAGGCCGCAACAAAATGCAACAAAAGCAAGCCAAGGCTCAGTGGTGAACCAACAACAAAGCACCAGTACAACAACCAGAAACATGATCAACACAGCAACAATGGTCAGGCAGTATGCATCAGGCCAGACCAACCAGAAAAGGTGCAAACCAAGACACAGTGCATATAAGAAGTACACAAGTGCAACTACATCAACTAGAAAATAAAATCAGAATGCATCAGTGTACAGTGAGCCCGACAACAAAGTGACTCAAGACTGCAACAAACATCAGCAGGTACACGATACTCAACCCAAATGAATATCAATGCAAATCAGCAGGTACAAATGCACAAGTATGATCAGTGGTACACAAGCAAGCTCGATTAATAGTGTTTCAGTAATGCACAAAGACAGAGCTACATCACTAGGCCGAAGCAGTGCAATGACTTAACAGTATCAATATCAAGATTCGTACCAAATCAAAACAATATCGAGCAGCAAATTTTCCAAAAGAAGCAACAGGAAAATCAAGCAACAGTCGACAGGCCAGAGGTTCAAGTGTTAACATGACTCAGTGCAACGGAGAGTATGCAACATGACTAGTGCTCAATGATCAAACATGAAAACAACATGTACAGTGATATGCAGCAAGGTAAACAAAACTTTGAATGAAATCGAGCATGTGGACAGTTCGAACAATATCCATAAGATTCCAAATTACCAAAGTCATAATGAACATATGTATATGCAACAAAGCTGTAGATCAAATATCCTCGGGGACGAATACAAAAATGAACAGAGTCGAAGCAACACAACACCAATTTGTTAAAACATGCAAAACAAGAATGCAAAGTTTACAAATTATTAATGACTGAGCCGATAAATCAAAATATATAACCAACTCAAAGCCGGTGGTCATCACAAAATCCAAGTCGAAGTCAACCAGAGAAAATCATCACAACAACAAGTCGAAGTCAATGTCGAACCTTTCTTAACAGTTCAAAGCAACTGGCCGAAGTGAACAAACCAGAAGAAAACCAACTAAACCAACATGAATAAAGATACAGTGAAGCATGTACACGGGTAAACAGCACAAACAAACTCACCAAGTAAGTGACAGCAAAACCAAAATGAACTCAGGGATTCACAGAAGCAAGAAAATGCAAGAAATAAAATGGCCGAAGTAAACACTCAAGTCAAGGCCGAAGCAATAGCAATCAAGAAGCCGACCAAGTCAAAGCCGTAGTCAACAACGTAATGACCAAGGAGTTAAAATCAATGCCGTGGGATTCAAGCAACAAAAAATATACGCATATGAATAAGTCAGTGAAATCATAAACATCCATACGAAAATCAACGATCAAAGCAATATCAGTTGACAAATTCAAATAGAGAATATACGATGCAAACCTAGGGTTACAACCCTATATAAGCAAAACATCATCGGCAATCTTATCATCAGAGTTCGAATACAATAAAAAAGCATCAGAGCAAAAATTCTTACCGAAGCAATAATCAAACTCATCGAAGCAACCGAAGAAAGCAACACGAAATCGATCGAGCCAGGCTAAATCGCACACAACCAACAACGATCGAATTAGTATCGGAGCTTCGCAAAAGCCCTAATTTGGAACAAAGAGCGCAAGGAGCAGAAGCCCTAATTTGCACAGACGAATACAAGCCGCCATCATTTCAAAAAGGAACGAGCCGATGATAATAATAAGATAAAGAGAAAAGAAAGCATGGGCCGGCCTTAATTTAGAGTTGGGGTTTTAAAATTTATAATAAGGGTTTTATTTTAAAAATTAGGGTTATTTTATTTTACATTGCTTTTAATTTATATTTCATTTTTTAAACCGTTTATTTTTCTAGTCGTGTGACTAGGGGACAAGCTACGTGGCGTAGCTTGAGAATTCGCAACTCAGTGGCTGAGTTGTGGCAGGGTTTTGAGCGTAGAGTTAGATTTAGTCGATAGCGGGTGTTGCGAGTTTACGTGTGTGAGCGAGGGACTATCTAATTTCTAGTAGAAACCTTGGGGGCAACACGTAGGCAGGGTTTTGCCGAAGCTGGGTAAATTCTGTGTCGTTCTATTTCTGCATTTATTATTCTGCTATTATCTATGCTGCTATTGTTCTGTGATCTATGTTGAAATTATTTTATAAGCTTCCGCAATTAATTTTATAATTTATACTATCACCCTATTCACCCCCCTCTAGGGTGAAATCGATCCCACACGAATCAATCATAGATTTAAATGAATTAAATATAGGTCGTTCGATCAAGGTTCAACCCTATCCACCATGCTCTCAACTAACCGACCGCTTCTCTATAGGAGGTCGATAGCTAGCAGTCAACCGACCCAAGAAGGGGGTCGATTAGTGAATTCCATGTGGTTAATATAATTTAGTTCCTTTTAAATTCCAATTTAATTATTTCTTTCCAAAAACTTTGAATGCTGGTAACTTCTTTGTTTTAACTCTGATTGCTAAACTCCAAATATGGACGTTGCTTAGAAAATTTCCATGAACATAACAGTATAAGTTTCATGGACAAATTTTGACATTTTCTCAAATTCCCTTTTTCAGCCTTAATAATCATTTATTAATTACCGTAAATTTTATGGGGTGTTACAATGGACACAACCATAGAGATATGTATAGTGCAAATGAGGATGAGGATGGTAATCACATTTATGGATATAAGCCAAGATGGGATGATGGTTATAGCATAATGAGGTGAGTGCCAACAAGGACGAGAGGAGATTGTGAAACAAAAAGATCACATGAAGGCACCTACAACTTTCAATCGAGAGACATATATGGATGAAAATGGACATGATATCAATTTGAGGCAAAGTCTAGTAAAGTCCGGTTGAATGGATTCAGGTGAAAAATCCCATAAGGCCTTAATGTTGACTTGGTAATAACAAAATGAGTATGGCGACTTAGAATGGACACCTCATTTACACTTCTATATTGCTGATATGATATGACTAACGTGTATAATGATGGCAACTCATATACATGGATAGGATGTGATATCCCTGTTGATTAGAGTTGCAGCTATTATTCATGTAATTTAGAGCTATGACATGTGCGTTAACACTTATATGATGATGATAAGATATGGGTTGGGTATTAGTCTAGTGATTGTGTAACATTTTTAAGAGTAAAAGCATATCATATATTGTTATACCGGGCACGCACACATTAGTTTTGATAATATTTACTCTCACGTATAGTTTCTAGCATCACTTGGGATTTGTTGTACATCTAAAAACCTCAGGTCAGACTATATTTGCTTTATAGGTTTGATATGTGCTTTGCAGGCTATGTCATAGAGATGGAGTTTATGATGAAGGTGGATATTCATTATGCTTGTATAAAGAATTAGTTGTGTTAGATGGCATGATGTATTATGTGTTTAGCCTTGAATTTTTTATAAGATGTAGGGTATGAGATATTGATCAGACATTAGTTATGATATCTATACGTTTTTTATTTTCATTTGCTTTTGATTCTATATATTTTAGGTTTATTCTCTTATGTGTCTCTGATACTATTATTTAGTTTAGGCAGGTCATATATGTTGGCTTATGTCAAGTTGTGAGACATATTATTCATGTGTTATAAGGTACTATAACATATTTATGTTGACCCAAAGAAGTGTATATGAGAGTTTGCTTCTTCCGTACCCTTTAGTCTAACCTATTGAGTGGTAAACTACCAACGATAATTTGGTCACTGGAGCCAGGGCATCACACTATATTGGTTCTATACATACATAAAGCCAATTCACAAATTTTTTATGAATACCTATTTCATTGCACTGGAAAAGAATTATTGCTTCATGAAACACCAATTTCATGGTAACTTTCTCTTAGAAATTAATGGTAGCAAAATGGATTTAGACACAATCCAAAGATAAACCGATTTAGGATGAATTGAAATTAACCAAGCTGAAATAGACACAACTCGTTAAACACTCTAATAAGAACACTCGCACGTTAAAGAGATTTATATCAACGTCGAGAAAAGAATTTCCTCAATTGTCAATAACTCATTAAGAGTATTGATTATGTTATATGTCTTGATGCATAAATCAAGAATGAACTCCAAGTAAATTATTAAAATAAGATTTTGGTTGTGGTTCCCAAGGGGATATGATCCATCAACTACAAAAGTGTCTTCGAGAAGAAGATCAATGCAATTATAATATAGTAATCTATGTTGATATAATAACATCGTAAATTTCAATTGTTGACAGTAATGTAACAGATTCGTAATTCAACGTGCTTAAGTTAATTTTGATTTATTTTCAAAATTATCGCTTAATATGATTTTGAGTTTTTGGTATATTTATGTTGAAACAGAAATTCCAGATAATACAAATGGTAATTTAGAATAGACTATATGCATATAACAATCAAAATGTCTCGAAATTAGGGGAAGTAATACCGAGTTTGTCGGTTTCAGTTAGAATCCAAGAACCGATATGAAAGCATCATTCAATAAGCATCAGAATTAAGCAAATATTTTGATAGAAAAATCAAATATCTGGAATTTCAATCATAATGTAGAGGAAGTGTGCATTTATAAGAAAAAGGTATAAAGGTACTAAAAATATTTTTAAAACTATAAGTAAACAACAAACTTATGACTGTTAATGATGTATCTCTGTTAAAATCATTTTTATTTTGGTTTTTAAAATTCGATGTAGGATTTGAAATGACATATTTTATAATCATTATAAAAGGATGATGGGAATGTCACAAATGAAATACATAAACACCATATTAAAATGTTTAATATGGAGAATATGAGTTGGATTTCTTATACATCGATAATAGGAATTATCATATATCATATGTTGTCTACTATATCACATTTTGCTTATGTAACTAGCAAATTAAGAGAGTATCACTTCTGATTTAAGATCATTAAATGGCGGTTAATGGTATTCTTAAGTATTTATGAAATACAGGAGAATTGTTTATAGAAACAACAAACTCCTTATGAATGAGTGTTCGAACTCAAACTTCATTAGTGATTTCAGGTTGAGTATGTCAATTCGGAATTCATGTTTAACCTTCTCAAGGATCATTAAATTGGAAATGTTCCAATTGAAAAGTTATGGATGATTCAACCAAAAAGGCTAAGTACATCACATTGAATAACACCGCAACAAATCTTGGACATGTATGTATGTATGTATGTATGTATGTATGTATGTATGTATGTATGTATGTGCATAAATATATAATTGAGCCAGGAGCGATTTCAAATTTTGAGAATCATATAAGATTATTGAACTACATAATGCCACAATACAGATTATGGTTGAATCTGGAGCTCATTAAAAGTCGAGAAATATAGTCTGATAAGTTCCATATGATAAAGACAATTTATCAACGTTGGAGAGAGTGGATTGTTAAAGTAGATAGTTAAGACAATATAACATATCCGTTCACTAGGGACTAACTCGATCAGTTTTGAGAAAAATGATCGAAGGAGTGGAAAAAATATACCTTAATTGGGTCCAAGTGCAAGTAGGAGACGGAAAGGGTTAGGGGTGTTCCCTAGGGGAATTGTGTAATTTTTTACATATATTTAACTTTATGATCGATCTTGTTCATGTAAAGATATTTGTTTTCTATTATATACTTTGCTATTTGGTAATATAATTAACTATGTAATTAATTTAAAGTATAATAGATTGAAAATCCTTAAATGATATGTTGTGTGATAATAGTTATAATGGGTTGTAATCATGAGAAATTTATCATAATAATAAATAACATCTTATTTTAAATATTCCTAGTAAAGATATTTCGAGAAAAGATATCAATATATATATATATATTTAGACCAGAGTATGCAATGTTCTCTAAATGTTGGCCATAGTATTGTTCATGGCAATTGGAGGCACCAAGGGGTTACTGACTGATAGTTATTGGATAAATATGAAATGGCTCACTCGAAAATTTCTTATTTGTTAATAACAACTATGTCAAATAAGAATTCTCGAAGTTAAGATATTGCACAACTCTTACGACTTGAGAATACCATTGCGCTCAATTTGATTATGGTTAAATCATGGCATGATGTCCATCAAGTGACTATAGTTGGATCTGGGTTGAAGCATTGGAAGCGAAATACTATTCATTAGAGAATTTTTCTCCTCGGTTGTATAAGGTTAGTATCATGGTCAAATATAACCAATCCAAAATCAAAATCTCTTGCTATAGTAGTATGATTGATAATAAATTTTATTATTGAACCAATGACATTGTTTATGGACTAACTGTGTTGAATGTGGATAATATTTTAATTTTGACCAAAATCAATTTCCATAAATCTTAAGGTGATATAGTGTTGACAAAAAGAATCGATGTAAATAATCATTACTAAAAGGTATCACTTAAAACAGTAAAATAATATTTTACTAGAAAAGATGTAAAAAAATAAATTAGACTAAATTTTCACTCCAGTAGCTAAGCTGAATTGGGAACAATTATATTTGAGTTGTTCGATATTTATCATTAACTGAAATTATACCTACGAGTCGCACAACCGCACTGATAGATTCTCCAAAACACCACACGATTTAGTTTATAAATTGTTAAAAATTAATTATATTAATTAGTATTTATGAAATATTAGTAATTTATTTATTTGATGCATTAGGTGCCATTAGTATTTTCTGGCAGCCATTAGTAATTACTTGTGTGTGCATATAAAATTTACATATGTACTAATCGATAGATGATACACACACACGTTTGATTTCGACGTAAAAATATTTAATTGCAAAATGTTTTGGCAAACTTGAAGGATCCATCTAGCCTCGTCATTGCAAACTAGGGAACGAGCAAAAAGGGTTAAGAAATTATAGTAGCCAATTAAAATTTGATTTCCTCTATAAATATCGCACTTAACTACTCGTTTCCTCTAGGAATTACTCTCTATCAACCCTAGCCCCATCTTCTGATTGCATCATTTTTTATTGGAATCTAAAAGAAAAAATAAAAATTTAATAGTATCTAATTCATTTAAATAAATAAAAAGTGGCTCTCCTTCTCTTGCAAAGCTAGGAGATGGTATTTTAGATCTTGGAGCAACTTTTTCGATCAAGATGCATTCAAGGGAAACATCAATAAGATCAGATCTAATAAAAAATTAGATTTCATAAGCCTAATAAAGATTTAAATAGAGATTTTTTTCTAAAATTTACTCAATTTATTGATGTCTAGTGGCTTGCTTCCATCAAATAACAACCAGGCCATGTAGGAAATCTCACGGTGACGATGTTACATAGTTTCCTAGATTTGAGAACAATGTGGAACTTCAATGTGAATATTCATTTTGATTATATTATGGCATAGCATCCATCGGGCGGTTATAATTGGGTTTGAGTTGAAGCACTGAAAGTGAAGCACTGTTCAATAGAGAATTCGTCTCCTTGATTATATGAGGTTTGTATGACATTTAACTGTAGTCAACTTAAAGTCAAAATCTTTAGCGAGAGTAGTATAACTAATAATAAATGTTGTTACTGAACCAAAGACTTTGTTTATGGACCAACTATGTTGAATAAGGATGATATTGGAATATTAACAAAATTTAAATTGCATAAATCCTAAAGTGATACAGCGTTGGCAAAGAAAATGTGTGTAAAATATAATTATCGTTACTAAATGGTATAGCTTAAAAAATTATAAAATTGGATTTTACTCGAATGACCTGTAAGTGATGAATTTAGCGAAATTATCACACTACTAGGTAAGGTGACGAGTGAACGTTAATATTTGAATTGTTCAAAATTATTCGTTGACTGAATTCACACCTCTGATTCTCTTAACCATATTTGTGAATTCTTCAAAAAACGACATTATTTAATTATTTTATTAAATATTGCAAATTAATTAAATTAATTAATATTTATGAAATTTTAATTAATATTGATTTGTTTGATGTTTGGGGTTATTGGTAATTATTTGAATACACATGTAAAAGTTACACTACAATAAAATACTTATTTCACAACTGACAATGCCAGTTATAATACATCTTTAATAACAGTCATGCAACTATCGTAACATGAGAAGTTGTAATAGAATGGTGCATTTTACGATTGTTTTCTACCGTTGAAAACAATTGCTTTGACGCCCCACCTCTATACTCATGCTAGCCAAGGACACTACGAAGTAATGCCGTCAACTAGCACGAAGAATAAGGCTGTTGAGGAGCGATCATCCATGTAATTGCTTTGTGCGAGCACCGATATGTCAGATAGTATAACATGCATTTCATTTCAAGAGGAAATCCGACATGCCGATACAAACTCAAAGCAACTACATAGAGGCTATGAAGTCTTCAGAATCAAATTTAGAAATAAACATAACATAAATCAGTCACAAATATTCATATCGCAAAGGTGGAAACAGATATGAATGTAACATATATAAATGTACATCAGAGTAGTGGTCAAATAAGATCCACAATATCACAAAAGAATAGATACAAGTGCTAGACAAAAGAATATGTATACATTAAGGAGTCTCTATCTCGAATGTATAACACCACAAACTACCAATCTAATGTAGTTAGACAAAAGTCGGATAATGATGATCCCAGATAAGGAGTCAAGCAAAAGTACCTGTAACATCTCGATCTGACCCGAGTATTATTTAATAAGAAAATAATAAACGGATCAGTCTAGCTATAAATATCAGATAAAATGAGATAGAATAAGAAATAAGACAAAAACGTATGATAACAATAATGCCATACTGTGAAAAGTATACATTTAACAACAACTAAAATCATACTATATCTCAAGAAATCTCAAGGCACTAAAAAGAATGTCATATTCTTCATCACTTTCTCCATACCACAAATGTTGACTAATATGTCAAAGCTAATCGAAAAAGTTAGTGGAACACAAATTCACCAATGCAAAAATATTGATAAAGCTTACCAATGAAAATGACGAAAATTGGTGAAACACAAATTCTAGAAATCATCAATAGAAATCCAGAAATCACAAAAAGGGGAAGGCCTATCACAAAACAGGAGCATGAAAACTCACCAATACGTGTATCACAAAACTGAACGCTATTCCATGGTTGTTAACCATTAATTTTAAGCCGAGGCTCCACAAAACGGCCCGAAGACCGGTCGCTACCCCACCAATTTTGAGCCGAAGCTCCATAGAAGCGGGATTTAGTCTCCCTCGCAGACAAAGAGACATCGCACACTGCTAGTCTTAATCACAAAATGATCATCATCGATAATCAAGAAGTGCCAATTACACTAAGCTAGTAAATAGATGAGATTAACTTCATGTCCCATAACCACTGGCTTAACTTAAATATTTACGAACAAACTGCAAGTCTCCACTCGAAAGTTGTCACAAGAGTTTCAATCGAACAAGTCCAAGAATTAACCCACGAAGTAAATGCAAGCGTTTCACACCACTAGTTTTACTAAGCCGTTTAATTAGATTTCTCATACGAGTGAGGTAAAGGTTTGTATATACTAATAGGTAGGAAAACGGTTTTAAATAACGAGCTTTGTAATAAATAGTGTTGAAATCGTTTTGATTAAAGAGTTTTGATATTTACTACTAGTACAGAAAACCCCTATATTTTCAAAGTGACAAATCACAGAAATGATTGTAGAAACAATCAATCGCCAAAGATTCACATTATAAGGCGTGAATCAAAGCCATAAAAATCAATGTCGAATCCATCAAATGGATATTCTCGAAAATTCCGAAAAGAAGTGTAACAACCCGGATTTTCGATCCCGAAAATCCAAGATAGTTAGTGAAAAGAAGAAAGAGAAAGAAGAAAGAAATAGAACACAACACGGAATCTCACATTCACAGCGGATCAAAATATAATATCAAATAAATAATAGTTATAAAAGGGAAAACTGTACTTGTCAAATTACACTTTAATATATATCAGAGTTATAACATATTTACAAACACGGGACGGATAAATCAATCTGTTTCAGATACTATAATATATCACTACAAAAACTCTCCATACGTTCCTGCTTTCCAGCTCGCCTCCTGAGCTCTAGAACGTCCTTGCCTGAAAATCTGTAATACTCGGTCTGACCCGAGCATTACATCAAAGTAACACCCGGGTCAGGCTGGAAACCAGCGTGAGTAAACCCATCTAACAAGAATACAAATGCACGCAACTTATATAAACCCAGGGTAACTTATATCAATTTACAACTTCACAAGCTGTTATAGACAATACTTATTCACACGTCAATTTCTAAGTGCCAAACTTAGATTAAATGGTCCAACTTACTTAAATCATTCCATATCAGCATATTGATTCCACATATCAATCTATAAGGAATTGAAGTGGTTCTCACATATTCGCTATACCCGACATCGGTCTCTTCGGATCCAATGTCATCTAAAACCAAGTTATCCAATTAATTACAACTCAACTTTAATTGTCGTATAACATTTTTATACAACAATTCCTAATTGATTGATAATCACATTATCATCGTCCATCTAACATATCACATCACAAAGCAATTCAGAACAGAGATATCAACCATTTCAAAGTACTCATCATCATTCAATCATTAATAAGAAAGATTTGGTCATTTCCATTAATTTCATGAACAAACAATACTCTAATTACTTCCATTAGTTAATTATTCTTCAATTTCATTTAATAATTAACCTTTAATTTAATTACATGCATTAATCAACCTTGATTAATCACTAACAGAAATTAACTTTCCAAAATTACTTCATCAATTAACCAACTCCTCGTTTAATTATATTAATTAATCCTTAAATTTCACCGAGTAATTATGCTTTAATTACTTCTCACCAAGTAATTTACCCATTTATTAATTACATCATGTAATATCCATTAATTACTTCACTATGTAATTACACTTCTTTTATTACATTTATTTAAAATTAATTATTCAAATTGATTTTCAAAAATCATTTACATTGATTAATTATCCTTTTAATTAATCACTCTCATTAATTAACTAACCCCTAAATAACTTCCTTAATTAATTCATCTTTTAATCAATTACACTTAAGAAATGAATTCTTAATTACTTCCATAAAGTACTTTTTCCTTAAATTATCTTCATCAAGTAAGCATTCTATTGGTTAATTTTCCTTAATCAATTATCCTCTAATCAGGAACTAATTAGACATTTAAACCGTACTTAAACTAGTTAACCCTAAAAAAAATTCACCCTTAAATTACGTCTATTCATTTGTCACCAATTACAATTTAATAAATCTCAAATGGATTTATTATAATCCTTAATTATTAATTCATTAGCCCTTATTCAATGATTAATTAATTAATCTTTAATCGCCAAGGTCCTTGATTAACTTAAGATAACCTATTTATCTCTATTAATCCCTTATCCCTTGTTAACATATAAATTCAAAGCATTTTATTCTTCAAATTAACTTCTTAATTACATACTTTAATTAATTTTATATAACTTATTTAAGTAAAACCCATTATACAATTTCCTAAACCAAAATTAATAACACTACTATAAGGGAATATATCCTTAAAATTGGTTAAACTTGATTACTTAAAGTAAATTAGGTTTACTATGAAATTAAGGTTAGATGAACCAACCTTAATATGAAAACAACATTAAATTAAAATAGGCCGAAGCCCACAACGTCGAACGCATACAAACCCGCTTCTCCTTCCTCTTCCCAAATATCGCTGAAACCCACTCCATACCATCTCCTAGAAAAACGAACGACGAAACAAACAACATACTAACAAAACGACCAACTCGAGTTAAATTCGAGACCATCCTCAACTTCCCTCGAATGCGTGAGCCACAACCAAAATGAAAAAACACAGTGATACACCGTGCAACGTGCATATGCACTACTCCACAGTGATGCTCCAACCACCGAGACTGCCTTCGATAGGTCGACGATGACCTATACCCTCCATCCCGATCAACTGTACATCCACCACACACCCAAATCAAATTCGAGCACTCAAGGTCAAAATGGACCAAAAACATCGTCCGAAAACTACTAACCACCAACGATCCTATCCACCTAGAACCACACCGCCTCGACTAGAGCCTCGCCTTGACCTCCAACGTCGATTCCCCCTGTCGCGATCAACTCTGATCCTCCCTAGCCTACGCCATTTGCCCCAACAGTAACCACGATAAAACACACAGAAAACCCTAGTTCCACCTTCCTTGGCCACTACGATCACCAGAGAAATCCACCTCCATTATTCCGGAGAACCTCACCACATTGGCCACCCCCAGACCAAACGCCATCCAGCTCGATCACGCCAATCACCAGAATTCTACAAATTACCAAATTCCATCCGTCTCGAATTCACTCACCGAAAACTTACCTAAAAATTCTATTTTAAATTCCTAAATTCAACATTTGTTATCACAAATCTAATCATGGATTCAATTCATGATTTTAAGTCATTTGATTTTACTGATTAACTTAATCTCGAATGGAAAAAAAACATTTTCAAACTATCTACTCCATAATTTCATCTGAAACTATTTTAAAAAATTTGTTCACATAGTTATGATCATCTCCACTTTAAAGATCAGGTTCTGAAATTATTTAATTTAGAAGATATGAATTTGTAAACGGATTAGGTTCCTGTTTCTAAACATAGAAGATACATGCTTCAGAACAAATACTCACAGGCATATTCTATTTACTAATCACAGCCATCACTCATGCAACAACTATATCACTGCAAAATTTCATCCTGCGTGTTAAAAAAATTATACCAGATTTAATCTTTGCAAAACAATTTGTTTACTCACCTCTTTGAAAGGAGAATAGAGGGGCCTGGAAGTTTTTTAAAATCTGGAAATTTAGTTGAGACGATCTGCATGCTTTGATTCTTGATCTGAGTTGATGCATTGATCTTGTATATATTTTATTTAACTTACCTAGTTTGAGTTGCAATATCTTACAGGCTTTTGATCAGATCTGATTTCTTAAGCTTGTAAATTGAAAAAAAGAAGAACAAAGAATGAGAGAAAGAGGAGATGGAATATTATATAGATTTAAATTTTATTTTTGAGGACACTTTTTTGTTTCATTTACAAGATTATTACATTTGTTAAAATTCTTATCTTATGAATTACACATGTTAACTTATGTTTTTATACCAATTTTTTTAAATGTTAATGAAAAATGTTTTTTTCTTAATTTATAAATTTATTATACTTATCTATATATAAATAGCTTTAAAGAAATAAAATCAATTGTATTTATAAATAAAAGCTTATACAATATCTTTAAATTCAAATATTTCAAAATATTCACCCTTTGAATTTCAAACTGTAAATTCGCATTCAAATTCAAATTAAATTCTAAAATCCAATTTACAAATCAAGTTATGCATATATACATATAGAACTACTTATTAAATTTAAAAAATACAAAATAAAACTTTATTCCTATAGAAATCTCTTTATATCTATATATATAAACAATCATTATTACTATTTGTTTGAAAACATCAATTTTTGCCAATCTAATCAATTATACTAGAAAGATTATCAAACCAATGCTTGTTCAGATACATACTTTCATCACCAGAATTATATATTTAACTTATAAATCAATATTTCCATTAATTAAATTCAGTTCCATAAAGTATAGGTATTTTAAAAATCCGGGTTGTCACATTCCTCCCCCCTTTAAATCTTTTCGTCCTCGAAAAGGAACGAAGCCAGAATTTATTAAATGCTTGTAATCAAATAAAAATTTTCTTTGATTATTTTTGAAACACTTTTAAAATTCATATAATATTATAAAATAGTTTTATAAAAATACTTTTTATAACTCGATGTCTCAATCAGTCCATCCTTGTTCTTACAGAAATTCGGTCATACGTTGATCAGGCGTAAGACAGAAAATCTATAAGTACTTAGCAGACTCATTTTCAACACCCAGTGAAAATACTTGTAGAATAATTTTATTGAAAATATAGAAAACATTTTTGAAAATAGAGGAAATATATTTGGTGAGAATGCTCTGGAAATCATCACCCCCATCCATGGTCGCAGTTACATTCCAGGGTTACGTTGTCATCACAGCAAAAGTCCATGCAACTGCAGGCTCTCCGTGGCCTCTCGATTATGCCATGGATCCCACAACAGATCGCAGTTACATTCCAGGGTTACGTTGCCATCACAACAAAAGTCCATGTAACTGCAGGCTCTCTGCGGCCTTTGATTTTCGCTGTCAAAATGAAACTTCTCCACTCCTACATAGGTCGCAGTCTACCGATATAAAATCAAACGCAGACTGTTGGCTCTCAGCGGCACACACGACTTTCTCTATGTTACCATAGGTCGCAGTCTACCGATATAAAATCAAACGCAGACTGTTGGCTCTCAGCGGCACACACGACTTTCACTATGGTGTACTCCACTCATAATCCCCAGGAACTAGTTTTGTCCGGACTCCTCACAGGATCCACTTTAGAACCCCTCCCTTGGGGCTCAAGGCAGCACCACCCGGTGGCACTCCTGAGAAGTTCATTTTAAGGGAGCGCCTTTTTCCCCAGAGCCATCATCAAAACACTTTATACTATACACATATAGTATCTTCAAATCATTCACCTAGTATGATCTCATACAAAGCTCCTTTACACAAAATCCATTATCCCAAAATCGATAATTCTCAAACTAGGCTTTCCAAATTTCAGTATTGATTTTACCCAAAAATCGAAAGCCTTTCCAAATCCAAAGATTCCCAAAACCTTTTTCCAAAATCCTCATATAATTCTTTATATATAGATATATATATAAAATCCTTTTCCTCTGGCAAAAGATTTAACAAGGAGGGTTTCATTTTATAAAACAAAGATATTTAACTTTGTTTACTCAAAATCAAATATTCAAATTTGATTACTCTTTTCAATATCATTTTCATTCAAATCCGTACGATGTACACATATCATCCGTACGCTATACCAGTCTGATCGCTCACTCGACCACACAATTTCACTTCCGAACTAGTATCGTCCATCCGACTTCCTAGTGCTGACACAGATCTGGTTTCTTGATCAGAAACCGTCATTCTCCTTGAATACTCATGACTATGATAGAGAATATCCAGAACCAATCAACAATCCATATCCAGGTTCGCCGTCGAAAATCGAGTGAAAAATTCCAACTCGGATCGATATAACTATCTCGAAATTCTGTGCTCGAATCTGGATCAAATCACCATGCGAATAGAATAACATACGTACATCCTACGTATTTATCTTTATTGATTATTAACCAAATCAATCCCCTTTTCTATTCACATTTACTTTGATTTTCATTCACTTACTCACAATTGCTTTAATCCATTTGGATTATCACCTCTATTCTTATCTCGATTGGGTATTTAACCTATAACAGTTTTAACTCTGACCAGTTTATTTAGAAAATAGCTTGAAAATTTTAAAAATAGATAAGTAGTTGGAAAATAATTACTAGTTTGTAAAATAGGTGTAAAATAGTTAGAAAATAGTAAATAAGTATAGAAATTTTAGATAATTGCAAAATAGTAGTAAGAAAGTAATTAGTTTTGTAAAATAGTTGAAATATAGTAATTAGTTTATAAAACAGTTGGAAAAATTGTTAAACAGTTCCAAACATAATTGTAAAACAAGTATAAGATAGTTTGGTTTTTAAAAGAAAGGCTGTATATAAATTAAACAGCTTGGAAAAAATATAGGTTTATATTAAAAAAAATTATATTAAAAATAGTCCAGAGTCAAAACTGTTCAATTCTCAATCTTCATTCCCAATCAATTCAATTTGAATTCCACTTCTATTTAAATTGACTTAACTCCAATTTAAATAACTTCAATTTCCATTGAAATTGATTCAACCCCAATTCAAGTTGAATTAACCTTATTTCTTTCCAAATTTAATTTTTATTCAACCTTGATCTCAAATTCTACTAATTCAAATAAATCTCGATTGAACTAGTTCCAATTTCAATTCATTTCAACTCCAGTTTGAATTAATCCCAATTTCAAACTCCATTTCAAAATCAAGTTGAATTATTCTTGATTTCCTCCCAAATTCAATTCAAATTCCATTTGAATTTAAAACTATTCAACTTTAATTACAATTCCAAATTATTCAAATCAATTCGAACTAATTTCAAATTGAACCCACTTCAATTTCAAATCGTTTCAAATTAATCCAGTTCAAATTTTCCATTTTAATTTTATACTTATACATCTTCAATCACAATTTCAATTAATTCAAATCAAATTGAATTTGAACTAATTTCAAAGTCCACATTCTAGAATTTCATTTTAAATCAATTTAATCTTTAAAAAACCAATTTATTATCCAAATTCAACCTTAAAACCAATTTTCAACAATTTTAGTTGTAACTCTATTTTAAACACCCAAATCTCAAGTCCAAAGTGATTCCATTTCTCTATTTCCAAACTAAATTTAAATTTTCTTTTTATCTCAATAATAGATATATTACTACAGCCCATTTCTTCGTTTATCAAATCCAATTTTAGCTTAAAGATATTAATAACAATGGAATGGTATCATTCAAATTATTTTAAAACATCCATCCATTTCAATTTTTCGGATCTCAAACACATTTTGAGATCACTCAAACTTCCTAATTCAAAGCAACCATTTAATCTTCCCAAGTTAAATCTTAATTTCATCCTGAAATTTTCAAAGCAGGTTGATCATTCCAACTTATTTAACCTTTTCCCAAGTTAAACTTAATTCACTTAATCCAGTCAACCTTACCCAATTTGAACTTCCATTTCAAATTTTAAACTTCTCATAAACAATCTTCCTACTTATTAAGTTCAAAAACTTATCATTTTGGGTATCACATCTCATTCCAGATTTCAATATTTAGAGTTTATTTCAAACCATCCACATATATATACATTTTACTTCTTGGCCCACCAAGCCAAATTTTAAAATTTAAACTACCCTTGGTTTTAATTCAAAACAAATTCCTTTATATTTTCAAACAACTCTGGTTTGAAACACGACCCAGATTTAAAACTTCACTACTTAGATCATCTTTAATTCCAATTTATAAGTCATACTTCCCTAAATGTTTTATTTCCTTAAAATATTTCATTTTGCTTACTCATCAATACACATTATATTACAACAATTATTTATGATAATAACCAAGATTATCATATCTAGAAACCAATTCATTATTATCTTATTCTGAAATTCTTCTCCAATTTAAGATTTCAATTTCAGTTTGAATTCATTTCAAACTTATCTTTATTTAATTTCAGTTTGGTTGTATTTCTAATGCCACTTAATTTAATCCCAATTCCATATTTCAATTTGGTTGTATTATATTACTTCTTAATTTAATTCCAAAAATTTAACAACCAATTCCCTTAATATTTATTAGAAAGAAATATTGCTTTATATATCAAAATATATTCTTATATAAAATCGTTTAAAATCTTTATATAAGAAAATAACAAGTACGCTCTCATATATATATATATACACACACACACACTCAACTCATTCTAGGGTACCACTTACCCTATCCTTAATGAGTAATCCCACCAGAGCCAAGGTTCTCGCTTAACCTCGCTCTGATACCAAATGTAATAACCCAAATTTTCGATCTCGAAAATCCGAGATAGTTAGTGAAAAGAAGAAAGAGAAAGAAGAAAGAAACAGAACACAACACAGAATCTCACATTCGCAGTGGATCAAAATATAATATCAAATAAATAATAGTTATACAAAGGAAAACTGTACTTGTCAAATTATACTTTAATATATATCAGAGTTACAACATATTTACAAACACAGGACAGATAAATCAATCTATTTCAGATACTATAATATATCACTGCAGCAACACTCCATACGTTCCTGCTTTCCAGCTCGCCTCCTGAGTTCCAGAACGTCCTTACCTGAAAATCTGTAATACTCGGTCTGACCCGAGCATTACATCAAAGTATCACCCGGGTCAGGCTGAAACCAGCGTGAGTAAACCCATCTAACAAGAATACAAAAGCATGCAACTTATATAAACACAGGGTAACTTATATCAATTTACAACTTCACAAGCTGTTATAGACAATACTTATTCAAACGTCAATTTCTAAGTGCCAAACTTAGATTAAATGGTCCAACTTACTTAAATCATTCCATATCAGCATATTGATTCCACATATCAATCCATAAGGAATCGAAGTGGTTTCGGGTATTCACTATACCCGACTCCGGTCTCTTCGGATCCAATGTCATCTAAAACCAAGTTATCCAATTAAATACAACTCAACTTTAATTGTCATATAACACTTTTACACAGCAATTCCTAATTGATTGATAATCACATTATCATCGTCCATCTAACATATCACATCACAAAGTAATTCAGAACAGAGATATCAACCAATTCAAAGTACTCATCATCATTCAATCATTAATAAGCAAGATTTGATCATTTACATTAATTTCATGAACAAACGATCCTCTAATTACTTCCATTAGTTAATTATTCTTAAATTTCATTTAATAATTAACCTTTAATTTAATTACATGCATTAATCAACCTTGATTAATCACTAACAGAAATTAACTTTCCTAAATTACTTCATCAATTAACCAACTCCTCGATTAATTATATTAATTAATCCTTAAATTTCACCAAGTAATTATCACCTAATTCCTTCCACTGAGTAATTATGCTTTAATTACTTCTCACCAAGTAATTTACCCATTCGTTAATTACATCATGTAATATCCATCAATTACTTCACTAAGTAATTACACTTCTCTTATTACATTTATTCATAATTAATTATTCAAATTGATTTTCAAAAATCATTTACATTGATTAATTATCCTTTAATTAATCACACTCATTAATTAACTAACCCGTAAATAACTTCCTTAATTAATTCATCTTTTAATCAATTACACTTAAGAAATGAATTCTTAATTACTTCCATAAAGTACTTTTTCCTAAAATTATCTTCATCAAGTAAGCATTCTATTGGTTAATTTTCCTTAATCAATTATCCTCTAATCAGGAATTAATTAGACCTTTAAACCATACTTAAACTAGTTAACCCCAAAAAAAATTCACCCTTAAATTACGTCTATTCATTTGTCACCAATTACAATTTAATAAATCTCAAATGGATTTATTATAATCCTTAATTATTAATTCATTAGCCCTTAATCAATGATTAATTAATTAATCTTTAATAACCAAGGTCCTTGATTAACTTAAGATAACCTATTTATCTTTATTAATCCCTTATCCTTTGTTAACATATAAATTCAAAGCATTTTATTCTTCAAATTAACTTCTTAATTACATACTTTAATTAAATTAAACTTATTTAGGTAAAACCCATTATACAATTTCCTAAACGAAAATTAATAACACTACTATAAGGGAATAAATCCTTAAAATTGGATAAACTTGATTACTTAAAGTAAATTAGGTTTACTATGAAATTAAGGTTAAATGAACCAACCTTAATATGAAAACATCATTAAATAAAAAGGGGTTGAAGCCCACAATGTCCAACGCAATCAAACCCGCTTCTCCTTCGTCTTCCCAAATCTCGCTGAAACCCACTCTATACCATCTCCCAAAAAACGAACGATGAAACAAACAACATACTAACAAAACGACCAACTCGAGTTAAATTCGAGACCATCCTCAACTTCCCTCGAACGCGTGAGCCACAACCAAAAAGAAAAAAACACAGTGATACACCATGCAATGTGCACGTGCACTACTCCACAGTGATATTCCGACCACCGAGACTCCCTTCGATAGGTCGACGATGACCTATACCCTCCATTCCGATCACCTGTACATCCACCCCACACCCAAATCAAATTCGAGCACTCAAGGTCAAACTGCACCCAAAACATCATCAGAAAACTACTAACCACTGACGATCCTATCCACCTAGAACCATGCCGCCTCGACTAGAGCCTTACCTTGACCTCTAACGTTGATTGCCCCTGTCGTGATCAACTCCGATCCTCCCTAGCCTACGCCATTTGCCCCGACAGTAACCATGATAAAACACACAGAAAACCCTAGTTCCACCTTCCCTCGCCACTACGATCACCCGAGAAATCCACCTCCATTATTCTAGAGAACCTCACCACACTGGCCACCTCCAGACCAAACGCCATCCAACTCGATCACGCCGATCGCCGAAATTCTACAAATTACCAAATTCCGTCCATCTCGAATTCACTCACCAAAAGCTTACCTAAAAATTCTGTTTTAAATTCCTAAATTCAACATTTGTTATCACAAATCTAATCATGGATTCAATTCATGATTTTAAGTCATTTGATTTTACCGATTAACTTAATCTCGAATGGAAAAAAAAAACATTTTCAAACTATCTACTCCATAATTTCATCTGAAACTATTTTTAATATTTTTGTTCACATAGTTATAATCATCTCCACTTTAAAGATCAAGTTCTGAAATTATTTAATTTAGAAGATATGAATTTGTAAACGGATTAGGTTCCTATTTCTAAACACAGAAGATACATGCTTCAGAACAAATACTCACAGGCATATTCTGTTTACTAATCACAACCATCACTCATGCAACAACTATATCACTGCAAAATTTCATCCTGCATATAAAAAAATACCAGATTTAATCTTTGCAAAACAATTTGTTTACTCACCTCTTTGAAAGGAGAACAGAGGGGCCTGGAAGTTTTTTAAAATCTGGAAATTTAGTTGAGACGGCCTGCATGCATTGATTCTTGATCTGAGTTGATGCATTGATCTTGTATATATATTTTATTTAACTTACCTAGTTTGAGTTGCAATATCTTGCAGGCTTTTGATCAGATCTGATTTCTTAAGCTTGTAAATTGAAAAAAAGAAGAACAAAGAATGAGAGAAAGAGGAGATGGAATATTATATAGATTTAAATTTTATTTTTGAGGACACATGTTTATTTCATTTACAAGATTATTACATTTGTCAAAATTCTTATCTCATGAATTACACATGTTAACTTATGTTTTTATACCAATTTTTTTAAATGTTAATGAAAAATGTTTTTTTATTAATTTATAAATTTATTATACTTATCTATATATAAATAGCTTTAAAGAAATAATATCAATTGTATTAATAAATAAAAGCTTATACAATATCTTTAAATTCAAATATTTCAAAATATTCACCCTTTTAATTTCAAACTTTAAATACGCATTCAAATTCAAATTAAATTCTAAAATCCAATTTACAAATCAAGTTATGCATATATACATATAGAACTACTTATTCAATTTAAAAAATAAAACTTTATTCCTATAAAAATCTATTTATATCTATATATATAAACCAATCATTATTATTATTTGTTTGAAAACATCAATTTTTGCCAATCTAATCAATTATACTAGAAAGATTATCAAACCAATACTTGTTCAAATACATACTTTCATCACCAGAATTATCTATTTAACTTATAATCAATATTTCCATTAATTAAATTCAGTTAATCCATTAAGTACAGGTATTTTAAAAATCTGGGTTATCACAAGAAGTCATCAAAGTCGATAATAAATGATAACAATAAGTCGGATCGATACGGATCGATTAAAATTGGAAACCCACAAAACTTAGGCAAATTAGGCAAAAACAAGCAGATTCAGACGTCTGAAATAAATGATTCAGACGTCTGAAACTGGAAATAAATGTTTTCCAGAACACTATTCAGACGTCTGAATCATTTATTTCAGACGTCTGAAAATGGCTGATTTTAGCCTATTTCCTCTCGGGTTGGACTTTAGCAATTTCAAACGTTTGAAATTTATAATTCAGACGTCTGATCTGGGAAATAAAATTTTGCCTAGAACAGTAATCAAACGTCTGAACCATTAATTTCAGACGTCTGAAACTGAAGCTTTGGGTATATTCTCCCATTGGCCAATGATGGCCAAATTATATCGGAATCAATCGGATGAGTGACGATTACGAGGGGTTTACGCCAAATAACTACCCAACCTTAAAGACTCTCCAATACATTCCGATCAACATGCCCATCATCCATAAAAGGATTTTCATAGATTTTGTTTTCAAAACACCGAAAATTGGAATATTCACCAAATCAATCCAAATCAAAATCAAATGAACACGTAAAGATGTTAGGAATTCATACCTAACAATCAAGATAGTTATAGATATAGATATAGATGTGAGATAAAAATCTAACCTTTTACACAAAAATATGGAAGAAGAAGCTTGAAAGTAAATGAGGATCAACCACTCTTCAACACAACCCAAGGAGCTTGAATCTAAGCTCAAAAGAAGAACATTTCCTAAGTTAGGTTTAGGAATTTTCTTAAATTGAAGAGAGAATGAGTTGGAGAAGAAGAAGAGGATGCTTACCAATAGCCTCTCTTTGAATTTGGAGCTAGAACTTGGATTTTGCAATGGAGCTAGGGCTTAGAATTTTAATTCCCAATCTCCTTCACCATTTTTGCTAAAGCTTGAATGTTAGGAAATAGAATGAATGAATGGATGAAGAGTAGAGGAGTTTGGGTTATTTGTTAGGTTGTTGGGCTAAAACCCAAACCCAAAGTGAAAAAGTAGAAAAATTCTACTAACTCCAAACATATCAATGTTTATACTCAAAAAGATCGTAAACATCATTTTGAACTCAATGGAAGTAGTCCCGAGTCCTAATTCGATCGTTTGCAAAAAGTAGCATTTCGGACCAAAATCCGACTAATGATGCTATATTTAAATATACAATCGTAAAATATGCGGGTTGTTACAGGCTCCCCTCCTTAAAGAAACTGCATCCTCGCAATATTTAAGAAGAAAATAAAAAGTAACAACCCACAAAGAATATCAACACAAAAGAAATTTGAAATAAGAATTTCACCTCACAGAGCACGAGAGAGTAAGTCCGGATGTTATCGCTCGATGAATTCTATAGACTTCCAAGAACAATGCTTAGGATTTGAGAACCATTAAACTTTCACAAGAGGAAAATCTTTATTTCGAAGGCGTTTAACCTCCGTAGCAACGATTCGAATAGGATGTTGCTCATAAATCAATTTAGGTGAAACTTCAATTTCTTCGACAATACCGGGCTCAAGAATAGAATCGAAATCTCGAAGGAATTTCAGTAGTCGAGAAATGTGAAACACGTCATGAATAGCAGAAAATTGAGCCGGTAATAAAAGGCGATAAACCACGGAACCAATACGTTCGATGATGGGAAATAGACCAATATATCGAGGTGCTAATTTTCCCGATCGACTGAAACGCACAATACTCTTCATAGGTGAGACACGAATAAACACAAAATCTCCCACAGAAAATTTTAATTTCCTCCTTCGGTTATCGGCATAGGATTTTTGCCTACTTTGAGCTTCTTTCATCCTATGGTGGATAAGTCAATCTTTTCTGTGGAATCACGAATAAAGTCTGGACCTAAAACCAGCTTCTCACCGGCCTCAAGCCAACAAGAAGGAGATCGGCATGGCCTTCCACAGAGCTTTGAAAGATGCCATACCAATACTAGATTGGAAGCTATTATTATAGAAAAACTCAACAAGAGAAATATGATCTTTCCAATTTTCCACCAAAATCAAGCACACATGCACGAAGAAGATCTTCAAGAGTACGATTCACACCCTCGGTTTGTCCATCGGACTGAGGATGATAAGCGGTGCTGAAATTAAGCTTCATTCCCAAAGCTTTTTGAAGACTCTTCCAAAATCCACTAGTAAGCAATGGATCACGGTCACTAACAATAAAAGTAGGAACTCCATGTAATTTAATAATTTCTTTATTAAAGAGTTTAGCCAAAAGAGGTACGGTTCGGTTGGACCGAATGGAAATAAAATGGATGGATTTAGTAAGTCTATCAACTATCACCCATAGGCTATCATGACCCGAATGAGAACGGGGAAGGCCGTCAATAAAATCCATGGAAATTTGGTCCCACTTCCAAATTGGAATATCCAAAGGTTGCAATAACCCACCGGGCCTTTGATGCTCGGCCTTAACGAGTTGGCAAGTCATGCAACGCTTAACAAAGTTAGCAATATCGGATTTCATTCCATCCCAAAAATAAAGTCGCTTCATATCCCCGTACATTTTACTACTACCGGGATGAATGGTAAATTTAGAACAATGGTAATCTTCTAAATTGTCTTTACAAAGATCACTAATATTTGGCACGATAAGTCTACCAAATTTTCGAACACCGCCACGGGAATCAATATCAAAGTCTTTCAAACCTTCAATATCAATTTTATCCCTAAAATTTTGGCTAAGAAGAGCCAATTCAGGATCTAGCTTTTGAGCTTCAAGAATGCGGTCTAAAAGAGAAGGATAAGCCTCAAGGATACATAAAACAAGGGATGCACATAACTCGGATTCACGATCTTGAATCTCGCAAGTGGACAAAATCCCGAGATCATTCCATTCGGATATCATCATAGAAACAACCGCTTGTTGCTTACGACTAAGGGCATCGGCAACACGATTCCCCTTTTCGAAAGTGTAAATAATATCAAGATCATAAGATGCAAGAAATTCGAGCCAACGTTGTTGACGCAAATTAAGTTCTTTCTGAGAAAATAAATACTTCAAAGATTTATGATCGGTGTAAAGAATAATTTTTTCTCCCAAAAGATAATGGCGTCAAATTCTAAGGGCAAAAACAATAGCCGCGAGCTCTAAATTATGAGTGGCATATCTAGTCTCGGCTGGCTTTAATTGCCTAGAAGCATAAGCAATAACACGATCCCTTTGCATAAGAACGGCTCCCAGACAACACGATTGGCATCAGTATAAACAATAAAATCTTGGTTCCCTTCGGGAATCACAAGAATATGAGCACCGAAAAGGAGTTATTTTAAGTTCTGAAATGAAGCTTCACATTTGTCCGACCAAATGTATTTTACTCCCTTCTTTGTCAAACTAGTAAGAGGTACGGAAATTTTAGAAAGTCCTTTATGAACCGACGGTAATAACCCGCCAGTCCAAGAAAACTATGAATTTCCATCACACTCCCCGGTCTCTTTCAATTTTGAATCACTTCAATCTTTGAAGGATGCATGGAAATTCCGGATTCGGAAATAATATGATCGAGAAACTTCACCCGAGATTGCCAAAAGTGGCATTTAGAATATTTTTCTTTCAATTGATTGCTCCTAAGAGTTTCCAACACAATCCGAAGATGCTTTTCATGCTCCTCCTCGGTTTTAGAATACACAATATCATCTATAAAGATGAGAACATATATATCGAGGAAGTCTTTGAAAACTTGATTCATAAGGTCAACGAAATAAGCCGAAGCATTCGTTAACCAAATGGCATAATAAGCCATTCATATGATCCATAACGAGTACGGAATGATTTCAAAGGAATGATATCCTCTGCAATACGAAACTGATGAAAACCGGTTGCTAATTCTAATTGTGAAAAGACTCTAGCACCACTAAGTTGGTCGAATAAATCATCAATCCGAGGTAAGGGATATTTATTCTTGATGGTGAGATCATTAAGTTTGCGGTAGTCAACGCAAAGCCTAAGTGTACCATCGGGTTTCTTCACAAAAATAGCAGAAGCTCCCCAAGGAGAGGAACTAGAACGAATAAATTGCTTCTCTTCCAATTCGGATAATTGTTTGCGCATCTCCTCATTTTCTTTATTAGACATGCGATAAGGAGGACGAGTAATAGGTACAGCTCCAGGAATTAGATTAATTCTGAACTCAATTGCTCGCTTAGGTGGTAATCCTAAAACGGACAAAAATATGTCGAAAAATTCACGAACAACGTGAATAAGAAAAATGACATCTTCCTCATCATCATTATCGTCATCATGAGGATTTAAAGAATATAAAGATGCTATCAAGTTGGAATCCGAAGATTTAAGAACAATGAAACCTGTTTAACAGATTGAGAATGTCGGAGATGAATAGTCCGCTCAGGACATAGGATTTGAGCTTCATAATAGTTAAGCCAATCCATCCCCAAAATCATTCCGAAGCCCAAATAACACATGACATGCAAATCGGCTCGGAAAGAAAAATCACATAAAATAATCTCGACATCCTTACAAAGCAAACTAAGCGTTGCGGATCCACCAACCCGATTCGTAATCCTCAAAGAAGTCATTAAAGAAACAACACTTAAAGAAAAAGTATCAACAAGTTCTTTTGATATAAAAGAATGGGACGCACCCGTATCAAAACGAACTCGAATAGGTTGATCACGAAACATAATAATGTCATCAAGGATATAATGAGAAATACCTTGACCACAAGAAGTGTTACTAGGAGTTTGCACCACGTTTAGATTTCCCTTCTTCTTGCCTTGAAGTTTGGGACATGCGGATATATAATGACCCAAGCTTTTGCAATAGCGACAAGGAGGGGGCTTTGAACACTTATTAACATAATGGTCCTTAGAACCACAATTGTAGCATTGCCCTTTACTAGATGTAGGAGTCTTTGCTACCGGAGTTGATTGCTTCCCTTTCTTGTTGGGATAAGGACTTTAAAATTTATTTGGCCTCTTCTTGTTGTTATTGAAGTTTGGTATGGCACCCACAATTTCAACATCACCTTCCTTAACTGCCTCTTCAAGTCGAAGAGCGATATCTATAAGTTGGTCAAAAGAAACTTCCAATTTCAGAAGTAATGGCTTCTTGAGATTCTTATTCAAGCCATAGACAAATCTCTGATTCTTCTTCAATGGGGTATTAATGTACTCAACCCCGTATTTAGAAAGAGATTCGAAAGATGTGACATATTCCATCACAGAAGTTTCACCTTGAACAAGGTCAATAAAACGCCGGGCAAAAGTCACTTTTTCAACTTCCGGCACAAACTTTTACTTGAATCTTTCCCGAAATTGTTCCCAAGTAAGATCCGCTTTAATGATTTCAGAAATAAGAAGCTCATACCAATCTAACGGTCTTTCTTGGAGCATGCTAAAAGCCACTTGGACTCGGTGAAGATCAATAAGATTCACGCGAGAAAAGATGCGATCGCATGTTCTAAGCCAAGCTTGGACTTCAATAATGCCCTCGGAACCCCTGAATGGCTTCCCACCCAAATAAGTAGTCACTGCACAAGCGTGCAAACCTAGATTTAGGGTGAGAAGGCTCTAGAATGGGTCTGGCAGCTTGAGCATTCTTTACAAGATCAAGAAGCTGCTGGGCAGACATAAATACTCCATCTTGGGGAGTAGCACTGGATTGTCCGGCACTGGGACGATCTGATCTAACCATTTCTCTTCTTTAAGAAAGAAAGAAAGAAAGAAAGAAAGAAGAAGAAAAAGTTATTCTTAGAATGAATGTCAAATAATAATGATTGATAAAACAAGGCATCACAAAAGAAATAGGATAGATCGGGTCCAATTACTCAAATAAAATCCTAAGGCACGACTTCTAAGATGGAATTAGGACGATGATCCTTGTTATAATATTTCATATTATTCCAAAGTTTGGCCCTGATATCAAGCTGTGACGCCGCACCTCTATACTCACACTAGCCAATGACACTACGGTCGTCAACTAGCACGAAGAAGGCTATTGAGGAGCGACCATCCATGTAATTGCTTTATGCGAGCATCGATATGTCAGATAGTATAACATGCATTTCATTTCAAAAGGAAATCCGGCATGCCAATACAAACTCAAAGCAACTACACAGAGGCTATGTGGTCTTCGAAAACAAATTTAGAAATAAACATAACATAAATCAGTCACAGATATTCATATCACAAAGGCAGAAATAGATATGAATATAACACATATAAGTGTACATCAGAGTAGTGGTCAAATAAGATCCACAATATCACAAAAGAATAGATACAAGTGCTAGACAAAAGAATATGTATACATTAAGGAGTCTCTATCTCGAATGTATAACAACAAAAACTACCAATCTAATGTAGTTAGACAAAATTCAGATAATGATGATCCCAGATAAGGAGTCAAGCAGAAGCACCAGTAACATCTCGGTCTGACCCGAGTATTATTTAATAAGAAAATAATAAACGGATCAGTCTAGCTATAAATATCAGATAAAATGAGATAGAATAAGAGATATGACAAAAACGTATGATAAAAATAATGACATACTGTGAAAAGTATACATTTGACAACAACTAAAATCATACTATATCTCAAGAAATCTCAAGGCACTAAAAAGAATGTCATATTCTTCATCACTTTCTCCATACCACAAATGTTGACTAATATGTCAAAGACAATCGGAAAAGTTAGTGGAACACAAATTCACCAATGCACAAATATTGATAAAGCTTATCAATGAATATCACGAAAATTGGTGAAACACAAATTATAGAAATCATCAATAGAAATCCAAAAATCACAAAAAGGGGGAGGCCTATCACAAAACGGGAGCATGAAAACTCACCAACACGTGTATCATAAAACAGAACGCTATTCCATGGTTGCTAACCATAAATTTTGAGCCGAGGCTCCACAAAATAGCCCGAAGGCCATGGGTCGTTACCCCACCAATTTTGAGCCGAAGCTCCACTAAAACGGGGTGTAGTCTCCCTCGTAGACAAAGAGACATCGCACACTGCTAGTCTAAATCACAAAATGATCATCATCGATCATCAAAAAGTGTCAATTACACTAAGCTAGTTATAGATGAGTTTAGCTTCATGTCCCATAGCCATTGGCTTAACTTAAATATTTACAAACTAACTGTAAGTCTCCATTCGAAAGTTGTCACAAGAGTTTCAATCGACCAAGTCCTAGAATTAACTGACGAAGTAAACGCAAGTGTTTCATACCACTTGTTTTACTAAGCCGTTTAATTAGATTTCTCATATGAGTGAGGTAAAGGTTTGTATATAATAATAGGTAGGAAAACGGTTTTAAATAACGAGCTTTGTAATAAAATAGTGTTGAAATAGTTTTAATCAAAGAGTTTTGATATTTACTACTAGTATAGAAAACCTTTATATTTTCAAAGTGACGAATCACAGAAATGATTGTAGAAACAATCAATCGCCAAAGATTCACATTCGAAGGCGTGAATCAAAGCCATAAAAATCAATATCGAATCCATCAAATGGATATTCTCAAAAATTACGAAAAGAAGTCTCAAAATCGATAATAAATGATAATAATTAGTCGGATTGAAATGGATCGATTAAAATTGGAAACCCACACAACTTAGGCAAATTAGGCAAACACAAGCAGATTCAGACGTCTCAAATAAATGATTCAGACGTCTGAAACTGGAAAATAAATGTTTTCCAGAACACTATTCAGACATCTGAATCATTTATTTAAGATGTCTGAAAATGGCTAATTTTAACCTATTTCCTCTCGGGTTGGACTTGAGCAATTTCAGACGTCTGAAATTTATAATTCAGACGTCTGATCTGGGAAATAAATTTTTGCCCAGAATATTATTCAGACGTCTTAACCATTAATTTCAGACGTCTGAAACTGAAGCTTTGGGTATATTCTCCCCTTGGCCAATGATGGCCAAATTATATCGGAAGTAATCGGATGAGTGACGATTATAAGGGGTTTACGCCAAATGACTACCCAACCTTAAAGACTCTCCAATACATTCCGATCAACATGCCCATCATCCATAAAAGGATTTTTCATAGATTTTGTTTTCAAAACACCGAAAATTGGAATATTCACCAAATCAATCCAAATCAAAATCAAATGAACACGTAAAGATGTTAGGAATTCATACCTAACAATCAAGATAGTTATAGATTTAGATGTGAGATAAAAATCTCACCTTTTACACAAAAACACGGAAGAAGAAGCTTGAAAGTAAAGGAGGATCAACCACTCTTCAACACAACCCAAGGAGCTTGAATCTAAGCTCAAAAGAAGAACATTTCCTAAGTTAGGTTTAGGAATTTTCTGAAATTGAAGAGAGAATGAGTTGGAGAAGAAGAAGATGATGCTTACCAATAGTCTCTCTTTGAATTTGGAGCTAGAATTTGGATTTTGCAATGGAACTAGGGCTTAGGATTTTAATTTCCAATCTCCTCCACCATTTTTTCTAAAGCTTGAATGTCAGAAAATAGAATGAATGAATGGATGAAGAGTAGAGGAGTTAGGGTTATTTGTTAGGTTGTTCGGCTAAAACCCAAACCCAAACCCAAAGTGAAAAAGTAGAAAAATTCTACTAACTCCAAACATATCAATGTTTATACTCAAAAAGATTGCATATGTCATTTTGAACTCAATGGAAGTGTTCCCGAGTCCTAATTCGATCGTTTGTAAAAAGTAGCATTTCGGACCAAAATCCGACTAATGATGCTATATTTAAATAAAATATTTAAATATACAAACGTAAAATATGCGGGTTGTTACAACTGCTATTGTAAACATTTGTTACAACTATTTTTGTATCTTGCTATAGAGTCTTTTACAAATGTTATTTCCCATTGCAATAGGGTCTTTTAAAACTGTCCTTACATGTTTTTTTGAAAATGTATTAGATAAAAGGCTAAGGCCCAAAGAGTTAACGGGTAAAGACCCGATACACCATATGACTTAAACCCTAGAGACAGATACAATTATCAAACTCTGCCTCCATTCCAAAAACACAGAAAAACAAATGATGGCGGAACTCCAACCACCCTGATCAGAGAAACAAAGAAATCTTGAGAAATTGTCTTTAAGGAGGCTTCCACTCCTTATTTCTTTACTTTGAAGTCTATCAGGCTTAGGAGTGAGGCAAAAATGGCGATGTCTCATTGTTTTTGTCTTCGTATCCTTAAAGCTGGCTACTTTACTATCATAAATGCCTCCATACTTTAGATCTGAGGAAGTAGGGAAAATCGAAGCTTGATCTTCTTTTAAATTAGTCTTGAAATGCATAGGAGAAGCAACTGAGAAAGATTTGCTAGACTCTCCTTCATCCCAGATAGATAAGTGGTAGATCTGCTTATTTAACTTGCTTAAATAGAAAGTGTCTTCTAATCTTTGTTCGCTAATGGCCAGGAGAAAATTATTGTCATCTTCAACAATACTGCAGCTTCTGTTCCTAGAATCAGGTATATTTTTTTGTATTAACATGATATTCATCATAAAAATTAGAATTATTATTAATATAAGCCTTTTCACTTCGCTTGCAAGCTTTGAGCTGATTGTTAGGATTATTGTCATCAGTAAACTTCTCTGTTCCATTGACTTGAGCCAAAAGAGATAAGTGCTTATCATAATTTTTAGCCTTAGCTCTGAGATCTGTAGCATTTGTCTTAATGTTATTGCTATGAAAATGGCAATTAGTGAAAAGAAGATGCTCGGAGTTGGATGGACGGCTATTCCTATTCATATCAGGTAAAAGAGTATTATGATTAATTACAAAAATATTCTTATTACTATAACCCAGAATGATAATATGATTACTTCCCTTATAGGAAATATTCATGGTATTGATATTGGAGAAGCTACTTTCAACTGGAGCACTGGAATTAACATACTCAGTTGGCTTTCTCAAGCATCCACTCCTTGAAAGATGGAATGGGGAATCTTCGAGAAATTTATCCCTTTGTACGTATTCTTCAACAAAATCTTCATAGTTATCAGTATCTAGAATATTATGAATTCGATTGCTGTTTTTGTTGAAATTGCTTGTTTTTTGAAGAATGATATTGAATTCTATTTCAATCGTTTTCCAAAGTTGAATGCTATCAGTTTCAACTTTATTATGAAGTATACTGTTTCTCTGTTTCCAAATAAAGTAGATAATGGTAGTAAGAACTACGGTAGCTTTGTTGAGTTCTTTTTTCTTGCCTTTGAATGTTTTCTAAAACTATTGTATGTTGTCTCTTATGTTTTGGAGAGACAAATGTTGATTAAGATTGAGTTAATTTTTGGCAATGAACCAAATATGTCTAGAGTATTGGCAGTCAAAAAATGGGCAATCTACATTTTTAATCTCAGTTTTGCAGAGAAGGCAATTGATGTTTCCAGTGTTTTTGTTCCATTTTCCACACTTTTCCCTTGTTGATAAACGATTTAATAAGGAAAAGTAAGTGCAGAAAGCCATTCTTGGACAATTGACTGAATTCCAAACTGATTCATACCAATCAACTTTCACTTCAGCTCCTTTTAAGAAATCCCAAGTGTTTTTAAAAGAAAATTTTCCTTTTGAAGATAATTTCCAACTCCTAACGTCTTCTTCTTGACTTGAGTCAATTTCTATTTTATAAATTGTGGAGTTAAAGATAGAATCTGTAGGATGAGCTTGAGTATTTCAAATTGAATTTTGAATTATACTATCAACTTTAGCATTGACTTAAACAAAACAATAGAGATTATTCCATCCTGATAAATTGATAAGAGAGTTACTATTGATCCAAGGATCAAACCAGAGGCTGGTGTGACTATCATCAAATTTGTCTCTAATAATTTGACTCCAATTTCCGTACATTTTAGAATGTTTTTCCAAGCATAAGAATAGTGATTTTAAATGGGCATGGACCATTTTTTTTTTTTGACATATTTAGTTTTCATCCATTTAGCTCATAATTTTGCCTTATGCTTGAACTTTCATGCTTCATTTATGTCTGAAAAGTTTCTGATTCCTAGACCACCTACTTTCTTAGTCTTAGTAATAGTATTCCAAGAGATTTTATGGAATTTCCCATCCTAATTGAAGTTAGCACATAATGTTTCAATTTTCTCCATAGTTTTTCTGGAATGTTGTGAGAATGTAGCTAGTATATGATGTCTGCATGGTAACAGTATGAATAAGCTCTACTCTTCCTGCAGTAGTTAACAATTTACTGGACCGGTTGTATATTTTACTTTGAATGATATCATATAATTTGATACAATCTCTTTCTTTGATTTGGTTTTTACAGAGGGAGAGTCCAAGATATATGACAGGAAGGTCATTTGTTGAAATTTTAGAATATTTAGGATCTCCACCTTATTCATACAAGCTTTACTGAAAAAGAATTTACTTTTATTTTCATTTATTTGAAGACAAGCTTGTCGACTGAGGTTGTCAAATATTTTCTTAATGGTAACTGCATTTTGAGTATCTGCATTTAAAAAAATTAATAAGTCATCAGCATACAATAAATGAAAATTTCTAGGGACAATCTAATTTATTGGTTTTAAGTTGTTATTCAGCTGCTCCTTATCCATTTGTAATGTAAGATATTCCATAGCAATTGTAAATAAGTAAAGAGATAAAGGATCTCCTTGCTTAATTCCTCTATTGCTATGAATGAACCAACAAGGAGATCCATTAATAAATACGGAATAAGATACATTACAAATACATTCTTTAACTAAGTTACAGAATTTTTCATTGAAGCCTAGTTGACTCGTCATATAAATAATAAAACTTCTGTTAATTTTGTCAAAGGCTTTGTGTAAGTCAATTTTGATACACATCTTATTTTTACCAGCCTCATTAAAATCCCTTAATAATTCACGAGCAAGAAGAGTGTTTTCAACAATAAACCTGTCTGGTATGAAAGCACATTGATTTTTAGAAATGATAAATTTTAGAAAAACTTCAATTCTATTACTTAAAATAGAAGCTATAATCTTATATAAGAAATTACAACAAGCAATTGGCCTCTACTCTCCAAGGAGGAAGGGTTTTTGGTTTTAGGGACAAGAGTAATAAAAGTATGATTAATGTTTTTCAGAAGCCTACCAATTGAGAAAAATTCATTGACAGCCTCAAAAATCATGATTTCTAAATCATCCCAATGAGTTTCACTGAATTTGGCCATAAACCCATCTGGGACAGCACTTTTATCATCTTTAGCTGAGAATTTTTTCTTTCAATATCATCTAAACATATAGGAGAAAGTAAGATTTCCTCATTGTTAGGATGAAGTAAGAATTTAGGGGAAATATTTGGAAAAATACATAGGCTTTCCAAAGAATTGAATATATCAGAAAAGTAAAGAATGGCTTCCTTCTCTAATAAAGAGGCTTCGTTAATTATATTACCATTGCCATTGAATAATTTTCCTATGTTATTACAGTGTTTTCTACAAGACATTTTAGCATAGAAAAATTTTCTTGGAAAATCCGCATAAGAAAGCCAGTTTACTTTGCTCTCTGCCTAAGATTGCCTCAATGTGAAGAGAATGGGAAAGCTTTCTTTACAAATGAATTTTTTTTAACATTAATCTGGTCTGAGCCATCAAAATCAACAATATCTTGCAATTTCACACATTCCTCTCTTATTTGATTGATTTCATTTTTGTTTTTGTCGTTGTTGAGGTTCCATGCTTTGAGATTATCTTTAGTATGTTGAAGGAATTTTCTAAATTTGAATTGGGTAGAGCCCTTAGAAGAAAACTGAAGACAATTTTGAATGATGTTTTTATAAACCGAATCCTGAACCCACCCATTCTTCAATCTAAAAGGAAAATATTTCTTGATTGAAATGATTTGAGAGAGAATAAGCTGGATAGGAATATGATCACTGGTGTATTGAGGTAAAGTATAATAATTAAAGTTAGAAAAATTATTTATGAAAGCTTGATTGACTAGAATTATATCAAGCTTACAGTGAATATTCCTAAGTTCAACTGATTTCCAAGTGAATATTAGCTTTGATGTTAGGTTCAAAAAGACCAGTTTTAATGAGAAAATTAGAAAAGAATTCCAATTTTCAAAAGGAATTTGAATTCCACCTCTTTTTTCAAAGGCTTTCATAACAGTATTGAAATTTCCTATAATCACCCAAGGAGAATTAATTTTTGAATTAAGGTGATCTAAAGAATTCCAAAGCTGGGTTTTTTCATTTTCATAATTAGAAGCATAAATAAAAGAAGAAAAATTTTGGAGACCCCTTTATTTTTAAAATTGCAATGAATATATTGGAGATTAAGAGAAAACTTGCATAGGCCCAAATGTTGGGGTCCCAGAAAACAATGATCCTACCATTTCCTCTCTTAGAATTGTTATGAATAATATTCCATTTGTAAGGTTATTAATCTTAAACAAATCAATGTTTTTATAAGAGAGTTTATATTCTAAAATGCCTACCAAAGAAGGTTTGTAAGTAAGTAATAAATTTGAAAGATCCATTTCCTTTCAGGGGAATTGAGTCCCCTCACATTCCAAGTGATAATATTCATAAATATAGTTATAATAAAGGATATATAAAGGATATAATAGCAGCTATAGTGAAAATTTGCTACTTATTCCATTGCTTTCAATAGCTTTCTCCCTTTCCTTTTATAGTCTTTTTTGCCTTGAATTTAAGAAACTTTTCCCATTTAGGGCTTTTGATGACGTATTTATTCTCAAATAATTTGGAATTTGGAATTGGGCTTTCATCGGCATTTTTATTCATGATTTCATGGATATACTTTTTCCTGGGTTTTTTTTCTTTTTCTATTGATAGGGGATGAAGTGGAGGAGAAAAGTAATCAAGCATTCTCTAGCGTAGATTCAGGCAGAACTAAGCTTTTGAGGGACAATTTTTAGAGAGTATCATATCTTCTTGTATTTAAGAATCATTTAAATCTTTGTCTGTAACTAAAATTGTTTTTTCCTGCTGGAGGGAGGAAGCAAGAACTGTTCTTTATAATCCCCTTTACTCTGAGTTTGTTTTTCCTTTGTTTACCTTAACATTGCCATTTGAATCTGAAACAGCAAAATCTATCTATGTTGTTTACTGATCAGTATCCATGGCTACATCAATATTTGAGGCTTTAATTTTATTATTTGTTGAAATAACTTGTGAATTGGGACTCTCATATTACTCAACCATATCAACAGAACCCTTTTCAATATTTCCATTTGTAACAACCGAGTTTAAGCTTGGATTGAGTTCAATGTTTTGAAGAGAGTTTTCAAAATCTAATATAGTAACAGGAACAGAAGGTATAGAAATATTAGTATCAGAAGTAATGTCTTTCGGAATCTGATTTTCTTGATATAAATTTCATGGGTTTTCTGGAACCGATAAAGAACTTTTGTCATAATTATAATTTGAAGACTCTTTTTCTTTCCAAATAGTTTTCCATGAGTAAGATTCTGTGAGATATCCGAAGTAAGAGAATTTCAAATATCATAGTGGAATGAATTCGTATTCAATCTTTTGTGTAAGACTTTCGCCATCATGCATAGAAATGAGAGCATGATCTGGTAATTCGTCTTCAGCTTTTATTTCAGCTAATATTCTGGCATAGCTGAGACGCATCTCGTTTGTCGTAGGCTCATCCAGCTTTAACGGATTACCCACCATGCTAGCTGTGGTAGCAAAAGCCTCTTTGTCTCATAGTCTGAGATTTATTTCAGATAACCTAATCCAGATTGGATAGGTAGAAAGAAGATCATGGTCAAGAACCAGTTTCTTGTCCCATCTTTTCAAGATGATTAATTTGCAATCAATAATAAATGGACCATTTTGAATAAGTTCATCGCAATGTTGTTCATCTGAAATTCTAATAATAAAGAAACCATTATCACTTGAAGATTACAAAATTACCAGTCGGATTCCAAGTTTTTGAGACAAAATCCCCGAAATGATGATAGTAGAGACAAGAGCCATATACATAATCTATTATAGAGTTGCTCCACTTGTTCTCTGTTCTTCAGCATATCTCCCCCTTAACAACAACAATTTTCTAATCTCCTAATTTAATAGGAGCTGAAAAGTTTAAATCAACATTAGTTTTGAAACCACCATTCTGGACATAGTCTGCCCAGGATGACAATGGCTTGGAAGGATTTTGAATTTCAGATGGATGTGTTCTTGAAGGCTTTGTAACTTGATTGAATCTTGACTGCTTATTAGTGAAATTCTAGTTAGATCTCTGCCCAGTGATCAAAGGCCTGGCTGGAGGTTTCACTGAATGCCCTTACGAAGTTCTTTTAGATTTTGCTGTAAGATTTCTGCATCGATTTTTAACTATTTCGAAGCTATCATCATCTTGATCAAGGGGTTTATCTTTTAGATTTGATAAAAAGGAAGGAGGAGGGAGAGTTGGAGAATTGGGAACACAAGGAGAAGGTTCCCTAGAGGTCTAATTGGGATTTTCATCAAAGATTGGGTTATTCTTGATGGACATGGTAGCTGTGGCTAGGAGATAGGTTCTTACATGTTATTAAAAAATTCAAATGGAAAAAAATTTAAACACAGCCATAGTGCATTTAATATTAATGTGCAACTAAAAAAAATTGTTGTACTAATAACAACCACATTCATGTTGTAATATACATTAATAATAGGGATGAATATGCCAAATATGGAAGGGAATTATTGTAATCTGCACTGCATAAGTAGTCTATAAATATGGAGTTTGATTGTATTGTAAACATATCTCTCAATTCAATAGAATTGTTCTCTCTCTAATTGCCTTCATTCTCTTTATTCTGTAACACGTTATCAGCACGAAGGAATGCGAATTAATTATTGACCTCAACATGTTCACCTTCAAACTTTTCAACTTCTCAGCAAGTAATTAAATATTAATTACTCTGACTGTTTCTCTTCCGACCACTCCAATTCTAAGGCTATTTATATTCAAAATCCTATTATATATATTAGTGCAGACGAGTCTTTTAGAATATATCTACATACATTCTATTTCTTATTTCCTTTAAAACAGCAGGTAAAAGAATTGTTCTTGCATTTCTTTATAAACTCATTACTTTTCCTCTCTCCAAAAAGGTAATTGTCAATACCATACTTTTTTTTGATAAAGCTATCAAGTCAGCACATGCTAGTTTGGGGTTCGCTTCTATATTTTTCATGTCTTTTCTTGTATCACTCTTATTTTTATTCTTTGGCTTCTAAATTCAATATTATTATTATTATTTCCCTTTGAAATTCAAAAGTTTGGAATGGAATATACACAGAAGCTGACTTTCCTTTCTTATTTGATAAATACATGGAAGTTGCAAAATCCAAATGTTTGGTTTTGTTGATACAATTTTTTGGTATAGTTGTTTGATACCATAAATGAAGACTTTCCATTTTTTTTCTTCTTTTTAGCTGGAAACAAACAAATAGTGAATGCTGTTGTGGCGAATATATTCACCTTATGCAATTTATTTTATGAACAGTTCACAAAATGACAAACATCGCTAAGCTTGAATTTAAAGCTTTGGATATATCTGGAGACAACTACTTATCATGGATACTGGATGCTGAGATTCATTTGCAATCTCAATGCTTAGAAAATGCCATTAAAAATGGCAATACTATGTCCCAGCAGGACAAGGCAAAGGATCTAATATTTTTAAGACGTCATATCCATGACGATCTAAAAACATAATATTTGACTGAAAAAGACCCTCTCCACTTATGGAACTCCCTGAAGGAGCGTTATGATCACTAGAAGACGGTACTTCCAAACACTAGGCAAAAGTGGTTGAACCTGAGATTTCAGGACTTTAAGTCCGTAAGAGAATACAATTTTGCAATGTTTAGAATCACTTCTAAACTGAAATATGTGGAGAAAAGGTGGATGACGCACAAATGCTTGAAAATACTTTCTCAACATTTCATGCCTCGAATATACTCCTGCAGCAGCAATATCGAGAGCGTCATTTTACAAAATATTCTGAACTCATAGAATGCTTACTAATTGCTGAATAAAATAATGAATTGCTTATAAAAAATCATTCCTCAAGACCAACTGGTTCAACTGCATCACCTGAAGTTAATGCTAATTTTGCCTACTCTAGAAGAGGTAGCGGTCGAGGTCGAGGTAGAGGACATGATCGTGGACATGGATATAACTCTAGCAGAGGCGTTTATGGTGGTTTTAAAGGTAACAAAACCACCAACTTTAAAAAGCAACAAAATAAAATTGAGCCTATAAAGAACAATGATTCAGCTTCAGAAAATAAAAGGCATTATGAGGAAGTTTGTTATAGATGTGGACGATATGGTCACTGGTCACGTACATGTAGATCATCAAAGAAAACAGTTGAAGAATATCATCGCTCGAAGAATATTGAGGCAAATAATGCCGAAAAGTTACCTGAAAACACTAACCCGAAGTTAGATGATTTCTTCGAAGATGACAATGGAAATTTCATTAATGATGAAAATCTAAGTGCAATGATCAGTGATATGACCGAGTTGATCAATTAGAAATGTCTTGAAGTTTGTTGTGTGACTTTCATTTTATTTCATTAGCTTGCATCAATAAATCAGTTTGAAGTTTGTGTTCGTTTAATTGTATTTCCCTTTGCAGTACTAGTAATGTGTAATGTGGATGTTTTTTTTTAATCAATAGCCTATTTTAATCATATTACTTTGTTTGTGTACATTACATTTATTTATGCATACAAATTTTTAATGATTGACTAATCATTGTCTTTAATTCTTAAGGTATGGAACGCCATTTGGGTGATGATATATGCTTACTAGATAGTGCAACTACTCATACAATTTTGAGAAACCAGAAGTTTTTCTCTAAATTATCTGAAAATTTCTTATCTAAAGTCTCCACTACAGCTGGATCTGCTAATATAATTGACGGGTCCGGAAGAGCCCATATAATATTACCAAATGGTACGCATATCTTTATTCAGAATGCATTATACTCAAGCAACTCTAAAAGAAATTTGCTGAGTTTCAAAGATATAAGATTGAATGGATACCATATTGAAACTATAAATGAAAACAACAAAGAATATCTTTGTGTTATTTCTAGAATTGAAAGCCAGAAGCTTATCCTAGAAAAATTTGGTACAATTTCAACTGGTTTATATTTTACAAAAATTGGCATAGTTGAATCTCACTCTATAAACATGAGCCAGAAGCTCACAAATACAAAGACATTGGTTCTTTGGCATGATCGCTTGGGTCATCCTGGATCAACTATGATGTGTAAAATTGCCAAAAACTCAAACGGACATGATTTATCAAACCAATTGAATTTACCAAGTGATTACTTATGTGCCCCATGTGCACAAGGAAAATTAATCACTCGACCTTCATATAGTAAAATCACTTCTTAATCTCCAACATTTTTACAAAGAATTCAAGGTGATATATGTGGCCCAATCCACCCTGAATGTGGACCATTCAAATATTTTATGGTATTGATTGATGCATCAACTTGTTGGTCACATGTTTGTTTACTTTCTATAAGAAATTTGGCATTTGCCAAGCTACTTGCTCAAATAATAAAATTGAGAGCACACTTCCCTGATCATCAAATTAAATCGATTCGACTAGATAATGATGGAGAATTTACTTCTCAAGTATTTGATGATTATTGTCTATCATTGGGGATTGAAATTGAACATCCAGTAGCTCATGTTCATACTCAAAATGGTCTAGCAGAATCATTAATTAAGCGCTTGCAACTTATTGCAAGAACATTGCTTATGCAATCAAAACTACCCGTTTCAGCTTGGGGACATGCAATTTTGCATGCATCGAAATTGGTTAAAATTAGACAACAGCTTATCATCGGCTTTCGCCATCACAACTCTTAACTGGATTTCAACCAAATATTTCACATTTATGAAAATTTGGTTGTGCTGTGCATATACCTATTAATCCCCCACTTCGTACTAAAATGGGTCCTCAACGACGGTTGGGAATTTATGTGGGATTTGATTCCCTATCGATAATTCGTTACCTTGAACCTCTTACAGGTGATGTCTTCACCGCAAGATTTTCAGACTGTAAATTTGATGAGACAATCTTCCCGCGTTAGGGGAAGAAAAGACCGTTCCAGTAGAACAGCGTGAAATATCATGGAATAATCCATCAATGTCTTATTTGGATCCACGTACTAAAAATGCCAATATGAGGTAAAAAGAATTTTGCATATTCAAAATATTGCAAATCAACAGCCGGATGTATTTAGTGACACTGCAAAAATAACTAAATCTCACACTTCAGCAGCAAATGCACCAGCAAAAATTGATGTCCTTGAAGGATCAAAAATAAATATAGCAGCAAATGAATCTAAAGCAAGACAAAAACGTGGAAGGCCAATTGGTTCAAATGACTTGGCGCCTAGAAAAAGAAAGTCTAATGAAAAATCATCAATTAAGGAACCTCCTGAAGAGGTTATAAATGATCAAAAAGATCACTTAAATGAAAATCCCTATTCTCCTAGAAGCGCGGAAGGAAATATTATCCCATAAGAGATAAAAGAAGATTCCAACAATAAAATGGTACCTAATAATAATGAGATCTCGATATTTTATACGAACTACGGAGAAATATGGGATCGAAGTAAAATAATAATTGTTGATGTATTCTCATTCGCAGTAGCTACTGAAATAATTGAAAGTCATGACCATAATGGGAATAACGAGAATGATGATAATGAACCAAATAGCATAAATGAATGTCGAAAAAGTCACGATTGGCCAAAATGGAAAGATGTTATCCAAGTGGAAGTAGATTCACTTCAAAAACATGGTGTATTTGGACCAATAGAGAAAACACCAGAAAATGTTAAACCAGTAGGTTATAAATGGGTATTCGTTAGAAAACGAAATGATAAAAATGAAGTCGTGAGGTATGACTTGTCGCACAAGGTTTCCTGCAGAGACCAGGTTTTGACTTTAAAGAAACTTACTCCCCTGTCATGGATGTCATAACATTCTGATATTTGATAAGCCTTGTAGTTTCTGAAAAACTCGATATAAGATTAACGGATGTTGTGACAGCTTATCTTTATGGTGAATTAGATACCAACATTTACATGAAAATTCCAGATGGATATAAATTTCTATAAGCAAAATCAAAGTCCATGTACTCATTAAGACTAAGACGATCGCTATATGGATTGAAACAATCTGGAAGGATGTGGTATAACCATCTTAGTAAATATTTGGTAAAAGAAGGATACGAAAACAATCTCATTTGTCCATGTGTCTTTATAAAGAAATCGGTAAAGGGATTTGCTATCTTAGCAGTTTATGTTGATGACATAAATTTGATTGGAACCCCAGAAGAGATTGATGAAACAATAAATTATTTAAAGAAGGAATTTGAAATTAAAGATCTTGCCAAAACTAAGCACTGTCTCGGTCTACAGATTGAGCATAGTACTAATGGCATAGTAATCCATCAATCAAACTACATTGAGAAAATTCTAAAGCGTTTTTAAATGGATAAAGCATATCCACTTAGTACGCCAATGGTTGTTAGATCTTTAGATATTAAAAAGGACCCTTACCGCCCAAAAGAAGAAGATGAGAATGTGTTTGGCCCGAAAGTGCCATATCTTAGTGCCATTGGTGCATTATTATATTTGGCCCAATGCACAAGACCAGATATTGCATTTTCAGTAAATCTTCTAACAAGATACAGTTCAGAACCAACAAAAAGACACTGAAATGGTATAAAACATTGGTATAAAACATATCATGAGATATCTTCGTGTAACGACAAATTTGGGTTTATTTTACTCTAACACAGGCAATAATCCAAATCTAGTTGGCTATGCTGATGCAGGTTATCTTTCTGACCCACTAAAGCAAGATCACAAACTGAATATGTATTCAATAACAGCAATGCAGCAATTTCATGGCGATCTACAAAACAAACATTGGTAGCAACATCATCCAATCACTTTGAAATACTAGCACTACATGAAGCAAGTAAAGAATGTATTTGGCTAAGATCACTGATTGAGCATATTCGAAAAAGCTGCCAACTTCCATAAGTAACGGAAAGGTCAACCATTATTTATGAAGACAATGCAGCTTGTGTAGCTCAAATCCAAGCGGGTTACATTAAGGGTGATAGACGAAACACATTTCTCCTAAATTTTTCTTCACACATGAGCTACAAAAGGATAATAAGATAGAAGTGAAACAAATCCGATCCTAAGAAAATCCAACGGACTTATTCACAAAGGCGCTTCCAAAATCAACATTTCAGAAGATGGTGTACAAAATTGGTATGCATCGGCTGCATCAACAAACTAATTGAATAATGCGTTATAATCCAGGGGAGCGGATGAAATACGCTATAATATACTCTTTTTCCTTCACTAATATTTTTTCCCACTGGTTTTTATTAGTAAGGTTTCAATGAGGCATTATCTTGATCCAGAAGAATCAACCCTCGTAGTAACATTATAAAATATATGTTACTTAAAGATGAAATCATGTTGTACTCTTTTCCTTATTTATGATTTTTTCCCACTGGTTTTCTCATAACAAGGTTTTTAATGAGGCAATTACTCTTATCATCTTTACATACGCATATTCAAGGGGGAGTGTTGTAATATACATTAATAATAGGGATGAATATGCTAAATATGAAAGGGCATTATTGTAATCTGCACTGCATAAGTAGTCTATAAATGTGGAGCTTGATTGTATTGTAAACATATCTCTCAATTCAATAGAATTGTTCTCTCTCTAATTGCCTTCATTCTCTTTATTGTGTAACAATTCATTCATATTTACTAAAAATCACAAAAAATGTTCATGTTTCAGAGTGAATAAATTATTAATGCCGAGTCTATGGCATTTTTCAAACTTCTTTTTTATATAAAAATAAACTTCAGGACTGTATAACGAATATTAGAGTCTCTTCGTGGTCAAAGAAGAACAAAAGTATAAACTTTAGTAACACCATCAAATCACCCTTAGCTTGTTCGCTTGTAGTAATTGGCATCTTTTACATCGCGACTATCACATCTAAACCTTCTGTTAATTATTGACAGGCCATCGGTAATGCATGCTGTCATTGTCGGCTTCACTGTTCTATTTTTACCGAATTCTTCAAGCAAGCCTGTAATGTATGAAATATATGTAGGCTTATGACATAAGCTTTGTCAAAAGACTCAAACCACTGACAACATAAAATCTGGTTTCATACGTTAAATTTCACAAGATATACATTTGCTCCAACATCTATAACCATCATACTGTCAGATTTGGGTGGAAAATGAAATCTCTAGTTTCAGCACAATCACAACTAAAATTCTTAGTAATCCCACCAGTAGCTTTTTTTATAAACCAAGCAAAAACTTGCAGCCAATCCACTAAATTATACTTAAAAATTATCAAAATACACTTTGTAGTCACAGTTTGTAGTTCCAAACTTAAGTAGAGTCAAATATAACGATGACAAGCATACATCATTTTGACATAATATTACAGTGAGCAAAGATAGTGGAACGAATGATATATAGTCCGCGGTTTGAATAACTTGCCAGGGTTACTATTTAATTCTTAGCACTTGATTTCATTCTAACTGTAATGAGCATAAAGGATTTCTTTTGATAACAGAAACCAACTTTAACTTGAAATTGTAATTTTGATGGAGGATATTATACTTGCCCTACGACAAAGCCACTATAAAAATTGTATCAATGATTCAAACGCCAATCAGAAAAATGTATGGTAATTTTGTTGAAATATTAAACTTGATTTGTTATGATTAATTTCCAAAAGCTTCTTGTTGTTATAATTTCTTGAGTCTTCTTCCATTTACTATAGTTTGTTGAGAGCTCTTGAATTTTCCAGTAGAAATAAGAATTATGTATGGAGTCGTGTTTATAGAATTGTTTAGAGAATCATGTTTCTAGAATAGTTTATGGAGTCCTGTAAATAAAAGGGCTCTCTCATCATTTTGAATCAAAAAATCAAGCAAGAAATTTACCATCAATAAAAGAAAAGTTTTCAACAACAAAAAAGACTTTTTCATATATTCTCTCCCTCTTTCTCATAAAAATACATTCAACAAAGTGGTATGAGAGTTTTAAGATTGTTTCAAAAAAAGATAAAGATGATGAATAGAAGTTTTGCCTTACAAGTTCCAATGTTCACTAAGAACAATTATAACAATTGGAGCTTAAGGATGATGACTCTCGTTGGAGCGGAGCAAATGACGTATGAGAAATAGTGGAGAAAGACTATACTGAACAAGAAAGTGAAAGTAGCTTATCTCAAACTCAAAGGGATAGTTTGAGAAACTCAATAACGAGAGACAAGAAGACTCTTTGTCTAATCTATCAAGCATTGCATGATGGTACTTTTGAGAAGGTTTCAGGATCGAAGTCAGCAAAAGAAGAATGAGAGAAACTTCGAATATCATACAAGGGGGTTGATTAAGTCAAAAATGCACGTCTTCAAACTTTAAGAGTAGAGTTTGAAACTTGCATATGAAAGAGGGTGTGCTTGTTTCTGATTACTTCTTAAAAGTTTTAATGGTTAGCAATAATCTAAAAAGAAATGACGAGAAGTCAGATGATGTAAGAATTATGGAGAAGATTCTTAAATCATTAGATACAAAGTTCGAACATATTATCGTCGTCATTGAAGAAACAAAAAACATGAAGACCATGACAATAGAGGAACTGCTAGGCTCATTGCAAGCTTATGAAGAAAAGAAATGAAGAAAGAGACCGTGAAACAAGTTCTTAAGACATGGATTGATTCAAAAAAGAAAGAAAATAATCGAAACCATCAAAGATGGGATTGTGGTCAAGAAAGTGGAAGAGGTCGTGGATATGGACGTGGACGAGGTTGGAGGCCCAATAATGAAAACAATAATAGCGATAACTATAAAAGAGGAGAAAACTCAACAAGAGGCCGTGAAATACACTACAAGAAACAGGAGATTTTTCGATGGCTCCAAAATCGTCGATAGCCGCTGGAGGCCGTCAGGAGCCGTCGGAAAAAGCCGTAGCAAAAAAATTCATCGCTGAATAGGATTTCCGATGGCTTTCGACAATCGCTATCGACGTATTTCCAATGGCTACTGACAACCAATCGACGGCTCCCGACGGTCATAGGAAGGCACATGGACGATCATGTGGGTGCCGAAAACCGTCGCCAACCATCGAAAGCCGTCGTTTTTTGTCCCTCGCTGGCTGTTGAAAGCCGTTTGAAAGTTTCGGCCTATAGGCCGTCGGAAAACCTGAACATGTTTTTGTTTTTTTTTGTTGCATTTTTAACTTCCATTCACAATCCATAAACACGATATATTCCACTACACAAGCACATATCCAATTCAGATATTCAATATAAAATCAAACCATACAAATATAATCAAATCACATAAAGAAATAAACAAAGCATAATTCGTAGAAAAATTAAACCAACACTACACTAACATAATTTACATACATCTCATTGTATAAAATACACATCAATTCTTCATCAACTCCCCATCATCAACTCCCAAATGTCAAAATTACTATCACCGTATGTATCATAAAACAGTATACACAACATTTCAAATCCAATTCCGCCAACTCAATCTATCATCAAAAAATACTAAACAATGATGCAAAATAAAAGAAACATACCTATCACTCTGGTCAATCATCTCCAAAACCTCTGAAACCAGCTGAAGAAGGAAAGCGGTCACCATACTGCTGCATGTACTCAGTAATATGCTGGTTTAGCTCTCAACTCTTCGATCTCTGCTAGATCGATCTAAGCTTTGGCCGTTTGGCCGATTCTCCTCTATCTGCTGGCCTGCAATACTTATTTAATTTAGTCTATAATATTACTGTCAAAGCTGCATCATAACGTGTTAATTATTATATCTATAAATTTATTATTGAAACTAAAGCGATGTGAAGTTCTTTAGAACTAAAAGATTACTAAATTATTATAATCTTAATATATTATTCATTAACACTTGATTGTCAAAGCCGTAGCGCCTGTTTCGTGAAGGTGGATCCATGACTGACTCAAAAATGACGTCCTCCTCGTCCGTCGTCAGCTGATCTCGACCAGTTTTCTTTAGGAGTTTCTGCCGTTGTTTCATAAACCATGCCTACATGAATAAATAAAAATACCGTTAAAAGTAATAGCATGATATTTTAGTTCATTATACTTTAATAATTAAGACAGTTACTATTAGTATATAAACTAAAATATGCTTACATGGCTCTTTCTGATTTATCATCATGCCGTGTATATGAAACTACTCTGTCTAGATTTACATGCTCGACGGCATGGGTACGAGTAAATATATCCACGTACGATACGAGACCATGTGTCTTAGCTTTCTTAAATTGATTATTATGTACTATTATTTTATATTCAAAATTATACATCACAATAATTATTAATGTTCATATTTCAGAGTGAATAAATTATTAATGCTGAATATATGGCAGTTTTCAAACTTTTTTTAATATAAAAAATAAACATCAGTGATGTATAACAAATATTAGAATCTCTTCATGGTCAAAGAAGAACTAAAGTATGAACTTTAGTAACACATCAAATCACCCTTAGCTTGTTGCTTGTAGTACTCGGCATCTTGTACATCGCGACTGTCGCATCTAAACTTTTTGTTAGTTACCGGTTGGCCATCAGTAATGCGTGCATTCATTGTCGGTCTCATCATTGTGTTTTTACTGAATTCTTCAAACAAGCCTATAATGTATGAAATGTTATGAAAATAGTAGCGATTTATGGAAGCTTTTATCAATGTATCTTTGTCACCCGAATCACAAAGAGATAATTTGAATTAAAAACAAGATGGAATTGAAATTAAAACACAATAAAAATATTCCATCCAAACACTCATTTTATTGATTCACCAAAATTTTGTTTACAATTAATAGAACAAAGCTAAAGTAAAAAAATACCATTGAATCAATAACCAACTGAGAAAGGAAGCAAATATCTATATGGCTAAAAATTTTGAAGAAAAAAAAAAAATGAAGAAGAGAAAATTAACAAATAGATTTTTCCACCACACTTTTATCCTCTCTTCTAGTCTCTGTTTATACAATTAATTATTTAATGCTGAAGTTAACATTAGATGACAAAAAATAATTTGATTAGGCAATTAGAGAGAACTAAACATACTCAAATATGTCTATTAATTAGAGGAAACAAAATCTTTTCATTCTTTTTTTTCATATTTATTTCTCTCTATTTGTGATTTTGTAGCATCAAAATTTAACATGAAATATATGTACGTTTATTAACATAAGCTTAATCAAAACCATTGACAACATGAAATCTTGTTTCATATGTTATATTTCACAAGATATATATATTTTGCACCAACATCTATAACCATTACACTGCCAGATTCAGGTGGAAAATGAACTCTCAAGTTTCAGCACAATCACAACTAAAATTAAGAGTAATCCCACCAGTAGCTTTTTTTCATAAGCCAAGCAATAACTTGCAACTAATCTACTAAATTATACTTAAAAAGTTATCAAAATACACTTTATATTCACAGTCTGTAGTTCCAAACTTACGTAGAGTCAAGTATAATGATGACAAGCATACATTCATTTTTACATAATATTACACTAACCAAAGTTAGTGGAACAAATGATACACAGTCCGCATTTTGAATAGCTTGCCAGGGGAACTATTTCATTCTTAGCACTTGATTTCATTCTAACTGTAACGAACATAAAGGATCTCATTTGATAACAGAAACCAACTTTAACTTGTAGTTACAATTTTGATGGGGGATATTATACTTGCCCTACAACAAAGCCACTATATAAAGTGTATCAATGATCTTCAAACACCAATCGGAAAAATGTATGGTATTTTAGCCCTCATTTAAAAAAATTGATAGTAGACAGGTTATCTTAGGTTATCTTCATGTAAAGATATATTAGTTCATACAGGAAAAAGGTTACCTGTAGTATAAAACAAAATGTCATCACAGGTGAATCCTTGGATTTGGCATTTCAAATCATATCCAAACAGTATTGTATTTTTAAAAATAGACTTACTGAAACATGGATTATTCCATTGCAAAATGTCATCATCTGTTGCTGCAATTCCAAACTTGTCAAAGCGAGAACTGCAACCCTTGCCTGTAATGCCAACCCTGCCAATGCCAGAACTGCCTCATTGCCCGAGCTTCCCCTGGCATGTACTGCGTTTCCCCCAGATCATACTAAGTAGCTATCAGGCTAAGTAACTTGACCCTATTTGATCAAATTATGGTTGTTGCTGATTATTATTGAACTCTGCCTTTAAAGATATGTTTGGGTTGTTATTCTTAGCATGCTTGGTGGGAACTACTTAGATTAAGTTTGTTATGATTCGAAGTTTTAACTTAAAACTATGCATTAGTATGTTATTATTATGAATTATATGGACTGATTTATGCTCAGTGACTGAGAAGCCATGACAACTTAAGCTCACTGCATGGCATATGGGGATCTCACTGTAACTACTGAATACGGTCAATGTTCATGTTATTTGCATCTTAATAGTGTCGGGAAAAGGTAGAATTGAGAAATAAGAAAGTTAACTTTTTTAAGGTAGAAATTTTCATTTTTCAAAATAAATTTATGTTGTATTATATGCCGTTAAGACTTGCGAGCTTATAAAATATATTATGCATACATCATTTGTTAAATGCATAGATATTTATATCTCATGCTTGTAAAATATGTCAAATATTTATTTGGATTTGATTTAAATACTTCTTTCCATGCTTAAATGGACAATGGTTAATAAAGGATGAGACACATGGAAAACAATAATTGAAGAATTGGTAAAACTCAGCTTGCATTATTATTAATCACCAGCATCCCTGTTTATAATACATACCCAAGATTATATCTTATGGTAACTCTAAAATTGCGGAAACAACAGGAAATCTTCCGAATATATATCCCTTATCACATATCACTCATAACATCTAATCATACATTGCGAAAACAGCAGAAAATCTTTCGAAAATATATCCCTTATCACATACCACTTATAACATCTAATCATATATTCAAAATATATCATAATATCTTAATCATATATTCTAAATATATCATAATATCTTAATCATATATTCTAAATATATCTCAATACCCCCCTCAAGTTGGAGCATGAGATTCAAAAATGCCCAACTTGAAGAGTAGAAAATCAAATTGAGCCTTGCCGTTGTCTTCTAGACCCCGTATCTCATCCTTCACGGAAAGGCGTCACTCATCGGATTTCATGACATCTTTAAATGATTTAGGGTTCTTACCCTTAATTATGGCTGAGGAGTGATTGGAAGGAGGAGAACAATAATTTATTGACAAATTGTCACAATTTATGTAATGTACTAGAGGATAAAGATTAACCGAGGAGTGATTGGAAGGAGGAGAATCAGAAGATGGACCATTAACAAAAATCGTAGGTGCCACAAAATCTTGATATAGAACATTTGGAAACTTTTCCCGAAGACCACGACTGTGACGCCCCACCTCTATACCCACGCTAGCCAAGAACACTACGGTGTAGTGCTGTCAACTAGCACGGAGAATAAGTCTGTTGAGGAGCGACCATCCATGTGATTTCATATCACACGGTGGCTATAAATAATCTTCGGAAACAAACATAGAAATAAGCATAACACAAATCAGTCACATACATTCATATCACAAAGGCGAAAGAAGACATGAATATATAACTAACACATGAAAGTGTACATCAGAGTAGTGGTCAAAAAGATCCACAATAATACAAAAGAATAGCAACACGTTCTATACAAAAGAATACAACTATGAGTCTATATCTCAAGTGTATACAACAAAAACTGCTAATCTAAATAGTTAGCCAAAAGTCAGAGTAGCAAATCCCGGGAAGAAGTCAAGCAAAAGCACCTGTAATATCTCGGTCTGACCCGAGTATTATTTAAGAAAATATTAAATGGATCAGTCTAGCTATAAATATCAGATGACATGGTATAAAATAAAAGATATGGCATAAACATAAAATATCTATACTGACATACTACTATAAGTATGCAAATGATGATCAACATAAGATCAATCAATAAGAGATAAATCAATATCACAAGAATCTTCTCAAAGATCCAAAGAGGGCATCATACCCTAAACTTGTACTCATAACAAGTCAATGACATAAATTTCAGAAATCAACACAAGAAATCCAGAAATCACAGAAAAAGAGAAAGAGGCCTATCACATGACGGTCCGAAGACCATGGGGAGCTACCCCATATAGGTGAGTCGGAATCACCCAGATGAGGTCTAGGCTAACCAAAAAAGCAAAAAGGTATGTGTGAGTGGAATCACACAAATGGTGTCTAGCCTAACCTCGTAACAAAAAGGTATGTGTGAGTGGAATCACACAAATGGTGTCTAGACTAACCTTGCAGACAAAGAGATATATGTGAGTCGGAATCACACCCATGAGGTCTAGTCTAACCTTGCAAACAAAGAGACATCGCACAATTGCTAGTCTAAATCATAAAATGATCATCATGATCAACGAGATGTGTCAATTACACTAAGCTAGTAAATATATAAGTTTATCTTCGTGTCCCATAACCACTTGCTTAACTTAAATATTTACGAACAAACTGTAAATCTTCACTAGAAAATTGTCACAAGAGGTTCAATCGAACAAGTCCAAGAATTAACCGACGAAGTGAACGCAAGCGTTTCATACCACTTGTTTTACTAAGCCGTTTAGTTAGATTTCTCATCCGAGTGAGGTAAAGGTTTGTATATACTAGTAGATTGGAAAACGGTTTAAGAAAAGAGCTTTGTTATTAAAAATAGAGTTGAAATCATTTTGTTGAAAGAGTTTTGATATTTACTACTAGTATTGAAACCTTCATATTTCTAAAGTTGTTATCCCGCCTTTTTAGCAAGGCCGTGATACCATAAAATCGACCGAGAAGGCAAAGATAGTTTGTCTCGAAGAATGGTCAACTCAGCATCTCAACAAAGCAAGTTCTGTTGAATGTTTTTCAAATAAGATCCCCTACGGAGGGGGGTCCAAGGGGGTGGCAACCCCCCAAGGTAGGGGTGCAGGGGCAACACCCCCGCTACGGGGTTCGACCTGCCCGGTCAGGTCGCGGGGGTCCAGGAGGCAGCGCCCCGTCCAAAACGGTACGACCTAGTGAAGACATAAGGGAGGATAGGATCGAGCGACCTAAAGGTTGCGACCTAGGGTACACGCGACCTAAGGGAAACTCGCGACCTAACATGGCTGAGCTAAGGTGAGGTGCGACTCAACCAGGTAAGCGATCTAAGGGAGGCGAGCGACCTAAGGAACTCGCGACCTAACAATAGCACAGGCCAAGCGACCTAACGTTTTAAGGCCGAACGGCCTAATTAAACTCGTGACCTAAAAATGACAAGGCCGAGCGAGTTAAGGGGATTGTGCGACCTAGGGTACACGCGACCTAAGGGAAACTCGCGACCTAACATGGCCGAGCTAAGGTGAGGTGCGACTCAACCAGGTAAGCGACCTAAGGGAGGCGAGCGACCAAAGTAACTCGCGGGTTAGAAGAGGCGAGCGACCTACGAGTTAAAGGGGTCGAGCGACCTAGAGGTGTTCGCGACCTAGTGGTCGAGCGACTTAAAGGGGTACGCGACCTAAAAATATAAAGGCCTAACGACCTAAAGCCAAAGACGATCCAAATTGGTTGTGAGTTAAAATGGTCAAGCGACCTAAGGATTTAAAGGCCATGCGACCTAAGGGAGTGGGCGTAAGGCCAAAGGGGAACGACCCAGTATCTCACTACCTAACGATGTAGTGGCAAGCGACCTACGACCTAAGCCCTAACGACCCACGACCTAGCGACCTAACTCCGAAGCGAACGACCTAAGGCATGCGAACGAGTTTAAGGCCAGAAACGAGCTATTCTCTGGGTGACTTTTCAACAGCGAACGACCTAGCATAGGCAGAACGACCTAAGTGCAGAAATTCACCAAGAACACTAAAAATTGGAGTTTTTTGCCAATCCAATTCAAACCAAGTGCAAATGTACATGCTAAAGTGATGGGAATTCATTCCCAATAGTCCAAGATAGTTATAGACAAGAATGTGAGATAAAAATCTCACCTTTTCACCAAATTATGAAGGTAAAGCTTGAAGGTGAATGGAGAAGCAACTACAAGCTTGAATCCAATGTTTTTCCTTGAATTTGGAGTTGAATGATGGAGTTGGAGTTGAAACCTAGGCTTGGAGTTTCTAATTTCCCTATCCACTCACCATTAATGTTAAAGTTTGTGTTTGGTAGGAATTCATGAAGAGTGAGGAGAAAGAGAGAAGTGGGTTTGAGTTATAATGGCTAATCTAACCCAAAGTCCAAAGCGGGAAAAGTAAGTGAAATTTCACTAACTCCAAACCTATCAATGTTTATACTTAAAAAAAGCTGTAAATGGCATTTCGAACTCAATGGAAGTGATCTCGAGTCCTAATTTGACCGTTTGCAAAAAGTAGTTTTTCGGACCAATATCTGATTAACGACAAAATATTTAAATAAAATAATTAAATATAAAATCGATAAATATGCGGGTTGTTATGACGACCCATTTCTTGTGGACTAGTAAACTGATCCGAAGCGAAACCATGCGCAGACCCAGCAGATCCATTATCATTAATCAAAAGATCAACATCATCATCTTCATAAATTATTTCAGCAAAATCTTGATGAATATCATGATCATTATTCTCACTAGATATTATATTGACACCTTCCGAACACCCAAACGGGAATACCTCCTCTACAAATATCACATCTCTAGACACGAAAAATTCCTTTGTATCAAGATCAAATAATTTCCACCCCGTCTTACCGAACGGGTAACCCAAAAAAATACACTTTCGACTCCGACTTGCAAATTTATCTCCCTTATCTTTTGATTATGAGCAAAGCACAAGCACCCAAAGGTTGGAATAGCACCAAAAGAGGGTGGTTTACCAAAAAGTATATCAAAAGGTGTTTTATTTTGTAATATGGAAGAGGGTGTATGATTAAATAAATGAGCGGCAGCAAGAACACAATCACCCCCAAAATAAATAGACAAGTTTGCTTGAAAGCGTAATGCCCTACCCACATTCAAAATATGTTTACGTTTCCTTTCAACTCTCCCAATTTGTTGTGGAGTACCCATACACGAGTTTGAAACAAAATTCCAGTTGCATTAAAATAATCAATCAAACAATTAAACTCAGTTCTATTATCACTTTGAACGACCTTAATTGTTTGAGAAAATTTCTAATCGACCATAGCAACAAAGGACATAACATTAATTTGTCAACCAACAAACAAATCCAAACTGCTCTCGAAAAATCATCAACTATTGTCAAAAAATAATGGGCCCCACACGACGAAACGTGTCGATACGGACCCCACAAATCACAAAGTATTTTCTTAAAATTTCTAGAAGCTTTATTGTCACTTAAAGAAAACTTGTCTCTGGGATGTTTAGCACGCATACATACTTTACACCCTTTATCTAAACTATCTTTATTATTTTTGACGTGAGGAATTAACTTAACTACTTTTTCGGAAGGATGCCCGAGCCGACGATGCCACAACTTCAAATTTAATGTTGCTTCAACTGTTGACACAAATTCCGGTTTGCTAAAGTAGTACAGTCCATCTCTCCTAACTCCCGTTCCAATCAGCTCCTTCGTTTGGTCCTGTATAGCATAAGTATGTGAATCAAATTGGACAATAGTTCGTAAATCATCATTAAGTTGAGAAGCATAAATTAAATTGCAACTCAAGTTTGAAACATAAAGTATTCCAGTGAGAGTAATTTTATCTGTCACACATACGGATCCCACCAAAGTAGCAATCACTTTTTCACCATTGGGCAAACCAACAGAACACTCAAGATTTTGTGTGTCAAATAGCCATGAACGTTGCCTTGTAACATGATGGGTTGCTCCGGTATCGATAATCCATGAAGTATCATCAAACTTACCATTCAATCGATTTTTGAGAATTTTACTATGACCAATCACGCCCGAAATAGCTTTCCATTGCTCATTCGTGAACAATTGACCCAAGGCTCACATCGTCGACGAATTGGATGCGATAGAGGAGCTGCTACCAACAGTCGCATTAGCGCGTACTTGACCCTTACCTTGCCCAGCGGAGCTGCCTCGTTTGCCATTGAACCAACCATCGGGGTATCCATGAAGCCCGTAACACCGGCTAACCTCATGGCATGTTTTCTTGCAGTGGCTGCAAATGGATTTTTCCCAGCAACTTGAGGCCTCATGGCCCTGCTTCTTGCACTGAGAACACGTCGGTCTATCAAAGATTCCTCGGCCCTGACCAACCCCGGTATGTATAGCGAAACCGACTGCTTAAGATGGCTTTTGCTCGACTTCCTGCTTCGATTGACGAACACGTTCTTATTGCGACACTAATTGATAAGCTCGATCAAGATTAGGAAGAGGATTTTGAGAGAGGATATGTGTGCGCAAAGGACCATAAAATTCAAAACAAAGGCCCATCAAAAAATCGTGTAATTTGGCCTATGCTCGTCGTTCCTCATGTAATCTGTCAACCGAGCACGAGGAACAACAAGAACAAGAGATTAAATATTCATGGTGATCCAATTCTTGCCACAAAGCGTGCAATTTACCATAGTAAACCGAAACAAGCATCGTCTTTGTCTGCTCACATCGCACTATTGAAGATCGTAATTGTTGAACCCTAGGTCCGTTTGTTTGGGAAAAATGTTGCTTGAGATGATCCCAAAAGGGTTTAGCTTCCCTGAATTTCGAAAAAGAGGACCTAACCTCGGGATCGATAGTATTTAAATTCCAAGAAATAAGCATAGCATTAATCATGGACTTTGTATAGGGAGGCGCTAGTGCAAGGATACTGCCATCAAAAAATTCAAATTTGCATCGGGCTTCTAATGTCGTCTGAATATCAACCGCCCAGTCGTCATAATTATCGGCCTTGAGTCAAGTGGGTGTAATGAAGTCTCCTGGTCTATCTTGTGAGCCGAGGTAATAAGGGGAATTGGGTTCAATTTTAGGCAGTGGAGGAGGCGGTGAAGGAGGCGGTGGATCTTCAACACCAGACATGGCAAATTATTATTGAAGAAAAAAATAATTCTTTGGCTCTGATACCATGAAGAATTGGTAAAACTCAGCTTGCATTATTATTAATCACCAGCATCCCTATTTATAATACATACCCAAGACTTTATCTTATGGTAACTCTAAAATTGCGGAAACAGCAGGAAATCTTCCAAAGATATATCCCTTATCACATACCACTCATAACATCTAATTAAACGACCCAACTTCCAAACTCCAGGAAGTCGCATCGCTAATAAGAAAGAAAGAGATAGAAAAGAGAAAGAAAGAGAAGAAGAAGAAGAAGAAACAACACATCAGAATCTAAACAGCGGAACGAATAAATTATATTAATAACATATAATTTTACATAGTTTACATCCACTATCAGAGTACACATATAATACAACACATACTAGACAGTTATAAACACATGTCTAGTATTTACAACATAATACAACTCAGAGTCAATCACAGAACACACAGCGGAATACTATATATCTAACGCAGAAGCCTCCTGCTCCATTGCTCCTCCAATATTCGTCAAAGCTAACCTGAATCCCTTGGCTACTCGTAAAAATTTGAGTACCCAAGAGTTTATGAAAAACAAAAGTAAACTCCAGGTCAGACATAGGTCTGGTGTGAGTAACAGGTTAAAGTTGCTTAATTTTCAAAAACCTTTTGAAAAGAAAGGTATCACGTAAAACTTCCCACACATAAACATGGAAAAGTTTTTACCTTAAGCTAACCAAAACATTTGATAGGAAATCCAGTGATATTATAATAGGTCTAGGGTTTTCAAGTAAATATGAAATAGCCGAAATTGTTACATGATTAAATTCCAGCTACTAGCCACAAAAGTGGGTAATACAATCAAAACCGTTGGCACTTATTGGATTTTGGATTCTATACAATTGCTGGGCTACTGGGGTACCACCCGTCACAGTACGTGGCCTAGATCAACGTACCGAGGAGACGCCCGCTCCCCTGCAACACAAGGCCGGACCCATTCCTTACTGAATAGTTTCGAACAAGACAGCCCCGCAGTTGGCGTGCGATTCCAACTGCCCACTAAGCCGAATAAAAAGGGACCTCTAGACAGGGGAAAATCTTGCTCTCTAATGGGGGCTACCCACGAAGCCTTGCTGCACCTCCCCTGTTTTAGCCATTCCCGGTTGATGAGGCTTGAGGCTGCGATTACCTTTAGAGAACACATTATCTTAGAATGCTCATCGCCCACCTGACTCTGCAAGCATTCAATCCATACAAGTTCGTTCCGGGTTCGAACGAAACCGAAGGCATTATCTCGTTACACTCGTTTTGGAATCACCCTCAGAGTTAACGACGATAACCCTTGCACTCTGAATCTCTATCTCGAGCCTATAAGAACTATTTCCGTCGAACTCATCACGGAATCACCCCCAGAGTTATACTGACTAATAGTCCTTACACCTCGAGTCTTCACTCTTCACATAAGATTCATGACCTATCGTAAATTTGGATCGATGTGGTTTTCAGATATCCAAATATGGAAACCCGATCCCGGTCTCATCGAAATCCAAAGCGTGTCTTTTAGGTCCAAGTTGTTTTAAAGTTTAAAACAATCCAATAGCATTATCTATATACACACAGATAGATAATTCATAGATTCACAACAGATAATTATCATTATCATAACCACAGATGATCCACATTATCACTATCAAAAGATATCTATATCATCATCACAATGCAACCAATGCACCCATATCACTCAACATTATTAATCTCATAGCTGAGATTCAAAACCCTTCAAAGCAACCAATAACAACCATTCATAAGCAATGATCTATAATCATACTATCTATAATTAATTTAAATTGAATTAAATTAATTATTATCACAATATAAATCTTGCTTACATTATCATTAATTAATTACAAATTAATTAATTGATTAACCTCTAATTTATCGTCTTAATTAATCAATCCTGATTAATTATACTTTAATTAATTTCACAAAATTAATTACTCTAAACCAAATACAGTAATTAACCTTTAATTACTTCATTAATTAATTAACTATAATTAATTACATTTAACCTTAATTAACTACAATTAATTAATTACCCTTAATTACTTATTATTGATTAATTAATATTAATTAATCAATCTTAATTACTTCATTAATTATATTAATTAATGATTCTTAATTATATTTAATTAATTACTCAATTAGATTAATTATCTTCAGTAATTAATCTCACTTAAACCATAATCATCAATCACCTTTGATTAATCTCAATCTGTAATTAACTACCCTTAATTACTTATCAAATTAATTACCCCTGAATTAGTTCCTTTAATTAATCTCTTGATTAATTATACAAAATAATTTAATCCAAATTACATTCACAATTCCAACATCATCCACTAATTACATCCGGTAATTATCTCTAATTACTTTACTGAGTAATTTCACTTCATTAATTACATCAGGTAATTATTATCAAATCCAATGTTTAAAATTAATTAAACTTAATTAATTAATTTAAACCAAACTCAATAAACTCCATTAATCACATTAAGTAATTAATGTCTTAATTACTTTTATTTAAGTAATTAAACTTAAATAAATTTCACAATTTATTATCATTTATTAATTAATCTAAAAATTAATCATATTAATTAATTACTAAATAAACTTTAGTTAATGACCATCATTAACTATTATTAATTCTTTAATTACTTTTCTTTAATTACTTCTTAATAAATCTCTAATTTAATTTAATCCAAATTATTAATTATAAATTAAATAAATTAGTCACTCCTTAATTATCTTATTTATTTAATTATTTTAATATATTAATAATTTTTAAGATAAACCATTCCTTATTAATAATTTTATTAATATTAAAATTTACTTAGAACATTTCATTTTAAAATTTTAAATTCAAATTTCATTTTGAATCTAAAATTCAAAATGAAATTTATTTAAGTATAGTTCAAATTTAGATTCCATTTTAAAATCCTTTTAAAATAAATATAAATAACATTTATTACTTCATTTAAAACTTATATAAGATAGGTCTTAACCAATTTGCTTAATTTTCATTTAAAATTGATTTTTAAAGTACATTACCATTTAAATTTCAAATTCAAGTTAACAAACCATTTAACTTCTTTTTTTATAAACCTTTATAAAGAATTTATTCAAAAAGAATCAAGTTCAAATATTTGTTTGGAAAACAAATTACCTCTAGCAACAATTTAAATTTAACTTGTTTGAAAATATTCAAAATTTAAACTTATTCAAATATCCAGATTTTAAATTAAATACACTTGAAACCATTCCTTATTAAATCATTTGAATTTAAAACTTGAACTTTTGATTTAGATTTTTAAAACTTTTATTTAAAATACAAATTCATTTAAAAACCTGAAGATTCAAAGAATCCTATGAATCCTATGAATCTGAATTTCAAATTTAAATTCAAACTGCTGTTTTAAAATTTGTTTCAGATTTTCAAAATAAAATTTAATTTCCAGAAAACTGCCAGGTTTCATTTTTTTTAACTGAAACCACTTTCAAACTTTTTTTAAAAAAAAACTTTAAAGATTTCAAACTCTTTGAAACTATGATTCATTCTCCATATTTAAATTTTGTTTAAATCTTATATAACAACTTATCCATTTAAATTTTGATTTAAAATTTAAAACTTACAAGGCAGGTTACAGAAAAACTGTAACACTTCACCAACCCGAGGCAACAAATTTTTGCTTCGAGTCATCTGGACATCATCTTCGAGCAAACTACCAATGTCACAAGTAAAAATCCAAGTCACTATTACCTACACAAACCCAGTTCAACAGAACTTCCAAGATGCACGGTGCACCTGCACCGTGACTTTGGCCATCTCCGGCCATCCACCCAAACTCCAACACAACGCCGATCATTCCCAGCTACGATTCCGATCAACATTATCCATCACGTCCACTTAAATCAAGATCGAGCAGCAACCCAAACCTGGAAAACCAAATGCGACAGATACCCAAACCTGACAACACTTCAACCACCATCCTCCGACCACCGTAAATCTTGCAACTCCGATTATGACTTCAACTACGTTCAAGCTATCGACCCTCAAATCCTCACTGCACTCGATCGATTGGAGAAGACGAACTAATCAAAACACTCAACCGAGTAGAAACTAGGTTTACAGAAGAAATTCAACTGCCACTGCCTCCTCGATGAATTTCATCATCATCCGGTATTTTTCCAAGCTCCACTTAACACTGCTCTTCCCACTGGAAGAAACTCAACCTTCCCAATCACTGGAATCACTCGTGATTCCCAAAAACCCAAAAACAGTGCAGTGCAAAACTGCACCCACATTCTTACCTTAAATTTTTTGATTTCAGTGTTGTAAATCATGATTTGGTTTGTGTTTTCACTTTATAACGCTGAATTCATAATTTACAAAGTTTGAGTTTTTCACTTTGTATAACATTCACTGTTGTTTGTATACTTCCAGTGAGATTTTCAAATTCAATTTAACTTACGCCAAATTTTAAAGCCTGCTCTATGACATAACAATAAGCTTTACTTAAATTCTAAGTACGAACATCAAAGAGTTCAAGAGAATATGAATTTTGATCCAAGTTTTAAGCTTGACAACTGGTAACAGAGATGACAATGGAACATATACACATATCTACACATTCATATATATATATATATATATATATATATATATATATACAGAAAATCAACACATAAAAATATTTATCCAACACACATTCATCCAGATCTCAGCATGCAACCATAATTAATTTAAGATATTGAAAATGTGATGTTACTCACCAGATTTAAAATGAAGGCAGAGCTTTCCAGATTTGAAAAACAGGTTGATGAAAAGCTTTAGAAAACTTTGAATCTCTAAAAACTGAAATCCTTTGCTTGAATTAAAACTTTTCATTGAAAAATGAAGTTGCTTGCTTTGATTAGAAACTGGAATGTTTTGTTTAGTTCCCAGGTTTGCTTTGCATGCAGCTTGGTTCCAGATTGTAGAAAAATGAACTACTGGTTGGTCATTTAATTTATAAACTGCATACATGCTCTTATTTGAAAAGATTCAGATATTTGTTCATCCCAGGTTGAAGAAATTTGATTTTTCTGGTTTGAAGAGAGGGTGATCACTGATTTGGACGAATTTCTAGTTTTTGAAAGTGATACAGGTTGATGATTTTGAAAAAGAATGGTTTTACAGACTTGAACATAGATTTGTTTTCGGGTTTTTGAAAGTGTTTTCTACAGATTTTATTTGAGTACAAGCTTTCAAATTTTCTTAACTTTGATTTGAAAGGAAAAAGAAATTGAAAGGAAGAGGCATTGTTTATATAAGCTAAGAATATGATTTAATAAAAATAAGAAAAAAAAATCATAATTCAAGATGACACTTGTTTAAAATTTTATATTTGTCAATTTCCTTAGTTTATTTACTAACATGTGTTATGATGTGTCTTAATATTCTTACAATTGTCTCTTAAGTGTAATTAGTATTTATAATTAAAAGTAAATTAGTATTTAGTTAGATGTTAATACAAGATAAATGTAAATCTTTGTTTAATTAATTAGTTAATATGTATTTATTCACATGTAGATAATTTTAAAATGAATAAATCCAATTTTATTTATAAAATAAAGCTTATACAATTATTTCAAAATCAAAACAAATTAAAAATACTTATACTTTAAATATTTAAAGCTTTGAATTCAAATTCAAATCAAGTTATATATATTCATATAATTACACAATTAAAATTTGAAGAACAATTATTTTTATTAAAATCTATTTGTTTAAAATAATGTATTATTATATTTTGAAAATAACAATTTTGATAACTCTAAATAATTTATAAAAGAAATTATTTCTTTATTAATAAATTATTATTTTACCATGCTATATTTAAAAAGAAAATAAACCTTATTGTTATTTATTTATTTTTTTAAACTTGATTTAAACATATTTTAAATCAGTTCAATATTTATCTTATGTATTTAAAACCATATTTATTTATTAAATAACCCTTTTAACTTTTAAATAAAATCATAATTCACAATTTTACTAAAGATATAAAATTTTATAGAAACAGGATTTATTTATTAATCAGATTAAAACAAGATCTATTTACAATATATACAATATTCTATATATATTATAAATAGTAAACAATTTATTAGATTTAAAAAGATAAAATCTATCAATTAACTATTTATTTTATTGGATTATTAAATTAATTCAAATCTTATTACAAATATTATCAAATCAATTTAATTTTTATTCCAGATTATTAAATTGATATTGCTTTAAAATTTTGGGTCATCACATCTAATCATACATTGCGCATACAACAGGATATCTTCTGAAGATATATCCCTTATCACATACCATTCATAACATCTAATCATATATTCTAAATATATCATAATATCATAATCATATATTGTAACGACCCGTAAATTTTTGATAATTAAAATAGCTAAATTTAATAAGATTTCGTGATTTAGTGTTAGAAAAAAAATTGTAAGTCGTTTGGAATAATAATAACTGGAATGAATTGCAACAATAATTATCCAAGTAATAAAAAATAAAAGTCAATAGTTGAATAGGATAATAAATGTGGGATTCATTGGGAATAATAGAGTAATTGATTGATAAGTAAAATCTATTTAAAATCAAATATTGAATATTGAACAGGTAAATTGTTTAAATTAAATATTTAAAACTTATTGAATAATTGAATAACTGTAAAATGAAAATAGTGTTCTAAATTGTGAATTGGTTTTAAAGGTCGAATCTTATAAGTTCGATTTCAATATTTCAAAAGATAATGAATATTGGATAAGCGAAATTGTTTAAATTTAATATTCGGAATTTATGGAATAATTTAATATTGGGAATTGAATAACCGTATAATGGAAATGGTTGTTCTATAATTTTAATTCGTTTCAAAAGTTAAATTTTTAAGTTCATTTTGAATATTTCAAAGGATAGTGATTTAAGAATAATCAAATTTGTTTAAATTTAATATTATAAATATTTGAATAATTAAATTCCGAATTTGATATGATTAATTTGATATTGAAATTTAATATATGAAAATAGTGTGAATAATTGAAATTTGATTTAATATGATTCAAATTGGTTTCCAAAGTGAATGTAAGTTATATTGGGATTATAATAGTGTTAATAAGATTTTACAATTGGAATTTATTGGATAATTGGATAACGAGTTTAATATGATTAAAAATGATTTGTAAAATTTTATTTTATCATATTAAAGTTAGAATGATGTTGTAGAACTTTTAAAATCGAATTAAAAGTAAATTTGTGAAAATTGAATATTTTAATATTTAATTATCGATTGGAAAATAGCCAAATTTTGAACAGTCTCAGAATTAGACGAAACTAGTTCCATTGGATCCGTAATAGTTAGTTATTATTGGATTTCAATTTCGTAGCAATCGGAGTTGTCGTTTGACGATGGCAGCTCGAAACGCGTTGAAATTGTTTTAATATTAATTTGGCGAGTTAAAATAGTCATTTTTCAAACGGTCTCGGATTTCGACGAAAACAGTTTCATCGGATCCGTGATGTGATATTATTGTAAGATTTCAAATTTCATGTCAATCGGATTTACCGTTTGTCCAGGGCGAGCCAAAACGCATAGGAAATCGTTTAATCGATTTAATTTAAAATCGATCGTTTATTGCCATAACTCGCACATACGATCGAATTAGCTTCCGAAACCAATTCCATTGTGTTCGGAACATGGGGTAAACCCTAGAAACGCCCGTCACCACGCATAAATCGGAGTTCGAAAAATCCGGGATGAATAGTGTTCGTTGAATTTTCTATAAAAGCCCCCTTATTTCTCATTTTTGCAAAATAATTAAAACCCTAGGGTTTAGGTTCAGTAGCCGCCACCCCTCAATGAATGGCCGAAAATTATCAAGCTTCTTCCCTTCAAATCTCTCAATCCATCAGCTTTTAGCAAATTCCTCCAACTAGAAAAACGTAGAGAGCATCGATATCTCTCTATCCAACGGGTATGATCAGAAAATTCGAGGGGAATCAGCGGCAAATTATTCGTGAAGGCGCTGCGTTTGGGCGCGTTTTCCAGGTGCTAGGGGGGACGAGCTCGAGGAGGTTGCGGCGGTAGGTCGAGCTCATGAAGGCGAGTTGAACTATAGTGCTTGATCGTTGTAGAGGTGCTCATATTGGTTGCGGCCTTGATGGATTTGAGCATGAATGGGTTCGGCCTGTCGAACGTGAGGGAGGAAGGAGAAGAGGGGACGGCCTGGATTTCTTTGCTAAGGAATGGACGGTGATGATTTAGATTTAGGTTAAAAAAAATAGAAATTTATGTTGTAAAATTTATGAATAAAAATTCGTGTAACTTCTAAAATTCATATCTTTTTCATACGAGGTCGAAAACGCACGAAACTTTTTTTGTTAGAATCATATCGAAGAGCACTATGCTACGGAATTGGATTGGAGTCGTTTGGAGCTAGAGAAAATTTCGGATAAAATTAAACAATCGTTTAATTTTATTCGAAATAAAACGCTGGAACTACATCGTAAAATCAAGGTGAGTGTTTTATAATGCTCACAACGTACTAAATATCTTTATGCTAGTTAAATTTGACATTATGATGTGTTATGATTTTATTTGTCATTGTTTGATAAAAATTTAATTGTCATATAGCTTGTCATTTGAATTAACCGTTGAAATTAAATTGACGGTTAAATTTAAAATGAAATTGAAATTGAATTGCGATTAAATTACCTGACATTGATAACTATGAAACTGCCATGAATTGTATTGCCTGTTGGATGATATATGTCGATGGATGTTATTGGTTGATAGTTAAATGTTTGGATGTTTATTTGCTTATATATATATATACTGTTATGCATACATATGACACTGTGATTTGATTTAAGTGATATATATTCATCCTTGACATCTAATTGAAATAAATAATTACTTGGCCATAGGATAGAAATTTATATACGGACACCGAATTGGCTAAATTAATAATTTTTAAAATCGTCGATTTGAAATTTATTTAAATGTTTTGATTTAAAAGTTATCAATAGAAATAAATTTACAGAAATCGAATTTATCGAAAAAGTGAGTTTTGGAATGTTGAAATAAATTTTGGTTAAAAGAAATTGTTAAATAATATGAGTCGAGACTTTGAAATTTAAAAATTGGGATTTGACTGAATTTCGAAATGGATTTCTTTAAAGATTTAACCTTATTTCGAGCTTCGAATATTACCAAGTAAAAGTGATATAAAAAAATGATATTTTAAAGTCGAGCTTGGAATTGAATCATATTTGGAATTTGGATTTAAAATCGAAAATTGATGGATAATTTTGTTAAGTGGTATAAATGGATATTTTGAAAAACCAAGCTCTAAATCGATATAAATTGAAATTGAACTAATTGAAAGTGAATATAAAATTGAATAAATTTGAAGTCAAAGTTGACATTGATTTGAATTGAATCGAAATTGAATCGGTGGAATGGAAATTGAAATTGAAATTGATTTGAATTGGGAAGTTATAAATTGAAATGGATTGGTTTTGAAGCTGTTTTATTTTGTTTTCCAAATTACTCTGCTATATAAACCATTTTTGAATACTTAAACTATTTTAATCTATTTTAAATCTACTTAACCCAATTTAAATTATTTTAAACTAATTTATCTATTTCAAATCCATTTTAAGATTTTAAGTATTTTAACTATTTTAATTATTTAAAACTACTTTTAAACTACTTAAAACTATTTTATAAAATTCTAAGCTGGTCAATAAGGTGAAATGTTTATATTTAAATCTTGAATTTAAATACTTGGGTTAAATGAAGTTGCAACCTAAATTGAAATTCGAAATGATTTTGAAATCGAAATGAGATATTGATGCGAAAAATGATTTTTGAAACGGAATCTTACATTTGAAAAGATACGATGATATTTGAAATGGATTTGATTTTTTTTGGAAGCGAATATGATATTTTGATATCAATTATGAATCGATTTGAAGTGTAAAAGAGCCAACAGTGTAATAATACGTAGTTATTAAAGAGACCGGGATCGTATATGGACATACTCTCTGTCGATACCGAAAACCACTTTAATAACTATTATACGCGGAGTGTTGATCCAGAATGAAGTGGATGGTTTGGTGAACGTGTTGATTGAAGAAAGAGAACGATATTGGATGACCCCTGACATGACTAAAACAGGAGCCGCGCCGGGCCATTGAGGTTCGCCACCTCTAGCGGACACACTTCTTCGATACCATATCTATTACATTTGTGATTCGATTTGGGTGCACCCCTTGATTTGGGAGTGTTGTTTCGCGGTGTTGGGGTAGCTGCTGGCTATGCTCAACATCAGTCCGGATCACGCAATTACTAGTATCTTAGTTGGTATCGCCTCATGTACCTTGTCATACTGATTATCCTATTCGCGACCACTACGTTATGTTTTGTGTTATACCTATGGGGTACCCTCTGATAACCACCAGTTTACGGTGGGGCTTACGGTGCTGTATAGACTATGGCATTTTAAAAATGTGTTAAGGGGGATTATGGTAACGCCTTAACGCTATTTTGATACTTTATATTACTGATATGCATTATCTACTTAGCGTACATTACTACATAGTAGATAGTTTAACGGATCCTTAAGAGATGGAAAATCCCGTAACATCTCTTGAGTTATTGCACGCACGTTGACACCGGATATGAGATGTCAAATCCCGTAAACATCTCTAACGCCGTTACACTCATATTTATTTACGATTGACTTAACTTTCATAAGGATATTTTAGTCCTGACTCGAGTGTTTTGTGTTTTCATTACGCTCGGCTCAGTCCTGAGTTTTTCAGATTTTTGAAGATCTATTCTGGAGGATAAAGACGAAGATTTGGTATACTATTACTATTATTACGCTTGCATCATGCTATCTGCTGCATTATTTTAATTGTTCTGTTGTATATGTATAACTCTGATAAATGTTGTATAAATAATTGTCAAAGTATAGTAAACAGCTTCATGAACTGTTTATTTGACTATTATATTTTACCGTTCTGCTGTGAGATTATCTGTTGTTTCATTTCCTTTATTTTTCTTTCTTTTCTTTTCTTATTTAACCCAATAACCATCTGCCCTTTTGAATGGTTTGGAATCGGCATGTGTATTTGATCGTCGGTTTAAACTGTCCAAAAAGGCGGGTCGTTACATATATACTAATTATATCATAATATGTTAATCATATATTCTAAATATATCTCAATAATAATCAAATACAAAACGATGAGAAAGAACAATTCAAGCTGATGTTGGATGAACGTTAGTTTTTAGTTTGAGAATGGGCATAAGCGCGGATGAATCAACAAAAAAAATATAAAACTTCATGGTTTAGTGCATTCTCTCTTGTGCAGTGATTGGAATAGTAACTAACATTTTGTGTCAACAAAAAAATTATAAAACTTCGAATGTTTGTCATATGTCCTATGCTAATTGTTTGCAATAGCAACTAACTAGAAGTTAGTTATTGATAATGAAACGTAACATAACTCCAAGATTTATTGATGTTCTAAATATTTCAAGCTCTACAAAGTTTAACGTTTCGCATCAAGTTATATATGAGGAATATTTTATTAAATTCATTGCTAAAAGATAATGTATTGGCATTCCAGATTATTTAGTTTATGAACATAGTCCTAAATTTATTCTACTGAACTTGGCACCTATTATTTCAAAGAATAATGATGGACTTTTACCTAATGCGTCATGTCTAGGCTGATATTACTAAGCATTGTTTGGCTATATGCAAGGTGTTAAATAGTTTTTTGATTTTGAGCTTTGTTTCGTAAATAAACATGCTAACAGAGTTACTACAATTATTGGTATTAAACATTCAATCATACACGATTCTCGGCAATTGGTACCAAGTTCTTAGATTTTTTTGTTTTTTCTGTACTTCATTCTGTTTTATACATTGCATTACCAATTTTGGAAATATGACATATTATAGTGGCAATCGGAATTATGTATAAAATATTTTAAGAAAAGTGGAAAATAGATACAATGACAAACTTGAAAAAAATTAGGCTCAAGGACAATAAGATTCATTTATATGCCGAAGGACAAACTTTGAAAAAAATTAAGCTGAAGGACAATGCTAAATATAGCTAGCATTTTGTGCAATGTAAAACTGAATATAATGCTAGTTATAACTAGCATTTTGTATAGTGTAAAAACTGAATATAATGCTAGTTATAACTAGTATTGTCCTTCAGTCTAATTTTTTCTTCAAGGTTTGTCCTTCTGTCCAAAAATAAAACTTGGTGTCCTTCAACCTAAATTTTTTCCAAAGTTTATTCCTGTGCCTAATTCCCTCTTAAGAAAATATATGTATATGTCAACCTTCCTACCTCATTTGTCCGTTAAGGGCAACCAATATAGTATGGCACCAAACGAAAATATAGTGTTAACGACATTGCAACCACCAATGATGGAATATTGTGATACTAATAAAAAATTAAGAACCTCAACCTATGATTTTCATAAAAGATAAAGCGATAATCATATAGGAGATCGACACATGTTAAAACTACTCAGTTCAAATGAACATGATAAGTGTTATCCCGCCGTTTGATCTGGCAATATTCGGACAAACTGAACGAGGCAGACTATCAAGGAAAGATGCCTGGAGAGATGAATATGAAGCCTAAAAATCAAGTACGACCAAGATCACCAAGCAAATACGAGTCTATCCCAAAATCCAGAGTGCTAGATCAAACAAATTTTGGATCGGTACCGATCCAATCCCGTGGATCGGTACCAAACTGTAACATCCCGCCTTTTCGCACACTTTAAACCGACACACGTGCCAATTCAAAACATAACGGAAGGGCGGATTGTTATGGGGTAAATAAGAAAACAGAGAAGAAATAAAAACAAAATAGAATCTCACAGCGGAAGGATAAAATATAATAATAAATATACAGTTCATAAATGGTTTACAAAACACTTGTTATTCTTTACACAATAAATATCAGAGTTACACATACCAATACAATCAATGCAGCGGAACAGTATGAGTGTGGTGCAATACTATAAATAAAATAATACGACTCCTTCGTCTTCGTCCTCCAAGCTCAAATCTTCGATCCTGAAACGCTCGGACTGACCCGAGCGAATTTGAAAAGACAAAAACACTCGAGTCAGAACTAAAAGATCTTATGTGAGTTAAATTAACAGAAATAAATATGAGTACAGTAACTCAAGAGATGTTCGGGATTTACATCTCCTAGGGATCCGTTAAACTATTTACTATGTAGTATATTGCGCTATTATAATAGTGTCTATTTATAAAATAAACTTACTTTTTAATAGCGTTAAGGGGTTACCCATATAGCCCTTAACACAAATAATGCCAATAGTCTATACAGTACCGTAATACCTCCTAATCGGGAAGCTACCAGAGGATACTCCATAGGTACGACACAAATAGAAACTCGTAGTAAAGGCTCGGTATGGTAGGTGACACGGCACAACTAGGCAATGCCAGGGTAGATATACCAATTGCTATCCAAGCTGGTGGAAACGCGTAGCCGTAGTTACCGCCCACCTCGGACTAACTCCCCAAAATCAAAATATAGAAGTGGCCACTGAATCAATCCAAAATCAAAGTATAATATCGAAGAGGAGGGTCCGATCAGAGGAATGACCTCATTGGCCTGAGAATCGCTCCTGTTTTAACCACCTTATGCCAACTCACGGGAGTCGGGTCCACGTATTTACCTTACAGGAAACGTCGCCACCATCTACTCATTCTGGAATCTCCACCGCGTACACGGTTAGTCAAAGTGGTTTTCGGTATCGACAGAGAGTATGTCCATATCTGATCCCGGTCTCTTTGCCAACCCATCGTTATTATAACACCGCGGTCATTTAAAAATAGTTTATACTTTAAAACCAGAATATACATTTCCATTTTAAAATTATGAATCCGATATCATTTTAAAACCCAAAACAACATGATATCATTTATCCCAAATATAAATCCTTTCCAAAATCATAATGCTTTAAAATTTATAACGTCTGAAAGCCAAATATCCTTTCAAAGTATAATATTTCGAAATTCATAATTTAAAACCATAACTTCTAAAACTTGAATGGTTTGGATATTCAACGGTATATGAATTAAAAGGTTTAACTTAAATGTTACTTTGTAAAGAAAATAATTCTCATGGCTTTACAAATACATTTCTTTATTAAAGTCTAAACCAAAATTTGTATTATCTCTCTCAAGTTCCAAAACCACTTCAATTTATTTATATATACGTATATCCATTTTGAGTAATAATATTTCAAACTAAAATTGGATTTTATTCTTTCAACAGATCAATTGTTCTATTAATTAGTCTTGAATATTCACATAAAATCCATAAATAATAAGACTTCAATTTCTAGTAATAAAATATATATTTTCCTAATTCAAATTATACTAGAATATTCATTTCAATTTATTTTGGGAAAAATCCAATTATAAATATCATATCTTAAAATTTCCAAACTTAACATTTAAACATATGATATAAATTATTAAACTCCATTTTCTTAATTTTCTTCCATTTTTAAATAATTTTTTTTTTATACACCATTTAATTTCAAAATTTTCAACTTCATATATATATATATATATATATATATATATATATATATGGAAGAAAAATATTTATACAATATAAAATTTAAGATTATTATAAACCGTATTCCATCCAAACCATAGAAATCACATTAAAATAGTTATATATAGACCGCGGTGCCTGTATATAATTTTCTATCCTATGGTCAAGTGATACGGATATTTATCATTTCAATCCGCAATTTAAAAGATATAAAATTTTACGGTTGTATATCATTTCAAACCACAATCCCGAATGAAAGGAAATATGCATGATAATTTGCAATTTTATGAAATACAATAAAACATCCATCAACATCACCCATCATCCAATCACAATCATCAAGCAATATCAATCAATAACAATTTATATTTGATAATATATAACAGGTAATAACTGGCAATTTTATTCAGATTAAATTTAACAACTATTAATCTAACAGTTTATATTCAGTAATAATCTATATAACTGTTAACTAGCAGTTTATAGGCAAACAAATAAATTCTAACTATCAATTAATACGCAATAAATACATTAAATTAACAGTTAAATTTAATAAATGCAATTCAACAAATATGAATAAAATAAACATACCAAATACTCATAAATAAATTTCTATTCATTTCTAAAATTAATTTAACAAACATAAAAGCTTCTAGTAGTTGTGAGTGGGTTAAAACACTCACCTTTTGAATTTAAATCGAATTTAAATTCGATTTAAACCAAAAATTCGCCCGTCTCGGAATTCGTCCAAACCAGTGTCATCAAGTCCGGAATTAAATTACGATCCTAACAAAAGAAATTTCGTGGGAATCCGACTTCGTATGAGAAAGATACGTCGAAAATTGCGATTTGAAAACAAAATTAAATGAAAAACAAAACTTACCTAATATTATACCCTGCCACGTCATCGAAGGAGGACTCCCCACCTCCTTCCAGGAACGCACGCACAGCAAGAAACACACTTCCCTGTTTGCCAACGAACCCACACTCCATTGCCAAAACGCAACCATACGGCGCGCCCACGGTCCGTCCTCTAATCGCCTGAGACCACCCATCACGAGCCGCCTCCCATCCACTACCTCGCGACCCCATCGGCCACGCCTCAGGCCCCAAAACGCCACAGCCGCCTATGAAAAACGAAATCCAAATCAAAAATTGCTCCACATCCAACCGTTGATTCTCGAAACAAAACACATAGATGCGCTCCCCATCGTGCTCTCTTCGATACCCAGAAACCATTCGACGATCAGACGAAGTTTGTTACGGCGATGATGAACGGTTGGGACTGTTTTGAATTTATTCTGGGTAAACGGTAACTCCAACTGAAAAACAAATTTCACCATGGGATTACGTGTTTCGAGAAGATCGACATATATTAATTTGGAATTTTTCTGGAGAGTTTGAATTTTCATTGAAATTTTGAATTGATTGGATCTAGGGTTTGCACCCATTGAAGAAGAAGAGGAGCTTGAAGAAAGTATACGCGCAGATGAAATGAAATTAGGCGGAGGCTAGGGCTTGTAGCTAGGTTTATATACAGGGGTTAGATGTAGAGTAGATAGACCGTAGAATGAACGTACGAAACAAACTAAGGCCCAAAAAGCCCGCTATGCCTCCGGAACCGAATTTGTTAAATCTATATATCCAGATAGGTATTTTAAAATATTCTGAACGCGATGGAAAAAGTTTCACGTCCAAATTTGATCGTATGAAGAAGTTATGATGAAAACAAGATTTCCAAATTGATTTCAAATTGATTTTAATAAAATTGATTTCAAGGCGTTTCGCGTTCGTACGATCAAACGACAAGTCCGATCGTTACGAAACTTGAAACCCTATAATAATTCAACGATACGGATACGATGAAACTGGTTTCATCGAAATCCGAGTCCGTGGCCAAAATGGCTATTTTTATATTCATCAAATAAATTAAAATAAATTATAAAAATCCAATTTTATATTTAACTTCTAAAATTGACCAAATTTTCCCCCTTTAAATTTTCTTAATTATTTACTCAAATTCTAAACAATTTAAGTGTCAATACATAGTTGTTCTATTCATCAATTTAAATGTTAATCCTTAACTTAAAGGTTAAATTGCAATTTTTAATAAATTCAACATTATAAATTCGATTAAATCTATTAAATTCACTCCCTTCCTATTGTTCAAATTTATTGATGCCAATTAAATGGAATTAATACTGGCTCAATATCTATACAATAAAAATCTCCAATTTAATCTTAGATCTCAATTTACACAAAAATTAATTAATTCCATCTAAATATATATCTTCCTAGTATTTAACTATTTAAAAATTTGCTTACCACCTTTTAAACTAAACATTTACTAGTCGATTTGTGTCATTTCTAACCCCTTAGATATTTAAAAGCAACTAGCAGCACATTTACATATAAATTCATTTGTCAATTATTTCAGTAAATAAATTTCCAAAGGTTACTGCAAATCAATCCAAATTAATTGCCATAAATTCTAATAAATTTGATTTTTATTGGATTTCAAACTTAACACTAAATCAATTATTACTCAGCTACAGTTAACGTTCCTTTTATATTTCATTACAGTAATAATTCCCAATTTCCATCTTTTATTTGCATAAATTACTGGATTTCAATTAAATTGAAATCTTGTTAACTTACATATAAATAAAACTTAAAACCTCAATTAATTCATTCCACTTTGGTTGCATTCTTAAGATTACACTAATTATTATATTATAAAAATGAAATTTTCCCTTGGTTACATCTTATTTATTCACTTACCAATATTCTACACTAACTGCAATAATTTAGTGCATAAATTGAAATTGATTAAAATAAAACTTAACAAACAAATAGAATAAATACGTACAATAATTATTGTCATAAATCTATTTTATAAGTCTACACTTAATTATTACCTTACAATACGTTTTACGTTACCATAAATTTATATTCACTCTTCCGTTACTTTATTAATAATTACTAAAGTAACGTTTTCTTAATTAAAACTTTCTCCACAATTGAATGAACTTTATATTCAATACATATACCGAATTACAATCACTTATGTTCTATCCAACATACATTAAAAATTCACTTCCATTTATTTATCAAATGTTTACATCCACAAATTAACAACTAAATTTCATTATACAATTTCAATTCATATCTTATAAATAAATTTCCCAATTTCATTTCTTTCAGCATTAATTAAACAAACATATTTGATTAAGAAATTATAATGCTTTTAACTATTTCCAATTACACTACATAAAACCCAAACAGTCGTTTCAATCACACTTGAATTTGCATATAATTGATTGTCTATCAACTGCCATTTATTTTACTACCTTAATTCACATACGGTTACAGTTTTATCAATACATATTAATACATAACTGATTTAAATTCCTGTCTTTAATTCCTTACTTATATTTTATTCAAGTGCAACAATTTACACAAATTCTTTATTTACTTCACTTAAATTTCAACAATTTGGTTAAATAACTATTTCTAAAATTCATTATAAATTATAAATTTAAATCTCCTTTATTTATTCAACTTACACAAGGGTATAAATCTTACATATTCTCAATCATTAGATTTCTATAAATTTAACAATTAATTAAGATTTTTAATTACCGTTGCTATAAATTTTCATTTAGCGTTCATCTAGTATTAATCTATCTTCTTTATATATATATACATTTCCCTTTTTTACAAAATTTAAATTTCAAAATCCATTTTAATTAATAATTTAATTGTCGAAATTTACGGGTCTTTACACTCTCCCCCACTCAAAACTTTTCGTCCCCGAAAAGGAAAAAGAAGTAAGGAGGAAGATATTAATAAACAGTACATCTTATTTCAAATATTAACTTATAAACAACAATTTACTGGATTAATTTCCTTTAATGAAATATACCCGTTTATAATCATTACAACCTTTTATACTTAAATCATTAAAGTTTGGAAATTTTTCAACAAAATTCTAAGTCCAAAATTTACGAATTTTTTTGGCAGAGTCTCCTTTGTACGGTGAGGCTCGGGAGAAAATATAATATCAAAATATACAAATATATTACATATATTATCAAAATATTATATCCCAACACGGGAAAAATAGCGCTTTAAACGTAATCCGAAAACGTACCTATTTGTCGGGCAATATACGCTTTTTATTTTGGAACCAAAAGCAGTAGCAGTTGCTTCCATCACCTGTATTCACTTATATAATCTAAAAGGTTAAATACTTATTTTAAAGTGAACTATTCAAGTGGATTCAATCATTAATCAACCAAACAATTCAACAACCATTAACCTTACAAACAACATACATACACAAACAAAGCAACCATTTAATCCATCAAACAAATAGTTGTTTGGGTTCAACTTGAAATTTGTATGAAATGAAATTTACTATCAAGTGCATCCTTTACTCAACAGTCTTAGATGGAACAAAGATAGATACTTATTCATTTAACCACTTCAAATTACTTACCCAACAACATAAATCAAACAACACAATTCAAACCAACACCCAAATTTATTTATTATACATTTATCTCATGCTTCAATGGTTTGATTTTCTTTCTTTCATTTATGGAGTGATTTCTTTATTTCTTACAAATTTTCATTTTCCATTTATCACAAAATTCATTATATTTGTATTCCAATTTATTTACTAAAGTTTCTATCATCTATTTATACTACTTACCTTTACTTATAGTAAAATTTCCAATTTAACTTAAGTTTATACAATTAATTCTCATTAATAACAACAAATTTATTGAATACCTTTATTACCTCAAGCTTTACCTGTAAGATTTCCCCTTACATTTTCTTACTAACATTGCAACTTTTATTATATGGTAAGTTATGTATGTTTTAAGAATGTAAGTGAAAATTTACAAGTTTCTTCTCAATTCCTTTTTTTTTATATATTTGTTTTATAAATTACAATTTCAACTTACCTTTAATCTCATTCATTTATTTAATGTTGAAGTTTCCATTATATTTAATTACAGTAACCCTCTACTTACACTTAATTTATTAACCTTATAACTTGCATTCCTATAAGTGAAAGATTTTACTCCTTCATTAACTATGGATTGCCGTCATTTATATTTTTCCTACTTTCCATTATATTAGAATAGGGGAAATTAAGGCGTACTTAAGTTAATAACCCTACAATCGAACTTTATAAATTAAGGAATTTCATTTTTTTACTTTCTTAAGGTTAAAATTACCTATTAATAATACAACCTTTAATTTTAGTAAAATTCCAATCATCACTTAAGTTAATACCATTAAATTCTTATTTATAACAGTAATTTATTGAATACTTTATTTTTTTCCAAAATTCTACTTGCATAATATTCTATTCCACTCTTAATTTACATTTCAAATTTTTACACTTGATAAGTTATTTATGTTAAAGAAAAAGCAAAAGAACTTATGCAAGTTTAATCTCAACTCTTTTAATTCATTGATTACTTCTTTTATTTCACTAACCTAAATTTTTACACTAATTTATGGAAATTCAAGAATTAATACCGGGTCAAATTCCAAAATTTCTTTAAAATAATAGATAATTAATTTCTTACAACTTTTATATCTCTAATTACCTTTAAACAATTAAAATTTTAAATAATTTCAAAACAAATCTGCAGTAGAGTTTACTATAGTGGCCTTTCCCTTCGAAACTCGAAAATAGAAGTCGATGATGCGGCCGTCGTCACCGAAATTATTTTCCAGCGACAGAGAGGAAAGTACAAACTTATTTTCTTCAAAATCCTCTTTAAACCACATTCTTTCGAATTATACTAAATATGTATATAAGAAAATACTTATAAACCAAATCCCTATATCCCATAAATCCATTGAAAAACAGATTTTCAAAATCCCGGACTTAAGTTCTAAAATCTCCAATTTGATTTATTATAATTTCAACTTAGCTTCAATTTTTATAAATATTTTTATTTCCTAACACCCAATCTATAGCAACCAAATATATATATATATATATATATATATATCTTTATAAAAATATTTTTATATATAGAAAATATAATAGGCAAAGTTATTTCATTCACCTATATTAAAAACAAATATTATGTCGGTCTGTCCTATTAAGTGTTTAGAAATCCCTATTGATGACATAGCGTCCCATGCATCAACAAGAATTTATAAATACAAAACGGAACAAAGCAACACAATATCAAAACCTTTTTATAACAATAACAAGTACGCTCTCTCATATATATACACTCAGCGACTCCCATAGGGTATTACTACCCTATTTACAAAGAGTCAAACCCCACAAAACCAAGGTTTATCGCTAAACCAAAGCTCTGATACCAACTGTAACATCCCGCCTTTTCGCACACTTTAAACCGACACACGTGCCAATTCAAAACATAACGGAAGGGCGGATTGTTATGGGGTAAATAAGAAAACAGAGAAGAAATAAAAACAAAATAAAATCTCACAGCGGAAGGATAAAATATAATAATAAATATACAGTTCATAAATGGTTTACAAAACACTTGTTATTCTTTACACAATAAATATCAGAGTTACACATACCAATACAATCAATGCAGCGGAACAGTATGAGTGTGGTGCAATACTATAAATAAAATAATACGACTCCTTCGTCTTCGTCCTCCAAGCTCAAATCTTCGATCCTGAAACGCTCGGACTGACCCGAGCGAATTTGAAAAGACAAAAACACTCGAGTCAGAACTAAAAGATCTTATGTGAGTTAAATTAACAGAAATAAATATGAGTACAGTAACTCAAGAGATGTTCGGGATTTACATCTCCTAGGGATCCGTTAAACTATTTACTATGTAGTATATTGCGCTATTATAATAGTGTCTATTTATAAAATAAACTTACTTTTTAATAGCGTTAAGGGGTTACCCATATAGCCCTTAACACAAATAATGCCAATAGTCTATACAGTACCGTAATACCTCCTAATCGGGAAGCTACCAGAGGATACTCCATAGGTACGACACAAATAGAAACTCGTAGTAAAGGCTCGGTATGGTAGGTGACACGGCACAACTAGGCAATGCCAGGGTAGATATACCAATTGCTATCCAGGCTGGTGGAAACGCGTAGCCGCTGTTACCGCCCACCTCGGACTAACTCCCCAAAATCAAAATATAGAAGTGGCCACTGAATCAATCCAAAATCAAAGTATAATATCGAAGAGGAGGGTCCGATCAGAGGAATGACCTCATTGGCTTGAGAATCGCTCCTGTTTTAGCCACCTTATGCCAACTCACGGGAGTCGGGTCCACGTATTTACCTTACAGGAAACGTCGTCACCACCTACTTCATTCTGGAATCTCCACCGCGTACACGGTTAGTCAAAGTGGTTTTCGGTATCGACAGAGAGTATGTCCATATCCGATCCCGGTCTCTTTGCCAACCCATCGTTATTATAACACCGCGGTCATTTAAAAATAGTTTATACTTTAAAACCAGAATATACATTTCCATTTTAAAATTATGAATACGATATCATTTTAAAACCCAAAACAACATGATATCATTTATCCCAAATATAAATCCTTTCCAAAATCATAATGCTTTAAAATTTATAACGTCTGAAAGCCAAATATCCTTTCAAAGCATAATATTTCGAAATTCATAATTTAAAACCATAACTTCTAAAACTTGAATGGTTTGGATATTCAACGGTATATGAATTAAAAGGTTTAACTTAAATGTTACTTTGTAAAGAAAATAGTTCTCATGGCTTTACAAATACATTTCTTTATTAAAGTCTAAACCAAAATTTGTATTATCTCTCTCAAGTTCCAAAACCACTTCAATTTATTTATATATACGTATATCTATTTTGAGTAATAATATTTCAAACTAAAATTGGATTTTATTCTTTCAACAGATCAATTGTTCTATTAATTAGTCTTGAATATTCACATAAAATCCATAAATAATAAGACTTCAATTTCTAGTAATAAAATATATATATTTTCCCAATTCAAATTATACTAGAATATTCATTTCAATTTATTTTGGGAAAAATCCAATTATAAATATCATATTTTAAAATTTCCAAACTTAACATTTAAACATATGATATAAATTATTAAACTCCATTTTCTTATTTTTCTTCCATTTTTAAATAATTTTTTTTTATACACCTTTTAATTTCAAAATTTTCAACTTCATATGTATATAATATGGAAGAAAATATTTATACAATATAAAATTTAAGATTATTATAAACCATATTCCATCCAAACCATAGAAATCACATTAAAATAGTTATATATAGACCGCGGTGCCTGTATATAATTTTCTATCCTATGGTCAAGTGATACGGATATTTATCATTTCAATCCGCAATTTAAAAGATATAAAATTTTGCGGTTGTATATCATTTCAAACCACAATCCCGAATGAAAGGAAATATGCATGATAATTTGCAATTTTATGAAATATAATAAAACATCCATCAACATCACCCATCATCCAATCACAATCATCAAGCAATATCAATCAATAACAATTTATATTTGATAATATATAACAGGTAATAACTGGCAATTTTATTCAGATTAAATTTAACAACTATTAATCTAACAGTTTATATTCAGTAATAATCTATATAACTGTTAACTAGCAGTTTATAGGCAAACAAATAAATTCTAACTATCAATTAATACGCAATAAATACATTAAATTAACAGTTAAATTTAATAAATGCAATTCAACAAATATGAATAAAATAAACATGCCAAATACTCATAAATAAATTTCTATTCATTTCTAAAATTAATTTAACAAACATAAAAGCTTCTAGTAGTTGTGAGTGGGTTAAAACACTCACCTTTTGAATTTAAATCGAATTTAAATTCAATTTAAACCCAAAAATTCGCCCGTCTCGGAATTTGTCCAAACTAGCGTCATCAAGTCCGGAATTAAATTACGATCCTAACAAAAGAAATTTCGTGTGAATCCGACTTCGTATGAGAAAGATACGTTGAAAATTGCGATTTGAAAACAAAATTAAATGAAAAACAAAACTTACCTAATATTATACCCTGCCACGTCATCAAAGGAGGACTCCCCACCTCATTCGAGGAACGCACGCACAGCAAGAAACGCACTTCCCTGTTTGCCAACGAACCCACACTCCATTGCCAAAACGCAACCGTACGGCGCGTCCACGGTCCGTCCTCTAATCGCCTGAGACCACCCATCACGAGCCGCCTCCCATCCACTACCTCGCGACCCCATCGGCCACGCCTCAGGCCCCAAAACGCCACAGCCGCCTATGAAAAACGAAATCCAAATCAAAAATTGCTCCACATCCAACCGTTGATTCTCGAAACAAAACACATAGATGCGCTCCCCATCGTCCTCTCTTCGATACCCAGAAACCATTCGACGATCAGACGAAGTTTGTTACGGCGATGATGAACGGTTGGGACTGTTTTGAATTTATTCTGGGTAAACGGTAACTCCAACTGAAAAACGAATCTCACCATGGGATTACGTGTTTCGAGAAGATCGACATATATTAATTTGGAATTTTTCTGGAGAGTTTGAATTTTCATTGAAATTTTGAATTGATTGGATCTAGGGTTTGCACCCATTGAAGAAGAAGAGGAGCTTGAAGAAAGTATACGCGCAGATGAAATGAAATTAGGCGGAGGCTAGGGCTTGTAGCTAGGTTTATATACAGGGGTTAGAGATAGAGTAGATAGACCGTAGAATGAGCGTACGAAACAAACTAAGGCCCAAAAAGCCCGCTATGCCTCCGGAACCGAATTTGTTAAATCTATATATCCAGATAGGTATTTTAAAATATTCTGAACGCGATGGAAAAAGTTTCACGTCCAAATTTGATCGTATGAAGAAGTTATGCTGAAAACAAGATTTCCAAATTAATTTCAAATTGATTTTAATAAAATTGATTTCAATGCGTTTTGCGTTCGTATGATCAAATGACAAGTCCGATCGTTACGAAACTTGAAACCCTATAATAATTCACCGATACGGATCCGATGAAACTGGTTTCGTCGAAATCCGAGTCCGTGGCCAAAATGGCTATTTTTATATTCATCATATAAATTAAAATAAATTATAAAAATCCAATTTTATATTTAACCTCTAAAATTGACCAAATTTTCTCCCTTTAAATTTTCTTAATTATTTACTCAAATTCTAAACAATTTAAGTGTCAATACATAGTTGTTCTATTCATCAATTTAAATGTTAATCCTTAACTTAAAGGTTAAATTCCAATTTTTAATAAATTCAACATTATAAATTCGATTAAATCTATTAAATTCACTCCCTTCCTATTATTCAAATTTATTGATGCCAATTAAATGGAATTAATACTGGTTCAATATTTATACAATAAAAATCTCCGATTTAATCTTAGATCTCAATTTACACAAAAATTAATCAATTCCATCTAAATATATATCTTCCTAGTATTTAACTATTTAAAAATTTGCTTACCACCTTTTAAACTAAACATTTACTAGTCGATTTGTGTCATTTCTAACCCCTTAGATATTTAAAAGCAACTAGCAGCACATTTACATATAAATTCATTTGTCAATTATTTCAGTAAATAAATTTCCAAAGGTTACTGCAAATCAATCCAAATTAATTGCCATAAATTCTAATAAATTTGATTTTTATTGGATTTCAAACTTAACACTAAATCAATTATTGCTCAGCTACAGTTAACGTTCCTTTTATATTTCATTACAGTAATAATTCCCAATTTCCATCTTTTATTTGCATAAATTACTGGATTTCAATTAAATTGAAATCTTGTTAACTTACATATAAATAAAACTTAAAACCTCAATTAATTCATTCCACTTTGGTTGCATTCTTAAGATTACACTAATTATTATATTATAAAAATGAAATTTTCCCTTGGTTACATCTTATTTATTCACTTACCAATATTCTACACTAACTGCAATAATTTAGTGCATAAATTGAAATTGATTAAAATAAAACTTAACAAACAAATAGAATAAATACGTACAATAATTATTGTCATAAATATATTTTATAAGTCTACACTTAATTATTACCTTACAATACGTTTTACGTTACCATAAATTTATATTCACTCTTCCGTTACTTTATTAATAATTACTAAAGTAACGTTTTCTTAATTAAAACTTTCTCCACAATTGAATGAACTTTATATTCAATACATACTACCGAATTACAATCACTTATGTTCTATCCAACATACATTAGAAATTCACTTCCATTTATTTATCAAATGTTTACATCTACAAATTAACAACTAAATTTCATTATACAATTTCAATTCATATCTTATAAATAAATTTCCCAATTTCATTTCTTTCAGCATTAATTAAACAAACATATTTGATTAAGAAATTATAATGCTTTTAACTATTTCCAATTACACTACATAAAACCCAAACAGTCGTTTCAATCACACTTGAATTTGCATATAATTGATTGTCTATCAACTGCCATTTATTTTACTACCTTAATTCACATACGGTTACAGTTTTATCAATATATATTAATACATAAGTGATTTAAATTCCTGTCTTTAATTCCTTACTTATATTTATTCAAGTGCAACAATTTACACAAATTCTTTATTTACTTCACTTAAATTTCAACAATTTGGTTAAATAACTATTTCTAAAATTCATTATAAATTATAAATTTAAATCTCCTTTATTTATTCAACTTACACAAGGGTATAAATCTTACATATTCTCAATCATCAGATTTCTATAAATTTAACAATTAATTAGGATTTTTAATTACCGTTGCTATAAATTTTCATTTAGCGTTCATCTAGTATTAATCTATCTCCTTTATATATATACACATTTCCCTTTTTTACAAAATTTAAATTTCAAAATCCTTTTTAATTAATAATTTAATTGTCGAAATTTACGGGTCTTTACACAAACCGTATTTCATCATCCAGTGGGCCCATCTTCTGCTTACCTATTCTATTTGATACTAGAAGCATATTCCAAATGTTGTTTTGACGACTCCATGCAACTCTCTATCGATCTCCATGAACTCTTGAATCAACAACTATGTTCTTCAATGACTCCATCATTTGAATTCCGAAACAAGCTAACATTAGTGCAAATAACTAAGAAATCACGATGCTAGCCGCAATATGAGTCAAAGCAAAGAGTTCAAGAAGACTAGATTGGCAATCTTATGGAGTCGTATCGACCCATTTAAGTTGCTGAGGTGGAATCCTACTTTGGCCGAGAAACGGTTTGAGGCATAAAAAGCTATGTAGAGATCTTCTGGATGAGATTTTAGGCTTCTACCACTATAAATACAGGGATATGGCTCATTTTTTAGGATCTTTTGGCTCTGGCACTCTTTTCTCTAATTTTTTGTAATCTTTATCGGTGTTGTACCAACCCGTAAGAACTCCCACCTGGAAGTCAGAGTATAAACAATAAAATCATTAAATGGACGTAGGCAAAGATTAGTCGAACCACTATAAATCATTATTGCTCTTTTCTACTCATTTTTCATTTATTTCCTTCATTTTTTATTCTCTATTCAATCTATTGGAATGGTTCAAACATTTTGGTGTTTTCATCCAGAAACACTTGAATTCGTTGATTTAAAACTTAGGAAGATTCAGAATGACTAGACAATCAACTAGGAAGGCTGCAGTAGGAGGAAACCAATGAAGGGATAGCCAAGAAGCATCCTTTAGAGCTAACCCCTATTAGTCTACATAGTCAGGGATGAGATGGAAACCATGATGAATGGATTATAAGATAGGATGATTGGTCGTCAGGAAGAGATGATGGAAAATTTCTTCAGAAGAATGGGATAGAGGGGAACAGCCGGAGTTGCTGTAAATCAGAACCAAAGACCAAAACCCGAAGTGTAGGTAATTAGAAGCGGAGTAGAATGACACGGGACAAACCCCAAGCCAAATAGTATGGGTCGGTATCGACCCACAAAGGCTTGGAGGCATGGATCGTCCTGACCTAAGAAGGAACGATGTGCGCATTAGAGATGATGCTGAACACTAGAACTTAAATTGAAATACGAACGTGCTATCAGAGGAGTACTGCCAGAAGCTCACCGTTGGAATGGGGGTAGAATGAAATCATGAATTCGATACTTCAATTGGATGATAACCTTAAGTTCCAAGCGGCTCGGTGTTAGGTTTGAATCCTTTATCTCGCCTTTTATTCTCAATAAATGCTATAATATCACCTCAGGCCACTTACACCTATACGGGATCCTGAATGGTCCCTAGGCATGCTCTAAATTGGATACCAAAGATGACCACTTAGGACGATTATAATCTCGGACTGCTTAAATACATATAAAACCTAGATTAGTCTCTAGGCATGCTTTGAGTTGGATGTCTAGGATAAACACTTAGGATTTCTACATATTTGAACTTTGAAAAATCCACATTGAATGCGATGAATGATATCGATCGCTTTAAGCCCCATTTAGGGAGATAGTACTAGAGTGCAAGGTGCAAGTCCCTTTTTTGGAGAGCCTGCGGATGGGCATGTACAATATTGATCGCTTTAAGTCCCGGTCGAAGAGCGAGGAGCAAATCACAAGAAGTAATTCACCGTGTCATAGCTTGAGCAGATGTGCTTGCTTATCGTTAAGTCCCTTCACTAGAGAGTGAGGGGATTGAGCTCAATAAGAGTCTTGTGGTACCGTGGATTTGATTAAACGATCCTAAGAGATCATAATTTGATTATCGACCATGAACGGTTATGAACTTGATTATCTTCTTCGAACGGCTATGGATTTGATTAACAGTTCGGAGAGACTATGCATATAATTACGATTCTAGTTAGCCACAGCCTCAATAAAAGATCTGGAGAGAACACTCATGAAACTAAAATATAAACCGAACCGGAAAGATCATGCATTCAACCAAATATAAATCGATCCAAAGAGATCGAACCTCAAGGTAAATATGGATTTGATAAAAGGATTTAAACACCCTGTAATCAGGATAGAACTGAAAAAACCCGAATGAACCCAGGATGATTTTGATATGTAATGTAATAACTCCAAATAAAATCAGAATGATGATGATGTATAGACTACACTTAGGCAGAGTCTAAAGTCTTATGCTATAACGAGTTTGGAAAGACCATTGATTTACAAGAGAGTTCAAAGGAACATGATGATTCATCAAGATTGAAGTAGCCAAAGAGCTCAATTATCAAGGGTTGACATTACATTTGTTCTTAAGCAAAGCACGCATTCCATTTGCAAGGCTTGCTTTGAAGGGTAAGTGTTATTCCGTCTTTTGACTAGGTAATATTCAAACAAACTAAACGATTCGAACTTGAAGTTATCAAGGCAAGATGCCCGGATAGATGACCACGAAGCCCAAAACTCAAGCATAACCAATATCACTATGTAAATACGAGTCTATCCCAAAAATCTAGAGTGTTAGATCCCAAAGTGGTGGGTCGATACCGATCCAACCCTCTAGATTGGTATCAAACCATGTTCCTTCATTCAGTGGGGACCTCTTCTGCCTGCCTATTCTATTTGATACTAGAAGCCTATTCCAAGTGTTGTTTTGATGATTCCATGCAACTCTCTATTGATCTCCATGAACTCTTGAATCAAAAACTTTATTTTCCATGACCCCCTCATTTGGACTCTAAAATAAACTAACATTGATGCAAACAACTCTGGAATCATGAAGCTAACCATAAGACGAGCCAAAGTGAAGAGTTCAAGATGAATAGATTCGCAATCTTATGCAGTACTACCCATCCAAGCTCTTGGAGTCATATCAACCCGTATATGTTGATAAGGTGGCATCCTACATTGTGGAGAAACGGTCTAAGGCATGAAAAATTATATGGAGATCTTTTGGACGAGATTTTAGGCTTCCTACCTCTATAAATAGAGGGGTGGTGATGTGCACGTAAATGTGCATATTTTTACCACCATATTTATTCTTTTTAAATTAAATAAATGATCATACTTGGTATTTTAACTTGTTTTAACCAAAATCTATATTAATTTCAAATTGCCACACATTCATCTTCATATAAGGGCAAAACGGTCATTTGTGTGCACATAATTCGTTGAGAAAAATTAATTGAAAATTTATATATATTTGTGTAGGAATTTGATCTCAAATGGAAGTGGTTTTATGAAGACATATGCATACATAAAGAAGATACAAAAGAATGAAGATGGAAATAATTCAAAGTGAAGAACATGGAGGACCCCACCTACCCACCACCTTAATGTACAAATTAGAGGCTAATGCACATGCTTATGGAATTAATGGCTTCATGTATACTTAAATGGGGATTTTGACATGCTAATGATTACTTGGTGGACACACTACCTCGAGGGCAATTTTGGCATTCTCCAAAAATGAGAATTATGGTTTCATACATGTATAAATACCCATATGTTTCATGTAATCTCTCTCACTTACTTAGTCTCTCCTAGTTTAGTTTAGGCTCATAAATAAGCAAGTTCTTCTCTTTCTTTTTTCATGGCTACTTAGCCATTTTTATTTCATGTACTTTTCCTTTTTCTATGCAATGTAATTATTGTTTCCTTTTAATTACATGTTCATTTCCTTTCATGCTAGTAGTGTAGATTTTCTTCTATGCAATTAGAATAGTTTTCTTTCATTTAGCTTTCATTTTGCTTTCTTTTTGCTTTCATGTTGCAAGCTACATTTGTTAATCAAATGACAAATATGAGAGGCTAAACCCCTTCAATTTAGGGGTAATGAAGCTCTCTAATTATGTAGCTTCAACTATTTGTTCATTCATGCTCTCTTTTTGTGCTTAATGATGAGAAATGAAGTGTTTTATTTGTTGTTCTTGCTTTGAATTTGATAGCCTATATTATTGACACCAAATAGGCTATGCTTAAACAATCACTAACACAAATGCCTCTTCATCAAAATATGATTATGGCATAAGAAAGTGATTTGAAATTAAAATTTGATGGTCTATATTTCTAATCTATAGTTAATAGGCCATACTTAAAATAGATTTCATTTTCATTTTCTTTGTCAAGTTTCATGAAAGTTAGTAAATGCTTTAAGGGATGTGTTATAGTTTGATAGCTTATGTTGGCTAATCAATAGCACAAATATGTCATACTTATGATAAGCGCATCAATTAAAGCACTAATGACCATAAAAGAGAGATCATGATTTCATATGTGTTGAACTACATGATCTAGAGAGTGGATTTATTCTCTAAATTTTCATTTAACTCTCATATTTTTATCTATTTTTCTTTTGCTAGTTTTTTTAGTTTCTTACATTTTTAGCTAATCACACTTTCAACTTCGGTTAATTTGATTGAATAAAATTTTAAAATCATTAATTCCCTGTGGATCGACCCGTATTCGTCACGTGCTACATTTGTACACCGTGTGCTTGCGGTAAATTTAATTTGAAATTTTTTGACGGTTTTCTAATTCCATAGAATTTCCGCCATTAAACAGGTGGGGCTCATTTTTTAGGATCATTTGGCTCTGGCACTCCTTTCTCTAATTCCTTGTAATTTGTATCGGAGTTGGACTGACCCGTAAGAGCTCCTGCCTCCAAGTTAGAGTATAAGCCGTAAAATCATTAAGTGGTTATAGGATATGATTAGCCAAATCACTATAAACCGTTTTATGTTTTTTTACTTGTTTTTCATTCACTCTCTTCACTTTTCATTCTCTATTCAATCTATCGGGTGTTTATGTCATTTTTGGTTCAAACAATTAGTAATGTCATGCTTATCAAATTATCAATTATTTGTTATCGACATTGTCATTTTTTTTTAAAAACACAACTATACTTTAAAATTAGCAAGTGTGCCAACTAATAAATGTTCTAGAGTAGAGTTTTCGGTAGGAAATTAATCAAAAGGAAGAAGATAGCATTTCGTAAACATATGCTTTTAACTACACAGAGTTTAAAACCATAAATACTTCCATTTTATATAAGTCATCAAATAAAGACCGTATGTTGGAAATAAAGGACTATTCACATCTCCTCGATTATAACGTCTTCAATTGCTTCAGATCCAGTGATTTGAGGAATAAGGACGACCTGCGAGCAAGGAGTACACAGCAACAAATATTCATGAATTATGTGTGAGAAAGAGGAGAAACCTATTACGAGAACATAGACAAGAAAAGAACGAAACTGGAGGAGGAGATTACTATAAAATTATTCAAGCCTCCATGGCTGCTGGGTAGGATAGACTTTTTTGGTACTGGTTGTGGTTTTGAGAGCATGATCATAGCGGTTTTAATTGGTTTATATAAATTATTTTTATAACCAATTAATATAACCTCTCAATACACCCCAATATGATGGGTTGAGAATTGCCATCAAAATTACACTGCATCAGTTTTCACTGGCTTTATAATCAACGACAACCAGTGTGAAAAAACTTACAAGCAAGGTTATGATAACCTGGAATTCAAAAGCCATTCAAAATTGTTAGAAAGTAAACTTCCAAGCGGAGCCTATGGTTATTTGAGTAGTGTAGTTAAGGTTTTAAGAAAAAATAAAGGCGACGAATGAAAATTATAAAGCAAACCGAGGCGGGATTTAAAATTTTGATAGTAAGGTCATATTGTTTAAGTTCTAGTATTCATATGTTATTATTCATAAATTATTTTAAATTAATAATGAATAAATATTAATTATTATTATTACTTTTTATAAAATGTTAATAATAAATTATATGTTATTATTTGTGAATTTTTAATTATAAATCACTAATTATAATAAATTATTAATTATGAACTTTGTTATATATTATAAATTATTATTCAATTTATTAATAATTATTAACTATAATAGATTATTAATTATTAACTATACAAATTATCATTTATACTGTATTAATTATAAATTATTAACTGTTAATTATTAGTTTTTAACTGTAAATTACTAATAATTAATTAATACAATATCTACTATAAATAAATGTCATAATTTAATATTTACAAATAACAAAAGAAGAAAGTTGTTAAAGACATTTATTACAACTATAAAATACAACTAATTGTAAATGATTTCACTAGAACTATAGTATAACAAATATTCTACAATTATTTCGTGTTTAATTTATCATTTAAGATGAAAAGAGTAAAATTCTACCACAAGTACAATAAATTGCTTGCTAGTTTTTAATGAAAATGATTATTTTGACAAATAAGTCTTAACCAAATAGCTTAGTAATAAAATTTAATTTTTTTATAAACTTTGAGAAAATATCAATATTTACAACGGTCAAAACTAATAAATTATTATAGATCTCTATTACGACTAGCTAAAATAACAGTTGTTAAAAATAAATTTATTACAACTATTAGAAAAAACCCAATTGCTAAAAGTATGTTTATTACGAATGTCTCAAAAAACCAGTTGTAAAAACTATTTATTACAACTGTTAGAAAAAACCAGCCGTTAAAAATTATTTTATTATAACTATTAAGAAAACTAGTTGTTAAAAACTTTTTATTACAACTGTCGTTATGCGAACGTTCTAAATAACTTGTTGTAATAAGAGTATTTTCTTATATCATTATCGTTGCGTGCTTCAATATATGATATCAGAATATTTTTAAATGAGTTCAAATAAGAGATAATTGCTTAAATAGTTCTTGGAACTTTGCACCATGTAGATATGGAAAAAAATGGATAGGCATATTAGAGAGAATGGTAGACTAAGAGAAAAATTAAGGAATTAAGGACGTTTTAATTAAAAGAATGGGAAAGGTTTCGTTCTCTTGATTAAAACAAATGCATTAATTTTATTTCCTTCAGTTGTTTCTTTTTCTCTTCTCTCCTTACCATGGTGGAAACTGTCTTTCTCCTCTTCTAAAAAATCAACTCCAAAACAAATAAAACATTAGATAGATATAAAACTATGTGGTTTGTCCTTTTTCTGCAAAGTTGGATGTAGATTCCAAGATCTAAGGTAGGAATACCATATCAAATTGTGACTTATTACTAGATCTGTAAGGTATATTCTGATTTTAATTTGTTTCCATAAGATGTAATATTTATCATAATTTTATATATACATATCATTGCATTATCTTGATCCAGAATTAGTAATACAATTTTATAACTAGTTAAACGATTTAATTTGTTTTTAACTTGACAAAGTAAAACCGGAACTTATCGATGTACAAAACGATGTTTTAGGTTGCAATCTATGTTTTTAAATTGCTAAAAATATTATGCAATTCAATAATTTTATTGTTACTTTTTGAATTTTCAATCAATCTTAAGATGTTGGTTTGTTGATATTTTGTTTGATTGTTATATGCAATTTTGTTTCATGGTAATTTGATTTAAAAAACAAATTTTATTTTTTGGATACATAAATATATGTATGTATATATATTCACGCGCGTTTGTATGTTTGCAAATACTTCAGAAAGATTTAATGTAATATGGATGTTTGTTTTAAATCAATTGGAAATTATTTTTTAACAAAAGTTTTGAAACCAAATTTAGATTTCTAACTTCAAATTTGAATTTAGAAATTTGTATTAATCAATTTAGATCTCTACCCATCACAAGATCCACTCTTATATAGCAACACATATGAAAAATCACTATCGATAAGCATTTTCAATCCATCTAACCATAAAGACAACATTCATACAACAAACAACATCATACTCATCTAATAATTTCAGTCACAATCTACCTATTCTAGCATTTAAACAAATTGATAAGGCATTGATCTAGAAGATAAAATCTATTTGAAGAAAACTAAATTTGTCCATAAATCATTGTAAATTTAGGTTAATTCAAAAATCACATTTTAAGGTTCAAAATACTTTTTTTAGTATATATAATAATTTTAAAACATTTTGAGCACTCAACTATCAATGTGGAATGATTAAAATGCCCAATATAAGTATAGATATAAAGTAGACATCATTTGCACATTTCCTAAGGCATCTAGTTTTGAGATCTAATGATTCCCTTGTTATCCCTTCTTTAGTTGCTTAATTAGATTAGATTTAATACGGATTTGATGGATTTTTGATAGGTGGAGGTTAATGTAGGTTAAGAATAGTTTCTAGAAAAAGAAAAGTGACTAACAGATGTTGGAGGCATTGCAATTAACCCTACTCCCAAAATCATTAGTATGGTTAATCATGGGCTTGAGTTAATTACCCACTAGCTAATCTAGAAATATTCAAATTTAAAACAGCCATATCTCCTAAACTGCAAGGCCAAAAATCCACTAGATCACCCTATGAAATAGAAAACCATTAAATCTTTCATCTGAAAGTAGTTTCAAACCTAATTCAACTTTTATCAAAAGGTATACACCTTACAAGTTTTATAGTCAAAACGGTATGATTTATTCTAAAGGTCAAAAATGTCGATACTCAATGTTCCCCTAAGTTACAGTTCCCAATTTGGTTATCGAAAATAATATTTTCATGATTCATCGAAATATAAAAACGTGGGTCATTATATCCTCCACCCCACTTAAGAATTTTACCCTCGAAATTCCATCCAAGCAATAAATAACCAAAACAATATAGATAATAGTATGCTTAACAATCATACAAGCATAGCAACAACCAATCATGCATACAAGTAAGCAATAAACCTATGCAAATACCTCTAGCATGTAAGGTACTAAACTAAGGAAAATAAAATGCTAAATGTGAAATCTAATGATAAAATGAAATATACCTAGTAAAAAGCGATGGATACGCAGTCCTCATGCTCTCCTTGGTCTTCCAAGTGTTATATTCATCATTTTCACTCCACTGAAACTTTATTAGCTTCACCATCTTACTCCTAAGTTGCTTCATACTCTTTTCGACTATAGCAATATGCTTATGAGGTATTGATGCTTCAAGTTCAAATTCAGTATCATCCAGTTGATCCAGTGTAACAGTTTTGCCTGAATCGTGCACAAACTTCCTAAGATAAGAAACAAGGAACACATTGTGCACACTTGTCCTCTTCTGAGTTAAGTCAACTTACTATACCAGGTTCTCGATCCTCTCGAGTATCGGGAAAGGACGTACAAATCTTGTTGCCAACTTCACCTTATTACTGAAAAGAATTGATTCCTTCAATGGAGAAACCTTGAAAAACACTATATCGTCAACTTAGAACTCTAGATCACTTCTTCTCTTATCAACAAAGCTCTTATGTCCTATGTAGTTAATATTAGATAATATCGCTGATATATCCTCGAAATATCTCATATTGCTCATAAGCCAATATTTTTCAAATGACTATTACTATTATATCATATGATATTTGCTAATATATCGCTCCTATATTTTATGTAAAATACCCAATATTTTATAGGGATATCGTTCATTATTGTATCTATTGGAGAATATATAGTTACAAATAAATATCTTCATATTATCAATATTGTTTTTTGTATAATGGTCAATGACAATTTGTAGACCATATTAGAAATCTCAGTGCACTAATTTTTAGTTTAAACCATACAGTTTTAGGTTGCTTCATTAGTTTTTCCACAAAGAAAACTCTACTTATTCCATTATTTTATGCATTATTTTTTAAAAATTTACCACTAAAGACAAGATCATGAAAGAGTTATTTCTATTTTTATTAATTTTTGGTTATCCATTTCTGTTTGGTAAGTTAGCTTATGAAAATTCATTTTATTAGTTATTAATATGCACCTAGAGTTAAAAGTTAAAGAGCGGTAAAATTATATATTTTACATATCGATAAGGAACAATCTAATGTAGCAATTGGTGTCAAATCAACATTTTTTATTCGATAAATTATGTGAAAATGGAAATGATGAAACTATAAATGTGGAAAATTTTGGAAAGTAATATAGATGATTAAAATACTGAAGAAACAATGAATAGTGTATAAAAACAAAGAAAATAATAAAGATGTACATTATACCTCAGTTTTATGAGCCTATACTTTGATTTGTACTAAATAGACTATCTATAAATAAATTATGATCTATAAACTATATGCAATTAGTCTTTGATAGTAATTTGGAATTATTCATCAAAATATTTGAATACTTAACATCAATGTAACATTATAACATAGTACAATATCATTTATAACATGTTCTATATATGTTCGATATTTTATCAAAATTATCACGATATTTTAAAATATCTCATATCGGTACTAAACGATTCATACTTGATACCGATATTAACTACTTAGCTTCTGTTTACCTATTCAGCTTTCATTTGTTACCCAAGGATCACAACCTTCCTTAAACTCCCTCTAGTCGTATTTGAACCTACTATTATTTTCTCACCAGCTTGCCACCAACATGAAGAGGCACTATGTAGTTGGCCATATAATGCCTCAAAAGGTGTCATACTAATGTTCAATTGATAACTACTATTCTATACGAGCTCTACTAAATGCAAATGATCATTCCAAGAGCCTCTAAAATCAAGTATGCTAGCCTGTAAGATATCCTCAAGTATATGATTCACTCTTTCAGTCTGGCCATCAGTTTATGGGTGATAAGTTATACCCAAATGCAGCTCTATCCATAATGCCCCTTGTAAACTCTTCTAAAATCTGCTTATGGGTAGTGGGTCTCGATTTCTTACAAAGCTCTATGTCACACCATGGAATCGTCCACTTGACATACAACTCAGCCAATTTCGATGCCATTTAACTAGACTTTATGAGCATGAAGCTGACGCTCTTCTTCTATAAACTATGACCTAAATACTACCATTCCCTCCTTTTTCCATTGGAAATCAATAGATGAAGTCTATTGATATATGTTCCCACTTTCACTAATTTGGCTTCTTCCCTTGCCATCGGGGAAGTTCAAGCGGTTGTAACACGCCACTCAGCTTCTTCCGCTCAGCTTTCACTAAGAAGCAATTAACACAATATAAGATAAATGCCCAACATCCTTCTTCATCCCATCCTAATAAAATGTCTACTTCATTTCATGATACAGTTTATTACCTCTGGAAGGTATAGTTAATCTCGAATTAATGACACTTTTGTAGCACCTCATCCCTTAATCAATTAATAACTTGTATGAACAGTCTGCCATCCTTATAGACAAAACCATTCTGGTCAAGTCTATACCGCCTCATCTCCTTAGACTCTACTTCTATCTCTATTTTGATGATGATCTCTACTAGTTTAGAATTCCATCTCTAAGTAGTATCGATCTGCTCTATCAGAGTATGTCTATTGGCCAAGCTTGCCAACACTTCTAGCTCATTCTCAAATCTAAGTTGGAAATTATAATTGTTGGAACCGGGCTGCCCTGCATTAGGTACAATGGGTAGATTTCAAAAAAAACATATGTTTTGATCATAGTATGCCTACGAGGTCTATTGAGTTGTACTAGATCCAATCAATTTACTCTAAATGAAATCCAAATTTATCTAATTTTATGATATAAATGATGGGTTACTATAATGCTTCACATAGAGATTATGAGTATATCATCTCATATATGTGTATAACATGCACATGCAACATAATAATGTGTATATAGTAATGAATACGTATATATATTAGGATTTATATCTATAACTTATGTATTAACTATTTAAGTATGCATTGGCTATCTCGAAATAGTATAAAAGTATATGTATATATTTAAAAAAATTATTTCAAAAATTATTTCAAATTAAATAAAATAAACATTTTCTATTAAATATCTAAATATATTTTGAATAGGTTAATAAGATTTGAATTCAATTTTATATCTAAAATATAAAATATTTTAACTTAGTAAAATAATTTGAATTTCAAATTTAGATCAACAACATACATAATAAATATCTTTCAATTATTTAATATATATATAAAGAGTTTATTGAAATTTTTAGAATTATTAAAAATTTCGTAATACAATAAAGTGTATAATTTAACAATAAAATGAAGATTAAATATACATATATTGCACTAATTCTTTTTTTTCCAATTTTTTTTTTCCAAAATCCTTATTCGGGATAAAACGCGGCAATTGCGATTGGAACCAAAGTGAGTACAACTCACTCTTTCTGCCTCGCTGATATTTTTATATTAGTGAGAATTAATTTTATTTATGATGATTGTTTGGATGATATTATATGTAACGACTCGCTATTTTGGACCATTCAAATCGACAATAATACTATACATGTCCGACTTGAATAATTCAAAATACCAAATTGTTAATTTAAATTTGGTAAAACATATAAAGTAAATAAATCAATCACAGAATCACAGATACAGAGTAGTACAATAATACGCAACGGAATAAATGTACAGTAGTTCATGAAGCAACTATATAACAAAGTTAGAAATAAAATACATCAGAATATCCCAGATACAGTGAAGTCTCCAATGCAACAGATGACTTCTCTTAACGAATCAACTGGAAGTGCTGAAAGCTAAGCGATAGTTGGATCTCCAAGCGAAGCTCCAAAATCCAAAGGTGAGTCTCAAAGCTGTATCACTCAGTCTGACTCGAGCGTAAAGCAAAACACAGAATGCTCGAGTCAGGATTAACATTCTTATATCAATAAATCCAACTCAAGTGATAATATCAACTGAAATAAAATTAACTTAGAGGATGTTTGGGATAACCATCCTCTAAGGATCCCTGGAACTATCTATAGGGTAGAAATATACACTATGTCACCGCGGTCATCTCAATTTTATTATTATTCAAAAACAAAATATCATTTCACTTTAATTATATTTGTTTTCAAATTTTTTCGCTTTCACGGTTACGATTCAAATCTACTCCAATCAAAAATTCATATCTAGTCAAATCTCAATCTATCAATTTAAAAATTCAACTCAATTCCTAAATAACCACTTAAATTTTATCGATCTCAAAATTCGGATTTGTAATCACAAATTACCCCTTTATATTTCAATATATTTCAAACTTTAAGTATTCAATGTTTCAAACTAAATTTTATTCAATTTAGTTTTCTAAATAATAATTTCAAATTTTAGTTCAACCTAAATTCTCATTTTTATTCAATTTAGTTTCTAAATAACAATTCAACTATATTGATTTCAAGTACAGATCTGAATCTCAAAATAACCCATTTAAATTCCAATATAGTTCAAAGCTTTAATATTTAAATGTTCAATTTAACAGTTTCATAAAGATCTCGATTAACCTCATTATTATTTAGTCTTGAAATGCTCCCTCATTTGATTCAATATCATTTAAGTAATCTTAAATTACATTTTACTCAATATTTTATTTTAATTTATTTAAACGTGAAATATTCATTAAATCACTTAAATCAAAAATCCAGTTATGAAAATCATACCTTCAGACTTCCCATTTAATAATTTCAAATCGATTTAATTAAATAAATCCTTATTTAAATACCATTTTTAATAAATCCAAATTTATCTCCCAATCTTAATTATTCAATTTATTACAAGAAAATCTTTTTGAAATATAGATTTACATAAATACTTAACCATATTATGTGTATTAAATCAATTCTAATTTAAATCAAATATTACTACTAAGTCTATATATATAATTTCCATCTTAAGAATCAATATTTATTTAACCATATATTTGTTTCCAAAATCATAGAAATTATTTCAAAATATTTATATATGGACCAACGGTGTCTGTATATGTTTTCTATCATATGGTCAAGTGCTACGGATGTTTATCATTTCAATCCGTCCACTAAATATACACGGGTGGATATCATTTCAACCCGTAGTCCCAAATTCAATTAAATGAAAATCGCTTGGGTTTATCATTTCAACCCATAACGATTTTCTCCTATCCAAAAGTCCTTTTGGGTATGTATCATTTCAACCCATAGTGAATACTATACTAACAAGGCACTTGCAAAGTGATAACAGATACGATAATAATATAACAACATGCATATATGATCAATAACAGTATAATATAAACAATAGCATATGGTGTCATATCCCACAAGTGAACAGTCATAGATAATAGCATAAATATAACAATTTAAATAACTACAGCAACATACTTCAATTGTTGTTTCAATTAAAATCAAATTTAATAAATATAAGAACGTTAATCGTGAGTCATTGCTTACCTTTCGAGGCTGAAGAGAATAGACAATGAAGTTTAGTTACGAATTCCAATGCAACGTTAGATCGACACGATTCGATGAAGAAAACAGGCACGGCGAGCAAAGCTGATAAATGGAAGAGAAAAAAAAATTGAATTCAAATTAGAACTAGATCGATGAAGATGAATGATATAAGTCAACTTACAATTATATATATAATTATATATAACTATTTACATATATAAAACATATTCTAAATTTAATATACATACATTTCAAATCATTGCTTTTAAACCAAACACATATACAAAAAAAAATCAAACATATATGCAATATATATGTTGAAATAATACTTATTAAAATAGAAACTTATATATAATGTATGTTCATTGCAACATATCAACTGCCGTGTATATAACTTTTAAACTTTTTCTTATAAAATATAAACTGTATAAACTTTTATAACTTAATAAACTTTATATTATAAATATACTATATACACTTAAAACCTACGCATGTGATAATAATATAACCATTACGACATAAACCGCTTAGACAAGCTTAAAAATTACTTTCAAAACCGTTATAAATACCATATACTTGGCGACCAAATGTATAAATTTGAATGCTTAGATATATATGTGGTTTTCGTTCTTTTTCTCACTCACCTATTTTGTTGTTTCCAGTACATTGCATTAGGAAAGAGTAATATATAACAAAACCAACAAAACCCCAAAAAGATTCAAAAACAACAAAAAAGAAAAAAAAAGAAAAAAAAGTATATATATTTTTAAATCACCTTATGTTATTTCATTTAATAACATGATACGAACAGCTTCACTTAAATCAAATTCATGTTTAAAATATTATATTAAAAAAAACAAAATACTAAGCTTAAACAAATTAGATCAAAAAGCATCTTTACATACAGCAGCCGAAAAAAGAAAAATTTATTTTATAAACTAATATAACAACATATATACATATATACACAAATACATTTATATATATAAAAGAATAACTTTGACATATATATTTAAACCATATAATAGACGCTGCAAAATTTGTATAATATATTACTAAACTGGAAACAGGGAAACCTAAGATAATATAATCCATGTAACAAATTCACTGATATATATATATATATATATATATATATATATGATAACAGACAGAAATACTATACCTAATATATGCGAACGTATGCAAGCTAGTGGTGACGAGTGTCTGATGGGTGATGGCGATAGGGGTATGCGGTTATGGCCTTGAAGAGGCGTTGTAACAACTTGGGAAACAAAGAAAATAGATTTCAGGGAGGAAGAGGAAGAGGAAGCAACAGTAGGTATAAACCCAAAGTTATAAAGGCAGAGGAAAAACGCTTTGCATAATTTAAAGTGAGCTTTAAATTTTTAATAAATAAAAAATGTATCTAAGTTTATACGCTTATAACTTTCCAGCTGTAGTGTATATATATATAATGAACGGTCATAATGAAAGAAGTGGAATCAGGGAGCGTAGGAAAGGAAAGGTTTGAAAAATAAAATTTTCACCCTTAAATTCCGGAGATTAATAAGGTAACGTACCTCTTTAATGAAATGTACAGCAACCGTCACAAGCTAAAATTTAGCTGAAAGTTTAAAGAAATAAGGGGAAGATGGGTTTCTAAATTAATCACTTCTCAGAATTAATATGTCAATGAAAAAGGAAAGGAGATGAATCAGGGAAACGTATTATAACTTATATATAACTATTAAATGGATAGATGGAAGAAAAGGTGAGCAAGTGAGTAAAAGTGGAAACTGATTTATAAGCGAAATGGAATGTGAGCTGTTGCCTAGGAAGAAAATGGAACAGTTTAAAATTTAAAGGCAATGGACTGCTGAAATTAAATGAGTATAAAACGTGTAAAAGTTATATACTGAACGGCTATAAATTTCAATTATTATTATAAAACGGGGAATAACGAAAGGCAAGGACGATGATTTCAAAGTTTATTAATGGCTAGGAATGGGGAAGTCTATCTATGAATTGGAAAAATTATTAAGCAATTGAAATTTTAACGATAGAAAAGGTAACAACTACACACTGTTTTAGAAACAATCAAAGCAATTAATAGCTTGATTGGACAACAAGAATAAATATGGAAGGACACATTATAAAGGCAAAATGAACCGTTTGAAAATAAATAAAAGAAATAATGGAAAATAAAACAGTTGTACCTTGAATTTCCCAAAATAAATTATTTTATGAACATCAATATTACTGACTTAAATTGAACAGAATCACACCCTAAAATATACTTCCTTAATTTTTGATGAAAATTTATCATTTTCCACATTTAACTATACGTAATCCAAATGTAAAATTTTATTATAAAATTTTATTATTTAAAATTTATCAAAAATCTAATTAAATACGCTAAATAAAACGATTAAAAATTAACAAAATTTTACGGGTCATTACACTCTCCCCCACTCAAAACTTTTTGTCCCCGAAAAGGAAGAAGGTAGGAGAATAGAAACAACCAGAAAGATAAATAGATTGAAAGACAAGGATAAACAATTAATTTAAGACCATATAAATTTTTCTAGAAATATTCATTTGAAAACTTCATTTGCAGTTCAATTATCTTTAATATTTTAAAACTTTTCAAAACCCATTTGTAAAATTTCCTGCTTCCCTTATAAATAACATTTATATGTTTAAATAACACCTTTATAAATATATATGAAAACTATTTGGAATAGTTATTCACATCCTTGGTTATATTTTCAAGGAAGTTATTTGACAACATTAAATCCATAGTTTATAAATTTACTAATTTATCTTAAGACACTTTCAACATTATAGATAAATTAATACTCATTTCTTAAATATGTTATATTAAATTAATAACTTCTGAAATATTAATGACACTAATGATTTACTATTAAACCATGTAGTATATAAATAAACAATATTTTAAAGATTATATTCTAAAAGGAAAGCAGGGTAGATTCGGAAAAACGGAATATAGGTGAATAAATAAGGCTGAGCAGATAAGCTAGGTTCAAAGGGATAGTATCGGGCTCGAATAATTAAATCAAACCATAAATTTTTAATCTCAAATATTAATAAAAAATTTCTTTGTTGGAAATACCTTTATAATAAAATACTTTTATATCGAAACGAATTTTTCCTTTCAAAAATACTTTTATAACTCGATGTTTCAACAAGTTTATCCTCGTTCTTGCAGACTCTGGCCATGCGTTGATCAGGCGCAAAACTAGAATTCTTCAAGTACTTAGTAGACCTGTTTCAACACCCAGTGAAAATACTTGAAAAACCTTAAAAAATAGATATAGAAAGTACAATCCAAACAAAAAAAATCAAACCAAAACCTTTGTCCAACCATGGTTCGCAGATACACAATGGTTATGCCTGGATCCCCCAGGAAACAATCTGTATCCATAAGCTTTCTCAGCCATGCGAGTTACGCCATGATGACTAGTAGGGTGCATGATATATAATGGTTACGTCTGGGTCCCCCGAGAAACAATCCGTACCCCTAGGCCATCTCAGCCAGGCAGTTTCGCTACTAATGCGACCTACACAGATTGCAGGATACACAATGGTTACGCCTGGATCCCCCAGGAAACAATCCGTACCCCTAGGCCAGACTCAGCCAGACAGTTGCGCTATGCAGTCGCGAGAGAAAAAAAACCATGGGTTACGCCACGGTAGGAACACTCGAGTATCACATCCGGAAAACCAAAAATCAGAGAGAATATTATCGATAGAATGAATCCACAATGTGGCCACAAAACGGATATCAAGTAGATTGGCACTTTTCATATCTTTACTTCGAAAAAATATATATCATATAGTACCTTTCCAAATACTTTCAAATATTATACTTATTTAAAGTCCATTAAATGTAGGATTCATTTTCCAAATCGAATACTTTCCAAATCAATAGTATATCAAATCATACTTATATAGACTTCGATTATAAAAAAATTCTCTTTCCAAATTGAGTATCTTTCAAATCAATAGATTTCAAGTCAACTTCATACTTATACAAATCCATTTTATATAAGTTCGACCACTCCCGAATCAAGTATTTAGTAAATCAAGGTTCTCAAAAAATTTCTCGTTTCAATAACATTTCAATTTCAATATCATATATGATTTCACCAAATTTTCTTCCAAGTTAAATATATTCAGTTTCAAAATTTCTTAAACAATAGGTTTAGAAAATAATCCAAATTTCCAAATCAACAAAATTTAGGTCAAACAAATTCATTTCCAAAATCACCATATAAGTACTGATTTTAATTCCAATCTAATTTCAAAACCAAATATTCTTCTCAAAATCAATTATACTCAAAATGGTTTCTAAATTTATAATTATCTCTTTAAAACCTTTAACTATTTATTTCTATATGAAAAATCCAATTTTCCTTTTTCGAATTATTTATTTAACAAACGTTTCAAATTTACTTAAGTCATACTCTTCATACTTTAAACATACAAAACTAAACTTATATTCTTTATCAAATATTTTATAGTCTTCGAAATTTCTTAGTTTTAAAATTTTAAATCTTGATTTGGAAGTGCTTGAAACTTCAAAATAGTCGGTGAAATCAAATTTCAAATCCAAGAGTTGGAAATCAGCAAAAAATCAGTAAATCAATTTTTTTTATAAATAGATTTATACTAAATCAAATCGAAAACTCGAGGATTGAACACTGGCTTACTTTAAATTATTTCAAATATATATATAACTATATCTTTCGAATATCAAATCATACTTCGGAATTTGAAATCAAAATTAGTTTCACAAAGTCACTCGTATAACAGAGCTATTGAAGTGGCCTCTCCCCACTCTGGAACTCGAAAATCAATGTCGATGATGCATGCACTCATCACCGAAATTATTTTCCAGTAACATAAGTGAGTTCTGGACTTCTATTTTCTTGAAAACTTATTTGAAGTTTTTCTCTCGAAATCCTTGCAAATCATTTGAAGTCATTTGAAACATTTATTATTCAGAAAATACTTTCAAATCTTATTATTATATATTTCAAAATCTTAAACCAATTTTCAAAAATACCGGAGTCCAATCTCTCGAATTTCAGATTCAAAACCTTTCAGTTATAAATCATTTTTATATAAATAAATTTTCTTATAATATTTTCAAATTTTCAAATCTTTTCGAAACTTCAAATTCTCGTTTTTTTATATGTATATAATCCTTATCGAAAACATTTTCTCTTTTATATATAAAATAAAATCATAGTTACCCAAATAAAAATTTTGGCATATAAAACAATTTTAAAATACAAACAAAACTCGATTTTCAAAGGATGATTCAAGAATGGATTTCAAAGCAAACAGAGATTCAAGTTTCATATCATACGAAAATAGGAACATAAATATCATAGTTTGAGAACTTCAGCTAAGCAAAAGATACAATAGAGTTCACCGAATGCAACCTAACAACTGCTGAAAACAAACAGATCCACCGAATACTACCCTACATAAAAAAAGCATCGGTATTAATTCTACCGGGTGGTACTTCAACGGGTCCAGAACACTCCCCCTCAATATGGCCCCAACTTCTGCATTTATTGCATAAATGCACGACACTCCCATCCTCCCTAACGTACTGCGGAAACGCAGCCTTCCTTCCGTACTTCCTCATAGGACAATTCCTGGCTATATGCCCAGGCATCCTGCAGTGATAGCAAATGGTTGATTGGTCGACTGATGCAGGAGGTGCAGCTTTTACCTTCTTCACCTTCTGGCAGCGACTGGGAAAGTGCCCCGTACTACGGCATTTAAAACAGAAGATCTTGGATCGAAAATGCTTGCCTTCTTTCTTCTTTCCTTCATCTCTCTTCCCGCACATGGCTGCATAATGTCCCTTCTCCTGACACCGGTAACAGATGACATGGTCATAAGGACCAGGTCCTGCCCTTTCCCTCTATAGCCTTTCCCACTTCTCCATTTTTTCCTCCTGTTCCTTACGGGCTAGTGCTCTTCGAGCTCGACGAGCTGCTTTCTGCTCTTCCAATTTTGCCATCTACAAAATAGTTTCCTATCATTCAAGGAGTCCAATATCAAACAAGATAGAGGTTCAAAATTTTAAGGGGAAACTTGACCAAAGGAAGTTTCTAAACGAAGTGGAAAGGCTTGAACGAAGATGAGGAAATACAAATTTAAACTAGACGATGGATATACTTATCTAAGAATACAAACAGGGAGAGGCAAACATGAATTTCGAAACCGAGGGACATTCCAAAATTCAAGGAAATCGAGTCAAAAGGAAGAGATTCAACTCGAACGAAAGTGATTCTGTAAATAAATTTGCCATATATGCTAAGTTTTTGCCTAGAGCCAAAGCTCTGATACCAACTGTAACGACTCGCTATTTTGGACCATTCAAATCGACAATAATACTATACATATCCGACTTGAATAATTCAAAATACCGAATTGTTAATTTAAATTTGGAAAAACATATACAGTAAATAAATCAATCACAGAATCACAGATACAGAGTAGTACAATAATACGCAGCGGAATAAATGAATAGTAGTTCATGAAACTAATATAACAAAGTTAGAAATAAAATACATCAGAATATCCCAGATACAGTGAAGTATCCAATGCAATAGATGACTTCTCTTAACGAATCAACTGGAAGTGCTGAAAGCTAAGCGATAGTTGGATCTCCAAACGAAGCTCCAAACTCCAAAGGTAAGTCTCAATGATGTATCACTCAGTCTGACCCGAGCGTAAAGCAAAACACTCGAGTCAAAATTAACATTCTTATATCAATAAATCCAACTCAAGTGAAATATCAACTGAAATAAAATTAACTTAGAGAAAGTTTGGGATAACCATCCTCTAAGTATCCCTAGAACTATCTATAGGGTAGAAATATACACTATGTCACCGTGGTCATCTCAATTTTATTTATTATTCAAAAACAAAATATCATTTCACTTCAAATATATTTGTTTTCAAATTTGATCACTTTCACAGTTACGATTCAAATCTATTCCAATCAAAAATTCAAATCTAATCAAATCTCAATTTATCAATTTAAAAATTCAACTCAATTCCTAAATAACCACTTAAATTTTATCGATCTCAAAATTCAAATTTGTAATCACAAAATACCCCTTTATATTTCAATATATTTCAAACTTTAAGTATTCAACGTTTCAAACTAAATTTTATTCAATTTAATTTTCTAAATAATAATTTCAAATTTTAGTTCAACTTAAATTCTCATTTTTATTCAATTTAGTTTCTAAATAATAATTCAACTATATTTATTTCAAGTACAGATTTGAATCTCAAAATAACCCATTTAAATTCCAATATAGTTCAAAGCTATAATATTTAAATGTTCAATTTAACAGTTTCATAAAGATCTCGATTAACCTCATTATTATTTAGTCTTGAAATGTTCCCTCATTTGATTCAATATCATTTAAGTAATATTAAATTACATTTTACTCAATATTTTATTTTAATTTATTTAAACGTGAAATATTCATTAAATCACTTAAATCAAAAATCTAATTATAAAAATCATACCTTTAGATTCCCCATTTAATAATTTCAAATCAATTTAATTAAATAAATCCTTATTTAAATACCATTTTTAATAAATCCAAATTTATCTCCCAATCCTAATTATTCAATTTATTACAAGAAAATCTTTTTGAAATATAGATTTACATAAATACTTAACCATATTATGTGTATTAAATCAATTCTAATTTAAATCAAATATTATTACTAAGACTATATGTAAAATTTCCATCTTAAGAATCAATATTTATTTAACCATATATTTCTTTCCAAAATCATTGAAATTATTTCAAAATATTTATATATGGACCAACGCTGTCTGTATATATTTTCTATCATATGGTCAAGTGCTACGAATATTTATCATTTCAATCCGTCCACTATATATATACGGGAGGATATCATTTCAACCCGTAATTCTAAATTCAATTAAATGAAAATTGCTTAGGTTTATCATTTCAACCCATAACGATTTTCTCCTATCCTAAAGTCTGTTCGGGTATGTATCATTTCATCCCATAGTGAATACTATACTAACAGGGCACTTGCAGAGTGATAACAGATATGATAATAATATAACAACATGCATATATCATCAATAACAGTATAATATAAACAATAGGATATTGTGTCATATCCCACAAGTGAACAGTCATAGATAATAACATAAATATAACAATTTAAATAACTACAGCAGCATACTTCAATTGTTGTTTCAATTGAAATCAAATTTAATAAATATAAGAATGTTAATCGTGAGTGATTGCTCACCTTTCGAGGCTAAAGAGAATAGACAATGAAGTTTAGTTACGAATTCCAAACCAACGCTAGATCGACACGATTCGACGAAGAAAACAGGCATGACGAACAAAGCTGATAAAAGGAAGAGAAAAAAATCGAATTCAAATTAGAACTAGATCGATGAAGATGAATGATATAAGTGAACTTACGATTATATATATAATTATATATAACTATTTACATATATAAAACATATTCTAAATTTAATATACATACATTTCAAATCATTGTTTTTAAACCAAACACAAAAACAAAACAAAAAATCAAACATATATGCAATATATATGTTGAAATAATACTAATACTTATTAAAATAAAAACTTATATATAATGTATGTTCATTGCAACATATCAACTGTCGCGTATATAACTTTTAAACTTTATCTTGTAAAATATATACTGTATAAACTTTTATAACTTAATAAACTTTATATTATAAATATACTATATACACTTAAAACCTGCACATGTGATACTTATATTTAAATAATAATATAACCATTACGTCATAAACCGCTTAGACATGCTAAAAATTTACTTTCAAAACCGTTATAAATACCATATACTTACCGACCAAATGTATAAACTCGATTGCTTAGATATATATATATGGTTTTCGTTCTTTTTCTCACTCACCTATTTTTTTTTGTTTCCAGTACATTGCATTAAGAAAGAGTAATATATAACAAAACCAACAAAACTCCAAAAAGATTCAAAAACAACAAAAAAGAAAAAAGAAAAGAAAAAAGAAAAGAAAAAAAAGTATATATATTTTTAAATCACCTTATATTATTTCATTTGATAACATGATACGTACAGCTTCACTTAAATCAAATTCACGTTTAAAATATTATATAAAAAAACAAAATACTAAGCTTAAATAAATTAGATCAAAAAGCATCTTTACATACACCAGCCGAAAAAATGATTTTTTTTTATAAACTAATATAACAACATATATACATATATAGACAAATACATTTATATATATTAAAGAATAACTTTGACATATATATATATATAAACCATATAATAGACGCTGCAAAATTTGTATAATATATTATTAAACTGGAAACAGGGAAACCCAAGATAATATAACCCATGTAACAAATTCACTGATATATATATATATATATATATATATATATATATATATATATATGCTAACAGACAGAAATAGTATACCTAATATATGCGAACGTATGCAAACTAGTGGTGACGAGTGTCTGATGGGTGATGGCGATAGGGGTATGCGGTTATGGCCTTGAAGAGGCGCTGTAACAACTTGGGAAAGAAAGAAAATAGGCTTCAGGGAGGAAGAGGAAGCAACAGTAGGTACAAACCCAAAGTTATAAAGGCAGAGGAAAAATGCTTTGCATAATTTAAGGTGAGCTTTAAATTTTTTAATAAATACAAAATGTATCTAAGTTTATACGTTTATAACTTTCCACCTGTAGTGTATGTATATAATGAACGGTCATAATGAAAGAAGTGGAAACAGGGAGCGTAGGAAAGGAAAGGTTAGAAAAATAAAATATTCACCTTTAAATTCCGGAGATTAATAAGGTAACGTACCTCTTTAATGAAATGTACAGCAACGGTCACAAGCTAAAATTTACCTGAAAGTTTAAAAAAATGAGGGGAAGATGGGTTTTTAAATTAATCACTTCCTAGAATTAATATGTCAATGAAAAAGGAAAGGAGATGAATCAGGGAAACATATTATAACTTATATATAACTATTAAACGGATAGATGGAAGAAAAGGTGAGCATGTGAGTAAAAGTGGAAACTGATTCATAAGCGAAATGGAATGTGAGCTATTGCCTGGGAAGAAAATGGAACAGTTTAAAAATTAAAGGCAACGGACTGCTGAAATTAAATGAGTATAAAACGTGTAAATGCTATATACTGAAACGGCTATAAATTTCAATTATTATTATAAAACGGGGAATTACGAAAGGCAGGGATGATGATCTCAAAGTTTATTATTGGCTAGGAATGGGGAAGTCTATCTGTGAATTGGAAAAATTATTGAGCAATTGAAATTTTAACGGTAGAAAAAGTAACAGCTACACACTGTTTTAGAAACAATCAAAGCAATTAATAGCTTGATTGGACAGCAAGAATAAATATGGAAGGACACGTTATAAAGGCAAAATGAACCGTTTGAAAATAAATAAAAGAAATGATGGCAAATAAAACAGCTGTGCCTTGAATTTCCCAAAATAAATTATTTTATGAACATCAATTATTACTGACTTAAATTGAACATAATCACAACCTAAAATATACTTCCTTAATTTTTGATGAAATTTATCATTTGCCACACTTAACTATACGTAATCCAAATGTAAAATTTTATTTCAAAATATTATTATTTAAAATTTCTCAAAAATCAAATTAAATACGCTTAATAAAACGATTAAAAATTTAAAAAAAAATTACGGGTCGTTACATTATATATATATATATATATATAGATTGGTATTTGGATATTTTCTTACCTATTGGAGCAGATGAGACCCTATACATTCCCGTGTATAAGCGGATGACCCTTTGTACGTGCTTCTGCCTCGAAGTGGACATTGTGCATATTTTCTAATATGTATATTTGTTGTAGGTGATAGGTTGGAGGGATCCAATTGGATTCCTCACCACTATTGGTTTTATTTACAGATATTGTGATATATGCTGTTATCATGTGGTATATGATGTTTTGGATGCCGTGATTAAAGAATTTGGTGTTATTGCAGCATTGGGCCAATTTTTGATAATTTAAAAATGTTATAGTGATGATTTCAAATTTAAAAGGATTTTCAATCGATTTTGAAAATATACGTTTTGTTAAAATTTTGAATTGTTAAAGAAATGGATTTATTTTAAATAAATAACTGTCATAATTTTTATGTTATAAAAATTATGACTTTTGTGAAATATATCGAAATGTGATTTTTGAAATATGGAATTAACTATTTTGTAAATAGTTTAAATTAAGATTTTTGAACTTATTATAAATATTTTATATATAAGATTTATAAAATTGAATTTTATAAATCGAAATAATAGGATTATAAAGGAGTTTTCTAAATGTTAAAATTAAGTTATAATTGAATCTCATAAGTAAATAAGATTTATATATTTATGAATTGATGATGTTATAAAAAGAATGAATTTTGTAAATAAACAGAATTATAAGTAATTAACTTATAATTTGGATTTTGGCATATAAACAAGATATAAATAAGATTGGTTAACAAAGGAATTTTGTGTATGAAAGTTTTATAATATATATGGAATTTATAAACATTGTTTTATAATTCCGAAATCAATTTATTTTGATAAGTTAAATATGAATGCTTATTAAAGGAATTCCATCCACGATTTTTGACAGTGGATAATCTTTTAATAAACATGTAGAAGTAATGAATTTGGTAAAGAAGATATATTCATGATTTTGGACAGTGAATTATCCTTTAAATTAAATGTGCAATAATAATGAATTTGGTTAGAGAATTATATTCATGATTTTGGACAGTGAATAATAATTTAAATAAAATGGATATTTTTGGAAAGTGGTATTTTAAATGTAGTTAAATGATTTGAAGATGTTTTAAAATGTGTTAAGTATCGGATACATAGATTTCGACATCCATTGTTGAAATAGACGTTTTGAGAAGTAAGGAAATGATGGACTATAACACTGTTGTTATAGTAAATGATTTTCGAAAGGAGATGTTTTGCATAGTATATGGGATTTATATATCTATCTAATTATCGTATCCCCATACTGATGGATTTGGGTTGTGTTAACGATGTTTTACGCAATTTTCGTTTTGACCCAAATAAATATGTTAAGAGAATGTTTTCCTTACAAAATAAAATATATATACTTAATCGCGATTTAAGTATATGTAATATTTTCTAAGTGTTTGAAAATAAATTGATTTGTGAACTACTTTTTACTAAATAACTATATGGAAATGTTTTCCAATATAGAAGTTGAAATGGTTTTGAGAATTATATCTTTTTAAATATAATTTGAAGTGAATATTTGGAAACTAATTTAGTTAATAAACTATTAATTAAAAGGGCCTAGTGATTGTTTATGATGCTAAATATTAGTTTGTTTGCTTTGATAGTTAAATAACCGACCATCAAATTTGGCCATTTTAGTTCCTCGACTTGATATGCGAACTATTTAGTCATACACTTAGTATGTAGCCTTCTGTGTAGGCTTGATTATTGTTTATGTTGAGGATGTTGATTCGTGTAGTGTGAAGTATTACTCCAATTTATCGAGCTTCCTTCTCGGCCAAAGGATAGCAAGTTGGAAGTTGGATACGTGATAAGCCTATGAGACTTAGTTTCTGTGTGAGGTTGAGAAACACTTTTGCGTTGTTGGTACGAAGAGACCGGGATTGGTTTATCCGAAAACCACTTCGGACTGACATTTATGCGACGATTATGCAGCTTGTGATGATATTGATATTCAGGATTTTCATAGTGGAGGATTACTTGTTGATCGTTTAGGGTTAAAATCCCAATATACATCTAGTAGAAATAGTCTCTTCATTATGAAATATCCAATGCAAGGACTATTCGCTACTAATCCTAGGGATTTTCCGATAGGATGTGGTAGGAAAGTACTTTTGGTTTGTCCCGTTTCTAGACAAATTGTATAGATGTTTGTCTGACCTTGCATTTCTAAAGATTACATACATTTTTTTTTTACAAATGTACATCGGTGGTGGCAGAGAAGACAACTTCTTTTAGCTTAACTCCCTCCTTGAGACATATGAGCTCAAGGGTTGTATTTTCGTGGAAGGCAATTAGTAGTCAATGGAAATGGCCATGTGACATTAAATTGACTTGATATGTGATATGTGAAAGGTAATTGTTACCTCAGGCCTCATTAACTGGAAATGACCGAAACAGAGTTAGATGTAGTAGGGCTAAGTATGTCGCTTTCAAGTAGGATATAATCATCCCCTTCTAGATATATCTTTACATGCTATAACGTCGTGTATCTGATTATTGTGGTTTGTATGCTTTGAGTGCTCTCGGAAAAGGAGGTGACGATTGGATGATGACATATTTGGTACATCTAGTTACAGAGGTAGGCCGGTCCTGTGTTTGTAGAGGGTAGATGCTCTGTGCCTCGGGACATCCATCTAGAGGTGTATCCATCGGAAGGTAGTCCCTTCACCATGTCATTTGTGTGGAAATCCAAACTCTGCTACATGCCTTCCATTTTGATTGTATTACCCATTTTGGGCTATATGTTGGAATTTAATCAATGTAACAATTTCGACTGTGATTAATATTATTTGTGCAATAGATACTATTATAATATATAAGAGGATTGGATATGAAGGATTTAGTTATCATAAGGTAAAAACATATCGTGTCTATGTGTGGGGGTGTCTTACGAGATATTCTTGTTTTGAAAGGAAAAGTTCGGTAATTTAATAAATTCAGTTGAGTATGTTTCTCATGCTGGTTCACCAGACTGATCCGAGCGTTCTTCCCTCTCAATGCTTGGGTCAGATCGAGTATATTTATAGGTTCAGATTTAGTGCTTTTCTTCAGCAAGCGAGTTGGTGATCTTCATTTCGTATACACCTATCAGTTTTGATTATCTGCTTTGCGCATTGTTGTTGATTATTATCGGCAATTGTACGGACAGGTACTACAATAACTGTCCAGGCTGATAACTAGTGATTGATTGTTGAAATCTGATGGAGGTATGTAAAAAAGAGTGTGGATTAAGGATCTTAAGGCTCATTTAACACTAGAGGGAGGGGTGAATAGTATTTAAGGGATTCTAAGACTTATATGGACTAAATTAAAATTATGACACAAACAAATGCAGAACTTAATCACAAAACAATCACAAAATCAAACACAGATGTAGAAAGTAAATAAAAAGCAGTAAAAGGAAAGAACACGCCGGATTTTATACTGGTTTGGAATTACCCTACATCTAGTCCTATACCAAGACAAACACCTCACACAGATTTTTATTATACCAATGTCAAGATTACAATCCTCAATTTCTAAAGGCCTTGAGGTACCCTCCCGTCTTCGAGTTTGGGGCAAACTCCTTTGATTTACGGGACACAAGATAACCCAATTGATTTCCAGGCACAACCACACCTTATAGAGAGACTCGATAAACTTTTCATTACAAATTGATCCTATAACTCTGAATAGCACTTTGATCTTCGGGAGAGGGTAGAGAATCAAACAAGAATGAGATTCTAATTTGATTCACTTGTGAATTCAACAGATTTCAGCACGATCTTAAAATATGAAAATTTTAGATTATGGTTTTGTGGAGAAGAAAAGAGTAAACAAAATAAGAAAATAGTTAGATAAAAAAATTCGTTTGTGATGGCTATTTATTGACCAACAACGGTCATAACCATTCGTGAAGAGATTTAAACGAATAGACACTTCTTTTGAAAATTGAAACTTTTGAATTTAACGGCTATCATGTCGACATAGGATATCCCATGATGTCGATATCCCTTAGTTAAAAACTATGTAAAATTTATTTTGAAAATGGTATTGAAAGGAAAACAAGATGAAATGATTCTGGAATAAAATAAACCAATTTTCCAATGTTTTAAAACAGAGAAGAGAAGAAAAATATATTTTTATTATGTATATATATAAATTTGATTTTAAATCTCACACACACATATATATATATATATATATATATTATAAAAAATATTTAAAAATCAGTTTCAAAAAAAATATTTAAAAAATCAAAAGATAGTTTTAAAAACAAACGAAACAAGAGTTTATTTAAAAAAATAAAGAATATTTTAAGGCTAAAACATCTTTTTGAAAATCATTTGAAAAGATAATTTTTAAGGCTAAAACATTTTGAAAAGCAGTTTTTAGAAAATCATTTTGAAGTAGTTTTGTAAGCTTCTTCCTGCAGAATTTCTCATCACATCAAAACTCGAGAACTTATACAAAATCAGGATGTTCGTGGGTTTGTAAGCCACTTGTTGTAGGTTTGTAAGCTACTTGTCGTGGGTTTGTAAGCTACTTATCGTGGTTTTGTAAGCCACTAAGAAGATAGAAATGAGTTCCTTCCCAACTGAAATTTGGAATGAAGATTTCCATGCTATTATGAAGTTTTAACAAAAACTAGACATGTCCTGAAATCTTGATCTTTATACTCTATAGTCTATAATCTTGATATCTCTATTCTAAATCTTAAGTCTTTATACTGATCAGTCTTCAGTAATCAATACCTATATATATATATATATATATATATATTGCATACTTCCTGCATATACATATCTATCTAGACAACAGTGTTAGTGTATATTTTATAATAAGATAAGTTAAAAAGGTTGTTTTCATCAAAACCAAAATCTCAGTTCCTAACAATCTCCCCCTTTTTGATGGTGAAAACCTATATTTATAAAATATACTTACCATACCATAACTCCAATCATAACTCCCCCTTACTCCATGACTCCCCCTTACTCCAATCATAACTCCCCCTACTCCAAGCCAACTACTATTTTATAACTTGTCCCCTCTATCATCAACAAAAACTTCTTACTAATAAATTCCCTGAACTTAATATAAGATAATAAACCATAATATAATAAGTAATCCATATATAAGTGTAATAAGTGCTAAGTGTAATCATAAGTATGAAATGTGATCATAAATGTGAAATTTGATCATGAGTGTGATCGTGCAATCCAGACATAAATCAATCATTATCCAATCATATTTACAGTAATTATTCAATCCACACATATATAAAAACCATACCAAATGTTTTAAATAAGTCAAGTCAATGAAGTTTAAAACACACCAATCAAATCAAACAAATAACATACAGAATTAATAGACATTCCTTGATACTTCCACCCATCCATCTTATCCAAAGATACGGTCTGCTTTGATGGCATCCCATTCTTCTTTATCTTTGTCGAGAGTGACTGGTGGATTTCCTTCGAGATCGTCCTTGTTAAGGGCTAAGATCATCCAACGAAGGTCGTCGAAATGTCTCTCTTGCTCCTTGATCATCTGCATTTGACTTAATTCTAAGTGTCGCTGATTACGAAGTATGAATATAAGGATATTCTTGAAGGAAGTGAGAGTTTCTTCAAGATTATCACTTAGATTCTTAATCGAAGAAGCCATAGTTCAAAAAATAAGTAGAAATAGAAAGGAAGTGATTAGAGATGAAGTTTGATAATTTATTCTGGAAGAAACAGGTATAAATAGGGGTAGAAAGTCGTTTAAAATAAATAGACACAAGTTAGTTACATGAAATTAAAATTTGAAAATGTAACTACTTTCTGTCCGTTGTATGTCAACATGGAGGGATAGTGGATGTCGACATGTCTCTTCCTAAAGTGACAATTTGCTTTGTTTTGAATATTATGAAAAACTATGTAACTAAAATTTGTATAATATAAAAACAAGCAATTACAGAGATAAGTGAAGTCGAATAATAGGAAATAAAGATTTCATTAATGATTCTAGTCAACGTTGCATAAAATAATATAATATTAACTAAAATAAAGAAAATGCATTGATAGAACTTGAAGTAAACAAGATAACATGAACTAAAACTAATTATATGAAGATGAAGAAGATGAAAGTCCAAGCTTTCTGCTAACTTTCCCGAAGAACTTGTCGATTTTAGTGGAAATCTTAACCCTTTTATTACTCATTGATCTTTTGAGTGTCTTTCGATTTTCCACTATAATTTTTTGATTATTGAGAATGGTCTTATTGGATGAATTAGTGGGATTAGTAGCAATATTCTCTAAGGAAGTTTCTTGATCTTCCTCCTCTTCAATTTTCATTCCTTCCTCTTCCTCTTCTTCTTCTTCCTCCATTTCTTCCATCTCTTCGTGAGCAAACCTTTCTTCCTTTTCTGTAAATGTTTCATGTGGTTAAAATACTAATGGAATTTGCATAAGGAAAATGTTACCATGGTTGAACACTTTTCTAATTATAAATTCTTCCCTTTTGAAATCAACTCTAAAGTAATTAAAAATCCGAGTGAGACAAACTCCATGATATAATGTATTTTCATCCATAGTAAAATCCTTGGGCCTTAGCTCATCCAAAATAACTGGAGCCCAATTAATATCATAATTTTCAAAAATTGCAAAAAGGGCTTTGCAAACTTTCAAAGTTAGGTTGTTGTACTTTCCCGATCTTGGTATAAGGGTGTGTTGAATAAGAAGGTTAACAATTCTTGGTTTTGAATGAAAATAACATTTTTTGAAATCAAAATTGTCATCCCCTTCAAAGATGTGATGAAATGTCTCTTGATCATTTTCATTTATTTGAAATTCCAAGAGATTCATTCTGGTGTACTTGCATCCTAAAATATTTTCTAAAGTTTCACAATCCAAAACTATTAGTGTTTCTTTAACACTACTCCAAATTTGTCCATCTTGCCCATCATAAAAATGACGATTCAAATTCGCATAAAACATCTTAACAAGATTTGGATAACATATAAAATCATTTTGTTTGTTATCTACTACACTAAGAATAGAACATTGTTGAAAAATATTTTCAATTTCATAAGAAGGAAAATCTTCAAAATAGCAAATTTTCCATATGAATTTTACCAAAGTTTACATAGTTGATGTAAGCTTTGATAGCTTCCGGGTCATTAAAAAGAAAGTTTTTGATAGCTTTTGGAAGCCTAATGGTGTTAGGATTGCTTGAAGAGGCCATTGAAGAAGTTTGAGAGGAGTTGAAGATAATGAGGATAAATTTGAAATTTGAAATAAAAGTGAAAAGTGACGATAAGGAGAGTGAATTAATAGAGATTCTATGGACATGTTCTCTGGTCAAGAGGCATTTTTCTAGAGCATTGAAGTTGGTGAAAAGGTGGAAGGAAATTCGAAATTTGAATACAAATTTTGAAATCAAATTTCTGAGCGGCATGTTGACATGGGGTATCCAGGTATGTCGACATGTGCCTATCAAATCAAAGGGCAAGTGTCTTTTCCTAATTTCTAATAAATGTACATATTATATCCTATATTCTACTTATATAATTCCTGTGATAACATTAAATATAATAATACTTAAATATTAATAATTTAATATTTAAAATTTTATTAAAATAATATTATTTTTGAATTTAAAATTCAAATTTCAAGAAATAAATTTGAATTTAAAATTCAAGGAATTTTAAAAAAATCAAGCAAACAAACAAGAATTTATTCAAAAAAGAAAAATTAAAAATAATGTAAATGCATACCTATTTTTAGATTCATACTCCATCATCGTCTGATTCAAGAATAACAGTGAAACATAGATTTGAATTATCCGTCTTCTTTTCATTATCACTGGATGATGAGTTTGAGTCATCAATGGTTGCTGTGTATGCTTTCTTTTTTTCCTTAACGAATCATTGTTTGAAGGGAACAACTATTTATCTGGATACGGACAATCTTTCCTATGATGCCCGACTTTATTGCAATTATAGCATCTATTAGTGTTGACGTTCTTCATATTACTTTTGGAATTCCATTGATCATTTCTTTTGTAATTATTCATTTTACTATATTTTAGGACTTTTTGGAAGTTTCTTGTCATGAAAGCAATCTGCTCATCACTGTCTGGTTTCGAAACTTCAGTTATTGCATTAAATGTTAATGATTCTTTTCTATAGCTTTGTTTTCTCTTCTTCCTTGCAGTGGAACTTCATAAAATATAAGATTCCCAATCAATTCTTCCATTTTCATTAAACTGGTATCATTTGCTTCTTCGATTGCGAGTGTCTTTTGATCCCATTTTGAAGTGTGTGAATTTAATTTTTCTGACTTGATCTTCCTCCGAGAAGCTTTTTCCTAGTGCAATTAGTAAATGAACAATATCTTGAAATCGACAATACATGTCGAAAATGGACTCATTTGCATGCATTTTAAACAGCTGAAACTGATAAGTTAACATGGAAATTTTAGTCTGCTTAACTTTTTTTGTTCCTTCATGGGTAACTTGCAAAGTTTTCCAGATTTCAAATACAGACTTACAAATAGATACTCTATTAGACTCATTCCTATCTAATGAACAAAATAATATATTTATGGCCTTTGAGTTATTTTATGCAACACCCCTTCGCTCAGCAGTCCACTGGGCAAAATCGGTAGTTGGTTCAACATACTCAATTTGTTTCATATTCCAAGTGTCTAAACCTACTGATTGTAAATAAATTTTCATTCTACAAGCCCAATATGCATAATTACCGCCATTGAAAAATGGTGGTCTGATAATAGACTGATCTTCTATAAATGAACCAGTGTTAGTGTTAACAGAACTAGTGTCAGAGTTGACATTACCAGTGTTGGTAGCCATTAATTTTTTTTTTTCAAGTTTCAGGTTATGAAAACTATGAAAACCAATGCTCTGATACCAATTGAAAGGGAGTGCGAATAAAGGATCTTAACGCTAATTTAACACTAGAGGGGAAGGGGTGAATAGAGTTTAACGGATTCTAAGACTTATATGGACTAAATTGAAATTATGATACAAACAAATGCAGAACTTAATCATAGAACAATCACAGAATTAAACACGGATGCAGAAAGTAAATAAAAAGCAGTAAAAGGAAATAACACACCGTATTTTATACTGGTTCGAAAGTCTAGTACTGTACCAAGGCAAACACCTCGTACGGATTTTATTATACCAATATCGAGATTACAATCCTCAATTTATAAAGGCATTGAGGTACCCTCCTGTATTCGAGTCTAGGGAAAACACTCTTGATTTACGGGACACATGATCAGCCAATTCATTTCCAAGCACAACCACACCTTAGAGAGAGACTCGATAAACTTTTGGTTACAAATTAATCCTATAACTCTGAATATCACTTTGATCTTCGAGAGAGGGCAGAGAATCAAACAAGAGTGACATTCTAATTTGATTCACTTAAGAATTTGGCAGAATTTCGGCATGATCTTAAAAATATGAATATTTTTGAATAGAATTGTGGAGAAGGAGTGAAGAAAGTAAGAAAATAGTTAGTTAAAAAATTCGTTTGTGAAGGCTATTTATAGACCAGTAACGATCATAACCATTAGTGAAGAGATTTAAACGAATAGGCACTTCTTTTGAAAATTGAAACTTTTGAATTTAACGGCCTCCATGTCGACATGGGGTATCGCATGATGTTGACAGCCCTTAGTTAAAAACTATGTGAAATTTATTTTGAAAATGGTATTGAAAGGAAAATAAGATGAAATGACTTTGGAGTAAAATAAACTAATTTTTCTATGTTTTGAAATAAAAAAGAGTGGAAAATATATTTTTAGAATGTATATATATAAATTTGATTTTAAATCTTAAGTATATATATGTATTATAAATAATATTTAAAAATCAAAAGATAATTTTAAAAGAAAACGAAGTTTAAAACAAGAGTTTATATAAAACAAAAACAAAGAATATTTTAAGGCTAAAACATCTTTTTGAAAATTATTTGAAAAGATAATTTTTAAGGCTAAAAAATAAAAGCGGTTTTGAAAATAATTTCGAAAAACCATTTTGAAGTAGTTTTGCAAGCTTCTTCCTGTAGAATATTTCATCACATCAAGACTCGAGAACTTGTACAAAACCAGGATGTTTGTCGGTTTGTAAGCCACTTGTCGTAGGTTTGTAAACTACTTGTCATGGGTTTGTAAGCCACTAAGAAGATAGAAATGGGTTCCATCCCAAATGAAATTTCGAATGAAGATTTCCGTGCTATTATGAAGGTTTAACAAAAACTAGACACTTATCGTGAAATCTTGATCTTGATAATCTAGAGTCTTCAATCTTGAAATCTCTATTCGAAATCTTCAGTCTTGAGTGTTTATATTGATCAGTCTTCGGTAATTAATATCTTCATATATATATACACACACACACTGCATAGTTCCTACATATACATATCTATCTAGACAATAGTGTTAGTATATATTTTATAATAAGATAAGTTAAAAATGTTATTGTCATCAAAACCAACATCTCAATTCCTAACACATATTTTTTTAATACAGATAGTGTGATATGATAGGAGAATTATATGTAATATATATATGTGTGTGTGTGTGTGTGTGTGTGTGTCAATCAAAATTTTAGAGTAGCCAAGTAATCTTTCCCTTTACTTCAAGTATTCATGCTAACATCATAGCCGAAATAATATGATAATAAATAAGTAAAAGTAAATTTATATCACAATTAAACAAAAAACTCATGGATACACAAAAAATACTTTATTTGATATTTCATTAAGATAAAATTTAATCTAATAGTATAAGGATAAAATTTTGGTTCTCAAAATGGGACCGGAGGGGAGGGGGTGGGGGGTTCGTTACTCCATAGTTAAGTACCTAATTAATTAAGTTTAATTACGGTTAATAGATTTTAATTTGTGAATTTGAAATTTAATTATGTAATTAAATGTAGTTTTTGAATAGTTGGTTTGATTTAATTAAAAGAAAGGAGTTATCATTTCTTAAAGATGATTTCAATTTAAATTAAGGTATTGTTGAATCAACTATTAAGCTTTTGATGATGAAATAAATTATTAAATTGGAAAAGTAAATTTAGTTTTGGTTTAAATTGATTTATTTTAATTGTATAATGAAATGATATATTATTTCTTATTTTAAATATTAGTTGGCATTAATGTGTTTGGTCAGTAAGTGGTATTGCTTCATTTGGGTTATAATAAAAGAAATTAAGGCTTATTTGCTTAATTAATGTAAATGAAATTCTTTACTTAACTAAAAATTTAGTAAGGTAGTGTGATTTGGGCCTAACCTATTTCGTAGAAGGAAATACTAAGCTAAGAAATGAACTGTACGTTTATTTCAGTATCTCACTTTTAAATTAATGAGTTAATTGTTGGAAATCAATTAGAAAATTATTTCAGGTAATACAATTTCAATTCTAATCCTATCTATGATCAAATTCAATTCAATAATTTGGATATTGAGTCTATGTTCTCTATTTCTCTTTGCATGCAACATTGGAGGTGAAATCTATGAAGTACGAGCTCCAATCTTCCTCTAATCAGCTATAATTTGCATTAGTAAGGTGAGTTAAACCTCATAAGATATATCTTCAGTTAATTCGTAAGTTGGAATTGTTTGACTAAATGTGAATTTTGGATTGAATTACCGTCTGTTATCTTCTACAGTGGGAAACTTATTTTTGAAATCTTTAGAAATGCTTATAGTAAATGAGTTCTTAGCAAAGTGGTGTTTGGTTGAGGTATACATATGTGTATATTTGGTAGTAAATTGAAGCTTCGGTACGTTAACCCACAGTGATTAGAGTAAGTCGTATCATCATCGGAGATGGTTTTTGGAGTTTTCACGCTCGAGGCAATGTCATTGGTCGATCCGTAGTTTCCACCGGTCCACCGCTAATAGTCGACCGGTGGGAGACCATGGTCGACCGGTCAGATAGTTTCAAGCATTCTTCTATGTAAATTTGAACATGTTTACATGTTTCCTTCTATTTTCCTTCTGGCTTTCTTTTGCTTTCATTTTTCGATAGTTTTTGGACTTTTGATTCCTCCTTGAGATGGTATAACCTTGAGATAATATAGAGTTCAACTCTATGGATCAATTTAATGTTATGGTCTTGTAATGAATTTGGATTTTTTGGAGTAGTAAATTCTCTTATTTTTTTATTGACTTTGATTTATCTAATTCAAAGGCTTATAATTTTATAAACATATACCTATCCATTATATAAAGATAAAAAGGTGATTTGAATACAAATAAATTTATAAAAGCGAGGATATTCTTAATTACTGATTTCAAACTTGTTCTCAAAACAATATAATTTCCTTTTATAATTGAGTTTAATAAGCGAATATATATATAGTAAATATTTTTAGTAAAAATGATTATGGATTTTTGAGTATGGTTTTAGGAATTATAAACTTAAGTTATTTTTAAACAAATATTTAAATACCAATATGGGTTTGGAAAATGGGTATTTTTGGTTTTATAAAATAGATAGTTACTCAGATACATAGTCTTTTGAATATGATTTGTGAACTATGGATACTTTAAATAAAAATTTCCAATAAATATTTATATAAAAGCCTTTTGATATTAAAATGGGAATGTTGATTGTTTTATCAAAGGGTGTGTGTGTGTGTGTGTGTATAGTTGAGAAATAAATGAGTTTATGGATTTTAAATAAGAAGTTTGAAAGTAAGTATATATGCAAACTATTTTAGAAATCATTTCTTATAAAGTAAAATTATGGTATTTGCTTTCAAACTATAAATTCTTATTTAATTTTATTGAACTTATCTTTTGGCAGTTTATGTGTTCATTTGGCAATTTTGTGTGACTTTTGGATTTGGAAATAAAAACATTTTGATAACCTTAATCCTATAATATGAGGAGTACTAATAATCAAGTTTATGTTATTTATTGGTTTAAATTCTTTCAAGTAACGCTTCATCGAATATGGTATAACTTACTGAATAGAATGTTTGAGTGGAATTTACCAAACCATTAGCGAATACTTGAATTTCACCAGGTAGTATGAGATGCTTTGGTTAAATTCTTGTGATTGCCTTTGAGAGAGTACTTAAGACTTTAGGGTTGTATTCTCTTTTGGTGTTCGGCATAGGACCGATAGATCCTTAAGAGAATATAGTTCAATTTTTCTAGTGGTATTCGTAATGTGTGAGATTTACCAGCTTCTAGTAAATACTTGAATTTCACTAGACGATATAAGTGTTTTGGTTAAGTTCTTGTGATTACTAAGAGAGATAATATTTGGCACTTTAGAGCGTGTTCTCTTTGGGTGTCCGACATTTGTGTAGGCCGATAGATATTTAAGAGGTACACTCATGGATTTTTCTATGATTATTGTGATCGGTATGAGTTAAATCTTCTTCGGTCATTGAGTTACGTTTCTAAAATCGTTGTGATTGGTCTGGATCTGTTTTCTTGGATTTTGAGATTTTGTTTTCACGGTATGGACGATCATTGGTATCAGATCGTTATGAGTGATACTATCTTTTGTTTTCCACGATATGAGTACGATCATTGAAATCGATATGAATTTGGTTTCTTCGATTTTGAGATATTATTATTTATTCTGGAATTTCTGGGTTTTGTGACTATTCCGTATTTGTGATTTGTGCCTTGAGATGGATTCTAAGATTTGATGATTCATTTATGTTTCATGATTTAAATTATTCTGTATTTTGTGATAGAATATAAGTTAGAGTATTCTGGTGACTTGTTTATACATATGACATCTGTATTTATTTATATCCCATATATCATTGTGTTATATCTTTTTCTCACACTGTGGATATGTAAAAATAGTCTGACCCGTTTATTTCATAATACTCGGGTCGGGCCGAGACTATTCAGGTTACAAGACATGTAGACTTTGAATGGGTGTGGTAGCAGGGTGATAAACTATTATGACTTTTTAGTTTATCCCATATAGGGTTTTGTGTATGTATATGAGATGTACATTTTGTGATAGTGACATGTATTGGTTGTATATTATGTAAGTATAATATTATATTTGAAGAGTCGTAGTTTGTATATGTATAATATGTATTTTTATTTCATTGTGATTTGTTACTATTATTTTATATGCTATAATGTTCTGATTATCACAAACCGATGTGTTTATTACTTTAGACTGAGACCGTATACGTCAAATTTTATTTTAGAGACAAAGTAAAACAGTAAATATGTTGTGTCAGTGTTAGTTTAAAGAATTATTCACATACGATCATCCTTAACAAGCTGCATTCTTTGTATTAGTAAATGATATCACATATAATGTTCTTTAACAAATGGGTTTAGCGGTGGGGTCATTACAACCTGTAAAATGCTTCAATTTAGTTATACAAATAAATATGAGGAGATCATGGATTAAACCTTTCTGTATTCACTTTATTCTTACCAGCGGAGGAATGCTGCAACAAACAAAGTTAAAGAATACGAAAAACTAATCTTGGAATTACCAATGGAAGGTCATACCGTATTAAAGGTTTTGATTGTTTTCTCATCAATTTAAGGTTCGACTACTAGGTGAGATAGGATTATTTTACTAGTATTTTAGTATCTGATTTATCCATGGTCAACTTTAGCTAATTTTTTAGTAAGATCCATTGCATATTCTAAGCAGATCGTGAAAAATGACATTTTATTTAACAATTTGATAAATGTTATAGGAGATCATAAGAAAATAAACTCCCTTCATGAAATCAAAACTAATTAATTTTTACTTTTCTACCAATTACTCAAATTTGACAGACACCTACCAAAATTTCTTTTTTACTTTTAAGATGTCCTTGATTTTTCACATAATTTTTCCTTTGTCATCGTCAAATTTTACATATTCAATATTCTTTTTTTTCCATTTGGTATTTATTATTTCATGTCTTATGAACTAATCGTGTGCTAATTTGGAGTATTTTATTAATTACCGCAATGCATCTAAATATAATTTAGTATCCCTTACAAAAATTTCAATACAAGTGGAATCCCTCCAAAATTATTCTCCTCTTATCTGAAAATGAAGTCCATTTTAACAGTCTCATCAATTGTTTGTTTCTAATAACAATTGCATTTGTGGAAATTACGTTTGTCTCCTTATTATTTTTCATTTGTCCTTAAATCCACATAATAATTTTCATATTTCAAAGTACATCCCTATTTTTATATATAACATTAAACAAGTCGTTATTAGGCTTTTAAGGTTGCAGCTCAAGATTGTTATACTATAAATGACATATTTCATGCACATAAATGATTTAAAAATACTTAAAGAACAAATTATTATCCTTCTGTGCATTTTTCTTCTTCATCGCACCATACACTTAAATGATGCAAGTTACCAAGTATAGATGTGATTATCATTGTTGCACTTAATTTGGAAGAGTTTACATTTTGATTTGTGATTTAGATTACTAATTTTTTATCGTAATTATATAACTATAGATATTCGACATAAAAGGCAGAGGTCATATTTCCCATGAAAAATGAAAAGAATATTGTAACAAGATGGCAACTATTAACACTCGCTTTTATTTTTACCAAAACAATTGCTTTCCATAACTCGCTTAAAATATTATATTTTTTTCTTCCTAAACAAACTCAAACATTCCTTATTATTATACTTGAAAGAAAAACAAAAACATTATTCATCTCTCTACATGTAGCGAGGTTGTGAATAACCAAAATCAAAATCTAACTAGTGACACTTCATTTTAATCTCTTTGTACTATGTTCAATTCTTGCCCCATTTACAGGTATCGAATTCAGTTAATTTCAATCGAAATCGTTAATCAAAATCCAAATCAAATCTATGAATCGATGTACATAATTCAGCTAATTCATATATTTTTCCAATCACCTAAATCCTTTAAGATTCAAAGACCTAAGAAAGTAGGAAGAGATTGTTTTAGAAGGCGGGTTTAGAAAGTAAGATCACTTTATTTATTTTATTTTAATTTGAAGCGGTGTCAAGGAGAATCTCATCAAATGTAAGTGCCAGCGTACTTAGTAAGAAGGTATAAGCCAAAAGAAGAAACATTTATAAAATTAGATTCAGGACACAAAAATTAAATTTTAGTTGAAGGACAAAGTCCACATTTTCTCTCATCAACATCAATCTCATCTCTAACCTACACTATTGTACCATTAGACACATACCGCACTGTCAAATGTCATTATCACCACCTAGACACCATATCTCTATTATTGATGCTGCTTTCATCATCGTAACCTTAACTATGTCGAAAACCCTAACTACCACCCTAAATCATGGAAACACAAGTCTTCACCAATCTTACTGTAATGTCCCCTATTGAGATCCTAAAATGAACGCCGACGATGTAGCAAACATCATCGGAATTACTTTCAATTGATAAAATGGGATTAGTTTTTCCAATAAGATTAAGTAAATAGAGCAGCTAAATACTATTTCATTATATAAATTATCTTTATATTTTTGTTTCCAAAAAGATGTCCAAATAAGGTGTGACGACTGTGGAAATTTAACCCATGTCACCTCCGAAAGTAATGTGCTAAAAAAAATAGTTAACTGTTCGAAAAGAATGTTATACACTACCCCCTTAAAGAGCCCAATGTCCTTATTAGCTCACAATCACACATGACCCATGCATTTTTTTACAACCCACATTAGTACCCTACCAACTAATATCTGCATTACAACAAACTGTTTCGGGTGGGTACCAACTCTAATAACGAATATGATGATTATGGGATTTAAATCCCCGTCGCTTCGAAAAGCAACACCATGCTCTAACTATTATACTAAAAGGTCTTTTTTTCGAAAGAAAGGTGTTATACAGGGGTGAACATAATGGACATAATGACAGTGACATGTCCAACATTAGAGATGTCGGTATCTTTACTTAACCAGTTATAAATTCTAGTTTTATAGCAGTATAATAAAATAAAATACTAATAACTATTAAGCCTCTTACTCCACCTTTGAAGCTTTATTCATTTTTAAAATAACTTAGCTAATCTCATAAATAGAGAGGTCTCAAATAAGTATCCATGAATTTATATGGAAAACAATGATAAAAACACGGATCAAGCATATAGCTTGGTATGAGTAATACTTCTCCCTAAACATAAAATATAGTGAAAGCACACCATCTATTGGCATGGAACAAGTTTTCCCCTCACTAGACCATAAGCAATAATTACATCATGCCCCTTAAGGGCATCATATCACGAGCATAATCATATAAGCATCATTTTCGATCATAGTTATACCATGTACTTATCATCAAACTATGAACCATATCATGCAATCATTGATTCCAAATCCAAGTATCACCTATACTTATCATCATCATGATCTATTTGCATAAAAAATGGATAAACACCTCCATTCGATCTATTGTAGAGCTATAAATACATGGTGTATGCCACAAATATTATATTTATATCATGATTACTTTTCAGAGAGCAGATTGCATACAGGTTATGCAGAAAGTAAATGGCAGTAAAGTAAAGAAAACAAAGATTTATAGTGATTCGGCTAGAATGTGCCTACATCCATTTTCCATTTTCATTATTCTTCCTATGTATCTTTGATACTATGTCCGGGGTACAAAATACAATGATATGTAGCTCAAAAGATAGTAAGATATAACTCAAGAGAGTCTGTTCAACCTTTCCTCTATAGCTATTCCTGCCTGCCTATTTTTGTTCAGTTGTTTCTGTTTGGCTGTTTCTACTCGGCAGTTCCTGTTAGGCAGATCCTGCTAAGCTGTTCTTGTTAGGTAGATCCTAACTTTACCTGACTTGTCCATCATTATTATTGTAACGACCCAGAATATCTGTCACTTGAAATTCGTATATTTAATTGATTTTAAATATGCACAAGTTAAATATATAAGTTGAATATATTATATTTAGAATATCTGGATTTAATTGGATAATTAAATGGTTGATTGAATATTTGAAATTGTGTAAATAATAGAAAACTGAATTTAATGTGAATAAAAATGATGTACAAAGTTGAATTGAATTCTATTTGAATTATAATGATGTTAGAGAACTTTTAAAATTGAGTTAAAAGTTAATTTGTAGAAATTGAATATTTTAATATTTAATTGACGAGTAAAAATAGCCATTTTTCAAACAGTCTCGGATTTTGACGAAACCAGTTTCATTGGATCTATTATGTAATATTATTGTATGATTTCAAATTTCGTGTCAATCGGATTTACGGTTTGTCTAGGGCAAGATAAAATGCGTAGAAATCTTTTTAAGGGAATTTTAAATTTAAATAATTCGATTCGAAAATCTATCTTTCAAATATGATCGAATTGGCTTTCGATATATATTCCATTGCGTTCGAAATAGAGGTAAAACGTTATAAACACCAGGCGACATGTTTTGTTTCGAGTTCGAAAATTTTGGCGATGAATAGTGTCGCAACATTTTCTATAAAAGGACATGAATATCTTCATTTTGCAAAACCCTAATTGAAACTAGGTCTGGCCGCCACTTGATTTTCAATGGCCGAAACTATCCAATTTTCTTCCCTCGATCTCTCTAAATCCATAAACAATTAGCAAATACTTTCAACTACAAAGTTGTAGATCATCGCGAGATCTTAGAAACCAACGGTCACGATCGAATTTAACATGATGGATTGGCGGCAACAGACATTCGAATGTCCAATGTTCGAGCACGAAAATCTAGCCATTGTTGAGGCCGAGCTCGACAAGGCTCTAGCCGATGGTGCACATGCAAGAGGGCTACAAAGTGATGGTCTTCGATCGACCAGAAATTCATCGTGGAGGGTGCGTTAATTTGAAGAACGTCGGCAGCAATGAGTAAATTGCGTACCCGATTTTGAACCTAGGAAGAAGATGATAAACAAACGCGGCCCAGATCTGCTACAGATGAAACATGCGGCCGGATGAAGTTAGGGTTTTAAAAACAAAATAATTTGTAAATTTATTTATATTAAAATTTGTATAATCTTCAAAACGCTATATCTTTTTCATACAAGGTCTGTTTCGCACGAAACGACTTGTATTGGGTCCGTATGGACGAGCACTACGGTATAGAGATTGATTGGGATTTATTTGAGCTAGTGTAAATTTTGGTTGAAATTAAACACTTGTTTAATTTTAATCGGAATAAATCGCTATTGCGACGACTACAAGCAATGTGAGTACAACTCACTCTTTCTGACTCACTGATATTTTTATATAAGTAAGAATAAATATTATTTATGATGATTGATGACTGCTTGGATGATATATGATATATTGATTGATATTTGGATATACACATGCCTAGTGGAGCAGATGACCTTATATGTTCCCGTATATGAGCGGATGATCCTTTGTCGCGAGTCTGCCTTGAAGAGAACATTGTACATATATTCTAATATGTATATTGGTTGCAGGTGACAGGTTGGAGGGATCTAACTAGATTCCTCACCAGTATTGATTTATTTACAGATATTGTGATATATACTGTTATCATATTATATGATGTTTTGGATGCCGTGATTGTTGTATTTAGTACTGTTGCAGCATTGGGCCTATTTTTGGAATTTTAAAAATGTTAAAGTGATGATTTCCAAATTTAAAAGGATTTTCAAGTGATTTTGAAAATAAACGTTTTATTGACATTTGAGAAATATAATTGAAATGCGATTTTTGAAATACGGCGTTAATGATTTTGTAAAATAGTATAAATTATGGTTTTGGATTTATTATAAATGGTTTATATAAAAGATTTATAAAATTTATATTTTATAACTTAAAATATTGGAATTATAAAACAAGTATTATAAGTGTTAAAACGAGTTATAAATGAATCTTATAAGTAATAAGATTTATAAATTTTGTGAAGTTATAAAAAAGAATGAATTTTGGGAATAAATGATTTATAAGTTATTAACTTATAATTAGACTTTGGAATATAAATGAGATACAAATGAGATTTTTTAAAAAAGGAAATTTATAAATTAAAGCTTTTATAAAATAGGAATGGAATTTATAAATATTGTTTATAAATCCGAAATCAATTTAATTTGATAAGTTAAATATAGAACATTATTAAAGGCATTATATCCACGATTTTGGACGGTGGGTAATCCTTTAATTTAAGTTTGCAATAGTGATGAATTTGGTAAAGGCATTATATCCACGATTTTGGACAGTGGATTATCCTTTAATTAAATGTGTAGAAATATTAAATTGGGTAAACAATTTGTATTCACGATTTTGGACAGTGAATAATATATTAAATGAATGTTTTGGAAAGTGATATTTTACTTGAACTTAAATGGTTTAAAGTTGTTTTAAAATGTGTTAAATATCGAATACTTAGATTTCAACATTCATTGTTGAAATAGATGTTTTCGAGAAGTAAGGAGATGATGGACTATAACACTGTTGCTATCTAAATTGCCAAATCCCTATACTATCGATTTTGGGTTGTCGTAACAATGTTTTACGCACCAATCAGTCTGACCCAAATAAATGTGTTTAAGTGAATGTTTTCCTTAAAGAATAACTATATGCTTATACCTGATTTAAGTATATATAATATTTTCTAAGTGTTGAAAATAAATTGATTTGTGAATTAATTATTATTAAATAAGTATTTGGAAATGTTTTCCAATATAGAAAGTTGAAATGGTTTGAGATTATATTTTTTTAAAGATAATTTGAAGTGAATATTTGACAAGTTATTTAATTAATAAAGATTAGTTAAAAGGGCCTAGTGATTGTTATAGTGTTGACTATTTGTTTGTTTGCTTTGATAGTTAAATAACCGACTATCAAACATTAGCCAAATTTTAGTTCCTCGACTTTATATGGGAACTATGTAGTCGTACACTTAGTACATTGCCTTCTGTGTAGGCTTGATTATCGTTTGTGTTGAGGATTTTGATTTGTATAGTGCGGAGTATTACTCCAATCTATCGAGCTTTCTTCTTGGTCCGAAGGATAGCAAGTTGAAAGTTGGAGACGTGATAAGTCTATGAGACATAGTTGCTGTGTGAGGTTGAGAAACGCTTTTGCGTTGTTGGTGCGAAGAGATCGGAATCAGATTTATCTGAAAACCACTTTGGACCAATGCACATGCGATGATTGTGCAAGTTGCTTGTGATGATATTGATATTCCGAAGTTTCATAGTGGGCGACTGCTTGTTGATCGTTTGGGGTTAAAATCCCAATATGCATCCAGTAGCAACGGTATCTTCATTATGAAATATCCAATGCAAGGACTATTCGCTACTAATCCAGGTATTTCCCGATAGGATGTGGTACGAAAGTACCTTCGATTTCTCCTGTTCCTGGACAACTTGTATGGATGTTTGTATGACATTGCATTTCTAAATATTACGTACATTGGTTTTTACAAACGTACATCAACGGTGGCGGAGAAGGCAACTTCTCTTAGTTTAACACCCTCCTTGAGACGTATGAGCTTAAGGGTTGTATTTTTGTGGAAGACAATTAGTAGTCAACGGAAATGGCCGTGTGGCATTCAAAGTGATGTGATATGTTCTTGTGAAAGGTAATCGTTACCTCATCAGGCCTCATCAACCGGAAATGACCAAAACAAGATTAGATGCAGCAGGGCTAAGTGGGTCATTCCCATTAGGGTATGATCATCCTCTTCTAGATATATATTTCTATGCTATGACGTCGTGTATCTGATTATGTGGTTTGTATGCTTAGAGGGCCCTTGGTAAAGGTCGGTAACGACCGGAGGATGACATATTCGGTACCATCTAGTTATAGAGGTGTGTCAGTCTTGTGTTGGTAGAGAAACTTTGTGATGGTTTCCCGATACATTATTCTAGAGATGTACTGCTGGAAGATAGTCCCTTTACTTGGTCATATGTATGGAAATCCAAACTCCGCTACGTGTTTTCCATTTTGATTGTATTACCCAATTGGGCTATATGCTGGAATTTAATCAATGAAACAATTTCAGCTATGATTAATATTATTTGTGCAATAGACACTAGTATAATATAAGAGGATTTGAGATGATATGTTTTAGTTATCGTAAGGCAAAAACATGTCCGTGTTTATGTGTGGACTAGTCTTACGAAATACTTTTGTTTGATAAAGGAAAAGTTTGCTAATTTAATAAATTCAGTAGAGTGTATTTCTCACGCTGGTTGACCAGACTGATCCGGGCGTTCTTCCCATTCAATGCTCGGGTCAGACCGAGTATATTTTTAGGTTTAGATTTGGTGCTTTTGGAGCTTCAGCAGGAGAGCTGGAGATCTTCATTTTGTATACGTTTATCTTTTTTGATTATTGATTATCCGCTGCATTGCTTAGTTGTTTTAAATTATCGGCATTTGTTAGGACAGGTTATTATAACTGTTCAGGCTGATAACTATTGATTGATTGTTGAACTCTGATTGATGTGTATATATATACAGTTTCTATTTTGTAAAGATCATTGATATGATATTATATGTTTTCCGCTGCGATGTGAGATTCTGTATTATTCTGTTTGGTTCTATCTTCTCTCTTTCTTCTCTTCTTCTCTCTTCTATTCTTTCTCTTGACTTTCTATCGGTCTGTGCTTTTTGGGTCGGACATGTGTGGTTTATTGTCGATTCAAAGGGTACGGATTTGCGGGTCGTCACACGTGGTATCAAAACTTAGATTTTGTATATTCCTAAGCTTTGATGTGTACTCAGTATAGATAGGGACAGTAGCACTCTAGATTGAGTTTGAGTGTATTATATATATGAGCGCGTATTTGTTAGTGAATATAAAATATTTTATATCGTGTTTGCTTATCTGTTGAGCTGTTTGTGAATTCTGGTCGGTATGTGGGATGTCATGTTATCGATAGGGATTTACAAACACTTAAATGAGGCAAGTCAACATAGTACTATTTTAAATTGCGTAAATGAAATAACTTTACCTCGACTATATTTTGTATATAAAGGAAACCATTTTTCAAGAATTATTAAAGTGTATATGAATTGATTGATTGGTTGTTTGAAAATGTAAATATATATATATATATAAGTTAATAAAAGTTGGTTGAATAATCTAAATAAAAACAACAATTGTGCGAGAATATATTATATAAGCAAATGAATTATAAGTATGGAATTATAACTAATATGATTTATAATTGTGAGATCATCTTATAGATAAGAAGTGAAGCTGTATGAATATATTTATAAATATGAGTTATAAATAAAAATGGATTTAGACTAATTATTTGAAAAGTTGAATCCCATTGATTTTGAAAGTTGTTTTTCAAAATTAAAGAGATTATATTGTTATAAATAGAAAATAAGTGAAATTATATAAGTAAAAAGATTTATAAACGTGATTTATGAATAAAAGGAAATTTTTGAAAGAATAGAAAGCATTGAATTCACTACTGTTACTGAAAAATAATAAGGGCGATGACTGCAGCATCATCGGTATCATTTTCGAGTTTCTGTGTGTTGGATTTGCTACCAATAGTAAATTGAAAATTGAAGTTTTGTTATGATAGACAAATTTGAATTTAAAATCCAAGTTAAAATTGATAAAAATAAGTGAAACGAGTTTTGGACTTATATTATGAAAAAAAAATAGCTTTGGTAGAGTTGAAATAAATTTGAGTTAGCATATTAAATATATGATTTGAAATTTAACTAAAGTAAAGTTAAATAAATTGAATTGGGTCTTAATTGGATTAGATAAATTATTGGAATGAAAATTAAACTGGTAAGTGATTATATAATATGAATTTGGAAGTTTAAATAATAAGTTGTATAATTTATAAAGTGAGATAATATAAGTAAAACAAATGTTAAAATGGTTAAACTATTTTGTTAAGTAAAACCAGATATGAATTTGAATAGTGAGATGAAATTTGACTTTAGTAAAAGGTTAATGGAATAAATTAGAGATGAACATAAGTTGTATAGTGAAAGTGAAGGTAAATGAAATTGAAATGAAATATAATTTAAGTGATGTTGAATAAAGTTGATTTTTGTATCGAAGTATATTAATAAGGTGAATTAATGAGATAAAAGTAGCTAGATGAAAATGAACTTGAGTTATATAAAGAAATTCAACATGAAATGTATAATGAATTAGAATTAAAAATGTTGTTGTTAAGAAGTTGTGAATTGATAATAACATTGAAAGTGTTGTATAAAATGTGATTATAGTGAATACTAGAATTCAATCTAAATTGAATGTTAAACCAATTGGAATTAAAAGTGTTGAACCAAATTGAATGAATGTAAAGTAAATTAATTTGGTTATGTTGGATATACATTGTTTGTTAGATGATGGTTAGTTGATTGAATAAAAATTCAGAAAATAAATAATTGAATTCAAATTAAAAGTGAAGTAAGAATAAATGGAAATGCAATTGATTTGATTTGGAAGTGAACAAACTTGAATATGAATATATGAATGTTGATAAAATCCAATGTTAATGAATCAAATATGATTGAATTGAAAATCAATCCAATGAATATTAATAAGAAGTGAAGGTATATTGATTTGGTTATGGATTGATTGGATAGATATGGTTGTTGGATGATCGTTGTTTGATGGTTGGATTTGTTGCTTATTGATTGCATTTTCTATATTGGCATATATAGTAGTTGTATTGGTATATGTTGTATATTGATATTACTTTCATATATATACATGTTTATCATTTGTGTATTGAGTGTTTAGTAGGTGCGGATGGCGTATGCTTCGCATTTGGAGCTCGCTTTCACGCTATATTAGCCGTATATGCTTGCTAATGATATATAAGGTACATACGTCGGATTACATATCGTACTTTTATACTTTTTTCCTTCTGGATGCCTCATCCTCGATGATGAGATGTATATTTTCCATATATATGTGTGTGTGTGTGTGTGTGTGTGTTGTTATCCTACTACGATCGAACCGCGCAAAGGAGACGCTGACGATTTTTTTTGAAAATCTAAGGCGTTAAAATTTTTTTTCAAAATTTTGGAAAATTTGTAATAAATATAATTTTGACTCTGAGTTATAAAAGTTAAACGATATTAGTTGGTTTTGAAAAGATAAATAAGAATAGATTTGGAAAACTTAGAAAAGTTTTTATACGAGTTTAGTTAATGGATTTTGTAACTTTTTCTTACTTAGTAATTTCGAGGTCGAAATTCTTTTAAGTAGGGGAGAATGTAACGACCTAGAATTTCTGTCATTTGAAATTCATATATTTAATTGATTTTAAATATGCACAAGTTAAGTATATAAGCTGGATAGATTATATTTCGAATATCTGGATTTAATTGGATAATTAAATGGTTAATTGAATATTTGAAATTGCGTAAATAAAAGAAAATTGAATTTAATGTGAATAAAAATGATGTATAAAGTTGAATTAAATCTTATTTGAATTATAATTATGTTAGAGAACTTTTAAAATTGAATTAAAAGTTAATTTGTAGAAATTGAATATTTTAATGTTTAATTGACGAGTAAAAATAGCCATTTTTCAAACAGTCTCGGATTTCGACGAAACTAGTTTCATTGGTTCCATAATGTAATATTATTGTACAATTTCAAATTTCATGTCAATCGGATTTACGGTTTGTCCGAGGCAAGCTAAAACGGGTAGAAATCTATTTAAGTGAATTTTAAATTTAAATAATTCGATTCGAAAACCTCTTTCAAATACAATCAAATTGGCTTTCGATAAATATTCCATTGCGTTCGGAATAGGGGTAAAGCATTATAAACACCAGGCGGCACGTTTTGTTTCAAATTCGAAAATTTTGGCAATGAATAGTGTCGCAACATTTTCTATAAAAGGACGTGAATATCTTCATTTTGCAAAACCCTAATTGAAACTAGGTCTGGCCGCCACTTGATTTTCAATTGCCAAAATACCCAATTTTCTTCCCTCGATCTCTCTAAATCCATAAACAATTAGCAAATACTTTCAACTACAAAGTTGTAGATCATCGCGAGATCTTTGAAACCAACAGTCACGATCGAATTTAACATGATGGATTGGTGGAAATAGACATTCGAACGTCCATTGTTCGAGCACGAAAATCTAGCCATTGTTGAGGCCGAGCTCGACAAGGCTCTAGCCGATGGTGCATATGCGTGAGGGCTACAAAGTGATGGTCTTCGATCGACCAGAAATTCATCGTGGAGGGTGCGTTAATTTGAAGAACGTCGGGGGCAATGGGTAAATCGCGTACGCGATTTTGAACCTGGGAAGAAGATGATAAAAAACACGGCCCAGATCTGCTACAGATGAAATGTGCGGCCGTATGAAGTTAGGGTTTTAAAAACAAAATAATTTGTAAATTTATTTATATTAAAATTTGTATAATCTTTAAAACGCTATATCTTTTTCATACAAGGTCCGTTTCGCACGAAACGACTTGCGTTGGTCCATATGGACGAGCACTATAGTATGGAGCTGGATTGGGATTTATTTGAGCTAGTGTAAATTTTGGTTGAAATTAAACGCTTGTTTAATTTTAATCGGAATAAATCGTTATTGCGATGACTACAAGCAATGTGAGTACAACTCACTCTTTCTGACTCACTGATGTTTTTATATAAGTAAGAATAAATATTATTTATGATGATTGATGACTGTTTGGTTGATAAATGATATATTGATTGATATTTGGATATATACCTCTCTAGTGGAGCAGATGACCATATATATTCCCGTGTATGAGCGGATGACCCTTTGTACACGCGTTTGCCTTGAAGCGGACATTGTATACATATTCTAATATGTATATTTGTTGTAGGTGACAGGTTGGAGGGATCCAACTGGATTCCTCACTAGTATTGATTTATTTATATATTGTGGTATATGCTGTTATCATATTATATATGATGTTTTGGATGATGTGATTGTTGTATTTAGTACTAATGCAGCATTGGGCCAATTTTTGGAATTTTAAAAATGTTAAAGTGATGATTTCAAAATTTAAAAGGATTTTCAAGTGATTTTGAAAATAAACGTTTTATTGATATTTGAGAAATATAACTCAAATGTGATTTTTGAATACGGCGTTAATGATTATTTAAAATAGTATAAATTGTGGTTTTTGATTTATTATAAATGGTTTATATAAAAGATTTATAAAATTTATATTTTATAACTTAAAATATTAGAATTATAAAACAATTATAAATGAATCTTATAAGTAACAAGATATATTATTTTTGTGAGGTCATAAAAAAGAACGAAGTTTGGAAATAAATGATTAATAAGTTATTAACTTATAATTAGACTTTGGAATATAAATGAGATACAAATGAGATTTGCTAATAAAGGAAATTTATAAATTGAAGCTTTTATAAAATGGGAATGGAATTTATAAACGTTGTTTATAAATCCAAAATCAATTGAATTTGATAAGTTAAATATAGAAGATTATTAAAGGCATTGTATCCACTATTTTGGACAGTGGGTAATCCTTTAATTTAAGTTTGCAATAGTGATGAATTTAGTAAAGGCATTATATCCATGATTTTGGACAGTGGATCATCCTTTAATTAAATGTGTAGTAATATTAAATTGGGTAAACGATTTGTATTCACGATTTTGGACAGTGAATAATATATTAAATGAATGTTTTGGAAAGTGATATTTTAATTGAAGTTAAATGGTTTGAAGTTGTTTTAAAATGTGTTAAATATCGAATACATAGATTTCAACATTCATTGTTGAAATAGACGTTTTTGAGAAGTAAGGAAATGATGGACTATAACACTGTTATTATAATAAATGATTTTCGAAAGGAAATGTTTTTGTATAGTTTATGGGATTTATATATCTATCTAAATTGCTGAATACCTATACTATTGATTTTGGGTTGTCCTAACGATGTTTTACGCAACATTCGTTTTGACCCAAATAAATGTGTTTAAGTGAATATTTTCCTTAAAGAATAAATATATACTTAATCCTGATTTAAGTATATGTAATATTTTCTAAGTGTTGAAAATAAATTGATTTGTGAATTACTTATTATTAAGTAAGTATTTGGAAATGTTTTCCAATATAGCAAGTTGAAATGGTTTGAGATTATATCCTTTTAAAGATAATTTGAAGTGAATATTTGACAAGTGATTTAATTAATAAAAATTAATTAAAAGAGCTTAGTGATTGTTATAGTGTTGAATATTTGTTTGTTTGCTTTGATAGTTAAATAACCGACTATCAAACATTAGCCAAATTTTAGTTCCTCGACTTGATGTGGGTACTATTTAGTCGTACACTTAGTACGTTGTCTTCTGTGTAGGCTTGATTATCGTTTATGTTGAGGATGTTGATTCGTATAGTGTGGAGTATTAATCCAATCTGTCGAGCTTTCTTCTTGGCTCGAAGGATAGCAAGTTGAAAGTTGGAGACGCGATAAGTCTATGAGACTTAGTTGCTGTGTGAGGTTGAGAAACGCTTTTGCGTTGTTGGTGCGAAGAGACCAGGATCAGATTTATCTGAAAACCACTTCGGACCAACATATATGCGAAGATTGTGCAGGTTTCTTGTGATGATATCGATATTCCGGAGTTTCATAATGGGGGACTGCTTGTTGATCGTTTAGGGTTAAAATCCCAATATACATCCAGTAGCAGTGGTCTCTTCATTATGAAATATCCAATGCAAGGACTATTCGCTACTAATCCTAGGGATTTCCCGACAGGATGTAATAGGAAAGTACCTTCGGTTTGTCATGTTCCTGGAAAACTTGTATGGATGTTTGTCTGACATTGCATTTCTAAAGATTATGTACATCGTGGTCGCGGAGAAGGCAACTTCTCTTAGCTTAACACCCTCCATCGGACGTATGAGCTTAAGAGTTGTATTTCTATGAAAGGCAATTAGTACTCAATGGAAATGGCCGTGTGGCATTCAAAGTGTTGTGATATGTGATTGTGAAAGGTAATCGTAACCTCAGTAGGCCTCATCGATCGGAAATGACCAAAACAGGGTTAGATGCAGCAGGGCTAAGTCGGCCATTCCCATTAGGGTATCATCATCCTCTTCTAGATATATCTTTGCATGCTATGACATCGTGTATCTGATTATGTGGTTTGTATGCTTAGAGGGCCCTCGGTAAAGGTCGGTAACGACCGGAGGATGACATATTCGGTACCATCTAGTTATAGAGGTGGGTCGGTCTTGTATTGGTGGAGAAACTTTGTGATGGTTTCTCGGTACATTCTTCTAGAGATGTGCTGCGGGAAGGTAGTCCCTTCACCTGGTCATTTGTATGAAAATCCAAACTCCACTACGTGTTTGCCATTTTGATTGTTTTACCCAATTGAGCTATATGCTGGAATTTAATCAATGTAAAATTTTTGGCTCTGATTAATATTATTTGTGCAATAGACACTAGTATAATATAAGAGGATTTGATATGATATGTTTTAGTTATCATAAGGTAAAAACATGTCTGTGTTTATGTGTGGACTTGTCTTGCGAGATACTTTTGTTTGATAAAGGAAAAGTTTGGTAATTTAACAAATTCAGTTGAGTGTGTTTCTCACGCTAGTTTACCAGACTGATCTGGGCATTCTTTCCTTTCAACACTCGGGTCAGACCGAGTATATTTATAGGTTTAGATTTGGTGCTTTTGGAGCTTCAACAGGAGAGCTGGAGATCTTCATTTCGTATACGCGTATCTTTCTTGATTATTGATTATCCGCTGCATTGCTTAGTTGTTTTAAATTATCGGCATTTGTGAGGACAGGTTATTATAACTGTTCAGGCTGATAACTATTGATTGATTGTTGAACTCTGATTGATGTGTGTATATATACAGTTTCTATTTTGTAAAGATCATTGATATGATATTATATGTTTTTCATTGCGATGTGAGATTCTGTATTATTCTATTTGGTTCTATCTTCTCTCTTTCTTCTCTTCTCTTATTCTCTCTTATTTTCTTTCTCTTGACTTTCCGTCAGTCTGTGCTTTTTGGGTCGGACATATGTGGATCATTGTCGATTCAAAGGGTACGGATTTATGGGTCGTCATAATTGTTGTAAGCTTGACTCTCTTGATTTGTCCCCCTTTGTTGTTGGATGCAACGGTATTTATTGGAATGGAGAGGTATGGTCACCATTGTTTATCTGGCAATCTCCATGTATTGCTCGCTTGAATCAGATATTCCCATATACATAAGATATGATCACTAATTTCCAAATATGTAGCAGTTTCTACTAGGCAGTTCCTATTAGACAAATCCTGCTAGGCTGTTCCTATTAGGCTATCCTAGCTTTCCCTGATTTGTCCGCCATTATTGTTGTAAGCTTGGCTCTTCTGAATTATCCCTCTTTGTCGTTGGAAGTTTTGGTATTTATAGGAGTGGAGAGTTATGGTGGTCACTCTTCTAAATCAGGAAGTTTCCATATATAGCTCGCTCGAGTTGGATATTTTCATATACAGAAGATATGATCACTAATTTCTAAAAATATCTAAATTTCATTTCATATATATTTTGTTTGATGCGACTGGAAGTAATTACCTCTACCTCCTTGGTTCGACCCCACATGTCGGGCTTTAGTTCGGTTTCCATTTGATGTCCTACCTAGTTCGAACACTCTTCTTACTGAACTGATGATCATGTTCGGTACCATGGGTACCAAATATGATTTCATGTTTGGCACCTTGGGTACTAAACATGATACTCTGTTCGGTATCTTGGGGGTACCAAATAGGATATTCTATTTGGTCCCTAGGGTTACTAAACAAGATCTTCTGTTTGGTACCTTGAATATCAAACAGGAGGGAGGGGGGTCTGCCTCCCTCTCCACTCCTTTGTTGTGCCTAAGTTACCTTTATAGATTTCCAGTGCCTTTCTTTCTATGTTATCCTTTTCTCTTCTTACCTTGGAAATGATTAAGCACTCAGTAGTTAGATTCCCCTCTGGACCGTTCCTTATGTTCCATAAAAATAATGTTCTTTCCAAGGATCAAACTCCTGACCTCTCCATTGTAAGCTTGTTTCTGAATCACTTGAGCTTCACACATTTTTGTGCCTAACTCCTTCATTTCAAGTAAGAATTGAATGAAACTTGGACCAATAGCTTCATGATGGGGCTTGAGTCGGTTAGATGGTGGAAAATTTTTAAGATGATCATATTTTCCAATTCATAGCTTGGATTGAGATGCAGTTTCGGCCTAGGTGCATGTCTTGACTTTAGGAACATTTTACAAGTGCTTTGACTATATTTTCTAACTATTCTAATTTTTCCTCTAACACTTTGCCTTGCCCTTGTGATTACATGATGACACTTTTATTATGCATCTTTCATCTGATTCTATGCTCTTTAACGTCTTTTCATATTTACCATGTTGTGGGTGAAAATGCCTATAGCACTTGCCACCTAAAGCACACTTTCGTAGAATACAAAGCGTGTTTTGATTCACCCAAAATCGTATTTCTATCTCATGCAATAGTTATCTCGAACCTTCCTCATTCATGCCCTTTCGATAAGTTTTTAGCTAATATGTTTTTGAGTCCTATTCTTTCGAGGAAAGCTTATTGATCACTCCACATCCTTTATTAGTCGACGTTCACAGTTTATTCTTTAATTGTAGTTTAATCATCTAGCATAATTTCCTAATGATTCCCATCCCTGTCCAGTATGTTTTTGCTCCCTTTAGTTCAACCTCCTTGCCTTGGGTCCTAGGAGTCATGCATTGTCTTATGAATGTTCCAAGAATAATGAGGTGCCATTGAGAATGGAATATATACTGGTTCCATGGTACTTGGACTTGACGATGTACATTTTGTTGCATTGATTATAGCTTAGTCACTAAAACTGGTGGTTGTGATGTATTTTTCTTATATGATTGTCAGGTTATTCCACTAGTGACTCCATCACTACCGTGCATACTTGTATCGGTCAACTACAATATTGTTTGGCTAGGTAAGTGGTTTACACTGAAGTTTTGAATGTGGGTTGATCATGCACTTATGTTATGAAGCTAATCTTCTTTTACTGTTTGTGTGTTGTTACTTATGATATTTATTCATATCCATATTCTCTTTTTCCTAGTTAGTAATAATGACACGTTTGTTTGACATGATTGCTTGGTTTGCTTGTTCCATTTGAAACTTTTCTTGCCGCTATCATGCATACTTGTATGGGATCAATCACCAACAAATTCTGTAGGGTAAGTATTTTTTGTGACAGATGCCTAACTTGGTTCATACTTTATATTTCCTGTATGAACACTTACATAAGCACATATGTATCTTACTTAAATTATAAACGAAATTATGAAACATGATTAGGATTAGTTATTGTGTTGTGCTTGTGTAGTATCCTTACTTAGCCATTAGCTTGTTAGTAATCTTTTACTATTTACTCACGTATACATGATTCATCACTGACAAGTTTGACACGATAAGCATACTGGTGAAGTAGTTACGTGTTATTTTATTATCTCTTCCAATAGCTCTTCCTTTGCCCCTAGCATATTTGCACATGATCAATCATTGGCGAGTTCGCTAAAGTGAGCGATCTCCAATGGAATGTCTTTGTAATCTATTCTCATGTATCCCTGTTTGTTTTCATGCATATATTCCATGTGGACTTTATAGCGGCTTGTCCTGGTGTCAGTCTATTAGTTGTCCTCTTCTGCAATTCCATTATTGACTACTTTCATGGAATCCCCGACTGATAATCATGTTTTACTATAAGAAAACTAACCTATCTGCCACTGACAGAAGTCTAGGATCGATCATTGGGGGTAAACCAACTAGGTGGCGGTCATATTCTGATCGCTGTTAAGTTTGGTTCTCCATAGCCATCCCAATAGCTTATCACCAATCGTCAATAATGGACTCTTGATTAAGGGATCACTCTGGTCCACCATTGTCGACGAGAAGCTTGAGCTGATCGTCAATGATGTCATTCGATTAAGGGATCAATCTGGTCCACCACTACTGATGAGAAGTTTGAGCCGATTATCAGTAAGGGACACCCTGTTAAGAGATCAATTTGGTACTTCCCTACTGGCAAGAGGTTTCAGTCGATCGTCAATGATGGACACCTGGTTAAGGATCGCTCTGGTTCACTATTGCCAATGGAAGTTTGAGCCGATCGTCAATGATGGACACCGGTTAAGAGATCACTTTGGTCCACCACTACTGGCGAGATAATTAGGGCCAATCATCAATGGCGAACAACCATTTAGCGGTCATGTCTTGACTATGGGCTGATTTGGCTCGTTATTGCCGGCTAATGATTTGGGCTCGATCATCAACGAACACCCATTTGGCGATTATATCCTAACCATGGGCTGATCTGGCTTTCCATTACCAGCTAAAGGTTTAGAGCCGATCGTTAATAGTGAACACCTATTTGGTAGGTATGTCTTGACCATGGGCATATCTAGCTTTCCATTGCCGGCTAATGATTTGGGGCCGATCGTCAATGGCGAACACCCATACGGTGTTCATGTCCTAACCATGGGCTGATCTGGTTCATTATTACCGATTAAAGATTTGGGCCGATCGTTAATGAAGAACACACATATGGTGGTCATGTCCTGACTATGGGCTGATCTAGCTTGCCATTGCCAGTTAAAGATTTAGGGTCGATCGTCAATGACGAACACCCATTTGGCACTCATGTCCTAACCATGGCCTGATCTGGCTTGCTATTGCCGGCTAAAATTTATCCAAGCATTCTATGAGCGCCACAGTTGGGTGCCTCCAGTTTGCAGTGGCCTTACCTATATAGTCTTAGAAATCGAGGACTTTATCTGACATAAGATGGTTATTATTATGGTGGTTTGATAGCACTGATCATCTATCATGGTTTCGTAAATCCTATCCATGTGGTACGGTAAGACCGTGATGACTGACAATACACTTATCCATACAGTTGCAATAGCTAGTGTGCTATAATGAAACAGTGGTTTTGAGCGCTCTATTTTTTCTTGGATACTTCTCCATCCATGGTGATGAGAGTGTAGGCTCATTCCTTGGATCCCTATTGATAAATTTTTTTTTTTCAATATCGAGTAAGGTTCCCCCAGGCTAAGGAAAAATTCACTCCAGGAGTGGGTTTCCTTCCTAGGGCGAGCGATGCTCTATCCTAAGTTGTATTGTTTCATCATTTTCTACTAGAGCGCCCCGTTTTTCAGAACAGCCTAATCCCCCTTATCTCTAATCAAATCCAAGGACATGTTTAGCAATTTCTCATTCTCCGTAAAGTTATAGCAGATTCTCTTATGAGATAAGAATTTAGTTTTGTTGGAAAGCATAACCTATAATTAAAAGGCTAAAGCAAAAGGAGTATGTCCCATTTTAGTTTGGGAGGTGCAATAGGCATAAAGTCACCTGGCAGCTCATCCATTCGAGCTCCCCTATCATTTTCCAAATGCTTCTTTATGAGAGTTTTGAGAACCTTGTTAATTTATTCACCCTATCCATTAGCCTACGATTGAGAAACTAGAGAAACTTTTCCTGATTCCGTATCGTCGATAGATGTTGGCGAATCCCTGACTATCAAACTGCTATCCATTGTCCAAAATTGTTTGGAGTGGAACTCCATACTCGATAAAAGTAATCCACAACTAGTAGTGCATACTCAACTCCAACCAAAACTATTACAAATTCTCCATTCAAATCGATGCCATGAGATTACCTTTTCTAGGCTCTGCCCCACAGTGTGATCTCCTCGACTACCTTGACGGAAATTGTTTAATATTTCCTTAACTTATCTTTCAACCATGCACCTTAATAGAGGGTTGGTGAAGACCCTTTCATATAGGATGTCATCTTGTATGGTGTACGAAATTGCCTTGCACATTACTTTCCTTCCTTCATTAGGGTTTAAGGGTAAGGTTTTTACTAGAACCAATCCAAAAGTGATCCATTTCCCGAGCAAGCCAAATTTTCTAAATCATTAGCATCTCGATTTTCCTCCTATGGGGTGCTTAACCACATAGCATTCTTGCATATCTAGTAGAACCTTTGCCATATTTTAAAGTAGTATGCCAGTGGTTCTCCTTTGACTTAAAACTCCTAAAGTGCTCGATTCACAGCCATTTGCAAGTTGCTATGGATACATAGTGTCCTAATTCCCATTTCTTTTGATTTTCAATCCTGCTGTTAGTGTATTAAACTCTGTCGTTTGGCCTAGCCTGCAAGATAAGAGGTCTATCTGACCCATAGGGGTCAAAAACATCCATTCTTGTCCATTCATTGGTATTTTTCTCACTTCCATGAGTGTTGGATAGTCATATGGCATAGTGTTATTTATACCCTAAGTATTTTCGTGAAATAGCATTTGAAATTTATTCATTTAAACAAGTCATACCTTTTGCATTATTGTTCTAGCACACTATGGGAGTATTCCATCTCTATAGTACCATGCTTCATATTTATATGAAGTTGACTTGGTTTCTAGGGCTTTTTGGAAAGAAAATCTTCCACCATCTCTAGAGATGTCTATTTCTGCCGATGGAATGGGTCAAATTATACTCTACTATCTTTGGAGGAGCTAAACCTGGTCTCCAATCTGATGGAGTTGAATCATATCTCTAAGACTAGGAAGTTTACGCTCTGCTATCTAATTACTTTGTTCTTTTTCAATTTTCATGCACATCTATCTTAGGATATCTTGTAGAAGGATATGTTTAAATATCTATGGGGAAAACTGATACCAGCCCTAGTGCGTGGTTTATACCCTTCCTCCATAAGGACTCAGTTCGGTCGAAAGACCACAATTTATAGTTTATAGCACTCTTATTAGAGTTAGCCCGGAGCACACTGGTTCCTATTTTTTCCCATAATTAGCTATTTGGTTCTTGATTCACGGTATTCCATGGTTTCTCTAGTAGCAAGATAGATTCATTTAAGTGTCTCTATAAGCTATGAATATGGAAACTTGTCCTGTCTTCTAAAGTGTTTCCTCTCTCTAGTCCTATTATCCATCTTTCGCGTGTCCCTATCCTAAAGCTTTTCATCTCCGACCATGTTGAGTCATTGAAATTTTCTAGTCATGCCTTAGTATCAGAATCCTCTGAGAGAATAAACTTGTAGGCCGAGTAGTATAATTCTTCCAAGATGGCAGTTGGATTCTTCTTAAGTTCCCTGTATTACTCTTTTTCCTATTAATTTCTTAAGAAGTAACCATAGAGACAATCCATTTATTGAGTTGACGCATACGGTTGTTATACCGCTGAATCGTGCAAGATTCTTTTTTAAGTTTTATCCACCCTTTTGCTTGATATCTAAATGTTAATGGATTAGTGCTCCAAACGACTAAACCAAATAGTCTCTAAGTATGACATGGATAGATGAAAGTAACAACATCCTCTTTCTTTGTAGTTCTAACTACTACCATATGCTAAATGCAGCACCTCAAATGTGAAGGGTTGGGTTTTCCAACGTATTGTTCCATTTTCATTGTCTTAAAATATGGGAGTTGACTGTATATCCAATGTTCAAAATGAACTGATTATGATTCATCATGTCAAGCTTCGGTCACCTGCTCCACTCGCCTAATGTTTGATACATTAGGCCAACGACTTTCTCTCGCTACCAGAATGGTTCCTAAGTTTGCTTGGTGGGCCACATCATGCTTCCGATGCAATGGATCAACCATCTAAGTACCAGTTGGTATAAACTAGATGGTCCTGTTTCGGCGGCCAAGAATGTGGTTCCAACATCAGCACTAATTTCGGCTTAGACATCCTTCCTTGGTCTGGCATGGGCTATATCGTTGGTACGGTATCGATTAGTTCTGCATTGGTTCGATTTGGTTTGATCCGTAGCTGGTTCGGTCTGAGGAAGTCTATATTTTCAGGGCTCCATCCTATCTTGCATGTTCCTTTGCATTCATTCTTGATGAGTTGCAGACGGAATTTTGAACTTCGTCTCTTTGGACCTACATTTGTGCTGCTTGCTCCACAGTCTAAGGAATGCTCCATTGCCTCCAAATACTTAGCTAGGAAAGAAGCTAGCTACCATATTTTCCATCATCAGTTGCAGCCGCTACCAAACTCTTCTTTATTAGCTATACTGGCATGCCTCCTTGATGCAGCACATTCCAACCCCCTATTTTGCTGGCTTAGAGATAAATTCCTTTAATGTGGCTAGTTTCTCCATTGTCGTTCTCATAGTAAACTTCGTTCAGGGTGCACTCCACTATACAAGTCATCAAGGTGAATCTTTCATCCGTGTTCCAAATTTGAGCGGTTGCGACATTAAACTAGGATAGGTAGTGTCACTACAACAAAAATAGACATCAATAATAGCCTAAAACCACTACAAATGATAACTATAACGGTTCAGTAAACGTTTACATGGACATGTTATAAAAAACAATGGCTTATTTATAGCACAAAAAACCAATATAAAAAATCATCTTTTTAGCATTATTTTACCGCTATATTAAGTATTTTATAGCGGTTTAATAAACGATGTATATCGATATGTTATAAAAATAATTGCTTATTTATAGCACAAAAGGACGCTATAAAAATCATATTTTCTAGTGATTTTTTCCGCTATTATACCGAACTATTCATAACACAAAAAAGCATTATAGTTTTTAAAATTTCAACAATGCTTTTCATGTAAGCTTTCTATAAGTTTTTAAGTGCTATGGTCTATGTTTTACATTCTTAAAATTTGAGGCATCCCTATAAATCACGATAGTTAGTACATACTAAAATACTGCATTAAGAATATTTCTAAAAAGTAAATCCATTTAGATAATGAAAAACCATAGAAAGCATTAAACATAAAGATATAACTCATTGTATTAAATAGAACCAAATATTCATACATATAAGATCCTACGGTTTTAGCTTCATCATATTCTATTGTAAACGTATACCAAAAACATGTAACTAGCTATTTACATTAAAAAGAAGAAAAATAAACATCTTCATTAAAAATGAATATAAGTATAAATATGAATAAAATTGAAAAATGAAATATCTACGTTAGAAAAAAAAATGCTAAATATTTCATATCAAAAATATTCTAAGTGTCTAAATTTTAATTTTTTTATCGAAGTCTCCTTTGCATGGCTAGCATTAGGAATATCACAAATATAAGAAATCGATATACATATATATGATCAAAACATGATTGAAATCACAATATAACAATCACAAACACCCGCATGGGTAAACAATCCAAATATTTACTTTATATATCTTATAAATTATGTATGTCAAATAGTATACACCCCTATTAAGCATTAAAACGTACCTTTTAGCAATATTGGCGAGTTTGCTAACATTTCCAAAGAAACTTGAGCATGAAAAAAAAAAGTGAGTCGAGAGCCATCATATATATGTGATTCGGCTTTGGTGCAAGAGGTCACAAGTTCAAAACTTGTGTAGCATGATTCAAACGTTTATTGACATACGATATGTTGTCCCAGTGACATGTTGTATACTTTTAACTGAAACAAGCATATGAGCACAATATTTATGAATTTATACAACTAAACTCATAGAAGTAAGACTGCGACTTTTAAAGTAACATTAATTTTGTGGTTAAAGAACAAAATTCTAAACAAAAACTAGTTTCCTAATAAAAGCAATAAATTAGAATGGTCGTGTGCATTAGCATTTGTAAATACATCAAGAGAAGGCATTTGCGTATGAAGTGGTTTGTCTAATCCAGCATCTAATAATTGACTCTCCATCAAAGTTTGCAAAGGTTGATGATCTTATCATGAGGTTGGTTTGCATAAGAAAATTCATCAATACTAGTAGCTTCCATTGGATAAGTCAAATGAGTACAGAGCTATAACTCCATCAATTTGATGTGCCTGTATTAGTAACATAGAGTATGAATATATATATATATATATATATATATATATATATATATAGAGTGATATATCAGCTTAAACCAAACTGCAAACTGTAAAGTTTTTCTCAGGATAGATTTTACTTGCATCCTTATAAAACAGACTTTCCACATTGATATCAGCACGAGGATTTACAATGGCTAATTTTATAGAGAGAAACTGCAAATGTAAGCTCGTTTTTAAAATGTAAATTTTGACTACACTAAGATTATTTTAGCTATTTTGATACATACCTAAACTTGTCATCGCAATGACTGCACAAGGTTTATGATTTCATCTAGCATTACAGCTTTGCCAACTACCTTCAATATGTATGTCAATTAAAGTTGGGCATCACTATGTTCCTTTGAAACAATTATAGTTTTGAACTTTATATTTTTAAGATCATGTACCTTGTGCCAACCAGGCACCAAGTCTTGCAGAAACTTCATCCTCTCGCTAGTTTCCTCTCTTCTCACTAGATGTTATCAAATTTGTATGAGACACTTTGAAAAATCCTCTATAATGCACCGAAAAAATAACAATGATAAGCAAAATGTTACCCTTTCAGCAAGGCTATGGCTATCACTAGCTTGGCTTCTTCTCGCCCTTACATAAATGTAGTCTTGCTTAGGTGGATCCGTATCCTATTTTTCTCACTCTTTTTACTTATTGACACATTGTTATTCTGCTCTGTCTTTACAATTGCTGCAGCATCTGCTGCTACTTCTGCTTTGTATCATTTTGTGTTCAATTTCTTATCTTTCGAAGCCTATTATACATGAATATCAAATTCTTTGTCCCAAACTGTTAAATTGTAATAAGAAAATGGTGCCAAGTATATGTTAAAGAATAATCCACATTGAAGAAATTGCATTTAGCATTAAAGTTCACCGTGTAAAACATTTTTAATTAATCAAATCATGTTCAACATAAACAAAAAGAAAATTCCAAAGTTTACAATCAAATATTATTTACTCATGTATAATGTCGTTGATTAATTGAACAAGAATCAAAGGTATGTTGAAATTATTAAGCACGTGCTTATTTCATAACAAATTATTTAAAGTTAATCCAAATTTGTAGTCTTATTCACACACATGCTCCAGGAGATTAAAACTAGCATGGATCAAAAGAAATCATAGAGTACATAAAATAACTATGTAAACTTCAATGTTGGTAAATATAGTAAATAACTTATCCGATTGTATTATATGCATCATCTACAGATCATCATTTTATGTAAATAAACTAAGCCGATGTTTAAAATATATACACTTGGAAAGAATATATCAAGCGAAGGTCAAAATTTATTATTTTTACTATTATATAAATTTAGTTATTTTTTTATAAAACTTAGTTAATTTGGTTAATATTTTATAATATATTACAAGTATTATTATTATTATTTTAAACTTAGTTAATTTTTATAAAACACAGTTTATTTGTTGTTATTATTGCTATTATGATTGTTATTGTCATTAATATTATTATTATAAACATAGTTAATTTTCATAAACAGTAGTTAAATTATTATTATCATCAACTTATTTAATTTCTATAAGCTTATTTAATTTTTGTATTACTTGATAAATGAAGTTAATTTTTATAATTTTAATTAATTTATTATTATTTTTGTTGTTATGCTAATTTAGTTAATTTTTATAAAACTTAGTCAACTTGGTTAATATTTTATAACTTATTATTATTATCATTATTATATAGAATTAGTTAATTGTTATCAAACTTACTTAAATTTTAAAACTTAGTTAACTTGGTTAATACTTTATTAATTTATATATACGAATTTAAATTTTATAAAATTAGTTAATTATTATTGTTGTTATTGTTATATATATAGTAAGTTTTTATAAAATTTAGTTAACTTGGTTAATATTTTATGATTTATTGTTAATTATTATTATTATTATAAACTTAGTTAATTTTTATAAAACTTATAACTAATTTTTATTATGAATATAGACATAGTTAATTTTTAAAAACTTAGTTAATTTAGTTAATACTTTATAATAATTTATTAGTATTATTATTATAATTATTATAAACTTAGTTAGTTGTTATGAAACTTGGTTAATTTTTATAAAACTAGTCTGTTTATTATTATTATTACCATTATGATTGTCATCATTGTTGTTGTTATTAGTATTATTATTATAAACTTAATTAATTTAATAACTTAATTATTATATTATTATTATACAAACTTAGTTATTTTTATAAAACTTAGTTAACTTGGTTAATATTTTTAATTCATCACTTTATTATTATTAACCGGTACATTTGGTAATATAATATTTCCATAACAAAGAAAATTTGGAAGATGTTTTTTATTTCAGTAATAAAATATTTTTAGTTGCAAAAAATTTGGAAGATACTTAAGATAATTACTTAAATATATTGCCTCTTTTATAGTGTTAAAGAGAGCGACAAATTACCTACATGAAAAGAAGAATTATTTTGCAAGATTGAAGTAATCAATTAATTTTCTAATTAGCTGACTAAAGAAGGAATCTTATCAGGCACATGTAAATTTGGGAGAAACTGGAAAATCAAATGGATAAACATTTTCCATATGAATATGATAATTGATGAGGTATTTATTTATGACCATAAATCAATTACTTTAACCCTAAATAATAATCTCTATATAAAGGCAGTGATTAGCATGAGTAGAATCATCATCAAAAGTTGTATTTTTTATTCTTCTTCTTAGCCTCCATTATCAATCTTGTAAAATTTTCCTTCTATAGTAATAATAAAATCTCCTCTCCCTAAAATGGATGTACACTATCTCACGATAGTGGAACCACTATAAACCCATGTGTGAACTCTCTATTTACTTTCTTCTGTGATTTGTTGTTATTTATGTTTGTTTTATCACACTACAACATGATCTAATTACTTTTGCATTTATTTGGGTTGATTTATAGTCATTGGTATGAAATCTAACCCAACAATCTAGTACCACAGCATTGAAGGTTGTTGTTGAAGCCTAGGGCTAGAAGGTGATCGATAAGATGGCAATCATCTGGAAATGGAAGTGATGTTAGACTTGCCCAGGAGTATGCACCCTACACTAAGGGTTCATATGCAGCATCGGTTCATAGCTAGTTTGGAGAAGTGGAACGGAGATAAAGATTTTGAGAAGTGGCAGTGGAAGAAGAAGGCGGTGTTGAGAAGAAATCATATTATCAGGTTGTGTTTAACACAGAATCATTGCCAGTAGATATCTCAGAGTTGGAATGGAAGGAGATGGAAGAATGGGCCTTTACTACCCTGTAATTGGCCATGGGTGAGAACGTCATCCCAGAGATTAGCAGTGAAACTACCACTAGAGGCTTGTCGAAGAAACTGGAGAACCACTTTATGAAGAAGTCACTCACGAATAAGCTGATAATGTTGAAGACCTTCTACACATACAAGATGCTGGAAGGTACATCGTTGAACGCACATATTAACTTCTTCGATGACTTGATGATGAAGATGAAAGCTATTTATTTAAGTATGGACGAGGAGCAAAAGGAAATAGTGGTATTGTATCTCTTCTATAGCAATACACGGTATTCGCTAACACCTTGATCTATGGTAGAAGAACACTGACATTAGAAGATGTGAAGACTGTACTCTTGAGTGAAGAGATGAGAGATCAAATGAAGCTTATGGGCGAAAGTGGAGAAGCTAGTAATAGACAAGGACTGTTCATAGAGAGAGGAAGAAAGGAGAAGAAGGAGAATAATCTTAAAGGGTGTTCTAAGTCAAGAAATCCCAGAAGTGGTCGGAGAGGCAAGTCTAGAGGCAACATGTGTCATCATTGTAAGAAGCATGACTATTGGAAGAAAGATTGTCCATATTTGAGAAAGACAAATTAAGCAGATGGTCTTCATCTATTATGGTGGAGAAGGTTGTTTTTGATGATGTGCTGACGGCATCTGTTTCCGATGTATCAACCATAAGATGTTAGATTCGGGAGCGTCATTCCACATAACGCCTAGGAAGGAGTATTTCTGTTCTTATGAATATACAATGGGAAGTGCTATATTGATGGGGAATGATGCTACTTGCAAGTTATTAGGAGAAGGACCAGTGTGTATTCACATACGTGATGGTGTGGTGCACACTATCATTGGAGTCCGCTATGTCCTATGTTTGAGGAAATCTCTTCTGTCTTTGGGTCAGCTAGCATCTTTGGGTTGTAGGAATACACAGAGTCGGATAGCTTGAAGGTGACACATAATGCACTTGTATTGATGAAAGGAGTAATGATCCAAAATCTTTATCTACTGAAAGGATCTATAATTCTTGGAGAGTTGTGTGTTGGAGTTGATAATTCACAAGATTTGAATGCCACCAGAATGTGGCATCTCAGATTGGGTCATGTTTCATAGAAGATCTTGGAGTTGCTTCGTAGGAGGAAGATAATCAAGGGTGAAAACTCCGGCCTTTTAGAATTCTACTTAAAGTGTGTATTGGGAGAACAGAGAAAGGTTTCTTTCGGCATCGGTAGACATGAGTCAAAAGAGTAGTAGAGTTTGTCCATACAGATGTTTGGGGACCAGTAGGTAAAGCTTCTATTAGAGGGGCTATGTATCTTATCTCTTTTATTGATGACTAAACTCGAAAGTTTTGGGTGTTTGTGATGAAAGCTAATTTGGAGTTATTTGAGAAGTTCATAACTTAGAAGGCACCAGCATAGAATGAAGTCAAAAGTAAACTGAAGTGCTGAGGTCCGAAAATGGCAGTGAGTTTGTTTCTTAGTAGTTCATAAATTTTTGTAAGTAGCATGGAATTCAGAGACGCTTCACTACATCCTAAGATCCACAATCAGGTGGAGTCTCTGATAGGATGAATAAGACTATATATGAGAAAGCTCGTTGTTTAAGGTTGACGGCGGGTTTATCTATAGGCTTATAGGATGATTCTTTATTAACTGCGGCGTATATTATTAATCAAATTTCATGCACATCCATTGATGGAAAGATTCCAAAGGAAAGGTACATCTATACATATCAGTTATTTTCGTATATTTGATAACCTTGTGTGTATTTACCATATAGGAAATGACAAGTTGGAGGCTCGAGCCTATACATGCATATTTTTGGGTTATAAGGTATCAAAGAGTATCGTATTTGGAACCCTATGGATTGGAAGGTAGTGCAATCTAGACATGTCACAATTGATGAGTCTGCCATGTTCAAGCCAAAGGGTAATCCGCCAAGTTCAGTAGATTCAAAAGTTGAAAGGCTTAAGGAGATGGAAACTATTCCTATATATCAGCCTAGTAGTGGAGTCAAAGCTGCAAAAGAAGAAAAAGCAGTTTCAGTTGTTGGAACATCACATGAAGGTCCACAAAATTACTTTAGTAATGATGGTGATGATCGTGAAGCTAGAGATGATTCAGCTCAAGGTGGAATTGATATAAGCTTAGGCGAATTTACACCTATTTGGGTTAGTCCTAGAGTTAGAAGGCCACAAAATAGGTATGGAAATTTGAATTATGCAAATCTTACCCTTGATGATCAGTTTGAGTATGCATTTCACATAGTGCAAGATGAGCCTTTCAACTTTGAAGAAGCCACGAGTTCGAGTGCCAACTCGAAATGGATGCATGCTATAGAGGACGAGATGGATTCATTGAAGAAGAATCAGACTTGGGAATCGGTACCACCCCCTTAAGGAAGCTGAGCTATAGGACGCAAGTGGGTAAATAAGATGAAGGATGGTGTGAGATATAAGGCTAGATTTGTTGCAAAAGGGTTTTCATAGAGGTAGAGGATGGATTATGATGAGGTATTTTCTCTAGTTGTTAGACATACTTCTATCCAGATAGTGCTAGCTATATTTGCAACTCACGACATGGAGTTGGAACAATTAGACATAAAGACGGACTTTTTGCATGGAGAGTTAGAAGAGACCATCTATATGAAGCAGCCAGAAGAATCTATAGAGGATGGAAAAAGGAATTAGTTTGCAAGCTAAAGAAGTCTCTATGTGGTTTGAAGCAGTCGTCTAGGAAATGGTATAAAAGGTTTGACTCTTTTATGCTTTCTCTTGGTTTAGATTGAAGCATTAAAGACACTTGTGCTTATTTTAAGCATAAGGATGATGGTAACTAGATATATTTACTCTTATATGTGGACGATATACTAATCGGTTCCAAGGACAAAGTTGAAATTGACAAGTTAGAATTAAAGCTAAAAGCCGTATTCGAGATGAAAGACCTTGGTAAAGAAAAGAAGATTTTAGGGATGGAAATCTAAAGAGAGAAAGATAAAGGTGTTGAGATTGACATAGAGAGAATGAATCTAGAAAGTGCTTATTCAGTTTGGTATGGAGAAGGTAAAGGCGATCAATACTCCCATGCTTTTTCACATACAGCTTTCAGACCAAAGCTCTCCGATCTCAAACGAAGACAAAGCTTATGTAGAGAAGGTACCGTATGCTTGTGCGGTTGGAAGCTTAATGTATGATATGATCTGCACGAGACCGGTTATTGAACATGTGGTTGGGTTGGTTAGTCATTATATGACTATTCTAGGGAAATTGCATTGGGAAGTAGTGAAGTATATTTTGAAGTATCTTAGAGGAACAACAGATTATGGGCTTGTTTTTTATAACAGGGAGAAAGATTTTAGCTTGGTCGGATTTTGTGATTCTGATTATGCCAAAGATAGAGTTCGAAGGAAGTCAATCTCAGATTATGTCTTTACACTTGGAAATATAGCTATTAGTTGGAGTGCGAGGTGGCAAACTATAGTTACCTTGTCTACTACAGAGGCAGAATTGGTGGCTGATGTTGAAGCAGCTAAGAAAGCACTTTACTTAAAGCGGTTTTTTTGTGATTTAGGTTTTGTTCATTGGAGTATAGTAGTGAATTTCAACAATCAAAATGTAATACATCTAGTCGAGAATCTGGCATTTAATTGAAGGACAAAGCACATAGAGATAAGGGAGTCTTTCCTTATTTTTATGAATGAAGGAAAGCAGGTACGTCTTCGGTAGATTCACACCGAGGAGAATACGAAGACATGTTCAGTAAGTTCTTGTTTGTTGCAAAGTTCGAGCATTGCACGAACTTGAATCGCTTGTTGAAGTGCTAGGTGCCACTCGGTGGCACAGGGAAAGAGTCAGTTAGTAGATGGAGATGTTTGTTTTGGAGATTGATAGGTCCTACACGGAGATGGTACTTTCAACACTTTATTGACAGGCGGTGGCCTTGTCGGAGTTCGTTGACAAAGAGTAATGGGTGATGGCCATGCCGTACCTCGTTAGGGAAGTATCTATGGTGTCTTGTCCAAGAGTTGCTTGGAGTAAGAGGATGCCGGTGAGTTGGTAGGCTTGAGGGGAAATATAGTATCAAGGTGGAGAATGCTAGATTTGATGATACAGTATTTCCATAGTAAACAAGAGTTGGAATATATTGTTGATTTCAGTGATATAATATTTCCAGTTGTAGAAGTTTTGGAAGATATTTGAAATAATTACTCAAATATATTGTCTCTTTTATATCATTAAAGAGAGCGATAAATTACCTACATGAGAAGAAGAATTACTTTGGAAGATTGAAGTATTAATTAATTACCTAATTGCTGATTAAAGAAGGAATTTTATCAAGTGCATGTAAATTGGGTGAAATTAGAAAATCAAATGGATAAACATTTTCCATATGAATAGGAGAATTGATGAGATATTGATTTATGATCATACATCAATTACTTCAACCCCAAGTAATAATCTCTATATAAAGGCAGAGATTAATATGAGTAGAATCATTATCAAAAGTTGTATTTCTTATTCTTCTTCTTAACCTCCATTATCAATCTTGTAAAAATTATCTTTTCTTAGAAATAATAAACTATCCTCTCCCAAAAGTGGTTGTACACTATCTCACGATATTGGAACCACTATAAATTCGTGTGTGAACTCTCTTTTTATTTTATTTTCTATGATTTGTTGTTTTATGCTCTTGTTTCTGTTTATTTTATCGCATTACAACATGATCTTATTGCTTTCGCATTTATTTGGGTAGATTTGTAGTCATTTGTGAGAAATCTACCCCAACCATTACAAACTTAGTTAATTTTCACAAATTTAGTAAATTTAGTATTATCATTATAAACTTGGTTGATTTTTATAAATTTATTTAATTTTTCTAAAACTTAGTCAACGAAATTAGTCTTATAAACTTAGTTAATTTGTTATTATTATATAAGTTTATTTAATTTTTATAAACTTAGTTAATTTATTGTTATTATATAAGTTTATTTAATTTTTATAAAGCTCAGTTAATTTGGTTAATATTTTATAATTTATTATTATTATTATTGTTGTTGTTGTTGTAAACTTAGATAATCTATATAAAACTTGTAGTTAATTTATTATTATTATTAATATGGTTATAGACTTATTAACTTGGTTAATACTTTATAATTTTTATTATTTCTTATTATTATTTTTAAGCAAAGCTAGTCGGCTTTTAAGTGCACTGTCCACTATTATTAATGAACATATAATAGGTGTTTGGCACAGGTTCCAGAACAACTAAAGGAGAAAAAAAGGAGTTAGGCATAAACACCTAAACTATTAACAGACAAGGGACAGTTCATCCCCGTCATCACTACTGCTGCCATCAGTAGAAACGGACCCATGACATGTAAATACCCAAAAAATATCAATGCCATATTCGGCACAAAGTACACAGAATCACAAGAGAGATAAATTATGTCCCATGTGTCAACCTCTAAAACAATCTAATTATGCTCACAATCTTCTCCAACGGTTGACAAGATCAACCTTTCCCCCTCAAGATGATAAATCAGAGTATGCACCTCAACCTCACCCCTTACAAACATATGGAAGTTGTCACTCTCCGACCAATATCCCATATCTAAATCTTCATGCACCTAGGCAAGCTCACTATGTTTCCAATAAATGGGATGCTTACAAGGTTTTGCAGCAATAGGAACTGTCGAAGCAAAAGGCAAAGAAATGACATTTGGAACAACAGTGGAAGAAGGTTCCATGGTAGGGTTAGCAATGACTAAGACATCAACCCGACGCTTAGGAACCCACTTTGTAGTAGGGATGGGGAAGTGGTACCTTAGCGGGGAAGAGTTTGAGGGGGAAACGAAAGCTTCAAAACCACAAGATTTAATAGTATGACTAAAGGACTGGCATGTCATGCAAATATCTAGTTTCCAGCAATAACGAACTTCCACCTCAACATCATGATCCTCATCAATTCTAACTTTAAGTTTTGAAGGCAGTGGCTTATCAGGAAGGATTTCAATCAGAGCCTTAAGGTTCAGTAATTTTTCTCTGGCGATGGTGTGGCATCAAAACACTTAACCTTGCCAATAAGACTGTAACGACCCGCTATTTTGGACCATTCAAATAGACAACAAAACTACACATGTCTGACTTGAATAATTCAAAACAGTAGATTGTAATAAAATTTGAAGCAAACAAAACCAATCACAGAATCATAGACACAGAATATCAGAATACTCGCAGTGGAAATAAAAGTAACCATAGTGGTTCGTGAAGCCACTACAAACTCAAATCTCAAACACAGTCTCAAAACAGCTACAAAATCATAGTCTGAAAAACAAATAAAAGTTCTAAAACCAATACGGTAGAAATCCCAGGTACATAAGTCTCTAATACATAAGCTAGAAAGATTGAACTGAAATGGATAAATTAGATAAGCAGATGAACTCCAGAAATCTCTAGCTTCCAGAAGGTAGATCCAAGCTGTGATGCTCAAGCTGAGCGTAAGAGATAAACACAAACACTCGAGTCAGGACATACATACTTATACAATGTAAACCAACTCAAGTGAATATAATATAAAGTACAAGTAACTTAAAGGATGCTTGGGACCGCCCATCTTCTGAGGATCCGTTAATTCTATTTACTATGTAGTAATATTTTTCTATTACAATAATGTCTATAGTAAAATAAACTTACTTTAAAATAGCATTAAGGGGTTACCCATATAGCCCTTAATAAATAATAGTGTCAATAGTCTATACAGTACCGTAATACCTCTTGATCGGGAGGCTACATGTGCTTTTCTTGTAGGGGAGTTGAAACGAACAAGAGGATACTCCATAGGTACGACAGAAATCAAAATCGTACAAGGCACACTAAGGTAGGTGACATGGCACAACTAGGCAATGCCAGGGTAGATATACCAATTACGCTTCCGGGCCGGTGGTAACACGTAGCAGCCACTACCGCCCACCTCGAGCCACACTCCCAAAATCAAAGGTGCGCACCAATCAGTCACAAGGTAATAGAATGGCATACGAAGAAGTGTGTCCGATCAAAGGTGATACCTTACTAGCCCGTCAATCGCTCCTATTTTAGACACCTTATGCCAACTCACGGGAGTCAGATCCACGTATGTACCTCAACAGAACATCGCCACCATCCTACTTCATTCTGGAATCTCCACCGCGTTCACGGTTGTCAAAGTGGTTTTCGGCATCGACAAAGAGTATGCATATATTCGATCCCGGTCTCTTTAACAACCAACGTCATTATTACCCGTGGTTATAAATTTCAAAAGTGGTTTATATTCCAAACCAAAATAATTCATTTAAACCATTTAAATATGAAGTATTTCTCCTTCCAAATCAATTATTCAATTTCCAGAATTTCAGCAATTTCTAAGTTCATCGGTTCAATTTCAACATTTCAAAGCATTGAAATTTTCAAAACTGCAACACTTATAAAGTGTTGCGGTGGGTATATTTAGTATATATCAAAACATAGTTCAAATTCAGAAACTGTAGCACTGTAGAAGTGCTATTATAGGTTTATTTAGAAATTTCAACACCTAGTTCAAATTTCCAGAAACTGCGGCACTTAAGAAATGCTGTAATAGGTCTCTTTAGTTTATTTCAAGCCACAGTTCATATTTTCAGAAATTGCAGCACTTCAGAAGTGTTATTATAGATTTACTTAGTAATTTCAAGCCATAGTTCATATTTTCAGAAACTACAGCACTTCAAAAATGCTGTTATAGGTATCTTTAGTATATTCAAGCCATAGTTCATATTTTCCACAGCATTTCTGAACCGCTATAATTCTGTTATACCTTTTAAAATAATATATCTTCACTTTTTCTCATTTTTAAACTGTCAAACTTATTCCACTTTTCAAATTTTTTATTTGGATATTACTTAACTTATAAATTTTAATAAAATAATATTTTATTAATAAATATCCAATTTAAATTAAAATTCCTTTGTTAGTCAATACTTTATAAATTTCTTAACTTTTATTTCAACAAATAACTTAAATTTTGCATACCCATCTTATAAATTTCTTAACTTTTACATACCCATCTTATAAACAATGAAATTTCCATTTATTTACTTAACTTAAAATTTCAATTTAAAACCAAATTTCTAATTTCCAAGTTAAGTCATATTTTTAAAATACACCATTTCCATTTAATTCCATATACATTTTAACTCGTAGAAAAATCTATATAAATCAATTTAAATTATTTAAATCCAAATTAAGTTAAAATGACATATTTTACATTTAAAATATTTATAAAATTTTAGAAAATATATAATTAATTAACCACGGGTCTGTATAATATTTTCTTACCTAGGTCAAGTGATACGGATATGTATCATTTCAATCCGTAATTTAAAATGAAAAATCCAGGTTCTATCATTTCAAACCTACAATCCCAATTAAATCCAATACAATAAAAATCATTCGAGCCTATCATTTCATCCCATAATGATTTTCCCTTATTCTAAAGTCTGTTTGGATATGTATCATTTCAACCCATATTGATAAGGAACTTGCAGTGTGATAAATAGGAAATAAAATAACAAAATAGCATATAATATCATAACAGATGATGTAACAGATATATAAACAACTTTTAACATCATATAAACATATCATAGGCAGGTATGAACATAGCATATTAATTTATACAATTCACTTGTCATCATTTCACGATCATATAAGTACGTAATGTCTAGAGCGATTAACTCATCTTTTTGAAGCTAGAGATCAATTCAAAACAAAAAAAATCCACATTCCGCAAAGCAAGAGAAGGCACGATAATATTTGAGAAGAAATAACAACCAAGTTCAAATCTTGAAATCAAAAAAATAAATCAAATATAAGTATATGTTTTAACACAACAAGATATGAATTCAACAATGAAAAATATGAATAAATCTAAAGAAAAAAATAGATTCAATCAACAAGTGGGCTTGGCCACATTTCTATAGGCTCGGCATCATCACCCCTAGGCTCGGCCGTGGTGGCTAGATGCAAGCTAGGCTAAGTTATAGGATCACAAGGCGCGTCTATGGCATGGAAAAGGGAAGGCAAAGTTTGGGCTCGGCTTATGTCTAAAGTGGCTCGGCCTGTGTGCTAATTTGGTCAAGTCGGATCTAGATTATGGCTAGGAGATGGAGATCGTCACGGCCAAGGTAAGGTGGTGGAGATAACCTAGGGTTTCAAGGCAAACAAAGAGGGGTATGCATCTATAGGCTCGGCTAGGGTTTATTATCATTGTTTGGTAATGAGATCTCATCTTGGAGTCACGACTATGGCATGGAATGGTGTTGTAGAGTGGTGGTCGATCATGGAGGAGGTGGTGAGGAGATGAGGTCGGAAATATGGTGGAGCTTGAGGTGTAGGCCGAGCATAAGAGGAAGAAAACAAAGAAAAAAACAAAAGAGAAAAGAGAAGAGAAGGAGAAGGTCATGGAAACTTACAGTATTTTTTCTCTGGACACAAATGAAAATGAGATGTAGTGAGATGTTTCTATACGTGAATTGATAATAGAGGAGGCGGCTAGGATTTTGGAATAGGTTATGAACGGTCGTGGTAGGAAATAAAGAGTGTAGGCAATATAAAGACAAGAAATAAACAATGTAACGTATGCCCAATTAAAGAAAAGTAACGTATATCTAATTGATTTTTTTTTCAGCTGTTAAATAAAAGATATACAAATGAAACATCCAAATAAATAAAATAAAGTGGATACAAACAAAATAGAAAATAACATAAATAGATGGACATAGGAAAATATAGAATAAAACACAGAAATTAATTACTTTAAAACGCTGTATGTTATTCAATTTACAAAGTATAAATCAGAATTTAATGAAACGAAAAGCATAACGGATATTAGAATTATATCCAGTTTCAAATAAAAGGTAAGAATTTAAAATTTAAATTTTAAAATTTTCAAATAAAAGTCAAAGTTCGACTAAAATATAAAGTTTCCAAAAATTGTTTATTTTATTGTATCCGGGAAAATAATTTATAAACAACTCCAAAATTATTTTGGAAAATTTCAAAATTTTCAAATTTAAATAATTAATATCAAAAATTTCAAATAAATTAAATTTAAAAATATTTACAAAATTTTGGGTTGCTACACTCTCCCCCACTCAAAACTTTTCATCCTGGAAAAGGAATGAAAGAAGGAAAACAAAGAAAAATAAGATAGCAAAGCAAAAGTACCTAAAGTAAACAATTTCGGATTCGAAGCACATATGCTCTCCTCCATCTCCCAGGTACAATCCCTATGATCCGTACTCCACTGCACTTTGACCAGGTTGACAGATTTCCTTCTTAGCTATTTCATACCTCGATCGACGATATGTAGTGGCTTCCTTTCAACAGTCAGATTAGGCTCCATACTATCAAAAGCAGAAGGCTAGACAATAAAAGATGGATCATGCAGATACCGACGAAGATGCAAAACATGGAACGCATTATGTACTCCAACAAATTTCTCAGGCAAGTCCAGCCGATAAGCTAGAGAACCAACTCTTTCCACAATGCGGAAAGGACCAATGAACCTAGGAGCAAGCTTCCCTCAACGACCAAAATGAATCACATTCCTTAAGGTAGAGACCTCAAGGAAAACATGATCACCAACAGCAAACTCCAAACTTCTCCTACGCCGATCGGCATACTTCTTTTGCCTATCCTGAGAAATCCTTAACTTCCTCTTAATCTCCTCAACCTTCTCCGAAGCCTCCAAAATCATATCAGAACCAAGAACCAAACGATTATCGGATTCAATCCAGCAAGATGAGGATCTACAAGGTCTTCCGTGAAGAGCAGCAAACGGAGACATCTCAATGCTGGCCTGATAACTATTGTGATAGGTGAATTCGACAAGATGGAGATGATCTTCCAAAGATCCTCCATAATCCAGAACACAAGCACGAAGAAGGTCCTTAAGAATCTGATTCACTCTTTCCGTTTGACCGTCGGTCTACAGATGGTAAGTAGTGCTCAGATTCAGACGGGTACCAAAAGATTCCTGAAATGCCTTCCAAAACTGACTAGTAAAGATAGGATTCCGATCATAAACAATGCTGATAGGAATATCATGGAGACGAACAATCTCCCTCATATAAATCTCAACTAGACTGGAAGCAGAACGGGTAGATTTGACCGGAATGTAATGAGCTAATTTGGCCAATCTATCCACAATAACCCAGATTCTCTCATTACCCCTCCGAGTTCTCGGTAAACCGTCAATAGAATCCATGGAAACCTGTTCCCATTTCCAATTAGGAATCTCAAAGAGCTGCAATAAACAGGTGTCTTCTGGTGATCTGCCTTGACTTGCTGGCAAATCACACACCTACTAACAAAGATAGAGACATCACGCTTCATACCCTTCCACCAATATTGCTTCTTCATGTCCTGATACATCTTCGCCATACAATGATGAATAGAAAGTCTGGATCGATGGTGTTTTCGAAGTAACTCCTGCCTCAATCCATCCACCTTCGGGACACAAATCCGATTATTAATCCTCAAAATACTTCTATGATTGATCTGAGCTCCATCGCCAACAGGATTACTACCACCAACCCTGCTACGAACACTCCCCTTCATACGCCTAAGCATCTCATCCTCATCCTTCTTGGCTTTGATACGGTCCAAAAGTGGAGAAGAAGAAACGACAAGCTGACACAACATAGCCTTCTTTTGACTCAAAGCATCAGCCACAACATTAGCCTTCCCAGGGGTGTAGCTAATGTCCAGATCATAAGAAGCAAGAAACTCAAGCCACCTAACTTGCCTCTGATTCAAATCCTTCTGGGTGAAGATATACTTCAAAGACTGACGATCAGTGAAGAGCTCAAACTTAACACCCAAAAGATGATGCCTCCAAAGCTTCAAAGCAAAGACAACAGCAAGCAACTCTAAATCATGAGCGGCATAATTAGCCTCATGGGTCTTCAACTGCATAGGAAATCACCTTCCCATCTTACATCAGAACAACTCCTAAACCCTCACGACAAGCATCAGTGTATACCATTAATCCCTCATTTCGGAACGGTAAGCACTAGTGCGGAAGTAAGCTTACGCTTCCACTCATTGAATGCAGCTACATCACTCCATATAAACTTAGCATTCTTTTAAGTCAAAGCAGTGAGAGGTGTAGAAATCCGAGCAAAGTTCTCAATGAATCTCCGATAGTAATCGACGAGGCCTAGAAAACTGCGAATATTAGTTGGAGTCCTAGGAGTTTCCCAATCCTATAACAGAATACGGAGAAATAAGAGCCACAGAAAAGATAGAATGGTCAAATTATAGGAAGAGAAGAAGGAAAAGACTTAATTGATCGCAGCGATCTTGAATGGATCAACAGAAACTCCAATACTAAATACAATATGTCCGAGGAATCGAACTTCATCTCTCCAGATATGGCATTTCGAGAATTTAGCCTTCAACTAATGATTTCTAAGAGTCTCTAGAACAAAACTCAAGTGGGATTTATGCTTTTCCTTAGACTTGGAGAACACAAGAATATCAACAATAAAGACTAGGACAAATTTATTATGCACATCACGAAAAACACGATTCATCAAATCAACGAAGAAAGCCGGAGCATTAGTCAAACCGAAAGGCATAACTAACCATTCATAGAAACCATTCTCAGTACGGAAAGCGGTCTTGGGGATACTTTCCTCAGCAACTCTGAGCTGGTGAAAACTATGGCAAGATCAAGCTGAGAGATAATAGTAGCTCCATGGAGCTGATCAAACATGTCACTGATGCGAGGCATGTGATATCTGTTCTTCATAGTAAGCTTGTTTAGCTCCCTATAGTCAACACACATCTGCCAAGAACTATCGGACTTAGTGAGAAAAACCACTGCTGCTCCCCATTCTGAAAAGCAAGGTCTGATCAGACCTTTGGAGGACAAGTCCTCAATTTGCTTCCTCGGCTCAACCTTCTCACGGGGTGCCATTCTTCTGGGTGGAAGAACTACAGGTTGAGCTCCAGGAATAAGATCAATAGGGAAGTCAATTTCCCACTTAGGAGGTAAGGAAGTGACTTCACCAAATACATCGGGAAAGAGTTTTACTACAAGAGTTGAATGAATATCACTAGCAGAAGCATTAAGAGAATAAATAAAAATGCCAGTAAAATCCTGGGGCAAACTACACTGAATCACCAAAGAATTATCAAAATCATCCTCAAGAGAAACAATTCGAGCACTGCAAGAGATAAAGGCATCATGTCTCTTCAGCCAATCGCCTGAAAGTAATAGATCAAAAGCATCAAAACCCTAAACATAGAAATCACCAGAAAACTGATAGCTAGAATGAAAGAGTTTCACATTCCTACAAATCCTACTAAGGTTCGCAGGACCACCAATAGGATTTAAAACACACAAAGGCACAGAAGCAAACTTGGGAGAAAGAAGATGCTAAAATTTATTACAAAGATCCATAGAAATAATGCTATGGGAAGCTCCAGTATCAAAGAGAACATGAGCTAGAAAATAAAACAGAGAAAAGGTGCCCTGAAGTATACCTTGGTTGTCGCTATGAGCAAGAGCCAGAACAGGTGCAGGAGTAGGCGGTGGAGCAGGTGAAGATGCAGAGGTAACAGCAAAAATCCCTGAAGGCCTGCCCTTCTGTTGGGTGGGGCAATTTTTCTTGAGATGACCAGGTTGTAGAAAAATGCGGTAGAGGTCACGCCTGGTCAGCTGAGCTAGAGGAATAGCAACACCCAAGGTAGGACAACAATTAGCATAGTGTCCCTTCTGATCACATCGAAAGCAAGTAACTGAAGATAGGTCGATGGATTGCCTCTGCGATGAAGAAGATCCTAATCCTGGAGTCTTGTACCAATTCTTCTTATGATGATAAAAGTTGGACTTCCTCTTCTTAGAACTACTAGAGGAAGACTGAGATGGAGCAGAACGGGCAGCTGGAGCATCCTTAGAAGTAGGATTCTCGTATCTAATGGCCATGTCCATCAGAGTGATGAAAGGATAATGCACATGGGCTATGAGGCGATCATAGTACTCTCGGCGTGCGCCAGCAATAAACTTGTCATTTTTCTTGAGAGGAGTGTCAAAAATTAAGGCCAAACTTAGAATTTTCGTTAAACTTCCTCTCATATTCAACAAAAGATATAGCGACCTATTTGAGATCCATGAATTCCCGATACAGCTAAGGCTTTCCTGCCTCGGGCATCCACTTTACAAGAAAAGCCTCCCTAAAGCACAATAAAGAGTATAAGACAAATTTCAAAGGAGAAACTGAACCAAATTCAAACAACAAGAGATAAACCTAAATTGTTCCCAAGAGATGTCAGCCTCAGCTGTGTGAGCTGTGACAGTCTCCCACTAATCCAAAGTTGTTCCTTTTAATTGCCAAGCTGCCGACTGACGCTGCTGGGCATTAGTGATCTCAAGACCGGAGAAGATTCTCTGCAAATCCTTCAACCACTGTTGAGCTTCAATGATGCTCTCAGATCCGGTGAACTTGGTGCCACCAAGCTCAGTGTATTCCTTGCAAAGCTTTGTGAAACCTGACTGGGGCAGTAGGCTCAGGAGATGGGGCAATACCTCATCCCCTACTTCTCGCATTCCTACGATCCAGCCTGAGAAATCAAGAATGAATTTCATGACAGAGGTAATTGAGAACAAGATAAGATTAAATAAGATAAGATAAGATGCAACGGGAATTGAATGTCCCGAACAAAGAAATTACAACCAAGACGAATAAGGGAAAGGGGGAAGTTAAGAAAAATTAACATTAAAACAAGAAAAGTTTTATCTCAAAATACTCTTTAAAATCCTTTGAAAATCATTTGAAAAATCATTTTATATTTTAAAATACGTTCTCTCACAAAGAAAGGATTCTAAGATTGATTTCACTCATTCTAGGGTATTTCTACTATATCTCTAATGAGTTTTTGCTCCGTAGGCTATGGTTTGCCTAAAACCAAAGCTCTGATACCAAATGTGACGACCCACTATTTTGGACCATTCAAATCGACAATAAAACCACACATGTCTGACTTGAATAATTCAAAATAGTAGATTGTAATAAAATTTGGAGCAAATAAAACCAATCACAGAATCACAGACATAGAATATCAGAATACTCGCAGCGGAAATAAAAGTAACCATAGTGGTTCGTGAAGCCACTATAAACTCAAATCTCAAACATAGTCTCAAAACAGTTACAAAATTCATAGTCTGAAAAACAAATACAGTTCTGTAACCAATACATTAGAAATCCCAGGTACATAAATCTCTAATACATAAGCTGAAAAGATTGAACTGAAATGGATAAATTAGATAAGCAGATGAACTCCAGAAATCTCTAGCTTCTAGAAGGTAGATCCAAGCTATGATACTCAGGTTGACCCGTGCGTAAGAGATAAATACAAACACTCGAGTCAGGACATACATACTTATACAATGTAAACCAACTCAAGTGAACTGTAATATAGAGTACAAGTAACTTAAAGGATGCTTGGGACCGCCCATCCTCTAAGGATCCGTCAAACTATTTACTATGTAGTAATATTTCGCTATTATATAATGTCTATGCTAAAATAAACTTACTTTAAAATAGGGTTAAGGGGTTACCCATATAGCCCTTAACACATAATAGTGCCAATAGTCTATACAGTACCATAATACCTCCTGATCGGGAGGCTACCAGAGGATACTGCATAGGTATAACAAATCAAAATTGTACAAGGCACGCTAGGGTAGGTGACACGGCACAACTAGGCAATGCTAGAGTAGATATACCAATTACGCTTCTGGGCCGATGGTAACGCATAGCAGCCACACTCCCGAAATCAAAGGTGCACACCAATCAATCACAAGTTAATAGAATGGTATACGAAGAAGTGTGTCTGATCAAAGGTGCTACCTCATTAGCCCGTCAATCGCTCCTGTTTTAGCCACCTTATGCCAACTCACTGGAGTCTGGTCCATGTATATACCTTAATAGAACGTTGCCACCATCCTACTTCGTTCTGGAATCTCCACCGCGTTCACGGTTGTCAAAGTGGTTTGCGGTATCGCAGAAAGTATGCCCATATCCGATCCCGGTCTCTTTAACAACCAACGTTATTATTACCAGTTGTTATAAATTTCAAAAGTGGTTTATATTCTAAACCAAAATAGTTCATTTAAACCATTTAAATATGAAGTAGTTCTTCTTTGAAATCAATTATTCAATTTCCATAATTTCAGCAATTTCTAAGTTCATTAGTTCAATTTCAACATTTCAAAGCATTGAAATTTTCAAAACTGCAGCACTTATAAAGTGCTGCGGTAGGTATATTTAGTCTATATCAAAACATAGTTCAAATTCAGAAACTGCAGCACTTTAGAAGTGTTGTTATAGGTTTATTTAGGAATTTCAGCACCTAGTTCAAATTTTCAGAAGCTGCAGCACTTCAGAAATGCTATTATATGTCTCTTTAGAATATTTCAAGCCATAGTTCATATTTTCAGAAACTACAGCACTTCAGAAGTGCTATTATAGGTTTACTTAGTAATTTCAAGCCATAGTTCATATTTTCAGAAACTGCAGCACTTCAGAAATGCTGCTATAGGTATCTTTAGTATATTCAAGGCATAGTTCATATTTTCCACAGCATTTCTGAACCGCTATAATTATGTTATACCTTTTAAAACAATGTATGTTCACTTTTTCTCATTTTTAACCTATCAAACTTATTCCACTTTTCAAATTTCTTTTATTTGGATATTACTTAACTTATAAATTTTAATAAAATAATATTTTATTAATAAATATCCAACTTAAATTAAAATTCCTTTGTTAGTCAATACTTTATAAATTTCTTAACTTTTATTTCAATAAATAACTTAAATTTTACATGCCTATCTTATAAATTTCTTAACTTTTACATACCCATCTTATAAACAACTAAATTTCCATTTATTTACTTAACTTAAAATTGTCATTTAAAACCAAATTTTTAATTTCCAAGTTAAGTCATATTTTTAAAATACACATTTTCTATTTAATTCTATATACATTTTAACTTGTAGAAAATCTCTATAAATCCATTTAAATTATTTAAATCCAAATTAAGTTAAAATGGCATATTTTACATTTAAAATATCTATAAAATTTCAAAACATATATAATTAATTACCCCGGGTCTGTATCATATTTTCTCACCTAGGTCAAGCGATACGGATATGTATCATTTCAATCTATAATTTAAAAAGAAAAATCCGGGTTCTATCATTTCAAACCCGCAATCCCAAGTAAATCCAATACAATAAAAATCATTTCAGCCTATCATTTCAGCCCATAATGATTTCTCCTTATTCTAAAGTCTGTTCGGCTATGTATCATTTTAACCCATAGTGATAAAGAACTTGTAGTGTGATAAACAGGAAATAAAATAACATAATAGAATATAATACCATAACAGATGATGTAACAGATACATAAACAACATTTAACATCATATAAACATATCACAGGCACGTATGAACATATGTAACAACCCTGTATTTTGTGATTATTTTAATTGTATATTTTAATTTTTCAATTGAATTTCTGATTTAAAAGCTTTATTTTTTTTATTTGAAATGGAAAAATTTTGTTTTTTAAAAATATAAAGTTTGATTTTGATATGAATTAGAATTCCAAGCATGACTAAATAGAATATTTTCCAAAAAGTGAATTTCGGTCAATATGGTCAAACTTTGACTTTTAAATTTAAAATTTGAAAGTTTGAAAATTTGAATCTTATCTTTTATTATGAAAGTAATACAAGTTTAAGAAAACTGCTTTTCGTTTCATTGAAATCTGATTTAGAATGTGAAAGTTATGCCTTTTTAACTATTGTGTGAAATTTGCTGTATTTAACAAAATTGTTTATTTTAAATTATATAAATAATATTTTACTTGGTCATGTAATGTTCTAATTTAGGTTTATATGGGTAAAATAACGTGTATTGTATATATTTTTGGTTTTAAAACATTTTAGAAAGTGTAATTGACATTTTCCAGCGTCAGTTGTATTCTTTTTACAATTTCTAATTTCCAACTTCAATTAATTTAAGGAATTCTTTTTATTTTTCTATTTTCTCAATATCTTATTTTATTCTCATTCCCACTTTATTTCGTTCCTCGTTTATTTTATTTATTTGACATTTTATTTGTTTTAAAGTGAAATAAAAAAAATTCTAGAGCCAATGGTATTTTATTTGTAATTTTCATGTCCTGTTTCCAATTTTTAAACAATTTCTTTAATTATTTTGCTATTTTCTCTAAATTTAATTATTTATTTCACTTTGAATATGTTTAATAAATTATTTTATTTCAAAAATTTTCTCTAGAATGTTTTTAAAATAAAGTAGATATTTTTCCAATGCCAATGATGATTTAATTTTAATTTTTGAACCCTGTTTTGAATTTTAAGCAATTTCTTTAATTCTTTTTCCATTTTCTTTAAAATTTATTATTTATTTTTACTTTATATTACTTTGTTTCGGTTTTTAAAGTCAAATTACTGATTTTTTTTAATGAATTAAAGAAAAAGGAAATGTGAAGAGTTTAAATTTTTTTAACTTAAGACCTTTCATTGCCTAAGCCTCTTCATATCCATAACCTTTCATTTATTCTTGTTTGGCCTTGTATTTTCTTTTGCTTGGCCGTGAATTCTATTTCTCGTTTCATGCAAAAAAACTCCATCTCATCTTCCATTCACGGCTAAGAAAATTTCCATGGTAATGTCTTCTTCTTTTTCCTTCTTTCTTTTTCAATTTTCATAAGTTTTGCCTTGATTTCTTTGCTTGTTTTGCTCAGCCACCACTAGCTAGCCTTGGCCGTCACCTTCAAAACCTCCTCCTCTTCACCATCCACCACCTAACATCATCTCCTCCTCTGACTTGACCAGGCCGTACCCTTCTCCTTGACAAAACTCCACACAAAAGCCTTGAAAACTCCTTAAAATGTTAGCCTAGCCTAGTTGCTTCACCACCTTCATACATCACCTTGGCCATCACCTAGAGCCGCCACCACACCTTGATATCTCCATCACTCGTCACCTTAGCTATTGTCTAGATCTTAAACATGAAAGACCGAGCCAAACACCCATGTAGCTGAGCCCAAAACATTGACCAAAACTCCACTATCAAGCCTAGCCTCTTCACATACTCATGCCTTGTAACCTCTACATGATCATTCCTTGTTAGCCGTGCCTACCTAGGTCCATACCGAGCCAAAGCATGTCCAAAACTGATCCAAATTCACCCCTAGGCCGATCATATAAGTGTAGAAAGAAAGTCAAAAGTATTCATTTCAATATTGCTTTTTATTTCAAAGTAGTCTAATTCAATGTTGTATTGAATCTATGTTAATATTTTGTTTTGTTTATGGGTTGTGACAAGATCATCAGCTTGGTTCTCATCCACTTGAATCTATCGTTGTGTCGTCATGCTTTTGGGAATAAGTCTGTGCCATTTGAATTGATAACTCTAGCACAAAAAGGTGAGCAAATCTCACATGACATTATATACTTATGCAAATGTGAAGCGATAACAATTGAATGTGTAGAATTACATATTATGTTATACTTGCCTGTGATTATAAATTATATAATGTTAAACCTGTTTATTTATCTATCACGTCATCTGTTACTGATATTTGTTGTTAAACTATTCATTTACATATGTTCATCACTACAAGTTCCCTATAGATTAGAATCACTATGGGTTGAAGTGATACATACCCGAACGGACTTTAGAATAGGAAAAAATCATTATGGGCTGAAATGATAGGCGTAAACAGTTTTTATTTATTTTATTTTTACTTGGGACTGCGGGTTTGAAATGATAGAACCCGGATTTTTCTTTGTAAATTGCGGATTGAAATGATATATATCTGTATCGCTTGACCTAGGCTAGAAAACTATATACAGGCCCGTGGTTATTTTATAAAGTATTTTGAATATTTTAAGTATTCTTAAAAGTGTAACTTTATGAAAATTTGATTTAAATTGGATTTTTAATGTTTAAATAAAGAAATTTTAATTTTTCTATAAGTTAAAAATGTTGAATAATTAAATGATTAAATTGAATTTTTGAAATATAACTTAAATTTGGGAATTTGGACTTTGGCTTTTAAAATGACATTTTAGTTATATAAATAAAATTTTAAGTGGTTTAAAGTGTAAATTTGTGATAATTTGATTTAAATAGATTTTAAAGTGTTTTAAATAAAGGATTTATGATTTTTCTATAAGTGGAAATGTTAAATAAATAAATAGTTAAATTGAATTTTGGAAATATAGCTTAAGTTTGGAAATTTGAAATTTTTTGGTTTTAAAACAGTATTTAAGTCATATAGATAATATGGAAATTTTATTTTATTTGGAATATGGTAAATATGATAATTTGTTTTGAATTTGAATTTAATTGATTTTATAAAATATTATTGATTTTTCTATGAATTAAATTGGTTAAATAAATGAATGCTTAAAAGTGTAATTTAAAATATAACTTGACTGGGAAATGTGAGTTAGGTTTTAATTAAAGGTTTAAGTTAATTAAAATAAATTGGAAATTTAGTTTAATGTGTGAAATGGTAATTCAAAAATGTAAGTGTAAATAAATTGTCAAATGTAAAAATGAGAAAATTGTACACTTGAATTTGTAAGTGAAATTATTGAAAATTTTGGACTTTTGGGTAAAAGGTTACTTTATAAAAATCATAAGTTGAAAGAGTATTTTTAATGAACATTTTGAATGTTAAAAATGATTTTTATAATGTTTAAAGGGTTTAAATTGAAGTTTATTATTTGCTGGAAACACACTAAAATCTGGAAATTACTTTTTATAGCATTCAGATATGGTTTCTGTAAATGAACTAAAACTGAATAAAAGAGGCTATTACAGCAATTCTGAAATGCTATAGTTACTGTAGTAAATTTAAACGGCTAAAACTTTATAAAGGCCTATTACAGCAGTTTTGTAAATGCTGTAGTGGTCTGCTGTTTTTACTGAAATTAATAAAAACATTTAACTTGAAACCCGAGCTATTACAACATTTTTGGAAATGATGTCTTTGCCGTTTTAAACTAAATTTCAACTAAAACTGAGTTTTAACAGTAGTTTTTAAATGCTGTCTTTGCTGAATCAAAATGTTTTCAAGTATAACTTATAACAGCTTTTTTCTAAATGCTATGTAAGGCTGGAATTTTCAATGTTTATGGTTTTTAACTAAGTAAATGAGCTCAGAATGGTTTGAAACTTTGGAAATTGAATACTTGATTTGAAAGTATAATAACTTCACTTTTAAATGGTTTAAATGAATTAATTTGATGGAATATAAATTATTTAAAAGGTGATTTGAAATGATAATAAATAAATGATATCTTGGAATTCAAAAAGGCATTTTAAATTTGATATTTGGATTTGAATTGAAGTAATGATTTGATAATGAAGTTTTGAAAGGATATGATATTTTGTTATATTGAAATGATTTAAAAGGAAACTTGGAAAGGATATGATATTTTGATATTGAAATGTTTTGGAAATGATTTAATCTTTATTTTGATAAAGATTTGGATTTGAAATGATATTTTATTTTGAAGTATAAAATATTATTTTAAAAATTATAACCACGGGTTATAATAACGATTGATTGGCAAAGAGACCGGGATCGGATATGGGCATACTCTCTGTCGATACCAAAAACCACTTTGACAACCGTGTACACGGTGGAGATTTCAGAATGAAGTAGGACGGTGGCGACGTTCTTGAGGTATATTACATGGACCCGACTCCCGTGAGTTGGCTTAAGGTGGCTAAAATAAAAGCGATCTCGGGCCAAAATGGGTAGCTCCTCTGGTCGGATGCATTTCTTCTATAACATTCTATTACTTTTGTGATTGATTGGGTGCACCCCTCCGATTTGGGAATGTGTTCCGAGGTGGGCGTATGTGGCTACTGCGTTACCACCAGCCTGTGTACGTAATTGGTATATCTACCCTGGCATTGCCTCGTTGTGCCGTGTCACCTACCATATCGAGCCTTTATGATGCAGCACGATCTACAAGTTGTCAAGTGTTAAGTCGGCCACGGGTTAACATAGGCCTAGGTCATGTGAAGGAAGCTACGGAGTTAGGTCGTTTGAAAGTGATAAGTCGTTGCCGACTTAGGGGAGATTGCTCACGACCTAAGGAAATGATTCTAAGTCGCCCGCGACTTAACTGGAGATTCGAAGGAACACGTGGGGAAAAGATGCAAGCTTATGAAGGAAGTTTGAGTCGTTTTCGAGCTAAATTGGAGACCAGAGGGATAAGTCGGCAACCGACTTAAAGTGCAGCATGTATGGGTCGTAAGTCGTAACCTTGATGAGTCGGCATGTACTGTGTTGTTAAGTCATGAGTCGTGAGTCGCTACTGTGTTGAGTCACCAGTATGTTAAGTCGCTCATAGTTGAGTCGTTGGTATGTTGATAAATCGGTTGCTTTGTTGAGTGAGTCGTTCTTGTATGTCGCTGCCGTGAGTCGTATGAAGTGTGGATGTGCTGGTATGATGAGTCGTGTAGTGTTGTTGAGTCGCGTATATGTTCTCTTGAGTCGCTGCCGACCTAAGCTAAGTCGCTGCCGACCTAAGGGTTGTGGCGTGAGTTGAAAACACTATAAATAGGGAGTGAGTTGTAATTTTTGGGGAGTTGAATATTGAATAAAATTTCCTTTTGTTAGCTTTGTGCTTTCATACAATTGGTAGTTGAGTGTGATCTCCTATCTCCTCTTTCGGTTAATCGAGTGCGCTCGATTCAACGATCGAAGAAGCCGATTCACGGAATCTAGTGCGCTAGATCAACGTGCGAAGAATCGTAGATCTTTGAACACGGTATAGTGCGCTATCAACGTGTTTGAGATAGCTAGAGTTCGGTATCTTTGGATCAACGAACTTGGGCATTTTGGTATCTTCAACTCACCGATTGCTACATTTCATGGATTGAAGTTTGTTTGATTAATCCGCTGCGCCATTTATTGGTATCAGAGCCATACTTAGCCAATCATAGCTAAGTTGATTCTTGGAGCCAAGTTTTTGAAGTTTTTGAAGTTTGAAGGAATTCATCGTGTTCATATTGAAGTGGCATCAAGTTTGGAGTGTTTGATCCATTTCATTTTGGATCGAGGAGTTGGACTTTGTTTGGATTTTTAATTGGTGTTTGCGCGCCAATTTTTGGAGGGTTTTGGAGTAAGAGTGAAGCCAAGCCGTGAGGTGTCAAGGCCGAGACAAGTGGGAGCCGACCTTACTTGAATTGTTAACTCGTTGCCGAGTTAGTGTGAGCCGAGACAAGCATAGCCGTGTATTGTTGAGCCTAGATTGCTTTGTTGAGTGGAAAGTTTGAAGTCTTGTGTTGAATTTTTTTGAAGTCTTGAGAAGTTTACAACCATGCCACCAAGGAGAGCTAATCGTCATCAAAACGTTGAAGCTTTGTATCGTAGAGAAGAAGCTGAACTTATGGAACAACGTATTAATGAAAAATTTGATGAAGGCATTGGTAAATTGGAGAGATTGATGAATGATTTGAATCAAAGGAGGAGATCACCAAACTCGAACCATGGAGGAAACCGAGTTTCGCCATCGGTTACGGAAGCGAGGAGGGTATCGCCACATTCTTGTAGAGATCGAAGAGAAACGTCAATTTCATCACGAAGAGATCATCATGACTATGTACATGAAGAAAGAAGAAGTCAACGAGAATTTGACCACGAAGCATATAGAGAAGAAGAGAGACATAGTCAAAGAAGCATGCATGAACGAAGGGATGATAATGGTCGAGATCGATGTAGACGTACCTTTGATTTTGCTGAAGAGGGTGATAGAGCTAGTATACATTATCGAGATCGAGACCAAATTCGGAATTCTTACCGTGATATGGAAGATGATCGACGATGGGAATCGGGTATGAAGATGGAGATTCCGGAGTTTAAAGGCGGGATGGTTGCTGAGGAATTCTTAGATTGGTTGTCTAACGTGGAGGAAATCTTTGATTTCAAGGAGGTGCCGGAGAATAGAAGGGTGAAGTTAGTTGCTACAAGGCTGAGGGGGAGAGCTTTGGCATGGTGGCAGCAAACTAAACTTACTCGAGAACGGATGGGGAAGTCAAAGATAGAATCTTGGGAGAAGATGAAGAAGTTGATGAGATCTACTTTCTTACCTTATAATTACCAGTCACTTATGTACCAAAGGTTGCAGAATCTGAGGCAAGGGACGAAGACTGTTAGTGATTATGCTGATGAATTTTACCAACTCATTGCCAGAAATGATATTATGGAAACGGAGGAACAGCTAACTGCTAGATTCATTGGGGGATTGAGAATGCAGATACAGGATATGGTTAATATGTTCGATCCTAGATCAGTTGCAGAGGCACATCAGAAAGCGTTAGCTTGGGAGAAACAGGGAAGGCGTGGAGGTGGTGTGTTTACTAATTCTAATAATCCAGTGAAGGGCGCCGGTGGAAGTTCTAGTGTTCCTAGACCTGTTACAAAGCCAGTGGTGAAGGAGGCTGAGAAGGCAAAGGCTAGTAGTGTTTTCAAATGTTATAATTGTCAGGAGTTGGGTCACAAAAGCAATGAATGTCCGAAGCCGAAGAAGAGAACCATGGTTGCAGAAGTTGAAGAGGATGATGGTGAGGAGGTAGAATGTTCAAATGCACTTTATGTTGAAGAGGAAGAAGAAGTGTCGGGTGATGAAGGATGTAATCTTATGTTGAGGAGAAGTTGTTTGACACCAAAGCAAGAGGAGGATTGTAGTTGGTTGAGAAGCAATATTTTTCAGTCGACATGTACTATTCTGGGAAAAGTCTGCAAATTCGTTATTGATGCAGGGAGTTGTGATAATATTATTTCTACAGAGGCTGTGAAGAAGTTGAACTTGAAAACTGAGAAGCATCCTAAACCGTACAAGCTAGCATGGTTAAGGAAGGGTGGTGAAGTGAAAGTGTGTCGAAGAGCTTGTGTTAATTTTTCTATTGGGAAGAAGTACAAAGATGAAATTTGGTGTGATGTCGTAGATATGGATGTTTGTCATTTATTGTTGGGTCGACCATGGCAGTTTGATAGAGCAGTTCAGCATGACGGTCGTGCCAACAGTTACAGTTTCATGTTCGAGGGTACTAAAATCACTTTGGTTCCTAAGAAACAGCAGCAGAAGGAGAGCAAGCTAGAAGAGATTGAAGAATTGAAAACTCTGTTGACTTTGAAGGAGTTTGTTAAAGAAGTTGAAGAAGAACCGGAAGTATTTTTGTTGATTGGGCGAGAGAGTAGTGAAGAGGTTGAAGTCCCGGAAGAAGCAAAGCCAGTTTTGAAAGAATTTGAAGATGTCTTTCCAAAGGAGTTGCCAAAGGAGTTACCGCCACTTAGAGACATTCAGCATCAAATTGATCTTGTTCCAGGAGCAGTGTTACCACATCGACCACATTACCGTATGAGTCCGAAGGAACATGAGGAATTACGAAGGCAAGTGGAAGAGTTGCTGGAACAGGGACGTGTTCAGGAAAGTTTAAGTCCTTGTGCCGTGCCAGAATTGTTAGTACCAAAGAAAGACGGAACATGGAGGATGTGCACAGATAGTAGAGCTTTGAATAAGATCACTGTTCGTTACAGATTTCCTATGCCGAGGTTGGATGATTTGTTGGATCAGTTGAGTGGGGCAACTATATTTTCAAAGATTGATTTGAAGAGTGGTTATCATCAAATTCGTATCAGACCTGGAGACGAATGGAAGACAGCTTTCAAAACTAGAGAGGGGTTGTACGAATGGTTGGTTATGCCATTTGGATTGTCAAATGCACCTAGTACATTCATGCGGGTGATGAATCAAATTTTTAGGCCATTCATTGGGAAGTTCGTCGTGGTTTATTTCGATGATATTCTGATTTATAGCAGGAGTACGAAGGAACATGTTCTACATTTGAGGGGAGTGTTGCTTATTCTTCGTGAAGAACAATTTTATGCTGCTACAAAGAAATGTGTGTTTATGACACCCAGTGTTTTATTCCTGGGTTATGTTGTTTCAGGAAAAGGTATTCAAGTTGACCAGAGTAAAGTTGAAGCAGTCAGGAATTGGCCACAGCCAAAGACAATTACAGAAGTGCGAAGTTTTCATGGGCTAGCGTCATTCTACCGAAGATTCATTCCACACTTCAGTAGCGTGATGGCTCCAGTGACTGATTGCATGAAGGGTAAACAGTATGTGTGGTCAAAAGAAGCAGGGGTTGCCATTGAGAAGATCAAGGAATTGTTGACGTCTGCACCAATTCTTGTTCTACCTAATTTTCAGTTATTGTTTGAATTGCATACTGATGCATCGAAGGTTGGTATTGGAGGAGTTCTGAGTCAGAATGGGAAGCCAGTTGCATATTTCAGTGAAAAGTTGTCAGGGACGAAGATGAGATACAGTACATATGACGTTGAATTTTATGCTGTTGTTCAGGCTGTTAAGCATTGGAGACATTACTTATTTCAGAAGGAATTTGTTCTGTACACTGATCACGAAGCTTTGAAACATTTACAGGGGCAGGATAAAATTTCAGCGAGACATGCATCATGGATTGCTTATCTGCAGCAGTTTACTTTTGTCGTTAAACACAAATCAGGGGTGACAAATCGAGTAGCTGATGCTTTAAGTAGGAGGAGTCATTTGTTAACGACAATGAAGGTTGAAGTGACTGGGTTTGAAATGTTGCCAGAAATTATTGAAGGAGATCCTTACTTTGTGAAATATGTTGAGAAAGTGAAGGATGGGAGTACCGATGAATTCATATTGGTTGATGGTTTTCTGTTTAAAGGAAATCGTTTATGTATTCCGGACTGTAGTTTGAGGATGAAGATTGTGAAGGAATTACACGAGGAAGGACATGTTGGCCGTGATCGTACTTTACAGTTGATTTCGCAGTCTTACTTTTGGCCGTCGATGAGGAAAGAGGTGGAAAGATTTGTGGAGCGATGTCATATTTGCCAAGTTTCAAAGGGGACAGCAACAAATGCAGGGTTGTATATGCCATTACCTGTACCGACTAAGCCATGGGTTGATATTAGCATGGATTTCGTTTTGGGTTTGCCGCGAACTCAAAGGGGAAATGATTCGATATTTGTTGTGGTGGACAGGTTTTCAAAGATGGCACATTTTGTTGCTTGCAAGAAGACAGCAGATGCAGTACGAGTGGCACAGTTATTTTTCAAGGAAATTTATCGAATTCATGGTTTACCAGAATCTATTGTTTCTGACAGGGATACTAGATTTTTGAGTCATTTTTGGCTTAGTTTGTGGAAGATGGTGGGAACGAAGCTGAAATTTAGTAGTGCATATCATCCGCAGACAGATGGGCAAACAGAGGTTGTGAACAGATCATTAGGAAATTTGTTGCGATGTTTAGTAAAAGATAATCTGAAGAGTTGGGACATGAAGTTATGCCAGGCAGAGTTTGCTCATAATCATGCAGTGAATCGTAGCACAGGATTCAGTCCATTTCAGATTGTATATTCAAATTTGCCCAGGGGACCGTTGGATTTAGCGGTGGTACCACGACCGAAGGGAACAGTTAAACGAGCTGCTGATTTTATTGAAGGATTGACGGAGTGTCATAAGATCGTTCATGAGCGATTGGAAAAGTCGAATGAGAAGTATAAGCGAGCTGCTGATTCGAAACGACGAAATGTTGAATTTAACGAAGGTGATTTAGTTTACGCCGTGTTGACAAAAGATCGATTTCCAATAGGAACTTATAACAAGTTGAAAGCCAGAAAAATTGGCCCAGTAGAAGTTGAGAAACGGATCAATGAAAATGCTTATAAGTTGAAGCTGCCGGAGGATGTGTACACTTCTGATGTGTTCAATGTTAAGCATCTTGTACCATATTATGGAAATGGACAATCTAATGTGGAAGAACTTACAAATTCGAGGACGAATTCCTCTCAACCAGGGGAGGATGATGCAGCACGATCTACAAGTTGTCAAGTGTTAAGTCGGCCACGGGTTAACATAGGCCTAGGTCATGTGAAGGAAGCTACGGAGTTAGGTCGTTTGAAAGTGATAAGTCGTTGCCGACTTAGGGGAGATTGCTCACGACCTAAGGAAATGATTCTAAGTCGCCCGCGACTTAACTGGAGATTCGAAGGAACACGTGGGGAAAAGACGCAAGCTTATGAAGGAAGTTTGAGTCGTTTTCGAGCTAAATTGGAGACCAGAGGGATAAGTCGGCAACCGACTTAAAGCGCAGCATGTATGGGTCGTAAGTCGTAACCTTGATGAGTCGGCATGTACTGTGTTGTTAAGTCATGAGTCGTGAGTCGCTACTGTGTTGAGTCACCAGTATGTTAAGTCGCTCATAGTTGAGTCGTTGGTATGTTGATAAATCGGTTGCTTTGTTGAGTGAGTCGTTCTTGTATGTCGCTGCCGTGAGTCGTATGAAGTGTGGATGTGCTGGTATGATGAGTCGTGTAGTGTTGTTGAGTCGCGTATATGTTCTCTTGAGTCGCTGCCGACCTAAGCTAAGTCGCTGCCGACCTAAGGGTTGTGGCGTGAGTTGAAAACACTATAAATAGGGAGTGAGTTGTAATTTTTGGGGAGTTGAATATTGAATAAAATTTCCTTTTGTTAGCTTTGTGCTTTCATACAATTGGTAGTTGAGTGTGATCTCCTATCTCCTCTTTCGGTTAATCGAGTGCGCTCGATTCAACGATCGAAGAAGCCGATTCACGGAATCTAGTGCGCTAGATCAACGTGCGAAGAATCGTAGATCTTTGAACACGGTATAGTGCGCTATCAACGTGTTTGAGATAGCTAGAGTTCGGTATCTTTGGATCAACGAACTTGGGCATTTTGGTATCTTCAACTCACCGATTGCTACATTTCATGGATTGAAGTTTGTTTGATTAATCCGCTGCGCCACTTTACTATGAGTTTCTACTTGTGTCATACCTATGCAGTATCTTCTCATAGTCTCCTAATCAAGAGATATACAGGTTGCAGGTACTGTATGGACTATTGGCATTATTTGTGTTAAGGGGAATATTGGGTCACTCCTTAACGCTATTTTAAAATAAGTTTATTTTACTGATAGACTTTATTATCATAGCGCAATATTACTACATAGTAAATAGTTTAACGGATCCTTAGAGGATGGACGGTCCGAAGCATCCTTTAAGTTACTTGTACCTTCACTACAGTTCACTTGAGTTGTTTTACATTGTATAAGTATGTATGTCCTAACTCGAGTGTTTGTATTTTAATTTACGCTTGGGTCTTCCTGAGTATTCACGGATTTGGATTCCACTTTCTGGATTAGAATCGCTGGAGATCATCTACTTGTCTAGTTTTATCTATTTCACTTCCAGTTATCCTGTTGATCCCAGTGTTGTATTTAGCTTGTACTTGGTTATCACATTGAGACTTCTATTGTATCTTATTTAACTCTGATATATTTATATAGTAGGTTCATGAACTACTATTTCTTTTACTTCCGCTGCATTATTATTACTCTGTGTCTGTGATCTGTGATTATTTATTTACTGTATGTTCTGAGATTTGCCAAATTTTATTTACAACACGGTATTTTGAGCAATTCAAGTCCGACATGTGCAGATGCGAGTGGTTTAAAATATCAGGTCGTTACAACATAGCATATTAATTTATACAATTCACTTGTCATAATTTCACAATCATATAAGTACGTAATGTCTAGAGTGAATAACTTACCTTTTTGAAGCTATAGATCAATTCAAAACAAAACAAAAATCCACACTCCGCAAAGCACGAGAAGGCACGAAAAGATTTGAGAAGAAGTAACAACCAAGTTCAAATCTTGAAATCAAAAAAATAAATCAAATATAAGTATATGTTTTAACACAACAAGATATGAATTCAATAATGAAAAATATGAACAAATCTGAAACAAAAATAGATTCAATTCACTACAACAAAACAATGATTTTGTAACATTTTATATTTCTCAATTTCAAACACTTTTAAGTGTTACAAACGGCTAACAGTAAAAAGGAGTGAGAATACTAAGAAAAGTGTTAGCAAAAATAGAGAATTTTATTAATAATTTTTGCAACACAAATAGATGTTCGAATACTCGAGGAATCCGTAAATAAGTCATGATAGTTTGGTGTTTTGTAATTTTACAATAGATTTCATTTCCCACGGTTTCTTATTCACCGGCCGCTTCTTTTTCTAATTTCTATCTTCCTTTCTTCTAGGTTTTCTAGAAACCAACATTGATTTGCTTGCGACAAATCATAGGCACGACGATGTAGTCCCCGCAGCCAAGGTCGCTCTTCTACTCCTCTAAGCGATGCTAAATTGATCGACAATAATATAAAGAAGCTTGAGGAAAGAGAGCATGCAAGATCATTCTATTCTAAATTTGCAAATCAATTTGTTACTTTTTTGTATGATTTCAAACCCTAATTCACAAGATCTACCTCAAAAGACCATAAATTTAGAGTATTTGAGAATTTTGGTGTATTTTAAAAACAGAATCTGAACATTATTTAATCGTTTAATCATAAAAATCGTGCTAATTGAAATTCTGTTTTACATTAGGATGAGAGTATTATCTTTGAATTCGTAAATCGGTGTTTACAGTTGATAATATTTGTTTTGGCTATTGATTTGGAAAGTCACCCAAGTTTTGGTGAAGTGTTCCCAACTTTCAAAAATCAATATTCATTCTCAGAAGTCAATTTGAACTATGTTCGCAAACAATTCCAGAAATTAAAATTGATTTTAAACTCGAAATTGAAACAACAGGTTGTTTGGAGTTTGGGGAGTTGGAGATTGGGGCTGTGGAAATTGTGGGAGTTCGATTGTTCGATTGTGCTGTGGAGTTGAATTCTGCTGTCGCGTGGTTCGTTGATGTAGCGACTGATGATGGTAATGGAAGTAGTCGATTTGGATTCATGGTTGTATTTGAATTACGATGGAGTTTGGTAGAGGTGTAGACAGATAGGTTTGCGGTGGTTCTAAGTGGAGATCGCGGTGATGATTTCGGTGATGTTCAAAGGAGGTCGAGGCTGTGAAATTGGTAGAATTATGGGGGTATATTCAGGTGATAGTGGTTGATGGTAAGTTCAGGGAGTGGCCCTGGTTGCAGTCGAGTGGAAGTTAGGGGTTCGGGATGGCAGTGATGGCCGCGATGTGGTTGATGAATTGCGTGGGTTTCGCTTTGTTTGAGGATGAAGTGTAGAGAACAAAGTGAATGGAATAGGCAGCAGTGGAGAGGGTGGTTGGGTATTTGACAGAGGTGGTAGGGTATGGCTGAGGTGGTTGTTTTGTTTTGTGGATAATGTTACTTTGTAGTGGTAGGGTGGTTGTGATGTTGAAGTGATGAGCAATTTTGAAATGAGCAGTATGGCAGGCAGGGGCTTCTAGTTGCAAGTAGTGGTGATTGAAGTGTAGGAGTATTTTGAAGTCTGTTGAGTATGTGGATGGATTGTTGTGGATGATGACAAGAAGATCGTGGTCAAAGTGGTTGGTATGTGGAGGGTTAGGGGGTGTTTTGTAGTGTAATAGGCAGTCAGCACTGATGTATAGTAGTGTTGTATAGCAAAGAAGGTCATTGATGGATGGATTGTAGACGATGGATTGAAGTGTTGTATATGTCAGAGGAGTGGATGGGAAGGTGATAGACAATCGTTATGTTAATGAACTTGAAGAATGGTTGTAATATGGAAGTGCAGCAGTTTGTTTGGAGGTGTTGTTGGCAATGAATGGTAGGACATGGGAATGTGTTAATGGTGTGGTGTTTGAGTGATGTAGTTTGTATGGAAAGCAAGTTTTTGTATGGTGAAGTGGAGATACCACAAGGCAGTGTGCATAGATTTTGGTAGTGCACAGAAGTATGCAATGTGACGAGTCAAATGGGATTGTAGCAGTTGAATGGATGGCTCTGAAGTCTTGTTTAGTTTGAGTTGAGTTGGATTTTAGTGTGTTCAGGCAGTGGAAGTAGGCTACTGCGGTTATAGGCAGTTTGGTTGTTGTATTGTGGTGAGTGGAGAATGTTTGGGTGTATGTTGGTTATGTTGGGCAGTGAGGAGTATAAATGTGCACGGAAATGTGCATTATTATGAATACAATGTTTATTGTTCTCATAAAAATGCACTCTCCTCTCAAGAGAAGCGAAAAACTGCAACTATGATATCTAATTAATTTACTGCGTATGACAGATATTTTGCATTTGTCATCAAACCACTTATGACACAGAACCTTTGAACAAGGAGCCTGTCTAATAATCATTTTTTTTTGTTATTACAGGTTTTGTGTTATTACAGGTTTTTAACTCGAGTGCAAGTTGTTGGGCATTCTCATGGGGGCTTGGATGTGTTGGCCAATTTGTTTTCTATGCTAGCAAAAAATCACCCATTGTCGCTTGGACCTATTGAGCTTCGGTTGACTCTTTTAAGATTCTGGTTTCCACCAGTTTTCAGAGAGTTCCAATAGGAATTGATCTATTATTGTTTTTATTCTTTTTTAAACATATGTTTTTATATCTGTCTTTATTGTTCAAAAACTATCAGTTGAATTTTTTTGTCCACTATAAATTGTTTCAAGGGTAAGCCTTTTATCCTTATCCCTTTAGAAGCTTAACCTGAATAGGCCGAATTGAAGTCAATAGAAGTACTATATACTATACCACCCTTTTGAATGCCCATTTCCCATGACCATTTCATATGGCACAAGGACACACTACTCGTGATATTTAGATGTACATGCAACCAATTTCACATCCATTGTACCTTCAACATGGAAATTTATGGGTCTTCGTTATATGGTTAAAATGGTATTCTAAAAACACATAACACTTACTATTATCACTACAGTAATATACAAGGATAAGAAGTGTACATTTGAGAATTTTAGCGATTAATAAAATAAATTGATTAATAAAAATAAAAAATCAACTTAAAAGGAAACTCCTAGATTTAAGATACGATAACTTTATGTAGATGCTATATAATTTGGTTTCATCGTGGATTTCTATTAAATTTTGTTCTTTCTTTGAATTCTAACTTTTTGATTGCAGCAATGTATGTCATTCAGATTGAATTAGTTTGGTTACATTAGCTGGAAGTACAGGTACAAATGAAAAATCTAATGTTTTGCTTGATTTTAGTTGTGATAAAGAATACGATATGTGTCTCATTTAGTTGGAATAATTATATAATAATGTTATAATGTGACTTTAGATTACAATACTTAACAGGATAGGTTTACTAAGAAAATAAAAATAATGTTACTAGTTTCAAACTTATTAGTACGTCTGATTGTGTAAGCGATGGGTCATTCAGAAACCCTATACTATCAAATTGATTAAAAAAAGAATGATCCTTATACTATCGAATTGATAATAAAAGAAGTATGATCGCATCAATACACATCACTACTCAAGCAAACATTTTCATGGAACACTGACTCTCCTATTAAGGTTGTCGCACGAAGGGATTCAATTAATCTATTAACTTTTAAGCTTAAGCCATCTACAATATTTTCTAAAGGACATTTATTATATAGTCAAGTTAATAATATACATACATACATATATGACGCTAATTAGCAAAACGTGCTTGTTTTGAACCTTCTCACTAAAACTAGCTTGTTTCGTTACATCGGTAGACAACTGACCTAATTTGGGTTATGAGCTGCAAGCATGAAATAGACACAGGCTTGAGATGTGTCTATCACTACACCAAATTGATGATTTTTCAATTTCAATTTGAGCAGACACTTTCTGGACCAGTTAGTGATCCCAGTAAACTTCCAAAGTGGAACTACGATGGCTCTAGCACGGGTCAGGCTCCAAGTGAAGACTGTGATGTGATTTTATAGTAAGTGAATTAATTCCTTGATCGTATATGATTCGAATATATAAATGTATGTTCAAATTGATTTATGTGTGTTTGTTGATGTGAATAGCCCATAAGCCATTTTCAAGGATCCTTTCAGAAGGGGAAACAATATTCTTGTAAGTACTTACTTTTTTGCTCAATATACAACAGTTATTTTCTGGATAGTTGATGGCTGCAATGTTGTAAATCATCTAGTTGATGTCATAGTGCAAAGATTTATGAATATGTTGTTGGGTTAGTCCTATGTTTGATATGCTTATACAGATATATCATTCAATAATAAGATGCTATGACATAAAACCCAAAAAGTTGTCATACTATATAATACGGCAACAGAGAACAAATCACTTATGTTGCATTTATTTGTATATGACACAAAGTTTCAGTAATATATGAACTTAGAGTTCATGTCTGAATGAGTGATCAAATTAAAGTCTGAGCAGACTAAAGCTAATTGCACATAAAAAATTAAAAAATGATAAAGAAGATGATGAAATAAAAAAAGATATCTATTGAAAATAAAATATCGACCATATAGTAGATGTTATTATTAAAGCTATTTTACTTGTCTCCTATAATTATAGGTGTCTTTATTTATTTTAGGATCCTTTTAAGGGTTGACTATAGAGAAGGAAATCATGATCAATTTTAATTTTTAGCTAAATCGGTGCTTTTGATCTCGGTTCTTATTTTTGTTCTCCCTGTAGAATCAAAAAAATCATGATCACAGTTAGTGAATGAAATCAACATTCTTCAAGGTTAGTTGAAATAATCGTACCTAGAACCAATCGACACCCAATTTTTGCAAAATAAGTCTTGAAAGGTTGTGAACAACTACTGAATAAGCTAGGCAATGATTGGTTGGACTGTCGTTGTTCGCCAAAACTACTTCAGCTACGTGGAAGACGTTGAAAATCAAATTAAATAGTGGTATATAGTTCAGTACACTGTAAATATGAACAAAGGTCCGACATCGTGAACACGTTGAAAAGATTAATGTTGGTTAAATTAGACAAGTGTTTGCACCTTATACTGTTTTTATTTTATTCCAGGGACCCTACTATTGCTCTGCTGGTGCTGATAAGGCGTTCGGGCATGACATTGTTGATGCTCACTACAAAGCTTGTCTTTATGCAGGCATCAACATCAGTGGAATCAACGGTGAAGTCATGCCTGGTCAGGTAAATATATGGTGTCCTCCATAGCATTTCATGTATTATATTTGTATTGATAATATATTTCAAGTTAACAATCTTTTATCTAATTTAGTGGGAATTCCAAGTCGGTCCATCTGTTGGTATTTCGGCTGGCGATGAAGTGTGGGTTGCACGTTACATTCTTGAGATATATATGTGTGAATCGTTTATTTATTGTGTTTGCAGTTTGTTCGTGTATTTTTACAGAATATAAATAAAAGTATCACAATTTTTTTTGAAGCTTATGTTGTAATAATATCTGAATATATGACATTGTGGTATTTTAGATATGTAAATAATTGTTTATGATATATTATACTACATTTGTAGAGCGTTTAAACTTTGCATTGAATATGTATGATGAATTATTTGTGATATGGAAACCATTATTTGCAGAGTGTTTATATTTAAACTTTGCGTTTAAGTTTTGGTGTATATATATATATATATGTGTGTGTGTGTGTGTGTGTTACTAAATAATCATTTTCGAACACTTATAAGCGTTACCGTATATTTCTGTACCAACACTTATAAGTGTTACCGTATATTTCATTACCAACACTTATAACCGTTACCGTATATTTCTGTACCAACACTTATAAGTGTTACCGTATATTTAGGTACCAACACTTATAAGCGTTACCGTATATTTCTGTACCAACACTTATAAGTGTTACCGAATATTTAGGTACCAACACTTATAAGTGTTAGTAATACGTACGTTTGTAACACTTATAAGTGTTACAAATTTGGCCGCTCCATTCCTCACAGTCCATTAGTAACACTTACAAAGTGTTACTGAAATTATTTGTAACACTTATAAATGTTAGAATTTGCCTGTTTTGGTGTAGTGATCAACTAGTGGGCTTGGCCACATCTCTATAGGCTCGACCTCATCACCCCTAGGCTTGGCCACATCTCTATAGGCTCGACCTCATCACCCCTAGGCTCGGCCATGGTGTTTAGATGCAATCTTGGCAAGGTTATAGGATCACAAGGAATGACTATGGCATGGAAAAGGGAAGGCAAGGCAAGTAGAGGCAAAAGACATGGATCTAGTGAAGTTTGGGCTCGGCTTATGTCTAAAGCGGCTCGGCCTATGTACGAATTTGGTCAAGTCAAATCTGGATTATGGCTAGGAGATGGAGATGATCACGGCCAAGGTAAGGTGGTGGAGATAGGCTAGGGTTTCAAGGCAAACAAAGAGGGGCATGCATCCATAGGCTCGGCTAGGGTTTATTATCATTGTTTGGCGATGAGATCTCATCTTGGAGTCACGGCTATGGCATAGAGTGGTGTTGTAGAGTGGTGGTCGATCATGGAGGAGGTGGTGAGGAGATGAGGTCGGAAATATGGTGGAGCTTGAGGTGGAGGCCAAGCATAAGGGGAAGAAAACAAAGAAAAAAAAACAAAAGAGAAAAGAGAAGAGAAGGAGGAGGCCATGGAAACTTATAGTATTTTTTCTTTGGACACAAATGAAAATGAAATGCGGTGAGATGTTTCTGTACGTGAATTGATAATAGAGGAGGTGGCTAGGGTTTTGGGAATAGGTTATGAATGGCTATGGTAGGAAATAAAGAGTGTAGGCTATATAAGGAAAGAAATAAACAATGTAACGTATGCCCAATTAAAGCAAAGTAACGTATCTCTAATTGATTTTTTTCAGCTATTAAATTAAAGATATACAAATGAAACATCCAAATAAATAAAATAAAGTTTATACAAACAAAATAGAAAATAACATAAATAGATGGACATAGGAAAATATAGAATAAAACACAAAAATTAATTGCTTTAAAATGTTGTATGTTTTCCAATTTACGAAGTATAAATCAGAATTTAATGAAACGAAAAGCATAACGGATATTAGTATTATATCCAGTTTCAAATAAAAAGATTATAATTTAATTTCAAATTTTCAAATTTTCAAATAAAAGTCAAAGTTTGACCAAAATATAAAGTTTCCAGAAATTGTTTATTTTATTGTATCCGGGAAAATAATTTATAAACAACTCTAAAATTATATTGAAAAATTTCAAAGTTTTCAAATTTAAATAATTGACATCAATGTTATCAAATAAATTAAATTTAAAAAATTTTACAAAATTTTGGGTTGTTACAAAGATTGGCAATCCAGTTAAGACCAATGATTATTATAATTATTATTCTAAACTAAGTTAATTGTTATGAAACTTAATTAGTTATTATAAACTTAGTTTATTTATTATTATCATTACTGTCATGATTGTTGTTGTTGTTTTTAGTATTATTGTTATAAACTTAGTTAATTTACAAACTTAGTTAGATTTTATAAACTTAGTTAATTTATTATTATTATTATTATCATTATTATATATATAAACTTAATTATTTTTATAAACTTTATTAACTTGGTTAATATTTTACAATTTATTACTCTTGTTATTGCTATAAACATAGTTAACTTTTATAAAATTAGTTTATTTATTGTTATTATTGCGATTATGATTATATGGGATATCATTTTAATAACTAATATGTCACTATAGTTTCTAATAAATCATTGTTTAGGCACTTACACAAAAAATGTTTTCTTGTCTACTTGAACTGCTTTATAGAGAATATGCTCATTATTCATATCAGTTTAAACAACCTTGTGCTGCTATGTTATATATGGCGTGCATCAGCACAAATGAATCATGTCGTAATATGAAAGTTATATTATGAACAACTAAACTTGTCTGACACGACATCATGTTATTATTAAAAAGTATACACATACAGTAATATAATATAAGGACGGACAAATTTCCAAATTAAGCCTCCAGAAAAAACTTATTTCAACTTTAGGCATGAATCAAAACTTACTGCAAAAATAGCCCTTGTTTTGTGCAAATATGGATTGGACAAGTGTATTTTTGTTTTAAAAAAAAACTGAATTTGCGCAAATTCGGATTATGCAATTGTTATTTTAAAAAATTAAAAAATTTATGCTTGAGCACTTATGGATTGCGCAAATGTAATTTTTTTTAAAAATATATATACTTGTGCATATTTGGATTGCGCATGTATAAAATGCTGAAGTAATATAAAAAGGCCTATTTTTGTAATAAGTTTGAAACAATGCCTAATATTGAAAATGAGTTTTTTTTAGTCTAATTCGGAAATTTGTCCTATAAGGAGTGATAGGGGAAATACCCACGTAAATGCTCTGGGGCCTACTCAAGAATTTGCTTCGAGAGTTGCATTTTAGTCTGTGACTGCTGCGTAGTTTCCAAAGATTCAATTCGACCACTCTTTATGCTTGGCTCAGCAAAATGCTTCTCACTCTGTTGTTGAATCCATGCACTGTGTTACAAGTACAACATACACTAGCTAAAACTGCTCCCCTCAATAGCTATCAAACTAACTGAAACTAAAATATATATGCACTGTTTTTACAAGTACAACATACTACATGACAATGAACTTTCAGTAAACAGTACTACACTTATAACATGAAAATAGCTATATTTTCACACTAAACATATAGAGATTTCATCTTATGCATTGAATAAAATGGACTTCCTATCTACTCAGTTCAATCCTAATCCCTAAAATTCCCACTTAATACATCTTACTATTTAAATTTTTCTATCAAAACTCATTTTCCTGAGAAATGTCCCTTCGTATTCATCAATCATCGGAATGAATAGTTTTTCTTGATTTTTCATGGATATTCTTTAGTAAAACTCGTCTTCTGTACTAGGTCGATGTAGTCTCACTTTTCTATGCAGCTTCGTTTGGAATCAATTTGCATGGTCTAGCTTACTTGCAGTTTCATTTGATGTGTATGAAACTGATAATGCAGTGGTAAAAATCTATATATTAGTCTCATTATTCAAACTTACAGGCTTTCCATTATTTCACTCTAAAATATACAAATAAATTGCTAGAAATGAATTAGCACTTTCATGGGAAGTGTGAGGCACTAAATGCCTTGGGATATGAATAATTCCACATCTTAAAATATAATAAACATCGTGTGTTTATATAGTAAGATGTGGTCCCTATTATAGTTAAACTGAAACAAAGAAAGGAAAGAGAGCATGGCCATATTAGTGGGTGGTGTAATGCACGATCCCTCATGCGTGCAAGCCCAAACCTACGCCTACGGTGTGGGCGTAAGGGCGTATTAGAGGCACTTAGCACTTTGCAATTGGATTGGCTTGGCTTGGTTGTTCAGAACAGACAATTTTATTTTATTTTTTCAAATTCGCTTCTAACAGTAATAATACAAACGGTCACATCAGTTGGTAAAGAGTCACAACCTTTTCAATAGTTGTATCGTTCAAACAGGTGCCTGTTATCGAATAGGCACCTTCCCGTGCCTATATAAGCAAAACGAAATCAGAAACATATCACTAAATATTTTCTGCACTCCTTTTTCCTCCAAACTCTGTTCTTAAAGCAATCTCTTGAGTTCGTTGTTGCTCTGCAATTGCCAGTGCAGCAATGCAGAGATTGCTTCATCTTAGGAAACAGTTGCTTGTCATCCCTTCAGCGCCATTAAGGGAGCAGCTCTATTTCAAGGAAACAGTCTACACTGTACTTGGAAAAATCTAATTGGTACACTTTTACTGCTTATTTGTTCATCGCACAAGTACTACTTCTACCAATTTTGCGACGTACATGTGATGGTTTGTTGTTGTTGTAATTCGCAACGTAATTGTAACAGTTTCATAATGATTTTGTAACCTTAATGCTAGCAATTTGTGTATACAGTTTAGTAACACTTTTCTGATGTTACTAAAACAATTTCGTAACATTTTTCTGACGTTACTACTAACAATATTAAAATAGCATTTTCGTATTTTGTTTATATTGAAGTCGCTGTATTTCAGAAAAAATTGCTGGAGTAAATTTTGAATGCTGGCACCAAATAATGTTGTTTTACTTGACTACTCTTAACCTTGTGCAATTTCTCACTAAGGATTCTCCAGAAGTGGGCAAACTAGATATTGATGCAACCAAAGTTGAAGCACTCAACATATTGAACAATTCGGATTTCATACGCAAAAACTACATATTAAATAGACTAGATAACAGTCTGTATAATGTGTATTGAATAGTGAAGACTTTGAAACAACTTTGGGCTTCCCTAGATAAAAAGTATAAGACAGAGGGTGCTGGGATGAAAAAGTTCATTGTCGGAAAGTTCCTCGATTTCAAAATGATAGATGCTAAAACCATTATCAGTCAAATCCTGGAGTTGCAGGTAATAATACACGAAATCCATGATGAAGGGATGTCGTTAAGTGAATCTTTTCAAGTGGCTACTGCCATCGAAAAGCTATCCCCATCATGGAAAGATTTCAAGAATTATCTAAAACATTAGCACAAGAAAATGGCTATGGAAGATCTAGTTATTCGACATAGAATCGAAGAGGACAACAGGAAATCGAAAAAGAAAATGACCAATGCAATAGTGGCAAAGGCAAATGCAGTCGAGGCTGAGAAAAATAACAAACGGAAATGGGAATACAATCCAAACACAAAAAACCAAAGAAGTTAAAAGGAAATTGTCACAATTGCAGGAAGAAAGGACAAAGGTCCAAAGAAAAAGAAAGAACAAGAAAATATCACCAAATGCGAGAAACTCTATGATGACATTTCTAAAATGAACTTGTCTGTGGTGATTTCTAAATGCAACTTGATTGGCAACTCCAAAGAGTGATTTGTGGAAATTGGTGCCATAAGACATATCTACGCCAATAAGTGGATGTTCTCGAACTATATACCTGTGACTAAAAAAGAATAACTGTTTATAGGAAATTCCTCCACATCACAGGTGGAAGGAAAAGGCGGAATTGTGCTAAATATGACTTCTGGAAAAGAACTTATGTTGAATGATGTTTTACACGTCCCAGACATTCTAAAGAATTTGGTTTCTGGTTCACTACTAAGAAAGAATGGCTTCAAGTTGGTCTTTGTATCTGATAACTTTGTTTTATCAAAGAACGGAGTTTATGTTGGGAATATATGAGTGCTGGCTTATTTAAAATGAATGTGATGACTGTTGTACCAAAGGATTGTGATAATAAAGCTAACTCTTTTGTTTACATCGCCGAATCCTCTAATATATGGCATGCCAGATTGGGCCATTTTAATTTTGATACATTACAAAAAACGATTAACTTCTTTATACCTAAGTTTTCAATAGATCAGAGTTATAAATGTAAAACATGTGCTAAAGTAAAATTTATTAAAACCTCATTTCATCATGTTGAAAGAGAAACCGAAGCTCTAGATTCAATATACACAGATGTATATGGCTTAAAAATGTGTCAAAATAGAGGAGGAAAAAGGCACTTCATCACTTTCATTGATGATTGTACAAGGTACTATTATATGTATCTCCTTAGAAGCAAGGATGAGACATTCGATATGTTTAAGCAGTACAAAGCGGAAGTTGAAAATCAACTCAACAAGAAAATAAAAGCTTTAAGAAGTGATAGAGGAGGAGAATATGAATTTCCCTTTGAGAAATTCTGCGCTAAGCATGGTATTATACACCAGACTACAGCTCCATATTCACCTTAATCCAACGATATAGCTGAACGGAAACACAAAACTCTTAAAGAAATGATGAATGCCTTACTAATTAGTTCTGGCTTGCCTGATAACTTCTGGGGAGAATCTATTCTTTTTGCAAATCATATTTTATATGAAACACCATGAAAGAAAACATCTAAATCTCCCCAAGAATTTTGGAAAAATAGACCACCATCCTACAAATACTTAAAAGTGTGGGGTGTCTTGCAAAAGTAGAGGTACCTAAATCAAACAAGGTCAAAATTGGACCAAAAAATCGATTGTGTACTCATTGGGTATGCACTAAACAGTGCAGCTTATCGATTTTTGGTATACAAATATGAATTTGATGATATTCATGTTAATCCCATCGTTGAGTCGAAAAATGCTAGATTTTTCGAACACATATACCCACTAAATCAGGGCACTGAAAATTATACCCAAAATAGACGAAGGGAAATTGAAAACTCTAATTCTCTTGAGGATGTTGAACAAAATATTGACAATTTTTAGCAAAATAATACTAATCAACAAGTGGAGGAACCAAGGAGAAGCAAAAAGGTCATGGACCTTAAGAACCTTTGGAGCAGACTTCTACACATCTATGATAGAAGACGAACCATTAACATACAAACAAGCTATGTCCTCCGTCGATACCCCTTATTGGAAGGAGGCCATTAACTCTAAGATCGAATCCATTATGGATAACCATACATAGGAGTTAGTTGATTTACCTCAAGGATGCAAGACCATAGGTAATAAATGGATATTTAAGAAGAAATTGAAACCTGATTGTTCAATAGACAAGTATAAAGCTCGTCTTATAGTCCAAGGATTCAGACAAAAGGAAGACCTGGATTATTTGACACATATTCACCAGTAACTAGAATAACATCAATTAGGATGCTTATTACAATCGCATCCATACTTGATTTGGAAATACGTCAAATGGATGTAAAAACTACATTTTTGAATGGTGAACTAGAAGAAGAAATATACATGAAACAACCTGAAGGATTTTTGAGCCCAGGAAATGAGAATAGGGTATGCAAGTTAGTAAAACAACTTTATGGCGTTAAACAAGCTCCAAAACAATGGCACGAGAAATTTGATGAAACTATGCTATCAAACGGATTCAAAATAAATGAATCAGATAAATGTGTTTATATAAAACATATAGATCTTGGATATGTCATTGTTTGTCTTTATGTTGATGATTTATTGATCCTAGGTAATAATAAGGCCACAATAAAGTCAACAAAGGATATGTTATCCTCTAGATTCGACATGAAAGACCTAGAAATAACTGATACAATTTTAGGTATCAAAATTTTGAAGACATCATGGGGATATGCATTATCTCAATCACATTACATTGCCAAAATACTTGAAAGGTTCAAACAACATAATACAACTATTGCAAAATCACTAGTAGTTATGAACCAAAATTGGGTAAAGAACATTGGTGATGGTATCTATCAGCTTGAATACTCTCGTATACTAGGAAGTATCATGTATGTTATTTGCACCAAAATTGGTCACAAACCTTAGAAGTAGTGAAAGCACCAGTGTTTACATACAGATCCACAATATCTAAGCACAGATGTCAGATCCAGATAAAGTAGAGAATAAAAAAAGAAATAGCAAAATTAAAATGAGCAAGAAAGCAAAAAACACAAGGTTTATAGTGGTTCGGTTATCTCCAACCTACGTCCACTTTGAACTGATCCTTTTTATTTCCTTTTATACTGATTACAATTACAAGCCTTTGAAAACAATCACAAAAATGGTAGAGTTTCGCATAGAAAAGAAGTTCCTTTTTGTTGCTATAGAGCTTCTACTTATAGGTGCAGATCTGAAAATATCTACCCCAATACTTGGAATACTTTTTCTCATGCACAGGTGGGCCCACCAGATCTATCCAGGGTCATTTGGGATCTATCCTGATCGGTCCAAGTACAATTCGTAGCAATCTAAATTGGCCCCATTTGAGTTGAGATTGATCATAGAGGTTCTTAAATGCATAGGTAAGCTTCTGTAAAAATTCCAAAGCATTTGGATCCACGGTTTGAGAGTTATGATTGATCCAAGTTTGTATTTTCCAATGTAGGCTGGCAGCTTCATATCCTTGAATTTTGTAACCATCCATCCTCCTTCTTCACATCGATCCAAGTCACATTAATACCCACGCCGCTCGTATTGATCTAAGCCTTGTCTCTTCATATCGATCTGCACATGCTACCTTCTTCGTATCCATCCCCTACATCCCTCATTCGTACCAATATTAGTCCTGCACTCTTGACAGCTTTGTGTCCATCCAATGCTACAACCCTCGTATCCATCCTTTGTTTATGCACTTCGTATCGATCCACACTTGATTGATACGAGATGCTCACCAAAACCCCATGTGACCACTGCTTCACTCCTCGTATCGATCCCAGCCTTGATCGTTACGAAGTATGCCGCCATACATTTGCCATGTCAAACCAAATCGATGCGCATTGCATCGTTATGAAAAACATCGTTCCAAAGTGTGTTACCATATCTATTTTGATCGATACAAAACCATCGATACGAACCAGTTTTCCATGAACCTTGATCCATCCATAACTCGAGCATGCGAACTTAGTTTGACCTGAAATTTGATATGTAGCCTCTCCAAACCTTGTTTATCATTTCCTATTGATCGCACCTTGATTGGTGCTCGGTCTAATTTTAAAGGTATCGATCATAGCCTTATTTCCAATCGATCTTCAATCCGGATATCCATCTTTTTAAACCAATTGTTGATATCCCGGCCTTGACCAAAAGGCGGGGTAACATTTGCCTCGCAAAACATGCCTTGCGATAGGAAGGCGTGTTTTGAATTGCTTTAAATCCGACATCCGAAATCCATATTCCATATATAGTCATACCATCCAATCCATAACCTAATTCATTATCAAGCCATTCTATCCTAGTGTCGTAGCCATATCTAAGTCCACGACCGCTCCAAGTCGATATCCAATTTTGAATCTAGTAACCTAATCCTTAGCCAAATCCATATCCATTTGGACCCGTCAACTGATTTTTAATTTGTTCATTGCCAGAATCCAATAACCAAATCCATGACCTCTTCGGGTTGCAATCCAAATTCGGGTCGGGACCTCCCCTGGCCCTATAACATGGGACCACTCCATGTCCACAGCCAATCCTTGGCCATTCAAAGCCGAAATCCTAATACATTACCTCTTCGGGTCTAAATTCAAATCCATAGACCTCGCTGGGTCGTTTTATCTTACTCCGATCTTGATTCTCCGATCAAAGACTTATATTCTCCGGCCTCGACTCTATGGTCGAGGACTTTTATATTCTTCGGCCTCGACTCTTCAGTCGAGGACTTTTATATTCTCCGGCCTCGAATCTCCGGTCGAGGACTTTTATATTCTCCGGCCTTGACTCTTCGGTCCAGGACTTTTACATTATCCTGCCTTGACTCTCCGGTCGAGGACTTTTATATTATGTTCGAGTCCATTCCATCGCTCTTCGACAAATGGACTCATAACTTGCGATTACTGCCCCGTCTCTCCAGTCGGGGCCGTAATCGCATGACCAATATTATTTATTACATAAATCCAAATCCAATAATCACAAAGTTCAATTGATAAAATAAAAGTTTGCACAAACAGGAAAAACTAAATTAAAGTCCATACAACTAAGGAAGAAGCCAAAGTTGGTAGAAAAACATAAAGAAAACAAGATTTCATATACCCGAGCATCATGGTTTTTCATCATCTCAGAGCATGCCTAGGGATCGTCCTCGATCCCGTACATGTGTAAGTGACTTAGCCATATCACTACGAGATCTATTACTTATTCCTTGCCACAAATCTAATCAGTTGATAACAAGCTGATGACGTTGCCTGGATTCAGTGCCATCTTCATTTGAAGTGGGCGGTGGCCGCTCTTGTTCCACTGCCACAGCTCGATTCCTTATGTACCGCTGCAAATGACCATTCCTCGTATGTTCTTCCATATCCTTTAGATGCCTGTAGTCATCCATGTTGTCCCATTCAGCTCATGGAATAGGCAATGCTTTTCCGATGCCCGCTCGTATTAAGAGGATTCCCTTTTTGCCAGCCTTCGATACTAGGGGCGCCCTCGAGTATCCAAGTAAATCCTTTCTAGAGTTTCAATTAAATCCGTGTAAGAAGATAATTTTGATTCCTTCCATTGCCTTTTCGAAGTGTCGCTGTCATCATTCATTTTCCTTTTGCCTCTATCGTCCTTGTTTGAATCCTTCCTTGGTAGACCTCCACCTTTTGTCGCATAAACTTCAGCCTCTCCCCCCCCTCTCAGCCTTCGCATCTTCTTGTCATAGAAGCCTTTCTACTTCATTATATAACTCTCCGAGATTCATCGGTGGATCTTGTTTTAGTGATATCTTAAAATCTGAATCATCCACAATTCCTGAGACTGCTGCTATCAAAGCCATTGACAAATCAGGTCGATCGACTGAAGCTATTACCACATTGAATCTGGTTAAGAAATCCCTAAGTGATTCTCCCTTCCACTATTTCGTCGATGTTAAAGTCATCACATTCTTGGGTCTCACGATGTGGATCCGAAATTGCCTCATAAACCCCTCTATCAACTCTGTCCATGTGCCGATAGAACTAGTTTCCAGTTGTCTGAACCATAGTACTGCTATATCTATCACATACAAAAGGAAGCACCACTCCATGACTTCCTCTGATGCCTCCAGTACTTCCATATGCCTCATGTACCTCATCAAGTGAATAGTGGGACCATTCTCCCATCATACATCTCCAGCGTTGGTAGTTTGAAATCCAGTGGATTCCTATCTTGCTTGATCGTAGGAGTAAAGGGACTCCTGTTCACGTCCTCCAAATTCTATTCACCAATCCTCCCCTCATAGCCCATCTGATCATGTCCGTCATCCCGTCGTTGTCATCAAGTGATAGCCTCTATCTGCGATCTCCAACCCACCTCCCGAGTCCGCGAGAGAATCTTGAAACCTGTCCTTCTGAACGAGCATCCATATCCTGATCAACGTCAAACTACGCAGCACCATTTGGTGTCCTTCTTGGAATTGAGCCAAAATGATTTGGAGGTATGTCCCGAATGTAGGAGCTTCTCCTTATAGCTTCTCTCTTTCATGCATCCTATTTGCTCCATGCTCCTGATCTTGATTCCGAACTGTCTCCGCTCCTGCTGCTCTGCTTCACAATCCCTATTTCCAGCATTTCCTGCAGTTACGTTCTCTTAATTTTGCACTTCAACTTGTCGGAGTAGGTTCTGCATCATCTCCTCCTACCTTTTCAGCATCCCTTCCTGCATAGCATCCATCATCATCTCCATCTCATCTCTGATGATGTAAACCGAGGTCTGATTAGCTCCTGAAGAGGCCTCCTGACTTCCTTCATGCTGACTCCTTTCTGTTCTCTGTCTCCTTGTTGAGTGCTTGGCCATAGCTTCAAATCCAATCCTTTTCTGAACTCCAAATTGGTACAGCGGACGTTAGTCCCTCTCAGTGAAAGTATCAAAGTGTTTATGTCAAAATTGGTCACAAACCCCAGAAGTAGTGAAAGCGCTAGTGTTTACGCATAGATCCACAATATCCAAGCACCGTTCCCAGATCTAGATAAAGTAGAGAATAAAAATGAATAAATAGCAAAATTAAAATGAGCAAGAAAGCAAAGTACACAAGATTTATAGTGGTTTGGCTATCTCTGGCATACTCCACTTTGAATTGATTCTTTTTATTTCCTTTTATACTGATTATAGTTACAAGCCTTTGAAAACAATCATAATATGGTAGAGTTTCTCCTAGAAAAGAAGAAGAAGATCCCTTTTTTGTTGCAATAGAGCTGCTATTTATAGATGCAAATCTGAAAATATCCACCCTAAAACCTGGAATACCTTTTCTCATGGTGGGCCCACCAGATCAATCCGAGGTCGTTTGGGATCAATCCAAGGTCGTTTGGAATCGATCTAAATCGACCCCACTTGAGTTAAGATCGATCATGGAGGTTCTTGAATGCATAGGCAAGCTTCTATGAAAATTATATAACATTTGGATCCATGGTTTGAGAGTTATGATCGATCCAAGTTTGTATTTTCCAATGTAGGCTCGCAGCTTCGTATCCATGAATTTTTTATCCATCCATCCTCCTTCTTCACATCGATCCGAGTCACGTTAATACCCATGCCACTCGTATCGATCTAACCCTTGTCTCTTCGTATTGATCCGCACATGCTGCCTTCTTCGTATCCATCCTCTACATCCCTCCTTCATATCGATCCAAATCCTGCACTCTTGACCGCTTCGTGTCCATCCAATGCTGCCGCCCTTGTATCCATCCTCTATGTATGCCCTTCGTATCGATCCATACTTGATCGATATGAGATGCTCACCAAAACCCCTTGTGACCACTGCTTCACTCATCTTATTTGATGCCAGCCTTGATCGATACGAAGTATGCCGCCATACATTTACCAGGTCCAACTGAATCGATGCGCATTGCATCAATACGAGCCATCGTTCTGAAGTGTGTTATCATATCTATTTTGATCGATAGGAAACCAACGATACGAACCAGTTTCCCAAGAACCTTGATCCATCCATAACCCAAGCATACGAACTCGTTTGACCTGAAATTCGAAATATAGCCTTCAAAACCTTGTTTATCATTTCCTAACGATCCCACTTTGATTAGTGCTCCATCCAATTTTGACGGTATCGATCATAGCCTTGTTTCTAATCGATCTCCAATCTTGATATTCATCATTTTTAACCGATTTGTTGATATCCCAGCTTTGACTAAAAGGCGGAGTAACATATGTAATGAACCGCACTAGGCCAGATATTGCATATGCTATAAGTAAGCTGAGTAGGTATATCAGCAACCCTGGTAAAAACCATTGGAATGCGATAACAAGAGTTCTAGGATATCTAAATTATACACAGAACTATGGATTACACTATACTAAATATCCTTCAGTAGTGGAAGGATATAGTGATGCAAATTGGATAACTGGTTCAAATGACACAAAATCTGCAAGTGGATACGTGTTCACATTAGGAAATGGAGCAATTTCATGGAAATCATCCAAACAGACTTGCATAGCAAGGTCGACAATGGAATCAGAATTTATTGTACTAGATAAAGCCGCAAAAGAAGCAGACTAGCTTTAAAGTTTTTTGGAAGACATTCTGAATTGGAACAAACCCATGCCTCTAATATGCATACATTGTGATAATCAATCGGCTATTGGAAGAGCTAATAGTATACTATACAACGGTAAATATAGGCATATTCGTCGTAGACATAAAACCATAAGACAACTTCTCTCTAATGGAGTTATCACTACAGACTATGTAAGGTCAAAAGATAACATCACGGATCCACTAACAAAAGGCTTTCCTAAAGAGAAAGTTCAAACCATGTCGATAGGAATGGGATTAAGGCCCATAAACTAAAAATTTCTCTAATATGGAAACCCTACCTAGTTAACTAGAGATCCCAAGATCTAGGTTCAAAGGGACAACTAAGTTTAAGATAAACTTAATGGCATTGGTATACACTCAAACCATTCCTATGATAAGTCAGTGCATTACTTGCTGGAGAATAGGATAAGTTTTGATACTTTTAACGATGTTTGTACTTGGTAATACTAAGGAACCAAGTAGGGAATTAAGAATACCCTTTACAGAATCACCTACATGAGTGCGAAGGCGACGCTTCAAGGATAATTTTGATGCCAAATTCTCTAAGCACTCATGAGACCAAGATGGTGTTCATGGCAAAAAACGAACACAAACAGAGAACCAATGAAGATAAGAAACATTTATTGTGCGTTGTCTATTTTGGAATTACAAAAAAAGGCTTGCAGTTCAAAGAAAACCTAGTCTACTGTTCCGTCAGTATGTCAAAAGGATAAACAGTACTCAAGGCCAATGTGCTACTTTAACCAATTCGATAAATGTTTCGCAATATATTTTGAGACCAAATTAAGCAACTACTCATTCATGTGGGGGATTGTTAGAAATGAATTAGCACTTTCATTAGCAAGTGTAAGGCATTAAATGCCTTGGGATATGAATAGTCCCACGTCTTAAAATATAATAAACATCATGTGTTTATATAGTAAGATGTGGTTCCTATTTTAGTTAATATGAGACAAAGAAACAAAACAGAGCATAACCACCTTAGTGGGTGGTGCACCACCCCGCACGCGTGCATGCCTGTGCCCGAACCCACACCCGCGGTGTGGGTGAATGAGCGTTTGAGGCACTTAGCACTTTGCAGTTGGCCATTGGCTTGACTTGGTTGTTCTAAAAAGACAAATTTTATTTTCTTAGTTTAAATTTGCTTCTAACAGTAATAACATAAATGGTCATGTCAGTTGGTAAAGGGTCGCAACCTTTTCAACAGTCGCAACCATTCAAACAAGCGCCTGTTACCGAATAGACACCTTCCCGTGCCTATATATAGGCAGAACGAAATCAAAAACATATCACTAAATATTTTCTACATTCCTTTCTCCTCCAAACTCTGTTCTTAAAACAATCTCTTAAGTTCGTCATCTCTCTGTAATTGCCAGCGCAGCATTGTAGAGATCAGTCCGCTTCATCTTGGGAAACAGTTGCTTGTCATCCCTTCAGCGCCATTGAGGGAGCAGTTCTGTTTCAAGGAAACAATTTACATTGGACTCGGACAAATCTAATTGGTACGCTTTTACTGCTTATTTGTTAACCTCACAAGTACTGCTTTTACCAATTTTGCGATGTACCTGTTATGGTTTGTTGTTGTTTCAATTTGCAACATAATTGTAACAGTTTCGTAACGCTTTTGTAACGTTACCGTTAGCAATTTGTGTATATAGTTTAGTAACGCTTTTCTGACGTTACTAAATAATAATTTTGTAACACTTTTTTGATGTTACTTTTAACGGAAGAAACCCTAGCTCTCACTTTTCTTTATTGCAACTACAATTTCTGAAGCTGTCTAGCTCATAACACCCGCTGAAGTTCGGTTTACACTTTTATCACATGCATATCTATGTTCTTGATGTTCACATATCTAATTGACCTGATATTTTATTTGCATTCTGTTACTCCATTTAAGATTGTAATATAAGTGTGGAAATATGTATGAACAGTAATGAAATTTAGTATGTATTAAATTTGATATAAACATGTTGAACTTTAGATAATTTAAAATAAAAGAAGTATATAGTTTCACTTTCAATATATTTTCATTGCCGAATGCATTTCATTGAAAATGCAAAGATCTCCTATATATATCAAAGCGTAATAACCATATCTTATAAAACTTACAGTTGGAGTTTCTTTCACGCATTCAACTGTTACATATCCTATGGCACATAACGCTCATGGAGATTTTCAAAACTGACGATATCTATGGATTTAGTAACTTAATTCATTAATTTACTCAATATTATCATCAAAATAATTATGTAACTTAACATATTCTTTTCACTAATTGAAGAAACGGGGTTGGAAATCAATTTAGAGGTTTGTGAAGCTGAAACGGAACTTTTCATTCCCAATAAACACATTGCAAATTCACGAGTATCAAAATCAATATAGCTAAATAGAACCTTTAACCATTATATACTATAGAGCAAGGTTTTAAAAATGATGATTCAATCGTAAATTAGATTTTTGAATCAAAATGAGACTTAATTTGTTGTAGATTCAAAAGATTCGTATGGTAATGTGTATACACTTGTATGTTAACGTAGGCCATCAAATGAATTCTTAAAATTAATTTTGATTCTTCTTTCCACAATACTTTACATTTTTGAAATTGATTTTGATATTTGGATTTCTGCATCTTAATTTTAAAGCTTAATTTCCTCCCATGCTCACTTCTAGGGAAAAGGAACTATAAGTTCAGATAAGTATCTTAATATTTCTTTTAATTTAAGCATGTATTGGGTGATTTTTCTCAATTGCTATTTGAATGATAGTGTGAATTGGAGTTTAAAAAGAGTTGAAATGAGTTTTAGATCACATGGATCTAAAATTTCTACAATAATTATTGTAAAATATAAAGACAAACAAGTTTAAATCGTTTTGTAACATGTAAAAAGCCAATTTCATCATAGTTATAGCAAAGTATATGACAACATTCGATTATGTCTCAAACAATCTTGTAGGAAGGATCGCCATTTAATATATATGTTATGGTTTTGAAGATAGATAAAAAAAAATTAATCCTTAGAACATTATTACTTTTCCATATACTCCATTTTAATTTCTCCCCCCAAACTTATTGTTTCTTGGAAAAGCTTTCCATAAACTTATACCATTACCAAAATAACATTTCTTCATTGATATATGTTTCTATTTTCTTTTGGTTCACACATGACTTTCAAGATAGATTTCTAGAAAAAAGTTTTGAAGGTAATCTAAGTTAATTGTAATGACCCGCTATTTTGGACCATTCAAATCGACAATAAACCGTACATGTCCGACTTTAATAATTCAAAATACCAAATTGTTAATAAAATTTTGCAAAACTTAAAATATACAGTAAATAAATCAATCATAGATCACTTACACAGAGTAATACAATGCAGCGGAATAGATAAAGAATAGTAGTTCATGAAGCTACTATATACCTCAGAGTTAGAAATAAAATACAACCGAATAGTTCAAATGCCATGAAGTCTCCAATGCAACAGATGGCTTCTCTGAACCAATCAACTGGATGACTGAAGGGATAGATAGCTGCATCTTCAAGCAAAGCTCCAACTTTGAAGATGAGTCTCAAATGTTGTATCTCTCAGTCCGACCCGAGCGTAAAGCAAAACACAAAACACTCGAGTCAGGATTAACATTCTTATATCTATAAATCTAACTTAAGTGAAATATCAACTGAAATATAATTAACTTAGAGGATGTTTGGGATAACCATCCTCTAAGGGTCCATGGAACTATCTAAAAGATAGAAATATACACTATAACACCGTAGTCTTTTCAACTTAATTTATACTTCAAAACCAAATATCATTTTCACTTCAAATATCTCTATACTTCCCAAATAGTATTTTTATGTATTAAATAATTTGTACAGTAAAGAAATTTCAATTCCCTCAACTTAACAAATCGTTTAACATCAACCCGACCACCCCATTTAAATCTATTTCAATCTCAATTTATTAATTTAAATTCAACTCAATTTCTAAAATAACCACTTCAATTTTATCGATCTCAAATTCGGATTTGAAATCACAAAATACCATTTATGTTCAATATATTTCAAACCTTTAAGTATTCAACGTTTCAAACTAACTTTTTAATCAATTTAGTTTCTAAATAATAAATTCAACTATACTGGTTTCAAATACATATCCGAATCTCAAAATAAACCATTTAAATCCCAATATAGTTCAAAGCTTTAATATTTAATTAAATGTTCAATTTAATAGTTCCATATAGATCTCGATTTAACCTCATTATTATCTAGTCTTAAAATAATCCCTCATTAGATACAATATCATTTAAGTAACCTTAAATTACATTTTACTCAATATTTTCTTTAATTTATTTAAACGTGAAATATTCATTAAATCACTTAAATAAAAATCCAGTTACAAAATCATACCCTTAAATTTCCCATTCAAAAATTTCAAGTTGATTTAATTGAATAAATCCTTATTTAAATACCATTTAGATAAACCCACATTTATCTCCCAATCTTAGTAAATTGCAGAATACTTTTGGGATAAAATTTACATAAATATTTAGCATAATTTATGTATTAAATCAAATTTTGACTAAATTAAATATTATTAAATCTATATATCATTACCCTTTATATATAAAAAAATTTAAGGATTAACATTTAATAAGACCATATATTTCTTTCCAAAATAATGAATTAAATTTCAAAATATTTATATATATGGACCAACGATGTCTGTATATATTTCTTATCATATGGTCAAGTGTAACAGATATTTATCATTTCAATCCGTACACTAAATGTATACGGGTGGATAGCATTTCAACCCGTAATCCTAATTCAATTAAATGAAAATCGCTTGGGTTTATCATTTCAACCCATAACGATTTTCTCCTATTCTAAAATCTGTTCGGGTATGTATCATTTCAAACCATAGTGATTTCTATACTAACAGGGAACTTGCAGAGTGATAACAGATATGTAAATAATAATAACAACAGGCATATATCATCAAAATAAATATATAAACAATAGGATATGGTGTCATATCCCATAAGTGAATAGTTACAGATAATAGCATATATAACAATTTAAATAACTACAGCCTCATATTTCAATTATCGTCTCAATTGAAATCAAATTTAGTAAATAAAAGAATGTTAATCGTGAGTGATTTCTCACCTTTCGAGGCCAGAGAAAAAGAAGTGAGTTATGAAATCCAGATCCGAATTCCAAAACAAAGCTAGATGGACACGGTTCAATGATCAAAGCTGATAATAGGAATAGACGAATTCAAATCAGAATTGGATCAAGGAAGATAAATAGGATAAGTGAGCTTATATACAACTAGCCAACATATGCAGACACAGTTTATAAAATATGCAACAAAATATGCATGCCTCGGTTAATATATATACATAGGTGTGCAGACCGACTATATTAATATAACCATATATATACTATATAACATTTCCTCTACCAATTTGTATATGACTATACATATGACTATACTTGAAATCAAAATACACATCCCTTAAAAAAAAATCCAACGTATATCAGTCAGTGCAAACAACCTTAAGGCTGACATGAAATAAACTTTTGAAAGCATATACTGTTGAAATTATAAAATATTGATATAACTTATACTGTAAAACTACCATAGAAAATTTATATATATACCTACATTTAAATATAACTTATGTAAATTGTTGAAAATAAAATAAAATATAGTACGGTAGACTCTAAAATACTAAAACAATCATAAAAATATATATATTATAAATTGACCTATCAAACTTGTACCCACCAATTTTATATAATATATATACCAAAACAGTAACGAAAATTGAAATACTATATTTTATATATCTAACATATGAAAGCTAATAAAATAACATATTTTATTATAGTTGAAACTGTTATAACCAAATATATAAAACATATAAAAATACGTATATTGATAGAAGGCTGCCAAACTTATACCATATATACCGTAAGCTATCAATAGTAAAATAAAACGCGTATATATATATATATATATTTAACTTATCAACTAGTTAGTCAAACATACGTATCTAAAAGCCGTACGATAACTATATGCTAACAAAAGTCAAAAACTATATACCGTAAAATCTTAAAATAATATACATAATACAGTATAAATATATACTAACCTTTATATATGAACAGAAGTTAAATATTTATATACACGTTTATAAATATAACAATTATCATATATATACTATTATGAAATATATTATTATTTTTAAAGTTCAACTGTTAGGGAATTCAAAATCCCCATAGTTGCAGTAAACATATAAAACAAAACTTATGCACAATCTATACTGTTCTTAATATATAAAATAGACTTATATCAAATAAAATGCGTACTTACTTTTAAAAACCAGAGAGGAAATGTTTTGCCAACTAATGCATGCGGCCATGGGGAGGAGGCAGGCCAAGGAAAAGAGAGAGCTCATGCTCAGGTTTGGAAGAAATAAGAAAAGATGGAGGGGAGATGAGAACAGGCTATTTTTAAAGGAAGAATGCATGCGTGATTCAAGCAACATGACATGGCGAAGGGCATTCTTCAGGCAACAGAGAAATTGCTAGTTTCTTAAATATAAAGGTAGGTCTGCATCTAATATGTGAACGTGCTATATGACTTATATAATATTTACAAAGCTCTCTCCTCTTTTAATATTAATTTGAGGGCAACGGATAGCCTACAGAGAGAAAAGAAGATGCAATCTATGCTATACTATATATATATATATATATTCCTAGAAACACGGAAACGAAGAGGTAAAAGAGGGAAGAGAAAGAGGCGTATAAATGAATGGTAAATAAATTTAGATTTCAAATGAAATAAATGGAACTGCAGAGATTAAAGTATGGATGTAAATCCTAGAATAATAAAAAGCAACGGTTATTTGTTGATTAAGAAAAATAATTAAAACAATTAATGGCTTAAATGGGGCAGCATGTTTCAAATTTTTGAAATGCAAAAGAAACGTACACTATAAATATAAAGTTTTCAAAAGCAAAAGAAACGTAAAGCTGTCCATTAATTCATCAAAACGTTATTTAAGTAATAAATTGAAATGAAAAAAAAAGTAATTGTAACGGTCAATAGTTGATTTAGCTATACGCTTAAAGCAATAATTTTTTGTTTGTTTGTACAAACACATAATGAGTTTTGAAAGTCAAGGATACAAAAATGGATAAAAGAAAGAAATCAGGAAATTTTTGTGAGCAATAGCTTTCCAAGGAAAGGTAGGCTTACATTATATATACATGCTGAGATGATTAGGCACGTTCAAAAATTTTGAAGCAATGAAGGAATTGGAAATAAATAAAAAATGAAAGAAATTTGAAAAGTCCGTAGCTATGATTTAGCCAAAATTTATTAAAGCCATTTACTAGGAAGGTTGGAACCGAAATAATAGGGAGAGGAAGGCACATTAAATTTGATGACAAAGTTGTGTTCGGATCTATAAGCAAGTGGTTTATATATTATAGGCCTTATGAAAGCGAGGGAAGGAATGGATGCTACTAGCTTGATGATTTCAGATTCTTTCAAGCGTTAAAAACAAAAATAAAGAGAGACCAGAATAAACGCACCACCATAAATATAAATATACGCTTCAATTGCAAAAGAAACGTATAGAGAAAATTATGGGTAGTGGGAAAGGTATAGTCAGTGCACGAAACTACAAGGAATAATAAAAGCAAGGTCGATGATCTCAAATTTATTAATGGTTACGAATGGAAAAGTATACCTGGATTGGAAAAGTATTAAGCAATAGAAATCTTTAACGGTAGTAAAAAGAAACCTTTACGCACTGATTCAAAAATCAATTAAAGCAATTAATAGCTTGAATTGGACAGCATGTTTTCTCAATTAAATAAACTTCCATAAAATTATTTGAAAATTTACAATCTGCTATATTTAAATATACGTATTCTAAATATATAAATATTTTATATAAAAATTCAATTATTATAAGATTTCACAAATATTCAATTAAATACGTTACAGAATGAATTAAAATTGTTAAAATTTTCCGGGTCGTTACATTAATGTAGTTCTAGAGGGATAATGAAAAAAAATGTAGAAACATTTTCCAAACTAATATGGCGATGCAAACATTATACTATCAAAAATGTATTATTTCTTGCAACAATCTAGCAGGGGTTCATCAAAAATTATGTAGAACCCCATATATTCACACTCAAGGCAACAAACATCTTTTCATCAAAATATATGGAGTAGAAACCATTTTTATAGCTAAAAAGAGGAAGCAAAAAATTCGAGATACATAGTGTTCTTTAAAATAAATGGAGAAAATTGTGTCCTTTTGCCAATGCCACCACCGTTGGAGTTTGATGGAACTCGTTGACATTGTTGTGTTGTATAACTATGCCTGCTGTCGCCTTTTCTCTTCAGTCATGGTTTTCTTAGGCTACTGCGTGTGGAGTATATTATCGATATTGGTTCCCCAGAGGTTAATACTTTTTCTTTCTCACTTTACCAAAGCCCGACCTTGCAAACTGCATCAGGTCTTTCATATTTGAGGTTAGAGGCGAGGAGGTCCATAAAGACAAGTAGGAGGTCAACAGGCTTGAGGAAGGCTGCGGTCGGCAGTAGGCGGTGGGTACGAGGAGTTATGGGCGGAGGCAATGAAAAGGAAGGAGGTTTTGTGTGAGGATTTAAGGAAATAACTTAGCAAGAGGGAAGTGGAAATAATTCGAAGAAGTGGTGGCCATGAGAATAATTTAAGGATCCCGCGTTACGTTGGCAATCCGTCTTCCAAACAAAACAAATTAAAACAAATACTAGCACTACAGAATAAAGTGTTATCCATTGGCGTCACAAGAAAAACTTTTCTTGTAGTGTGTCATAACGACTCATCTTCCCTTTGGTTCACATCATATGATGAGTATCCATCATTTGAATGTTTAATATGCACCTGGAATTGACTAATATACTTCTTCTTCAACATCTCCAAAGAATAAATTGATTCTTAGGGTTAACTATAGAACCACTTTGTGGTTAAATCCATTAAGAATTGAGGATATCACCTACACAAGATTTCCTATATACTTCACTCATCAGCATGTGTTGGGTATACCGTCGTAAATGTACTACAGGGTCAGTAAGTCCTTAATATGGTTTCATAAAAGGCGTCCTGAAACCTATAAGGTCCCTGGTAGTGCTATCTCCAAGGAGAAGGTACTGCTAAGATAAGCTCTAATTTCTCACTCCATTTGTTCACGTTTGATCGAATAGTCTAATGACTCGAGCCATCCTACCCTCCGGTCTGGATGATTGGTAATGATAGCTCGTTCTTTCCCTTAGGGGGAATGATTTCCTTTATCTTCCTTATGATAACTTGATCTTCAGTTATGAGCATGGTTAGGACTTTTAGATCAGTCTTAGTGATCATTTTATCCTTCATTGACCATAATTTAAATAAAGGAATAATAAGAGTTTGCTGCAGCTGTCCCCGGTTCGGCATCATCCATTTGGTTTGGTGCCGAACCGCTTCCTGGTTCTAACATCGGACTGAACTCTTGCTTGTTTCATCCCTCGCGCGTTCTTTCTTCTATCTTTTTAACTCTTTTGGTCGGATTCTTTATCAGACTATGACCCGCTTTACCTTCAAGATCCCCTAGATTAGGATAGCCCTTTTGTTCAAGTGTTGCGACCAATAGTTTGCGGCTGTCCCAAGCATGTCATAAGTATATACACCATAACTTGATGTTTGGAGTAAAACATTCATTTAGCTTGGCCATAATTCATTCCAGACCGCCTCTGGTAATTACATCTACTAACACTGGAATGCTTGCTAAATGATTATCATGATTATCAGTAGTCTATTTGGGTGTGTTGGTGTTTCATGCATTTCCGATGGTAGCACCAACCTTGTTCTTTGATCTTGAAATCATGTTGAGAATCAGTTCTTAGTGAAAGTATAAAAATGTTTACATAAAAAATAGGCAAACACTTCCAATCGATCTGTTGTAGAACTATGAATATGGAGTGTATAACACAGCTATTATGTTTATATCACGATTAATTTTCAAAGAGCGGATAACATATAGGTTTAGCAAAAAGTAAATGATAGTAAGGTATAGTACACAAATATTTATAATGGTTCGGTGAGAATGTGCCTACATCCACTGTGCATTTTCATTATTCTTCTTATAGATCTTTGATACAATGCCCGTTGTACAAAATACAATGATCTGTAGCTTAAAAGACAATAAGTCATTGCCAAAAGGAGTTTGTTCGGCTGTTCCTACCTGCCTGTTCCTATTAGGTTGTTCCTGTAGCTTGGTTCTCCTAAATTGTCCGCTTTTATTGTTGTAAGCTTTGGTATTTAAAGGAGTGGAGAGGTATGGTGGTCACTTTAGTAAATGAGGCAATTTCCATGCATAGCTTGCCCAAATTGGATATATCATATATAGAAGATATGATCGCTAATTTCCAAATATATCTAGATTTCATTCCATATATATCTTGCTTGGTTCGGTTGGAAACTTGGCTCGATGTTGGTTCGTTCGATGAAATGCACATGGATGTGTTGTTAGGAAAGTTCTTGCCTCTACCTCGATAACAACTCGTCCTGAAATGGACCTAAATTCCAACCTAGAAAAGACTCACCAAAAATTAGAACAATCTCAAAGTTGGTTGTTGGTTGGTATAAAGAACAATATAGAGTTATTTATCTATGCATTCAGAATCTCACAGCGAAAGGAAAAATATAAATATAACAACAATACCCATTTTATTCAAACATCAAAATGTCATTGAATAGCATAGCAAAATACCATAATCACCATTACATACCGTGGTACAATATTTTGAAATTACAACATCATTATTGTTTCATGGGTAAATAAATAAACTACTGCCACAAGTCTCATCATCGTCTCCGCCTTTACCATTGCCTTTCTTAACATGTGTTGCAATAAGGAGGGAGTCAGAACAACATATGTCTAGTGAATAAAAACTCAAGCCTTACTCTCTTAGTACTATCAAACACAAATAACAAAGCTTTCCAAATATAAGCCCATAGCCAACTTGCTATCAACCTAATAACTTATATCTATCGTCTAGAATGTCCTATCAATGTAGGAGATAGTACTCAAGTCACTTAATACCATTTAATGAGAATTAGGCAGATTCTCACCATTTAATACCTTATTTAAGGCAAGTCCACGTCATTTACTACCTATTCCAAGGTGGACTTCTCACTAGTAACTACCTAACTGACATTGGATGAAATCTCTTCGACCACTTAATACTATCTATTGAAGTGGGCCCTTTCCTAAGATATCCTCTATCGTGCCTAACCCATAACCCTGAATATTTACTACTTCCTACATAAACAAGAGGCGAGCCATCACACAACCACTTATTACCTTCAATCTCTGAAGCAGGTCCTTCATATTATGACCCGCACCACATGGTTATATTCACATTAGCCTGACTATTCGTAGGTACTGGTAGCTAGATTTGCTTGGTAGATTTATCCTTCAGAATTTAGGACCAATCTCACGTCATCAATCATTATAGGCGATGTCTCAAATTAGGCCCAAAGTCACACTCCTGGTAGCCATATTAGTTGGGCAGACTTTTGCATACCTTTAACTGACCATGCATCCCTATAACCTAGTCATGATTTATATCACACTCTACACATATTATCACACATCTCATCATTTCCATAATCAAGGCTTTATAAGAGATCTTTGTTATTTCACCTTTAACATTAATTATCCTCCTAAAGGGGGTCTTAATAAAATTAATAACCTATTTAACTACACAATTATATGTTATAATTATATATTAATTACGCTAATGCACACATACACAACACCCAAATCCAAAAATTCCAATCAATAGACTTGTATACAGTTAAAATTTAAATCCAACTGATTACATCAAAATAATGGAAAATATTGATACTAGAAATTTATGATTACAATTTTTACACTCCATTCAACTTCTTTTTCACATAAAAATAAACAAAGAATTTCTATGTATTTCATGTGAATAAATAGTGAAAACTACTAATTAAATTTTTAACTTACACACTATTCCTTAATCAAAATCCTGTAACCAAATTCAAAGAAAATGAATAAGGAGTAGAATAGAAGGTAAAATTATCAAAACTTCAAAACTGTACTATTTTCATATTTTGACATAAACAATTGAGATTCCAACATAGAGTTGACATTTCGCATTGAAGGAGTTTTGAAGGTTTATGATATGATGTTTTCGCAAACCAAAACTTCCCAAGACATATTCAAACTGAAACTATACTAATCAATTACTAAGATAGAAAAGCTAAGATTTCCACTTACTGTTTATTCTTAGCTTTGTCTCCTTTGGAACTGATAGGCCCTTTACAATCTCTATCAGATATCCTCTTTTTGTTATATATAATAACATATTTATATATAGATTAGATTCATAAATATGGGGATTGGGGAAGAATAGGTTGGGAAAGTAAATAGAAAACAGTATATATGTGTATATATAGGATTTCTTATCTGAAAACTTAATAGAGCTTTTTTGAATCTATGTAGAAACGAACTGACAGTGCTTCGCTAGATTCCCAAAATAATTTGTGAATTAAAGTGAGTAGCTAGGCTCTTATTTATAGTGGTTAGAATGCACCAAAACCGTTCGATTTAGGTTAGTTTAAGTATTAAACCCCTAGCAGCTACCAACACTCACCGGTCGACCGCCTCTACCCTACCGGTCACCTGCTAGCGGTCGACCGGTCCTAGGGGAGCGATCAACCGCTACATTGTTGTGGGAAGTATTTTATCTTGCCGTTGTTTTTATTTAATATATTCCTTAATTATCTCTTAATGTTAACGTTAACTTTAACGTTTACTTCACCGCCAAATTACTGTTAACTTTCAAATTTCAAATTTAAGAATTATTTAATTATTTGAATTTGAATTTGAATTCTATTTCAAATATTTTGAATCCGAAGACTTCAAACGTTCATAAATTTTCCATTTGAGCTTCACTATAAGCATATTATATAAGGAAATAGATCATAATTTTTAACAAAACGACATAACTTTCGTGGTCAAATTTCGACTTCTTCAAAATTTCTATTTTTAATCTTATCTTACTTAATTAAGTTATATTTTTTTATTTTTTTACTTCTTATAAATTTTTACAGGGAATTGCAACCCAAGCTGGGCTCTGGTCCGGTCTCTATTTGATGTCCGGTCTGGTTCGACCCCTCTTTTTAGAGGATTGAAGATCATATTCGTTATCCTTATCTTTTTCTCTCCTTATGTTGGAAAGGGTTTTGCACTTAGTAGTTAGATTTCTTACCGGACCATTCCTTATATTTTAAAAAAGTAATGTGCTTACCAAGGATCGAACTCCTGACCTCTCCATTAGAAGCCTGATTCTCAACTACTTGAGCTACATAAGTTTTTGTGCCATAACTCCTTCATTTCAAGTTAGAATTGAATGAAACTTGGACCAATAACTTCGTATTGCCAAGTAGAGTATTCCAATGCCTTTAAATGTTCCACATCCCTAAAGTATGTAGTAGCTCACTAAGGTGACGCCTGAATTGGTTATATGGTGGACAAATTTTAAGATGATCATATCTTTCAATTCATATCTCAGATTGAGATGCAGTTTCGACCTAGGTGCATGGCATGACCTTAGGAACATTTCATAAATGCGTTAACTGTATTTTCTGACTATTCCAATATTGTCCCTAAAGCTTCCCTTGCCCTTGTGATTACCTGATGGTTCTTTTATTATGCATATTTTGGTCGTTTCTTTGCTTCTTAACGACTTTTCGTATTCATGATGCTATAGATGAAAATCCCCACAACACCATGCAATATTGATGTCATTAAATATTCACATGCATTATCTAGACTCTTATTTTGGTGTCAATTTACTAGTTATCTTTAACTTTAATCAGTGATTATCGCATGAGGTTATTCTTTCACTGATTCATTTTCTCGAACAATGTCGCCGGTGAATGGTCGCTCATCCACCTTGGGACGAACCACCTTGACTAGTGTCACTTTAACTCTCCTAAGACATTCAATATAAAGATCATAAATACATTCTAGAAATCATCCTTACTAAACGTAAATATCATCTCTTAGTCCCAAAAACACTTCTGATTCATGTTGCCAATTATTCATTCATTATTTACAATCTTTTTATGTTATTTACTCACATTAGGGTTATTTTGCTGAATCAAACCTGTTCGACTTTTAAGCTATCGTATGAGCTAATAGCCATCATGTGTATGGACAAAAGACTATCGAATGTATGGGTTAATAGCAGTCGAGCGAATGAGGTATCATCTCTATGGCTACCACATCTATGAGCTTTTTTCCCTATGGTCATTGTATGTATAAGCAAACGTCCCTATTGCCATCACATGTATGAGTTATCATCTTTATTGCCTTCTCTTATTTAAGCTATAATCTCTATTGCTATCGTGTGTGCACACACACATACATATAATGGCATTCTATCATAAAGTTGATTTTTTTTTATATGCAATAAGCAAAAGATTGTATTCGATCAATGGCGGCTCTTCTAAACCCTAGTTTTATAGGGCTTCCTCCTTTTTAATTTCTTCTTCTATTCTTCTGTAATTTGTTTCCCATCTTTGCGTGCTTATTTCTTCACTCTATTCTCTTCTTATTTCTATAGCCGTATGGTTTTAATATAGATGGATTCTAAGGGTAAGGGAATCTCGGGCGGTGATATTGGGGCTTCAGACAAGGGTAAAGCTCCTATGGGTGAATCTCAAGTGCTGGGTGGAGCACCAGAACTCAGAAGTGGTTGCGAATAAGCTTTAAGGGCAAGGTGGATCTAGTCTCGGAAAGGGGTGGCAGACTGGAAAGAATCGTAAGCAAAAGGCTATAGCTAGGGTGAAATCGCATGATAAGACTACCAATTTGAAATGTGAAAGGTGTGGATCAGGTTAGACGTCCTTCCATGAATAAGGTGAGAAATGTCATTCCTCAAAAGCTAGCGAAATTGCAGATTATGAAAATTGCTAAGAAGGTTTCGTATTTAGAAGCGGCATTCCAGGTATCCTTTCGCTCTGCAGATGAGGTCAGGCTTTCATTCATAGATTCGATTGATAAGAATGGAAAGAAATTAGGAAGGCTGGTGAGTGCGGTTGTTAAGGAGGCTGAGCAAGGATGGAATAACTGCATTTTGTTGTATGTGGAGGAATCTCGACCCTATTATGTTCATTTGGAGGCCTATCCGAGAAGAGTGTGGAAATCTAACGGGAATATTACTTTGCAACCAGGGAGAATAGTTTTGTTGTTTTTCGTTTCTTCGATGGTAAAGCGTGCGATAAAGTGTTGAATAATGGACTGTGGTTTTTTTATAATGGTCTTATTATGATGAAGAAATTGAGTCCCGACATGACTACGGATAGGGATTTGTTGGTTACGATGCCAGTATGGATTAAGCTCATGGGTCTCGGCTTTAGAGTGAAGGGTACGTAGGCCATTAGCGCATTAGCAAGTACGATTGGTCGTCCTATCAAGATGGATACCCCAACCTCAAATAGAAGTAGAGTCTCGTTTTCCTGAGTCTTGGTGGAGTTGCGTGCTGAAACGGGGTTTCCAGATTCTATTGAAGGGGAATTTGAGGATGGAATTTTATACTGTCAGAAAGTGGTATACGAAAATCCTCCTCCAAGGTATGAGGAATGTATGTGTTTTGGGCATTGGAGGAGCTAGTGTCCAATGACTAAAGAGTGGAGACCCGAGGAAAAACATGATGTGGAGAAGGTTTTCCCAGAGAGTAGTGGTAAGAACTAGACAACGGATGAAGGGAATGACAAGGACAATGTTCTGAAAATGGTCCGAGAGATAGATGAAGCTGTATTTCAACTTTGTATGGAACGAAATAATGTTTTGAAAACTCAGGTGGAATCTCAGTTGAAGGAGAATGCAGTGGTCTTGTGGGAGAAGGGGAAGTCGGTGGGTGAGTAGGATGTGGTAGGGGTTGAGACTGAAAAGGAGAGTGGGAATGTATCTGGAGATAGTGAGCATCTAGTGGAAGCAAACAGCGCTAAGGAACCCTCAATTTCTTTCATTGACGATTGAGGGGGGACATTGATGTGTAAGTTGGTTGTCATACTTCAACACCTAATCGGGGAGCCAAGCCAACTTGCGACATTCCAGTTTTCATACCTACGGCCCATAACATCTTAGATGGTCCATCATTGGATTTCCCGGAGAACCTTAATCGAGTGTTCAGTAAGTGTTATGTTTCTGCCAATAAAGATGTGCTAACGGGATTTAATTGTGTGCAGGTTCCTTCTATGACCGAGGAGCATTCGCTCGCTAGTAGTTCAATGAATCCCATGAGCTTGTTTGGCCGAGAACAGACATGTGACTTAGATAAGGGGAAAGGTACCTAAAACCATGCCAAGGGCAGAAAGGGGAGCAAGGTAAAAACACAGAAATTAGTCTATGGTAATCTTGCTTGGGATGAGCAGGGTTTAGGCAAGGATACCAAGATCAAAGGTCAAGTTGGAAGGGTGTTGAGGAGTAGTAAACATAAACCAAATACAGAAACATGAATATACTATGTTGGAATGTGATGAGGCTTCATGAATCCTCGAGGAGATTGGATGTTAGAGATCATTTAGATAGAGTTAAGGCTAGCTATGTTGCACTAGTAGACAATAAACTCAAACACGAAGAGATAGAGTGTTGGAGCAGGAAATTTGATAATAACCGGCATATAATAAGTAACGTTGGCTTCTATTTTAAGTGCAGAGTCTTAGTTATGATTGATACAAATATCTGGAGCTATATGGTTAAGTCCATGAGTGATCAACATATTACTATTAGGCTTGAACGCAAATAGAATGCCCCCTAATAGTTTGTACACTTATTTATGCTCATAACTTTGAAATTTTGAGATTGAGATTATGGGATGCCATTTTTAATGACGCCTATTCAATTATCCATCCTTGTCTGATTTTGGGTGACTTCAATTGTATTAGACATGCGAGTGAAAAATCAAGTGGGAATGAGGTTCCTAGTAATAAATTAATGGAAATTGATGTGTATATCATGAGGGCAGCTCTATGGAAAGTCAAAATTGTAGGTTATAATTTCACTTGGTGGTCAGGTTTTAGAATAAATATTCTAACAAAGATTGATAGGGCTCTTGCTGTGCCTTGGGTCCAAGAATTTCTGACCTATAAGATTCAATATTTTCCAACAACCAGTAGCGATCACACCCATATTTTGGTTAATTTGTCTACTAATAGTTCGACTCAGGATAATTGTTCAAATACATGAATCATTGGTGCACTTATGATTATTACTAGCAAATTATTATGGAAGCTTGGGGGAGTGAAAGACAAGGGAGTCCTTGTTCAAATTTGTTTCGAAGCGAAAGAACTGTAAAAAATATGCTAAAGCTTTGGAGCTGGAGCAAGAAGGATACGAGAATGGAAGTTGCCAAATGTTGTACTAAATGTGGGGAATTGCAGAAACAATTAGAAAGTAGTTGAGATCCTCTAATAGGAGATGAACTTCATGTTGAGAAACTAAAATTGGAACATGCTTTAAGTCGAGAATATATTGATATTATTCAAAAAAACCTAAATGTGGTTGGCCTAACTTGAACGATGAACCCTCAACATACTTTTATGCAAAAATGTCTAATCTGAGGCATATTAATATGTGGAAACCTCTTATTAAAGCTGATGGTCGGTTGACTCGTCCGCTAAAGATTTTAGGGAGATAGTGGTTAAATATTTTGAGAAGATTTATAATCTAGGTGGATTGTGGGATAAGTTCTCAGAAATTATATGCAAATTCATAATCATGAAATATGGTAGAAATTTCCTTAACGATGAAGTGGACATTGATGAAATTAGAAGTGCATTGTTTCACATTAAGGACAGCACCATTACTGGTCCAGACGAGTTCAATGCTATTTTTTTTTTTAAATTCACTGAGATTTAATTGAATATGAGTTATTGGAGGCTATGAGTTTTGTCTTTAATTTGGGTAAAATAATCAGAGAATACAATCACACTTTTATTAGCATAATTCCAAAAGTAAAGTCACCTTCTGACATTAGAGAATTTCGCCCAATTTCTTGCTGTAAATTTTCGGACAAAGTGGTAGCAAAAGTGCTCAATAATATATTGAAAATGTTTTTAGACGCGCTACTTTCAAGAAATCGATGTGCCTTTATTGAAGGAAGGAATATCTCGGATTGAATTTTAGTGGCCCATGAATTAGTCAGAGGGTTTGGAAGATCTGATAACAAATCCATACGTATTAAGATTAATACAAGGAAAGCATATGATATGATTAGCAAGAGAATTTTTATTTCATATGTTGATTGCGTTGGAATTTACTAATAAATGGATTAGAATTATTCGAGAAATGACTATTTCAGCTTGCTTCTCACTTAAATATCAAAGAAACAACTATGGTTACTTCGGTAATTCAAATGGTCTTAGACAAGGGGACCTTTTGCCTCCTCTTTTGTTGATTATCATCAAGGTATATTTTTCTGTTCTAATGGAAAAAATATTGGATGAGGGCAAAATTAGAGTGATCAATAAACATGATCGGACAATCTCTCACTTAATTTATGCGGATGATATCCTAATTTTTGCCAAAGCTGATATAACTAGTGCAAAGGCATTGGTCAAAGATTTTGATCAATTCCATAAAATTCCGGTTTGAAAATTAATGATTTGAAATCTAGTATATCTTTTGGGAAAGGATGTATAGAAAAGGCACAAATTTTCAAGATTTTGGGTTCCTCGATTTTAGGTTCCTCTCAAAGGGATTTACCTCTTAGATACTTGGGCATTCCTCTTTCGAATGTTAATTTAGAACACCGAGATATCTATAGCCTCATAGAAAGGATCAAAAACAAAATTGAAGGTTGTGAAAGTTGGATTTGAAGTCTTACTGGTAGAACGAGACCCATTAGATGTACGATTTACCCCTTCGGTATTGGATACAATGTTTCAGAGTCCCTAAAGCAACAATTCATAGTTTCATTCGAATATGCTCCAATTTTTTATGGAAAGGTAGAGCCAGTAAGATCCCGTGGGATATTGTGTGTAAAACTGTAACGATTCGATATTTTCAACCATTCGCATCCGCATATGTCGGACTTGAATTGTTCAAAATACCGCGTTGTAATTAAAATTTGGCAAATCTCAAAATATACAGTAAATAATTAATCACAGAATCACAGACACAGAATCAGAATACTCGCAGCGGAATTAAAATACTTAGTGGTTCATGAAGCCACTATAAAATCTTAACCAAATAAAATTACATGGTTTAAATCTACAATACAGTTTAAAACTTCAATAGAAAGCCAAATATTCCAAAATCTCCATTACATAAATAAGATATAGAGTGAAAAGCTTTTGCCGGCAGCACGAATGATCTACAGAAAGTCCTAGGTCCGGAAAGAAAGCTGAAACTGCAACTCAGGCTGATCCGAGCGTAAAATAAAACATAAACACTCGAGTCAGGGCATACATACTTATATAGTGTAAGTTAATTCAAGTGTACTGTAGTATAGAGCAAGTAACTTAAAGGATGCTTGGGACCGTCCATCCTCTAAAGATCCGTTAAACTATTTACTATGTAGTAATATTTCGCTATTATAATAATGTCTATTAGTAAAATAAACTTACTTTTTAATAGCGTTAAGGGGTTACCCATATAGCCCTTAACACAAAATATATTCGCATAGTCTATACAGTACCGTAATCTCCCCCGTACTGGGCTCGTCAGAGGGCACTCCATAGGTATGGTACAAAACCAAAATCGTATAAGGATCGCTATGGTAGGTGACACGACACAACTAGGCAATGCTAGAGTAGATATACCAATTGCTATCCGGACCGATGGAAACGCGTAGCCGCAGTTACCGCCCACCTCGAACAACACTCCCAAATCAAAGGTGCGCACCAAAACAATCACAAAAGTAATAGAATGACATACGAAGAAGTGCATCCGATCAGAGGTGCTACCTCATTAATCCGAGAATCGCTCCTATTTTAGCCACCTTATGCCAACTCACGGGAGTCGGGTCCACGTATTTACCTCAAAGAAAACGTCACCACCATCCTACTTCATTCTGAAATCTCCACCGCGTACACGGTTGTCAAAGTGGTTTTCGGTATCGACAGAGAGTATGCCAGATATCCGATCCCGGTCTCTTTAACAACCAAACGTTATTATAACCCGTGGTTACAACTTTTAGAAATGGTATTTATACTTTAAAAATCAAAATAAGTTTCAAATACATTTCAATGCCATAATATCATTTCAACCATCATTTATTTAAACATCAGTCATTTTATTTAATATAAAATACCATTTAAATCTATTCAATTTATTTAGGAATTAATTTGCCTTTCAACTCACATTTAAAAGTTAAATTCTTCCATTTAAAACCATTTAAAGTCAATTCCTTATTTTTTTATTAATTACATATTAAATTCCAAAATTTAAGCCTTTTTCCCTAAAGATTATTTCCATTTACTTTAAACAATCCGAAAATTCAGTTTCCGTAGCATTTATGAAATGCCACCTAAAGTCTGTAAGTCAAAACAGTTCATTTATAAAAGACAGCATTTAAGTGCTGTAATAAATTATTAACTTAACAATCAAATTTTAAATTCCCAAATATAACTTATTATCAATTATTTCCTTAACTAAAACCCACTTTTAACAAAATTTCAGAATTTCCCAAAATAAGTTAACTTATTCAAAAATCATTATAAATTTTATAAAAATCCTTTACATTTGAACCAGAATAATATAAATTCCCATTTAAAATACTTTTAAACATTTCAGAAAAATATTATATAAACCACGGGTCTGTATATAGTTTTCTAGCCTAGGTCAAGTGATACGGATTTATATCATTTCAATCCGCAATTTACAAAATCCCGGGTTCTATCATTTCAAACCCGCAATCCCAAGTTAACAAATAAATAATTAAACAATTAAATAAATGAACAAATGATTATCGTTCAGGCCTATCATTTCAGCCTATAACGATCTCAAATTTACATGGAACTTGCAGTGATGATTTAATCAGTAAATAAGAATTACATAGTATAACTGCAATAATATTACAATAGATAAGCAACTGATGAGGTGTCAATTTAAAATGGGGTTTACCATTATACGTTATATCACAGGCAGATAAAATTTAATAAATAATTTACAAATACACTTGTGATAAATCACGGATATATAGGTATGTTAGTCTGGTGAGAAATACTCACCTTAAAGCTGCAGAAATTTTGATTCAAAATGAAAATCCCCGAAAAAGAATCGCACAGCGGGTAACGATCAAATTTTCCCCGGATGTCACGCCTAGATTCAAGATCCAAATACCGAATACGTGACTTTAAAAAATTACGGTCAAAGCAAAAATTTTGAGAAAATTGGAACGAATAGAGTAAAAGAAATTTTGGTTCAGCTTTTGCTCGACTGCCTCACCCCACATCCCGATCGCAACTTCATAGGCTTGGCAATGCTATTTATTATTATTATTATTATTATTATTATTATTATTATATATATATATATATATATATATATATATTTTTCCAACGGCATGTCCTACTTATCTAGTTTGAAAATATGAATTTTATGCAAAACTTGCGTCTCTGCCTAGATAAACACGTCTTTGCCAAACTCCAAATCAAAACATGCACACATCATAACATCTCCATATTTTTAAAGTCCTTTCCCCTATAGTCACGCCTCCCCTTCAGTTTTCAAATAACACGTCCAATATCTCCATGCATAGATGCAAACTATCCCACGCAACTATATGCTTCAAAGCATTGCAGGCCTTCAACTGAAACTCTTTATATTCTTTTGCCATTTTATGAACCATGCCTTGCAAAACACGTCCCATTTTGACATTCTATGTCTTCTTTCAAATTTGGAAAGCCTTCTATCAGTTCTACTCAATGATATTACAGGGTTATGCTCGTCAATGCTCTTTCTTCTTCTTCTTTTTTTATATTTTTTTTTCTTTTTTTTTTCATTATGGCTATAACAGCATATATCAACTACAGGCACACACGCATGAAATCTCTACAGAATGCAACTAAGCTTGACTTCCTATATGATATGCACGGCAAAACATGGCAACACTATCAGGGGGAAAAGAAAGGCATGTACTTAGTCAAAGACGGCAGAAATATGGAGTGAGAAGTAGCCGAGCAAGGTCAAAAAGAAAAGGAAAAAAACTGAAGAAGGAAAACAAAAATATAAGGGAGGGAGAAAGAAAACAAAGAGAATACAAAAGAAGAAGAGGAATAGAAATATTACCTGATTGTATGCAAGCTCACGAGAAGAAACAGAGAGAAGATAGTGGAATTTTGTAACTGAGTATGGTGTGTATATATATAGATAAACAACTTGCGAAATTTAAGGAAGAGGCAAGCGAAAAAAATATGTGTGATTTCTTTCCAGTTTTCTTTAGTTTGATTTCTAGAAAAATATGCGCGATTTATATTGCCAGATTTGAATGGATAAGGCTTGCATTGTTTGATTAGCAAGGTTTAAATGCAGAGAAGAAACGGCAAGCATTGATGGAAGATAATTTATACGTGATTAATATTGCCAATTTCTTTCATTCGAATGGATAAGTCTGAGTGATTTTAAATGCAGAGAGGAAAGAATTTGAACCATTCCAAGTTATACGAAAATTCTTGATTTAATGCATTCATTCTGATGCGTGAATTAAAAATGAATACAGGGACATGCGCAAGAAATAATAGATAAGGATGGTAAGAGGCAAATGCCAAAAATGTTAAAAGAATAAAATTTTATGTCATGCGCAAAGGAAGGCAAATTTGATTTTCTCTCAGATAATATATGCGTGATTTTTGCCAGATTTACGAAAAATTTGATTGCAACGTTATATCTCTTTTTTTTCCAATTAATAGTTGCGTGCTATTTTTATAGTCTGAGAGATTTATATACAAAGAATCAGCAAGTATTAATTTGCTTTGGATGCTACTTCAAGGACAGATTTGAATGCATGCGTTGGTTTATGTCACGGAGAGAAAATGGTAAGAAATTTAATTTTCTGATTGATTGAATTTTAGAAGGCAAGCAATTATATTTGATTGAGAGGAATGAATGACAACTGGAATAAAATTTATTTGTGAAAGTTTTTAAATCAAATCTTTATAAAGAGGCAAATGACAAAGGTGTTAAAGGAAATAAATTTCAATGATATGTCACGCGCAAGGAAAGCAAGTTTGATTTCTTTCCAGATGATATTTGCGTGAAAGGGAAGCACGATTTTGAAAACAATATTGGTAGTGGGAATCTCCTTAAATCAGTGCATGATTTTAGAGAAACGGATAGGCACGAAATCAATACGTTTTGGTTGGAAATCTTCTAACTGATTTTATTAATCCATATAGATATAGAAATATAATTTTTTAAAATACGCCAAACCGACGCATTACCATACGCCCAAAAATTTATGCAAAAATAACATTTTTAATTTATACGTTTATACGTTACTTATACCATTACAATGCGTGCCCTTTTTAAATTCGAAATTATCAGTTTATTAATATGCTATAAATTCTTAACATTTATTACTAAATTAAAAAGATAAAACTTTGGTTACATCTCTCTCTGATTCTTATTACCATAAAAAGGCGATTTATTATCCAAATGGATCAAATATTACAAATTTTTAAAGCAAGTATATAATCCAATTTTTTTTTATTATTAAAATTCCCATTTAGAGTTATCCTTAAACAAAGTGAAACTTTCATTTATTTTTTAGCATTTTGGAAATGATTTGATCAAATTAAAATATATATAAATTGGAAAGTAAAATTTTACTGGAAAGAGAAAAATAACGTAAGAGATATGAGTAAAGAGAAAAACGCATATGAAACAGGCAAGCAGATAGGAGAATGGATACTGCGCATGACTGAGATTTAGGAGAAAATTGTGTTTTGAAAAATGCAAGAAATAAAATTTGTTGAGTGGAAAAAAAATCTATGAAATCAAATTTTTAAAGTAATGCGTTGAATTTAGAGGCAACATATTTGATTTGAATGTTAGAATATTCTTTCCCTCTAAAACATATGCCACTGATAAATTTACTCATTTACACTAAGGTCATATTTTTAAGAATGTGTACCATAGCCATAATATTTTATGCCCAAAATATACCGAAATAACGGATTAAAATTCTATACGTTTTCTTATATATATACATATATATACGGTATTTATTTTCTAAATTTACGTGCCATTTTTAACGCGTAATTACCCAGTTCATTTATACACTAAAAAAAATTCGAAATTCTGACCGTGCTGAGACTCGAACTCGTGACCGTCATGAATAGCCCAAATGTCTTAACCACCTAAGCTATTAATGTTTTCTTAATTAAAACTTGATTTTGCTAGAAATTAAGTTGTTTACCATCTTCGACAAAAACCCAAATTTCCAAATTAAAGTTAATTCTTAACCATGTCAAAATTTCAGAGATCTTATTATTTAATTAAAAATTTGGTCAATTGTTTTTGTTTTTATTTTTAATCACTTTAAAACTTAGATTTTTATATAATAAACCCCAAAGTTTTAAAAATACAAGTGAAAAATACTTGTTAAAAATTTGTGCTGTTACACTCTCCCCCACTTAGAACTTTTCGTTCTCGAAAAGTAAGAAGGTAGGGGAATAGAAACAACCTGAAAGAAAACTAAATTGAAACTTAAATTAGAATCATTAATCTAAACAATAAAAATTCAATTTTAAATTAAGCATTGATTTCATCTATTTATACTTAAAATTTTAACATTTATTTATTTACATATTTGCTTATTTAATATCCCTACACTTAAAAAAATCATTCATTTTTTTTTAATCCAAATTTTACACAAGGTATTATAACATTCTAATTTAAAATGTTTAATTTTAGTCCAAATTTGAAATGGTAATTTAACTTAATTTTTAAAGTAAATTTATCATTTCCCAAAATAAACTAAATTCCCCTTTTAGTTTCTTCTTTATTCCAAACTATAATTAAATTTATTTCTCTCAATATTTTTCTCATCTATGTCAAATATTTTTCTCAATGTCTAAACCATATAAATTCAATTTAAATTAATTAATATTCAATAATTGATTTAATTCATTTGATTTTTACAGAAGTTAAATCAATCTTAACTATTTCCAAATTAATTATCTTATTATCCAATTATTTACTAAAATCAGAAATTTGTATAGTCATTTATAATAATCATCTTTTATTCAACAAATTTAATTCTTCTTTATTCCAGATTATTATTAAATATATTCTACTTAATATATCTTATCGCACATATTAAGTAGATTATATTTAATATAACTATTCCAATATATTTCTAAATTTCCTTTAACACCATTTGATATTGTATATTATTCAATTATTATTTTATTTCTATTTACCTATATTTGTCTTGTTGTAACTGAAACTTTAAGTGTATAACATTTATTATAACCACTCAAATTTTTATTTATAAAATCCTTTTATATTATACATTATCCAATTACATAGTTAATTTCTGAATGATTTAGGTAAGTTATATTGGCATGCAATTATACAAGTAAAAATTTTCCAACTATATTATTCAAGTTTAAATATTCATTCCAAATTTGACTTTATTTTATCATTAGAATCACCTTTTAACATAAATTTATGAATTAAATTTCCAATTAACTTCAAACCCTTTAGAGATAAATAAATACATACATATAGCATATGTCAAATCAAATTTAAATCATATATCTATATATATTATAAATTAAGTCATATTTTAGAAATTCAAATCAGTTAAATTTTTGAAGCAAAACTACAACGTGGTCTCTTTACTTCGATACTCGAAAATGAATGTCGATGATGTTGTAGTCATCACCGAAATTATTTTCCAGCGTCAAAGAGAAGAGCACTAATTTTTAAAACTTTAAAAATTCTTTGGAAACAAATTTATATTCGAAAATAATTTAAATAATAATATATCCTTTTAAAACTTTAAACACAAGGTTTGAAACTATCAGAAATTAAATTCTTAAATTCTTGTTTTAAATCCTTTTCTGTTTCCAAATAAATTTATAACCATGTTTTATAGTTCAATTATTTATATAAGACAAAACAAAACCATAAATAAAATCAAACACTATTATCTCTAAACAACTAGTTAAATTCTGAAAATTATACTTATATATATAATATTAGATTTTTCCCAAATATAGGAATAAATTTTTCAAAACAAGGATAGAGATTCAAATTTGATGGATTCAAATCAAAGAGAATTTTGATTTAAAGATAAATTGGAATCAGAAGATCCGATGATTACATAACAGAACAAGGAACTAGATAAGTTTATATAAATCGCGGGCAACCTTAACCTGGTCAACCGTGACTTAAAGAGTCAGATCGAATGTAGATTTACCATTCGATCCGAAGAGATAGAGTTCGGAATAACCAAAGATACTAGCATCTAAACCGAGGTTAAATATAAATCTCTGGTGAATCCATGCTAATTGTAAAGGAGTTTCACCCCTTTATTAGAATATTGACGAGACCGCCAATTCACTATAAAGATCATCCGAAATGGAGTTATGGGATACTCCAGAAATCGAAAGAAAATGAATAGTGAGGGACACGAATGAACTTCGGAACCGCAGGGAACGTTCCAAAATTCGAAAAGGAAGAGATTCAAGCTCAAATGAAAGTGATTCTGTAAATCAAATTTATCATACATTCTTAGATTTGCCTAGAGCCAAAGCTCTGATACCAAATGTAACGACCCGATATTTTCAACCATTCGCATCCGCATATGTCGGACTTGAATTGTTCAAAATACCGCATTGTAATTAAAATTTGGCAAATCTCAAAATATACAGTAAATAATTAATCACAGAATCACAGACACAGAATCAGAATACTCGCAGCGGAATTAAAATACTTAGTGGTTCATGAAGCCACTATAAAATCTCAACCAAATAAAATTACATAGTTTAAATCTCCAATACAGTTTAAAACTTCAATAGAAAGCTAAATATTCCAAAATCTCCATTACATAAATAAGATATAGAGTGAAAAGCTTTTGCCGGCAGCACGAATGATCTACAAAAAGTCCTAGCTCCGGAAAGAAAGCTGAAACTGCAACTCAGGCTGACCCGAGCGTAAAATAAAACATAAACACTCGAGTCAGGGCATACATACTTATATAGTGTAAGTTAATTCAAGTGTACTGTAGTATAGAGCAAGTAACTTAAAGGATGCTTGGGACCGCCCATCCTCTAAGGATCCGGTAAACTATTTACTATGTAGTAATATTTCGCTATTATAATAATGTCTATTAGTAAAATAAACTTACTTTTTAATAGCGTTAAGGGGTTACCCATATAGCCCTTAACACAGAATATATTCGCATAGTCTATACAGTACCGTAATCTCCCCCGTACTAGGCGTCGTCAGAGAGCACTCCATAGGTATGATACAAAACCAAAATCGTATAAGGCTCGCTATGGTGGGTGACACGGCACAATTAGGCAATGCCAGGGTAGATATACCAATTGCTATCCGGACCGATGGAAACGCGTAGTCGTAGTTACCGCCCACCTCGAACAACACTCCCAAATCAAAGGTGCGCACCAAAACAATCACAAAAGTAATAGAATGGCATACGAAGAAGTGCATCCGATCAGAGGTGCTACCTCATTAATCCGAGAATCGCTCCTGTTTTAGCCACCTTATGCCAACTCATGGGAGTCGGGTCCACGTATTTAGCTCAAAGAAAACGTCACCACCATCCTACTTCATTCTGAAATCTCCACCGCTTACACGGTTGTCAAAGTGGTTTTCGGTATCGACAGAGAGTATGCCAGATATCCGATCCCGGTCTCTTTAACAACCAAACGTTATTATAACCCGTGGTTAGTACTTTTAAAAATGGTATTTATACTTTAAAAATCAAAATAAGTTTCAAATACATTTCAATACCATAATATCATTTCAACCATCATTTATTTAAACATCAGTCATTTTATTTAATATAAAATACCATTTAAATCTATTCAATTTATTTAGGAATTAATTTGCCTTTCAACTCACATTTAAAGTTAAATTCTTCCATTTAAAACCATTTAGAGTCAACTCCTTATTTTTTATTAATTACATATTAAATTCCAAAATTTAAGCCTTTTTCCCTAAAGATTACTTCCATTTATTTTAAACAATCCGAAAATTCAGTTTCCGTAGCATTTATGAAATGCCACCTAAAGTCTGTAAGTCAAAACAGTTCATTTATAAAAGACAACATTTAAGTGCTGTAATAAATTATTAACTTAACAATCAAATTTAAAATTCCCAAATATAACTTATTATCAATTATTTCCTTAACTAAAACTCACTTTTAACAAAATTTCAGAATTTCCCAAAATAAGTTAACTTATTCAAAAATCATTATAAATTTTATAAAAATCCTTTACATTTGAACCAGAATATTATAAATTCCCATTTAAAAAACTTTTAAACATTTCAGAAAAATATTATATAAACCACGGGTCTGTATATAGTTTTCTAGCCTAGGTCAAGTGATACGGATTTATATCATTTCAATCCGCAATTTACAAAATCCCGGGTTCTATCATTTCAAACCCGCAATCCCAAGTTAACAAATAAATAATTAAACAATTAAATAAATGAACAAATGATTATCGTTCAGGCCTATCATTTCAGCCTATAACGATCTCAAATTTACAGGGAACTTGCAGCGATGATTTAATCAGTAAATAAGAATTACATAGTATAACTGCAAAATATTACAATAGATAAACAACTGATGAGGTGTCAATTTAAAATGGGGTTTAACATCATACGTTATATCACAGGCAGATAAAATTTAATAAATAATTTACAAATACACTTGTGATAAATCACGGATATATAGGTATGTTTGTCTGGTGAGAAATACTCACCTTAAAGCTGCAGAAATTTTGATTCAAAATGAAAATCCCCGAAAAAGAATCGCACAGCGGGTAACGATCAAATTTTCCCCGGACGTCACGCCTAGATTCAAGATCCAAATACCGAATACGTGACTTTAAAAAATTACGGTCAAAGCAAAAATTTTGAGAAAATTGGAACGAATAGAGTAAAAGAAATTTTGGTTCAGCTTTTGCTCGACTGCCTCACCCCACATCCCGACCCCAACTTCATAGGCTTGGCAATGCTATTTATTATATATATATGTATATATATATATATATATATATATATATAAATTTCCAACGGCATGTCCTACTTATCTAGTTTGAAAATATGAGTTTTATGCAAAACTTGCGTCTCTGCCTAGATAAACACGTCTCTGCCAAACTCCAAATCAAAACATGCACACATCATAACATCTCCATATTTTTAAAGTCCTTTCCCCTATAGTCACGCCTCCCCTTCAGTTTTCAAATAACACGTCCAATATCTCCATGCATAGATGCAAACTATCCCACGCAACTATATGCTTCAAAGCATTGCAGGCCTTCAACTGAAACTCTTTATATTCTTTTTCCATTTTATGAACCATGCCTTGCAAAACACGTCCCATTTTGACATTCTATGTCTTCTTTCAAATTTGGAAAGCCTTCTATCAGTTCTACTCAATGATATTACAGGGTTATGCTCGTCAATGGTCTTTTCTTTTTTCTTTTTTTTTTCATTATGGTTATAACAGCCTATATCAACTATAGGCATACACGCATGAAATCTCTACAGAATGCAACTAAGCTTGACTTCCTATATGATATGCACGGCAAAACATGGCAACACTATCAGAGGGAAAAGAAAGGCATGTACTTAGTCAAAGACGGCAGAAATATGGAGTGAGAAGTAGCCGAGCAAGGTGAAAAAGAAAATGAAAAAACTGAAGAAGGAAAACAAAAATATAAGGGAGGGAGAAAGAAAACAAAGAGAATACAAAAGAAGAAGAGGAATAGAAATATTACCTGATTGTATGCAAGCTCACGAGAAGAAACAGAGAGAAGATAGTGGAATTTTGTAACTGAGTATGGTGTATATATATAGATAAACAACTTGCGAAATTTAAGGAAGAGGCAAGCGAAAAAAATATGTGTGATTTCTTTCCAGTTTTCTTTAGTTTGATTTCTAGAAAAATATGCGCGATTTACATTGCCAGATTTGAATGGATAAGGCTTGCATTGTTTGATTAGCAAGGTTTAAATGCAGAGAAGAAACGGCAAGCATTGATGGAAGATAATTTATACGTGATTAATATTGCCAATTTCTTTCATTCGAATGGATAAGTCTGAGTGATTTTAAATGCAGAGAGGAAAGAATTTGAACCATTCCAAGTTATACGAAAATTCTTGATTTAATGCATTCATTCTGATGCGTGAATTAAAAATGAATACAGGGACATGCGCAAGAAATAATAGATAAGGAAGGTAAGAGGCAAATGCCAAAAATGTTAAAAGAATAAAATTTTATGTCATGCGCAAAGGAAGACAAATTTGATTTTCTCTCAGATAATATATGCGTGATTTTTGCCAGATTTACGAAAAATTTGATTGCAACGTTATATCTTTTTTTTTTCCAATTAATAGTTGCGCGCTATTTTTATAGTCTGAGAGATTTATATACAAAGAATCAGCAAGTATTAATTTGGTTTGGATGCTACTTCAAGGACAGATTTGAATGCATGCGTTGGTTTATGTCACGGAGAGAAAATGGTAAGAAATTTAATTTTCTGATTGATTGAATTTTAGAAGGCAAGCAATTATATTTGATTGAGAGGAACGAATGACAAGTGGAATAAAATTTATTTGTGAAAGTTTTTTAATCAAATCTTTATAAAGAGGCAAATGACAAAGATGTTAAAGAAAATAAATTTCACTGATATGTCACGCGCAAGGAAAGCAAGTTTGATTTCTTTCCAGATGATATTTGCGTGAAAGGGAAGCACGATTTTGAAAACAATATTGGTAGTGGGAATCTCCTTAAATCAGTGCATGATTTTAGAGAAACGGATAGGCACAAAATCAATACGTTTTGGTTGGAAATCTCCTAACTGATTTTATTAATCCATATAGATATAGAAATATAATTTTTTTAAATACGCCAAACTGACGCATTACCATACGCCCAAAAATTTATGCAAAAATAACATTTTTAATTTATACGTTTATACGTTACTTATACCATTACAATGCGTGCCCTTTTTAAATTCGAAATTATCAGTTTATTAATATGATATAAATTCTTAAGATTTATTACTAAATTAAAAAGACAAAACTTTGGTTACATCTCTCTCTGATTCTTATTACCATAAAAAGGCGATTTATTATCCAAATGGACCAAATATTACAAATTTTTAAAGCAAGTATATAATCCAATTTTTTTTTTATTAAAATTCCCATTTAGAGTTATCCTTAAACAAAGTGAAACTTTCATTTATTATTTAGCATTTTGGAAATGATTTGATAAATTAAAATATATATAAATTGGAAAGTAAAATTTTACTGGAAAGAGAAAAATAACGTAAGAGATATGAGTAAAGAGAAAAACGCATATGAAATAGGCAAGCAGATAGGAGAATGGATACTGCGCATGACTGAGATTTAGGAGAAAATTGTGTTTTGAAAAATGCAAGAAATAAATTTTGTTGAATGGAAAAAAAATCTATGAAATCAAAATTTTAAAGTAATGCGTTGAATTTAGAGGCAACATATTTGATTTGAATGCTAGAATATTCCTTCCCTCTAAAACACATGCCACTGATAAATTTACTCATTTACACTAAGGTCACATTTTTAAGAATGTGTACCGTAGCCATAATATTTTATGCCTAAAATATACTGAAATAACGGATTAAAATTCTATACGTTTTCTTATATATATATATATATATATATATATATATATGGTATTTATTTCCTAAATTTACGCGCCCTTTTTAACGCGTAATTACCCAGTTCATTTATACACTTCAAAAAAATTCGAAATTCTGACCGTGCTGAGACTCAAACTCATGACCTGTCGTGAATAGCCCAGATGTCGTAACCACCTAAGCTATTAATGTTTTCTTAATTAAAACTTGATTTTTCTAGAAATTAAGTTGTTTACCATCTTCGACAAAAACCCAAATTTCCAAATTAAAGTTAATTCTTAACCATGTCAAAATTTCAGAGATCTTATTATTTAATTAAAAATTTGGTCAATTGTTTTTATTTTTATTTTTAATCACTTTAAAACTTCGAGTTTTATATAATAAACCCCAAAGTTTTAAAAATACAAGTGAAAAATACTTGTTAAAAATTTGGGTTGTTACAAAAACTAAACAGAAAGGGGGTCTGGGATAGAGAAATTTGGATGACCCTCAAGTTGAGATGGGTATTAAGCTTATTTGGAAACTAATTAACGGGAAAGATATTTGGGCGGAGTTTATGGTGAGTAAATATATGAAGGGGAATTCTTTTGGGAATGTAATGATTCGCAAGACTGCTCGGGGGTATGGAGATTTTTACTTTGTATTCGACATGAAGCTTAGAAATATATAGGTGGATAAATTATGGATGGTAAAAGCATACTATTATGGTTTGATCCTTGGTTTAAAGGGGGTAATTTGATTTCTAGATTGGGTGCGGATACTCTAGTGAGCGTGAGGAGAGAACGATGTTTGGTAGAGGGCATTATTAGCCAAAACAGATAGAGGGAAGATATGTTCGGTTTTCTCAATAATATCAGAAATGATATTGAAGTTCTTAAGTTACATAAGAAGCTGATTTTGGACATGTGCGGGGCGAAAGGATTAGAAAGCTAAACTGAAAAACATCTTTATAGTAATCATAGTTAAATATGAGCGGATTGCTTGGTGGAAGTGGATTTGGAGATCTGTTAATATCCCCAAATCAGCACTGTGCATTTTTAAACAATCACAATTTTTTTGCCAATGAAGCATCGACTTATACAAAATCACTTGTTAGTTAATCCAACATGTGTGCTATGTGGGAATTCAGATAAATCAGTGGATCATTTATTTTTAAGCGCAAGTTCAGTGTATACGTGTGGAAATGGACTAGGATTAAATTACAATGCCCAGCTAATCACACTGAACTACTTTTCCTAGGTTCGAAGTTTCAATTTTTGCAAGGGACATTTCAAGTTAAATGTAAAAGTAGAGATTTTGCCAGCATTGCTTTCACATCATGTGTATGGTGCATTTGGAAAGAGCGTAACGCAATAACTTTTTTCTTTGAAAATTTTTAAAATCCTACCCAGAGCGTATGTATGGTGTGAATATCTATCTAAGAGCTTCTCCAGCTGATCCAAAAATTGGATATCTGCACTCAAAAGTTGTTCCAACGGAAGTTGAAAATGTGGATAGTATGGAAATAGGGGTGTAGAATGTGGGGATTTCGGATTATATGAGGCATGTGTTAAACAGGAGCCTAGGAACCAGGCGCATGTTCAATAGGCGCCCTATATTGAGGCGCCTGTTGAATAGGCACCTTTAATTCCCCCCCTCCCCCTAACGGCTAATTGCAATGGCCATATTCCATCCAGCCCCTCTATTCCACCCTCAAATACAACTCCATTCGTCTTCTTTCCTTCATAACCAATTTCCTTCAAAAATCTTAATTTTTTACTCTCACTTATTGCAACTGAACATGTATTCTTATTTCGACGTCGATGTTACAAGGTACAGTTTTCAAGACTACGATTTACATAACGTTACAGTTTCGATTGGCGGAGAGGTAATTAATGCAAGGTGGAGCGCTGCGGAAGACTACGATCTTTGCTACATTTATTGTGCACTTTCAGTCGATCCTATTCGATGTGCCGATCAAAGTGGTGAGGCTTTTGGGGCAAAATTACTAATTGCTATAATCGAAAAAACATCGATCGGAGAAGAACGTTATCTTCAATCAAAGGCCGTTATGGAAAAACCAATCGTCAAATGCAAACATTCGATTCTCAAATTCTCAAGGTAAAGTAAATGAATCCCAGTGGATTTGGAAGTGAAACGCATTTGGTAGGATTTAGTATAATTTCATTATTCTAATTTTTATTATAGTTCTCTAATTATACTGGTGCTTTTTTATTACAAAGAATGGCCGTAAACAAATTGTTCAAACAAATATATAAACCTGATAGTAAACAAGCACTATATTTTTATCAGTACATGCATATTTATGACATGTTGGTTGATCATGTTAAATGGAAATCATCGCTTTACAAAACCGTTCAAGAAGTTTAATCAAACAGTGGTCGTGGTAATACGCCTGAAGTTGGAGAAAGCTCTAGTCCTAAGGAACCGCTAGGAAGGTACGGTTTAGGATTAGAAGAAAACCTAGCCCCTACCGAAAATCATTTTATTAGGCCATAGGGAGAAAAAGCTCCCAAAAGAAGCAGATTGCTGGAGCAGATCAGACATAAATTAAAAAACTCCTACTTGAATCGAAAGATAAATATAACCGGGCAATGAAAACTTGAGCAATTCAACACCAAGAAAGTTGTCAAGAATGGATCAACTTTTTGTTGGAAACCGGCAGAGAGATGAAGATGCAATAATGTTCATGGATACATCGCACATGTCTGTAGAACAACTGGAGTATACGGAGCATGGAAGAGAGAAATTATGAGACATAGACTTGAAGAGAGTTATTAATTATTTCTGTTTTTCTATAACCTTTGTATCTTTGAATTACCGTTAGTTGTATTGTATTATGAACGTAAGCATTTATTAAAATAAGTATTGTCATTGAATTTGCACTACATTGAGAAAATATTATAACAATATTGGGTTAATTAAACATAAACAGATTACAATAACAAAAATAAGTAACAACAACATAAACAACTGTAAAAGTAATAACCGAAATATAGTTTCATTGATTTGCAAAAAAAGTTAAAAAGATGATCTATGAGATCATTTTATAGTCTTCGATGCTTTTGAACACAACGGCAGGACATTTCGCTTTCTACATGAAACTTGAGTTATAGTGCGCTTCCAATCATATCGTTGCGCCAAACAGGAGGTGATATTGGAGCACCCTCGTAAAAGTAATCTTCTTCCATGTCTCTTTCATCCTCTATAATTATATTATGTAAAATAACACAAATGTACATTATTTTAGTCATTTTAACCGGTGACCAAAGTCTGCATTGATTACGGACTATGGCAAATTTAAATTGAAGATCCCCAAATGCTCTTTCAACATTCTTCCTCTGGCCTTCTTGCATCGCTGTAAACTTTGATTGTTTATTGTTTTGTGGGTTAGGAATTGTTTTGATAATGGTACTCCATTTAGGATATATACCATCGCCAAGATAATATCCATGGTCGTACATGTTACCTCCTAAGTAAAAGTATAAGAAGTTGATCTACCGTTTTGCTAAATCATTGAACAACTAGATCGTTCGGCTACATTAAAATCATTGTTTGAACCCGGCATACCAAAAAATGTATGTCATATCCATAAGTCATACGATGCTATGGCTTCAAGAATAATAGTGGACGTACGAGACTTAACCTGATAAGCTCCGGCATACGCCTTTGGACAATTCTTCCACTCCCAATGCATGCAGTCTATACTGCCTAACATTCCAGGCCAACATCTACTACCATGCATATTCAATAACATTTCTATATCCTCCTCGTTCGGTCTACGTAAGTATTGATCACTGTAAATGTCCAAGATAGCTTGACAGAAATTATCCAAACACTCTAATATCATGCTTTCCTCCACTTTCAAATTTTCATCAAGCACGTCTGTCGGTCCTGCATATGCAAGTATTCTTAGTGCAACTATCATTTTCTGAATTCCAGTCAATCCTGTTGTACGAGATGCGTTGGGTTTGAAGATAAAATATTTTTCATGCTGCTTGATACATTGTAGGATTCTAAGAAACAGAGTTAGCGCATGCGGAATTTTCTCCGAAAATCAGCATCTATGTAAGTCATATTTGGAACAAAGTAGTCTTCCATCACTTTTTCATTGTGCCATGAATGTCTGTGATTTTTATACCGACGACCAACAACTGATCCACCATGTTTCCTGCTCGATTGACCGATTTGTAGTGCAGCTATACTTATTAGCTCCTTTTCGCGATGAAAATGATCTTCCATCATTTCATAAAATTCATCGTCGCTATCATCGAAAAATATATAATCTTCGGTATCCATTTGTTATCTTTGAAATTGTATGAAATACGAATGAGCAACCAAACCTTCTACCATCTAACAAGCTTTTTATAGCTTAAATCACATGCTGGCTTTAATAACAAAATAAACAATCATGACTAGTTGGCGGGTATCATTAATTCAATTCAACCATCTATGAAGTAGATTCCATTTATGTCACGTCTGTAGTGTCATGTCCCATCTACACGCTGTTGACTGTTGATGCAGTGTCTCGTTCCATCTAAACACTGTAGCCACATCCTCACGAGCCAACAAAGATATTTGACTGGTGTAGTATCTCGTCCCATATACGTATTGTTGCATATTGGTCCAGTGTCACGTCCCCTTTATACACTATTGAGTGTTGATGTAGTGTCTCATCCCATCATACAACTGTAGCCATGTTCTTAACGACTTTATGACACTACCAAACAATAGTATGGTTAAAAAATTCTATGGCAATAATACATAAAGAAACAAGACAATATTACTAAAACGCCCAAACATTAATATAGTCAATGATAATACATAAACAAACAATAATACAGTCAACAATAATACATTCCACAATAATACAACCAATAAAAATACCCCGACTAGGACTTAGAACTAACGCATAGAAATTACTTGTTACAGCCAAATTGTAAGTTTTGCAGGACATTTCGTACACGTCTTATTTCTTGTTGCAGCGCGTTGCCATATGTTATGACCCTTGGGCACAACCATTCATCAACCCATTTTGCGTAATTGCACCCTTCAGGCCAGAAGGGACAATACGGATTTGACAACCAATATCCATCAGCTCTAATCACAACTTCAACCTTATAACCACAGTGGCCGCATACTGCATAAGAGTCAACCTCTTGTTCAATCGAAGGTTGCAAATTTGGCACTTGATCAGCTTCCTGTTCTTGTGGTTGTTGATGAACCAACTGCTCATGTAGAGGTTGGACAACCGCATATTCATACAGCGGTTGAACATCTTCTTGAAGTGTGAGTTGGTCAAGATTTGGGAATTCCTGAGCAACATCCTCATAATGCTGGTCTTGGTAATTGATAATCCAATCTTTATCAGTGTAACAACCCTGAATTTTGTGATTTATTTTAATGGTTTATTTTGGTTATTTTATTTGAAAACTTTATTATATTTATTAAAGTGAATAATTTTTGTTGTTTTAAATATTTATTTTTATTTTTATGTGAAATATAATTTCAAACCTGAATAAATAGAATATTTTCCAGAAAAGTGGATTTTTGGTCAATCTGGTCAAACTTTGACTTTTAAATTTAAAATTTAAATATTTTAATTTTATCTTTTATTATTAAAATAAATTAAATTTCAATAATACTGCTTTTCGTTTCGTTGAAATCCGATTTATATTGTGAAAGTTATGCTTTTTACAATATTGTATGTTATTGTTATATAATGCTATTCTGTTTATTTATATCAGTTTATCACACTGTAAGTTCCCTATAGATTAGAATCACTATGGGTTGAAATGATACATAGCCGAACGGACTTTAGAATAGGGAAAAATCATTATGGGCTGAAATGATAGGTCTGAATGATTTTTATTTATTTCATTTAACTTGGGATTGCGGGTTTGAAATGATAGAACCCGGATTTTCCTTTGCAAATTATGGATTGAAATGATATATTATCTGTATCATTTGACTTAGGTTAGAAAATTTTATACAGACCGTGGTTAAAATATATTTTTCTAAATTTTCTAAAATATTTTAAAAATGTAAATATTATGATATTTTGATTTAAATTTAAATTTAAAAATGATTTTACAAAATATTAGTGATTTTCTATAAGTTAAATAAGTGAAATAAATTAATGGTAAAGTAGGATTTGAAATATAAGTTAATTTTGGAATTTATGATTTTGGTTATAAACGAAGTTTAAGTTACGTAAGAAAATATGATAATTTGATTTAAATTTAAATTTAAAAATGATTTTATAAAGTGTTATTGATTTTTTTATAAATTAAAAATAGTTAAATAAATAAATGTTTATAATTGAAATTTGAAATATAACTTAACTTGGAAAATGTGAAAGTGTTTTAAAAATAAAAGTTAAGTTAAGAAAATAAAATGGAATTTAAATAAATTTATGAAATGGTAAACTTAATTAAAATGTTAAGCAAATGAAATGTTATAAAAATTTACATTTATTTTATAAGTGAATTATTAAAGATTTGATAATTATTTGTGAAAATTCCACCTTGGAAAATCATAAATTAAGGGTATTTAAATGATTGTTTTTAAAGTGAGAAAATATGATTTTTATAAGTTAAAATGGATTTAAATAAATTTTAATTGTTTATGAAATTGTAGTGAAAGTTTGGAATTTAAATTGACAGCATTCTTGAAATGCTATCATTTCTAAAGTTAAAGAAATTACAGCATTTTGTAAATGCTATAATTGATATAAATGAACTAAATGGCTAAAATGAACTAAGGGTTATTACAGCACTTTGTAAGTGATGTGGTTGCTGAATTTAACTAATGTTTTATTTGAAATCTAAAACCTATTACAGCATTTGAAATGTTGTCTTTTGCTAATCGAATTGTTTTTTTATACATAATTTTCCGTAGCATTTTCTAAGTGCTGCGAAAGTTGAATTTTCACTATTTTAATAAATTTAAGTGAATAAATGAATTCTGAAAATGGTAAAATTTTGAGAATTGAATATTTGATTATTAAATATAATAACTTCATTGTTAAATGATTTAAATGGAATATTCTAAATTGAAATATTTTGAAATGTGATTTGAAACGGTATTTAAATTAAATAAAATGAACGTGGTTTTGGAAAAATATGATATTTTGGTATTTTGAGATGGATTTGAAATGATATTGAATTGTAAAATGATAGTTGATTTCGAAGTATAAAATACCATTTTGGAATTTTAACCACGGGATGCATTTGAATTTATGGTTTAACTGATCCTTATAGGATGGGCGATCCCAAGCATCATTTAAGTTGTTGTGCATTACTACTACAGTTCACTAGAGTTGGTTTACATTATATAAGTATGTATGTCCTGACTCGAGTATTTTATGTTTTACTTCACGCTCGGGTCAGCCTGAGTATTTACAGCTTTGGATTTCTTTTCTGGAGCTAGGAATGGCTGGAGATTCTGCTTGTCTAGTTATCAATTCTCTTTCAGTTTCATTTGTTCTATTTCAGCTCTGGTATTTATAAACTTCTATATATTTGAGATTTCTATTCTATATGTTTTTCAAACTAATATTATGTATTTGTTTTGAGATTTTGTTATAGTAGCTTCATGAACTACTATGGAATTTTAATTTCCGCTGCGAGTTATTCTGATATTTCTATGTCTGTGATTTTTTGATTGTATTTCATTTGCTCCAAATTTATTTACAATGCGGTATTTTGAGCTATTCAAGTTCGGCATGTGTGGATGCGAATGGCTGAAAATATCGGGTTGTTACAGTTGGTATCAGAGCTTTGGTTTTAGGCAAACCTTAGCCTACGGAGCAAAAACTCATTAGAGATAGGGTAGAAATACTCTAGAATGAGTGAAATCAATCTCAGAATCATTTCCTTGTGAGAGAACGTATTTTCGAGGTATAAAATGATTTCGAAATGATTTTTAAAGGAATTTTAAAGATTATATTAGTATAAAAAAAAATATTTTGAAACCAAGATTTCCTAAACTTCATTCCTTCTGTATCCACCTTGTAAGGAATCTCTTGGTTAGGATTCTTATCGATTAGGATTCCTTGAACTTTGGAACGCTCCCACTGGTTTTGAAATCCAGTCTTGTCTTCCTTATTTTTATCCTTTTGATTTTGGAGCATTACGTAACTCCACTTTGGAATGACCTCTATAAAGATCGGTGATTCCACAAATCTTTGAATGATTTGTAAAGGGATGAAACTCCTTTACAATTGACATTGATTCACCGGAGATTTCTGTATCCTCGGTTTACGATGCTATCAATCTCCTGCTCTATTTGAATTCTATCTCTAGCGATCGAATGTTGATTTGTCTTAGATTTTCACATTTATTATATTCCTGAAGTCACGGTTGATCGGTCAAGGTCGCTCGCGATTTATATAGGCTTATCATTGCCTATTTGGTAATTAAATTATCCCATGTTCGTTCGAGCTTATCTTCGAATCAGGATTATATTTGATTAGAGTTCCTCTAAATTTGAATCTTTGTTTGTTTTGAAATCCATCCTTGAATCATCCCTTGGAAATTTGTGTTTGGTTGTATTTTGAAATTGTGCATACATCGAAATTATTATTTTGATAAGGATGACCACCTTTTTCATATAAAAGTGAAATGTTTTTGATATGGATTATATATTTTTCTTTCTTTGAAATTTGAAGCTTTGAAAGGATTTGAAATTTTGCAAATTTTATAAGAATTTGACTTATATAAAATGATTTATAATTGAAGGGTTTTGAATTTGAATTTCGAGGAATCGAACTCCGATGTCGGTTTTAAGATTTGGAAAATATGTAATAATAATAATATGATTTAAAGATATTTCTCCGAATAAAAATGTTTCAAATGTATTCTAATGAATTCCAAAGATTTCGAAGAGATTTCAAAGAAGTTTCAAGAAAATAAAGTTCAGAACCCACTTATGTCGCTAGAAAATAATTTCGGTGATGAATGCATGCATCATCGATATTGATTTTTGAGTTTCTGAGTGGGAGAGAGGCCACTTAGTAGCTTTGCTATGCGAGTGATTTTGTGAAACCAAATTTTGATTCATATTTTGAAGTATGGTTTGATATTCGAAAGATATATGTATGTGTGTGTGTGTGTGCGTGTGTGTGTATATATATTTGAAATGGTTTATAGTAAGCTGGTGTTTCAGTCCTCGAGATTTAGATTTGTTTTGGTATAACCCCATCTTTTGGAATTGGTTTACTGATTTGTTGGTGATTTCAAACTCTTGGATTGAAAATATGATTTCTTCGACTATTTTCAAGGTTCGTTCACTTCCAAATCAAGGTTAACTTTTCAAAACTAAGTAATTTTGAAAGGTATAAGGTATTTGATAAAGAATACAAGTTTAGTTTGTATGATTAAAGTATAAAGTAATATGATTTATATAAGTTTGAAACCGTTTGTTGAGTGAAATAAATAAGACTATTTTGAATTTTACTGGTATGAAATATAGATTTGAAATGTTTTGAATAAAGTATATATATAGAATAATAACCTTTCCAATGGTAAATTGGATTTTTCATATAGAAATAAATAGTTTAAAGGTTTTAAAAAGGTATGGTTTTAAACTTAGTATCCATTTTAGATATTTTGACGATTGAAATGGTTTGGAAATGATTTAATCTTATTTTGATAAGGAATGTGAATTTGAAATGATAATTGATTTTGATAAATGAATATTTGAAGTTTATATTTGTACGAAAGGATATTTGGTTTACTTGTAATTTGAGTTTATTTAAAAATGATGGATTTATGAAATGAATATTTCAAAACTAAGTAATAATGAAGAAAAATTTGAGATATATGAAATTATAAAATTTAGTTTTAGAATATGGTATATTTAAGCTTTGAAATATATTAAAGATTGAATAGTTTATTTTATGGATCAAATCTTTATTTGAAATTTGATAATATTTGAAATGGTTTTGTTGGAAAACTAAATTGAATTGAAACTGATGGTTTGAATTGAATTAAAATTGAAAATTTTAGATTTGGGTTTAATTGAATAAATTTGTGAAACATAAAGAATTAAAGGAATGTTTTATGATTTCAAATGTATGATTTCGAAAGGTTATGATTTTCAAAGTGTAATGATTTCAAGTATTTTGGTTTTGAAAGATTTATAACTTTGAAAGTATTATGATTTTTGAAAGTGAACATATGTTTGAAATGGAAATGATTTTGTTTGACCTAAATTTTGTTGATTTGGAAATTTGGATTATTTTCTAAATCTATTGTTTTAAGAAACTTTGAAACTGAATATATGTAATTAGAAAGAAATGATTTGGTGAAATCATATATGATTTTGGAACTGAATTGATATTGAAATGGTTTAAAATTGAGAACCTTGTTTATTTAAATACTTTGATTTGGGAGTTATCGAACTTATACAAAAATTGATTTGTATAAGTATGAAGTGATTTGAAACTATTGATTTGTAAAGGTAATCAATTTGTAAATTGAAATCTTATATATCGAAGTTTATATAAGTGTGATTTGATATACTATTGATTTTGGGAAGTATTCGATTTGAAATGAAATCTTATATATAATGGACTTTATATAAGTATGATATTTGAAAGTGATTTGAAAAGGTACTATATGATACATATTTTCGAAGTAAAGATATGGAAAGTGCCTTCTGCTTGATATCCGCTTTGTGGCCACACTGTGGGTTCATTCTATCGATATTATTCTCTCTGATTTGGGTTTTTCGGATATGATACTCGAGTGTCCATCGAATTCCATGGCGATCTCCATGGTCTTATGATCGCGACTACATAGCATAATTCACCTGGCTGCGATGGCCTGGGGGTACGGAAGTTTCCTGGGGAATCCAGACGTAACCATTGTGTATCCTGCGATCTATGTAGGTCGTATTAGTAGCGAAATCCGCTGGCTGAGATAGCTTAAGGGTACGGATGTTTCCTGGGGGATCCAGGCGTAACCATTGTGTATCTTCGGTCTACTAGTCATCATGGCGTAATTCGCAAGCTGAGATAGCTTACGAGCACGGATGTTTCCTGAGGCATTCAGGCGTAACCATTATGTATCTGCAATCCATGGTTGGACAAATGTTTTGGTTGGTTGTTTTGTTTGGATTGTACTTTCCATATCTGTTTTTAAAAGGTTTTCCAGTATTTTCATTGGGTGTTGAAACAAGTCTACTAAGTACTTGGAGAATTCTAGCTTTGTGCCTGATCAACGCATGGCCAGAGTCTGCAGGAACGAAAGTAAACTTGTTAAGACATCGAGTTATAAAAGTATTTTTATAAAGTATTATATAAATGATATTGTGATAATTTATAATTTAAAAATGTTTTAAATATTGTTTACTTTGAACTATCAAATTTGAATCAAATGACTATTCATCATATTATGAAATGTTTAAATGTTATAAATAATTTAATTGAAATTTATATAGTTTTAAAATATGGTTCATCCTTTTCTTTCAACCTATTCTCCCTTCTAGCTATTTCTACCTTCTTCTTCTTTGAGTGTACTTTCTGTATTATGGAAAGAGTTGGTTTTTTGGCTTATCATTTGGATTTGCCCGAGAAGGTTTCTGGAGTGCATGATATATTCCACGTTTCATATATTCTCTGGTATCGTTATGACCTATCTTTTTTTTCCAGCCTTCTTATCTTGATAGTTGTTTATTTAGCCTAATCTGACTGTCGAGAGTAAGCCACTTCGTATTGTCGACAGAAGTACGAAGCAGCAAAGAAGGAAATCTGTTAGTATGGTCAAAGTACTGTAGAGTACTATTGATCAAAATTGTACCTTGGGAGATGGAGGAGAGCATTCGTGCTTCGAATCCGGAATTGTTTTTTTCAGGCACTCTTTGCTCTTTCTATCTTGCTTTTCCTTATTTTCCTTGCTCATTCCTTTTCGAGGACGAAAAGATTTGAGTGGGGGAGAGTGTAACAGCCCTGAATTTTGTGATTTATTTTAATTGTTTATTTTGATTATTTTATTTGAAAACTTTATTATATTTATTAAATGAATAGTTTTTGTTATTTTAAATATATATTTTGATTTTTATGTGAATTATAATTTCAAACCTGAATAAATAGAATATTTTCCAGAAAAGTGGATTTTTGGTCAATCTGGTCAAACTTTGACTTTTAAATTTAAAATTTAAAATTTAAATATTTGAATTCTTGAATTTTATTATTTATTATGAAAGTAAATTAAATTTCAAAAATACTGCTTTTTGTTTCATTGAAATCCGATTTATATTGTGAAAGTTATGCTTTTTACAATATTGTATGTAAATTGTTTCATTTAACAAAATTATTTATTTTAATTTATATAAATAATATTTTTATTTGTCATATATTATTCTAATTTGTGTATATAAGTGTAATATGTTATGTTATGTATATATTTTGTCTTTTAAATATTTTAAAGTGATGTTTGAATTTTTCTGAAGCTTAGTGTATTTATTTCCATTTTTTATAACCTAGTTTCTATTTCTAAGCTATTTTCTTAATTTATTTATATTTATTTAATTTTTTATTATTCATTTTTCTATCTTATTTATTGAAAATTTTCATGTATTTTAAAATGGAAAAAGAATTTGAAAATTTGAAGAGTTTTTGACCTTTAGTATCCCTTGACTTTTCACATTCATTTTGCCTTTTCACTCCAATCATCATATCCATTCAATTGCTGACCATATCTCCTTTCCTTCAGCCGATCTCACCCTCATTTTTCACGTACCAAAAGTTTCTCAAACCCAAAAGTTCGACCTCCATCTCCTAAAGAGAAAAATTTTGGTAAATCATTCACTTTTTCTCACTTCTCTTCCTTGTTTTCTTATTGTATTTGCACTTGCTTCAACTTATGTTGTTCGGCCCTTCCTCCTCCATCACCATAGCCTCCTCCACCACCACAACAGGCTTCCACCTCCTCCAGCCCACTGCCCAAGCCAAGCCGTGCATCACCTTGTTGCCAAACTCCACCAAATGTTGCCTTATGCCTTGAAAACTCCATAGCCAAGCCACCAAATTGCTCCACCACCTCACACACCATATTGGCCGACCTTTACATCATCAACACCAGTCACTTGCTAACCTGAGACCCCTGCCACATCTATATCTGACCTCCCCAAGCCTGGTCGTGCCTATGTATGTTTAGGGCCGAACCATTTATGCATAGAAATTCCACTTTAGTTGCCTTGATTTGAGTTATACATGCCTATACACTTCATCTCCTTCATATTCATGTTCTGGCTGACCTATATGAACCCACACCTGATCCAAATTCACACCTAGGCCGTGCATTTCTAACCTATGGCCGAGCATAGGGTTGTTGGAGGCAAGTGCAAGGGTTTTGGATATGTGTTGTGCATGTATTTCTAGCTTGTTATGTTTATATTTGGTTTGAAATTCGTGTTGTATATCCTGTTTTGTTTGATATGTGACAAGACAAATAGCTTTGGCTCTCCCTCATTCGAATCGTAATCGTGCTTTCGTGCCTTTGTGGATCTCTGTTTTGTGTATTTGGTTGTCATCTCCAGCTCGTAGAGATGAGTAATTCTCACCAGACAATTTATACTTATATAACTAGTAAACTGATCGCAATTGAATCTGTAAACCATATCATCATGTTATAACTGCTATTGCTACGATCATAGGATGTTCACCCATGCTTATTCACCTGTTATATCATATGTTACTGTTATATAATGCTATTCTGTTTATTTATATCAGTTTATCACACTGCAAGTTTCCTGTAGATTAGAATCACTATGGGTTGAAATGATACACACCCGAACGGACTTTAGAATAGGGATTATCGGCGGAAATGATAGGCCTGGACGATTTTTATTTATTTCATTTAACTTGGAATTGCGGGTTTGAAATGATAGAACCCGGATTTTCCTTTGCAAATTACGGATTGAAATGATATATTATCCGTATCATTTGACTTAGGTTAGAAAATTTTATACAGATTATGGTTAAAATATATTTTTCTAAAATTTTTAAAATATTTTAAAAATGCAAATATTATGATATTTTGATTTAAATTTAAATTTAAAAATGATTTTACAAAATATTAGTGATTTTCTATAAGTTAAATAAGTGAAATAAATAAATGGTAAAGTAGGATTTGAAATATAAGTTAATTTTGGAATTTATGATTTTGGTTATAAATGAAGTTTAAGTTAAGTAAGAAAATATGATAATTTGATTTAAATTTAAATTTAAAAATGATTTTATAAAGTGTTATTGATTTTCTATAAACTAAAAATAGTTAAATAAATAAATGTTTATAATTGAAATTTGAAATATAACTTAACTTAGAAAATGTGAAACTGTTTTAAAAATAAAAGCTAAGTTAAGAAAATAAAATAAAATGGAATTTAAATAAATTTATGAAATGGTAAACTTAATTAAAATGTTAAGTAAATGAAATGTTATAAAATTTTACATTTATTTTATAAGTGAATTATTAAAGATTTGATAATTATTTGTGAAAATTTCACCTTGGAAAATCATAAATTAAGGGTATTTAAATGATTGTTTTTAAAGTGAGAAAATATGATTTTTATAAGCTAAAATGGATTTAAATAAATTTTAATTGTTTATGAAATTGTAGTGAAAGTATGGAATTTAAATTGACAGCATTCCTGAAATGCTATCATTTCTAAATTTAAAGAAATTACAACATTTTGTAAATGTTGTAATTGATATAAATGAACTAAATGGCTAAAATGAACTAAAGGCTATTACAACACTTTGTAAGTGCTGTAGTTGCTGAATTTAACTAAAGTTTTCTTTGAAATCTAAAACCTATAACAGCATTTGAAATGCTGTCTTTTGCTAATTGAATTGTTTTTTTTAAACATAATTTTCCGTAGCATTTTCTAAGTGTTGCGAAAGTTGAATTTTCACTGTTTTAATAAATTTAAGTGAATAAATGAATTTTGAAAATGGTAAAATTTTGAGAATTGAATATTTGATTATTAAATATAATAACTTCATTTAAATGATTTAAATGGAATATTTTAAATTGAAATATTTTGAAATGTGATTTGAAACGGTAGTTAAGTTAAATAAAATGAATGTGGGTTTGGAAAAATATGATATTTTGATATTTTGAAATGGATTTGAAATGATATTGAATTGTAAAATGATAGTTGATTTTGAAGTATAAAATACCATTTTGGAAATTTAACCACGGGATGCATTTAAATTTATGGTTTAACTGATCCTTATAGGATGTGCGATCCCAAGCGTCCTTTAAGTTATTGTGCATTACTACTACAGTTCACTTGAGTTGGTTTACATTATATAAGTATGTATGTCCTGACTCAAGTGTTTTGTGTTTTACTTTACGCTTGGGCCAGCCTGAGCATTTACAGCTTAGCTTTGGATTTTTTCTGGAGCTAGGAATCGTTGGAGATTCTGCTTGTCTAGTTATCTATTCCCTTTCAGTTTTAGTTGTTCTATTTCAGCTCTGGTATTTATAAACTTCTATGTATTTGAGATTTCTATTGTATATGTTTTTCAAACTGATGTTATGTATTTGTTTTGAGATTTTGTTATAGTAGCTTCATGAACTACTATGGTATTTTAATTTCCGCTGCGAGTTATTCTGATATTTCTATGTCTGTGATTCTGTGATTGTATTTCATTTGCTCCAAATTTATTTACAATGCGGTATTTCGAGCAATTCAAGTCCGGCATGTGTGGATGTGAATGGTTGAAAATATCGGGTTGTTACAATCAGTGTGTTCGCTTTCCGTTGGAACGTAGCCAAAATCAGAGTTAGTAGATGATGATCAGGAAGGCACTGGTATGCGGAATAGAAGAATGAAGGAGCGGAGAACTGAATTGTGTGTTTGAGAAGAAAAGCTCTTATGTATATATATATAGAAGCATGTGAATGCTAGCAATTTTTTATGTTTGAATGTGAGCACTGTATTTTGATTTGAAAGTACACTAGAAAGTGAAATTACTCACAAATAAGACAATAATAAATATGCAGACACAGAAACAGTAGTACACTCAACAATAATACACTCAAATTATGGATATCCAAATCGTTCTAGCCAATTTTGACATATAAGCCTCATGTTCAGTGAATTTGGTGTGTTATTTGAGAAAGTAATGACCTTCAAATGTGGAACGGGTTGGTTCGAACAAATTTTCAAATATAACCCCATTGATAACCATACTATGACGTGTACAGGCGTTACAGAAGTTTCCATAAGTAATCCTCAACTCTACCTTCATACATCTGCTGTTACACTCAACATTGATATTTTAAAGTTCAAGAATAATGTCCCAAAATAGAGTTACCATTATCTCCTCTTCGTCGCACATCTGATCAGTTTGTATGAAAAATTTACTAGCAGTTTCAATTTTGTAGCCGAAAATATTATGTTAGACATTGATTGAATTTACCAAAATTTTAAATGTTGTGAATCTGAATATAATACTTTATCTTAAATAAAAAGGTCGTAATCCACATAAAAATATAAAGCATGAGATAAAGGTCCACATGTAGAATATCCATAATGTTTCGACAAAAAAATACAGCTATGTTTGTTACTCCAACATTTTTGCTTCGTATAAGCTTAATAATAAACAACCGTAAATTATAATCAACACAATGCCATACTAATACACAATGCCACACTCAGCACATTGTCATACTCAACATAAAATATAATTAACATAATGCCATACTAACATAAAATATAATCGACATAATACCATAACATATAGACAAGCACATATAACAATAGCATCATCGCCAACATAATATAAAACCAAGTATCGTAATGCGTGAAAAATAATAACATAAACCGAAATATCTATATGCAGTAGATCAGTCTATGTGATCGGAGCCACTATTAATCTCCTCATCGTCTCCACTGTCGTCATCATTGTCATCGTTGACGTCATCAAAGTCATGAGGCTCAGGTTCGGCATGGAGCTGCTCCTGAAGCTGTTGAATCTGGGTTTGTAATCCCTGTGTCTGCGCATCATACTGAGTCTGCTGCTGCTGGATCGCAGTTCGGTAACTCTTATACATCATCTTTGTATAATCGAGCGTCATACGCTCAAATGCAGTAATCATCCTTCTATCATAATCCATGTACTAAGAAAACTAATATGTTGCACAAGAAAAATTATACATATGTGGAGAATATAATGAAGGTAATTTAAAAAAATTAAAATTCGTACAAACTTGATGAGTCTCATACAATCCGGCGGATGGTACACCCATAATAGCGTCATCTGTAGGATACTGCAACGGATACTCCACCACCTGACCATGTACATTATACGCTCTAAATGAATAAGGAGGGGGTCGAACGTAGGAGGCTGCGTGTACTGAGACGATGTAGTCACAAAGGTAGCAGGCGGTAGTGGAACTCTACCAGAAGAAGTCGTGGACCAATATGATCGGAGTTCGAACCCTGATTATAATCAGGCAACGCGTAAGCATATGGGGCTACTCGAGCCCAATGTGAATCAAAGTCTCCCAGAACTGTAAAAGGCTCACTATCCACTCATCATGCACCCTTCATTGCAAGAATATAAGCTGGTCCAACCCTAATATCACCATACATATCATCCCATGGTAGCGGATCTGATGGAATATGAACTATACCATACAACTATAGTCAACACCGCTCCCCTAAATACCATATAAATGGACATGTAGGAACCTGAAAGAAAACCCCGCATTGCGACATGGAAAATGAAAAAGTGAGTGGATGATCAGGACCGGGCTCTAGGAACTATAAATACTAATCCCATGGACGAACGATAATGTCACTATGCCACCTCATATCCATCTGCTGTCAAGCCTCCATTAGCTCGTTGTGCACCACTTGTGCAACACGAGAAAAATGCATAGGAGGACCCAACGACGCAATCTAGGGAAGTAAATATAAGGTGTGGCGTTCGCTTCTGCACTAAGTCGGGGATGTATATTAGCAGTATACTTGTAGTACCAAAACGGAAGAATGTACCAAAATCCTTACATCTATCTAGACTACCGAAGCGCATAAATATCCAATGCTACGCACAAACAACCAGTAATAGCAATACCGTAATCATATATATGCAGTCCATCCACATTTACTAATCCAGCCAAAAGCCAAGCCGAATAGTACCCTTATTGTTACTAAAAAGTGCAGATCCAAAAAGGTATAATTTGAAGTCATGGATAACTGGAGTGTGCATATCTTCAACGACCATGTACTCTACTATATATCACGGTGGACAAGTGAGAGTAATAGCTCCTCTTCTAACCTCCTCATCGGCCAATGCAGGTAAATAAGCAGAATATGACTCGAACTTCTCAAATGAATTGTCATATGAAACAGGGAGACGATCCTGTAGACCAACCTCTATGCCAATGAGCATATAAAAATCTAGAGAAGTCAGTCCTTGCTCAAAATCAAGGAAACAAAATGTGTGAGTGGTAGGCCACCATCTCTCAGTGAGGGCCTCTACAAGGCAGCGATCTACGTGTGCAAATATAGACAAATCTAGAATTTCACCAAAATGTGACACATGTAGCCTATCCAAAATCGGCTGTGGTAACTGATCAAAATACTCAGACATACACCTATACCAACTACCTTGCATTGCTATGTGATGAACCAAAATATATGATTATTTAATGTTAAAATAAACAAACAATTATCATTCATATACACTTACGCGGTTGTTCATTAATCAATAAAAAATAAACGTACACCTGTGGCGTCTGTTACATACCGAACGGTCCGTCTATCAGTTTTGGCCAGACGGGGAGACATTTCGAAGTAAAATAAAATAAAAAATTTAAACGAAGAGGGTGAAAGAGGAGAAAATGAGGGAAATGGGGGTTTATGCCAGATGTAGGCGTTGAGAATCATGCGCCTGTTGAACAGTCGTCCAATTTCAAAAGAATTTGTGCACCTGTTCAACAGACGTCTGGCCTCATTTCTGTTGGAAATGAGGCCTCCAACATTCGGAGTGTGGAAGTCTTATTTTCGCACTCCGAACTGTTGGAGATGCTAGAACTTGGTAAAAATCGGAATCAATAAATCTAAGCACTTCAATGACATAAATGAACAGCCTGATAAGTCATGTAAGAAATGAGAGTAAGAAGCCTACACCCTAGCCTCGTATAGACTAGGTTACTATATGTTTTAGGGATAACTGTTCTGGGAAGTTGATAGTTGGTGAAGCGCCTTGCTCCGGTCAATTGGAGGTACTTTGTTCACTCGTTTTTTTGTTTTTACTCTTTCATTTCCTGGGTAGTTCCGACAACACGGATAAAAGAGGTCATCTTGGATTTTATCAAAAAGAGAAGTCGAGATTTGCAAAAGTAGAAACTTACTATTTGATGCGGAGATGATCTTCAAAGTTGTCAATGATCTTGAAGGCGGAAAGTTCGAACAATGGCCAAATTACATTACAGAAATTAAGTACACATAAAATCAATTCCATCGTTTGCCTTTCCAGATCATAGTTCTACTGATCCAAGGTCTTCAGCTTGCCTTGTAAAGGAAGCTACAACAAACCAAAAAAGATAGTTTAGTATCAGATTTGGAATCCTTTTTGGTAAAAACAAGAAATGAAGAATTCGATGTATTTGTGTTAGGTGAAGTTTTTGCGAAAAGAGCAACAATTGCTTGGATCTATTGTTTCTTGCCAGAAAGCAACCATTTTGAAGGAGTTGGAAGTTGTAGGAGCTGTTTTCTTGCTCTAGAGCTTCCCGACATTTCTGATAGGTTTTGAGTTGTGTGAGCTGTATTGAATATGTGTTGAGGGTTGATCTATTTTGAGCATGTGGTTCGGGTTGTATTGTTTGCATCCAAAGTGGTATTTGTGTTGTGGGTTGCGGCCCGTGTGTTTGGGCCTATTTGTTTCATAAATGGCTTCATACAGTTTCATGTATTAAAGGAATTTTGAAACTTTGTTTTAAAAAAATGTAATAAATTTTTAAGTGAATATTGGTGATGCATCCCTAAAACCAAAGTTAATTCAAACGGCATCCTCTCTAAAAAAAGTTATAAATCGGGTCCCTATAATTATCTTACCGTAGCAGCATATATTTTTCGTGTTTTTTGCGTCCGTGCTTAAAAAAATTCAAAAATTGTAAATATTATAAGTAGATTTCTGAAAGAAAAAAATTGCAGACATATCTGCAATTATTTCATATAATTGCAGATATGTTTGCAATTATTCACTGAATAATTGCATTTGATAAACATCTGAATAATGGTAAATATGTGTGCAATTATCTTATATAATTGCAGACATATACGCAATTATTCACTGAATAACTGCGTTAAATAAAAATCTACATAATTGCAGATATGTCTGTAATTATTTCATATATTTGCAGACATACATACAATTATTCACCGAATAATAGCACGTTGATTTAAAAATCAGGATATTTACGTAAATATCTGCACTTATTTCTTAAAATTGCAGACATATCTGCAATTTTTAGTTGCAAAGGCATGCTATCGAGAATAAATGCAGACATATATGCAATTATTCTCTAGAATTGCATACATGTCTGCAAGTATTCATGAAACATACTTGTGTCATTTTTTTTCTATTTCATCCTTATTTTTTGATTTTTTTGGACATTAATACGAAGATAAATATTAATTGCAATAATTTTTAAAGTTTGAAAGTTTTTATTTATATGTTTTTTGATGATTTTCAAAAAATAAAGACATAATTTACGTACTTTTTTCAACAGGGTTTTTATAAATTTTAAAACCTATCGAGGGTTTTTCCGTCTTCCTGCTTAATTCCTTTTAATTCTAAATTCATGGGAAACTACAAAAAACTAGTGTGTAACCCGTGCGTTGCACACGGCAATATTGTAAAAGAAATTGTCAAATATACATAGTTAAATAGTCGACGTACAATGTAATATGCTAATGTTAAACATATATTTTTTTATTTTAGCATGTTAAAATGTTATGTTTTCATAATAAAATACATTCAAAAATTATTTTCGAATAGATAAAAATAATTATATATTCATTATTTTCATATTCTAACTATTTAAAATGATAGATTTTGTTTCAAATTAGTTTTGCAATAATATTTCTAAAGTTTAACGAAATTATATGTTCAACATATTATTTTATTGATTTATACGTTTAAAAATGTGTATATATATATATACTATTGTTATTCCAAAATTTTATATTTTAAAATATTTTATGTAATTTTAAAATAAGTGTAATTTATATTTTGAAATCAAGAAATTATACGTTAAATATGACCGATATACCGATACATGTGAAACAATTTTTAGTGTTTATGTATACGATAAATTTCAAAGAAAAATATATATGTAATACGTTCCTTTCTGAACTAATATTTAGTAAATTCATGATCCTATGTGTTTTGATGCGCACGCACACTTGCACATGTGCATGATGATGAGTTTTAGATGTCAAATTGCAAATCTGTATGTAGGAATTTTAAATGTAACATGAGATATTAAGGGAAAACTTTTTTTTTAATTTACTAAAATTGTGGATAATAACATGCATTAATAAAGTAATAGAATGTTTCTCATGCATTGCACACGCTAATTTTATAAAAACATGATACTCGTACTTTAAATGTTATTAAAATAAAATTTTGTTATGCAATGTTCGATATATCAATCATAAATTAAACTTTTTATTATTGTTTATGCCTATAATTTTTGTTAAGTGATTCAAATATTTTTATATTTGAAAAAAATATCTACCATATATTACTACTAATGCGGTATATAAATTGAAATTGTCATTTTTTTTATAAATTATCAAAGAATTTAGTGAGTATTAATTATTTGAATTTATTTATATAGTATAGATTTATAGTGTTTGGTTAATTTAAATACATAGATGTCAATGTAAAATAATAAAAGAAAATTAATGAAAACTTTGTAAATGACTGTAGAAATTATAAAATCTCGGTAAATATGAATATAAAATCATGGAAAAAATTAACATAATATTTTGGATAACTATAAAATGATAATTTATATGGATTCAAAAAAACGAAGTGAATTAATGAGTACGGGTAAATTTTTTATAATTATTGTGATGATTTGTGATCTTTAAACTTCAATCGCTTAACTAATTATTTATTAAAATAAACAATTATACATTAAAGTTGTTCGTATTGTTTTTTAATTATGTGATCCATATTTATGCTGTTTTGTTACAATGAGTGTGATATTTTATTGGCATGGTTATCTATATTATTTATTAGACAAATTAATAAATAATGGTTAATTAATTTTTTAAATAATTTATAATGAAACTATTTAATTAATTTAAATATACGGACTTAAATGTAAATTGTATATGAAAATTGAGCAATTTGAAAATAATTGTAGAAAGCAGAAAGTGTAGATTTTTTAAATGTAAAACAATAGTGTAAAATTAAAAAACAATTCAAAACTAATGCATTGTATTTGGTCTTTAAAATAAAATTAGAATAAATATCTAGAGAAAACTAAGGAGAGGTGAGAGAAATGCTAGAATTAATGTGAGAGTTAGAATTTCTTCTGCTTTACTATTATTTAATAGATTCACAGAATATCATAATCAACGTCTTTTACAGTCAGTAGAAACTTTCTTATTAAAATGTTCATTTTCTCAAAAAACCGAAAACTTCCACCGTCAATTCTCTCCCTCGCCACTGCAACCTCCGCCTCCCTTTGTATCAAAGGCTGCCCTACCAGACACTGATGTCTGCCTAGCCACCAACTGCTCCTGTAGTTGTCATCTTATTTCTTGCACGTGAACTAGTATTTGGTCCTTGGGTGAATTGCTAGGAAAAAATTGACTTGGGGCCAAAAAAAAAAAACTTTATGTAGTTAAACCTTAAGAAATTCACAAGTGTTTCCTGGTATTTATTTTCCTGGTTTAACAGTAACCATGAAAAGTTGGATGGTAAAATTAAAAGCTTCTTTGCATTTTACTTCTTAATTTCCAGTTTCATTATTACTCGTTTAACATTTTTGAATTGTGCAATGTAGTTGACGAAATAAAATCTGTATTTTAGCATCATTTATTTATTGATGATGCGTATACGTAGACGCAAACTAGGGATCAATGGATATTTTGAATAAAAGAACAAATAGGAAGTACGTACATAGGTATGTATTTTTTGCTCTATACTAACCACAAACGAAATCAACGGGCTTAAATTCTTCAAATCGCATATAATTTCCAAACTTACATTATAAACTACTTGCGCTCAAAAATTTCCCCAACAAGTAATAGCTACCTAAAATAAAAAAAACTCATGACTATTCATGCATTATAAATGGCAATCCGCGATACACAAGTTACGCCAAGCCATAAACTCAAGTTGAAACTTCTATATCTAGCACATTAATCAACATCACCATACAAAAATCTCTTAAACAAAAGAAATTTCAAAGTAGTATAACTAACAACCATCCATAAGGGCAAACCATGCACTACAAGTCTACTATAAATACGCCTATAACCATACTCTTTAATATACAAAACATAACCTATACATTAAACGAAAATGAAGATCCTCACCTTGACACTAGCATTACTTCTCACTCTGTTCATTTCCACGGTTCAATTCACATCCTCCCAATACCTCCCAAAACAATACATAATTGCCACAAACAAAGCACGTAAGGCAGCCAAAGTCCCACCTGTGAAATGGAACGCCACACTTGCAATCTACGCCAGTAGAGTAGCAAGAGGCTGTGGGCGCAGGCCTAGGATTGCAAAGTACGGACTGAATGTATTTGTAGGGTCCATTACCATTAATGCAACGGGCTGTGTAGGAACATGGTCTGGTCAGAGCCGCTGCTTTAATCCTAAAACAAGGAGATGCAGGAGGCATTGTAAGTGCAGGAGTTACAGACGAATGATATCGAGGAGAGTGAAGTATATGGGATGTGGTAGGAGGACATGTTCTCCCAAGAGGGCGTGCATTGTCTGTGCTTACTGGCCTTATCGTCGTCATAGTGAAGAATTCAATGAAGGAGTAGAGTTTTATGATGAAGAAGAGAAGTACTTATCCGGAGACATGGAAGATGAGTACTTGTCAGAATTCAGTAGTGCGGAAGAAGGAGATAATGATGTAGAAGGGATGGAGTATTTGAAGAATGAAGAAGAATTGGAGTTAAGTGGCGGTGAAGAAGCAGAGAATGACGTAGAAGAAGAAATCGGTGGGGAAAAAGTGGAGGAAGAAGAAGAAGCGATAGAGAAAGAGTCGAGCAGTGGAGTTGTGTCGAAGTTGGGTGCATACTGGCTATGAGAATAATGCATACGTGGGTATTGCATGATATGAGCATATGTAATATGAGAATAAGATGGCATGTATGAACGAGTTATCATGATGTATAACTTGAGAAAGCTATTGATATATTATATGATATGATTAGGACTAAAGCTGTGAACCTGTAGCCATAAATTGTCGTTTTGTCTTGTAGCTCAAAGCATTCCCAATCGATGGGTTGGGATGCGTCGATTAAGGTGCTCGAACAAAATCTCACTCCCAACTGTTATTGAAAAAGCACAAATAGCCGGCTAAAGAAATGACTGTGGATTGTAATCCATAGCTGTTGGATTGCAATCCACATCGTACACTCAACCGATTAAATTTTAACCGGTTAAGTGTATATATGAGAAGCAGCTATAAATTAGCCGGTTAATCATATCCTCCTCCAAAACCTCTCCTTCCTTCTTTTTCCAGTCGTTATTTTCTTCTCTCCAGCCAAAAAAAAACTCTACGGCAAAAGAAAAATGAGAAGAGCTTTGTGGAGAATCAAAGGTCGCGGCAGTCGCGTCCGTAGAAAACGTTCATGTCGAAGAAAGCGCAGCCGTACCGACGACAGACACTGAAGATCAACGAAGCACGGTGGTTAGGCAAAGACGTACGGGTAGAAATACTGCAAATGCGGTTCTGCACCCCGACATAGACCAAAATTTGGGAACCGACAAGTATTTGATTAATTTTCGTATGCTCTCATACGACGAATTACACTTCGGCATGTGTGTTGAAAATTCTATAAGTTACCTACCTTCAATTATTTTATTAGTTAAAATTGTAAAATAAAAATTGAATATGCAATCTGTTTTACATTAGGCTCATCGTGAACGCATCCATGGATCTCGGGTTAGCGTAATCCGCCTTTATAGAACGATCCGATCTTATGATGCCAACGACATTATTCATGCTTTGCTACAAATATACGATTTGGAGATTTGTTGACTACGTATTTACATAATTATATTTATTTATTTAATGCTTTTTAGCGCTTATAATAATCGTAAATTTCTTTAATAGGTATCGATAATCTTTTAAATTCGGATGTTCGGTTATATGGTCCTTTAGTCGCCTGCCGGTGGAAGACAACTCATACATTCCACTTTAATTTTGAAAAGTTGGGTTTTACCCCATTGGACTTTACTATGGTTACTGGTTTAGGCATTGGAATGGAGGAGACCTTACCTTATGACGAGGAGTATCAACACTTTCATCGTTTATCCAGTGTACTTCCACATCTTGAGTTACATGATGGTCTGTCATTTAGACTGCAGATTAAATGCTCTTACATTAGACAAACAATTAATAAATTGATACATTGTGGTAGTTCAAATAACCATTTGGAGATTGCTCGACTTTCTAATCTTTACATGATGAGAAACTTATTCTTTACAATTGCATCGAACACGTTGCATCGGGATATGTTGCAGCTGTAGCGGAGTTGTCGTTTGATAGTCCAACCGCATATGATTGCGGGACTCTGATATTAGCATGTTTGTGTCGCTCTTTGGATCATCAGTGCCCCGTTAGGGTAGATCCACATCCATTACAGGTTTTTAGGAGCCTTTACAGAACTGGTACTATGAGTACTTTCGCAACGTGACTTATCCTACGTTGGACTCCACATTACCCCCTTTTCTTTCCCCAAGTTAGAGCATGTGCCTGCAAAATGGTGCAAGGAGGGGGAGACACGTCATATATTTGCTGTGGTCCGAAATCAGGTCGAGTTACGGACCACACGAGAGAGTGTGTTGTTTGGCATCCTTATGATGGTTCGCCTTTTATGACCGACTCTATCATAGCGCATGCCGCATTTCTATCTACTAGAAATTTTTCATTGGTTTCATCCCCATCCAGCTTAGGATGCTATTGATTTCTCGGTGAGCGTAGTTAGAGACGGACGTTAGACGATGATTTTGTTCCAGACAATCCGCATTTGGATACATCTTTTTTGAAGGTGTATAGCAACGCTGCTTTATAGGAGTATGTAGGGGAGTGGTGGTCCACTAATTACTTCATCATCATGAATGTAAATTATGCATCATTTTGGCATCGATTTTACACTCTATCGCATACGACTACCTTTGTTCATGCTGCATCCGTTGACTTGGTAGGTCCCTTAGGCATTCGGAGTGGTGTTCTCTCCCCTGTTTTACAGGACCTTACATAGAGTACTCGGGTATATCATGCTCCATGGCCCTTCCAGATAGAAGATTATGGTTGGACAGTCGGTATACTAACAACGTCGGGAGTTGATAGATATGTTGATATTCCTCGGCCTGAGATTTTGCAGTATCTAGATCTAGTAGCATTTTCAAATGAGGATTTGTTTCAGATGTAGATGGGACTCCGCCATGTCATGTACGTTGAGCATCGATGGAGCATAGATGAGTTGACTGCTCGTATTAACGAGCTTACTACAGTTGATGAGCAGCGATATCATCCTACACGTAGAGGAGACGACGACGACGACGTCGACGATGGTGAAGCAGTCCAACTTTTTGATGATAAGCACCAGTGTGATGAGCCATAGTAGTTGTATGTACTATTACTGATTGAATGTCATATCCATGCGTGTATCAGTGTATTATCATTGTTATGTATTTCTTTGTAGAGTTTGTGTAACATCCCCCTACTTGGAGGCCCAAAACTAATGGCTACCGATGATGCAGTCATCTATAGTTACTAATCTTCGGCGACCAAATACGGCAATGTTAGATTTATTGATACACTGATCACAAGAATATGGAAAAAATTAACAATTCAAAAACATATTTCCACATTCCATTCAAAATATTTCATGTTCATTACGTAATCCCAAAACGTCAACCACGTTCAGCAAAATATAATTATTACACATATGCCAAGAGCGACATACGAAGATGCCCAATGGTTGATCAGAGTATATAACAAGGCCAATAAATCTCTCTTTGCAAACAAAATACACGGCGAAAAAAGATATCTCTAAATAACTATACGTCTCCTGCACGCCTCCGGAAGCTTTATTCGTCTAAGAAGAGAACCAGAAAACCCTAAACCTCAAACTACTCAAAATCAATTGAGTATCCAAGTTTTAAGGGGAAATCAAAAACTTCAAGTCAGACATAAAACCTGATATGAATAATAGTCTATCATCTCAAATCATTTAGATATCTAGTGAGGCCATGCCGCTTAGCGGAACGAGTTTTCCTCTCACTAGTATCCTAAAACATTTATAAAACCATGTACCGTGCTTCTGCATCCGCAATGCTTAAAAACGTGTTATTTCAAAATATTATGATAATATTCAAAACAAGCAAATCAAATCTGGATTAACCATCCCTATTCATTCCGACAATCTGTCTCAACTATAGTTTCTAGGATTACTATTAACCTATTAGTTTCCATGAGCTAACTAGTAACTGGTTAAATGTTAATGGACTATCTGAATCGATTACGTAGTTTTCTTGGGATCACTAAGAACCTATTGGTAACTCCATTATCTTTCTATTTGTCATAGTTTTCATGGGGTGACTAGAAACATATTGACTATCTGTCAATATCTTAATCCGGGTATTGTTTTCATATGTTCACTATAAACCTATTTGCTACTACCAATATCAAATCATAGTTTTCATAGACTAATTATGAACCTATCTTTCTGACATCTTCCTTTATACATAATTTTCATGGGCCAACAATGAACCTATTGGCCCTGCCAATATTTTTTTTCTTTAGTATTTTAGCATCCTGTATTCTGGTCATCTTGACCTCCTGGATGCAATTCTACTCATTCAGGAGTTAACTTAATTTATATTCACTATTAAGTCAAGATAGCTTGATATTCCGCTCTTCCCCAAAATACAGTTATGGGTTCGTTGCAATGCGAATATATAAATATATGAAGAGGCATACAAAATAACTCGGTTAATCCCTTTAACCATTTAATCAAAGAAAACTTTTCAAAAACTCCTTTTTAAAAGCACGTTATTTAATTATGGCATGGTTTTCTTTCAAAGTGAGGTCATGTTATTTGCTTTGAAAACTAAGGCGGTCGAAACCTTCAAAATCTTACTTTCGGCTTCACTGGATAACCTCCTTCGAAAGCATATAAATCTCTTATCAAAACATTAGGCCTCTGCCTTTCAAAACGCTTTAAATCTTCTCTTTCGAAACTTTTCGAACATATTAAAGTATTTCTTAATAATATTACTTAGAAGCCTAACTTCAAAACCATTAGAAGTAGCACTGTCGAAAGTATAAAACTTGGTTAAAAGAAAATATTTTTACACCTCTTCGAAAGTATCCCCTTCGAAGGCAAAGAAAACAAAGCAAACATATTCGAAAGCAAAGAAATCAACTTCGTTAAAAATATAAAACTTTATTTTAGCTATAACTTTTATTGGTGTAGAATTAAGGTCTCTAACCTATTCCTTGTGTTTAAATGATGGTTTCCCTTTTCGTAGAATGGTCATTATATACAAACGGGCTTACGGTTAGAAAGTTATGCCTTTTTGAAATTTGCATACGAAGCAGGTGGAAACTGCTACAAAAGAGCTTCTGCTGCATTTACAATTGCTGTCGAAAGGGAGCTTTCTACTGAGTGGAAAGGTGCTTTCGAAAATACTACATAAGGGTTTGAACTGCTGCAGGATGATGCAGTCGAAAGGTGATTTCGACAAAGTCGAAAGGTGTTTCGGAAAATGCTATAGAAGGATCCAGAACTGCTGTAGAATGATGCAGTCGAAAGGTGCTTTCGAAAAGGTGGAAAGGTGCTTCCAAAAATGCCGTAGAAGGGCCCAAAACTGCTGCAGAATTATGTAGTCGAAAGGTGCTTTTGACAAGGTCGAATGGCAGAGTTGTAAATAACTTGAAAACTGTTATTTTGCTAATTAAAGTATATTCTTTTCACCAACTCCTATTATTTGTTCTTTTTTTATTGGTTAATGACATACTTTAACACTTTCAATATAGAAAAACTGATATAGATCAGAATTTATTATTAAAAAAATTATTTTTAAAATAAACGATTATATTAATACTTTAATACAATTGTTAAGCCTTTTTAGCTTAGAAAATTTATAATAAATCGAAATCACTTGGGAAAATCCCAAAAATTCACCAAAAATCGAAAATACCATTTTCTCCGTCATATAAAAATTTCAAGGCCAAATTAAATATTTTATTATTTTTAATAACTAAATCCCGAGATAAATGCTTTTCACCTTAGAAAATTCATAAAACATTCCTATTAACTCCGAAAATTAGGAAATTAAAAATTCATCTTCAAAATATGTTTTACACAACATATCCAAAATCAAGTCATTTGGATGTCGTTTACCAAGGTTTTTACTTTAAATCCCATCATTTTAATTCCATAAAAATTCAAATAAATCACCACAAATCATTATTTTATCCAAACAATGATTATTAGATCCAACCTGATTAGCATGGAAAAATAAATTCGGTTACTATCCATAGCCGAACCAAAAAAAATAAAAATGAGATGATTTACAACTATTATTCACCTTGATTAAGTTGTTGGAGTTTGAGATTTGCCTTAGATTATTTAATCTTCTAGCTTTCTTCTTGGATCTTCCAAGTTTTCTGATCTCCTAAGGTGTTTTAATCGCTGGCTATAACTTCTCTTTTATGTGTATTATTTATGAAGCGGTAGGTGAGAATAAGGGAAGGTTTAAGGGTATATGGGTGTGGCTATTCCCATATTGCCCTTCTCTTATTTTCCTAACTTATGAATTATAAACCATACTAATACATTCATTAGTTTAACCACGACCAAGTTAATTGACAATTAAGTCTCAACTTCTTAATAAACTACATTATTCTATTTAATTTATCCAATTAAATGTCCCGAATAATGTTAAACAAAAATTAGGGGTGTTACAGGCTTCCCCCTTAAAGAATTCATTCTCGAGATTCAGTAAGGACTACAACAAGCATACCAACCATGCAAACAAAAGCTAGTCTATCCTACCAGCCAATTAGTCTATATGAAACAAATATAGAACATACCCTTAAAGCAGATCAAGATAAGCATCTCGAATCCTATCCTCTGTCTCCTAAGTACTTCTCGTTGTCGCTCCACTGAACTTTCACCAACTCGACTGTTTTGGTCCTCAATCTTTTCTCATCTGTCGCTACAACCCGAACTGGTTGTCTAGCAAAAGTCAAATTAGGCTCTACTACCAATTCCTCCAACTTTGTCTGAGGAATAGTAGCTTCTGGATCATGCACATACTTGCGAAGATGAGACACATGGAATACATTATGGACATCTGCCATACTGCCCGACAACTCTACTAGGTAATCGAGCTTTCCAATCCTTTCTAAAATCTAGAATGGTCTAACATATCTCGGGGCCAAGTTTTTCGACTTTCCAAACCGTACCACACCCTTCATTGGTGATACTTTAATGAAAACTCTGTCCTCCACTGAGAACTCTAGGTCTTTACGCCTCGTACCCGCGTAACTCTTATTCCTGAATTGAGCTTCCTTCATCCATCCTCGAATTAACTCAATCTTTTCTAACGCCTCTCTATCCAAATCCGGATCTAAGACCAATCTATCTCCAGTTTCTAACCAACATGCTGGTGATTTGCCTGGTCTTCCATACAAACCTTTAAAATATTCCATTCCTATAGTAGTTTGATAACTATTATTATAGGAAAACTCAATTAAATATAGGTGGTCCTCCCAAGATCCACCAAACTCCAATATACAAACTCTTAACAAGTCCTCAAGTACCTTGTTGACTCTCTCTTTCTGCCATCTGTTTATGAGTGATAAGCTATACTCATCTTGAGCTTGGTACCTGATACCTCTTGTAGACTCCTCAAAAATTCGCTAGTGAATAATGCATCCCTATCACTGATTATGATACTAGGAATCCCTTGAAGTCTAACTGTGTTCTTCATTAACAACTTTGCTAAAACATGTGTCATCCTGGTCGACTTTACTAGAATGAAATGGACACTCTTGGTCAACCTATCCACAATAACCCATATGCTTTCATTTCCTCTCCTTGACCTTGGCAACCCATCTATAAAATTCATGGCATTCAAATCCCATTTCCAAACTAGAATATCTAGAGGCTGAAGTAACCCACTCGACTTATGATGTTCGGCTTTTACTTGTTGACAGTTTACACACTGCCTAACCCACAAGCCAACATCCCTCTTCATGCCTTCCCAATAGAAGCTTCTCTTCATATCCTGATACATCTTGGTCCCTCTAGGATGAATCGTAAATTTGGATCGATGATATTCCTCAAGAACTTCTCTTCTCAAGTTCTCCACATCTTGAACACATAACCGACCCTTCTTTCTCAACCAGCCTCTCCAGTCAAAACAAAAAAATTTCAAATCATCGATCTCATTTCCAACCTCAAGCCTTCTGATCATTTCAGCTAATAATGGATCCTCCTTCAGTTTAGAAGCAATTCTCTCGATCAACAGTGTCGAACTTCCAAATAGGACAGCATGACGGTATTCTGACTAGAACCAGCATTCGATCTTAACTGCACACTACAACTAGCCAAAGCTTCCAGATCTTTTCACTCCGCCAACATAGCCAACACCATATTCTGATGTCTTCTGCTGAGATCATCCGCTAATTTATTGCCTTTCCATGGGATATACTCTATACCAAAATCATAAAGCAGCCAAAACCTCCAGCCACCTCTGCTGTCACATATTCAACTCCTTCTGAGAGAATAGGTATTTCAAAGACTTATGATCCGTATATAATTCAAATCTATCCCCCAAGATATAGTACCCCTAAATCTTCAAGGCATAAATTACCGCTGCCAACTTCAAGTCATGAGTAGGATATCTTACTTCGTGCGGTTTAAGCTGCCTAGATGCGTAAGCAATAACTTTTCCCTTCTACATCAATACTGCTCTCGATCTAGTCCCACATGCATTTGTTTATACTACCATCTCTTGGTTACCATTTGGGGCTACCAATACTGGAGAATTGGTCAACAAATTCTTTAACTTAAGGAATGCTTCCTCACATTTATTGGACCAAACAAACTTCACTTCCTTCCTAGTAAGCTTAGTCAAAGGCGCTGCTATCCGCGAGAAATCCTTTGATGAATCTTCGGTAATAACCAGCAAGTCCAAGATAACTTTTGATCTTTGTCACATTTTCTGGTCTCTTCCAATTGTTCACAGCTTCGATCTTATCTGTATCGATTAATAATCCCTTCTCTGAAACCACATGAACAAAATACTTAACATTTTTCTTCCAAAAATGACACTTGAAAATTTTCGTCTTTAGCTGATTCTGCCTCAGCGTCTCTAACACAGCTCTAAGATGATTCTCATGCTCTCTCTCTCTCTCTCATCCTTAGAGTATACCAAAATGTCATCTATGAACACCAATACGAATTTATCCAAATACTCTCGGAAGACTCAATTCATCAGATCCTTAAAGAAAGCACGTGCATTCTTCAACCCGAATGACATTACTAACCATTCATATGATCCATATCTGGTTCGAAATGCCATCAACGGAATACTGTCCTCTACCACTCTTAGTTGATGGAAACCTGTCACCAAGCCCAATTGGAAAAATACCCTGCCTCCACTCAACTGATCAAATAAGCCATCGATTCTTGACAAAGGATACTTATTCTTGATCGTCCTCTTGTTTAACTTATGGTAGTCGATACACAACCTTAATGACCCATCTGGTTCTTCACGAACACTACGGTTGGTCCCCAAGGCGAAAGACTTGGTCTAATAAAATTCCTTAAGATCCACCAACCGCACCTTCAATTCCTTCATCTCTATCGGTGTCATTCTACTAGGTGGTCTACTGACAGGTTCAGCTCCTGGTACAAGGTCTATCTGAAATCTACTGCTCGTTTCAGTGGTAATCCAATGACCGGCTCAAATACATTTGCAAATTCTCTTGCTAAACGAACCTGACAAAGCTCATCTCCAACCTCTATTGCACTTAACAAAGCACAAACACTCTTACTGGAATTCTCCATTGAGAATATGATTCGGTTATGACTATTTGGGTGCCTGAATGATATTTCCCGATCTTGGCAAAATATCCTAGCCTCATACTTGCCCAACAAATCCATCCCCAATCCCGAAATCTATGAAATCAAAGACATACAAACTGCATGCAAACTTATGACTTAACAAAAAAGTTCTAACCGATCATATCTCATCCCAAGAGTTGCATGCCCTCCTATTGGATTTGCAACTCTTAAAGAAGTAATAAGGTATGCGGGTTCTATACATAACCTATCCAAATACTGTGATATTAATGAGTGTGATGGATTAGTATAAAAAAGTACCCTAAATGGTATACTTTGAATTAAAAGCGTACCTTCCATCGTAGTTTTTCCTTTCACTGCTGCAGTAGGTCTAGAAGAAGATAGTAGTCCAATAACAAACACCTTCCCTCTGTCTGCCAGAACTGGCTCTAGACATTGGCTCTTATAATGCCTAACTTGGTCACAGTTGAAGCATTTCACATTCTTCTTCTCTCCAGGCTTCTTTCCTTTACCAGGTCTGCACTCGTTGGCATAATGGCCCTTCTTATCACATTTATAACACATTAAATCAGCCTTTGCGTTCTTGGCAGCATCCCCTTTCTGGGCTCCTTTCTTTTTGAAGAATTCCTTTTTCTTTCCCTAAGGTCTCTGGGACTCAACTAGTTTCTCCCTTATAGACACAGTAAGCATCTCCTCATGCCGAATGGTCATCTCTACCACTACATGACAAGTCTCTCTAATACGTATCATGGTCATTTTACCTAGCTTTGGCCTCAAATATCGAATGAATCTCTCATTACTTATGACATCAGTGTTAACTAATGCATAACCATATCGAGACAACTCATCAAACTTAGCAGCATACTCGATCACTGACATCCCTCCTTGTATAAGATCCATGAACTTCCTCATCAATGCCGACTTGGAGACCTCGGACAAGAACCTCTTCTCGAACCTTCTTCTAAAATTATCCTATGTAAGCTCGTCCGTTGGAACTCCGACTGTCATACTGTTGCTTTAGTGAAATGCTAACCCTTGCAACTGTCTAGAGGCTAGCCTTCTCTTTTCTCCATCATCCAAGCCTAAATCTGTAAAGATCCTCTCACAGCTCAAAACTAATTCTCAACTTCAACAGCATCATCTATTCCCATTAACGCCTTTCCACCCAGACTGGTGTAGTCTATGCATAGCTTAGCATAGTTATTCCCAATTGGAGCTATATGATTAGCTCCTCCAATATTACCAACAAATCTAGCTTACAAAAGATTGGCCAATAATTGATACACCATCCCCACATCTACTGACGAATTTCCAGCACCTACATTGGAATTAGCGTTTGGATTAATGGTAGCCTATCGACCTTGATTCCTCTTGGTATTAGGTCAAGCATTTAATTCGGTTATAGTGCTTCCTCCACTTAGATTTCCTCTTCCGTTTTGTGCTTCCATATCCCCTTTCTTGTAAATTTGCTACGAACCTTAGTAAGATACAGAATAACGGTCTAAGAGAGAGAGGAATACGTACTTATACATACATCCATCCATCCATCCATCCATCCATCCATCCATACATACATACATACATACATACATACATACATACATACATACATACATACATACATACATACATACATACATACATACATACATACATACATACATATATATATAGCAAATACAAGTACGTTACTATAACGGTAACCGAAACCCCACTCTTATATATACTTCACTGGGATTATGTTTGAATTTTTTTAGTTTATTTTATGTTTTATCATAACCTATGCTCTAAAACCAACTTGTAGCAACCCCAACTTGGAGGCCCAAAACTAACAGCTACGGATGCTGCAGTCATCCATAGTCATCAATCTTTGGCGGTGCTAGATTCATTGATACATAGATCACAAGAATATGGAACAAATTTAACAATTCAAAAACATATTTCCAAATTCCATTGAAAACATTTCATGTTAATTACATAATCCCAAAATTTTAACAACATTCAACAAAATGTAATTATTACACGTACGCATGACAAATGTTGATGCCCCACTGGTTGATTAGAGTATATAATAGGCCAATAAATCTGCCTTTACAAACAAAATACATGGCAGAAAAAGATATTTCTAAATAACTATATGCCTCGTGCACGGTTTTGGAAGCTTCATTCGTCTAAGAGGAGAACCTAGTAACCCTAAACCTCAAACTACTCAAAATCAATTGAGTACCTGAAGGTTTAAGGGGAAAACAAAAACTTCGAGTCAGACATAAAGCCTAGAATGAATATTAGTCTATAATCTCAAATCATTTGAATATCTAGTGAGACCACACCACTTAACGGAATGGGTTTTCCCTTCACTAGTATCCTAAAATATTTATAAAACCATATATTATGCTCCTGCATTCACAATGGTTAAAAACATCGTATTTCAAATCATTATGATGATAAGCAAAACAAGAAAACAAAACTTGATTACCCATCCCCATTCATTCTGAATATCTGTCTTAATTATAGTTTCTAAGATTACTATTAACCTATTAGTTTTCATGGATTAAATAATAACTGGTTAAATATTTATGGAGTATCTTAATCGATTACATAGTTTTCAAGGGATCACTAAGAACCTATTGGTAACTCCAATATCTTTCTGTTTATCTTAGTTTTTATGGGCTGACTAGGAACCTATTGACTATCTATCAATATCTTAATCTGGGTATATTTTTCATGGGTTTACTATAACCTATTGGCCCCTGCCATTATCAGATCATAGTTTTCATGGGCTAACCATGAACCTGTCTTTCTGACATCTTCCTTTATACATAGTTTTTATGCGCAAACTATAAACCTATTGGCCCCTGCCAATATTTTTTCCCGTTAATATTTTAGAATCCTATATTCTGGTCTTCTTGACATCCTGGATGCAATTCTACTCATTCAGGAGTTAACTTAATTTATATTCACTACCGGATCAACCTAACTGGTTATTCTGCCCTGCCTTAAAATACAATTATGGGTCCGTTGTAATGTGAATATATACATGTATGAAGAAGCATACATAATAACTTGGTTAATCTCTTTAACCTTCTAATCAAAGAAAACTTTTTGAAAACTCCTTTTTCAAAATACTTTATTTATTTATGCCATGGTTTTCTTTCAAAATGAGATTGGGTTATTTGCTTTGAAAACGAAGGCTGTCAGAACCTTCAAAACCATGCTTTAGACTTCGCTGGATAACCTTCTTCGAAAGCGTATGAATCTCTTTTCAAAACATTAGGCTCCATCCTTTCAAAACACTTTAAATCACCTCTTTCGAAACCTTTCGAACATATTATAATATTTCTTAATAATAGTACTTAGAAGCTTAACATCGAAACCATTGAAAATATCCCTTCTGAAAGTATAAAACTTGGTTAATAGAAAACAATTTTATGCCCTTCGAAAGTATCCCTTTCGAAGGCAAACAAAACAAAACAAACATATTCGAAAGCAAGGAAATCAACTCCTTCAAAAATGTAAAACTTTGTTTTAGTTGTAACTTTTTATAGGTGTAGAATTAAGGTCTCTAACCTATTCCATTGTGTTCAAATGATGGTTTCGCTTTTATAGAGTGATCATAATAGAAAATGGGCTTACAGTTAGAAAGTTATGCCTATTTGAAGTTTGCAAACAAAGTTGGTGAAAACTGCTACAAAAGGGCATTCGCTACATTTACAACTGCTGTTGAAAGGAAGCTTTCGACTGAGTCGAAAGGTGCTTCTGAAAATGCTATAGAAGGGTCCAGAACTACTGCAGAATGATGCAGTCGAAAGATGCTTTCAACAAGGCTGAAAGATGCTTCCGAAAATTCTGCAGAAGGGGCCAGAAATGCTGCAGAATGATGCAGTCGAAAAGTGCTTTCGACAAGGTCCAAAGGTGCTTCCGAAAATGCTGCAGAAGGGCCCACAACTACTTCAGAATGATACAGTCAAAAGGTGCTTTCGAAAAGGTCGAATGCCAGAGTCGTAAATAAATTGAAAACTGTTATTTTGCTAATTAAAGTATATTTTTTTCACCAAACCCTGTTCTTTGTCAATTTTCTGTTGGTTAGTGACATACTTTGACACTTACTTTGTAGAAAAACTGCTATAGATCAGATTTTATTATTTCAAAAATTATTTTCAAAATAAATGATTATATTAATATTTTAATATGATTATTAAGCCCTTTTGGCATAGTAAATTCATAATAAATCGAAATAACTTGGCAAAAATCCAAAAAATTCACCAAAAATCAAAAATTCCGTTTTCTTCATCATATCAAAATTTTAGGGCAAAAATCATTATTTTTAAAAATTAAAACCCCAAATAAATTCCTTTTTCGCCTTAGGAAATTCATAAAATATTCCTATCAAATCCATTGTAGTTTATATTTAACACAACATATTCAAAAATCAAGTCATTGGAGGTCGTTTACTAAGGTTTTACTTTAAAACCCACCATTTTAATTCTATAAAAATCTAATAAATCACCATGAATCATTATTCTATCCAAACAATGATTATTAGATCCACACATGTTCAAAATAGTAAAATACATTCACTTACTGTCCATAATCGAACCAAAACAAGGAAAAATGAGATGATTTACACTATTATTCACCCTGATTAAGTTGTTGGAGTTTGAGATTTGCCTTAGCTTTAACCTTCTAGCTTTCTCTCTTGGATCTTCCAAGTTTGCTGTTCTCGTAAGGTGTTTTAATGGCTGGCTATAACTTCACTTTTATGTGTATTTTGATTTATGAAGTAGTAGGTGAGAATAAGGGAGGGTTTAACGGTAAATGGATATGGCTATTCCCATATTACCCTCCTCTTATTTTCCTAACTTATAAATTATAAACCATACTTATACATTCACTAGTTTAGCCGTGGCCAAATTAATTGACAATTAAATCTCAACTCCTTAAGCAACCACATTATTCTATTTAATTTATCCAATTAAATATCCTAAATAACATTAAAAAAAATAGGGGTGTTATAGTTTATATCAGTGTATTTTCAGTGGTTTGTATGTACTAGCAGTGTTTGTATCGGTGTATTGTCGTTATTTTGTATTCACCCGCAGTGTTTGTATCAGTTTATTTTCAATGGTTTGTATGTACTAACAGTGTTTGTATCAGTGCATTATCATTGTTTGTACTAGTGTATCATCCGTATGCTTACTTATTAGTAGTTTTTGCATAACTATATTAGCTTTGGATTTCCTATTTTGTTTGACTATGTGTAAATCACTATGAAGAAACAAACATAATTGTGTTTTTTTATGTTCATGTTTGTGGAAGCTTGCCAAGTGGTTGATTAGAAGACACTTGATTCACAAGACACAGATCATGAACTTTCTTTTTAAACCAAAGATCTGCATTGAAAATTCACAACATCTTTAATTATTCTCAACGTCGTCAATAGTCTTCAGTGTCAACTGAAAGCTGGACTACCGATGATTATTTAGTACTAATCAAATCGTACATAGAAACCGACCACAGACACATGGAAGTGGAGATGGAGCAAGATTTTTGGGTCATTTTAAACGAGACTTTTAATAGTTATTCTAATTGTAGATAAATTCAAAGGATTTTGGAAACTTGAAGCACTTTTATAACATTTACTAGAGCTTGTCGAAGATAGAGAATCATTATAAAAATAATGATGAAAGAAGATCTATTTCAGTCAACATGAACTACATTTGATTTCCATTATTTATAGGAGTATCGCGTTGATATTGTTTGACATGCTGCATAGAAATCTCTGGGTTGGATATATTAGACAATTTGAATGACGTTTGGGTAAGTTAAGTATGTTTGTTAAGTTAATTACCTTCAGCTAGTTCTTTGCACTATCAATAACTTATATGTACTTTCAAATTCAAGTAAAGTTTGTGTTTCTATAATCTACTATGCACTTAACATAATAATAGCATTTAATCCAAGGAAAACATTTACAACAAGACTTAACTTACGAAGACAAAAAATAGCTACTTCATGGAAAATGAAAAAGACAACAAGCAGTAAAACATGACAACATCATGGAAAACGAACAAGACGACAACAAACAAGACAACCGATGATTAAAAAAACTGCCCTCGACCACCTGATAATTAATTAAACCCAACGTCCTTTGAAGCATCTGAATTTGGTTTTCAAGTCAGTTAGCATAAACAACTGTACGATGAGGAAGAGGATCATCAATCCATTGCCAAGGTCCACAATCATTAGGAGAATTACGACATTTCTAGTGCCACCGACCGATGTTTGTTTCTCTACTTACAACAGCATATAGAACAAATGTAACGACCCACTATTTTGAACCATTCAAATCGACAATCATCCACATATGTCGAACTCGAATTGCTCAAAACAACAGATTATTAATTTATATTTGGTAAAATTTAGCATATACAATAAATAAATCAATCACAGAATTACATATATATAGTAATATAACAATAAGCAGTGGAAAAGATAAATAGTAGTTCATGAAGCTACTACATAAACATTATAGTTTGAAACAAAATACAACAGAAATCCTTTAATACATAAAAGTATCAATATAAAAGCAACTGAAAAGTCTGAACATAAACCACTGAAAATAACTGAAATAACTACAAAGCTGAATAGATAGAGATGGATCTCCAAGAAAAACTCCAAGCTCCAACAGTGAGTCTCAAATGTTGCGATACTCAGTCTGACCCAAGCATAAAGTAAAACAAAAAACATTGGAGTTGGGATTAACATTACTATGCCATTAAATCAACTCAAGTGAAATGTCCAAATGAAATGCAAATAACTTAAAGGATGTTTGGGATTCTCATCCTTCAAGGATCCGTTAAACTATTTACATACATAGTACAATACGCTACATAGATAATGTCTACAGTAAAGAAAAATATTAAAATAGCATCAAGGCGTTACCTATATCCCCCTTAACACATTTTATATAAATGTTGTAGTCTACACAATACTGTAAACTCCACCGAACCGGTAGACTACCAGGGTGCACTCCATTGATATGACATAAAACAAACTCGTAGAAGACGCGATTAGGCACGTGAAAAGGCACGCGAAGTAATGCCAGGGGTAGGATTCTACCATTTGCACTCCCGAACTAGTGGTAATGAATAACAGCTACTACCACCCACCTCGAGACACACGACAAAGTCAAAGGTGCACTCAACCAAATCACAAAGTAATAGAATGGTATCGAAGAAGCATGCTCGATCGGAGGTGCGACCGCACTTGGTCTGGTATAGCTTCTATTTTAGCCATATCAAGCTGACTAATGGTAGTCAGGACTGCGTTAATACCTCATATAGAATCATTGCCAAACCATCCTACTTCATTTTGGATTCTCCACTACGTACACAGTTGTTAAAGTGGTTTTCGTATTGGCAGAGAGCATGACAATATCCAATCCCAGTCTTTTTAACAACTAAATGCTTATTTCACACCATGGTCATTTTATATTTCAAACAGTTCATTATCAAAATATCATATTCATTTCAAAGTCATATCACTTCAGAAATCGTATCCACTTCCGAAATCATAACTACAAAATAACTTAAACCTTCATATCAAAATATTCGCATCTAAATCCATTAAATCTAAATTATAACAGTTCCAACTTGAATGGTTTAAATATTGAAAATAGTTTATATATTGAAGTAGTTATAAATTAAAAATAGCGTATATTTAAAATAGTATATAGATTAGAATAGTTTATATATTAAAAATATTTTCAAAGTAGAATTGTTTCTTCCAACTTAACAATTAATTCAAATCAACTTTATATCGATTTCAAACTAGGTTATAATTACAAATTTAAAACCACTTCAAATTCAATAGATTTCAAGATTCAAATATCCAAACAATTTTAAAATCTTAATTCAATAAATTTCATTTATATTTCAAAACTCGACTTTAATTTTATTTAAATTTGAAATATTCATTTAGTCATTTTTAATAGCATTTAAATAAAATATCAAATTGCAAAATTAAATCAATATCATAATTAAATATCCAACTTCAATAATATTTAATTCTAAAATATTTATCTAATTGCTTTTTATAAAAATTTAAATAAATTCTCAAATTAAAAATTTAAATCAAAATTAATCATTTAATTTTATTTAAATTTAAATATTCATTAAATCAATCTTATCAAAAATCAAGTTATTAAGTTATAAAATCGTATCTTTTAAAAATCTCAAAATCAACAAGGTCCAAATCAATCTTTATTTGATTTTTTTTAGCAAATTAGATTACAAATCAATTTAATTTAATTTTCTCACCTTTATTTATTAAAATTAACATAAAAAATCTATATAAAATGTTAATGAAATTTTAAATAAATACTTTAAACATATTTTACATATAAAAATTAGTCAAATTAAATTTTTATTAAATTTTATTATGTTAAATTTTATTATCAAATCTATTTTTAATCTTTGTTATATAATTTAAAAATAATAAAGTTTTAAGTAAAATTTTAGAATTTAAAATTTCAAACTTAACTTAAAAACTAAAAATTTCCAAAACATATAATTTTAAAATTCTAAAATTTTCACATATATTAAAATTAAAATATCTTTACATTATATTTAAAAATCAATATTTATTAAAATCCATATATTTCCTTTTAAAACTTTGGAAATCATTTTTCAAAAAAAGAACAACGGTGTCCGTATATAATTTTCTATCCTATAGTTAAGTGATATAGATATTTATCATTTCAATTCACAATTATTTATTATGGGTATATACCATTTCAACCCGCAATCCCAAAATTTCAAAATCAATAAAAATGCTTCAGTTTATTATTTCAACCCATAACGATTTTCCCTAATATATAATATCGTTCGGGTATGTATCATTTCAGCCCATAGGAAATTCCTAACTATCAGGAACTTGTAGAGTGAGAGCAATAAATAATAATATAAAATGATATAGCTTATTAATGGAAAATAATATCATAATTAACAATTCAAATATAATAACAGGTTATTGCTATCAATATTGTCAATAATCATAGGTGAACAAATGCAGTTGATAACAAATCATATTCAACAATTAAATAATTAACAATTCAAATTTAACAACATATTTCAATCGTTATTTCATATGTATTTAATTTACTAAATACAAGAATGTTAATCGTGAGTGATCGCTCAACTTTCGTGGCTATGAAAACAATAATGGCGAAGAAGGTGATACAGACACGTGCACGGATACGGACGTGAGAAAAGCTAAGCAAAAGCTGTTGGGATTTTCAGGCAGCAGCGAACAAAGAAATAAACTAGAGATCGCTGAACCAAATCATGACTAGCTAGAGATTGATGGAAACCATATATATACATATGTATATGAAATACAGATATATATGTATATATATATATATATATATATATATATATATATATATATTATATTTTAAAGTCAATATTCAATTTAAAACACATATCAAAACAAAATCTTTATATATTATAATTTAAAATCAATATTTAAAATACATATTAAAAGTAAAATCTTTATATATTTTTTTCAAATCATTATTTCTTAAAACACATATCAAAATCATTATATATTATATATTTCAAATCATAATTTCTTACAACATATGTCAAAATCATCTTTACTTTCTGACAATTCCCAAAATACCCTTTAATCTCTGAGTCTGTGCGTCTTCCTACATCCCAAATTACGTTGTTCTACACTCTCAAAATTTCATTTCTCCATAAAATTAATTGCATCTCTGTAACAAAAGAAAGATCATATCCATCTTTAACATCTAACATGATCAACAAAGATCCAATATGGATTTATTTAACACGAAATCGTCTCGATGGATTGTTAGGTTATCAAGATTGTCGATCATGTAATTAAAGAAATTTAGGGGTCTTTACATCCAAACTTTATGCAGATTTCGAAGATTATGATTTTGGATTTTTTGAGAAGAAGCATTTGATGTCATTGACGACGACGTCGATGGAGTAGGTGGTTAGGATACCATGGTAGTTAGCCAGCTTTCTTAGATGTCGATATCAATAAATTGAGTGCTTTGAGAAATCGATAACGAATCGTTAAATTGTAAGTTCCTCCATTTTCGTTTATGTTAGTCTCTATCTTGCTAATGAGATTATTTTAATCACAAAAAAATGAATTATGACCTTGAAATAATATAAAGTTTAATTACATTTGAGCTGAATTAAGTAACAACTGCTTTTTGTTAAGCTTATAAAAGATCAAAACTCTGAACATTTGATCAATCTGTGCAAAGTAAAATAGAAAAAAAATCTGCGTCTTACACACAAAGACATCTTTCTTCATGTATATTTGAATACATTATCTAATCAAATAGTGGAGGATTAATTCTATTTGGTGGCTGTGTGATGATATATAAATGTATAATATGTTTATGTCTATGAATTTCCATATAGAATGCTAGGGCGGTACCTAGATGCTGTTCACTCTCAATTCACATACAAAATACCTTGAAAACAAAATATATGTTATAATGTTAAGTAGCCAAAATGACATTAATATATTAGTGGGTGGTTCAAACTACATTTTATAATGCATATGTTTTTATTAGCTAAAAGCAGTGTGTAACTATCAAGCAGACAGACATAATAATAAATAGATATAATCATGTTCTCATTATCTTCTCATCTATCTCTGTTTCATACTTTCAGTGCTTTTCATTGCCCAGTCGTTATTATCATTTGTTTTTTTTTCTATTCTGTACATATTTCTCAAAAGTTGGATCAGCGGACGGCTTTACTATACCCTCCTCAGGAGTTTACCAGTCCGTCGGGTTCTTCTGGGTTTTCAAAAAAAAAAGAACTGGAAATTAAGTAGACATGGCATGAGCAATAAGCATGCTTATTGATATACTTCTTAAATATGTAGTTAGCCAATTAAGTGGTAAAAAAGAAGTATATAGGTTTAAGTTGGGTTACATGTAACTTAAAAATATTATAACTACTGTTGCTACTATGGTAGTATATTATATAGTATAAAATCACCTTTTTATTGAATTAAGTGTATTTTTCAAATGATTCGATTTTAAATTTTAGTGAACAAAGGAAAAAAAAGATGGAAAAGATTTATGTGTGCCTTGCAATTATTTCGATGAATAAAGCTTTGAGATACCCAGTAATGTATCTCTAATTTTATAGGATTACATACTTTCAAGTCAAATGCTGGAGATAAAGGATTAAAATGTAGGCATGTATGCTTTTAATCATGATAAATAGCATGACAAATATAAAGATGGTCATGACGAGGAAAGTATAGGTGATATTTAGCTATTGGGGAGATATATAAAGCGATAGAGGGAGTGTAGATCGGTAGATTGAACTCCCATGCAATAAAGGACGAGTGAATATTATCGATGAGTGAACAACAATTGGTTATGATATAGGCTTATGTTCAAGTACTAGACCGTCATAAGTGTTGTACATTTGTATGATATAATGATCTTCCTTTATACACCTTCTCAGGTTCTATATTTGCAGAGAATCGTATCTTTTTATGACCTCTCGACGCCTATCAATACAACAACCCCACTTCGTAGCAGATCTTTATTACAAGCAATTGGTAATGTTTCATCGTTTTCTCTTTCAGCATGGTTATAGATCTGATACGCTAATTTATTATTTATATGATATCACTGAAAGTCATAAGTTTATAATATCTATCATTCCATACAGTAAATATTACAGCGTTTGACATTTTCTAAGGTAAGTACAGTTAAACTTATATGCAACACGGTATATATAAAAGAAAATAATGATTTTTTAATAGGTCGGTTTCAAATACGTTTACCGTAATTATATGCATTTTACATATACTTCTCATGAATTATATGCATCATGTAGCCCTTGGTGCTTCAAATATTGATAAAATTATTAAAGTGATATGCATTGCTTCAATGTGCAAAATTCTTAGATGTAGCATTTGTTAATGCAATATTAGATCTAACATTTTTTTGCTTATTTTTATTTAATTTTCCCTTCATATAATTGGATCTTGGATGTTTTTTTGTTCGTCGTTTACTTTAAATTATTCATCTTCACGAGCTTATTCATTTTCTAATGTTTTCGAATGAAGCTAATAAATGTTTAACATGTCTTATTCCACATACATGTTGATTTGAAGTAATAGACATATATGTATATGCACATATATACGTATGCACATACGCGCACACACACGCGCGCGCGCACACACACACAAACATATATATGCATACATAAACATACACACATGCATTGGACATGTAAATTGTAACCTGTTTCAAATTGCATATTTAGTTAACAGCAAATGTGCAATTTTGCGAATTGGTTTCTTAGTCTAAATCAACTAATTTTTTATCATGCTTATGAAGGTGAACTTTGTCCTTTACAGAAACTAATTATAAAGAGATTTCCTAAATTATGCATTGAATCTTATCATATCTTCTTGCATCCTTCACAAGTGACTTTAGCTAAGAGAGACTCTGTGAATAGTTATTTTACTATAATACATATTATACTATTTGACTTTTTTATTGCAATGAATAATATACCCTTTATTTGTTTGTGAGCATTTCATATTTTTTTACTATTACCATGTTTGACTTCTTTAATTCGCAATGTTAGAAGGAAACTCATTTAAACGAGTTTGTTTATAACCTTATTTTATGCCCATTTTTCTTCTCCCAAGTTTTACAAATGTTACTATTCTAATCTGAGATTCAAAAGTGTTTTTTTTGTATGTTTTTTTATCGTTAGCGATATGATTCCATTGGACAAATATTTATTTCTTCTTTTTCTCAGCTTTCTCAACTACCATGGGTAAATATAGATGTAATTTCAAAAAAGTATTTTTTATCTTTTATAATTTAATATTAAAAAGTATCTCATGATGAATACTTTTACGTGTCATAATGCTACTTACAACAATTAAAATTTGTTTTGCTTACTTTCGATTAAATTATTATGTTAAATTTTGTAATGCAATAGAGCAATGGGATGCTTAAACAAGAACTTATTATGTTTCTTTGCAAATTTCCAGTTACAGACAACTTAGACATTTATTATGGTTTACTTTGAAAAGTTCCAGTACTTATGAGTTTGGATACGTTGAAGGCTAATGAGTTTGTATAGGCTGCTGTCCATGGTTTTCATGTTTTAAGCTTTACATTGATATTTGTATGCACGTTAATATTGTTTAAAATAAGTTTTGCATTGTGGACCTACATGTCTAACTGTACGTATCGGTCAGTGTTAGTATTCGGTTTGTATAGTATGGTTTACTTTGATTATATTTGTTTTTCTATCTTTTTTTGCTAACTTATTTTGTTTTATTATTATTTGAGATACTTTTCTTTATATTTTTGTTCCCAACCATAAAGTTCTTAAACTGTACTGTTGGTGGTGAGATTACTAATTTCATTTTATTTTTTAGGAGAAAATACATTTTACATTTTGTTGGAAATTACAGTATGTACGGTAATCTGTTATTTCAAAAGCAATACAGTACTTTTTTCTCCAAGCTATTCATATTTTTCTAATTCTTCATCTTTTATAGATGGCAGCCATACATTTCTTATTAGTTGTAATACCTAGTATAGTTTTAGTTCTTTATCTTTTCAAATATGCCACTATTAAAAATTCGATGTCTGTACGAGACAGACCATCTTTGCATATTTATGGATCCTCTAACCTTGATAGGTATACACATAACATCCTTTGATGTGTACTGTCTTAACCCCTTTTTGCATCATAGTCTAATGCCTATTAATCTACAGTTTCATGTAATTTTTAAAATATAATGTCATGTTTCAAAAAAATACTTAGTAATGGAAACTTGAAATGATATGTCTTGCATTCTTAGTTTTCTAGGATCGCTTATCTGACTCTTCTATGCATAGTGCAGGTGCTATAGGTAAAAGAAGTATATGCCCGGACATAAGGATGAAATATAAAATCTTAGTCATTGAAAGGGTGAAATAAAAGAACTAGAGACATCTTCATCAATGATGCACAGTCAGTTGACATTTACTTGCTCATTCTCATGTAAAGTCATTCAAAGAATAAAATTTGTTTGGGCTATTTTTAGATTTACATGTATCTCATATTCATGTTATAACCTTGGACTTGTTTTGGTGTTTGTTTAGTGCAGTATTAATTTTTTTAAGTTGTGTCATCTTTTCGAAAATATCACAAAATTCATTTTTGGCTTCCATTTTATAGTAAAAGAAGTATGTTCGTGCTACATTTTTATTGCATTAGTATCTTTGTTACTGAAATTTATGCATAACAATAACACCTTAATATTTTCATTATTTAAGGTTGGAAAATCCCCATCGAGGTAATGTTTGGAGAGACTTCAAAATCTTCTATTTTAATTTCTATCAATGTAATGATGCTGTCAGGTATTTGTATTAAAAATAAATTTATGCCCGGTTTTGTATATAAAACATTTGATGGTATTCACAAACTTAATTTATTTTGCATGATTAAATTTTCGTTACATGAATGCATGGGCTTTTTTTCCCCTTGGCAAGTCCAATAATACAACTTAATTGTTTCCTTTACATCTTTTATAAAGAAACAAGATATATATTGCATCATTTGATATTTTTTCAATTTTCGAATTCAATTTTGACTTACAATCCCATTATCAATTTTTAGTATCAAATTTTTATTAAACTAATATGGTTTTAGCCTACTTTTGAGATCTACAGGTTGAACGGGTTTTATTTTTATTATTATAAATTAGCGTAATTTATTATATATAACTGGAAAAGAGGTGCAATTTTTTTATTTTGTTTGCCATTTGTTTTTTATTTATTGTTATTTAATCAGTGATACTAAATATTTAAAAAGCTGACTAACATTAAAAAAATATTTATCTGAATGATGGAAACATAAACCAAATTAGTGGATGACATAATGAGAAGATAAATCAATGTTTTAGTTTAACTTGATAGTTATTTTGTTATATTTGATAAATGAACATGTCTTTTTTTATTTTATACTGTTCTAGACTTATTATGTTAGTGTAGATGTTTTCACCAGATTATGAATTCATATAATCATCTTAATTTGTGTTCTATTTAGGATAAGGTTTTACATGTAATCGGTTGTTTCTATGTAATTAACTGTTTGTTTCCATGTTAGTATTTTATTGCTACTATTGCCATTAATGCATGCCTGTTAACTCATTTTTTACTTGGCCAAATGCGATTTTTTTTATAATTATGAAATATTTGCTATGTTGGATCTTCATATCCGATGTTCTAGATCTTGATCAGTTTTCATTAGCTTAGGATTTTTCTAAGGTTTATCCATCCTTCTGACTTAAATAATAACAATATTGGTTCATCAATAGTACAATCCGTCGTCTAATAGTAGGTCCTCCAAGAGCTAATTTGCTCATACATATTTGTTATGAAATTTGGCTGTGAACCAAAAAAAGGAAAAAAATGTATTTAGTAGAGATATGCTTCTATTGTGTTATTTATTTATAGGTGAATGGAATTTGTGTGCATCAAATTTAATTGGCTGCGTTATTTTTTTTATTTTCTTTTTGGAATCTTATGCTTGCAAACCATGCACATGATGCCTATACTTCAATTGTTTAAAGCTATGCATGTTGTTGTCTACTTCCATTCTGTGTAATCATGTGAGTGTGCAATTGGTTTGTGTGAATAATATGCATGACTAATATGACATATATCTTCAAATGAAATTAAAATTTATAGAATTAATGTCTTGAAGTCATTGAATTGTCTTGCACTACATGTTAACATGGAATATTGGATTGCTGTTTCTATGAATTAATGTGCCATGTTCACACTTGCATTCAATTTAAGTGCACTCACAAGTAGTGCCTATATCTTTCTTTATGTTTTGAGCATAATTTGTTTGTTATCATTAATGTGTGTGTGATTGAGCCATGTCAGGTCCATCGATTTGTGAATTTGATAAAGATATATTAACTAAAAATTGGTTCATTTTAAAAGATAATTGGGAATTTGACCAGAATGAGTGGTTAGAAATGTCAATTTCTCCATCATTTAGTACAACTTTGACTAATCATATCTCAAAAAACTATTCTAGTGCTAACATAATTCGTATTTTAGTGCTACCAGTTGGTTCGAAAATTGATGTGAAATCTATTAGTTTGTTATTTGGGTACAGTTGATGTTTTATTTGAATATGCTCTTTGATTATTAAAAATGATGTTGATGTAGCAAGCTACATTATGAAGGCCCTTAAGAATATTTGAAATAGCGAAAATGATTAATACACTTATTTTATTATCTTTGTTTTGTAATGGCTATGTGGTAAAAGATATCGATCAACGATCAAATGCAGGTCCACTTGAACATGCATATATACTCCTCCTCCAAGGACAAAACGAAATCCGATGCACGCTTATCCACTTAAGCCTGGAAACTCCATGCTATAAGAAGATTACTACATTTTGCCTACTACGTCTGCTTTAAATAGCTCTTTTTGTACAACTTCTTCAGGCTAAACAAATGTTTCTCCAAAAAACATGGTAAATATTTTTCAAATGATCACCACATTTAATTTTCCTGTTTTAAATGATGTTGGCTAAAAATAACAGTGATTAGATGCATAGCTAGTAGTGATGTTGTAGAAGGATGTGAATACCATGGTTCGAAATTCCGGCGGAATTCCGGTTATTCCGGTGATTCCGTTCCGGTTCCGTTCATAGCCGGAACGGAATCCGGTCAAAATTCCGGTTTCACTCTAAATTCTGGATTTGTTTTTCATATGTTGAAAAAAACTTATAAAAAATTAAAAAATACAAAAGATATATATAAATTAAAAAAAGAAAAAAAATTAATCGGGACAATAAATAAATGGACAAGAAATCGTGTAGTTTCATAAAAAAAAGTTGTTATACTTTTGTTAATTTACATCGAAACATAATAAAAAATTTAAAATTTTCAAAATCGGTAAAAGTGTTAAAATCTCAGATGAATAATACAGAATCTTACACAGTGGATTTTTAATTAAAGTATGTATTTTATATGTAATGTAAAATATATACTATAAATTTACGACAGTATTAGATGTTTATTAGCGTATACAGCAAATTAAAGCAAAAAAGTACTTGAATTAAAAAAACCGGAATTAAAACGGAACATTCGGAATTTCCGGAACGGATCCGGAAATTTTAAAATTAACAATGACCGGAACGGAAACGGAAAACGGAATTTCGAACCTTGGTGAATATAATTATAATGAGTTTTATACCATCATTATTATTATGTCTAAGAAGTATCTTATTCTTAATTGATGTTGGCTAAAAATTATTATGCATGGAAATTATTATGTCTAACTAGAAGCCGAGGCCCATGAAAAGCTATCATTCCAGGAAGCACTACAAGCAAAAATGCTGATGCCCATTTACCAACCTTGCTCTTCTCAATAGAAGGCCATGTTTTTCAGAATCTTCAATATGTTAACGACTGTGCCAATTTTTGAAATAAATTGTACCGAAATATATGAATATGTTTAGTCTAAATTATAATATGCAGATCAAATTAACGCACCCTATAAATTCTAAGAATTATAATGTTGTCTTTAAAAAATAGGCAAAAAAGAAGATGATAAATGACATATATACGTGCCCATGCCAAATGTAGATAACTATATATCATCATGCTGCTACATGTACCTCTGCATATAATATCCAAAGAAAATGTGTTACATTAATCGATTTAAATAATCAAAACACCCTGTTTGTTATTTCACATTTCAGCATATCATACTTTCCAACTCGGATGCACAGTTGCAGCACAAGTGGCACTCAGTTGGAGTGCAACTCTGCACTGCAACTGGGTGCAACTTAGTTGCATTACAAAATGCAACTAAGCAACGCTCAGTTCCAAAAAGCAACTGCAAACTTCAGTTGCAAAGTTGAAACCTTGTGCAGTTGCATTAGCAAGGTTTTAGTTACAAAATGCAACTGAGTTGCATATTAATCACATTTTGAAACTGAAAGCTTGCTCTGTTGCATTATGCAATTGAAGCACGACCTCAGTTGCATTACACAACTGAAGCACCACCTCAGTTGCAAATGCACCAGAAGCAGTACTCAGTTGCAAAATGCAACTAAAACATCACCTCGGTAGCATTTTACAACTAAGCAACACTGAGCCTCCAGTGCATCTTGCAACCGAAAAGCACCTCAGTTACATTTTTCAACTGAAACCTTGCTCGGTTAAAAAATGCAACTGAGAAGTACTTGGTTACAAAATGAATATGAGCATCTTAGTTGCAAAATGCAACTGAAACAGTGCACTGCGATATGCTACTGTGTGATATGATTTATTTATATTTTTGTTAAATATTATTATATGAATATATTATTATGAACCTGGAACGACAGCTCAACCTGGCATCGTCAATGGGGAACCGATCTTATTACAATATTGTCTAATAACACATAACCAAATTTACTAATATATTACTGTACTATTCAGGCTAACTCAAAAAAGGATCGTGGCAAGCAAAAGATCCGTGGAAGAACTTCAGAGAAGAAAAGGAAGAAGTAGGCGTCCAGGCGGTCAACCACTATGTCATACCACTTCATTCAATAACTGACGCACTGTCTTTTGTTTGTTCATTTTATATTTTATTTGCAAACTATTTCCTTGAGTTTGTTTGTATTTTCATTTGCTGTAAACTTGTTACTCCTGTTTTCTATAATTTATCTCTCCTTTGAATATCACTGCATGTTTGTATCACTACTAATCCTTGTCAGCAAAACCATCAGTTTAATAATATATTAGCATGTTGCCTTATATACATCTTTCCTTTTATATCGATCTCCATTGTTACAGAATTCAATCTGTATTTTATCACACTGTAATTTTGAGCACATTGTGAAGTTACAGTTTACATATAGTGGCTTGAAACACAACTGTTTGTGGTCACTTTTATATATTTATTGAATCCAAATTGTATGGCATTTTACTCTATATTTATTAAGTTATATTCGGAGAGAATATATAACTACAGAGTGAATTGTTGCAAAACTATGAATTTCGAAGTAAAATAAGTTGAGTTTATTTTACAAAAAAATAAGTATGAAGGCTACTCACATGACATTTTAAAAACACATTCACTGGATAATAAAACTAAGCATCTAACTCATAAATATATTGATTGTCTAATTATAGTTCTCCTAATTGTTTCCCTTTATGTGACAACAACCATTTATATTTACTCTACGCCTAATACAAATGTGTTGTTGAATTAATGCATGATATTGTGATTAGAGCAAACCCATCTGGGCGTGCATACACAACGTTATATATTATATTTCTTTTCAAAACTATCAAAATAATATTTGAAAATATTAACATACATTTAAGTAAATACTTTAAACATATTATACCTATATATATTCTCTCAATATAAAATATTTATTAAAATACAATTACATAAAAATAAAAATACCCAAAATACAACATATTAAAAGCTTGGTTGCAAGGCAGTGGAGGGTTCGATTGGTTGCGAGGCTGTGGAGGTGGCCAGGTCAAAGGTTGGTCTGAAGGTGAAGGGCCTGGAAGGTGTTCGGCTGGCGTGGAAGGGCTGTAGGCTATAGGCGTGGGGAGGGTCAGGTGCTGCTTGGATTCGGATGTCATGGTGAGGGTTTGTCGGGGAAATCTCAACCGGTCAGAGGCTGTTATAGGAAAAGAGGGAAGTAGCGATGGTATGGCTAGGGTATAGGAAGATGGTGAGAGAGGCGGATCAAGTTGCAAAGAGGCATGGCAGTTTTAGTGTGGTGGTGTTCGGTGGAAAGCTCGAAGACGGATGGCGGTTGAGCTATCTAAGTTGTCAGTGCGCAGGCTGTCACGTGGTGAGGTGGGGCTATGTTAGGTGCTGTTAGCGACAATTGAAAGACGGGAGGAGCGGCCGTTGTGGCAATTGGCTGAGGGAGGGAGACAGGGTGGAACGGATCGGGTTATGGGGAAGGTCGTTGGAAGTGGCAGAGAGAAGTGGATGGGTTCAATGCGGGATAGCTATGCTGAACTAGTGAGGAGACGGGTTGCTCGTGTTGGAATGGAGAGTTCGGCGTTGGTTGCTGGGTAGTGGCGACTGTTTGGTGAGGAAGTGGAGCGGCCTATGGCTGCTAGGTTGTGGAGCGAGTTTGGAAGGAGATGGGCGGAGTCTTACGGAGGAGATGGAAGGGCGAAGTACTGAGGTGCGAGCACTGACATGGAGTAGAGGCGATGGGAATGTGAGGCCGTGGTGGCGATGGAAGGCTTGGCGATGGTCGGGTTTGTAGGCGAGTGAGAGTGAAGGTACTCCGGTAGGAGGTATGAGGAGGCTTGCGTGTTGGAGATAGTGGAGGATTGATGGAGGGCTTCGCCGTTTGGGTTTCAATGATGGGAATGGCATAGGCGTTAGGTAATGAAGCAAGGTCAGGGAAGCTATGTGGTGAAAGAAATATGGACGTGTTGGGTTCTCAGATAATATATAAGCTTTATTATATACGAACAGATTATTTTATATTTTTTTTCAAATGCATGAATCAGAGAGAGAAGAAGGGAAAGGAGAGAGTATAAGGAGTACAAATGAATAGTTTATAAAAAAATAAAAGAAGAAGATAGATCAAAGGAGGAAGAGCCAGAAAAGAAAGGAACGAACCAATCAAATAAATTGAAACCAGGGAATAACAAAAGTTAGAAGTTGGATTTTCAAAAAATATTAAAAACTATTTGCTATTGGCTGTTAGATTTCTCACAGTGGACAATGAAAGGTCATAGTAAACCAAAAGTTTAAAATTGGGTACCGATATGACTAATCGTTACACAGATTTCACCATGTACCGGATGTCCAAACACATGAGTGAATATACTACGAGGATCAGCACGATGAGACAAACATAATGGTACACAGATAGAGCGACATGACCATCCTATAAAACTTGAATTTCACTGCCAAAACTATTGCATATCACCGAAAATAAGATAAACGGAGCAATAGTGGTCCAAATTTGGCGAAATAAAACATGACGTCTCACTCAGAAAATGGTAAACATTTTTATTAAATAAAAATATCCAAGTTTCAAAAATATTTTATTTTTATCAAATTAACTGATTTTTAAATTGAAATTGAAAAATAGACAGTAGAACTAACTTCTATATTTTCCAATGAAAATCTACCATTTGCTATGTTTAAATAGACGCATTTCAAATATCAAATTTTCGTTGCAAAATTTCTGTTATATAGTTTCAATAAAAATTTAGTTAATTATGTTATAAAAATCGTTAAAATTTTAGGGTCGTTATAGTCTCCCCCACTCAAAACTTTTCATACCTGAAAAGAAACGAGATTGTAGCATAGAAACAAAAAGAAAGGAAAGATAGATTTGAAATAGATAGTACCAAATACAACAATTAGTTCAATAATCATATAAATTTTATTTTGTACATCTTGTTAATTACATTTATATTGCATATCATTCAATTACATGTTCACATTACTTTCAACTTTTGCCCACGTAAGTTTTATTAATGTATCTGTGTGTAATTGAGCATAATACAAATTTACCTTTTATTTACAATATTTCTATTAAGCAAAATTTAGTTTGAACATTTAATTACTTAAGTTTCTCTTATATAACCTTCAATTACATATTCACACTAACAACTTTTTGAATATTTCAGGTAAATTATATATGTTTTTAGAATGCAATTGAGTGTTACACAAATAAATTTTATCCTAGTTCAACTGTCATGTTGTTTCAATTCCATTTCTCATTTTAGACACTCCAATTATTCAAAAAAATTGGTTCATTTCAATAATTGAAAACCATCACTTAACATAAAACTTAAGAGTTAAATTTCCGATTTCACTCCAAACTATTTGAAATAAATATATACATATAAATATATATACACATATACATATGTATATATATATGTACACACATACATATATATATATATATATATATATATATATATATATATATATACACATACATATACATACATACATACATATATATATATATTGAACATCAAATCATACTTAAGAAATTCAAATCAAATCCACTTTCGAAACAAAATTGTAGCAAAGCTTTTTATTGGTCTCTCCACTTTGAGACTCGAAGATGAATGTCGATGATGCTGTAGTCATCACCAAAATTATTTTCCAACGGCAAAAGAGGAGAGTATTGACTTACTTCTTTTAAAATATTTTGGAAACAATTTCAATTTAAAAATACTTTTAAATAATATTCTTTTTCAAAACCTTGAAAACCAAATTTTAAAAAGCACCGGAAATTTAATTCTCAAATACTTAATTTAAATTTATTACATTTGCAAATCAGATTTTAAACTATTTTAAAATTTCATCTCCATGTACAAACAACAATAGTTAATGGTTTAGGAATGTTAACAAAACAATAAATGATAATCTAGTATTATCATTTCTAACAACCAGTCCACCAACTATCTAATTTTATAAAATTATACATTTATATATTAAATATAATCATACATAAATTATTTCATTTATCAATGTTGAAAACAAAATTGTGTCAGTTTGCTCTATTCAGGTGTTTTGGAATTCCTATCGATAGCCTTGACCAGACGAATTGATTGAAACCCAAAATTCCAACTTAACAACACAAACAACACATTATAAAACATTTTTATACCAATTACAAATACGCTCCTTCATAGGATGATCCAAGAATTGGTTTTTGAACAAGGATTGAGATTCAATTTTAGAGGATCCCTAATCAAAGAGAATTCTAACTAAGAAGGTGACTCGAAAGGAAGATAAGATAATTAAATTACAAAAGGGGAAAGATGGATAGACTTATATTAATCGTAGTGACCCTAAGTGGGTTAACCGAGACTAATAAAAACGAGAATATCATTGACGAAAAGTGGAGACAACTTATTAAGATCATCATGAAAAATGCAATTAATGAGATCAACAAAGAAGATATGAGCATTACTTAATATAAAGGGCATGACTAACCATTCATAGAAACCATTCGTCCCGGAGGAAGGATAACAAGTCGAGCTCCAGGAATGAGATCGATGCGGAATTCAATTTCTCGCTTGGGGAGACGAGAAGCGACTTCACTAAAAACATCAGGTTAATTCCTGACCATCAGGGTGGATTCAAGATTACTAGGCTGAGAATCAAGCAAAAAGATAATCTGCCTATAAAATCCTAAGGTAACTGACATTCAATCACAAAAGAATTGCCCTGGTCATCTACTAGAGAAACGGTTCGGGATTTGCAAGAAATACCAGCATCAAAACCGAGGACATAGAAATCTCCGGTAAATCAACGCCTATTGTAAAGGAGTTTCACGCCTTTACAAATCATACTAAGGTTGGCGGAACTGTCGAGGGAAGTGGTTACACATAAGGATGAAGTTGAAAATTGAGGTTTTAAGATGTGCTCAAACCTACTACAGAGATCAGAAGAAATGAAGATATGGGATGCTCCAGTACTAAGAAGAACACAAACAGGCAAGACAAGAATGGATTTTAGACCAAAGGGAAGTTCCAAAATTCATAAGAAACTTCTAATCCATGGGAATCCTAACGAAGAATTTCAAGCTCGAACGAAGATGGTACTGTAATTAATTTTACTCATTCTAGGGTATTACCACCCTATCTGTAATGAGTTTTTACTCCATATGTTAAGTTTTTCCTAATCCAGAGCTCTGATACCAACTGTAACGACCTGCTAGTTCGAACTATTCAAGTAGACAATCATCCATACACGTCGGACAAGAATAGCCTAAAACAATGAATTGTTAATTTATATTTGGCAAAAATCAGCATATACAGTAAATATATCAATCATAGAATTACATACACAAAGTAATATAACAATAAGCGACAAAAAAGATAAATATCAGTTCATGAAGCTACTACATAAACATTTGAGTTTAAAACAAGAATACAGTAGAAATCCTGAATTCATAGAAGTCTCAATACAAATGTGTTAACCTGCCTTTTGCAAGGCCGTGGATAGGCAGATTTAATCAAATTGACAGCTCATTTGTCGAGACTAGAATACGATTGGTTGAAGCCAGCTGGATGGATAGACGGCCAGTCAGGGATGGTTCAACATGCATGTCTCGGCCTAGGTGGGTCGGCCTTGATGATGTCGCTTGGTTTGGAAGTCAGGGGTCGACCTGGCTTGATGATGTCATTCGGTCTGGAAGTCAGGGGTCGGTCGGCATAGGTTTTTCGGTCTGGAAGTCATGGGCCGCTCGGCATAGGTCATTCGATCTGGAAGTCATGGGCCGCTCGGCATAGGTATTTCGGTCTGGAAGTCATGGGCCACTCGGCATAGATCGTTCGGTTTGGAAGTCTTGGGTCGCCAAACATAGGTCATTCGGTCCGAAAGTCATGGGTCGATCGGCATATTTCATTCGATCCAGAAGTCATGAGCCACTCGGCATAGGTCGTTCGGTCTAGAAGTCATGGGCCTCCCGGTGTAGGTCGTTCTGTCTGGAAGTCATGGGTCACTTAGGATAGGTTGTTCGGTCTGGAAGTCATGGGTCGCTCGGCATAGGTCGGTCGGCATGGCAGCGTGGGTCTGTCATAATGAAGGATATTGGCTCGGCTATGGACCTGTGGGCCCAGACTACTCAGGAAGCTCAGTAACTTGGGATTTGCCTATAAATACATCATGTGGGGGTTCAGAAAAGGGATCTTGGGGGAGGCTCTCTTGCTTTCTGTTTCCTAAGGCTAAGGTTACTCTACCATTTTGTAACCGTACTCGATTATTACAGCAATAAAAAGAAAACTTATGGATTGGACGTAGGCCAGAGTTAGCCGAACCACTACAAAATCTGTTGTTCTTTACTGCTTTCATTTTAATTTTGATCATTCTTCACATTATTACTCTCTACATATATTCTATTTGTGAGCCATGACTGTGATTTGGTGCTTTCGCTTGGATTTGGTTGTTAATGACCAATTTTGGTGCTTTCACTGAGAAAGCTAGCACTTAGAAATTTGGGAACTTATATTCTAGAAAGCAATGGCTAGACCACCGACAAGAAAGCAAGCAACTGAAAGAAGTCAGCAAGAGGGAAGCCAGGAGGCTTCCTCTGGAGCTAATCAATCCTCCGTCTACATCATTAGGAACGAGATGCAGGTAATGATGAATTCCATGCAGGAGAAGGTGATGAAACGATAAGAGGAGATGATGTAGGCTCTTCTTAGGCAATTTGGACAATCAGGAAATCCAGGTGCTCAAGTTCTAGGTGCTAAATTAGAGGGACTCAACCAGCAGGCAGATGGAGTGATTCTACATGGGGCAGCTCCCAACCAACAAACAATTATTAACCCAAATGGACCAAGACTTGGGGTCACACCGCCGGATAATGTTGGACCAACCCAGCGAGGGATATCAGGTGATGTTGTGCAACCAGGCATCAACAGGAACACAGAAGTATATGACGAGGAATAGGTGCCATAATTTCCTTGTGGAGTCGGAGAGCAGCTAGGAAATATGGATAGGGGGCAACCCTTGGTTGGAAATGCTGGAGTGGCTGACATTATTAGGAGGACTATTCGTGGAGGTCTAGCAAATAGAGATTTAGAGGGAGTAAACAAAAGTTTGTTTACCCGGAACATCAAGATAGGTAGGAATCCACCTGATTTCAAGCTACCCACTCTGGAAGTATACAATGGTAAAACTGATCCCACTGACCACTTGATGAGGTACATAAGACGTTTGGAAGTGCTGGGGCCATCAAGGAGGTCATGGCTCGGTGTTTCCCCCGCACTTGACCAATATAGCTGCTATGTGATTCAGACAGCTAGATGATGGATCTGTTGGGACCTGGACAGAACCGGTGGATAAGTTCTTGAGATTGTTTCGAGTTCACATAAAAAGGTCAAAGAATGTGATGACACTAACTTCAGTCAAGCAGAAGGAGAATGAATCACTTAGGACTTTCTTAACGCGGTTTAATGCAGCAGTCGCTTCAGTGGATCGGCTGGATCCATCAATGGTTTTGATGGCTGCAGTATCACGAGTCAAGGATAATTAGGATTTCAAAGTGTCATTGATTCAAGATCCACCACTGGATCTTGGGAATTCTTTCATCTAGCCGAAAGATTTCTTCGACAAGATGATGCATGTCTAGATATAAAATCAAAGGAAGTAAACATGGTTAGGGATGGAGGACCGCCCAGTGAAAGCTCGGTAAAGACAAGGAAAAAGGGAAAAGGAAGCACCAGGAAGAACCAAAATTCTCCACTTACACTAGATTGAATGCAACACCAGAATGGATATTCTTGGAAACTCGAGATCGCTTTCCTTATCGAAGGCCGGCAAGGAGGAAGCCCTCAGAACGTGAAAGGGCATCAGGAAGGCACTGTCTCTTTCATGACCTGGATGGGCATGATACTAACAGCCGCCGACATCTAAAGGATATAATCGAGGAGCATGTAAGGAATGGTTAATTGCGACAATATGTCGAAACTCGGAATGCGGCGATGGAACAAGAGCAGTCACCGCCTACCCTGAACGACGATGGTATGAGGACCAAGAAGGGTGGTCGGCTGGTCATCAACTGATCGTGATGATTTGGAATAAGTAGCAAACTCTGGACAGACGACTGAGTCGCTTACTCATGTACAAGGTTGGAGATAACCCTTAGGTATTCTCTAAGACGATGATAAACCATGATGCCCTCGTTTGCGAAATCTTTTTTTCCTTTTGGCTTGGACATTTTCTTTTCTTCTTTGGTTTTGGAGTTCGGTTTGAACTCTCAGTTTTTTGGTTTGGATTTTGGTTTGGATGCTTGATTTTTGATATGGATTTTTGGTTTTCTGGTTGGATTTGAGTTTTGGATTAGATTTTGATTGGATTTTCTCTGGATTTTGGCTAAATGTTCATCGAGCATGGACTATGCTCGGCAAGGGTTTGGAGAGACCAGAATTCGGCCTACGACGTAGGCCCCATATTGTCTATTATACAGGTCGTCGAGTATGGACTATGCTCGACATGGGTCTGGAGCGAGCAAGATTCGGCTTAGGACTTAAGCCACGACATTATTCGGTGTTCAAGGACACTGAACCAGAAACACCATGGAATTACTTAACATATGTCGCCAAGTGAGGATTGCGCTTGACAAGAACCTGGAGAGGTTACAGATTTGGATATTGGCTATGAACAACTAAGGATTTGGGCATGGACCCGGAACGGTCCCAAATTTGGACATTGACCCGGAGAGCTCATGGACGTGATTATTGGTTATTGGATATGGATAGACTAGAACTTGGTTGTCGAGTTCAGATGGACATGAATTTGGCTAAGGATTTGGTTACTGGATTCAAAATCGAATATCGACTCAGAGCAGTCGTAGATTCGGATAAGGATATGACGATGGAACTTGGATAAAATGGATTAGATTATGAATCAGAAAGTATGGATATGGATAACATACAGACTTGGAATATCGGACTTGGTGCTATTCAAAACAAACCTTCTGATAGCAAGGCATGTTTTGGAGGGCAAATGTTAACCCGCCTTTTTTCAAGGCCATGAATAGGTGGATTTAATCAAATTGACTGCTCATTTGTTGAGACTAGAATACGGTTGGTTGGAGCCAGCTGGATGGATAGACGGTCAGTCAGGGATGGTTCAATATGCATGGCTCGGCCTAGGTGGGTCGGCCTTAATGATGTCGCTTGGTTTGGAAGTCAGGGGTTGGCCTGCCTAGATGATGTCGTTCGGTCTGGGAGTCAGAGGTTGGCGGCATAGGTCGTTCGGTTTGGAAGTCATGGCCGCTCGGCATAGGTCGTTCGGTTTGGAAGTCATGGGCCGCTCGGTATAGGTCATTTGGCTTGGAAGTCATGAGTTTCTCTACATAGGTCGTTCGATATGGAAGTCATCGGTCGACCGGCATAGGTCGTTCGATTTTGAAGTCATGGGCCGCTCGGCATAGGTCGTTCGGTCTGGAAGTCACAGGCCGCTCGGCATAGGTCGTTCGATCTGGAATTCATGGATCGCTTGGCATATGTCGTTCGGTCTGGAAGTCATGGGTCGCTCGGCATAGGCCGTTCGGTCTGGAAGTCATGGGTCGCTCGGCATAGGTCGTTCGGTCTAGAAATCATGGGTCGCTTGGCATAGATCGACCGACATGGTAGTGTGGGTCGGTCATAATGAAGGATATTGGCTCGGCTATGAACCCGATGGGCCCAGACTACTCAAGAAGCCCAGTAACTCAGGATTTGCCTACAAATACAACATGTGGGGGTTAAGAAAAGAGATCATGGAGGGAGGCTCTCTTGCTTTCTATTTCCTGAGGCTAAGTTTACTCTACCATTTTGTAACTGTAATCAATTATTACAGCAATAAAAAGGAAACTAATGGAGTGGACGTAGGCCGGAGTTAGCCGAACCACTATAAAATCTATTGTTCTTTACTGCTTTCATTTTAATTTTGACCGTTCTTCACATTGTTACCCTCTACATATATTCTATCTATGAGCTGTGACTATGATTTGGTGCTTTCGCTTGGATTTGGTTGTTAGTGACCAATTTTGTTGCTAAAAAAATGCAACTGGCAAGTCTAAACATAAATCACTGAAAATAACTGAAATAGCTGCAAAGATGAATAGAAATAGATGAATCTCCAAGCAATACTTCAAGCTCCGAAGGCGAGTCTCAAATGCTGTGACACTCAATCTGGCCCAAGAATAAAGTAAAACACAAAACACTCGAGTCAAGATTAACATTCTTATGCCATTAAATCAACTCAAGTAAAATGTCCAAATGAAATTCAAATAACTTAAAGGATGTTTGGAATTCCCATCCTTCAAGGATCCGTTAAACTATTTACATACACAGTACAATACGCTACATAGATAATGTCAACAGTAAAGTAAAATATTAAAATAGCATTAAGGCATTACCTATATCTCCCTTAACACATTTTATATAAATGCCATAGTCTATATATTACTACAAACTCCACCAAACCGGTGGGCTATCAGGGAGCACTCCGTAGGTACGATACAAAACAAACTCGTAGAAGGCGTGATAATGCATGTGACAAGGCATGCGAGGCAATGCTAGGGTACGATTCTATCGTTTGCACTCCCGCACTAGTGGCAACGCATAGTAGTTACCACTTCCCACCTCGAGACACACTCCCATGTGAATAATTATTTTACTGTAATACATATTATACTATTTGACTTTTTTATTGCAATGAATAATATACCCTTTATTTATTTATGAGCATTTCATATTTTTTTACTATTACCATGTTTGACTTCTTTAATTCGCAATGTTAGAAGGAAACTCATTTGAACGAGTTTGTTTATAACCATATTTTATGCCCATTTTTCTTCTCCCAAGTTTTACAAATGTTACTATTCTAATCTGAGATTCAAAAGTGGTTTTTTTGTATGTTTTTTTATCGTTAGCGATATGATTCCATTGGACAAATATTTATTTCTTCTTTTTCTCAGCTTTCTCAACTACCATAGGTAAATATAGATGTAATTTCAAAAAAGTATTTCCTGATAAATATTTATCTTTTATAATTTAATATTAAAAAGTATCTCATGATGAATACTTTTACGTGTCATAACGCTACTTACATCAATTAAAATATGTTTTTCTTACTTTCGATTAAATTATTATGTTAAATTTTGTAATGCAATAGAGCAATGAGATGCTTAAACAAGAACTTGTTATGTTTCTTTGCAAATTTCCAGTTACAGACAACTTAGACGTTTATTATGGTTTACTTTGAAAAGTTCCAGTACTTATGAGTTTGGATACGTTGAAGGCTAATGAGTTTGTATAGGCTGCTGTCCATGGTTTGCATGTTTTAAACTTTACATTGATATTTGTATGCACGTTAATATTGTTTAAAATAAGTTTTGCATTGTGGACCTACATGTCTAACTGTACGTATCGGTCAGTGTTAGTATTCGGTTTGTATAGTATGGTTTACTTTGATTATATTTGTTTTTCTATCTTTTTTTTGCTTACTTATTTTGTTTTATTATTATTTGAGATACTTTTCTTTATATTTTTGTTCCCAACCATAAAGTTCTTAAACTACACTGTTGGTGGATGAGATTACTAATTTTATTTTATTTTTTAGGAGAAAATACATTTTACATTTTGTTGGAAATTACAGTATGTACGGTAATCTGTTATTTCAAAAGCAATACAGTCCTTTTTTCTCCAAGCTATTCATATTTTTCTAATTCTTCACCTTTTATAGATGGCGGCCATACATTTCTTATTAGTTGTAATACCTAGTATAGATTTAGTTCTTTATCTTTTCAAATATGCCACTATTAAAAATTCGATGTCTGTACGAGACAGGCCATCTTTGCATATTTATGGATCCTCTAACCTTGATAGGTATACACATAACATCCTCTGATGTGTACTGTCTTAACCCCTTTTTGCATCATAGTCTAATGCCTATTAATCTACAGTTTCATGTAATTTTTAAAATATAATGTCATGTTTCAAAAAAATACTTAGTAATGGAAACTTGAAATGATATGTCTTGCATTCTTAATTTTCTAGGATCGTTTATCTGACTCTTCTATGCATAGTGCAGTTGCTATAGGTAAAAGAAGTATATGCCCGGACATAAGGATGAAATATAAAATCTTAGTCATTGAAAGGGTGAAATAAAAGAACTAGAGACATCTTCATCAATGATGCACAGTCCGTTGACATTTACTTTCTCATTCTCATGTAAAGTCATTCAAAGAATAAAATTTGTTTGGGCTATTTTTAGATTTACCTGTATCTCATATTCATGTTATAACCTTGGACTTGTTTTGGTGTTTGTTTAGTGCAGTATTAATTTTTTTAAGTTGTGTCATCTTTTCGAAAATATCACAAAATTCATTTTAGGCTTCCATTTTATAGTAAAAGAAGTATGTTCGTGCTACATTTTTATTGCATTAGTATCTTTGTTACTGAAATTTATGCATAACAATAACACCTTAATATTTTCATTATTTAAGGTTGGAAAATCCCCATCGAGGTAATGTTTGGAGAGACTTCAAAATCTTCTATTTTAATTTCTATCAATGTAATGATGCTGTCAGGTATTTGTATTAAAAATAAATTTATGCCCGGTTTTGTATATAAAATATTTGATGGTATTCACAAACTTAATTTATTTTGCATGACTAAATTTTCGTTACATGAATGCATGGGCTTTTTTTCCCTTTGGCAAGTCCAATAATACAACTTAATTGTTTCCTTTACATCTTTTATAAAGAAACGAGATATTTATTGCATCATTTGATATTTTTTCAATTTTCGAATTCAATTTTGACTTACAATCCCATTATCAATTTTTAGTATCAAATTTTTATTAAACTAATAGTGGTTTTAGCCTGCTTTTGAGATCTACAGGTTGAACGGATTTTATTTTTATTATTATAAATTAGCTTCATTTATTATATATAACTGGAAAAAGGTGCAATTTTTTTATTTTGTTTGCTATTTGTTTTTTATTTATTGTTATTTAATCAGTGATACTAAATATTTAAAAAGCTGACTAACATTAAAAAATATTTATCTGAATGATGGAAACATAAACCAAATTAGTGGATGACATAATGAGAAGATAAATCAATGTTTTAGTTTAACATATAGTTATTTTGTTATATTTGATAAATGAACATGTCTTTTTTTTAGTTTATACCGTTCTAGACTTATTATGTTAGTGTAGATGTTTTCACCAGATTATGAATTCATATAATCATCTTAATTTGTGTTCTATTTAGGATAAGGTTTTACATGTAATCGGTTGTTTCTATGTAATTAACTGTTTGTTTCCATGTTAGTATTTTATTGCTACTATTGCCATTAATGCATGTCTGTTAACTCATTTTTTACTTGGCCAAATGCGATTTTTTTTATAATTATGAAATATTTGCTATGTTGGCTCTTCATATCCGATGTTCTAGATCTTGATCAGTTTTCATTAGCTTAAGATTTTTCTAAGGTTTATCCATCCTTCTGACTTAAATAATAACAATATTGGTTCATCAATAGTACAATCCGTCGTCTAATAGTAGGTCCTCCAAGAGCTAATTTGCTCATACATATTTGTTACGAAATTTGGCTGTGAACCAAAAAAGAAAAAAATGTATTTAGTAGAGATATGCTTCTATTGTGTTATTTATTTATATGTGAATGGAATTTGTGTGCATCAAATTTAATTGGCTGCGTTATTTTTTTTATTTTCTTTTTGAAATCTTATGCTTGCAAACCATGTACATGATGCCTGTACTTCAATTGTCTAAAGCTATGCATGTTGTTGTCTACTTCCATTCTGTGTAATCATATGAGTGTGCAATTGGTTTGGGTGAATAATATGCATGACTAATATGACATATATCTTCAAATGAAGTTAAAATTTATAGAATTAATGTCTTGAAGTCATTGAATTGTCTTGCACTACATGTTAACGTGGAATATTGGATTGCTGTTTCTATGAATTAATGTGCCATGTTCACACTTGCATTCAATTTAAGTGCACTCGCAAGTAGTGCCTATATCTTTCTTTATGTTTTGAGCATAATTTGTTTGTTATCATTAATGTGTGTGTGATTGAGCCATGTCAGGTCCATCGATTTGTGAATTTGATAAAGATATATTAACTAAAAATTGGTTCGTTTTAAAAGATAATTGGGAATTTGACCAGCATGAGTGGTTAGAAATGTCAATTTCTCCATCATTTAGTACAACTTTGACTAATAAAATCTCAAAAAACTATTCTAGTGCTAACATAATTCGTATTTTAGTGCTACCAGTTGGTTCGAAAATTGATGTGAAATCTATTAGTTTGTTATTTGGGTACATTTGATATTTTATTTGAATATGCTCTTTGATTATAAAAAATGATGTTGATGTAGCAAGCTACATTATGAAGGCCCTTAAGAATATTTGAAAGAGCGAAAATGATTAATACACTTATTTTATTATCTTTGTTTTGTAATGGCTATGTGGTAAAAGATATCGATCAACGATCAAATGCAGGTCCACTTGGACATGCATATATACTCCTCCTCCAAGGCCAAAACGAAATCCGATGCACCCTTATCCACTTAAGCCTGGAAACTCCATGCTATAAGAAGATTACTACATTTTTCCTACTACTTCTGCTTTAAATAGCTCATTTTGTACAACTTCTTCAGGCTAAACAAATGTTTCTCCAAAAAACATGGTAAATGTTTTTCAAATGATCACCACATTTAATTTTCCTGTTTTAAATGATGTTGGCTAAAAATAACAGTGATTAGATGCATAGATACTAATGATGTTGTAGAAGGATGTGAATACCATGGTTCGAAATTCCGGCGGAATTCCGGTGATTCCGGTGATTCCGTTCCGGTTCCGTTCATAGCCGGAACGGAATCCGGTCAAAATTCCGGTTTCACTCTAAATTCTGGATTTGTTTTTCATATGTTGAAAAAAACTTATAAAAAATTAAAAAATACAAAAAATGTATATAAATTAAAAAAAGAAAACAAATTAATCGGGACAATAAGTAAATGGACAAGAAATCGTGTAGTTTCATAAAAAAAGTTGTTATACTTTTGTTAATTTACATCGAAACATAATAAAAAATTTAAAATTTTCAAAATTGGTCAAAGTGTTAAAATCTCAGATGAATAATACAGAATCTTACACAGTGGATTTTTAATTAAAGTATGTATTTTATATGTAATGTAAAATATGTACTATAAATTTACCACAGTATTAGATGTTTATTAGCGTATACAGCAAATTAAAGCAAAAAAGTACTTGAATTAAAAAACCGGAATTAAAACGGAACATTCAGAATTTCCGGAACGGATCCGGAAATTTTAAAATTAACAATGACCGGAACGGAAACGGAAAACGGAATTTCGAACCTTGGTGAATACAATTATAATGAGTTTTATACCATCATTATTATTATGTCTAAGAAGTATCTTATTCTTAATTGATGTTGGCTAAAAATTATTATGCATGGAAATTATTATGTCTAACTAGAAGCCGAGGCCCATGAAAAGCTATCATTCCCGGAAGCACTGCAAGCAAAAATGTTGATGCCCATTTACCAACCTTGCTCTTCTCAGTAGAAGGCCATGTTTTTCAGAATCTTCAATATGTTAACGACTGTGCCAATTTTTGAAATAAATTGTACTGAAATATATGAATATGTTTAGTCTAAATTATAATATGCAGATCAAATTAACGCACCCTATAAATTCTAAGATTTATAATGTTGTCTTTAAAAAATAGGCAAAAAAGAAGATGATAAATGACATATATACGTGCCCATGCCAAATGTAGATAACTATATATCATCATGCTGCTACATGTACCTCTGCATATAATATCCAAAGAAAATGTGTTACATTAATCGATTTAAATAATCAAAACACCCTGTTTGTTATTTCACGTTTCAGCATATCATACTTTCCAACTCGGCTGCACAGTTGCAGCGCAAGTGGCACTCAGTTGGAGTGCAACTCAGCACTGCAACTGGGTGCAACTTAGTTGCATTACAAAATGCAACTAAGCAGCGCTCAGTTCCAAAAAGCAACTGCAAACTTCAGTTGCAAAGCTGAAACCTTGCGCAGTTGCATTAGCAAGGTTTTAGTTACAAAATGCAACTGAGTAGCATATTAATCACATTTTGAAACTGAAAGCTTGCTCTGTTGCATTATGCAATTGAAGCACGACCTCAGTTTCATTACACAACTGAAGCACCACCTCAATTGCAAATGCACCAGAAGCAGTACTCAGTTGCAAAATGCAACTAAAACATCACCTCGGTAGCATTTTACAACTAAGCAACACTGAGCCTCCATTGCATCTTGCAACCGGAAAGCACCTCAGTTACATTTTTCAAATGAAACCTTGCTCGGTTCAAAAATGCAACTGAGCAGTACTTGGTTACAAAATGAATATGAGCATCTTAGTTGCAAAATGCAACTGAAACAGTGCACTGCGATATGCTACTGTGTGATATGATTTATTTATATTTTTGTTAAATATTATTATATGAATATATTATTATGAACCTGGAACGACAGCTCAACCTGGCATCGTCAATGGGGAACCGATCTTATTACAATATTGTCTAATAACACATAACCAAATTTACTAATATATTACTGTACTATTCAGGCTAACTCAAAAAAGGATCGTGGCAAGCAAAAGATCCGTGGAAGAACTTCAGAGAAGAAAAGGAAGAAGTAGGCGTCCAGGCGGTTAACCACTATGTCATACCACTTCATTCAATAACTGACGCACTGTCTTTTGTTTGTTCATTTTATATTTTATTTGCAAACTATTTCCTTGAGTCTGTTTGTATTTTCATTTGCTGTAAACTTGTTACTCCTGTTTTCTATAATTTATCTCTCCTTTGAATATCACTGCATGTTTGTATCACTACTAATCTTTGTCAGCAAAACCATCAGTTTAATAACATATTAGCATGTTGCCTTATATACATCTTTCCTTTTATATCGATCTCCACTGTTACAGAATTCAATCTGTATTTTATCACACTGTAATTTTGAGCACATTGTGAAGTTACAGTTTACATATAATGGCTTGAAACACAACTGTTTGTGGTCACTTTTATATATTTATTGAATCCAAATTGTATGGCATTTTACTCTATATTTATTAAGTTATATTCGGAGAGAATATATAACTACAAAGTGAATTGTTGCAAAACTATGAATTTCGAAGTAAAATAAGTTGAGTTTATTTTACAAAATAAGTATGAAGGCTACTCACATGACATTTTAAAAACACATTCACTGGATAATAAAACTAAGCATCTAACTCATGAATATATTGATTGTCTAATTATAGTTCTCCTAATTGTTTCCCTTTATGTGACAACAACCATTTATATTTACTCTACGCCTCATACAAATGTGTTGTTGAATTAATGCATGATATTGTGATTAGAGAAAACCCATCTGGGCATGCATACACAACGTTATATATTATATTTCTTTTCAAAACTATCAAAATAATTATTTGAAAATATTAACATACATTTAAGTAAATACTTTAAACATATTATACCTATATATATTCTCTCAATATAAAATATTTATTAAAATACAATTACATAAAAATAAAAATACCCAAAATACAACATATTAAAAGCTTGGTTGCAAGGCAATGGAGGGTTCGATTGGTTGCGAGGCTGTGGAGGTGGCCAGGTCAAAGGTTGGTCTGAAGGTGAAGGGCCTGGAAGGTGTTCGGCTGGCGTGGAAGGGATGTAGGCTATAGGCGTGGGGAGGGTCAGGTGCTGCTTGGATTCGGATGTCATGGTGAGGGTTTGTCGGGGAAATCTCAACCGGTCAGAGGCTGTTATAGGAGAAGAGGGAAGTAGCGATGGTATGGCTAGGGTATAGGAAGATGGTGAGAGAGGCGGATCAAATTGCAAAGAGGCATGGCACTTTTAGGGTGGTGGTGTTCGGTGGAAAGCTCGAAGACGGATGGCGGTTGAGCTATCTCAGTTGTCAGTGCGCAGGCTGTCACGTGGTGAGGTGGGGCTATGTTAGGTGCTGTTAGCGACAATTGAAAGACGGGAGGAGCGGCCGTTGTGGCAATTGGCTGAAGGAGGGAGACAGGGTGGAACGGATCGGGTTATGGGGAAGGTCGTTGGAAGTGGCAGAGAGAAGTGGATGGGTTCAATGCGGGATAGCTATGCTGAACTAGTGAGGAGACGGGTTGCTCGTGTTGGAATGGAGAGTTCGGCGTTGGTTGCTGGGTAGTGGCGACTGTTTGGTGAGGAAGTGGAGCGGCCTATGGCTGCTAGGTTGTGGAGCGAGTTTGGAAGGAGATGGGCGGAGTCTTACGGAGGAGATGGAAGGGCGAAGTACTGAGGTGCGAGCACTGACGTGGAGTAGAGGCGATGGGAATGTGAGGCCGTGGTGGCGATGGAAGGCTTGGCGATGGTCGGGTTTGTAGGCGAGTGAGGGTGAAGGTACTCCGGTAGGAGGTAGGAGGAGGCTTGCGTGTTGGAGATAGTGGAGGATTGATGGAGGGCTTCACCGTTTGGGTTTCAATGATGGGAATGGCATAGGCATTAGGTAATGAAGCAAGGTCAGGGAAGCTATGTGGTGAAAGAAATATGGACGTGTTGGGTTCTCAGATAATATATAAGCTTTATTATATACGAACAAATTATTTTATATTTTTTTTCAAATGCATGAATCAGAGAGAGAAGAAGGAAAGGAGAGAGTATAAGGAGTACAAATGAATAGTTTATAAAAAAATAAAAGAAGAAATAGATCAAAGGAGGAAGAGCCAGAAAAGAAAGGAACGAACCAATCAAATAAATTGAAACCTGGGAATAACAAATGTTAGAAGTTGGATTTTCAAAAAATATTAAAAACTATTTGCTATTGGCTGTTAGATTTCTCACAGTGGACAATGAAAGGTCATAGGAAACCAAAAGTTTAAAATTGGGTACCGATATGACTAATCGTTACACAGATTTCACCATGTACCGGATGTCCAAACACATGAGTGAATATACTACGAGAATCAGCACGATGAGACAAACATAATGGTACACAGATAGAGCGACACGACCATCCTATGAAACTCGAATTTCGCTGCCAAAACTATTGCATATCACCGAAAATAAGATAAACGGAGCAATAGTGGTCCAAATTTGGCGAAATGAAACATGACGTCTCACTCAGAAAATGGTAAACATTTTTATTAAATAAAAATATCCAAGTTTCAAAAATATTTTATTTTTATCAAATTAACTGATTTTTGAATTGAAATTGAAAAATAGACAGTAGAACTAACTTCTATATTTTCCAATGAAAATCTACCATTTGCTATGTTTAAATAGACGCATTTCAAATATCAAATTTTCGTTGCAAAATTTCTGTTATATAGTTTCAATAAAAATTTAGTTAATTATGTTATAAAAATCGTTAAAATTTTAGGGTCGTTATAGTCTCCCCCACTCAAAACTTTTCGTACCTGAAAAGAAAGGAGATAGTAGAATAGAAACAAAAAGAAAGGAAAGATAGATTTGAAATACATAGTACCAAATACAACAATTAATTCAATAATCATATAAATTTTATTTTGTACATCTTGTTAATTACATTTATATTGCATATCATTCAATTACATGTTCACATTACTTTCAACTTTTGCCCATGTAAGTTTTATTAATGTATCTGTGTGTAATTGAGCATAATACAAATTTACCTTTTATTTACAATATTTCTATTAAGCAAAATTTAGTTTGAACATTTAATTACTTAAGTTTCTCTTATATAACCTTCAATTACATATTCACACTAACAACTTTTTGAATATTTCAGGTAAATTATATATGTTTTTAGAATGCAATTGAGTGTTACACAAATAAATTTTATCCTAGTTCAACTGTCATGTTGTTTCAATTCCATTTCTCATTTTAGACACTCCAATTATTCAAAAAAATTGGTTCATTTCAATAATTGAAAACCATCACTTAACATAAAACTTAAGAGTTAAATTTCCGATTTCACTCCAAACTATTTGAAATAAATATATACATATAAATATATATACACATATACATATGTATTTATATATATGTACACACACATACATACATACATATATATACATACATACATATACATACATACATACATATATATATTGAACATCAAATCATACTTAAGAAATTCAAATCAAATCCACTTTCGAAACAAAATTGTAGCAAAGCTTTTTAGTGGTCTCTCCACTTTGAGACTCGAAAATGAATGTCGATGATGCTGTAGTCATCACCAAAATTATTTTCCAACGACAAAAGAGGAGAGTATTGACTTACTTCTTTTAAAAATTTTTGGAAACAATTTCAATTTAAAAATACTTTTAAATAATATTCTTTTTCAAAACCTTGAAAACCAAATTTTAAAAAGCACCGGAAATTTAATTCTCAAATACTTAATTTAAATTATTACATTTGCAAATCAGATTTTAAACTATTTTAAAATTTCATCTCCATGTACAAACAACAATAGTTAATGGTTTAGGAATGTTAACAAAACAATAAATGATAATCTAGTATTATCATTTCTAACAACCATCCACTAACTATCTAATTTTATAAAATTATACATTTATATATAAAATATAATCATACATAAATTATTTCCTTTATCAATGTTGAAAACAAAATTGTGTCAGTTTTCTCTATTCAGGTGTTTTGGAATTCCTATCGATAGCCTTGACCAGACGAATTGATTGAAACCCAAAATTCCAACTTAACAACACAAACAACACATTATAAAACATTTTTATACCAATTACAAATACGCTCCTTCATAGGATGATCCAAGAATTGGTTTTAGAACAAGGATTGAGATTCAATTTTAGAGGATCCCTAATCAAAGAGAATTCTAACTAAGACGGTGACTCGAAAGGAAGATAAGATAATTAAATTACAAAAGAGAAAAGATGGATAGACTTATATTAATCGTAGTGACCCTAAGTGGGTTAACTGAGACTAATAAAAATGAGAATATCATTGACGAAAAGTGGAGACAACTTATTAAGATCATCATAAAAAATGCAATTAATGAGATCAACAAAGAAGATATGAGCATTACTTAATATAAAGGGCATGACTAACCATTCATAGAAACCATTCGTCCGGAAGGAAGGATAACAAGTCGAGCTCCAGGAATGAGATCGATGCGGAATTCAATTTCTCGCTTGGGGAGACGAGAAGCGACTTCACTAAAAACATCAGGTTAATTCCTGACCATCAGTGTGGATTCAAGATTACTAGGCTGAGAATCAAGCAAAAAGATAAACTGCCTGTAAAATCCTGAGGTAACTGACATTCAATCACAAAAGAATTGCCCTGGTCGTCTACTAGAGAAACGGTTCGGGATTTGCAAGAAATACCAGCATCAAAACCGAGGACATAGAAATCTCCGGTAAATCAACGCCTATTGTAAAGGAGTTTCACGCCTTTACAAATCATACTAATGTTGGCGGAACTGCCGAGGGAAGTGGTTACACATAAGGATGAAGTTGAAAATTGAGGTTTTAAGATGTTCTCAAATCTACTACAGAGATCAGCAGAAATGAAGATATGGGATACTCCAGTACTAAGAAGAACACAAATAGGCAAGACAAGAATGGATTTTAGACCAAAGGGAAGTTCCAAAATTCATAAGAAAATTCTAATCCATGGGAATCCTAACGAAGAATTTCGAGCTCGAATGAAGATGGTACTGTAATTAATTTTACTCATTCTAGGGTATTACCACCCTATCTGTAATGAGTTTTTACTCCATATGCTAAGTTTTTCCTAATCCAGAGCTCCGATACCAACTGTAACGACCTGCTAGTTCGAACTATTCAAGTAGACAATCATCCATACACGTCGGACAAGAATTGCTTAAAACAATAAATTGTTAATTTATATTTGGCAAAACTCAGCATATACAGTAAATATATCAATCATAGAATTACATACACAAAGTAATATAACAATAAGCGACAGAAAAGATAAATAGCAGTTCATGAAGCTACTACATAAACATTTGAGTTTAAAAAAAAATACAGTAGAAATCCTGAATACATAGAAGTCTCAATACAAATGTGTTAACCTGCCTTTTGCAAGGCCGTGGATAGGCAGATTTAATCAAATTGACAGCTCATTTGTCGAGACTAGAATACGATTGGTTGAAGCCAACTAGATGGATAGACGGTCAGTCAGGGAAGGTTCAGCATGCATGGCTCGGCCTAGGTGGGTCGGCCTTGATGATGTCGCTTGGTTTGGAAGTCAGGGGTCGGCCTGGGTTGATGATGTCATTCGGTCAGGAAGTCAGGGGTCGGTCGGAATAGGTTTTTCGATCTGGAAGTCATGGGCCACTCGGCATAGGTCGTTCGATCTGGAAGTCATGGGCCGCTCGGCATAGGTCTTTCGGCCTGGAAGTCATGGGCCACTCGGCATAGGTCGTTCGGTCTGGAAGTCTTGGGTCGCCCAACATAGGTCATTCGGTCCGAAAGTCATGGGTCGATCGGCATATTTCATTCGATCCAGAAGTCATGAGCCACTCGGCATAGGTCGTTCGGTCTAGAAGTCACGGGCCTCCCGGTGTAGGTCGTTCTGTCTGGAAGTCATGGGTCACTTAGGATAGGTTGTTCGGTCTGGAAGTCATGGGTCGCTCGGCATAGGTCGGTCGGTACGACAGCGTGGGTCTGTCATAATGAAGGATATTGGCTCGGCTATGGACCTGTGGGCCCAGACTACTCAGGAAGCTCAGTAACTTGGGATTTGCCTATAAATACATCATGTGGGGGTTCAGAAAAGGGATCTTGGGGGAGGCTCTCTTGCTTTCTGTTTCCTAAGGCTAAGGTTACTCTACCATTTTGTAACCGTACTCGATTATTACAGCAATAAAAAGAAAACTTATGGAGTGGACGTAGGCCAGAGTTAGCCGAACCACTACAAAATCTGTTGTTCTTTACTGCTTTCATTTTAATTTTGATCATTCTTCACATTATTACTCTCTACATATATTCTTTTTGTGAGCCATGACTGTGATTTGGTGCTTTCGCTTGGATTTGGTTGTTAATGACCAATTTTGGTGATTTCACTGAGAAAGCTAGCACTTAGAAATTTGGGAACTTATATTCTAGAAAGCAATGGCTAGACCACCGACAAGAAAGCAAGCAACTGAAAGAAGTCAGCAAAAGGGAAGTCAGGAGGCTTCCTCTGGAGCTAATCAAGCCTCCGTCTACATCACTAGGGACGAGATGCAGGTAATGATGAATTCCATGCAGGAGAAGGTGATGAAACGATAAGAGGAGATGATTAGGCTCTTCTTAGGCAATTTGGACAATCAGGAAATCCAGGTGCTCAAGTTCTAGAGGCTAAATTAGAGGGACTCAACCAGCAGGCAGATGGAGTGATTCTACATGGGGCGGCTCCCAACCAACAAACAATTATTAACCCAAATGGACCAAGACTTGGGGTCACACCGCCGGATAATGTTGGACCAACCCAGCGAGGGATATCAGGTGATGTTGTGCAACCAGGCATCAACAGGAACACAGAAGTATATGACGAGGAATAGGTGCTAGAATTTCCTTGTGGAGTCGGAGAGCAGCTAGGAAATATGGATAGGGGGCAACCCTTGGTTGGAAATGCTGGATTGGCTGACATTATTAGGCGGACTATTCGTGGAGGTCTAGCAAATAGAGATTTAGAGCGAGTAAACAAAAGTCCGTTTACCCAGAACATCAGGATAGCTAGGAATCCACCTGATTTCAAGCTACCCACTCTGGAAGTATACAATGGTAAAACTGATCCCACTGACCACTTGATGAGGTACACAAGACATTTGGAAGTGCTGGGGGCATCAAGGAGGTCATGGCTCAGTGTTTCCCCCGTACTTGACTAATATAGCTGCTATGTGATTCAGACAGCTAGATGATGGATCTGTTGGGACCTGGACAGAACTGGTGGATAAGTTCTTGAGATAGTTTCGAGTTCACATAAAAAGGTCAAAGAATGTGATGACACAAACTTCAGTCAAGCAGAAGGCGAATGAATCACTTAGGACTTTCTTAACGCGGTTTAATGCAGCAGTCGCTTCAGTGGATCGGCCGGATCCATCAATGGTTTTGATGGCTGCAGTATCAGGAGTCAAGGATAATTAGGATTTCAAAGTGTCATTGATTCAAGATCCACCACTGGATCTTGGGAATTCTTTCATGTAGCCGAAAGATTTCTTCGATAACAGGATGCATGTCTAGATATAAAATCAAAGGAAGTAAACATGGTTAAGGATGGAGGACCGCCCAGTGAAAGCTCGGTAAAGACAAGGAAAAAGGGAAAAGGAAGCGCTAGGGAGAACCAAAATTCTCCACTTACACTGGATTGAATGCAACACTAGAATGGATATTCTTGGAAACTCGAGATCGCCTTCCTTATCGAAGGCCGGCAAGGAGGAAGCGCTCAGAACGTGAAAGGGCATCAGGAAGGCACTGTCTCTTTCATGACCTGGATGAGCATGATACTAACAGCCGCCGACATCTAAAGGATATAATTGAGGAGCATGTAAGGAATGGTTAATTGCGACAATATGTCGAAACTCGGAATGCGGCGATGGAACAAGAGCAGTCACCGCCTACCCTGAACGACGATGGTATGAGGACCAAGAATGGTGGTCGGCTGGTCATCAACTGATCGTGATGATTTGGAATAAGTAGCAAACTCTGGACAGACGACTGAGTCGCTTACTCATGTACAGGGTTGGAGATAACCCTTAGGCATGCTCTAAGGCGATGATAAACCATGATGCCCTCGTTTGCGAAATCTTTTTTTCCTTTTGGCTTGGACATTTTCTATTCTTCTTTGGTTTTGGAGTTCGGTTTGAACTCTCAGTTTTTTGGTTTGGATTTTGGTTTGGATGCTTGATTTTTGATATGGATTTTTGGTTTTCTGGTTGTATTTGAGTTTTGGATTAGATTTTGATTGGATTTTCTCTGGATTTTGGCTAAATGTTCGTCGAGCATGGACTATGCTCGGCAAGGGTTTGGAGAGACCAGAATTCGGCCTAGGACTTAGGCCCCATATTGTCTATTATACAGGTCGTCGAGTATGGACTATGCTCGACATGGGTCCGGAGCGAGCAGGATTCGGCTTAGGACTTAAGCCACGACATTATTCGGTGTTCAAGGACACTGAACCAGGAACACCATGGAATTACTTAACATATGTCGCCAAGTGAGGATTGCGCTTGACAAGAACCTGGAGAGGTTACAGATTTGGATATTGGCCATGAACAACTAAGGATTTGGGCATGGACCCGGAACGGTCCCAAATTTGGACATTGACCCGGAGAGCTCATGGACGTGATTATTGGTTATTGGATATGGATGGACTAGAACTTGGTTGTCGAGTTCAGATGGACATGAATTTGGCTAAGGATTTGGTTACTGGATTCAGAATTGAATATCGACTCAGAGCAGTCGTAGATTCGGATAAGGATATGACGATGGCACTTGGATAAAATGGATTAGATTATGAATCAGAAAGTATGGATATGGATAACATACAGACTTGGAATATCGGACTTGGTGCTATTCAAAACAAACCTTCTGATAGCAAGGCATGTTTTGGGGGGCAAATGTTAACCTGCCTTTTTGCAAGGCCATGAATAGGTGGATTAAATCAAATTGACTGCTCATTTGTTGAGACTAGAATGCGATTGGTTGGAGCCAGCTGGATGGATAGACGGTCAGTCAGGGATGGTTCAATATGCATGGCTCGGCCTAGGTGGGTCGGCCTTAATGATGTCGCTTGGTTTGGAAGTCAGGGGTTGGCCTGCCTAGATGATGTCGTTCGGTCTGGGAGTCACAGGCTGGCGGCATAGGTCGTTCGGTTTGGAAGTCATGGGCCGCTCGGTATAGGTCATTTGGCTTGGAAGTCATGGGTTGCTCTACATAGGTCGTTCGATATGGAAGTCATTGGTCGACCGACATAGGTCGTTCGATTTGGAAGTCATGGGCCGCTCGGCATAAGTCGTTCGGTCTGGAAGTCACGGGCCGCTCGGCATAGGTCGTTCGATCTGGAATTCATGGATCGCTTGGCATAGGTCGTTCGGTCTGGAAGTCATGGTCGCTCGGCATAGGCCGTTCGGTCTAGAAATCATGGGTCGCTTGGCATAGGTCGACTGACATGGTAGTGTGGGTCGGTCATAATGAACGATATTGGCTCGGCTATGAACCCGATGGGCCCAGACTACTCAGAAAGCCCAGTAACTCAGGATTTTCCTACAAATACAGCATGTGGGGGTTAAGAAAAGAGATTATGGAGGGAGGCTCTCTTGCTTTCTATTTCCTAAGGCTGAGTTTACTCTACCATTTTGTAACTGTAATCAATTATTACAGCAATAAAAAGGAAACTAATGGAGTGGACGTAGGCCGGAGTTAGCCGAACCACTATAAAATCTATTGTTCTTTACTGCTTTCATTTTAATTTTGACCGTTCTTCACATTGTTACCCTCTACATATATTCTATCTATGAGCTGTGACTATGATTTGGTGCTTTCGCTTGGATTTGGGTGTTAGTGACCAATTTTGGTGCTAAAAAAATGCAACCGGCAAGTCTAAACATAAACCACTGAAAATATAGCTGCAAAGATGAATAGAAAGAGATGAATCTCCAAGCAATACTTCAAGCTCCGAAGGCGAGTCTCAAATGCTGTGACACTCAATCTGGCCCGAGTATAAAGGAAAACACAAAACACTCGAGTCAAGATTAACATTCTTATGCCATTAAATCAACTCAAGTAAAATGTCCAAAGAAATTCAAATAACTTAAAGGATGTTTGGAATTCCCATCCTTCAAGGATCCGTTAAACTATTTACATACACAGTACAATACGCTACATAGATAATGTCAACAGTAAAGTAAAATATTAAAATAGCATTAAGGCGTTACCTATATCTCCCTTAACACATTTTATATAAATGCCATAGTCTATATATCGTTTGCACTCCCGCACTAGTGGTAACGCATAGCAGTTACCACTGCCCACCTCGAGACACACTCCCAAATCAAAGGTGCACCCAATTAAATCACAAAGTAATAGAATGGTATCGAAGAAACATGCTCGATCGGAGGAGTGACCTCACTTGACCCAGTATAGCTCCAGTTTTAGCCACATCAAGCTGACTCGCGGAAGTCAGGGCTGCGTTAATGCCTCATATAGAATCATCGCCAAACCATCCTACTTCGTTCTGGAATTTCCACCACGTACACAGTTGTTAAAGTGGTTTTCAGTATTGGTATAGAGTATGACAATATCTGATCCTGGTCTCTTTAACAACTAAATGCTTATTTCACACCGTGGTCATTTTATATTTCAAAACAGTTCATTATCAAAATATCGTATTCATTTCAAAGTCATATCACTTTAGAAATCATATCTACTTCCAAAATCATAACCATAAAATAATTTAAATCTTCATATCAGAATACTCGCATTTAAATCCATTAAACCTAAATCATAACAGTTCCAACTTAAACAGTTTAAACATTGAAAATAGTTTATATATATTGAAATAGTAGTTATATTTAAAATAGTTTATAGATTAAAATAGTTTATATATTAAAAATATTTTCAAAGTAGAATTGTTTCTTCCAACTTCACAAATTAATTCAAATCAGCTTTAATTCCATAATTTAATTTAAATCAATTTTAGTTTGACAATTCAATTAAAAAGGTTAAGGTTCAATTCAAATTCTCAGTAACCCATTTTAATTTATATCGATTTCAAATTAAGGTTTAAATTACAAATTTAAAACCATTTCAAATTCAATAGATTTCAAGATTCAAATATCTAAACAATTTCAAAAATTAATTCGATAAATTTCATTTATATTTCAAAATTCAACTTTAATTTTTATTTAAATTGGAAATATTCACTTATTCATTTTTTGTAACATTTAAATAAAATCTCAAATTACAACTTCAAATCAATATCAAAAATTAAATATCTAACTTCAGTTACATTTAATTCTAAAATATTTATCTAATCGCTTTTTATAAGTATTTAAATAAATTCTTAAATTACAAATTTAAATCAAAATTAAATATTTAATTTTATTTAAATTTGATACATTCATTAAATCACTCTTATCAAAAATCAAGTTATTAATTTATAAAATCATATTTGTAAAAATCTCAAAATCAATAAGTTCCAAATCAATCTTTATCTAAATTTAATTTTTTAAGCAAATTAGATTACAAATAAATTTAATTTATTTTTCTCACCTTTATTTATTAAAGTTAACACAAAAAATTCTATATGAAGTATTAATAAAATTTTAAATAAATACTTTAAACATATTTTACATATATAAATTAGTTAAACTAAATTTTAATTAAATTTTATTATATTAAATTCTATTATTGAATCTATTTTAAATCTTTATTACATAATTTAAAAATAATAAAGTTATAAGTAAAATTTCATAATTTAAAATATCAAACTTAACTTATAAATTAAAAATTTCCAAAACATATAATTTTAAAAAACTAAAATTTTCATATATATTAAATTTAAAATATCTTTACATTATATTTAGAAATCAATATTTATAAAAATCCATAATTTTCCTTCAAAACTTTGGAAATCATTTTTCAAAAATAGATCAATGGTGTTCGTATATGGTTTTCTATCCTATGGTCAAGTTAAACGGATATTTATCATTTTAATCTGCAATTATTTAAATTTACGGGTATATATCATTTCAACCCACAATCCTAAAATTTCAAAATCAATAAAATGGCTTGGGTTTATCATTTCAAGCCATAACGATTTTCCCTAATCTATAATATCGTTCGAGTATGTATCATTTCAACCCATAGGGAATTCCTAAGTATCAGGAAACTTGCAAAGTCAGAACAATAAATAAAAATATAAAATGACATAGCATATCAAAGGCAAATATGATCATAATTAACAATTCAAATATAATATATATACAAACAGGTTATTGGTGTCAATATTGTCAATAATCATTGGTGAACAAATGCAAATGATAACATATCATATTCAACAATTAGATAACTAACAATTCAAATTTAACAATATATTTCAATCGTCATTTCATGAGAATTAAATTTAATAAGTACAAGAATGTTAATCATGAGTGATCGCTCACCTTTCATGGCGATAGAAAGAATGACGGCGAAGAAGGTGACACAGACTCACACACGGATACAGACATGAGAAAATCAAAGAAAAAGCTGCTAAGAATTTTGGACAGCGGCGAACAAAGCAACAAACTAGATATTGCTGAACCAAATCAGGACTAGCTAGAGATTGATGGAATATATATATATATATATGAAATACAGGCATATAGTGTATATATATACACTATATTTTAAAATCAATATTCAATTTAGAACACATATCAAAACAAAAACTTTATATATTATAATTTAAAATCAATATTTAAAACACATGTTAAAAATAAAATCTTTATATATGTTTTTTTTCAAATCGTTATTTCCTAAAACACATATCAAAATCATTATATATTATATTTCAAATCATAATTTCTTAAAACACATGTCAAAATCATTATATATTATATTTCTTTTTAAATTCTCAAATAAATATTTGAAAATATAAACATACATTTAAGTAAATACTTTAAACATATTATACATATATACATATATATACATATATATATATATATATATTCTCATAATATATAATATTTATTAAAATACAATTACATAAAAATGAAAATACCCAAAACACAACATATTAAACGCTTGGTCGCAAGGCAATGGTGGGTTCGAGTGATTGTGAGGCTGTGGAGGAGGCCAGGTTGAAGGCTGGTCTAATGCTGAAGGTTCTGGAAGGTGTTTGGCCGGCGTGGAAGTGCCGTAGGCTAAAGGCGTGGGGAGGGTTAGGTGCTGCTCGGATTCGACAGTCGTGGTGGGGGTTTGATCGGGGAAATATTGGTAGGTCAGAGGCTCTCCGAGGAGAAAAAGGAAGGAGCGATGGTAAGGCTAGGATATGGAAAGATGGTGAGAGAGGCAGATCGTATTGCAAAGAGGCACGACAGTTTTAGGTTGGCGGTGCTCAGTGGAAAGTTCGAAGGTGGATGGCGGTTGAGCTATCTTGGTTGTTAGTGGGCAGGCTGTCACATGGTGAGGTGGGGCTGTGTTAGGTGCAGCTGGTGGCGATTGAGACAGGGGAGGAGCGGCCGTTGTGGCAATTGGCTGAGGGAGGGAGATAGGGCAGAGCGGATCGGGTTTTAGGGAAGGTTGCTAGAGGTGGCAGAGGGAAGTGGATGGGTTTGATGCGGGTTGGCTATGCTGAACTGGTGAAGAGATGAGTTGCTTATGTGGGAATGGCCGGTTCTGTGTTGGTTGCTTGGTGTTGGCGACTGTTTGGTGAGGAAGTGGAGCGGTCGATGACTGCTAGGTTGCTGTGCGAGTTTGAAAGGAGATGGGCGGAGGCTTATGGAGGAGATGGAAGGGCGGGTACTGGGGTGTGCGCGCTGACGTGGATTAAAGGTGGTGGGAAGTGAGGCTATGGTGGCGATGGAAGGCTTGGCGATGGTCGGGTTTGCAGGCAAGCGAGAGAAGGTGCTCCGGTGGGAGGAGGCATGCGTGTTGAGACAGTGGAGGATTGATCGAAAGCTTGGCTATATGGGTTTTAATGATGGAAATGGCACAAGCGTTAGGTAAGGAAGCAAAGTCGGGGAAGCTATGTGGTGAAAGAAATATGGATTTGTTGGGTTCTCAGATAATATATAAGCTTTATTATATATGAATAGATTATTTTATGTTATTATTTTTCAAATGCACGAATCAGAGAGAGAGAAGAAGGGAAAGGAGAGAGTATAAGGAGTAGAAATGAAGAGTTTATAATTTTTTTAAAAGAAGAAGACAGATCAAAGAAGGAAGTGCCCGAAAAGAAACGAAAGAACCAATCATATAAATTAAACCCAGGAATAAGAAAAGTCAGAAGTTGGATTTTTAGAAAATATTAATAAATAATGGCTATTGACGGTTAGATTTCTCATGGTGGACAACGAAAGGTCACAGGAAACCAAAAGATTAAAATTGGGTACCGATATGGTTAATCGTTACGTAGATTCCGCATACTGGATGTCGAAACACACAAATGAATATACTGCAGAGATCAGCAGGATGAGATGAACATAATGGAACATAGATATGAGCGATACAACCATCCTATCAAAATTCAAATTTCGCTGCCAAAAATGCTGCTCTATTATCGAAAATAAGATAAACGGAGCTATAGCAGTCCAAAATTTTGTGAAATGAAATATGACGTCTCATTCAGAAAACGATAAAAAAAATTATTATATAAAAGTATTCGGGTTTAGAAAATATTTTATTTTCATCAAATTAACTAATTTTTAAATTGAAATTGAAAATTGCACAACAGAATTAACTTTTATATTTGCCACTGAAAATCTGCCATTTGCTATGTTCAAATAGACGTATTTCAAATATCAAATTTTCATTGTAAAATTTTTATTATATATTTTCAAGAAAATTTTATTTAATTATGTAATATAAATTGTTAAAATTTTCGGGTCGTTACAATAGAAACCCCACAATTACATTAGATCTCTGAAGAATTAACCTCTTGATCTGTACTAGGTACTTAGTGTCGTATTTCATTCCTTCGTTCTCTTATTCTGTTATGGCTGCACCGCTCTTCACTTAGATGTCTACAATTTCCAACTGCATGTGCTCTTGCATTTCCATCTCATGCTCTCTTATGTCGGCATTGTGTCTTTCCTCCATTTAAATATACCACTCGGTCGGTGGTTGAGGGGAGGATGTATTCAGTGGGCTATTGTCTTGTAATGGACCATCGTATGAGTATGAGGATGGTAAAGAAATATGAGTGTAATTGACCATTTTTATATCTACTGCGACGATAATAATGAAGAGAAGTATGGAAAACAAAATGGTATTTATATAGCATAATACATTGCCCGTGTAAAACAGTGCAACGAGGATACAATACCGATTTGACCTGACCTCATGACATCCGTCAGCTTTAATCAACATCAACCAGCTTTAATCAATATGACCAGCGGGTCCACCAGCTTTTACTCTATTTCAGACAAGACTCGACCTCCTGGCATATGTCGGTTTTATTCAACACCAACCAGCTTTAATCAATATGACAAGCGGGTCCACCGGCTTTAACTCTGTTTCAGTTAAGACCCGACCTCCTGACATCCATCAGCTTTAATCAACATCAACCAACTTTAATCAATATGACAAGTAGGTCCATCGGCTTTAACTCTTTTTTTAGACAGGACTGGACCTCTTGACATCCGTCAGCTTTAATCAACATCAACCAGCTTTATCAATACGACAAGTGGGTCCATCGACTTTAACTCTGTTTCAGTCAAGACTTGACCTCCTAACATTCGTCACTTTTAATCAACATCAGCCAGCTTTATTCAATATAACCAGCGGGTCCATCGTCTTTGAATCTGTTTTAGGCAATACCCGACCTCCTGACATCCGCCAACTTTAATCAATATGCCAGTGGGTCCATCGACTTTAACTCTGTTTCAAAAAAGACCTGACCTCCTGGCATCCATCAGCTTTAATCAATATCAACCAACTTTAATCAATATGACAAGTGGGTCCATCGGCTTTAACTCCGTTTTAGTCAAGACCTGAACTTCTAACATCCGTCAGCTTTAATCAACATCAACCAGCTTTAATCAATATGACCAGTGGTTCCATCGGCTTTAACTCTATTTCAGACAATACCCGACCTCCTGACGTTCATCAGCTTTAATCAACATTAACCATCTTTAATCAATATGACTAGTAGGCCCATCGGTTTTAACTCTATTTCGGATAAGACCAGACCTCCTAACATCCGTCAGCTTTAATCAACATTAACCAACTTTAATCAATATAACAAGTGGATCCATCGGCTTTAACTCCGTTTTAGTCAAGACCCAAACTCCTAACATCCGTCAGCTTTAATCAACATCAACCAGTTTTAATCAATATGACCAATTAGTCCATCATCTTTAACTTTGTTTCAAACAAGACCTGACTTCTTGACATCTTTCGGCTTTAATCAATATCAGCCAGCTTTAATCAATATGACCAGTGGGTCCATTGGCTTTAATTCTGTTTTGGACATGACCGGACCTTCTGACATGCATCAGCTCTAATCAACATCAACCAGCTTTAATTAATGGCTACAATAGTTGATGTGACCCAACACATTACCATTCTTTAATCCATATGACTGGATCCTGTGACATTTCAGTATCCTTTAAACACCAAAATCTTATAAATAGAATTAATGATGTCGAATAACATACTCATTCAAACTTCCAAACTAATCGCCACCATTCTTCTACCTATATTAAATGAGTTCTCTAAAAAGTTTGTGGTGCTTCTCCTCCTCGTCTTCGTCATCGTCATGATCTTTCGATGATTTTATTGAACATTGTATTACTCAACAAAGAATGTTTATTAGGGATTTAATGGCCCATGAAATTTCCAAAAGCTCCACATCATCCCAAGGAGGTAGCGTTGTTGGAAGAAAAGACTTGCGTTATGGACATGATTATGCTGGCGTTCATAATCAATTGATCAAGGATTATTTTATGGCAAACACCGTGTATGTAGATGTGGATTTTAGGCGAAGATTCCACATGTTAAAGAATATCTTTATGGGTTCTCGACAAATTAACCGAAACAAAAAAAAAATTCACCCACATCCAAAGAAATGGAATCAACGAACTTGGAACTTTTTCACTGCAAATGGTTACGGTTGCACTTTGCATGATATCGTGGTGATTCACAAGATGACAAAGTGTGGATTGAAGACTCAACGATAATATTATGTATGAAATAATTTTGCAAAACCATTGTTTGTGTGTTTGGTGAAGAATATATTCGATCCCCTACCCCTCAAGACATTTGGCAGATTGCTAGCAATGAGATATCAACGTGGATTTCCACGTATGTTAGGTAGCTTAGATTGTATGCATTGGGGGTGGAAAAACCATCCAGCTGCATTGTAGGGCCAATATATAGGACATTGCAAAAAGGCAACTCTGGTCTTGGAAGCTATTGCTTCATTCGATTTGTATATATGGCATGCTTTTTTCGAAGCACCAGGTTCACTTGATGATATTAACGTTCTACGGTAGTCATATTTATTTAATGACTTATGTAATGACATATCGCCTCCATGCAATTACAAAATAAGAGAGAAAGGTCATTCGATGGGTTATTATCTGGTAGATGGAATCTACCCAAAATGGAAAATACTTGTGCAAGCTTACAAAAGACCAAATAACGCAAAAGAAGCAAGGTTCACCAAACAACAAAAGAGTTTGAGGAAAGATACAGAACGAGCATTTAGAGTGCTTCTAGTTAGGTTTTATATATTAAGAAAAGAGGTATAATACAATGATCCGACGATATTATCTAACATCATATACTGCTTTATTATTTTACATAATATGATTGTCAAAGAAGAACGTAGTGGGTACGAGCTTCAACTGAGGAACTATCCAGATATTGTTGTAGCATTTCAAAAAATAGCTTTTAAGGACCCAAATAATTTTGCCAACTACTTACAAAGATACAAGACATTCGAGATCCATAAGCTCATCTTGATCTAAAAGAATAACTAGTTGAACACTACTGGGAACATATAGGAAACCATCAGTAGAAGTAATGTTTAGATGGTGCTTATGTTTCACTTATCTATTGCACTAGGTTGTTGTTGACATTTTGTACTAATGTTTGTGTTTGAATTTTTTATATCTACTGTAATAAGTTGTTGTTGACGTATTAAAAGTAATAACAACAGCGAGACTGCCAAGTCAATATGATATTTGAACTATAATAATAGCATCAGCAACAAAATTGACAACAATGACATTACCAATAACTCCAACTAATACAGCGACAATCACATTAACAACACTAATAATGACATTACAACCAACACTTTGAGATTAAATAATCGATGCAATGCTAAATACATTGTAGGAATCTAAATTCCTACAATCCCCCTTGAAGTTGATGGTACTCTTAAATTGCTTCTACGTATACATCCTCTGCACTGGATTGCATTCGTTTAAGTTGCAAGCTGAAAGAGCCGTATCATCAGCTCTTTGTTGTCGAACTAATTCTCTTTACTCTAGCTCGTCATTTCTTAAATTTTGTTTTTCATCGTGCTATCGTTGTTTTTCCATTTCCATTTCAAGTCTCTTTGTTTCTTTTCTTTTCAGGTATAATTTGTTTGCATCTTTAGCAGCCAACATATGCTCTCCAATAAGTTCATAATGTGCGCTGTAATTGGAGGCGGTTTTTTTGCTTACCCTTGAACCTTCCCAACGGCCTACCACCTATACTAGTCGTAAAGGGGTGTCTTCATGTGGATCAGAACTACCAGAGCTAGATTCATTGCTCATCTTTCTAGGAAGAGAGTGCATTAATAAATGTTCTTATTGCACGCGACTCCATTTTTCCTCTTCTACGAGTATGTCATAGCAATGGTGCAAGTTGAATGGTTGATTATTATGTTCTGACATATACACTACATTTAATTTATTGAGCTGTAGACGATGAAGTACTATATGAAGAATATAACATAATACTTGGTAATTTGAACTACAAATTTAAAATAATTACTAGTTCTATGTTGTTTGCACAACTTCATTGTCTTAAATGCAGCCCGACCATTATTTCTTTCCAAAGTTGACAATCAACATTTATTCTTTCCAAGACTGAGAATCAACCATTCATGAAAGACTATTTGGACTTCGAAGGTTGAACAAATTGCGTATGGAATTCCAAAAAGAAGTTTTACTTTTGCTCATACCTTTCTTATTGTCTCTAGAACACTTTACCCAACAGAATGCTAATTTAGCTTGCTCGTCCGACGACCATTTAACCATTTTGTGGCTTTTGGTTCTGCATTTAAGATTCAATAATGCTGATTCTCGTTGGTTGATTTTCCCAAATTTGAGCGGAAGATAAATTACAATTCCTATAAACATCTTCCTCTTCGGCTATTTCATTATCATCGAATTCGGTTTCTGCATTTTCAAATATGTTGTCCCCAAAATGATTATTGAGATTTCTTAATAAATTTTGTGAACGATAAGCCAAAAATGACTGTTGTTGGCTATTGGGAGGTACATAATTTTGATTATAGTTAAAGTTTAGTTGACATGAACTCTTCTGCGAATACTTTGCATTTCGAGAATTTTGATAATGGCTTGAATCATGTGAAATTGAATGAAAATTTAATTTTGTTGCGGGTGATACGAATTTGGCGCTTGTTGAGATTGAAATTGTTTCGCACCGTGTTTAGAATTATACATATGCTGATTGAATTGAGTCAGATTCTGATTATCCAAACTTAGTTGAGATAGAAATAAAAGATGAAAATTTCTGAGATTTTTCTTTTAACTTTTCGACATTACTGATATTGTTTGAAGAAAGTGTGTTGATGAGAGTAAAAAATATAATTGAAATAGTATAAATAAAATTTTGAAATTTGGAAGTTATGTAGAGAGGGATGGAGAGGGAGAGGCAATGGTCGTGCGGTAACGGGTATGTAACTGTTGGCTTTTAGCTAGCTATATAATAGTAGGCTAAGTGGCAACGGTCTAGTGTGTGGTCATTGGCACTTAACCAGTTATTATATAGCCACCTAAGTGCCAACGGCTTATAACAGCTGTTGCCTTAGCCGGCTAAGAAGCAACCCCCTGGGTTTCTTTGGCAACCTTTCGGGTTGCCAAAGCAACCCAAAAGAGCTCAACCGACCCCCTATTGGGGGTCGGTTGCTTCCCAACCGACACTCGGTTGGGAATGCTCTCAGATACACTAATACAGTTGTATTTTCGTATCTGTATTAAAATTAAAGAGTCTTATAGCATAGATCCGATCGTATCATCGCACCATACACCCACTTATGAAGTTAGTTGTGCTTTTTAATTGGTTCTTTCATTCATCATGTATCAAAATGAGGATTACTGGTTTAACTAAAGAAGGATTACGATATAAAATAATGATCAATGTGTGATTTTGTATCAAGGCAACTTGGAATTAAAAATAATAATGATAAAGCCACATAAGGAAAACTTAACTCAAATTTAATCAAATTATTTTATTTTCTTAGTGTTTGGTATGTAAGGTAATATTTTTAAATCGAAATCTTGGTCTTTTCTTGGACCGATTTTGTGTTCCTTTTGTATTTTGTATTTTATTGAGCCAAATTGAAATAAAGAAGCCCAATTAATTTGTCAAAAGGAAAATCTTTTTTCTTTGTATTCTGTAATTTATTGGATTAGATTAAATAAAGAAACCTGTTACCTTTTCCGCAAAAAAAAGTCAAATTCAAGCACAACTAAGTAATACACGCAACTATGTGTACCAAAGAATGGCAGTGTGACGACCCGGAATTTTCGAGCATTTAAAATTGGAATATTTAATTGATTTTAAATATTCAATAGAGTACTTTTAACTTGAATTACGAAGAAATAAGTGAAGTTGGGTAAAACGTTGAATCTGGAGTTTTAAGCCCGTTAAAAATAATTTGAAGGCTTATAAAATTTATACCGATAATACTGAAGATAATAGAAGTGTTAAAATTGAATCTAACAGTGATTAGTTCATTTTTGAAATATATCGTTTAAATTGAATTTAAAAATAGCCTTCCGAGGCACAGTCTCGGATTTCGACGAAACCAGTCCCACTGGGTCCGTAATATTGAATTATTATCGGATTTCAAATTTCGTATTGATCGGAGTCATCGTGTGATCGTATGAGATAAAAACGCCTAGACAATAATTTATTGTTTTAATTTAAATATAATATATTATGTCACAAATCAAATCAAAGTCACCCTACGTTTCTTTTGCTGACCTATTCTTCTCTGTCTTCTGAAGCAAGCTGACCTAGCAACCTTTTTCCTTGTACAGATTACGCGAGGCGTTGCTTCTTTCCCCAGTTTTTATTTCACGAAGTCGCGCAAACTACTAAAAAAAATGGCGACAACTTCTTTCCTTACCCATTTATTTTACGTCGTTCTTCCTCTACCTTTTCCCTTTGTTCCCAGATTCATTCGAAATTCGCGTTCGCATCTAGCTTTCCCCAATTCCAATCTAATCCCTCGCAAATGCGTGGAGGCATAAGGGGCTGGGAAATAGGAAGGGCGTCGTCGTCGGTTGCAGAATCTCCGCGATCGTGCGAGAGGGGTGAGAGAGGAGGAAACGAGTTGGTTCAGATTGCTAGGGTTTCGCCGCATCTGACTGAGGACGCACTCGCGTGAATCGAGGAAATCAAGATTGGGAGGCGACTTCAACTTGTAGTCGCGATAGTTCGTACGTCTTCTGGGTTTTAGGATCTTCGCGAGCTCGAGCGGGCTGACGTCAAGATAGTTGGTGTTGTTAGGGTTCAACTGCGTAGTGAGATGACGACGTTCTGGATAGCTTATTGACAACCGATGCAGTAAGGTATTGCAGTAATTTTTGTTTCAATTTAATTAATTAGATATTGTGTACATATATATTTGTAGGTAAACAGAAAATAGAAAAGGGAATAATTACAGTAGAGAAAATGTTTATTTACTGGAAATATACATATTTTAAATTTGCTAAGTTTGTTTTAAATAAATATATTTGGGGATAAATCTGTTCAATTAACTTAGCTAATTTATTTTAACCACTAAAAGATTCCTTAAAAAGGGATAATTATTTAGCTAGGATTGAATTGTTAACTAATTAATTTATAAAAGGGAAATCAGTTTAAAAATTTAAATTTTTAGTTTAAAATAAATTCATTGGTTAATTAAATTTATAAATGAGGAATAAATTGTTAGGTTTATTCGAATATTAATAAATTATATAAATTGTTTATTTAAGGTCAAACACCTGGAAATCCAAGGCAATATTGAAGTGGATTACAAAACGAATCAAAGGTGAGTTAATCTCACTCAGTTTAAATTTAAATTTAAATGATTAAATTTAAATAATTGTTTGAGTGGTTGAGATTGATTGATGTGCTATAGTATGGTAATTTTGAAATTTACATATTATATTGTGCTAACATCTGTGGATGCAGGGAAAACAGGTTGGAGGGATCCAACTGGATACCTCAACATTTATTTAAATTATTCTAAACCCTCTACTGTGATTATTTGCTATTCTATGATGAACTTTATTGGAATATTGAATGCTATGGTTCGGTTGGTTATGATTGGGTATGATGAATTTCCAAAAATATATAAATTAAATTTTGGAAAGAAATTAAAAGAAGTGAATTTGTAAATAAAATAATGATAGAATAAATAAAAAAAATGAATTGGGAAAGGAATGAAGTGACTGTAAAATTCTAATTAATAGATCTTGAGTATAGAAAGGAAACTTGAATAAATGGGAAGTTAATGAATATTAATCTACAGTGAGATTAATTAAAGGAAGAAACATTTATTTAAAATTTAAGATTTTAATTGTTGACAAGAATAAGGAAGAAATTGGGAAAATCTGGAATTTGTATATTTCCGTTAAAGGATTTAAAATCAAACAGAAAATAGTAACAATAATAATAAGTCCATAATTAATGAATTATGAAATGAACTGAGTAAGTAAAGAAATTTATTTCAAATGGAATATATCGGAAATCAATTTGGAAAATTGATTTAAGTGATTGAAGTTAGAATTTTTCTCTGGATAACCAAGTACGTTTTTTAAAGTAAATTATTAAATATAAATTAAATGTTTTAAAGTTGTTTTTAAAGAAAGTAAGTTTTGTAAAATTTATTATTTCTAATATTTATAGTCTAAAGTAAGTATTTTCCTTTAATCTATTTTAGCAGTAACTATTAAGAAGTAAATTAGATTTTGTTTATTTAAAAATAGAAATCCAGTTTTTTTATTTCATTAAGTAACTTTATTTTCAAATGTTTATATAGTATATATTTTTGGTAAATTATTGAAGTAGTTTTAACTTAAATGTTTAAAAGTAAATTCCAAAGTAAGTATTTTGTTTAATCTATTATCGTAATAATTATTTAAAGAATGATTTGGTATTTTGTTTAAAGTATCATTATAAATTAAGTATTAAAGTAAATTTTTCTAAATTAAATGTTAAATATATTTTACAATAAAGTGTTCTTAAATTACTTTAAAAATCTAAAGTTTGTGCTTGGTGATTCCAGTGGAAATGAAAATACTCGGAATTTATTCTAAGAAAAGGAAGATAGTTTGAAAACTGTTTTCTAAGGGGTTTGAAAGTGAAATTATATCTTGTAAAGATATTTTGAGATAAATAAATAATTTGGGAAATTATTTATTTGTTGATGGTTGTTTGTGAATATTAATTGATAGTTAAATAACCGACTATCAATATTGGACAAATACGTTGATCGTTTCGAAGAGATCGGGATCGAGATTTATTTCTCGAAAACCACTTCGATCCGGTTTGTACGTTTCGTGGAAACGAGTTTGGATGCGAAGATGGAGCAGTGAAGTGCAAGGGCTAGTCGCTACTAATCCTGGGGATATTTCCGAAATGGATGTAGTAGGAGTAGTGCCTTCGGTTCCGTTCGAACACGGGACGGACTTGTATGGATGAATGCTTGCGAAACATCGTCAGGTGGACGATGGGCATTCTAAGAGATATGTTATAAAAAGGTAACGCTTAGCCTCAAGCCTCATCAAATGGGAATGACTGAAAATCAAGGGTTATGCAGCAAGGCTAGGTGGGTAGCACCCAAGCAGGGTGAGGTCATTCCAGTCTAGATGTCCCTTTTTATTTCGGCTTAGTGGGCGGTTGCTGATCCCAACCACGGGGTGATCTCACTCAGGATTATCCAGTAAGGGGTAGTCCTGGCCTTGTGTTGCAGGGGAGCGGGCGTACTCCTCGGTACGGTGATCTAGGCCCCGTACTGTGACAGGTGGTACCCCAGTGCCTAGTCATTAGTTGGAAATCCATTCTCCCTACGAGCCTTGTACGAGTTTTGTTTGTATTACCCAGATTGTGGCTAGTAGCTGGAATTTAATAATGTTACAATTTCGGCTATTTTATAAGTATTTGTATATAGACCCTATTATAATATCAGAGAATTTCTATAAAAATTGTTTTAGCTATCGTAAGGTAAAAACCCGACATGTTTATTTGTGGCGTGGTCTTACGAGACGCTTTTGTTTTCAAAGGATTTTTGAAACTTTAATAATCGATTGGGTGTGATTTTCTCACGCTGGTATTCCAGACTGACTCGGGTATTATTTAACTGTAATGCTCGGGTCAGACCGAGTATTATATGATACAGGATATGATGTCATGGAGCTCAGGAGACGGGCTGAATGGCGAGACTTATCTCCCGTACTTGTTTATATATATTCCGCTGTGCTGTGAATTCTATTGTAGAACATGTTGTGATTACTCTCCTGAGTTGTGATGTTGTTTTGATGTACTCTGATGATGTAATATATAAACAGAGATATTTGATTTTTGAGTATAGATTATTTATTATCTATTATATTTTATTCCGCTGCGATGGTTAGATTCTGTTATTGTTGTCTATTTTCTTCTTCTACCTCTTCTTCTTTAACCCGGATGGTTCGTATTTCTGTGCAACTTGAGTTGATTGTTGGAGAATTGTGTTGTCTCAAGGGGTACGGATTTGCGGGCTGTTATAGGCAGTATTCGTATTTTTGGTTAAAAAACTTATTTGCTTCAAAAATGACCAAATATGTCCAACACCACTGTCTCAGTGGTTGAACGTTTTGATTTTGGTCTGAAGATTAAAAGTTCGAAACTTGCGTATATAGCATGATTTAAACCATTGATCATATATATATATTGATGTTTATATATTACCTAAGTTTTATAGTACTAATACGGACTATTACTTAAATACCCAAAGTCAAATAAAGAAAGACCAAATATCCCATATATCTGGTAGAGCCTTGAATTTCAATGTACCTACCACCGGTTTTTGGAACAACTACGACTCCTATTTAGCAAACTAGTTAAGTTCTTATTCTAATTCAAATCACATTTAAAGTAATAGAAAGAAAATAAAATCAAATAAATGTATAACGGTAAATCACAAATGTAAAGTTATGATGTTGAGGATCAAAGATGGCCAATAAATATTATTGAAGAATATACAATAAACGCAGCGGAAGATATAAAGTAGATCACATAGTCGATTTTATACTAGTTTAGACTCCCCTTCTACGTTAACTCCTAAATTTCCTCTTGTATCTTCACTAACTCAACCCTCACTCGGCTCAGAAGAACAATGTAATGACCAGCCATTCATAGTATTTGTATTCCATGTATACAAATACTCGGATTTCACAAGCATCATAGATGACTTGCAACTAAACGTGGTATTTAAAACAACAACACCGAGCATATCTATCACATGTACAATCATAATAAATCTAACATGGGAAAGAATACAATAAAATATTGATATAAACATGTAATAGACTATGTGCATATCATATCAAAAGATATAAGACTCAATACAATAATGGATAGTGCAAATGACACAGATATCTCTCATTATTTCTTCACTTTATTTTTATTGGTTGACTATAGACAACACCTACCAAAAATTAGAAATTGATTCCAAATTTATGTAAAATTTTAAACTCTCCTCAAAATTTTTGCAGATAAACCCTTTTTTACTTTATCATCTCTTTTGCATATATTCTGCATAAGTTCCCATGCTTGCTTTGTGGAAGTTCCACATTCTATCTTCTCAAATGAGATATCATGTGTTTGTACTCCTTAGTAGATAAAAAACAAGGCTTGCATCTCTTTCTTTTTCGATTTTCTTAAAGTTTGCTTTTGAGCTTGTGTTAATCCCTCCACGTTCTCAACTTCAGTATACCCAGTTTCAACTGTTTTCCACTCTTCATGAAGACCTTTCATTTAGATGTTACGTTTACTATAATTATTTTTGTTCATTGCAAGAAAACATACCTTTAGATGCATTTATTGGTAGCGTTGTAGTGTTAGTGCAACAAATACTATTTTTTTTCAATATTTTGGGATTGTATTCATGTAATTATAAGCTTGCTAAATTATTCCGCCTTCCCCGCCAATTAGCAAACACTTGTCGTATTTTTTAATATCATTCCCTCCGCTGTCACATATTTCCCTCTTTCAACCAAATTTCCCTCTTTCTTACATTTCTACCCTCCTCTTGCTTTGCTTCCATCACATGCACACTATTTCTTCGACCTGCTCCCATCACACTACCTCATCGATTTGCTCCCCCTCCATTTCATTAATAGGGATCCCCTCCACTTCGTCGATCTGCTCCCCTCCGCTTTGCTCACAGGCCTTGAATCTACAAATCAAGGTAAGCGCTGTTTTCTTTGCAACCTACTTGTTTATGGCTTCAACCCAGCTTGTTTGCGTCGTTATACCATATTAATCTGACATATGGAGTTTGAGATTATATTCAGTTTGGAATAGCATCTTTCCTTGTTTTAGTTGTCTATAAGTACTTCATTGGCACTTTCTGGTTCATTAGGGTATTTACTTAAAATGTTTTATTAATAGACAATTGTTGATTTAGCAACCAGACAAATACTTTAACATGTACTTGAACATATATTTGCTTCTGATAAATTGGGCTTGTGTGCAATGATCTGAAACCATTTATATTTTAGCTAACAAATTAGACGACACATTAAATATATTTTTTAACATGTGATTCACAAGCTAATAAATTAGTTGACCCGAGCACACTATGTATACTACTATGTGCTAAGACATGATATGCTATGACCCCTAGTTAAAATGATGTAATGTCTCATCTTGTCTTAAAAGGTGTGAGGCAAACATTAATTCAAACATTAAGTTGAAGCAGAATTATAGAATTATTAAGGTTTTTTTACACTGGATACAAACAAGAAGTTAAGTATCTATAATTACCTGAAGGTTCAACAACTACTAAAATATGGATGTAGTTAAATCTGTATTTTAGTATCTAAATGGCTTTTATTGTGATCTATATCTTGCGAATAGCGTAAACCCTAAGATCTAGAATTACATGATTATCACATATGTAATGAATTAATAAAACATACCTCCAGACATCTTGTATACGAATCAGCAATGGTTGTTGTCGAAAACTGTTTCAATAGAGAAAGGAAATGGTTTCTCTCTCTTTTCCTATATCTTTCTTTATGTGTTTTCTATATCCTTTGTGATGGGCAAAGGTTAATATTTATAGGTAGAGAGAGGACCAACTTTCCAGATTTGTAGACTTAATCTTGACCGTCCATCAAGATCAAGATGAGAGAAATTAATGCTCTAGATTATAACCGTTTTATTTATTAGCATATTAATAGGAATACCCTTTAGATTCTATTCACCACATAATGAGGAAGGAAACGTTTGAGGAAGGAAACGATCCATTAATGTACCACATAATGAGGAAGGAAACGGTCCATTAACGTACCACATAATGAGGAAGGAAACGGTCCATTAATGTTTTTGCATTAATTTCCTTACAAAACGGTCAAATTTCCTTACAGTCTCCCACTTGGTCAATAGTAAAATCCATTAATGTTTTCGTATTAAGGTCATAAGGCGCGCATGATATGCTAAACTTTTCTTTAGTCAGTTATTATAAGTGTCTTGGCTAATCTAGTGGTCAATGGAAGTCATGATATGTACACGTTATTTTACAACATGCTTACTTCCATGTACTATGACATTGACAACTTTCATAACTAGACCGTAGATGAGCATAACTTAATGGTCACATAATGTCTTGAAGCAAAAGACTGTTTCTATTATCATTTATCTAAATATAAATGTGTACACATTACAAAACAGAAATAAAAGATGTCCAAATTATTAAGAGCTCAATAATTGTCATGTCTAGATAAGTACAAAATAAATGGCATAATAAGAAGATAATTAGGAACTATCTGCAAGACCCATGCTATCAGTATGTCTTTGAAAGGTCTTTGGAGGTAGTCCTTTCGTGAATATGTCTGCCACTTGTACGTCTGTACTTATCGATTCAACAATAATTTTATTTAGTTTAACATCTTGCTTCAGTAGTAGGTATTTATGGTCCATGTGTTTGGAACCTTTGGTTATCCTATCATGCTTGGAGAAAAATGTTGCAGCTTCATTGTCGCAGTAGACAGTTAGTGGCTTAGAAATAAAACTTAAAGTGCCAAATTGTGAGACAAAATTACGCAGCCATGTTCCCTGAATTGAAGCCTCACAACATGCTACGTATTCAGCCATCATGGTGGATCCGAAAAGCGTCTTAGATTTCTGGCTTCTCCGTGATATTGCACCTCTACATAAGAGGTACACATAGCCAAGAGTGCAGATCCTAGTGTCAGGAAATCCAGCAAGGTCCGAATCAGAATAACCAGTTACCTGTTGGTAACTTGATTTTCTATAGGTCAGCATGTAATTCTTTGTTCCCTTTAGGTATCTCAGTACCTTCTTTGTAGCTTTTCAATGAGCGATTCCTGGGTTACTTTGAAATCTACCCGGCATACCAACTCCATGACTGATATCAAGTCTTGTACAAACCTGTGAATACATCAAACTCCCTACAAGAGATGCATAGGGATATTTGGTCATTTCTGCTCGTTCTATAGGAGTCTTTGGGCACTGCTCAAGAACAAGTTTGTCTCCTTTCTGCAGTGGGACAGGACTAGAGAAACAATTCGTCATGCTAAATCTCTCAAGAATTTTGTCAATATATGCTTTTTGAGACAATCCTAGAATTCCTTGTAATCTATCACGGAATATTTCTATTCCTATCACATAGGAAGCCTCATCCATATCTTTCATTTCAAAGTTCGTTTAGAGATAATCCTTAGTTTCACGTAATAAACCAAGGTTGCTGCTAGCTAATAATATGTCATCAACATACAGAATCAAAAATATAAACTTGCTGCCACTGAACTTGAGGTATATACAAGGGTCAACTATGTTTTTTGTGAAATCAAAAGCGATAATGATTTCATGAAACTTCATATACCATTGTCTAGAAGCTTGTTTCAGTCCATATATTGATTTCTTAAGTTTGCAGACCATGTCTTCCTGTCCTTCAATTATGAAGCCTTCAGGTTGACGCATGTAGACTTCTTCTTCCAAGTCTCCATTTAGAAAGGCTGTTTTCACATCCATTTGATGTAACTCGAGATAATAATGAGCTACTAATGCCATGATAATTCTAAAAGAATCTTTGATGGAAACAGGAGCAAAAGTTTCATTATAGTCAATGCCTTCTTTCTGATTAAAACCTTTGAAAACAAGTCTAGCTTTATATCGTTCAATTTTACCATTGCTGTCACATTTGGCCTTGAAGACCCACTTACAACCGACTGTTTCATGTCCTTGCGGCAATTGAACGATTTCCCAAACTTGATTATTATCCATAGATTTCAATTCATCTTTCATGGCATCAATCCATTTAATAGAATCAACATCCTTAATGGCTTGTGAATAAGAAATTGGGTCCGTAGTTCCTTCAAATTCTATTAGATAAAGCATATAATCATTAGGAATAGTTGATCTTCTTTGTCTTTGAGATCTTCTTAATGCTAGTTCCTGTGGTACTTCATCAACATTATGATTGGTGATAATTTCATTATGGAGTTGTTGATCATTTATTGGGTTTTCCTCATTGTGAACAGGTTCAACAATGGGATGATTCCCAATATCTTTCGAAATAGAAGGTAAGATAATGGGTACCCTTATTTCATGAATGACCACTTCTTGTTGTTTTGTACTCCCACTGATCTCACCATTCTCATAGAATTTGGCATTGCCGGTTTCAACAATTCTTGTACTATGGTTTGGACAATAAAATCTATATCCTTTAGATTTTTCTGGGTAACCTATAAATTAACCACTGACTGTCTTAAAATCCAATTTCTTCTCATTTGGATTGTACAGTCTAGCTTCAGCTAGGCAACCCCAAATTTGGAGATGTCTTAAACTAGGTTTCCATCCTTTCCAAAGTTCAAAAGGAGTCTTTGGAACGACCTTACTTAGAACTCTATTTAAGATGTAGACAGCTGTTCGTAATGCATCCATCCATAATGATATAGGTAAATTTGCATGACTCATCATGGATCTAACCATTTCCATGTATGTACGATTTCTTCTTTCAGCTACACCATTCTGCCATGGAGATCCAGGCGTTGTGTATTGTGCAACAATTCCAAGTTTTTAAAGAAGTCTAGCAAAAGGTCCAAGATGTTGTCTCGTTTCATGATACCTTCCATAGAATTCACCACCCTTGTCTAATGATTTTCACTTTTCTTTCTAATTGCCTTTCGACTTCAGTAATGAACACTTGTACAATGTCCACTGACTGAGATTTTTCATGCAATAGACAAAGATAGCAATAATGTGAAAAAATAATGATAAAAGTGATGAAATATTTCTCTCCTCCATAAGTTGGAACATCAAAAGGTCCACAAATATCTGTATGTGTTATTTCAAGAAGTTGTGTACTTCTTGTGGCTCCTTTCTTTGTGTTTTTTGTTGTTTTTCCTTTAATACAATCAACACACGTTGTAATGTTAGCGAAGTCTAGGTCCGGTAGGACACCATCTTTCACTAACCTCTTGATTCTTTCACTGGATATATGACCCAGTTTTTTATGCCACAAGAAGTAAGAATCATTCTTGGATGACTTTCTTTTAGTTTCTTTTCCATACAGGGTGAGTTGGATTTCAGCATTTTGTTTAAGATGAAGCTTATAAAGTCCATCAATTAATATTCCAGAACCAATAAGACTAGAATTTTTAAATAAACTAAAATTTCCATTTCCAACTTCAAAAGAATATCCAAATTTATCAAGTACACCTATAGAAATCAAATTACGGGAAATAGACGGAACATAAAGAGTTTGACATAAATCTAACTGAAAACTGCTATCTAAAATTAGACAAAAAGTTCCAATAGCTTCAACTGGAGCTTTATCTTTATTTCCCATGAAAATTAAATTCTCACTTGGGTTTGTGGTTTGGATCGTAATGAATCCCTTCATAGAATTCGAAACATGAACGTTAGCAGCAGTATCAATCCACCAAGTAGAAGAAGGTACATTAGTAAGATTTGATTCAAAATGACTTACGAAACCCATTGGGTTACCTTTCTTTTCGAACCATGCTTTGCGCTTAATGAAATCTTCTTGAAAGTGTCCAGGTTTCATACAGAATTTGCAGACATCATCCTTCTTTTTCTTCTTGGATGGTTGAGTGGCATCATCAGATTTGGGTGGTGCCCTTTTATTTTGTGAGTTATTCTTTTTGCCAGCTTGTTTTCCAACCCTTTGAGTAAAATAAGCAACTTTAATGCCTTGCGAGCCTTGCCTAGACTCCTCTTGAACCAGTTTGTTAGTCAATTCATTTAGACTCCACTTTTCCGCAATAGTGTTGTAATGAATTTTGAATGGTTCATACTGAGGAGGTAAGCTAGTGAGAATGAATTGGACGAGAAAAGCATCGTCCATAACCAATCCCAAGTTCTTATGTTTGGCAGCAAGGTTAATCATTTCAATGACATGAGCGCTCATTGAGTGAGAACCATCAAACTTCATGGTTACAAGATCTGCCAGAAGTTCCCAGCAAGGGATTTGTCTGCAGTCTTGAACCGATTTTTAATGGATTGCAAATATTCTTTTGCGCTTTCAGTTTTGGGTAGGGAGGTTTTGATGTAGGTATCAATCACCATTCGCATAAACATCATGCTGAGCCCATTATATCGTTCCCAATCATCATGGAGTTTGTTTTCCTCAGGCGTACTTGTGTCAGTAAGGGGGGCTGGCTTTTCCTTTAGGAGAGCCATGTCCAGTTCAAGTACGCCTAAAAAAAACTCAACTTGCTCTTTCAATTCTGAGTAGTTGGTTCCATTGAGTTTGACGATAGACGTAGCATACGAATTAAGGTTTGAGGGCATTGCAACTACAGATATGAAAGAAATGTAGGCTTCTTTATTAGAATAAAACACATGTCATAATAAGAGGTTAGGTTTAGCGTCTCCTGTGGGTAGACAGTAGAACCATACTCATGAAAGAATGATAAACATTAATGTTTCATGCGTTATTGTGCAAGCAGCAGCCGCCTATGGACGGGACTGCATGCATCAGACTACAGGAAACAAGGAAATTAAGCACGGAAGCGAAAACTAAAACAAGAGATAAAAGAGATAATCATTAATGTTTTTTTTTGCATAAACATTTGTCATTCTTTCAAGTAATCCACAACAGGGATAATAAATGTTTAGTAACTCCAAGTAAATTCCATACATGAATTTAACATATAAATAATTATCTTGCAAGTTCCAGGTCATGAATTTAATGTCAAACTAGGAAACAATTGATTTCAATATGTATACTTTCTGAAAAGTATTCGCATACAATAAGTTGTTCCATATTATACAGTAGGTCAAACATTAAAGTAGAAAAAAAATGAACTTTTGCGGAAATATAAATTTTCCAGATCCAGATCTAAGCATACAGTAAATAGAACAATATTGATAATCATGATTACTATAGCAACTTAAATAATATGAATATTGAACATGAATCATATTAACACTAATAATCATTATCATCATCATAGTAAAATTACAAACATCGTATCATATATCTATGCTAGTTTTGTTTTATATATTGACGGATAATCATGAATTCTAAAACCTGGCTCTGATACCACATGTAATCTATATCTTGCGAATAACATAAACCCTAAGATCTAGAATTACATGATTATCACATATGTAATGAATTAATAAAACATACCTCTAGACATCTTGTATACGAATCAGCAATGGTTTTTGTCGAAAGCTATTTCAATGGAGAAAGGAAATGGTTTCTCTCTCTTTTCCTATATCTTTCTTTATGTGTTTTCTATATCTTTGGTGATGGGCAAAGGTTAATATTTATAGGTAGAGAGAGGATCAACTTTCCAGATTTGTAGACTTAATCTTGATCGTCCATCAAGATCAAGATGAGAGAAATTAATGCTCTAAATTATAACCGTTTTATTTATTAGCATATTAATAGGAAAACTCTTTAGATTATATTGACCACATAATGAGGAAGGAACCGTTTGAGGAAGGAAACGGTCCATTAATGTACCACATAATAAGGAAGGAAACGGTCCATTAATGTACCACATAATGAGGAAGGAAACAGTCCATTAATGTTTTCGCATTAATTTCCTTACAAAACGGTCAAATTTCCTTACATCTATTATAAAGGCGTCTGTGCACATTGGAAAGATAGATATAAATATTTTTAGTTGGGTTTATACATTTTTTCATATAAAGAAACACTATCAAGATAAGTTTTGAATCTCAGTGGATTTTCGATAGAACCTAGGATTATTTATTGAACGTCGAGGAAGTTTTTTCTAGCTATTCGGTGCAAAGCGCAGCTGATATGGTATGGTGAAATGCAGAGCCATAGATTAGTACTAAACCATATAGCATTTTACAAAACTTCTACTTACCCTTTTTGTTATTAGTGTTTGTGTGTGTAGAGCCATAGATCCTGCTGCAAGTTAGATCACTGGACTAGTAACATTATTTTATATTGGTGAAATTTAAGTACCTTACGTATTATATGTATCTCTAAGTTATTAATATGGAGAACAACGACTCTCTCACTAAGGTTCTAATTCAAATATATGTGCTTTTGGCCATGTTCATTGTCGTATTGATTATGATATCATTCATATGCACCTAAATACATGCGACGACTGTCTAAGTAGGGCTAATGTATGATTCTATGCACTGACCATTTATGCAACCGATTTTACTTTTATGTCCCATTAATTTTGTTTACTTAATGTAGAAAGGAGGTGTTGGAAAACTATAAATTTTTACTTATGGATCCTAAGGATGAAGAAGATAGTCCTAAGTCCTTACTTGAGGTAATTTACCCTTCTTCTCCTATGTATCTCACTGAAAAGTGCATTGAGGATGTGTTATCTTGATTACTTAACATGAAGACAACATCTATTTTTCAATTATTAAACTCTTGCTCCAACTTCATGCCTGATATTTTTATTCAAATTTAGAAAAAAGGCCTTTATGGGATATAATAAATTATTTCAAAACATCGCGTTCAACAACCCATGTTTTCGAGTCATTATAACAAATTATACATGAAGTTTTAATTTGGCGGATGCTTATAGTTATATAATAAAGAATATATTATGTATTTAACGGTTTTATTAGTGTAGTTTGTACGACATTGTGCTTCAAACTAAACTCAAATTCTATCATGCCCCCGTTTGTTTATGGCTTCAAGCCAACTAGTTCGCGTTGTTGTACCATATATGGAGTTTGAGATTATATTTAGTTCGGAAAAGCAATTTACTTTGTTTTAGTTGTTTCTAAGTACTGCATAAAAAATATCCATAAGGCACATACTCTATGTTGTGTTCAATAATCCAGTTCTTCATTATAGTAACACCAGCTTGCAGTGTTTGCTTTAGATTAAGCTTGTTCTCACAAATACCCATAATATGTACATTGTTGGAAAGGATAAAATTTCTAATTTCAGCAAGCTTTGAGGAGAGATGAGCCCCTCAAGTATTCCACATTGCAATATTGTGCAATATCATTTAAAGAGGGGGTCTGCTAGAGGTTGAGCATGAAGTCCACTGTGTCTTCTAGAGAGGGAGTTACATGGAAGAGATTTTGAGAAGGTAAGGTGCTGGATTTGATTAGAGGAAAAGGTCGTCCCTATATCAAAGTTATTATTAGAGTTGGAAGTGGAATGTTAGGGATTTTGCGGTTCGAGGCGAATTTGATGGCAATTACGATGAATATACTGCTATACTTCTGACTTCATGGATCTATGGAATAGATTCTTTCAGACAATAGTTCAACCCACCAGTTACAAGCGGGTTATCGAACTATCGGCTTTCAGGATTCAATGAAACCTTACAATAGCGTAATCGGATTCAAAGTTTGTACGCCTTTGATCCGACCAAGAACTCTTTAGTACTGGATATCTGACGATGCAATATGTAGAGAAAAGAATGAAGAAAAAGAAGAAACAAATCTGCAACGATTTAGCATTTGCAACACCTTTTAGGCGTTACAAAATATAGAATAATGGAAGTGCAACAATTAGCAACACTTCCCTGGCGTTTCAAATCTGCGTAGAAAGAAGAAGAAGAAAATGAATTGATTCTAACACTGTATGGGCATTGCTATTTATAGATGTGAAGAGGTATCCATTCGTGAAGGGTTGCGTCCCTTCCCAACGTTTCAAAACCGTTGCTAACAGTCACATACATTTGAATTAAAACATCGCGTCTATTCATTTTGCAACGTTCATAAAACATTACAAATTTTCCGCCCTTTATTTGAATTCAGAACTTTCGGTTCTGCGTCCTTAATGGGATAAAATATAACCCGTTACTATTTACATTCAATCCAAAATATTTTCGAATCCGAACCTGAAACCCGTACCTGACCCGACCCGGTTCGGTCGAACGGTGGCGGCACGCATGTGGTATTACAAGACTTCTCTCCTCACAGTAAAGCAAACATGTGAGAGCCTCAAGGCCCCAACATCCACATGAGAAAGCTATATTTATACAAATATATTGCATAATTTCTAGCATGTAGGACTAAATGATTTCTTCTTCCCTCTTTACTTCTTCTTTTCCAAATCAGAACCCAAAGTCCCAAAAACTATATTTGAAAATTTTACAACAATCTCCCCAATTTTCAAAATAAAGAAATAGGACGGCTGAATCACTAGAGTGACTTCTTACATACCCAAGTGGGATCAAGCTTATGTAGTTCTAAAATCAAGTTTTGCATCATCATGAAAACAACACATAAATAAAAGGTATCTTTTGGATTTGAACCTTTACATAGTGTAAACCATTCAAAGCCTTATCGAGATTTTACGATGAACAAATCTTGAACCAAGTATCCCTAATGATAAAACCGAAACAATCACACATATTGATTTCCTTAGGTAAAGTGTTATGTATTGCTCAGCACGTTAATGGCCACGTGCTTAAATCCTGCTTCATGAGTCTACTTAGAAAGCGGTCTTACTTTTCTAGGAAACGACCTAATTTCCATACCGATATAGATAAATCTCTTAAGGAGTTTCTACGATACACCTTTTAAGGTTTCTAGACTTTATAAGGATATATATCCATCCTTTGTTCTTGCAGAATCCAACATTAAATATTATGGGATTATCGATTTAGTGTTCCATAATCATTCTCTTAACTTGCTGGTACCCATTGAACTTTGTTTATCCTTTTCAAGTCATAAGTTGGGGTTTCTATTAAGGATGATCAACCTTCATTCACAGACCTTAGTCCCATTTCCTGTGACTTTATATGAACCATTGCCTTTGGAAGATTCTTTGTAAGTGGGTCAGCTAAGTTTTTCTTCGTTTCTGTATAGCCAATAGTTATAACTCCTCTTTTGAGTAACTGTCTCACCATTTGATGTCTTAGACTCACATGTCTAGACTTTCCATTATATGTCATATTAGACACATTGTGTATCGTTGCTTGATTGTCACAGTTAATCAAGACTGCTGGAGATGGCTTCTTCCATAAAGGGGATTCCATTAATAAATTCCTAAGTCATCCCGCTTCTTTACATTCATCTGCTAATGCAATCAATTCTGACAACTTTGTTGAGTCTTAAATACAGGTCTGCTTCTTGGAAGCCCAAGACACAGTAGCGTCTTCTAATGTAAAGATCCATCCAGTAGTAGATTTGGATTTGGATTATACATCGTTTCAGGTTGCATCACTATATCCTTTTATTACAGTTGGATATCCTTTATAAGATAAACCATATTCAATGGCTCCTTTCAAATAAGCTAAAACTTTGAAAATAGCTTTCCAATGCTCGAAACCTGGATTATTCATAAATCGACACAATACACTTATAGCATGTGCGATGTCAGGTCTATGCAATGCAAAGCATACATAAGACTTCCGATAACACTGGAATACTCTAGTTAAGAGATAGTACGTCCAATGTTCTTCTCCAATTTAATACTAGGATCTAAATGAGTTGGTGCTGCTTTGTCATCGTAATGACCATACTTTTGTAGGAATTTCTCTATGTAATGAGATTGAGTTAGTAATAACTCCCTCTCTTTCCTAACAATTTTAATTTCCAAAATTGCATCAGCCTCTCCTAGATCTTTCATATCGAATTTAAAAGACAGAAACTTTTTAGTTTCATCCACACAGGATATATTAGAACCAAATATTAGCACGTCATCAACGTACAAACATATTATAACACTACCGTTCTTATCCGATTTGCTACAAACACATTTATCGGCATCATTAATAATGAATCCAAATGATAGTGCAACCTTATCAAATTTCTCATGCCATTGCATGGAAGCTTGCTTCAGGCCATAAAGAGATTTCACTAATTTGCAAACTTTCTTTTCTTGGTCTGGGGTTTTGAAACCTTCAGGTTGTTCTATATATGTCTCTTCTTATAAATCTCCATTTAAGAAAGCAGTCTTTACATCCATTTGATGTATGAATAATTTATGAATTGATGCAAGTGCAATTAAACAATGTATAGAAGATACACGAGCAACTTGAGCATATGTATCAAAGTAATCTACTCCATGTCTTTGCTTATATCACTTAGCAACTAATCTGGCTTTAAACTTATCAATGGATCCATTTGTATTCAACTTTTTCTTGAATATCCGTTTACATCTTATAGGTTTAGCACCAGGAGGTAAATCAGTTAAAACCTAAGTTTGGTTTAACAGTATGGAATTCATTTCATCATTGATAGCTTCTTTCCAAAAATTGGAATCATTGGAACTCATAGCCTCAGAATAAGTTTTGGGATCGTCATCGACATGCATTACATATTTAGTCATATTAAGGACTTCATCCTTACTGCCTTCTACAAGATATGTAATGAAGTCAGGGCCATAGTCCTTCTCTATTCTTGCCCTTTTACTTCTCCATTGTTCAGTACTATTATCTGGTACCGATACTTCCTTGCTGTTTTGAGCAGGAGAAAAATCATTGTCATTGATATGATTAGCCATACTAGGTTCTAGACTAGATGATCTCAATGGGATCTTAATAGTTTGATTTTCAAAAAATTCTACATCTACGGATTTTTTAACTTCTAGGATGTCAAGAATAAGGAATCTATAAGTTATACTATTAAGTGAATATCCTATGAAAACACATTTAAATGCTCTATTTCCTAACTTGGTCGTTTAGGGTCTGGTTTTCTAACATACGCTAAGCAACCCCAAACTTTAAGTCTAGTTAGGTTAGGTTTCCTATTAAATCATAATTCATAAGGGGAAATATTATTCTTTGTAAATGGTACTCTATTTAAAATGTAACATGCAGATAACATAACATCACTCCATAGGTTATAAGGTAAATTAGAACCTATGAGCATGACATTAGCCATTTCTACTAAAGTTTTATTCTTCCTTTCAGCAACACCATTTTGTTGTGGTGTATATGGGGAAGTACATTGGTGAACTATATCTTGTTGTTTACAGAACAAGGTGAATTCATTTGAGAAATATTCACCACCACGATCTGAATGTAATATTTTAATTTTAACTCCTAATTGTGTTTCGACCTCTGCTTTGTAAATTTTGAATTTATCAAAAGCCTCATCTTTAGTATTCCATTAGATATACATATGCATATCTAGTACAATCATCAATGAATGTTATATAGTATTGGTTATCACCATAGGTGATATGACTTTTTTAGTCACCCACGTCACTATATGCCAAATCAATAAAATGTTTTTCCTTTCTACGGATTTAAAGGATTTTCGATGTATTTTTGCTTGAACACATATTTCACATTTAGAGATGGTATCGAAATCACAATCAGAAATTAATCCTAATTTATTCATATTTCTAATGGAATTATAGTTAACATGTCCTAATCTACCATGCCATAAATTAATAGAATCAACAATATAAACATAAGATTCTTTATTAGATTCAATTTAATCATGCCGTTACAAGAGTATCCCTGTCCAATGACTCTACCATTCTTTGACAACACTAGCTTATCAGACTCATACACCATCTTGAATCCTCCTTTGTTAAGAAGATACCCAGAGATCAAATTCTTGCACATATCAGGTACATAAAATACATTGACTAATGTAAGAACTTTTCCAGAGGTGAAAGGAAGTTCTATAGTGCCTTTTTCCAGAACTTTGCTTGAACCTTATTTGCTCCAGTAAATTCATCGGCTTCTCCTTTATTTTCTTTATAACTCTTAAACAGATTACGGTCTTTGCAAATGTGAATGGTTGCTCTAGTATCGAACCACCAATCATTATCATTGCCGCTAACGGAGTTCGCCTCTTGCACTAAAGCCACAAGCGAGTCTACGACCACATTCACTTTTTGTTATTTCTTCCGCAGACGGCAGTATCGGACATAGTGGCCGGGCTTGTTACAAAAATAACAAGCACCTTTCTTTTTGTTGTTGGTTTTGAAATGATTTTTCTTCTTAAACTATGTCTCATTCTTTGGTTTTAACTTATCAGTAATTTCAACAATATTTGTCTTAGAATGAGACTTAGTTTGCGGATTATCATCCGGACCGCGTTTGCGAGAGTCTTCTTCAATACGAAGATGACGCTGTAAACCGTCTAAATTATAATCTGATTCCGCATGCTTCATCTTTTTCTTATAATCATTCCAACTATGCGTAAGTTTAGAAATTATAACTCCAACAACAAAAGATTCAAGGAGATCAATTCCAACATCTTTAAGTTGATTCACCAATAGTTATATTTCGCATACTTGTTCAATTATGGATTTATTGGTGATCATTTTGAAATCCATAAAACTAGAAATAAGATACTTTTTATTACTTGCCTTGGATATGCGATACTTATTCTCAAGTGCAGTCCATAGTGTCTTCGCTATTTCCAAGGTCCTATGAGCATCGTAGTGTTGGGTAGATAGCGCATTCAAAATATGGCATCTGCATAAAAAATCGTCCTCTTTGCGCTTTGCACGTTTAGCCTTTAGAGCAGCATCATCTTTATCAGTTTCCTTCGGGATTTCTTCCAAGTCATCTTCCAAAATGTAGAGCAACTTGACGGTGATTAAGAAAAATTTCACCGTCTCTTGCCAACGAGTGAAATTGTCGCCATCAAAACGCTCTAATCGAGTTAGCTGCTAATTCATAACTTGTAGAGCGCTCGAACCTTCCATGGTTGAAAACTATTGTTTGAAATTTATTGGAGATTTTGCGGTTCGAGGAGAATTTGATGGAAATTGCGATCAAGATAATGTTGTACTTTCGACTTCAAGGATCTATGAAATAGATTCTTTCAGACAATAGTTCAACCCACCAGGTACCAATGGGTTATCGAACTATCGACTTTCAAGATTCAATGAAGCTTTACAACAGCGTAATCAGATTCAAAATTTGTACGCCTTTGATCCGACCAAGAACACTTTAGTATTTGATATATGACGATGCAATATACAGAGAAAAGAATGAAGAAGAAGAAACAAATCTGCAACGATTTAGCGTTTGCAACACCCTACAGGCGTTACAAAATATAGAATAATGGAAGTGCAACGATTAGCAACACTTCCCTGGCGTTGCAAATCTACGTAGAAATAACAAGAAGAAAATGAATTGATTCTAACACTGTCTGGGCGTTGCTATTTATAGATGTGAAGAGGAATCCATTTGTGAAGGGATGCATCCCTTCCCAACGTTTCAAAACTGTTGCTATAACAGTCGTATACGTTTGAATTGAAATGTCGCGTTAATTCATTTTGCAACGTTCAGAAAACGTTACAAATTTTCCGCCCTTTATTTAAATTCAGAAATTTCGGTTCTGGGTCCTTAACGGGCTGAAATATAACCCTTTACTATTTACATTCGATTCATAAATATCTTCGGATTCGAACATGAAAACCGGTTCGGTCGAACGGACGGTGGTGGCGCGCCTGTGTTGTTGTATGACTTCTCTCCTCGCAACAAAGCAAACATGTGGGAGCTCTAAGGCCCCAACATTAATATGAGAAAACTATATTTATACAAATATATTGCATAATTTTCTAGCATTAGGGACTAAATGATTTCTTCTTCCATCTTTACTTCTCTTCCAAATCAAAACTTAAAGCCCCAAAAACTATATTTGAAAATTTTACAACATGGAAGAGGTCTTCTTTTGGAACTACTTCTTAACTTGCTAGCATTAGGAGCAGAAGGAGATACTATGGAGGATAAGGAAAAAGCTGCTGGAATTCGGAGGGATGGAGGCGGTGGTAGAATAAGATCATGGGGAGTAGGAATGGCAATGAGGCGGGTTGGGGTGGGTTTTTAGTGCCCTATACCCGTCCCTGATTTTTTAGGCCTCGCCCCAGACCCGCCCCGTAGACCCGGTGTGGGTCTGGAATTTTGCCCCGTACTCGGGACTCGTACGGATCAGGGTAGACCCGACCCGCCCCAAGACCCAACGAGTCTCATGTATTGATTCAAAATTGTGTACAACTTACATATATTTATTTGTTTGTACTCGTTATCACCAAATAATACATGAAATACAAATAACAATGTGTCTAAGGAAAGTTAGTAAAAATGATGTGTACAATAACAATTCAGAAAATATATACATATGTTATTGTATAATTATCAATGACGCAACTTAATACTCTAATTTTTTATATAGATTATTTATTGGAATATTTTAATATCCATACTAGAATTACTTATATCTAAGAAGATTAATAAATCATTATAGTAATAAAGCAGTTTCATGAGATGTTAGTAGTGCGGGTCAGGTTGGGGCGGCTCAACTGAGCCCCGACACGATTCTAGACCCGGAGCACTTAAGAACGGGTCATGGGTCTACCCGTCCCAATGATCCAATGGGACGGGTCTGGACGGGCCAAAATAGGAGCGGGTCGACCGGGTTTGGACCCTAGGCCCGCCCCATAGCCATCCCTAATGGGGAGGGGAAATGTTAGCATATAGGGATTTAATTAGAAAGCCAGCTAGTTTATAGCTGATGCTTGAAGTATGCTTAGCCTGGAAGTTAGTATAGGTAGTCGTTTAGGGAGGATAAACAAGAGATATGGTAGAGTCATACAAGTGTGACTGAGGGTCTTGAATAACTTCGTCGTGAGGAGGGGACCTATCCTTGTTTAGTGGTAGTTGATCAAATTACAATGGAGAGTTTGTCTTGCATGGAACTGTTTTTATGGAAGTAGCTGATAAGGTGCTTGTATCAAGCAGTGGACCATGATTTGAAAGACTCAAAAGATTGCTATCAGTGAAATTAGTGGTTGATATTTGATATGGTTCAGAAGCAGACAAGGGAATGATATATATTGATATAACTTACATATCTCGAGTATAAACTAACTACGCAAATATATATATATATATATATATATATATATATATATATATATATATATATATTAATTTTGGTTAATTTAGCGGGTCTTCCTAAAATTTAGAAACAAATCAATCAAAAGCAAACCACATCAATTATCTTAAACGGTGTATTTAACGTTCGTACCAAAAGTAAATATGGGCCAGAAAGAAAGCTCCATTTAATTAGAAGTATTAGAAATCTTGAACTAATTTTCTCATTTTATAATGTATTCCAATTTTCAACCACTAGGTGGTAACGTAGAGTTAATAACAAGAAATCCAGCAAGGAGGAGCTAAAAAACAAAAGTTGAAATTTGAGTCTCTAGTAAAATAATAAAATACGGAACATATGTAGAATATGCATTTTATGTGATAATTCATCTAGTTCACGTTTTACGTAATAATTTCTGCATCTCTTTCAACACACTGCATATAAATATTATTTGTACTATAGCTTCTCATTATTATTTTATGGTCTCATGTTTTAGTTAATCACCCTTTACCACGAATGGTTCATTTTTGCCCCTGTATTTTCTACTTAGGTTCACCATCACATTTCAGCTAAATACAGATGGTTTAATGTAGTATTCGTTTGCACTAGTTTTGTACATTGAAAGGCCTCAAAAGTCTAGACTCTGTAGTGTGAATTCCGCAAGAAATTATAGTTCAGCAACAAAAAAAATAGTTGGGTGTTAATATGATATACTCTTTTTAGGCGTTCTACAAAACTATGCAACATGAATTGAGAATTTTTAGTGTGAATGCCCAGTCACATGTATAAGCTGTGGCAAAGATATGGGTGTGTGCATGTTTGGCTAAATATATAAGAGTTCACCCTTTTATTTATCATTTCCTTATCATCCTTTTATTTAGTTTGTAAGTATAATATATTCTGAAATTTGTAAATAGTTTAATTTGTAATTATATCGTTTCCACTAAATCAATTTGAAAATAGTTGTAGTTTGTCAATTATACCATTTCCTTGTAATTTTTTTTCATTATGTTAAGTAGTTTGCATGTATGCTATTTTCTGAAATTTGAAAATAGTTCTACTTTAGCAATTTGAAAATAGCATACCTTTTAATGTTCCAACAACAGAAAATAGACTTCCCTGTTAATGCTCATGTACGTCAATTTTCTTTTATATTAGTTCTTACGTTGGTAGTTTATTTCAAAAGTTGGGAGTAAGAATAGAATATTGACCTTTTAAGATACTACATCTCATAAGCTGTTAACATATATTTAACAAAAATATCTCCACATTCTTGAAATTATCATATTTATCGTATCCAACAAATTAGTGATGCTTGGTTTAGTAAAATTAATGTAAACTGATCTATTGTTTTTTTTTGGTTATGGATATCAGAAAATCCATATATAAAGGGAACTATAGTGGACATTGAGTACGTAACATAATTAAGTATGCTGATGTATCATCACTTCTACTGTTAGTTTGGATTGCTTTTGCAGTTGGTTTGAATCGTGGAAATTGAAATTTTGAAATAAGTAGATTTTTGTTTGATAATAACAGAAAACTAAACTCTGCATCAAAGTTTGAAAACTTTTTGATTGCCTATATTGCCAATGGAAAATGATTGGGTGTATTTAAACAGGTGACTATATAATGCTTAACTTAAAATATATTTTGAAAATTAACACATATATGTTAATATTAAAACTCAGTTGTTTTTATGTTTTTAATTTTTTTCATAGGACTGGTATAGAGTACCGTCAAGGAGCTTTGAATTTCGTGCATATGGCAAAGAGAAACCAAGCAAATGTGGAGAAAATTTTGTGTCCATCCATAGATGGTCGAAACCTTAATTGGCATGATGACCACATCATCATTGAGCATTTTATTATAAAAGGAATGGATCACAAATGTAAGAGCAGTAGATGGTATTTCCATGGTGAGCAAATGAATATAGATAAAAAAAACAAAGTCATTTGACACATATGACTTATTCTAGGTGATTTACTATGAAGATGAAGATTTTATGAACCGTGATTTTTTTGCCGATGAAAAGGATAATGATGATCTCAAAGAATATAGGATGAGCTACTTAAGAATTTGGAAGAAGCGGAAACTCCATTGTATAACGATTGCACAGATCATCTGCCATCACCATCTTGTATAATCTTAAATGTTAGACTGTCCTATCCGATATCGGGTTTGGCAAGCTTTTAAATTTGCAATGATTGTTTTTACCAAAGGATAACGTACTTCCCAAAACTTTATATGAATTGAAAAAATTCTTAAACCATTTGACATGGATTTTGAAAAGATACATGCTTGTGAGAATGACTGTTGCCATTTCAGAAAAGAATACAAAGATTTAGATACTTGTCCAAAATGTGGTTCTTCAAGATGGAAGATAAATCAAGATACCAAGGAGATTATACAAGGCGTTCAATTAAAGTGTTGAGATATTTTCCAATAATTCTAAGATTCAGAAGAATGTTTAGATCTCAGAAAATGGCCGAAGATTTAAGATGGCATTTCAATAGTAAAACCAATGATGGAAAAATGCTTCATCCAATGGATTCTATGGCGTGGAATATAGTGGATGAACGGTGGAAACATTTTTCAGCCGATTCACGCAATCTTAGACTTGGTCTTGTTATAGATGGATTCAATCCATTTTCTATGTTGAGTTTCAAGTACAGTTGTTGGCCGATAATACTTGTGACATACAATCCCTCACCTATGTTATGTATGAAGAAGGAAAATATTTTGTTAACATTACTTATTCCTGGTCCAAAGTAGCCCAGGAATGATGTTGATGTACATTTGGCACCTTTGATCGGAGACTTGCATTATTCATGGAGTATTAGAGTTGATGCTTATGACGCATTTAGTAAAACATTGTCTAAAATGAAGCAATTTTGTTATAGATGTTAAATGATTTCCACTTATGGAAAACTTGCTAGATGTTGTGTGAAGGCAGAAAAAGCTTGTCTATTGTGTGGTGTTAATATTCATCATTGTTGGTTGAATCATAATTGAAAGAATGTCTACATGGATCACAGATCAAAGACTTGCATTATTTATGGAGTAATGGAGTTAATGCTTATGATGTGTAACGACCCGAAATTTTCGATCCCGAAAATTCCAAATAGTTAGGAAAAAGAAGAAAGAGATAGAAGAATAAGAAGAACAAAATACCAACATCTCACATTCGCAGCGGATAAAATATAATAACAAATAATAACAGTTTACAAAAGAATACTACATCTGTCGATTACATCTTTAATACATCAGAGTTATACATATATACAGACACTGGATATACACAATTATCATGTCACAGATATACAACAATATAATACAGCTGAAACACTCCATACGTTCTTTCCATCCAGCTCGCCTCCTGAGCTCCAGAATGACCTTACTTGAAAATCTGTAATACTTGGTCTGACCCGAGCGTTACATCAAAGTAACACCCGAGTCAGGCTGGAAACCATCGTGAGTAAACTCATCCAATATGAAATTCCAATGCATAGAACTTATTTGAAACCCGGGGTAAATCGTATCGATTTACAAAGCCATAATTTATTATAGACATCACTTATTCCCCACATCCATTTCTAAGTACCAAGATTTAGATTTAAATAGTCCAATTCATTTAAATCACTTCATTCCAACCTTTAGATTCCACATATCAATTTATAAAAATTCGAAGTGGTTTCGAATATTTTCCAATACCCGACCCCGGTCTCTTCGAGTCTCATTCAAGGCATCCAATATCATTCAATCATCCATAAGCAAACTCGATCACTTCCAAATTAATTTAATTAATTCTAATGAAATTACTAACCTCAATCACTTAAATTCCTTTACTTAACATTAATTAATTCCAAATCAATTAATTAATCATCTCTTAATTATCCATCTTAATTAATCACCCTAGATTAATTATTCTTCAATTACATCCAAGTAATTATCTTTAATTAGTTACACAAATTAATTATTCATAACCAAAAATAATAATTAATTCTTTAATTACTTCACAAATTAATTAACTATAATTAATTACATTAATCCTTAATTCACTATTAATTAATTTCTCATAAATCATTTAGTATTGATTAATTAATCTTAATTAATCAATCTTCAATTACATCATTGATTATATAAATTAATGATTTCTCATTTGCATTTCACTTTATCCTAATCTAATTTAATTTCATTAAATAATTAATCATTAATTAAACTACAAATATTAATCACTCTTGATTTATCTCATCCTCTAATTATCTACCTTTTTATTTACTTCATTAAATAAATTAATTTCTCGTTTTAAAATAGTAATCTAAAGGAATTTAAAACCAAATTCAGTTTTTAAATTCAAATCAATTTTGAAAATGCACTTTAACATTCAAGTTGTTAAAATAATTAAATTTTAAAACTTATTTGTTTGAAAACCCAGATTCACTCTTGAATTCCAGATTTAACTCTGATTGAAAACTTGTTTTAAATCTCTACTTTACAATTTAACTTCAGTTTTTAAATATCACTTTCATTTCTTTCCAATTAATTCTTATTTTTATTCTATAATTATTTCACTTTCAAAATTCACCCTTATATTTCTTTCAAAAATCCAATTTTTATATATTTTGATAACTCAGGGTACCGAAATATTTAAGCAAACCACAACATTCAATATTCCAATTACCAATAATATCCATCACAGAATATCAATCACTTCAATATATACTGTATACTACTATATATAATATAGCACATCAAAACAATCCAATCATTCAACAAATTATTTAAATTTAACCATTTAAATTTAAAGGAAATCCACATGAGGGAGATTAACTCACCTTTGAATTTGTTTTGCAAATCCGATCCAATCTCGGCTTGGCTTCACGGTTTTTCGGCCTTGTATAAACATTAGGTGATTTATTAATATTCGAACAAATCGAACAATCCATTACTGTTCAATAAATTTATTTTAATCTAGTAGTTTAAATTTAAACTAATATTTTCCTGTAAAAATCCTTTAGTAACTAAAATAGTTGAATAGGTTAATAAAACAAATTAATCACCCAAATACATTGTTTATAATAAGCTAGTGGATTTTAAAAATGTGTGTATGTAAATTTTATTTCCATTTACGAAATACATATAAAAACAATCTATATAAGTCTAAAAGTCTAATTTTCTATATAAACCCTTATATATTTATTTAAAGTCCTATATATATATAATTTCTATTTATTGCATATATATTAAAATATATGTGTATTTATATTTAAAAAAAATCCTCCTTTTCTTTTTTGTAAAAATAAACAGTAATTAACTTCATTATTAAATTCTTAAAACAGATTCCCTTTTTAAAAACCTTACTTTATATATATAAATTGAAATAATCTGTATCCATCCCACTGCCATAATTTTCTTCTGTATATATATATATATATATATATATATATATATATATATTAAATCAAAATTTAATTGAGAAAAATGATTCGAATACCTCACTGCTCCAGCTGAAATTGTCGCCGCCTCAAACACATTGAGATGGAGTTCCAGGCGATCACTGCTTCCCACCTCACGACCAAACCCACCGAAGTCGCCTGTGGCTCGAGCAGTCGCGCGACTACAAACCCTAGTTGAGCATGGCAAAACCCTCGGCCTCCCTCCTCGACAATCACAAAATCGCCCTGTCCTCCAATCCATGCACGCGAGTCAAATGCCTCGACCCGAGGTACTACGATGCTGATGCGGCTGTTCAGGCTCGAAGTTGCCCCTTTCCCAATTGTCTCACCTCAACTTGTAGCCCACAGTCTCGATCCATGCTCCACGAGATCATTCTCGCGATTTCCACTCGGCTTTCCCTTTTTTTTTTAAGCTGAAGACGAATTGATTTGGGTAGTAGATTCTTTCGGCCATGGATCGTTTCTTAATTCCTATCCTTCGAAGTGATCTGCTTGGGTTATAAAAAGAAAAGGAGGAGGGAAGCGTGATATAGAAGACTGAAGTGAAATTAAAGTTGCGTGTACGAGTGGAGATAGTGATTTGAGGGAGCTACAGTGATTTGTAGGCAAAAATTTTGATTAGAAAGAAAGGCAGCTGAATGTTGGGTTGTATGGGAATAATTATATATATTTAATTTAAATTCAAATTCAAAACGTCTCGATTACGTGGCTTAAAAATTTTGAACTCCTATCAAGGCGTGCCACCAGGCGTTTATAATGTAATACCCCTATTACAAACACGATGGAAAAGGTTTCGAGTCCTAATTCGATCGTAGGGAGAAGATAGCTTTTTGAACCTAGTTATTATATTAAATTTCGATTAAATTTCCAGCGCGTTTACTTATCGTACGGTCAAATGATCCCTCCAAACACTACAAAAATTGAAATCCGATAATAATACAATATACGGATCCAATGAAACTGGTTTCGTCAAATTCCGAGTCTGTGCCTCAGAATGCTATTTTAAAATATCGATTTTAAACGATATATTTTTAAAACTGAACAAATCACCTTTAAATTAAATTCCAACCATTGTATTATCTTCAGTAACAACATTATTAATTTTAAAGCCTTCAAATTATTCTTAATAGGCTTAAAACTGAAGGTTCAATAATTTATCCAAATTCAAATTATTAAATTCAATAGATCCAATCGCCAAATTCAAACTGATATTTGAATTCAAGTTAAAAGTTAACTTTTAAATATCTAAAATCAATTAAACATCCCAATTTAAATTGTTAGAAATTCCGGGTCGTCACATTCCTCCCCCCTTAAAAGAATTTCGTCCCCGAATTTGCTAGTTAAGAAGAATGTTTCAATACCCATTACTTTTTTTCCAAAACCAAACAGTTTTATCAACTTGCCGTAACATATCTTTTTATAAAAGACCCATTATCATTCTTACAAACTTCCCAAACTCTCCCACAGTTTTCAAACAATACCCTTTTGCTCAATCATTCAAATTTCAATTTAAAACCAAATTTGAATTATCAAAATTTCCTCAAAAATTTTCTAACTCTCTAAATTTTCGAAAAAAAATTCCAGCGTCTCCTTTGCGCGGCTAGCTCGATACAACTACAAAATGCCTCTACGGGCCCCCAAATTTCTAAAGAAAACAAAATGCCAAGTGGCTAGATCAAAAACCTAATCAAATTCCATACAGATATTTAAATACATACCTTTTTCTCGAGCAATTCAAATTTATCTTCTGAAATCAAAACCAATTTTCCTTTCCCTTTATTACCTGCATATCTTACTTAGCAATAATATCCAATCGTAACTTTTCAAATCATTTTATACATTTCCTTACATAGGTTTCATATCTACTTCTATTCAAATTAGTTTTCCCATTTCCATATGAATTCAATTTGTCTTCAATTCTGAATATTGAATTTTATCTTCCATTTATAAGTGATTCATATCATTATTTTAAATTAATTTCATCCACTAATTTATTTTAATTTTCAATTTGAAACCGTTTTGCCGTTAACAAAATTTTTTCCAAAAATTTTCAAAATATTCTAACTCTCGAAATTTTCGAAATTTTTTAGCAGAGTCTTCTTTTTACGGAGGAGATTTTGCAATTTGACAAGAGATATAAATACACACACACACACACATCGACCTACACAATCGAAAAAACAAAAACAATTCATATTTTCTATTTTTATTGCGTAGGCGTATCTTTATTTAGCATTTTAAGCAAGCGGCTTAGCAATTAGTGCAACCAAATCCAGTCAAACGACCTTCAGATACCTATACTTACTCAATTTAAATGTGTAGTGCCATATATAGAAAATATATTAGCATTTCACTTACTTTCAATAGCTAAACACATGCATTTCGTAAGCAACAAGCACCAAATGCTTCCTATAAGCGATTTATAAAATTTTAAAGCTAATTCAATTGCTTTCAACCAATTCATATGCCATTTCATTAAATTTTAATGGTTTTCAACTCAATTTCTTACGTTCAATTCATTTTTAAGAAAAATAAACTCATATTCACTTCAATTGATCTTAAAACCAATTTATTCAATCTTTATCAACTCATAAAATTTTAATTACCTTTGTTTACATCAAACGACGACTATTTTTATGTAAATTCTACGATATACGCTTAATAGAGTATCCATTTAGAGTATCCATTTTAGTTTATAACTACTTCAAATTAATTTCAACTCATTCTGTATTTAATTCCATTTCATTTCTAATTTATTCACCAACCACACATTTGCATTTCATTTAATCTCCGCATTGGTTTCATTTTAAAACTATTTCATTGAGCTTGACAACATTCGATGCTTATATTAATATCCATTTTCCAAATAAATTTAACCCAAACTTTTATTTAATGGTCTTCCATTCTTAATCGAAACCAAGCTTTTATTGACTTAAGTAATTTTACTTCAATTTAATACGTCCCATAACTTAAGTTCATTCTGATAACCCAATTCCAATTAAAACTTTGATTTAATTTTTATTCAATCAGACTTCATCCATTTATTATTTCATTCAATTAACCCATTTATTCACCCCCATTTTAAAATTTTAATTCATCTACTTAATTCATTTTCGAATTTATTTTATTAATACGAAGCCATTCTCAATTTATTTTTACTCACCCAGGTTTTTGTTTGCAACTCAAACCATTTCTATTATAATTCAATTCCATTTATTTTTACAACATCTCCACTTATTTTAATTCATTATCGAATCCTTGTCGAATTCTATTTATAATTCGAGTTCATTTCCAAACTCCATTATTAACTTACAGTCCATTTTATTTAACCGAGTTAAATTTGATTAATATACTCTATCAAATAATTTATTTAGCTAATTAGCTTACTTTCCTTTTTAATTCAATATTCGATTTTATTACAAAAGTCACTTCATTATATTTTCCTGATTTCAAACTTGTTTTTTTTCATAATCCCAATTTAGATTGTCTTTCATTTTCCAAAATTCTAACACTTTTATTTTAAAATTTTAGAAATACTTTCAAATTTACATAATACTATTAAATAGCTTTTTATAAAAATACTTCTCATAACTCGATGTCTCAACCAATCCATCCTTGTTCTCATAGAAATTCGGTCATACGTTTATCAGGCATAGGACTAAAAATCTATAAGTACTTGATAAGCCCGTTTCAACACCCAGTGAAAATACTTGGGAAAATGATTTTATTGAAAATATAGAAAACAATTTTTGAAAATAGAGGAAATATCTTTGGTGCGAATGCTCTGGAAATCATCACCCCCATCCATGGTCGCAGTTACATCCTAGGTTACGACCATCGCAGCAAAAGTCCATGTAACTGTAGGCACTCCGTTCCCCTCGATTACGCTATGGAACCCACAACAGATCGCAGTTACATTTCAGGGTTATGTTGCCATCGCAGCAAAAGTTCATGTAACTGTAGGCATCATCGCCCTCGATTTTCGCTGTCAAAAATGAAACTTCTTCACTCCTACATAGACCGTAGTCTACCGATGTAAAATCAAACGCAGACTGTTGGCTCTCAGCGGCACACACGACTTTCGCTATGTTACCATAGGTCGCAGTCTACCGATATAAAATCAAACGTAGACCGTTGGCTCTCAGCACAACACATGACTTTCGCCATGGTCTACAGTAGATCACAGTGACATCGAGTTACACTGTCGTCACAGCATAACCCAAATGGCTCTGTAGGCATCAGCGCCCCTCGACATTCGCTACACACTACTCATAATCCTCAGGAACTAGTTTTGTCCGGACTCCTCATAGGATCAACTTTAGAACTCCCGTTAGGGTTCACGACAGCACCACTCGGTGGCACTCCTGAGAAGTTCATTTCAAGGGAGCGCCTTTTTCCCCAGAGCCATTATCAAAACACTTTATACTATACACATATAGTATCTTTCAAATCATACACCTAGTATGATCTGATACAAAGCTTCTTTACACAAAATCTATTATCCCAAAATCGATAATTCTCAAACCAGGCTTTCCAAATTCCAATATTGATTTTACCCAAAAATCAAAAGCCTTTCCAAATCCAAAGGTTCCGAAATCTTTTTCCAAAATCCTCATAAGATCCTTTATATATATACATATATATAAAAAAGAAATTTAAAAACTTTGGATCATTTCAACCTTGTATAAAACTCCTTTTATACTTCAAACAGTTTCAAAATCCTTTTCTTCCGGCAATAGATTCAACAAGGGGAGATTTATCTTATATAACAAAGATATATAACTTTGTTTATTCAAAATCAAATATTCAAATTTGATTACTCTTTCCAATATCAATTTAATTCAAATCTGTATGATGTACACTTATCATCCGTACGCTATACCAATATGATCGCTCACTCGACCACACATTTTCACTTCCGAACTAGTATCGTCCACCCGACTTTGTAGTGCGGACTCAGATCTGGTTTCTTGATCAGAAACCGCCATTCTCCTTGCATAGATATAACTATGATAGAGAATATCCAGAACCAATCAACAATCCATATCCAGGTTCGCCGTCGAAAATCGAGTGAAAAATCTCAACTCGGATCGATAAACTATCTCGAAATTTTGTGCTCGAATCTGGATCAAATCACTATGCGAATAGAATAATATACGTACATCCTATGTATTTAAATTCATTGATTATTAGCTAAATCAATTTCATTTCCATTCATCCTCACTTTGAATTTTATTCACTTATTCACATTTGCCATAACCCCCATTTGGATTATCACTTCAATTCTTATCCCAGATGGGTATTTAATCAATAACAGTTTGAATTCCGACCGATTTATCTTGGTAAAATAGCTTGAAAATTTTAAAAGTAGACAAGTAGCTAAAAAATAATTATTAGTTTGCAAAATAGCTGTAAAATAGTTAATTAATTGTAAAATATTTGGAAAATAGTTGAATAGTTTCAGAAATTTTAGTTAATTGCAAAATAGTTGTAAAATAGTAATTAATTTGTAAAATAGTAGTTAGTTTATAAAACAGTTGAAAAATTGTTAAATAGTTCCAAAAATAATTGTAAAACAAATATAAAATAATTTGGCTTTAAAAAGAAAGGTTGTACATATTAAATAGCTTGGAAAAATAAGTTTATATTGAAACAATTTATATTGAAAATAGTCCAGAGCCAAAACTGTTCACTTCCCTATCAATTCAATTTAAATTTCCACTTCCATTTAAATTGAATCAATTCCAATTTGAATAATCTTCAATTTTCATTGAAATTGATTTAACCCCAATTCAAGTTGAAACAATCCTGATTTCTTTCCTAATTTAAATCAAATTCCATTTGATGTTAAACATATTCAACTTTAATTACAATCCCAAATTATTCCAATCAATTTGGACTATCATCATTTGAACCCACTTCAATTTCAAATCATTTCAATTTTATCCAACCCAAATTGTGCATTTAAATTTTTAGACTTATACATCTTCAATCACAAATCCAATTAATTCAAATCAAATTCAACTTTGAACTAATTCAATTTCAGTCTTAGTTTTAAACCGTCTCGAATTATATAATTTCGAGTTAAATTTTTAAATGTTGATTTAATCCTTTAAATCAAGTCACCTTATCTCTTTAAACCATTTAATTCTAAATCCATTTCAAGCTTATTTTCATTTAATTTTGATTTGGTTGTATCTCTATTACCACTTAATTTAATTCCAATTCAAGATTTTAGTTTGGTTTTCTTAAATTTAATTCTAATAATTTAACAATCAATCACCTTAGTATTTATTAGAAGGAAATATTGCTTTATATATCAAAATATATTTTTATATAAAATCATTTAAAACCTTTATATAAGAAAATAACAAGTACGCTCATATATATATATATATATATATATATATATATATATAGACACACACACACTCAACTCATCCTAGAGTACTACGGACTCTATTTAAGGAGTAATTCCCACTAGAACCAAGGTTCTCGCTTAACCTTTCAGCTCTGATACCAACTGTAACGACCTGAAATTTTCGATCCTGAAAATTCCAGATAGTTAGGAAAAAGAAGAAAGAGATAAAAGAATAAGAAGAACAAAAATACCAACATCTCACATTCGCAGCGGATAAAATATAATAACAAATAATAACAGTTTACAAAAGAATACTATATCTATCGATTACATCTTTAATACATCAAAGTTACACATATATACAGACATTGGATATACACAATTATCATGTCACAGATATACAGCAATATAATACAGCGGAAACACTCCATACGTTCTTTCCATCCGGCTCGCCTCCTGAGCTCCAGAACGACCTTACCTGAAAATCTGTAATACTCGGTCTGACCCGAGCATTACATCAAAGTAACACCCGGGTCAAGCTGGAAACCAGCGTGAGTAAACTCATCCAATATGAAATTCTAATGCATAGAACTTATTTGAAACCCGGGGTAACTCGTATCGATTTACAAAGCCACAATTTATTATAGACATCACTTATTCCCTACATACATTTCTAAGTACCAAGATTTAGATTTAAATAGTCCAATTCATTTAAATCACTTCATTCCAACCTTTAGATTCCACATATCAATTTATAAAAATTCAAAGTGGTTTTGGATATTTTTCATTACCCGACCCCGGTCTCTTCGAGTCTCATTCAAGGCATCCAATATCATTCAATCATCCATAAGCAAACTTGATCACTTCCAAATTAATTTAATTAATTCTAATGAAATTACTAACCTCAATCACTTAAATCCCTTTACTTAACATTAATTAATTCCAAATCAATTAATTAATCATCCCTTAATTATCCATCTTAATTAATCACCCTAGATTAATTATTCTTCAATTACATCCAAGTATTATCTTTATTAATTACACAAATTAATTATTCATAACCAAAAATAATAATTAATTCTTAAATTACTTCACAAATTTATTAAATATAATTAATTACATTAATCCTTAATTCACTATTAATTAATTTCTCATAAATCACTTAGTATTAATTAATCTTAATTAATCAATCATCAATTACATCATTGATTATATAAATTAATGATTTCTCATTTGCATTTCAATTTATCCTAATCTAATTTAATTTCATTATATAATTAATCATTAATTAAACCACAAATATTAATCACTCTTGATTTATCTTATCATATAATTATCTACCTTTTTATTTACTTCATTAAATAAATTAATTTCTCATTTTAAAATAGTAGTTTAAAGGAATTTAAAACTAAATTCATTTTTTAAATTCAAACCAATTTTAAAAATGCACTTTAACATTCAAGCTGTTAAAATAATTAAATTTTAAAACTTATTTGTTTGAAAACCCAGATTCACTCTTGAATTCCAGATTTAACTCTGATTTGAAATTTGTTTTAAATCTCTACTTTACAATTTAACTTCAGTTTTTGAATATCACTTTCATTTCTTTCCGATTCATTCTTATTTTTATTCTATAATTATTTCACTTTCAAAATTCACCCTTATATTTCTTTCAAAAATCCAATTTTTATATATTTCGATAACTCAGGTTACCGAAATATTTAAGCAAACCATATCATTCAATATTCCAATTACCAATAATATCCATCACAGAATATCAATCACTTCAATATATACTATATACTACTATATATAATATAGCACATCAAAACAATCCAAACATTCAACCAATTATTTAAATTTAGCCATCTAAATTTAAAGGAAATCCACATGAGGGAGACTAACTTACCTTTGAATTTGTTTTGCAAATCCCATCCAACCTCGGCTTGGCATCACGGTTTTTCGACCTTGTAAAAACACTAGGTGATTTATTAATATTCGAACAAATCGAACAATCCATTACTGTTTATTAAATTTATTTTAATCTAATAATTTAAATTTAAACTAATGTTTTCCTGTAAAAATCCTTTAGTAATTAAAATAGTTGAATATGTTAATAAAACAAATTAATCACCTAAATACATTGTTTAAAATAAGCTAGTGGATTTTAAAAATGTGTGTGTAAATTTTATTTCCATTTACGAAATACATATAAAAATAATCTATATAAGTCTAAAAATCTAATTTTCTATATAAACCCTTATATATTTTTTTAAATTCCTATATATATATAATTTCTGTTTACTGCATATATATTAAAATATGTATGTATTTATATTTAAAAGAAAATCCTCCTTTTCTTTTTTGTAAAAATAAACAGTAATTAACTTCATTATTAAATTCTTGAAACAGATTCCCCTTTTAAAAACCTTACTTTCTATATATATATATATATATATATATATATATATATATATATATATATATACACAGAAGAAAATTATGGCAGTGGGATAGATACATCACTGCTCTAGCTGAAATTGTCGCCGCCTCAAACACATTGCGATAGAGTTCCAGGCGATCACTGCTGCCGACCTCACGACCAAACCCACCGAAGTCGCCTGTGGCTCGAGAAGTCGCGCCGCTACAAACCCAAGCTGAGCATGGCAAAACCCTCGGCCTCCCTCCTCAATAATTACAAAATCGCCCCGTCCTCCAATCCACGCACGCGAGTCAAACGCCTCGACCCGAGGTACTGCGACGCTAATGCAACTGTTCGGGCTCGAAGTTGCCTCTTTCCCAATTGTCGCACCTCACCTTGCAGCCCATAGTCTCGATCCATGCTCCACGAGATCAAGCTCACGATTTCCTCTTGGCTTTCCCCCTTTTTTTAGATGAAGACGAATTGATTTGGATAGTAGATTCGTTCGACCATGTATCATTTTTTAATTCCTATCCTTCGAAGTGATCTGCTTGGATTACAAAAAGAAAAGGAGGAGGGAAGCGTGATATAGAAGACTGAAGTGAAATGAAAGTTGCGTGTACGAGTGGGGACAGTGATTTGAGGGAGCTGCAGTGATTTGAATGCAAAAGTTTTGATTAGAAAAAAAGGCAGTTGAATGTTGGGTTGTATGGGAATAATTATATATATTTAATTTAAATTCAAATTCAAAACGTCTCGATTACGTGGCTTAAAAATTTAAAACTCCTATCAAGGCATGCCACCAGGCGTTTATATTGTTATACCCCTATTACGAACACGATGGAAAAGGTTTCGAGTCCTAATTCGATCGTAGGGAGAAGATAGCTTTTTAAACCTAGTTATTATATTAAATTTCGATTAAATTTTCAGCGCGTTTACTTATCGTACGGTCAAACGATCCCTCCAAACACTACTAAAATTGAAATTCGATAATAATACAATATTACGGATCCAATGAATCAGGTTTCATCAAATTCCGAGACTGTGCCTCGGAAGGCTATTTTAAAATATCGATTTTAAACGACATATTTTTAAAACTGAACAAATCACCTTTAAAATAAATTCCAACCATTATATTATCTTCAGTAACAAAATTATAAATTTTACAAACCTTCAAATTATTTTTAATAGGTTTAAAACTGAAGGTTCAATAATTTACCCAAATTCAAATTATTAAATTCAATAAATTCAATCGCCAAATTCAAACTGATATTTGAATACAAGTTAAAATTTAACTTTTGAATATTTAAAATCAATTAAATATCCCAATTTAAATTGTTAGAAATTCCGGATCGTCACATGATGCATTTAGTAAACATTTTTTTAAAATGAAGCAATTTTTCTATGGACGGCAAATGATTTTCCACCTTATGGATATCTTGCTGGATGTTGTGTGAAGGCAGAAAATGCTTGTCCATTGTGTGGTGCTAGTACTCATCATTGTTGGTTGAATTATAGTCGAAATAATTTCTACATGGATCATAGAAGATATCTACCTTTGTCAGATTCATGGATGAAACAAAAGACTTGGTTTGATAACATCGCGGAGAAAGTTAATGCTCGTAGAATTTTAACTGGAAGAAATATTTCTGTATTGTTAAAAGATTTTCCAAATAATTTTAGGAAAGGAAATAAAAGAAAATAAGGAGAATAGGAGTAATAAGAAAAAGAACATTAAGATAAAGTCCATTAAACTAAAAAAGTGGAAGAGGAATATGGAAGATAGACACGATAAAGATAGCGATCCTATACAATGGGAGCTATCAAGGTGGAAAATGAGATTGATTTTCTTTGATTTGCCATATTGGGAGGTTAGTAGATTTTTTTCAAATGTTTAAACAATTAAAAAAATGTATAATTAACTTACAATAATTATATGTATAGGTACTTCGTGATTATATAGATGTAATGCATATAAAGAAAAAACATTGGTGAAAGCATATTGGCCACAATGTTGCATGATAACAAATCAAAAGATGGAACCAACTCCGGATAGGATCTAGAGTAGTGGGGAATTTGGCATGAGCTTCATGTATAGGCTCGTGGGAAGAAAACATATCTTTCGTTAGCTCTTTATGCATTGTCAAATTTCGAGAAAATAATATTTTGCACAAGATTGTATGATTTCAAAGGACCCGATGGTTATTATTCAAATTTGAAAAATCATATATCATTGGAGGATTGTAAAATTAGTGGCTTGAAATCACATGATTTCCATGTTTTAATGGAACACTTGTTGCCTATAGCAATTAGAGGATTATTGTTAAAGAAGGCAAGAAAAGCAACAATTCGCTTACATTCATTTTTCAACAAATTATGTCAACGTGTCCTTGATAAAGAGAAGTTGCAACAATCAATGTTGAAATTATTGAAATTCTATATGAGCTTGAAAAATATTTTCCACCCATCGTTTTTTGACATAATGGTACATTTTTCAATTCATCTAGATAAATAAGCACTAATCTGTGGACCGATTCAATTCATTGAATGTATCCATTTGAAAGATATATGAAGATGCATTAAGATTATGTAAGAAACTATTTACGACCAGAGGGATGTATGGCAGAATCTTATTTTACAGATGAATGCATGCGGTTTTTTTAGTGAATTTAAAAAAAAACAGAACACATTAAGGAGATAGAGGCTCAAAATGAAGATTATGAAATCAATGTAATACTCAAGGGATGTCCAATTTCAAAGTCTAAGACAGTTACATTATCCTCCAATGAGAAAGAAAGTGCTCATTTAGTCATATTAATGAATATGACCATGGTGGAACCATTTTTTAGAGTAAGTATATGTTACATTATGTTTCAATTGTTTATTGTGTTTGTACTAGTAAATATAACTTAACATGCCTTGTTTTATACTAGTTTGCATTTGAAGGAATCACAAAAATCAAGCAAGCGGAGGGAAAGAAATTCAACCTTGATTTGGGAAACACATACAAAATGTTTTGCTGATTGGATTAAAAAAAATGTAAAATGAATTTTTGAACATATTCTCATTTGATTAAGAATATTATTCTAAAATATCCATTGTAAATAAAACTTTTTGTAGATATCTATTAACTCTAATGATCACAATGAAATGTTGAAGTGGATTGCATATGGTCTGAAGTATGATGCCTTATCTTACAAAGGATATATCATCAATGGGCAATAGTTTCACATAAAAGATGTAGGGAGAGAAATTCAAAATAGCGGAGGGACTTATGATGCGACTACTATGTGTAGAGCAAGTGCAGAAGATATCTCTCAAGTAGTTGATGTGGTCACTTATTATGGAATATTGACTGACACAATTTTAATAGATTATCATTTGCTTTTTATTCTCTATTTAAGTGTCGTTGGGCACATATAGGAAATGGAGTAAAAATGGATGAAGATGATTTCACTTTTGTCAATTTACATCAAAATCAATCAACATTTTTAAAAGATCCATACATCCTTGCATCTCAAGCAAAGCAAGTATTTTATTCAAGGAAAAATGATTTTTCGAGTTGTATGTTGTAATGAAAGCACCACCAAGAGGTTTTCATGATTTAGAGACAAATGATTATGTAGAAGGAGCTATCAATGTTGTGGAAGATTGGGACGTAACTGATATGGATATTGAAAATGTTAGCTATGTTAGGGAGGACTGCTAAGGTATACTTGAGTAGTTTAAATACTTTGTCTGATCACGGAAGCTGTTTTTGAGTATATGGATATGTCATTCTTGTTTGTTTTTCCACTGTTTGCTCCTAAGACCAATGATTGTTGTGTGAGAAATGATGTTGCAATTAAGGTAATGTGACTACTATTTGTGTCTAAATTAGACAAATGTAATTAATATGTTTAATAACAAATTAATATTTCATGTATGCAAGTATTGAGTTATTGATTATCATAGAGATCAACATACTTGAAAGCACTCTGAATCTTCATCATGAAGGTTTTCATGTTGTTTTTTATTTTATTTTAGATTTTTAGAACATCTTGATATCAATATGAAGTGAAGTCTTTTTTCTTGATATCAAATTATTATTATTATATTTTCTTGATGCCTTTTTGACATAAAAGAATTTCTGGATAATGGTTGTCATCTCTTCTTTTCTGCTTCAGTTAATATACTTCATGAATTAAGATAGATAAATAAATCAAAAGTAAATGAAAATAAGTTAGCATTTTGTTTCTAAAACTGACCTGATAGTAGAAAATTAAATTCAGTGTAATATAACCAGTCTTTGAATAACTTATGATTTGCACACTATTCATGCATTACAGTTGGCTCCCTACAATTAATCATCAATTATTGTCAACTTCTTTTCTAGAAATTATTTCTTATGGTTATGTATATCTTATAACACTAACGTATAAATTTGTAATCGTATGTGTCTAAATATAGAGAGTTATATGTCTAAAGAGAGTTTGTGCATTCATTGGTAGAGGGGCTTTGCTTTGTCACGATGTATAGTTTGTTAAATTAGTAGCAACACATGCGAAAAACGCATAATCTATCATGTTTATATACATTAATATTTGAGTATATTGTGCTTTTTCATGTGATGTAGTTTGATAGAAATGTGATATAGTTTGATAAAATGTGTAGTAAATTCAAATTAACTAGATACAAAGGTACATCAACAAAAAGAATAGTCTATATATCTAGACAGCCACATTTCTATACAAAAGAATAATGAACTCATGTGATGAATTATAGTTTTGGTTATGCTCTTACAAACTGAAAACGTTAATATACAAAAAGGCTAAGAGGAATGCCACTTCTTTTGTTTATTCTCCTTGGATTTTTTTTTTCCGTTTTCGACTCCTTTTTTATTAGCTTTAAGAAAACTATTCCAGTTGGATCATGAGAGATGCCTTCACCAATCACTTCCAAACCACTATTTCCTTGGAAAAGGTTTTCATCCTCTTTTCCTCCTAATGACCTTATCTTTCAACATCTCTGATTCACTTTACGTTAAAAAGTAATAGTATATTTACATTAAACTAGCTATATGTTCAGATTTTTTTACATACACTAGCTTTAAATTACACTATTTATTGTATGTAGATTCTCATGTCTTGATAAAAGTATGTTTTTCTATTTTTAATTGGACATGAGCGATTAGCACTTTAGAATTTATCCAAAACATGGCTAATTTGAATTTAGTATACATTTGTAATTTGTACCATAAATAAGCTCTAGTGTATGCTATTCTATTTTAAGCATATGGAGTGGATGTATCAGTACTATGTAATTGTACTTTTAGCTTGTCGTATCCTCGAACGCCATGGACAAGAAAGAAATTGTATATTTGCATACATTCATCTTGACCGTGTCCAACTAATAGGACGATCTTAGAAGAATATATGTACTATGTAATTATATCATTGTCAATTTAAATATGTGATGACCTTAACACTGAAATTACCTTATTAATACATGTTTTAACAGAAAAAGGATGTGCATACAAGCTTTGTACGTACTCGCCAACAATTGAAGAATGAGAAATCCCTAAAGTATAGGCCAAAGATCAAATATATTGAGCCAATCGGTGAAGCTTGCAATGTAGGCAAGGAATAAGAATTAGGGCACGATACGATTGTTGTGTGAAGAAAATGAAATCAATTGTGAAGAAAATGAAATACATGAAGAAATTGAAATGCCATGTGAAGAAAATGAAATGCATGAAGAAGATGAAATGGCTTGTGAAGAAAATGTTAATGCTGATATGGTAATCGATTAATCGAGAGACCAAGTGAAGCTGAAACTGCAAATATAAATGGAAAAAAACATGCTAGAGGTCCAACAAAAGTAAAAAGACTCCCGTTAAATCTTGAGAATCGAATTGAGTTTGACTTCAATGAGGAGCGTGTTTAACGACGGAAAATAATATCGATTAGAATAACGTCGAAAATATAACGTAACAAAACCGCAAGCACACAACATACAATCGTAGTATGTATGTTGTAACGACCCGGAAATTTCGATCGTGAAAATTCCAGATAGTTAGAAAAAGAAGAAAAGAGAAAGAAGAAGAAACAGAAATAGGTCATAGAAACCTCACATTCGCAGCGGATCAAAATATAATATCACATAAATAATAGTTTAACAAAGAAGAACTATACGCTTATATTTTATACATCAGAGTTACAACTATTACCAATCACTGGACAGTTAAAATAACTCGTCCCAGAAGATAACAAAAATATACACAGCGGAATTCTCTCCATATGTTTCTGTCATCTAGCTTGCCTCCTGAGCTCCGGAACGTCCTTACCTAAAAATCTGCAATACTCGGTCTGGCCCGAGCATTACATCAAAGTAACACCCGGGTCAGGCTGGAAACCAGCGTGAGTAAACCCATCTAACAAGAAATACAAAAGCATACAACTATTATATAACCTGGGCAACTTGTATCAATTACAAGTTCACAAATCGTTATAGACATTTCTTATGTTTCTCACCAATTTCTAAGTACCAAAACTTAGATTAAATGGTCCAAGTTACTTAAATTATTCCATACTAGCTTACTGATTTCACACATCAATTTATAAAGAATCGAAGTAGTTTCGGGTATTTATCAATACCCGACTCCTGTCTCTTCGGATTCAATATAGTATTAATCCAACTTATTCAAGTGGGATTCAATTCAACTATAACACAAGATGTCACTTTTACATGGCAAATCGTCATCGATAGATAATCACAATATCATTGTATATTTAAACATATCATATCACGTAATATTTCACATCAGGGATTCAGCCAATTCAAAGCATTAACATCATTAAATCATTCATGTGCAAGATTTACCACTTTCAAAATTTATTTCATTTGTCTCTAATTAAATTTAATTTTTTTCCTTAATCACTTAATTTACCTTTACTTAACACTAATTAATTTCAATCAATTAATAAATCATCTTTTTATTATCCATCTTAATTAATCATCTTTGATTAATCATCCCTTAATTAATATAAGTAATTAATTCTTCATAAATCACACAAATTAATCTACCTCTACCCATCCATATTAATTACATTGATTCTTAATTACTTACTTAAATGAATTATTTACATCTATTAACTATCTTTTAATTAATTCCACACATTAATTAACTAACCCTTAACGAATCAAGTAATTAACTATTCTTAATTAATTAAACCATTTTCTTTAAATTAATTGCATTAGTTAATTATCTCTTAGTTACTAGTCAATGACCCTTAATTAAATTAGACTCATTAACCATTCCCTAATTACTTCCCTAAGTAATTACGCTTTGATAAATTTATTAACCTTCATTAATTACATTAAATAATTAACCTTTTAAATTTATTTCTAAATTATAATATTCATTTCATTAAAACAATACTTAGAACTTTATTTCAAAATTTTCCCAACATATAATTACTAAAAATTAAATAATTTAAACATTCCTTTATTGTTCAGATCTTGAAACTTGTGTAAAACTTGTTTAAACATACGCTGGGAAAAACTAACTCATTTTAGAATATACTTTTAATCTTTTAAACTTGTTTAAATCATTTTAGTCTTACTTTATTTACTTTCACATCCAGATTTCAAAAATTATATTTGAACCCACCTATACACTTAGAGTCTGACTAAACTTTCACAAGCTTTCACCAAAATTTGGAAACCACGATAATTCACAAACGAAACACCTTCCTGTAAACCCAAAGCGAACTCGAGAATTTCCCTTACTATCCCGAGCTTCTCTTCGTGACCCAACCCGAGTCACTTCCCATCTCCAAAACACTGACACTCCAAACTTGACGTGCACGTACACCGATGCTTCACGCCGCCATGACCTTCACCGCTACCTTCCATATGTCGGCGACGAACCTAAGAGTCGACTTCGACCATCAATTCAACACCACCTAACCCAACTCGAATTTGAGTATTCCAGTGGAAACTGGAACCTGACCTCACCAGCAAACTACCCCTAAACCACCGTCGCCGTTCACCAGAGTTCTCTAAACTCCGTCCATGGCCTCTCAAGTCCCCATGCCATCGATCACCAGAAGCACTCATAGCTCGATTCACCAATGAAGCCTCTGTGATCAATTTCCCTAACTTCGATAGAACTAGGGTTAATCAACTCAAATGAACTATCGCTGACGCCACGGCGATCTACCCAACTCCTTGTCATTTTTCCCAGTCTCAACGATCACCAGGCAAGCTCCAGCCAAAACCTCAACCTCCAAAATCTTCCCAGTCACCAAACTTGATCGAAAACCAAAATATGATAATTCCCAGATTGCAAACCCAAAACCAAACTAAAACTCATGAAATTTGTTCCAAAAATCGAGTTTTCCAAAGTTGAATTAACTTACATGCTTGAACTAGATTATTTAAATTTTTCATCGATTTTGAAAAGATCAGCTGTTTTACTGATTGCAGGTGAATTTTTAACATATAATACATAACTCATTTTGAAAAGATCAGCTGTTTTACTGATTCCAGATAAATAGTTGAGTTGATTTTTGGCTTTGTTTTTAATCCTGCAATCTAAAGAGGGAAGAACAGTTTAAATGCACACATATATCCAGAGATTCATGCAATATATACACTTGCAAAGTACAAATCTAATCCAGGAATTCATATGCGCAAAAATCTATTTAAGCTTTAAAAATATGGAATTACTCACCTGAAAAATAATGTTTTGGAATAGAGAGTACTACTGTTTTGAACTGTAGTTTGATCTGCTTTTTAAACTACTTGCTTTAGATTTTTCCCAAAAAAAAACAACTTATTCTAATACAATTTGATTCAAATGAACAAAGCTTAAAAATTGAAGAATATGATTCTGGACTTGTATATTTTTTTTTAAAGAAAAACTAAACAGAGGCTAATTATCTAAATATACTCAGTCCTGCACTTGTGTATAAGTTCAATACTTCAACTATTTTCCAGTCAATACTAATCCATGCATATCATAAACTCAACTTTTCTTCACAGATTATATCATACATTAAACAATTCAAGATTTCTAGTTTTAAAGCTATAGTTTACTCACAGACATTCCAAAAAGAACAGAATAAACTAGGCAGATGACTCACCTGCTGTTATTTGTTCGAGTTGAATCTTATATGTTTTAGTTACAGAAGAATTTGATTGAGGAGAAAATATGTGAAGACTTTTATCCAAAATGTAAAATAGCCTCTTCTCCCAAATTATATCATTAAATTTTAAAGAGAAAACAAACACGGCACATGTTTATTTACATGTTAACCCAAGTTACACTTGTTAATTCCATGAATTATAATGCTTACAAATGTTTAAAACTTTAATTTATATATTTCTTATATTTTATAGGTTATGGATTTTTTTTTAAAAGAATATACAAATTTTACACACTTGTTACTTGTATAATAAAGCTTGCTTACACTTGTAATGCTTGCATATATTCTTACGTTTGTAACTTAGTTACAAAATAGATTTATAATTGTAAATAAAGCTTTTATTAATTAATTTTCTAATAACTAAATACTTATCTTAATTTAGATAATTAAATTTCTTTTAAAAGAAAATGACATAAACATTTTATATTCTAAATAAAATCAAATAAAAAGATATTATTAAACCAGAGCATGATTTAAAATATATATATATATATATGTATGTATGTATATATCTATCTTTTTGATTTAAAATTTAAATATCAAATTCAAGTTCAATTTCAAATCCAATTTGAGAAAAATAGATTTGATATATACAAATATTTAAACAAACACCAATTCAATTTGTATACAATTTTTTTAAAATTTAAAATATATATAAATATATAACACAATTACAAATATAAATAATTATTTGATCAGATTCATTTGTTCAATCTATAATTCGGTATTTTTATGAATTAACCCAATTATTTTATCAATTACAGATGTCCAGAAATCCAGGTTATCACATTCCTTCCCCCCTTGAATCTTTTCTTACTCGAAAAGGAACGAAGCCAAAATTTATTATAATGATTATTATCCGAAAAATTATTCTTTGAAACCCCTTTAAAGCACTTTTAAAATATACATAATATTATAAAATAGTTTTTATAAAAATAGTTTTTATAACTTGATGTTTCAACCGGTCCATCCTTGTTCTCATCGAAATTCGGTCATACGTTGATCAGGCATACGAATAGAAATCTATAAGTACTTGATAAACCATTTTCAACATCCAGTGAAAATATTTGGAAAATAGTTTTTATTGAAAATATAGAAAACATTTTGATATAGAGGAAATATCTTTGGTGAGAATGCTCTGGAAATCATCACCCCCATCCACGGTCCCAGTTACATCCTGGATTACGTTGCCATTGCAGCAAAAGTCTATGTAACTGTAGGCACTCCGCACCCCTCGATTACGCCATGGAATCCATAACAGATCGTAGTTACATTCCAGGGTTACGTTGCCATCACAGCAAAAGTCCATGTAACTGTTGGCTCTCAGCGGCACACACGATTTTCGCTGTCAAAATGAAACTTCTCCACTCCTACATAGGTCGCAGCCTACCGATATAAAATTAAACACAGACTGTTGGCTCTTAGCGGCACACACGACTTTCTCTATGTTACCATAGGTCGTAGTCTACCGATATAAAATCAAACGCAGACTGTTGGCTCTCAACGACACACACGATTTTCGGTATGGTATACTCTACTCATAATCCTCAAGAACTAATTTTGTTCGGACTTCTCATATGATCAAGTTTAGAACCCCCCTTGGGGCTCAAAGCAGCACCACCCGGTGGCGCTCCTGAGAAGTTCATTTCAAGGGAGCGCCTTTTTCCCCAGAGCCATTTTCAAAACACTTTATACTGTACACATATAGTATCTTCCAATATCATACACCTAATATGAATCTCATATAAATCTCTTTACAAAATCGATTATTCCAAAATCGATAATTCTCAAACTAGGCTTTCCAAATCCCAATATTGATTTCACCCAAAAATCAAAAGCCTTTCCAAAACCAAAGGTTCCCAAAACCTTTTTCCGAAATCCTCATAAGGTCCTTTATATATATAGATATATATATAAAATCCTTAATTAAAATCTTTGGATCATTTTAAACTTATATAAAACCCTTTTTATACTTCAAATACTTTTCAAAAATCCTTTTTCTTCTGGCTATAGATTCAATAAGGGGAGATTTATCTTATATATAACAAAGAACATAACGTTGTTTATTCCAAATCAAATATTCAAATTTGATTACTCTTTATAAAGTTGTTTCCAACTTTCACTTTTATTCATTGTATATTTCACAAAATATACTTTCATTTCAAAAACCATTTCACATTACTCATCCACAAATTCCCAATATCAATTTCATTCAAATTCATGTGATGTACTCATATCATTCGTATGCTATACCAATCTGATCGCTCTTTCGATCACACAATTTCACTTCCGAACTAATATCGTCCACCCGACTTACTAGTGCGGACTCAGATCTGGTTTCTTGAATAGAAACCGTCATTCTCCTTGCATAGCCATAACTATGATAGAGAACATCCAGAACCAATCAATAATCCATATCCAGGTTCACCGTCGAAAATCATGTGAAAAATCCCAACTCGGATGATACAACCATCTCGAAATTCTGTGCTCGAATCTGGATCAAATCTCTATGCGAATAGAATAATATACGTACATCCTACGTATTTATCTTCATTGGTTATTAGCCAAATCAATTCTTTTCTATTTACATTCTCTTTAATTTTCATTCACTTATTCACAATTGCTTCAATCCCATTTGGATTATCACCTCTATTCTTATCTCAATTGGGTATTCAATTATAAACAGTTTAAACTCTGTCCAGTTAAATTTAGAAATAATTTGAAAAGTTTAAAAAATAAATAAGTCGTTGAAAAATAATTATTTGGTTGTAAAATAGCTATAAAATAGTTAAGTAATTGTAAAATAGTTGGAAAATAGTCAAATAGTTATAGAATTTTAAATAATTGCAAAATAGCTATAAAATAGTAATTAGTTATAAAGTAGTTGAAAAACAGTAATTAGTTTATAAAACAGTTGAAAATTGTTAAATAGTTCAAAAAATAATTGTAAAACAGGTATAAGATAGTTTTAGGTTTAAAAAGAAAAGCTGTATAGTAAATAGTTTGGAAAAATAGATTTGTACTAAAATAATTGATTTTGAAAATAGTCCAGAGTCAAACTGTTCAATTCCCAACCTCCAATTCCAATCAATTCAATTTAAATTTCCACTTCCATTTAAATTGAATTAACTCCAATTTTAAATTGATCCCAATTCCAATAAATTTTAACTTTCAATTTCAATTTAAATTAAGTTAACTTCCATTCTCATCCCAAATTCAAACCAACTTCCTATTTGAATTTGAACTCATTCAACATCAATTTCTGTTCAGATTATCCAGTTCAAATTTCCATTTGAAGTTTTAAATTTATCCATCTTGAATCATAATTCCAATTAATTCAAATAAATTTCATACTGAACCAATTTTCAATTTTCAATTCATTTCAACCCTAGTTTGAATTAATCTCAATTCCCATTTGAATTTGAACTTATTCAACTTAAATTCATTTCATCCAATTCCAGTTTAAAAATTATTAATAGGATGATATTATCCAAATTATTATAAAACACCCATACATTTCCAGTTTCTAGATCTCAAACCCATTTTGAGTCACACAAACTCCCAATTCAAATCAACCATTTAACTTCCGAGGTTAAATTCCAATTTCATCTTGAAAATTTCCAATTCAAGTTGCTCATTCAAACTTATTTAACTTCTTCAAAGTTAATTCAATTTACTTAATTCAGTCAAATTTACATAATTTGAATTCCCATTCAAATTTCAAAATACTTTCCCACCTATAAGTTCAAAACTTATCACTTTGGGTTTTCACATCTCATTCCAAATTTAAAACTCAACATTTAGAGTTTATTCCAAACCATCTTTGATATTATTTATATTCCTCACATATATACATATTTTCTTCTTGTCCTACCAAGCCAAATTTTAAAATTTAAATCACCCTTGGTTTTAATTCACACAAATTCCTTTAAATTTCAAACAACTCTTGTTTGAAATAGTACCCTTTCATCCAAATACATTAAATAATATTATTTTAAAACAAATTTTCAAATTTCTGGAACTCGATTTAAAACTTCACAATTTAGATCATCTTTAGTTCCAATTTATAAGTCATACTTGCCTAAATGTTTTTATTTTCCTAAAACATTTCATTTTGCTTACTCATTAATACACACTTTATTATTAAACACAACAATGATAATAACCAAGGAAACTAATCCATTATTATCTTATTCTGAAACTCTTTCCCAAATTCAAGAATTTTAATTTCAGTTTGAATCCATTTCAAACTTACTTTATTTAATTTTAAATTTTGTTATATTTCTATTATTACTTAATTTAATTTCAATAACTTAACAATCAATTACCTTAATATTTCTTAGAAAGAAATATTGCTTTATATATCAAAATATATTCTTATATAAAATCATTTAAAATCTTTATATAAGAAAATAACAAGTACGCTCTCATATATATATACACACACTCAACTCATTCTAGGGTACCATTGACCCGACCCTTAATGAGTAATTTCACCAGAGTCAAGGTTCTCGCTTAACCTTCTACTCTGATACCAAATGTAACGACCCAGAAATTTCGATCTCGAAAATTCCAGATAGTTAGAAAAAGAAGAAAAGGGAAAGAAGAAGGAACATAAACAAGTCACAGAAACCTCACATTCGCAGCGGATCAAAATATAATATCATATAAATAATAGTTTTACAAAGAAGAACTATATCAGTACACTTATATTTTATACATCAGAGTTACAACTATTACCAATCACTGGACAGTTAAAATAACTCGTCCTAGAAGATAATAATAATATACACAGCGGAATTCTCTCCATATGTTTCTGTCATCCAGCTTGCCTTCTGAGCTCCAGAACGTCCTTACCTGAAAATCTGCAATAGTCGGTTTGACCCGAGCATTACATCAAAGTAACACCCGGGTCAGGCTGGAAACCAGTGTGAGTAAACCCATCTAACAAGAAATACAAAAGCATATAACTATTATATAACCCTGGTATCTTGTATCAATTACAAGTTCACAAATTGTTATAGACATTTCTTATGTTTCTCACCAATTTCTAAGTACCAAAACTTAGATTAAATGGTCCAAGTTACTTAAATTATTCCATACTAGCTTACTGATTTCACACATCAATTTATAAAGAATCGAAGTAGTTTCGGGTATTTATCAATACCCGACTCCTGTCTCTTCGGATTCAATATAGTATTAATCCAACTTATTCAAGTGGGATTCAATTCAACTATAATACAAGATGTCACTTTTACATGGCAAATCGTCATCGATAGATAATCACAATATCATTGTATATTTAAACATATCATATCACGTAATATTTCATATCAGGGATATCAGCCAATTCAAAGCATTTAACATCATTAAATCATTCATGTGCAAGATTTATCACTTTCAAGTTTTATTTCATTTGTCTCTAATTAAATTAAATTTTTTTTCCTTAATCACTTAATTTATCTTTACTTAACAATAATTAATTTCAATCAATTAATAAATCATCTTTTTATTATCCATCTTAATTAATCATCTTTGATTAATCATCCCTTAATTAATATAAGTAATTAATTCTTCGTAAATCACACAAATTAATTTACCTCTACCCATCCATATTAATTACATTGATTCTTAATTACTTACTTAAATGAATTATTTACATCTATTAACTATCTTTTAATTAATTCCACACATTAATTAACTAACCCTTAATGAATCAAGTAATTAACTATTCTTAATTAATTAACTATTTTCTTTAAATTAATTATCTATTAATTACTAGTCAATGAACCTTAATTAAATTAGACTCATTAACCATTCCCTAATTACTTCCCTAAGTAATTACGCTTTGATAAATTTATTAACCTTCATTAATTACATTAAATAATTAACCTTTTAAATTTATTTTTAAATTATAATATTCATTTCATTAAAAAAATACTTAGAACTTTGTTTCAAAATTTTCCCAACATATAATTACTAAAAATTAAATAATTTAAACATTCCTTTATTGTTCAGATCTTGAAACTTGTGTAAAACTTGTTTAAACATACGTTGGGAAAAACTAACTCATTTTAAAATATACTTTAAATGATTTAAACTTGTTTAAATCATTTAGTCTTACTTTATTTACTTTCACAGCCAGATTTCAAAATTTATATTTGAACCCACCTATACACTTAGAATCTGACTAAACTTTCACAAGCTTTCACCAAAATCTGGAAACCACGATAATTCACAAACGAAACACCTTCCTGTAAACCCAAAGCGAACTCGAGCATTTCCCTTACTATCCCGAGCTTCTCTTCGAGACCCAACCCGAGTCACTTCCCATCTCCAAAACACTAACACACCAACCTTGACGTGCACATACACCGATGCTTCACGCCGCCATGACCTTCGCCGCTACCTTCCATATGTCAGCGACGAACCCAAGAGTCGACTTCGACCATCAATTCAACACCACCTAACCCAACTCGAATTTGAGTATTCCAGTGGAAATTGGAACTTGACCTCACCAGCAAACTACCCCTAAACCACCGTCGCCGTTCACCAGAGTTCTCCAGACTCCGTCCATGGCCTCTCAAGTCCCATGCCATCTTTCCCCAGAAGCACTTGCAGCTCGATTCACCAATAAAGCCTTTGTGATCAATTTCCCTAACTTCGACAGAACTAGGGTTAATCAACTCAAATGAACTATCGCCGATGCCACGACGATCTACCTAACTCCTTGTCATTTTTTCCAGTATCAACGATCACCAGGCTAGCTCCAGCCAAAACCTCAACCTCCAAAATCTTCCCAGTCACCAGAACTTGATCGAAAACCAAAATCTGATCATTCCCAGATTGCAAACCCAAAACCAGACTAAATATCATGAAATTTGTTCCAAAAATTGAGTTTTCCAAAGTTGAATTAACTTACATGCTTGAATTTACAAACTAAATTATTTAAATATTTCATCAATTTAGAAAAGATCAACTGTTTTACCAATTCCAGGTGAATTTTTAACATATAATACATTACTCATTTTAAAAACCAAAATCTCCTAATATCACATAGATAAAGAGTTGAGTTGATTTTTGGCTTTGTTTTTAATCCTGCAATCTAAACAGGGAAGAACAGTTTTAATCATTATGCACAGAACAGATGCACACATATATCCAGAGATTCATGCAAATATATACACTTGCAAAGTACAAATCTAATCCAGGAATTCATATGCGCAGATTCAAATCTACTTAAGCTTTCAAAATATGGAATTACTCACCTGAAAAACAAAGTTTTGGAATAGAGAGTGATACTGTTTTGAACTGTAGTTTGATCTGCTTTTTAAACTACTTGCTTCAGATTTTTCCTAAAAAAACAACTTATTCTAATATAATTTGATTCAAATAAAGAAAGCTTAGAAATTTAAGAATCTGATTCTGGACTTGTATATTTTTTTTTAAAGAAAAACTAAACAAAGGCTAATTATCTAAATATACTCAGTCCTGCACTTGTGTATAAGTTCAATACTTCAACTATTTTCCAGTCAATACTAATCCATGCATATCATAAACTCAACTTTTCTTCACAGATTATATCATACATTAAACAATTCAAGATTTCTAGTTTTAAAGCTAGAGTTTACTCATAGACATTCCAAAAAGAACAGAATAAACTAGGCAGATCACCCACCTGCTGTTATTCATTCGAGTTACATCTTTTGTGTTTTAGTCATAGAAGAATTTGATTGAGGAGAAAATATGTGAAGAGTTTGATCCAAAATGTAAAATAGCCTCTTTTCCCAAATTATATCATTAAATTTTAAAGAGAAAACAAACATGCCACATGTTTATTTACATGTTAACCCAAGTTACACTTGTTAATTCCATGAATTATAATGCTTACAAATGTTTAAAACTTTAATTTATATATTTCTTATATTTTATAGATTGTGAATTTTTTTTAAAAGAATATACGAATTTTAGACACTTGTTAATTGTATAATAAAGCTTGCTTACACTTGTAATGCTTGCATATATTCTTACATTTGTAACTTACATACAAAATAGATTTATAATTGTAAATAAAGCTTTTATTAATTAATTTTATAATAACTAAATACTTATCTTAATTTAGATAATTAAATTTCTTTTAAAAGAAAATGATATAAACATTTTATATTCTAAATAAAATCAAATAAAAAATATATTTTTAATCCAGAGCATGATTTAAAATATATATATATATATCTTTTGGATTTAAAATTTAAATATCAAATTCAAGTTCAATTTCAAATCCAATTTGAGAAAAATAAATTTGATATATACAAATATTTAAACAAACACCAATTCAATTTGTATATAATTTTTAAAAAAAATTAAAAAAATAAATATATATAACACAATTACAAATATAAATATTTATTTGATCAGATTCATTTGTTCAATCTACAATTCGGTATTTTTATGAATTAACCCAATTATTTTATCAATTACAGATGTCTAGAAATCCAGGTTATCATATATGTGAGTACGGATCGATCTACAGATAAAGAATAAAATTCTAAAATTACTCAATCAAATTAGCCTAAGGTTTAGAAACCGTGTTAAATTAAGAAAACTATAGAAAAAAAATTAGAACAAAAGTTGATAAAACTATAAGATTAAGGAGCGATTTAGAGGTAAATTCATTTTCAATCATTCATATAAATCAACCAAAAATTTATCTATAATCTCTCATTTAAATTTAAGTAGAAATGATTGATGTGCTTATGACATGCATGTTCTATTTGTGCTACTAATTAGCAGAACTTAAACCATCAAACTCTAGCATACCACTCAAATCCACTTATCAACTTTCATGAAAATGACATGAAATTAAAAATAAAATCTATTTTAAGCACGATCTATTTACTATGAATTAGTAACATAGAGCATCAGATTTTGATTCAAGTTTAAATTTCATTTTCAAAATCATGTTTAGTTGAAAGTGAAACTTATGTTTATGTTTAATTAAGCATACCTATTTGTTATGAACAACATAGGTTACCAAATTAAAAATATTAAACAACAAAAATCCAAACATACCAAAAATTTCCATTAAGCATAAAAGAGAGATCACAAATGAAGTCATTATATTAATTTAATATGATTCATGAGAGCTTCATTATCCCTAATTTGAAGGGTTTAACTTCTCATATTTGAACTACATATTAACATAAAATGATTTCAACATAAACATAAATGAAAAAAGTGCTAAAAGAAGATAGCAAACTAATTGCAATAAAAGAAATCTACACTATTAATTATGAAATAAAAAAGTGCATAAACATGAACAAGGCTAAGAAGTCATTAAAGAGATAATTTATTTAACATTGAATTTATGCTACAATTTGCATAAAAGAGAAGAGCTTCATTACATGAAACATAAGCGGTATTTATACATGACTAAAATCATAACTTTATTTTTATGGGACTACCAAAAATGCCCTTGATATTGTGTAGCCTTCAAGTAATCATTTGAAAATTAATTAGTCCCTAATAACATGTGTTTTGCCTTTAAATCTCCATTAATATGTGCATGTGCTTTTAATTATGGTTCATAAGTTAGTGGACATGCGCGCTCCTCCATGTCGCATTATTTCTTTTCTTTTCTACATTCTTTTGGCCTTGAACACTTGTGCATGAATATATCATTGAAGCTCCATCCAATTTACACTCAACTTCCTACAAATAAAATAAAAATGTGCAGATAAATTTTCTTAAATTTAATTTATACACAAAATTACCATTTTTCCCCTAAGTGAAAATGATTGAATGAAGATTTGAAAACACATTCGATTTTGGTTTAAACATGTAAAATATCCTAATATGCTCGCTTATTTTAATAAAACAATATTAAATATGAGAATATAATTATACACTTTCACATGCACATCATAGCTGTACCAATAGGACCAGGCTTGGTACAGTTATCTACTTATCTTGGATCGCTTATACGTGAGCATATTTCGGTTACAGTTGACGATTGGAGGCTTATAAGCGATGAATTAAAAAGTTGTCTTGTGAGATTCAATTTAGGTATGAAAAATTAATATTTTATTTCTTAGTAGTCGATTAATTTACAAAGATAATCTATTTAGCAGAATGTCCTTTTAAAACCATTTTAATATGAATTAACATTAGTTTTTTTTCCTTCAGATTTACAGGCTTGATTTAAAGTGGAAGACGAATGTCAAAAAACCTCCATATTTCAACAGAAGATAACTATTTGAAGAACCTCAAAATGAATATTAGTTAGAAAAATAATTAAAGCAATGACGGAAGAGGCAAGACTTGGTTTGAAACATTACAACATCTAAAACTTAAAGGAGTGGAGAATTTTGTAAGGACGAAGACAAATTTGGAGTTTAAGGTAACGTTTCTTTTCAAATTTTAAAGCACTTAAGTTTGAGCATACAAACAATTTTATTGTACAACTAAAAAGTTAATGGAAGGTGCAAGGATTGCACAACGACATAGAAAATTGGTTAACACTGCTAACCTAACTTTAATAAACTGAAAGTAGGACATCCTAGTAACTTCCGTAGGAGTATTTTTACTATTATATGAAATAGATGTATGTTTTGATTTTTAGCTGTAGTGTCTTGTATTGAAAACGTTTACTTACAAATGGTTCCAGCAAATGCGAAGGTGCACAAGAGTGTAAGAGGGTTGAACATGTGAAACAATTCCAGCTAACACAATAACACTTTGTTTATACATATTGTGATCTATGATGCTTTATATTAAATATAGTTTTATATAAATATGTATTGTTATTTACTTGTTGTGTCAAATAAAAAACTGATATCCATTAAGTTTTTGTAGCATATGTTGAGTTTAGTCTACTTGAATAAATCTGATTTGGTCCATGAGCGTATGTACTCATTTATTGCATACTCATAATTTTAAATAATGCCCAATGATAACATATTTTCTACTTAATGTTTAGTCTTATAGACCACCCTCTGAATTTGTTATCCGATATATTCATTCAGGCAAGAAGTGAGAAATTAAGAGCCATTGGCGAAAAACAATTGCTGCGCAGAACTGGACGTAGAGGTATGTCTAGATTGATCAACGATTTGGTTAGTTAATTAACCATCGATTGATTTATTCAATGTCTTTCCAAATGTAAAAAAAGCAGATTCAAGGTTCACCGTTTGTATTTGGAGTTGATGTTTGGGTTAAATCTTGCACTAAAAAGAATGGTGGACCAGTGAACACAGATGTTGCAAATATTCTTGTAAGAATATTTGATTTTGTTAGCAATTAAACATTGTGATAATTTTACCATTATACATAACTTATATGTGTGTTAATTTATGTAGGAGGAGATTAAAAAAATTAATGATGCAAAACAACCCAGGATGACAAATAATGTCAAAGAAGATGCACTTGCACGAGTATTAGGGCACGATAAATCAGGACGGTTAAGAGCACTAGGAACGGGTCACATCTTAACCAAGCTAGTTTTGTCACAATCTAGAGATAAGCAAATAACTCAATGTCAAAAAAGAATTTCAGAATTGGAGAGTATGGTACACATGCTAGTGAAGAAGCAGGTAAACAGTTTTATATCATTTAATTTTGGTTATCATACACATGCTAAACACAATAACTTGTACATTAAGACACACATGCACAACTCCTTTGGTTTTTGTTTGCTATACTGTTCATAACCACTCCCCTTGTTACTTGAGCATGGCAGTTCCATAACCATCACATCTCCCCTTCCAAAAGAATCGGCTAATATGCATTCCAATTCTCAATTCCAATTCCAATTTTGTTGTCATTTATTTTCATTTAGTTTGTTGGTGTTTGGTCATAGCTCATTTCTATGGCCGTGGTTGCAAAGATAGAGAAGATTATTCATTTACGTGAGTCATAAGGAGAAAAGTGTGTTTTGCTGTTATAACATCTACTATTTCATCTTCATGCATACCCCGTTTTAAGTTCTAAATTCTTTGTGGATTTTGGATGGCCATAGGGAAGTTTAATTAGCTTCTGTTTAGGCATAGCAATGTTCAATGTGAAATTTTTGGGTGTATTACACATAGATTAGCATGACTTGTGTGTATAAATTTTCTTTTCTACAGTGAATTACGTCCATAATGAAAAATTCTTATTAAATCAATATTTTCATGTAAAAATTTATGTACAAACAGAATTGGGTAAAGACTTTGTACCTTTTAACCAATATGTACCTAATAATACGAAGTCGTAATCCAATCAATATTGCATATAAGGATGATGTTGCGTAGGGCCAGTCCAATTTTGTACTATACAATAAAGTTTACATGCAACTAAGTTGGAAGAATGCTAGGTACATTGAGTTTGAAAACTAAAGGGGACAGTAAACATTGCTGAAATGAAAATAAAAACTCACATAACCAAACTAAAATTATGGACAAGATGTTGTCCTTTGCTGTCTTCCCTCATTTTGTAGAGGATATAACGAAGTTGAAAGTTCCTTGTGCGTATTTTGGACTTTATAATGGAAATATATTCCACCTACCATACTTTTATGGTTAGATTTTTCAACAGAAGCATGACAGTCATATTAGTCTGGAAAAAAATTGATGGAGTGTGATGACATACTACAATTGTGAAAGTTAGGTCCACAAAAGGGAAATAGGGAAGTATACACAATTTTCATAAATTTTGTTTACATATACTACTTGTAACTGAATCTCTAACTTATTTCTCTCACTTACGAAATATTATAATCTAATAGTTTGGAAAAGATATGCTGCGGTAGAGATGATAAATGTTTGGACTAATTATATGTATTGGTAGTTCTTATTTGGCTTTACTCTAATCGGACATTATGATGTTGCAAACATTTAATAAAACATTGTATTATTAAATTACAGAAAAAAAAATTACATATGGAAATGTGAAGAGACACTTGCAGCATGTAGATGTTTGAGTGAAACAGGACTATAAACATGAGTAGGTCTGACATGTGATGATCAGCTATATCACTTTTACAATTACTCAATGTTAGCCTAACTTTATATGACTATGAAAGTTTTGACTATGGACAATGAACATTTAGATCCATGTAACCTAAATCCACTTTTTTCAGACCCACCATAATTATATATTTATACTCTAGTTTGCATGATGAAATATAACTAAAATCTAAACTTGTTATATCTTTATAAGGTGTTAAGCCTGCAATTTAGATATTTAAAACTGTAGATAATCAATTGTGTAGAATAAAGCGAATCGAACATAAATTATTAAGAATTAGTTCCTTGGTGGAGCATTCCCAACTCATTTTCAGTTTCACCATAAATAATTACAAGTCACATGCATAGAACATACATTATTTTATTTAGAATTTCAAAATTAAACCTTTAACTATTGCTACTATTATTTTGGCTTTGTCAGGGTAAAGAATGTTCGAAAGAAGGGAGCACACCAACAATAGTAGAAATCGCTTACATTATTGATATAACATCATTTGGACTTTACTTTTTAATCCAATAGTCAATATAATTTTTGGTTGAACAATTGTAGGACACTGATAGCATATGTGAGTTACTAAATTATAACGGAACTTATGAAATTGTTGCCGAAGGAAGAGTGGTGTCCATTGATCCAAATGAGGTTGACAATAACATTCGTATTGGACAAAATGCTATGGAAGTTGTTACAGACTGCATAAAGAAAACAGTTGCTTATTTATGGAGGCCTATACCTAATTTGTCACTATTAGGAGAAGACAAGAATAAGTTAGTAGAATGGCCTGCAAATCTTGTTGTTGCGCTTTGAGGACATTTGGAGGAAGACATTATGTTAAAGTGTATAATTCACTGTACCGATTTGTAATTGTACATATACTTTTTTCCATTAAATTTTTGTTCTTTTTATAGTAAAACTAGTAGGACAAAAAATAAATGCAAGCTTTATGATTGGAATGATGGCAAATGTTGGATGTCGAAGAAAGACTCTGCTCTAGCGGTTCAAAAATTATTGTAAATGGTATTCTTCTTGGTCTGTTAGCCATTGTGGTTTGGGTAGACTATGCGAAAAAAGGAGATGTTTTCTTGTGGCGACCCACAGTTGATATTTCATGCATTAAAGAGACTATTGTTAGGAAAATAGTATGGACAAAATCAAAAATCATAGCAAAAAAAGTAAGCATTCCGACTTCTCCTTGCAAAGGTAAAGCAAGCATTGTGACTTCTCCTTACAAAGGTAAAGCAAGCATTGTGACTTCTCCTTGCAAGGCAAAGCAACTCCTAAGGTAACTTTGTTTACTCTTTTTAGGCATATATTTGTTAAATATGTCTGTCCGGGCACAATGCCTTTTGTCTGCATCTTTGTTAAATTTTATGCATACCGTTCCTAGGAAATATTCTTAGGTATAATCATGTGTGATGCCCCACCTCTATACTCACGCTAGTCAAGGACACTACGGGGTAATGTCGTCGACTAGTACGAAGAATAAGGCTGTTGAGGAGCGACCATCCATGTAATGGCTTTTGCGAGTACCGATATGTCAGATGGTATGTCACGCATTTCTTTTCAAGAGGAAATCTGGCATATACAGTGGCTATGTGGTATTCGGAAACAAATATAGAAATAAACATAACACAAATCAGTCATAGATATCCATATCACAAGGCAGAAACATATATGAATATATCACATAAGAGTTTGAATCAAAGTAGTGGTCATACAAGATCCACTACATCACAAAATAATAGATACAAGTGCTACACAAAAGCATATGTATACATCGAGGAGTCTCTATCTCGAATGTATAATGACAAAAACTACTAAAATAAGTAGTTTGATAAAAGTCAGATGATGGTCCCAGATAAGCAGTCAAGCAGAAGCGCCTGTAACATCTCGGTTTGACCCGAGTATTATCTAATAAGAAAATAATAAACGGATCGGTCTAGCTATAAATATCAGATAAAATGAGATAGGATAAGAGATATAACAAAAATGTATGATAACAATAATGCCATAATATGAAAAGTATACATTTAATAACAACAAAAATCATACAATATCTCAAGGATCTCAGAAGTCCAAAAGAATGTCATATTCTTTATTTTATTCACCAAACCACAAATATTGACAAACATATCAATGCCAATCTTAAAAATTGGTGAAACACAAATTCTAGAAATCGACAATTAGAAATCCAGAAATCACAAAGGGGAAGGCCTATCACAAACCGGAGCATGAAAACTCACCAACACATGCATCACAAATGGGTCGCTAACCCATGGTCGCTAACGATAGAGTCGGTGCAACGACGTAGTACAATAACGGTACGCTCAAGGAACCTAAAACTCAAGTAATTCAAAACAACGACATAGGACAACGGTATGCCCGATGAACCTAATAAGCCGGTACAACGACGTAGTACAACGGTACGCCCGATGAATTGAACTCCATAAAAGAATGTGGGTCGCTAGCCCACAAAAATGACTCGAAACTCCAAAGAACCAATAGGTCGTTAGCCTATAAAAGAAATGAGATGAAACTCAATAAAGCGAGGTACAGTCCCCCACGTGGACAAAGAGACATAGCATATTGCTAGTCTAAATCACAAAATGATCATCACTGATCAACAAAAAGTGTGAACTACACTAAGCTAGTAAATAAATGAGTTGGGCTTCATGTCCCATAACCACTGGCTTAGCTTAAATATTTACGAACAAATTGAAGATCTCCACTCGAAAATTGTCACAAGAGTTTCAATTGAACAAGTCCAAAAATTAACCGACGAAGTAAACGCAAGCGTTTCATACCACTTGTTTTGCTAAGCCGTTTAATTAGATTTTCTCATACAAACGAGGTAAAGGTTTATATATACTAATAGGTTGGAAAATGGTTTTATAAAGAGCTTTGTATTAAAATAGAGTTGAAATCCTCTTTGTAAAAGGGTTTGAATATTTACTACTAGTATAGAAACCTTTGCACTTTAAATTGACAAACCATAGAAATGATTATAGAAACAATCAATCACCATAAATTCACATTCGAAGACATGAATTAAATCCAAAGAAACCGATACAAAGTCCATCAAAATGGATATACCCAAAAACCCGAAAAAGAAGTCATCAAAGTCAACAAAAGCGATAACAACAAATCAGATCCACTAGAATAGTTAAAAATTGAAAATCCACAGAAAAAGGCAAAATTGGCCGAGACAGCAGATTAAGTCGACTGGACTAGGGTGGTCAGTCGACTGACGCAATTTCTGGAAACTTTTTGTTTCCAGGTTCAGTCGACTGACCATAATGGTTAGTCGACTGAAACATGCCTAGAAACTTTCGGTTTCTAGGCTCAGTCGACTGACCCAGAGTGGTTAGTCGACTGATACTGACCCAGAAAAATTCTTGGATTCTGCTTCAGTCGACTAACTTCCTGGTTCAGTCGACTGAACTGGAATTTTCCGTATTTTCAGCCTGGCCCCAATAAAGGGCGAAAATCAACAAATTGCGATCGGACGAGCGATGGGCGCTAGGGGTTGATGCTAATTGGCAACCCAGCCCTATAGGCTCTTCGATACACCACCAAAAACATGTTCACACATCAAAGCTAGGATTTTTAAAGATTTGACTTCAACACCAAAAATTGGAATATTCATAAAACCAATTCAATCCAAAGCAAACAGAGAAGGAATAGATGTTAGGAATCACTACCTAACAACTTTCAAAGATAGAGACATAGATTTGAGTTTAGAAACTCACTTTTCACTCAAAAACAACAAAGGAGAAGCTTGAAAACAAAGGAAATATCAACTACTCTTCAAATTAAATTCTAAAAGCTTCAATCTAAGATCACAAGCAAATATTTCCTAAGTTAGGTTATAGGAAATTTCTGAAATTGGAGAGTGATTGAGATGCAGAAGAAGAAGAGGATGCTTACCTAAGCTTCTCTTTGATTTTGGAGCTAGAACTTGGATTTGCAAAGAAAACTAGGGCTTAGGATTTTCGTTTTCAAGCTCCTTCCCCATTTTTAATAAAGCTTGAGTATTAGGAAATATTATGAAGGAATGAAGAGAAGTGGAATGGAGTTGGGTCCATATGTTGGGTTAATGGGCCGAAACCCAAACCCAAAGCTCTAAGTGAAAACATCAAAATTTTACTCAACTCCAAACATATCGATGTTTATACTCAAAAAGGTTGCAAATGCCATTTGAACTCAATGGAAATGGCCTCAAGTTTTAATTCGACTGTTTGTAAAAAGTATCTTTTCGGACTTAAATCCGACTAATGATGCTATATTTGAATAAAATATTTAAATATACAATCGTAAAATATGCGGGTTGTTACGGACTCCCCTCCTTAAAGAAATCGCGTTCTCACAATACTTAAGAAAAATGAGAAAATAAAAAGTAATAACCATAAAAGCATATCAATACCAAAAGAAAATTTGAAATAAGAAGTTCACCTCAAAGAGCACGGGGGAGTAAGTCCGGATGTGTTCGCTCGATAAATTCTCTAGATTCCCAAGAGCAATCCTTAGGATTTGAGGACCATTGAACTTTCACAATCGGAACATCTTTATTTCGAAGGCGTTTAACCTCTGGTGCAATAATATGAATAGGACGTTTCTCATAAGTTAAATTAGGCAAAACTTCAATTTCTTCAATAACACCGGGCTCAAGAATAGCATCGGAATCCCTAAGGCATTTCCGTAGTTGAGAAACGTGAAACACGTCATGAATAGAAAAAAATTGAGCTAGCAATAAAAGACGATAAGCCACGGAATCAACACGTTTGGCGATGGGAAATGGACCAACATATCGAGGCGCTAATTTTTCGATCGAATGAAACGCACAACACTCTTTATAGGCGAAACACAAATAAACACCAAATCTCCCACAAAAAAAATCTAATTTCCTTCTTCGGTTATTGGCATAGGATTTTTATCTACTTTGAGCTTCTTTCATCCTATAGCGAGTAAGGTCAATCTTTTCTGTGGAGTCACGAATGAAATCCAGGGCTAAAACTAACTTCTCACCGGCCTCAAGCCAACAAGGAGGAGATCGGCATGTCCTTTCATAGAGTTCCTCGAAAGGTGCCATACCAATACTAGATTGGAAGTTATTATAATAGGAAAACTCAACAAGAGAAATATGATCTTCCCAACTTCCACCAAAATCAAGAACACATGCACGAAGAAGATCTTCAAGAGTTTGATTTACACGCTCGGTTTGTCCATCGGACTGAGGATGATAAGCGGTGCTAAAATTAAGCTTCGTTTCCAAAGCTTTTTGAAGACTCTTCCAAAATCCACTACTAAACAATGGATCACGATCACTAATAATAAAAGTAGAAACACCATGCAATTTAACAATTATAGAGTTTAGCCAAATGAGGTACGGTCCAATTAGACCGAACGTGAATAAAATGGACGGATTTTGTAAGTCTATTTACAGTCACCCATAAACTATCATGGCTCGAACGAGAACGGGGAAGTCCGTTATTAGTCCATGGAGACTTGATCCCACTTCCAAATTGGAATGTCCATAGGTTGCAGTAACCCACCGGGCCTTTGGTGCTCGGCCTTAACAAGTAGGCAAGTCATGCAATGCTTAATAAAGTTATCAGATTTCATTCCATCCCAATAATAAAGTCGCTTCATATCCGCGTACATTTTACTAATACCAAGATGAATGATAAATTTAGAATGATGAGAATCTTCTAAAATGTCCTTACGAAGATCCCTAATATTTGGCACGATAAGTCTACCAAATTTTCGAATGCTGCCACGAACATCGATATCAAAGTCTTTCAACCTTTCCATATCAATTTTATCCCTACAATTTGGCTAAAAAGTGCCAATTCGGGATGTAGCTTTTGAGCTTCAAGAATACGGTCTAAAAGAGATGGATGAGCCTCAAGGCCACATAGAGCAAGATATGAAGATAAATCAGATTCACGATCTCGAATCTCATAAATGGACAAAATCTCAAGATCATTCCATTCGGATATCATCATAGGAGCAACCGCTTGTTGCTTGCAACTAAGTGTATCGGCAACACGATTCCCCTTTCCGGGAGTATAAAGAATATCAAGGTCATAAGATGCAAGGAACTCGAGCCAACGTTGTTGATGCAAATTAAGTTTCTTTTGAGAAAATAAATACTTCAAAGATTTATGATCGATATAGAGAACAAATTTCTCTCTCAAAAGATAATGACGCCAATTCTAAGGGCGAAAACAATAGCCGCGAGCTCTAAATCATGAATGGCATATCTAGTCTCGGCAGGCTTTAATTGCCTAGAAGCATAAGTAATAACACGTTCCCTTTGCATGAGAATGACACCCAAGCCAACACGACTAGCGTCCGTATAAACAATAAACTCTTGGTTCCCTTCAGGAATCACAAGAATAGGAGCATTAGGGAGGAGTTCTTTTAATCTTCGAAAAGAAGCTTCACATTTGTCTGACCAAATGTACTTAACTCCTTTCTTTGTCAAACTAGTAAGAGGCACGGAAATTTTAGAAATGTCTTTTATGAAACGATGCTAATAGCTCGCTAATCCAAGGAAACTACGGATTTCCTTCACGCTCTCTGGTCTCTTCTAATTTTGAATCGCTTCGATCATTGAAGGATCCACGGAAATTTCGAATTCGGAAATAATATGATCGAGAAATTTCACACGTGATTGCCAAAAGTGACACTTAGAAAATTTTTCTTTGAATTGATTGCTCCTAAGGGTTTCCAATACTATTCGAAGATGCTTTTCATGCTCTTCTTCGGTTTTAGAATAAACAAGAATATCATCTATAAAGATGAGAACAAATCGATCGAGAAAGTCTTTGAAAACTTGATTCATAAGGTCAACGAAATAAGCTGGAGCATTCATTAAACCAAATGGCATAACAAGCCATTCATAAGATCCATAATGAGTATGGAATGATATCAAAGGAATGCTATCCTCTGCAATACGAAGCTGATGAAAACCGGTTGCTAAGTCTAACTGTGAAAAGACACTAGCACCAATAAATCATCAATCCGAGGTAAATGATATTTATTCTTAATGGTAAGATCATTAAGCTTGCAGTAGTCGACGCAAAACCTAAGTGTACCATTGGATTTCTTCATAAAAATAGCTGAAGCTCCCCAAGGAGAGGAACTAGAGCGAATAAACTGCTTCGCTTCCAATTCGGATAATTCTTTACACATCTCCTCATTTTCCTTATTAGACATACGATAAGGAGGACGAGTGATAGGTAGAGCTCCAGGGATTAGATTAATTCTAAACTCAATTTCTTGCTTAGGTAGTAATCCTAAACGAGCTCAAATATATCAGAAAATTCACGAACAACGTGAATGAGGGAAATAATATCTTCCTCCTCATCATCAACGTCATCATGAAGGCTTAAAGAATGCAAGGATGCTGCCAATTTAGAATCTGAAACTTCAAGAACAATAGAAATCTGCTTAACAGATTGAGGATGTCGAAGATGAATAGTCCTCTGGGGATATAGGATATGGGTTTCATAACGGTTGAGCCAATCCATTCCCAAAATCATTCTGAAGCCTATGTAACGCATGACATCCAAATCGGCTTGGAAAGCATAATCACATAAAATAATCTCGACATCTTTACAAAGCAAACTGAGTGTTGCGGATCCACCAACCGGATTCGCAATTCTCAAAGAAGTTATCAAATCCATAACATTTAAATAAAAAGCATCAACAAGTTCTTTTGATACAAAAGAATAGGATGCACCTGTATAAAAAAGAACTCGGGTAGGATGATCATAAAAATAATAATTCCATCAAGGATAGAATGAGAAATACATTGACCACGAGAAGTGTTATTAGGGGCTTGCACAACATTTAGCTTTCCCTCGTTCTTGCTTTGAAGTTTGGGACAAGAAGACAAAAGTTGACCCTAACTTTTGCAATAACAACAAAATATAGGTTTCAGACATCTATTAGCGAAATGGTCCTTAGAACCACAATTGTAGCGTTGCCCATGACTAGAGGTAGTAGACTTTGCTACCGGAGTTGCTTGCTTCCCTTTCTTGTTAGGATAAGGACCCTTGAACTTAATCGGCCTCTTCTTGTTGTTGTTGAAGTTCGGTTTGGCACCAACAACTTCAACATCATCTTCTTTATCGGTCTCTTCGAATCGAAGAGCGATATCAACAAGTTGGTCGAAAGAAACTTCCAATTTTAGAAGTAAAGGCCTTTTGAGATTCTTATTCAAGCCATAGATAAACCTCTTATTTTTATTCAATGGTGTATTTATATACTCGACCCCATACTTTGAAAGAGATCCAAAAGATGCGACATAGTCTGTCACAGAAGATTGACCTTGAACAAAGTCAATAAAACGCCGAGCTAAAGTTACCTTTTCAGCTTTCGGCACAAACTTCAATTCAAATCTTTTCCAGAATTGCTCCCAAGCGAGATTCGCTTCAATAATTTCAGAAATCAGAAGCTCATACCAATCTAACGCTCTTTCTTGGAGCATACTAGAAGCCACTTGGACTAGATGTAGATCAACAAGATTCATGTGAGAAAAGATGTCGTCGCGTGATCTAAGCCAAGCTTGGAATTATGTAACACTTTCGAAACCTTTGAATGGCCTTCCACCCAAATTGGTTAATCATTGCACTAGCGTGCAAACCCAGATTTAGGGTGATTAGGCTCTGGAATAGGTCCGACGGCTTGAGCATTCTTTACAAGATCTAGAAGCTGTTGGGCAGACATAAATACTCCATCCTGACGAGTAGCGTTGGATTGACCGACGCTGGGACGGCCTGGTCTAACCATTTCTCTTCTTTAAGAAAGAAAGAAAGAAGAAAAAGGTTTTTCACAAAATGAATATCAAACAATCAAGATTGGTAAAACAAGGCATCACAAAGAAAATAGGATAGAACGGGTCCAATGATTCGAATTAAATCCCAAGGCATGACTCCTAAGAAAGACTTAGGACAATGATCCTTGCTAGATTACCCTACATTGTTCCGAAATTTGGCTCTGATACCAAGCTGTGACGCCCCACCTTTATACTGACGCTAGTCAAGGACACTACGGGGTGATGCCATCGACTAGCACGAAGAATAAGGCTGTTGAGTAGCAACCATCCATGTAATGGCTTTGTGCGAGTACCGATATGTCAGATGGAATGTCAGGCATATCTTTTCAAGAGGAAATCCGACATTTCAAACACAAACTCAAAGCGACTACGTAGTGGCTATATGGTCTTCAGAAACAAATATAGAAATAAGCATAACACAAATCAGTCACAGATATCCATATCACAAAGACGGAAACAAATATGAATATATCACATAAGAGTGTACATTAAAGTAGTGGTCATACAAGATCCACTACGTCACAAAAGAATAGATACAAGTGCTACACAAAAGAATATATATACATCGAGGAGTCTCTATCTCGAATGTATAATGAACAAAACTACTAAACTAAGTAGTTAGACAAAAGTCGGATGAAGGTCCCAGATAAGGAGTCAAGCAGAAGCACCTGTAACATCTCGATTTGACCCGAGTATTATTTAATAAGAAAATAATAAACGGATCAGTCTAGTTATAAATATCAGATAAAAATGAGATGGGATAAGAGATATAACAAAAACGTATGATAACAATAGTGCCATACTATGAAAAGTATATATTTAATAACAACAAAATTCATATAATATCTCAAGAATCTCAGAAGTCAGAAAGAATGTCATTTTCCTTATTTTATTCACCAAACCACAAATATTGACAAACATATCAATGCTAATCGTAAAATTGGTGAAACACAAATTCTAGAAATCGTCAATTAGAAATCTAGAAATCACTAAGGGGGAGGCCATTCACAAACGGGAGCATGAAAACTCACCAACACGTGCATCACAAACGGGTCGCTAACCCATGGTCACTAACCATAGAGCCGGTGCAACGAAGTAGTACAATAACAGTACGCCGAGGAACCTAAAACTCAAGTAATTCGAAACAACAAATTAGTACAACGTTACGCCCGATGAACCTAATAAGCCGGTACAACGACGTAGTACAACGGTACGCCCGATGAACCAAACTCCATAAAAAAACATGGGTCGCTAGCCCGCAAAAATGAGTCGAGACTCCAAAGAACCAATAGGTCGTTAGCCTATAAAAGAAATGAGATGAAACTCAATAAAACGAGATACAGTCCCTCACGTGGACAAAGAGACATAGCATATTGCTAATCTAAATCACAAAATGATCATCATTGATCAATAAAAAGTGTGAATTACACTAAGCTAGTAAATAAATGAGTTTAGCTTCATGTCCCATAACCACTGGCTTAGCTTAAATATTTACGAACAATGTAGATCTCCACTCGAAAATTGTCATAAGAGTTTCAATCGAACAAGTCCAAAAATTAACCGACGAAGTAAACGCAAGCGTTTCGTACCACTTATTTTGCTAAGCTGTTTAATTAGATTTTCTCATGCGAACGAGGTAAAGGTTTGTATATACTAATAGGTTGGAAAAAGGTTTTATAAAGAGCTTTGTATTAAAAATAGAGTTGAAATCCTCTTTGTAAAAGAGTTTGAATATTTACTACTAGTATAGAAATCATTGCATTTTAAAGTGATAAACCATAGAATGATTGTAGAAACAATCAATCACCAGTAATTCACATTCGAAGACGTGAATTAAATGCAAAGAAATCGATACATAATCCATCAAAATGGATATTCCCAAAATCCCAAAAAAGAAGTTATCAAAGTCAACAAAGGCGATAACATCAAATCGGATCCACTAGAATCGATTAAAAATTAGAAATTCACACAAAAAGGCAAAATTGGCTGAGACAACAGATTTAGTCGACTGGACCAAGGTGGACAGTCAACTGATATGTCTTATCCTGGAATTTCAAGCAATTTAAATATGATAATCTGTTTACTTATTTATTTAAAATTGGTAAATTATTGTTTTAAACAATATAATGTAATGATTTTAATAATAGTTACAAATAATTTTTTTTAAATGGAATAATTATTTTTACAAATTTAATTTGGTTGTTTTATAAATAGATTTTAAATAGACTTATTATTTTCAAATTTAAATAAGTATTGTTTAAATGTATATGTATATATATTTATTTAAGTTAATTCTAAAAATAGAATTATTATTTTCAAATTAATAATGTGTTTATCTAAATTAATGTGTGTGCATATATGTATATATATATATATATACACACATATATATATATATATATATGTTTAAGTTGATTTTAAATTGGATTTTAAAATTTGTATTTGAATTTAATATTTGGATTTAAATTTGAATCTTGAAAAATAATTATTTTAAAATATATTGGATATAAAATATATGAATAAAGTTTTCATTAGAATATAATTTGTTTTATGTTGTATTTCCTTAAAGAAATTTATTTATTATGAAAGTGTTTATTTAATAGTAAATAAATACAAAGTTTTTATATTTACATTTAAATGGATTAAATACACTATGTACGATTTTATTTAAATATGATTGGTTTTTATTTTATTTTCTTTTAAAGGTTTTATTTTTCTAAATTTAAAAAGAATTTAGTAATTAAGAAATGTACTAAATTAATTAGGAAATTTATATAAAAGCTTTGTAAATCAGTTTAAAAATAAATAAAATGCATTAATACATGTGCTAATTTATAAACCTCCTTAATAACAAGTGTTAGATAATTAAATAGGGTATAGGACAAGTGTCACAAATTTATTTTCATTTTCTTTGATTTTTAATAAACCATAAATTAGTTTATATAAGCATACATCTTCCATTTCTTTTTCTTTTCCTAATCTCATTTCAAAACAAAGAAAACAAAGCAAATCTCAGATCAAAACTGAAGAAAAAAAACCTGTAACCATTATCAACTCAAAAACAAACCTGTCAAGCATTTTTCCAAAACACTATAACCTCCTTATATCAAAGGCTGTAACCCATTTTCAAAGCAAGCCTATAAACCAAAGATACAAGTTTCAAATGCAACTTGGAATCATACAAGAATCAAGTTCATGCATAGTTTTTTTTTTCAAACATCAAAGTTTTCAAAGATCACTGCAATTCAAAGTTTTCAAAGTTCCCTGTTTCAAAAATACAAGCTCTCTGCTTTTTGAAAAATTGTGAGTAAACTTAAATGTATTATATCTCTAGTTTGGGTACTTGAATAAATCATCAATGTTTGATATATATTGTTTGCATGATGATGAATTATATGTCTGAATATTGAAATATGCATGTTAGGTAAACTGTTAGCTTTGTTCATCTTTTTAAAACTGTGAATAAATCCTTTAAAATCTGGATTTAGCTTTTATTTGAAAATATGTTTAAAGTAGGTTGGACTTTTACTTGAATATGTTTAAATTTGTTTATGTATGTGAGTGAATTGGCTGTGCATGTCTGTAAATCAGACATATGCAATTGTTTCCAGGCTTACATGCATCAAATCAGTTCAAAAATCATTTCCCATTCCTCTAGTTCATTTTAGACAATAGGATCTAAACAAAACTTGTTAATTTTAACAAGATTCAAATCTTAAAAATAGTTTTAAGTAAAACATAGAAAAGCTTCACTGGAAAAATTGGGAATTACAGAAAAAATTCAAAATATGTTAAATTTCAAACACCATAGTTTGTTGTTTCAAGATTATAATTCGAATCCACTTTGAAAGTTAATAATTTTAAAAATAAATCTCAATTTTTATTAATGTATTGAGGATGCAATTTGGGTATGACTGGAAATTGATTTTTAGGCGACCTCTGGCGATCAGGAAGTAGAGAGATCTCGGGGTTTCTACTGAAGGCGGATGGAGTTGCGTGGTGCTTGGGAAAAATGTCTGGAAGTGTTCCAGATCGTCGAGAGAACGTTGAGTAGGAGATTTAGGTTTTTAAACCTAATTTGGGCGAGTCTGGAATTTTGATCGTGGCGGCGTCTCTGATGCATCGAGTTGCATCGAATTTGGGGAGTGGCTGCATGGGAAGCTAGCGGAGGCATGGCCAGGGTTGATCGTCGTTTGGTGGTCGGAAGCGTGAGTTCGAGGAGGGTTTTTGGCCATGGTGTTTGGTTCCAATTCAACTGGACTGTTAGATTTTGATTGATGGCTTTTGAGAGCGTTTTGATGATTGGAGGTTGTTGCTGCATCGATGGTCGATGTGTTGAGAGTGCCGTGGATGGCCGGAGTTATCGCAGGCGATGGTGCACGTGTACGGTGGCCTTGCTTGTGTTAGTGGGTTATTGTGGAGGCTGTCTCGAAATGCACTTGGGTATGTGACTCGAGTGTAAACTCGAGTAGTTTGGGAGAGTTTTGGTTTCAGGTTTTGAAATCTAAAACTTTAACTAAAACTAAACCAAAATTTTGAAATGAAAAAGGGACCTGGGTTAGACCCGAGTGATCTTCGGGTTTAACCCGAAGCAAGTGTTAAGCAAATTTTAAAAAGGGTTTTCAAAACTAGTTTTATTGAAATTTAAAAATGAAATTAGTTTAAACATTCTTGTATAAATTACTTATATAATAGTTGTTTTCTTTAGCATTGAATAAGAAGTTTTGAAACTTTGTTTAATTTAAATTTCGGTTAATTAAAGCTAAAGTTATTTTAAACTTAAGTAGAAATGAAATTTTAAAGAATTTATAAATCAAGCTTATTAAAACTATTGCTTGATAATATTTTAAAGCATTTAAAGGTAAGTTGTGATTTGTAACTTTAATTTATCAAGTTGAATGAGTATTTTAAAACTTAATTAATGATTTAATTAAGTAAAGTTAATTGTAATGATAAAATGTTTAAAAATGTTTTAATGATAATTATGTCATTCATTAAGATAATGGTTTATCTTAAAAGGATTAAAGTTTTATTTATTTGAGATTAATTAAGTTATTTAAGAAATTTAAGTATAATTTATTTATTTAATTAATTAAGTATAATCGTTAATTAAGTAATTAATTAAGAATAATTAATTAATTTAATTAACTAATAATTATGATTGATTGATTAATGATTAAAGATTAATTTAATTGTAATTAGAAATTAATTAATTAATCGGTAATTAAGAAAAAACTTAATTATGTTTTATTAATTAATAATTAATTTTATTAATTAATAATTAAGAGATGATTAATCTATAATTAAAGATTAATTAAGGGTTAATTAACTGTTAATTAATGATTGATTAACGGGTAATTAAGAAGTACTTAATTTGTAATGAAGTTGTATTAATTGATAATTAAGGTTTATTAATTAATAGTTAAAGAATAATTAATTAAAGATCAATTAATTTGTTTATAAGATAATTAAGGGATGAATTATCCAATTGTAATTAATCAAATGAATTTGATCAATTAAGTATAAATACTTATTGAGATTAATAAGTGTAATTACTTAGAGTAAGTAATTAATGTATAATTACTAGATGTAAGTAATTAATGTATAATTACTGGATGTGATTAGTTAAAGGGAATTACTTAATGAGAAGTAATTAAAGGATAATTACTTAGTAAAAGTAATTAAGGATTAAGTGCTTAGTGTAATTAATCAAAGAATTAATATAATTAATTAAAGAGTTAATTAATTAATTAATTAATTGCAGGACGGTAATTACTGTTTATGATTAATTGAGGTTGATTAATGGAAGTGATTAATTAAATTATAATTAATTAATGTAATTAATTAAGGATTAATGTAATTAATTATAATTAGCTAATTAATGGAAGTAATTTATTAAGGATCATTAATTAATGTAATTAATAAGAGAATTAAGGGTTAATTACTAAATGATTAAGAATAATTAATTTGTTTAATTAATTAAGGGTTAATTACTTAATGTAATTAGAGTATAATTAATCAAGGGTGATTAATTAAGATGATGATTAATTGATTGGTTTGTGATTAATTAATCGTTAATTAAGCATGATTTATAGTGATGAAAGTAATTAATTAAATTTATTTTAAATTAATCAGAAATGAAGTAATTAATTTAATTCATTTTAAATTAATTAGAGATGTGTGATCAATAGATCTTTGCTTATGGATGGCAAAATGTTATTGAATGCCTTGATTTGTTTATCTCTGATATGGGATATGTGTCGCTGTGTGATATGAGATGATTTGGTTGAATTATGATGATATGGATCATCTATATATGGATTGTGAATTATCTATCTGTGTGAATATAGATAATGATTTGAATTTAATTGTTTTAACTTTAAAACAACTTGGACCTAAAATATGACGTTTTGGATTTCGGTGAGACCAGGATCGGGTTTCCAGATTTGGATATCCGAAAACCACATCGATCCAAATTAAACATTATGTCGTGAATCTCAAGTTAATATGAAGATTCAGAGTGCAAGGGTTATTGTCATTAATTCTAAGGGTGATTCCAAAATGAGTGTAACGAGATAATGCCTTCGGTTTCGTTCGAACCCGGAACGAACTTGTATGGATTGTATGCTTCCAGAACATCGTCGGGTGAACGATGAGCATTCTAAGATAGATGTGTTCTATAAAGGTAATCATAGCCTCAAGCCTCATCAAGGGAGAATTGCTAAAACAGGGGAGTTGCAGCAAGGCTAAGTGGGTAGTACCCAAGTAGGATGAGATTTTCCCCTTTCTAGAGGTCCCTTTTTATTCGGCTGTATGGGCGGTTGTGAGCTCCAACTGCTGGGGTTGTCTTATTCGGGACTGTCTAGTAAGGGATGGTTCCGGCCTTGTGTTGTAGGGGATTTAGGGTGGATCCTCAGTACGGTGATCTAGGCCACGTACTATGACAGCAGTACCCCAGTAGTCCTACCATTGTATGGAATCCAATCTCCAATGAGTGCCATACGTATTGATTGTGCCCAACTATGTTGGAACGTGAGATGTAAGCATTCTAGCTATTTCTGTATTTTACTTGAAAACCCTAGATCCTATTATAATATCACTGGATTTCTTATCAAATGTTTTCATTAGCGTGAGGTAAAAAATTACCCATGTTTATGTGTGGGGACTCTTACGTGATACCTTTTCTTTTCAAAGGTTTTTCAAAGTTAAGCAACTTTAACCCATTTACTCACACCAGACCCATGTCAGACCTTGAGTTTATATTATGTTTTATTAAACTCTTGGGTACTCAAATTTTTACGAGTAGCCAAGGGATTCAGGTTAGCTTTGACGAGTTCCGAAGGAGATATGGAGCAGGAGGCTTCAGCGTGTAGATATGTAGTGGTTCTGTTGTGCAAGTATTGTATCTATATCTTTGTGATGTACTTGAGTTATAATAACTGGACGGGTGTTTATAACTGTCTAGTTTGTGTTATATAAGCTGAATAACTCTGATGTATATGATACTTTGTAATATCTTATGTGATTAATATATTTTCTTCGTTCCGCTGTGAGATTCTAATGTTGTTTAGTTCTATCTTCTCTATCTTTTCTCTTTTCTATCCCTTTCTTTCATAATAATGATGCGTCTTTCTTTGGAGAGAAAGACGGGTCGTTACATGATACAATTCCTGGAAACTTTCTATTTCAAGGTTCAGTCGACTGGACCATAATGGTCAGTCGACTGAAGCATGCCTGGAAACTTTCATTTTCCAGGCTCAGTCGACTGACCCAGATTGGTCAATCGACGGAACCAGATTGGTTGTCGACTGACCCAGATTGGTCAGTCGATTGATACTGGGTAGGAAAATTCCTAGGTTCTGGTTCAGTCGACTAACTTCCTGGTTTAGTTGACTGAACTGGAATTTCCAGTATTTTCAGCCTAGCCCCAATGAAGGGCGAAAATCAACAAATTGCGACCGGACGAGCGATGGGTGCTAGGGATTTATGCCAATCGACAACCTAGCCCTATAGGCTCTTCGATACACCACCAAAACATTTTCAAACATCAAAGCTAGGATTTTTAAAGATTTGACTTCAAAACACCAAAAATTGGAATATTCATAAAACCAATTCAATCCAAAGAAAATGGACAAGGAATAGATTTTAGGAATCACTACCTAACAACTATCAAAGATATAGACATAGATGTGAGTTTAGAAACTCACCTTTTCTAAAAACCAACAAAGGAGAAGCTTGAAAACAAAGGAAAGATCAATTACTCTTCAACTTCAACTCTAAAAGCTCCAATCTAAGAACGTAAGAAAATATTTCCTAAGTTAGGTTATAGGAAATTTCTAAAATTGAAGACAGATTGAGATGGAGAAGAAGAAGAGGATGCTTACCTAAGCTTCTCTTTGATTTTGAAGCTAGAACTTGGATTTGCAAAGAAAACTAGGGCTTAGGATTTTAGTTTTCAATCTCCTCCCCCATTTTTATTAAAGCTTGAGTATAAGGAAATATTACGAAGGAATGAAAATGAGTGGAATGGAGTTGGGTCCATATGTTGGGTTAATGGGCTGAAACCCAAACCGAAAGCCCTAAGTGAAAACATCAAAATTTTACTCAACTCCAAACATATCAATGTTTATACTCAAAAAGGTTGCAAACGCCATTTTAAACTCAATGGAAGTGGCCTTGAGGTCTAATTCGGCTGTTTGCAAAAAGTAGCTTTTCGGACTCAAATCCGACTAATGATGCTATATTTAAATAAAATATTTAAATATATAATCGTAAAATATGCGGGTTGTTGCACCATGTGTATCAACATAAAATACATATTTGTTAAATTAAAATGAGTATGAAATATTTTTGTCTGGACATAATGCATTTCTGCATCTTTGTCTTAGTAATAGCATCAATATTTTTTTAGAAGTCCTAACAAATATTTGATCTAAAATACAAAATAAAACAATATGTAATATTCAATTAAAATGATTTGATTCAACCATGCCCCCATCTTAAATGCTTTTTTGACATTGCTCCTCAGAGTTATACAATGAATCATATGCATATAATTATGCTTCTTCATCTCAATGGTACATTTAAGCAATTTAATTGCCTTCTATCTAAATCATATGAAAATAGCTTCAGTGAATCATACACATATAATTTGTGCTATGGCGGACATTAACTGAATGTACAATTAAAAAACTAGTTATTCAAATATCAAAGTATGCATATAGGTAGTTCAATTTCCAATCAAAAATAGAAAAATGAGGCATGTAACAGATTGTGAATGTGTGTTTCTTGCACAACATCTTTTATATTGACATGTTTCTAAATTCCTTTTTGGACAACATCTTTTATATCGACATGTTTCTAAATACTTCTCTTTTATTCTAGAAATTATGAATGTGTGTTTCTTGCAACGAGGCATGTAACAAATTAAAGAAATGTCCAATGTTGCTAAATTAAGTAGATAAACAAATCTGGCTTGTTATTTTGATTTTCTATTTTACACCTAAACTTATACATAGTAAAGATCGTAAAATAACTTTATAATGCAAAAATATGGTAACTCATGCATTTTTGCTTACCCAGTGGAATGTAAAACTGGTTGCAAATGATAGATGCAATTTGAACGATGTGGGTGAAACGGGATGAGAGTGGCTAAAGGAACTATCACTTCAACTGATCCTACAATGATGGTTCATTGTGTTCCATTCGGAAAAGGTGCGGTAAAAGTTTGGGTATACATTGTGAGAGTTAATGATGCATTGTTATAAAGACTTATATCTGAGTGTACATACATAGAAGATGCCTTTGTACTACCACAGCTTGACCAGCCGCATATGTCATTGGGGAATCAAGTTCTAATAAGTATTATTTTTAAGTTTTGTAGTATCCTTAATTTATTGTTCTAATGGGTTTCCTAGTTCCATTTTTAAACACATCAATAGACATTAATGATATAATGAATACTTACTATCATTGACCCTCACCGTACTTGGACTTGGCTAATTGAATTATTTAGATTTTGATTCATATCCTACTCATTACTACAAGCTATGTATGCATGAAATTCAAATTCCAAATTCTACTTTGGATATAAACTTTAGCTTTACTTTTAAATTTAACAAATCAAATTTGATTTTAATGGTAACTGTCCTGTAACTGTGTCTATTTTACAAAAACAATGTCTGCTTGTAAATGCATTTATATCCATGCATGAGTTTATTTCTTGACAATGGTCAAACTACAATAGTTCATTTTTACAGAAGCAGTGAAAAAATTAATTATTTTTACAGAAATATATATGTTATGAGAGTGAACTCCATATGTTCCTTTTTATAGACCTGACCGCTTACTAATTATTTCCCTAGTGAATCCAAAAATATAGAAATGTGTCACCATATTTTCTTATAGCCACAAAGTTAATGCAAAAAGTACATGTGTAGCTTTCAAAAGTTAAAATCCTTCTTGTATTTTATGATTTTAAATGTGTCAATATCGGAGTTTTGATCTATCAATATCCAAAGTTTTATTCTCATAATACTTAATCCACATTTGAAGTGCAAATTTTACACTTGCCGACTTTGTACCATTTATTCATCTTAACTTAGATCCACTTATCAATATTTTAACACTTCCATTTGGGTTGCTGTAAAATTCAAATTTCTTGTTTTTATTTAATCTTCCATCATTGTGCATTAATTCTTGATTTTATTCTCATTATGCACTTCAGTTCCAATTTCCAATTTTCCATCCTCTTCTGTTATTTGGTTAGAGTAGTTGATTTAATTCATGATTTTATTTTTACTATAAAAAACATGATGTTTTTTTTTGAAAATCAAGGAGGACCCGATGGCCTGGTAAACTCCTGAGGAGGGTATGGTAATACCATCCACTGGTCCAAGCCTCCATACTCCCCGGTAAATTTATGTAAGATAGGGAAGCGCATGGTAGAAATTGAACCTGTGTCTTTTTACCAGAACCCAAGCCTCCTTTCCACTGCGCCACACCCATGGAAAAAATGAAGTTAAGTTAATAGTGATATATATATATATGTGTGTGTATATATATATATATATATGTATATGTGTATATATATATCAATATTTTACCAGAACCTAATAATGCATGTGCCCGTATCTTAACTAGCGAAAAGGGGAGTAGTTGATACACAAGTTTATTAATTAGTGGGGACAGGTAATCATGTAAATTTGGTGTAAATAAATACGAATGAAGTTGCACATATTCCCTACACCCTTCATATGCGCATTTGATGGTGATATATATATTTTGGAAAAACTTGTTCTTTTATTTGCACTTCTTATATTTGCATATCTCATTGTTTCGTCCTCAGCAAACTAAAAATCTTATAGTTTCAACTTCTAAGGCATGATCAAAGCCATATTTCTTGATTTAAGAGGAAAAATAAGAATGGTTTCTTGAACAAGAGTATGGTTTATTGAATTTATATTCTTGCTTTGAACAGTAGAATTGAACGTGCATGTAAAATTTATTGGTTGTAATTATTCTATAGTGTATAACGTGTTTATCACCTTTCATTAATTTAGCCAAATTAGACCACTTTTACTAACGCTATGTTAATAGTTTGCATTGATATGATTTAAGGTGTGCTACGGAAATTCATTTAAAAAAATCGATCTCCATTTCAAATCCACTAATTTCAACTATTTTTTATTTCATTTTTTTTTACAAATTTGATCCGATATGATTTGAAATTGTCATTACTAGGATGATCAAAGTCTAAGTTGGTGATTAATTTAGAAATGGACCAAATCTATTATATGTTTCATAAAGTGGGATGGGTCAATGGACTTTCCCTTACGACTATGGGATAGTGTTGTTTTTTCTAGGGAGAAAGAATATATGCAAGAAACTAATGAACCTAAGGTTTTGTAAACTGGGAAACACATGTGTCAAACCTGATGTCAGAGCTCACATTACCAACTAAATATACTGAAAAATAGATACAACATAGTTCCAAACATGGATAAGTAAATTAGAAAACACTTTTAGTGGATTTAATGAAGTTAGTGCATAGTGTGGATCGTTTGAATGTTACTTGATAATTCATGGTTGAATGCACATGTTTGATTGTTATTTAATAATTTATGTCAAATTCTTATTTTTGATTGTTAAACTTATCTATAGGTAATTAGCTTTTCGAAAGTGAGACTGGGTGCGATAAAGAGTTGTCGGTAATTAATTAATGAGCATGGCTTTAATTATCTATATTATAGTATTTTATTAGCATTAGTTGTGTAAACTTGTTTGTGAATAATATGGCATGTGAATTTTCTTATTTTGTTGAAAAACTATTATCGAAATGGCTGTGGATCTTATACTTGATTATGTGGTTAATGTGTTTTCTCAATTATTTGAATATGATGATTATATGATTGATTGATGGTTTGAATGTGATAATTATGTGATTGATTGTTGGTTTGAATATGACCATTATATATGTGGTTGCTGGAAATGGTACAAGCCATTAACAGTAAATAGCAACATTTAAAATATGCCACATTGACAAGCACCATTGTCCCAGTGGTTAAGTGATTTGGCTTTGGTGCGAGAGGTCACAAGTTCGAAACTTGCCTGGCGTGATTTGAACGTTTATTGACATGTGATATGTTGTCACAATGATTTGTTGTATATAAAGTACCATTTCAAAAAAAATAAAAAAAAATAAAATATGCCACATTTATTAACTTTTAACCGCGTATTAAAATGCTACAGAAAATATTAAACAACTACAAAAAATATATTTTAGCAAATACAAAATGCAACAGAAAGCATATAGTATCACAAAGAAAACGTTGTGAAAATGTACTAAGCAAAGTACAAGCGCTATGAAAATTTTATACTAGCATAAAACAAACCTACAAAAAATCGAAGAATGACGTAAACAAAACCCTTCGAAATGATAATTTTAGTGTCATCTTTTAAACGATACAGAAAAACTTTAGTAGCATTTACAGTACACTACAATTTGCAAAATTTTCTACAATGCAACAAAATAATTATAGCTTTTAGTTGCATGTTGTTTCGCAGCGTTCTCTACAACACTACGAAATGTTTTGGTAGCGTTTTTTCAACACAAAGATCTTCTCTAGTGCAGTGGTTTAAATTAAAGGATAAAGGAATAGAATTTTCATTTTAATGCTTATGATATCAATTTCTCAGCGAGGGAAAATATTTGATTTGGAGGAGAATTTAGGAGAAAAATACTTTACTTCACTACATAAATAATAGCTTAACCACACATATACATACAAACACAATCACGTGTGATCATACACACCATATATATATGTTGTTGCTATGTGATTCAAATATGTGCCTATGAGTGCTTCAGATTAAAGATATTGTGTAGAGCTTCGTATTGGAAGTGTCTGGAAGTCGATTGGAGAAAGAGAGCAAAAGAATTGGAGGAGATAAGTTGATGAGGTGCCATAAATAGGCAAATAGGCGTCTGGATTCTCAAGCCAGATGTCTGAATGCCTGTGGAGTTTAAGAGCAGAAGAGTATCAACCACTCAGACATTTGGATTAATCACTCAGATGTTTGAGTTCCTGCATTCGTTAAGCCAGATAGTTTAGCCAAACATCTATGTTAATAGAACTTTGATCCTTAGAGTTTGAACAGACGTTTGACCCACTTGGTTAGACATCTGAGTTGTTGCTATGTGATTTGTTCAAGGGTTTTGACTAAGTCGAATTTTAGAGGGCTGTTTCGTCGGTTCGGTGCAAGGTTCTTCTATGTTAATGGTGTAGATTCTTTGGATGTGATCGGATGGTCTAGAGTGATTAAAGCATCTATATTTTAACCTCCTAATCATCTCCCTAATTAAGCAATAAGATTTTCAATAATTTTAATTAATAGAAACCCTAATTAAATCAATTTGGCGGTTTTGTATTTTAAGTGCTCTAAATTGAAACTTTCAATTGAGTGTTTGATTAGAAGGGATCTTCACATCTTATAACTCTATAATCATTGATTTGGCTTGTAATCTCTTTAACTTTGGTGATTGGAATAAAAGGGTTGCTGGGTATCCGTGGACGTAGGATATATATCCGAACCACGTTAAATCTTCTATGTCCCTTTTCTTTCTACAATTTGGTTTTGTGTAGTATTATAGTTGATTTATATTTGCATTGGTATTCAAATAGGAAATACTAGATTTTGGTTAAATCGCTTCCGCTCATTATTGCTGTTAAATCCTTCTTGAAATTTATCGCATCATGATTTGGTATCAGAGCTAGTGTTATTGTTCTATTTGTGTATTAATGCTGACTGTCGAAAAATCTATTGGTAAGCGCCAATTATGCTATTACGTGTTTTGATAGAAAGAGAGATTTTGGTACTTGGAAGATGAAGATGAAGGCAAAGTTGAAGGAGGATAAGACTTTCAAGATTATTTTTGCACTTGATAAATTGAAGGACATTGAATCGACTGCTTTGCAAGAGATGGAGGATGAAGCTCTTATAATAATCCAGTTAAGTCTTTCAGATGAAGTTCTTTGATAATTTTCTCAAAGAAGACGGCGAATGAATTATAAGATGCATTATCTAATGCATATCAAGAGAAGTCTCTCACAAATCCGTTTTTTCTTCAGCAACAACTCTATTCATTTAAGATGAAGCCTGAAGCCGATCTTATGGAACATGTAGATGCTTTGACTACTTTGATTATGAAGTTGAAGGCAGTGATTGTTGATATTACTGATGAAGTGTGGGCAGTGGTCCTCTTATGCTCCTTACCTAAGGAGTATACTGCTTTTGTTAACTCCATGATATATGAAACAACCCTGACTCGACCTTCGAAAATGGGCACCGAATATATCACCTATATTCAAATGCCGTAGATTCAAACGTCGAATCTGGTTCGTCGGAGCTTATAACACATTAAGTATAACAACACAGCGAAAGAAATGAATGAATATATCATATAACTCCAATGATACAATATCCATAGATATACAACAATGATCACAAATACATATCAGAGATCTACAACAACACAGCGGAAACACAAAGGCACCAATAGCAGAAATAACTTGAACTCCAAATGGAACTCCAATATCTGCAACTCCATCTCCAATCCAAAACTTCGAAGACTCCAATCCAATAAGCTCGAACCTCCATCAAGTTGTATTAAGCAAACCCGATCCAGGGAAACAAATGTTAACGCCAAATCCAAAGGCTGGATGTTATTGAGTCTACACCTACTATTTGGTTATCTGAAAAATCCAACTCTAGACTGCTCGTGTGGAAAATTGTGGGCACCTAGAGTTTTGAAAGGGGACAATAAACTCCAGGTTAGTTATGGGACTGGTATGAACAAACAAAAATAGTTTTATTTATCAAAAATAAAAGAATTTAAAATAAATCCATAATGCTTTTTTGGAAAATGAAACTGCCATAAGGCCTCCCGCCACACACACAGTGCAAGTGAAACTTGGAGGAGATTTCTCCTTATGACAGTCAAAAATGCTTACTATATGAAAATCACTTTTGATATTATTATTAGTGCATAGTGGAAAGCATTTTGAAAGTATAATGTTAATCTTAGCCAGCATACATACCATTATAGTATGCCTACTATAGCTACCATGTTAAATGGCAGGTTCTACAACTAAAACCGTACATGGCACGTATTGAGTGATTGGGTTTCCAACAAATGGTCAGTCTAAGGAACTTTCTACTGCCACATGGGTATGCCTCTGGAGGAATGTCCTGAGAACCTACCCGGCTCTCTTCCAACACAAGGCTGGTTACCTCTGTAACTAGGTAACTACTACTCGAGCATGCCATCCTCCGGTCATTTGCGACCTTTATCTGAGGTACCTCTACACCAACAACCACAAAGCAATCACAAAGTAATAGATTTACAGTGACCACATGAGTTAAGTATCTGGGCTCCATACCATGATACCACCCTTTTCCAGAAGGGAATGACACACCCTAAAGGGCGCGACCCTCATAACCTTGCCGCATCTTTCCTGTTTCGACCATTTCCGGGGTGTGAGGTCTTGATGCAGTCTCGTCCACAAAGCTATACTTTTTCACAAAGCCATGCTTTGATCAACAAATGATCACTAATACTTCGTATGCCATATTACCAATTTGGGAATGTATCACTTGCAAATATCAAGTACATATCCTCTGAGCTCGTACGTTTTAGAGAAGGGTGTTAAGCCAAGAGAATAAATTCTCCGCCATCAAAGAAAAATGTATTTGATAGGAATTGGTTTTACATCTCAAAGTGTAATGTCAGACACACATCCATACAAGTCTGTTCCGGGTTCAAACAGAACCAAAGGCACTTCACAAAGAAGCCCTTGCAAATCCGGATAATCCCTAATCACGTTCGACTCCCCATCATAAAGGATGATCAAATCCCTATACCGGGGATCAGCCTGTGCAGAGACATTCGACGAGTTATCCTTTCGCTTTAGAAAATATCCGGCCTTCACCACAGGTCTTCAAATGATATCCATATCATCGTATCATTATTCGAAATGTGTTATATGACACAAGGTCCTCTCCCGGCTAAACCAAATAATGAGCGCAATATTTAAATCATATGGATAATGGGATCTCAATTAAGTCACAACTTATTACCCAAAACTTTTCTTTCAAATGGTTAAACAAATTACCATTTTCAAACCTTTAAACAAAAAGATTCATTTCACAAAGTTCTCCAATCTTTCACAAAGATTCGTTCACAGTTTTGAAAACAATTTCCTTTTCAAATTGGATTAACTTATCCAATTATTAAATCAAAGACTCAATTCATAGCTTTCAAAGCCCTTTCCAAAGATTCATTCATAACTTTCAAAACAATTCCCCATTTCAAATCTTTTATATAAAAGATACACCATTTAAAATCCTTTTCGACTTCAAAACAAAGTTTAACAATCTTTCACAAAGATTCATTCATAACTTTCAAAACAATTCTCAATTTCATTTCAAACTTGAAATTTTTCAACACAAATTGGGAATCCTTTCTTTATATGAAAGCTACTATTATTTGAAAATAAATAGTTTTCGTTTCGGAAAAATCCAATTACATTTGCACGAGTTAAAGCTCTTCAAGTATAAAATTTGGGTCATTCAAATTCCCAAAACAATACTTTTGAAATGGTTTAAAACCCATATAAACACATTTATAACCTGTATAACCTTATTAAACCATAATTTATAAAATTCAATTTCAAATCTTGAATTCAAATTTAAATCAAATTATTTAAATTTCAAACTTTACCAAGTTATTCAAAATAACTTTTATCTTTGAAATTCCTTTTTCAAAAGCTTTTCCCTTTCCAAAACCATTTGGATTTAAACTACAATTTTAAAACCATTTCAAAAATCTGTGACTTAACCGATTTCCTTGTGAAATCCATATTTGTGTGTGTAAGGTGTAGTCCAGGGGTTTTACACAATAATGCAACATCATTAATCATCACAGATTCAAGTATAGCGATATCGATAAGTGGTATATTCCTATAACGTTTATCTTTATTCACAGATTCACAGATGATAATATAAATTTATCACAGATAAATAAGTTACATCACAGATGAGTAAATTACATCACAGTTCACAGCTTAAATCATATCACAGAATATCGTACATCAAGGATATCACACAAATCAAAGCATTTAATTCAATCCAAACATTCATAAGTAAGATCAGTTAATTGTCTGATTAATTTAAATTAGATTAATTACTTATGAAAAATTTACTAATCTTGGTTAATTAATATAAATCAATTACAAACCAATTTTAATTAATTAACATTAATCATTTATTAATTAACCGTTAATTATTAATTAATTAACATTAAATAAATTAACCTCTAATCATTAAATAATTTATCCCTAATCATTTATTATTAATAAATTAATTATCCTTAATTAATTAATTAATTAATTAACCTTTAATAAATTACCACTTAATTCCTTATAAAAAAAACTAATCGTCCTAAATCATTGAGTAATTAATTCTTAATTATCCTTTAATTAATTATTCTTTAATTCCTTGATTAAATCAAAACTTAAATCACTGATTAATTTACCTTAATTTTTTAATCACATTAATTAATTATTCCATAATTAACTAACCTTTAATTTATCATTTGATTAATCAATCTTTAAAACTATTAATTATTCACCCTTAATTACTTATATTAAATAATTATTTTATTCAAAAACATTTAGAGATTCATTACAAAATTTATTTAATGAAATATTTATATAAATCAAAACTATTCTTAAAACAAATTTAAAACTTCGAATTTTTTTTCTTCAAAACTTAAACTTGTTTATCATCATTCTCTAAACTCAACATTTCAGATATCTTTTAAAACTAGTCAAGAACATTGTTCTAAAATTAAACTTTGCTTTAAATTTTGAAATTCATTTATAGTTTAAAAATCTGAATAGGTTTAAAATCCTAGAAACAAAATTGTTCCAAGCAAACATAACAAAACCCCAAGAAAACTCACAAACTTTCCCAAGCAACAAAATGATAGCATCCTCCCCGAGATGATCACTCGAGTGCTTCGAATTTGACCCGAGAATCCCCATCTTCCTCAAACACTACGACCAGACCTGATACGAATGCACCCGCGTGCACGTGTATGACCATCATAGTGACTTCCGACCATCTCTCTAGCAACCGACAAGTCGCCGATAACCTACCCAAACCACATGATCACCCAGGTCCTTGAATCAATGACGAAAACAAAATCGAGCAAGATAGAACCTACAGGGATGAAACTGACCCACTAAAACGCCAACCACCCTTACCTCCGACCATCTGCAAGCTTGCTCTTTCGCCCAAACGTTCTCCAGAGTTCCATCTTCCTGTTCCCCCCAGTCCGGTGCGACCTGAAGCAAAAACGACAATGCGGCGATCAATTTTCCGACGCTAGCAAAATCTGGGCTTAAACCCTAGTTCATTGATCGCTGGCCACTATAGTGATTTAAAATCTAACCAGTATTTTTCTGACATTCTCCATCACATGAACTTCCTCAGACATTAACCCCGAGTTTCCATTTCTCGACGTTCGTCGTAATTTAACGCAAATACAATTTTTGTTCAACCCTAAATATAACTTGATTTATCCATTTAAAAATTCTGTAATGATCATTAAAAATCATGATTTTGAAATGTGCATCCATTCCTATAATCGAACTTAAAAATCGAAACATTTAATTCTGGGCTTATCTTAAATCATCACTGTATATATATCATTTTCGAAATGAATGTTTAATTTAAACACTTGAAATTAATTTTTTTTAATCATATCACCTACATACAAATATTTTTCGTTCAGAGTTTATAGCCTAAAATCATTTCGGTGGAGTGATTTGAAATCTTTTAACAGGTTTTTAAAACATGTAAGCAATGAACAGAGGTGACAATCTTATGCAGACATGCACACCCAATTTTTGCACACATATACATACAAGCATGCTGGCATAATTAACAACTAAACAAGCACTTTCCACAATATATTTCAAGCATCAACTCAAATATCAAAACATATAGATGGGTTCAAATGAGTTTTCTCACCTAATATTGGAGAAAATAGAGCCTGGAATTGAAACAGAGAAGCAAGCCTGGAAGTTCATAAATTTTGAAAAACTGGAATTTGATTTAATCTAAGAAGTTGATACTTGAATTTCTGCTTAGCATGATTCAGATTTTTGATTCCAGGTTGTACTTGCATGCTTGCATACTTCAGATTTGAATCAGGCTGAACTTATTTTGATTTGATTCTCAGGCTTTTGATTTGGGTTTAATTCTTTTATTCCTGATTTTAATTTTCCCTTCCAAGTCTTGAATTTAAATCTGAAGATTTTGAATCAGGTTGTTTGCTTGCTTGAAAACAGGTTTTGCTTTTGGTGATTTTATGGTTTGATTTTTGAATGAGGTAGCTTGTTTTTTAGGTTTTGGGATTTTCATTTTTGATGAAGAGAAAACTGAAATATGGTTTTTCCCTTTTGTTTATATTTTTAAAATTTTAAGAAATCTTTGTTTTTTTGCCACTTGTTATTATAAGCTACACTTGTTAATTAACATGGTTACTATTAAACATTTGTCTTATTTCCTTGTTAAGATGATTACACATGTTAAAACAAATTCAAATTATATTTTAAACCCTTACTCTAATTTATTTTATAAATTTTTGTTTTAACCCTTTATGCATATAAAATTTCATATCTTAACAAATGCCTTTATTTTAAGTGTCTATGTTATTATCTTCTTATATATTTACATACTATGTTTAAAAGAAAATGTTCAAATTTAACCTTTAGAAAATTATTATATTAATTTCCAAACATAACTTCCAAATTATTATTATTAGAAAACAATTTTTATAAATTCTAAACATAGTATTTTCAATTCCAATTTATTTTTGAATTTCAATTCCAAATTCAATTTAAAAAAAATCCTTTTATATAAATAAATAAACATACATCTTTTTTAATTTGGAAAATTTCAAATACAATTTTACAAAATACTTATTTTTAAATTCCAATCCAAAATTCTATTTACAATATAATTTTACTTCCCAATATTCTATTTAATATACATATTTTTCTTTATTCTGGAATTTTATATTAACTACCAATTATTTCAAAATTTAATTTCAAAGATTAAATTAATTATCAAATAAATTAGGCTTAAAAATTCAGGAATATTACAATATATGATTGCAGTAAGATTAGCCTATCTAACGTAAATGTCGGTCTTCATAATGAATTGTTGAGAGGAAGATTGACGGGCACTAGCTTAGATAATGATTCCATAGGCTTATTTATTCAGAGAGGTAGAGGCCAAAGCAAGTTAAAGAATGGTGGAGGTCCAAATAATTCAAGGTCTCACTCTTGGTGGCCTAAGTGATTGACTTGCCATTATTGTACGAAACTAAGGCACTTTGTAGCTCAATGCCCCAAGCTCAAAGGAAGAAAAAAATACTTAAACAAACTTCTACATCTATAGTAGAGAAAGCAAATACAGAGTGTGATACCAATGTGTTTATAGCCTCTAGCTCTTCTGAAAATAGCAACTTATGGCTTATTGATTCTTACGCATCCTACCATATGACACCTGATAGGAATTGTTTCTGTACACACCGTGAGATTGATGGAGGAGAAGTTCTAATGAGCAACTACGCTTCTTTCCATATGGTTGGTGATTGTAATGTAAAGGTTGGAATATCTGATGATGTTATTCGTACAGTTGCTGATGTCAGACGTGTACCTAATTTGAGAAGGAGGTTGATTTCCGTTGGGGCTTTGAGTAGACTTGGTTTGTGTAATGATCCGTATTTTTTGGTAATTAAAATATTAAATTTAATAAGATTTTGAAATATTAATATTGTAAGAAATTAAAATTTATGATTTGTAATGATAAAACAATTAGAATGTAATATAGTAATGTTGATTTAATGTAACCGATAACCATTTTAATCCAATTTCAATCAAAGGATATAATTATAAGGTTATTTGGTTATAATTGTAAATAATGAATTAAACTAAATGGTGGATAAATGACGAGATTATATGTAATTGATTGAAATAGGTTACTATAGAATATAAAATCATTTTGTTATAACCCTTGGTTGTAAATGATAAGATAATGGATATGAACAATTATTATAAACGATAGTTGAAATTATCTTCTCATTAATTTGTCCGTTTGAATATTAATGAGTAATTAATGAAATTAAGGCAATTGAATGCTGGAAATATATATTGTTAATTGAAATTGAATATAATCATAGATGTGTAAGTAGTCATAAAATTTGTTGTAGATAATAAACTTATAGATATGATTAAATTACTTAAAGGTAAAAATTATTCATTTATCATCTCATTATTTAATATGTTTGAAATTAATTTGGAAATCAATGAAAATTTATGTAATTAAATATTGCAGTAAATGTGGTAAAAGATGTTAACGGTAAAATAGTGAATGTAATAAAATGTAAACTTATGTAAATATAATACATAGGCATTGTTGATTGAATAATAAGGATGATAACGTAGGTTTAAATGTAATTGGATGCGTAGTTAATGACATTTAACCTTTTAAATATGATAAGGGGAAACAAATTAATATTGCATTAATTGATATAGGAAATTTTCCTCAAGGACAATTGTTAGGGCTTTTTTTAGATGTAGGATAGCCTGCTAATTATTTTCTCACAAGGACACACGCACGTATTTTCCTTCCAGCCCACTTTCGCGCGCTTCTTCTTCTTCTTCCTTTCGATCAAATTTTTTTGTCGCGATCCAATACTACTCTCGCAATCAAAATATCGATCAACCTTGTTCGGTCATTTTTAATTTCGTTCTTCTGAAAATTATAGTTCATCTATCATATTTTTTTCATGCGCGTTTGTCGATCTCACTCTTTTCATATTTCTACTGTGATCTCGTTTTTCTTCAAAGTTTTGATGAAAGTTGTTTGGGTTGTATATAAAGTTGTGATAGAGTAGAAAAGTATCATATTTTAGGTTCAGTTTTTTGGTGTCATTTTTATTTTTTCTTATTATCATTTTTTTGTTATCAGTAACTAGGTATCAATTTTGTATACGGTAGGTATCAGTTTTGTGAAATTGAATAATTAATGTTCTAGATTGAACATATTTTTACTAATGTTTATTGTTTTTTTTTGCAGTGGGGATAACAGTCTTCTTTGTCTGTTTGTGTTGAATAATAACACTTTTAGCACTCGATTGTCTATTGATTTCTCTTTGTATGATTTGAAGAATGAGATATAAGATTGTGATGATTGGAAAAGTATCATTGATTGGGTTGTAGCTTGTGATAGAGTGGAAAATATCATATCTTAGGATCAGTTTTCTGGTATCATTTTTATTTTTTCTTCGTATCAATTTTTTTGATTATCTGTAACTAGGTATCAGTTTTGTATACCTTAGGTGTCAGTTTTTTGAAATGGAAAACTAATGTTCTAAACTGAACATGTTCTTACTAATGTTTTTTTGGCAGTGGTGATAATGTAGCACAGGTAGACCATCAGATAAGTCTATAGGAGGATTTCCATATTTTCAGAACAAGCATAACAGATGTGGCGAGTGCAAAGCAGCTTGGTCATAATAAATGGAATTGTCAAGCTTCGAAGAGGATATGATTTGATTTTTCATTTTGAATTTGTTCATATTAATAAGTGGATGTGTGACTTGTTTTGGTGGTTTATTATAATTGAACCTTTTGTTATTAATTTGTATTCAGTATGGCGTATTATCAAATTGATTTTAATTTCAAGTATTTAGTATAAGTGATTGTATCAGTTTTAGTATCAGTTAAATGTTTTTACAAGTAAGAGCAGCTTTGTTTTAAGAACATAACATCATTACTTCATAAGTATCAAATTGCAACAGAACATCATTACTTCACAAGTATAAATTTCAACAGAATTACATTACTTTACAAGTATCAAATTTAATTGTGAAACATCACAATGTAAATTCAGTTCTTTCCTTTTCTTTCTTCTCCTAAGCTTGATATGTATTTAGATAGACTCCAGCAATGTTCATCATTTGTCAATATTGCATGTACAATCCTTGCTCTTGTAGATAATATTTCCTTCTTTTCAAGTTTTATCGGTATTCTGCTTTTGTTCAGTGAAACGATGAATATCATTACAAATATTCCATAGTCAAGCCTGTCGAAACCAAAATGTAATGTTAGTATTAGTTTGCATAAGTTGTATTATCAGGTTTACAATTAATACAAAACACTGAATTTTAGGGTAATGGTACAAGCATATAGTATGCTTTGAATTAAAATATTTAACAGTTTTACTAGCACACTAAGTATCGATTTGTGTATGAATTTTTGCGTTTGTAGCTATTACTTTAAGATATATTTGCTAGATGTTTTGTTTTATTTTTTATTATGTAGTTATCTATTTTTTTTGTAGGTGTCGGTTTTGTTTCTGTAGGTATCAGTTTCTTTTATGTAGGTATCAGTTTTGTTTCTGTAGGTATCAGTTTCTCTTATATAGGTATCAGTTTTATTTCTATAGTCATCAGTTTCTTTTATGTAGGTATCAATTTTCTTCCTGTATTAACTGTTTATTTCTGAACTAACTGTTTTTGAAATTGAGAGATAATATTTTTCAATATTTTGTTATGAATCAAATTCAATTAAATATAAAAGGCATAAAATGATGTATAGAATTATATATGAAATGTTATAATACAAAAACACAGATAGTTTGAATAATGGGAAACTTTCAATTGATTATGACTAGTAGTTTCAATTGTATTGTTCATTTGGTTGTCAATAGATATCATTTTAACCAAAAAAAACTTACGTGTCTTCTGCTTGTCGTGCACACTTTATTTGATGCATATCATCTAGTTTCACCTCCATGCCTGCTATGTTATTGCTTTTCCAGATTTCTTTGAGCATTTCTTATATTTTTTGTCTCTAATAAAGACAAAATGTTAAAAAGTTAGGTCATATTCACCTTTTTTTATCTGTAATAAGTAATTTTTTTTAAAAGAAAGAGAAATCTCATACCAATTACTCATACCAATTTTATAGCTTCTTTTAAACTGGATGTGAATTAACAAAATCATCATCATCCTATTATTTCAAAATAAAGACAATAAGTAATTTTTGAAATAAATTATGTTGAAATGTAACAATAGGTTGTGTATTAGCTGTAGTGAAATATCTTCAGTCAAATATGTAACGATTTCAAGTTTGCAGTAATTAGGTATCAGTTTGTATTAAGTAGGTATCAGTTTTCTATAAGTATGTATCATTTTTTTTCAAGTAGGTTGCTCCACCTTTCTGCATATACAACAAATTGCTTCTCCGACTTCACTGCCCAAAAACCCAACTCATTTGCCACAGATAGACTCCAATCCACCTTCCTCGACCAACACAATCATCGCCAACAACTCGCGACCTCAACCTCGACAAAACCGCGACCTAATCAAAATTTTCTCCTCACCACCTCTTGTTAAACACCAACCACAACCGCAACATCAAACACAGACTCAAAGAAATTGAAAATTGTAATTTTGGTTTAGGGAAAGTGATTTTGGTTTTGGGGAGATTGCGGAAATTGATTTTGTTTCTGAGCAATTGAACGATAAATCGATTTGTTTTGATTTAATTTTATTTTTAAATGAAAGTTCATCAAATTCTGAGTGAAAGCGAGGAGGAGAAGACAAACAGAATTCTTTGTTTTGTTTTAATTTGTATATGGGCTTTGGGCTTAGTCCTTAAGGTAAAAGTTTTTTGCGCGTGTCCTTGTGAGCAATTATTTACTTTAATTTGTCCTTTAAAATTATTTTCCCTAATTGATATTACATCTTTTAGTTAAGATAGAGTGCAATGATCTGTAACTTTTAACAACTTTAAAATGGCAGTATTTTGAATTTAAATAAATTAAATAAAAAAATGAATTTGTGATGTTGAGGTTTTTATTTGACCAAATTTAATAGAATAAATTTTATGTGCAATTTCAAATTTTGGTCAAACTTAGTCAAAGATTGACTTTTGGTTGAAATTTTTTAATTTGAATTTTGAAATTTTATTCTTTTTATATGATACTAGACTGAATTTTGATCTTTTCTCCACTTTTCTTTTCGTCAAAATCAAATTCCTATTGTTCTAAAATTTGAAGTACTGTGAAAAATTAACATGAATTGGTAGTGTTTCCTCAAAATCTACAGAGAACTCTAGATCTAGAAATCCAAAAACCTCATGAATCCAATCTCCTTTCCTCCTCTCCTTCAACCCTTCCCCCTCCTTTATAGCCGCCAGTCTCTCTACCATCTCCAAGGCTATCTCCTTCCAACTTCCCTCCCCTTTCTTTCTCTTTTTTCCTTTCTTTCCCCCTTCCTTATTTTCCCTCTTTCTTCCCCTTATTTCCATGGCTTCTATATTCCATCAACTACTACAAATCAAATAAGTTTTTTCAAAACTGTGTATAATATCAATGGCAACAACTTCGTTGCCGAATCCTTCCTCCCATTCCGAACATTTCTATACCAAAAACTCCATTTTTCAAGTCCTTTCTCGGGTCCAACTTTGGCTAAAATACCCATATTGTATTAATCATATCACCTTTAGAAATGAACCCAATTACGTGATTCTTTTTTTTTAAACCATTTATTTTTTCAGTGGCATCAACTTTCTTTTAGATTAGTTATTCAAATTCTTTAATTGTCTATGCCAAAAACTAAAATCTTTTCGAAGTATTTTTAAACTCGGATTTTCAAATCAGAAAACACCTCTATTTGTTTTGACCATAACTTCCTCAAGGAGAATGGGTTTTGGTCATTTTTTTTTCATTTCTAAATACTTTAAAATGTTTAAGATACTGTTTACTTATGTACAACATGGTGTAGTAGTAAATTATTAGTGTTGTAAATATTGTGAGAAGTTATTAATTAAATAAAACATATTTAAATTTAATGATCATTAATTTATTAATGATGTTTAACATTATTTTGAATTTAAAGCTAACAAAATTTATAAATAATGGATTTAAGGTTTTCAATAACTTCTTTTTGAATATACATAATGATGTAAATAATTGTTTACAAATAGTTTACATATTTTATAAAGATGTTATTTAATTTTTTTTATGGTATTTATAAATGAAGCAAGAAATTTTACAGATGAAATTTTTCCGTAAAGTATTAAAGATGATTGATTTGCAATTGAAGTTTTCAAATGAATATTTCAAGTAAAATTTATATAAGTTTATTTGACTCTATAATTTAAAGATATTACATAAACGAAAAAAAATGATTTGCGAAGTTTTATTTACAGTAATATACTTGGCCAATAAATTTGAATCTCTATCTTGGAACTATGGTTTGAAATATTTACTTAATTTCGAAGCACTAATAGTAGGTTTATTCATAATTGAATTTTTGTATTAAACCATAATAAATGTTTTTCTATGATTTGAATATTCATTTTAAACAAGTATGTAAAATTAATTATGAAGATATGAAATTTTATACTTTGATTTGGATATTTAATGTAAGATTTGAGTATACTATTAGTTTCAGTCTAATAATCTAGGGTTATGCTTATTTTAAAATAATGAGTCTAATAAACTATCGGATTTAAGGAACTTTATAAAAAAGGGCTTGTCCTAATGTTTTGATATAAACTTCTAACATTGCTTAAATTTTTTGAAAAATTCTTGCGTAATGCTATGAAGATGTTTTATATATATATATATCTAATATTCTTACTATGTGAATGAGGTTAAATGTTTTAATTGAATTATTGGATATATTGAAATGTTTCTTTTCTCTTTAAGGGCGAATTCCAAAAACTTGTGTAACATTCAATTACATTCCTAAAATATATATATTACCAGAAATGTTTAATAAGTCAAAATGTTAATAGAATATATAATGGAATATTATAAAGTAATGAAAGTATTCAATGAAATTATTTCTAAATAAGAATTTCGATGTAAAAAAATGTTATGAATGTAATATTGTGAAATAATTTACGTAAGTACATGAAAGAAAGAAAAAGACATTGTATGAATAAAAAAAGAAAAAAAGAAAAATAATGATGTGAAAAGAAACCAATTAAATAAATTTAAATAATGTGCGGAAATTCTTGGTTGTTTTAGCTTATGAGATGTTTGGAAAGGAAACTTCTAATCGTTTAAGGTTGCGTGGATAGTTATTGAGTAAAGGCTGTTAAGCATAGGATACACTTGATAGTTTATTCATCACCTTTGTACAACTAAAGTTTCTAAACTAAACAAACCATTGATTTTTGTTGCAATGAATGTATGATGGATTCTGTGGTTGCATATAGTGGTTGTATTGTTTGTTTGTTTATGTTTAATAACGATTTGCTTTTTTTGCAAAATGAACAACTTAAATATTTCTCTTTTTGCATAAGTATTAACCTAAGTTGGATTATATAAGTGAAATACAGGTTTATGGAAGCAATAGCCACTGCTTTTGGTTTCATAAATAAGCGTGGTTTTCTCGACAAATAGGTACGTTTTCGGATTACTATTTTCTAGTGATATTATGTTGTCTTCCCGTGATTGTGATATTTTATTTTCAAATATGATATATGGTTATTATTGATATTATTATTCTTTTTTGGACCTCTCCGTACAAAGGAAACTCTGCCGAAATATTGCATGAATTTTAGACTTAGAAATTTTTTGTGGAAGTGAAAATATTTTTTTAAACTTTAGTAAACTTGAAAATAAAGATTTGGTTGTTTATTAATTAGTATATTTTATTTAAAGTACTTAATTATGTTAATTGTTTATAAATAGAATACTTTGAATAAAATATATTAATCCCTTACCTCCTTTTCCCTTTTCGAGGATGAAATTTTTTGAGTGAGGGGGAGTGTAACGACCCGTAATTTTCGGCAATTAAAATATTAAATTTAATAAGATTTTGAAATATTAATATTGTAAGAAATTAAAATTTATGATTTGTAATGATAAAACAATTAGAATGTAATATAGTAATGTTGTTTTAATGTAACTGATAACCATTTTAATCCAATTCCAATCAATGGATATAATTGTTAGGTTATTTGGTTATAATTGTAAATAATGAACTAAATTAAATGATTCGTTTAATGATGAAATTATATGTAATTGATTGGAATAAGGTAATATAGAATATAAAATGATTTTGTTATAAACCTTGGTTGTAAATGATAGGATAATGGATATGAACTATTATTATAAATGATGTGTTAACCAGATTTTTGGTCAAGACCCCAAACAGTGCTTTCAACATAAAAGAGGAGGTTGGTTAGGTTGAAAGGTACGTTAACCGAGATAATAGCTCCTACCTATAATTGATATATATGGACTTGAAGATTACAATGTAGGTGGAAAGTTTAATCTTTCGATCGGAAAGTTATTACCGGAGGTAGACTTGTTTCGAAACTTGGTGTAACTTTTCTCTACAGCTCTAATGAGATTAACCAAATGTTATCTTTTAAACTTGTGCTCTAGTGATTCTGAAAGGTTTCGATGATTAACTCCTTTGGAAACAACGTGAGAAATGGAATCTTGGGCAATATGTGAATACCCTTGATCTTGTCGAAGGGTTTATTTGCTCTTAGGAAGTTGATATTGATCTGGACGAAAGGAATTAGAACTCTAACTACCAAATTGAACTTTATTTTCCTACATTGATATTGTTCTGAAGGGTTTGTGTGGTTGTCTGATGACTGCAGAAGGTTTGATTGCTGCTAGGATATAAGTATCTACTAACTTTAGATGAAGCGACTCGATTACAATGCTGAAAAACCTAGAAGGTCATTGCTTATATTAATCCAGATTTGTTATTGGCCCTATCAATGGGCGGAAATAGAAAACTCGTTATATTTATTTGCTTGAAATGATAGCTTCGATCAACTGATCTTCAGACCTATCGGCCAGAACCATTTGGGAGAATCGATCCTACAAATTGGTATTATGATGGTAAAAGGATAAGTAATCAATAAAACGGTTCACAAAATCAAAAAACTTCCCTTTTCATCCATCATAAGGTTTTACTTTTATTGAATTTCCCAAATTAGATCCCCAATTAGGGTTAAAGAATTCTGATCAAGAAGTTATAAGATTTTCGGAAAACGAAAGGAAAAGTCCCCCAAAATTGAACCCCTTGGGTCCTATTTGGCATTACATCAGCCTTATGCCTTTATTTGGTATGGAAGGTTGTGGTTGTAAACCTTTCGGTCTTTCTTGAAAATAGTTTTTTGTACACAGTTGTAGGCCTCTCATTATTGTCGAAAGGTTCATTGATTGTGTATCACATGGTCTACTGGATGATGCCGAAAGTTTTTTCCTTCAGTTTTTTCAAGAAACAGTTGCCTTTACTTGAAGGTCTGTTATATGCATAGTGCATGAACCTTCGATCCCCCAGAAGGTTTATAGCCTTTGTGAACCTTTTGGCCTTAACGGAAGGCCGTTTTTTCCTGCCCAACTACTGCCGAAAGTTGTATCTTCCTTAGGTGATGGCGAAAGGTTATTTTCTATTGAATTATAAGCACAGATTTTACCTAAACCTTCCGGTGACATTGGAAGGTGCCTTGCATGTGTATTATTTGGCCTGAAAAGCTTATTGCGCTTTCGAAAAGGTTCGAAAGGTTGGCATGAGGCCACATCTTTGTTTCTTCTTGCTTGCATCCTTTAGAGGGTAAGCGCCTCCTGATCATTGTAATACAACACTCTATTTTTCCTATGAAAGGTCTTGAGCCACTTCATATTATTGACTGCATCACTTTGATCTCTTCGGATGGTTTGATCCTGCTCCTTTCCTTTCTTTCCTCTATTTAAGCCGTCATGGCTTAAATTGAAGGTGAATTTTCTGAGTACCATTTGCCCTCCCCCCTGCAAAGGGATGCACTTTACTTTACAAGTCATCCTTTCTAAGAACCATGGAGTTTTGGCTTCCTCTTCTTGCAAATATAAATTCTAAGTACAACTAAAGGGCCCTTTTCAAACAGCTTCATCTTCCCCAGAACAAGGAAGTCATTTTCAAACTTGATTTAAACAAGGAGGTCATCTTCCTTCAAACGTAAGGTTTAGAACTACTCTTAACATCGAGTTAATAATATGATCTAGGATCCATCTAAAATCCACTCTGGTAATTTTAAAGCGTTCTTTTTTTCTTTTTTGCCCCTCCGAAAGGGCTTAAAGTTGCAGCGCTAAACCTACCGATGGGATCGGAAGGTGCTCCAGTTTTAACTTTTCCTTACTGTTGGTAGGTTTAAATGGTCTAACGCTTAATTCTTTCGACAACAAGCTTTCACTTGAATCAAAAGGTCCTAAACATTCCAATTCCCTCTTGAGTAACAAAAATATTAATTCATCTCCAACTATACAACATAACTTAATAAATTCAACCAAACATTCAAATATTCATATATATATATATATATACACACACACACATATTACTTCATACTATACTTTTCAAAATGACCTGTCACATTAACTTCCTAAAATTGAACATCGAAAGTGACCAAAAAAATAGCAAATTTTTTTCCTTTTTATTTTACGGCCCTCCTGGAAAAGGCAGAAGGTGTGGAGCTAAGCCAATGGAGTTGATGACAATGGGCTCAACCCATATTGGCTGATATGGAGAATATGTTATTAAAGCTGGATTCTCTTCCGAAACATCCCAGATGGCCAAATTCATCGAAAATGTGTTCACAGCCAAGTCGAAAAGCAATGTACATCGATTTTATATATAGGTTAGAAAAATTTGGTTGCATGTGGGCAGCATTACTGGATTATGTGCTAGCAACCCCTTTCGCTTCTTGCGGAAGGTTTAAGATGCTCAATGCAAAGCAACAACAACAATAGGGTGCTACCGCATTGATGAAATTGGGATGAATCTGATGGAGGTTGCAAGCAACCATTGATTCTTTTTCTCTCCTTTTGGTTTGTATTTTAGAAACAAATGCCTATATAATGAAAATTTAAGGGGAGAAATGAAGGAAGACATATGGCTTGTGTCAGTGATCTCACTGCAAAAGGTAAGATGTTCTTTTGTTCTCTAGAATTATTTCATTAATGGCTTTTGTCATTTAACATGATTACTGTTGTATTTTATAACTTGAAAATAATTTTTAGTTAAACCTTATTCGATAAAAAAAATCTACAAACAGCAGCCCTGACTCGACATGTTATTATTATTGTTTTCTTTTTATTTTTCTTCCTTTTTTAGAAGAGTTCTGGCTTATCAATATAAGCTTGCTTTCAAATTTGTTGTTTCCAGAGTGGGATCCGCAGCTCAAATTAAAGCCATGAAACAAGTAGCTGGCAAATTAAAATTGGAATTAGCTCAATTCGTAGAGTTAGAAGCCTTTGCACAATTCGCTTCTGATCTCGATAAAGCTACTCAGAATCAATTGGCAAGAGGTCAACGGTTACGCGAGTTGCTTAAACAATACAAATCAGACCCTCTTACTGTGGAAGAGCAGATAGCTACAATTTATATTGGAGCAAATGGATATCTTGATTCGTTAGAAATTGGACAGATAAAGAAATTTCTCCGGTTATTCAATATAATACAAGAACAAGGATTTCTATTTTCGAATAGAGGGTTCATAATGTAAAATTTATAAGATCTTATAAATTTTTAGAAAATTCGTAAAAATCATGAATTTTTCGGAGCATTAAAGAGTTTATCGAAAACTTACAGCAGCTTGCCAAACAAAGGCTAAGAGCAAAAATTGTACAGGTATGACAGGTATGACATCTACGATAGGATTGAAAAAGGCATAAGCCTCGTGCAATTTTCCGAAGAAAAAACTACTCGAAGAAAGGGTAGAATTAAGACAGATACAGATTAAACTAAAGATATTAAGCACAAGGATTTCCCTAATCCTCCCTTCCCGAAAGGAAGAACGTGAAATTCTTTTTTCCTTTCCGCAGGGACCAGGAGATTGGATCTAGCCATAAGAAGAATGCTTGGTATAAATAACTCACTTCTTGGTCTTCGACCCCCTCAGTCACTACGAGCCCGATCAGTGCAATGGGACGTGTCTATTTATCTATCTCTTGACTCGAAATGGGAGGAGGTTTGAAAAAGGATCTTAGAGTGTCTAGGGTTGGGCCAGGAGGTCTCTTAACGCCTTCTTTTTTCTTCCCAACGGAGCAGACAAAAGAGGGACTTTCGTCGTTTGTGGATTACTCGAATAAATGCAGCAGCTCGTGAGAATATGGTATTCTATAGTTATAGTAAATTCATACACAATCTGTATAAGAAGCAATTGCTTCTTAGTCATAAAATACTTGCGCAAATAGCTATTCTTAGGCCCACTTCGTGTAGACCGAAGGGATGATCATAAATACATGACACGTAACTATTTTTATAAATATACATTGCTCACTGCGCGTCTTTTATTTGGCTAGTTTGTACGAGGTCTCCCAGATTACCTATTTCTTGACTTGAGTTACCTTAAGAGATCCGTCCAGCCAGCATGCTTAATAAGGGAAATCCTTCTTCAAAAGATACTTGGTATAGAGAATTATAAAGCAAATGGTTCCTGTACTAATTTTCAACTCGGAATGTCTATCTCGAAAATAAGAATTCAAAAGTTACTGTGGTACTACAAACCTATAGAACCATAGTTCGCAATCTTGTTTAGAGTGCCAATTTCATAATGCCTACTAGTTTCACATGAATGGTTAGCCAAATTTTGAGCATCTTAATATATAAGATATATTCTCCATACCATAATAACATGATGTGACGTTTACAATATTGAAAATTCTACATGTTTTGCTGCTTTTCATTCACACCTTGTTCGTTCTTGATTTAGACATTCCCTTTGAGGGTTGATGTGCTTCTCTACTTCCCGCTTTAATTCATGGCTTCTCTCTAAATCTCCTGCTACTTTGACTTTTTTGCGAAATATGTAGCATGTGGCGTTCTTAATTATTAGCTTGAAAATTAAAAACAAACATGAACGATGCCATTTTCCTAGCTTAACAAATCTTTGTGGCAATTATATACAAATATAAAAGGAATTCATTTAAATGTTAAGGCCTCATTTTTTTTTATGATGAGGGATGATCATAGATTTAACTCCTTTCACTTGCTTGGCATTCCTGGAAATAGTTAATTCTGAGCTGCACATGATTACTGAATTTTAACATGCATTCAATAAAGACCCTATGGGGACATTTAACAGGGAAGTTTTTGGATTTATTCCTTATTATTATGGGAATATGAGAATAAATAGGCTTGAAGTATCATTGAGGAGATTCTATTGGCAGCAGTCACTTTCCAAGAATATTCTTTGACTTGGGTCAAATTATTTGAGATGAGTAGAAGTCCAAAGATTTCATATCCAGATTAGGGGTTTCAATAACTAGTAGCCTTGGGATACAAACCTTTTGATATTAATGATGGACTTTTACAAGATGCCATCGGGCCTAGACTAGGGTATTAAGAAATATTAAAATCATACAATAGTTATTCTTTGGTATATCAGTGTTATTTCCTATGATGATCATCATAAAGACATAAATTTATATTTGACGGTAAGAGACCGAGGCCTTTAATCTGGAATAAACAGTGATGTCCGGAAAGCCGTACGTGGTAATTAAGTATCAGAGGTTCAAAGTTCCTCGTATAGCACTAGAAGATTAACATAACACCATAAATTTATTCATATTGGCAGTTAACAACGAAGGACTAGAGATTTAGCCTGGTGATGAATGGTAAAAGATGGAATTACCATTCTTGATAATAAGCGATAAAAGACTAAAATGAAACTCTAAGAATCTTCATGCTAAGAGGTTAGAGATTTTTTTTAAACTCAACCCAGAGCCCTGATGAAATCGAAGGGATAGGATGAGCCCCCAACCTACCTGGTCCGACCACAGATAGGTGGGATTTAGTGCCAGCCCAGCATAGAAGTTTGAAGCCCCTAATCAAGCATTGCGTTTTTTATAGGGGACCCATCTCCATGTCTTGAAATGGGAGTAGGGCAGACGGGATCGAACCTGAGACATTGTTACCAGGAAGCAGGTATCTTACCATTGTGCCACTGCTTGCGGACATGAGGTCAGAATATTATTCTTCAGTAACAAGTGATGAAAGACCAGAGTATCTTTTCTGGTAATAAGTGTTAGAGGAACGGAAGCGTATATCCTAATAATGACTAACAGAAAGTCAATAAACCAATTCAGTGTCAATAATGAAAGTTCAATAAACCACTTTTGGTAATAAATAATTGTCGATCGTAATATTCTTCGTGGACATTTGATAGTTGCGGTTCAAAGAATTATTTTAGACATGAATGATAGAAGTCTCGAAACTTATTTTTTGGAATTTGATAATAGGAAACCAAGATAACGTTTTTGACAGTTAATAGTAGAAGACCAGAATGTCAATCCTGGTAACTGATAATACCAGGCTACCATTCCTGGTAATAAATAATAGAAGACTAGAATTCCATTTCTAATAATTAATAATAGAAGACCAAAATACCATTTCCGACAATTAATAATAGAAGACCAAAATACCATTTCCGACAATTAATAATAGAAGACCAGAATACCATTCTGACAATTAATAACAGAAGACTAGAATACCGTTTGCGGAGGTCCAAAAATTTTCTCTGGCTCTATTCATTGAACATGCCATCTTTAAGATTCAAATATATCTTGCATGCTTTTTCTTTCCCAGGCCCCAATTTTCTTTGTTCATTTGTTATTTTCGTTTGGCCTATTTCAGGCAAGGACTCTTTTTTCCGACTTTTTGCTTATTTAAGCAGAGCCCATTTCAGGTTCTTAGTCATCTTTGATAATACCGACCTCTTTGGTGGTTTCTATTTTAAGCGATGCCAATTTCTAGCGGTGCCTATTTCAGTCATGACTTTTCTTAGTCTGTTAGATATTTCATCTGGGTTTCTGGTGTGCTCGGCTAGCTTAATCTGAAGTAGGGCCCAAAGACTTACCCATCCTCCCTCCAGGAGGCGCCTTAACCTGGCTATAGCATGAAATGACTAAGGGCTTGTTTGGTACCTTGGCTAGGCCATAGCATGGTGGGAGCAAGGGATTACCTATCCTCCCACCAGGAGATGCCTTATCCTAACCATAGCGTTGCGCGGATAAGGGCTTGTGCTGCTTTAACCTGACCGTCTCTGATTTTGGCGCGATAAAGGCTTACACCCTCCCTACAAGAGGTGCCTTAGCCAGGCCATCTTGGTGTGACCAAGGACTTTCTACCATCATTGGTAGCCCACCTTTTTAGGTAGTCCAAGTTTAGGGAGAGCTCTTCTCCCGATCATGTAGTCTTTTCTTATTTCGAAAATAGAGCTTTTATTTCATGGTTTGGTTAATCCTTTACAAACTGTTTTAGCTTCCCTTGTTGTAGAAAGTGTATGACCATGTTTCTAAGTACTTTACATTGGTTAGTATCATGTCTGTTCATGAGATGGACATTGTAATATACTCCTTTGGACCTTTTTCTCAAACCCTGGCCTTTTCATTTGGGACAGCCAATAGTTCAATTCCTTTTTGGTTTTAGTATATATGTCCTCGATTGACGTCGTAAGATTGTACTCTCCAAGAAGTATTGATTTTTAAGCCATCCTCGATTTTGTGGATTGGTCCAAATACTTCTTCTTGAGGAATAGACTTTCTTTTCATGGCTCGTTGGTTTTCTTCCAAAGGCATTTCTTCCGATCTCGAGGTTTCGGTTAGAATTTTTTTGTGATTCTTATGTTTCCGCCATGTAGTTCTTTTACCCGTCCTACTTTTTCAACCGTGGGTTTTTCCAAATGCTCATAGATTTCCTTGGGGTGATAGGCCTCACTGATGATCCTATTCCATTTGTTTGAGACATTGTCGTAGTCCTTTATCGTTTCTTTTTCAAAGATAGTTCCCTAGAAATATGATTGAATGGTTTTCCTTATTTTTTTTAAAATGTTGTCACTTCTGTTTACTCCTCTTTCAAGTGCAAAGATCGGGGTTGGTCCAATGTGGAAGGGGTTCAAGCTCCATAGGATTCCGCCTTCTTTTTGTTTATAATTCTCAAGGCTTTAAACCTTAACCTTTGTTCCTCATTTTGATTAGAATCTTTGTTGCCCACACAGGAAAACCTTTTGAGTTGGGGTTTAGAAGACCCATATTCAGACCTCTTGAATCTTTTAGCCATGATTTATTCAATGATAAATGACTTTGATGTGAATCTAGTTCGATGAGAATTAGGGAATTGTAGTGTCGAGAAATCAAACAAGCCAAAGGTTCGAGTCCTTATAGCGCCAAAAATGTTAACTAGATTTTTGGTCAACATCCCAAATATTGCTTTCAATAGGAAAGAGGAGGTTGGTTAGGTTTAAAGGTACATTAACAAAGATAATAGCTCCTACGCTTTACTCCCATAATTGATATATTTGGACTTGAAGATTACGATGTAGGCGGAAGGATTAATCTTTCAATCAGAAGGTTATTACTAGAGGTAGGCTTGTTTTGAACCTTCATGAAGCTTTTCTCTACATCTCTAATGAAGATTAACCAAATGTTATCTTTTAAAGTTGTACTATATTGATTCCGAAAGGTTTGGATGATTGACTCTTTTGGCAACAAGGTAAGGAATGGAATCTTGGGTGATATGTGAAGACCCTTGATCTTTTCGAAGGGTTTCTTAGCTCTTAGGAAGTTGAACTTAATCTGGTTGAAAGGTATTAGAACTCTAACTACCAGACTAAACTTTATTTTCTGACGCTTATATTATTCCAGAGGGTTCGAGTGTTTGGCTGATGACCTGGAAGGTTTGAATGCTGCTAGGATATAAGTATCTACCAACTTTAGGTGAAGCAACTCGATTACAATGTCAAAAACCGCTGAAGGTTACTGCTTATATTAATCCAGATTGGCTATTAACCCTATCGGTGGGCAGAATTAGAAACTCTGCATCTTTCTTTACTTGAAATGATAGCTTCGATCAACTGATCTTCATATCTATCAGCCAGAATCTTTCGGGAGAATCGATCCTGAAAATTGGTATTATGGCAACAAAAAGATAAGCAACTAATAAAACGATTCACAAAATCAGAAAATTTCCCTTGTCATCCATCATAAGGTTTTACTTTTATTGAATTTCCCAAATTAGATCCCTATTTGGGTTATAGAATTATGATCAATAAGTTATAAGATTTTTGAAAAATGAAAGGAAAAGTCCTATTAAATTGGACCGCTTAGGTCCTATTATAGATGCGGGTGGCATCCCATCAGCCTTATGGCTTTATTTGGTACGGAAGGTTGCCTTTGGTATGCGGTTGTAAACCTTTCAGTCTTGCCTGAAGATAGTATTTTGTATACGGCTATAGGCCTCTCATTATTGTCGGAAGGTTCGTTGATTGTGTATCACCATGGTATGTCGAATGCTGCCAAAAGGTTTTTCCTTTACTTGATTTCAAGAAACTGTTGCCTTTACCGGAAGGTCTATTATATGCATAGTGCATGAACCTTCCGATCCACTGGAAGGTTTATAGCCTTTGTGAACCCTTTGGCATTAGCAGAAGGCCGCTTTTTCTTGCCCAACAGTTGCCTAATGTTGTATTTTTCCTGGGTGATGGCAGAAGTTTGTTTTCTATTGACTTATAAGCATTGCTTTTACCTGAACTTTCTAGTAACATCAAAAGGTGCCTTGTAGGTGTATTATCTGGCTTATAAAGCTCATTGCGCTTTCAGAAAGGTTGGCGTGAGGCCACGTCTTTGTTTATTCTTGTTTGCTTCCTCTGAATGGAAAGTGCCTCCTGATCATTGTAGTATGACACTCTACTTTTCCTATGAAAGGTCTTGAACCACTTTATATTATTGGCCGCATCCCTTTGATCTCTCTGGATGGTCTGATCCTGCTCCTTTCCTTTCTTTCCTTTGTTGAAGCCCTCATGACTTAAGGGAAGGTGAATTTTTTGAGTAACACGATGGTTGTAATTAACTTCTCATTAATTTGTCCGTCTGAATATTAAATGGGTAATAAATGGAATTAAGGCAAATGAATATCGGAATTACATGTTGATAATTTGTTGTAGATAATAAACTTATAAATATGGTTAAATTACTTAAAGATAACAATTGTTCATTTATCATCTCATTATTTAATATGTTTGGAATACATTTGGAAATTAATGAAAATTTATGTTGTTGATTATTGCAGTTAATACGGTAAAAGTTGTTAACGGTAAAATAATGAATGTAATATAATGTAAAATTTTGTTAGTTATAATTCATGGGTATTGTTGATTGAATAATACGGATGATAACATAGGTTTGAATGTAATTGGATGATAATTGGATGCATGGCTAATAACATTTAACCTTTTAAATATCATAAGAGGAAACAAATTAAAATTGCATTAATTGATATTATATCTTTAATTAAGATAAAGTGCAACGATCTGTAACTTTTAACAATTTTAAAATGGCAGTAATTTGAATTTAAATAAAAATTAAAAAAAATTGAATTTGGGATGTTGAGTGTTTTATATGACCAAATTTAATTGAATGAAATTTTTGTGAAATTTCAAAATTTTGTCAAACTTAGTCAAAGATTGACTTTTATTTGAAAATTTTAAATTTGAATTTTAATATTTTATTCTTTTTATATGATACTAGATTGAATTCTTATCTTCCCTCCACTTTTTGTTTCATCAAAATAAAATTTCTGTTGCTCTTATAATTTAAATTACCGTGAAAAATTAACATGAATTGGTAGTGTTTAGTTGTGTTTTATTTGGCTAAGCATATTGGGTTTGTTTGATCTAATGGGTCTTGGTTAACCAAGAGGCTCTAGTCAGTCACGTGACCATTTCTTTACCTACGACCTTATGTTTCTTATCTGATAACATCTATGTACATAATTTTTCTCCTGAGAAACTTTCTCTACACACTTCTTCTTTCTTCTCAAAATCTACAGAGAACGCTAGATCTAAAACTCCAAAAGCCTCACAAATAAAAACTCCTTTCCTCCTCACCTTCAACCCTTCCTCCTCCCTTATAGTCGCCGCCCTCTCCACCATCTCCAAGGCCATCCCCTTCCACCTTCCCTCTCCTCTTCTTTCTCCCTTTTCCCATCTTTTCCCCTTCCTTATTTCCCCTCTTTCTTCCCTTTATTTCTATGGCTTCTATATTCCACTGAACTACTCCAAATCAAATATATTTTTTGAAACCATTTACAATTTCAATGGAAACAACTTTGTTGTCGAACCCTTCTTCCCATTCCGAATATTTCTATAAAAAAAACTCTATATTACAAGTACTTTCTCGGGTCCAATTTTGGCTGAAAATACCCCATATTGTATCAATCATATCTCCTTCAAGATTGATCGAATCAAGTGATTCTTTTTTTCAAACCATTTATTTTTCTAGTGGATTTAACTTTATTGTAGATCAGTTCTACAAATTCTTTAATTTGCTGTGCCAAAAACTCAAATCTTCTCAAAGTATTTTTGAACTCTGCAAACATGTATGTTTGTTTTAACCATAATTTCCTCAAGATAGAAGCTTTTTGAGTGATTATTTTTTTGAAAGTGGAGAGAAAAGAATTTGTAACAACTTTCAGGTCAGTCACTTTTACTGATTCAGTAATATTCTGGTCTGAATATTTTCTTAAAGATGATCTAGCTTCAGGTTTGTCAATAGTTTGGATCTTGGGTTGTTTGGAAGTTGGAAGTAGTTGAAACTTGTTTATTGATTCGTATTCGTGTCTAAGCTTTATTGGATTTACTTTTCATTTCGATCTTTACTAGGAATCTCCATATTGTTCCATTTTTATCATCACCTTCGTAGCCTTGAAAGGTAAGCAAACACTCATAACTACTAGATTTTCTTTTGTTAGTTAAATTGAATTTATAATGTGACTAGAAATTGATAGGTTGCTGTTTAGTACATTTTAAATTGTCATTCCAGTTAAATCTGACTTTTATTGAATTTAATTGCCATTTAGTTAAATATTTAAATTTAATTTGCCAGTTAAATAACTTTTAATGATAACTAGTAAATTGATGGAAATTATTGGTTGATTTCAATGATGATTGTGTTGTATGTTCAATTGGTTATATTTAGGTGATTAGATGGATGTTATTGGTTGACATTTTGGATGATGGAATGTTATTTATGTCTATATGTTTGTTATTCCTATGGATTGAAATGATACATACTCGAACGACCTTATAGATTAGGGGAAAATCGTTATGGTTTGGAATGATATACCCAAGAGGTTTTGGTTGATTTGGAAATGTTGATTTTCGATATTGGTTGAAATGACATATACTCATATAATTTCTTGAATTTGGATTTTATTTGAAATTTAATTATTTGAAGGGTTTAAGTTAATTCAAACTTTGGATTTGCTTTAATTAGATGATTAAGATTGATATTTCGAATTATTTAAAACCCTTTAGATAATTATATTCACGTTGTACACTTGATAGGAGATGAAAATCCCGTAACATCTATGAAACCATTGCGCTAATATTTCTATTTTACTTAATTTGATCTGACTTACATAACATCTTTTAGTTCTGACTCGAGTGCGTTGTCTTTTCATTACGCTCGGGTCAGTCTGAGCTTTTTCAGTGTATTAAAGACTATTTTATAGAGGACGAATACGAAGATTCAGTATATTATTACTATTTATTATTCCACTGATTGTGTGTTCCGCTGCATTATTCATTTATTTATGATGTATGTATAACTCTGATTTGAATTGTGAAAGTGTAATCAAATGTTATTTGTAAAACAGCTTCATGAAATGTTTATTTCATTATTATATTTTGTCGTTCCGCTGCGAGATTCTGTGTTTTGTTTTCCTTTTCTTCTTATTTATCCCAGTAACAATCCTCCATTTTGAATGCTTTAAGTCTGACATGTGTGGTTTATTGTGGATTTGAAATGTCCAAAAAGGTGGATCGTTATAGTTGATATTAGAGCTATGTTTAGACATACCTTAACCTGTTGGGGTTTACTCATTAGAGATAGGGTAGTAATATCCTAGAATGAGTTGTCAGAGTGTATATACGAGAGCGCGTATTTATTAGTGTTATAAAATGTTTACATAAGTTTTGAAATGAAATAATTTTTCTCTAATATTATATGCCAAATATAAAGGAACAATTTTTTTATAACTATTATAGTTATTTGTAATGTGTTTGATTTATGAAATGGTAATATGTATTTATTATCATTTATTGTTGATTTTTTGTATTTAGTAAGTTTATAAGCATTGGCTAATTATTGTTGATTTAATATATGGCTCAAATGCTAGTTTAGTAATGGTGTATTAAGGAGACTAAAAATAATAATTATGATACTTGGTTATGAAATTGAAATGTTTGGTTGTGAATATTGTTGTTTGTTGATTGATAGTTTCAACTATTGAAATAAAATAAAATATCTAGATATTTTGGATTATTGAAACTTCTGAATTAATATATGAGTTGAAATTTTTTTTTGAATTATGCAGTAGAATTTGGTAACCTTAATTTGAAAGTAAGTGAAACAAGGTTAAATTTGTTATCTCTATGTTACTAAATAAATAGAATTGTTGTATACATTATTGGCATGTAATGTAATAATATACAAGTGTGAACTTTAAGCTTTGGCATGTTTTAACCGAAATTATGATTAAGGAAAAGCTGTAAATGAGATCTAAAAAAAGGTGTTATGAACTTAATAAAATTTATGAAATGTGGCATATATAAATTTGAAAAGGAAGTGAAAACTAATTGGTTAAATGAATATGAACTAAAAGTGAAATGATTTTAAATAAAGTCACGACTTGTGAATTGTTTATAAAATAAATGGATGTTGTAATAAATGTAGTATTAAATGAGAAATATTACATACGAAATTGAATTTAATTTAAAAATGAAGAGAAATACAAGTAATGTTATGAGAATGAATATATTAATGTTTTATATTAAACGGAGAAATTTTTGTGAAACAAATATTGAAGTATGAAGTGATATTTGTGTTAATTAGTGACATAATATTCAATTTAAACCAAAATGTGATGGCGATGAAACAAATTGGAATAAGTACGTAATTTGTATGTATATTAGGGTTTATTGGTCGAATAACTTGTAAGCATATCATACTATACTTCTTCACGGATATGCTTCGACCTAAATGGACTTGGGGAATCCAGGAATGGATTCGACCAATAAACCCTAATATACTTGAGTGAATTCAGAAATGGATTCAAACCGATATGGTTGTCCGAACTTAAACTCATGATTCCTCAATTTTTTTCCAAGGTAGATGGTTCTTTAGTTTACCCAATGGAGGTGCTTCGATCCTGGGATCTGTTGTTTATGGATCTTCCGGGAAGGAAGTGCATCCATTGCGTAAATCATTGAATCAGCAGTTACCACTGCAGCAGGGGTCGATGGTCCTTTATTTACGAAATGGCTATGATATTTTTTTGGAATACGGAAGGTGGAAGGATCTTTTGGAAAGCTTTCTGTCCATTGCTTAAATACTAGATCAAAAGCGGGCCACAGCTATCGTATCATCATCATTTGACATCCGATTTTGAGTGTCATATGTGTTTTTAAGTATTTTAACTAGGTGTTGAAACAGTTCTACTAAGTACTTGGAGATTTCTAGTCTTATGCCTGATCGTTGTACGACCAGAGTCTGTAAGAACGAGGATAAACCTGTTAAAACATCGAGTTATAAAAGTATTTTGATAAAGTATTATATAAAAGATATTTTGGTCATTTTTTCCATTTATAAATGCTTTAAAATGTTTAAAATACTATTTATTTGTGTACAATATGGTTTAGTAGTAAATTATTAGTGTTGTAAATATTGTGAGAAGTTATCAATTAAATAAAAGATATTTATATTTAACGATTATTGATTTATTAATGATGTTTAAAAGTATTTTGAATTTAAAATTAATAAAATTTATAAATATTGGATTTAAGGTTTTCAATAACTCCTTTTTGAAAATTAGTAACGACGTAAAAAATTATTTTCAAATAGTCTACAGATATTTATAAAGATGTTATTTTAAAAGAAATTATGTGGTATTTATAAATGAAGCAAGAAATTTTACAAATAAATTTTTTCCGTGAAGTATTAAGGTATTAGAGATGATTGGTTTGCAATTGAAGTTTTCAAATGAATATTTCAAGTAAAATTTATATAAATTTATTTGTATGTACAATTTAAAGATGTCATATAAATGAAAAAAAATTGCGAAGTTTTATTTATAGTAATATACTTGACCAATAAATTTGAATCTTTATTTTGGAACCGTGGTTCAAAATATTTACTTGATTACGAAGCACTGACAGTAATTTATAGGTTCATTCACTATTTGAATTTTTGTATTAAACCATAACAAATGTTTTTCCATGATTTGAATATTAATTTTAAACAAGTATGTAAAATTAATTATGAAGATATGAAATTTTATACTTTGATTTGGATATTTAATGTAAGATTTAAGTAAACTACTAGTTTCAGTTTAATAGTTTAGGGTTATGATTATTTTAAAATAATGAGTCTAATACATTATTGGATTTAAGAAACCTTATTAAAGAAAAGGGCTTATCCTAATGTTTTGATATAAAATTCAAACATTGTTTAAAATTTTTAGAAAATTATTGAATAATGCAATGACGATGTTTTAAATATATCTTATATTCTTACTATGTGAATGAAGTTAAAAGTTTTAATTGAATTTTTAGATATAATGAAATGTTTCTTTCTCTTCAAGGACGAATACCAAAAAATTGTGTAACATTCAATTACATTCCTAAAAAAAATATAATTTACCGAAAATGTTTAATAAGTTGAAATGTTAATAGAATATGCAACGGACTATTATATAAGTAAAACTTAAGTAATGGAAGTGTTCAATGAAATTATTTCTAAATAAGAATTTCAATGTACAAGAAATATTATGAATGTAAGTTAATATTGTGAAATAACTTATGTAAGTAGATGTAAGAAAGAAAACACGTTGTATGAATGAAAAAAGGGTAAATAATGATGTGAAAAGAAACTAATTAATAAACGTAAATAATGTATGGAAATTCTTGGCTGTTTTGGCTTATGAAATGTTTGGAAAGGATACTTTTAGTTGTTTAAGATTGTATGGTCTATTGAATAATTACCAAAGGCTGTTGATCGTAGGATACACTTGATAGTTTATTCGTCACCCTTGTACGATTAAAAGTTTCTAAACTAAACTAACCATTGATTTGGTTGCTATGAATGTATGATGGATTCTGTGGTTGCATATAATGTTGTATTGTTTGTTTGTATATATTTTATAGTGATTATCTTTTGTTGCAAATTGAACAACTTAATTATTTCTCCTTTTACATATTTAACAGCCTATTTTGGATTATATAAGTGAAATACAGTTTTATGGAAGCAATAGCTACTACTTTTGGTTTCATAAATAAGCGTTGTTTTCCCTACAAATACGTATGTTTTCGAATTATGATTTTCTATCGATATTATATTATTTTTCCATGATTGAGATATTTTATTTTCAAATATGATATATGTATGGTTATTATTGATATTATTATTATTATTCGAACCTCTTCGTACAAAGGAGATTCTGTCGAATTTTTTTATGAATTTTAAACGTAGAATTTTTTTGTGAAGGTGAATTTTTTTTAAAACTTGAGTAAACTTGAATATGAAGACTTGATTGTTCATTAATTAGTATATTTTATTTAAAATACTTAATTGTGCTTATTATTTATAAATCGAATACTTTGAATAAAATATATTAACCTTTAATTCCTCCTTTTCCCTTTTCGAGGACAAAAAGTTTTGAGTAGGGGAGAGTGTAACGACTCGTATTTTTCGGTAATTAAAATATTAAATTTAATAGATTTTTAAATATTAATATTATAGGAAATTAAAATTTATGATTTATAACGATAAAACAATTAGAATGTAATATAGTAATATTGATTTAGTGTAATTGATAACCATTTTAATCCAATTTAAATCAATGGATATAATTGTAAGGTTATTTGGTTATAATTGTAAATAATGGAATAAATTAAATGATGCATTTAATGATGAGATTATATGTAATTGATTGGAATAAGTTAATATAGAATATATATAAAATCATTTTGTTATAATCCTTGGTTGTAAATGATAAGACAATTGATATGAACTATTATTATAAATGATGGTTGTAATTATCTTCTCAATGATTTGTCCATTTGAATATTAAATAGGTAATTAATGAAATTACGGCAATTGAATGTTGGAATTATATGTTATTAATTGAAATAGAATATAATCAGTATGTGTAAGTTGTCATAACATTTGTTGCGGATAATAAACTTATAAATATGATTAAATTATTTAAAGGTAATAATTGTTCATTTATCATCTTATCATTTAATCTGTTTGGTATTAATTTGGAAATCAATGAAAATTTATGCAATTAATTATTACAGTTAATATGGTAAAAGATGCTAACGGTAAAATAATGAATGTAATAAAATGTAAACTAATGTAAATATAATTCATAGGGTATTATTGATTGCATAATAAGGATGATAACATTGGTTTGAATGTAATTGGATGCGTAGTTAATGCCATTTAACATTTTAAATATGACAAGGGGAAACAAATTAATATTGCACTAATTGTTATTACATCTTTTAATTAAGATAAACTGTAACAATCCATAACTTTTAACAACTTTAAAATGACAGTATTTTGAATTTAAACAAAAATTAAATAAAAAATTTGAATTTGTGATGTTGAGTGTTTTATTTGACCAAATTTAATTGAATAAATTTTATGTGAAATTTCAAATTTTGGTCAAACTTAGTCAAAGATCGACTTTTGTTTGAAAAAATTAAATTTGAATTTTAAAATTTTACTATTTTTATATGATACTATACTGATTCTAATCTTCCCTCCATTTTTCGTTTCGTCAAAATCAAATTTCTATTGCTCTAAAAAATTGAATTACTAAGAAAAATTAACATGAACTGGTGGTATTTAGTTGTGTTTCATTTGGCTAAGGCATATTGGATTTGTTTGGTCTAACGGGTCTTGGTTAACCAAGAGACTCTAGTCAGTCATGTGACCATTCCTTTGCCGACGATCTTATGTTTCTTATCTGATAACATCTATGTACATAATTTTTCTCCTAAGAAACTTTCTCTGCACACTTCTTCTTTCTCCTCAAAATCTATAGAGTACTCTAGATCTAAAACTCCAAAAACCTCACAAATCAAAACTCCTTTCCTCCTCTCCTTCAACCCTTCCTCCTCCCCTATAGCTGTTGCCCTCTCCACTATCTTCAAGGTCATCCCCTTCCACCATCCCTCTCCTTTTCTTTCTCCTTTTTCCCTTCTTTTCTTCTTCCTTATTTTCCCTCTTTCTTCCCCTTATTTCCATGGCTTCTATATTCCACTAAAATGCTCCAAATCTAATTTTTTTTCTGGGATGGTATATAATTTCAATGGCAACCACTTGTTGTTGAACCCTTCTTCCCATTCCGATTATTTCTATATCAAAAACTTCATTTTTCAAGTCCTTTCTTGGGTCCAGTTTTGACCAAAAATACCCCATATTGTATCAATCATATCTCCTTTAGAAATTTACCAAATTATTTGATTCTTTTTTTCAAACCATTTATTTTTCCAGTGGCTTTAACTTCCTTTTAGATAGTTCTTCAAATTCCTTAATTTGCTAATCCAAAAACTCAAATCTTTTCAAAGTATTTTTGAACTCTGATTTTCAACTCAAAAAACACCTTTGTTTGTTTTGACCATAACTTCCTAAAGACCGAAGCTTTTTGAGTGATTCTTTTTTTTGAAAGTGGAGTGAAAATAATTTTCAATAACTTTCTCGTTAGTCACTTTTATAGGTTCATTAATATTCTAGTCCTAATATTTTTTTAAAGATGACCTAGTTTTAGGTTTGTCCATAGTTTGGATCTTGGGTTGTTTGGAAGTTGGAAGTAGTTGAAACTTGTTTATTAATTCGTACTCATATCAAAGCTTTGTTGGATTTGCTTTGCATTTGGATCTTTGCTAGGAATCTCCATATTGCCCGTAGCCATGAAAGGTGAGCTAATACTCGTAATTACTAGATTTTCTTATGTTAGTTAAATTGAATTTATGATGTGATTAGAAATTGATTAGTTGCTGTTTAGTATATTTTAAATTGTCATTCCAGTTAAATATGACTTTTATTAAATTTAATTGCCATTTAAGCTAATACTGAAATTTAAATTGTCAGTTAAATACCTATTACTAATAGCCAGTAAATTGTCCGTAGTTATTGGTTGATCCAATGATGATTGTGTTGTATGTTCAATTGTTGATATTTGGGAGATTGGATTGATGTTATTGGTTGACATTTTAGATGATTGGATATTATTTATGTCTATATCTCTGTTATCCCTGTCGGTTGGAATGTTACATACCCGAACGATCTTATAGATTAGGAGAAAATTGTTATGGGTTGAAATGATAAACCCGAGCTGTTTTCATTAATTTGGAAATGTTAATTTTTGATACTAGTTAAAATGAAATATACACATATAATTTCTTGAATTTGAATTTTATTTGGATTGAATTATTTGAAGAGTTTAAGTTAATTCGAACTTCGATTTTTTTTAAATAGATGATTAAGATAGATATTTCGAATTATTTGAAACCCTTTAAATAATTATATTCACGTTATACACTTGATAGGAGATTAAAATCCCATAACATCTATGAAACCATTGCACTACTATTTCTATTTTACTTATTTTAATCTGACTTACATAAGATCTTTTAGTTATGACTCGAGTATTTTGTCTTTTCATTACGCTCGGGTCAATCTGAGCTTTTTTACTATATTGAACACTATTTTCTGGAAGAAGAAGAAGAAGATTCAATATATTATTGTTATTTGTTATTCCACTACATTCTATATTCCGCTGCATATTTGTTTATTTCTAATGTATGTATAACTCTGATTTGAATTGTAAAAGTGTAATCAAATGTTATTTGTAAAACAGCTTCATGAACTGTTTATGGATTATTATATTTTGTCGTTCCGCTGTGAGATTCTGTGGTTTGTTTTCCTTTTTTTTTCTTATTTACTCCATTAACAATCCTCCCTTTTGAATAGTTTGATTATGACATATATGGTTTACTGTCGATTTGAACCATCCAAAAAGATGGGTCGTTACAATTTGAAGATTGTAGTTGAAGGAGAAAAATGAAGATATTGAAGGGTTTCATGATTGTTATGTAAGGTGTAGTGCAAGAAATCTTTATTTGTTGAAGGCACTACTGTAGTTGGTGAATCTGCTTCTAGTACTTTTGCTTATTCAGTTTCTTTTAGATTGTGAAACTTGAGGATGAGACATATTAGTGAACGCGGTTTGGATGAGTTGAGAAAGTGAGGTTTGATTGAAGGTGTTAAGCATTCAAAGCTTAGCCTTTTTGAGGAGTGTTTTCTTGGTAAGCAGACAATGATTTATTTTGGTATTGGAGAACATAAAGCAAAGACTGTCTTAGAGTATGTTCATAGATGTTTAGGGGACCCTCCCATTGCCCATCCTTGGGTGAAGCCAAGTATTTTGTTTCATTTATAAACGATTTCTCTTGCAAAGTTTAGGCAAACTTCCTATAGTCTACAAGTTAAACCTTTCCAGGTTTCGAAAGTGGAAATCTATGGTTGAGAGGCAGTCGGGGAAGAAATTGAAAGTTCTTTGTTCGGATAATGATGGTGAATTCTATCATAGGAATTCATCGATTTTTGTGAGTTTGAAGGCATTAAGAGGGATTTCACCAAACATAGCTGTGACGACCCGGAATTTTGAGCAATATCAATTTAATAATCTTTGTTAATAATTAAATTGATTTGATCATTTTACATTATAAATTGACAAGTTATTTCTTTTAAAAGCTAATAATATTTAATTTGATAATATCTATTAACATTTTTCTTAACAACATAAAATTGGCAAGTTTAATTCTTTTGGAAACAAATAATATTTTAATTTGAAAATATTTATTTGTGCAATTTAAAATTCGTAAGATTTATCTTTCAAAAGCTAATCAAAATATTTTCTATTTATAATATATATATATATATATATATTGATATATATCGTAAATAGGAAGTATTTAAAGTAATAAAAGCTATATATTCAAATTGTAATATATATGCATATATATATTATGATTTGAAATTGTGTTTTAAAATTTAATGTAGTAATTATCAAAACTAATCATTAAAAACATATTCCATTTGAAATTTATATATATATCTATATATAATGAGAATACCCCATTTTGAAGCTTTTGAAAAGTCCATAACACCCTCTAAAATTTTTACTACATGGTAAGGATATTTTGGTCATAACAATTTTCCCACGTTTTTCCCTCCTTGATTTCTCCAGATGGAATAAGCACGTTTCCTCTCCTAACTGCACCGTTTTCTTTTGATTAATAAAAAAATTAATCCTCTTTCTTTCCCATTGCGTATGACACAACCGATCTCACTCCTCCATCACCACCTCAATCGGCTTCTTCTGTCCTTAACATCAAAGGCGTAAAACCAACAAACCCTAAATTATATAAAGCCGAGAACCAACCTCTCTCCTCTATCGACACATTAACCTCTCTCCTCTATCGACACATTAATGAATCCCTCTAACTAGGAAGATGAAGATCCGAGAGATGGAAAATCTTTGATCTCCAAATTGTATGAAGTCAAGGAAATAGAAAACCGTAGTAGGATTTGGCAAGTTAGTACGATTGGGCATGTTAGCTTTTTGAGAGGAGAAACGTAGATCAAAACTAAAAGGTGATTGGGCTTTTTCTACAAACATTTCTTTATTGGTTTATCCATTGTTAGTTAGATTGCTGCCTTCATGACTGAGTTAAATGTTACAATTTTATTTAAACTTAGTAAATGGTGCAGTTTCGTGTTGTGAAAACCTTTCTTTGAGCATACGAGAGAATCTTTTTTAATCTCAAATAAATTTACATGATCCAAAGTCCCCAATCTTCTCATATTATTATATCTGTTGCAACTCTATTGGGTATTTACGTTTGGACATCTTCTATTTAGGTTTGGAGTTAAGTGCGGGTAGTACAAATGGTCACTGAATTGACACGTGTATATAGCTGATATTATATATAGTCATAGAAGAATGTGAGATTATTTGAAGTGCAGTAACAAATATTAGTTGATAAGACTGAATAATTGACTTGGCATTTAATTTAAGTTCGCTGGGAGAAATTGCTACTTTCTTATCTTGCATAAATTCAATGTTCATGCCTATGTAGTAGTTGTTAAATTCATTTGAGTGGTTTATTTATTGTGCATGAAGAATGGGAAAAAATGCTAAGATGCTCTTGCCATGTGAGTTCAACCGTTTTGCTATGATATGAACAACTGTAAATTTGCCACATGAGTTGTTTATGAAATTTTACTAATATGTAAGTCCTCATAAGAAAACGAACAATAAGGAAGAGAAAAAACAAGGATTTGGCACAGTTGAAGCATATAGCGAAACTAGGTGAGATTGTGAAAAGCAGTTAGCTTTGTTTGACCAAAATGGAGAAGAAAATAATTGTTTGTGAGATAAGTTTTGATACATATGCAGAGCGAGGCTTCATCGGCTGCGAATTCAAGGCAGTAATGGATAAGGCAATAGGAGAAGAAAGGCTTGCATGAGACAAAATTATAAGTTTTTAATGGATAAGCTATTCTATGCTAACAATTTGTAATTTTTTTTTGCATCACTACAGTTTTGTAGATGTTTGACTAAAATGAAGTAAATGTTACTGATGTTTTTAGGCTTGCAACTATGGAAACACGTTTTAAAATATGAACTTATGATTTCCTAAAGCATTAAGTTTTATACCCAACCGATCACTATCACAAGCCTTCATCTGTTTCTGTTTATTTTTTTGTCCCTAACCTTGAGTTCTTATTTAATATTATACTTTGGTAGTTCCAAATTTTGTTATTGATACACTATTTAATTCTTATATGTTCGAAGATGGATTTTTGTTTTTGAAGCCTTTAGAAATAAGATCCACTGTTTAATGTTTTGCGTTGAGTTAGAAAAGGACTAGGCATGAAACTAGATGATTCAAGACAAGAGAAATTTGGTAAAATTTTCTTTTAATATTCATTGACTTCATGCTCTTTGAGATCGTCACCTCTTTTTTCTTTTAGTTGTATATAAAGATCATAACTAATACAACTAATTTGAATTTGAATACGAAGACATTCGACTAACTCTTAAATTAGTTAAGGTTTGCTAATATTATTAAGCTTAAATTGTAAAGTTGAAGGCATTTAAATGTATATTTTAGAAGCATGAATGAACTTAAATACATTCCGTGTATTCAACTCAGGGGACCTTCGATAAATTCCCTGATTGTTTATTACTTGACTTAATTCACGGAATTAAAAAATAAGCAAGGATTATTTCTTTATTTTTAGGCAAAAATAGGAGTGACATAAGAAGTAGAAGATTAAAAAGAAAAATTCTTTGACGTACAATCAAAAATTGATATATCATTAGAAGGTCGGTCAACACTGGACTAAGATGCTCTCTGGACTAAGGTCAATCAATGCTGGCAATTTAATTAGGCATATACAAATTCTAATCAAGCTGTATATCTCGAGTTCTTGTAGGAAATTAAGTGTTGATTTGAGTCTATGTAGTGATTTATTCGTAGTGAAGGTTGTCAGGAATTGGAGCTTCAATTCTTTGAATGATTTTTCTATGAGTTTTGCGTATGCTTATTTAAAATACTTGGATTGCAACAAACCAAGTAAGAATTCTAGGAAATGGACTGGAAGTATATATAGGAATTGATTCACTGAAAAGTGTTAGCAGTTGCGACTATATTAAGGTCATTTTGGAGAGGTCTTATTCAGAAAATTAGTCCAATCTATATGCAAAACAAAAAGAGTTTTATTTAGTAGTCTGAGTTCGAATAGTTTATTACATAGTGGTAGTATGGAAAAGAAAAGAGTGGATAATAAGATTACTTCGAATAATAATAGGGGGAACGTAAAGGAAAAGTTTGCGTTGGAAAGGAATATTAAAAGCTTGAGGTTTTCTCCATGTCAGATGTGTGGTGGTAGATATTATTTATTTACATGGAGAGTAGTTGGATTTTCTTAATCTTGAAATTTGGCTGTCTAATATGGCTCATACAGTACACATGCATTTTTTACCTTTGATGTTGTCAATCACATACCATGCAAACATTCTGCATATGTTTAATACCGCTCTCCATATTAAACTTGCAATAGTACAACATGTTTTGTTAAAACAAAATCAATAATTATTTATATAATATTTAATTTTTCTTGGACTTATTCGACTTATTCTCCTGCATGTGTAGTTGGAAGAGTAATATGAGTTTGTAGGAAATGAAAAAGAGAGTAGATAAAGGCTATTGTTCCAACCACTAGAAAAGGATGGGTCGTACAGGTTGATACCTTAATTTTTTTTTTTACTTTTATGTTTATTTTTTGTCCTTTTGTCTTAGAAGCCTTTAGTTTACACGAATTTAAGTGGTTGTTTTGAATTTCAAAAAATAAAAGTGGTTGATTTGTATGAAACAAGTGTAAACCAATATTTGATAAATCAGTACAATTTACTAATTTAATATTTGCATATTATACAGTAAAAATTTGAAATGAATTTTTTTTTCATGTGCGAACCATACTCAACAACAGACTGTTGGTGGAGGAATCAATAAAGAGAATATTGAGGAATACTCAAGTATACAATTAGCGGTGGTGATTTGCAAGCTCTTGCCAGGGTGCTTCTTTATAAAACCATTCAAACGTACAACCTAACGATCATCCTCCTACTTCTAGATTAGTGGTAGTGATTTGCAAACTCTTGCAAGGGTACTTCTTTATAAGTAGTGTTTCTAACATTGTTAATTGATTGTTTATGAGATTGTGTTTAGTTCTTTATATAACTAGATTTATTTATAACAAAAAAAAAAAAACAGATCCAACATTTATGTTAGTATATTTCACTTACGTTACTTTTTGTACACAAGTACAAATTCTCTTTAATGTTAGTTCGTTAATTAAACGAATGCTCAAATCATGATGTTGATTCAAATTAAAATATTTTGTAACAAAATGAACTTAGCTTCCTTAGTATCAGAAAGATGTTTTGTGCATGTTTGTACGTACTTTTTGTTCTAAAAGAAGCTAACTCACGTTTTTCTTTACACACGTCCAACGGACGTGCCATACATACTGGTATATATATTTATATTTGTATATATATTAGAAATGGGAAAAGTTATTGCCTTGAATTTAATAAAGTGTTTTCAAACTTTAATATATATAATTTGAAATTTGAAATTTTAATTTGATTTAATACTTTTAAAAGTGATATTTGAGATTTAAATTTTTAATAATAAGAATAATTTCTTATTTATTATAAACATATATTTTAGCTTGAGTTTTAAATAAGAATTTAATTAGAAGTTCATTTTTCTTTTGTTTTCAATATTCTTTCATTCTAAAATTTTAACATAAGATAAATTTGGTTTAGGGATTTTATATATAGAGTTAAATTAAAATTCTCAAGCATATAAACATATGTTATATTTATTGGATCAAAAGCGTAAGTTATTTATAAATAATTGTTAACATGGATTTGTTATTGAATATTTATTAAAATCTAAAGATTTTTTATTAAAAGGTAAGTACACATTATAATCATATAAATATTACATAATTACTTATTCATAGCTTAAATAAATTATTAAAAAGAAAAGTAACATTTGTAAATCATTAATAAAACATTTAAAACACTTGTAAACTTTTTAATATGTGTTAGAGAAATTGTAAATAAGTGTGCACAGGTGTAAGTTAACTAAAGCATTAAAGAGACAAATGTCGTTCTCTTGGTAAATTTAATTTAAAATCAAATTGTTAAATAAGAACAAGAGTTTTAGTCTTCAGCTAAATCCTATCTTCTTTTCAACAAAATTGAATGCAAATCAAAGATAAAGAAAGACATAAAATCTGGGTAGAAAATCTGAAAATAAGAAAGAAGGAAACCTGGAATTTCAATCTGAAACAAGAAGAAGACAGCTGGAAATTAAACATCAATGCAAGATCTTCAGATCTTCAAATACAATCAAGCAAAACTAGAAATCAACAACAGCAGGTTAAATTCAACATGCAGGGAAATTCAAAAGCCTGGAAGCAAATCATTCTCTGTTCTTTAAGGTGAGTAAATGTTTTAAAAAAAAAACAGTTTTAAATCTTAAATTTCATCCTGTTCTTGTGTATGAAATTATAATGATTTGTCTGGATTCTTGGATTTAAACTGATGCATGTTGGTGTATGAGTGATTGATGATATTGAGATGCTTGTAATCATAAAATATATGCTCTATGTACTTATAACAGGTTTTCAATTTCATAATAAAATCAATAACTCAAAGTTGAATTTGAATTGGCTTATGATTTGTAAATAGAAGTTGTTTGATATCATGTAATCTTTCATCTAAAAATAATTACATGTTTTTAAAGTGAATAATTGGCACTGAATTTTTGAATTTACAGTAAAATTGAAATTTGGGTCAAAAATTTATGATTTAAATTTTAAGTTTGATTTCATAATTGTTTTACAAATAGGAAATCATGATTTTTGAGGCTTGTATCATGATTTTTAGATTAGTAATTGAAGAGAATCCTCGAGTTAACTATTTTGGGAAAAATGGCCAATTGGTGGCGAACGACGGCGAACTGAGTGTCGTGGATGAGCATGAAGGTCGAGAGGGAGCAGGAGTTCATTAGAAAAATGCATTGGGGATTTATTAATGATTGAGGTGGTCGATAATCAATGGATTAGGGTTTAACACCCTGTGTTTTTTCTCCGTTGTTCATTTTGGAATTCACGGTGACGAGGCAAACGGAGGTGATCGCGAGTGGTTCTGGAGATGCTGGGGAGCGAGGCATAGCTACGATTATGATGGCGGGGTTTCTCGAGGCTAGGGTTGGCGTGGAGGGTCGATATTCTTGTGAAGTTGGGTTCGAGCTGATGGTTAGAGGGTCAAATTTTGATGCTCGATCGAATTGTGTTTTCTGGGTGTCGCGAGGGGTTACCGTGGTCGAGAGTGAAGTGTCGGAGACCGGAGTGGAGTTTGTCGACGTTCGACGTCGTTGTGCACGTTGACGTGCACGGTTTCATGCATCAGAATTTGGGTTTTGGGAAGAAAGGGGTTGGAGCTCGAAGTCTACTTTGGGAACGTGATGTTTTGGCTCGAAGCAGAAGAAGGGGTGGGGAACTCGGGGCAGTCTCGGGTTCTTGTAGCGTTTTGCTTGGGTTTTATTGTTGATTTGGTTTTAGTTTTGTACAGCAAATGTTTTAAAGGTTTTGAAACAAAGAAACTTTGATTTTTGTAAATGATTCGAGTTTAAAACAAAGTTTAACAAGAATTTACTTATAAAACTAATTTGTTTCCGAAGTTAAGTTTTAAACAAGTTTATATATATTGAAATATAAAAGTTTTTAAAATAAAATAAGTGGATTTTCAATAATAAGGTTTGTATTAAATTTATTTAAATAACTTTGGGAAGTTTTAAAGATCTAAAAGTTTAATTTGTATTTAAATTGTTTTAATTATAATTGATTTCTAAAATGTTTCATTTTAAATAAAGATTAATGATTAAGAATTTAGTAATCAATTATAATAAAGATTTATTTTGAGTAATTAAGAGTATGTTTAATTTAAAGATATACAAATATATGAAGATAATTAAATTATTATTAATAATTAAAGTGTTATTGGTTAATAGAAATGATTTAATTAAGATAATGGTTTTCTTAATTAAGGATCTTTATAATAGAAGAAGTTAAAGAATTATTTAATTAAACTTAAATGATTAGTTAAATAATTAGTTAAGTAATTTATTAGTGTTTAATTAAAGATAATCACTTATGGATTAATTTAGTGTAATTACTTGGTGAAGTAATTAAGTGATTAAGTACTGGAGGTAATTAAATAAAGAGAAATTATTTAACAAAGTAATTAGAGGTTAATTACTTTATGAAAGTAATTAGTAGAAGTGATTAAAGGGTTAATCACTTAGTGTTATTAATTAAAGGTTTAAATTTATTTATTAATTGAAGATTAATTAATTAATAAAAGGATTAAGAGAAATTAATAATGTGATTAGTTACTTGTTAAAGTAATTAACTAAGAAGAAATTTAATTAAAAATAATTAATTGTTAATTAATAATTAAAGGATAATCAATCTATAATTTGGTTTTAATTACTAAATGTAATTAAAAGTAATTAATCAAGTGTGATTAATTAAAAAGTGATTAATCGGGTGTGATTAAGAAATAATTATCAGGATATTTAAAGAATAATTAATCAAGTGTGATTAATAAAAAAATTATTTAATCAGGTGTGATTAAAAGGATAATTAAGAAATAATTATCAAGGTAACTAAATAATAATTAATCAAGTGTGATTAATTTAAAGGGTAATTAAGAAGTAATTACTTGGTATAATTAAGAAGTGGTTAATCAAGATGATTAATTAAAATTGTAATTAAGGAATAACTACTTAAAGTAATTAAGAAATAATTTATCAAGGGAGATTAATTAAAGAGGATAATTAAGTGATGTTTAATTAACTAATTTGTAATTAATTAATGAATAAGTAAGTTGGATTGAAGATAATCCAAGTGATTAAGTAGGAATTAATTTAATTAAGGATTAATTAAATTAATTAAGGATTAATTAAATTAATTAAGTTTGGATCAAAACTTTTTTATGGATGATTAATGATTGGATGATAAATATCATTGGATGAGTTAATGATATTGGATGATATTGTATGTCATTAGTTGATATGTTGTGATTTGAATGTGATATATCTGAGATGTGATATATATGCCGCTTTGTGATATGTGTGGTTGAATTTGATAATAGTGAATTATCTATCTGTGTGTTATGAATCATCCATTTATATTCTGAATATCTACTGTTAAACCCTTAAGTACAACTTGGACATTAAAATGGAATTTTGGATTCGGTGAGACTGGGATCGGGTTTTATATCCGAAAACTACATCGATCCAAATTAACGTTAGGTCGTTAATCCAAGTGAAGTGAAGTGAAGACTCGAAGTGTAAGAACTATATATCGTTATAACTCCGAGGGTGATTCCAGAATGAGTTTAAAGAAGGTAGTAGTTTTAGTTTCGAGATGAAGATTCAGAGTGCAAGGGCTATTGTCGTTAACTCTGAGGGTGATTCCAAAATGAGTGTAACGAGATAGCGCCTTCGGTTCCGTTCGAACCCGGAACAGACTTGTATAGATTGAATGCTTTCAGAACATCGTCAGGTGGACGATGAGCATTCTAAGATAGATGTGTCCTATAAAGGTAATTGCAACCTCGAGCCTCATCAACCGGGAATGGCTAAAACAGGGGTGGTGCAGCAATGTTAAGTGGGTGATGCCCAAGTAGGACGAGATTTACCCCTGTCTAGATGTCCCTTTTTATTTCGGCTGTGTGGGCAGTTGGATCTGCAGCCAATTGTGGGGTTTTCTTGTTCGGGACTATTCAGTAAGGAATGGTCCCGGCCTTGTGTTGCAGAGGAGTTAGGGTGGCTCCTTGGTACGGTGATCTAGGCCACGTACTATGACGGGCAGTACCCTAGTAGCCCTGCCATTGATGGAAACCCATTCTTCCTAAGAGACCCTACGGTTTTTTTTGTATTACCCACTTCTGTAGCTAGTAGCTGGAATTTAATAATGTAACAATTTCGACTATTTCTTATTTACTTGAAAACCCTATACACTATTATAATATCACTGGATTTCCTATCAAATGTTTTGGTTAGCGTAAGGTAAAAAAATTTCCATGTTTATTTGTGGGAAGTCTTACCTGATACCTTTCTTTTCAAAGGATTTTCTAAAGTTAAGCAATTTTAAACCGTTTACTCACACCAGACCCCTGTCTGACCCGAGTGTTTATTTTCTGTTTTATTAAACTCTAGGGTACTCATATTATGTATGAGTAGTCAAGTGATTCAGGTTATCCTTGACGAATTCTGGAGGAGCTTTGGAGCAGGAGGCTTCAATGTGTAGATATATAGATAGAGTTCTGCTATAATGTTATTCTGCATGGATGTTCTTGTATTGTACATTAGACAGAAATGTTATAACTGTCTAAATTGGGAAGTATAGTTGTTTACTCTGATGTATATGATACTATATATATGTTATATATTATATTTCATTCGTTCCTCTGTGAGATTCTGATGTGTTGTTGTTCTTTCTTCTCTTTCTTTTCTTCTTCTACCCCTTTCTTTCTTAAATAGTGATGCGTATTTCTGGTGATAGAAAGTCGGGTCGCTACAGTTGGTATCAGAGCGCTAGGTTGAGTGAATACCTAGGCTTTGGAGTGACTTCTTTCTTGAGAGAGCGTACTTGTAATTTATATATATATATATATATATATATATATATATATATATATATATATATATATATATATATATATATATATATTCATAATCTGTTGGGTTATCTGTTCGGATTTTCCAACATAGGTTATAAAGATAGATAAGGTAGAAGTGTGTGTAACACGACTACCACTAATAGAGGAGGCTCATATATTGTGGTTGGAGGTGTATCTGTCGAGATTGTAGACCTAATACCGTCTCGAATAAGCTTTGTAGATTGGTGAAAGGATTTCATTGATTCCAGAGAAGTCTTTTCAAGGATTAGAGTATATTCTTGAAGTGTGAGGTTGATTTTCTCTCGAGTGAGCGGGAATTCCAAGAGTTGAATCTGTCAGCTAATGTAACATCTCGCCTTTCCACACGCTTTAAATCGACACACGTGCCAATTCAAACCATACGGAAGGGCGAATTGTTATGGGGTAAATAAGAAAAACGAGAAAGAATAAAACAAAACAGAATCTCACAGCAGAAGGATAAAATATAATAATAAATATACAGTTCATAAAACTGTTTACAAACATTTGATTCTTCTTTATACAATAAATATCAGAGTTCACATACCAATAATATTAATGCGGCGGAATACAGTGTAGTGGAACCATATAAATTATAATAATAATAGTAATGAAATCTTCGTCTTCTGCCTCCAGAAAAATCTTCAAATCCTGAAACGCTCGGACTGACCCGAGTGAATTGAAAAGACAAAACACTCGAGTCAGAACTAAAATATCTTATGTAAGTTAAATTAACATAAATGAATATGAGTGCAGTAACTCAAGAGATGCTCGGGATTTACATCTCCTAAGGACCCGTTAAACTATTTACTATGTAGTATATTTCGCTATTATAATAGTGTCTAATTGTAAAATAAACTTACTTTTAAATAGCTTAAGGCTTTACATTTTCGACCTTAACACATAATATATTCCCATAGTCTATACAGTACCGTAATCTCCCCCATACTGGGCGTCGTCAGAGGGCACTCCATAGGTATGGTACAAAACCAAAATCGTATAAGGCGCGATAGGGTAGGTGAGACGACACAACTAGGCAATGCCAGGGTAGATATACCAATTACGCATCCGGGCTGGTGGTAACGCATAGCCGCAGCTACCGCCCACCTCGAACAAACTCCCCTTAAAATCAAAAGTAAAGGTGGCCACCGAATCAATCCAAAGTCGGAGTAGTATCGAAGAGGAGTGTCCGATAAAGGGCGCTAACCCCCTTGGCTCGAGAATCGCTCCTGTTTTAGCCACCTTATGCCAACTCACGGGAGTCGGGTCCACGTATTTACGTTAAACGAAACGCCGCCACCAACCTACTCCATTCTGGAATCTCCACCGCATACACGGTTTTTAAAGTGGTTTTCGGAGTTGGCAGAGAGTATGACAAATTCCGATCCCGGTCTCTTCAATAACCAAACGTTATTATAACACCGCAGTCATTTAAAAATAATTATGCTTCCAAAACCAGAATATAATTATCCATTTCAAAGCACATAAACACGATATCATTTCCTTTTAAAACCCAAATAAATATGATATCATTTTATTTCAAATATATTTATTTTCCAAAATCATGCCACTTTTAAGATTTATAATACCTCGAAACCAAATATTTGAAATTTAACTTTCCACATAATACTTCGAAATCCATAGTTTTAAAACCATAACTTTCAAAACTTAAATGGTTTGGATATTCAACAGTATATAAAATAAATCAGTTGAATTTAAAATTTCTTTATAAAGTAAATAATTTCCATGCCTTTACAATTTTATTTACTTTATATTCAGTCTAAACCCATAACCTTTAGATTCACTTTCAATTTGAATAAAAACTCTTCGATTTCAATATTTTCAAACTTTGAGTATTTAATAACTTTCAAAACTAAGGTTGGGAATTTCTATTCAACAATTCATTGTCCTATTATTTAGTTTTGAAACGTTTACATAATAGATCCATAACCATTTAAAATAAAACCCAATTTATTAACACTAAATATTTTCTTCCATTTATTTATACTAAAATTATCCATTTAATTTATCTTGAATAAAAATCCAGTTATAAATATCATACCTTTAAAATTTCCAAGATTGATAAGTTTACACCAACTTGTGGAGTTTAATTTTTAAATAAACCCAATTCCATATAAATTTCCAATCTTAATTGATTTGAACTATTTAAAACTCTATATATACACAATATCTTAAACCTGTACTTAATCATAAATATGAATTATGAAACTCCATTTTTTAACTTATTTATTTCCATTCAACCAATTCATACATAGCTTAAATTCAATAATTTAACAATATATGTATATATAAAATAAGATTTTATATAAGATCAAAATTAATATTTATTTAATCGCATCCTATCCAAACCATAGAAATCATTTCAAAAATAATTTTATATATATACAGCGTGCCTGTATATAATTTTCTATCCTATGGTCAAGTGATACGGATATTTATCATTTCAATCCGCAATTTAAAAATAAAAATGCGATTGTATATCATTTCAAACCGCGATCGCGAATGAAATGAGAATGCATAATAACTTGCAGTTTATATAATATGGAACACATCATCCATTCACCCAATATCAATCATCAACCAATCTTATTTCAATCATCGTCAATTTAAACAAACATCAATAGAGCATATAAAACATATCAGGTATCAAAGAACAGTTTATATTCAAAATAAATAAATAACTGTTAACTAGCAGTTTATATGAAAAATAAATAAATTTTAACTGTCAATTTATATGCAATAATAAAATTAATTAACAGTTAAATTAAATAAATACGATTTAACTGAGATGATGAATAAAATATGCAAAACAGTCATAAATAAATTTCTACTCATATCTTAAATCAATTTAACAAACATAAGATAACTTAGAAGTTGTGAGTGGGTTAAAACACTCACCTTTTGAATTTAAATTGAATCTAAATTCAATTTAAACTCAAAAATTTGACAGTCTCCGAATCTGTCCAAACCAACGCCAAAATGTCTGGAATTCCGATACAATCCCAGCAAAAATAAACCGCACGTGAATCCGAGCTCGTACGCAAAAGTTATGAAAATTTGAAAATTGGAAAATTCTGGTCCTGTGTCAACTTCGGGTTCGACTTCGGTGCGCCGCCTCAAATCCCCGGTGCTTGCTTGGAGTTTTTGCCAAAACGAATCGGAGCGACCTGAGTCATTTTCTTCCTGACCCAAGTAGATATAGCGTTTTTGCCTCTGAAACTCAAAGCGTGACTCGAAGTGGCTGCAGATCCGAAATTTTTTTTAAAAAAAAAATTGAAATAAATTTTTGGAATTTGGGAATTAGGTTTTTTTTTTGCCATTGGAATGAGGAGTTGAGAAGGAGATGTACGTATAGAAAAATGAAAATAAGGAGTGGCTAGGGTTTATAACGGGTTATATATGGAAGAGACTGAAAAATAATATATGGATCGGATTGTTATACGCACTGAACGCTAAATGGCCCGAAAAGCCCGTTTCTACTTCGGAACGAAATTGGGTCAACCCATATATCAAAATATATATTTAAAAATATTTTAAACGTGGTGGAAAAAGTTTCATGTCCAAATTCCATCGTATGAAGAAGTTATACTAAATTCAATTTTTCCAAGTTGATTTCGATTGATTTAAATTGCATAAATTTCAAGGCGTTTCGAGTCCGTACGATCAAACGACAAGTCCGATCGTTATGAAACTTGAAACATGATTGTAATTCACCGTTACGGATCCGATGAAACTGGTTTCGTCGAAATCCGAGTCAGTGGCCAAAAAGGCTAATTTTATATTAATTAAATAAATTAAAAATTTATTAATAAAATCCATTTTTTTTAAATCTTAAATTTGACAAATTTTATTACCTTTATATGTCTCAATCAAATTACAATGTTTTAAACAATTTAAAGGTCATTTTAAAGTTGATTAACTTTCCATTTCAGTGTCAAATTTTCATTTTGATTAAATTTAGAAATTATCAATTAAGTTTCCAAAAATTTCATTGAATTAAATCTTCATTCGTATCATTCAATCCATTATAGCCAAATGGATGAAATTAACATACATAAATATTTTTCAATTTCAACTAAATTTTCAATTAACGTAAAAATAAATGTTTAATTTTTACTTAATTTCAAAAACTCAATTACCTTAATTCTTTATATTCATATAAATAAACAAATCTTAATTTACAATCTTTTCATTCACCCATAGTCATATTATAAATGGAATTTACATTATCTTCAATTATTAATTACCATCAATTAAGATCTTAACATCTGTTCCATAAATTTATTTGCCCTGAATTATTTACTTCATTTATCTAATTCTAATTTCATAATCACATTCAATCCATTAATTGGTATTGCATTGACATTTGACTTATATCAACACTATTGTCATTAATTGCAAATGGATTACCAAATTTAGTCACTACCCTAAATAACTAAGGTAAATTAATCTCCATTAATTCCACTGATTTAACTTTCATTCAATTGATTAATGATTCCCTCAGTTAGCAATAACGTAACATTTTCTTTATTTGTATTGCAAATAATTCAAAATTCAATTCCTAATTCTTAATATCCTCTAAATTACAACTTTCAAACATGGTTTAATTATCATTTACGTACCTCTAATTATTTTAATTTATGTTAACATAATAAATAAATTACCTTTAATGAAATCTATCCCCCAATTTATTATATGCAATAAATTTTGACCTTACAATTTATATTTATTGCGATTGAATACCAAAATTTATTTAACACATCAATAAATGAAAAATCTATATTCATTGTCACCTATTTTCTTTTAAATTCAGTTATAAGTTTGTTACTTACCAACCAGGTTGTGAGGACCCGCAAATCCGTACTCCTTGAATATACACTTATCTCCATATATTAACTCAAGATGAACAGAAATACGAATTCTCATTGTTTAAGAAAAAAAGAAAAAGACAGAAGAAGAGATAAGAAGATAGAAAAAAGAACAGAACAGAAAGAAAACAACAGAACAACATCAGAATCTCACAATCGCAGCGGAACAACATATAATAAATAAATGAATAATCTTTAAACAAAGAACTATATCAGTTATTACATTTTAAACATTACATTACATCATCGGAGTGTACAGCAACAAACAACAACAAACAGTGGAAAAGAAATACTATATACTAGTAATACGCCATGCCATCCAGCTTGCCTCCAGCAACTCCAGAATATCCTGATAAACCTTAACTATTGACTGCCCGTGTGGAAATTGGTGGGCACCCAGAGTTTAGGAAGGAAAACAATAAACTCCGAGTCAGTCATGTGACTGGTGTGAGAACTCAAAACAGTTTATTTATCTTTAAAATCAAAATAGAGGAATATTTTTAAAGTCAATTCGCAATGCTTTTAAAAATGAGACTACCATAAGGCCTCCCGCACACACACACAATGCAAACGCAGAATCGGAGGAGATTTCTCCTTATGATAGTCAAAGATGCTTGATACGCATTAAAAAGAACATTTGATATTATTACTAGTGCATAGTGTATAAAACAATTTCGAAAGTAGAATATAAATCTTAGCCAACATACGACCATTATCGTATGCCTGCTATAGCTACTATGTTCAATAGCAGGTTACCGCCACATTCCATAGCAGGTTATACAACTAAAACCGTACAAGATCGTATTGTTTCTTTGGATTTCCAACGAATATTCAGGCCAAGGAACTTCCCATTGCCACATGAGAACGCCTCTGGAAGGACGTCCCCGAGAACCAAACCGGATCTCTGCTAACACAAGGCCGGGTTACCCCTAACTGGGTAACTACTGACACGAGTATGCCATCCCCCGGTCCTTTGGGACCTTTAACCGAGCGCTCGTAATCAACATCACACAATCATAAATAAAGTTTTTCAACATGAGTAAGTATCTGGGCTCCATACCATGATACCACCCTTTTCCAGAAGGAAATGCACATACCCTAAAGGGAGCTACCCCTCATAACCTTGCCGCATCTTTCCTGTTTTGACCATTCCGAGGTGTGAGGCTCGACGAAGTCTCATCCACAAAGCCACGCTTTATACAAAAGTTGTGCTTTGTGTCAACAAATGATCATAGAAATGATCACAAAGATAAACGATCAAACAAATGATTCTATCACAAATGGTCAACACATGATCATAGAAATGATCACAAAGATAAACAATCAAACAAATGATCCTATCACAAATGATCAACACAATGATCATTTCACAGCAACACTCAGCATGTCACATTACCAAATTGGGAATATATCGCTGATAACCATCAACTACATAACCTCTGAGCTCGTACGTCTCAGAGAAGGGTTTTAATCTAAGAGAATAAATCCTCCGCCACCAACAGAAATATATTTGAAAGAAATCTGCTTTATATCTCAATTTGTAACGTCAGACATACAATCCATACAAGTCTGTTCCGGGCTCGAACAGAACCGAAGGCACTTACAAAGAAGTCCTTGCAATCCGGATAATCTCTAATCACGTCCGGACTTCCCATCACATAGGGGGTCTCTATACCGTAGCTACTCGGTGCAAAGACAGTCGACGAGTTGTCCTTTCGGTTTCAAAAATATCCGGTCTTCAACACCGGTCATCAATGCTATCCATTACGTCGTATCACTATTCGGAATGGGTAATCCGAATAATGAGCGCAGTAATTTAAAAATAAGTGTGGCATTCCAATTCAAACAAATCACAACAAATACCCATTCAAAGGTAAATATTGATAGTCGGTTATTGAACTATCAATGGATATGCACGACATCACCAGATTCCAAATAATTTTCCAAATTATTTATTTCCCAAAATATCTTTACAAGATATATGTTTCAATACCTCAAAAATAAATCAATATTTATTTTTAACAAATTCCCCTTTTCTTTGATAAATTCCATAGTGAATTTATATTTATGAATATACGATTTCAGTTATTCATTTTCAATTTATCTTCAAAAAGATAAATTCTCAAAATATTCACTTTATATTGGGAAACATTTCCATACTTACTTAATAAGTAATTCACAAATCTTTTTATTTTCTACACTTGGAAAATATTCAATATACTTAAATCAAAATTAAAGTATATATTTCATTCTCTAAGGAAATCATTCTCTTAAACATATTTATTTGGGTCAAAACGAATGTTGCGTAAAACATCGTTACGACAACCCAAAATCACTAGTATAGGGATTCGAAATTAAAATAGATATATAAATCCCAATACTAAACAAAACATTTCCTTTCGGAAATCATTTACTATAACAACAGTGTTATAGTCCACCATTTCCTTCTATTTCTTGAAAACGTCTATTTCAATAATGAATGTTGAAATCTATGATTTCGAATCTCAACTCATTTTAAAAACATCGTTAGATCGTTTTAATTCTATTTAAAATATCACATCCAAAAACATTTTCTTTAACATATTTTTCACTATTCAAAAACGTGAATACACTTGTTAACCAATTTCATCCTTTCTATTAATTTTATTTTAAAGGATTATTCATTGTCTAAAACGTGAATATAACTCCATAAATAAGTTACAACAATTTAATTATCCAAAATAATTCGTTGCGGATTTATAAAACAATGTTTATAAATTCCATTTCTATTTATTTTATAACAACTTCCATTTATAAATCTCCTTTATTAACCTATTCGATTTGTAACTCAATTATATGCCAAAGGTTCACATTATAAGTTAAGTACTTATAATTCATTTGTTTACAAAGTCGTTCCTTTAACTTCCCAAATTATAAATCTTATAACTTATAAGATTCATTTATTTATCCAAATCTATTCTTCAAATAACTTTACAAATTTTATAAACCTATTGCTTATAAAATTCCATTTATAACTTCACCGTTTAAAATTCTATAAATTTCATTCATTTACGAAATTCATTTATAATTCATTCTAACACTTATAAAAACTCGTTTTATAATTCCAATATTTTAATTTATAAATTAACAATTTATAAATCTTTTATGATCTCATCATTTCTGTTTTATAAAATAATCAAATTTCATAAATCCTATATTTTCAACTTTTTATAATAAATTCAAAAATCCCAATTAAACTATTTTATAAAATGATTAGCCTCATATTTTCAAAAATCAACCTTTAACTATATTTCTCAAAAACCATAATTTTTATAACATTAAAATTATATCGTTTATTTATTTAAAATGAATCAATTCTAAAAATATAGTATATTTTCAAAAATCACTTTGAAAACCTTTTAAAATTCCAAAATTTGGCCCAATGATGCTACACACCAAATAGTCAATCACGACAACAACGACATCATATATCGATATGATAATCCATCAAATATCAAAATATCTGAAATCAAATAAATACTGTTGAGGAATCCAGTTGGATCCCTCCAACCTGTTTTCCTGCATCCAAAGATGTTAGCACAATACCAATTCCGTTCCAGTACGAAATTATCGCGGTATATGGGATTTATAATATTATCCGCTTAATAGACGGCACAATAGGGTCTCATCCGTTGTATACTGCGGGAAATCAAATCCAAATACATAAATAATACCAATTTCACTGTTTATGAAATATTCGCGGTATATGTTTTTAATAAATAACATCCGCTTACTAACGGCGCATAATGTCTATTTTAACAATCAATAGATATCAATCATCATTCAAACATGCATTCAAACATGCATTCAAGAATTTTAAATCTAACTATTTAAAATAAAAATCGAAACTATTCAATTGAGTGAGAAGTTGTCACCTTGATTTCAATTTCGTTTTAGCGATTTATTTCGAATAAAATTAAACGGACGTTTAATTTTACCCGAAATTCTCACTAACTCCAAACGACTCCAATCTAATTCCATAGTATAGTGATCGTCCATACGATTCCAACGCAACTGGTTTCGCGCGTTTTCGACCTCGTATGAAAAAGATATGATTTTTCAAAGTTTCACGAATTATAAAACATAATTAATTTACAACAATTTTTTATTTCTAAACCTAACTGCATATCCACCGTCCATTTCCTTCTCTACAACATCCAGGCCGTGACCCCTTCTTCCCCAACTCAGCGATATCACGCGTGAAAACAACCCATGCCGCCTTCAACCAAGCAATTTTCGCAACCACCTCATTGACTTCCACCGCGATCAAGTGATGCCATTCTGACCCCCTTCACAAGAGCCACGCTCGACTGCATTTTGGCCAGGCTCGGCCCCTTGATGGCATTGGAAAACGCATCCATTCGTATGTACTTCACAGCCAGATTCCGGCGACCACGATGCTCCGATGACGATCTTGACCGTTGGATAGGTTCGCCTCGTCGTCCTCTACGACTTCCCAGTTGGAAGTTTTCGCGATCGCTTGATGGATTGAGAGATTTGGGGGAAAGAAGTAGAGAGTTTTCTGGCCTTTGATTTCGTCACTGGCGGCTAGGGTTGTTAAAACCCTAATATATATTTTTTATTTGTGGAGAGGATGGTCTATTTATAGGAAATTGTTGAACACTATTCATCCGGGTTTTCCGGAATCCGATTTACACGCGGTAACCGGCGTTTCTAGGGTTTACCCCGCGTTTCGGACACAATGGAACAGGTTTCAAAAGCTAATTCGGTCATCTGTGCGAGTTATGGCAATAAACGTTCAATTTAAAATTAAACCGATTAAACGATTTTTTAGGCGTTTTAACTTGCACCGGACAAACGGTAATTCCGATTGACACGAAATTTGAAACCATACAATAGTATCACATTACGGATCCGATGAAACAGGTTTCGTCGAAATCCGAGACTGTTTGAAAAATGGCTATTTTAACTCGCCAAATTAATATTAAAACAATTTCGATGCGTTTCGAGCTGCCAAGATCAAACGATAACTCCGATTGCTACGAAAATTGAAATCCGATAATAACAAACTATTACTGATCCAATGGAACTGGTTTCGTCCAATTCTGAGACTGTTCGAAAATTGACTAATTTCACTAGTCGATTTGAATATTAAAATATTCAATTTTCACAAATTAACTTTTAATTTGATTTTAAAAGTTCTAAAACATCATTCTAACTTCAATATGATATAATTAAATTTCACAAATCATTTTCAATCATATTTAACTCAATTTTCAATTATTTCTGTATTTTCACATATTAAATTATCGATTTAATTATTCAATTAAATCTAATTATTCAAAATAAAATTTATTCGACTTATAAATTTCACTTATTAATATTTTAAAATTAATTAAGTATACAAATTTCAATTAATTAAAATTCTGGGTTATTACATACTTCCCCCCTTAAAAGAATTTCGTCCTCGAAATTAACAAGTAAGAAAAGTGAATCTATTAACTTTCCAAAATTCATAATTAAATTTCTTACAATAACTTTACTAAGTTTTCAAATCATACTAAGTTATCTTTTCAAAAACAACTACTATTGTTTAACTTTCAATTCCAAATCAAAGTTAAAGTTTTCAAAACTTTCCAATTTTTCTTAAAAATATTCTAACGCCTTAAATTTTCGGAAAAATTCGCCACAGTCTCCTTTGCGTGGCTCGATTCGAAAAAAAATGACAGTATATATATCACAAATATACATCTCATCAAGTAATGAGGCATCCCGCAGGGAAAAAAGTGTAAAAGTACGATATTTAATCCGAGATATGTACCTTATATTTTATTAGCGAGCATATACGGCTAATATAGCGCGAAAGCGAGCTCCAAATGCGAAGCAAACGCGATCCGCACCTACTAAACACTCAACAAACAGATGAGAAACATGTATATAGACAATAGTATCAATATACATCATATAGCAACATAATAACTATATATGCCAACATAGCAAATGCAGTAAAAGTAATAAATTCAACCATCAACCAACTATCATCCAACTAACATTCATAACCAATAAATATTCATTCATATTCTCATTAATATTCAATGAAATGGTTTTCAATTTAATCACATTTGATTCACTAACAGTGGATGGTTTTTCTAACATTCATTTTCAATTAGTTTATATTCACTAATTCATATTCAAGTTGGTTCACTTCCAATTCAAATTCAATTCCATTTAAGATTCACTTAACTTCCAATTGAATTTTAATTACTTTAGCTTCCAATTTCATTAACACTTAATGAATTATATACAATCAACCAACAATAAAATAACAACCAATGTTTATTAATTACAACCAAATTCCTTTTCTTATATTCATTCAATTTGGTTTAACACCATTACTTTCAATTGGTTTAATTAAGTTGATTTTCATTCAATTATTCAACTTCCAATAACATTAGATTTTATTGAATTAACTCCCATATTCATTATTTAATATCAACTTAATTTACATTCAATTTGATTAACATTCAATTCATTAATTCAATTCATTTATATAACTCAAGTTCACATTTATCATTTAACTTTATTAATTTACTTTGATACCAAAATCAACTTCATTCAACATCTCTTACGTTATACTTCCATTTAACTTTAAATTCATTTTTATTACAACTCATTCATAAATATATTCATATAGTTTCACTTCTTATATATATAAGTTTATTTCTCAATTGCAAATCACTTTAATTATAATTCAATTCTTATAATTCTTTTTACTTATACAATTATTCTTTTACTTAGATTATTCAAACAACTAAACAATCAATTTATATACACTTTAATAATTCTGTAAAATTATTCCTTTATATAAAAAATATAATCAAGGTAAAACTATTTCATTTACCCAATTTAAAACAATATTGTGTCGAATTGTTCTATTCAAGTGTTTATAAACCCCTTCGGCATAGTTGTCGAGACCGTGCTGACGAAGGTTCATATGCCACTCAATAAACCAATCATCACAATATAAAACAATTTTATATATTCACTAACAAATACGCTCTCATATCTATTATTACTCTCAAACTCATTCTAGAGTACTACTGACTCTATCTCTAATGAGTAATACCCAACAGAACCATGGTTGTCGCTTAACCATATGCTCCGATACCACCTGTGAGGACCCGCAAATCCGTACTCCTTGAATATACACTAATCTCCATAGATTAACTCAAGATGAACGGAAATACAAATTCTCATTGTTTAAGAAAAAAAGAAAAAGACAGAAGAAGAGATAAGAAGATAGAAAAAAGAACGGAACAGAAAGAAAACAACAGAACAACATCAGAATCTCACAATCGCAGCGGAACAACATATAATAAATAAATGAATAATCTTTAAACAAAGAACTATATCAGTTATTACATTTTAAACATTACATTACATCATCAGAGTGTACAACAACAAACAACAACAAACAGCGGAAAAGAAATACTATATACTAGTAATACGCCATGCCATCCAGCTTGCCTCCAGCAACTCCAGATTATCCTGATAAACCTTAACTCTTGAATGCCCATATGGAAATTGGTGGGCACCCAGAGTTTAGGAAGGAAAACAATAAACTCCGAGTCAGTCATGTGACTGGTGTGAGAACTCAAAACAGTTTATTTATCTTTAAAATCAAAATAGAGGAATATTTTTAAAGTCAATTCGCAATGCTTTTAAAAATGAGACTACCATAAGGCCTCCCGCACACACACACAATGCAAACGCAGAATCGGAGGAGATTTCTCCTTATGATAGTCAAAGATGCTTGATACGCATTAAAAAGAACATTTGATATTATTACTAGTGCATAGTGTATAAAACAATTTCGAAAGTAGAATATAAATCTTAGCCAACATACGACCATTACCGTATGCCTACTATAGCTACTATGTTCAATAGCAGGTTACCGCCACATTCCATAGCAGGTTATACAACTAAAACCGTACAAGATCGTATTGTTTCTTTGGATTTCCAACGAATGGTCAGGCCAAGGAACTTCCCATTGCCACATGAGAGCGCCTCTGGAAGGACGTCCCCGAGAACCAAATCGGATCTCTGCCAACACAAGGCCGGGTTACCCCTAACTGGGTAACTACTGTCACGAGTATGCCATCCCCCGGTCCTTTGGGACCTTTAACCGAGCGCTCGTAATCAACATCACACAATCATAAAAAAAGTGTTTCAACATGAGTAAGTATCTGGGCTCCATACCATTATACCACCCTTTTCCAGAAGGAAATGCACATACCCTAAAGGGAGCTACCCCTCATAACCTTGCCGCATCTTTCTTGTTTTGACCATTCCGGGGTGTGAGGCTCGACGAAGTCTCGTCCACAAAGCCACGCTTTATACAAAAGCTATGCTTTGGGTCAACAAATGATCATAGAAATGATCACAAAGATAAACGATCAAACAAATGATCCTATCACAAATGATCAACACAATGATCATTTCACAGCAACACTCATCATGTCACATTACCAAATTGGGAATATATCGCTGATAACCATCAACTACATAACCTCTGAGCTCGTACGTCTCAGAGAAGGGTGTTAAGCTAAGAGAATAAATCCTCCGCCACCAACAGAAATATATTTGAAAGAAATCTGCTTTATATCTCAATTTGTAACGTCAGACATACAATCCATACAAGTCTGTTCTGGGCTCGAACAGAACCGAAGGCACTTACAAAGAAGTCCTTGCAATCCGGATAATCTCTAATCACGTCTGGACTTCCCATCACATAGGGGGTCTCTATATCGTAGCTACTCGGTGCAAAGACAATCGACGAGTTGTCCTTTCGCTTTCAAAAATATCCGGTCTTCAACACCGGTCATCAATGCTATCCATTACGTCGTACCACTATTCAGAATGGGTAATCCGAATAACGAGCGCAATAATTTAAAAATAAGTGTGGCATTCCAATTCAAACAAATCACAACAAATACACATTCGAAGGTAAATATTGATAGTCGGTTATTGAACTATCAATGGATATGCACGACATCACCAGATTCCAAATAATTTTCCAAATTATTTATTTCCCAAAAATATCTTTACAAGATATATGTTTCAATACCTAAAAAATAAATCTATATTTATTTTTAACAAATTCCCCTTTTCTTTGATAAATTCCATAGTGAATTTATATTTATGAATATACGATTTCAATTGTTCATTTTCAATTTATCTTCAGAAAGATAAATTCTCAAAATATTCACTTTATATTGGAAAACATTTCCATACTTACTTAATAAGTAATTCACAAATCTTTTTATTTTCTACACTTGGAAAATATTCAATATACTTAAATCGAAATTAAAGTATATATTTCATTCTCTAAGGAAATCATTCTCTTAAACATATTTATTTGGGTCAAAACGAATGTTGCGTAAAACATCGTTACGACAACCCAAAATCACTAGTATAGGGATTCGAAATTAAAATAGATATATAAATCCCAATACTAACCAAAACATTTCCTTTCGGAAATCATTTACTATAACAACAGTGTTACAGTCCACCATTTCCTTCTATTTCTCGAAAATGTCTATTTCAACAATGAATGTTGAAATCTATGATTTCGAATCTCAACACATTTTAAAAACATCGTTAGATCGTTTTAATTCTATTTAAAATATCACATCCAAAAACATTTTCTTTAACATATTTTTCACTATTCAAAAACGTGAATATACTTGTTAACCAATTTCATCCTTTCTATTCATTTTATTTTAAAGGATTATTCACTGTCTAAAACGTGAATATAACTCCATAAATAAGTTACAACAATTTAATTATCCAAAATAAGTCGTTGCGGATTTATAAAACAATGTTTATAAATTCCATTTCTATTTATTTTATAACAACTTCCATTTATAAATCTCCTTTATTAACCTATTCGATTTGTAACTCAATTATATGCCAAAGGTTCACATTATAAGTTAAGTACTTATAATTCATTTGTTTACAAAGTCGTTCCTTTAACTTCCCAAATTATAAATCTTATAACTTATAAGATTCATTTATTTATCCAAATCTATTCTTCAAAAAACTTTACAAATTTTATAAACCTACTGCTTATAAAATTCCATTTATAACTTCACCGTTTAAAATTCTATAAATTTCATTCATTTACGAAATTCATTTATAATTCATTCTAACACTTATAAAAACTCGTTTTATAATTCCAATATTTTAATTTATAAATTAACAATTTATAAATTTTTTATAATTTCATCATTTCTGTTTTATAAAATAATCAAATTTCATATATCCTATATTTTCAACTTTTTATAATAAATTCAAAAATCCCGATTAAACTATTTTATAAAATCATTAGCCTCATATTTTCAAAAATCAACCTTTAACTATATTTCTCAAAAACCATAATTTTTATAACGTTAAAATTATATCGTTTATTTATTTAAAATGAATCAATTCCAAAAATATAGTATATTTTCAAAAATCACTTTGAAAACCTTTTAAAATTCCAAAATTTGGCCCAATGATGCTACACACCAAATAGTCAATCACGACAACAACGACGTCATATATCGATATGATAATCCATCAAATATCACAATATCTGAAATCAAATAAATACTGTTGAGGAATCCAGTTGGATCCCTCCAACCTGTTTTCCTGCATCCAAAGATGTTAGCACAATACCAATTTCGTTCCAGTACGAAATTATCGCGGTATATGGGATTTATAATATTATCCGCTTAATAGACGGCGCAATAGGGTCTCATCCGCTATATACTGTGGAAAATCAAATCCAAGTACATAAATAATACCAATTTCACTATTTATGAAATATTCGCGGTATATGTTTTTAATAAATAACATCCGCTTACTAACGGCGCATAATGTCTATTTTAACAATCAATAGATATCAATCATCATTAAAACATGCATTCAAGAATTTTAAATCTAACTATTTAAAATAAAAATCGAAACTATTCGATTGAGTGAGAAGTTCTCACCTTGATTTCAATTTCGTTTCAGCGATTTATTTCGAATAAAATTAAACGGATGTTTAATTTTACTCGAAATTCTCACTAACTCCAAACGACTCCAATCTAATTCCATAGTACAGTGATCGTCCATACGATTCCAACGCAACTGGTTTCGCGCTTTTTTGACCTCGTATGAAAAAGATATGATTTTTCAAAATTTCACGAATTATAAAACATAATTAATTTACAACAATTTTTTATTTCTAAACCTAACTGCATATCCACCGTCCATTTCCTTCTCTACAACATCCAGGCCGTGACCCCTTCTTCCCCAACTCAGCGATATCACGCGTGAAAACAACCCATGCCGCCTTCAACCAAGCAATTTTCACAACCACCTCATTGACTTCCACCGCGATCAAGTGATGCCATCCTGACCCCCTTCGCAAGAGCCACGCTCGGCTGCATTTTGGCCTGGCTCGGCCCTTTGATGGCCTTGGAAAACGCGTCCATTCGTATGTACTTCACAGCCAGATTCTGGCGACCACGATGCTCCGATGACGATCTTGACCGTTGGATAGGTTCCCCTCGTCGTCCTCTACGACTTCCCAGTTGGAAGTTTTCGCGATCGCTTGATGGATTGAGAGATTTGGGGGAAAGAAGTTGAGAGTTTTCTGCCCTTTGATTTGGTCACTAGCGGCTAGGGTTTTTAAAACCCTAATATATTTTTTTATTTGTTGAGAGGATGGTCTATTTATAGGAAATTGTTGAACACTATTCATCCGGGTTTCCGGAATCCGATTTACACGCGGTAACCAGCGTTTCTAGGGTTTACACCGCGTTCCGGACACAATGGAACATGTTTCGAAAGCTAATTCGGTCATCTGTGCGAGTTATGGTAATAAACGTTCAATTTAAAATTAAACCGATTAAACGATTTTCTAGGCGTTTTAGCTTGCACCGGACAAACGGTAAATCCGATTGACACGAAATTTGAAACCATACGATAGTATCACATTACGGATCCGATGAAACTAGTTTCGTCGAAATCCGAGACTGTTTGAAAAATGACTATTTTAACTCACCAAATTAATACTAAAACAATTTCGATGCGTTTCGAGCTGCCACGATCAAACAATAACTCCGATTACTACGAAAATTGAAATCCGATAATAACAAACTATTATGGATCCAATGGAACTAGTTTCGTCCAATTCTGAGACTGTTCGAAAATTAACTAATTTCACCCGTCGATTTAAATATTAAAATATTCAATTTTCACAAATTAACTTTTAATTCGATTTTAAAAGTTCTAAAGCATCATTCTAAGTTCAATATGATATAATAAAATTTCACAAATCATTTTCAATCATATTTAACTTAATTTTCAATTATTTCTGTATTTTCACATATTAAATTATCGATATAATTATTCAAAATAAAATTTATTCGACTTATAAATTTCACTTATTAATATTTTAAAATTAATTAAATATACAAATTTTAATTAATTAAAATTCTGGGTCGTTACACAGGTTATAATAACACTAATTTTTTTATTCCACTGCTATATATGATATATTTGCATCACATACTTGAATTTTTCAATTTCATCTTAATTCCAATTCACGGTAGTATAATTTCTTACTATAAACCCATTTATAATTTGCATACCAATTAATTAGTTTCAACTAAATAGATTGATTCAATTCAACTCTTTTATTAAGTCTATATAAATCAATATACTATTTCATTGGTAAATGTTTATTTCAATTATTCCTTTATTACTTACAAATCTTATTTCATTCATGAATGCCATCATTTATCAATTATTACATAATTTCATTAATTTACATTCAGTTACAACTAAATTAATACACTGATTTCATTTGTAAATTAAATGCTCGCTATTTATAAGCTTTCATTCCAAACAATATTTCAATTTGTACCGGACATTGATTTAACTAAATTTACTATTTAATATTATTAATTCATTAACTAAATTCACTGCTTACCTTTGTTCTCTTATATGCAACTCTTAGCCTAGTATAACAATTTACATCACTTCAATTTATTCGTCATTTTGTTTCAACTGTAAATACTTAGCCTTATATTCCCATGGTTTCATTTCATCCTCAGCATTTGCTTCATTATTAATTATAAAATCTATATTTCTTCTAAATTAAATTTACGTAAATCTTATTAAAATGACAAATTTAATTAACGAAAATTACGGGTTGTTACATCCCCACTCAAAACTTTTCGTCCCCGAAAAGAAAAAAGAAGGGAAAAGAAGAATTAAGAAATCAATATCATATCAAATATTAAATTTATAAACAAATAAATTTACAAAAGTCTATATAAATCAATATACTATTTCATTGGTAAATGTTTATTTCAATTATTCCTTTATTACTTACAAATCTTATTTCATTCATGAATGCCATCATTTATCAATATCGCTCCTGTTTTAGCCACCTTATGCCAACTCATGGGAGTCGGGTCCACGTATTTACCTTAAAGGAAACGCCGCCACCATCCTACTCCATTCTGGAATCTCCACCACGTACACGGTTGTTAAAGTGGTTTTTGAGTTGGCAGAGAGTATGACAACTTCCGATTCCGGTCTCTTCAACAACCAAACGTTATTATAACACCGCGGTAATTTAAAAATAATTATGCTTTCAAAACCAGAATATAATTATCCATTTCAAAGCCCATAAATACGATATCATTCCCTTTTAAAACCCAAATAAACATGATATCATTTTGTTTCAAATATATTTCTATTCCAAAATCATGCCACTTTTAAGATTTATAATACCTCGAAACCAAATATTTGAAATTTAACTTTCCACATAATACTTCGAAATCCATAGCTTTAAAACCATAACTTTCAAAACTTAAATGGTTTGGATATTCAATAGTATATAAAATAAAATAGTTGAATTTAAAATTTCTTTATAAAGTAAATAATTTCCACGCCTTTACAATGTTATTTACTTTATATTCAGTCTAAACCCATAACCTTTAGATTCACTTTCAGTTTGAATAAAAACACTTTGATTTCAATATTTTCAAACTTTGAGTATTTAATAACTTTCAAAACTAAGGTTGGGAATTTCTATTCAACAATTCATTGTCCTATTATTTAGTTTTGAAACGTTTACATAATAGATCCATAACCATTTAAAATAAAACCCAATTTATTAACACTAAATATTTTCTTCCATTTATTTATACTAGAATTATTCATTTAATTTATCTTGAATAAAAATCCAGTTATAAATATCATACCTTTAAAATTTCCAAGATTAATAAGTTTACACCAACTTATGGAGTTTAATTTTTAAATAAACCCAATTCCACATAAATTTCCAATTAAATTTCCAATCTTAATTGATTTGAACTATTTAAAACTCTATATATACACAATATCTTAAACCTGTACTTAATCATAAATATAAATTATCAAACTCCATTTTTCAACTTATTTATTTCCATTCAACCAATTCATACATAGCTTAAATTCAATAATTTAACAATATATGTATATATAAAATTAGATTTTATATAAGATCAAAATTAATATTTATTTAACCGCATCCTATCCAAACCATAGAAATCATTTCAAAAATAATTTTATATATATACCACGGTGCTTGTATATAATTTTTTATCCTATGGTCAAGTGATACAGATATTTATCATTTCAATCCGCAATTTAAAAATAAAAATGCGATTGTATATCATTTCAAACCGCAATCCCGAATGAAATGAGAATGCATAATAACTTGCAGTTTATATAATATGGAACACATCATCCATTCACCCAATATCAATCATCAACCAATCTTATTTCAATCATCGTCAATTTAAACAAACATCAATAGAGCATATAAAACATATCAGGTATCAAAGAACAGTTTATATTCAAAATAAATAAATAAATAACTGTTAACTAGCAGTTTATATGAAAAATAAATAAATTTTAACTGTCAATTTATATGCAATAATAAAATTAATTAACATTTAAATTAAATAAATGCGATTTAACTGAGATGATGAATAAAATATGCAAAACAGTCATAAATAAATTTCTACTCATATCTGAAATCAATTTAACAAACATAAGATAACTTAGAAGTTGTGAGTGGGTTAAAACACTCACCTTTTGAATTTAAATTGAATCAAAATTCAATTTAAACCCAAAAATTTGACAGTCTCCGAATCTGTCCAAACCAACGCCAAAATGTCTGGAATTCCGATACAATACCAGTAAAATAAACCGCACGTGAATCCGAGCTCGTACGCAAAAGTTATGAAAATTTGAAAATTCTGGTCCTGTGTCAACTACGGGTTCGACTTCGGTGCGCCGCCTCAAATCCCCGGTGCTTGCTTGGAGTTTTTGCCAAAATGACCCGGAGGGACCTGAGTCATTTTCTTCCTGACCCGAAGTAGATACAGCATTTTTGCCTCTGAAACTCAAAGCGTGACTCAAAGTGGCTACAGACCCGAAATTTTTTTTTTAAAAAAAATTGAAATAAATTTTTGGAATTTGGGAATTAGGTTTTTTTTCTGCCATTGGAATGAGGAGTTGAGAAGGAGATGTACGTATAGGAAAATGAAAATAAGGAGTGGCTAGGGTTTATAACGGGTTATATATGGACAAGACTGAAAAATAATATATGGATCGGATTGTTATGCGCGCTGAACGCTAAATGGCCCGAAAAGCCCGTTTCTACTTCGGAACGAAATTGGGTCAACCCATATATCAAAATATATGTTTAAAAATATTTTAAACGCGGTGGAAAAAGTTTCACGTCCAAATTCCATCGTATGAAGAAGTTATACTAAATTCAATTTTTCCAAATTGATTTCGATTGATTTAAATTGCATAAATTTCAAGGCGTTTCGTGTCCGTACGATCAAACGACAAGTCCGATCGTTATGAAACTTGAAACACGATTGTAATTCACCGTTACAGATCCGATGAAATTGGTTTCGTCGAAATCCGAGTTAGTGTCCAAAAAGGCTAATTTTATATTAATTAAATAAATTAAAAATTCATTAATAAAATCCATTTTTTTTTAAATTTGAAAATTTTTATTACCTTCATATGTCTCAATCAAATTACAATGTTTTAAACAATTTAATGGTCAATTTAAATTTGATTAACTTCCCATTTCAGTGTCAAATTTTCATTTTTATTAAATTTAGAAATTATCAATTAAGTTTTCAAAAATTTCATTGAATTAAATCTTCATTCGTATCATTCAATCCATTATAGCCAAATGGATGAAATTAACATACATAAATATTTTTCAATTTCAACTAAATTTCAATTAACGTAAAAATAAATGTTTAATTTTTACTTAATTGCAAAAACTCAATTACCTTAATTCTTTATATTCATATAAATAAACAAATCTTGATTTACAATCTTTTCATTCACCCATAGTTATATTATAAATGGAATTTACATTATCTTCAATTATTAATTACCATCAGTTAAGATATTAATATATGTTCCATAAATTTATTTGCCCTGAATTATTTACTTCATTTATCTAATTCTAATTTCATAATCACATTCAATCCATTAATTGGTATTGCATTGACATTTGACTTATATCAACACTATTGTCATTAATTGCAAATGGATTACCAAATTTAGTCACTACCCTAAATAACTAACGTAAATTAATCTCCATTAATTCCACCGATTTAACTTTCATTTAATTAATTAATGATTCCCTCAGTTAGCAATAACGTAACATTTTCTTTATTTGTATTGCAAATAATTCAAAATTCAATTCCTAATTCTTAATATCCTCTAAATTACAACTTCCAAACATGGTATTAATTATCATTTACGTATCTCTAATTATTTTAATTTACATTACCATAATAAATAAATTACCTTTAATGAAATCTATCCCCCAATTTATTATATGCAATAAATTTTGACCTTACAATTTATATTTATTGCGATTGAATATCAAAATTTATTTAACACATCAAATAAATGAACAATCTATATTCATTGTCACCTATTTTCTTTTTAGTTCAGTTATAAGTTTGTTACTTACCAACCAGGTTATAATAACACTAATTTTTTTATTCCACTGCTATAAATGATATATTTGCATCACATACTTGAATTTTTCAATTTCATCTTAATTCCAATTCACGGTAGTATAATTTCTTACTATAAACCCATTTATAATTTGCATACCAATTAATTAGTTTCAACTAAATAGATTGATTCAATTCAACTCTTTTATTAAGTCTTTATAAATCAATATACTATTTCATTGGTAAATGTTTATTTCAATTATTCCTTTATTACTTACAAATCTTATTTCATTCATGAATGCCATTATTTATTAATTATTACATAATTTTATTAATTTACATTCAGTTACAACTTAATTAATACACTGATTTCATTTGTAAATTAAATTCTCACAATTTATAAGCTTTCATTCCAAACAATATTTCAATTTGTACCGGACATTGATTTAATTAAATTTACTATTTAATATTATTAATTCATTAACTAAATTCACTACTTACCTTTGTTCTCTTATATGCAACTCTTAGCCTAGTATAACAATTTACATCACTTCAATTTATTCGTCATTTTGTTTCAACTGTAAATACTTAGCCTTATATTCCCATGGTTTCATTTCATCCTCATCATTTGCTTCATTATTAATTATAAAATCTTTATTTATTCTAAATTAAATTTACTTAAATCTTATTAAAATGACAAATTTAATTAACGAAAATTACGGGTCGTTACACTCTCCCCCACTCAAAACTTTTCATCCCCGAAAAGGAAAAAGAAGGGAAAAGAAGAATTAAGAAATCAATATCAAATCAAATATTAAATTTATAAACAAATAAATTTACAAAAGTTATTTAGATAAAATATACTAATTTATAATCATTAATTTTTTTATACTCAAACTAATAAAGTTTGGAAAACATTTTCAAAATATTTTCTAAGTCCAAAATTTACGGAAAATTTTGGCAGAGTCTCCTTTGTACTTGAAGGCTCAGGAGAAAATATAATATCAAATATATCAAAATATCACATATAATATCCAAAATATAATATCCCAACACGGAAAAATATATAAAATAGCGCTATAAACCGTAATCCGAAACGTACCTATTTGTTGGGCAATTTACGCTTAATTTATGGAACCAAAAGTAGTAGCAATTGCTTTCATAACCTGCATTTCGCTTATAAAATCCAATGGGTTAACAATTTATATAAAGTGAAATATTTAAGTGGTTTCAATCACTAACAACAAATCAATACAACCACCATCAATTTCAACAAACAGTATACACAACTAATACAAAGCAACCATTCAATCAAACAAACAAATAGTTGTTCGGGTTCAAAACTTTTAAATTATACGTAATGAAGAATAAACTACTAGCGCATGATTTACTCAAAAGTCTTAGATAAAACTAAATAGATTATTCGTTTATCCTAATCCAATTTTAAAGTATCCTTGCCCAAACAACCATCAACTAAACAACAACAAATCCAAACAACAATCAACTTAACTTATTATCAATTTCCTTTCGTACCTTTGTTGTTTGATTTTCTTTTTATTTATACAGTGATTTATCTTTTAAATTTACATTTACTCATTAAATGTTTGCTTCATTTATTTTTAATTATTACTTACAATTATTCAGTTCCATTAACTCAAGTCATGCCAGTTCCTTTTATTCCGTTATAATCATTCATTCATTTATTATAGCATGGCCTCTTTTATTTACATTCATTTATCAATAGTATTCATGTCCCATTCAATTTCTTAGCATTTCTATTTTGTTTACTTAAGTTTATAATCATCTATTTGTAATACTTACCTTTTATTATATTTACTAATAGTAAAATTTCAATTATAACTTAACTTATCCCGATATCATCACTTCTTATGAATAAAAGCGATTTATTGAACACCTTCATTACATACTTTTACTTGTATAATTTCCATTACATTTTCTAATTAAACATTTCAACTTTTAAATATTTGGTAAGTTATATATATGCTTTTAAGAATGCAATTAAAATCATACAAGTTTCTCTTATTTCTTTAATAAATTTACTGTTCAATAATAATCCTTTATTTCATAGGTTACAATTTTAAATTTCATTTAATACCATTAATAACCTAGCATTAAACCTCTTATGTAAATTAGAGGTTTCAATTATTAATTACTTACCTTTCATTTCACTACCATAATTGAAAAATTAATTAATGGAAATTTAAGAATTAAATACCGGGTTAAATTTCAAATTATTTTAAAATAATAGATAAATATATTCTTACAACTTATATATCTTTAATTATATTTAAAAAAAATCAAAATTTATATATATTTTTTCAAAAATGAATCTGTAGTAAAACTATGACAGTGGCCTTCCCACTTCGAAACTCGAAAATGAAAGTCGATGATGCGTGCACTCATCATCGAAATTATTTTCTAGCGACAGAGAGGGGAGTACATAACTTATTTCTTTTCAAAATTTCTTTTTAAACAATTCTTTCAAATTATATTAAAATATTTATATCAGAAAATACTTCTAATAGTATTATTATTATATTCCAAAATCAATTGAAAGAATTTCCAAAACCCCGGAACTTAAGTTCTAAATTTCCAATTTTATTTTCCATCTAATTTCATCTATTATTTAGAAATTTTATTACCTAACAACCAATATATTGCAACCAAATATATATCTTATTTATAAAAAAAACTTTATTTTATACATAGAAAATATAATATGCAAAATTATTTCATTCACCTATATTAAAACAAACATTATGTCGGTCTGTCTTATTAAGTGTTTACAAATCCCTGTTAATGTTACATCGTCCCATGCATCAACCGGAATTTATAAATACAAAATGGAACGGATTAACACAATATAAAACCCTTTTATAACACTAACAAATACGCTCTCTCATATATATACACTCAGCGACTCCCATAGGGTGTTTCTACCCTATTGATAAAGAGTCAGACCCCACAAAGCTAAGGTTTATCGCTAAACTAAAGCTCTGATACCAGATGTAACATCCTGCCTTTTCGCATGCTTTAAATCGACACACGCGCCAATTCAAACCATACGGAAGGGCGGATTGTTATGGGGTAAAGAAGAAAAACGAGAAAGAATAAAACAAAACAGAATCTCACAGCGGAAGGATAAAATATAATAATAAATATACAGTTCATAAAACTGTTTACAAATATTTGATTCTTCTTTATACAATAAATATCAGAGTTCACATACCAATAATATTAATGTGGCGGAATATAGTGTAGTGGAACCATATAATATATAATAATAATAGTAATGAAATCTTCCTTCTTCCTCCAGAAAAATCTTCAAATCCTGAAACGCTCGGACTGACCCGAGCGAATTGAAAAGACAAAACACTCGAGTCAGAATTAAAAGATCTTATGTAAGTTAAATTAACAGAAATGAATATGAGTGCAGTAACTCTAGAGATGCACGGGATTTACATCTCCTAAGGATCCGTTAAACTATTTACTATGTAGTATATTTCGCTATTATAATAATGTCTAATTGTAAAATAAACTTACTTTTAAATAGCGTTAAGGCTTTACATTTTCCACCTTAACACATAATATATTCTCATAGTCTATACAGTACCGTAATCTCCCCCGTACTGGGCGTCGTCAGAGGGCACTCCATAGGTATGGTACAAAACCAAAATCGTATAAGGCGCGATAGGGTAGGTGACACGGCACAACAAGGCAGTGCCAGGGTAGATATACCAATTACGTATCCGGGCTTGTGGTAACGCATAGCCGCAGCTACCGCCCACCTCGAACAAACTCCCCCTAAAATCAAAAGTAAAGGTGGCCACTGAATCAATCCAAAGTCAGATTAGTATCGAAGAGGAGTGTCCGATAAAGGGCGCTAACCCCCTTGGCCCGAGAATCGCTCCTGTTTTAGCCACCTTATGCCAACTCACGGGAGTCGGGTCCACGTATTTACCTTAATGGAAACGCCGCCATCAACCAACTCCTTTCTGGAATCTCCACCGCGTACACGGTTGTTAAAGTGGTTTTCGGAGTTGGCAGAGAGTATGACAACTTCCGATCTCGGTCTCTTCAACAACCAAACATTCTTATAACACCGCAGTCATTTAAAAATACTTATGCTTTCAAAACCAGAATATAATTATCCATTTCAAAGCCCATATATCAAAATATATGTTTAAAAATATTTTAAACGCGATGGAAAAAGTTTCACGTCCAAATTCCATCGTATGAAGAAGTTATGATAAATTCAATTTTTCCAAATTGATTTCGATTGATTTAAATTGCATAAATTTCAAGGCGTTTCGAGTTCTTACGATAAAGGACAAGTCCGATCGTTATGAAACTTGAAACACGATTATAATTCACTGTTACGGATCCGATGAAACTGGTTTCGTCGAAAGCCGAGTCAGTGGCCAAAAAGGCTAATTTTATATTAATTAAATAAATTAAAAATTCATTAATAAAATCCATTTTTTTTTAAATCTTAAATTTGACAAATTTTATTACCTTTATATGTCTCAATCAAATTACAATGTTTTAAACAATTTAAAGGTCAATTTAAAGTTGATTAACTTCCCATTTCAGTGTCAAATTTTCATTTTTATTAAATTTAGAAATTATCAATTAAGTTTCCAAAAATTTCATTGAATTAAATCTTTATTCTTATCATTAAATCCATTATAGCCAAATGGATGAAATTAACGTACATAAATATTTTTCAATTTCCACTAAATTTTCAATTAACGTAAAAATAAATGTTTAATTTTTACTTAATTGCAAAAACTCAATTACCTTAATTCTTTATATTCATATAAATAAACAAATCTTGATTTGCAATCTTTTCATTCACCCATAGTCATATTATAAATGGAATTTACATTATCTTCAATTATTAATTACCATCAGTTAAGATCTTAACATCTGTTCCATAAATTTATTTGTCCTGAATTATTTACTGCATTTATCTAATTCCAATTTCATAATCACATTCAATCCATTAATTGGTATTGCATTGACATTTAACTTATATCAACACTATTGTCATTAATTGCAAACGGATTACCAAAATTTAGTCACTACCCTAAATAACTAACGTAAATTAATCTCCATTAATTCCAATGATTTAACTTTCATTTAATTAATTAATGATTCCCTCAGTTGGCAATAATGTAACATTTGCTTTATTTGTATTGCAAATAATTCAAAATTCAATTCCTAATTCTTAATATCCTCTAAATTACAACTTCCAAACATGGTATTAATTAGCGTTTACGTACCTCTAATTATTTTAATTTACATTAACAAAATAAATAAATTACCTTTAATGAAATCTATCCCCCAATTTATTATATGCAATAAATTTTGACCTTACAATTTATATTTATTGAGATTGAATACCAAAATTTATTTAACACATCAATAAATGAACAATCTATATTCATTGTCACCTATTTTCTTTTAAATTCAGTTATAAGTTTGTTACTTACCAACCAGATTGTAATAACACTAATTTTTTTATTCCACTGCTACATATGATATATTTGCATCACATACTTGAATTTTTTAATTTCGTCTTAATACCAATTAACGGTAGTATAATTTCTAACTATAAACCCATTTATAATTTGCATACCAATTAATTAGTTTCAACTAAATAGATTGATTCAATTCAACTCTTTTATTAAGTCTATATAAATCAATATACTATTTCATTGGTAAATGTTTATTTCAATTATTCATTTATTACTTACAAATCTTATTTCATTCATGAATGCCATCATTTATCAATTTTTACATAATTTCATTAATTTACATTCAGTTACAACTAAATTAATACACTGATTTCATTTGTAAATTAAATGCTTGCAATTTATAAGCTTTCATTCCAAACAATATTTCAATTTATACCGGACATTGATTTAATTAAATTTACTATTTAATATTATTTATTCATTAACTAAATTCACTACTTACTTTTGTTCTCTTATATGCAACTCTTAGCCTAGTATAACAATTTACATCACTTCAATTTATTCGTCATTTTGTTTCAACTGTAAATACTTAGCCTTATATTCCCATGGTTTCATTTCATCCTCAGCATTTGCTTCATTATTAATTATAAAACCTTTATTTCTTCTAAATTAAATTTACGTAAATCTTATTAAAATGACAAATTTAATTAACGAAAATTACGGGTCGTTACAGCTAAGCAGAAGCAGGTGATGATATCTTGATGACTTCAGGAAGGAATAGCTGTGTGGTGAGATGCAGTATCCATAGATGGTTCTGAAGATGTTCTTTTGAAGCAAGATTTAGATGGTATTGAAGGAACAATGATGCCTACTGCAGGGAAGATTCGGATATTTAGGGATTGTAACGACCCGGGATTTTGACAGCATATTTTAATAATATTTAATCTAATTTAAATTAAATACAAGCTTCTCAAATTATAAATTGATGTGATCTTAACCATTTATCAGTCATATATGTGACTGTAAAGAAAATTTTGATTTGAAAATTAAAAAGAAAATCTTTAAAATTGTTTATAACAAAATCTCTCTTATTCAATAAAAATTAAAGACTCTATATTTTTATTATTTGATGATATACATATGAATACAATTGTAGTTTTTAAATGATAATGCTTAAAAATAAACAATCATATGAATATTAAACATGGAAATCTAAAACATTAGTATAAAACAATATAAATGGTTATAAACATAAACATACAAAACAAGTATAAAACATAATTATAAATTATAAGATGTAACTAAAAATATGAATACACAAATATAAGTTATAATTAGAAATATAAAAATACAAACACAATGTTATGAATCAAAGGCTTGAAAATCTGAAGTACAAATAGAATACAATTAATATAGCCTAAACAATAACCTGTAGAATTCATTTGTACAACATAAAACTTTTGAAAAAAGAAAGCCATTTACATTACTGAATAACATGTGAACATGTTCAATGCATAAATTAAAAGGAACAACTTGTAAAATATTCTGCACAACACAAAATTTTATGTTATGCGGCTGTAAAATTTATATGCATAAGAAACAAAGTTTTTCACTTAATAAAACAAAACAAATCTTTGTCCAGTACAAAAAAATAAACAAGTATCTGAAGCCATTAATTAGATGTTAACATAAATGAAAGCATAAGCATTAAATTAGCACAACATTTTGTTTGAGCAAATCCTACAGCCGAAATCTATTTGATCATTTCATACTGTAATATATTAATTACATAGCCAATCAAAAGCATGGCAATACAAGTAAAACTGTCCAGTTATAACCTATACTGTTCAAACCCTTCTATATATATATATATCCATCATATATTGTGTTTATTCACAAAAATTAAAAAAACTAACCTCAAAGACAATAAATAAACATAATATGTTGTATTCATTCATTCATTCATCATCAAGGCAGTAAAGCTTTCAGAAAATTTCATCTGCAATGTTCTTCTTCAACATATTACTTTCTGTTCAAAGTTTTACCTGGTGAGTAGACACATAAATTTTAAAGTTTAATTGGGTAATTAGTTATAAACTTTGTGTATGTTGTATGATGTAAATATATGGATCTGAGAGGCTCTTTGGAAAATTTGTACATGATGCTCTTTAATATTTAAAGTTCTGGACAAAGAATTTAAAGAAAAATAAGACATCTCCATAAATAATATCTTAAACTTAGAATTTATAGATAAGGTAGGTTGTTTAAAGCTTTAAATTTAAACCTGAGGCATCACAGTAACTTGTAAAACTGTTATACAGCTTTAAGTAAGAAATAAATTCAAAGATAAAAATTCTAAAGTTTTAATTTGTGAATTTGATAACATATTTTGATTTCATACACAAAGTTAGGATTTTTAACATAAAAATTATGATTTTTAAGCAAAGATGACAGGTGCAGTTTTAAAAGGGAGCCGAAATTGATTTTTGCCAATATCTGTTGATTGGATTAATTTCGATTGCTGAAATTTAGTATGAAGCAAGATTGAAGACGTATTGTCACAAGAAAAATGCTAAAAAAATTATTCAATGAAAGAATTTTGGGGTTGAATCAAAGGTAGAGTTTAGTTCGAGTTTTTTTTGGGTCGGTATGCTCGTTGATTTAATCAATATGGTACGATCGAGCTGGGAGTGCTTTTAAGGGATGGTAGGGGAAATTGTCGGCGATGCGTGGCAGAAATCGCGACACTACTGGTGGTCGGCGCTAGGAGGAAGAGGCGTTTTTCTCTTGTGATGTTCGAGTTACAGTTCATCCAGATGAGTGTTTTTCGACTTCGAGCTCGACTCTGGGTCGCGTGTGTGAGAGATTGATACTGCAGTTTCGTTTTAACTTAAACTTAAAAAAAAGAAGGAAGAAAAGAAACAGGCAAAAGAAGAAGAGGGCGGAGTGAGAGAGAGAGACTCGGGGAAAAACAGAGGAAGGCACGGGTTATACTCGAGAAACTGCACGTTTAATTCGGTCTAATTTATTCTAGGAGTTAACTAAATTAAACCTTTATGTTAATTTGTTAAACAAGATTAATATTATTAAAGTTATAAATGTTGTAAAGTGTTGAGCTATGATTTGTTTTAAATTTCATAAAAAAGGTTTGAAAATGTGAGACGAAAGGTAAATTCTAAATGTACGTTAATTTAAATAAAATTTATACTTAATATGAAATTAATGACTTTAATTTAATTTGTACTTCATTTTGAATATGCGCTTATATGGTTTTTGTTTGATGATAATAAACATATACACATTCGTTTAAATGTATTTGTTAATGTACTATTTTATTTTTCATAGATTAAATAAATATTTGCTGAATAAAAATAAATAACACAGAATTTGAATTGAAACATAAATTTTATTCAAACAAGTATTTATTACAATTTTGAATTGTACAAATTCAAGCTCTCACTATACATATACAATTTTGATTACAAATACATCACAATTTCATATTTACATTTAACCTCACTACACATCACTCATTCACTCAATTCGTATTTGATCTTCACTTCATTCCAGTTAGAATCCAGCATCTGAGCAATCTGCAAATTATATTCACTAACGCAGTAAATTGAAAAAGAAATATTTTTGGAAATATAAAATAAAATATGGATTTTGAAAATATTATTTGCCTCCGTTATTTGGGTTGTTCGTCATCATTTATATTTGAATTCATCACACACGAACAATGTGACATGCACAGTGTATCATTGTACATGCCACAAGGCCGTGCACACCGATATACACTTGATAATGCTACAGGGACAGATGAGCACAAGGTCAAACCCAAATAAAAAGACGGGTTCAACTCAGGTGCAATATAAATAGAATCTCGACTTTAGCACAAGGTCAAACCCGAGTTGCGAAACCGGACTCAACACAGGTGTAAATGGTCAAGTCAACTAAAACAAGCCTCGACCAAAATCCAAATGTACAAATATAACGATCGGGAGCAACTCAGACTCAATATGTACATCATGAATCAAAGGCGAACCAGACCCACAGCTAACATGACTCGAATGACCAAATGCACCGGAGATATGGCAATACAGAAACAACTACAAGGCAGAATACAATATTAAAGTTCAGGTCAGACCAAACATCAAGACCAACTGCATAATGCAAATGAATTCAAACCAAATCTATGAAGCACAAAGACTCCAAGCCTTCAAGCTACAACTCAAATGAAACAGATCAAGTGACATGATGAAGCAGTGCAAACTCAAATGTGCAAGTTCAACAAAGGAATAGCAACAATGCACAAAGGCTACAGCAACCAAAGTTAATGCAAACAGTTCAAAGTGGAAATACCACCAGATTCTAATAAAATTGAAATGCAATACACAGTGCACATATGTCAAGTAAAGACTCAAAACCACATAAGTCGACAATGCAAACAATGGACAACAAAAAGAATTCAAACTAGTGTTACCAATGGAAACTAGACGAGTAATACAAGTGACTTGATGAATTTAACACCAAGACCACAAGAGATATCAACAAGCACATAAACGTACGACACTAGCATATCTGAATATATATGTGAGCATATATATATATATATATATACACACACACATACATGCGCAGGATACAAGTGATAAAATATCAGAAGTAACCAAGTAGCAGTTTTTACAAAAATAAGAAAAGACTCAAAGAAACAGTTTCAAATCAAGACCGAGACAAAATCAAGCATAAAAGTTCAAATGTAAACAATGTGTTTTACAAATGCCCAAAGACGAAAGGAAATCAACATCGAGCCAGAGCCGTCAAGTTTGAATGCCACAAAATTAAAGCCATAATGACCAAGTCACAAATCAAAACCATGAGTATCAAGAATCAAATTATACGAAATTTATCAAGTCAGATAAAGTCACGGAACCAAAATCAAATGTCACAAATTCAAGCCAAGAATGTTCTACCGTGACAATCAAGGAATCAAGTACGTACGAAAAGGCCGGAGATAAATCTCAACATCCAAACGAAAATCAATGGCCGAGCTATATCAGTTGACAAATTCAAATAATATACGATGAGAATTCAGGGGATCAAACCCTATAAATTGCGATTCAATCATCATCGACAAATGACATAAGAGTTCGAGTACGAAAATCATCAAAGCACAAAAGCATAAATTCTTACCGAAGCAAGAATCGAACTCGTCGAAGCAGCAACAGTGAGCAACGAGGAATCAAATCGATCAAGGCGACACGCAAATCATCACTGATTCGATCGAATTAAAAACAGGCGCTTCGAGCTACAAAGCCCTTATTTGCAAGCAAAGGAAAACGAGAACAAGCCGCCATTATCAAGAGCATAGGAAAAAGGAACGGGCCGAAGAATTAAAAGAAATGGGGATAAAAATATCCTTTTAATTTGGACCGGCCTTTTTTCAATTATATTTGGGCTTGTTTTTTTTAAATTAGGTTTCTTTTAGTTTAAATTATTTTAAATCTGTTTTTAAATTTAAATTCTCTTTTAAAAGGTTGTATTTATTAGTCGTGTGACTAGGGGACAAACAACGTGGCGTAGTTTGAGAATTCGCAACTCAGTGGCTGAGTTGTGGCAGGGTTTTGAGCGTCGAGTTATGTTTAGTCGATAGCGGGTGTCGCGAGTTTACGTGTGTAAGCGTCTGACTATCTAATTTCTAGTAGAAACCTTAAGGGCAGCACGTAGGCAGGGTTTTGCCGAAGCTGGGCAAATTCTGTATTGTTCTGTTTCTGTTATCTATATTCTACGATATCTGTCTGCTATTATTCTGCTGTGAACTGTGTTGACATCTGAATTGAATATTTTATAAGCTTTCGCAATTAATTTTTATAATTTATACCATCACCCTATTCACCCCCACTAGGGTGAAATTTATCCTACAAGTGGTATCAAAGCTAGGAACAAAAGCCGTTTTTGTTTTAAAAATTTGATTTTACAAAAACCAATTTTTGTTTTTTAAAAGTTGAATTTTTAAAATGGCTTTTAATACTGCTTTTGCTGAGGCTCAATCCATAGTTAGACCACCAATGTTCAATGGTGAATATGCTTATTGGAAAAATAGGATGGAAATTTTTCTGAAAACCATTGACGCTTGGAATATTGTTGAGACAGGTTATAGAGTACCAACTATAACTGTAGATAATCAAGAAATAGAGAAACCAAAGGAACAATGGACAAAACTAGAAAATAAATTACAAAATACTAATGCTAAATCTATGAGTTATATTATCTGTTCATTAGATCAATTTGAATTTAATCGTGTCTCACATTGTCTAACTGCGCAGGAAATATGGCACACACTAGAATTGACTCACGAAGGAACATCTCAAGTCAAAGAATCTCGCCTTGCCATGCTAAGCAGCGAATACGAGAACTTCACAATGGCGAAGGAAGAAAATGTCAAAGAGATGCATGGACGACTTTCCAATATCATATTCAAATCAAAAGCTCTTGGAAAATCATATACAGAGTTGGAGATAGTCCGAAAAATCCTTAGAGTCCTTCCACGAAGTTTTGAAGCCAAAGTGACTGCCATTCAAGAATCAAAAGATTTGAAACAAATGAAAGTCGAAGAACTTATCGGAAATCTCACCACTTATGAGCTAGAAATGAAATTCAAGGAAGAGCGTGAAGGAGGAGATGCCCGAAAGAAATCAATAGCTCTCAAAGGAACAACTGAAAGTGATGACGATGACGATGATGATGCAACAGCAGAATTGGAGCTATTAATATAGAAATTCAAAAGATGGAATTACAAATATGGAAATTCAGCTCGAATTCAAAAAGCGAAAAGCAGAATAGCCAAAGAAATAGACTGCTCTGAAGAACAGAAGATCATCTGTCACAAGTGCAACCAACCCGGACACATCAAGCCCAATTGTCCTCAAAATCAACGCGACTTAAAAAGAAATCAAAAGGGAAAAGTTTTGCAGCCACGTGGAATACAAGTGATGACGAAAATCAAAGTTCTAGCTGTGAGAGTGAGAAAGCAGATATGTGCCTTCATGGAAATATAACCGATAGCGACGATGACGAACCAAGCGAGGTATCAAAACTTACTCACTCTGAATTACTTATTTATTTCCACGAAGTAAATGGCTGTTTCGAACGACTTAGGGAAAAATACGCTAAACTTGAATCACAAAAAGACACTTTGATAGAATTAAATGAACAACTTGGCCAATTAGTTGAAAACTATCAAAGAAGGATCCTTAAGTGTGATAAGTGTCCAACATTCGAAGATGAAATTAAAAAATCAAAAATCAATATGAAATCGCTTGAAAATGAAATTCTGATTTTAAAAGAGAATGAAAATACCAGAAGAGAGAATTCTATTAAAGAGTGCACACAATTGTTAAACGAAAATGAATCTCTCAAAACACAAGTCCAACAATTGTCAACGACTTTAGATAAATTTTCAAAAAGTGAAAAATCGTTGAATATGCTATTAGGAAAGCAAACTGTTAATACGGTAAGAAAAGGACTTGGATATAATCAATCCAAAATTGTTGAAAACAAGATTAATCAAGAAATTCAATGTGTACAATTTGTAGAAAATATGGACACAATCATAATAATTGTTGGTATAGACCCAAACATGTGAAAACTATACCGATTTGGGTTCCAAAAGGCACACATATAAAATCTCTCAAAGTTAAACAAATTTGGGTGCCGAAGGGAACAATTATAAATAGTTTTGGGTCTCCACAAAATTATTTTTCAAAATATTCTGCCACTAACAATCATGGACCTATAAAAACAAATAGGTCTTAAAAATCTTTCAACGTGTAGGTATGGTGGCAGGCTAAGGAACAACAACGGTGTTCTCTGGATTTTGGCTGTTCCGAGGACACAACGGGCAACAAAGCAAAGTTCCTTAGCCTAATATAAAGGTGACAGAATCATAATGGGCAACCATGAAAAATTATCGTAAAGGTCAAACAGGTAAAGTTATATTTAACAATATATTAAATGTGATAATCTGCATCATATTCTAAATTAAATCAGCCAATAACGCGATGATGAAAACATGATGATTTTAATTCTGACTTATTCAACATAGTTGGCCAAATTATATTCTTATGTCAAAAACATTAAAAATTCTCTAGATTCTTTGAATTACTTCATATATATTAGTTTGGATTAAAAATAGTGTTTTGTTGGATAATATATTGGGTTATAATACGGCTAACTCTATATTCATGGCTTTTGATTATTAACACGGCTTCATTTCAAATTCAAGAGAATGTCATTTAAATTGCTGTTAAAATTGAGTTTGAAATTTTTAGTGCACACCTCATGTTTTTGGTCTATCAAATTCAATTGATGATAATTTTGAGTGAAAGAGAAATTCAGATGCAGATTAAACTGGTAATCTAGTTGATAGAAAAATTACTAGTAAAACGTGATTTTTGTTGAGACATTTAGTAACTGCATCATTTTTTCAAAGAAAATATCTGCATATTTTTCATTTCAAATAATTTTCAAATAGCAGAAAATTTTCTTATTAAACCCCTTCTAGAAAATTATTTTTGACCATATTTTCAGATTAGTCATTTTGAAAAATTGATTTCATAATTATTTTCGAATTTGATTTTAAATGATTATTTTGACTAATCTGACTCCCTAATAATTATCGAAAAGATAAATAGTGATTGAAAAAGTGTTGAGTGTTGATATTGATCATATATTATGACTCGAGACAGTATAATTAGTAAATTTCTTTAGAAATTTAAACAAGAGTTATAAAACTTTTTGTTGGTAAAAATTCCATGACCATCTCTATATCTATCATATTTCTAACGACCATCACTCATCAAAATTCTATATCGTGTGGTACTTTAAACAGGAATCGTTCGTTTTTCATTTTATATTTCTTTCATAAAAAACGAAATAAATAATAATAATAATAATAATAACAATAATAATAATAATAAATAACAAAGTATTCACTCTCATTTAAAAGTCCTCACGGTTATGCATGGGTGAATTACTTGGAATTTGTTATGTGCTTCCATACTTAATTAAAAGTCCTCACGGTTATGCATGTATGGAACGCATATCAATAGTTGATTTATTTTTTAAAATAAACAAGTTGATTCTAATCCCATTTAAATGTCCTCACGGTTATGCGTGGTTAGAAGATATTTGAATTCATTTTTTTAAAAATAAAATTGGAATACTACTAATCTCATTTAAAAGTCCTAACGGTTATGCATGGTTAGTAGATATTCAAATTCCTGATATAAATATACCACAAATAGACACAACTGTATGGTTTTATATGATGACATAATTCCCATCATTCTAAAAGTGGAATATGCGCCTAACAAAATATTTATGATTTTTGTTTGATTTTTTATTGAAATTTAATATTTATATTCAATTGAGTTTTAATGTTGAATTAATATCGATCACTTTATCTTTATTTTCTCTAATACTATTATTCTTTTGCTGATAACAAAAGGGGGAGAGAAAAGTTAAGATTTTGTCAAATAAAATCAAGCAAAGGTCAAATATTTTCCATTTGCATCTAGGCTCATTTGCATAATATTTAGTTGTATGCATATTTGTAGGGGGAGTTTTGTGTAGAGCGGAAGCATTTAAATAGGGGGAGCAATTAGGATATATAAATGATCAAATACATTTGACAAATTCAAAATCTTAAATATATGTTTGTTATCATCAAAAGGGGGAGATTGTTGAATATGCGCTTATATGATTTTTGTTTGATGATAATAAACATATATACATTCGTTTAAATGTATTTGTTAATGTACTATTTTATTTTTCATATATTAAATAAATATTTGCTGAATAAAAATAAATAACACAGAATTTGAATTCAAACAGAAATTTTATTCAAACAAATATTTATAAAAATTTTGAATAGTACAAATTCAAGCTCTCACTATACATACACAATTTTGATTACAAATACATCACAATTTCATATTTACATTTAACCTCACTACACATCACTCATTCACTCAATTCGTATTTTATCTTCAACTTCATTCCAGTTAGAATCCAACATCTGAGCAATCTGCAAAAATATTCACTAACGCGGTAAAATTGAAAAAGAAATATTTTTGGCAATATAAAATAAAATATGGATTTTGAAAATATTATTTGCCTCAGTTATTTGGGTTGTTAGTCATCATTTATATTTGAATTCATCACACACGAACAATGTGACATACGCAGTGTATCATTGTACATGCCACAAGGTCGTGCACACCGATATACACTTGATAATGCTACAGGGACAGGTGAGCACAAGGTCAAACCCAAATAAAAGACGGATTCAACTCAGGTGCAATATAAATAGAATCTCGACTTCAGCACAAGGTCAAACCCGAGTTGCGATACCGGACTCAACACAGGTGCAAATGGTCAAGTCAACTAAAACAAGCCTCGACCAAAATCCAAATGTACAAATATAACGATCGGGAGCAACTCAGACTCAATATGTACAACATGAATCAAAGGCGAACCAGACCCACAGCTAACATGACTCGAATGACCATATGCACCAGAGATATGGTAACACAGAAACAACTACAAGGTAGACTACAATATCAAATTTCAGGTCAGACCAAACATCAAGACCAACTGCATAATGCAAATGAATTCGAACCAAGTCCATAAAGCACAAAGACTCCAAGCCTTCAAGCTACAACTCAAATGAAACAGATCAAGTGACATGATGAAGCAGTGCAAACTCAAATGTGCAAGTGCAACAAAGAAATAGCAACAATGCACAAAGGCTACAACAACCAGAGTTAATGCAAACAGTTCAAAGTGGAAGTACCACCAGAGTCTAACTAAATTGAAATGCAATACATAGTGCACATATGTCAAGTAAAGACTCAAGACCAGATAAGTCGACAATGCAAACAATGGACAACAAAAAGACTTCAAACCAGTGTTACCAATGGAAACCAGACGAGTAAAACAAGCGACTTGATGAATTTAACACCAAGACCACAAGAGATATCAATAAGCACATAAACGTACGACACTATCATATCTGATTATATATGTAAGCATATATATATATATACACACACATACACACATGCGCAGGATACAAGTGATAAAATATCAGAAGTAACCAAAGTAGCAGTTTTTACAAAAATAAGAAAAGACTCAAAGAAACAGTTTCAAATCAAGACCGAGACAAAATCAAGCATAAAAGTTCATGCAAACAACATGTTTTACAAATGCCCAAAGACGAAAGGAAATCAACATCGAGCCAGAGCCGTCAAGTTTGAATGCCACAAAATTAAAGCCATAATGACCAAGTCACAAATCAAAACCGTGAGTATCAAGAATCAAATTATATGAAATTTATCAAGTCAGAGAAAGTCACGGAACTAAAATCAAATGTCACAAATTCAAGCCGAGAATGTTCTACCGTGACAATCAAGGAATCAAGTACATACGAAAAGGTCAGAGATAAATCTCAACATTCAAACGAAAATCAATGGCCGAGCTATATCAGTTGACAAATTCAAATAAAGTATATACGATAAGAATTCAGGGGATCGAACCCTATAAATTGCGATTCAATCATCATCGGCAAATGACATAAGAGTTCGAGTACGAAAATCATCAAATCACAAAAGCATAAATTCTTACCGTAGCAAGAATCGAACTCGTCGAAGCAGCCACAGTGAGCAACGAGGAATCAAATCGATCAAGGCGACACACAAATCATCACTGATTCGATCGAATTAAAAACAGGCGCTTTGAGCTACAAAGCCCTTATTTGCAAGCAAAGGAAAACGATAGCAAGCCTCCATTATCAAGAGCACAGGAAAAAGGAACGGGCCGAAGAATTAAAAGAAAAGGGGATAAAAATCTCCTTTTAATTTGGACCGGCCTTGTTTCAATTATATTTGGGCTTGCTTTTTTTTTAAATTAGGTTTTAGTTTAAATTGTTTTAAATCTGTTTTTAAATTTAAATTCTCTTTTAAAAGGTTGTATTTACTACTCGTGTGACTAGGGGACAAACTACGTGGTGTATTTTGAGAATACGCAACTCAGTGGCTGAGTTGTGGCAGTGTTTTGAGCGTAGAGTTAGGTTTAGTCGATAGCGGGTGTCGCGAGTTTTCGTGTGTAAGCGTCTGACTATCTAATTTCTAGAAGAAACCTTGGGGTCAACACGTAGGCAGGGTTTTGCCGAAGCTGGGCAAATTCTGTTTGTTCTGTTTCTGTTATCTATATTCTGCGATATCTGTCTGCTATTATTCTGCTGTGAACTGTGTTGAAATCTGAATTGAATATTTTATAAGCTTCCGTAATTAATTTTTATAATTTATACCATCACCCTATTCACCCCCCTCTAGGGTGAAATCGATCCTACAAGTGGTCTCAAAGTTAGGAACAAAAGCCGTTTTTGTTTTAAAAATTTGATTTTACAAAAACCAATTTTTGTTTTTTAAAAGTTGAATTTTTAAAATGGCTTCTTTTAATACTGCTTTTGCTGAGGCTCAATCCATAGTTAGACCACCAATGTTTAATGGTGAGTATGCTTATTGGAAAAATAGGATGAAAATTTTTCTGAAAACCATTGACGCTTGGAATATTGTTGAGACAGGTTGTAGAGTACCAACTATAACTGTAGATAATCAAGAAATAGAGAAACCAAAGGAATAATGGACAGAACTAGAAAATAAATTACAAAATACTAATGCTAAAGCTATGAATTCTATTATATGTTCATTAGATCAATTTGAATTTAATCGTGTCTCACATTGTCTAACTGCGCAGGAAATATGGCACACACTAGAAGTGACTCACGAAGGAACATCTCAAGTCAAAGAATCTCGCCTTGCCATGCTAAGCAGCGAATACGAGAACTTCACAATGGCGAAGGAAGAAAATGTCAAAGAGATGTATGGACGACTTTCCAATATCATATTCAAATCAAAAGCTCTTGGAAAATCATATACAGAGTTGGAGATAGTCCGAAAAATCCTTAGAGTCCTTCCACGAAGTTTTGAAGCCAAAGTGACTGCCATTCAAGAATCAAAAGATTTGAAACAAATGAAAGTCGAAGAAATTATCGAAAATCTCACACTTATGAGCTAGAAATGAAATCCAAGGAAGAGCGTGAAGGAGGAGATGCCCGAAAGAAATCAATGGCTCTCAAAGGAACAACTGAAATTGATGACGATGACGATGATGATGCAACAACAGAATTGGAGCTATTAATATAGAAATTCAAAAGATGGAATTTCAAATATGGAAATTCAGCTCGAATTCAAAAAGCAAAATGAAAAATAGCCAAAGCACTAGACTGCTCTGAAGAACAGAAGATCATCTGTCACAAGTGCTACCAACCCGGACACATCAAACCCAATTGTCCTCAAAATCAACGCGACTTTAAAAAGAAATCAAAAGGGAAAATTTTTGCAGCCACGTGGAATACAAGTGATGAAGAAAATCAAAGTTCTAGCAGTGAGAGTGAGAAAGCGGATATGTGCCTTCATGCAAATATAACCGATAGCGACGATGACGAACCAAGCGAGGTATCAAAACTTACTCACTCTAAATAACTTATTTATTTCCACGAAGTAAATGGCTATTTTGAACGACTTAGGGAAAAATACGCTAAACTTGAATCACAAAAAGGCACTTTGATAAAATTAAATGAATAACTTGACCAATTAGTTGAAACTATCAAAGAAGGATCCTTAAGTGTGATAAGTGTCCAACATTCGAAGATGAAATTAAAAAATCAGAAATCAATATGAAATCGCTTGAAAATGAAATTCTGATTTTAAAAGAGAATGAAAATACCAGAAGAGAGAATTCTATTAAAAAGTGCACACAATTGTTAAACGAAATTGAATCTCTCAAAACACAAGTCCAACAATTGTCAACGACTTTAGATAAATTTTCAAAAAGTGAAAAATCGTTGAATATGATATTAGGAAAGCAAACTGTTAATACGGTTAGAAAATGACTTGGATATAATCAATCTAAAATTGTTGGAAACAAGATTAATCAAGAAATTCAATGTGCACAATTTGTAGAAAATATGGACACAATCACAATAATTGTTGGTATAGACCCAAACATGTGAAAACTATACCGATTTGGGTTCCAAAAGGCACAAATATAAAATCTCTCAAAGTTAAACAAATTTGGGTGCCGAAGGGAACAATTGTAAATAGTTTTGGGTCTCCACTAAATTATTTTTCAAAATATTCTGCCACTAACAATCATGGACCTATAAAAACAAATAGGTCTTAAAAATCTTTCAACGTGTAGGTATGGTGGCAGGCTAAGGAACAACAATAGTGTTCTATGGATTTTGGCTTTTCCAAGGACACAACGGGCAACAAAGCAAAGTTCCTTAGCCTAATATAAAGGTGACAGAATCACAATGGGCAACCACGAAAAATTATCGTAAAGGTAAAACAGGTAAAGTTATATTTATTTGAACAATATATTAAATGTGATAATCTGCACCATATTCTAAATTAAATCAGCCAATAACGCGATGATGAAAACATGATGATTTTAATTCTGACTTATTCAACATAGTTGGCCAAATTATATTCTTATAAAATTCTCTAGATTCTTTGAATTACTTCATATATATTAGTTTGGATTAAAAATAGTGTTTTGTTGGATAATATATTAGGTTAAAATACGGCTAACTCTATATTCATGGCTTTTGATTATTAACACGGCTTCATTTCAAATTCAAGAGAATGTCATTTAAATTGCTGTTAAAATTGAGTTTGAAATTCTTAGTGCACACTTCATTTTTTTGGTCTATCAAATTCAATTGATGATAATTTTGAGTGAAAGAGAAATTCAGATGCAGATTAAACTGGTAATCTAGTTGATAGAAAAATTACTAGTAAAACATGATTTTTGTTGAGACATTTAGTAACTGCATCGTTTTTTCAAAGAAAATATCTGCATATTTTTCATTTCAAATAATTTGCAAATAGCAGAAAATTTTGTTATAAAACCCCTTCTAGAAAATTATTTTTGACCATATTTTCAGATTAGTCATTTTGAAAAATTGATTTCATAATTATTTTTGAATTTGATTTTAAATGATTATTTTGACTAATCTGACTCCCTAATAATTATCGAAAAGATAAATAGTGATTGAAAAAGTGTTGAGTGTTGATATTGATCATATATTATGACTCGAGACGGTATAATTAGTAAATTTCTTTAGAAATTTAAACAAGAGTTATAAAACTTTTTGTTGGTAAAAATTCCATGACCATCTCTATATCTATCATATTTCTAACGACCATCACTCATCAAAATTCTATATCGTGTGGTACTTTAAACAGGAATCGTTCGTTTTTCATTTTATATTTCTTTCATAAAAAGACAAAATAAATAAATAAATAATAACAATAACAATAATAATAATAATAATAAATACCTAAATATTCACTCTCATTTAAAAGTCCTCACGGTTATGCATGGGTGAATTACTTGGAATTTGTTATGTGCTTCCATGCTCATTCAAAAGTCCTCACGGTTATGCATGTATGGATCGCATATCAAAAGTTGATTTATTTTTTAAAATAAACAAGTTGATTCTAATCCCATTTAAAAGTCCTCATGGTTATGCGTGGTTAGAAGATACTTGAATTCATTTTTTTTAAAAAAATAAAATTGGAATACTACTAATCTCATTTAAAAGTCCTAACGGTTATGCATGGTTAGTAGATATTCAAATTCCTGATATAAATATACCACAAATAGACACAACTGTATGGTTTTATATGATGACATAATTCCCATCATTCTAAAAGTGGAACATGCGCCTAACAAAATATTTAAGATTTTTGTTTGATTTTTTATTGAAATTTAATATTTATATTTAATTGAGTTTTAATGTTGAATTAATATCGATCACTTTATCTCTATTTTCTCTAATACTATTATTCTTTTGCTGATAACAAAAGGGGGAGAGAAAAGTTAAGCTTTTGTCAAATAAAATCAAGCAAAGGTCAAATATTTTCCATTTGCATCTAGGTTCATTTGCATATTATTTAATTTATGCATTGTAGGGGGAGTTTTGTGTAGAGAGGAAGCATTTAAATAGGGGAAGCAATTAGGATATATAAATGATCAAATACATTTAACGTATTCAAAATCTTAAATATATGTTTGTTATCATCAAAAAGGGGAGATTGTTGAATATGCGCTTATATGATTTTTGTTTGATGATAATAAACATATATACATTCGTTTAAATGTATTTTTTAATGTACTATTTTATTTTTCATAGATTAGATAAATATTTGCTGAATAAAAATAAATAACATAGAATTTGAATTCAAACAGAAATTTTATTCAAACAAATATTTATTACAATTTTGAATAGTACAGATTCAAGCTCTCACTATACATATACAATTTTGATTACAAATACATCACAATTTCATATTTACATTTAACCTCACTACACATCACTCATTCACTCAATTCGTATTTTATCTTCAACTTCATTCCAGTTAGAATCCAACATCTGAGCAATCTGCAAAAATATTCACTAACGCAGTAAAATTGAAAAAGAAATATTTTTGGCAAAATAAAATAAAATATGGATTTTGAAAATATTATTTGCCTCAGTTATTTGGGTTGTTCGTCATCTTTTATATTTGAATTCATCACACACGAACAATGTGACATACACAGTGTATCACTGTACATGCCACAGGGCCGTGCACACCGATATACACTTGATAATGCTACAGGGACAGGTGAGCACAAGGTCAAACCCAAATAAAAAGACGGGTTCAACTCAGGTGCAATATAAATAGAATCTCGACTTCAGCACAAGGTCAAACCCGAGTTGCGAAACCGGACTCAACACAGGTGCAAATGGTCAAGTCAACTAAAACAAGCCTCAACCAAAATCCAAATGTACAAATATAACGATCGAGAGCAACTCAGACTCAATATGTACAGCATGAATCAAAGGCGAACCAGACCCACAGCTAACATGACTCGAATGACCAAATGCACCGGAGATATGGCAACACAGAAACAACTACAAGGCAGACTGCAATATCAAATATCAGGTCAGACCAAACAACAAGACCAACTGCATAATGCAAATGAATTCGAACCAAGTCCATGAAGCACAAAGACTCCAAGCCTTCAAGCTACAACTCAAATGAAACAGATCAAGTGACATGATGAAGCAGTGCAAACTCAAATGTGCAAGTGCAACAAAGGAATAGCAATAATGCTCAAAGGCTATAGCAACCAGAGTTAATGCAAATAGTTCAAAGTGGAAGTACCACCAGAGTCTAACTAAACTGAAATGCAATACACAGTGCACATATGTCAAGTAAAGACTTAAGACCACATAAGTCGACAATGCAAACAATGGACAACAAAAAGACTTCAAACCAGTGTTACCAATGGAAACCAGACGAGTAAAACAAGTGACTTGATGAATTTAACACCAAGACCACAAGAGATATCAACAAGCACATAAACGTACGACACTAGCATTTCTGATTATATATGTGAGCATATATATATATATATATATATATATATATATATATGGATACAAGTGATAAAATATCAAAAGTAACCAAAGTAGCAGTTTTTACAAAAATAAGAAAAGACTCAAAGAAACAGTTTCAAATCAAGACCGAGACAAAATCAAGCATAAAAGTTCAAATGCAAACAACATGTTTTACAATTGCCCAAAGACGAAAGGAAATCAACATTGAGCCAGAGCCGTGAAGTTTGAATGCCACAAAATTAAAGCCATAATGACCAAGTCACAAATCAATACCGTGATATCAAGAATCAAATTATATGAAATTTATCAAGTCAGAGAAAGTCACGGAACCAAAATCAAATGTCACAAATTCAAGCCGAGAATGTTCTACCGTGAGAATCAAGGAATCAAGTACATACGAAAAGGTCAGAGATAAATCTCAACATCCAAACGAAAATCAATGGCCGAGCTATATCAGTTGACAAATTCAAATAAAGTATATACGACGAGAATTCAGGGGATCGAACCCTATAAATTGCGATTCAATCATCATCGGCAAATGACATAAGAGTTCGAGTACGAAAATCATCAAAGCACAAAAGCATAAATTCTTACCGAAGCAAGAATCGAACTCGTCGAAGCAGCCACAGTGAGCAACGAGGAATCAAATCGATCAAGGCGACACGCAAATCATCACTGATTCGATCGAATTAAAAACAGGCGCTTCGAGCTACAAAGCCCTTATTTGCAAGCAAAGGAAAACGAGAACAAGCCGCCATTATCAAGAGCACAGGAAAAACGAATGGGCCGAAGAATTAAAAGGAAAGGGGATAAAAATCTCCTTTTAATTTGGACCGGCCTTGTTTCAATTATATTTGGGCTTGTTTTTTTTAAATTAGGGTTTTTTTAGTTTAAATTGTTTTAAATATGTTTTTAAATTTAAATTCTCTTTTAAAAGGTTGTATTTACTAGTCGTGTGACTAGGGGACAAACTACGTGGCGTAGTTTGAGAATTCGCAACTCAGTGGCTGAGTTGTGGCAGGGTTTTGAGCGTAGAGTTAGGTTTAGTCGATAGCGGGTGTCACGAGTTTACGTGTGTAAGCGTCTGACTATCTAATTTCTAGTAGAAACTTTGGGGGCAGCACGTAGGCAGGGTTTTTCCGAAGCTGGGCAAATTCTGTGTTGTTCTGTTTCTGTTATCTATATTCTGTGATATCTGTCTGCTATTATTCTGCTGTGAACTATGTTGAAATCTGAATTGAATATTTTATAAGCTTCCACAATTAATTTTTATAATTTATACCATCACCCTATCCACCCCCCTATAGGGTGAAATCGATCCTACACTTCAAAATTTATCTTGTGTTTAATCATTCAACTTAGAAATTTGATTAATTATTTAAAGTTAGTTAAAAATGGTAATTAACTTAAGTGATTAATTGAGGATTATATAGTTAATAAAATTGATAATAAATGATTAATTAAATAATTTGTGATAATTAAATAAGTAATTAACTTTTAGTAAGTAAGTTATTAATTAACAATTAAGAATAAATTAATTAACTGGGTAATTAAGTAATAATTAATGAATAAAAGTTAACCAATTAAATAATTAGTTAAAGATTAGATGATTAATAAATTGATAATTAATGATTAATTAAGTAATTTATTAATCATTAATAAGTTAATTAATCAGTAATTAATTAAGCAGAATAAAGTAGTTTATTCTTAAGCAATTAATTAAGTTAAGTAAACCAAACTGTTTTGGTATGAATTGGTAATTCTGTTTGACCGACTCTGATATCTGTTTGATGATATTCTATGATATGTTGTGATATACTCTGGATATATCTATGATGACTGTGTATGATTTATCTGTGATATCTGTTATGTGAATTTTTAATATTGAATTGAACTGTTAAGACTAAATAGACAACTTGGCCCTTAAAATGGCGTTTGGATTTCGATGAGACCGGGATCGGAAGAATCAGTTTTGATTCTCCGAAAACCACATCGATCCAAATTAAACGATAGGTCGTGACATATCAATTTGTGATCGAGATGGTATTTCATAATGCATGGGTTATCGTCGTTAACTCTGAGGGTGATTCCAAAATGAGTGTAACGAGATATGCCTTCGGTTTCGTTCGAACCCGGAACAAACTTGTATGGACTGAATGCTTTAAGCACATCGTCAGGCGGACGATGAGCATTCTAAGAATAATGTTCAATAAAGGTAATCGCAGCCTCAAACCTCATCAACCGGGAATGACTAAAACAGGGGAGATGCAACAAGGTTAGGTGGGTCATGCCCAAGTAGGACGAGGTATACCCCAGTCTAGATGTCCCTTTTTCGGCTGAGCAGTTGTTGGCCACAACTGCGGGGTTATCTTGTTCGGGACTGTTCAGTAAGGAATGGTTCCGGCCTTGTGTTGTAGGGGGTCGGAAGTGATCCTCGGTACGGTGATCTAGGCCCCGTACTGTGACGGGCGGTACCCCAGTAGTCCTGCCATTGTTGGAAACTCATTTTCCCTACGAGACCCTACGGTTTTGATTTGTATTACCCACTTTCGTGGCTAGTAGTTGGAATTTAATAGATGTAACAATTTCGGCTATTTTCTATTTACTTGAAAACCTAGACACTATTATAATATCATCGGATTTCCTATAAAATGTTTTGGATAGCATAAGGTAAAAACTTACCTGTATTTATTTGTGGGAAGTCTTACGTGATACCTTTATTTTCAAATGATTTTCAAAGTTAAACAATTTAACCCATTTACTCACGCCAGACCCATGTCTGACCCGGAGTTTATATTTTGTTTTTCATAAACTCATGGGTACTCAAATTTTTATGAGTAGCCAAGTGATAGGTATTTGGAGTATTGATTTACTGGAGGAACTTTTGGGAAGAAGACCAGACGTATGTATCTATATATGTAGTTCCACCGTGTAGTTAGTGTATGCTGTATTTTGGATGTATGTATGGACATATACGTATATGACAGTCCTATTGTATGATATTGTATAACTCTGATGAATGTATAACTATGTAACAGTTATGTGATGTATTATTTTGTTCCATTCCGCTGTGAGATTCTGATATTGTTATTTCTTTCTTTATATTCTTTTATATTTCTATCCTTTTCTTTCTTAATGATGATACGTCTTTCTGGATTAGAAAGGCGGATCGTCACAGTTGGTATCAGAGCGCTAGGTCGAGCAAGTATTTTCATATAATTATATGTGTGTGTGTATTTAAATTTGTTGGGTTACCTGTTCAGGTAGTCAACATGAGTTCCGGCAGAAGAGGAAGAGTTAGGGCCAGTACTTCAACAGATGATGGACGGAGTCAAAATGCTAGTGAGGCTGTAAATCCAGTATCGCCTCAGGTTAGTTTTGCAGCTTTATGCAAAGATTTCAAAAATCTCGGAGGCCAACCATTCAAAGGTTCAGAGTCAATAATTGAAGTTCAAGCCTGGCTACGCTCTTGTGAGCGCATCTTTAAGAGCATGAAATTCTCTGATGAGCGTAAGAGGCAAATGGCATCGTGGCAATTGCAGTGTGGTGCAGCAGCATGGTAGGATGCAACAATTGCAAATATTTCTGAGGATGACATTTCATGGGACATATTTAAGAGTTGTTTGAAGAGAAGTTTATGCCGACGGCAGGGAAAACCCAATTGTATCAGGATTTTCTGTATTTGAAGTAGGGTAGTATGTCTATTTCGGAGTATGAAACCAGATTCAACGAACTCTCTTGTTATGGATCAGGACTCATCGATACTTCCCTTAAAAAGAATGAAAAATTTGTGCAAGAATTGAGGCCTGAATTCCATGGAAAATTGACGATGCTTTTGAAAGGATCTTTTGTTGACTTGATTAATATGGCATTGAGATATGAAAGTTTGATGGGTAGGAAATCTGTGGCTCCAGTTGCAACTTCAGGTGGAGTTTCACTAATCCGAATAAGCGAAAGTTCGATCCCAAATGGAGAAAGCCGAACAAGAAGAAACCTGGGAATAACAACGGACCTCCCAGATGCTACATTTGTCAACAGGAAGGACATTTGGCTAATAAATGTCCCAGAAAAGGATTCCAGCAGCAACCGCATCATAGTGGTCCAGGATCAGCTATGGTTCAGAGATCGTTGTGTTTCAATTGTCATCAACCTGGCCACATGATCAAGAATTGTCCACTTCTGCAGAGGGCGCCTCAGAATGAAGTCTTTACTTTGGAAGCCGGACCATCTTCTTCTTCGAAAGGCAAAGGAGTATTAGAAGGTACTTTACTTTTAGATGGAAAATATATTAAAGTTTTGTTTGATTCGGGTGCTTCCTTGAGTTTTATTTCTCTTGACTCTGTTGAGAAGTTTTCTCTTACCCATAGTTCTGTAGACAGTCCTATCTTGGTATCTAATCCTATAGGAGGGGTGACCTAATTAGACACTATCTGTAAGGACTTAAAGATCTCTTATCTATCCCACAGTTTTTCTTGTGACCCGTATGTGTTGAATTTTAAGGGATTTGATCTTATTTTGGGAATGGATTGGCAGGATAAGTATAGAGCAGTTTTGAATTGTGATGAAAGAACAGTTTCGTTGGAAACAGATCTGGGTAGAATTGCCAGAGTGTCGTGTGATAATTCTGGAATTCACTTGAGCATTCTTTTGCATGGAATTGAGACTTATGAAGAGAAGATTGAAGATATCGATGTGGTTAAAGAATTTCCTGATGTATTTGAAGAAGTTAAGTGTCTGCCACCACGTCGAGAAATAGAGTTCCGAATTGATTTGATTCCGGGAGCTGTGCCGGTGATTCAGCCCAGTAGGAGAATGGCTCCTAGGGAGAGAGAGGAGTTGATTAAGCAGACACAGGATCTTTTAGAGAAGGGGTTGATTAGGCCCAGTTTTTCTTGTTGGGGCTCTGCTGCAGTGTTTGTAACTAAATCGGATGGATCACTAAGGTTCTGTGTGGATTATAGAGAATTGAACAAAGTGACTATCCGTAATAAATATCCTCTTCCTCGCATCGATGATCTTTTTGACCAGTTGCATGGTGCTTCTATCTTTTCTCAACTAGATCAAGCTTCAGGTTTCCATCAGTTGAGGGTAGCTGAGGACAGTATTCCCTTGACTGCATTTAGGGGACCGAATTATTTATATGAGTGGTTGGTTATGCCTTTCGGGTTAACCAACGCTCTAGCCTACTTTGTTGACCTCATGAACTGAGTCTTTAGGGATGTATTAAATAAGTTTGTGCTGGTATTCATTGATGATGTCTTGGTCTACTCCAAATCTGAAGAAGAACACAGGGAGCGTTTGAGGATTGTATTGGAGACTCTGAGGAAGCATGCGTTGAAGGCGAAGTTTTCGAAATGCCATTTTTGGAAATCGGAAGTTAAATTTTTAGGGCACATTGTTTCTGGTGAAGGCATTTCTGTAGACCCAACGAAAGTTGAAACTATTCTGAAATGGAAACAGCCGGAGACACCGACGGAAGTTTGCAGTTTTCTGGAATTGGCTGGCTGCTACAGGAAATTTATTAAGGATTATTCTAAGATTTTTTCACATCTGACTAAGCTGACTAGGAAAGGAGCGAAATTCAAGTGGACACCCCAGTGTGAAGAAGCTTTTCAAGAATTGAAGACAAGGCTAACTAGTGCACCAGTACTTGCTATTCCGGATGGGAAGAGCAAATTCGAGGTTTATACTGATGCTTGTGTGGTTGGATTAGGAGAAGTTCTGATGAAGAATGGAAGGGTAATTGCGTATGCGAGTTGGCAGTTGAAGCCACACGAGAAGAACTACGCTACGCGTGATCTTCAACTGCTAGCCATTGTTTTTTCTTTGAAGATCTGGAGACATTATCTTTTGGGAGAGAAATTCGAATTGTACACGGATCACAAACCGTTGAAATGTCTTTTCTCTCAAAAAGATCTTAATCCGAGACAACAGCGGTGGGTCGAATTTCTAGCATCCTATGATTTGGATATTTTGTACACTCCAGGAAAAGCGAATGTTGTAGCTGATGCTCTTAGCAGGAACGCAGTCCTATCTCTTCTGGAAGTAGTTCCATCTCTTATTGAAAGGATTTCAACCAAGCAAGAATCTGATAAGATGTTGAAAAGGATCATCAAAAGTGTCAGGAAAGGTCAGTGTCCTAGTTTTGAAATCAATGACCAAGGAGCATTAAGGATTAACGGGATAATCTGTGTTCCAAATGATAGGGATCTGAGGCAGGAAGTGTCGTCTGAGAGTCACCGCTCCAAATTGAATATTCATCCGGGAATTCAAATATGTACAAGGACATGAAGAGAGTTTTCTGGTGGCCGAATATGAAGAAGGATGTTGCTAGATTTATGAATAGTTGTGCCATCTGCCAACAAGTTAAAGGTGATCAACAGAAGTCAGCCGGATTATTGCAGCCTTTGGAAATTCCGAATTGGAAGTGGGAGATGATCTCGATGGATTTTATCGATGGATTGCCTAAAAGAAGGAAAGGAAATGATGGTATATGGGTTATTGTGGATAGTTTAACTAAGAGTGCCCATTTTATACCAGTTAAGGCAATTCGTACTACAGTTTCTCTGGCAGAAATTTTCTTAAAGGAGATAGTTAGATTGCATGGTGTTTCAGTCAGTATAGTAAGTGACCGTGATCCTATTTTCACCAGCAAATTCTAGGTGGCTCTGCAATCAGCAATGGGAACAAATTTGAGATTAAGTACAGCCTATCATCCTCAGACGGACGGACAGGCGAAGAGGCTTAATCGTATTCTTGGGATATGCTGCGGGCTTGTGTTTTGGATTTTGGTGGATCATGGAAAGACCATCTTCATTTAGTAGAAGTCTCTTACAATAACAGTTATCAGGCAAGTATTAAGATGGCTCCTTATGAAGCTTTTTATGGAAGACCGTGTACATCCCCATCTTGTTGGATTGAATCGAAGGATCGTCTTGTACTCGGGCCCGATCTTATCCGTGAAGCTTCTGCGAAAGTTGAGCTTATCAAGAAAAGGATGAAAGCTGCTCAGGATCGTCAGAAGAAATATGCTGATAGAAGACGAAGACCATTGGAATTTGAGATCGGAGACTTGGTTTTTGTCAAAGTTTCCCCAATTAAATGTGCTATAAGATTCGGAAAGACGGGAAACTTGCTCCGAGATATATTGGACCATTTCGAGTGTTGGATAGAATTGGAGCTGTAGCATACAGGATTGAATTGCCAGAGCGGATGTCTGGGATTCATAATGTGTTTCATGTATCGCATTTGAGGAAATTTGTTCGTGATCCATCACTGGTTGTAGAACCAGTAATTCAAGAAGATTTGGAAGTTGAACCCAATTTGACCGTGATCAGAAATCCAGTTCGGATTGTGGATCAAGACGAGAAGCAACTCAGGAGCAAAGTGGTGAAGCTTGTCAAAGTACAGTGGAGCGAGGATCCCCGAGACTGCACTTGGGAAAGTTTAGATAGCTTTAGGAAAGCTTATTCGGATTTATGTCCGGATAACTAGTGATGTTTGTTAGGGTAGACTGCTTGATTGTTTGCTATTATATGGATGATATGTATGTTTGGATTGTTAATATAAAAGCTTTTGAATTAACTATTATTTTAAATTTCGGGGACGGAATTCTTTTAAGGGGGGAGGAATGTAATGACCCGAGATTTTGACAGCATATTTTAATAATATTTAATCTAATTTAAACTAAATACAAGCTTCTCAGATAATAAATTGATGAGATCTTAACCATTTATCAGTCATATATGTGACTATAAAGAAAATTTTGATTTGAAAATTAAAAAGAAAATCTTTAAAATTGTTTATAACAAAATCTCTCTTATTCAATAAAAATCAAAGACCCTATATTTTTATTATTTGATGATATACATATGAATACAATTGTATTTTTTAAATGATAATGCTTAAAAATAAACAATCATATGAATATTAAACATGGAAATCTAAAACATAAGTATAAAACGATATAAATGGTTATAAACATAAACATACAAAACAAGTATAAAACATAATTATAAATTATAAGATGTAACTAAAAATATAAATATACAAATATAAGTTATAATAAGAAATATAAAAATACAAACACAATGTTATGAATCAAAGGCTTGAAAATCTGAAGTACAAATAGAATACAATTAATATAGCCTAAACAATAACCTGTAATTCATTTGTACAACATAAAACTTTTAAAAAAAGAAAGCCATTTACATTAATGAATAACATGTGAACATGTTCAATGCATAAGTTAAAAGGAACAACTTGTAATATTTTCTGTACAACACAAAATTTTAACAAAATTTTATATTATGCAGCTGGAAAACTTATATGCATAAGAAACAAAGTTTTTCACTTAATAAAATAAAACAAATCTTTGTCCAGTACAAAAAATAAACAAGTATCCGAACCCATTAATTAGATGTTAACATAAATGAAAGCGTAAGCATTAAATTAGCACAACATTTTGTTTGAGCAAATCCTACAGCCGAAATCTATATGATCATTTCATACTGCAGTATATTAAATACATAGCCAATCAAAAGCATGGCAATACAAGTAAAACTGTCCAGTATAACCTATACTGTTCAAACCTGTAACGACCCGGAATTTTTATTAATTAAAAATTGAATATTTAATTTATTTTTAAATATTAATAAGTGAAATTTATAAGTCGAATAAATTTTATTTAGAATAATTGGATTTAATTGAATAATTAAATCGATAATTTGATAGTGAAAATACAGAATTAATTGAAATTGGGTAAAATATGATTGAAAATGATTTGTAAAATTTTATTTTATCCTATTGAAGTTAGAATGATGTTTTACAACTTTTAAAATCGAATTAAAAGTTAATTTGTGAAAATTGAATATTTTAATATTTAATCGACTAGTGAAATTAGCCAATTTTTGAACAGTCTCAAAATTGGACGAAACTAGTTCCATTGGATCCGTAATAGTTTGTTATTACCGGATTTCAATTTTCGTAGCAATCGGAGTTATCGTTTGATCGTGGCAGCTCGAAACGCATCGAAATTGTTTTTAATATTAATTTGGCGAGTTAAAATAGTCATTTTTCAAAATTCTCGGATTTCGACGAAACTAGTTTCATCGGATCTGTAATGTGATATTATTGTATGGTTTTAAATTTCATTACAATCGGATTTACCGTTTGTCCGGTGCAAGCTAAAACGCCTAGAAAATCGTTTAATCGGTTTAATTTTAAATCGATCGTTTATTGCCATATCTCGCACAGATGGCCGAATTAGCTTTCGAAACCTGTTCCATTGTATCCGGAATGCGGGATAAACCCTAGAAACGCTGGTCACCGCGCATAAATCGGAGTTCGGAAATTCAGAAATGAATAGCGTCGCGTAAATTTTCTATAAAAGCCCCTTCTCTTCATAAATTTGCAAAAATTAAAACCCTAACCCTAATTTCAAAGCTCCAGCCGCCACCTACAGAACCTATGGCCGAAATTTGTTCATTTTCTTCCCTCTAAATCTCTCAATCCATCGAGAATTAGCAAAAAGTGTCAACTGCAAAATGGTAGGGGGCGATGAGAACTACGTTTTCAACGGTGGAGATCGCATTTGGAGCTACGGATCTTCATCAGGGTAGCCACGTTCATGGCCAGCTGCGCACGACTTTCGATGAGCAGGAGATGGCCGAGCTTCATAAGGGGGTGGCCGAAGGTAGAGGACGTGATGCTCTTCAAGGTGGAAGCTTCTGATCGTGGTGGATGTCGACGAGGTGGTTGCGAAATTAAACCCTAGTTCAAGTGGCTATGGGTTCTCTTGCATTTTGTTCCTATACGTGAAAGAAAGGGGAGAAGGAAGGTGCGTTCTATGGCCTGGATCTGCATTTGAAAATCTAATGGCCCAGATTCAAGGAGGTTAAAAGTATTAAAAGAAATTGTAAAATAATTAAAATTTAAATAGTGTAATATTCAAAATGTTGTATCTTTTTCATACGAGGTCGAAAACGCGTGAAACTAGTTGCGTTGGAATCGTATGGACGAGCACTATGCTATGGAATTAGATTGGAGTCGTTTGGAGTTAGCGAAAATTTCGGGTAAAATTAAACGCGCGTTTAATTTTATTCGAAATAAAAGCTGAAAACGAAATTGAAATCAAGGTGAGAACTTCTCACTCAATCGAATCGGTTTCGATTTTATTTTAAATAGTTAGATTTAAAATTCTTGAATGCATGTTTGAATGATGATTGTTATCTATTGATTGTTGAAATAGACATTATGCGCCGTTAGTAAGCGGATGTTATTTATTAAAAATATATACCGCGAATATTTCATAAACAATGAAATTGGTATTATATATAATGGCAATATATATATATATATATATATATATATATATTGGCATATGTATATATTACAGTTGTTGATTTTCCGCATTATATAGCGGATGAGACCCTATTGCGCCGTCTATTAAGCGGATAATATTTTATAAATCCCATATACCGCGATAATTCCGTACTAGAGCGGAATTGGTATTGTGCTAATGTTTGTGGATGCAGGGAAACAGGTTGGAGGGATCCAACTGGATTCCTCAACTGTATTGATTTATTTACAGATATTGTGATATTTGTTGATTATTATATCGATATATGATATTTGGATGTCGTGATTGACTATTTGGTGCTGCTGCATCATCAGATCCATTTTTGAAGTTTTAAAATAATGATTTTGGTTTTAAAAGGAATTTTAAAGTGATTTTCGAAAGTATACGTTTTATTAAATTTTGAATTGTTAAAAATAAATAAACGCTAAAATTTTAATGTTATAAAAGTATGGTTTTTATGAAATGTAAGCGAAAAGTGATTTTTGAAATAAATAGTTAATAAATTTATGAAATGGTTTAAATTGGAATTTTTGGACTATTACAAACAATTTTTATAAAAGATTTATAAAATGGATATTTATAAATTTAAAATATTGTAATTATAAAACGAAGTTTTTTTATAAGTGTTAAAATGAAGTATAATGGATTCATAAGTGAATGAGAATTTATAGATTTATAAATTGAGAAGTCATAAAATGAATAGATTTTGTAAAATAGAAGATTTATAAGTAATTATCTTATAAATCGGACTTTGGCATTTAAATGAGATATAAATGGAATTTGTTAATAATGAGATTTATAAATCGAAGCATATAAATAGAAATGGAATTTATAAACATTGTTTATAAATTCGAGATCGATTGAATTTGATAAATTGAATATGGAAGTTTATTAAAGGAAATATATTCACGATTTTGGACAGTGAATACATTATTGAATAAAATGGTCGTGTTTGGCAAAATGAATATTATAGAATGAAGTTAATTATTTTAAAGATGTTTTAAAATGTATTATGAATCGAAACCATAGATTTCAACATTTATTGTTGAAATAGACATTTTCGAGAAAGAAGGAAATTGTGGACTATAACACTGTTGTTATAGTAAATGATTTCCGAAAGGAAATGTTTTATATAGTATTGGGATTTATATATCTATCTAAATTTCGAACCCCTATACTAGTGATTTTGGGTCGTAGAACGATGTTTTACGCAACATTCGTTTTAGCCCAAATAATTGTGTTAAGTGAATGATTTCCTTAAGGAATGAAATATATACTAAATTTTGATTTAAGTATATCGAATATTTTCAAATGTTGAAAATAAATAGATTTGTGATGTACTTATTATTAAATAAGTATGGAAATGTTTTCCAATATGAAGTGAATGTTTTGGGATTTTATCTTTTAAAGATAAATTGAAAATGAATATTAGAAGTCGATTAGAAAATCGTATATTCATAGATATTTTGGAAATGTAAATTAACTATGTAATTTATAAATGAAAAGGGGAATTTGCTTAAAAATAAACGTTGATTTATTTTTGAAGTGTGGGAATTAATTTACGGATTTGGAACGTAGATATAAAGTGAATCGTTAAGGATTTATTTAATTGGTTTAAATGAACTATGTTGGATTGAAAGTATTTCGCATAAGGAAATTGATTGAAATTTGTTTTCAAAAGTGGTAAAGGTGAAAAGTGATTTGAAAATTAGTTTTCAAATGTTGAAGTGTGGGAAATACATATATATATTGTAAAGATATTTTGGAAAATAAATAATTTGAAAAATTATTTGGAATCTGGTGATGTTGAGCATGCCTATTGATAGTTAAATAATCCGACTATCAATATTTACCTTTAAATAGGTATTTGTTGTGATTGTTTGAATTTGAATGCCACACTTATTTTTGAATAAGCGCTCACTATTCGGGTTAGCCGGGAAAGGACCTTGGGGTCGTACAACCCATTCCGAATATGTGATACGTCGTTATGGATTGCATTTGATGACCGGTGTTGAAGACCAGATATTTGTGAAAACGGAAGGATTACCGTCGAGTTACTCTACATCGGCTGATCTCCGATATAGAGGTTTTATCACCCTTAGTGACGGGAAGTCCGATCGTGATTAGTGAATGTCCGGATTGCAAGGACTTCTTTGTAAGTGCCTTCGGTTCTGTTCGAGCCCGGAACAGACTTGTATAGATTGTATGTCTGACATTACAAATTGAGATATAAAGCTGATTTCTTTCAAATATATTTCTGTTGGTGGCGGAGAATTTATTCTCTTAGCTTAACACCCTTCTCTGAGACGTACGAGCTCAGAGGTTATATAGTTGAAGGTTATTAGTGATATACTCCCAATTTGGTAGTGTGGCATGCTGAGTGTTGCTGTGAAATGATCATTGTTTGATCATTTGTGATAGGATCATTTATTTGATCGTTTATCTTGGTGATCATTTCTATGATCATTTGTTGACCCAAAGCACGGCTTTTGTATAAAGTGTGGCTTTGTGGACGAGACTTCGTCGGACCTCACACCCCGAAAATGGTCAAAATAGGAAGGATGCGGCAAGGTTATTAGGGGGTAGCGCCCCTTTAGTGTATGTCATTCCTTCTGGATAGAGGTGGTATCATGGTATGGAGCCCAGATATTTAACCTATGTTGTTGCTACATATTTTGTGGTTGTTGGAAATCGAGGATCCTCGGATAGATCGGTTACGATCGGGGGATGACATATTCGTGTCAGTAGTTACCCAGTTAGGGGTAACCCGGCCTTGTGTTGGCAGAGATCCGGTTTGGTTCTCGGGACGTCATTCCAGAGGCGTTTCCATGTGGCAATGGGAAGTTCCTTGGCCTGACCATTTGTTGGAAATCCAAAGAAACAATACGATCTTGTACGGTATTAGTTGTAGAACCTATCATTCACTTATGGTGGCGCCCCACTGTTTGGATGGTAGCTATAGTAGGCATAGTTCGAAATGTCTATGCTGGCTAAGATTTATGTCTTTATTTTCGAAATGATTTTTTTTCCTACACTATGCACTAGTAATAATATCAAATGTTTCTTTTAATGCGTATCAAGCATCTTTGACTATCATAAGGAGAAATCTCCTCTGATTCTGCGTTTGCATTGTGTGTGTGTGCGGGAGGCCTTATGGTAGTCTCATTTTTAAAAGCATTGCGAATTGACTTTAAAAGTATTCCTCTATTTTGTTTTCAAAGATAAATAAACTGTTTTGAGTTCTCACACCAATCACATGACTGGCTCGGAGTTTATTGTTTTCCTTCCTAAACTCTGGGTGCCCACCAATTTCCACACGGGCAGTCAAGAGTTAAGGTTTATTCCGGATATTCAGGAGTTGCTGGAGGCAAGATGGATGGCATGGCGTATTACTAGTATATAGTATTTCTTTTCCGCTGTTGATGTTGTTTGTTGTTGTACACTCTGATGATGTAATGTAATGTAATAACTGATATAGTTCTTTGTTTAAAGATTATTCATTTATTTATTATATGTTGTTCCACTGCGAATTGTGAGATTCTGATGTTGTTCTGTTATTTCTTCTGTTCTGTTCTATCTTTTTCTATCTTCTTCTACGTTTTCTTTTTCTAAAACCCTAACGGTACGGTTTTTCGGCTTTCGATTGCTCGGCAGTTGATACAGTGGACGTATTGATGTCGGTTTTCGTCAACGAAAAATCGCGATCGTCACAAAACCCTTATATATATATCCATCATATATTGTGTTCGTTCACAAAAATTAAGAAAACTAACCTGAAAGACAATAAATAAACATAATTTGTTGTATTCATTCATTCATCATCAAGGCAGTAAAGCTTTCAGAAAATTTCATCTGTAGTGTTCTTCTTCAACATATTACTTTCTGTTCAAAGTTTTACCTGGTGAGTAAACATATAAATTTTAAAGTTTAATTGGGTAATTAGTTATAAACTTTGTGTATGTTGTATGATGTAAATATATGGATCTGAGAGGCTCTCTGGAAAATTTGTACATGATGCTCTTTAATATTTAAAGTTCTGGACAAAGAATTCAAAGAAAAATAAGACATCTTCATATATAATATCTTAAGCTTAAAATTTATAGATAAGGTAGGTTGTTTAAAGCTTCAAATTTAAACCTAACATGAATTTTAAGGCATCACAGTAACTTATAAAACTGTTATACAGCTTTGAGTAAGAAATAAATTCAAAGCTAAAAATTCAAAAGTTTTAATTTGTGAACTTGATAACATATTTTGGTTTCATACACAAAGTTAGGATTTTTAACATAAAAATTATGATTTTTAAGCAAAGATGATAGGTGCAGTTTTAAAAGGGAGCCGAAATTGATTTCTGCCAATATCTATTGATTGGATTAATTTCGATTGCTGAAATTTAGTATGAAGCAAGATTGAAGACGTATTGTCACAAGAAAAATGCTAAAAAAATTATTCAATGAAAGAATTTTGGGGTTGAATCAAAGGTAGGGTTTAGCTCGAGTTTTTTTGGGTCTGTATGCTCGTTGATTTCATCAACATGGTACGATCGAGCTGGGAGTGCTTTTAAGGGATGGTAGGGGAAGTTGTCGGCGATGCGTGGCAGAAATCGCGACACTACTGGTGGTCGGCGCTAGGAGGAAGAGGCCTTTTTCTCTTGATATGTTCGAGTTACAGTTCGTCCAAATGAGTGTTTTTCGACTTCGAGCTTTTCGCATGGAGTTAGCTTTTGATTTCGATTGCATGGTCGAATTGGGGTTTGCTGGAGGTAGCACGAGTCGTCGGAGGCGAGGCCAACCATCGTGCATATGCACAGTGGCGTGGGGATGTCCGATGGTTTGTTGTGTTTGACGCGTGCTCTTGCTCGAGGCTTTTGGGTTGTTGCTTCGAGTTTGACTCTAGGTCGAGTGTGTGAGAGATTGATACTGCAGTTTCGTTTTAACTTAAACTTAAAAAAAAGGAAGAAAAGAAATAGGCAAAAGAAGAAGAGGGTGGAGTGAGAGAGAGAGAGAGAGACTCGGGGAAAAACAGAGGAAGGCACGGGTTATACTCGAGTAAACTGCACGTTTACTTCGGGTCTAATTTATTCTAGGAGTTAACTAAATTAAACCTTTATGTTAATTTGTTAAACAAGATTAATATTATTAAAGTTATAAATGTTGTAAAGTGCTGAGCTATGATTTGTTTTAAATTTCATTAAAAAGGTTTGAAAATGTGAGGCGAAAGGTAAATTCTAAATGTACGTTAATTTAAATAAAATTTATAATTAATATGAAATTAATGACTTTAATTTAATTTGTACTTCAAAATTTACCTTGTGTTTAATCAATTCAACTTAGAAATTTGATTAATTATTTAAAGTTAGTTAAAAATGGTAATTAACTTAAGTGATTAATTGAGGATTATATAGTTAATTATATTGATAATAAATGATTAATTAAATAATTTGTGATAATTAAATAAGTAATTAACTTTTAATAAGTAAGTTATTAATTAACAATTAAGAATTAATTAATTAACTGGGTAATTAAGTAATAATTAATGAATAAAAATTAACCAATTAAATAATTAATTAAAGATTAGATGATTAATAAATTGATAATTCATGATTAACTAAGTAATTAATTAATAATTAATAGTTAATTAATCAGTAATTAATCAAGCAGAATAAAGTAGTTTATTCTTAAGCAATTAATTAAGTAAAGTAAATCAAACTGTTTTGGTATGAATTGGTAATTCTGTTTGATCGACTCTGATATCTGTTTGATGATATTCTGTGATGTGTTTTGATATACTCTGGATATATCTGTGATGACTATGTATGATTTATCTGTGATATCTGTTATGTGAATTCTTAATATTTAATTGAACTGTTAAGACTAAATAGACAACTTGGCCCTTAAAATGGCATTTGGAATTCGATGAGACCAGGATCGGAAGAATCATTTTTGATTCTCCGAAAACCACATCGATCCAAATTAAACGATAGGTCGTGACATATCAATTGGTGATCGAGATGGTATTTCAGAATGGAAGGGTTATCGTCGTTAACTCTGAGGGTGATTCCAAAATGAGGGTAACGAGATAATGCCTTCGGTTTCTTTCAAACCCGGAACGAACTTGTATGGACTGAATGCTTTCAGCACATCGTCACGCGGACGATTAGCATTCTAAGAATAATGATCAATAAAGGTAATCGCAGCCTCAAGCCTCATCAACGGGGAATGGCTAAAATAGGGTAGATGCAACAAGGTTAGGTGGGTCATGCCCAAGCAAGACGTGGTATACCCCTGTCTAGATGTCCCTTTATTTCGGCTGCGTGAGCAGTTGTTGGCCACAACTGCGGGGTTATCTTGTTTGAGACTACTCAGTAAGGAATGGTTTCGGCCTTGTGTTGTAGGGGGTCGGGAGTGATCCTCGGTACGGTGATCTAGGCCCCGTAGTGTGACGGGCGGTGCCCCAGTAGCCCTGCTATTGTTGGAAACCCATTTTCCCTACGAGACCCTACGGTTTTGATTTGTACTACCCACTTTCGTGGCTAGTAGCTGGAATTTAATAGATGTAACAATTTCGGCTATTTTCTATTTACTTGAAAACCCTAAACACTATTATAATATCGGATTTCCTAAAAAATGGTTTGGATAGCGTAAGGTAAAAACTTACCCGTATTTATTTGTGGGAAGTCTTACATGATACCTTTATTTTCAAATGATTTTCAAAGTTAAACAATTTAACCCGTTTACCCACACCAGACCCGTGTCTGACACGGAGTTTATATTTTGTTTTTCATAAACTCTTGGGTACTCAAATTTTTATGAGTAGCCAAGTGATAGGTATTTGGAGTATTGAATTTGCTGGAGGAGCTTTTGGGAAGAAGACAGACGTGTTTATATTTTTTTTTTCATAAACTCTTGGGTACTCAAATTTTTATGAGTAGCCAAGTGATAGGTATTTGGAGTATTGAATTTGTTGGAGGAGCTTTCGGGAAGAAGACAGACGTATGTATCTATATATGTAGTTCCGCCGTGTAGTTAGTGTATGCTGTATTTTGGATGTATGTATGGACATATATGTATGTGACAGTCCTGTTATATGATATTATATAACTCTGATGAATGTATAACTATGTAACAGTTATGTGATGTATTATATTTTGTTCCATTCCGTTGTGAGATTCTGATGTTGTTATTTCTTTCTTTCTATTCTTTTCTATTTCTATCCCTTTCTTTCTTAATGATGATACGTCTTTCTGGGTTAGAAAGGAGGGTTGTCACAGGGATCTTCTGGATCTCAAGTAAGGGAATCTTATCTATATTAAAGTATGAGACTAAGGTCGATGAGTTACCTCATTTCGGACGTGGTCTCATTGTTTCCCTTAAGAAGAACGAGTGGTTGGTGTTTGGTTTGGGTCGAGTTTCTTGAGAAAATGTCTACCCGTCTCAAGGATTTTTTTTGTGGAATTGGGTGATAGTTTTGTGTTTCAAGAAGCTTGTGGCTAAGGAAGATCTTTTGGATTAGCAGTATCATTAAAGTGAAGTTTGGGAGCAGCGGTGTGGACCTGTTTCCTCGATGGTTCAGAAATCTTTGGGATTCTACTATCGGCAGACCGGGCAGATAGTGAAGGCTTGTCCATTTCTTCTGGAGGCTCAATGAAGCTTGTCCTGTTGGAAGTGATCTATTAGTTTTTCTGGTAGATAGGCCATTCTTGAAGATTGGTCTTGATTAAGAAAGCCGTTCTAGTTGGTGAGATAGTTCTTTGGGATCTTTACTGTGTAAGATCGCAAAAGTGACTTGCGATTAGTTTGGGAATTCATGGAGTATTTTTATTTGTTTGGGAATTGAGGCAACTCAGGTGGAGGTAAAAGCTATTAAAGTAGTCAGAGATTATCCAGAGGTTTTTGAAGAAATCAGAACTCTACCCGCATAGGAGATTGAGTTTCTTATCGACTTGGATTCCAGGAGTAATATCAATGGTTCAACCATGTAGAGGGATGACCTTTAGAATAAGAAGAGGCTGGTGAAGCAGCTCAGGATTCTTGAGGAGGGATTGATCATCTAGTTTCTAGTTAGGATTCTGCTGGATGTTTTGACCGAGTGGAATGAGTCGCTTAGATTTTATGGGTCGGATGAACGGTGTATGGAGAAAGTTTGTGCTTGAGTTCTTCGGTAGCATTCTCATCTACTCGAGATCAGAGTTGTGCAGCGGAAGCGAGATAGCAGTTATTCTAGTATGGGAGCAACCGGGAGTTGCAGTTTTCTTGGATTAGAGGATTTCTACATGAAATTCAAGTATGAAGGAATTTTTAGGATTTTGAAGGCAAGGTTGTCAAGTGCAACTGTTTGGCTATTTCAGATAAGAGAGGAAGGTTTGAAGTCCACTAATGCTTGTGGAATAAAGTTGTGTTTTGGATTTCGGCAAAATTTTGAGAGAATCATTTTGTTGAGCAGGATTTGGAAATTGGTTTGATTTTGGTCCGGTTTGTTTCATGAAGAAATCAGCAAGGGTTAAGCTGATTAGGGAAGATGGAGGTGACTCAGGAGCATCAGAAGAGTTATGCAGTTCAGAATTGAGGAGATTTGAATGTGAAGTTGGAATTTGGATATTGCTTTAGTTTTATCCGATCAAGGTGATATAAGATTTGGTAAAACTGGAGAACTAGATCCGAAAGTATTTTGAGATTTTCTTGTGTTCTCTGGAGATTAGATTTTGATCTACAGGATTGAATTGTCGGTTCGGATAGCTGGAATTCATTGTATTTCATGTATCTCTGAGGAATATGTATATGATTCATCGAGTGATGGAATCAGCAGTTCAGAAGGTTATGGTAGTTGAGCTGGTCTTGAGTTTAGTCTGATATTTTGTTCAGATTTGTAGATCCAGATGAGAGGGAGTTCTTGGTTATAGTAGTGTAGTTACTTAAGATTCTGTAGAGCGAGTATTCCAGTATAGGTAACTGGAAACTCTGGATAATATTAGGAAATTCTATCCAGAATTTTGTCTGGATAGAAAAAATTATTTGTTTGAATTGGTTGCTATGATTGATTTGTATGATTGCTATTTAAAATTAAAACTTTTGTTGGGTTATTAAATTATCTTTGCTTTTAAACTTTGGGGACGAAATTCTTTTAAGGGAGGAGGAATGTGACGACCCAGAATTTTGAGCAATATCAATTTAATAATCTTTGTTAATAATTAAATTGATTTGATCATTCTACATTATAAATTGACAAGTTAATTCTTTTAAAAGCTATATCTATTAACATTTTTCTTAACAACATAAAATTGGTAAGTTTAATTCTTTTGGAAACTAATAATATTTTAATTTGGAAATATTTATTTATGCAATTTAAAATTTGCAAGATTTATCTTTCAAAAGCTAATCAAAATATTTTATGTTTATAATATATATATATATATATATATATATATATATATTCATATATATTGCAAATAGGAAGTCTTTAAAGTAATAAAAGCTATATATTCAAATTGTAATATATATGAATATATATATTGTGATTTGAAATTGTGTTTTAAAATTTAATATAGTAATTATCAAAACTAATAATTAAAAATATATTCCATTTTAAATTTTATATATATATATATATATATATATATATTTGTATATATATTAGAAATGGGAAAAATTATTGCCTTGAATTTAATAAAGTGTTTTCAAACTTTAATATATATAATTTGAAATTTGAAATTTTAATTTGATTTAATACTTTTAAAAGTGATATTTGGGATTTAAATTTTTAATAACAAGAATAATTTCTTATTTATTATAAACATATATATTTTAGCTTGAGTTTCAAATGAGAATTTAATAAGAAGATCATTTTTTTTTCAATATTCTTTCATTCTAAAATTTTAACAGAAGATAAATTTGCTTTAGGAATTTTATATATAGAGTTAAATTAAAATTCTCAAGCATATAAACATATGTTATATTTATTGGATAAAAGTCATAAGTTATTTATAAATAATTGTTAACATGAATTTGCTTTTGAATATTTATTAAAATCTAAAGCTTGTCTACTAAAAGATAAGTACACATTATAATCATATATATATATTACATAATTACTTATTCATAGCTTAAATAAATTATTAAAATGAAAAGTAACATTTGTAAATCATTATTAACATAAAAACACTTGTAAACTTTTTAATATGTGTTAGTGACAATTGTAAATAAGTGTGCATAGGTGTAAGTTAACTAAAGCATTAAAGAGACAAATGTCATTCTCTTGATAAATTTAATTTAAAATCAAATTGTAAAATAAGAACAAGACTTTTAATCTTCAGCTAAATCCTTTCTTCTTTTCAACAAAATTGAATGCAAATCAAAGATAAAGAAAGACATAAAATCTTGGTAGAAAATCTGAAAATAAGAAAGAAGGAAACCTGGAATTTCAATCTGAAACAAGAAGAAGATAGCTGGAAATTAAACATCAATGCAAGATCTTCAGATCTTCAAATACAATCAAGAAAAACTGGAAATTAACAGCAGCATGTTAAATTCAACATGTAGGGAAATTCAAAAGCCTGGAAGCAAAATCATTCTCTGTTCTTTAAGGTGAGTAAATGTTCTTTTAAAAAAAAACAGTTTTAAATCTTAAATTTCATCTTGTTCTTGTGTATGAAATCATGATGATTTGTCTGGATTCTTGGATTTAAACTGATGCATGTTGGTGTATGAGTGATTGATGACACTGAGATGCCTGTAATCATAAAATATATGCTCTGTGTACTTATAACAGGTTTTCAATTTCATAATAAAATCAATAACTCAAAGCTGAATTTGAATTGGCTTATGATTTGTAGGTAGAAGTTGTTTGATATCATGTAATCTTTCATCTAAAAATAATTACAGGTTTCTAAAGTGAATAATTGGCTCTGAATTTTTGAATTTACAGTAAAAATGAAATTTGGGTCAAAAATTTATGATTTAAATTTTAAGTTTTAATTTCATAATTGTATTACAAATAGGAAATCATGATTTTTGAGGCTTGCATCATGATTTTTAGATTAGTAATTGAAGAGAATTCTCGAGTTAACCGTTTTGGGAAAAATGGCCAATTGGTGGCGAACGACGGCGAACTGAGTGTCGTGGATGAGCATGAAGGTCGAGGGAGAGTAGGCGTTCATCAGAAAAATGCATTGGGGATTTATTAATGATTAAGGTGGCCGATAATCAATGGATTAGGGTTTAACACCCTGTGTTTTGTCGCCGTTGTTCATTTTGGAATTCGCGGCGTCTGTAACAACCTGCATATTTAACGATTTTATATTTAAATATTTTATTTAAATATAGCGTCGTTAGTCGGATTTTTGGTCCGAAATGTTACTTTTTGCAAATGGCCGAATTGGGACTCGAAACCATTCCCATTGGTTCCATAATGGCGTTTGCGACCTTTTTGAGTATAAGCTTTGATATGTTTGGAGTAAGTTGAATTTGGCTACCTTTTCTAGTGGGTTTGGGTTCAGCCCATTTGTTAGTTCAAACCCCTAACTCGGCCCTCTCCTCTCCATTCTCTCATTCCACTCTTCTAAAACTTAAGAAAAACTGAAATGGTGGAAGGGAAGAGGAAATAGAAATTGCAAGCCCTAGTTTAACTTGCAAACTTGATTCTTGCTCCAAAAATCAAAGAGAAGCTATAGGTAAGTCTCCTCTTCATCTTCTCTATCTCTTTCTCTCTTCAATTTCAGGTATTTCCTAAACCTAACTTTGGGAAATATGTGTTTTATTATTTGACTAAAGCTTGTTGAGTTGAAGTGAAGAGTAGTTAGTCTCCTTCTTGTGTTTGAGCATCTTCTTCTTTGTTTTGTGATATAAGGTGAGATTCTTATCTCACATCTATGCTTATATATATGTATACATCTATGTTTGGGTGTAAGAAGGTGAGTTTTGAACTCACATCTACTTCTCTTGATTTCATGGATGTTGGGTATGAATTCCTAGCACTTGTTCATATGCACTTGTTTTCGATTTGGATTGCTTTGGTGAAATTGCCAAATATTGATTTTTGAAGCCAAATCTATGTAAAACCTTATATGGTTGATGTTTATGTTGTTCGGAGTGTTTGGGTGTGTCGTTCAGGTTGGGTAGTCGTTTGACGTAAGCCCATAATCAACACGCATCTGATTGCTTTCGATTTGTTGGCCATAGATGGCCTAGGTTCAGGAATGCCTGACTATCAGGTTTCAGACGTCTGAAACTCCTATTTCAGACGTCTGAATATTGTTCTGGGGAACTTTTTCACCCCCAGATTCAGACGTCTGAAATTATATTCCAGACGTCTGAATTGGCTAAATTTCAACCAGAAAGGAAATAGGCCAAAATATGTCTATTTCAGACGTCTGAATTCTGTTTTGAGAAACAAATTAATTTTCAGATTCAGACGTCTGAATCCCTTCTTTCAAACGTCTGAATATGCTGTTTTTGCCAAATTGCCTTGTTCGTTTAGTTTTCCAAATTTAATTGACGTATATTGATTCTAATTAGTTGTTTATGTATATTTGATCTTGATGATTCCTTTTTGAATTCATTCACGGGTTTTTATAAATGATTTCTTCAAATCGTAGTAAAAGTTCGCTTCTCCGATTTATAAATTCTATTTAAAATATACACGCATAATTTTGCACTTCGAACGAAGTGGAAGGGAGGTTAAATGGTTGGGCAAAACACGTACCATGAATCTGTGCGTTTATCCTTCCGATTAGTCCCCGACCTATTCAATTGATCGTTTTGACCTTCGGGTTTGGTTTACCGATGATATGAGGTGAACTTTGTACTGCTTTGAGTGTGAAATTAACTAACGGATAGTAAACCGTTTAGTGTGAACGAGTGGTTATGGGACTCACGTTACCACTTTTCGGATTCCTTTTTGAGAGTTATGACACATTCCGCCAGTTAGTGGTGTCCAGTACTGGGTCTTCGACCTTCACCACCACGGTTTGTTACCTTCGGGTATGATGCCTTCGGGTATGTTGCCTTCGGGTTTGTGCCTTCGGGTTTGTGCCTTCGGGTTTGTTGCCCTATAGTATCGCTTCTGATGTTGGTCGTTATGAGCCTCATGGGTGATATTGGGGTGCCCTTTAGCATCGCTTCCGATGTTGGTCGTTATGAGCCGCATGGGTGATATTGGGTTTGGAGTCTTTGGGCTCATGGATTCTTGTTTGTACAGTACTGAGCTCGAGCAATCTTTTGTTTTCATTCATATGTATATTCCCTAGGTATCGCCCTTCGGTGTTGGTCTTTTTGAGCCACATGATATGTAGCGATTACCTTGTGGAACTTGTGTTACCTTCATTGGTATTTGTTATTTGCCTTTATGGCTTGTTTTGGGATATTCTCATCCTTTGTTTCTATGAGTTGCCGACGATATGAGGCTTGTTTTGTTATCATATGATTCATCTTTTGATAGATGATTGTGTTATCTCCTTTTGAGATATTTGTTATACTTTGTAACCTTGCAGGTTTATCGTTGTTCAGTTTATCTAGCTGATTTGTTTAGCTAGACTGACCCGTGTATTTTATACTCGGGTCAGACCGAGTTGTTTCAGGTTAGGTGCTTTTGGACTTAGCCACTTTTGCTTCCGCATGGACTATTCAGCTTGTTCATTTTTGTTAAAGCTTTTTGTGTAGTCCTTTTATTGTAACTCTGATATATGTATTCTTTTGACTCGTTTGTATATTGTGGTTTGCTATACCACTTGACATGTATTATTTTGTGTACTCTGTTATGTATCAATATATGTGTATATGATGATCTACTGTTCTGTGATGTATATTACATTTGAGTTGTTATATTCTGTTCTGATAGATCCTTCAACCACCTATGGTTTTGTTTTAAGTATTCATTGGATATGTTGATCTGCATGGTATGACTATTGTCGATGTATTCAATAGATAGTTAGAGCAAGGCTATAGATGGTCGCTCCTAACCAGCCTTATTCTCCGTGTTAGTTGACGGCATTACCCTGTAGTGTCCTTGGCTAGCGTGGGTATAGAGTTGGGGCGTCACAGCGTGGTATCAGAGCTGAGTTCAGGACAAAATATGATAAACACAGAATAGATGCACATATTACGGTACATCAAAGTGTATAAGTGATACAAATCTTTGAATCATCGTTCCTTTCTATTCCTTTTACCATAAAAGGTTAGAAAGAATGTGGGAATACGTCTAGGAATGCATTTAAATTCCGTAGTATTCCATATTGAAGTATCTACCTTGTGATTAATCTTGTTCTTATCTTGGCTTTCAGCGTATGGCTGGAAGAGGCAGGGGACGACGTTCGGAGGTTGGTCAATCCAGTGGCTCACATCCAGATGGCGTTTATATGTCCGCCGATCAGTTTTTGGAATTGTTTAGGAGCACTCAGCCTCCAGTTCCTCCTCGAGTGTCTCCACCTCGCAAGTCTGCCTTTGCACGCCAGTGCAATGATTTTGCCCATTTTGGAGGAAAGCCATTTAAGGGCTCCATGTCTGTTCTTGAAGTCCAAGCTTGGTTTCGCACGTGCGAGCGTATCTTCTCTTGCATGGATCTTTCTGACCATGATAGAGTTCTTGTAACTTCTAGCTTATTACAAGAGCGTGCTCTTGATTGGTATGAGCTTCTTGTAGCCGAAATTGATGAGTCTACTCTTTCTTGGACTCAGTTTCGGGAATGATTTGAACTTAAGTTCGTTCCTGAATCTAAAAAAGTTTTACTGACCCGTCGCTTCCTTGAGTTGAAGCAAGGGAAATCTTCTATTTCTGAGTATGTTGCATCATTCGAGGCTTTATATAAGTATGGTCTTGAATTTATTAGCACTTCTTATAAGAAGAATTTGAAGTTTATTTCTGGTCTTAAGAAATATCTTAAGAAGTCTTTGTTGCTCCAGCTTAAGCTTTTTTTTGAGGAGTTGGTTGATTCGGCACTTCATCTCGAGACCGTCGAGAAGGAGTGTGATAGTGATGTTGGTGTTGAGGTTTCCAAGAACCCCAGCAAGAGGCCGTTTCCATTTCAGAAGAAGCCTTTTCCTTCTAAGAAGAAGAAGACTGGTGGTTCTAGTTCTCAGCCTCAGTCTGTTGGAACACCTTTTGTCCGGAAGTGTTTCAATTGTGGTTCTCCTAATCATATTATTCGAGCTTGTCCTAAGCCTCTCTTATGTCGCTGTTGCAAGAAGGAAGGTCATCATGTTTCAGCTTGCCCTACTGTTCCGGCTGGTGCCAAGTCTAGCAGGCTTTATGCTGCTAAGGCTTCCGAAGGTCCTTCTCAACTCAAAGGTATATCTTCACCTATTTCGGAAGGTTCTACTTTATTTCATAATCATAGTATACGAGTTCTTTTTAATACGGGTGCTTCACATTCTTTCGTATCGAAGAAGCTCGTTGATGATTTATCTTTGGATGTTTCTTGTATGATTACTTCTTTAAGGATTGCGAATCCTATTGGGGGATCCGCGACCCTTAGCCTGTTTTGTGATGATGTTGAGATTGTTTTATGTGGCTTTTCTTTCCGTGCGAATCTGCATGTTGTTTCTTGTCTGGGATTTGATTTGATTTTGGGTATGGACTGGCTAGTAAGATATGATGCCAGGATTATTTGTTCGGAGAGAATTATATATCTTCGACATCCAGATTCACCTACTCAGCTATCTCTTACTCTTCGGGATGTGGATAATTCCGAAATGGATTGATATTCTCTTGACTCGCGAGATGATGATGATATATCTCGTATTCCTATTGCTTGTGACTTTTTTTGATGTTTTTGAGCCTGTCTTAGGTTTGCCACCTAAGCGGGCAATTGAGTTCCGCATTGATCTCATTCCAGGCGCGCAGCCAGTTAGTCGTCCTCCCACGAGGATGTCTACAAGGGAAAATAAGGAACTCAAGAAGCAGCTTTTAGAGCTTGAGTCCAAGCAGTTGATTCAGTCCAGTTTTTCTCCGTGGGGATCCGCGGTCGTCTTCGTGAAGAAGTCTGATGGAACTCTTAGGCTTTGCATTAACTATCGCAAGCTTAACGAGTTAACCATCAGGAATAGGTATCCATTGCCTAGGATCGATGATATGTTTGATCTATTGAGTGGTGCTAAGGTCTTTTCTCAGCTCGACCTTGCCACAGGTTTTCATCAGTTACGAGTCGCGGAGGATAGCATTCCTCTTACCGCTTTCCGCACTCGATATGGTTCTTTTGAGCGGCTCGTTATGCCGTTCGGGTTGACGAACGCTCCTTCTTTCTTTGTCGATCTCATGAATCGGGTATTCCGGGAATATCTCGATAAGTTCGTCCTTGTCTTCATTGATGATATCCTTATTTATTCTAAGTCTGAAGCCGAGCATGCTAATCACTTGAGAATTGTCTTGAGTACTCTCCATCACCATCAGCTTAGAGCCAAATTCTCCAAGTGCCACTTTTGGGAGAATAAGGTTAAGTTCTTAGGCCATGTTGTATCTTCCGATGGCATTTCTGTCAATCCCTCAAAGGTCGAAGCCATCTAGAATTGGAAGAGGCCTGAGAATGTGCATGAGATTCGTAGTCTCCTTGGATTGGCGGGTTATTACCGTCGGTTCATTAAGGATTTTTCCCGGGTTGTGCTTCCTCTCACCTGCCTTACTCGGAAAGGCGTTCATTTTATTTGGTCCGACAAGTGTGAAGCTTCCTTTCTAACATTAAAGGAACTTCTCACTAATGCTCCTATTCTTGTGGTTCCCGAGGGGAATCATGATCTTGTTGTCTACACCGATGATTGTGGTAGTGGTCTCGGTGCTGTTCTTATGCAGAAGGATCGGGTAGTTGCTTACGCTTCTAGGCAACTGCGTCCGAATGAAGTTCTCTATGCCCCTCATGATTTGAGTTAGCGGCCATTGTCTTTGCCTTGAAGATTTGGCGACACTATTTATTGGGCGAGCGCTTCATTCTTTATACCGATCATAAATCTTTGAAGTATTTGTTCACTCAGAGGGAACTCAATATGAGACAACAGCGTTGGCTCGAGTTTCTTGCCTCCTATGACTTTGACATTCAGTATACCCCTGGAAAGGGTAATCGTGTTGCTGATGCGCTTAGTCGCAAACATTCGGTTGTAGTTTCTATGATGCTTGTCGAGTGGAATATTCTTGAGACTCTATCTTTTTGTGAAGTTCGTGATCGAGGTTCATCTTTTGATTCTCCTATTCTATTATTTATTTTGGGGGCTCGACCTATTTTGTTGGATCGTATTGCCGATGCCCAACGGCGTGATCCTGATTTATTGCATTTTATTCAGCTTTGTGAGTCTGGATCCTGTGATGAGGCGTTGCGGGATTTCAGCATTGATTCTCATGAGTGTCTTCGCAAGAAGAACCGTCTTTTTGTGCCTTCTGATTTTGCACTTAGGCATGACATTCTTAATGACTGTCATCGTACTAAGTATACCATTCATCCTGGTAGTAGTAAGATGTATGCCGGTATGCGTCGTCTTTATTATTGGGAAGGCATGAAGCGCGATGTGGCGAGTTATGTGAGTAATTGCATAACTTGTCAGCGTTTTAAAGCAGAATATCAACATCCTTCGGGTCTTCTTCAGCCTCTAGAGATTCCGTTGTGGAAATGGGATCAGAATTCTATGGATTTCATTGACGGCCTACCTCGTTCGAGATCGGGCCATTCTAGCATTTGGGTTATTGTTGATTGCCTCACTAAGTCTGCCCATTTTGTCCCTATTAAGTCTAATAGGACTACTTCGCTTTTGGCTAAGTTATATATCAAGGAAATCATGAGACTTCACGGCGTTCCTAGTTCTATTGTGAGTGATCGTGATCCTTTATTCACGAGTCATTTTTGAAAGAGTCTTCAGCAAGCTTTGGGAACAAAGCTTAATTTTAGTACAGCTTATCATCTGCAGTCTGATGGACAGACTGAATGGGTGAATCGTATCTTGGAAGATCTTCTCCGTATTTGCATTTCTGATTTCGGTGGTAGTTGGGAGGATCACCTACCTCTGGTAGAGTTCTCCTACAATAATAGTTTTCAGTCTAGTATCGGTATGGCTCCTTTCGAAGCCTTACACGGAAGGCCATGTCAATCACCTTCTTGTTGGTTGGAATCTGGGGAGAAGCTTATTCTTGGTCCAGATTTTGTTCGTGATTCTTCCGAGAAGATTGATCTTATCCGGTTGAGAATGAAAGATGCCCAGAGTCGCCAGAAGTCCTACGCTGACAGCCGTAGGAAGCCTCTCGAGTGCTCGATTGGTGATCTTGTTTTTATTCGTATTTCTCCTTTGAAAGGGGTTATCCGTTTCCGTACGACTGAGAAATTGGCTCCTCGCTTTATAGGACCATTTTCTATTACTGAACGTATTGGCCTTGTGGCTTATAGAGTTTCACTTCCTGCTCATTTATCTGGAATTCATGACGTGTTTCACGTCTCGCAACTTCGGAAGTGTCTTCGGGAATCGGATTCTGTTATTGATTCTCCTGATTTGCTTGAGCTTGAGATCTCACCGGACTTATCTATTGTATAGCAGCCTATTCGCGTACTTGACACGGAGGTGCGACACATTCGGAACAAGGACGTGCCGCTCGTTAAAGTTCAATGGTCCGCTAGTCCCACTGACTATACTTGGGAAACCAGAGAGCTTATTGAGCGATCCTATCCGGGTTTTCTATCCTTGCTTGGGAAAGGTGAGTATATCTTTTCATCTCAAGCTTATTTTCTTTTCTTTTGAAGGTTGTATGTATGTAGTTGTTACAAATATCGTCTCTAGGAATTGCGGGGACGCAATTTTGTAAGGAGGGGAGATCTGTAACAACTCGCATATTTAACGATATTATATTTAAATATTTTATTTAAATATAGCGTCGTTAGTCGGATTTTTGTCCGAAATGATACTTTTTGCAAATGGCCGAATTGGGACTCGAAACCATTCCATTGGTTCCAAAATGGCGTTTGCGACCTTTTTGAGTATAAGCTTTGATATGTTTGGAGTAAGTTGAATTTGGCTACTTTTTCTAGTGGGTTTGGGTTCAACCCATTTGTTAGTTTAAACCCCTAACTCAACCCTCTCCTCTCCATTCTCTCATTCCACTCTTCTAAAACTTAAGAAAAACTGAAATGGTGGAAGGGAATAGTAAATAGAAATTGCAAGCCCTAGTTTAACTTGCAAACTTGATTCTTGCTCCAAAAATCAAAGAGAAGCTATAGGTAAGTCTCCTCTTCATCTTCTCTATCTCTTTCTCTCTTCAATATCAGGTATTTCCTAAACCTAACTTTGGGAAATATGTGTTTTATTCTTTGATTGAAGCTTGTTGAGTTGAAGTGAAGAGTAGTTAGTCTCCTTCTTGTGTTTGAGCATCTTCTTCTTTTTTTGTGATATAAGGTGAGATTCTTATCTCACATCTATGCTTATATAGATGTATACATCTTTGTTTAGGTGTAAGAAGGTGAGTTTTGAACTCACATCTACTTCTCTTGATTTCATGGATGTTGGGTATGAATTCCTAGCACTTGTTCATATGCACTTGTTTTCGATTTGGATTGCTTTGGTGAAATTGCCAAATATTGATTTTTGAAGCCAAATCTATGTAAAACCTTATATGGTTGATGTTTATGTTGTTCGGAGTGTTTGGGTGTGTCGTTAAGGTTGGGTAGTCGTTTGACGTAAGCCTATAATCAACACGCATCCGATTGCTTTCGATTTGTTGGCCATATGGCCTAGGTTCAGGAATGCCTGACCATTAGGTTTCAGACGTCTGAAACTCCTATTTCAGACGTCTGAATATTGTTCTGGGGAACATTTTCACCCCCAGATTCAGACGTCAGAAATTATATTCCAGGCGTCTAAATTGGCTAAATTTCGACCAGAAAGGAAATAGGCCAAAATATGTCAATTTCAGACGTCTGGAAGGTTGGATTCAGACGTCTGAATTCTGTTTTGAAAAACTAATTAATTTTCAGATTCAGACGTCTGAATCCCTTCTTTCAGACGTCTGAATATGCTGTTTTTGCCAAATTCCTTTTTCGTTTAGTTTTCCAAATTTAATCGATGTATATTGATTCCAATTAGTTGTTTATGTATGTTTGATCTTGATGATTCCTTTTTGAATTCATTCATGGGTTTTTATAAATGGTTTCTTCAAATCGTATTAAAAGTTCGCTTCTCCGATTTATAAATTCTATTTAAAATATACACACACAATTTTGCACTTCGAGCGAAGTGGAAGGGTGGTTAAATGGTTGGGCAAAACACAGACCGTGAATCTATGCGTTTATCCTTCTGTTTAATCCCCGACCTATTCAATTGATCGTTTTGACCTTCGGGTTTGGTTTACCCATGATATGAGGTGAACTTTGTACTGCTTTGAGTATGAAATTAACTAACGATAGTAAACCGTTTAGTGCGAACGAGTGGTTATGGGACTCACGTTACCACTTTTCGGGTTCCTTTTTGAGAGTTATGACACATTCCGCCAGTTAGTGGTGTCCAGTACTGGGTCTTCGACCTTCACCACTATGGTTTGTTGCCTTCGGGTATGATGCCTTCGGGTATGTTGCCTTCGGGTTTGTGCCTTCGGATTTGTGCCTTCGGGTTTGTTGCCCTATAGTATCGCTTCCGATGTTGGTCGTTATGAGCCGCATGTGTGATATTGGGGTGCCCTTTAGCATCTCTTCCGATGTTGGTCGTTATGAGCCGCACGGGTGATATTGGGTTTGGAGTCTTCGGGCTCATGGATCCTTGTTTGTACAGTACTGAGCTCGAGCAATCTTTTGTTTTCATTCTTATGTATATTTCCTAGGTATCGCCCTTCAGTGTTGGTCTTTTTGAGCCACATGATATGTAGCGATTACCTTGTGGAACTTGTGTTACCTTCATTAGTATTTGTTATTTGCCTTTATGGCTTGTTTTGGGATATTCTCATCCTTTGTTTCTATGAGTTGCTGACGATATGAGGCTTGTTTTGTTATCATATGATTCATCTTTTGTTAGATGATTGTGTTATCTCCTTTTGAGATATTTGTTATACTTTGTAACCTTGCAAGTTTATTGTTGTTCAGTTTATCTAGCTGATTTGTTTAGCTAGACTGACCCTTGTATTTTATACTCGGGTCAGACCGAGTTGTTTCAGGTTCGGTGCTTTTGGACTTAGCCACTTTTTCTTCCGCATGGACTATTCAGCTTGTTCCTTTTTGTTAAAGCTTTTTGTGTAGTCCTTTTATTGTAACTCTAATATATGTATTCTTTTGACTCGTCTGTATATTGTGGTTTGCTATACCACTTGACATGTATTATTTTGTGTACTCTATTATGTATCAATATGTGTGTATATGATGATCTACTGTTCTGTGATGTATATTACATTTGAGTTGTTATATTCTGTTCTGATAGATCCTTCAACCACCTATGGTTTTGTTTTAAGTATTCATTGGATATGTTGATCTGCATGGTATAACTATTGTCGATGTATTCAATAGATAGTTAGAGCAAGGCTATAGATGGTCGCTCCTAACCAGCCTTATTCTCCGTGTTAGTTGACGGCATTACCCTATAGTGTTCTTGGCTAGCGTGGGTATAGAGGTGGGGCGTCACAGCGACGAGGCAACCGGAGGCGATCGCGAGTGTTTCTGGAGATGCTGGGGAGCGAGGCATTGCTACGCTTATGATGGCGGGGTTTCTCGAGGCTGGGGTTTCCATGGAGGGTCGATTTTCTGGTGAAGTTGGGTTCGAGCTGATGGATAGAGGGTCAAATTTTGATGCTCGATCGATTTGTGTTTTTTGGGTGTCGCGAGGGGTTGCCGTGGTCGAGAGTGAAGTGTCGGAGATCGGAGTGGAGTTCGTCGACGTTCGGCGTCGTTGTGCACGTTGATGTACACGGTTTCGTGCTGCAGAATTTGGGTTTTGGGAAGAAAGGGGTTGAAGCTCGAAGTCTACTTCGGGAATGTGATGTTTGGCTTGAAGCAGAAGAATGGGTGGGGTAACTCGGGGCAGTCTCGGGTTCTTGTAGGTTTTTGCTCGGGTTTTATTGTTGATTAGGTTTTAGTTTTGTACAGCAAATGTTTTAAAGGTTTTGAAACAAAGAAACTTTGATTATTGTAAATGATTCAAGTTTAAAACAAAGTTTAACTAGAATTTACTTATAAAACGAATTTGTTTCCAAAGTTAAGTTTTAAACAAGTTTATACATATTGAAATATAAAGGTTTTTAAAATAAAATAAGTGGATTTTCAATAATAAGGTTTGTATTAAATTTATTTAAATAAATTTGGAAAGTTTTAAAGATTTAAAAGTTTAATTTGAATATTTAAATTGTTTTAATTATAATTTATTTCTAAAATTTTTTATTTTAAATAAAGATTAATGATTAAGAATTTAGTAATCAATTATAATAAAGATTTATCTTGAGTAATTAAGAGTTTGGTTAATTTAATGATAACAAATATATGAAGATAATTAAGATAATTAAATTATTATTAATAATTAAAGTGTTATGAAATGATTTAATTAAGATAATGGTTTTCTTAATTAACGATCTTTATAATATAAGAAGTTAAAGAATTATTTAATTAAACTTAAACGATTAGTTAAATAATTAATTAAGTAATTTATTAGTGATTAATTAAAGATAATCACTCATGGACTAATATAGTGTAATTACTTGGTGAAGTAATTAAGTAATTAATTACTGGAGGTAATTATATAAAGAGAAATTATTTAATAAAGTAATTAGAGGTTAATTACTTGATTAAAGTAATTAGTAGAAGTGATTAAAGGGTTAATCACTTAGTGTTATTAATTAAAGGTTTAAATTTATTTATAATTGAAGATTAATTAATTAATAAAAGGATTAAAAGAATTTAATAATGTGATTTATTACTTGTTAAAGTAATTAATTAAGAAGAAATTTAATTAATGAAAAAAATAATTAATTGTTAATTAACAATTAAAGGATAATTAATCTATAATTTAGTTTTAATTACTAAATGTAATTAATAGTAATTAATCAAGTGTGATTAATTAAAAAGTGATTAATCGGGTGTGATTAAGAAATAATTATCAGGATAATTAAAGAATAATTAATCAAGTGTGATTAATAAAAAAAAGTATTTAATCAGGTGTGATTAAAAGGACAATTAAGAAATATTTATCGGGGTAATTAAATAATAATTATCAGGGTAATTAAATAATAATTAATCAAGTGTGATTAATTTAAAGGGTAATTAAGAAATAATTACTTGGTATAATTAAGAAGTGGTTAATCAAGATGATTAATTAAAATTGTAATTAAGGAATAATTACTTAAAGTAATTAAGAAATAATTAATCAAGGGAGATTAATTAAAGAGGATAATTAAGTGATGTTTAATTAATTAATTTGTAATTAATTAATGAATAAGTAAGTTGGATTGAAGATAATCCAAGTGATTAAGTAGGAATTAATTTAATTAAGGATTAATTAAATTAATTAAGTTTGGATCAAAACTTGTTTATGGATGATTAATGATTGGATGATAAATATCATTGGATGAGTTAATGATATTGGATGATATTGTATGTCATTAGTTGATATGTTGTGATTTGAATGTGATATATCTGAGATGTGATATATATGCTGCTTTGTGATATGTGTGGTTGAATTTGATAATAGTGAATTATCTATCTGTGTGTTATGAATCATCCATTTATATTCTGAATATCTACTGTTAAACCCTTAAGTACAACTCGGACATTAAAATGGCGTTTTGGATTCGGTGAGACCGGGATCGGGTTTTATATCTGAAAACCACATCGATCCAAATTAACGTTAGGTCGTTAATCCAAGTGAAGTGAAGTGAAGACTCGAAGTGTAAGAACTATATATCGTTATAACTTCGAGGGTGATTCCAGAATGAGTTTAACGAAGGTAGTACTTTCAGTGTCGAGATGAAGATTCAGAGTGCAAGGGCTATTGTCGTTAACTCTGAGGGTGATTCCAAAATGAGTGTAACGAGATAGTGCCTTCGGTTCCGTTCGAACCTAGAATGGACTTGTATGGATTGAATGCTTTCAGAACATCGTCAGGTGGACGATGAGCATTCTAAGATAGATGTGTCCTATAAAGGTAATCGCAGCCTCAAGCCTCATCAACCGGGAATGGCTAAAACATGGGAGGTGCAGCAAGGTTAAGTGGGTCATGCCCAAGTAGGACGAGATTTTCCCCTGTCTAGATGTCCCTTTTTATTTCGGCTGTGTTGGCAGTTGGATCTGCAGCTAACTGCGGGGTTGTCTTGTTCGGGACTATTCAGTAAGAAATGGTCCCGGCGTTGTGTTGCAGGAGAGTTAGGGTGGCTCCTCGGTATGGTGATCTAGGCCACGTACTGTGACGGGCGGTACCCCAGTAGCCCTGCCATTGATGGAAACCCATTCTTCCTACGAGACCCTACGGTTTTGTTTCTATTACCCACTTCTGTGGCAAGTAGCTGGAATTTAATAATGTAACAATTTCGGCTATTTCTTATTTACTTGAAAATCCTCGACACTATTATAATATCACTAGATTTCCTATCATATATTTTGGTTAGCGTAAGGTAAATTTTTTTCCATGTTTATGTGTGGGAAGTCTTACGTGATACCTTTCTTTTCAAAGGATTTTCTAAAGTTAAGAAATTTTAAACCGTTTACTCACACCAGACCCCTGTCTGACCCGAGTGTTTATTTTTTGTTTTATTAAACTCTTGGGTACTCATATTAGGTATGAGTAGTCAAGTGATTCAGGTTATCCTTGACGAATTCTGGAGGAGCTTTGGAGCAGGAGGCTTCAGCGTGTTGATATATAGATAGAGTTCTGCTGTAATGTTATTCTGTATGGATGTTCTTGTATTGTACATTATATGGAAATGTTATAACTATCTAAATTGAGAAGTATAGCTGTGTACTCTGATGTATATGATACTATATATATGTTATATATTATATTTCATTCGTTCCACTGTGAGATTCTGATGTGTTGTTGTTCTTTCTTCTCTTTCTTTTCTTCTTCTATCCCTTTCTTTCTTAAATAGTGATGCGTCTTTCTGATGATCGAAATTCGGGTCGCTACAATAGCAACCCTCACTCAAATGTTGTTGCTGAAAAATGAATCGAACATTATTAGAGGGAAATCATTGCCTCAGATTAACTACTGAGTTGAAGAAGGGATTTGGGCAGAAGGTTTATCTATGGCAGCTTTTCTTATCAACCACACACCTTCTCTACAATAGATATGAAAATCCTCAAGGAAGAATAGAAAGGAGAGCCTATTAGATATATTTTTTCTCATGGTGTTTGGATGTGTAGCTTATGTACATGAGAGCAGCGGATGGCTGGAACCTAGAGCTCATAAGTGTAACTTTCTAGCTTATAGAAGAGGAGTGAAGGGATATAAGTTGTAGTGCCCTACTAGCAAGAAGATTATTATCAATAGGCATGTGACTTTGGATGAGAAGGCTATGCTGAATGTGCAGCCTTCCTCATCCGATGTCAATGTAAGGATAGATTTAGAATACCAAACACAAGGCTGGTCCTCTTTAGATTCTTTCCATAGAGATACAGATGGTGTTTCTGATAGCACCGTGGTTGATGAGGATAGTACAGTTGTTAGTATAGAGGATCAAACTCGAGGTGGAGCTCATTCAAAGACTAGTCCTGTTAGACAAAGAAGGAAGCCTAGGTGGCTTGATGAGTTTGTTGGATTGACATCAAAGACAATGACTTCGATGACAAGACCACATATGCATTGAATGTTCTCCATGATGAGCTCAATGACTATGGAGAAGCTATTCATCAGTTGGCGGTTTCAGTTGGTTGTTTCTAAGGAAAATGAGACTGAATCTTTGCAGAAAAATCATACTTAGGATTTGGTGCCTCTTCCCACCAACAAGAGAGCAAATGGATGTAGGTGGATCTATTGAGTGGAAGATGGCGGCAATGGTGATATCAGATACAAAGTAAGGTTAGTAGCAAAGGGGTATGTTCAGAAGAACGGGGTAGAGTATCATGATATCTTTGCTCCAGTTGTAAGGCATATATCCATTCGTATTCTTTTGTTATTAGTTGCTCATTATGAAATGGAACTTGAGCAACAAGATGTCAAAACTGTGTTCATGAATTGTGATCTGCATGAAGAGATTTATTTATGACAACCACAGGGTTCATTGATAATAGTAGGCAAGATTATGTTTGTAAACTTAACAAATCTCTTTATGGATTGAAGCAATCTCCTAGACTATGGTATAAGAGATTTGATAAGTTTATGCTATCATAGCGTTACTCTAGAAGCCTCAAAGACTGTGTTTATTTTAGAAGGTGTGATGGAGATATGATATATCTTTGTTATATTTTGATTTCGTATTAATTGCGTCTTGGAGTATGGTAAGAATTACATAGTTGAAAGCGAAGCTAAGAAAGGAGCTTGATATGAAGGATTTGGGAAAAGAACAAATAATTTTCAAAATGAATATATTCGGAGATAGGAAAGTTGAGACTCACTCAGGCGCAGTATATCGAGAAGGTCCTCACCCAATTTGGTATGGAGAAAGCTAAATCGATTGGCACTTCATTAGGATCTCATTTTAAGTTGTCGAAAGTCTTATCTTTTTGATCGGATGAAGATAAAAGGTATATGGAAAATATGCCTTATTTTAGTGCTGGTAGTAGTCTCATATATGCTATGGTGTGCACGAAACAAGATTTGGCCCGTGTCATGGGTGTTGTGAGGCGATATATGTCTAACCCGTGCAAAGGGCATTGGAAAGTAGTGAAGTAGATACTCAGATATGCTCATGGAACTTCAGTAGTTGGCTCGTTATATGATGGAGTAGATGGAGACATCTCTCTTAGAAGTTACTATGACTCAGATTATGTTGGAGATAGAGATGGACAGAAGTCGGTGCCGGACTATGTTTTTACACTTAGCATAAGCTTAATCTCGTGGAAATCAAGATGTAGTCTATAGTATCTTTGTCGACTACTGATGCCAAGTTGACATCAGTTGTGGAAGCTCCTTAGGAGGGATTGTATTTACTTCATTATCGGATGATCATTATATGGTGCATCGGACAATTGAGCTACTTTCAGACAGTTAGAGTGCAATTCATCTTGTAGATAATCAAGCTTATAGTTCTCCAATGAATTACATTGATGTCAGAGGATTCTTTCTTATGCTTGATGAAAAATGAAGTAATATCAAGTTAGTAAAGGTGAGTGCTATGGAAAATCCTTCAAATATTATGACAAAGTCACTTCCTAAGGACAAGTTTAAGCATTGCTCAAACTTGATCAGTTTGATTTTAGTTGCTTGAGCGCCATCGAGCACAAGACCCAACAAATCTTATGGTCATTTTTTTGATTGTTGATGAGACCTATATATTTGAATCGAGGTGGAATGTTGTTGTCATGAGATTCAAGTATATGCCATTGAGTACTTCAGATTGAAGGTATTGTGTAGAGTTTCGTACTGGAAGAGTTGGAAAGTCGATTTGAGGAAGAGACCAAAACAATTGGAGGAGAGAACTTGATGAACTGTTAGAAACATGCAAATAGAGGTCTGGATTCTCAAGCCAAACCTCTGAATGCCTGTGGAGTTTAAGAGCAGAAGTTATCAAGCACTCACCCATTTGGCTTGATCACCTCAAACGTCTGAGTTCCTGCATTCATCAAACCAGACAGTTTGGCCAGAAATCTCTGTTGATGGAAGTTCAATCTCGAGAGTTTGAAAAGACATCTGGCCCCTTGGTCAGACGTCTAAGTTGCTGCTGCGAGATTTTTCAAGGGTTTTGACCGAGTCGAATTTTGGAGGGTAGTTTCATTAGTTTGGTGCAAGGTTCTTCTCTATTGATGGTGCAGATTCTTTTGATGTGACTGGATAGGCTATAGTGATTAAAGCATCTATATATTAGCCTCCTAATCATCTCCCTAATCAAGCAATCTGATTTCCAATAATTGTAATTAGTAGAAACTTCAACTAAATAAATTTGGAGGTTTTATTTTAAGTGTTCAAAATCGTAATTCTTTAATTGACTGTTTAATTAGAGATAATCTCCACATCTTGTAACTCTCAAATCATTGATAGGCTTGTAATCTCTTCGAATTTGGTGATTGGAATAAAATGTTGTTGAATCTCCGTGGATGTATGATACAAATCCAAACCACGTTAAATCTTATGTGTCTCTTTTCTTTCTACAATTTGATTTTATGTGATATCATAATTGATTTTGAACTTGCATTGGTATTCAAATAGGTAATACTAGATTCTGGTTATATCGTTTCTGCTCATTATTGGTGATAAATCCTTCCCTACATTTATCGCACCACAATATATATATATGTGTGTGTGTGTATATATATCTGCGTATGTGTATATATATGTGTATACATATATATAATATTATCGGTATTATTGAAAACGAGCTTTATGGCACGCGCTTCGCGTGTGATATGGGATGTGCTTTACACGTAATTGTTTTCCTACAGATATTAAATGGTTTACACATTCAAGAAAAATGATTTGCATACATATATATATATATATATATATAGCCAAGTTTTTACATTGAAATAATGCGTAGTTAATTTAAATTTTTATTTTTAAGTTGAAACATCTAATTTTTTGTTAGTTTGAAATTTATTTATATTATAAAGTAATAAATAGTGAATTTGCAAATTATGTTTATTTGTTGGATCCTACTTTTAAGTGTAGAGAGACATTTTGAATTTGTAAAGAAGTTTAACTATTAGATCCTATTTTCAAGTGATTTTAAGATTTGTATATTTGTAAAGATGTATTTTGAATTTTTAAAGGAAATTTAATTTTAGATCCTGTTTTTAGCAGCGTTTTAAATTTGTATAGCATGTTTAATTGTTAGATCCTACTTTTAAGGGCGTTTGAATTTGTAAAAGAATTTTAATATCATTTCCTATTTTTAACTTATTATGATTTTATAATATATAAAGGGGTGTTTTTGGTAGTTTGCGTTGATACCAAAAAAGTGTGACATCAAAGCTAATACAACTATTAATAAGATATATAAATCTAATTTAATGCATAACCAATTATTCTTAATAAGAATAGTAACATAATTGACCATTAATTAAACATTAACGATCATATTAATAATTGCTTCCTCATTTGATTAATGTTTTAACATAAACTTTACATGTATGTATGTATATAGCAAATACAAGATTGACCAATAATTAAACATTAAGATCATATTAATATTTACTTCCTCATTTGATAGCAAATAGTAACATAGTTGACTGCTAATTAAACATTAACGATCATATTAGTATTTACTTCCTCATTTGATCAATGATTTAACATAAACTTTAATCTTGTATTTGCTATATATGCTTACATATAAATACATATATATACATACATATATACGTACACACACACACACACACACATATAAAATAAGATTAAACTTTATGTTAAATCATTGATTAAATGAGGAAGTAAATGTTAATGTGATTTTTAATGTTTAATTAATGGTCGATTATGTTACCATTCGTATCAAGAATAATCGGTTATGCATTAAACTAGATTTACATTTTCAATAATATGGATAATATTCCAATTAATGGACAATTGATTATTGATTTTGTATCAAAAATTGTTTACGTTTACAACAGTGTTGATTGTATTTCAATTAATACATAGTTGATTATATACCAATTTGATTATGTTTCCCAGTGTTCTTATGACTGGACACAACGTGGTCCGATCTCGAATAACGTTGGACCACTTCGATTCGAAAATCAATTAGACCTTAGTCATTCACGAATCCAGGTCGGACCTTCGAACCAGTGGTTCAATCATTCAGTTTACCTGATTGAACTACAGTTCTTTTATTTTTCTATTACTTTTTTACCGTGTCGTTCTCTCTAATATTTGTCCTCGACATTGTTTTGAAAAAATGTAAAAATAAATTTACATTGCAAAAATCATCATCGCTCAAAATCTTAACAAATTCAGTCACTTCGTTATTTGCCACTGCTAAGTTTTGTCAGATTCGACTTCACTGTCATTATGCACTCTGCTATATACACAATTGTAGTTGTGCACTACAGAAATATACAATTTCAGTTGCGGATCTTGAATACCGTCCAGAACTCGCATACCTAGTATTTTTATTTCAATATTTTTGCGTATAGGCTATTAGAAAATGAACAATATACCTATGGAATGCTACCGATGACATGCTGACGACTTGAGGTGGTTCCACCGATATGCAGTCAAAAGGAAAAAGTCGTCGGTATGTTAGTGAAAATTTAGACGATATACTGACGATTTATTTCCACGAATATATATATCCCCACGACCAAACCAGTTCCCTACTTTATTTTCATCCAAAATAAAATTCGACTGCCTCCAACCTTCATCGCCTCCATTGCTTACGGCCATGAAATCTCCTCCTTCCTCCTTCAACCGCTAATTTTACTCCATCACCTACAACAATGCGTCTGACCTACAACTTCCGAACAACCTTCCATTGGCCACAAACTCACCTTCTATCGTCGTTGCCAAAGTCACCAGCTCCGCTCCACTACAACTCCGCATTTGCCCAAATCTAAAACCAGGCTGCTTTAGGCGATTCTCCACTCCACCACGACTCCACTCTGCCCAAATCTTCAATCATGCCTCTGCAACTCCACTCCACCGCGATGACTCCAGGCGTCAGATCCAGTCACGACTCAGAGCTTCAGATCTACGCAAACATGTCTAACACTTCGAGCTTCAAATCTAACCTGGCTTTAGATCCTTAGGTATAACTTCATCTTCTATCTAGTTAGTGAATATATCCTATATTGCTTTGGTTTATACCTATGGCACTTTATTGTGAAATTAAAGTCTAAATGCTTTTTTCAATCTTTATTTGATTACCAGTGAATAGAATTTATATTAATTGAAGATGCGTTGGTAGCCTATTGTGATTGAATTGGTAAGAATGGTTGATTATTTATCGATGGTTGTTTGAAATTGATGAATATAGTTGGATGGTTGAAATAGAATTTAAAAGCTTGAAATAAAATTTGAACCAGGAAATAAGTTAAGAATTTAATATGAAGTAATAATAATTTAAAAAAAAATTCATATGTGTACAAGTAATTTTAAAATGTGTTTTCATGCATTTGTTGAAAGAAAGAAATCAGTACTAAATGATCATAGAAAGGTATATCTTTTTAAAGTCTTATTAAGGAATCTTATATAAACCATACATACATGCGTACGTATATAAATATATACATACATACTCACATAAATAGATACATATACATATCCGTACATAATGCATGCATGCATGCATACATACATACACACACCACACACAAACAAACAAATAAATAAATATATAAAAAGTTCCGCTTGAAATAAAATTTGAATGAGGAAATGAGTTTAGAATCTAATATGAATTAATAATTTTAAAAATTGTTTCCATGTGTATACCAATAATTTTAAAAAAAAATCATGCATTTAAAATTAAAGGAAAACCAAGAAATTAGTTTTAAATAATCATAGAAAAGAAACTAATATTTACTTTGGTGAATGAACGTATTTAATTTTGTTTATGTGTAGGATTCATTTCATTTGAAGGTGTTGCACTTGAAGGTTCAAACGGTTCTTCACCATATAATACAATGATATTTTTTTCTGATGATGGACGTCGCTCCTTTTTTTGTAGATTCTGCCAATTTTTCGATCATATCTATCTGATAATATATCATATCCATTTGATGATAGTATGTATATAATCGAAAGATTGATAGCATCTACCAAAAAGGTGCGGCGCCCATCATTAGAAAAAACTATATCGTATAAGATGGTATAAAACGAAGATGGACTAAAGCCATAGGAGCATGGTTGTATTAATAGAGGAGGCATCTGGGCTTGCATAGTATTGGTGTTATAACTGGAGATGGTTGGTAGGGATAGGGATAGAGGGGATACTTTTACAATACAGACATTGACTGTTAGTGATGGTGGTTATGACCACCAGTGTTAAGAGTATGGCTACCAGCACTATCCAAACCACCACTAGTTATAACAACACTACCATGTATGTATTCAAGCACCATTTCTATCAATTTTACCATACTACCATGTCATGCAAAGATGTAGATTCAAACGCGGATCTAGGCTGGGTTGAAGAAAGATGACAAAAAAGCATGCATAGCTGCTTTAGAAACATGAAAACATGTTGTATGATGTATATATTTATGATGTTATTTACCGTATAAACATGTTGTAGTATGAGATGTTGTGCATGGACATGATGTGGTATGTACATGATGTGGTGTATGAATATGTATGTACCATTTTAATGGAATTTTTATGATGTTGTGACAACCTATACTTTAATGATTCCAAATTTCATCAAGAATCGAAACCCGAGTCCATCAAAGCATAGATCGTTGGGTTTGGTACTTGCAAATAAGCATGACATTATAAGAGACCGATGAAATCCAAACTCACAGCGGAAACAATAATAGGATATAAATACTGACTATGGCCACTACCTTGGAATCAATGCCATTCCTCGGGTATCAAGTTCCCACACCGGTATCGAACATGAGAGGAAATAAGACTTCTCCAACAAACATTAACGTCCATCTCTAGTGACCCGTTCCTCTAAATTTATCCTTTGGGTTGTAATGAGAAATGGGTTAAAACAACATTCCGATGATTGGAAAATCTATACAGTGTCCACAAGATAAATTTATACTGACTGGTTTTCATTTAATTGTTATGTATACTATTTGAGGTTAACCAAATTAACCTAATACTACACACACAATATTCCTACCTAGCATGATACACATACTTACCATTCCCAAGGTACAAAATAATGATGTAAGTCTATCAGCCACTTAATACTTCCAGAAAATGAAGCGGGCTCCTAGCATCGTCATTGTTAGTTTATTAGTCCTAGCTACAAAGACCTTTAACCACTATTTATGGCTTTATAACACATAATAGCCGTACTAATAACACATCTATCATCATTAAAGTCTTAGCCATGTAAGAGACAATACTCAAGCCACTTAATATCTTATTAATAAGAACTAGGCAAACCCCTGACCATTAAATACCTATATTCATATATAGGCTTTTGTCATTTAATACCTAACCCCAAGGCGGTAGCTGACATTGCTTGAAATCTCACTAGGACACTTAATACTTCTTTATGGGATAAAGACGGACCCTAGATCAGTCACTTAATACTTCAAACCCGAAGCCGACCCTTCTTGAGATATCCATTGCCGCTCCTAATTGATAATTCGGACCAAAGAATACATTTTAATTAGGAAAGAAGCAGGCCCTCAAATAACCACTTAATACCTCTAACCCTAAGTAGATCCTGTGGTTCATATAACCAGTTCCCACAGCTCCTATGATTAGTGATATCTTACATCAGTAGTAAGTGTACACAACTGTTGGTAGCCTCTGAGTGAAGGGTAGACTTCCATTGTGTAACTCTACTGAACTCGCAACTCAATCTTTTAAGCCTAATAAATTAACCTATGGGTCCTATGGTTAAACATGTCTCGCATCAATAGTAAGTGTACGCAACTGCTGATAGCCTCAAAGCAAAGGGCAGACTTATGTTGTGTAATTTTACTGACCTCGCATCATAACCTACTAAGTCCACTTAATTATACTAGGCTTTACTAACTTAAGCCATATTATCCTAGGATTTATCATTACTAATCTTTATCATCCTAAATTGGATGTTGGACTTAGCTTACTAACCTCCTTTCACTTATTTAAGGCTATATGATTTGCCTTAAATATCCAATTACCCATAAATCCCTTTTATTTGCCTCTTTCATAAATGTCAATTAGTCCATCACAAAGAATATCATCCCAACGGACATTTCCTAAGCATTTATTTATATTTATTAATTTCCAGTTAGTAATATATTTTTGACTATTCCATAGTTATTGATCCAACTTCTTTATTTATCAATCCCGTTAATCCGTTTACTTTATTATTAATTTGTAACTCCCAAATTGATTTCATGTTCATTACCCATTAATTGGAGTTACAACCTTTTCAAACTTTCCTTCTATTTTCTATTTGCAAATCAACGTTATTACTATGTATAACTAGTAACCCATATGGGCGTTACACATAAATTGTCATATTTATTAGTGCATATAAATACATATGAATATCTACTTCTACCAAATATATTCTAGTCATAAATCTATAACTCGAATATTCTTTTTCATATTTACTTTTCTGAAATTACATTTGTTAGGAAGATTCTCCATTGTGATTTCCAAAAATTAGTTTAAAATAAAAGATCAAGAATAAAAAAAGATTAACCTCATTTGAAATCACAAGGAATGATTATTTTTCTTTTATTAGAATAGATAATGTGAACTACAAAGCATATATCTATATTTTACACATCTCTTTCTTTTCATTTGCATATATTCATTGTTAAATCAAATGCTACATTTTTCGTGTAATTTAAAAATACAAAAAAAATCATAAAAATCAACCAGATATTCTTCCCACAAATTAAACTATGGAAAACCTCCAATTCAATGTAATTAGGTTACTAATAAAAATCATATTAACAATCTATAATCCAATTTCCGTGTAGTTTAAAAATACAAACAAATTCGTAAAAATCAACCAGATATTCTTCCCACAAATTAAACTATGGAAAATATCCAATTCAACGTAATTAGGGTACTAATAAAAATCATACTAGCAATCTATAATCCAATTTCTGGTTTAGAATAAATTTCATATCTAATTAATATTCATATTTATAACATTTTGGGACTGGATTACATATCAGGTTGTAATAATAATTCCAATCGGATTTCCTAAGAGTATGTAGACGATGTCTAAAAAATTCAATTTTAGCCTACAATTTACATATATTCATTTAGACATAAAAATCAAACGTATGCCAATGGAATAGTTTCAATATACTCACCTTCTAAAAGTGATCCATATTTCCAAAACTAAAGTAAAACCTTTGATTTTAACTTCATTTCCTTCTTATTTCAAGAAATATGTATAAAAATGGTACATACATATATTAGAATTACAGATTTGAGAAGAGATTTGGGGTTGAAGGGGAAATATAAATATGCAAATACAAATAGAAATACATATATATATATAACCTCGTTATCGCGTAGTGTTGATTCGCTTATCTTCTTCTCTTTATATACAAACACAAATATTATATTTTATAATTTGGAAAATAGTGGAGAAGTGAAAATTATAGAGCTTCGTTACTGTTTCTAGAAAAATAAGAGAAGAGAGGTTTATGTCTGAATTTATAGACACTCGAATCAACAACAGCTGCTAATTTGAAATATATTAAACCCGAGATGCTTGGCCAAGGTAAACCCTAGCCTCCACGGCCTCAACCGATCAACCGCTTAATGGCACATGTCGACCGCTGCATGTCGACCGGTCACAATGAGCTTGTCAACCTGTGTGTCTTGGTAATATGTTCTAATCTAGTTATTTTCGTTCCGAATTCGTTTTTCGACCGTAACTTCTTTGTTTGGTCTCCGATCGCATAACTCCAATATGAATGTTGCTAAGAATTTCGCCATAAACATAATGATGCATGTTTCATGGTCAAAATTTATTTTTTACACAAAAACTGCAAGGTGAACAGTGATTTCCGACGGTAGAAAACCGTCGGCGGCCGTCGGAAATGGCCGTCGAAAATAAGGCGTCGGGGAGCAGTTTTTCCGACGGCTTCCGACACAGGGCGCCGTACATATTTTCAATGTTTTCCGACATCTTCCGACGGTTTTCGATGGATTCCAACAAGTGTCGGAATCCACCGGAAAAAATGACCTACAGGCTGTCGGAAGCCGTCGGAAGCCTTCGGCAAATGACCACCTGGAAGCTGTCGGGAGCCGTCGAAGCCGTCGGAAATCTGCTGTATTTTTTTTTATAACTGCTACAATATAGCCTTCCATCCACATTTCCCATCCAAACACTATTACACCAATACTTCACAATCCGGTATAGAATATTCCAACCAAATATCAAAACCCAAACTACACAAAATTCATCAAACACACAAATACATCAAATTACATCAAAATAAAATACTTAATATACATAACCATTCCAACATTCACAACAACCCCAACAACAAGTGTTCTACCATGTCATACATACACAACATAACACAAAATCATCAATATCCACATCTTCATACAACCACACAACAAAGTGTATCAAATATAATCATACAAAAATCAACAACTACCTCCATCGTCTACCAAATCATTCAAAACTAAAAAAAGCATACCTGAAAAAGCAAGCAAGCAATGAATCAATCTCCTCTAGATCTAGAGCCAGCCGAGGAAGGGAAGCGGCCACCAAACTGCTGCATGTACTCTAGCAACTGTGTGGTCTGCGTGGCCTGTTGGCGGTTCTGCTCCCCCAACTGAACACTCTAGCCCTCAATTCTTCTATATCTGTTAGATCGCTCTGAGCTCTATTCCGCCGACCCCGTCTCTGACACCTGGCCTGCAATATATATTTAATTTAGCTGTGTGATCTCTGTAAGTGTATGTGCATATCTATATAAGCTAGTAAGTAACATAACATTCATATCTTCTGCCTTCTTGTGCTTTACTGGTGTGATAAAGTCACTTGGTTGGTTTGAATTCAAATTCATTATGAAGGATTTTTCAAGATTCAAATATTTTTAAATAATAGAAAAATGGATAAAATTCAAGTTTATTGTTTTGAAAAGATCAAAATAGCATATTTGAAGTATTTTGAGATAAAATTATATAATACAACATAGAATTTTGACTTAAATATCAAAATAGACATAAAATAAATTATTTACCACTTGATCGCCGAATCCGTATCGTCTGCCATGCTCTGTTGGATCCATAACGGACTCAAAAATAACGTCCTCCTCATCAGTCTTCATCTGATCTCGACCTGTATCAACAAGGAGTTTCTGGCGCTGCTCCATAAACTTTTCCTGCGTTAACAAATTAATAACATCTTATCTTATTTCATTATAGTTTAACAAGTAGAACAATTACTAATACTACATAAAATGAAATATGCTTACATGTCTCTTGCTGGATTTATCATGCTGCCATGTATATGAAACAATCCCGTCCGGATTTACATGCTTAACAGCATGCGTACGAGTGAACACATCCATATAGCCCACGGGACCATGCGCCTCAGCTTCCCGAAGTTGATTTTTACATACAATTATTATACATTTAAAACTATATAGCATAAACTATTTACAACTATCATTCAGTAAATTTACCAATTCTTGCCGATACTGCTAAAATGACTTAGATCTTCCATGATGTGTGACGGGATTTTTATTTCTGCATGCAGAGTTTCTATCCGACTCCGCCTGTACATTTAAAATTTGATACATTATTTTTCGATCACGTCAAATTAATAATTCAAAAAAATTTAGTATACTTGTCTTCTCCTCGTCCGTCTCCCAGTATGTCAACCAAGTTTGCCATATGCTCTCCCCCATTCACCGTGGTTTCTTACCAGATTTCTTAATCTCAGATATCGAGTCCCTGTAGTTCTTGCGCATCTTCTTCATCCAGTATCCTCATGCCAGCAGCATATCGTCTGTCTACATGTCTATCTCAGCCTGTGTTTCACGATAAAAAGTAAAAAAAAAGATTACATTGTAAATGATAAACAGTAGAAAAACGAAAAAAACGAATTAAAAAAAATAGAAAAAATACATATTAGGACATCCTGCCATATACACTCTATGATGTGAGGAGGGATGTTATCCCACTTCGGCCAGCAGGCACTCATCCTGCTGCGATAAGAAGCTCTAGAGACATCCAACACAACCTTCGAGGGAAGTAGGTCGAACCCCCTGTTTTAAATACGATATAGATAAGTACGTACGTATGTCATATAAAAAATAAGATGCTGAATAAAATTTAATTCTTACCCCTATGCTCTAGGGACTAACGAAACTACTGGACGCTATGACACTTGCGATGGGCCACTGCCATCGCCTCCTGATGATCGGGAAGAGCTCCTACCTCTATATGACATTACGATAAACCTGTGACATATATACACATTATTATATAAGAGAATAATAACATGATAATGAAATATATTTCATATGTAAATGACATCAACGGTATAAATTGCTTAATTAATGACTGAAATGGAAATAGAAATGGAAGTGTGTTATATCTGATTCATAGTGGGTGTACTGTTCCGACGATAACCAGATTTCATTGCATTTTTAATAAAAATTGCTAAATAAATGACAAATGAAAAGGATATAAAACATGTAAACAATGGTAAACAGATTTGGTTTCATAGTCACATCAATTTCATAATACATCAAGAATTCAACATAGTTACATCAATTGCAAAAAAATCAGATTCAGATTTATATCAGTCATCATCGTCTTCTGATTCAGATTCGGTCTCCTTTTCTACGATATTTTCCTCTACCCTGTCAAACGCTTCTACCAAAACATTTGAGTCATTGATCAAAGGACCAAAATCTGTATGATCGTCTGTAATTATTATTTCGTTATTTTGCTCAAGATCTTCCTGATAAGCTTGTTCGTCAGGAATATTCTTTCCGTCGAATGTGAATCTTGCCTTTGTTTTAAAAACTGTAGACCAATCTACTTTATCTCTTTTTAGAGACGGATAAGTAGCGTAATAAACTTGCAATGCTTGTTTGGCTAGTACAAAAGGATCATACTTGTGATAGTGCGATGTATGCTTTATTTCGATAAGATTATAATCCTTGTGCACATAATTCCAGAACCTGGAACATTGCTAAACCAATTGCATCCAATAGAAACACCTCCTCCGCGGGTCATGAGAAATATGTCAGTTGCAAAATTTGTGTTAGAATGCCATAAAAATCATTTAAGTGATTTTTTAGATCGTCACTACTTTTAACAAATACACCAGTATTATTTGTTAATTTTTCTGCACCGTATTCTTTGGTGTTAAATTTACATCCATTGACGAAATATATTGGATATGTCTTGACCACTCTTTTTGGTTTCATCGCAAGATGTTTCAACCCTTCGTCAATAGCACAATTTCTCGGCTCATAAACGTAATTTGAAAACCAACCGAAAAATTCTTTACTGAGATCTCCGTTCGGATGTTCACGTTCATAAACACTGTTTACATAAACAAATTATTACATTAGGTTATACACGCGCATGCATTATTGAAAAGAATAAAACACAAATTATTATTTCAGATTACCTAACAAATGGTGCAACCTCGACACAATTTAGAAGAATATAAGTATGTACTACATGAAGATCTCTATCGTCTAGCCATATTTCTACACATTTTTCAGAAGGTCCATCATGTTGTCTAAAAATAGATAACATTGCTTGAAAGGACTCTTATTCGTCGTCTTCGTCATTACGAGGAACACTTTCAAATGAAATATTCACATGGTCACTGAAATAGTGAGAGAAAAAGAACGAAGCTTCTTCTTAGATGTAAGATTTACATATCGAACCTTCAACTCGTGCTTTTTGCCTCACTTTTTTCTTCAGATGATTCAAATATCTATGCAAAATTAATTTATATTAACTTCATCTTTCAAATGCAATTAAGTTACGTGATAACATATTACATACCTCTCAAATAGATACATCCATCCATATTGGACAGGACCTCGAAGTCGTGCTTCAGATGAGAGATGAACAGGTAAATATTCCATTACATTAAAAAAAACCCGACGAAAATATTTTCTCTAATTTGCAAAGCAATATAGGAATATCCACTTAAGTTTACGTAAACGTTGCACTTTTAAAGTAGTCAAACAAAGCTCTTTGTAAAACATACTAAGCTCCGTTACTACCTTCCAAACTTTTAACGGCAGTAGTTCTTTGAACATAACGGGAAATAAATTTTCCATTATTATGTGACAGTCGTGACTTTTCATTCCGCTCAATCTACCATTTTTAAAGTCAATACATCTACGAAGATTTGATGATATCACATCAGGAAATCTTAACCCTTCCACCCATTTTAACACAACTTTAACTTGATTATTATCTAATTCGTAACATGCTTTGGGTTTTTTACTGTCATTTGGTTTCATATGAAGCTCAGGACATTTGCATAATTCTTCTATATCACGTCTTGATTTCAAATCATCATTCGTCTTCCCTTTCACATTCAAAATTGTGTTAAAAACATTATCAAATACATTTTTCTCATTGTGCATCATATCTATATTATGACGAAGCAGAAGATGTTTCCAATACGGCAACAATCAAAAAATAGTTTGTTTGCACCAGTTATGAACAACTGATTTTCCTTCAATTTCTGTTTGCTCTCCAGTTTCATATATTTTTGAATAGTCCCTAACAAGTTCATATATGTCTTCACTTGACCATATCGCCGGTGGCTGTCTGGTTTCTACTTTATTAGCTAAAAAGTTTTTCTTGTCTCCTCTGAAGGCATGATTTACATGGAAAAAACATCGATGATAGTCAAACCATGAAATTTTCTCACCATGAGGTAAAGAAAATGCTTGCGTTTCATCCATGCAATATGGACACGCTAGACGACCGGCGGTACTCCATCTTGAAAGCATTGCATAGGAAGAAAAATCACTTATAGTCCACAACAAAGAAGCAAACATACGAAAAAAATTCCTCTTGAACACATCGTATGTTTCTACTCCTTCGTTCCATGGTATTTTTAACTCCTCAATCAACGGTTGTAAATATACATTGATTCCTTGTGTCAGATCGTTGGGGCCAGGAACGACCAGTAAGAAACATATATTGCGTTTTCATACACATCCATGGAGGTAAATTATACGGTGTGATGATAATGGGCCAGGATGAATATTTAGAACCAAATTGAGAAAATTGAGAAAAACCGTCCGTACATAATCATAATCTAACATTTCGACTCTCCGCTGCAAAATTTGGATACGTTTTATCGAAATGCTTCCATGCTTCTCCATCGGCCGGATGTGTCAACGTACCCTCTTCCTCCGTTCTCACGTATGCCATTTCATATTAGATACAGTTATACAAGATGCATATAATATTTGAAGTCTTGAAGTTATGGGTAAGTAATGCATACGCTTGTACGGAACTTCCTTCCCCTTCTTTTTTCTTGGTTTGTATCTCTCCTGATTACAAATTTTACAATTTCTAAGTTTTGTCTCTTCTTTCCAAAACAACATGCAGCCTTTTAAACATGTATCTATTTTCTGACAAGGTAAACCAAAAGCCGACGTAAGTTTTTTAACTTCATAGTGATTTTCACACATTAGATTATCGAAAGGAATATGTCTTTTTGTAGCTTGTACAGCAGCCGTAAACCCAGCTTCAGTGCTGTTGTATTTTGACTTCATCGCAATGTATTCTGCGATTATTGACAGCTGAATGCCGCTTTTACAACCATCCCAAATAGGTTTCTTAGCAGCATCTAGTAATTCATAAATTTTTTGCTTCAATATTTGGTTCTTCAACATTTCCATCATCGTCGTCAACTTCAACCATATGAAATATTGATCGTGCTGCATCTTCGTCCATATTTTCTATATAGGTCGTCATAACTATTTCGTTAACGACACTTTCAGACTCTACAGGAGTATTTGCTACAACTTTTTCATGCCGATACCAAACATAATACTCGGATACGAAACCGTTTTGACACAAATGAACTTTCACAGTATCTGGTAACAAATACTTTAAATGTCTACACCTACTACACGGACAACGAATTTCTGTATCATTTCCGTTGTTACTTAAAGCGAATTCAACAAAGGCGTTTATACCGTTATAAAAATCTTCTTTTATTGAGCCGCTCAGTCCTTTTCTTTGGTACATCCATCTCCTCCGATCAACAAAATAATCAATCATTTTTCCTATTTGACAAAATAAGAAGTTCAAAATTTAATATTTATTTTCAAGAATACAAATTCGAAAAAGATAATTTTCACGGTCATATAATATTTGAATTTAAAGAACAGGTTCATAAATTTAAAAATATTTTCAAATAGGGCACATTTTATTTTTTAACGTATCGATATAAAAAATTATATAAATTTTTTTCATGGTCAGACATTCTACTTCCCATTACGAACACAATAAGCATTTACATTTCGTATATTACTTCGTCTCAAACGATTCAACAAAATTTCGACAGCACTTCCCTTTTTTTCCCTGCATTGTACACAAATGTGTGTACGCAGGAAACAAAAAAGAAAAGTTAGGCCGAAATTTTATGAACCGTTTGAGACGAAGTAGTGTACAAAATGTAAATGCTTACTGTGTTCATAACTTGTCCAATACAGGGACAAATCCAACAAACATTGTACCAGATAAATATAAATAGTTACTTTTTGAAAAAAACGACTATTTATATAACGATCATGTACAACACTCGTTAGACGGGGACAAAAACTGTCTAAGCGATATTAGTTAATTAAATGTAAGCATTTTACGAAAAAATACAGTTTTACTAACTGTTCACATTTACAAAAATATATTTTAATTTAATACATTTATTCGACGTATTACATCAACTTAAGGCCGGTTTAACATTTTTGTCATTTTTCAATACACACAATTATAATTTAGAATCACGCATTTTTTTGTTTCATAAGTCAATACGTGCACAATATAATACTCCTACCTTGTTCATTTATTTTATCTTATTCCAACTAACACAATACAATGATAGTAGCGCTACACACATATACAATCGTAGAATCAAGACATACACAAGGATTTACATATACATGAACAACCACAAATTATACATGTTTTTCACAATTTCACGATACAAGATGAAATAGGTATATCATGTGATGCTATAAATCGTTATTACGATATTGGAAACAATTGCAATTACTAATTAATCATAATTTATATGCTTATGCAAATTTAGATTTAGGGTAAAATTTTGATTTTTGACGAAAATAAGATATTATACCTGAGATTGAGAGCAATATAGGTTGATTAGACAGCCGTGGAGGATCCTTAAGCTCGAAATTAGAGAATGAAAACTTGGAGAAGGGAATTGGGGTTTTTTTATAAAAAAATTCGTATATGATACCGAGGAAGAAGAAGGCTCGGCTGAGCCCTATAAATCGTGAAATTCCGACGGCTTTCGAAGGCCGCCGACGGCCCGTCGAAAGCCGTCGGAAAACAGCCGTCGAAAGCCGTCACCCCTTGCTGTCGGAATTAGAGCCTTTTTAGTAGTGAAATTCCATTTTTGGAGCCTAATTTACTAACTAATAAATAACTAACGCTAAATTTACAGGGTGTTACATTTGTTTTATTTTTTCCTATGATATTTTTTTTGTTGCATATATTTGGATATGATATTGTGCTGATTTCGTGTTATATTTGCCTGTGTGGCATTGCTGGAATGGCTTGTTTTGTGTAGTGGTTTGAGGGAAAGAAGAAAAACAAAAATGCTTAAAATTTGGTTTCAGTAAGGAGTCGGAAAGTCGTCGAAAATCTTGATTCCGCATGGTATCTACAAGTCGTCGGCAGGTCATTAAAAAAATAGTCATCGCCAAGTCGTTAGCGTATTGCTCACGCTTGTCATCGACGACTATTTTGCAATGATGTTTATACCGATGGTAAAGCATCTACTAACGATTTACCGACGTCATAATAGCGTCGGTTAAACTCTGTATTTCTAGTAGTGATAACTTGTATTTAAATATGTAAATTTTGTGTTTTTTTTTTACGATTTTGATGGTTTGTCCGGTTGAACCATCAAAATTTTAAATCTTGACGGTCTAGTCATGAAAGCCGTGATGTTTCCAACATCTCAAGTATGAAAAATGAAAACAAGTAGTCACATGTTTTCCACGCCATTTGTTGAAAATAGTAGTTATTTGTTTTCCACCCCCATTTGTTAATTCTTAAATTTGAATTAAAGTTCCTAGCCACTTAGCTCGTTACTCCCTCCGGGTACGCCCACGAGTTACTCCTCTTGATTTCTATGTTAGGATTTAAAATATCATAGATTTAATTTATCATTAAACTCTAGATTAAAATGGTGATTCATATTGATTTAATTGAGAAGAAATAAGAGAAAACCGAATAAATTAGCGGAAGCATATATAAATCCTTAATTGCTGATTGAGAAGTAGTGTTTGGTTCGATCTTCCAATTTGACACAATCTTTAAATTTAATATTAGTTTTCCATAGAAACAGGGTAGAGAGTAATTAGAGTTTGTGTAATTTGAAAAGCATAATCTTGTAATTATAATGTTGGAATTTTCTAATTTGACCCTTAAACAAATTAAAATATTCCGGTATCTACCGATTATAATTAGATTTTTGAGCATTTTTAGTTTTAGTGGAAATTTGATCATTTAATTCAGCTTTACATCAAAATAACACAGCACATTGTATTTTACATGTATGGTGGATACAGTCCATAATACATCGAGGTATTCTAACATTCTTTCAAGTTGTTCACGGAGCTTCAAGCCGACTTCTGTGACCGTTCAAACCCCTAAGCAGATTGACCAATCACCCATTAAACAAAAATATGAATACATCTACACGTAAACGTACTTGAATGGTTGAACTTGAATGTACTACTCGGTTATGCTTGTATGAATACGACATCGCACGCATGGATCAGGATATCCCGTCTCTTCCTTAGAATACCAAATATTCTATTTGATACAAGGTAAACGAAAGAACAAATTAGAAAGTACAAGTAGCTGCATAATTGATACATGACCTGGTACATACTGTGCGAACTTTGATAATCAGATGAATTGTGAATTTACTGATGCAGTAGTCCTTGATCTTATTCTAGATACCAATATAATGAACCCTATAGCAATGAATAGGAAATACAACTGCGGTTTAACATAACGAAAGTTTACTGCTGCATGTTCACGGTTTTATTCCAAATCATATCCTATATAACATATCAATAGCTGTCTCGAGCTACACATCATGATCGATCGCTGGATCATGCATGATACCTTATTCTCGCACTACATATAGCCATATCATACAATACAATTACATGCTTTAGCCCCATAGCAAATATGCACCTAACTTCGACACTACTCCGCTGCTCGAATCATTCTCCATGACCTCTTCTTCCTCCACTTTCTCCCCAATGATTTCTTCTTCTGTGTCATTTTCTACTTCTTCACCACCGCTTAGCTCCAACTCTTCTTCATCCCTCAAATACTCCTCCTCTTCTGCATCATTCACCTCTGCTTCTTCTATGCCACTGAATTCTGATAAGTACTCGTCTTCCATGTCTCCCGATGAATACTTCTCTTCTTCATCATAAAACGCTACTCCTTCATCAAATTCTTCTCGGTAATGACGATAAGGCCAATAAGCACAGACAATGCACTCCCTTTTACGAGAACATGTCCACCTACCACATCCCATGTACTTCACTCTCCTCGATATCATTCGCCTATAACTCCTGCAACTACAATGCCTCCTGCACCTCCTTGTTTTAGGATTATAGCAGCGGCTCTGACCAGCCCATATACTTACACATCCTGTCGCATTAATGTTAATGGACCCAACAAATACATTCAGCCCATACTTTGGAATCCTTGGCCTTCGCCCACAGCCCCTTGCCACTCTACTGGCGTAGATTGCAAGTGTGGCGTTCCATTTCACAAGTGGGACTTTGGCTGCCTTTCGTGCTTTGTTTGTGGCAATTATGTATTGTTTTGGGAGGTACTGGGAAGATGTGAATTGAATTGTGGAAATGAAGAGAGTGAGGAGTAATGCTAGTGTCAGGGTGAGGATCTTCATTTTCGTTTAATGTATATGGCGTATTTTGTGTATTAAAGAGTATGGTTATAGGTGTATTTATAGTGGATTTGTAGTGTATGGTTTACTCTAATGGATGGTTGTTATATTACTTTGAAATTTCTCTTGTGTAAGAGATTTTTGTATGGTGATGTTGATTAATGTGTTAAAAATAGGAGTTTCAACTAGATTTATGGCGTGGTGTAACTTGCTTATTGCGGATTTTGCCGTTTATGATACATGTATGGTCATGAGTTTTTGTTTTAGGTAGCAATTACGTACTTCTTTAGGGTACTTTTTTGTGTAAATAGTAATACTGGAATCAACCTTTTTTTTATAGGTAATAAGAAGAATTTAGAAACGTTGGTTTCATTTATGGTTAGTATAAAGGAAAAATAAGTACGTGTATACATGCTTCATAAATTGTTCTTATACTCAAATCATACAATCGTTCTTTAGTTTGCATTCACTGTATACATCATCAATAAATAGCATGGAGCTAAAACGCATTTTTCGTTTCACCAATTAGATTAGAAACTAAAAGTATGGAAAATATAAACGGAGATTTACTAAAAATAACAAAACTCATCTAATTTCAAACCCAATAAATTTACCAATAGGTTAAGTGGCGTAGTCTATACCATATCATATATAGCGCGACCTACTGCATAAGATTTTCTCCCATCCAGGGTTAAATTTCAGCAAGTTTAGATTCATTAAAAAAAGTTCACTATGATGATGTTCAACATAATGGCATTTAAGATATATTAAAATCATGTTGGACAACAATTCAAATTTTGATTAAAACTAATAAGTTGGCAAGTCTTTCAAGGTTAGAGCATCTTCAACAATTTGGAGTAAAAATATTACATTTTGATCGATTATAAAATGTAATGGCATGTATTGTTCAACGATACCCCAAAAAAGACGCTTATTTAAGCAGCATGTAGTGAAAAAATAGAGTTCTGGACGGTAGAAGCAGAACATCTCATGATCTAGTCTGTCCACAATCTCAACAATTCCAATCCAACAAAGAGAATCAAAAAATTCAAAGTGCACAAATTATAGATAGAAGAGAGAAAAAGAAAGAACATACCGATAACGAGGTTCGGCTATGCCTACATCCTCAGACTCAACGACCTTTATTATTATTTCACTTCAAGGGGGAGTACAATATGAGAAGAAAACAAATAAATCAATATAAATTTCTCACCCTACAATAGGTACGGAAATAAGGATCTTATTGAAGATATTTTATGAAGAACTCTTTTTTTCTTGTGATGATAAAAGAAGAACAAAAGTCTTCATATTTATAAGAGAAAGAATAATGATCGCCTTGGAGTGAAATATTTTCGGATTCGCTTGATTTGATTTCAACAAAAATCTATCATATTTGCATTTGTTTCCATATATATCTTTATCTGATTGATTCCGTAAATCGATTAATATCTAATATGATGTTAATTGAATTCTCTTTCCAATTTGTTTCCCATATTTGATTACGAGAACCAATTAATATCTTCTCCCTAATAGATTTGAAATAGATTTAAATCATTCAAATTTAACACTCCACCTCGGTTTAAATATATTCATCAATCAACAAAATTGGTTATTGGGTCAGCGCCCCTTTGTGCTAAGTATCTCGCACCAAACTAATCAAGTTTCAGCAATGCTCAAACTTGTCCTTTGGAACTGACGTTGTCAATATATCAGCTGGATTGTCTTTTGTGTGTATCTTTGATAGCTTTGTCTTATTTCTCTCTTCTTCAAACATGATAAAAAAACTTCTAACATCAATGTGCTTTGTCTATAAGCTGCAGGCTTGATTATCAATAAGATGAATGACGCTCTAACTATCCAAAAACAACTCCATCGTCTTTCACATCATTGATAAATCCTCCAAAAGCTGCAACAAACACAATCCTTCCTTGGTCGCTTCCACAATAGAAATAAGCTGTGTCTCAGTGGTTGATAAAGCTACAATGGATTGTAGCTTGGATCTCCAAGAAATCGGGCCTATGCTAAGTGTATACACATACCCCGTAATTGATTTTCTACCACCTCTATCCCCGGCATAATCCGAATCACAGTAAACTTTTAGAGTTATGTCGCTACCTCCAAACAACAAGCCAATATCAAAAATGCATCTCAAATATCGTAAAATCCACTTTACTGCTTGCCAATGAGTCTTGCCTGGGTTAGACATGTATCTGCTTACAACACCAACCGCATGAGGCAAATCAAGCCTTGTGCATTCCATAACATACATAAGGCTTCCAACTGGACTAGAGTAAAGAATATTAACCATATCCTTTTGTCTTCATCCGATGTGGGACATAAATATCTGGGTAGTTGAAATTGAGAGCCTAATGGAATAGCCATCAGTTTAGCTTTTTCCATGCCAAATCGAGGACTTTCTCGATACACTGAGTTTGAGTTAGCCTCAAAAATCTTTGCTTTCTATCCCTCTAAATCTCCATCCCTAAAATTCTCTGTGCATTTTCCAAATCTATCAAACCAAACTCCTTCCCGGGCTTCATCTTCAACTCTGAAATCCTAGTCATGCTTTTAGAAGATATCAATGTATCATTAACATAAAGCAACAAATAGATGATGTCTTCATTACACTTCTTAAAATAGACACATTAGTCCTTAAAGATTCAAGAGTAACCATGTGAGATCATAAACTTATCAAATTTCTTATATCACTGTCTAGGAGACTATTTAAACCATAAGAGATTTATTAAGCTTACAAACATGACTGGGCCTACCGCTGTCAATTAACCACTCTAGGTGTTGCAGATAATGTCCTCCTCGAGGTCACCATGCAAGAATGCTATCTTGACATCTAATTATTCCAACTCCATATTGAAGTGGGCAACCAATGCCAAAAGAATGCGAATGGAAGTGTGTTTGAAAACTGGAGAAAATATATCATGAAACTCCATACCTTTCCTCTTAACATAACCCTTCGCCACTAATCTTGCCTTGTACCTCAAGTCACCATTGCCGCCATCTTTCACCTTATAGATCCATTTACATCCAATTGCTTTATTTCCAGAAGGAAGTGGCACTAAATCCCAAGTGTATTTTTATGCAAAGACTCAATTTCCTCCTCTATAGCTATTAACCAACTGGAACTATCAACTGAACTAATGACATCTTGATAGTCTCTGTAATCATCGTGAAATATGCTTAATGCACAGACCGCCATGTCATCGAAGTCAACGTCTTCAATGCTTAATCCCACAAAATCATCAAGCCATCTAGATCTTTTCCTCTCTCTGATTGGTCGAGTTTGAATTTGAGCTCCACCTTAGGATTGATCCTCTGTCCTCTCCTCATCAACCATGGTGTCATTGAAAACACCATTTTTACTTGTATGGAGGTTTGATGATCTACTTTGTGTCCGGTACTCTAAATTTATCCTCTCAACATTATCATTAAATGAAGAGGAAGGCTCCATCTCCAACGTAGCTTTTTCATCAAATTTAACATGCCCGCTAGTAATAATCTTCTGGGTAGTAGGACACTACAACCTATAACCCTTAACTCCTCTTCTATAGCCAAGAAAAATACACTTGCGCGATCTTGGATCCAACTTCCCTTTTCTCTCATGCACATAAGCTAGACAACCAAACACTCTAAGAAAGGAATATGAAATAGGCTCTCCCTTTCATACTTCTTCAGGAATCTTCATATCATGGCGGTAGAAGGTGTACGGTTGATGAGGAAAACCACATAGATAATACTTTTGCGCAAAATCTCTTCTTTAATCTAGTAGTCAGACGTAAGCAACGAATTCTTTCTAAAAAAAGTCTAATTCATCCTCTCTACAACTCCATTTGACCAAGGGTCGCCTCATGTGGTGTAGTGCCTTTTGATTCCCTCAGACTCATAAAATTTAGTGAATTGTTGAGAAGTGAATTCACCAGCATTATCTGAACGAAGAATCTTTACTTTCTTTCCAAACTGCTTCTCAACAAGAGATTTCCAACTTTGAAACATATTAAAAATTTCATCCTTGGACTTCATAAAGTAAAACCATATCTTTATAGAAAAATCATTAACAAATGAAACAAAATACGTAGCTCCTCCAAAAGATAGGCATGGTGCAGGTCCCAAAATATCAATGTGAACATACTCTAAAACATCTTTAGACTTATGCTCTACAATGCTAAAAGAAACCTTCGTCCGCTTTCCAAATACGCATCCTTCATAAAAGCCAAGTTTTGAATGATAAATACGTCAATCAAACCTCACTTTCTAAATACTTCCAAACTAGACTGTCCAATGTGTCCCATACGAAAATTCCACAATTTAGTAGAATCAGAATCAACAGAATGAACAACCGAAGAAGACTCCGCAACAACAGTGGTGCCCTTCAACAAATATAGATTTCCATCTTTTACCCCATTCATCACTGTTAATGAGCCATTTGTAATTTTTAATGATTCATTTTCTATTACACACTTTAAGCCAAGATTGCACAATGCTCCAAAGGAGATCAAACTACGCCTCAAATCAGGTACACGCCTAACATCAACAAAGTATGAACAACACCATCAAACATCCTAATCTCCACTGGTCCAATACCAATCATGCAACAAGTAGCATTATTTCCCATGAGAACCTCTCCTCCATCAAACTGACGATAAGTGGAAAAAGAGTGTCTATCAGGTGTCATACGATTGGATTCTTCAGAGTCAATAATCCACATAGTACTCTTTATAGAAGAGGCAGAACCTGTAAAAATGCTAGGATCGCTTTTTAAATCTGATGTTTCCGCTTAAGTAGCTGAAGCTTTTGGGTAACGGCTTTGTTTTTATTCTCCAACTTGGTGCAAATTGCAATATAATGTCCAAGTCTTCTCCAATAATGACAAACTCCCTTCGAAGCTCCCCTTGACTGAGATGTTGACTTGGCTCTATCCACCATATTTGGGTCTACTACCACTTCTTCCCCTTTGCACAATAAAGCCTTCGGAATTATTCTCCATGCTCATGTTTGCTAACTTTTCCCTAAATATCTCGTTTTGCAAATTTGTCTTCACATCCTCCAAGAAAATAGAAGAGCGCCCATAGATCATAGAGTTAATAAAAGTTTTATACTCCGCAAGTAAAGAATAGAAAAGAATGACAGCTTACGCTTCATCCTAAATTTTAATTTAGCCGCTCGAAAATTCATAACAGGTGTGTTTAGGGCATCCACGTGAGCTAATACATTGATTCCAGACTTCATCTTGAATAAGTAAAGTTGTTGTTGTAATATGATGCAGTTGGTGAGAGACTTGTCGTAGAACTTTTTATAAAAAGCATCCCATGATTCCTTAGTAGTTTTCACATAAGAAAACTCTCTAAGTATTTCATTAGAAAGGCTAAGTTGGATGGTAGTAAGAGCATCCTTTTCCAATTCCTCAATCTCTCTAAGTGCTAATTTCTTCAATTTGTCTGGATCTAAGGCAACCTTAAAAGTCCTCTCTTTCTTCAATACCACTTCCATCTTCATCTTCCATGTGCCAAAATCTCTCTTTCTCAAATCTAGGGACTCCATAATTGGTAGGGCTTTTACCAATGCTATTCGTTGTAGAATCAGACATAGCTGAAATAGTCTTTAAACAAAACAACAAACTTCGATAACAAACTACACTGAAAAATCAGAGTTTTTGGCAGCAGAAGCAGAACAACCAATGATCTAGTCTGTCAAAAATCTCAACAATTCCAATCAAACAAAGAGAATACAAAGAAAAATCAAAGAGCATAAATTAAAGACAAAAGACAGAAAAAGAAAGAATACATTGATATAACGAGGTTCGGCTATGCCTATGTCCTCAGATCTAACAACCTTTATTACTTCTTCATTTTAAGTGGGAGTACCATATGAGAAGAAAATAAATAACTCAATATAAATTTCTCACCCTATAATAGATACGAAAATAGTGATCTTATTGAAGATATTTTGGAGAACTCTCTTGTTTTCTTGTGAGGATAAAAGATGAGCAAAAGTCTTCATATTTATAGGAGCAAGAATGAAGGTTGCCTTGAATTGTTTCGAGATTCGCTTGATTTGATTTCAAAAAAATCTAGCATAATCTGATTGATTCCTTAAATCAATTAATTCTATTTTTGAAATTTTTGGCATCGCCGCATCTTCTGCTATGCACGCACTTCATTTAGTGTAGAAGAGGCAATGCCACTGAACGAAGCTCTTTTAATGCCAGCATCATGATTGGATATACCTACATCCCTTTTAGAGCATATATATTTTTATGGTAACATTTGTTTGTAACCAAAGGAATCTCTTGTTGTTACATGCTATCATTCTCATATACATGTTCATCTCTTTTAGAATATCTTACGATGTGGGACTAATCATAATCTAATCTATGCACCCACTCTAATACAATGCAAGCCACACCTAACACAACGCTTGGTCTTCAGAAGCTTGTTCAACAAGCGTCCGTGTTTGGAAAGAACTTAGGTGCTTATTCAATAAGTGCATGAATTTTAGGCGGTTGTTAAACTAACGACTAAGACTCGACGCCTATATCAGGTGCTATTTCCAGTTTTACATCACTTCTACCTTTCACCTCTATTTTAACTTTTCTTTTTCTATTCACAACGATGTCGAAATGCGTCCATTATATGTCAAAATTTGAAGACGGACTGTCCGTTGTTGTAACGATCTGCATTTTGACCCTCGAATGTCGACACTAGTATATCCACGGTATTCATGTACCGAACACGCATGTGCTGGAAAGACCAATTATTAGGGTAAATAAAAATATAAAAAACGAACAAGAAAGAGGAGGACAAAACATCAGAATCACACATGCGAAAAAATAGCATATAATATCAAAAGATAGTACGCAGAGCTACTCTAATATACATAGAATTCCAGAGTTACTAACTAAAGTACTGTCATCGCTCTGTATAGTTATAACAACATGTCTTTACAATTGCTGATATATAAACATAATGTAGCAATGGAAATAAATACTATGGTAGATAAAAAATCCAGCTCCTCACCAAATGCTCAATGAAAATCATCGAAAACCTGCCATTCTCAGACTGCTCGAAAGAGCACAAATGGAAGTAAGGGAAATATAAAACCACGATCAGACATAAGTCTGGTATGAGAAACTTAAGAAACATGTAACTGGCATATAATAGTACTTTTGAGATCGCACGTAATGGTTATCTCCTCAAAAGAACCACTAATCTAATCCAATAAGAACATAAGGTGATATAATAGATAATTTATAGGGTAGAGAATATAAATCAAAAAATAGTTCCATTGCTTGCATCTCATGACACAACAATATTGAAGTACAGTCAAAACTGCAAAGGTACATTCGTATATGGATTTTCCATGAAGATCTCCCTAGTAAAATGAGACCAATCTTCATGATAAGGATTAGAAACTACCTTATGAGCGTCGTATATCACTAGATAAAATATATAACATAAGGTAAACAAAACTAGCTCACGCTCGAACACATAAACCAAGTGTTAACTCCCACAAACCAACATATCGAAAGCATCTCAAGATATGGTATTAATGTACTCCCTACGGATTAGCTAAACCCTTGGATTGTGCATCATATTCGGTCTTTAGTCTTTTCCCGATGGTGAAGTCACATTCAGCATCTGAACACACGGGCTATCACTCGAACAGATCACGAATCCTCAAATGCTTCTAATATTTCGAACAAATCACGAACCTTTACATGGGTTTGAGCATCTCGAATAGATCTCGGACCTTTACATGGGTTCGAGCATCTCGAATAGATTTCGAATCTCCACGTAGATTCCAATATCTCGAAAAGAACTACTTTCAATAGATAAAATGTGTATCTCAGTCTTAAAGTGGTTTTCGATAAGTACTACCTAAGTATACTTATTTGACCCAGTTTTTCCAACACTAAATCGACGAATTTCTAGTTAACTCCAGTTCTTGCAAAAATATACAAACAACGATATGGGTGGAGATCATCTCCAATTTAAACAGATTTCCTTATCACTTGTCCAAGAAGAGTAAGATGAGTTTATACATAGATTATATCATCACCATGTGAATAGTCATACTATATAATTCTCGTGTTTCTTCTAGATATTTTCTAAGTTAATTTGGTCGTATTCAACAATATTGAGAACGATCACATTTAGAAACTAAGTCTCATATACTTATCACGTTTTCGACCTTTTCAACTTCCACTATCTCTCGGTCAAGAGTGAAACCCAATAGGTTAGAATACTATTGCTTCTATACCCGACTCGAATCATCATTCTTAACTATCAAAGATAGACTTAAGTTTACTTTGTCGGCTTTTTTTGCTAATCACATGACTAAATATTTTCCACAGAAAAGTAACACACAAAGCACGATTAGGTCACACAAAACACGATCGAGTCACATAAACGACTTTTAATTCCCTTTCTATGCAATTAATCCTTTTGTTAATTAAAACCTCTTTTATTAGTAAAACTATTTTTATCTAATAAAACTTTTTTCATTAATTTAAACTTCACTTATTTAACTAAAATTTCTTACTTAATTAAAACTTCTTTACTAATTAAATTCCTTTGTTAATTAAACTCCTATATTATTTAAACTCATTTATTAGTTAATAAAATTTTATCAATTAGTTGCAACTTTCTTCATTAATTAAACTCCTTTATTAAATAATAAAACTTCGTCTATTAATTACTGCTTCCTTCATTAATTAATCTCCTTAATTAATAAAACTTCATCTATTAGTTGCTAGTTCCTTCGAAAGTAAGTGAACTGCATATACGAGTACTCCTCGGTGGATCTCCAATATATAAGTTCTTAAAGCCAGAGATGTTTCATACCAATGCTCCTCCCAGAGGGTTCTCTAATTATATGAACCGTGAAGCTTTTACATACTTCCTTTTTATACCTGTATTTAGATTTAATTTACCTTTATAAATGATATGTAATTGTATTCTATTATTTCATTGTTTATTTATACACTTTTTAATACTTCAAAAGTATTCATATACTTATCTCAACGGTATAAGTATATATATAAATCACTTAACGAGATTTACATACATTAAAATATAATCAAAGAGGTTAAAAACAAATGTTACTTAAACACTGTTACTATAAATCCTTCTCTCTTTTATACTATAAACATGTACTTTTTCTTTTTTTAAAGGATTCCATACTTTTTGTTATTTTTAGAATTCCATTATTAAATATATAAGTATATTCATAATCATTTAACAATATTTTTCCACTTTAAAATATAATTCAAGGTTTTAAAAACAAAAGTTACTAAAACATTGTTCGGTATCAACCCAAAACCATTTTACTTATAATTATCTTTAAAATATTATTTTATAAAATATCTAGTTATAATCCTAAGTATACTTAATAAGGGTTAAAAATGAATGTTATTTAAACATCGTTTACTACAACCCAAAACCATTTTATACTTATCATTGATTTTAAGACATTCATTTAAAGATCTAAGCATATCTAGACTTATTGATTAAGGGAATACACTTTTCTTTGATTTCTCAAAACCATTTATTTTAACTTAAGGGTTAAAATCCAAAACATCATTTCCTACACTTATAAAATAGTTAACTTACTTTTAAAACTTATATATAAATAATGCTTCTAAAATGTGTATAAACATATTAAAATACTCTTAATTAAATTACATAAAAAGTATATTATACCTATCTATATAGAATATTATGTTAAAATAACAAATTTTGAGATAAATGGAAAAAGAATAAATATGTTTTATTTTAAAATCCTTTTACTATAAAAATTCATAATTAATTATTAAAACATATTTAAACTTGAAACCACTTTTAAAATATTCTAATATAAGTTATAAACCAACCCTAAAAAGATTGAAGAAAAATACTTTGTTTAATTATCATTTTTACACAAGTTAAAGTTTCAAATAAAAATGATAGCATAAACAATTTGCAACAGGAAAAATATGCTTCAAAAGCAAAGACTGCATTCTTCCATATGCTATCTAAAGTTCTGTTTCGAGAATTTACATGATTTTTACATATATTTTGAGACTTGTTTTTTGCACTTAAACAATTGGTTTTTCATCCAATTTTTTTTACAGTAGTTAATATACTTAGATTACTTAAAAGCCTAGAAAGAAAGCCCTTAGGGTATCTCTCAGTTAACTTATAATTTTTTTTGAAAATTAGGCATTTTACTAAAGTGTTCGTATAGCGACCTTTTTACTTCAAGCTTTTTTAATTTTTTTTGACCATAAACCTTTAAATGTTGATATTTTTACATTAGTAAGTACTTATACTTCACTTATAAAAACCACAAAGAAACCCTAAGGATATCTTTCTAACTTTCGTTAAAAATTCCCAAAACAACATCTTTTACAAAGTGCTTATATGGGGATTATTTTGTTATAACTTTTGCCAATTTGTTCTATAAGTTTTGCCACTTTCCAAACAATTTCTTCACTCTTCAAAACACATCTAGGAGTGTAGAGAACAATTAAAAAAAGTTATACCATGATATGCTCATGAACCACCAAGTTACGTAAATTAAAGTTAAGAGATTTCAATGTGCGTTTATGGTGACTATTTCGCTTTAAACATTCACAACACACTTCAACTTCACATAGAACATTATCAAATATGTAAACAATACGTCTTGCACACGATACATGTTTTAGAGGGTTACAAGAGAGATTATACTACATATAATGCTATCACTTGCTTTCCAAAGCAAGAAGGAGGTCCAAAGGTTATAAGTTGCGTTGTTCTTTGTTAACTTTACATTTCAATGCAATCAAACATTTATATACGCAATAATACACTTTTTTAGTGGTGACATAACTCACTTATAAATGTCAAAAACAAAAGAACAAGCCTTAAAGAACCGAAGAATAACTTCGTACCATCACCCAAAGACCCATGCTTCTTCACCTTCAAGCCAAGCCAAGCTTCTTTAAGCATCTTGATTGTTCACGGCCTCAGATAGAGGGTGATTTTTTTTCAAATTTCTTCAAGAAAAAGTTTACATTCCTTGTTAAAAAGATGTTACAAGAACTATAGTAGAGTTTGGAGAGATTTGGTGCTGTTTAGAGTTACTTTAATTAAAGAAATTTGAAGAGAAATACACGAAAAGGGCAATTTTCTTGAAAATAGAAAAGCACCCAATTAATGAACAAGAGGGGATGTATTTATAGACTTTTGTAAGGGTACAGATGACCAAAAATACCCTCCCTAGATCATCCCAAGGAAGATTCCACCTACCTTCCTGTCCACAAGACAAGCCTAACTACATGCTTTAAAACATGGCAAGAAGCCTTGCCCTTTGTCCCTTAAATTTAGGATTTAATTAATTTTTCTTATGAACTTAGGTAAATTAAATTCTTATTAATGTCTTCATATGTTACTGTACAAGTGCCAAAGAGTTCAAACAACTTTTATTGAGAAAAAAAGTTATTTATCGATAAAACGATTTTCGGTCACATTATCGATATTTCTTCGAACTATTTATTTTTATAAACATATTTAAAAAGAAAGTTTCTTATCATTAGTTATATCTGAAAGAGTTTGATAAGGTTATAAAATCACATTTATTCACACTAAATCCAAGATTCTAAATAATTCCGATATTTAAATATGAAGTATTCGAAATTTCGGGTAGTCGCATGACTGATGTCTATGTTGGGGCAGCTCATATTATTGCAGATGCTATTATGACCACAGAAGATCTGCGATGCTTACACGAGCTTCCCTCGATGAGGAAAAATTGACCGAGTACAGTGCTATCGACTCCACACGAATATTTTCAATAAGTAATTATTCGACAAACATGCCTATCATATAAATTTTTATCAATTTGCTTATACTACAACAAACTAGACCTTTAGCAGCGTTTAAAAACCCCTGTAAAATATTTTACATTGTTTTTGAATAAGCTATGTACGACATGCCATTATAGGTTAGAAACATACCATAACAATTTTGTAACACCGTAAAAAGTAAGTTTTTACAGCGATTTAGAGATGTTATAAAAACATTTATAGCATTTAAGTTGATAGCTAAATCACTTTTATCAGCCTTCAGCTTCTCCTATCACTTATATTTAATAGCAGTTATGTAGCGATCTGTAAATTTGAACACTTCATCTGCGAATATCGTAATGTTTTGAAATACAGGTAAGCATTATAAATGTGATTTTATAATCTTTTTAAACATCATATAATTAATGAATAATGATAAGAAACTTGTTATTGAAATTTGTTTACAAAAATATATTCTTCGAAGAAATATCGATAATGTGACCGTTGATTTATCAATATACAACAATTTCATCGATATAAGTTATTCAAACTCAATTTTACGTTGCTAATGAACATATGAAGACATTAAGAACTAATTAACACATTTTTCGAGCAATTTGA